>CM035839.1:25749650-28359650 GCA_020510985.1 Pholidichthys leucotaenia | reverse complement strand
AGTGGAGATGTCCGCCGCTGGGGAATCCACCTGTGCACAGGGGAGAAGACTGAAGAAAAGAGGTAAGCGATCTTCTTACCAAAATGGTGACGCTGAAGGGAAGTATGCTCACAACGGTGAGGGACGAAGTCTGACGGCTTCAGGCCGAGCCTCCGGGCGAGACGGCCTTTATCCCTCGCCGCTGATGATTGTCAGGTGCGTGAGCAGGTGGCGCCGTTGATGAATGGCGCGGCGTGACAGTACTCCCCCCTCTAGCAGCGCCTCCTGGCGATGGCTTATCCGGGTGCGCTCGGTGGAAGTCCGCGATGAGCGACGGGTCCAACACAAACGACGGGGGCACCCATTGGCGATGCTCGGGCCCATAGCCCTCCCAGTCCACCAAGTATTGCAACCCACGACCTCGGCGCCGGGAGTCCAGGATGGAGGAGACGGACCAGGCCGGATGGCCACCAATCATCCGGGGCGCGGGTTGCGCTGCAGGAGGAGGGCAAAGGGGGTCAGTGACTGCCAGTTTCACCTTCGACACATGAAAAGTGGAATGGATGCGGAGGGAGGGGGGAATAGCCACGCGCACAGCCACCGGGTTGATGATCCGGGTGATGGGAAAGGGACCCATGAAACGCTGTGCCAGCTTCCTCCTCTCGCCTTTTAATGTGACGTCCTGGGTAGACACATACACGAGTTGCCCAACTCTGTACGCCGGGGCAGGTCTTCTGTGCCGGTCCGCCACGGTCCTGTTGCGCTCCGCTGTGCGTAAAAGCGCATGACGCGCGGCAGCCCAGGTGGAGCGGAACTGCCTAAGGTGCGCCCTAACGGAGGGGACAGTCACCTCGTTCTCCTGCGCTGGAAACAGCGGGGGGTCGTAACCCAGGGACGCCTTGAAGGGGGACATCCCCGTTGCAGAAGAGCGGGCGGTGTTGTGGGCATACTCCACCCAGGCGAGATGGTTGCTCCAGGACGTCGGCTTGGATCTAGTAACACAGCGGAGCGCAGCCTCCAGCTCCTGATTGGTCCTCTCACACTGCCCGTTAGACTGGGGGTGATGGCCGGAGGAGAGGCTCACCTTGGCTCCGATGGCGTTACAAAAGGATCTCCAAACCTCGGATGAAAATTGGGGGCCCCGGTCCGAGACCACGTCCACCGGAATCCCGTGCAGCCTGACCACGTGTTGGACGAGGAGGCCCGCCGTCTCCAGGGCAGTAGGGAGACCTCGCAGGGGAACGAAGTGCGCCGCCTTGGAGAAACGGTCCACAATGGTCAGGACGGTGTCAAAGGAGTTGGAAACGGGGAGTCCGGTGACGAAGTCCAGTGCGATGTGCGACCAGGGCCTGCCGGGGACGGGCAGAGGCTGGAGCAGACCCGCTGGGGGGGCATTTCCCGACTTGCTGGTGGCACAGATTGGGCAAGCCCGGGCGTAGCGGGCTGCATCCCTCCGCAGGCCTGGCCACCAAAAGGACCGCTGGAGGAGGCTGATCATCCGAGAGGTGCCGGGATGACAGGTGAGCCGGGAGGTGTGGAGCCAGTGGATGACCTCTCCTCGGACCGCAGATGGGACGAACAGTCTTCCCTCCGGTCCGCCGCCAGGATCAGGTTCCACCTCCTGCGCCTTCCGGATCTTGTCTTCAATGTCCCAAGAGATGGCACCGAGGACGCACGACCTGGGCAGGATAGTGTGGGGCGTCTCCTCAGCCTCCACGGGGGTGAACTGCCTAGAGAGGGCGTCAGGCAGGCCGTTTTTGGAGCCCGGCCTGAAGGTGATCGAGAAGCGGAACCTGGCGAAGAACAAAGACCAGCGCGCCTGGCGGGCATTCAGGCGCTTGGCAGATCGTAAATACTCTAAGTTCTTGTGGTCCGTCAGGACCACAAACGGCAGGTCCGCCCCCTCTAGCCAGTGGCGCCACTCCTGTAAGGCGAGTTTAATGGCCAGGAGCTCTCTGTCCCCCACATCGTAGTTCCTCTCCGCCGGGGACAGGCGCCGGGAGAAGAAGGCGCACGGCCGTTTGGCGCCATCGTCAGGTGACCGCTGGGATAACACTGCTCCCACTCCCGTGTCCGATGCGTCCACCTCCACAATGCACTGCAGCGCGGGGTCGACCTGGCGAAGGACCCGGGAGGAGGAGAACTCCGCCTTCAGCGCCCTAAAGGCAGCAGCGACCTCTTCAGTCCACCGGAACGGGACCTTCGGGGACGTGAGGCGGGTCAGCGGTCCGACGATCGAGCTGAAATTTGGGACAAAGCGGCGGTAAAAATTGGCGAAGCCAACAAACTGTTGCACCTGCTTCCGGGATGCGGGAGTAGGCCACTCCACCACCGCCTTCACCTTCTCTGGGTCTGGGAGCACCTGATCTTGAGCGATGATGAATCCCAGGAAGGATGTGGTCCTAGCGTAGAATTCGCATTTCTCAGCCTTCACGTACAGACGATTCTCCAGCAGTCTTTGGAGGACCCGCCTCACATGGACCTGGTGCTCGTCCCTGGACCTGGAGAAGATAAGGATGTCATCCAGGTAGACGAACACAAAAAGGCCGATGAAATCCCGGAGGACGTCATTAATGAGGCGCTGAAAGACGGCAGGAGCGTTGGTCAGCCCGAACGGCATGACGAGATACTCAAAGTGGCCGTTCGGGGTACGGAAGGCTGTCTTCCATTCATCTCCCTCCCGGATCCGGACGAGGTGGTAAGCGCTGCGTAAATCCAGCTTGGTAAACCAGGTCGCCCCCTGGAGGGAGTGAAAGGCAGTGTCCATGAGGGGCAGGGTGTAACGGTCCCTCTCAGTGATGTCATTCAGCGCTCGGTAGTCTATGCAGGGGCGGAGGGATCCGTCCTTCTTCCCGACAAAGAAAAACCCTGCCCCCACGGGTGACGACGATGGGCGAATAATCCCAGCGCTCAGAGATTCCTTCAGGTATGTATTCATGGTCTCCTTCTCCGGTGCCGACAGGCTGTAGAGCCGACCAGATGGCAGGGGAGCCCCCTGGCGGAGGTTGATGGCACAGTCATATGGTCGATGCGGGGGAAGAGACATAGCTTTAGATTTGCTAAATACCATACCCAGGTCGTGAAATTCTGGAGGCACCAGTGACAGGTCCGGAGGTGCTGTATCCGCCACAGGGGGAGCCGCGGACGGGGAGCAGGCGGCGGACTGAAGGCAGGTGCCCATACAGAAGGTACTCCATGCCGATACCCCAGCGGACCTCCAGTCCAGGACAGGGTTGTGGAGGCGTAGCCAGGGATACCCCAGGATGACGGGCGACACAGAGTTGGGCAGGACGTAAAATACCATCTCCTCCCGGTGGTTCCCTGAGATGATGACTGGGACAGGCATGGTTTGGTGAGAAACTCTCCCAAGGGAGGCACGGGAGAGATGGACCAGGGAGATGGGGTGTTTTAATGCCTGACAGCGGATGCCCAATCGGGTTGCCAGGCCTTGTGAAATGAAGCTGCCCTCTGCGCCCGAATCCACCAGTGCGTGGGTGAGGTGCCCAGTGGGATTGTGGCAAAAACGGATGGGCAGCTTTAATTGAGTGAGAGAGTCTAACCGGTTGGGACCCGCGAGGCTCCCTACAGCGATTCGCGGACCCCGCCGACTGGCTTTCCGCGGGCAACGCTCCACAGTGTGTTGGTCACCTCCGCAATACATGCAGAGGCCCAACTCACGGCGGCGTTGTTTCTCCGCAGGGGAAAGCTTGGTCCAGCCCGTCACCATCGGCTCCGACTCCTCGGGGCACAATGCTGGCGGCGCCGCCAGGGGGCGAGCTTGGAACAGGTGCGGCGAGACTCCACGAGGGCGAGAAGAAGAAGACTTCCGCCCCGAGGAGCGCTCGCGCAGCCTGTTATCCAAACTTATCGCTAAGGATGTCAGCTCCGCTAGCGTCCCAGGGATATCCCGTCCAGCCAGTTCATCCCTCAGATCACTATTGAGGCTGCGGAGGAACAGGCCACAGAGGGAGCGTTCCTCCCAGCCCAATTCCTCCGCCGCTACCCGGAAGTCGACCGAGTAGTCCGCTGCCGACCGGCCTCCCTGCTGGAGAGCGAGGAGCCGATCGACCTGGACCGTCTCGGTTTGAGAATGGTCAAAGACCTCCAGAAAGCGCCTCACGAACTGGTCATAGGTGAGGGTGGCATAACTGGGCCTCGCCATTACGGCGTAGGTCCAAGTTAACGCACGCCCCTCCAGAAGATTCCCTATGTAACCAATCCGACTGTGATCCGAGGGAAAATCTCCGGGCACACGGTGGAACACGGACTCACACTGCATAATGAACCCCCGCGCTCCGCCAAGCTTACCGCTAAAGCGGGCGGGGGTCGGAATCGGTGTGAGCCGAACCGGTGCCACTGGAGCCGGCTGGACGGCCGCTGGAACAGCAGGAGCCGCGCCACCCTGACGAGCCGGGGGGAACGGCTGTTGAGGATCCAAGCGGCCCAACCGGTTAGTTAAATTCAATAATTGATTAAAGATCACCTGTTGTTGATAAGCTATTTGATCCACTCTAGCCTCGAGAGTGGAAAACCGGTGTGCGAGCCCGCCGTCCGCCGAGCCGCTCTGCTGAAGCCGTACTGACATAACGCACGGCTCAGGAGACGCACACACACAGGCTTAGAGTAGTTCAAAGAGTTTATTAACAGCAGGAGTGAATGAGTGCGTGTCTGCGGGAAGTAAATGTGTTGGTGATGGTGTCTGCTCCAGGCACAGAGGCAGGTGACCGTACAGCCGAGCAACCCTATGGAGAGAGCACAGGGAGAGGGTGACGGGCATACACCAACACAGGAGGAATTTATGGCGAGAGAAGGACTTACTTGGTGGGTCAGGACAGCTGGCACAACAAGGGGGCGAAGCCCGGAAGACAGCCACCTGGAGAGCTCCGTACAGCAGCGAGGATTGGGCGATGGAGTGGAGATGTCCGCCGCTGGGGAATCCACCTGTGCACAGGGGAGAAGACTGAAGAAAAGAGGTAAGCGATCTTCTTACCAAAATGGTGACGCTGAAGGGAAGTATGCTCACAACGGTGAGGGACGAAGTCTGACGGCTTCAGGCCGAGCCTCCGGGCGAGACGGCCTTTATCCCTCGCCGCTGATGATTGTCAGGTGCGTGAGCAGGTGGCGCCGTTGATGAATGGCGCGGCGTGACAGCAATGAGTCTTTTACAGCACTGGGGAGGAATTTTAGCCCACTCATCTTTGCAGTATTGTTGTAATTCAGCCACATTAGAGAGTTTTCAAGCATGAACCACCTTTTTAAGGTCATGCCACAGCATCTCAATCGGATTCAGGTGAGGACTTTGACTAGGCCACTCCAAAATCTTCATTTTGTTTTTGTTAATCCAGTCAGAGGTGGACTTGCTGGTGTGTTTTTGATCATTGACCATGTTTACATGGACACAAGTAACTGGATTAAAAGCCTGATCGGAATAAAAATGCTTCATGTAAACACGCCAATCTGAATATTCTGACCTGATCATGCTCATTCAGATCAAAATTTCATTCTGATTGAGACGGGTGGGTTATGCCGATTGTTATTCCAATTGGTGCGCATGAAAACACTTATTCCAAAGGTTGGGCCGAAAATATATTTACTGTGCATGTCTGTACGTCAGCCACACGTCGACGTGACTTATTTTCACCTTTACAGCAGCTAGCGGAAGACATGGCGTGAGTAAAACAAAACTGGCCTGTATATCCTGCTGTCTCCCTCTGTTCATCATATGCAGAAGTATGTACTTGTAGCTTCATTACGGAGACCAGCAGAAGCAAAAGTACAGTCTGAATAACACAATACAGGTCCATTTCAAAAGAGAAAGACACAAAGCAGGGCTTGCTAACACCGGAAGTTGCTTCTTCTTCTACTATTTTCGGAATGTCGAAATGTTGATGTGCGCATGTCAAAATGATTTATTCCGTTCAAACGTGTGACACATGGAAGCGCACGTCCTAATCGGATCAGCTTTTTCAGGATCCATGTAAACAGTGAAGTTCTGATCTGAATTGTAATCAGACTGAAGAAATTTTGCCCATGTAACTGTAGCTATTGTCCTGCTGCAGAACCCAAGTGTGTTTCAGCTTGAGGTCACGAACAGATGGCCGGACATTCTCCTTCAGGACTTTTGGTAGACAGCAGAATTTATGGTTCCATTTACCACAGCAAGTCTTCCAGGTCGTGAAGCAGCAAAACAGACCCAGACCATCACACTACCACCACCATATTTTACTGTTGGCATGATGTTCCTTTTCTGAAATGCTGTGTTACTTTTACGCCAGATGTAATGGGACACACACCTTCCAAAAAGTTCAACTTTTGTCTCATCAGTCCACAGAATATTTTTCCAAAAGTCTTGGTGATCATCAGGATGTTTTCTGGCAAAATTGAGACAAGCCTTTATGTTCTTTTTCCTCAGCAGTGGTTTTCGTCTTGTAACTCTGCCATGCAGGCCATTTTCGCCCAGTCTCTTTCTTATGGTGGAGTCATGAACACTGACCTTAACTGAGGCAAGTGAGGCCTGCAGTTCTTTGGATGTTGTTGTGGGGTCTGTTGTGACCTCTTGGATGAGTTGTCACTGTGCTCTTGGGGTAATTTTGGTCGGCCGGCCACTCCTGGGAAGGTTCATCACTGTGGCATGTTTTCACCATTTGTGGATAATGGCTCTCACTGTGGTTCACTGGAGTCCCAAAGCTTTAGAAATGGCTTTATAACCTTTTCCAGACTGATAGATCTCAATTACTTTGTTTCTCATTTGTTCATGAATTTCTTTGGATCGCAGCATGATGTCTAGCTTTTGAGGATCTTTTGGTCTACTTCACTTTGTCAGACAGGTCCTATTGAAGTGATTTCTTGATTGAGAACAGATGTGGCAGTAATCAGACCTGGGTGTAGCTAGAGAAATTGAACTCAGCTTTCCAAGATGTGATAAACCACAGATACTGTAATTTATGTGTTAATGGGGGGTGGGGGGATCACTTTTTGACACAGGGCCATGTAGGTTTGGATTTTTTTTTTACCCTTAATAATAAACACCTTCATTTAAAAACTGCATTTTGTGTTTACTTGTGTTATCTTTTTCTAATATTTAAATTTGTTTGATGATCTGAAGCATTTAAGTGTGACAAATATACAAAAAAATGAGAAATCAGGAAGGGGGCAAACACTTTTTCACACCACTGTACATTTTACTGACATCAGTTTGGACATGGTCCTGGAAGGCTGACGACTCAAAAAATTATGCTGTAGCTCATAAACAGACAAATAAAATAATGACAACATATTACTGCAGATTTTGACAGCATGTATACCTATCATTGTGCAATAATGGTAGTGCAGTAGTACTTGTGCAATATTAATGCACATTAAAAAATGCACACACTTTTTACTTCAATAATGTTTTTTTTTTTACTCCTTATATGATTATTGGTGTCATAATGATCACTCCCCAACTTTACTGGTCAACATGGAACTTAGTTCTACAAACTCTAAAATATGGCATCCAAAAGTAGTAAACAAACTGTAATGAATAACCTCTTTAGGAGTAAAAAATGTCAGTGGGTAGGGCACTGGATCACACACCATTACCCAAAAAAGTCGGCATGTTTTTGATGTCTTCTGCCACTTAGCTTTGTCAGTCATTTGCTCTTTGCCTCCAGTGCAGTAGACACTGAAATCAGTGAACAACCGTGCACAGGTGAATCATGTCAACAACACTGCCTGACTGTCAGGACCAGCCGTCGTTTGCCTCGCTCCTCTTCTCTGTGCCTCTTTGTTTTTCTGCATTTTTTCCTTATTGTGGTGAGCTCTTTGACAGTTTCTTTTCTGGTCCGAGCGCATAGAGAATCACTGGTTGGCACAGACATACAGTAGCATGCATCATCTACATTGCAGAACCTCTGTTTGGGTGTCTACACATAAAGATTTTTTTGCTCAACCATGAATGAGCAATAACAGGGATGTCGTGGTTTTTCTTCCACAGTCTTCGCCATGTCGTGCACTGATGACATTAGAGTTTTAGAAGTTGTTTAGGCTGATAAACCCACACATTCATAGAAAATGCCAAAAATGTACACTTTATCACAGCGGTGTCAAATTCATCCTCCTTGAGGGCCAGCAACATTTTAATGAGGGCATTCATTTTTGTTATCTAGTTGTTGTTTTTTTAAATTGAAAAAGTATTGTAAATTCCTTAAAAATATTTAGTATGCACACAGAATAATGTTGCAAATTTACAAGAGGGTGCAAAAAGTTGGAAATTTACAAGACTGGGGTAAAAAGTACCAAATTTAGGCTGTGTGTCCACCAAACGCGTTTTTTCCGCTCTGGGCGGCTATTTTCCATTCATTCTCTATGTAGTCCAGCGTTTACAGCGCAGAGCGCCCACGGCGCTGAAACGCTCTCGGCGGTGGCCGTTTTTTGTCGCGGCGCTCAGAGTTGAAAAATGTTCAACTTTTCAGAGACTGCAGCTGAGCTCGTCAATGTCAGACCTTAAGCAGCCAATCAGAAGTTCTGCGTGGGCGGGACATAGGACGCCGGTACTAGTCCGTACTCAGACTCCTGCTTTCTGTGTCACCATATTTTACATCCAGAGCTGCTAGAAAACGTTTCCTGTCCATTGTTATTTAGAGACTGATATTAAAATATCTGTAGAAAGTCTGACAATAGGAAAAGTGGGAGTGATGAGCTGAGAGTGACAAGCGGTTGCAGGGATACAGGGCACAGACCCCCCCCCCCCCCCCCCCCAGAGTGCAGCGTACAAACGCTAAAAAAAAATGCTCAGGGCAGTCGGGCAACAAAAAAACGTGTTTGGTGGACACGCAGCCTTATGAGACGGGGGAAAGTTACAAAATTTATGAAACTATGTTGGGGGGGGGGTTAAAAAAAACTGTCTAGGTGAAAAACATTGCAAATTTATGAAAGTGGGCAAAAAGTTGCAAATTTACATAGCTGCAGAAAAAAAAATCACAAATTTATGAAACTGATAAGAAAAAGTTGCAAAATTTATGAAATTTGGGAAAAGTCACAAATTTATGAGATGGGGGGGAAAGGTGGCAAATTTACAAAACTGGGAGATAAAGTCACAAAATTAAACTGTTCAGCAAATTTACAGTGATGACAATGAGAAACTCAGGGAAATAGCTGCATATTTAAAAGACTGGGTAAAAAAAAAAAAAGTTACTTTATCACACTACAGCAGGGGTGTCCAAGCATGTGCCATGGAGGGCCAAGACCCTGCAGGTTTTCTCTTCTCCCCAGTCTCTTCAGCAGGTGTTTTCACTCATCAGCAAACAGTGGGAAGAAATTCTGTGAAATCTGCTGCTGAAGACGCTGGTTGGAGGTAAAGCCTGCAGGGCATTGGCCCTCCATGGCACATGATTGGACACCCCTGCACTAGAAGAAAAAGTCATAAACTTATGAAACAGTTGGAACAAAGTCAAATTTATGAGTTTTATGTAAAAGTGTTAAACTTACAAGACTTGGGGAAAAGTTGCAGATTTACTGTTAAAGTAAAAAAAACACAAGATGGGCGAAAAGTTGCAAATTTACACAACTGTGAAAGGGATTGTCTGGTCAAAATCAAGGTTTTTTTTTCTTGTTAACATGTCTGCTGCATGTTTTTTATGACTTACAAGACACATCAAGTTCAGTTGAGCTCCTCTGTTTGAGAGAAAAAAACGCAAGTTTAGGTGGACAGTTTTTGTGATGTCACTGAACCAATCGGGACTAAGCACTGGCTATGGCCTTGGACAAAGAGGGTGGAACTACAGAGTCAGCTTAGCCTCCAGGGCCAGTTAGCATTTTTGGGCAGCTGCTTTGAAAATTTGACCCAAATTAAGGTGGATTTTTACCATTAAACTGCTTTTAAGGACTGATGTGGTTTCAGCCATTATTCTGGGCCACCGTGCACACAAGTGGGCATGTCCTTCAACTGGTAAGTCTGTATTTTATTACAGGATTTATCCTATTTGTCTAATGTAGCCGTAGCCACCATTAGCCTTTAATGTGCCTGGGATGTGGGTGGACCTACTTAGAATATTCACGGATCCTGGTGTTTAAAGGAGGAGGATATGGCTGTGTTGTGAGACATGTATATGTTGGACACTGCATATGTGATTTAACCACGATGAAGGAGAGCCAGCCCCCTGCGGTGCGGAGCCACAGAGCCTGGACCCCCTGCGGAGGACAGGGGACAGAAGACTTCCTGACCACTGAGGCTCGAGAGGAGAGAAGGGGGAGTTATGTAAATAAAAGGCTAATGAATGTGAATAAAGAGACTTTGATATAGATGTGTGATTTCCCCCGCGAGGGAAATGGTTTGATGTGAGAATGTTTAAATGAGAGAACTTTGGTGTGTTCACTCTCTTTGTTCGCTGCTCAAGAATAAGAGCAGACAGTGGAATGATTTCTTGAATAAACTGAAATGGAAGACAATTCGGTTTCGTTATTCAAGTCTCCCCACATTGGTGACTGACGACGTTGAGAATGAACGAAGAAATTCTCAGGGTCCCGGACTCACAGCGCTCAGAGCTGGCGAGCGCAGTGGCCGTTAAGCTGCCTGATTTCTGGCAGGATAACCCACGGTCGTGGTTTCTGCAAGCAGAGTCGCAGTTCGCGCTCGCAGGAGTAACGGTGGATGACACTAAGTTCCACCATGTCATCGCTAAACTGGACAACAGCACAGCTCGGTGCGTGCAAAGCTTGGTGGAGCAGCCACCCGCGACCGACAGGTACGGCAAGCTGAAATCCACCCTCATCAAGTTTTTCACCCCCTTGGCTGAAGTGAGGGCGAGGAGGATCCTGTCTTTGCTAGACCAAGGTGGACACAGGCCGAGCGCCCTGATGGAGGAGATGATACAGCTGAGAGGTTTGGACAACGATGATTTCATTTTTCAGTTCATCTTCCTCTCCAACCTCCCGGCGCATGCGAGAAGCACGCTGGCCGGCAAAAAGTGTCACACCCTGGAGGAGTTCCGGGAGCTGGCCCAGGAGGCAGATGGGATCCTGGACGCCTGCGGCGGGCAAGCAACCACAGCAGCGACCCGAGACAGCGGGGAGCCAGAGGCGGCAGAACCAGACTGGCCGACGACGGCGGCAACACGACCGCGACGAGGGGGAGCCAATAGCCCGGCGACAGAGGCGCGGGCACGACACAGCGGAGGAGAAGATCTCTGCTTTTACCATCGGAGGTTCGCAGAGAAGGCACGCAGGTGTGTGCCGCCCTGCATCTTCAGGAGTTCGGGAAACGGCAAGACCGGGGGTCGCTAGCAGCTTCGACCCTCGGAGAACGCAACAAGCTGCTCTACATCACGGATGCGCGCTCCGGACGAGTGTTCCTCATTGACACCGGAGCACAAGTGAGCTTCATCACCCCAACATACGCGGACCGGGTAGCTGGACCCCACGGTGACGGAGCTACAGCGGCAAATGGCTCGAACATCAACACCTACGGGAGAAGGACCTTGCCTTTATGCTTACATGGCCGCACATATGAATGGACTTTTGTAATAGCGGCGGTGAGTTTCAACATGTTGGGCGCGGATTTTTTGTGTTCACACAATCTGTTAGTTGATCTTGCTAATAGACGGCTGGTAAATGCACTCTCTTTTTACTCTCTCCCCTGTTCAGCTCGAGTGTCCCCGCCACCAGTACAGACCCACGTCGCTACAGCAGGTGGTAAGTTTCACACACTCCTCACCCAATTTCCAGCGCTCACTGTGCCCACTTTTTCAGCGACGGTCGCGAAGCACGGGGTGAAACACTTTATCCCCACTTCTGGTCCTCCCGTGTTTGCAAAAGCTCGGCGCTTGGATGTAGTTAAGCTCGCCATTGCGCGCGAGGAGTTCGCCAGCCTGGAGAGGCTGGGCATCGTTCGTAGGTCGAAGAGCCCGTGGGCTTCGCCGCTGCACATGGTACCGAAAGCCGATGGCTCCTGGAGACCGTGCGGGGATTACCGCAGGCTAAACAACGCTACGGCACACGATCGTTATCCCATCCCGCACATTCAGGATTTTTCGGTGCACCTGGTGGGGGCGCGCATTTTTTCAAAGATTGATCTAGTTCGCGGCTATCACCAAGTCCCGGTCCAACCGGAGGACATTCCTAAAACAGCGGTAATAACCCCGTTCGGACTTTTCGAATTTTTACGCATGCCGTTTGGTCTCAAAGGGGCGGCGCAAACATTTCAGCGGATGATGGATGCCGTGTTACGCGATCTCCCTTTCGTGTTTGTGTACCTCGACGACATTCTGGTCGCGAGTACTTCAGAGGACGAACACGAAACGCACCTCACAGCAGTTTTTAGGAGGCTGGGAGAGCACGGCTTAATAGTTAACCCAGCCAAGTGCCAGTTCGGCGTTGAGCGGATTGATTTTTTGGGTCACCGCGTCTCCCCGGAGGGAGCGGTTCCGTTACCAGAGAAAGTACGCGCGGTAGCGGATTTTCCCCGTCCACAAACGGTCAAATCACTACAGGAATTCTTGGGGATGGTGAATTTTTATAACCGGTTCCTGCCCCACGCAGCTCAAATCATGCAACCGTTATATGCCGCGCTCAAAAAACAAAAGCCGACCCAGGCGGTCGAATGGTCCCCGGAGCGGGAGCGCGCGTTCACAGAGGTTAAAAAAGCCTTGGCTGACGCTGCGCTCCTGGCCCACCCAGACCCTGCAGCACGTATCGCGCTGACGACAGACGCTTCAGATTTAGCCATAGGGGCCGTTATTGAGCAACAGGTAGCCGGAGTTTGGCAGCCTTTGGCTTTCTTTAGCAAATCTTTAAGCGCGGCTGAACGAAAATACAGCGCGTTTGACAGAGAACTGTTGGCGCTGCATTTGGCTATTCGTCATTTCCAGTTCTGGCTGGAAGGACGGTGCTTCACCGCTTATGTGGACCACAAGCCGCTCACATACGCCATGGCCAAAATTTCAGATCCGTGGTCCGGCAGGCAGCAGAGGCAGCTGGCCGCAATCTCGGAATTTACCACTGACATTAGGCACGTCGCGGGCAAATTCAATGTAGTAGCGGATTGTCTCTCACGCGCGTTCACGACCCCAACACGCGCAGAGGCAGAACGGGCCACCGTGACCGCGCCGCAGGAGAGCGGCACGGTGGCGCGCGCAGCCCCGGTGCACGTGGGTATAGATTACGCAGCCATGGCAGCGGACCAGGGGGCGGACGCAGACGTGCGCGCGCTCCAGTCTGGACCAACAGGGTTGAGGCTGGAGAGCAAGTGTTTACAAACCGGTATGCCCCCCCTGATCTGCGACATGTCGACGGGGCGCCCGCGTCCGGTGGTTCCGGCCACGTGGCGCCGCCGTGTTTTTGACTCGGTCCACTCACTGGCGCACCCGGGGGTGCGCGCGTCGGTGAAACTAGTGGCGGAAAAGTTTGTTTGGCCGTGCCTGCGCAAGCACGTGAAGGAATGGGCAAAAACCTGCATTTCCTGTCAACGGGCCAAAATTCACAGGCACACAAGAGCCCCGTTAGAACCGTTCCGCATTCCGGCCAGAAGGTTCGACCATGTGCACGTCGACCTTGTGGGCCCCCTACCGGCATCACAGGGGTTCACGTATCTTTTGACAATGGTGGACCGCACCACACGTTGGCCGGAAGTGGTCCCACTTGCGACGACCACGGCCGCGGAGGTGGCTCGCGTTTTTTTAACGGCTTGGGTGGCGCGCTTCGGGGTTCCGTCGGACATTACGTCCGATAGAGGACCGCAATTCATCTCTGAGCTGTGGTCAGCGATGGCCAACGGCTTAGGAGCCAAAATTCACCGCACTACGGCTTACCACCCTCAGGCTAATGGTTTATGCGAGCGTTTTCATAGGTCTTTGAAGGCAGCACTCAGAGCGTCGCTCACGGATGCAGATTGGGTAAATAAACTTCCATGGGTTTTATTAGGGTTGCGTTCTGCGCCTAAAGAGGACTTAGACGCCTCCCCAGCGGAGCTGGTATTCGCACAAACTCTGAGGCTGCCGGGCGAGTTTTTACCAGAGCACCCAGAGCCCCCACCTCTCTCTGCTCTGGGACCGTTAGTCGGCACGGGGGCAGACACGCTCCCGGGTCCGGTTCATCACGCTTTTCCACGAGTTTTCGTCCCCAAGGCTTTGAAAAATGCCGATTTCGTTTTTGTCAGGCGCGAAGCCCTTAAAGCAACGCTCAAACCACCTTACGAAGGGCCATTTCGAGTGCTGGAGGCAGGTGATAAGCAATTTGTGCTAGATTTTGGAGACAGAAAAGAGACAGTCAGCATTGACAGACTGAAACCTGCTTTTGTCATGAAGGACGTTTCTGTACCGGTCGCGGTGGCGCCTCGACGAGGCAGGCCCCCGCAGAGGGCAATTAACCACTCTCTTCCTCAGTCAACAGACCCGAAGCAGAACAGCACCGCAGGCAAGGCGGGGCCAACGCACAGCAGATTCGGCAGACGGCTGAAGCCCAAGCGGCACACAGACTGAATGTTGGTGTTGATTATTCAGTAGTGAGTAAGGTGCTATTAAATTTTGGGAATTAGTCTGTTCTTCATCGTTTGGGGGGGGTTATATGGCTGTGTTGTGAGACATGTATATGTTGGACACTGCATATGTGATTTAACCACGATGAAGGAGAGCCAGCCCCCTGCGGTGCGGAGCCACAGAGCCTGGACCCCCTGCGGAGGACAGGGGACAGAAGACTTCCTGACCACTGAGGCTCGAGAGGAGAGAAGGGGGAGTTATGTAAATAAAAGGCTAATGAATGTGAATAAAGAGACTTTGATATAGATGTGTGATTTCGAGGGAAATGGTTTGATGTGAGAATGTTTAAATGAGAGAACTTTGGTGTGTTCACTCTCTTTGTTCGCTGCTCAAGAATAAGAGCAGACAGTGGAATGATTTCTTGAATAAACTGAAATGGAAGACAATTCGGTTTCGTTATTCAAGTCTCCCCACAGAGGAAATGGAAAAATGTTTTTTTTTTTTTTTTACAAACAACTGTAAGACAATTAAAGGCTTTTTGGGG
This sequence comes from Pholidichthys leucotaenia, assembly GCA_020510985.1. Taxonomy (NCBI): domain Eukaryota; kingdom Metazoa; phylum Chordata; class Actinopteri; order Cichliformes; family Pholidichthyidae; genus Pholidichthys; species Pholidichthys leucotaenia. The sequence continues at coordinate 28,344,677 of CM035839.1, read as the reverse complement.
GACAAAAGGCCATAAGATACCATTTTAGGCAATGGGGGATTTGTATCTACTGCAGTGCGTTTTTTTAAAAAAAAATATGGATCATGGGGGAAAAAGTCAATTTTACAAGACTTTAGGGAGAAAAGTCAGAATTTTCTGAGACGGGAAACTGGCAGATTTGTAATACTTTTGAAAGAAAGTCACAAATTTACAAGACTGGGGGGGGGGGGAGTTGCAAACTTATGAGACTGGAGAAAACAGCTGCAAAATCAAGGAACTGTTGCAAAGAAGCACCAAATTTATGAGATTGGGAAAACAATCACAAATTTACAAGATGGGAAAAATTGTTGATAATTTTGTGAGACTAGGGGAAAGAGTAGGAAATCCGCAAATTCACAACCCTGTGGTACCCCCCCCCCCCCACCCCCACAACTTTATAAGACAACAAAAAAGTCACAAACTTATGAGACTATAGGAAAAAAGTCATAAATTTGCAAACGGGAGAAATAGTCAAAATTTGCAAGACTTGGAAAAAAGTTGCAAATTTTGTTAAACTGTTGGGGGAAAAGTTGTAAATTTATGACGCTTCGAGGGGAAAAAGTCACCAATTTGTAAGCCTGGGGAAATACTTGCAAACTTAAGACTGGATGAAAAAGTTGCTAATTTATATGACTGCCGGAAAAGTCACAAATTTACAAAAACTGTGAAAAACATTGCAAATTTACAATACTGGGCATAAAAATTCATAACTTTACAAGATGGGGAGGGGGGTTCAAATTTATGAGACTGGGGGAAAAAATGTCACAAATTTACAAAATGGGGAAAAACAATCAGAATTTACAAGATTAGGTAAACAATAGTCACAGATTACAGGACTGAGGAATTGGCAAATTTTTATTAAACTGTTCGAAAAAGTCACAGATTTATGAGATTGGGGGAAAAAATACATTTTAAAAGTTATGAATTTACAAAACTGTTTGAAAAAGTCACAAATTCACGAGACTGGTAAAAAATACTGGAAATTTATGAGACTGGAAAAACATTAGAGACGGAAGAAACGGGGGAAAAAGTCAATCATTTACAAAACTGTTGGAACAGAATCGCAGATTTACAAGACTTGGTGGTGGTGGTGGGGGGTCGCAGACTTACAAGACTTTGGAAGACAGTCACTAATTTAAGAGACTGGGTGAAAAAAGTGATTAATTACGAGAGTGGTGGAAGCAGTCACAATTCACAAGATTGATGAAAAACGTTAAGACTGGAGAAAAATGTAAATTTATAAAACTGTTGGGGAAAAAAAAATCACAAATTTATAAAATTCATTATCTGTGTGGATAAAATACTGTGGATTCCTGTGTTTACCCAGTGGAATTTCGGATCTTGGCTCGGCCTGGTGTGAGGTGTGCTGCCTCGGCGTCTGTTCTGTAAATGAGACCATTGTTTCCTCCACATGCATCATCTGGAAGCCCACAAATGAGCCCGTGAGTGTGCACGGCCCCCGCCACAGATCGTGACCTTTCCCTTTACACCAGAGATACACATTCTGTGGCGACTTATTCATCACCTGTGACTTGGTTATAGATGGCTTTTTAAGGCAAATATTGATTAAGTCAAGCACAACATCACTTGGCTTAAAGCAAATGTCCATAAACAATTATGGCCGGTGGTCTCTTTTCCATTTTTGCTTTGGCTGACACGCTCATTTGTTTTATATTCCCATCAGTCCTGTCAGCTGGGACAGAATTCCTTTACTGTACTGTCTTTGTCAATAGTTATTCAATAACCACCAACCGGAAGTTTTTACCTCTGAAACTGGTGATATTTACACAGTACTGGAGTCATTTAGAGTCAGGTTATTGTGAAAGTTTGGAGAATATTGTTCCACAACAGTTGATATTACATATTGTTTTATACAAGTTGGTTGAGATTGAGCAATTTGATTGGACAATAGGGATTCCATGCTGTATTTTATTATCTAATAACCTCACTTGGACCCTTCACTAGTTGCATATTAAGTTAAGTTAGTCCCATGCCAGTGGTGTAGGGCGGCGCCTATCTCTGTTCACTGACCCTAGGCCACACAGCTCCTGTAAGTAGTGGAAACCACAGCGGTGGTGGTGGTGGTGGTGGGGGGGGGGTCAGTCTTCTGGATAACTCTGTGCGTTAACTTTCCTTTCCCCATTCTATTATGCTGAGCACCAAGCTAGAAGGCAGAAAGTACCAGTTACGCATTACTTCATTTTAATGCTGAACTAATAATGGTTAATTATTGTAACTGTCGGTGGTTTCTTATTATGCCAGTGAACTGTAATGTGTTGTGTACCTGACTCTACTTAGCTGTTTTCCCTGTTTTTAATTACTGGCAAGTTGTGACTTATTTTCACTAAAAAGTGCTAAACATATAAAATTATTTTTATAATTATTACTTAATTTCCACAGGCACTGTTCAAAAAGAGACGGGACTTCAACACCCGGAAATTGTGTTGTAGAGTTCTGGGTTCATACTACTAGTTAGCTTGGTTAGCTGTGTTATTTTTCTTTTAAAATAGTTACCCCAAAGTTTAAATTAAAACCTCACAATGCAACACGTGCTTCTGGCACATTACCTCCACTGAAGTTGCCAGTAAATGGTGGCAAAGAAAGCAGTGATGCCGATCAAGTGCTAGCTAGTTAGCAAGGTCATTAGCAAGTCTTTTCACTAAAGCAACAAGATCATTGGACTTTGAAAAAGTATACCGTATTTTTTGGACTATAAGGCGCACTTAAAATCCTTTAATTTTCTCAAAAATCGACAGTGCGTTTTATAATCCGGTGCGCCTTATGTATTAATTCTGGTTGTGCTTACTGACCTCGAACCGATTTTATGTGGTACACGGCACTCAAAAATCTGTCAAAAATGTTTTAGTACGACTTTGGTAAGTTACGAAGCCGAACCGCTTGATGGATTGTTGGAGCATTACGGTAGTCAGGAGCCTCGCGGAGTAATATGTGCTTCAACATAATGGCCGGATGGCTTTTTCCACAAATCTCCATCCCTATTGATCTGCCACTCCATGCGCGCCCATCTCACCGATACTGTCAAAACCCAAGTGAAGCAAACTAATTCGGCGCTTGCCATCATTCCGGGTGGATTAACCAAAGAACTCCAACCGCTATATTGGTGTCAACAGGTCGTTCAAAGTTAAATTGCTAGTGAGTTACGCCACTATCTGCCAATGGATCGTGGATCGAAACTGCTCCTGTTTAGCTGTAATTAATATTCAAAAATGATATTGTCGGGACGAAAGAATTCAAGCGTCCTGGCATTTGTTTGCATTGTTTACTTCTCAGGGCTGCCGCCAGAGAGCGAGCCGTATCGATTACTGAGCGAGTATCCTGGCGATGTAAACAGCCACGGACCAAAAACGTACATTTGCTCGTGGAACAGGTCATTCACACTCACAATCGCGCTATATGTGTCTATAATGACTATAGATAGGATTTTCTTTCCATGCACGCAAAAAAAAAAAAAAAAATTTCCAGATCCCACTACCTCAGTCGATACCCAAAAGCCAATGGTGTATAGAACACGTATATTAGGATTTGTATGTGAAATTTTGGCATCGAAACTGCTCCTGTTTAGCTGTAAACGGGAGCAGTAAATACGGCTGTAAATACGTATTTACGGCTGTATCAATTACCGAGCAAGTACCGAACGAGTATTCTGGCCATTATGGCGACGTAAACAGCCACGGACTAAAAACGTTCCGCCTGCTCATGGAACAGGTCATTCACACTCGCAGACAATCGCGCTATATGTGTCTATAATGACTATAGATAGGATTTTCTTTCCATGCACGCAAAAAATTTTTTTTCCCGGCTCCAACTACCTCGCTTTAATGCGCCTTATAATCCGGTGCGCCTTATAGTCCCAAAAATACAGTATATATAAATGATTACTGCTAGACAATAGAACATTTCCTTGAATATACTGTATGTGAAAAATAACAGTAAAGCTAATATATTTTATGTTATGCCTAGTTTTTGTGTTAGTTAGCAACACCCTACAGTAGCAGTTGGGAACTACCTTTTGCATAGTCACAAATAATACATAACCTGTTGTTGCCTGTTACTGACAATCAATCAATTGCATTTCTGGAACAGCTGTATAAAAGCTATATTACTTGCTAGTTCAGGGATGGAGTGCAGAGACCCCGCAGGTTTTCTTTCTAGCCAGGCATTAAAGCAGGTGTTTTCATGGAACAGCAGCCAATAGGGAGGAATTCAGTGAAGTCACCTGTTGAAGAGACTGGTTGGAAAGAAAACTTGCAGTGTCTTGACCCTACTCTAGGCCGTGCAATGTCATGAACAATATGTAATATTTAAGCCATATTAGATACACAGTCATGTGAAAAAATTAGGACACCCTGCATAAGCCTGTTTTTTTTTTTTAAACATATTTGGACATATGGATATTTAATATCATCGTTAAAAATACTGGAAGATTCATGCAATACAACTAAACAATTAAAAATGAATTAAAGACTTTTTTCAAATGTTCTGTAAAATGTAATTCTAAACAAATAGTGAGGAATAAATTACGACACCCTCCATCTTTTTTAGGACACCCCCACATTCATTCCCACTTACAATGGCTAAAATAAATGTTAAAAAATAAAAACAAAAACAAGGTTAGACATAGATATGTGAACATTTATTAATAAAGAACTGAATATTTAATGGAGTGTCCTAATTTTTTCACGACTGTATAAGTGAGGGAGTGCAGTATCCATGAATATAGTAACTGTGGTGATTTGACAATGGGGTTGCCAACCATCCCATTTTAGCTGGGACGTCCCGTTTATTGGGCTAAATGTTTGTCCCAAGCGGGATGTGCGTTGTTCCGCATATAATAAACATTTACGGGACAACACACATCCGCTTGGGACAAACCTATTGAGCCCAATAAATGGGACATCCCGGCTAAAACGGGATGGTTGGCAACCCTTTTTGACAATGAATCACCACAGTTACTGTAATCATACCGCAAAGACCTCAAGTGTAATATTGTTTTTATATAGCAGTGCCACAAGCACAGTTTATTAAATGACAGCAAAACAGGGCAAGATATTTTCTTGTTTAAGCAGTTACTTTGCTCAGCCGAGAAAATAGTTTCTTCTCAATGTACCCAGTTAACTGTTGCCAAGCACAGCTGTGGCACAGGTGTAGTGTGGCCGACCACTGATCGGAGGGTCAGGGGTTTGATTCCCACCCTGTCTGCACTCTGCATGTCGGAGTGTTCTTGAGCAAGACACTTGAACCTCCAGCTGCTCCTGGTGGGTCATGCCAGCGCCTGTGTATGGCAGCTCCGCCGCCCTCAGTGTGTGAATATGTGTGCGTGAGTGGGTGGATAGCAGGATCTGGAAAGTGCTTTGGTCATCCAGAGATGAGTAAGATGTACTATATAAGTGAATGCCATTTACCTCAATAAGCATAACCTAGAAAAGAGTAGACCTATTGTTATTTAACACACATGTAAACAAATTAAATATTGTCCATTAGAGAAGTTAGTGTTTATAATACATACCGGTCACCTGTTGAGTAGGATTTGTGGGTCGCTTTGACATCATGTCAAGGGCTAGTTAATATGCTAGTAATTTGGCTCTGGCACACTATGCTTGCTTTTTCTTAGCATTTTCAGATGAAATAAAGAGTCCCTCAACACAAAGGTATTGCGGTTTGCTAATGGAGACAATAAATCCAACTCTAGCTTGTCTATTATTTTTAACAGACATGAACTATCTTGTGGTTGTTTATAATGGTAGGACTTCTGGGTCACAGAGGTATGATTTCCTTTCAAACAGCGGCTTACTGTGGAAATTAAGTATTCAACATAGTCTTACAGTTATCATGTATTATAAGAAGCCACTGATAGTAACTGTGGTAATTTGCGGAGAGCCTATGATCAAGTTACTATATTCATGATACTGCACAACCTCAAGTGTAATATTGCTTAATTCATGTTTAGCATCATAAAGGGCTAATTTATCATTTTGCATATTTTCAGTTTAAATTAATGTTATGTATGTTTTCATGGTGATTTGATGTGATCCCAAACTTTTTAATGGTAGGAACCTCTAATGCCAGTTAAACAAGAAAGTAAGCATATTAGCATCACTGTTTTTGATGAAGAAGTTGAAGAATTAAGTCACACTAACAGGCCATCCTTTCCTTTCTCTTTCAGCTCATTTCATCTCATTGATCATTAGTCTAACATCTCAGTTCTTCTTTCGTATGGTTTTCTCACATCTTGACTTGTCTTTTTTTTCCCGTTTAATCTCGCTGTGCAGCTGCACTTTCTACTCCGCTGTTTGTCACCACCATTGTAGATCGCGACATATTTTCCAGGGCGCGTGTTTGCCGTTTTCCTCGCGTTACGGTGGGATCAGTCCACCTCAAGTATCTCTGTGTGATCTGAATGTTATTCTCGAATCTCCTTGTTGTATCCCCCTTGATTACCTTCTCCTGTGAAAATAACAGTTCAGCCTGGATGGAGGGAGGGGGGGAGTGAGACGATCCTACAAGGTGGATCCTCTTGTTCTTGTCCCGCAAATCGCCGCCGTCACATCTGCGTGTCCACTAAGCTCACTTCTATTGCCCTTCCCCCCACCCCTTCTTGTTTCATTAGCCGAAATCCCACAGAAACCACCAGGCAGGATCATCTAGTCCCAGCCAGCTCTGTGGTTTTTCCTGTTTTTTATTATTAAAGTGTAATCAGACATCCCTTTAAGTGGAAAATAAATATCCAGATCTAATAAGCTGCTCAGCCGGATCATGTAAATGCAAATTTTCAAGCTGGTTCCCATCCCACCGAGGCGGCGGTGTGTGTGTGTGTGTGGGGGGGGGGGGGGGGGGCACATCGCCCTTCTCCAACCCTGGACTGTAAATCAGGGGAAAATAATGGCGGGATAATGACCGGTTTGCGGTCCCAAGCAGATTGAATGATAACAAACCACGCCATGTTGCACGCTGCTTTTCATTTAACATCCTATCGAGGGGAAAGCCGATAGCAGCTTGGCGTGCCTCATTAAAGGGGAATGGGGTGGGGGGGGGGCGGTTGTTGACACCTTGTAAATTTTCCAGAGTGAGGAGCTGGAAATTCCACAGGACAAGCTTGCCGATCGGGGAGGACAGGGTTTACCCCCGCAAACACACGCGTACACACACATCCACACACGCACACAGACGGAGGCCTTCAGCGAGTCAGGAAGATCTGAGAGGACCAGCCAGCCGCCAGCTGCCTCGCCACTCGTCTGTTTTCTAACGTGAAGGAGCGAGAGTGTGAATGAAAGAGGGGACGAACACCCCACTTAGACAAGCGCTAAATAATAGACATATAAATTGGTTCGTTTTTTTTTCCTCCCTGTTTGGGGAGACGCTGATTTTAGCTGCTAATTGGTGACAGAAGCTGTCAAACGGGTGGCAGATAGTGATTGCGTCGGCTTCCGTCAGGACTAGGTGAGAGAAGGGAAGCGGCGGCGGCGGCGCTTTCTTCTGCTGAAGGCAAAGACAATATGACGGCGGTCCCCTCCTCTCTCCTCCTCGTCTGATATTTACCCAAAACACATTAAACAGATAAAGAAGAGAAAAGGAAACAATAAGCTCAGGATTACGGACCCTGTCTCCTGCCTCCGTCTCATGTTCTCCGTTTTTCCCCTCCCCGTCTCCGTGATTGATTAACATGTTTGTTTGAAGAAATTCTGAATGTTTGCTCGCACAATAACGCACAAAGACAACGAACCGGCTGTAAAAGCGAGAGAGAGAGAGAGGGGGGGGGGGGGGAGGGAGAGAGAGGCGGCGGATAAAGACCGACTGGCTGATCTCTGGAGGGCATCTTGCTCTAACCCTGCCTTGACTCTCCCCTCCCTTCTCTCTGGAGCATTAAAACGAACAGTAATTAGGCTTTGATACTCTGGCAAATGAACAGTAATTAGAGCGCGCTACTGTGGATCCTCTCTCTCTCCGCCCGAGCCGCTCATTGAATATTCACGCCGTTATTGAACGTTAAGATTAGCCCGCCGCTGTCATGCACAAACAGAAACAGTGTGGCATGGCAACGGCCCCCTTTTGCAGATGGTGGTTGGAGGGTGTGTGTGTGTGTGGGGGGGGGGGGGGGGGTGCGTGTAGACAGGTCGCCCAAGCCCGGCGGACCCTCAGAGGGGATTTTCTGGTTATTAGATCCTCACCAGATCATGGGCCAATTATAAAGAAAACTGTCAGTCAAGGCAAAGTGGCTATGTGATTAGCGGAAAAGGACAAAAATCAGGTGAGGAGTGGGAATCTTTCTGGAGGCAGCTTTGATTTGCTAATAAGAGCGAGAGGTGGTGGTGGTGGTGGTGGTGGCGGGGGGGGGCAGGGTCCCCAGCTGTAGTCTCTTCATTTTCACTGTGACCTTCTTAGCGCCACCGGCCTAATCTGTGCTGTGGAGGAAACATAAAAAATGGCTCTCAAGGGTTTCTTTTTCTGGGTTCAGCCTGCGAATGAGGCACGGGGGGTTTAGTAGCCACGAAAAAAAGAGCAGTCCCCCCCCCCCCCCCACTTCCAACCAAAGGGACATGAGTAATCAAATAGTTCCTGCAGTGCGACAGGGGCCAAATGCTGCTTAATTAGTCTAATAGTTTTTGAAAGCTTTTTTACTCCTGATAAGAGGGAAAAAAACAGGATGGAAAACTGGCGAGGAGGAGAACCGCTCCGCTCTGAGCACACATGGAAGTAGCGCCGTTTCTAGGTAAAGCAGAATACGCAACTGCAACTAGAGGGCCAAGTCAGCCACTAGGGGGCCCCCAAGCTACAACATCACCCTCAATTGAATTTGCCGCTTACTTTCTCTGAAATCTGCAACTTTTTGCCATGCAAATTCACAACTTTTTTTTTTCCTCAAAAATTTGTTTTTTTCCTTGTGAATTTGTAATTATGTAATTTGGCAAAAAAAAAATGTTAATTTGCAACAATTTCTTGTAAATTTAGAACCTGTTTCCTTGTAAATTTGAATGTTTTTGTTCTTGTAAATTTGTTTTCTTCTAAATTTGGAGCATTTTCATGCAAATTTTGAATATTTTTTAATAAATTTGCAGTGTTTTCTTGTAAATTTATAAATGTCTGACTTTTTTGTAATTTTGCAACTGTTTTCTAATACATTTACTATTTTTTCCACATAAATTGTGCCTTTTTTCTCATAAATTTGCAAATATTTGTGTTGTAAATTTGCAACTTTTTTTCATAAATTAGCTTTTTTTCTTATGAGTTTGCAAAAATGTTTCTTGCAAATTTGTGACTTTTTCATGCAATTTGGCAACTTTTTTGTAATTTTGTAACAATTTCTTATAAATTTGGAACCCTTTTTCTTGTAAATTTGGAGCATTTTCTTTTAAATTTGCAACTTTTTCCCACAAATTTGCAACATCTTTCTTGCAGATTTGTGACTTTTCTCATGTAAAGTTGCAACAGTTTAAAAAAATTACAATGTTTTCTCATAAATTTGCTACTTTTTCCACATAAAATTGACTTTTTTAAAATATAAATTTAAAGCTTTTTCCTTATACATTCACTTTTTCTTTTCTTCATGTAAATTAGCAAAATTTTTACTTTTAAATTATTTTTTTTACTTTCTTGTAAATTTGGAGCATTTTTGTTTTAAAATGCATTTTTTCCCCAGAAAGTTGCAAATTTGAGACTTTTACCATATATATTTGCAAAATAAGTTTTTTTTTTATATAAATTTGTTGTTTTTTTGTAATTTTGCAAACGTTTTCTCATGAGTTTACTAGTTTTTTCACATAAAATTGTGCTTTTTCTCTCATAAATTTGCAATTTTTTTATAAATAGCTTTTTTCTCAGTTTTTTTTTTTGTGCAGTTCTTGCAAATTTGTCACCTTTTCATGTAATAATAATAATAATGATACATTTTATTTATGATGCACTTTACTACAGGTAAAAAAGCATAAAACTCAAATTCACTAAAGAAAAGGGGATAAGAAGGTAAAACTAATAAAAATTAGCAACATTTTTATCATTAATATGTAGCTTTTTCTCATAAATTTAAAACTTTTTTCTCTTAAACTTGCAACTTTTTTTAATAAATGTGCATTTTTTCCTCAAATGTACATTTTCCCCATAAGTTTTCAAAAAATTTTCCCATAAATTTGAGCATTTTCTTGTAAATTTGCAGCACTTTTCTTTTAAAAGTACCTTTTTCCCCCTCATAAATCTGCATTTTTTTTCTTCAAAATGCTTTCCTACCCATAAATTTAAAAAAAAAAAAAAAAGTTATTCCAAATTTGTGACGTTTTTTTCTTGTAAATTTGTGACTCGTGTTGGGTAAATTGGAAACATTTCAGTGTAAAATTGCATTTTTTTCCTTGTATATTTTATTTTTTTTATCATAAATTTAAAAATCATCACAATTTATGACTTTTTTCTAGTAAATATGATACTTTATATCATAAATTTTCAACCAGTTTCTCATAATTATATTACCCTTTTCTTTTAAATTTGCAACATCCATATGGATGCCAGCAGTGCTGTAGTGGAGACCAGACCAGAGTTCACTTCAGAGGTCAGGACCAGGACCACTGTATATGTAGTTCTTGGTCTCGAACCCTTATAGTCTTAGGGTGCTTTCACACCTACAGGCTTTAGTTCGTTTCAATCAAACTCGAGTTCGTTTTGTCTGGTGAGAACACGGTAATCACACTCAAGTGCACACCAAGCCAACCGTTCTTAATTCAAATCAAACGGCGAACTCTGGTGCGGTCCTGCAGGTGAGAAAGCGACCGCACTAAAACAGGACCAGCGGCAAACAGTAAAACATTTTATGCCACTGTACATACCTGATGGATCTTTGAAAATATCTGTGGCTGAACATGTCACGGTTCTGGAGGATTAATGAACGTTAACATGTTATTTCCCATCCATAGCAGTGGTTCATTTTCAAACTGTACCATCTGCTGAAAGTGATATATGCATGTATGTAATAAACGATAACCAGGGTGGTGAAAACCCCCCGTAGATTATGCTATGATTTGTATTATTTTCTCCCCAGAAATACATAAATACACAGTCATCCTACTTCCTTTATTTACCTTTCCTGTTCTCGTGGCAAAAAAAATCTGACCAATAAGAACAGAGAACGTTCTGACGTAAGTCTTGCGGGATTTAATGTGACAGTTTGGTCTGCTTGAATTTTTGCCTGTATGAAAGGGGACAAAACCAAGGAGAAAATGATACAAAGTAACAAACTTGTCAACTGATTCGGACCAAATTAAACAAATTTAGGTGTGAAAACGCCCTTAAGGTGTGTTCACACCAAATGTGAATAATTGGCTTGAATCCATACAAAGAGAATGGAAAGAGGTGAGTACATGCGAAATTGTGCGTTCGCGTCTGAGGCTAGCTAGCTAGCTGCTAACTTTGAGATTCTGCCATCACCAGAGTAAACATATCACCATTGCAGAGTAAACTAGTTTGAAAATGAGACTCACTCGCTTGGAGACAGGAGGGCCGGGAGCTCTTCAGCTGAATTGGGATTTCAGAGTTATTTACTCACGGTTTCCTGTCATGGACGTGCTGATGAGGCTAGCAAGCTAGCAATGGAAACACTCATCTTATAAGGTTTTGGAGACAAGGACAACTTTTTCAGGTGAGCCCTCCACTGGATAATGTAAACCTAAAGCATGACGTTATTTTGGGGATGGCCACAGTAGGCTGAACACTGCTGCAGAAGTTATAAAGGCAACTTCGCCTGTCTGCATCTCACTCAGACTCTGAATTCATGTTGATTCGCACAATTACCTTGACTTATAACATAATCGCGCTGGCCAAAAAATTTGCCTGTTTGCGTTTGGTGTGAACGCACCTTTAGGCTGCATTCAGACCGGGATAGTCTGGGGGTCTCAGTTCGACTGGGTGTGGAATGCTGAGAATTATCACACCTTCTCTTGGTTTGGTTTGCATTCACACTGCAGTGCACCAAACTGCCTGGGCAACAGTGGCTGTCTGAATGCGTCCTTAAGCCTGTCTGGTCTTGGTGAGGTCTTGACTACAACACTAGATGTATGAAATTTTTATTGACTTTTTCTATCAAGCTTCACACTGGCTCAAGTTTATTTTTGTTTATGTTTTAAATGGGAGGGGGGATTTTTCCCTCCATTTTAAAAGGTTTGAACTCGTCCCCATTCCAAAAATAGCCCCCCCCCCCCCAATACAACCTTGCATAGGGCCCCCAAAAAGCGAGAACCAGCCCTGTTGACAGAAGCTCAATCTGCTCCTCTTCCTAATTCCTAAAAAGTGCGACAGTGTCTCCTAATTTAGTGGCTGGTGACCGGGGCTGACATTGAGGGGCGTGGTGGGGCTCCTGTTTTTTTTTTTTTTTTTTTCCCCTCCCGGCCATACTTCGTGGCTGGGGAGAAGCGAGCGCAGCAGAGGGGAGACAGGCAGCACAGCGCCGGCGCTATAATGAAGCGCGGGAGACAGCAGGCCTGACAGCTCTGGCAGGTGATGCATGGGGCCCATGCTAATTCTTCAGCGAGCCAGTGATGGGTCCTGAAATCTTGACCACACATCCCATTAGCCCCTGTCTGTGACAGGAGGATAAAGATATTAAAAAAATCCGGGAGAAGTTGGGAGGAGAGGGAGGGGTGCGGGCGCCAGTCAGGGGGACCTCAACGCAAAACCTCTGAGTCCTCTGCAATATTTTCAGCAGCGAAGTTATTGATGACTTAACCTCTGGGGTGCGGGTTATGGGTGATGGATACTGTGCATCCCCGGCGTGGAGCAGCAGAGGATAACAAGGCAGACGGTGAATCACCTGCCCGCAGCTGATAAAAATAGAATATGACATGCTGTAGAGCGCGCTCGCCGCCATTATTCCACTGTAAATTCTAAAGAGATGAGTGAACTGGGCTCTCCTGGAAATAGATTAGTTCGTTGAGCGGGTTTTTCTACGGGCTCAGCTGTTCTGTGCATCCCCACCGCTCCGGCTTTTTGCATCTTAGCACTTTGAATGCAGGGACTGTTTATTAGCCTGTCCCTGCCAGCTCCTCTGCGACCTCCCCGCCTCCTCAGGCAGGAGAGAATAAAAAAGCAAAAGCAGGGAGAAGAGCTCCTCAACTATCAAGCACTCAGGTGTGTTTACCATATATCTTTTATCTTCCCGTGCAGGCTGGGGCTAATATTTCTGACAAGTTTTGTGGTGAAATATAAATGACCTGGTGCCGGTACAAATAGGAAAACGGGCGGCGAGGCGGCAGCTAGGGCCCCGAGAATCTTTCCCTGACAAATAGTGCGGAGGAAGTTCCAGGGGAAACTGAGAGGTTACCGTGACAGACAAGGAGCACAATTATCACACCATGATGAAAGAGCCGCGGCGAGCGCGCGTCGCGCCGTTAATTACCGTCCTTTTTCCACCAGCCTCTAATGTGAGGAAAAACACGCCATGACAAGTGTGTAAAAGAGCAAGCACTAAATTACTGTCAGGAAAAATAAACGGAGGATCCCGCGGCCCGCGCGGTGATTTACGGGGGCAATTAGTCACCGCCCCACGGAGATGCTGAGGACAGCAGTGCGGCGGCGAGTGTGTCAGGGAGAGAGGGGAGGGAGTGTGAGAGACACCCCCATCCCCACCCGCGCTTCTGAAGGAACGGGATGAGGAGTTGGAGGATGTTCTCGGTGCTCTTGGCTGAGTGACCTTTGTCTGGCGGAGGGCCTTTTTTTTTTTTTTTTTTTTTAAGAGAGAAGTTTTCACAGCTCGTACAGAAGTGTGGGAATAAATGATCAAGCAGGCGACGACGCGGCAAACATTCCTACTTCAAACCGAGTGCCATGTTGTCACGCCTATATGGATCATAATAGAATGAAAGGAGCGACATGAGTTGGCGATATGGAGCCGATTTAGGTCACGGCAACTCGTTTTAGGTTGATTACGACGCAGGTGTAAGACAAGCTAAAGCAATGTCTGTCATTACACCATCAGTCGAGTGGAGCCTTTTGTCTTTAGACGAATACGTCGGCCTGCTTGAGATGCTAAACGTCTAAAATGAGCCAACACCCCCCCCCCCATCATACCATCAAACATCAAACGGCCTCTAATTGTTTCTAAACGTGACACAAGTTAAGATACTTCAGTTTAAAGCCCGCCATCGCCAGTTTCAAAGTGACGCTTGATTCCCTGTCTCGTCTCATCTTGTCTCGAGATGGTGGGGGGGGGGGGGGGTAGGTCGCATCCCAGTCGTCACATGTCCCTCATATTTCACGCTTGAGCCTTTCATCGCGCGTTGAAATACCTGCTGTACTTTTTAAAGGGAGTGAAACCGCTGGGAATATGCAGGAGCGAGCGGCGAGCCCATTGATTAGTAATGGCTGATGACAGATAGTGTCACATCATCTTTGTTAATTTCACTCATTCTGAGTCGCTGAACAAACACAGCCTGCCACTTTTCCTTTTTTTAAAAAAAAAAATATTTCCTCTGAAATGATGGGGCTATTGTTGAATAAATTTGAAGCGGTACTTGTTCGGGGATTGTCACGCCGTATGATATCTTTACAGACATGTGATGAAGCGAAATAAAGATGGATTTTTCTTAATATATCCATCACAGCCAACTAACGACAATTACATTTGAGTGCATTAAAGGGAAAAAGAAGCCCTTAGACTTGGACTCTTGACTCGCTCAGCTTTTGAAACGTTCACGTCACTTAGCGCTAATGCTGGGTGCTAGCATGATGGAATGCGTTGGCAGCTATTGACAGTTTCATCTAGGCACGTTTGTACATTTTTGATGGGAGGCTATGCAGGAATGTATGGGGAAGAGTTAAAATCCTTTAAAAAAAAAATCTCTCCTCGTTAAACAAAAACATTAAAAAAAAACCGGAGGTCACTGTTTAGATCAGGAGTGTCATCTAAATACCTTTGCCAAGCAGGTAATGCGATTGGCGAGGCTCGTTTGTCTGTTAGCAGGATAAAACAAAAGGAATTCAGCAGACTTTGATGAAATTTTCATCAGATCTGGCCCTTGGTCTACGGATGAACCCATTAGATTTTGGAGGTGATCCTAGAGCGCATACCTCCGCCAAGGCCCCATCCTCTCTGAAGGCCCTATGTTCTCTCAAGGCCGTATCTTCTCTCAATGTGTTTGCAGGATTACGCAAAAAACTACCGATTTGATTTGGATGAAATTTTCACCGGATGTGGCCCTTTGCCTAAAGATGAACACATTATATTTGGGATGTGATCCTAGAGTGCATACCTCCACCAAGGCCCTATCTTCTATTTGACTTGTACTCAGGAGGTGATTTATTATTTTTCAACAAGGAGGATGGGGGTTGGGGGTATTCACAAATTTAGCATAAGGTACAAGCATATGAACAAAAGTTAAGTGCAAATTTGCAAGAATAAATGTGCAAAAATATGGCAAAAGATGCTAATTCACAATTTTAAAAAGTCACAAATTTATAAGCAAAAAGCTGAAAATGTATGGGGGGAAAAAGTTGGAAGTTTAAGAGGAAAAAAGTTGCCAACTTATGAGAAAAATATCAAATTTATGAGAAGAAAATTGTTTGAGAAAAAAATGCAAATTTATAAGGGGTTGTAAATGCATGAGAAAATGATTAATATACATATCTACAAAAAAAAGTTGCAAATTTACAAGAAAAAATTCAAAAGGTTTTTCTTGTTAACAACTTTTTTCTTGAAAATTTATAACTTTTTTTTTTCCTGGCAAATTTGTAACTTTTCCAATAAATTTTGTTCTTTTTGATGATAAATTTTCTGCTTTTTGGGATACATTTTTCACGCCTTTTTCTGCACAAATTTATAACCAACTTATTATTTATAATTAAATGATTATTATTTATATGTACACGCAGGTGTAGTGTGACCGACTACTGATCGGATGGTCATGGGTTTGATTCCCGCTCTGTCTGCAGTCTACATGTCGAAGTGTCCTTGAGCAAGACAGTGAACCCCCAGTTGCTCCTGGTGGCCAGGCTAGCACCTGTGTGTGTATGGCAGCTCTGCCGCCATCAGTGTGTGAATGTGTGTGTGAATGGGTGGAGAGCAGCATCTGTAAAGCGCTTTGGTCATCCAGAGATGAGAAAAAGCGCTATATAAGTGAACGCCATTTACCACAACCATATAACCACAAATTTATAACCATACATTTTCTCTATTTTTCTTGTCCATTTGCCACTATACTCTCACATATTTTTGTGTACTATGATTGCACTCTTTATATGGATGGGGTGGAGGCAGGTTAACAAAAGGGATGGTTTTGGGTCAATTTGCCAACAGGGGTTGGGGCAGCATCCCCCCCATCCCCCCTCAAATCACCGACTGCCTGTATTTCTTTTCTTTCCAATTGTAAAAAAGATATAAAGCAAAATAGTGTTTCTTGACAGGCTAACGTTGTTAAAACCTGTTTCTGCTCACATACCATTAGCATGTATTACACCTTCTGAAAAAGACTCGGAAGCTCGGGGAATATCTTAAGCCACAATAAAGCTGGCCCTTACAGTGGTGCCATTTTTTGCTGCAACTTTTACAAATATCTTCTGCTGAGACTGCAGTCTGCTTATTTTTTTTAATTTTTTGCCATTTGTTGCTTTTCTTGCTGGCTAAACTAAAGCTAGCTGGCTCCGTGTTTGATTTCAGAACAGTGACTCAAATTGTGTTTCTTGAGCACCAACACTGCCTCGTTGGAAAGAAGACATACTGGTTTGTCTCTTTTCAGGTCAAACATGTGTTCACGTTCCCATCTGTCTTTAAATTGCCTTCCCTCTGCGTCAGTTTTTCATTTTTTTGTACTGTAAATAGTAATGGCAAAACACTGCCATCATTGAACTGATGGCAAAACAACAATGCATCGTTGGAGTTTATGGCCACAGAATCATATTTTTAAGAAAGTCGTGGTCTTATGGGGCCACATAAAATGACGTGGCGTGCTGAATTTGGCCTGTGGTTCTTGAGTGTGACACTTGTGGTCTAGATGAACAGAAAATATTAAACTATTAAATTGAATAAAAATTTAACCACCGTCCACATGAAGGTTGCACATTTATAAGAGAAATTTATCAGAAATAATTTGTAAATATGCAAGAAAAAAATCACAAATTTCTCAGAAAAAAGTTTCAAATTTACAAGAAAGAAGCAGCAAATTTATAAGGAAAAGTCAGAAATTTTTGAGAGTCAGATTTACAAGGCAAAAGTTGCAAATTTATGATGAAAAAAGTAGTTAATTTATGAGAAAAAAAAATCTCTTTTTTTTCTCCAAAATCTGCAACTTTTTTTTCAGAAATTGTTGCAAAGTTTTTGAGAAAAATGTTGGAAAGTTTTGGGGGAAAATATTGAAGAAAAAAGTTTCAAATTTAGCAGAAAAAAAATCACAAAATTTTAAGAAAAAAGTAGCAAATGTAAGAGGAAAAAACACTTTCAAATTTTATTAAAAAAAAGTTGCAAATTTACGAGGAAAAATGTGCTAATATGCAAGAAACAAAGTTGAAAATTTGCAAGAAAAAAAAAACTTGTAAATTTATGAGGAAAAAAGTTGTGTATTTTCCTCAAATTTTCAACTTTCTTTGTACATTTTTGCAAATTTACAAAAAAATTTGAAAATTTATCAGGAAAAAAAAATGCAAATTTACAACAAGGCACAAATTTCCAAGAAAAAACTTGCACGTTTCCAACAAAAAGTAGCAAATTTATGAGAAACAAATTTCAAATTTTACAAAAAAGTAGCAAATTTATGAGGAAAAATGTGAAAATATGTGAGAAACAAAGCTGCAAATTTGCAGGAAAAAGTTGCAGATTTACAGAAAGAAATGCACATTTATGATGGAAAAAGCTGTGTATTTTTTTTCTCCAAAATTTAGAACATTTTCCTTGTAAAATGTTGCAAATTTACAAGAAAATTTTTAGAAAATTCATGGGGAAAAAATAAAAAAGCGAACTAAAAAATATAAGAGAAACAGAAACAAGCAAAAATAGAATAAGACAGATAAAGTGCAAGAAATAAATTGCTGTGCATTGTGGGAGATTAACAATTGTTCTACTGAAAGGCAGCAGCAAATGGAAAAGTTTTTAAGCTGGATATAAAGCCGCTGAAAGTTTCAGCAGCCCTGATGCTTTCTGGGAGTTTGTTCCACATGTGAGGAGCATCAAGACTGAACGCTGTCTCTCCATGCTTGGTTCTAACTCTGGGCACAGATGTAAAAAAAAAAAAAAAAAGGAGGCACAAATTTATGAGAGAAAAAATTAGCAAATTTACTTGAAAAAAGTTGATGCTAATTTCATTTTTCCCCTCAAAAATGTTGAGGGTGAATTTGTAGCTCGGGGGTCCCCTAGTGGCCGAGGCATTGTGTACTCTGCTGTGTAGCCAGAAACGGCTCTGATTTAATCTGCCTTGTCATGCTTGTATAGATATTTAGACTGCACGTATCGTAGGATAATAACAACAACTGCCAGGAAGCTGAAGGTTATGGGCAGAGTGATGTGTGTATGAGGAGGAGGAGGGGGAGGAGGAGGTGGAGTGGTTCACATTCTCCCGGCCATACAAATCCAGTAGGGGCTAGCAGTGAGTGGGCTCTGCTAGGTTGAGCCACATTTCCAGGTCAGTGGCCTTGAGCATGCTTGGTTACAGCTGCCTTGCCCACTCTTACTGGCAAAGGTGCCATAAGACGAGGTTGCGAGGGGCCATAAGTGGTGAGGAGGAAGCAAACCAGGAGAGGACCATATGCATGTCCAGTGGACTGCTTCCCCCAGGCTCTCTTTCTCCTTCTCTCGGTCTGTCTCCTCCCCCCTGCACATCCCTCACTCCACTGCATTATCCACTCCTCTGCCAGAGCAATATAAGTGCCAGGACGTCAGACGTCCTCAAGCTGTCAGCCTTGGTTTTTCCCCCCTAAACAACACCGTCTGAGATTGGAGAAGAGTATATGTTTAAAAAAAAAAATGAATAGTGGACCCTGGGAGCAATAAACAGAGAAACCCTACCAATCAGTTTATTTTTTTTAGCGCTCCAGTCTGTTTTATTTTCATGACCAATTAAGCATAATTGATTAACCCTTAGTATGATCTAGATAGAGCTGGGTTGAGTATCCAGAAATTGTACTCGAGTAAAAGTAGCATTAGCTTATGGAATGAATTACCCATAATCACAAATTCACATTAAAAAAAAACAAATTTGTGTGAATAAAAGCTACAAATTTATAAGAAAAAGATTCATACACCCTCCTTCATTTCTCATTGATGCCGTTAGATGTTGACCACTAGCTCTGGTAGCAAACACAGCCTGAACTAATGACCCTAAAATTGGCTGAATGTGAGAATTTAAAAGCCCCAATAAAGCATTATCGGGGACAGGGGCACGTGGTGCGAGTGACTGATGAGGTGTGACTGGTCCTTGGGGTGTAATAAGCACAGAAACAACCCTGAATGAGTTAATGGCTAACTCTGCTAGGAACAGCTAACTACCACTGGTCGAGGAGCTGCTCCATCCAGAGAATAATAAACAACAGTAAAAGAAGCTAAAATTCCACCTAAGAATGAGATATGTTGTCAAGTGTTGGGAGATGATCCAGCTGGGAACACAGATGTCCACTGGGGGTGGATAGAATATAGAGAAAATAACCATAAAACCCCAGCTAAGCTAATGCTAGCTGGCTGATCTGTCGATTATGTCAACCAGAGTGAAACCCCAACTGCGATTGTCTACCCAAGCTAACGTTAACATCCCAATATGCCAGGCTATCACAGCCAAAATTATATATAATACAGAGCATCTGTCCCACAACCAGGAGGTTCAAGTCCTGGCTGGGTCATGCCAAAAACCATATTAAAGTGGAACTTCCTGCCGTCCAGCTTGGTGCTCAGCAAAAATGGAAGGGAAGAGGGAAATGGGGCGGCAGTGGCTCAGGAGGTAGAGCAGGTCGTCCAATTACCAGAGGGTTGGTGGTTTGAATCCTGCTCTCCCCAGCCATCTTGCCGTTGTGTCCCTGGGCAAGACACTTTACCCACCTCACCTCCAGTGTTCATGACACTGGGTATGAAAGTGCATACATGTTCGGTGGTAGTCGAAGAGGCCATTGGCACAGATTGGCAGCCACATTTCCATCAGTCTGCCCCAGGACAGCTGTGGCTACAGTAGTAGCTTACTACTACCATTGTCTCTGTGGAATGAATGAATAATGGACTCATTGTGAAGCACTCTGGGTATCTTGAAAGGCGCTATATAAATGCAATCCATTATTATTATTATTATTATTATTATTGCATAATTAACCAGATTGATGTGAGATAATAAACTGATGAAAGAACCAGGTGGAAACATGGATGTCGAGTGGAAAATGACCATAAAAGCCGGTGTCACCAACTCCATAGTCCTAGTCCTCTTAAGTGGCTAAAACAAGAGGAAGTTTCCTATTGGCTGGCCTTCACATGGGGAAAAATGTGGGCCCTCTGTGATCATCTTTTGTACAATGAATTATGTTGATATTCCCTTTAAATTAGGAAAATTTGATATGTTGAAATGAATACCTTTTGAGTGGCGAGTCTGACTTTATTCCATGTATGGTGCCCTGTGGGTGCCCTGCTAATGGAAAAGGGTGCCATTATTAAGTGTCTGTCATGCTGCTCCTACATGAATGTCCCAGAAAGTGCCCGTTTCAATTGAAATATATGGTAAGCAAATTTGTTAAGGGTACTCCTTCTGGTGAGAAAATATGAAAAGGTGCCCAGTTAAAAGGGGAAACTTCCCTACATTCTAACGCATGTCCCCTCATGCTATTTCATTAAAGAGAGTGTCCTTCTCATCTTTTAAATTAACTTAGTCTAAAGTTATATTTTAATACCAAACATGATGCTGTGCTGTGTAAGATGCCCCGTGGGTGTCCTTCCAAAGAAAGTGAAATGAATGTGCCAGAAAGTGCCCTTTTTAGTTGAAAAATGTTATACAGAGTTTGTAAGGGTACTCCTACTTGTGAGAAAACATAAAAAAGTGCCCTAATTTAAGGTGTTCCTCTTATAGTGAAGTGCCCTTTCCTACATGCTTTTTTAGGGGGATTTTGCTAAAGAGATACTTTTCAGCTTTTAAACTGACCCAACTTTTTTAGTTGAATGAATGTTATGCAGCGCTATTAGGGGCACTTCTACTGGTGAGAAAACATGAAATCATGCCCAAATACTGCAGGTGTTCCTCTGATTATGAAGTGCCCTTCCAGTGGAAATGTCCCTACATTCTAAAGCATTTCGCTATGTTTTTCTTGTAAATCTGGTTATTGTAATTGAGTTTTATTACAGAAGTTTTATTTTAAATCTTTTTTACCTTAATATTAAGCATGATTTTACCCTGTGGGTGCCCTTCTAATGCTATTAGGAGGTGGCTGTCATGTGATCCCTACATTCATGTCCCAGAAAGTGTCATGCGGTGACCCTTGCGGATCACCATAAGACGCCAAGGGTCCACCAGTGAGTTTTGCCAATGATGGCAATTTATTAATACAACAAGACAAGACTATGAGCCACTCAGGGCAAAAACACACATCAAGCAATACAAGGGCTCGTAGGGCTAACCCCAGCCACAACGAGCTAAACTATGACAAGACCAAAGAACACGAACCTGACATGAAGGTCTAACGAGGTTTAGACGATGTCTGACGAGGATAGTTTGACGATACTCCTGCGATTTAACTGCCGCTAGTACCCGCCTTATAAAGGCAAACACTAACTAGCAGTAATGACAAACAGCTGACCAACCTTGACAGGCGGAAGCCCCACCGAGCGCCTTCACAATAAGAGCCCGGTGAGGCCAGAATACAACCCACAGCTGTCAAGGCCGGCAGCGAGCTGTGCTTAGCCCGAGCGCGGACAGAACCCAGCGCTCGGGTCGTAACAGTACCCTCCCTCCAAGGGCGGGCTCAGAATGCCCAAGGACCACCCTGCCCCCCCCACCCACCCTCCAGGGTGGGTGGCTGGGGGTAGGTGCGGAGGGAGAGAGACCAAACCCAGAAACAAACAAAACCCGGCAAGAACAACTAAATACAGGACAGTGACAAGAATACCAACTACTCAGATTAAATCAAATGTTCGACTAACAATCACAGAAAAAAAATGCACAGGATAGCATGGACAAAACAAAAAAAACCCAACCAGAATCACTGGGTCAGAAAAACTAAATACAGGACAGCACGAGAAAATTACATCTTGGCCCCCATGTTACACAAGAAAATGACTTCCCACCTGTGTGAATTCTCATGAGAGTTTTCAAAAAACCAAATACAGAAAACAGAGCACTTACTGGCTCATACCGGACTACACACAATACAAACTAAGGCAACTGCAAGACATAACCATAACACAAAGCACACAGGATAGCAAGGAGAGAAAAAAAAACCCCAGAACAATCATTGGGACAGATCAACACCAGAAAACGACCACTACCCCCCTGACAGTTTATGCCGACCGGCGGAGACCAAGCGCCACAGGAACAGTTCAGGTGGTCTCCCCGCATCCAACAGCCGACGGGTGGTCATAGGAGGCGGAACATGACCAGGCGGCTCACCACAGTCCAACGCCCAGCACGTCCACTCCTCTGGTGGTCGAACCAGGTCGCCCACTGAAACACACAACACGTCGGGTGGCCGACCCGGGGCACCGAACCGGCGAAGCAGTTCCTCAGGCGGTCGACCCGTGTCCCTCAGCCACCAGTCCCGGGGAAAAACAGCCCGCGGCGGCCTCCCTGACGAGGACAAAACTCGGGAGAGCCGGGGCTAGCGAACAGGAACCCCCATGGCCCCCGGCGATGATGCGCAGGGGCGGTGACTCAGTGGAGAGGAAAGAAGGCAAGGATGAGCCCGTAATCCGTCCGACGGCGAAAGGTCTGCGGCTCCTCCCCCGTCCGCGGACCACACCGGCGCTGCACCTCCGCTGGACCCCGATTGGGGCCCAGCTGCACCCACGTCGGGCCCCGATTGGGCCAGAACCGCACCTGCGGTGGACCCCGATTGGGCCTCTGGCGCACCCAAGTCGGACCCCGATTGGGCCAGAACCACACCTGCGGTGGACCCCGATTGGGCCTCTGGCGCACCCACGCCATACCCCGATGGGGCCTGAACCACACCTGTGGTGGACCCCGATTGGGCCACAGTAGCCTCCACGACGGACCCCGACTGGGTCAGTGCAGCTCCGCTGACGATCTCCACCCCCGAACCTAGGACCTCCAACCCAGTGACTCCGACTGGTTCCATGCCGGCGACACTGCAACGAGGCTCACAAAAAAGAAGGAAACCGGGATCAGAATCACCGGTAGCAACAGAACCCAGCGAGACGAGCTCGGGCGCAACAGGCGGCTGCTCCTCACTCGCCTCCCCGAGAGGCAGGCAAAAATGCTCCAAAACAGGGGACAGAGATACAAGAGGGAGCACTTGCCTCCACTTGGGTTCTGTTGCCACCCAGGATTCGATGATCCAGGTTCAGGGCGGCGACTCTCGTCAGCAGGCTCCAACTCAGCTGCGTCGGGCTCTGCTGCTGGCAAGATGTCGTCTGCAGCATGAGGTTCCTCCTGCGCTGCTGTCCACGCCGATGACCCGTATGGCGTGGGGGCAGGGGACACTCGACCCACTGGCTCGGACCGCTCCGACGAGGAGACCCGGGGACGCTTCATCATCGGCTCAGGCTCTGGGCCGCAGTCCGCTCTTCTCCTCCGTCCACGACGTGGCTGCAGGGCCGGATCCAGGCTTTCCAGCACTGCAGGCCCCCTCTTCATCCGACGACGTTGGCCTGGCGTCGCGGACCGCTCAACAGGGGGGGACACAGAGGCAGCAGGTTTAATCGTTATCTCTACAGCAGGTGGAGGGAGCTCGGGGGGCTGCGAACCCCGAACTCTGCTCCCAGGAGTCAGACAAGGCAGGCTACAATTATGATGTAATAAATTAACACGCACTTGCCTTTCTCCAAGAGAAGAGATGGTTCCTGCTGTAGGGGATGTTGTTCCTCCTTCTCCCCACTGGATGGCGACAGAGGGCCCCCTGGAAAGACGAGGTGGAGCCGCTCTCAGAGGCTCGCTGACGGGCTTCGCCGGCAGCGGGTCCAGCCGGGGATTCTGCCGAGGTTCTCCTTGGCCGTGGCGCCGACATCGTCGACGACCTCCAGATGGCGCGACCTCCTGGACCGGGTCAGGGACAGGAACCCAACACGGGGAGCGAGGATGCCTCCTCCTCTGCTTCCTGCTTTCCTCCTCCTCCAGCCCGCGGAGTATCTCGCGCTGCGTGGCGAGTTCATCTCTCCTCGTCATCACCTCCGGGTGATCGTAGTAGAGGAGAGGAAAGTTGTCCAGGAGAACCTCTGCATAGTCCAGGTGCCATCGCATATAGCTGGAGTTGAAGTCAAAGGTAGCGGCGAGGAGCGTCCCGTTGACGTACTCCAGCGCGCTCGCTAACTCTTTGCCCAGGCACCGACCGCGGCCCCTGGATGACGGCATTCTCCCAGCAAATGACACTCAGACAGGGAAGAACAATAGTCCAATTAAAGCAAAAACCCATGGTGAAAAAGGTGTCTCGGAGTGGTGTCTCCGTTTAGACGTCTGGCAGGAGTATACTGTCATGCGGTGACCCTCGTGGATCACCATAAGACGCCAAGAGTCCACCAGTGAGTTTTGCAATGATGGTAATTTATTAATACAACAAGACAAGACAAGACTATGAGCCGCTCAGGGCAAAAACACACATCAAGCAATACAAGGGCTTGTAGGGCTAACCCCAGCCACTACGAGCTAAACTATGACATGACCAAAGAACACAAACCTGACATGAAGGTCTAACGAGGTTTAGACGATGTCTGACGAGGATAGTTTGACGATACTCCTGCGAGTTAACTGCCGCTAGTGCCCGCCTTATAAAGGCGAACACTAACGAGCAGTAATGACAAACAGCTGACCAACCTTGACAGGCGGAAGCCCCACCGAGCGCCTTCACAATAAGAGCCCGCTGAGGCCAGAATACAACCCACAACTGTCAAGGCCGGCAGCGAGCTGTGCTTAGCCCGAGCGCGGACAGAACCCAGCGCTCGGGTCGTAACAGAAAGTGCCCTTTTCAGTTAAAAAGGATATGCAGAGCTGTTAAAGGAAGCTACTCCGACTGGTGATGGAACATCAAAAGGTGCCCAATTAAAAGTGCCCCTCCAGCGGAAACTTTCCTCTATTATAAAGTGTGTGTGGTTTATAATCACTGAGTTACTTTTCATCTTTTAAACTCACCTAGTTTCAATTTTATTTTGACATTAAGGCTGAAGCATCGTAGATTTTTAAATGCTGGTGAGGCCCATATTGTGCATTGGGTGGGTGCCCTTTCCCTTTCTTATTCAACCCTGCCCTTCAAATGGTCTGAATCCTTCCCTGAAAAGAAAAATTTAGTTTTAGTTGGCTTCCAAGTCGTCTTAGGCTGCTAATGCGCAGAACTGATGGCAGCTTAAATGATTTGCTCCAGAAAGTTAGCGAGCTTAATGTGATCTACGTTTCATTTTATCATACAAACACATTAATATGCCAAGAAACGGCAGGTTTATTGTATTGATAATAAGAATTGGAAACACATTAGTTTTCACTCCTAATGAAGTTACTATGATGGAGTTTATTTATTTTAGTTTTCTTAATAAAATCCCCATGTGGGATTTAAATGTGTGATTTTTTTTTTTTTTATCAATGTTAGTTATCATCATATTAAATTCTTCTCCCCCGTCTGCAACCCTTGTTTTGTGTATTTTATTTTCTTGTTTATCAAAGAAAACCATTCAGAAATGGTTCAGGGATTTTCCTCATAAAAGAGATGCCAGCATGAAAACACACTTTTTCTGTCTTCATGGCTTCCGGTGTTAAAAAAAAGAGGCTTTGAAATTAGACTCACTAACTAGCAATGAAATAACAGGCAGCCAATAAAGAAGAGGAGTTAAAAAATAGGGCTTATGAATCAATATGGGCAATGGGGGAAGGCCAAATGTAATAAATAATACAATAACAAGCCTAACTAATGAGCTGTTGCGGGGGTGCAGTTCACAGAATAGTCCCTTTGTATGAATCCCTGCTAATAATCTCAGAGAGCCAGCGGATGATGAAGTGTTGCCATAAGGCAACACCTGTGCAATTAAAGCGGCGGATTCTTTTGCACGTAACATTAATTTCAGCCTTTTATAAAGGCCCGATGAGCGCACTAATAATCTAGTCTACTTGACTCCATGTCTAGCTGAAACAGAGCATCTAATTAGGTAAAGGTAATTAATTAGAGATAAACGGAGCTAATCAGGGCCCGTTAGCGCTCCCACTTTCTCGGCATCAGGACACAGAACTCCTGCTTTCCCCTCATTGGCCGGCTTGTCATGTGCTCAGCGAACATGAAAAAGATATGTTTTTAATAGAGGCCCTGTGATCTCACTCTGAACTCAGCCGCTCCCCCCAGATCATCATTCAGCTCCACCGCTGCTCACATGATCTTATTAGCCCCCGGAATTCATATAAATATACATTTTAAGGCTTTGTCCCTGAATTAAACATCACAATAGTTCTGCATTTTTTACCGGGACTGGTTGAGACATAAGCGTTGCCAGAGTGGTTTCTTGCTTTTTAGGGGCCCTGTGTGAGACTGTGTTTGAGGGGGCTCCTGTTTTTGTAATGGGGAAGAGTTTAAACTCTTTAATAAGGTAAAAATAATTGCTGTCCTCTCAAGAAAAACAGGGGAAAATACTTATGTAGGTCATTGTATAAGTAAACAGAAAAAAATAAACAATTACATTGGATAAGAATTTAACCAGCATTCATATGAATGTTGCAAATTTACAAGAAAAACAAGTCAAACAAATTGTGAGTAAAAACTTCAAAGAAAAAGTTGCAAATTTATGATGGAAAAAGGAGACATTTTACATAAAAAGATGCACATTTTCAAGAAAAAAAATCTCAAATTTATGAGAAAAAAAATTTAATTTACAAGAATGAAGTTCTGAATTTATAAGATGAAAGTCACAAATTCATGGGGAAAAAATGCCCATTTACAAGAAAAAAAATAACAAATTTATGAGAAAAAGTTGAACATTTACTGGAAAAAGTTGCAAATTTACAGGAAAAAAATGCAAATTTAGGACAAAAAGGTTGGGAAATTTACAAGAAAAAAGACAAATTTATGAGAAAAAAGTTCAACATGTACCACCAAACGCTGCAAATTTACAAGGAAGAAGTTGCAGATTTAGGATGAAAAAGTTGCAAATTTTTGAGAAAAATATTGCAAATTTTTGAGGAAAAGGTCACAAATTTATGAGGGGGGAAAAAAGTTGAAAATTTATAGGAAAAGTTGAAAATGTATGAAAAGTCACAATTTTTGAGGAAAAAGTTGCAGATCTATGAGAAAAAAAGTTGAAAATTTACAGGAAAATGTTGTACATTTACAAGGAAAAAAATTGCAAATTTATGAGAAAAAAGTCACAAATTCATGAACAAAAACTTGTAAATTTATGAGAAAAAAGTTGAACATGTACTACCAAACATTGCAAATTTATGAGAAAAAGTTGCAAATTTTTGAGGAAAAAAGGTCACAAATTTATGGGAACAAAGTTGAAAATATCTGAGAAAAGTCACAAACGTATGAGGGGAAAAAAAAGTTGAAAATTTATGGGAAAAAGTTGAAAATTTATGGAAAGTCACAATTTTTTGAGGAAAAAGTTGCATATCTATGAGGGGGGGAAAAGTTGAAAATTTACAGGAAAATGTAAATTTACAAGAAAAAAGTTGCAAATTTATGAGAAAAAAGTCACAAATTTACCAAGATGTAAATTTTTGAGAGACAAATTTACAAAGAAAGTTGTACATTTATGAGAAAAAAATCAAAATTTACAGGAAAAAAAATGCAAATTTACAAGAAAAAAGTATAGAAAGGTTCATAATGATATTGGGGGGACAATCCTCTCTTTTTCTAGGCTGGGTCCTCCCTTGATTTACACCTATGAATGGGGGAGGGGGGTATGGCTCTGATTTTGGGTCATTTTGCTAACAAGGAGGATAGCATCCCCCTCACCCCTCTCAGATCACCTGTACTGATTAAAACTGACATAAACCAAATGAATCAAGAACTAATTGTCCAATTAAACAGTCACTGGGTCTCCCTGCTCATAAGAACATCCTGTCAAAAAAGGGAAAAATTGCTTCTTGAAACAAACCAGCATCTAAGACCTGCTTTAGCATCTTACACCAAAATGAGCCCCCCCCCCCCACACACACACACTAGTTTAGCCTCAATCTAACAAGAAATCACATTAGAGATGTGTAAATATGATTTTGTGTTCCACCATATAATGTTTCACGCGGAAACGTCGAGACCCAGACAGCAAACATCCGACTTCCTATCATTTCCCCCTCATTTCAATATGAAAGGTGAAGCTGGGGGAACCTGGATGGGACGCTTGCTTTTCCCCACGTCGCACCGACGGCGGCGTGCTTCCGCTCATGTACCTATCATGTCCAATTTCTCCCCAATAGATATTCTGGTCTGTGCATATGTGCAAATGCTGTTTGAAAATGGGGAAATTTAATGGTTATTGTAATGAATGTTGACTTAGTGGATCAGAAAAAGGCAAGGCAGGAGGGAAGAAGGGGAGAGAACCTGAGAGGAGATGTTTGTTTAGATGCTGCAGCGTCAATGATTTGGGGGAAACATGATTATTTTTCCCCCCTCATACACGGGGGAGCCGTCTGCTACAAGAAGGCAGGGCGCTCCCCCGACACGCATCATTAGAAGGTTTTTTTTTACAGGCGACAAGCAGGCTATTTGGCTGTCATTGGGATTGTTTGAAGAGAATATGTTTCTACACCGTACTCCAGGGAGCCTCCGCATCAGGGAGGGGAAAAAAGTAGATCACCCTTGAGCACTTGACATTGCTGTTATGCATTTGTCAATATTAAGGCTAAGAGGTTGGGCCAGTGTGTGTAAATTGAGAGTTTGGCACGTTCGCTCGCTTCAAATGTGAGCTGACCTTTGACCGCACGTGCTGCTGTTTCGCTAACCTTGTTTCTGCTAATTGCTACATGGAGCCTCACCAGGACTCTTTAATTATTCAGTTAGATCAAAATTAATGAGAAATTCTGAGGAGAAGTGTTTTTTTTTTTTTTTGGCGAGTTTTATTATGAGTGAAATATCTGCCTAAGGGGGAAGAGAGGTAATGTTTTTGGGTATGTTTGTATTTCTTTGAATGTCTGAGAAAGTTCACGGCAGATTTTGATTAAAAAAAAATTTCAGGAAATGTTGAACTGAGGACCGATCGATTTGATGAGTCACTATCGGCCTCCAGCATTTAAAAAAAAAAATAAAAAAAAATAAAAAAAAATCCTAAAATCAGGTACAGACAGATTATGACCATGACTTGGCCCCAATCAAACAAAAATTACATTTCTTTTGACATGTGCATGCAGCTGTTCAGCAAGCCTGATATCTTGCTGAACAGCTGCATGCACGTGTCAAAATAATAATCATAATAATGCTAATATTATGGCTGGGGCTATCGATTATTTTAGTAAGTGACTAATTTCGGCAAAGTAGTTAAATAAAAGCTTATGCATTAAAAACTTACATGGATCAAAGTATACTGACATCGCTCTCTGAATAAAGAGCAATAAATTATAAAGACTAAATAAAATAATTATAGTGAATATTACTTTAACTATTAAACATTTATAATTACTGTAGATTTGTTGTACTGTTATTTATGCAAAAATAACACTGTCAGGTCACTCCCTGAGGTGGTGTTTTCAGTGGAGACTGGCTTGTCTCAGCAGCTGGCTCAGCTTAAAACAAGAGTAGGGCTAGTTTCCCAGTATTTAAAGTTGCACCACACTGGACTGAACCCCCCGGTACTCAAGGCGACCTCATTCTGCAAGCACAAACCCCACCTAAAGCGCACACACACACACCTCAAACATAGTGTTATCGATTAGGGCTGCTCACTCACAAATATGAAAAGAGGGAGAATTTCTGTCAGAGTAAGCGGCAAAAAACACAGACTTCAATATAAAGTGAATAAAAGCTTCTAACTCACCATTAAGGTCAGGAGCTCTGTAAATAAATTAAGAATTCTTCTGTTTGTTTGTACTTTTAAGTGCTGAAATAATTAGGAAAGCTGTCTTAAGTAGGAGCACTGACTTCCTCTTTGACTCTTTCAAAAATAGCAAGAAATGTTCCAATATTAAAACTGGCAGTTTTTGCTGAGAAATCACCTTTTTTTTAATGAACTGAAAAAGAATATTACAAATTGCTGTCATAAAATTGAATATACATTCATGATTATCAAGTGTTTAATGTTATTCTAGCAGTGTTTTTGGCTATGATAGCCACTGGTATATTTTATGAAAAAGGCAGTTAAAAGTTTCTTAAAATACTTTTTCATTTTTTTATTGTAATTTTAGCAGTTACTCAAAATTAATTACAGAAAATTTGCAATTCATTACTTTTTAAACAATTACCAGTCCTGGTAATTAGTAATAATAGTTACAGTGATATTTTATTTTTATGTACGGGGGGGCTGAAAAGTTCATAGGTTGACCATGATACAGTGGTCAAATTTGACCAAATGTGGTTTATTTTTCAAGGGATCCAAGCGCTGCAACACCAATGGAAGAAGTTTGTGGACCGAAGGGGAGACTATACTAAAAAAATAAACCACATTTGGGCATATTTGACCACTACATCATGGTCACCCTATGAACTTTTCAGCCCCCCTTGTACTTGATGTTTAATATCCTTGATTGCAATGTGCATTTTAACAGACGTTCCAAATGTGATCTTATGTTTTGCTATCATGTAATGGACACTTAGCACTGTTGTTAACCATTAGCATGCTAGCCACTGACATGGCTAGTTCAAATAAAAACTAGAAAAGCACTTGGAGAGCGCAGACCTCCGCCAAGCGCCACAGTTCCCCCCATACAGTGTTTGTGTGTACGTTTTCAGATTCCTTGACCATGAAAACATAGGACTAGCAATTGGATTCACAATGATAGGATTAGTGGTTCAGTAGTTATTGACAAAAATGGCATTTTCCGTAATGGCGGTTTAGCGCCACAGTTCCCCCCATACAGTGTTTGTGTGTACATTTTCAGATTCCTTGACCATGAAAACATATGACTAGCAATTGGATTCACAATGATAGGATTAGTGGTTCAGTAGTTATTGACGAAAATGGCATTTTCCGTAATGGCGGTTTAGCGCCACAGTTCCCCCCCATACAGTGTTTGTGTGTACATTTTCAGATTCCTTGACCATGAAAACATATTGACTAGCAATTGGATTCACAATGATAGGATTAGTGGTTCAGTAGTTATTGACGAAAATGGCATTTTGCGTAATGGCGGTTTTCTTGTGGATGGTGATCCGGATCACCACCAAAATCTAATCATCTGTAGGATACCCCATTTCTGACAATCTGTGAAAATTTCATGAAAATCCGTCCATAAGTTTTTGAGTTATCTTACTAACAAACAGACAGACAGACAAACCAACCCCGATGAAAACATAACCTCCTTGGCGGAGGTAATTGTATCATTATATGACTTATATCTCTGTTGCAGAGATATTTCAAGGCCATACTCCATAAAACATGGTGTGTTTGTGGGTTTTAACCTTCTAAAATGCTTTATTGGGTCATATGATTACAGTGTGGCACACATATATGCACATATGTATATCACTGTATGATTCATACGTATACCACCGTAGGCTTCACATCTGAGACGGAACAAAGGACTGAGCCGTTATGGAGATAACACGAGGATGTGAAAGTTTAGTCTTTGGCATGCAAAGAGACAGCCTTGGGGGATTTCGCCCAGCGGCCAGAGACTGAAGGTGGGGGGTGTTAAGATCGGGAGGAAGTTACATTGTTACTGGGGATTAAGTACCATGTGACTGTGTGTTTTGATGTCCTGGGTATAAAAGGGACCGATGTTGGGGGATTCGTTCTCTTTCTGTTTTTTGGATGATGTTGGAGAATGTGAATAAACCCGACTTGTGAAATAAACTCAGCCTCGTCCTTCCACATTCGCTACACTGGTGACCCTAAGACGTATCATGAGCGGAAGAAATTCCCCTGAGCCGGACTCGTCAGGAGCCGGCCAGGCAAACGCAGCCACAGTCAAGCTACCAGACTTCTGGCAAGACAACCCGTGCTCCTGGTTCCACTTGGTCGAAGCACAGTTCGCCCTCCGGGGGATAACGGCAGATGACACGAGATTCTACCACGTCATTGCCAAGCTCGACAACCGCACGGCTCGACATGTGCAGAGCCTGTTGGAGCGCCCACCGGCCGACGACAAATACGGAGGGTTGAAGACTGGGCTCATCCAGCGTTTCACTCCCTCAGTCCAGGAGAGAACGGAGAGGCTCCTGGCTCTGAACGACTTGGGAGATAGCACGCCCGTCGACCTGATGGAGGACATGCTGAGGCTGAGGGGCTCAGACGACGATGACTTCCTTTTCACCCACATTTTCCTGAGAACCCTACCGTCGGCCACGAGAGCGACCCTGGCCGGTTCACCGTTGTTGGCCCAGCGGGACTTCCGCGCGCTGGCCCAGGAGGCACAGCGGATTCTCAACACCAGCAAACAGCGCGCCGCCATCGCAGCAGCGACGGAACTCGGCGCGACGGCCGGAGATGGCAGGGGGCCAGAGGCGGCGGTAGCAGACCCACCGACAACGGCGGCGGCGAGGGCCAGGGATCGCGGAGGAGACGACCTCTGTTTCTACCATCGCCGCTTCGCAGAGAGGGCACGCAAGTGTATACCACCGTGCCAGTTCAAGAACTCGGGAAACGCCAAGGCCGGGGGTCGCTAGCAGCCGCGGCCCTCGGGGAGGAGAACAAGCTGCTCTACTTGACGGATGCACGTTCGGGGAGACAATTCCTCGTGGACACAGGCTCCCAAGTGAGTTTCATCACGCCTACCTACGCTGACCGGCTGGCGGGTCCCGGAGGTCACGGAGCATCAGCAGCGAACGGCTCGAGGATTAAGACCTTTGGTGAGAGGACTCTGCTTTTGTCCCTACACGGACGCACATTTGAGTGGACTTTTGTTATAGCTGACGTGAGCTTCAATATGTTGGGGGCTGATTTTCTGTGCTCACATGGTTTGTTGGTTGATCTTGCTAATAGGCGCCTGGTTAATGCACTTTCTTTTTATTCTATTCCCTGTGCAGCCCGAGTGACCCCGCCCACAGCACAAGCCAACGTCGCAACAGCAAGCGGTAAGTTCCACACACTACTCACTCAGTTCCCAGCTCTCACGGTTCCCACATTTTCAGCAGCTGTCGCTAAACACGGGGTGGAACATTTTATCACTACCACCAGACCGCCCGTTTTTGCAAAAGCTCGGCGCTTGGATGCAGCTAAACTGACCATAGCGCGCAAGGAGTTCGCCAACTTGGAAAAGTTGGGCATCATCAGGCGTTCGAAAAGCCCATGGGCTTCACCGCTTCACATGGTCCCGAAAGCTGATGGCTGGTGGCGACCGTTCGGAGATTTCTGCAGGTTAAACAACGCTACAGCGCATGACCACTACCCAATCCCGCATATCCAAGATTTTTCAGTTCATTTGGCAGGGGCGCGCGTTTTTTCTAAGATAGATTTGGTACGCGGTTACCACCAGGTCCCAGTGCGCGCTGAGGACATACCCAAAACAGCGGTAATAACTCCGTTCGGGCTATTAGAGTTTTTGCGCATGCCGTTTGGGCTTAAGGGCGCGGCACAGACGTTCCAACGCATGATGGACGCGGTGTTGCGCGATCTCCCCTTCGTGTTCGTCTACCTGGACGACATATTGGTAGCCAGCGCGTCCGAAGACGAACACGAAAATCACCTCACGGCAGTTTTCCGGAGGTTGGGAGAACACGGGTTAATAATCAACCCAGCGAAGTGTCAGTTCGGGGTGACGCAGATTGATTTTTTTGGGGCATCGTGTCTCTCCAGAAGGAGCGGTTCCTCTGCCTGACAAAGTGCGCGCAGTAACAAATTTTCCCCAGCCACAAACGGTCAAGCGTTACAGGAGTTTTTGGGAATGGTGAATTTTTATAACCGTTTCCTCCCCCGCGCAGCGCAGCTCATGCAACCATTGTATGCCGCGCTTAAAAAACAAAAACCCACAAATAAAATCGAATGGTCTCCGGAGCGAGAGCGAGCATTCTCGGAGGTCAAAACAGCCCTGGCAAACGCTGCGTTGTTAGCACATCCAGACCCAACGGCCCGCATAGCGCTCACCACTGACGCGTCAGATGTGGCCATAGGGGCGGTCGTGGAGCAACATGTAGCTGGAGCTTGGCAGCCGCTCGCCTTTTTCAGCAGGACTTTGCGCGATAGCGAGCGAAAATACAGCGCATTCGACAGGGAGTTGTTAGCTCTCCACTTGGCCACTCGCCACTTCCAGTTCTGGCTGGAGGGGCGCCGTTTCACTGCGTTCGTTGACCACAAGCCGCTGACTTTCGCGATGGCCAAAGTTTCAGAACCGTGGTCGGGCCGGCAGCAGAGGCAGCTGGCTGCAATCTCAGAGTTTACTACCGATATTCAGCACGTAGCGGGTAAACTTAATGTAGTGGCAGACTGTCTCTCACGCGCCGTAGCGGCTCCAGTCCGCGTAGGGATAGATTACGCAGCCATAGCCGCGGAGCAGGCTAGCGACGCAGAAGTGCACGCGGCCACAGTCCGCGTAGGGATAGATTATGCAGCCATGGCCGCGGATCAGGTTAGCGACGCGGTCGTGCGCGCGCTCCAGTCTGGACCAACAGGGTTAAGGCTGGAGAACAGGGTGCTGCAAGATGGTATGCTCCCCCTAATCTGCGATGTCTCCACGGGACGACCACGCCCTGTGGTACCGACCGTGTGGCGCCGCCGCGTTTTTGACTCGATTCATTCTCTGGCGCACCCGGGGGTGCGCGCGTCGGTCAAAATGGTAGGAGAAAAATTTGTATGGCCGAGCCTGCGCAAGCAAGTTAGAGAGTGGGCAGCAGCCTGCATGGCTTGCCAATGAGCCAAGGTACACAAACACACGAGAGCTCCCTTGGAGCCGTTTCACATCCCGGCTAAGAGGTTCGATCACGTTCATGTGAACCTCGTAGGCCCCCTCCCGCCGTCGCAGGGGTGCACACACCTTCTGACAATGGTAGACTGCACCACGCGCTGGCCGGAAGTGGTCTCACTGTCGTCAACCACAGCCGAGGAGGTGGCGCCCGCGTTTTTAACGGCAGGGGTAGTGCGCTTTGGAGTCCCGTCGGACATTACGTCCGACAGGGGTCCTCAATTTGTTTATGAACTTTGGTCAGCGATGGCCCGCAGCCTGGGGGTAACGATCCACCGCACTACCGCGTACAACCCGCAGGCTAATGGGTTATGCGAACGTTTTCATAGGTCGTTGAAGGCGGCCCTCAGAGCGTCGCTCACGGATGCAAATTGGGTGGACAGGCTACCATGGGTTTTATTGGGGTTGCGTTCTGCACCTAAAGAGGATTTAGAAGCCTCCCTGGCTGAGTTAGATTTTGCACAGCCACTCCGGCTACCCGGGGAATTTCTCCCAGATAATCCTGCGCCAGAATGCTCCCCGGCTCAGCGGTTGCAGAGTGGCATGGAAGCGGGCATGCTGCCCGGCCCCGTTCACCACAGTTTTCCGCGCGTTTTTGTGCCTAAGGCTCTAAAAAATGCGGAGTTTGTTTTTGTCAGACACGATGCGCATCGCCCCCCGTTGCGGCCACCTTATGATGGACCATTTAGAGTGCTGGAAACAGGGGATAAGCATTTTTTGCTGGATTTGGGGGGCAGGAAAGAAAAGATTGGCATAAACAGACTCAAACCCGCTTTTGTGTTGGCCGACGAGGATGTGCTGTTGGCTACGGCTCCTCGGCGTGGCAGACCCCCTAAGGAGCATTCACCAGAACACCCACAGGGATTGACTAACAGTTCTCATCCTCAGACAGCAGCTCCCCAGCAGGAGGGCGCCGCGAAAGTGTTAAAGCCCGCTTACAGCAGATATGGGAGGAGATTGAGGCCCAAGCGACACGTGGACTGATGTGTAATAATTTTACCATGACTTGCAGACTGTTATTACGTTGTTCCATCTTAGACGTTTGGGGGGGTCATGTGGCACACGTATATGCACATATGTATATCACTGTATGATTCATACGTATACCACCTTAGGCTTCACATCTGAGACGGAACAAAGGACTGAGCCGCTTTGGAGATAACACGAGGATGTGAAAGTT
Source organism: Pholidichthys leucotaenia (assembly GCA_020510985.1). Lineage (NCBI taxonomy): Eukaryota > Metazoa > Chordata > Actinopteri > Cichliformes > Pholidichthyidae > Pholidichthys > Pholidichthys leucotaenia. The sequence continues at coordinate 28,308,410 of CM035839.1, read as the reverse complement.
TAGTCTTTGGCATGCAAAGAGACAGCCTTGGGGGATTTCGCCCAGCGGCCAGAGACTGAAGGCGGGGGGTGTTAAGATCGGGAGGAAGTTACATTGTTACTGGGGATTAAGTACCATGTGACTGTGTGTTTTGATGTCCTGGGTATAAAAGGGACAGATGTTGGGGGATTCGTTCTCTTTCTGTTTTTTGGATGATGTTGGAGAATGTGAATAAACCTGACTTGTGAAATAAACTCAGCCTCGTCCTTCCACATTCTCTACAACAGTAAAAATATTAAAATCTTTCTTCACTTTGAAATATTTATATTTTTGCATTTTGGCAGAATGGTTAGAAGCTGGTGTAGCTCTTCCAGGTTACATTTCCCTACATACTAACACATCATCTGATCTTCAGTCCCAACCATTCCCCACATCAGTCCCCGCCTGAGCTTTTGAGTCCCAGGCGCTACCTTCAGAGCCAGCTATGCTACTATGGATTTAGCTTAGCAAGTGCTGTTTTAATCCTTAGAGTGTGAGATTTTGTGTGCCCCTAGTGGCAGAGCACGGTGCTATGCTTGTCATCTTATTCTGACATGATCGACTCCATTGAGGATTTGTACTGATTTGTACTGATCTGCCAGTTTCAGAAGGTGGCAGACATCCATTGGAGGACTCAATGGATGACACGTAATACACCAAAGAAGAAGAACTCCTCATTTCCTTTTCCTGTTTTTTAGCATTTTAGCCCAGAAAGCTAACATGGCCATGATCGGTGGTCATCACCGTCACTTAAACAGCTTTGTTTGCTGAAAATAGCCACCGGATACAAGCAAAATTTATGTGGGATAATCATAAGACTTTGTAGATGTGGTAGAGACCGTAAATGACCGACAGAACACAAAATAACGACCACGATGGGTGAAAACGCAGCGACCACGCCAGCCAGCCAGCCAGCCCCCCTTTGTCAAAAGTAAATGAGGAATTTCTGTGTTTTTTTTAATGTACTGATTTCTTGTTCATATACTTTGAAGATAATATGATGAGGTACCTCTGTACAAAAAACGGTGTCAAAAGACTGAACCATTCTTTGTGTAAATGCATCCAAAGTCCAGTTTTGACTGAGTTATGGAATTTAAAGAGGTGCCGTGACATTATGCAAATTAGATGCGTAAATTTATTCCTATCTGAAACTTTGGATCATATTTTACATCTTTCTAATTGACAGTAAGCCATTATCGCTTACCACTTTCAAGTTATAGTCTTGGAAATCTGAACTATTTTATTGACAAAAAATATTTACCACTCTTGACCACTAGGGGTTATGTCGCAATTTGGCGACAGACACACTCAAAGAGTCAATAGGTTGTTTTTTTTTTTTTTTTCATTCAAATCACTCCACTAGACATCCCTGTTCCCACCTGGTTGACTAACCCACAGTCGATAATATATCTTGCTAAATTCTGGTCTTATAGCATGATAATTGGCAGATTGAACCATTAGCAATTGCTTGGCTAGGAGACCAAAACTGGTCTGTGTTAAATGCATTAGAGCCTACCTTGGTGAACATAGCCGTGGGATCATGGCCGGGCCTTATTGTTATTTTCTGACTAAACATCCTTATTCATCTACCATCTTGACCATAAATGTTGTTCTTAGATGTTGTTTTAGCTTATTTTACTATAATTATACTCTGACCAGCCCCAGTGGCGATTAGCTGCTGTTAACAATTTACCATTCATTCATTCATGTTTGTTTCTGTGTTTATTGGACTCCTGGGACTGTTCATATCCTATTGACCACTGAAAACACACACCCCATCCACTAATAATGCTTTATTTCATTCATTCTTTCACATGATTTTATGTTAGTCTGTTCAGGCTATGTTGGCTCGGAACTAGACAGCTAACATTAGTAATATGGTGTCAACAGCAAGTGACGAAAGCGGGAAGGTGCGGTGAACTGGGGCTCAGGCGCATTTAAAGAGACCTGGACCGCAATGAACCGTTCTGAAGAAGGCTGCAAAAGAAAGTCCTGTGGGAAATGTGTCAACATGTGGAAGAAGTGCAATAAATATCACCTTTAAAAGTCAGTTTTGCATCAGATGTTAATTTCACTACTGGTCGCTAGCCAAAAGGTCTGTTAGCATGCTAGCAATTAGTTGGACTTCATCGCAGTATTGATAATAATTATATTATATCTTTTATATTTGTGTGTGTGTGTGTGTGTGTGTGTGTGTGTGTGTGTGTGTATTAGTGGTGTTAGACAATTAAAATTTTTAATCGCGATTAATCTATTGGAATGTTGAGTTAATCACAATTAATAACGTATTAATCATGTTTTTTTCCCATACAGTTACAGTGTACCTTAAGTCGGTAATTTTTCAAGTTCGTCATACTGTTATGAACATGGGAGTGCACAAATATGCTTGCTGTCTTCACCTGCAGGTTTATTAAAGCTCTCAAGATAAGATAAGATAAGCCTTTATTAGTCCCACAATGGGGAAATTCCAGGATTACAGCAGCAAAGGGATAGCAGCACTCAGAGCAATAGTAAGAAGATAAGATAAGAACTGGTTACCCAAAGTAGTAAATGAATATACATATGTACACAGTTATATACACAGTGCAGGAGCATTGCAGCTAGATGGAATAAACGGCGTTATGGTTTGTTAAATTACTCTGCAGAATATGAATATAAGATAAGATAAGATAAGCCTTTATTAGTCCCACAATGGGGAAATTCCAGGATTGCAACAGCACAGGGATAGCAACACTCAGAGCAACAATCAGAAGGCAAGAAAAAACAACATCTAGTAAACATATGTCCATATTACTATAAATGTATATATATAGACACACAGTGCAGAGCATTATGGTTGGTTGGTGAATGTGCAGCAGAAAGTCTAAGCTCTCTCTCCGCGGATGCGGCGGGCCAGCTGGAAGTCTTTGGGCATGATGGTGACCCCCTTAGCGAAGAAGAGACCACCAGGTAGGCCTCGCTGGCCTCCTGCAGAGCCATGACGGCGAAGCTCAGGAAACGCAGGACGGTCTTGAAGTCCTGAGCGATCTCCCTCACCAGGCGCTGGACGGGCAGCTTACGGATGAGCAGCTCCGTGGATTTCTGGTAGCGACGGATCTCTCTCAGAGCCACGGGCCTGTGACGGCGAGGCCTCTTCACTCTGCCGGTGGCCGGAGCGCCTCTCCGAGCAGCCCTGGTGGCTAGCTGTCTCCTGGGGGGCTTCTTCCTCCAGTAGATTTTACGGGCGGTCTGCTTGGTTCTTGCCATCGCTCTTTATTATTCTGTCTTATATTTCTTGCACGCCGCCTAAACTCCAGCCCGGCACCCGCGTCGTTTTCGCTACAGCTCCCGGTATGTCGAGTTTCCCATTAGCACCGGGCGGCGGCCAAGTGCTAGCTAGCACTAGCTCCTCCCCGCTGTAACGTCTCCTGCTGCAAACCATGGCTCCGTCCGCCGACCCGGGAGACCCCCGGGGCGATCCGTGCGTCCGTGATATATATACAGAGTGAAAGGTGTAGAAAGAAGAAGGAAGATAAAAAAAAGGCTGTTGCAACGGGCAGCCTACTTGTGTGGCGCCACCGGTCCGGCGGAACCGGAACCGGAACCGGAATATGTACCCAGACAGAATATTTTGCATATCCAAAATGACAAAAGGTATCCAGAATATTCTCTAGAAAATTCTCAATAGTAGACTGCATGTGCAAACAACGGAATGCCAGGGCTCAATGACATCACTGCAACAGAACTCAGCAGAACTCTTGCTCTTTCTCCCATAGCAAACATCCACAACTTTTAAGCAGATCAGAACAAAACCATGGACCTTGTGTGTCACAGCAGACACAATTTCCCTTTTAGCAGAAAAATTGCAAACATAAACAACTATCTCACCTGTGATGACACCCCACCGTGCTGCAAAAACAGTGAGGGAGTGAATGGACATTACGAACACAGCTTGAGAATTTTTTTTAGACTGGTACCAACAGTTGGACCCAAAGCTATGAGGATGAAAACTGATGAATTTCTGTGTCAGCTGCTGGAGGTTAGCTATAACTTAGCATGTAGCTACTAGCCAGCTAGCCAGCTTCCACAGAAGAAGAACAACCCAACATCCAGGCGAAGTTTTGGAGGAGGCTGTAACAGTTATCCAGGTGAGAGCTCCCACAGATAACGTAAACTTAAACATGACAGCACTTTGGGGATTTCCCTGGCTGTAATCCAGCTTGTTTGACTTAGCAATGTCTGCATGGCGCACACAGTGTCTGTGGCCAGAGTGGCTTTGGTACGGAGAGCCGCAAGGCCAAAAAGTACTGTTTGCGCTTTCTGCCGTTAATTGCGATCACAAAATTTGTCGCCGTTAAGGGGGAAAAGCGTTAACAGGTGATTAACGCGATAACGCCAACACCACTAGTGTGTGTGTGTGTGTGTGTGTGTGTGTGTGTGTGTATCTGTGCGTATATGTATATCTGTGTGTGTGTGTGTGTGTGTGTGTGTGTGTGTATGTATATATTTATGTGTGTGTGTGTGTGTGTGTGTATATCATCATCATCATAGCAGTCTGTCGTGGGCAACAATGACTGTTTCATTTAGGTCTGATCAGATTCCTCCATGTAGCCGCCTGCTGCCAGGAACTCCTGTCTATATCCAACTTTTTCAAGTTTCTTTTTACAGTGTCTTTAAATCTGAGCCTTGGTCTACCCTGATTGCATTTGCCCTTGCATAACTGTGAGTAGAGTAACTGCCGAGGGAGACGCTGTTGGTCCATCCTCTCAACATGTCCGAGCCATCTCAGTTTTGTCTGTATTAGCTTGTTCTCCATTGATGGTAGACCAGCTCGTTTCAGCACTTCTGTGTTGGTTAGCTTGTGTGTGTATACAGTGATCCCTCGCTACTTCGCGCTTCACCTTTCGCGCCCTCAGTGCATCGCGGATTTTTCAAAAATATTCATCAAAAATTCAAAATTGAGAAATAATGGGCGGGCGCTAGCAGAAGGCAGGGAGACTACATTAGACCATCAGGTGTCAACACGGAGAGCAGCACAACTCTGTGTTCGCTGTTGTCGTGTTGGCTGGGCTCGGAAATCTCGCAAGCTGATTGGCCAAGACGTTTCACCCCGCAAGCTGATTGGCCGAGACGTCTCACCCACCTCCTCTCCCTGCCGAGCACCCATGAAGGGAAGGAAGACCGCATTCATTGCTTTTTATCGCTCGTGTTACTTAGTCTCGCCGCGTGGAACTTTTTGCTGTTCTCTTGTGCCATTTTGTGCGAAATAGTCTTCCCGTCGAGCCACTACGCCGCCTCCTGCAGCTTCAGCTCTATCGGAAGCTGCCCTCGATGATCCTGCGCCTCCAGCACCTCACGATGAGGCGTCACCTGAGGAGCAGTAAAGCTCTCATTAACCTGTGCAGTAAATCATTTTTCATCTTGAGTTACGTATCTTGTTATAAGAATAAAAGAGTTCTAAAAACATATTTATGTACACTTTGTTTACATCTACGTATGTATGTACACGTACACACACACACACACGTATCATATGAGAGTGAGAGAATGAACGTACGTATTGTTTATGGATGACGTCATTGGGGTGACGCTACTTCGCGGTTTTTCACTTTTCGCGGTCGGTTCTGGAACCCATTAACCGCGATAAGTGAGGGATCACTGTATATGTATGTATAAATATATAAATGTAAAATTATAATAATTATTATATTATAATGAAGAGTATTGTCATTTTAACTGTGAAATGGGGATACCTATGTCATGAAATGGTGGTATTGTGACTTTAACATTTAGAAATTAGATACGGAATTAAAGGTCCCCTGCAGTGGCTGCATTGGCTTTTTTGACTTGCTGTGTTTTCATGTTTCAGCAGTGCTAATGGGCCATAAATTTTGATCAGTCACATAACGCTGCTCACATAGCAATTCTCTACCAAACTAGGCATCCAAGTGGCCAGCATAGCCTGGTAGATTAGGCCACTAGTGTTAGCTTAGCTGCCCGATGACACTTGATCTTTCTGGAAAATTTCGATGTACTCTACTACTATACTGTGTATATAACTGTGCACATATTTATATTTACTGCTTTGGCTAACAAATTCTTATCTTATTAGCTTATTTACTATTGCTCTGAGTGCTGCTATCCCTTTGCTGCTGCAATTTCCCCATTGTGGGACTAATAAAGGCTTATCTCATCTCATCTTATCTTATATCTCATTCATAGAGGTTATTTAAGCTTCTTTTACAATAGTTTATTATGCACTGGCCAGGATGGCTCCTCCACCAGTGGTAGCTACCTGATTTAACCTTTCACTTATTCAGAGTTGTTTCTGTGCTGACCAATGATATGCTATCAGTCAGTCAGAACACACATTCTTTTACATTCTCCCATTCAGCCAATTTGACAATAGTTAGCTCAGGCTGTGTTCGTCACCAGAGCCATGAGCTAACTAGCTAAAACTTTATACGATATCAACTCCAGATATCAGAAATGATGAAAGAGGAAAGGAAGAGTGAACCAGAGTACATCAGCATTTAAAGCAAAATTCAATGAAATCCATTGTTGTTGAGAAAGGCTGCTTAAGATGAGTCGAAAATGGTGCTGCAATATTTCAACCCTGACGTGTTTTGACTAGGGATGATACAGCTTTTTAAATACCCAAACTTAAAAATATATTGGGCATCGGCTGATACCGATTCAAAACCAATAAGATAAGCCTTTATTAGTCCCACAACGGGGAAATTCCAGGATTGCAACAGCACAGGGATAGCAACACTCAGAGCATCAAAAGAGAGAGGAAGGGGAAAAAAAACTCGGAATCGAGCCGCTGTTGCAAAAGGCAGCCGACTGGTGTGGCGCCGAGAGACTATTAACAGTAGTTAATATAGTTAATAGTTAATAGTATTAACAATATGCAGCTTGTGGCCTGAATAAATTCAGCATACTCTTTTCCATGGTATTTCTGCAAGTGTTTGAAGTTGGAGATGCTAAAGTTGTAAAACTCCACTTTGACAACTGCAAGGGTTTTTATATATACATTTTGTCATTAACAAATATATAAATCCACATTTATCCCTATTTTAACAAAAAAATAATAGCAGATGTTAAACTGTAACATTTATATATCGGCAATATTTTGTACAGCAAATCTCACCATCAGCCATTGGACAGATGGAAAAATGTCTTCAGTCTGTTAATTTTTAATTATTTCAGAGCATTTTATCCTCCAGAAGACAAAATATAACACTACCTGAAGCAAATCAAAGATAATCTCTGTAACAAGAATGTTCACTCTGTCAGTCTAGAAAGATTTTATGAAGAGATAAACATGCAGAACAGATTAAATCAGTTATCTACCTATGTCTTCCATTATGTATGTTTATTTATTTATTTTAATAGCGTTTTTGTTTGCAATGATATATTTTATTTAGTTTTCATTATAGCTGGGCGATTAACCGAAATAAAACTGAAACCAATGTTCGGGGTGTAGAACCAACATAATCTTGATTGTCAGTTTTTTCAGTTTTTCTCCTCTCCCTGATGTGTGCGTGTATGTAAGAGCTTTTCTTGTACCGCCCCTTTAGCACATGCCCTTGGAGTTTCAGGAGCGAGTACCTAATTCCAGAAGCAGTGCAGTCAATGCTGTTCAGATGCAGCAGAACATGGGCAGAGCAGCTAAAGACGGCTTGTAACGAAAACCAACGGCCTCCTTTTACATAGTATGTGATGAGTGACTCTTTATTTTATCTGAAGATGCCAATAAAAAGCCAACACTAAAAGGAGCAGAAGCAAAGCCACTGTTGGCCTCTGACGGCTATCTGCATCATCTTAACTGTTTTACATACAGTGGTGTGAAAAAGTGTTTGCCCCCTTCCTGATTTCTCAGTTTTGTTTGTCACACTTAAATGTTTCAGATCATCAAACAAATTTAAAATAAAATTTAAAACAATATTAATATATTGTTTGTTTTATATTGTTTATATACGTATATTGTTTGTTTTAAATATTAATATAATATTTAAAACAAATTTAAATGTTAGACAGATAACACAAGTAAACACAAAATGCAGTTTTTAAATGAAGGTTTTTATTATTAAGGGTAAAAAAAAATCTAAACCTACATGGCCCTGTGTGGAAAAAGTGATTCCCCCCCCCCAATGTTAAAACATAAATTAACTGTGGTTTATCACATCTTTGGAAAGCTGAGTTCAGTTTCTCTAGCCACGCCCAGGCCTGATTACTTCCACACCTGTTCTCAATCAAGAAATCACTTAAATAGGACCTGCTGACAAAGTGAAGTAGACCAAAACATCCTCAAAAGCTAGACATCATGCTGTGATCCAATGAAATTCAGGAACAAATAAGAACCAAAGTAATTGAGATCTATCAGTCTGAAAAAAGGTTATAAGGCCATTTCTAAAGCTTTGGGACTCCAGCGAACCACAGTGAGAGCCATTATCCACAAATGGTGAAAACATGGAACAGTGGTGAACATTCCTAGGAGTGGCCGGCCGACCAAAATTACCCCAAGAGTGCAGCGACGACTCATCCAAGAGGTCACAACAGACCCCACAACAGCATCCAAAGAACTGCAGGCCTCACTTGCCTCAGTTAAGGTCAGTGTTCATGACTCCACCACAAGAAAGAGACTGGGCAAAAATGGTCTGCTTGGCAGAGTTCCAAGATGAAAACCACTGCTGAGCAAAACGAAAATAAAGCCTCGTCTCAATTTTGCCAGAAAACATCTTGATGATCCCCAAGACTTTTGGAAAAATACTCTGTGTACTGATGAGACAACAGGTGAACTTTTTGGAAGGTGTGTGTCCCATTACATCTGGCATAAAACTAACACAGCATTTCAGAAAAGGAACATCATACCAACAGTAAAATATGGTGGTGGTAGTGTGATGGTCTGGGGCTATTTTGCTGCTTCAGGACCTGGGAGACTTGCTGGGGTAAATGGAACCATGATTTCTGCTGTCTACCAAAAATCCTGAAGGAGAATGCCCGGCCATCTGTTTGTGACCTCAAGCTGAAGCGCACTTGGGTTCTGCAGCAGGACAATGATCCAAAACACACCAGCAAGTCCACCTCTGAATGGCTTAAGAAAAACAAAATGAAGACTTTGGAGTGGCCTAGTCAAAGTCCTGACCTGAATCCGATCAAGATGCTGGGCATGACCTTAAAAAGGCGGTTCATGCTCGAAAACCCTCCAATGTGGCTTAATTACAACAATTCTGCAAAGATGAGTGGGCCAAAATTCCTTCACAGCACTGTAAAAGACTCATTACCAGTTATCACGAACGCTTGATTGCAGTTGTTGCTGCTAAGGGTGGCCCAACCAGTTATTAGGTTTAGGGGCAATCACTTTTTCACACAGGGCCATGTAAGTTGGGATTTTTTTCCCCCTTAATAATAAACACCTTAATTTACAAACTGCATTTTGTGTTTACTTGTATTATATTTGTTGAATATTTAAATTTGTTTCATCTGAAACATTTAAGTGTGACAAACATACAAAAAATGAGAAATCAGGAAGGGGGCAAACACTTTTTCACACCACTGTAGGGACTGGACAAGCGAAGTCTGCATTTAAGAACCTGATAAGAGACGCATGATCACTATGTGATGGTAGCACAATCATGGGTGTGTGAAAGACTCCTCCAACACAGCTAACAAGCTAATTAGCTTACATGGATGGGGCATGACCCACAAACCCTCAAGAGGTATTCGTTGTAAGCACTGGGCAATATTTATTTTGTGTGTGAAATGACAACTGTCCTGTCTTCATTATGTTATGCTCATTTGCTACCACAGCACTGTGATATGATACCACACTCTTGTATAATATTGCTTAATTATGAGCCTTGTCAGTAAGAAGAGAGGAAAAATACCCCCCAAAACAAACAAACAAACAAAAACAAAAAACCCAAGATGAAATAGTGAGTTAACTGTGATGCTGATTTCAGGTCAAATTACCCAGCCCTAGATTTCATCTTTTTTTTTAATCATAAAAAAGTGGTTGTAAACAACCATGCTGTTTCTAACATTACATCTTTGACAGGCAGACTCTGCTCACAGACCAGAGGTTGTATATCAGGCTCCACCAGCTACGGAGGGAGTGAGAGATTTTTACAGAATGTTGGCAGTTTTTTTTCCACAATATTTTTTATTGAACCTTTTTTTTTTTTTTTTTACAAACATGGCACAAACAATCAAACATTAACACTAAAGTAATTTAAAAAAAACAAAAAACACTAACTACAAAAAAAAAAGTACTAAAAACACCAACAACCACTAACAAAGGCAAGTCATCAACAATGCTCCTCTGTTTAGTCTAGGTAATCTATTACATAAGTATACATATTATACATTCACCAATTTGGAATTTGCAAGGTCCACACACATCATTCACCTTCTTCTTCAGAAGCTATGTTTAATTTCTATACATAATCAATGTTGGCAGTTTTAATTGGTATTTATTGGTTTATTTTATCTTTCAGGGGATCATTTTTTATTTATTTATTGCTCCCCGGTACCGATCCAGTCATTTTGCTTCCTAGCCAGCATGCCCATGTGGACCCCACCAAAAGTTAAAACTGGGCTGTCTTACTCGCCCGCGGATTCCATGTTGGCCCATCTGTGTTTGCCCACATGGAATTTACCTGTTTACCTATTTTCTCATAAATCTGTGAATTTATACACAGATTTATGGTACATTTTTGACTTTTCCCTCCTAATTTGATTTAAAAAAAAAAAATAATAAAAATTTGAAAATTTGAAACTTTCTGATAAATGTGCAACTTTTTTTAACGTAAACTTGTAACTTTTTGGGCAATTTTTTTTTTTCTTGTAAATTTGCAACTTTTATCTCAAAAATTTGTTACTTTTCCTTGTAAAATTGTGCCTTTTCTTGCAAATTTGGTAACTTTTTCTTGTAATTTTGGAACTTTTTCGTAAATCTGTCATTTTTTTATTGTAATCTTGCAACTTTTTTGCTTAAATTTGTTACTTTTTTCCTTGTAAATTTGCTGTTTTCTTATAAATTTGTGAGTTTTCCCATAAATGTGCAATATTTTTCTTGTAAATTTGGAACTTTCTGAAAAATACTCAAACTTTTTTTAAACTGTAAACTCACAAGTTTTCCCTATAAATTTGGGACTTTTTCTCACAAATTTTCAAATTATTTACTCATATCTGCTACTTTTTTGTTAATTTTTAATTTTTTCAAATTTTTTCCTCATCAATTTGTGACTTTTTTTCTTGTAAATGTGATAAATGTTTCTTGTAAGATTGTAACTCTTCAAGTAATTTTACAATTTTTTTTCTTGTAACTTTGCAACTTTTTTTCTCATAACTTTGCTACTTTTTTGTGAATTTGTAACTTTTTTCTATAAATTTTCACATTTTTATCCACTGCTGGTCAAAGCTTATGGCGTTCACTTAAATAGCACATTTTACTCATCTCTAGATGACCAAAGCGCTTTACAGATCCTGCTGTCCACCCATTCACACACACATTCACACACTGATGGCGGCAGAGCTGCCATACACAGGCCTGACCCACCAGGAGCAACTTATGTTATGGGTTATGGGTCAGTCCGTCCGTCCCATTTTTGTGAAATCAAGTCCTCCTACAGTTTTGTTCAGATTGTTTTGAAACTTGGTACCAGGGTGTTGATATGCACTGATGATGTGCATATTGCAATTTGACTCTCATCGGATGACCTTGAGGTCACATTTTCCCTAAATCTTGTAAACACAATAACTACTGAAAGAAATGATGTAGGCTTTTCAAATTGATAGAGTAGTTGTATCTAAGACACATCTTCAACAGTTTACACCCTGACCTGACTCTGACTTTGGGGTCAAAAGGTCAAAGTTAACATTCCATTTACACTATTTTAAATTGTAAATGCTAAATTAACTATTACTTCAAAAATGTGGAAGGATGTAGTTACCAAAGATCTGAGGCAGACTCGCTTAAAGGTGACGGATGCACAGGACTGCGCAAAACGGAAGAAGGCTATCGGCTCTACAGTGCAATGCAAACGTCCAACCCACGGTAGTGGATTTTATGGACGTAAAAGGATAGTAGTAGTAGTATAAAACAAGTAAAGCTAGTAGTAGTAGTAGTGGTAGTGGTAGTAGTATAAAACAAGTAAAGGTAGTAGTAGTAGTACAGTGATCCCTCGCTACTTCGCGCCTCACCTTTCGCGCCCTCAGTGCATCGCGGATTTTTCAAAAATATTCATCAAAAATTCAAAATTGAGAAAAAATGGGCGGGCGCTAGCAGAAGGCAGGGAGACTACATTAGAACATCAGGTATCAACACGGAGAGCCCGCACAACTCAAAATCCACCTCTCTGTTCACTGTTCTCGTGTTGGCTCGGCTCGGGAATCTCGCAAGCTGATTGGCTGAGACGTTTTACCCAGCTTCTCTCCCTGCCGAGCGCCCATACCCAGCGAAGGAAGACCGCATTCATTGTTCTTTATCACTCGTGTTGCTTAGTCTCGCCGCATGGAACTTTTCGCTGTTCTCTTGTGCCTTTTTGTGCGAAATAGTCTTCCCGTCGAGCCACTACGCCGCCTCCTGCAGCTTCTCCAGCTCTATCGGAAGCTGCCCTCGATGATGCTGCGCCTCTAGCACCTGACGATGAGGCGTCACCTGAGGAGCAGTAAAGCTCTCATTAACCTGTGCAGTAAATCATCTTCATCTTGAGTTACGTATCTTGTTATAAGAATAAAAGAGTTCTAAAAACATATTTATGTACACTTTATTTACATCTACGTATGTATGTACACTTACACACACACACACACACACGTATCATATGAGAGAGAGAGTGAGAGAATGAACGTACGTATTATTTATGGGTGACGTCATTAGGGGTGACGCTACTTCACGGTTTTTCACTTTTCGCGGTTGGTTCTGGAACCCATTAACCGCGATAAGTGAGGGATCACTGTAGTATAAAACAAGTAAAGGTAGTAGTATAAAACAAGTAATGCTAGGGCCACCAGTCGTGGTATGCAGGTTCACTTTGTGACCCTAAAGTGTTACTATGGTTTTGGGATTGCAAGGTCAAAGGTCAATATCAAAATGGCTTATAAACTATATCTCAGCAACAAAGAAAGCTAGGGTCACCAAACCTGGTACACAGGTTCACTCTGAGCCCATGACCTCTGACTACAGGTTTGGGGTCAAAAGGTCAAAGGTCAAGGTTGCCACTCCCTATGATCTCTTACTATAGAATGTGTAGAGCTCTCTAGGGTCACCAAACTCGCTACACAGGCTCGCCTCAGGATCCTGACCTACAACTATGGGTTGTATACTTTGTTGTATATTCATGGATGATGGGTTTGTCATAATTTGCTTCTGCCACGGTAATTATATTCAAAAACTGAAAACTGCTCTCCATCAGTGAGTATTCAGATCTTCAAAGAAAATGGAGGCGGGGATATTGCACCTGTGTTCATGTTTTCTCATAAATCTGTGACCTCTTTTGCATAATTTTGCCTGTGGCACAAGTGCTACTGAAATCTGCTCACCCACATTAAACCCATGTGGGGCAGAGTTGGGTTAATTCTGGGTCAATGATTACCTGCTTACCTGTACCACAGGTAAAGTCCATGTGGGCAAACACAGATGGGGCCATGGAACCCACAGCCAAACCCACATGGGACCTTAAATGAGCCCAGTTAAACCTATGGTGGACGTGCTGTCTGGGTTGGATTAAAGCCGATACCGATGCTGAATACTGGAACTGGCCCATCTCTAGCTTTGATCAAAGCATGTCACAGACCTTTCATTAACACCTCTGGGAACTGTGTCAGTGTGAGGAAAAGGGGGCATATCATGGGCTTCAGTACATTTGCTATAGACCCACACCTCTTTACATCACACAGGAGCGGAGCAGTTTGGCTCTCTAAACCAGTCAAACAGTTCCTGAAAACCAAAAGAAAAGTTGCAACATGACAGAAGTTGAGACCAAAAAAAAAAAACCCTGCTGCTGAGAGTCAAGTGAGAATAAGATGGCGTAAAACAAGCTGGAAAAGACGGCAGTGAAAAGTGAGGTGGTTCACTGAGCGGACATGATGGACTGTCACATTCCGAGTGCGGCCCATAATGCCACCATCACCGGTCCAAAGTGCGGGATGTGTGCGGCGTTTACAATTGAAATGAGGCAGAGCGCAGGCATAGAGATCCTCATTATATCGTCTCCCCGAGGGCCGAGGCCGGCACTTCAGTCAAGCAGGAGGAGGAGGGAGACGAGTGCATCCCGGCTGCTCTGCAAAGACAGGGACAAGTAGCAGTTTGGTTTCAACACCGATCTCCAAACGGCTTTTCAAAAGCAAAACGGAGACTAATGCGGTGAGGAGGTGGGGGGTGTGGGGGTGGGTGTTGTCTGCGGTTCTGGTTCATTTGTCTGCTCCCCTCACCACGGGCAAACATGGCACACGAGGTCACATCTGATTCCCGGTTGGAGACGAGATGGCGAGAGGATGGCAGCATTGCGAGGCGGCATTGCAGCACTCCGCCCGTGTCCAAAAGCATCTGCGTCAGTGGGTTGCTGATTGTGAGGCACCCGCCGGCGCTGTTTAGATAGTTTGACTACATCAAGCTCCCTTCTAGACGGCTCTTACTGGCGCAATTAGAGGACGGCGAAGATGAAAGGTGCTCGGTGTATTTTTAAAATTGTTGATTTTCCGCGTAATGATAGCTCGTGCAATTAAGCGCTGGCTCCGGGCTCCACATGTCCTTGTGAAAAAAACCCTCAATTATTTGTGTGCGAGTGTGTGCCTGTGCTTGTCTGTCTACGCTTCAGAGAGCTTTTCCACCATGAGTATTTTTTAACATTATGCACCAAATGGATTTTTATATTAGCGCTCCACAGATGTAGCTACATGCTTGATATGTGATGTGCGTTGGCTCGCTGTGGTGATGCACTTTATTAAATTAGCCGCATAATGTTGGAGCGATCTTTAAAAGTCAGATTAACAGAATAAACTGGCATTGAGGTTGTAGTGAAGACCTCGTCAACCTGCCACCCCCATCCCCATTCACAGGTGCCCCCCCCCCCAACCTGGAAAAAGAGAATTGTCCACCCAGTATCATCAGAAACTTTTCTATCCTCATACATAACTGAATAAAAGGACGTTAAACCACCACTTCTAAGCAAAAATGCAAAAAAAAAAAAAAATCAACTTTTTTCTCAAACATTTGTGACTTTTTTCCTCATAAATTTTCAGCTTTTTTCAAATGCTTTTTTCCGACTTTTTTCTTGTAAATTTTCAACTTTTTTCCTGTAGATTTGCAACTTTTTACTGAAAAGTTTACCATTTTCTCATAAATTTATGACTTTTTTCATGTACATTTTCAGCAGTTTTCTCATAATTTTGCAATTTTTTTCTCATAAATTTGCAGCTTTTTTCATAAATTTGTGACTTTTTCTCATAGCTGCAACTTTTTTCTCAAAATGTAGCAAATCATGTTCTTGTAAATTTGCATTTTTTTTCCCAGCAATTTTTAAAAAACTTTCTTCTCATATATTTGTAACTTTTTTCTCAAAAATGTTTGCATTTTTCTCATGAATTTACAACTTTTTTGCCTCTTTCTTGCAAATTTGCAAGAGTTTTCATAGATTTTTGACAGTTTTTCTCCTGAATTTGAAACTTTACCCGTAGATTTGCAACTTTTTTTCTCAAAAATTAGCAATTTATTCCCTATAAATTTAATTTTTTTTTTCATGTACAGTAAATTTACAGTGCTCATCTAGATGCTGGTTAATGTGTGACTTTTTTTAATTCTTAAATTATGTCTTTGCACCTTTATTCTTGCAAATGTGTACTTAATTTACATTTGTACCTTATGCTAAGTTGGTGAATACCCCCATCCCCCGTACATGGGTGGATGTTTCATTTCACTGTTTGGGGGGGGGGGGGTAGTAAACTGAACATTTTTTTTCAAGAGTTCATTTTGAGAGCAGGCCTCTTTCTAGCTTTTTGGGGATCATATTCAAGATTGTGTCCCCATCCCCCGGTTTTTGTAACGGGGAAGGGTTCAAACCCTTAAAAATGGGGGGGGGGGGGTCTTTCTCCTCCCAACAAAATCATTCAGTCTTGATGAAATGAAAACATTTAACAGCGCCCATATAAACATTGCAATTTGACAAGAAAAAAGTTGCATATTTATGAGAAATAAGTTGCAAATTTACCAGAATAAAGCTGAATGTTTATGAGAAAAAAGTTGAAAATTAAAGATGAAAATATAGTGAATTTATAAGAAAAAACATTCAAAGTTAATTAGAAAAAGTTGTAAGTTTATGAGAAAAAACTTACAAATTTATGAGAAAAGGTCACAAATTTATGAGGGAAAAATGTAAATGTACATGAAAAAAGTTGAAAATTCATGAGAAATAAAGCTGCAATTTTAAGATGAAAATATACTGAACTTATGAGAAGAAAGTAGCAAATTTATAAGACAAATGTTGAAAATTCATTAGAAAGTAGACTCTCAAATTTGAGAGTAATAAGCTGCAAATTTATGAAGAAATTTTCACATTTATGAGAAAAAATGTTTAGAATTTATGAGAAAAAAATTTGCTAAGTGAAGAAGAAAATTTAGTGTATTTATGAGAAAAAAAAAGTTGCAAATTTACAGGAAAAAATGCTTAAAATTCATTTGGAAAAAAGGTGCATATTTATGAAATTGAAGTTGCAAATAAATGAGAAAAAGGTCAGAAATTTATAAGGAAATATTATAAATTTACATGGAGAGTTGAAAATTCATGTGGGAAAAAAATGCTAATTTATGAAAAAAGTTGACAAATTTACAAGAAAAAAGTTAAAATCATTAGGAAAAAAGGTGAAAAATGTGTGAGGAAAAATTGCAAATTTAAGTTAAAATGCGGTGAACTGAAAAGAAAATTTGTGAAAGTTTAGAAAAAGTTGTAAATGCATTAGAAAAAAGTTGCAAATTTATGAGAAAAATGTCACAAATTTATGAGGGAAAAAGTATAAAATTCAGGAGGAAAAAAATTAAAATTCAAGAGGAAAATGTAGTGTATTTATAGGAAAAGAAAATTACAAAAAAGTTGAAAATTCATTAGAAAAAAGTTGCAAATTTATGAGGGAAAAATTGCAAATTCACAGTAAAAAAAAAAAAATTAAAAAAAATGTAGTTTTAATTTTCTCCCCAAAATATTTGAAGAATGAACTTGTATCTTTGGAGCCCCCTAGTGGCTGATGCGTTTGCGTACTCTGCTTTATAGTCAGAAACAGCTCTAGGTGTTGGAGCATCTTTAAATTAATTCCCCGCAGTTTTCGCTCATTATTGAGCCTCTGAAAGTGCTAATGCGCCGTAAACCTGCTCCAACAGAGCCAGCAGCAGCAGCGCGGTTCTCCAACTGTTCATCAAAACAAAACCGCCTGACAGCAAACGTCTCCTGTCAGATTGAGACATAAGCCAGCACTTTCTTTGTTTTCAGATGCACACTTTTTTTTTTTTTTTTTAAGTGTAGATGACGGGACGTTTTTGCGTTATTGGCTGTGGATGCGTGCAGTAATGGAGTGGGGGCGTTCTAACCTGTAGGGGAGATTGTGAAAAGGGCTAAATTTGCCATGAGAGTAATCGTGGTGCTCCGTGACATTCGCTTCTGCTAAATGTAATCACTTTAAATAATGTCAGTGACATCCTGTGAAGTATTTGGTGGAAGAAAAGAGGTGGGGGTGATGGGGGGGGGGGGGGCTGTATGTAGGGCAGGCATCTCGGTGTGTGATCCCGACTGTCTGCGCGTTATCTTCTCTTTCATTAGAGATGAACAGCCGCGGGTCGGATGGGTGGTGGGCATGCGGGGGAAGGGGGGGTGGCTTCACTGCAAATGGTAAATAGGATTATAAAGCGGGAGGCCTGGCATTGCCTCCAAGACAAAAGTGACTGATGATTGGCTTAATATTTGTTACACAATGCAACACTGGCCAGAACATCGTGAACATTTATTGCTAGTGCCAGGGACTTTTCAGCAAGCATTTCATCACGCCCAACTCTGCCCCCCCACCCCCCCACACCCCTGTGAAATTTCTTGTAATTTCACAAACGGTCAGCGTGTCAGAAGTGGAAGAAGAGAGGAGGAGGAGGAGGAGAAAAAGCAGAGAGAGAACATGTTATAGGCGGCTGCCTGATGTGCCTCCTATACCTCGAGGCGCAGCGCTGGAAAAATTCAGCGTGAACTTTCGACACTTAAATGCTAAAATGCGACTGATTTGGGATGATAATAGGCGCCCTAATAGAAGCTGATCTTTCGCTATGGCTTCCAGTCTTATAGCACACGGCTGTAATGCAATGTGAGCCGACAGTTTGGAGAGGAGGGGAGAGGGAAAAAAAACGTGGAGAAAGGCACAGATAGTGAAAGATAGCACGACGTGTAACCCTCCTTGCCAGCTGAGAGGGAAACATGTCTTGTGGTGCTCCTCTATGTATCAGGGTCGGTCGGAGGTAGCGGGAGCAGGAGATGGGGCGGGGAGACGGTAAGCGGAGTTGGCAGGGTGAGGATCCAGGCAAAGGGGGCTTGACGGTGTAAGAACGGAGCTGACCCCCCTCGGCCCCTCCGAGGTCCACGAATGGATGGAGGCGTCGGACGGGACAGGCCTGGAGTCAGAGACCTGCTCAAGGTTGACAAGAGTCAGGGTCAACCTTCAGCGAGGCCGACTGTAAACAAGTCTGTGGAAGAAACCTAAAGGGCTCAAATCAGGAGTGCTTCCATGGTGATTCTTCTCTTATTGCCATGCCGAATTGGCCTCAGATATTTGAGGGCTGCCTCAAAGGGAAAAAAAAAACTTGTAAGAGCATCACCCCGGCTACAGACAGTCACAGAAATTATATAGTTTATGCACTTTAGTTCCACTTCACTGCCAGGGATTAAAGGTCTTCTTCAGCCAGAAAAATACAGGCATGGTTTGATTTATTTCATTTGGAAATCTTCTCTTCTGATGTATTGTATGGTATATGTGATTTAGACACATTCAAGCGCAGTAAATTAAAAGAAAATAGATTTAAAAATGAACTTTGTTATACTTGCATTGATGGAATGCATCCATCCATCCATCCATCCATGAATGACACAGAACTGCCTCCTGGATTGTCTGGTACACCCCCTCCTTGCAGAGACGTGGCAGAGCCCACATAGCTACAGTGCAGCCAGCTTGGCTCGTGGTCTGATCATGGTTTTTAGAGTTCTTCTCTGCAAATTCTAGTCATCCCACTAAACATCCGTAGTCCCAGCTCGTCCACTAATCCACAGTCAGTGATAAATCCCATGTCATTCTGTCCTATTTTGTTATGTTTTTTTTTCCTGGCATGACACAGGTACTGGGCCCGTTAGCATGGCTAGCTTAGCAATGCGAATCAGCAGGATCAGGAATTTTATGGCTCTATTTTATAAATTGTAGTCACCACACCGGACCAGTTCGATAATCCACAGTCAATTACACAGTTGGATCCATATATATTTGGACACTGATGCAAGTTTTGTTATTTTAGGTGCTTACCAAAACATTTTCAAGAGGCTGCACTT
Organism: Pholidichthys leucotaenia; assembly: GCA_020510985.1. Lineage (NCBI taxonomy): Eukaryota > Metazoa > Chordata > Actinopteri > Cichliformes > Pholidichthyidae > Pholidichthys > Pholidichthys leucotaenia. The sequence continues at coordinate 28,288,839 of CM035839.1, read as the reverse complement.
TAAGCCCATATTGATTATATAACTGATCACTGATTTACACCTTGTGGTGAACTGTCTGTATTTGCTCTCATGAATTCTTATCTTTATGGTAGACTTACAGTATCTCACAAAAGTGAGTACAGCCCTCACATATTTGTAAATATTATATATTTTCTTGGGACAACACTGGAGATATGACACTGTGATACAATGTAAAGTAGTCAGTGTACAGCTTGTATAATGGTGTAAACTTGCTGCCCTCTCAAAATAACCCAACACACAGCCATTAATGTCTAAACCACTGGCAACAAAAGTGAGTACACCCCTAAGTGAAAATGTCCAAATTGTGCCCAGTTAGCTCCAGTTTGGATGTGAATGCCCTGAAATTCAAGCTGAGAGTCTTCACTTTAAGCCCATGTTGATTTTATAACTGTATCTTGAATATATTTTGATAAACACCTAAATCATAAAACTTGAGTCAGTGTCCAAATATATAAAGATCTATCTGTATATCATGCACTATTCTACCTTAATTTGTTACATTTTAGCCATGATATCTGGGCAGAGTTGGTTGCTAACATGAGGTGGTCAGAGTGGCCACAGCCAAGAGTTCTGATCAAGTGAGAGAGGAGTCAGCTAGCCATCAGATTAGCTGCTCCTCAACATCGATTTGTATTTATTTTCTGTATATTCACCCTGCTACACATGTGTTTTCTTAGCTGGATCATCTACCAACCCTTGATTGATTGATTATTATTCTAGCTTATTGTAGTTTACTATTCTCTGAACCAGACACCTCTTTTATTAGCAGCTGTTAGCAGCCATTAGCAGAGTTAGCCATTCAAGGTTGATCATATTACTCCCCAGGGACCGGTCATATGCTGTCGACCTCTCAAACCCCACACCCATGTCTCTGATAATGCCTGGTTTGGCTCTTTGAAACGCTAACATTCAGCCAATACTTGCTACTGATTTAGTTAGTCGGACATCAAAGCTAAAAGCTAACATTAGCCTTGAACATGGTGTTGCCATCAAAATGTGAGGGAAATGATGAAGGAGGGAGGGTGGGGTGAAATTCATTAGCATTTAAATCAGTATGGCATAAAAATAGCTGGTTTTGAGGAGAGCTTCTTACCCGTGCGTAAAGTGGCACTGCAATAATTAAAGCCTAAGGTGTTCTGACCAGATCATGTCACCTACATTTCATTAACCCCTCCTGAATTTTTGTCAACATGTGGGAAAAGTCTGTAAGAATTTAATATTTATTAGAGAACTTTTATTTTACAGTCAATTTAGTGTTTTACAGTATTTTCACCTCATTGCACTGAGGTGAACCTTCATCAGGAAACAGTTATGGCAACAGAGCTTAAGACCGCGCGCATTGACTTGCCACCTGGCGGGCCGCACCGCTGTGAGCACCTTTCCTCATATGAGACCGTCCATCCTGACTCCTGACAAATTTAGCAAATGTCACGGGAGCAGCTTCAATTAAGCCGGAGATGAATGTGTCTGTCTTCTGGCCAGAGAAGAACGCATTGGAAAAAAAACCCCTTCCACCCATCTGCGTCGTTCATCTCCTCATCAACGCGTGGGGGTCCTACGGTGGCCGTGTCCCAGGCAGACAGACGGTTTGTCAGGAGTTTTAATTAGTAATGGGGCGTCTCCGGGGTACGGGGTGGAAGGTAGGTTGCTTCGTGATAGAGGTGGTGTGGGTCTTCCGTCTTCGTGAAAACTGCTGTTTGCGGATTGTGAACAATGGAGTCTTTTTCTGAAGTTTAAAGCAACAGACACACACACACACAGACACACACACACACACACACACACACACACAGAAGCCGGCAGCAGTGACACACGCGTTTGCATTATTATTATTTCTGATGCATTTAATATCCTCGGTTTAGGCTTTGAAGACAATCTTTAGGGAATATTGAATCTAACCATTCTCTTTTGCCCCGGATTCCTCTCTCAGACAAAAACTTTGTTAATTAGCCCCGTACCTATAGGCAGAGTTTTCCTCCTCTGACTTTTCCCTGATATTATTAAAGATGCTGCTGACTCTTCCTCCTCCTCCTCTGTTGTCTTGTTATCTGAACGTGCCATTGGCATTTTTTTTCCTCCTTTCCTTTTTTTTTTTTATCCACATGCAGATTTGGGCTGAGCATTTTCCAGCACCCTCCCATACCATTAACGGTTGTGGCCTACGGTTGGCCCTCCGCGCCGGTTGGAGCGGAGTCTTCGGCTGTTCTCTGAATGTCTCCTTAAGGCCCTCTTAGCCTGGTCCACACCGCTGCTGTCTTGTTAGGAGTTATCTCGGCAGCCTTGTTCACAGCAGTTCAAAGTCTTCACAAATCCAGCTGTCAAACCCAACTTAAGCATGGGACCTTTTAGAATGTGTTTTAGAAATCGATAGGCCTTCCCGAGCCCACCACCACCACCAACTCCTTTTTGTCTCAGCTTCTTCTTGTTTTATAAAGTTGCCACAAATTCCTTTACAGTCTGATTTAATTTGGCTCATACTTCTCTCTAGAAGATTCGATCCATGCAGGCTTTCAGACAGATAATGTGCATATGGATGGGTTTGGAATGCATTGAATTTCAATTGTACTACCTATGACCAGCAGCTGTTTGATGCCATATTATGACAGTTTTAGGACTTCATAATTGAGGAGCAAGAATCCACATGGACTGAAAGTTTGGTTTATTTGAAGCCTGAATGTGCAAATGGAGTTCAATTTGACCATTATTAACAATTGGTGGGGACATTAAATTGAGCGAGAGTGTGTAGGAAAACAACCAGATAACCCAAAACAACTACCTTGAAACGGGCCCTCCAGGATTTTGCGGGATGTTTTTATGATTCTTGCAGCCCAAAAAGCCTGAATTCGCAGGAGCTTTTTTAAAAGTCGCAATAAAAGTTACGATGTTTGGAGAGGTTTTTTGCACTAAAAGTTGTGGGAAGAATTACAGATCTTAAAGCAGATGGTTTTTCCAGCTTACTACAGTGATATTCTATAAAAACGATACAAGAAAAGCACAGGATTGTCAAACATTTCCTACTGTATTACAGTAATTTGTAAATTAAGCAGAAACTTCTGCTATACAGAAAATCTCTTTTTTGCAAAAGCCAGTACAGACTTTAACACAATATCCACTACAGCAGCCAAATTGCACTGAATGCATGTTAAAGAGTAGAGACATGGAAATTATTTGCAGCACCTTCATTTGAAAAATCCCTACAGTCCCCAACCACTCAGTACCAAGCAGAAAGGAAAAAATAAATAATTTATTCTGTTAGTCTGTATTGCCTCTCCTCTCCAGTGGGCTCACCACCTGCAGGATGGATCATGGGGGTCCGGTGCTGTGTGGATCAGGTGGCGGTCAAAGGCGGAGACCTCGGCGGTCTGATCCTAAGCTTCCTAAACTGGCTTTTGGGAAATGGAATGCCACCTCTTTGGTGGGGAAGGAGCCTGAGCTGGTGCATGAGGTTGAGAAATACTGGCTAGATATAATCGGCCTCATCTCAACACACAGCTCCGGTTCCGTAACCAATCTCCTGGAGAGGGGCTGGAGCCTGGCCTACTCTGGAGTTGCCCCGGGCGAGAGGCGACGAGCAGGGGTGGGTATTCTTGTATCCCCCCACCTTGCGGCCTCTATATTGGGGTTTTCCCCGGTGGACAAAAGGGTTGTTTCCCTGCGCCTTCGGGTTGGGAAACGGGTCCTGACCATCATTTGTGCCTATGCACCAAATGATGGTTCAGAGTACCCACCCTTTTTGGAGTCTGTAACTGGGGTGCTGGAGGGTGCTCCTCTTGGAGACTCCATTGTCCTACTGGGGGACTTCAATGTGCACGTGGGCAACGACAGTGAAACCTGGAAGGGGGTGATTGGGAGGAACGGCCTGCCCGATCTGAACCCAAGTGGTGTTCAGTTATTGGACTTCTATGCTACCACAGTTTGTTCATAACGAACTCCATGTTCAAACATGAGGGTGCCCATATGTGCACCTGGCACCAGGACACCCTAGGTCGCAGGTCGATGATCGGTTTTCTTATCGTGTCATCAGACCTGCGACCGTATGTCTTGGACACTTGGGTAAAGAGAGGTGCAGAGCTGTCAACTGATCACCACCTGGTGGTGAGTTGGATCCAATGGCAGGGGAGGATGCCATTCAGACCTGGCAGACCCAAACGTACAGTGAGGGTGTGCTGGGAACATCTGGATGAGGCCGCTGTCCGGGAGGTCTTCAACTCCCACCTCTGGAAGAACTTCAACCACATTTCGAGGGAGTCTGGAGACATGGAGTCTGAATGGGACATGTTCTCCACCTCCATTGTTGAAGCAGCGGCTCAGAGCTGCGGCCTCAAGGTCGTCGGGGCATCTCGTGGTGGCAACCCCCGAACCAAGTGGTGGACACCAGTGGTGAGGGGGCCATTAAGCTGAAGGAGGAGTCCTATCAGGCTTGGTTGGCTTGTGGGACTCCCGAAGCAGCTGAGGTGTACCGGCAGGCCAAGCGGAGTGCAGCTCGGGTGGCTGCTGAAGCAAAAACTCGGGTATGGGAGGAATTCGGTGATGCCATGGAACAAGACTTTCGGTCGGCCTCGAAGAGATTCTGGCAAACTGTCCGGCGGCTCAGGAGGGGGAAGCAGCTCCTTGTCCACACTGTGTATGGTGCAGATGGGGCGCTGTTGACTTCAAATGGGGATATCGTCGGGCGGTGGAAGGAATACTTCAAGGGTCTCCTCAATCCCACTGATAGGCCTTCCACAGAGGAAGCAGTGTTTGTGGATGAGGGGGACGACTCGCCTATCACAGGGGCTGAGGTTGCCAAGGTGGTTAAAAATTTCTTTGGTGGCCGGGCCCCGGGGGTGGACGAGATTCTCCCTGAGTACCTCAAGGCCCTGGATGTTGTAGGGCTGTCATGGTTGACACGCCTCTGCAACATTGCGTGGAGGTCGGGGGCAGTGCCTTTGGCATGGCAAACCGGGGTGGTGGTTCCCCTCTTTAAAAAGGGGGACCTGAGGGTGTGCTCCAACTTTAGAGAGATCACACTCCTCAGCCTTCCTGGGAAGGTCTATGCCAAGGTACTGGAGAGGAGAGTCTGGCCGTTGGTCGAACCTCAGATTCAGGAGGAGCAATGTGGTTTTTGTCCTGGCCGTGGCATATCGGACCAGCTCTTTACCCTCAAGAGAATCCTCGAGGGTTTGTGGGAGTTTGCTCAACCAGTTTACATGTGTTTTGTGGACTTGGAGAAGGCATTCGACCGCGTCCCTCGTGGTTTTTTGTGGGGGGTTCTTCGGGAGTATGGGGTATTGGGCTTGGTATTACGAGCTATTCGGTCTCTGTATGACCGTTGTGAGAGTTTGGTTTGTACTGCCAACACTTGATTGGACTCATTCCCAGTGAGAGTTGGACTCTGCCAGGGCTGCCCTTTGTCATTGATCCTGTTCATAATTTTTATGGACAGGATTTCTAGGCGCAGCCAGGGAACGAAGGGTGTCATGCTTGGTGACCACAGGATCTCATCTCTGTTGTTTGCAGATGATATTGTCCTGCTGGCTTCATCCAGCAATGACCTACAGTCCTTACTGGGATAGTTTGCCACTGAGTGTGAAGCGGCTGGGATGAGAATTGGCACCTCCGAGTCCGTGGTCCTCAGCCAGAAAAAGGTGGATTGTCCTCTCCGGGTTGGGGACAGGCTTCTGCCCCAAGTGGAGGAGTTTAAGTATCTCGGGGTCTTATTTACGAACGAGGGGAGAATGGAGCGAGAGGTTGACAGACATCGGAGCAGCATCTGCAGGGATGCGGATGTTGTACCAGTCTGTTGTGGTGAAGAGGGAGCTGAGCTCTAAGGCAAAGCTGTCGATTTACCAGTCAATCTACGTTCCTACCCTCACCTATGGTCACGAGCTTTGGGTAATGACCGAAAGAATGAGATCGCAGATACAAGCGACTGAAATAAGCTTTCTTCGTAGGATCGCTGGACACCAGCCCAGGAGAGGCTCAGAGTGGAACTGCTGCTCCTCCACATTGAAAGGAGCCAGTTGAGGTGGTATGGGCATCTGATCTGGATGCCTCCCACTAGAGGTGTTTCGGGCATGTCCCTCTGGGAGGAGACCCCGGGGCAGACCCAGCACTCAGTGGAGAGACTATGTCTCCCAGCTGGTCTGGGAATGCCTTGGTATCCTCTCTGAAGAGCTGGAGCAGGTGGCTGGGGAGAGGGAAGTCTGTGCTTCTCTGCTTGAACTGCTGCCTCCGTGACCGGACCTCCAGAAAAGTGATAGAAGATGGATGGATGGATGTATTGTCTATTGGAGTCTGTGTTTTTCTGGGAAAAAAATGCAGAAACTATTCCTATGCCTAACTCCTACCTGCCTGTCTATCTGCTGCGTATCTTGACATACCCGTCTCATCAGACACACATCTTTCATTCTTTCATTTACGGGGGGAGTGGGGGGGGGCATTTGTCCGTGTTCAGACCGGAGATTCTCAGCTTTAAAGCTCATTGACAAGATGTAGTAATGATTGTACCTCTAAAGATGCATGAAATGATCAAACACTGGCTGTAGTGTTAGTGTTTTTTGCTGAAGCGTTCCGTTAATACTTACTGTAAACACGGAAGTGAACGCGATGTAGCAATGCATTTGAATGGTTAGACTGAGCGTTTCAGCTCCACTCAGCTGAAATTTGATTGGTGAAATTGGCAGAAGTTGACGAGGATTGGCCAAAATTGCGGGAAAGTTGCGGTGATTGGATAAAGTTGCAAGGTCACGCAATAGTTGCGCTGATTGGCTGATTTCGCATAAATTGACGAGATCGCAACATTGCGAAATCCTGGAGGGACTGCTTGAAAGCTTTCACCTTGGTTGCCCACGAAGGATTCTTAGCGTTACCAACGGCCCCATGCTGAATCAAGCTGGCTCCCAGAGTATGTGCAGTATCTCCTTCTGTGCAGGTCTGCTGCATTGCAAAGGACATCGTCTATGAAGAGTTGGCTACAGGACGCTGTCCAAGATTTAAAGATGTCTTTCCTTGCCTGTCCATTTAGGCTTGTTATCCAGGTCATCTTACTGCTATATCTTAAAAGGTAGACAAAGCACCCACCCAGAATCAATAAGAAGCATCATTGTGGTGACTAGCTAAGCCAGAGGTTGCAGATTTGATAAGTTTCTTTTTAGCTTTGACAGAAAAATGTCAGATTACTCTGAGGGTGAACTGCAGTAAGTTTTACTTGTAATTCCCACCTGTCCGCTTTGTAGTGCATGTAAATAGTAACTGTTCATATTGTCTTTCCTTTGATTTTATAGTCTGAAGTCTTCATGACAGTTCACTTTTCTCCCATCTGTCGCAGCTTTACACAGTCGCCACTCCGCCACAGCTACAAAAATATCAGAGCAGATAACTGTGAAAATTTTCTTTCAACAGCCAAACAGGTGTGATGTTGTTTATAAGAGGAGTGATGCGGTTATGAATGCATAAATAAATGTGTAATCTGTATGCTGTATTATATGATTACTACTGAACATGTGAACACAACAAAGTATAGTGCAACCTCTGCTTTGAAGCATATAACTTAGCTTAGAACTTAGCTTTCACACTTAACCCATTTGGTCCAGACTTTTCAGGTTGATTCAGACTAAAATTTTAGGTGTGAAATCTCGCCAAAAAGCCAAAATTTGGTCCAGCAAAAAGAGGTTTTCTCAGTCCAGATCAAACTGAACCTTGGTCTGGCTTTTTTAGACCAAACACAGGAAGTTAAGGCAGCTGATGAGAGTCAAAATGAGCCATGTGACCATTAGCAGCATAAATAGTGCCTTAAAAAAATAATAAAACTACAGAAACCAGATATTTTCAGACAGGGTGTGACAGAGTTTTTGAAAACAAACACAAAAAAAATAATAAATGAGCAATGCCTGCTGAAAATCATCACGGCTGATGAGGACAAACATCCTTTTTAATGAAGACCTGCATAATATTCTGGCCTCATTAAACTAGTTGACTGACTAATATGATGGAGTGTGAACCAGTTAAGTGTGGTTACCTATGTGTCCAGAGCTTCAGAAAACATCTTTGAGGGTGAGTAGCATGTTTGTTAACAACACAAACTGGTCATGACAAGATGTGTCTTGTAAAAGATGTTTAGTTTGCTTGAACAAGGAGCAGTATGAACCTGAACCTAACCACATCAAATGTAGACAGTGCAACAAAAATGTGAACCTTGGTGCAGACTTTCAAGTGTGAAAACACCCTTAGAAATATACAGATCATTATAAAATTGCAATGACTAAACTTAAACATGCTTTTCTGGTAACTGAATTTTAAAGTTTTTTTTAGTCTAACTATAATTGCCTGTGTACAGATTTTTTTTTAACCTTTATCCAATGACTCTTCATTATAAAACTAAGAAGAGAAGTAAAATTGTGTGTTAAGCAGCACAACCATACAGCAGATGGAGGGACAATTTGTTGTGTAATTAATAGTCGCTAATATTGTAGCCAACCATTAGTTTTCTTAGAAGAGAGCATGCCGTTTTGCAGACTCATGAGAACATTTTTAATGAAGCGCATCCATCCTGTTTGCAGACCTGATTGCGCAGCGTTTATTTCTTGCATAGTAAGAACCCCGCTTTCACCTACGGTACAAAAATGCTACTAATGACACCCACTTTTAACATGATTTAAAACCATTAGCAACCGCCGCGGCAGAGGAGCTGGAAATGCAGCTGGGTGAACACCCACACGTACAAAACAGTTGACTGTGCTGTGAATAATTATACTTTTTGGGAGCTTTGATTTGCCTCTGACTTTAAGAATATGAAGTGATAACCCGCAGCTATGTGATTCACACTAAAGGACTGCTTTACATCGCCAAAGGGGGCCTCACTAGGTTCTCCCCCCGTCACACAAACGGATGTTATTCACAACAATATGCAAAGTGCGATCACCTGGGACTCTCAAAAGGAAGTAGACCCTGGCATTAAATCACTGGAAAGTCATTATTCAAACAAGTTTTATGTTTTTGTTTTCGCAGCATACTAAAACACATGATTTATCAATACTGAATATGTAATATGGCGTTACATATAATAACTTTGGGCTTGTTGTATCACATTGAGGAAATTTACTGTGTAGGTGAGCAGCTGTATGAGGGGATGTTTTATGTGTCTGTCTGTTGTGTCTGTCTAATGGTGAATAAAAGTCTATGTTGCTCACACGGGCAGGTGTTTCATTTCACTTTTGGGGTCTAATAAACACAGCGTTTTCTCAGGAGTAAATATTGAGGTGGACGCCATCAGTATTATTGTAGTCGGGGACATTTCTGGATTTTGGGGTGGCTCTGTGTAAGATTGTGTGTGGGGGGGCATGTTTTTGGAATGGGGAAGAGTTCAGTCCCTTTAAAATAACAGAAAAATCTCTTTTCCCAGCACAAACACACATACAAAAAAAAAAGGATTATTGTCTTGATGAAGAGAAAACCTTTACCCCTTAGTATTCCAGCCAATTTCCCTAAATTTAGCATACACAAAGAAAATCAAATTCTTTCTTCACTGAGTGGCAGTAGAAAATTTGAAACGTCCCATCAGCAGAACACCGGAAATTTAAAAGGGTCATTGACTGCATTTTTCCACATTTTAACAGCTCACTCATGTCTTAATGAAGTGTTTGTGACATATTTTGTTCACATTTCCTTTAATTTTTTTAATCATTGAAGCAAATTTGTTTTTTATTTTTCCTGGCTTTCTTGAAACGCTCTGATTTAAAGCCTGCCACTTTAAGAAACATCCTTCAGCTGTTCAACTCTGCCCTCCCTCTTATGTCAGTTAGCCATTAGCTGAGTAGCTTCTAGCCTCCTTCTAGCTTAAATGAGTAGCACTGGTTCACCGATCCGCAGGCGTTTGTGAATCTTGCATCACCCCAGCGCACCCCCCAACAACCCCACCAACACACCACAACAAATCACCAGCACTGCGCACCGGGCGACCCACCGATCGCCACAGCCCGAGGCCGCTGGCCGAGTCACAGGATCTCAAAGGGCAATATCTTGCTCCACGGTACTCCGCTCCTCTCCCACTGCCAGCCAGGGGTGCCCCGTCATGAAATGGCTCCCCTACGCTGCCTACGAGTAGAGTGGAGCTGCACAGAGTCCCAGAGGATGGTGGGGGAGCTGGCCATGAGAGCTAGCAGCTCCAGGCAGCAGCCCCGGGTCACGGCAGCCGTCTGCACTGCAACCTGGGTCTGCTGCCTGGAGTTGCTGGCTCTCATGGCCAGCTTTCCGTGGCAGCACAAAGGCACCGGCGACCCGCTGCGGAATTACGGTGAAACCACCGGGAGATGGGCCGGAGCAACATGAGGCACAATGTGGACTGCAGACCGGTGAATTAGGTGGTAACAGATGGTTATTAGGGTGACTAAGATCTGAAGAAAATAACAATATAAGCCGCGCTCGGTTTGAGCTTCCCGTTAACAGTGTTAGCTTGGGGGCTAGTAGCTCAGGGGCTCTCGCACCCCTTCCATCTACATGACACACAGCTAGTCGGGCAAATATTAGAGCAGTGGGCTAGTCTCAAGGACGGTGGTGGGTTGGCTTTTTCAATTCATGATGTATAAGAATTCCACAGAAAAGTCCAAAACACTTCTGGCGTTTCTGGGAGAGAAAAACGAGATAAAGGCTGTGTGCTTTTTTTTTTAAGAGAATTGACTGTTTTGAAATTTGTTGGATAATTAGGTGACCAGTAGATTAATTTCAGACAGTTAAAACCTATAAACACACCATTTTTCAGTCAATGACCCCTTTAAGAGGTTAAACTTTCAACTTTTTTCTCAGAAATTTGCAACTTTTTTTTGCAAATTTGTAACTTTTTCTTGTAATTTTGCAACTTTTTTCTCCTCAGTTTTCAGTTTTTTTCTTGTAAATTTGAGACATTTTTTTCTCAGATTTGCAACTTTTTTCTTGCAAATTTGCAACCTTTTCTTGCAATTTTGCTACTTTTTTCCTTGTAAATTTGCAACTTTTTTTCTTGTAACTTTTAAACTTTTTTCTCAAATATGTGCAACTTTTTCCTATAAAGTTGCAGCCTTTTTCTCGAAAATTTGCAGCTTTTTCTTGTAGATCTGAAACTTTTCTTTTAATCCCTTAGCATTCCAGCCAACTTCCTTAAATTGAGTATATACAAAGAAAATCAAATTCTTTCTTCACTGAATGGCAGTAGAAAATCTGAAACATCCTGCCAGTGGAACATGACGCAGACTAAAAACTTAACCAGCATCCAAACGAACGCTGCAAATTTACAAGAAAAAAAAAAGTCACAAATTTTTGAGAACAAGAGCACATTATACTCTCGTCCATAGCCATAACTAGCACACCTTTAACCGAAAAATCGATTACACATTTAAGATTCGATATACTACAGATCTGTAGTGAAACTAATAACCCAGCAGTCCAAACAGAGAAGCCCAGACTTCCCTCTTCCCAGCCACCTCCTCCAGCTCTTCAGAGGGGATACCATGGCGTTCCCAGGCCGGCTGAGAGACATACTGTCTCCAGCATGTCCTGGGTCTGCCCCGAGTCTCCTCCCAGTGGGTTGTGCCCGAAACACCTCAAGAGGGAGGCGTCCAGGAGGCATCCTGATCAGATGCCCAAACCACCTCAACTGGCTCCTTTCGGTGTGGAGGAACAGTATTTCTACTCTGAGTCTCTCCTGGATGACTGAGCTCCTCGCTCTATCTCTAAGGGTGAGTCCAGCAATCCTTTACAAAGAAAGCTCATTTCAGCTGCTTGTATCCATCATCTCATTCTTCCAGTTATTGCCCAAAGTTCATGACCATAGGTGAGGGTAGGAACGTAGATTGAGCGGTAAATTGACAGCTTTGCTTTAGAGCTCAGCTCCCTCTTCACCACGACAGACCAGTACAACATCCGCATTAGTGCAGATTAGGGCTGTGTGATATGACGATATATCGGTGACGCAATAAAAAAATTTCTACCATTTCATATAAAACTATCGTTTATATCGGGATTTAAGAGACATACCTGTCTCTACTTGTCACCGCCCTGCCTCTCCCCCGCAGTGCGCCAGGTGCACCACAGCAGCTAACTGGAAGCTAATGGTTTTCCACTACTTCTGTGGAGCCACTACTTCTGTGCCAGCCAGAGATGTTGGACTTTTTCCCACCGGGCTGTGTCAGAGAGGATAGTCCTCTAACCTCGTTTTAATTGGAGGTAAGTCACACTAACACCATCTCTCTCTAATTATAAGACGGCAAATGCTAAATGACGATGCTAACTTGTTGCTAATAGGAAACATTATAGTGTATCAGACCATCATTTATCACGAGTTTCTTAAATCGAGTTTCTTAATTTTGTCTGTAAAAATATTACTAAAGCTTCAAAAGTACGTGACAGCGGCCACATACACACTAAATAAATAATGAATAAAACGTGTTGGAGGAACAAACTGGCTCTTAATGTAACTTGATTTCTAATCATTTTTAATTAGTCCGGTAGCGATAAAAAAGTAAAGCTGAAGTAATCTCAAATGCACATTAAAAACAATTTTATAACACTGCAAAATAAAGAGAGAGAAAAGTGCATAAAATTATTGACAGATGAATTTGTATAATTGATTTTTTTTTCAGTATGTAATTTAAAATGTAGAAAGAGAGTTGGTCCTTTTTATTGGTTATCACATATAAACTGTAGAATTTACAGAAAATGTATATCATGATATATATATCATTATCATCAAACAAGATTACTTATATTGTGATATGAAATTCTGGTCATATCGCACAGCCCTACTGCAGATGGTGCTCTGATCCATCTGCCCGCTCCATTTTCCCCTCACTTGTGGATAAGACCCCAAGATACTTAAACTCCTCCACTTGGGGCAGTATTGTGATACTTTGTCAAAAATTATTAATCAAATGTTGCAAATACAAACTTATCTAATTAGGTACCAGAGTAATAAAAACAATTGATTTTTCAGTCCACTAGATGGTGCTAAAAGTTCACTGTCTGGTTAGGTCAGCACAGCAAAGGGTTAACTCCTGAGATCTACCCAGGAGCTGAATGAGACAAAGATTGGGATGGGGAATCGCAATATATGATATTGCAATACTCAGCATACCATGAGATCATGATAACATTGCATAGCAGCCCAAGTATCGTGATAATATTGTATCATGGGGCCTGTAGTGATTCCCACCCCCACTGCACATTAGACTCATTTATATCTTAGAGGTCAAACATGGACAGGTTTCATATTTCACACACTGACACAAAATAATACAGCATGTGTGCAAAAAAATTAAGTGTGCATTTAAAAGTAGTGTTAAAACGACTTTCCCAAGTAACTAGTTGCTTTCATCATGCAGTAATTGTAAAGTAATTTAGTTGCTTTTGAAAAGAATTAACTAGTAACTGTAATTTGTTACTAATTTTCAGTAACTTGCCCAACACCGATGGTGACATTGTTTTTTTTTCCCCAGGTCCGCACATTGATTTACACCTGTCCTTGCTCACAGCTGTAAAACAAACAAAAAACACCCCGAACCTTTTTAAATCCAGTCTGACCTCAGTGGCCCTGCGTATCACTCCTGCAGAGTGCTGGTCAGATTTGTCTCGCGGCTCTTGTGTTGCAGCAGAGGTGTTTGTAACCCTTGATCCTGACATGCAGAAGGAGAATCAGAGGGGAGAGCCGTCTCTGAATGAGCCATTTCTCCTCCTGACGCCGCACCCAGACAGGCTTTAACAATGCCGTAAAGCATCCTGACAGGCCCTCACCACTGCGCCATGATCACAGGCAGTAAAACTATGCAGATGGTGGCAGATGATCAGCGCCGCCTGAACGGAATACAGATGACTGCAGCCTTGGTATCGTGAACCGAGCGTCCCGTTAGGACAAAGGCGCCTCCGGGATAATACGCAGCCTGCTGCCGTTGGTGCTTTTATGGCGGCAAACTTTTCATTTGTGCAGAGTTATCAAAGTTATTTGCAAGAGGCTGCAAAAAACTGACAGTGTCCTCATGTTGCCCGTTAAATCCCATATGAAGGGTAAGTGTGCTGCCATTGTATGTCCTGTATCTGTTAGTGCAGCTGGATATTTACTGAGGCAATTCAGGTTAAGTACCTCTGATACACAGCGGCGTCCCAGCTGGGATTCCAACCTTCTGGTCACAAGCCTGCTCCTTTAAACATCTCTGCTAATTGGGCTGTGGGTGGATTTTAGGAACTTGTTCGAGAGACCGCCTTTCCCCCGGTTACCAGCACCAGACACACATTCTTATTCTGTTATAGGGATGTTGTATTAAATCAGTGTCAGGTATAGTAATACGGCAGCACAGGGGAAGACACCATAGAACGTGGGCCAGAGGGCCAGATAACGCACTGTAGTGAATTTTGACCAGCTTCTAATGATTTGCAGCTTTCCCCCAATCTCATTCACTTCCCCCTTATTAATTTGAGATGCCCCCTATAGTTTTTTGCCACATTTTCTCAAAAACATGTGGCTTTTTTCCCTGTCTAGTAAATTTGCAACTTTTTTCCAAGAGTCTTGCAGATTTGCAGCTTTCCCCCACCTCATAAATTTCCATCTTTTTTCAGTCTCATAAATTTGAGACTTTTCTCTAAACTTGTGACTTTTTAGCCATCTTGTGAATTTTCAAGTTTTCCCTCATTCTCACAAATTTTTCATGGAATCTTGCAATTTTACAGTCTTTTCCCTAAATTTGTGACTTTTCATCCCAACTAGGGCTGGGTAATACAACAAATATATTTGTTATATCGATACATTCTACTATGCGCGATACAAAAAATGTCTTGATTGCCGATGTCAAGCATTTTTCCAGCAGTGCAGGCTGTTAGCTTCTCTCTCCTCTCCTCTTTCACATAGCTGCACTCAGGCGCTTCCCCCCCTCCCCCACCTCCCCATGCCCGTTTCATTTCAAGGTCGTTGCCAGGTTTGTTTTTTTTCCCCGCAATTTTGTTCTTTAGAAACTGCTTCTTTTGAGACTGTTTTCGTGGAGCACAGACACTTGTTTTTATATGCACAATCTGACAACACTAGCAAAGTGTGGGAAAGGGGAAAAATGAAGACACACACACATACCGGCTGCAGTGCAGCAGACTTGAATGAAAGGAGAAAAAAGCACCAGCTCCGTTATCCGGCAATGATTTGGACTTAAGAAGGTAAAAACTGAACAAAATACAGTTTTGTGCAAATTATGTTGCACGACCACTAATTTGTTTCACCACTTGAGATGTCATCCACTGTAATATGAGGAATGCATTAAAATCCGTTCTCAACATCCCAGGTAGCCTCTACAAAAAAAAAAAAATAAAAAAATAAAAAAAAAATAAAGGAGCCAGCCCTAAGAAAATGACTATATGGCTTCTTCATTTGGAAAATTTATCCCATACAACAAAAGTGCAAAATGGAAAGAGATCACAACTGTGGTCACAAATTATACTGCCAAAAACATGGCCCTTATTGTTAAAAACATGACCAAACAGAAAAAGTGGACTTTAATTTATATGATTTTAAAATATCTTTCTCAAGAATTCTTGCTTAATGGACTTTTTATTGTGATGAGTCCTTTTTTGGTTTTATTTTTAATGGTTTTATTACAGGCCATAATAAGAAGGCCTACCATTATTTATTCTGGTTTGTTGCAAATTTATGAGCGGGGTTGTCTGACAGGTTCAATAAAGTTTGCTAAATTTAACTTGAATTTACACCCCTCCTCCACACCCTGTAGGCAATTTAAAAAGATGCAATACATGGGTCTGTTTTTTTATTATCATGCCGTTGTCAATTTATGCAAAGGTTTTGCATTTATACAATGGTTTGGAGGAGATCTCAAGACATCATGATATATATCGTGTATCGCGATAAAATCCTAAATGTATCGCAATACATG
This sequence comes from Pholidichthys leucotaenia, assembly GCA_020510985.1. Lineage (NCBI taxonomy): Eukaryota > Metazoa > Chordata > Actinopteri > Cichliformes > Pholidichthyidae > Pholidichthys > Pholidichthys leucotaenia. The sequence goes on along the minus strand of CM035839.1, from coordinate 28,272,943 downwards.
TTAAAAGACATATCGCCCAGCCCTAATCCCAATCCCCCAGAGTTTTGTAAATTTTCATTGCATTCCCTTAGGGCTGGGCAATACACCGAATATACTTGATGTATTGGTGCGTTTGTCCATGTGCGATGCATAAAATGCCTACGTATATTGCACCTATCGAATAGAATTTGTCATGTTTCTATAACCCAACTGCATGATTCAGCTTACTTTTCTCTCTTCGTTTCCTCTCTGCAGCCCTGTCCCCTAGCCATTCCAGCCAGAAAAAAAGCTCAGGGTGCATTTTAAACTGCAGCTCAGGGGATGTCTTTCTTCAGAAAATTACTTTCACTCATTCGCGCTTTCAAGTTTTTTAGTGTTAGAAGCACTTTTTGACACTGACTTGCAGGCAGCAGTCGGACTGCCTCGTGTCTGCTCCCAATCACCCAAACTACTAAACAATCGTCTCACTCCTGTTTGTATGGAAGGTCATCCTGCTCAAAAATATACCATCCAATCTGTCCATTAAAAACAAAAGCAACTGACAAATTATACTTCTGCCACTTGTTATTAGACCAACTATGGGTGAGTTCAACCTACAGTATATGGATAAACCTGATTACTGATAATGTGAGTTTTGTTAAGAGAAAAAAAGACATACTTTCATCAGTTACATATTGTTGTGAAGAACTTTCTATGAGGTGGGATTTCATTTTATTTTATCCCTCTAGAGTGTGTGTGTGAAAAAGTGTTTGCCCCTTCCTGATTTCTCATTTTTTTTGTATGTTTGTCACACTTAAATGTTTCAGATCATCAAACAAATTTAAATATTAGACAAAATTAACACAAACACAAAATGCAGTTTTTAAATGAAGGTGTTTATTATTAAGGGTAAAAAAAATCCAAACCTACATGGCCCTGTGTGGAAAAAGTGACCCCCCCATGTTAAAACATAAATTAACTGTGGTTTATCACATCTTTGGAAAGCTGAGTTCAGTTTCTCTTGCCACACCCAGGCCTGATTACTGCCACACCTGTTCTCAATCAAGAAATCACTTAAACAGGACCTGCCTGACAAAGTGAAATAGACCAAAAGATCCTCAAAAGCTAGACATCATGCTGCGATCCAAAGAAATTCAGGAACAAATGAGAAACAAAGCAACTGAGATCTGTCAGTTTGAAAAAGGTTATAAAGCCATTTCAAAAGCTTTGGAACTCCAGCGAACCACAGTGAGAGCCATTATCCACAAATGGCGAAAACATGGAACAGTGGTGAACCTTCCCAGGAGTGGCCGGCCGACCAAAATTACCCCAAGACTGCAGCGACGACTCATTCAAGAGGCCACAAAATACCTGGAAGACTTGCTGTGATATAAATGGAACCATGAATTCTGCTGTCTACCAAAAAATCCTGAAGGAGAATGTCCGACCATCTGTTTGTGACCTTAAGCTGAAGCGCACTTGGGTTCTGCAGCAGGACAATGATCCAAAACACCCCTGCAAGTCCACCTCTGAATGGCTTAAGAAAAACAAAATGAAGACTTTGGAGCGGCCTAGTCAAAGTCCTGAGCTGAATCCAATTGAGATGCTGTGGCATGACCTTAAAAAGGTGGTTCATGCTCGTAAACCCTCCAATGTGGCTTAATTACAACAATTCTGCAAAGATGAGTGGGCCAAAATTCCTCCACAGCGCTGTAAGAGACTCATTGCCAGTTATCACAAACACTTGATTGCAGTTGTTGCTGCTAAGGGTGGCCCAACCAGTTATTAGGTTTAGGGGGCAATCACTTTTTCACACAGGGCCATGTAGGTTTCGATTTTTTTCCCTTTAATAATAAACACCTTCATTTAAAAATTGCATTTTGTGTTTACTTGTGTTATCTTTGCTTCATATTTAAATTTGCTTGATGGTCTGAAACATTTAAGTGTGACAAACATACAAAAAAATGAGAAATCAGGAAGTGGGCAAACACTTTTTCACACCACTGTGTGTGTGTGTGTGTGTGTGTGTGTGTGTGTGTGTGTGTGTATATATATATATATATATATATATATATGCACTGAATGTGATTATATGAATTTTAACTCACTTTTCTTATAAAAAAATATAAGTAAAATGAAATTTTAAAGGGCATTCAGTGTACAAAATATATATTGCATCATGTATCACAATATAATCTCTCAATATTGCACTATATCTCTATATATGAACCAAAGGCGATAGAGGTTTTGCTGCTGTTGCTCCCTGACTTTGGAACTCTTTACCATTTGAACTTAGATCTTCACCTTCCATTGCTGTTTTTAAGAAGTAATTAAAGATCCACCTTTTTAGCCTGGCTTTTTATTAACTATGTGTTGATTGCATTTTTATGTGTTTTTTGCTGTTTATTTTCTTCTTTTACCGTTTTATGTGCCTGTATTTTTTATTTGCTTTATTGTATTTTACTATCTTTTTTTCAGTATCACAGCCAATCACACAGTGATGGTTGTTACTGAAGACTAGATTATGTGTTAATAACTTTGTGAGCTAAAACCCAGAACATTTTAATATTTTTATTCTCCACTGGTCAAAGACCAAATGGGGATTTTGTTATGGGGCCGTCCGTTTGTCAGTCAGTCCTTCAGTCCATCTGTCTGTCCCACTTTTCTGAAATCACCTCCTCCTACAGTTTTGTTACAGTTGTTTTGAAACTTGGTACGAGGGTTTGATATACACCAGTGATGCTCATATTACAGTATGGCTCTGATTGGATGATTTTTTGCAGGAATTATAGACCTTGAGGTCAAGGTCAGAGGTCAGTTTTTCCCTAAATTTTGTCAACACAGTGACTACTGAAAAATGTTGTAGGCTTTTGAAATCGGTACTATAGTTGTGTCTGAGACAAATCTTGACCGCTTACACCCGACCGGACTAAGGGTTTGAGGTCAAAGGTCAACGGCTGGGGGCTATTGCACTTGTTTCAGAGTGCTCTTGTTAATCACATGACCCAAGAAAGCATTTTAGAAGGTTAAAACCCACAAACATACCAGGTTTTAGTGGATGGAACATGGAAACCAAATGTTACAAAAGCCTTTGCAAATATGGACCCCCCCCCCCCAAAAAAAAAAAAAAAAAATCCAAAAGAGATGTGCCAGAACATTAGCTTTTCAGGAATTCCGGTGATATTGTTACCTCCGCCAAGGGAGGAAGGAGGTAATGTTTTCGGTAGCGTTGGTTGGTTCGTCTGTTTCTTTATTTGTTGCTTGGTTGGCTTGTCTGTTACCAACATAACTCAAAACGTTATGAACGGATTTTGATGAAATTTCCAGGAAAAGTGTGTAATGGCACGGGGAACAGATGATTAGATTTTGGTGGTGATTTAGATCATATTGTGGATGCAGGAAATTTTTTGAACATTATTTTATATATTTGGCACTTTTCATGTACTGCCCCTTTAAGACGTGTCCAACTCAGTTACATGTGTGGTCACGCCGTAGGGCCATGCGCCTCGGCAACTAGGAATCAGAATCAGAATCAGAATGAGATTTATTGCCATTGTTCATGTAGTACACAAACTAGGAATTTGTCTCGGTGCAATGCTGCAACATTAAACATGGAGTAGCACTAAAGATTTAGTCTACTAAAGTAGACTAAAGAAGCCAAACAATGCAGAAAAGTATTAGGGGGCTTGTCCACCAAACTCATTTTTCTGGCTATGGGCGACTATTTTCTATTCATTCTCTATGTAGTCCAGCATTTACAGCGCTGAGCGCCCTTGTTGCTGAAACACTTTGAGTGGTGGCTGCTTTTTGTCACAGTGCTCAGGGCTGAAAAATGTCCAATTTGTCAGACTACTGTACAGTTGCGCTGGTCAATGTCAGACCTTTCTAAGCAGCCAATCAGAATTAAGGAAGGGCGGAACATAGGACGCCGGCACAGCAAGGCGACAACGGTAGGTGATAGTGGAGGCTGAACTTTGCTGCATCAAACAATGTGAATTTGTAGTTGATAACTGCAAAAAAAAATGGTATGATACCTTACTGTTGTGTAATATTGCTTAATAATTATGAACCTTGTCCGTAAACTGTAATGGAGAACAGAGGAGGAAAAAAAAAATAAAAACCGACTTAAAAGATTCAATAAACCTTGATGCTGATTTAACGTGGAATTGCCCAGCCCCAATGTATGGTCAGTACAATTATGACAGTCTTATTATTATTATTATGTAGTCATAAAATTTAGTCATATTGTTTTTGCTGTCATTTCTCTCTGTTAATAATAATAATAATAATAATAATGAACTGCATTTATATGGCGCCTTTCATTCAAATTTTCAGGAAAGGTGTGTAATGGCACGCTAAACACATGATTAGATTTTGGTGATGATCTCAAAATGCATACCTCCACCAAGGCTCTTCTCACAGAGTGTTCGCAACAATACTCCAGAACTACTGGATGGATTTGGATGAAATATTCACCAGAGGTGGTCCTTGGCCCAAAGATGAACTCATTAGATGTTGGAGGTTATCCGTGAGTGCATACCTCTGTCAAGGCCCTGTCTCTCAATGTACAGCTGGATGGCGATATGGACGGACAAAGGGACGGAGGGGAGGACAAAGGGAGGGAGAGATGGAGCCTTGGCAGAGGTATGTGCTCTCTGAGTGTTCTCTAGTTGGAAAACCCTTCAGGTGGCGTATTTTTTCAGTAAATTTTAATTGGCGTTAAAGAGAGAAAGGATGACATCCTCTGAAAGTGAAGAGCTTCTTCTGTCATATGTCTGACACGGTAGTCTCTGTCAGCTATTACCTCCGCCAAGGAAGTTATGTAATCGGGGTGGTCTGTCTGTCTGTTAGCAGGATTACACAAAAACTACTGGATTGATTTTGATAAAATTTTCACCAGAGGTAGCCCTTGAGCCAATGATGAACCCATTAAATTTTAGTGAGGATCTGAGAGTGCATACCTCCACCAAGGACCTTGTTTGTATTTGTGCAGCAGGACTACAGAAAAACTACTGCATGGATTTGGATTAAATTTTCACCAGAGGTGGTTCTTGGGCTACAGACAAACCCATTACATTTTGGTGATGATCCCAGAATGCATACCTCCACCAAGGCTCTTATCTTCTCACAGAGTGTTGGCAAGAATCCTCCAAAACTACTGGATAGACTTTGCTGCAGTTTTCACCAGAACTAGCATGTGGCCTACACACAAACCCATTACATTTTAGAGGTGATCCATGAGGGACAGAAGGAGCCTTGGCAGAGGTATGCGCTCTCTGAGTGCATTTCTAGTTTTGGATTGTTAATGTTGTAATAATTAGATCATTTGTCAGGTTTTTGCTGGCAGGCTTTGATGGATAAAATCATAATTAATTCAGACTTTTCACACATCAGCCAGGTGTACTCAAGTCCTCCTTATGTAAGTTTTTTCTTTGATATATAGACAAAAAACCACATCTTATTCACTCCTTAGTATCACCGTTTTTGTTCATATGGGCATTGGTCAGTTGTTGCTCAGTGAATTCAAACAAAAGCATGTGTTCTGTCACATTTAGTCAATTCTTTGCTCCTCGGGTGATCGGGCGTGCACGATTTGGACGTGTGATGACCCCTGACAAAAGCATGTGGCAGAAATGGGTCACTGTATTTTTTGGGTCTTAAATGAAGCAATGAGCGATAAAGCTGCTATAGGCCTGTATTTTTTAAGCTTGTATTGACATGTCAATGCAGACATGACATCTCACTAACAGGGTATCTTGCTTAAGCAATTAATAGTTTGTTTATTTGTATCCAATGTGAAATGTATGAAATTTAATCTGGGACGTAATAATCAGAGTGCAGCTTAAAATTTCAAATACAGACTGTCTGGTACTGGGAGGCTGCTTCTGGCAACTCGGCTTTTGTTGTGTAATTTATGTAACAAACAATTTCTTCATTCAGGATAAACACAGCACACAGTCACACCAAGCGTGATTTGACTGCTAAATCATAGTGCTAACTGCTTTGTTTTCTAATGTGTAGAGTTTAAAATGGACCATTTTTCTGTCTAATATACAATATACTGATACAGTGGTTTATACAATCCATAAATCTGAGCACAGTTTCAAATAATAAGGTCAGTACATATAAGATAAGATAAGATAAGCCTTTATTAGTCCCACAACGGGGAAATTCCAGGATTGCAACAGCACAGGGATAGCAACACTGAGAGCAACAATCAGAAGACAAGAAAAAACAAGAGCAGCGAGTATACATATGTACATATAAATATATAAATATATAAACACACAGTGCGGAGCATTGTAGCTAGATGGAATGAACAGCATAACCGTCTACCTAGTTATCCTACGTGGTATGATTATGTCAGAATCAGAATCAGAATCAGATTTATTGCCATTGTTCATGTAGTACACAAACTAGGAATTTGTCTCGGTGCAATGCTGCAACATTAAACATGATAGAATAAAAGAAATAAACTATACATGCAATAAAGTGTAGAATAAGAATGAGTAATACTAGTCAGCAGTTTAAATATATTAGCGAGCAGCAGATAATGTGGAGAACCATATAGTGCAGTTGGTAATGCAGGAAGAAAACAGTGATGATTGACATGAGTCTGGTTGAGCTGCTGTACATAGTGCACGAGAATCAATAAGTCACTTAGTGTTCAGCAGTCTGATGGCAGAGGGGAAGAAGCTGTTCATGTGACGGGAGGTTTTAGTCTGGATGGACCGAAGTCGTCTACCTGAGGGGAGAGGGGCAAACAGTACGTGACCAGGGTGTGAGGGATCGGCTATGATCCGGCCAGCATGCCTCCGGGTCCTGGAGATGTACAGATCCTGGAGAGATGGGAGCTTGCAGCCGATCACCTCCTCAGCAGTGCGCACGACGCGCTGCAGCCTTAGTCTGTCCCTGACAGTGGCTCCTGCGTACCACACGGTTATGGAGGTGGTGAGGATGGACTCGATGATGGCTGTGTAGAACTGCACTAACATCTTGGTGGGTAGCTTGAGCTTCCTCAGCTGCCGCAGGAAGAACATCCTCTGCTGGGCCTTTTTGATGAGGGAGCTGATGGTCGGCTCCCACTTGAAGTCCCTGGTGATGGTGGTGCCTAGGAAGCGGAAGGAATCAGCAGTGGTGATGGGAGAGCCTGTGAGGGTGAGGGGGAGCAGAGGGGTTGTGACTTTCCTGAAGTCCACAATCATCTCCACTGTCTTCAGAGCGTTCAGCTGCAGGTTGTTGTTGTTGCACCAGGACGCCAGCTGGGCCACCTCTCTCCTGTAGGCGGACTCGTCGCCATTGGAGATGAGCCCGATGAGGGTGGTGTCGTCCGCAAACTTGATCAACTTGACAGACTGGTGGCTGGAGGTGCAGGAGTTGGTATAAAGGGAGAAGAGTAGGGGGGAAAGTACACAGCCCTGGGGTGATCCGGTGCTGATGCTAGCAGAGTCTGAGACAGTCTTTCCCAGCCGCACATGCTGCCTCCGGTCCGTCAGGAAGTCGGTGATCCACCTGCAGAGGGAGTCAGGCACGTTGAGCAGGGACAGCTTGTCCCGGAGCAGATCGGGGCGGATGGTGTTGAATGCGGAGCTGAAGTCCACAAACAGGATCCTGCAGTAGGTTCCCGGGGAGTCCAGGTGCTGCAGGATGGAGTGGAGGGCCAGGTTGACTGCGTCGTCTACAGACCTGTTGGCTTGGTAGGCAAACTGCAGCGGGTCCAGGAGGGGGGTGGTGATGGACTTGAGGTGGGGCAGGACCAGGCGCTCAGAGGACTTCATGACTACAGAGGTGAGCGCTACAGGTCTGTAGTCGTTAAGTCCAGTGATCCGTGGCTTCTTGGGGACAGGGATGATGGTGGAGGATTTGAGGCAGGACGGCACGTGGCATAGCTTAAGGGAGGTGTTAAAAATGTCTGTGAAGACAGGAGCCAGCTCTTTCGCACAGTGTCTCAGGGTGGAGGGAGACACGCCCTCCTGACCGGGGGCCTTGCGCGGGTTCAGTCTGGAGAACTGTTTGAGCACATCTTGCTCATTGATGACAAGGGCAGGGGGGGAGGAGGGGGGGGGGCACCTTTGATGAAGTAGGGATCGTGGAGGCTGTGGAGCTGGAGGGAGGGGGGGAGTTGGACACAGATGATGGGGTGTCAAAACGGGCATAGTGTTGGGACAATTTTTGACAAATATGTACCCATACATATTGTCACCCTCCGTAGCGACCGGTATTTTCCTAGTTGTATACCGGAGGGGACCATTGTGTAAGTCTGTTGCGTCTTTTGCATTCACTACTATTAGGTTATCACATTTTTTTTTTGCTATCTCTGCGAGCAGCCCTGCTTAGTTTATACAGTCTGACAGCCGTAGGTAGGAAGGACCTGCAAAACCTCTCGGTTGTGCACCTAGGAAGATGTAGTCTGCTGCTAAATGAGCTACTCAGTGCGTTCAGTATGTCCTGCATAGGGTGGGACTCGGACTCCAGCAGAGATGACAGTTTAGCCACCATCCTTCTCTCTCCCATCTCCTCCACTGGGTCAAGGCGTTGCCCCAGGACAGAGCTAGTCTAGAGTCTCTTCCTATTGGCTGCTGTAATGCCACTGCCCCAGCAGACCACTCCAAAAGTGATGGCTGATGACACCACCGTGTCGTAGAATGTCTTCAGCAGCGCCCCTTGTACACCAAAAGACCCGAGTCTCCTCAGTAGGAACAGCCTGCGCTGTCCCTTCTTGTAGAGTGCGTCAGTATTGTGTGACCAGTCTAGTTCATTGTTCAGATGAACACCCAGGTACTTGTAGGATGTCACCATCTCGATGTCTGTTCCCTGGATTTTTACTGGTGCTGTGAGGGGTTGTCCTTGCCTGCGGCAGTCCACCACCAGCTCCTTAGTTTTCCTCGCGTTGATCTGGAGGCAGTTCCGATGGCACCAGTCCATGAAGTCCTGGATAAGTCCTCTGTACTCAGCTTCATCTCCGTTGGAGATGAGGCCAACGATTGCAGAGTCGTCAGAGAACTTCTGTAGATGGCAGTGTGTTGTGTTGTGTGAGAAGTCCGCAGTATAAAGGGTGAACAGGAAGGGAGCCAAAACCGTTCCCTGGGGGGCCCCCGTGCTACCGATGATCGTGTCGGACACACAGTCCCGGGTTCTCACAAACTGTGGCTGGTTAGTGAGGTAGTCCAGGATCCATGATGACAGGTGCTGGTCCACCCCTGCGCATAGCAGCTTGTCCTTCAGGATCATCGGTTGGATGGTGTTGAAAGCACTGGAGAAGTCAAAGAACATGATCCTCACTGCATTCCCGGGCTTCTCCAGGTGGAACAGAGAACGGTGAAGGAGGAAGATCACTGCATCCTCCACCCCAATGCCATGCTGGTAGGCAAACTGGAGTGGATCCATCGCTGGTCCCACCAGGGGGCGGAGGTGAGCAAGGAGCAGTCTCTCCAGGGTCTTCATCATGTGGGACGTCAGGGCCACTGGTCTGTAGATGTTCAGATCTTTGGGGTGGGAAGTCTTTGGTACAGGTACCACACAAGATGTTTTCCACAACTGTAGTACCCTCCCCAGCTTCAGGCTCAGGTTGAAGATGTGCTCCACAATCCCACACAGCTGGTCTGCACAGGACTTGAGGAGCTTTGCGCTGATGCCGTCCGGTCCCGACGCCTTCCTCGCCTTGATCTTCCTCAGCTCCGTCCTCACCTGGGTCTTAGTGAGGGTCATGTTGGAGGGCTGTGTGTTGGGAGTGGGGGGGTGATGGTGGAGTGGGGTGTGGGCAGCAGGACTCGATGTCTTCAGAGGCAGCAGTGGTTGTTGTGCAGTTGGGGGGGAGGGCGGTTGGTCAAACCTATTAAAAAAACGGGTTCAGATTGTTCGCCCACTCCCTGCCCCCCCGTGGCCTGAGGGGAGATATTCTGGAGCCCAGAGATGGTTTTAAGGTTTCTCCAGACCCCACCGATGTCGCTCTGTTGCAGCTTGTCCTCCATCTTCTTCCTGAAGCTGTCCTTGCCTTCTCTGATCTTCCTCCTCAGCTCCCTCTGTACGGACTTCAGCATCTCCCTGTTCCCCGACCTGAAGATCCTCTTCTTCTCTCTCAGAAGTGTTTTTATCTCAGGGTTGATCCAGGGTTTGTTGTTTGAGCAACACTGTATGGTCTTGGTGGGTACGGTGTTGTCCACACAGAAGCTGATGTAGTCCGTGATGGTGTGAGTGAGGCCATCGATGTCCTCACCATGTGGCTCGCAGAGCTGCTCCCAGGCAGTGGTTCCAAAACAGTCCTTTAAAGCGTCCATTGCCTCCTCAGACCATAACTTCACTGTGCCGTAACAGTAATAAGCTAAAAGTTCATATCCAGATTGCTTATTTCCCCTGGTTTTTTTTCCTTTTTTCTATTGGTACCTCTGGGTAACCTTGGCTTTTAGTGACACTTGTGGTCATTTGGTGAATTGCAGCTCTTCTGTATTCCCGCTGGCTGAATTTCCTGCTGAAACAACTACATTTGGTGGTCGAGAGAGCTTACCAAAATGCAAAAAAGCAAGTATAAACAAAAATGCAAATGAAAACAAAAAGCAAGTGCAAACTAACTGTAGTTAATAAACTAAAAAAAGTGTGAGCAAAAAAAAGTGCAGACAAAAAAAGCCACAACTGAAGTTAGCCTAACTGCCAGGATAGTCACAATTAGGCTTACTTCCATTATGGCTTTTCTTGTTCGCCCTTGGTTTTTGTTTGCATTTTGGTGAGCTCTCTCAGCCACCATTGCTCCAGTTAGAAAGTGTGAAAGAATAGAATGGACTGCACTTTTCTTACTAGCCATAGGTTGGACTGCATTTCTCTTACTAGCCACAGGTGTCACTAAAATGTTGAGTCTTTTCCGATTTGAAAATCAAACTTATGAAGGAGAAGCTAAAATGGTCTAATGGTGGAAAAGTTTAGCATAAATTTTTTTTTTCAAAGGCGCTGTATGAAACTATTGGGAAGTTATGTATTAATGACATCTTGTGGCCACTAAGGGAACTGCAGCCCTATTCACTCTATTTGCTTGTCACATCCCCAGCTATTTTTGCAGGAATGCAACCCACAAAACACTTAAGCCCCTTTGAGAGTAGCCCAGCAATCGAGGGAAGCCCAGTACAATCCGGGGTCTCTCTCGGTTATCTGAATAGGTTGCCCGTGCTACTTGATGTGGGCTAAATGACCTTGCAAGCAACGTGGGTCCTTAGCCACCTCATCTCAGCTCACCTCAGCAAAAGTACGGTGGGAGGCAGAGCCTTCTGCTACCAAGCCCCCTTCTCTCTGGAACCAGTTACCACTCTGGGTCCGGGAATCAGACTTGGTCTCTGTCTTTAAGAACAGGGTAAAATCCTTCCTTTTTAATATAGCTTTCGTTTAAGGAGGGTATTTGTGTCTTTTAAACCCACTCTTGTTCTATTGTTATCTGATCCATACTGCTGGTTGACCTCCAATATTGTACTTGGCATCTTACTGCTGTGTTCTTTATGTCTGTCCTTTCCATCCTCCCTATCCCCTCATCCCCAGCCAGTTGCAGCAGACGACTGCCCCTCCCTGAGCCTGGTTCTGCTAGAGGTTTCTTCCTTCCAAATGGGAGTTTTTCCTCTCCACTGTCGCCTAGTGCTTGCTCATAGGGGATCGTCTGATTGCTGGGTCATTCTGTGACTGTGTGATTTTTTTTTTTTTTTTATCTGTACTGTGGCGCCACGAGACGGCTTTTGTTGTGATGTGGCGCATTATAAATAAAGCTGAATTGAATTGAACCTCAGCTTGGCAGATATTTGAATAGGACAAAGTGGATAAACACACGATGAAGTCGATGTCACCGTCACCATGACACAGCGCAGCGACAGAGTGGAAATGAATCAGAAGGCTGCCTGTCATTATTCTGATAGATTACATTAGTTTCAAAGCCGCAGCAGACAACTGTGTGGGGGTGACACCAGCAGACTGTTGCTGATATGTAAGGCTGGCTGTGACAGTCACAGGATTAGTAAGTAGCTGCAGTAACACTCATCTCCACCACGGTCTATGATGGTTCCCACAACTTCAGGGTGGGGGTGGGATTACATCAGGGATCGGCTCTGGGACCTTTCTTGTTTGCTATGGTGATGGACAGGCTGACAGATGAGGTCAGGCAGGAGTCCCCGTGGACCATGATGTTTGCAGACAACATTGTGATCTGTAATGAGAATAGGGAGCAAGTGGATGAGAATCTGGAGAGGTGGAGGTATGCTCTGGAGAGAAGAGGAATGAAAGTCAGTAGAAGCAAGACAGAATACATGAGTGTGAATGAGAGGGAGGCAGGTGTAAGGTGTAATGGTGAAGATGGAAGGAGTAGAGGTTGTGAAAGTAGATGAGTTTAAATACCTGGGGTCAGCCATCCAAAGCAATGGAAAATGCACAAGAGAGGTGAAGAAGAGAGTGCAGGCAGGGTGGAGTGAGTGGAGACGAGTGTCAGGGGTGATTTGTGACAGAAGGATAGCAGCTAGAGTGAAAGGGAAGATTTACAAGACGATGGTGAGACCTGCTATGATGTATGGTTTGGAGATGGTGGTGCTGACTAAACGACAGGAGGTGGAGCTGGAGGTGGCAGAGTTGAAGATGCTAAGATTTTCATTGGGAGTGACTAGGAAAGACAGGATTAGAAATGAGTATATCAGAGGGACAGCTCAAGTTGAACAGTTTGGAGACAAAGTAAGAGAGGCAAGGCTGAGATGGTTTGAACATGTGCAGAGGAGGGATAGTGGATATATTAGACAAAGGATGTTGAAGATGGAGCTGCTTGGCAGGAGGAAAAGAGGAAGACCACAGAGAAGATTCATGGATGTAGTGCAGGAGGACATGGAGAGGGTTGGTGTTACGGAGGAAGATGATCCACTGTGGTGGCCCCTGAAGGGAGCAGCTGAAAGAAGAAGACCAAGAACAAACAGCTCTGTGTGCCACATTTACACAAATATCACAGCGACTGAGCAGTTTCTTTTTCCACTCCCGCTGAGTCTGCTGTGGCTCTGTCTCCGGCTGCTGTTGGAGATGGATCGGCACGGGCAGTAGCCCTGTTCAGTTCCACTCCATGCTCATTCGTGCATCCCAGTTCCCAGTTCACCCCGCATAATGTGCACCTTTGCTTCTTTTTTTTTTTCCCATGACAGCCCCCTCCAAAAAAAACCCCCAAAACATCACAGACCTCATCTCTTCTTTTGAATTTAAGTGAATTGATTTTTTTTTTAAATTTGGTAATAAACATACAATAAAGACAACAAAAAATATATAGGACACACAAAAGAACAACCGAAGGGGTATAGGCTGAAGCTAGTGCTTATATAGTGCCTATCCATGCTACAGGGTTCCCATAAATATGAACATATTCAGTGTTGATATTGTCACAAGCCTGGCTTCAGGCCCAGCTTCAGGCTTTGACAAAGAAAGGAGACCACACGGAGGTGCCAATTTAAACACAAGTTGATTTTATTAAAGTAAAGCCATGAAAGAAAGTGTCTGTAGTAATCAGTGGTGTGTGTGTGTGTGTGTGTGTGTGTGTGTATGGATGTGTGAAACAAACAAAGATAACTAATCACTGGCCAACCCAGTGATCACACGCCTCTGTCAGGGGTTGCAATTAGGTCCAGCGGAAAACCCCAAACCAGAAAGCCCACAGGCTGCAGACAACAGCCAGGGAGGCGCCAGCACAACCCTGACCAAGGGACAAAACAGGCAATAGGCAGAGCACGAGCACAAGAAGGCGACCGGCCTCCAGTGAGAGCAGCATGCGCTACTGACAGGTATGCAGGGATGGCTTATATAGACCCCTCACAGCCAGGGGCAGTCCTTCGCAGCTCCACCTACAGCACAAGGAAAAAAAAACAGAGATGTCTGACTCCAAAGTGAAGTGGGCTGTAACACCCCACACAAAAAGTGGGCTTCCCAATTGGGAAGGCCTACCAAACTGATTTACAAACAACTTCCCCAAATAATTTATCATTCAATAATATTCTCAATTCATTATTTACAGTTTTCTACCGTATTTTATGGACTATAAGGCGCACTTAAAATCCTTTAATTTTTTCAAAAATTGACAGTGCGCTTTATAATCCAGTGCACCTTATGTATTACTTTTGGTTGTTGTGCTTACTGACCTCGAACCGATTTTATGTGGTACACGGCGCTCAAAAATCTGTCAAAATGTTTTAGTACGACTTTGGTAAACTATGAAGCCGCACCGCTTGATGGATTGTCGGAGCATTACGGTAGTCAGGAGCCTCGCGGAATAATATGTGCTTCAACAGGTAATATTACGGTGTGAAAATGAGTGATAAAAATGAGTGAGTGGCTGAGAGAAGTTTACGTCAAGAGACCGGATGGCTTTTTCCACAAATCTCCGTCTCTGTTGATCTGCGACTCCATGCGCGCCCATCTCACCGATACTGTCAAAAGCCAAGTGAAGCAAACTAATTTGGAGCTTGCCATCATTCCGGGTGGATTAACCAAATTACTCCAGCCGCTAGATATTGGTGTCAACAGGTCGTTCAAAGTTAAATTGCAAGCTGCGTGGGAGCATTGGATGACAGAAGGCGAACACACATTCACCAAGACAGGGAGGCAATGCCGGGCGAGTTACGCCACTATCTGCCAATGGATCGTGGATGCCTGGGCTAAGGTATCAGTCTCAAGTGTCGGCCGAGCTTTCACGAAGGCCGGAATCATCACTGAACCGCTAAATAACAGCAACGAGACTGACTCGGATAATGATGAGAGGGATCCGGGCATGCTTGATGCCGAAATTGCCCAACTGTTAAACTCAGACACTGAAGATGAAGAATTTGATGGATTATGGAAGAGGAATGAACTAAAAAAAGTGAGTGTACTGTTTTGTATTTTATGTGTTCCAACTAGTTTTTTGTGTTACAGCTGAATAATGTTGAGAGTGTGTGTTCCAACTGGTTTTTTGTGTTACAACTGAACAATGTTGAGGGTTATTGTGAATAAGTTGAATAAAATTTCACTTATCTGACGGTTTTGTTGCGCTTAATGTGTCTGGCTTAATGCGTCTTATAATCCGGTGCACCTTATGTATGAAAATAGACTGTCAAATAGACTGTTAATTGATACTGCGCCTTATAATCCGGTGTGCCTTATAGTCTGAAAAATACGGTATGTCCATTTAAAATATCACCAGTACAGATCCACCATTTTTTACTTTACCAAGTCCTAGTGTAAGCACCCAGCCAACCCATCCAAACCCATCAGCTACCCAGCAACTCCCGGTGCCTGGAGAAGCAATTTAAGAGGGCCGACAAACCAAACAGATGGCACAGGTAACTTTAGACAAGATTTTCTCAGTCTAACACCTAAGAACTTGGTGCTCTGGACAAAGCCTCCACCACAACATTCTGAGCCCTTAGTGTGGTGGACGTCCAAACAGTAGGTCTGTAAAAAAAACAAATGCATCAGTTGAAAACCAGTAATCTATAGTCCACAGACCAATAGGAAACAAATATCCCCCCGGTGGACAACCAAAATCCAGGGTCAACTGGACAGGAAGGGAAAACCTGTCAGGAGGCTGATCCAAGTCCATAGCCAGCCAGAAAAATTAGAGGTGTCCATCAGGAGGATGACCACTATCAAAACTCCACCAGATAAACAGCAGTCTCAGCCTAGGAGCAAGATGGCACAGCTCAGGAGCAAACCACAGCTCATGCAGGTTCTGCAGTGACCCGGACTTCCTCAGCTCACCCTGCAACCTCCACTGACCAGGGGAATCTATAATGTTATAATGGCAATATAAGCTGCGGCTTCAGCCATCACCCATTTCGGATAACTTACGTGGAATTGTATAATAAGAAGAGTCTTTGTCTAATTTGACCTTGTTGTTATATTATTCAGTTTCTTTTAACCTGTACTGTACTATCCGAAATAAATTCATTCATTCATTCATTAATGTTGTGGAGTGTGTGAAATAAGAGGCTGACTCATGGCAGACGGTTTATTACACACTTCATATCTCTCAAGCACAGAACAGACTGACTCATTTCAGCAGGCACTCTCTTTTTACCCAAATCTCTCCTCACAAGTTTCATGGCATTTCTCCACACACATGACATTTGCATTACACTGCATTCAAGCCCCTACGTCCTTGACTCCTTCCTGCTATCTCGCCAGGAACCTCCTGAGCATTGTTCTCCCATGCTTATCCACTGTCTCTTGTCTGAGATGCTAAATAATCTGACTCCCCCAAGGTGCTACACTTCCCCCCCCCCAGCATCTTAGATAGAACGATAGAACATCAGTCCACATGCCGTTTGGGCTTCCGTCTCCTCCCATATCTGCTTTAACTGGGGTTTACTGCCTCCGTGGCGCTGCTGTGCCGGTGGGGGGCTGCTGGGAGTGTGTCTGACTGCGGGTGGGCTGTGACGAGGGGGGGGGGCACTTTGGTCTGTCCGTGTGGCTGCTCTGGTGAATCGTTTCCCTGGGGAGCTCTCCGTGGGGGTCTTCCACGCCGAGGGGCCCTAGCCGACAGCACTTGCTCGTCCGCCACAACGAAAGCGGGTTTGAGTCTGTCTATGCCAATTTTTTCCCGCCTACCCCCCAAGTCTAGCAAAAAATGCTTATCCCCTGTTTCCAACACTCTAAACGGTCCATCATAGGGTGGGCGCAATGGAGGGTGTTGGGCGTCGTGTATGACGAACACGAACTCCGCGCTCTTCAAAGTTTTAGGCACGAAAGCATGCGGAAAACTGTGGTGGGCAGGGCCCGGCAGCGTGCCTGTGTTTGCGCTACGCTGCAAAAGCTGAGACGGGTAGCTGCCCGGCGCGGGATTATCTGGCAGAAATTCCCCGGGCAGCCGTAGGGGCTGCGCAAAAAACAGCTCTGCCGGGGAAGCTTTCAGATCCTCTTTCGGCGCGGAGCGCAACCCCAATAAAACCCACAGCAGCCTGTCCACCCAATTTGCATCCGTCAGTGAAGCCCTGAGCGCTGCTTTCAGTGATCTATGAAAACGCTTGCATAACCCATTGGCCTGTGGGTTGTACGCGGTTGTGCGGTGAATTGTAACACCCAGGCTGCGGGCCATCGCGGACCAGAGTTCGGAAACAAATTGAGGGCCCCTGTCGGACATAATGTCCGACGGGACTCCAAAACGCGCCACCCATGCTGTTAAAAAAGTGTGTGCTACGTCTGTGGATGTGGTTGCCGCCAGCGGGACTGCTTCTGGCCAGCGCGTGGTGCGATCCACTACTGTCAGGAGGTGCGTGCGCCCCTGTGATGGTGGGAGGGGGCCCACGAGGTCCACGTGAACGTGGTCGAACCTCTTAGCCGGGATACGAAACGGCTCCAAGGGAGCCTTTGTGTGTCTGTGTACCTTGGCACGCCACGCAGGTTGCAGCCCACTCTTTTACTTGTTTGCGTAGGCTCGGCCACACAAACTTCTCTCCCACCATTTTGACCGACGCGTGCACTCCTGGGTGCGCCAGAGTGTGAACCGACTCAAACACGCCGCGGCGCCACGCGACCGGGACCACCGGACGTGGGCGTCCCGTGGAGACATTGCAGATTGGGGGGGGGGCCGCCATCTTGCAGCACCCTGCTCTCCAGCCTTAACCCTGTTGGTTCAGACTGGAGCGCGCACACGTCTGCATCGCTAATCTGCTCCGCGGCCATGGCTGCATAATCTATCCCCACACAGACCGGGGCCACCACGACGCGCGAGAGGCAGTCCGCCACCACATTCAGTTTACCCGACACATGCTGAATATCGGTAGTAAACTCTGAGATCGCGGCCAGCTGTCTCTGCTGACGGCCCGACCACGGTTCTGAAACCTTGGCCATCGCGAATGTTAGCGGCTTGTGGTCCACGAACGAGGTGAAGTTGCGCCCTTCCAGCCAGAACTGGAAGTGGCGTATGGCCAGGTGGACAGCCAGCAACTCTCTGTCGAACGTGCTGTATTTACGTTCGCTGTCGCGCAAAGTTCTGCTGAAAAAGGCGAGCAGCTGCCAAGCCCCGGCGACGCGCTGCTCCACGACAGCCCCTATGGCCACATCTGAAACATCGGTGGTGAGCGCTGTCCGGGCCGCCGGGTCCGGATGCGCCAGCAGTGCGGCATTTGCCAGGGCTGCTTTAACTTCCGAGAACGCCCGCTCTCGCTCCGGGGTCCATTCGACCCTATCTGCGGGTTTCTGTTTCTTGAGCGCGGCGTACAATGGTTGCATGAGCTGCGCCGTGCAGGGAAGGAAACGGTTATAAAAGTTTACCATCCCTAAAAATTCCTGCAGCGCCCTGACCGTCTGAGGCCGGGGAAAATTCGCCATGGCGCGTACTTTGTCGGGCAGCGGGATCGCTCCTTCCGGAGAGACGCGGTGCCCCAAAAAATCAATCTCCGTCACGCCGAACTGGCATTTCGCCGGATTGATTATTAACCCGTGCTCCTCCAACCTCTGGAAAACCGTCGTGAGGTGGGTTTCGTGTTCGTCTTCAGACACACTGGCTACCAGGATATCGTCCAGGTAGACGAACACGAACAGGAGATCGCGCAGCACTGCATCCATCATGGGCTGGAATGTCTGTGCCGCTCCTTTTAGCCCAAAAAAAATGCGCGCTCCGGTGAGGTGGACGGAAAAATCCTGTATGTGGGGAATCGGGTAGAGGTCGTGCGCTGTGGCGTTGTTCAACCTGCGGAAATCACCGCACGGTCGCCACAATCCCTCAGCCTTAGGGACCATGTGTAGCGGGGATGCCCATGGGCTGTTAGATCGCCTGATGATGCCCAACCTTTCCAGGTTGGCAAACTCCTTGTGCGCTATGGCCAGTTTAGCTGCGTCCAAGCGCCGAGGTCTTGCGAAAACGGGCGGCCCGGTGGTGGTGATAAAGTGCTCCACCCCGTGTTTAGCGATGGCTGCTGAAAACATCGGGACCGTGAGTGCTGGGAACTGAGTGAGCAGTGTGTGGAACTTACCACCTGTAGCTGTGATGTTGGCTTGTGCTGTTGGCCGGGTCACTCGAGCTATACAGGGGAGAGAGTCAAAGGACAGTGCATTAACCAGGCGTCTGTTAGCAACATCAACCAGTAAACCATGTGCACACAGAAAATCAGCCCCCAGGATATGGTAATTCAGTGCTGCTACGACAAAAGTCCACTCATATGTATGGCCGTGTAGAGATAAGATCAGTGTCCTCTCACCAAAGGTCTTAATATCCGAGCCGTTTGCTGCCAACATCTCGGGGCCGCTAGGTCCTGCCAGCCGGTCAGCGTAGGTCGGCAGGATGAAACTCTTCTGGGCTCCGGTGTCCATGAGGAAACGCCTCCCCGAGCGTGCATCTGTCAAGTAGAGCAGCTTGTTCTCTTCACCGAGGGTCGCAGCTGCTACCGACCGCCGGCCTCGGCGTTTTCCCGAGCGCTTGAATTGGCACGGTGGCGCACATCTGAGTGCATTCTGTCCGAATCGGCGGTGGCAGAAGCAGAGCATGTCTCTCTGGCGCTCCTTGGCCCCCACTGCTGCTACCGTCGGTGGCTCCTCGCCTCCTCTGGTCGTCTCGCTGGGCTCCGCTGCTGCCGCGTTGACTGTGATTGCCATGGTGGTGATGATGATCCGGTCTGCCTCCTGGGCTAGCGTACGGTAGTTGCACGCGGCCAGCAACGGCGAATTGGCCAGAACCGCTCTCGCCACTGTTGGAAGGTTCCGGAGGAAAAGGTGGGCAAACAGAAAGTGCCCGTCATCCGTGCCCATTAACGCCAGCATCTTCTCTATCAGGTCTACGGCTGAACCATCTCCTAACTCGGCCCGCGTCAGGAGCCTCTCCGCTCTCTCACATTCCGAGAGCGTGTAGCGCCGGGTCAGTGCAGCCTTGAGCGCCTCGTATTTGTTGCTGGCTGGGGGCTGATCGAGCAGGCTCACTACCTGCTGAGCTGTGCGGGCGTCCAGCGCTGCGACCACATGGTAGAATCTGGTGTTGTCTGCCGTTACTCCCCGGAGGGCGAACTGGGCCTCGGTGTGGTTGAACCAAGAGCGCGGGCTGTGCTGCCAGAAATCCGGTAGCTTGACTGAAACCGCACACGCGTGGCTGGGGGTTCCAGTTCGGGCTGTCTGTGGGATGGCTGCCGCCTCGCTGGAGCTTCCCTACCGGGCCGGCTCCGGGGTTCTTGCCTCGTGTTCCATAATACGTCTTGGGTCACCAGTGTGGAGTGTGTGAAATAAGAGGCTGACTCATGGCAGACGGTTTGTTACACACTTCACATCTCTCAAGCACAGAACAGACTGACTCATTTCAGCAGGCACTCTCTGTTTACCCAAATCTCTCCTCACAAGTTTCATGGCATTTCTCCACATACAACATGACATTTGCATTACACTGCATTCAACCCCCTACATCCTTGACTCCTTCTTGCTATCTCGCCAGGAACCTCCTGAGCATTGTTCTCCCATGCTTATCCACTGTCTCTTGTCTGAGATACTAAATAATCTGACTCCCCCAAGGTGCTACAATGTCACCACCTGACACACGCCTGCTGGCAGACCCTGCAGCTGCTGAGCTAACAAGCTGCTGAGACCCCCCCCCCCCCCCCCCGCGTTCACAAACCAGCCCTTCCCAGGAGCAACCTGATTTCAACAGATTATTCTGGTAAAGCTGTGTTTCCTCCTTTTGCTCAGGTGTAACCAAACCAACCTCATCAGGAACCAGACTGACGGGCACTTCCACAATGTCACCCAGACACAACTGACCGTCAGAAGCAGCCGGAAAAACTGCTGGTTCCTGCTGACAATTTGTCACTGAATTCAGCTCCTCTGACATACTAACCACTAAGTCACAGTCTGGAAGCACAACTGGAGGCTCCACACACAGATTTTCTAAATCAACCTGATTAATTGGTGCAGCCAGCACCACAGGTGTCGCTGTGCATGCCGGAACTAATTCACAGACACTGTGATCAAACACTGTCTTCGAAACACTCTTGAGTGTGCACAGACTGTACAGGGCGAGATTCAACACACAGGTCTTCAGAATCCACGATTAATTGGAGTGGCTAACACCACAGGTGTCACTGTGTCTGCCAGAACCAATTCACCAACACCGCAAGCACGCACAGCCTCAGAAACAGAAGAAACCAGACACAAATCAGAAGAAACACCCCCTGAGCACGCACAGTCAGGAACACTGTTCAGACTCAAATCAGCATCATTGGCAGCCAAAACTCAGTCTACGTCTCTCCAATTGCCTCCATGCCCGCACTAACTCCTGCAGCAAGAACACCTTCCGCTGTTCATAATACAACATGGCAGCATTACAAGTCAAACTCGTTCCCAACATCATAACAAGTGCCATGTACGCCCAACACACGCAAACAAATAAGACTGATGCACAACAAATCAACACAGGTGCAGCACTCTGCCTAACAACTCAAAATAATTCAATCACACTCCCACACAAAAACACCACAAACAGATTCACAAACTCACAATCACCTCCGTGTCTCCCCAACAGGTGTGCACTTCTCAGCAAACGCTGCACACTGAGTGCTGATATCACCGACACCACAGCTGCTCACTCATTCACTCAAAACTGTTTCGCCTCCTCTCACACACGTGAGCAGATTGCGCAGCTGGAAAAAACGAAACTGGGTCACAAACAGACAAAAGTGCTTCCACACAAAACTGATACACTGGCAACTCTCCTCCCTAACTAACTAGTCACAAAACTATCTACTTACTGTAGACCCTAGTCTTTGGGCAACTACTTGCAAGGGGTTCTTTAATCACGAGCCCACTGGGCTGACAAGCAACCACTACTTGGCGACTTGCCAGGAGCTCCCGTGGATGTGACCCCAGGCCGCGTTCACGCCACACTAAACCAAAGACAGACAGTGAATCCCCTATTGAAATTTACTGTTAAGCCTAACAGGAGAAATTACCAGCAATGTCAAAACTAATGGAACACACTTGTTTTATCCCAGTAACACAAAAAAAAGACAAATCTGTCAAACGAACAGATGAGCTCCCATTTCTCTCACAAATGAATTCAAGCTCAAACAAACAACCAGACAAGCCCCCACCTTGTCCTTTCACAAATGGGTGTACGGCTCAGACGAACCAGGTTTAAACACAGGTCCAGAGCTCAACCACACCAAATTCAACCAGATAATCAGATAGACAAGCCCCCCCCAATTCTCTCACAAATGGGCCAAAGGCTCAAACAGACCAGATTCAGACAGATAAGCCTTTATTTGTCCTATTACAAATGATTTTAAAGGGCTAAACGGACATACCAAATTCATACGGACAGACAGATTCAAACAAGCAAACGAGCCCTCATTTGTCACACCACAAATAGTTCTGAAGGCTCAAGCAAACCAAGTTCAAACAAGCGGACGAGCCCCCATTTGCCACAAGCACGGCTCTAGGCTTTGACAAAGAAGGGAAACCACATGGAGGTGCCAGTTTAAACACAAGTTTATTTTATTAAAGTAAAGCAATAAAAGAAAGTGTCTGTAGTAATCGGTGTGTGTGTGTGTGTGTGTGTGTGTGTGTGTGTGTGTGTGTGTGTGTGTGTGTGAATGGATGCGTGAAACAAACAAAGAAAACTAATCACTGGCCAACCCAGCAATCACACACCGCTGTCAGGGCCTGCAATTGGGTCCAGCGGCAAACCCAAACCAGAAAGCCCACAGGCTACAGACAACAACCAGCACAGCCCAGACCAAGCGACAAAACAGGCAATAGGCAGAGCACGAGCACAAGAAGGCGACCGGCCTCCAGCGGGAGCAGAACATGCTACTGACAGGTATGCAGGAATGGTTTATATAGGCACCTCTCAGCCAGGGGCAGTGCTTCACAGCTCCACCTACAGCACAAGGAAAAAAACACAGAGAAGTCTGACTCCAAAAAGGAGCGGGACGTAAAAACACGAAGAAAATGACAGTAATTATGTGAAATGTCAAGTGCGTTTTGCACCCAGAGGACAGACTGAATACAGATCGGTGTATTCCATTCAACCTTTTATCTACGCAACCCCTTCATTTGTACAGTGAAAGCAGCCAGCAAGATCATTGGTGCCCCTCTGCCCCCCCACTCGGACATCTTCCTCACCCGCAGAGCCATCAAAATTGCAGGCGACACGTCCCACCTCTCACACTTCCTCTTCAGCCCCTACCCTCATCAGGACCCTGAAGTCTGTCCACCCCCCCACCTCACCCCCCCGGATCGTAACGGACTCACCCGCACAATAACTACCTCAGCTGTTGGCACAGGAAGACTGGTACGCCAACAGTAATACATTTGCTGCTGTATGTCTCTGCACTTTACTGCAACCATTTGCCCAAATATCATATCTGCTTCTGTCATTGCAATACTGATCATGTGCAGTCCTATCTGTCACTGTCTGCACCTACACTACTGCACTGAACTTGGTACTATGGGTATTACAGCTCCACTTTCTGTATATAGGATTGCTGGGTTTCATAATCATTTATCATTTATCTTTATTTGCACTATGGGTGGTCTGGGTCTATCTTTTGTCGCCATTTGCACTACAGGTAGCATTACTGTACATAGACTGCTGTTGTTGTTTTTCCTGGCTTATTCCTTTTTCTTTTTTTATATCGTGCACACCACTGAAGAGAGAGAGAAATGCCATTTCAATTCTTCTGTATGTCCTGTACGTATAGTAGTATTGACAAATAAAATCTTTGAGTCTGACATGGGCAACAAGATTAAAAGACCTGTAAAAATGCTGGTGACTCTCAACTAATCCACAGCGGCCAGCATCACGTGCTTCCAGGCTGATGTCACATTTGTGTGATATGCCTTCAGTAGTGTTAAGTCACTTGGCTGTTTATGTAACTGAGTGAAGATAAAAAGTCTCAGCAACAGCAGGTCACTGGTAGGAAAAACTGGAAAGATGTATCATAAACTCACGTTTTATGCACAGTATCTGCCATGATATTAATGGTTAAGTGAGCTAATGTTTCATGTTAAGACAGTAACATGATGTTAATGCATTTTAAGGCACGCTAACGGAAGTCAGATGAACTTTTTGAATGTTTTCTGTCAGGAAAATTGACTACAGTAAGACTCAACCAGGCAGAATCATTTCACATTTTGTTAAATGATTCTGTGTTTTTATTATTATCATTGAGAAGTCTGTCATGGCTTTATTCATTACAACAGGCTTTGTAATAAAGGCAGTAATTTAGTTTGGTAGGAATAGTCATGAAGGTGTTAAGGGTGGATTCACACTACAATGTTTGGGCCAACTTTTACTGAGGTTTTGGCAAACGTCTAGCTCCGTTGGTAAACGTTAATGATGTTTGGTGTTTGTTGGCAAATGCTGGCCAAAGTTGTGTTCTTTGAAAATTTTCAGCATGCTGAAAATTTCTCCACATTCTCCACGCTGGTGAAAGTTGTGCTCAGTTTGTAAAAGCTCCTGAGTGCTGGGCTAAGTTATGCAGAGTTCACCTAAGTTGGCTTAAGTTAAGCTCCATTGGCAAACATTGTCTGAAATGCTGGTGAAAGCAGATGATTTTAGACCGAAACTCACTTCAGACATGTAGGACACAGGAGAAATAGAGAGAAGGGGGAATTAAAAAAAAAGAAAAAAAAAAAATATTTTCCCAAAAATGTGATGGCACAAAAGAAAAAAAAATCTCAGTATTGTGAAATTTACCGTTCTTAATTTTCTGCTCCATGCGGAATCATTCTCCAGGATTTATTGGTTCGGCTTCCATTGTGTGGAATCAAAAAGCGCTGATATAGTGTCAAAAAGTAAATGACATTTTATGTTGTTTTAATGGAGAAAGTTGAAACAGTCAAAATATAATCAGTCAAAATACAGTAATTTTATTTATATGATACACTAAATAGTTTTTTTTATTCCATCCACATTCACATTTTAATTGAGGACTTACTGTTGGAGTCTATAGATAGGCATTATTGTATTTTTTGAGGAATGAATGAATGAATTACTTTATCATTGCTATTTATTACTTTTGCTGTGTTATATTTATTACTTTACCTATTCCTATACTAACTAACTAACCTGCACTTATATAGCGCTTTTCTAGTTACAAAGACCACTCAAAGCGCTTTCACTAATACTAACCCTCTATTCTAAGGGCCTATAGGAAACAGATATCTAGGGACAATTTAGAACAGCTAATTAACCTAACATGCATGTCTTTGGATTGTGGGAGGAAACCGGAGCCCCCGGAGTAAACCCACGCAGCACAGGGAGAACATGCAAACTCCACACAGAAAGGTTCCAACCCCTGCCAACCTGGGGATTCGAACCAGGAACCTTCTAGCTGTAAGGCAACAGTGCTAACCACTGCACCACCGTGCTGCCTATACCATTGAACATGTTTTCTAGAAACACAAGTTTCTTTTGGATCAATCTTGTCTAATCTTATATTATATCTTTATATTTTCAGAGATTCTTCAGATGAAGAGCCATCCACCAGGACCAGCAGTGGGACAGGGACAGCTGGAGAGGAACCGATTCCTGGATTACCACAGCTAAGAAAACACCGAGACATGGACACACAAAACAGCCTGTAAATTGGACACTGTAAATTCTGGGCAAACACAAATATTTGAGAAGATGTATAAGGGGTTCTGGTTCATTTTTGCTATCTCAAAACTTTTGTTCATATACATTTGAAATAATTAGAATGAGAAAACTGTTGAAAATTCAAATCTGCTTTTTAATTTTTAGTTATTACACACTGTTTTAAGTATTTAAAACATGCAATAATGACAAATACTTGGCAGATTTTGAAATTTACACTTCTTCTGTGAAAAGGGAAAAATGTTTTATACAAAGAACATTTTATGACATATTTATTGACAAAAGAAGATAAAAAGCACCAAACAAACTATTATAATTATAAGAGTAAGCTGCTTCTAAGGATTATTATTATCCTGGCCCACCGTGCACACAGCTGGGCATGTCCTTCAACTGGTAAGTCTTTTTGTCACAGGATTTATTCTGATACTGTAGTGCTAGCTACTATTAGCCTTGTGGTATGTGGTTGGGCCTAGTAAACACAGATTCTGGCGTTTGAAAGGGGGGTGGATTCTGACATGAAACTGTAAGACAGTGAAAGTTTTTTTTTTTTTTTTTTTTTTTAGAAAAAAAGGGCATAAAATACCATTTTAGACAATGTAGATTTGTTTTTAAAGGTGATTTATATCCACCAGAGTGCATCTTTAAATAAATATTAAATATGTCAACATTTTTCCAGTACATACCTGTATATTTCCTTTGAGTCTACTCATGTGAAATTTTCACCAGACATTGGTATAAACTTGAGAAATTCACACATAGAAATTATAAAATAAAGGTTAATGGGTGAAGTTATTTGTGATAAAGTAGAATGTAACAAGAAAAAATTGGGGGGTACATTAGGAAAACCCCCCCACTACATTAAGGAATCAGATGAAATCCATAAGTCATTAAGTTGTTCTACCTCCTATCTGCGGAAGTTAACATCAGACGGGTAGATACTTCATGAGTAGTTATAAAAAGATTTTTGTTACCAATGTGTCACACAAAGCCAAGAGCTCTCCCAAGACCTTCATGACCTGATTTTTATAAAATATATTGATGGATTTCATTACAGACATGTAGCAAAACTTCTTAACCTTCCAGTAAGCACCAGTAGGGCCATTATCCACATGTGGAAGGAACATCACTCTACCATCAACTGGCCATCCTCACAAGATATCTGATCAGGAAGTCAGAAGGATAGTGAGAAGAGTCGCCCAAGAGCCAAGGACAACTCAGAAAGTGCACCAGAAAGATTTAAAGTCTGCACGTACAATTGTGACAGAACTTTTTTTTTTCTGTCATACTACACATCATATTTGGAGAAAAAATGGCACTGCACATCACCCACAAAACACTATTCCAACAGTGAAGTTTGGAGGTGGAAGCATCACTGGCAGACAGGGGTGATCTCCACCATCAATCATGTGACTCAATCCTAGTTGAAAATCTGTAGAAAGAACTAAGATTCACAGGAATTCCCTTTGGAATCTTCGGAATTTAAAGGCTGTCTGTTTCTAAGAATGGCCCAAACCCCCACTTGAGCACTGTGGGAGATTAGTTTTTCATACAGGAAGGGTCTGGAAGCTGTCATCACAAACAAAAGCTTCTCCACTATGTATTAAATACATTTTACTGTATTTACTGTGTTCAGTACTTTAAGATAAGATAAGCCTTTATTAGTCCCACAATGGGGAAATTCCAGGATTGCAACAGCACAGGGATAGCAACACTCAGAGCAACAATCAGAAGGCAAGAAAAAACAACATCTAGTAAACATATGTCCATATTACTATAAATATATATATATATAGACACACAGTGCAGAGCATTATGGTTGGTTGGTGAATGTGCAGCAGAAAGTCTAAGCTCTCTCTCCGCGGATGCAGCGGGCCAGCTGGAAGTCTTTGGGCATGATGGTGACCCCCTTAGCGAAGAAGAGACCACCAGGTGGGCCTCACTGGTCTCCTGCAGAGCCATGACGGCGAAGCTCAGGAAACGCAGGACGGTCTTGAAGTCCTGAGCGATCTCCCTCACCAGGCGCTGGACGGGCAGCTTACGGATGAGCAGCTCCGTGGATTTCTGGCAGCGACGGATCTCTCTCAGAGCCACGGGCCTCTGTGACGGCGAGGCCTCTTCACTCTGCCGGTGGCCGGAGCGCCTCTCCGAGCAGCCCTGGTGGCTAGCTGTCTCCTGGGGGGCTTCTTCCTCCAGTAGATTTTACGGGCGGTCTGCTTGGTTCTTGCCATCGCTCTTTATTATTCTGTCTTATATTTCTTGCACGCCGCCTAAACTCCAGCCCGGCACCCGCGTCGTTTTCGCTACAGCTCCCGGTATGTCGAGTTTCCCATTAGCACCGGGCGGCGGCCAAGTGCTAGCTAGCACTAGCTCCTCCCCGCTGTAGCGTCTCCCGCTGCAAACCGTGGCTCCGTCCGCCGACCCGGGAGACCCCCGGGGCGATCCGTGCGTCCGTGATATATATACAGAGTGAAAGGTGTAGAAAGAAGAAGGAAGATAAAAAAAAGGCTGTTGCAACGGGCAGCCTACTCGTGTGGCGCCACCGGTCCAGCGGAACCGGAACCGGAAAAAATTTATTCCAAAACTTTATTCCACTTTATCACACATGACTTTTATTTATGGACCTAAATGTTTTGATTTCTTTCTATGTGTAGATTTTGTGAGTTAATACCAAAGTCTGGTGAAAATTTCATGTGGAAAGCCTTATTAGAAATACATATATGTACTGGTGTATCCTATACTTAAGTCCGCCACTGTAATAGTTTGAAGTTTGTCTCTAGACTGATCTTATGTCAAAATCAAAGAACTGTCTTTGTGCCGCTGCCAAAAAATGTTTGACAGATTAGTGGAAATTAACACACCGGATACACATTTGGTCCCTGCGACCATGACGGATATCAGGGGTGCACTGTTAAGGCCTCGTCCTCTCTGCCTCAGGCATGTCTGAATGAAGACGGTACCACGTCACTTAAAAGGGTCGATGACTATTGTCATGCTTGGCTGAAAATGCAGCTTTATTTCATGTCAAAAAGAATATTTACAGTCCAAACAGTGAGCTCTGTCATTCCTACTGTACATTAGATCATGCTGAAGGATATGACGCAGCATTAGACCCCCTCCCCCCTTAACCTCTGAGTCTTGACTGAACTGTGCATAATTGGTTGGTCAGCTGCTTCTCTAATTAGTGTGCCATTAATGTGTGCAGCCCTGGGCTAACACTGGGGGTGGTGGTGGGGGCTGGCATGGCTCTGTAGAGCAGCCACGATTAACACCGGCCCAAAGACAGCCCACTGGGAGGTGAGAGCACTCTAAACCCGCTCCGGCCCCAGTCAAAAGCTCGGAGCGCCCTTGCATCCATGTTTCTGATGTCCTTGCGATGCGGCGTTGGTGACCACCAGTGATGCTCCAGCGACTCCTCCCCTCTGTAAACCTACGACAAGGCACACAACCCCTGCCACTCCTCAGCGGGCCGCCCTCGCCGCCGCCAGGGCTGCGGTCATAACGGTGACTGATGTTGGCACGAGCCGCACTGCCAACTGCCCTCGCCAACATGTCCAACCATGGATGTTGATTTCAATTAGCTCAATCACATGCTCCAATACTGACCTATATCATTCAAGGGCTTTTATTCCCCCCCCCCCCCTCCCAGTTGTATTTCATCCTCCCTTGCACTTTCCGTCAACTGCCCCTTGGCGAACGGGGTCAAATTGTTGGGTGGTTATGCGGCTCCTGATAATGATGGGTCCTTGGTCGGTTTGTTGGCCAAGATGTTTCAACTGCAGCCCGCCAAGCCTCGTCGGTCATCAGAAAATGGGGGGTAAGGGTGCAGGGGGTTGGGCTAATGATGTAAAAGCTTCGCTGATAATCAGTCTGAGCAGCGGTTGGTCCCGATGGCTGGTGGCAGCCTGGTGCTCGACTGATTGATGCCGGCCGTGCTTTCATACGGAGACGTGCCATGTGGACCCCACTGTGTAAACACTGTCACCGTGGTGAAGCTTCAGTAAGTTAAAGCCGAGATCAGCAGAGCGATTTGTAACATACCGCGGTGACCAAAGCAGGGTCACTTCTACATTTTTAGGGGCTGTGTGCAGGATTGCATTTGGGGGGAATGCCTGATTTTTGGAATGGGTAAGAGTTCAAACACTATAAAATGGAAAAAATCTTTCCTTCCAAATAAAACATTTAAAAAAAAATAAACTGGGCCATCGTATAGATGAACAGAAAAAAGAAGAAGTCATTGCATACAACAAAAAATTTAGCAGCATCCATATGAATGTTGCACCGAGAAAAGCAAATGAGAAAAAGGTTGCAAAATTCTGCAAAAAACTCACAACTGTACACAAATCCAGTTAAACAATTTCAAGAAAAAGTCACGTTTATGAGAAAAAGTTGGAAATTTGCAAGAAAATTGATGAGGAAAAAAGCAAACTCATTACATAAAATGTCAATCAATCTTTATTTCGGATAGATTAAAAGTACAGATTAAAAGAAACAGAATAATATAACAAAGGGGGAAAGAAAACCGCAGCTTATATTGCCCACCCATATTCCATCCAAGAATTCAAAAGAAAAACAAACAAGAGCGATTACAATTCAGAACAAAGCTAAGACAAAATGTGACAAAAAAAACTAAGCAACAACACAACGCAGACTGGATATGACAATCCTTATGTGATTTTATATGTCATCTTGTATATATGTTTGGAGTATTTCTTCCTTTAGTTTTTGTTTAAATTGTCCAAGCGTTGTACATGATTTAAATTCAGGTCCAAAATCGTTCCATAATCTGACTCCTTGCACTGAAACACAGTGTTGCTTGGTGGTAGTTCTCACTCAAGGTTTTTGAAATATACATGTTCCTCTGAAATGATATTGTTTCTCCCTTATTTGGAACAGCTTTTGGATATTTACAGGCAGTGATAGATTCTTCACTTTAAACATTATTACTGCAGTTTTAAAGTCAACCAGATCTTTCAACTTGAGAGCTTTTAATTTAAGAAAAAGTGGGTTTGTTGGTTCCCTGTAAGCAGCTTTGTTTATTATTCTAATAGCTCTCTTCTGAAGCATAAAGACTGGATATATGTTTGTTTTATATGTATTTCCCCATACTTCAGTACAATATGTCATGTATGGGAGTATTAATGAATGATACAAGGTACACTACCGTTCAAAAGTTTGGGGTCACTTAGAAATTTCCTTATTTTTGAAAGAAAAGCACTTTTTTTCCAATGAAGATAACTTTAAACTAATCAGAAATACACTCTATACATTGCTAATGTGGTAAATGACTATTCTAGCTGCAAATGTCTGGTTTTTGGTGCAATATCTACATAGGTGTATAGAGGCCTATTTCCAGCAACTATCACTCCAGTGTTCTAATGGTACAATATGTTTGCTCATTGCGTCAGAAGGCTAATGGATGATTAGAAAACCCTTGTGCAATCATGTTAGGTCTGCAATGCTGTAATTGCTGCAAATGAAGGATTCTTTGACGAAAGCAAAGTTTGAAGGAAAAAATTATTTTTTCAAATGCAAATCATTATTTCTAACCTTGTCAATGTCTTGACTACATTTTCTATTCATTTTACAACTCCTGGTGGTAAATAAAAGTGTGACTTTTCATGGAAAACACAAAATTGTCTGAGGTGACCCCAAACTTTTGAATGGTAGTGTATATAATGTGGGTTGATTCAGCAAATATTTCACTCTGTGTAGTATTGCAATTGATTTGAATATTTTACCTTTAATATAATTAATATGTGACTTTCAACACAGTTTATTATCAATTATTACACCAAGAAATTTAGTTTTGGATACCCTTTCAATCTCTACACCATTTACACTGAGTTTAGATACTAAGTTGTTGTGATGGTTGTTAAAAACTATAAATTTTTTCTTACTTAAATTGAGCGTTAATTTGTTTGAATCAAACCACAGTTTAAGCTTTCCTAATTCCTTTCCGAGTGTATCCAAAAGATGTTCCATATTGCTTCCACTGCATAATAAATTAGTGTCATCTGCAAACAATATTAAATCCATTTTTTCTGAAACTTTACATCATTTATATACATATTGAATAACAATGGCCCCAAAACTGAACCCTGTGGGACTCCACAAGTAACCTTCAGTAACTGTGAGTTTTTGTTACCAACACATACATACTGATATCTATTCTTTAAGTAACTACATAACCAGGACAGTGCTACTCCCCTAATACCACAATTTTGTAGTTTCTTTAATAATAAATTATGATCCACTGTATCAAATGCTTTTTTAAGATCCAGGAATACCCCAACCGAATACTCTTTATTTTCAACGGCAGTTGATATTTTTTCTATAAATTCCATTAGAGCAAATGCAGTTGTCCTCTTGTGTCTGAACCCATATTGCTGCTCACACAATAAATTATTCTTCAGTATGAAGTTGTCAGTTCTCTCATAGAATATTTTTTCAAGTATCTTGGAAAATTGCGGCAATAGTGAAATTGGTCTATAGTTTGAAAGTTCCCCTCTGTCACCCGTCTTGTATATCGGAATTACTTTAGCTGTTTTCATTGCATTGGGAAATATACCTGTTTGGAGAGACAGGTTACAGATATACGTCAGTGGTTTCACTAAGCATTCAATAATAGTTTTGACTAAGAGCATGTCAATACATCACAGTCCGTAGATGTTTTACTTTTAAACGATTTAACAATTTCAATGACCTCTCTCTCGTCTGTGTTCTTTATGAAAATGGAGTCTTTTATAGCAGTGTTTTTGCTTATTGTATCACTCGTAGGTGCCGTAATGGGTATTTCTTGAGCCAAATTAGGACCAATGTTAACAAAAAAGTTATTAAATTCATCTGCAAGTGAAGCTGCATTCACACTCTGAGTCGTTTTATTATTTTTTGAAAAATTGGTTGGGTAGCTTGTATTTCTGTTTTTATTTCCAAGAATATTGTTAAGTATTGTCCATGTATTTTTAATATTGTCTCTGTTTTTCTCCAGTTCTTTACTGTAATAGTCTCTTTTACGACATCTTATTATATCCATCCATCCATCCATCTTCTACCGCTTAATCCTTTCGGGTCGCGGGGGGGCTGGAGCCTATCCCAGCATCTTTGGGCAAGAGGCAGGGTACACCCTGGACAGATCGCCAGTCCATCGCAGGGCCAGCACAGAGAGACAAACAACCATTCACTCTCACATCCATACCTAAGGACAATTTAGAATCCCCAGTTTTGATGCCAATTAACCTAACTTGCATGTTTTTGGCATGTGGGAGGAAACCGGAGTGCCCGGAGTAAACCCACGCAGACACGGGGAGAACATGCAAACTCCACACAGAAGGGTCACCGATGGTCTGGGGGTGGGATCGAACCCACGATGGTCAAGGGTGGAATCGATCCCATGACCTTCTTGCTGTGCTGCCACTGTGCTAACCACCGCCACCGTGCTGCCCATCCTATTATAAGTTAACATATATCTTATTATACATGTTAACTTATTTTTGTATGTTTTATACCG
This sequence comes from Pholidichthys leucotaenia, assembly GCA_020510985.1. Classification (NCBI taxonomy): domain Eukaryota; kingdom Metazoa; phylum Chordata; class Actinopteri; order Cichliformes; family Pholidichthyidae; genus Pholidichthys; species Pholidichthys leucotaenia. Next base: position 28,239,935 of record CM035839.1, on the reverse strand, counting down.
CTGCTCTGCTTCTTTTGTCCTTTTCTTTAGAAAAGCTTTACATAATAAATTTTTCTTTTTACTCGCCTTTTGTAATCCTTTGGTTAACCATGGCTTATCGGCAAATTTATGTTTAAGCTTTTAAATGTTGATGAAAAATGTTGCCAATTACATGAAAAAAGGTTGCAAAAAAGTGATACATTTCCAATGAAAAAGTCAATTTAAGAGAAGTGTTGGAAATTTGCAAGAAAAACATTAGAAATTATGAAAAAAAAGTTACTTAATGACAAAAATATTTATTAGTTTATGAAAAAAAGGTGAATATAAGAAAAAGTCACAAGTTTATGAGAAAGAAGTCAAAATTTACAGGAAAATTTATGAGAAAAAAAGGTTGCAAATCTACAAGAAGAAAGTAACAAATTTACAATTAAAAAAACATGAAAAAAGTTGGAAATTAATAAGAAAGTTGGGAATTTATTATAAATCCATCCATCCATCTTCCACCACTTTTCCGGAGGTCCAAGTCGTGGAGGCAGTAGTTCAAGCAGAGAAGCCCAGACTTCCCTCTCTCCAGCCACCTGCTCCAGCTCTTCAGAGAGGATTCCAAGGCGTTCCCAGACCAGCTGGGAGACATAGTCCCTCCAGCGAGTCCTGGGTCTGTTCCGGGGGTCTGTTCCGGGGTCTCCCCCCAGTAGGTCATTGCTGGATGAAGCCAACAGGACAACATCGTCTGCAAACAACAGAGATGAGATCCTGTGGTCACCGAGCATGACACCCTCTGTTCCCTGGCTGCGCCTAGAAATCCCGTCCATAAAAATTATGAACAGGATCGGTGACAAAGGGCAGCCGTGGCGGAGTCCAGCTCTCACTGGGAATGAATCCGACAGAGTGTTGACAATACGAACCAAACTCTCACAACGATCGTATAGAGACCGGGTAGCTCACAATACCAAGCCCAATACCCCATACACCCGAAACACCCCCCACAAAAAACCACGAGGGATGCAGTTGAATGCCTTAAAGTCCACAAAACACATGTAAACTAGTTGAGCAAACTCCCACAAACCCTCGAGGATTCTCGAGAGGTTAAAGAGCTGGTCCGATGTGCCGTGGCCAGGACGAAAACCACATTGCTCCTCCTGAATCTGAGGTTTGACCAACGGCTGGACTCTCCTCTCCAGTACCTTGGCATAGACCTTCTCAGGGAGGCTGAGGAGTGTGATCCCTCTAAAGTTGGAGCACACCCTTGGGTCCCCCTTTTTAAAGAGAGGAACCACCACCATGCCAAAGGCACTGTCCCCGACCTCTACACAATGTTGCAGAGGCATGTCAACCATGACAGCCCTACAACATCCAGGGCCTTGAGGTACTCGGGGTGAATCTCGTCCACCCCCGGGGTCCGGCCACTAAAGAGATTTTTAACCACCTTAGCGACCTCAGCCCCTGTGATGAGCGAGTCGTCCCCCTCGTCCACAAGCTCTTCCTCTGTGGAAGGTGTGTCGGTGGGATTGAGGAGATCCTCGAAGTATTCCTTCCACCGCTCGATCCCCAGTCGAAGTCAGCAGCGCCCCATCCGTACCATACACAGTATGGACAGGGAGCTGCCTCCCCCTCCTGAGCCACCGGACAGTTTGCCAGAATCTCTTTGATGCAGACCGAAAGTCTTGTTCCATGGCCTCACCGAACTCCTCCTACACCCGAGTTTTTGCTTCAACAGCCACCCAAGCCACATGCCGCTTGGCCTGCCGGTACACCTCAGCTGCTTTGGGAGTCCCACAAGCCAACCAAGCTTGATGGGACTCCTTCCTCAGCTTAATGACCCCCCCCCCCCCCCACCACCACCACCACTGGTGTACACCACTTGATTCGGGGGTCGCCACCACGAGATGCAATGATGACCTTGCGGCTGCAGCTCTGGGCAGCCGCTTCAACAATGGAGGTGGAGAGCATGACCCATTCAGACTCCATGTCTCCAGACTCCCTCAGAATGTGGCTGAAATTCTTCCGGAGGTGGGAGTTGAAAACCTCCCGGACAGGGGCCTCAGCCAGACGTTCCCAGCACACCCTCACTATATGTTTGGGTCTACCAGGTCTGAATGGCATCCTCCCCTGCCATCGGATCCAACTCACCACCAGGTGGTGATCAGTTGACAGCTCTGCACCTCTCTTTACCCAAGTGTCCAAGACATACGGTCGCAGATCTGATGACACGATAACAAAATTGATCATCAACCTGCGACCTAGGGTGTCCTGGTGCCAGGTTCAGGTTCAGGTTACTTTATTTGTACCCGTAGGTAGATTTGTTTTGCAGTCAAGTGACATCCATATTTACAAACCACAATTACATTCAACATGAACGCAAACACAGGCACACATGAAGCTGACTATAAACATGATAAAAGTACTCAAGGCTCCACCAATCAGGACATAGGACAAAGAGATAAGAGATAAGGGTCATATTAAAAAGTTAGACTAGTCAAAGAGGTTAAAAACTCAACAGTCTAAAACCTAATAAAAGATTTAGAACCCAAATAAAAAACCTACAAAAATAAGTAAATATAAAATAAATTTAATAAATAGGTAACTAAATTATGTGCAATATATTGTTACATCTTGTTCAACTCTTTAACAGCAGCAGGAACAAAGCTGTTTTTGTAGTGCTGGGTTTTACTTTTTGGGACAGCAAACCTCCGTCTGGAGGGAAGAAGCTGAAAGTTGCAGTGCAAAGGGTGGGAGTCATCATTTAAAATGGAGGTAGCCATCCTCTGTACCTGTCTGGTGTACAGGGATGTCAGGCTCAGCTGTGACTCACCAAGCAAACGACTGGACCATCTAACTACCTGATCCAAGGATTTCCTCTGTTTCAGTTTTATCTGACCAAACCATGACACTAAAGAAAAGGATAAAACGGATTCAATAAAAGCCCGATAAAACATTGTCATTATGGTTCAGTCAATTTGGAAGCGTGCAAGTTTCCTTAAACAAAGCAAATGTTGCTGACCCTTTTTGCACACCCTTTCACATTTCTCTTCAAAGTTTAAATTACTATCAATAATTGTCCCAAGATATTTGTAGGATTGCACACATTCAATGGTCTGGCCTTTTAGTACAGTGACTTTGTGCCTGGGAGTTTTCCTCCTAAAGTCAGTAATCATATCTTTAGTTTTTGTCATATTCAGCTGTAGGTAGGAATCCTCACACCAGTGAACAAAATCATCAACTACTGGGCCGTGGCCACTTTCACCATCCTGGAGGAGACTGACAACAACTGAATCATCAGCACACTTTATGATGTGTCTGTTGTCATGTCTGCTCTGACACGTTTGTGTACAGGATGAAGAGTAGTGGTGACAACACACACCCCTGAGGAGAGCCAGTAGAAGAACACTTTAGGTCAGATAATGTACCATTGACCCTTACTCTCTGTGTCCTGTTGGTTAAAAAATCCAGAATCCAACCCACCAGATTATTACTCAAATCAAATTGTTGCAGGAGCCTTTCAGCTAAAACATGAGGTTGGATTGTATTAAAACGGAAGAAAAGTCCACAAATAAAAGCCTGGCGTGTGTTCAATTAAAATTCAGATGTTTAAAAACAGGGATGGCAATTTTCCGCCGATCCGCGGATTTCCGCCGATTTATTTTCAAATTGATCATTTCTGTGAATCGTCTAAATCCGTTGAGAAAATTTTAGGGGGGGGGGGGGGGGGGTAAGGTACCTTATTGTTACCGGTTTTAGCGAAAATCAACACGATTACATAAGCGCTCGGCACTTCCCCGGAAGTCGTCTCCCGCGATAACCCGGATATGTTGTGTTCAAGCTACTGCTGTATTGCAGTAGCTTGACAGCCCTGCGATTGGATAGTTGCAAACGATTGGACCAATCAAATGGCTCGTTGTATGCTTTTTCAAAAATTCATGGCGGCGTGTTCTCAAGGATGTGATTTTCTGCTTATTCGCCGAATTCCGCTTTATTTTATCTTCCAGGAAGATAAAGTACGTTAAGTACGTTAGCGGCTTGTGGTCCACGAAGGTGTGCCCTTTCAGGCAGGACTGGAAGTGGCGTATGGCCAGGTGGAGAGCCATTAACTCTCTGTTACTGGCGGCGTACAACGGCTGTATGAGCTGGGCTGCGCGGGGGAGGAAACGGTAATAAAAGTTAACCATCCCCTTTTATGATTCCAAACACTTTGAAATTGACAGTGCACAGTGGACATTGACTCGTAACTTATGAATATTTCTAAGACTTGGCTACATCAGTGATTGTGCAAAATGAACTGCTCAAGTCTCAATGGAGATTGAAACTGGTGATCTGAAATGAATGCTGAAATTATAAAAAGTAATGGTATGTTGGAATTTTATTTCTATTATGGAAAAGATAAAATGAACTGATTTTGATTTGATCAAGTGTTAAAGCATGTGATGAATAATGCTTGTTGGAATATTTTAGGAATGCTATCTTCTTGGAACATAAGTCAATATTATACAGTAATAAGTGGCATTCAGCTGTTTGTTTTATGTCATTTAAGCACAGTTCTGGTACTTAAAAATCATAAAAACCCAGGAGCTTTGGGGGGCTTCGCCCCCCTTGCCCCCCCACCACCAACCAGGGCTCTGGCCCGGACCCCGCTGGGGGACTGAGTCCCCCAGACCCCTGCTGAATTTTCAGATATTTTCCCCAACCCCAAATCACATCCCTGGTTCGTGTTGGAATTCTGAGCTTTCGGTATCGTTTTCAGCGGAATTATGAGATTTTTATCGAAGGATCAGGAGTCATCTGTGCTAGAAATAGACAAAAGTGTCAAAAATAAGTTCCGATGGAATTGGCTTGAGAGAAAAGTGACGGTAAAGGTGAAAATTGGCTCAAAGTTCGACGAGGTAACAGAAACACTCGGACAATTTCTGAAGAAACCAGAAAAGGAGATGAAGTTCAAAGTTCAGAGACTGACACAGCTTGCTGCCAAAAGGAAGAAAGTTTCACATTAGAAGTGACTTGGTGACCAGTGTAAATAGTGTAATAAACTCTTATAGAACTGTTAAATATGTTGGACTAAAGACAGTGAGACAACATTGAAGAAAAAGTAAGTTAACTTTTCATTAAATTTAATGATTTATCTAAGTCTAGTATTTCATTTTTTTTTAATCATTTTTTTTCAGTCTAAATTACTTCTGTTTTACTGAAAACCTCCCAGCTTCAGGGGGGCTGCGCCCCCCCAGCCCCCCCATAAGTCAATTGACCAAATTAGATTTCAGCTGAAATCAGAATTTCCTGTTGCCATCCCTGTAAAAAGCATGTTAAACAGAGTGACAGTGGCATCCTCCACTCCTCTGTGAGGCCTATAGGCAAACTGCAGAGGATCCAATACATGCTCAGTCTGCTTTAGGACCTCAAATCTGACCAGTTTTTCAAAAATTTTCATTAAAATTGAAGTCAAAGCAACTGGTCTAAAATCATTTACCATTTTTCGGACAGCTGGATTTTGTAACGGGGACAACCACGGCATCTTTCCAGATCTTAGGCACATGTTGTGTCTGTAAGGACTTATTGAAAATATAGTGAAACACAGGACTCGGTTCATGTGCACAGGACTTTACCAAGCACCCACATATATTATCAGGGCCCTGACTTTTGTTCACTTTTACAGCACAGAACGCCCTTTTAACATCCTGCACCTCAATATTAAAGTGCTGATTGTCTTTGAGTTTCTGTTTCAAATCTTGGGTTTCTGTGCTAAAATCAAAGGAATCAAAACGACCATAAAAACAATTAAGAGCATTAGCCAGCTCTGTGTCTGAACTAAAACCATCTAAAAACACACATTACTGCGCTCTGTGCTCTGAAGGCCTGCAATAGTTTTCATACTAGTCCAGGCTGAACCAAGCTTCTTTGTTGCCATCTTGCTTTCCAACTCTGATTTATAATTCTGTTTTGCTCTTAAAATTTCGGCCTTCAGCTCTTTTGTGGCAACCTGCAGCTCAGAAACAACCCCCTGTTTAAAGGCAAGTGCTTTCCTCTGTAAGCAGGATTTGGCTGATTTTGTAACCCATGGCTTGTTGTTGGGATATATTTTGACACGTTTACGTGGAACGATCATGTTTCTGCAGAAAGCCATGTATGAGGATGTCACATCCACTAAAGAGTCCAAATCTTCTCCGCAGGCGAGCGTGAACACCTCCCAGTCCGTACAGTTAAAGCATTCCTGGAGGCAGTGCACTGAATCCTCTGTCCACACGTTTATGTCTCTGGTCTTCGCCTTGCCTCTTCTGAGAGCAGTTTTATATGTGGGCAGCAAATGTACACAGTTGTGATCTGAGGATCCTAAAGGAAGAAGGGGAAGAGATTTAAAGGCCCTCTCTATGGATCCGTAGCACAGGTCCAATGCCTTTTTTCACCTGGTTGGGTAGGAGACATACTGATAAAAGTTTTTAAGTGTCTTCTTTAAAGAAGCATGGTTAAAACCCCCAAGTATAAAAGTTGGAGCCTCTGGGGAAATCGACTGCAACCGCTGTATCACATCAAAGACGGTGCTGGAGGCGGAGGCAGCATCCGCTCTTGGGTGAATGTACACAGTCGTTATGAAAAGTTGCGGGAACTTGCGGGGCAGATAAAAGCGGCGTAGTGACACAGACAGCAGCTCCACATCTGGTGTACAGATGCGCTCTCTGACCATGACAGATGTACAGTACTGTTTATTAATATACAAACATACACCGCTCCCCTGACGTTTCACCGTTGCCTCTTCCTGCCGATCCAAGCAAAGTGGGGCTCCAAAGCCATCAATCCACAGGTCCGCATCCTGGTAATGCGCCGTAAGCCACATCTCCGTGTAAGCCATGACACAGCAGTTCTTGAAGTCCTTCTGATATCGTACATTTCCTTGAATTTCATCCACTTTATTTCTCAGGGATTGTACATTCCCCATAATACTGGAAGGAAGAGGAATGTGGTTAAGTTGACGCCTCCTCAGGTTTAATCTTACGCCGCCACGCTTTCCGCCTTTCCTCTTCTTGTCTCTCTTTTCATCGCTGTGTCCATGAAAATCTGTTAAAATAAAGTCCGACAGTTGCGGCACACACTCAAACACAGATGCTGCATTATCCATGTTTAAATGCAGTAACATTTCTCTGGAATACTGCGTTCTTCCTGGCATGATTGCGATCGCACTTACCTCCAAGACAAAGAGTCGGTAAGAAAGAAACGAAGGAAATCCATACTGATGGAACTAGGGAGCTCTTCGTTATATAGTTCACAAACATTCAAGGACAAAAACGGCACAGAGAATTACGTTAAAACACATTAAAATGCATAAAAACAGAGACACAGACGTCAAACTTTTTTTACCCACTGCCGGTCGCTGCATGCGCATGCGCCCATGTGGACAAGTGGATGCCCTTATGCTTGAACATGGTGTTCCTTATGGACAAACTGTGGTTAGCACAGAAGTCCAGTAATTGAACACCACTCAGGTTCAGATCAAGCAGGCCGTTCCTCCCAGTCACCCCCCTCCAGGTTTCACTGTCGTTGCCCACGTGTGCATTGAAGTCCCCCAGTAGGACAATGGAGTCTCCAAGAGGAGCACCCTCCAGCACCCCAGTCAGAGACTCCAAAAAGGGTGGGTACTCTGAACCATCATTTGGTACATAGGCACAAATAATGGTCAGGACCCGTTTCCCAACCCAAAAGTGCAGGGAAACAACCCTTTCATCCACTGGGGAAAACTCCAATATAGAGGCTGCAAGGTGGGGGAATACAGGAATACCCACACTTGCTCGCCACTTCTTGCCAGGGGCAACTCCAGAGTAGGCCAGGCTCCATCCCCTCTCCAGGAGACTGGTTCCGGAACCGGAACTGTGTGTTGAGGTGAGGCCGACTATATCTAGCCGGTATCTCTCAACCTCATGCACCAGGTCAGGCTCCTTCCCCACCAGAGAGGTGACATTCCACGTCCCAAAAGTCAGTTTTGGAAGCCTGGGATCAGACCACCATGATCTCCGCCTTTGACCGCCACCTGATCCACATAGCACCAGACCCCCATGGTCCCTCCTGCAGGTGGTGAGCCCACTGGAGGGCGGACCCATGTAACTCCTTCGGGCTGAGCCCGGCTGGGTCCCATGGGTGGAAACCCGACCACCAGGCGCTAGCCATTAAGCCCCTCCCCCAGGCCTGGCAACAGGGTGGGGCCCCGGTACCCCCATACCGGGCAGGGTACACTAAATCCATCCATCCATCCATCCATCTTCTACCGCTTTTCCGGAGGTCCGGGTCGCGGAGGCAGCAGTTCAAGCAGAGAAGCCCAGACTTCCCTCTCCCCAGCCACCTGCTCCAGCTCTTCAGAGGGGATACCAAGGCGTTCCCAGACTAGCTGGGAGACATAGTCTCTCCACCGAGTCCTGGGTCTGCCCCGGGGTCTCCTCCCAGTGGGACGTGCCTGAAACACCTCAAGTGGGAGACGTCCAGGAGGCATCCTAATCAGATGCCCATACCACCTCAACTGACTCCTTTCAATGTGGAGGAGCAGCGGTTCTACTCTGAGCCTCTCCCGGATGACTGAGCTCCTCACCCTATCTCTGAGGGTGAGTCCAGCAATCTTACGGAGAAAGCTCATTTCAGCCGCTTGTATCCGGGGCCCCACCCTGGAGCCAGGCCTGGGGGAGGGGCTCGAAGGCTAGCGTCTGGTGGCCAGGTTTCCACCCATGGGACCCGGCCGGGCTCAGCCCGAAGGAGTTACATGGGTCCGCCCTCCAGTAGGTTCACCACCTGCAGGAGGGATCATGGAAGTCCGGTGCTATGTGGATTAGGTGGCAGTCAAAGGCGGAGACCTTGGCGGACTGATCCCAAGCTTTCTAAACTGGCTTTTGGTACGGATACACTAAATCCTTGTTTTAGCATTCATCATGAGAGTCTGTTGGATCGTTCTTAGTCTGGCCCTTCACCCAGGACCAGTTTATCTTGGGTGACCCTACCAGAGGCAAATTGCCACGGACAACATAGCTCCTGGGATTACTAGGACAAGCAAACCCCCACCATGATAAGGTGACGATCTATGAGGGATTTATTATAAAAATGTTGCAAATTTATGATGCAAAAAATTGCAAATTTATGGCAAAACATTTATTCATTTGAGAAAAAAGTTGCAGATTTATGAGAAAAGAAGTCACGAGTTTGAGAAAAAAAGTCCAAATTTACAAGAAAATTTGAGGGGGGGAAAAAAGCAAATTTATGAGAAAAAATGTTGGAAATTTATGAGAAAAACAAATTTATGACAAGAAAGTTCTTTTTTATGAGAAAAGAAGTCACAAGTTTATCAGAAAAAAGTTGGAAATTTGCAAGACCATTTATGACAAAGGACAAATTTATGAGGAAAAAAAAAATGTTGCAAATTACAAGAAAAAAAGTTGCAAATTTATAAGGAAAAATCAAAATATGAGAGAAAAAAATACATTTACAAAGAAAAAGTAAAGAAAAATTAGGAGAAGAATTTTGAAAATTATGAGAAAAAGTTGCCAATTTGACAAAAGTTATCAATTATGAGAAAACAGCTGCAGATTTAAAAGAAAAAAGTCACAAGTTTATGAGAAAAAGTCTAAATTTATGAGAAAGTTTATGAGAAAAAATGTTGCAGACTTACAAAAAAAAAGTGATAATTTTATGATTAAAAAAATCTTAAATTTACAAAAAAAAAGTTGGAAATTCATGAGGAAAAAAGTTGGGAATTTATGATAAAAATTTTGCAAATTTACGAGAAAAGAAATCACAAGTTTGAGTGAAAAAAGTCCAAAATTGCAAGAAAATTTGAGAAAAAAAATTGAGAAAAAAATGTTGGAAATTTATGAGAAACTTACAAATGTATGACAAAAAGTTATTATTTATGAGGAAAAGAAGTCATAAGTTTGAGAAAAAAGTCCAAATTTACAAGAAAATTTTTGAGAAAAAAAGAAATTTATGAAAAAATATGTTGCAGACTTAAAAGAAAAATGCATTTACAATTTAAAAAAACACATACGTATTTAAGAAAAAATCTTGGAAATTTATGAAAAAAGTTGCACATTTTTGACAAAAAAGTTGTGAATTTATGACATAAAAGTTATGAATTTCTGAAAAAAAGTTGCAAATTTACAAGATAAAAGTTCAAATTCATGAGAAAAAAAGATGTAAATTTCCAAGAAAGAATTTGGAAACTTCTAAGAAAAAAGTAGCAAATATATCAGAAAAATGTGAAAATTTAGAGGAAAAAAATTGCAATTTTACAAGAAGCAGTGAGAAATGTATATGAGAAAAAAAGTTGAAGGTAATTTTAATTTTCCCCCTCCACAAAATGTTGGGGAGCTTAACTTGTGGCTTGGGGGCCCGCGGCATTTCTGTATTCTGCTTTGTAGGCAGAACTGTCTCCAACCAAATGGATTCATGCTGAGGCATCACAGGACTGTGATTTCATATAGAACTTGATTTATTGACACATTTATCTCTTATTTTCAAAAAAACAACATCAAAAAAACATCAAATGTAACCCCTTTCTTTCATCAAGCAACACTTATGAATTTCCATGCTTCCAGAGTCCATTTTCTGAGATCCGGTGGGGGGTGGGGGTGGGAGGCCGTTTCTTTAAATATCCTCAATGTCACTGAGATGCAGCGTAGGTCGACTCAGGGGCCCACCAACTGGAGCGCTGCACCTCACCGCTGTCCCCGGCCCAGCCCCAAACACCAAGGCTCCCCGTCAGAGATAAGTGCTCCTCCAGAGATGGCCCCTCTCCCTCAAATTGCCTCTCACATCTGTGTAAGAATGTCCACGACGCGCATGTTTTAAAGCGTGACCATTAATCACAGTCAGACAGTCAATTAAAGCCATCAGGGCCATGTGGGGTGAGGTGGGGGTGGGGTGCACCAGCAAAATGATACCAGCACTCATCAGAGGACGCTCTCTACTTTTTCCGTGGTTGCAGTTAATCAACAGTTTTCCAAAAATGGCTGAGAAGGATTCAGAAAGGGCTGACGACTGACCTCCACCTTGGCTGTGGGGGCGCTACGGCTAACCGCTACATAGTATTACACAACATTACTTTTAAGAACAGAGGAAGATAGTAATGAGTTACATCTACCCAAGTACACACATATAGTCAACTAATTTTTCACAAAATTGTACCTTCATGAGGTACTTACAGTATTTACTGTCGTTGTTGCCAAAAGAGTATCTGTCTGCAGTGGGTCGGCTCCCCATGCTTTTCTGTTACCTTTCACTGATCAAGGGTCTCACGTCCCTGCCGGTGAGTCTTCCACGGTTCCTTTGCAGGTTCCAACAAGCAGTCAGCACGGGCATCCATTAGAAAAGCCTCCAAGAGTGAACTCACCGTGGCACCATCTAACTGGCTCTCACAGCTAAAGCTAACAATAATGCTAACAGCTATAACTGATGGATGTTGATAATAAAATAAGCCACATAACCACTGGGACTAAAAGATTTGCTTCACAGGTTGATTAGAATCATTGCTTTGTTGTTTGGAATGGGTTAATGACAGAAACAACAAAATAGCTAGGCTAAGCTAAGTTTGGTCGCAACATTAGCCATTGTATGCTTCGCGCATAAGTTAATAATAAATTAAGCCACATAACAGCTGGGAGTATAAGATATATGTTCCAGTGTGAGTCACAGAGTTATTTGGAATGGATGCATATTTAAAACCCTTACCATTCCAGCCAGTGTCCAGCCAATGTAAAACGTCTCATGGGCGGGACACTGGAATGGTAAGTGGTATTAATAACTTGAATAAACAACATGCTAGCTTGGCAATTTGGTGACTTGCTCCTATAAGCCTTTGTGGCACCATGGCACTTGATGTAATGTTGGCAAGCAACGGAGGTGGGCCAATGACTTCAAGGTGGGGGGTGCGAGAAAAGTGCTTGGCCAGAAAAAAGTCAAAATTTACAAGAAAATTTGAGAAAAAATGTATGAGGAAAAAACTTATAAGAAAAAAGTAATAAATTTACAATAAAAAATCTTAAATTTGCAAAAACAGTTGAAAATTAATGAGAAAAAGTTGGGAATTTATGATAAAAATGTTGCAGATTTATAAGAAAAGAATGAATGAATCTTTATTTCGGATAGATTAAAAGTAAAGATTAAAAAAGGAACAGAATAATATAACAAAGGGGAGAGAAAAAAAAATCTAACAAGGTCAAATTAAGCAACTCCTCCTCTGATTATACAGTTCAACATAAATTATCTGAAATGGGTGATGGCTGAAGCCGCAGCTTATATTGCCCACCCATATTCCATCCAAGAATTTAAAAGAAAAAAAAACAAGAGCGATTACAATTCAGAACAAAGCTAAGACAAAATGTGACAAAAAAAACTAAGAAACAGCACAACACAGACTGGATATGATAATTCTTGTGTGATTTTACATGTCATCTTGTATATATGTTTGGAGTATTTCTTCCTTTAGTTTTTGTTTAAATTGTCCAAGCGTTGTACATGATTTTAATTCAGGTCCAAAATCGTTCCATAATCTGACTCCTTGCACTGAGACACAGTGTTGCTTGGTGGTAGTTTTCACTGTTGAAGTTTTTTGAAATATACTGTACATGTTCCTCTGAAATGATATTGTATCTCCCTTATTTGGAACAGCTTTTGGATATTTGCGGGCAGTGATAGATTCTTCACTTTAAACATTATTATTGCAGTTTTAAAGTCAACCAGATCTTTCAACTTGAGAGCTTTTAATTTAAGAAAAAGTGGGTTTGTTGGTTCCCTGTAAGCAGCTTTATTATTCTAATAATTCTCTTCTGAAGCAAAAGACTGGACATATGTTTGTTTTATATGTATTTCCCCATACTTCCGTACAATATGTCATGTATGGGAGTATTAATGAATGATACAAGGTACACTACCGTTCAAAAGTTTGGGGTCACTTAGAAATTTCCTTATTTTTGAAAGAAAAGCACTTTTTTTCCAATGAAGATAACTTTAAACTAATCAGAAATACACTCTATACATTGCTAATGTGGTAAATGACTATTCTAGCTGCAAATGTCTGGTTTTTGGTGCAATATCTACATAGGTGTATAGAGGCCTATTTCCAGCAACTATGAATGAATGAATGAATGAATGAATGAATGAATGAATTTATTTATTTCGGATAGTACATTACAGGTTAAAAGAAACTGTATAATATAACAACAAGGTCAAATTAGACAAAGACTCCTTCTACTATACAATTCCACGTGAGTTATCCGAAATGGGTGATGGCTGAAGCCGCAGCTTATATTGCCCACCCATATTCCATCCAAGAATTCAAAGGAGAAAAAAGAGAAAACAAGACAAGAGCGATTACAATTTAAAACAAGGCTAAGACAAAATATGACTGAGAGAAAAAGAAAACTGAGCTAGTCTAAGTTAAGCGGTTACTATTCAAAAACAAATCTAAGACATAGTGTCACAGAGAAAAAAGAAAAACTAAGCTATAACACAACACAGGCTGGAAATGTCAATCCTTATGTGAGTTTACATGTCGTCTTGTAAATATGTTTGGAGTATTTCTTCCTTTAGTTTTTGTTTAAATTGTCCAAGCTTTGTACATGATTTTAATTCAGGTCCAAAATCGTTCCATAATCTGACACCTTGCACTGAAATACAGTGTTGCTTGGTAGTTGTTCTCACTGTAGGCTTTTGAAATATACATGTTCCTCTGAAGTGATATCGTTTCTCCCTTGTTTGGAACAACTTTTGGATATTTGCGGGCAGTGATAGATTCTTCACTTTGAACATTATTATTGCGGTTTTAAAGTCGATCAGATCTTTCAACTTGAGAGTTTTTTGTTTAAGAAAAAGTGGGTTTGTTGGTTCCCTGTAAGCTGCTTTGTTGATTATTCTAATAGCTCTCTTTTGAAGCATAAAGAGTGGATATATGTTTGTTTTATATGTATTTCCCCATACTTCATTACAATATGTCATGTATGGGAGTATTAATGAATGATACAAGGTGTATAGTGTGGGTTGATTCAGCAAATTTTTCACTCTGTGTAATATTGCAATTGATTTGGATACTTTACCTTTTATATAATTAATATGTGGCTTCCAACACAGTTTGTTATCAATTATTACTCCAAGGAATTTAGTTTCGGATACCCTTTCAATCTCTACACCATTTACACTAAGTTTGGGTACTGGGTAGTTGTGATGGTTGTTAAAGACTATAAATTTTGTCTTGCTTAAATTGAGCGTTAATTTGTTTGAATCAAACCACAGTTTCAGCTTTCCTAATTCCTTTCCGAGTGTATCCAGAAGTTGTTCCAAGTTGTTTCCACTGCATAGCAGGTTAGTGTCATCAGCAAACAATATTAAGTCCATTTTTTCTGAAACTTTACATATATCATTTATATACATATTGAATAATAATGGTCCCAAAACTGAACCCTGTGGGACTCCACAGGTGACCTTCAGTAGCTCTGAGTTTTTGTTGTTAACACATACAAACTGATATCTATTCTTTAAGTAACTTCTTAACCAGGACAGTGCTACCCCTCTGATACCACAATTTTGTAGTTTCTTTAATAATAGATTGTGATCTACTGTATCAAATGCTTTTTTAAGATCCAGGAATACTCCAACTGAATACTCTTTATTTTCAATGGCTGTTGATATTTTTTCTGTAAATTCCATTAAGGCATATGCTGTTGTCCTTTTGTGTCTGAACCCATATTGCTGCTCACACAATAAATCATTCTTCAGTATGAAGTTGTCAATTCTCTCATAGAATATTTTTTCAAGTATCTTGGAAAATTGCGGTAATAGTGAAATTGGTCTGTAGTTGGAGAGTTCCCCTCTGTCGCCTGTCTTGTAAATCGGAATTACTTTAGCTATTTTCATTGCATTGGGAAATATACCTGATTGGAGAGACAGGTTACAGATATACGTCAGTGGTTTCACTATGCATTCGATAACAGTTTTGACTAGTAGCATATCAATACCATCGCAGTCAGTAGATGTTTTACTTTTGAACGATTTAACAATTTCAATGACCTCTCTTTCGTCTGTGTTCTTTATGAAGATGGTGTCTATTACAGCAGTGTTATTGCATATTGAATCACCTGTTGGCACCGTAGTGGGTATTTCTCGGGCCAGTTTAGGTCCAATGTTAACAAAAAAATTATTAAATTCATCTGCAGGTGAAGCTATATTCACATTCGGAGTCGATTTATTATTTTTTGGAGTGTTAGTTGGGTAGCTGGTATTTCTGCTTTTATTTCCAAGGATACTGTTGATTATTGTCCATGTATTTTTAATATTGTCTTTGTTTTTTTCCAGTTCTTTACTGTAATAGTCTCTTTTACTACATCTTATTATATATGTTAACTTATTTTTGTATGTTTTATACCGCTGCTCTGCTTCTTTTGTCCTTTTCTTTATGAAAGCTTTATATAATAAATTTTTCTTTTTACACGCCTTTTGTAGTCCTTTGGTTAGCCATGGTTTGTCAGTAAATTTGTGTTTAAGCTTTTTTTTAACTAATGGGTAGTTTTTTTCATAAAGAGTGGTTACAATGTTTGTAAATGTGTCATAGGCTTCATTTACATCTGATACATAGACTTCTGTCCAGTCTTGCTTCAGCAAGTCCTCTTTAAAAGAACTGATTGCGTTTGGTGATTTGTGTCTGAACGATTTTGAGATTTTTTCTGGGTTGGGCCCAGTGTGGCCATGGATAAGTGCAAAGATTGGCAAGTGGTCGCTTATATCATTTATCAATAATCCACTTTCTATTTTCTTGTCGAGAACATTGACAAACAGGTTGTCAATAAGTGTAGCAGAGTGAGCTGTGATTCTACTGGGATGTGTTATTGTGGGATATAGACTCATGCTGTACATAGAGTTCATGAACTCTGTAACTACATTTTGTTGATGTGGATTAAGTAGATCAATATTGAAATCTCCACAAATTGCTACCATTTTCTTACTAGTAATATTATTGTACAGCTCGACTAATTTATCTCTGAATGTCTCAATGCAAGTTCCCGGCGTTCTGTATATAAGATAAGATAAGATAAGATAAGCCTTTATTAGTCCCACAATGGGGAAATTCCAGGATTGCAACAGCACAGGGATAGCAACTCAGAGCAACAATCAGAAGGCAAGAAAAAAAACAAGCAAGCAAGAGCAGCTAATAAACATATGTACGTATTACTATAAAATATATATATATACACACACACACAGACACACAGTGCAGAGCATTGTAGCTGGATGGAATAAATATATGAATATATGAACACACAGTGCAGAGCATTGTAGCTAGATGGAATAAATATGTAAATATATAAACACCCACAGTACGGAGCATTGCAGCTAGGTGGAATAAATATGCAAGTATATAAACACACACAGTGCGGAGCAATGTAGCTAGATGGAATAATATGTAGATATATAAATATATAAACACCCACAGTACGGAGCATTGTAGCTAGATGGAATAAATATGCAAATATATAAACACACACAGTGCAGAGCATTGTTGCTAGATGGAATGAAACAGCATAACCGTCTACTTAGTTATCCTACATGGTATGATTATGTGCCCATACATATTCTCACCCTCCATAGCGACCGGTATGTTCCTAGTTGTATGCCGGAGAGGACCATTGTGTAAGTCTATTGCATCTTTTGCATTCAAAAAACTATTAGTTTGTTACGTCTTTTTGCTATCTCTGCGAGCAGCCCTGCTTAGGTTGTACAGTCTGACAGCCGTTGGTAGGAAGGACCTACGAAACCTCTCGGTTGTGCACCTGGGATGATGTAGTCTGCTGCTAAATGAGCTCCTCAGTGCATTCAGTATGTCCTGCTGTATGTCCTATATGCAGCTTATGATTAGATTTTTTGTTTTGTCTAGGTCAATCTCAACAGTAACACATTCCAGAATCCCTGGTAGTGCTGAGGACATTTCATTTACAAGCTTACATCTATATAGGTCATCAATATACAGTGCAACACCACCACCCTTTTTTTGAGATCTGTTAATGTTAAACATCTGATATCCCTCTATTGCCATCAGGGGAGCCTGGTCTGCATTAAGCCAGGTTTCAGAGACTGCTATAGCTGTGAATTTTCTGTTTAGCTGTTTTAAATAGTCCTGAATCTGTGAGAAGTTTTTGTTAAGACTTCTGCTATTGAAGTGTATTATTGACAGTTTACCATCTAATTGCACTTGACTTTTGAATTGCTTTTCAGTGTAATATTCACAGTGGTTATGAATATTATTGAAAAAGTGGTTATCAGGATCAATATCATTCTCCATCTCTTGTGGTTTATGTTCAGCATAGTGGCATATTTTTAGAGTTTGAGTTTCCTCACTCTGTGTTTCATAGTCAGTGTTCATTTGTATTTATCTAAGTCAGTAGCATCTCTGATCATTATACTTTTTGCTTGCTCAGGTGTTCCATTTAGTTTAATCCAAATTCTACAATTTCTTGTCCAGGTTGACTGTATCTTATTATGTTTCTTTAGCATCCGTGCCTGCCGTGCTAATTCAGCGTTTTTTTTTTGTCAGGTGTTCATTTAGGTAAACTTGAGTTTCCTTTAGTTTTTTGGCCTGCCTCAGTATGTCATTTTTCACCCTCCTGTTCACAAAGCGCATCACAATTGATTTCTTTGTTTTGTTATCTTTCTACTATCACTCCAGTGTTCTAATGGTACATGTATGAATGATATAATGAATGATACAAAGTATATAGTGTGGGTTGATTCAGCAAATATTTCACTCTGTGTAGTATTGCGATTGATTTGGATATTTTACCATTAATATAATTAATATGTGACTTCCAACACAGTTTGTTATCAATTATTACTCCAGGAAATTTAATTTCGGATACCCTTTCAATCTCTACACCATTTATACTGAGTTGTTGTGATGGTTGTTAAAAATTATAAATTTTGTCTTACTTAAATTGAGCGTTAATTTGTTCGAATCAAATCACAGTTTAAGCTTTCCTAATTCCTTTCCGAGTGTATCCAAAAGTTGTTCCAAATTGCTTCCACTGCATAATAAATTTGTGTCATCTGCAAACAATATTAAATCCATTTTTTCAGAAACTTTACATACATCATTTATATACATATTGAATAACAATGGCCCCAAAACTGAACCCTGTGGGACTCCGCAAGTAACCTTCAGTAACTGTGAGTTTTTGCTACAACACATACATACTGATATCTGTTCCTTAAGTAACTACATAACCAGGGCAGTGCTACCCCCAATACCATAATTTTGTAGTTTCATTAACAATAATTTATGATCCACTGTATCAAATGCTTTTTTAAGATCCAGGAATACCCCAACTGAATACTCTTTATTTTCAACAGCAGTTGATATTTTTTCTATAAATTCCATTAGAATTTATAGAAAAAAAAAACTTTTTCACTACTAGAGTAGTGAATCAGTGAGGTTTGTTTTGTTCATTTTTAGTTGTTTTTCTCCTTTATAGACTGTAACAATCAGGATGTATGTACATTTACACAAGCAAGTCTTTTCTTTGTTCAGCCATAATTCAACATTTCAATGACTAATGATGTGTGGAAATTACAATTAAACTGTAAAATTTATGTAATGTGGTAAGATGTCTTGAATATACCTGAAAGTTTTTTTTTTTTTTTTTTTTAGACTTTTTATACCATTTATGGCTCTCATCAATTGTCTGCTTTGGATATTTTGCCTGTCCTCTGTTGCTCATTCTAAAACATTAGCATTTTTATGAAAAAAGGCCAAATTTGTAAGAAAATTTGAGAAAAAATTAATACATTTATGAAAAAAATGTTGGAAATGTGAGAAAAAGTTGCAAATTTATGACAAAGTTATTATTTATGAGGAAAAAAATCACAAGTTTTTTTACTATGTAAGAAGAGATATAAACAAGAGAATAAATAGGAGCACTGGAGAAATCAGTTCTCAGCAGTGGTTGACAGCACTCAGCTGTTGCTGAAGATTTGAGTTCATTTATTTGAATATTACTGTTATTATTACTTATTATTAATAGATTTTCACTTTAATAGTATTGTAACCTAATCGATATACCTATTACTTGGTACTTAAAAAGTAGGAAAGCTGTGTTTACAAGACTGTTATTGAAAAGTTTAAAGGTAGAAAACCCAAGTCCTGACTGCTTCATATTCATTCTTACTAGCCAATTTGACAGGTGGCAAAAATCCTAAAGTTATGATAAATTCACCAATTTTTTAGACACCAATGTGCAACAATAAAGTCCCAAGTTTAAGACAAAAAATTAGCAAAAGTACAATAAAATATTTCAACATTTTACCATCAGCATGGCGGACAAGTATGTGGGGAAAAAAACTCCATGTACACAGATACTTTACACCACCAGTTAACAGTGTAGACTAGGTGTGTAATTACACTTCAACAGAATGAAAAGCCTATTAACATAAATCCTTCAAACATCACAAACAGACCGGCTGAGCTGACATTTAACCACGCAATTATCCTCCTTCGGAAGACAGCTCTGTGATCATCCCACTCTTTTTACTCCCCTCTTCCCATCTGTCAGCTGTGCCTTCACCTATAGATAGAGATGTCAGGACGGACCTGTGGGTCACGGAGGTCGGGGAACCTCTTCACTTCTGTTGACCTTCAGACAGACAGATTTATACACTGTCAAGTCCCCGCCGCCACCCCACCCCGCCGTGTGCCGGCCGCGTAATAAAGTCGTCATGCCCTGACCCGGCCGTCCCTCTCCATTTCGCTGGTAATTGTCGTGATCGCTGAATAACGCCCACATTTCAAACAGACGTTTTAGCCAAATGAGACGAGGTGAAGGCTGTGAAGGGAGGCCATTCCCATCAGAGGAAAGGGAAAAAAATTGCCAGAAAAGTCACAGTAAATTGCTTGTAGCTCATTTGCAGATTGTTGTCAGTGAGATGGAGAGCAGTTTACCCGTTTGACAGCTTAGTTAGCAGTCCAAGGACTTGCGAAATATCACACTTGTTATTTATTCCAATTCGAGAGCCACACAGAGAATGTGGGACTGGAAATAGTGAGATTAAACTTGAGCTACAGAACTCAGTGGGCTCATGTCAAATTTCCATAATGAAGATCAGATTGAATTAAAGATCTGATGTGGTTTTGTTTTCAGTTCATTAAAGTATTGAATGTGCCAGTATTTTTTTCTAGTAGCCTACATGCATTTCCAGTGAGGCTACTCAGATGAATCTTTATTAACTCTAGGAATCTGCACATAGAAACAGATTAAATTACAGTAAGTCCATAAATTAGGTCATGTGTAATAAAGTGGAATGAAACAGGAAAATATTATTGAACACAGTAATTGACATTTATTTAATACTTATTGGTGAAGCCTTTGTTTACAATGACAGCTTTAAGACCCTTCCTGTATGAAGAAACTAATCTCCTGCAGTGCTCAGGTGGTGGTTTGGCCTGTTCTTCTAAACTAGGGGTGGGCAGTGAGGGCCATTCCACTGCAGGTTTTCTGTTACACCCAAATTCTTCAGCAGGTGTTTTCAATGATTAGTAATCCTTGAAGCTGATAAGAGCAAACACCTGCTGAAGAAACTGGGTGGAACAGAAAACCTGCAGTGGAATGGCCGTCTGTTTAGAATCTAAACAGACGGCCATTAAATCCTGAAGATTCCAGGTGATCTCTCTTGTGAAGCCTGATTTCAATTGGATTTAAGTCAGGTGATTGACTGGGCTATTCTGATTATTCTTCGTTACAAACTGATTGAGAGTTTCTTTCTCTGCATGTTTGGTATCATTGTCATGCTGGAAGGTTCAACCCCCCCCCCCCCCGTCTCATCCTCATCCTGGTGGATGCCAGTGGATTGTTTTCAGGAACACACTAGATTGCTCCCTTCATCGTTACTTAAATTATTTAAAGGTTGCCAGTGCCATGAGATGAGAATCAGCCCCACTCCATGATGCTTCCACCTCCAAACTTCACTGTTGGAGCAGTGTGCTTTGGGTGACATGCAGTGCCATTTCTCCTCCAAACATGGTGTGTAGTATGACAGCCAAAAGTTCTATTTTCATCTGGCCACTCTACATTCTCTTAGTATTTCATAGACCGCTCGCCACTGCCTCACCTGGGCGTTGGTACCTGGTGGTTGTCAGCGTGTGGGTCTGGGGCTCTGGGGGGTGCAGGTACGTTTTGCAGGGGTGTGCCTGGGGGAGCCTGTGCTGGCCCTCAGCCAGGGTGAGTGGGAAGTTGGGGGGGGGGAGCTGGGATTGGTGTCCGGCTCTGATGGCGACGGTGGGGCCATCCAGCCCAGGGCGGCACTGCACTGGCCCTGGTTGCCCAGCCCCCCCTTTCCCTCCCTCCTGCGTCAGGTACCTGGTTGTCCTGGGATTTAGAGGCCTCGAGGTATTGTGCTCTGCAGAGGTTGTGGGTTGCCCAGGAGGTGGGTGCCATTGTCTTGCTTGCTCAAGGTCCTCTCTCTTTTCTTTGTATGTTTCCTGGCAAGCCAGAGACGCACACACGCACGCACACACACACGCACACGCACGCACACACACACACACACACACACACACACACACACACACACACACACACACACACTTGCCTGTCTGTTCTCTTTCAGGTGTGTGGGTGGGAATGAAACAAATAACTGGGTGCAAGGGGAGAGTCAAGCAGACATCTGGGAGCCAGGAGAGAGCTGATGAACTGAATCTGTTTTTTAATAGGTTCAACTCAGTCTGTCACCCCAACAACACAGTCAGACCCCCACACACCCCTTCCCCCCACCCTCCTGTGCAGCACCTCTCTCCATCTCCCCCTTCACCCCCCCTCCTCCTCCTCGGGGGGACACCAGTCCCCTCCCTCACATCACTGTGACTACAGACCAGGTTAAGAAACAGCTGGAGAGACTCCGTCAGCGGAAGGCAGCGGGCCCTGATGGCATCTCCATCAGGACCCTGAGGACCTGTGCCAGCCAGCTAGCTCCGGTACTGAAACACCTGTACAACCTGAGCCTGACTCTGGAGAGAGTACCGGTGCTGTGGAAGACATCCTACCTAGTTCCTGTCCCCTTGAAGTCATCTCCATCGGACCTGAATGACTATCGACCAGTTGCCCTCACATCTCAAGTGATGAAGGTCATGGTCTTAGCCCACCTGAGGCCACAGGTGAAGACATGGCTGGACCCTCTGAAGTTTGCATATCAGCCCCATTTAGGGGTTGAAGACGCTGTCATCTCTGCTGCAACGAGCCCATCTGCACCTGGATGGTGGAGGAGACACTGTGAGAATCACATTTTTTGATTTCTCCAGTGCCTTTAACACCATCCAGCCACTGCTGTTGGGTGAGAAGCTGCGAGTGATGGGGGTTGACAGCTCTGTGATCTCCTGGATTACTGACTACCTGGCAGGCAGGACACAGTTTGTCCAGCTGGGCAGTGTCTTGTCTGACGTGGTGGTTAGTGATACGGGAGCTCCACAGGGGACTGTCCTCCCTCCTTTTCTCTTCACCTTATACACCACTGACTTTCAGTACAACACAGAGTCATGCCACCTGCAGAAATTCTCTGACGACTCAGCTGTTGTGGGGTGTATAAGAGGGGGAGAGGAGGGAGAGTACATGGCACTGGTAGACAGATTTGTTGAGTGGACAGAGCAGAATCACCTGAGGCTGAATGTCAGCAAGACCAGAGAGATGGTGATTGACTTCAGGAAGAAGAGGACACCTTCTCAGCCATTGCAGATTACGGGGGAGGATGTGGGGGTGGTTGAGGACTACAAATATCTGGGTATCAGGATCAGCAAGGGGCTGGACTGGTGATTCAACACCGATGCTGCGCGCAAGAAGGGGATAGCAGACTCTACTTCCTGAGGAAGCTGAGATCCTTCAACTTGCGCAGCAGGATGCTGGAGCTTTTCTATCAGACCATTGTTGCCAGCGCCCTCTTCTTTGCTGCTGTCTGTTGGGGTAGCAGTATCAGAGCCAGCGACACCAACAGACTTGACAAGATTATCAAGAGGGGTGGCTCTGTAATTGGTCTCAGGCCGGAGACCTTTGAGACTGTGGTGGAGAGGAGAACACTAAATAAACTGCGATCCATCATGGACAATCCTGATCACCCCCTCCACCACACACTGGACAGACAGCGGAGCACTTTCTCCTGTAGACTACTAAAGCTTTGCTGTCGAATGGCTAGGTACAGGAAATCTTTCCTGCCGCATGCCATTTCACTGTACAATAACTTCTGTATTCTGGTCATAACTATGCCGCCACACTGCACCTTACAGTCTAACTGGTACCTCACATTTCACTCTGCTCCTGATAGTCCTGCATTGTGCAGCGGGTATGATTCATGTGTTCATACGGGTCACCATATATTCACCTACGATGTTCATCTTCTTCTGCTTAATCCTTTTCGGGTTGCGGGGTTGGAGGGTGGGGGGGCTGGAGCCTATCCCAGCATCTTTGGGCAAGAGGCAGGGTACACCCTGGACAGATCGCCAGTCCATCACAGGGCCAACACAGAGAGACAGACAACCATTCACTCTCACAGTCATACCTAAGGACAATTTAGAATCCCCAGTTTTGATGCCAATTAACCTAACTTGCATGTTTTTGGCATGTGGGAGGAAACCGGAGAAATCCGGTTTCCTCCCATATCACCTATGATGTATATAGTTTTTTATAGTAGTGTTAGTTTTACTTTCCATGGGTAATCCCTTTGTCTGTCATGTGTGTGTTTCTGTTGTTTGGTTGTCTACTGTCATGCTGCTGTTACACTGTAATTTCCCAGTTTGGGATCAATAAAGTACATCTATCTATCTATCTATTCAGGGCTTCCTCTGGTAACATTTCTCGGTGGCGGGCCGCCTCACCAGAAATTTTACCGCCATGCCAAGGAGATATGAATTTATTAAGAAAATTTATGAAGCAATGACTTTCCGCAAGCGCGCACACGAACAACATGCGTGGCTGTCATCTGCGTGGAGTTTAGAAGCGCCCCGCCCACGCGAGTTTTCCAGTCAGTCAGCATCTCGCTAAGTGCGACTGTCTGACAGAAACATGAGTTTGTTTAAGTACTTTAAACGTGGAAAAAAATCAGAAGAGCTATGTAAGCACTGGAGGCATTTATCATGGTTTTAACCCGTTGGAAACTGGAGCAATAACGGAAGAGTCGCTTAGCTAAGAGATGTGGTTAGAATTCATATGCAGCCGGCTTCATATGAAGGGAAAGGCAAGGGGGACTACTGAATTGCTGAGGATATATTTCACCATCATCATCATCATAGCAGTCTGTCGGGAGCGACAATGACTGTTTCATTTAGGTCTGATCAGATTCCTCCACGCAGCTCTGTCCTTCGCCCTCCACTGCCAGGAACTCCTGACCTTGTTAACCTGGGCGACGTCCGAGCCGGTATGAGTTGCTTTCTGACTGACCATTTCATGAAACTGCTTGCAAAGTATTTGAGTACCGCTAGCTTTTGCTGGACTAGCGGCACATTCTTGGCAGATAGAGGTACATTATTATCAGTGGCAAGGACAGGCCAAGACAAACTGACTCCAGTATCTGTTGCAGTGACCGACCAGATGATATGCTTGTTTATCTCTGTTCTTTGTGTAGTGCATGTCACGATGCACCGACTGGCAAAAGTCCAGCACAGATCTTGCGTCAGATGCGCTTATCTGCCAGGACATCCAGTCTCACCCCATGTAACTGGGAGTGGTCCACCACAGACCTGTGACAGATATTGTTTTTAGTTCTGCCAGGATGCCCAGTTTCACCCTCCACACCCTCGGAAGGGCGGGGTTGCCAATTGAGTTGCCAACGGCCCGACCCATGAGACGGGTAGTACCAGTTTTCATGGTTATCTAGTAGCAAGCAAACCA
Source organism: Pholidichthys leucotaenia (assembly GCA_020510985.1). Lineage (NCBI taxonomy): Eukaryota > Metazoa > Chordata > Actinopteri > Cichliformes > Pholidichthyidae > Pholidichthys > Pholidichthys leucotaenia. The sequence continues at coordinate 28,215,096 of CM035839.1, read as the reverse complement.
ATGCCTGACCTGACATGATATTTCACCAGCCACTACAATATTAAGTTATGTTCTGTAGGAATTGCAGGAATGAAGAGACTGGCAATTTCTCTCTTTTCTCACACGAGCAGGCCTGCCATTTTTATTCTCCAGCGGCAGTGACAAAAAGAAACAGCTAAAAACGCTAGCTCTCTTTTCACTCTAAACTGAGGTCCTTCAGTGGCTGCCTAGAGAGGTGCCTGATGAGAAAGCCTGAGAGCACAACTATAACTGCCTAAACAGATCATTCTGTACATGAACACATATTGTGGTGAATTATGTCTTTTAGAGTCCACTACAGTTCCCTATTATGTACCTGGCAGGTTAAGATGACCGCAATTCACGAAGTCAATGACTTTAATCTGTCAGCAGCCTTCAGACAAACTAAACATGCCAGTATTTGATTTCAAAATAAGGGAGGTTTCCCTGCTGTCAAGGTGGTGAGATTTCTAAAAAAAAAAAAAAAAAAAAAAAAAAAGACAACCTATAAATATAATGAAATATTATAACAGAAATAATGGCATCCTTGGTCATTTAAGTTAATTTATTTCATTAAATACAATTTTATTAATATTTTTTTTTGTAATCAGAGTTAAATTATTGTTCTGTTCTAACTGCAAAATTATGGTCAAAAATGTAAATTGTTATAAGGAAAAAGTAAAAAAAATTACCACAGTCTGTTTCAAATTTATCTAAAAAACAGTAATTTTATTTTAAAAAAACAGACAAAAATTAGTCATAAAATAACCCACAAATTTATAATAAAGTTTCAAATGTACAAGAAAAGTCAATTTTACAAGAGGAAATTACAAATTTGAGGAACATGGTTTCAACTTTAGATAGATTTACAGAGAAAAGTAGAAAACTATGAGAAAATTGTTATAAATTTTTGAGAAAAACCTCGAACCTTCAAGACTGAAGTCATTACTCAAGTTTTTAAGTGGGTGCTCTTTGTACCTTTAACTCAACTAGAAATTTTTGATTGTCTACTCTCAAATATTAATTTCAAAGCACTGCTTTTACATGAGTAGAATTTCTGGTTCCTATACCCACTTGATCATATAATTTAAGTATGCATGAGTACATTACTATTATGAATGTTTCTTTCCCTTCCCTACTCTCTCAATGAAAAAAAGAAACACTAGAATAAAAATACAAAAAATACACATATTTTTGTCATTTATGTAAACCATGGCAAAAAAAAAAATCCTGCAGGACAAAACATGACAATTGATATTTTCTAACCTGTTTGTATACCACCATAGACAGCGAGAGAACCTGAATTAGACAGAGCTCAGAGAGGGCAAGATGAGACAGAAGAGAGGAGCCAAGGAGAGGAAAGTGTTCAGGCAGAGGAAGGAGAGAAGGATAACACCACTAAAAAAGTCGAAACCCAGGATGTGTGGGTGGGACCCCAACTCGCCCAATATTCAAGCCTTGGTTGTACAGTACTTCAAATGGCAAGTTCCATGTGCAGCGTTACTATGTAAAATTTTAAAAAGAAATATATTGTATAAAATTAACATATTCCGGTATGTTTACTGCCCCCCCTACGAGAAAAATATTGTGACGTTTGCGGGATTCACACAAAGAAAGAGGAGCAAGATGGTTGTGATGAACAGGCTTTATTTACACACCACCGACCCCCAACTTACTTCTGAGCACAGAGAGGAGGGGAGGTCATTCTCCCAGACCTCCGTTTCAATCATGGTTACACACACACATGATACATCTTGCCCTAATCCTGCTAAACACTGCTGGGTCATTATAACGCAGTTATAATGACCCAGCAGTATAACTCAGTAATAACACATTTAATACACACACACAGTAACATTTTCAACTGGCAAAGCATGCTGGGAAATCCCTGCCCCCCTTAACATGGCCCCGACGTTACACTGCCCTCCCCTGGACTGGTTTGTGTCCCCAGAAAATTCAAAGTCCACTTTCAGAAATCCAACGCGAGTCAGCCCGGTGCCAGGGCGGCATGCACGGGCCATCCAGTGTCCATCTGAGTCTCGGTCGGAGTATCTGGTTGGGGTAGGGTTCCGGTTTGGCCACCAGCAGGCGGATGGACACATCTGACAGCCTCTGTAGGACCACGCACAGTCCCTTCCCTGGCAGCGGGAGTCCCATGCCCGCTCCGGCCGACTCCCGCCACTGCCAGGTCTCCCAGGCGGCCGCTGGCCCGCGTCCATGCATCCAGCCCTTGCCGCGCCTGGAAAATGGCCAGATCTTCGTCCTGCTCGCTCCGCTGCTGCGCGTCTGCTGCACCGAGGGCCTCCGTGACGTCACCGAAAGGGAAAGCATCTGCAGGTGGCGGTAGGACTACGCAGTTCCTCCTCTGGCAGCGGGAGTCACAACTCCCACCGCTGCCAGGACCTCCTAGGCGGCCGCTGGCCCGTGTCCAGGCGTCCAGCCCCTGCCGAGCCCGGGAAAAGACCGTATCTGTCCTGCTCGCTCCGCTGCTGCTGCGCTCCAAAGGCCTCTGTGACGTCACCGCCTGGGGGAGCATCTGCAGGAGGCGGCTTTTTCTCCGTCCATGCCACCTCGCTCTAATTTAACGTCGGCGAGGGGCCAGTTTGTCGTGCGCTGTGTGCGGGGCAGTACCATGCTATGTACCCTGGCTCTGCGCAGCGGAAGCCCCCCTTCCTCGCGTCGCCGCCGCTGTCTCCTTCACGCTGCCGTGGTCTGCCGTAGCTCCTCCTCCCACTCGCTCTCAGCACGGTGGTTTCCTCCGATGACCAGTCGTTCAGCGCGGCAGCCAACTCTACCTGGGCCAGGTGGTCATCCAACAGGTTCTCGCCGTTGTAGCGGGGAATCTTGGTCTACTGCTGGACGGATGGGACGGTCATCTCCCGGTCGATCACCGCTCCTAATTGCTCTGGAATCACCAGCCCGTCCTGCCCTGAAAAGGGCGGGAAACAGGGCTGGTTTGCTTTGCTCGGCCCGTTCTGCCTTGAAAAAGGCAGAGCAGCCCCATCGAGTTCGCTGCTCCGTCCATCGCTGCGATCCACTCCAGAGGCGGACGTCTCAGCTCTACGCTCCGTTCCCAGCCGAGCAATGAACCGCTCTGGCCGTTGGACCTCCGCCTGGATCCTCATCTTGCTCCATCCCCACTCCTGACACCAGTGTGACGTTTGCGGGATTCACACAAAGAAAGAGGAGCAAGATGGTTGTGATGAACAGGCTTTATTTACACACCACCGACCCCCAACTTACTTCTGAGCACAGAGAGGAGGGGAAGTCATTCTCCCAGACCTCCGTTTCAATCATGGTCACACACACATGATACATCTTGCCCTAATCCTGCTAAACACTGCTGGGTCATTATAATGCAGTTATAATGACCCAGCAGTATAACTCAGTAATAACACATTTAATACACACACACAGTAACGTTTTCAACTGGCAAAGCATGCTGGGAAATCCCTGCCCCCCTTAACATGGCCCCGACGTTACAATATGTTGCCACCATGCCAAGGTTTTTAAGCCAGAGGAAACTATCTGTCTGTCTGTCTGTCTCTATCTATCCCTTTGCCAATCCTCCCTGTCCTGTCACTTCCAGCATAACACAATATGAATAAAGTGTTAAAGTTTTTAGATAGCAAGAGGAGTCTATAAATTCTATTTATATACAGCATATATCAAATATGAGCAAAGCTCCTTTTGACAAAGCAAATCTGTTCGGCGCAGTAGATCTCTCTTCTGCTTGCCAAGGTGCTGGACAGGACAGATTTAAAAAAAAATATTTCCAACACTTGTCCAAATGCTGCTTAGCAAACTTCTACATGCCTTTTGTTTAATAATCAGTCCCTCCAGGATTTCACAGGATTTTTTTTTTTTTTGATTGTTCCGGTAAGTTGCGGGGATCTCCTTGGGGATTTGCCTGAATTGTGCGTTGGCTCATGTCCAGATCGGAGATTCACAGCTTTAAAACTCATTGACAAGACATAGAAGTGACTTTTACCTCTAAAGATGTATAAAATGTTACAACAGTAGCTGTAATATTAGTTTCACTCGTTTGTTTGTGGTTTTACGGCATCTGTCCTCACGCACGTTCCAGCAGAAGGGGGGGGCATCCAGGCAGGTAGATGTTTTCCAACACAAACCTGGCACTTCATACACATGGTCATTACGAAGACTCGAGTAGACGTTCACCTGCAGGCCGGAGGAGACGGGTGGACGAACAATGTGGGAAAACTCGCAGCTGAGTATTTTTTTTTTTTAATCACACTGTGTTTTGCTGATGTGTTCTGTATATACTCACTTTAAACACGGGAGTGTGGTGCACACATCGCATTTGATTGGAGAGACTGATGATGTACACATTTGCGTGGTACTCAGGAACAAATTTAATTGGCGAAATTGGAGGAAGTTGACGACAGTTGGTCAAAATCACGGTGAAGTTGTGGTGATTGGACAAAATTCAGATTATGCAGGACCCGCTAAATTCGCAGGAATTGGTAGAACTGCAACATCACAAAATCCTGGAGGGACTGAATAATGGTCTCTTGCATGTGCATGGAAGCCAGAACAGTGGAGTGCATTGCCTATTGTTGTCTCTGTCACAGTTGTGCCCGCTGCCTCCAAGTCTTTCTGGAGCTCTTGCCCGGTAGTCCTTTGCTCTTGGGTTCCTCTTCTGACTATCCCTCTGACTCCTTGGTCAGATATCTTGTGGGGAGCTCCTTTGCATGGCTGGTTGATGGTAGAGTGACGTTCCTTCCACCTGTGGTGCTTACTGGAAGATTCAGAAGTTTTGATGTACAGTGGTGTAAAAAAGTGTTAGCCCCCTTCCTGATTTTTTTTTTGGTATATTTGACACACTTAAATGTTTCAGATCATCAAACAAATATAAATATTAGACAAAGATAACACAAGTAAGCACAAAATGCAGTTTTTAAATTAAAGTGTTTATGATTAAGGGCAAAAACCCCAAACCTACTCAAGTGGACAAAATTGTTGGTACCCCTCGTTAACGAAAGAAAAACCCACAATGGTCACAGAAATAACTGTTTCATGAGTTTGTTTTTTAAAATAATTCTGTTGAACCACAATTCAAAAGCATTGTCTGATTTTCATTGATTAATTTTCATAGAATTTTTATTTATTACCACTTTTGTCAGATTCAAGTTATTTCTGTGACCATTGTGGGTTTTTCTTTCATTAACAGAGGGGTACCAACAATTTTGTCCACGGCTGTATATGGCCCTGTGTGATCAAGTGGTTGCCCCCTAAAGCTAATAACTAGTTGGGCCACCCTTAGCAGCAACAACTGCAATCAAGTGTTTGTGATAGCTGGCAATGAGTCTTTTACAGCACTGTGGAGGAATTTTGGCCCATTCATCTTTGCAGAATTGTTGTAATTCAGCCACATTGGAGAGTTTTCAAGCATGAACCGCCTTTTTAAGGTCATGCCACAGTATCTCAATCGGATTCAGGTCAGGATTTTGTGACTAGGCCGCTCCAAAGTCTTCATTTTGTTTTTCTTAAGCCATTCAGAGGTGGTCTTGCTGGTGTGTTTTTGATCATTGCCCTGCTGCAGAACCCAAATGTGCTTCAGCTTGAGGTCACGAACAGATGGCCAGACTTTCTCCTTCAGGATTTTTTGGCAGACAGCAGAATTCATGGTTCCATTTACTACAGCAAAACAGCCCCAGACCATCATACTATCACCACCATATTTTACTGCTGGTATGATGTTCCTTTTCTGAAATGCTGTGTTACTTTTACGCCAAATGTAATGGGACATACACCTTACAAAAAGTTCAACTTTTGTCTCGTCAATCCACAGAGTATTTCCCAAAAGTCTTGGGGATCATCAAGATGTTTTCTGGCAAAACTGAGACGAGCCTTTATATTCTTTGTGCTCAGCAGTGGTTTTTGTCTTGAAACTCTGCCATGCAGGCCATTTTTGCCCAGTCTCTTTCTTGGGGTGGAGTCATGAACACTGACCTTAACTGAGGCAAGTGAGTCCTGCAGTTTTTTGGCTGTTGTTGTGGGGTCTTTTGTGACCTCTTGGATGAGTCGTCGCTTCGCTCCTGGGGTAGTTTTGGTCGGCCGGACACTCCTGGGAAGGTTCTCCACTGTTCCATGTTTTCACCATTTGTGGATAATGGCTCTCACTGTGGTTCGCTGGAGTCCCAACGCTTTAGAAATGGCTAGAAAATTGAACTCAGCTTTCCAAAGATGTGATAAACCACAGTTAATTTATGTTTTAACAGGGGGGCAATCACTTTTCCACACAGGACCATGTACGTTTGGGTTTTTTTTTTACCCTTAATAAATACCTTCAGTTAAAAACTGCATTTTGTGTTTACTTGTGTTATCTTTGTCTAATATTTAAATTTGTTTGATGATCTGAAACATTTAAGTGTGACAAACATACAAAAAAATGAGAAATCAGGAAGGGGGCAAACACTTTTTCACACCACTGTATGTCTGTAACCAAATCCGTTGATGCGTTTCATAACAATCTGGTTGTGAGGGTCTTGGGAGAGCTCTTGACTTTTACCCACCATGAGATGTTTCTAGTATGATGCCTTGGTAACAGAAAGCTGGTTCCTTTCGTTACCATGTCAATGTGTACTGCTTTTTTTAATGTGTTATTTGTTTTCTTGTTTCCACTATTTTGCACATAACTTTATTTGTGGACTTAACTATCATGATTTCATTCTTTGTGGATTTCTTGAGTTTATACCAAAGTCTGATTAAAATTTCATGTGAGTAGCCTTATTGGAAATGTATTTATTGGAAAAAATGTTGATACGTTAAGAACTTATTTCTCATCATTCTCATAGCGTCATAGCATTTTTTAAAAACTTCTCCCTTTTTTGTTTGTGTCATACCCCATGTGGATAAACAAGCAGATGACATGACTTAATTATTAATTAAACAAGAAGCAAGAGTGAGAAAACTGCGTCTCAGTCCCTAAAGAGACCTCCAAACAAAAGGGGCGTGGAGCAGGTACCAAACGTGACCCCGGCTCCCAGGGGTGCTGTCTGCGGCGAGACTGCCGACTCACTAATGAGCTGTTTGCAGAAGTGGGTACACGGTGACGATGACCTCTGACTTTTGGCTCCACCGTTGAGAGAAAGAAGAAGAATCTGCCCCTTTCTCTCATTTTTTGCTCTGGTCAAACAAGTTTCTCAAAGGAAGGAGTCACCGCCGTCGAGGAGGACCAATGTTTTTCTTCCTCTCTGGATGTGTGAAATTCACCTCTAGTGCTTGGTAATGTCAAAGTGTTAGGAACTCCTTAACACGGGCTGAGCTGCACAGTCACTTCCATAATTGCTACTGTAATAAAGCCATAATGAACACATCAACGCTTGTGACCTTCAGGCACTTTTTTAAATTACCCTGATCGTACAAGAGGTTTACACTGAAACGGTACCCATAAGAGCTGTTTCTGACTATAAAGCAGACTGCACCGTGTTCCATATTATTATGCAAATAGGATTTTAGTGTCATAAACATTCAAATTTTTGTTTTTTAAATTAAATTCATGGATGGCATTGTTTCTCGGGGCTCTTTGGATCACTGATATCAATCTCAGACACCTGTCATAATTAGTTTGTTAGGTGAGCCCAATGAAAGGAAAACTACTTAAAAAGGATGTTCCACATTATCAAGCATGCCACAGGTTTCAAGCAATATGGAAAAGAAAAAGGATTTCTCTGCTGCTGAAAAGCGTCAAATAGTGCAATGCCTTGGACAAGGTATGAAAAAATTATTTCACAAAAACTTAAGCATGATCATCGTACTGTGAAAAAATTTGTAGCTGATTCAGAGCACAGACGGGTTTGTGCAAATAAAGGCATAATGAGGAAGGTTTCTGCCAGACAATTTCATCAGATTAAGAGAGCAGCTGCTAAAATGCCATTAAAAAGCAGCAAACAGGTATTTGAAGCTGCTGGTGCCTCTGGAGTCCCACAAACCTCAAGGTGTAGGATCTTCCACAGGCTTGCAGTTGTGCATAAACCTACTATTTGGCCACCCCTAACCAATGCTCACAAGCAGAAACGGTTGCAGTGGGCCCATAAACACATGAAGACTAATTTTCAAACAGTCTTGTTTACTGATGAGTGTCGTGCAACTCTGGATGGTCCAGATGGATGGAGTAGTGGATGGTTGGTGGATGGCCACCATGTCCAGCAAGGAGGTGGCAGAGTCATATTTTGGGCTGGAATCATGGGGAGAGAGTTGGTAGGCCCCTTTAGGGTCCCTGAAGGTGTGAAAATGACCTCAGTTGGGCAAAAAAGTATTTAGTCAGCCACCAATTGTGCAAGTTCTCCCACTTAAAAGATGAGAGAGGTCTCCAATTTTCATCATAGGTATACCTCAACTATGAGAGACAAAATGAGAAAAAAAAAATCCAGAAAATCACATTGAAGGATTTTTAATGAATTAATTGGTAAATTCCTCAGTAAAATAAGTATTTGGTCACCTACAAACAAGCAAGATTTCTGGCTCTCACAGACCTGTAACTTCTTCTTTAAGCGGCTCCTCTGTCCTCCACTCGTTACCTGTATTAATGGCACCTGTTTGAACTCGTTATCAGTATAAAAGACATCTGTCCACAACCTCAAACAATCAGACTCCGAACTCCACTATGGCCAAGACCAAAGAGCTGTCAAAGGACACCAGAAACAAAATTGTAGACCTGCACCAGGCTGGGAAGACTGAATCTGCAATAGGTAAGCAGCTTGGTGTGAAGACATCAACTGTGGGAGCAATTATTAGAAAATGGAAGACATACAAGACCACTGGTAATCTCCCTTGATCTGGGGCTCCACGCAAGATCTCGCCCCGTGGGGTCAAAATTATCACGAGAAACGGTGAGCAAAAATCCCAGAACCACATGGAGGGACCTAGTGAATGACCTGCAGAGAGCTGGGACCAAAGTAACAAAGGCTACATCAGAAACACACTACGCCGCCAGGGACTCAAATCCTGCAGTGCCAGACGTGTCCCCCTGCTTAAGCCAGTACATGTCCAGGCCCGTCTGAAGTTTGCTAGAGAGCATTTGGATGAACCAGAAGAGGATTGGGAGAATGTCATATGGTCAGATGAAACCAAAATAGAACTTTTTGGTAAAAACTCAACTTGTCATGTTTGGAGGAGAAAGAACACCATACCTACTGTGAAGCATGGGGGTGGAAACATCATACTTTGGCGCTGTTTTTCTGCAAAGGGACCAGGACGACTGATCCGTGTAAAGGAAAGAATGAATGGGGCCATGTATCGTGAGATTTTGAGTGAAAACCTCCTTCCACCAGCAAGGGCATTGAAGATGAAACGTGGCTGGGTCTTTCAGCATGACAATGATCCCAAACACACCACCCGGGCAACGAAGGAGTGGCTTCGTAAGAAGCATTTCAAGGTCCTGGAGTGGCCTAGCCAGTCTCCAGATCTCAACCCCAGAGAAAATCTTTGGAGGGAGTTGAAAGTCTGTGTTGCCCAGCGACAGCCCCAAAACATCACTGCTCTAGAGGAGATCTGCATGGAGGAATGGGCCAAAATACCAGCAACAGTGTGTGAAAACTTACAGAAAACGTTTGACCTCTGTCATTGCCATCAAAGGGTATATGTATAACAAAGTACTGAGATGAACTTTTGTTATTGACCAAATACTTATTTTACCGAGGAATTTACCAATTAATTCATTAAAAACCCTTCAATGTGATTTTCTGGATTTTTTTTTTCTTATTTTGTCTCTCATAGTTGAGGTATACCTATGATGAAAATTGGAGACCTCTCTCATCTTTTAAGTGGGAGAACTTGCACAATTGGTGGCTGACTAAATATTTTTTTACCCCACTGTATATAGTTCCTGACTGACCACTTTCTTCCATGGTACATAAAGAAGAACTGTGCCCTCCATAGCAAAATTATGTTTATGCATGACAATGCACCATCTCATGCTGCAAAAAAGTATCTCTGTGTCATTGGCTGCTATGGGCATAAAAGGAGAGAAATTTGTGGTGTGGCCTCCATCCTCCCCTGACCTCAGCCCTATTGAGAACCTTTGGAGCATCCTCAAGCAAAAGATCTATGAGGGTGGGAGGCAGTTCACATCAAAACAGCAGCTGTGGGAGGCTATTATGACATCTTGCAAAGAAATTCTGAGGCAGACCAGTTTGTCCAGACAAAAAAAATGTTATTCCACCATCTTCACACATCACCCAGTCGTCCAAAAGGCCCCTGCACCATGATGTTCCCCATCCATCCATCCATCCATCCATCTTCTACCACTTTTTCGGAGATCCGGGTCACGGAGGCAGCAGTTCAAGCAGAGAAGCCCAGACTTCCCTCTCCCCAGCCACCTGCTCCAGCTCTTCAGAGAGCATACCAAGGCGTTCCCAGACCAGCTGGGAGACATAGTCTCTCCAGCGAGTCCTGGGTCTGCCCCGGGGTCTCCTCCCAGTGGGACGTGCCCGAAACACCTCAAGTGGGAGGCGTCCAGGAGGCATCCTGATCAGATGCCCATACCACCTCAACTGACTCCTTTCAATGTGGAGGAGCAGCGGTTCTACTCTGAGCCTCTCCCGGATGACTGAGCTCCTCACCCTATCTCTGAGGGTGAGTCTAGCAATCCTACGGAGAAAGCTCATTTCAGCCGCTTGTATCCGCAATCTCATTCTTTCGGTCATTACCCAAAGCTCATGACCATAGGTGACAGTAGGAACGTAGATTGACTGGTAAATCATGGATCGTCACCTTATCGTGGTGGGGGGGGGGGGTTTGCGTGCCCCAGTGATCCCAGGAGCTATGTTGTCCGGGGCAGTTTGCCTCTGATAGGGTCACCCAAGACAAACTGGTCCTGGGTGAAGGGCCAGACTAAGAACGATCGAAGAGACTCTCATGATAAATTCTAGATCAAGGATTCAGTGTACCCCGCCCGGTATGGGGTTACCGGGGCCCCACCCTGGAGCGAGGCCTGGGGGAGGTGCTCGATGGCTAGCATCTAGTAGCCGGGTTTCCACCCATGGGACCCGGCCGGGCTCAGCCCGAAGGAGTTACATGGGTCCGCCCTCCAGTGGGCTCACCACTTGCAGGAGGGATCATGGAGGTCCGGTGCTATGTGGCGGTGGCGGTCAAAGGTGGAGACCTTGGCGGACTGATCCCAAACTTTCTAAACTGGCTTTTGGTATGTGGAATGATGTTCCCCAGGACCTGTAAATACAGAGAACACAGCTGCTGATTACAGCTACTGTGATAAAAGTGACAAAAACACAAGTATTACCTCTTAATTACAGTAATTTATTTGAAGCTATTTTTTTTGGATTTGAGTAACAACAGAATCACAACATTTACAAACACCACTCCATAAGTTAGATTTTCATTTCCTTTTTAACTTTATAACTTTGGCTTTGTTATACTAGCTCCATAATAGATTTTGTTTTTAATTAATACTTAACTACCTCACCCTATGAGAAACATTAAAAGCCCTTTTTAATAATTTCACAACTTTTGAAAGAAATGGCATTAACAGAATTACAAACAATAAATGGATGGTGATTAAAGTTGTGTTGCTGACTGTACACAGTATCCTAGTATATTTTATTTATTAATGTTGCTTAAATTTTATAAAACATAAGAAAACATATTAAACTGCTGATGCCCATTTGATTCTGATGTTCTGATAATATAAAATCTTAAGCTATAAACATCTTACCCTTTGAAAATAACTCGGAATCAGTCAGTTCCAGTGTACAGTCTTGAAAAAATTAGGACACCCAATTAAATATTCAGTTCTTTATTAGGAAATAGAAGGTGATATAATTGTGTGTAAAATAACAAAAATTAATCTTGTTTTACTCATTAAATAAAAGATGTCAACAAAAATGCAAATTCTAACAGGAAAAAGTTAGGACACCCTACCACCTAATAGCTAGTGTTACCCCCTTTGGCTGAAATAACTTCAGAGAGACGCTTCTTGTAGCCGTCTACCAGTGTCTGACATTGGTCTGAGGAAAGTTTGCCCACTCCTCAACACAGAATTCTTTCAGCTGTGAGATGTTTGAGGGTTTTCTTGCATGTACAGCCCATTTCAAGTCACCCCACAACAGCTCAATGTGATTAAGATCTGATGATGAGCTTGCTAGGTCTTGCTGCAGCAAAGCATCTCCAAACCATGACACTTCCACCTCCGTGTTTCACAGTTGGTATGAGGTTCTTTTCCTGGAATGCTGTGTTTGGTCTACGCCAAACACATCCTCTGTTTTGGTGTCCAAATAATTCAGTTTTAGATTCATCTGTTCAAAGAACATTATTCCAGAAGTCCTGGTCTTTGTCTGTGTTCTCTGTGGCAAACTTCAGTCTAGCCTTCGTGTTTCTCTTGGAGAGCAAAGGTTTCTTCTTTGCACGCCTCTCATGCAATTTAAACTTGTGCAGTCTCTTTCTGATTGTAGAGGTATGCACTTTCACATCAACAGTAGCAAGAGCCTGCTGTAGGTCCCGTGATGACATTTTTGGGTTTTTGGAGACTTCTTTTAGCATCTTGCGGTCTGCTCTTGGGGTGAACTTGCTTGGACCACCAGACCTGGGCATGTTGGCAGTTGATTTGAATGTCCTCCACTTGTAGACTATTTTCTGGACAGTGGAATGGCTGATTTCAAATTCTTCTGAGATATTTTTAAATCCCTTACCAGGGATAAGCTGCTACAATCTTCTTTTTGAAGGCCTCGGACAGCTCTTTCGATCTCACCATGGTGTTCACTCTCACTTCAACAGTCAGGAGCACACCAAACTAAATGTCTGAGGTTTAAATAGGACAAGCCTCCTTCAAATTGCTGAGTAACGATGTTCTAACCATGTGTACCTGATGTGATACACCTGTGTGTGATTTTAGCCAGTTTAACCTTTTAAGTGTGAGATTTTGCGTGCCCCTAGTGGCAGAGCGTGACACTGCGCCTGTCATCTCATTCTTACATGATCGGCTCCATTGAGGATTTGTACTGATTTGTACTGATCTGCCAGTTTCAGAAGGTGGCAGACATCCGTTGGAGGACTCAATGGATGACACGTAATACACCAAAGAAGAAGAACTCCTCATTTCCTTTTCCTGTTTTTAGCATTTTAGCCCAGAAAGCTAATATGGCTGCTGTCCATCATCGTGCACCGTCACTTAGTCGGCTTTGTATGCAGAAAATAGCTGTGGGATACAAGTGAAATTTATGTGTAATCATAAGACTTTGTAGATGTGGTAGAGACCGTAAATGACCAACAGAATGCAAAATAATGACCACGATGGGTGAAAACGCAGCAACCACGGCAGCGAGCGAGTCCCCTTAGCCACCAGTAAGTGAGGATTTTTTTTTTTTTAATATTGTACTGATTTCTTGTTCATATACATTGAAGATAAGATGATGAGGTATCTCTGCACAAAAAATGGTGTCAAAAGACTGAACCATTCTTTGTGTAAATACGTCCAAAGTCCAGTTTTGACTGAGTTATGGAATTTAAAGAGGTGTTGCGACATTATGCAAATTAGATGCATAAATTTATTCCTATCTGAAACTTTGGATCATATTTTACATCTTTCTAATTGACAGTAAGCCATTATCTCTCAACACTTTCAAGTTATAGCCTTGGAAATCTGAACTAGTTTATTGACAAAAAATATTTACCACTCTTGACCACTAGGGGTTATGTCACAATTCCGTGACAGACACACTCAGAGAGTTAAAGGGCCTATATCATGCTATTTTAAGCCTTTCAGAGTAAACTATATGCATGTACGTGATAGTATATTACCCTTGGTACACTGGAGAATGAATTTCTTATGAAATATGAGTTAGTTTCGTGAGCTACTTTTCCAACCCGGAAGTAAGATGCCTTGATCTCTGAGGCTCTGCCTCTCCTTCTTGTGGCTGCCGCCCATTTCATGACGATAATAAACTCCAACCATTTCTGACGAGTAGGCTCTTCTTTAGGAAGGCTGAACAAACTCCTAAATCTCTCACAGCCAAAGACACATTTACGCCACTTAGAAGACATTGTCTTACGTAAAAAAGCAAGCAGTTGTTGTCACTGAGCAGATTAGGTGCGAGAGGAACTACTTCTTCACAGCGTCAATGCTAAAGTGAAAGAGTTTTGCCGATCACCGCTCCGTTAGCTGCACGGAGAAAGTGGGTGTGTGCGTTAGCCTGGGGGCGGTGCTGGCAGCACAGGCATTTCCTGGAGTGGGCGGCTCACCCACGTTCATACGTATGAATGTGGGGACCCAGTCATTATCAGGGACAGGGCGGAGCAGCAGCTCAGAGAGCAGGGTTGAGGAGGAATACTCAGAGATGCGTGAATGGAGCAAAATACCACTTTGGGTGTGTTTTTGGTGAGGAATTAACATTATAACATGCTTAAAAGCTCAAAAAAATCGATTTTGCTTGATATAGGCCCTTTAAGTGGGAAAAAATGTGAGGGGGGGGGGGTCCTAATTTATTTTTCACCAGAAATTGCATATTTATTTATTTATTTTTATTTTTTTTGTGAGGGGGTCCTAATTTATTTTTCACCAGAAATTGCATGTTTTTAGAATTACATTTTACAAAAAAATTCTTTTTTTTTTTTGTCTTTTCTTAAGTTTTAATTGTTTAGTTATATTACTTGAATCTGTGGGGATCATGAAATGATGAGACTGGATTATTTCTCAGTATGGTTTATTCATCTCAACTCCCCAGCTCTCTCTCTCTGTCAGGAAAAAAGAGAAAGAGCTGCGGTAAACCCACATACATTTATACCCACACATCAAACACAGAATCACACCATCAAGTCACATCCTTCTATTTACACTTAATCACTCCAAAGTCCTCTTTGCTCTTCTGTCTGACCCCAGGAGGTCAGACAGTCCTTTCCTCTGACTTCCTCCCAAGTCTGCAGGTGGTCCAGACTCATTGTCCATCTGAGGCGTGATGTCAATACACACCGCAAGCTTAAAGTCCTTCTATGCTTGGGTCTCTGCAGTGAAATATGTGAGCTACATAATGTTACCATTATGGGCGCTACATCACTCCCCCCCCAAACGCCAAAGAATGGACACACTCGATAACCATATCCTAATGGCAATACAGCATATGTCACCCCCCACCTGCGGAATTTACAGCACGGCCTACACAGTTTGATCGCAACACACATCACTCTGCCCGTAGTCTGGGCTTCAACCTCCTCCCAAACTTGCTGTACGCAGGCTTCACAGCCTGTGTTGTGCCGTCCTGCGGCGAATCTGTGGAATGAGGGGGAGAAAGGTTATTTGTCCCCTGCGAGGGCTCCAGGGGCCATTCCCTGGGCGGTCTGCCGCGTTGAGGCGTCCTCGCCGGTCGTACAGATTCGTCATGCAACACAAAGGCAGGCTTTAATCTATCAATACTGATTGTTTCTTTCCTGCCCCCCAAATCTAGCACAAAATATTTCTCCCCGGTTTCCAGCACTCGAAATGGACCGTCATATGGTGGGCGGAGACTGTGTCGCTGAGCGTCATGCCTGACAAAAACAAATTCAGCGTTTTGTAAAGCCTTGGGAACAAAAACACGAGGAAAAGTGTGATGAGTGGGGCCCGGGAGCATTTCTGCTCCCGTGCCAATCAGAGGTCCCCGCACCAGGGGGCGCCCTGGTGCCGCATGGGCTGGTAGGAACTCGCCGGGCAGCCTGAGAGGTTGCGCAAAAACCAATTCTGCGGGTGAGGCATCTAAGTCCTCTTTGGGTGCCGAACGCAACCCCAATAAAACCCATGGTAGTTTGTTTACCCAATCTGCATCCGTGAGCGACGCTCTGAGGGCTGCCTTCAAAGACCTGTGAAAACGCTCGCATAAACCGTTGGCCTGGGGGTGATAAGCGGTAGTGTGGTGGACTGCTGCTCCTAAGCCGCTGGCCATTGCTGACCACAGCTCCGACACAAATTGAGGTCCCCTATCGGACGTAATGTCCGACGGAACCCCGAACCGCGCTACCCAGGCTGTTAAAAAAGCGCGAGCCACCTCTGCCGCTGTGGTCGACGTTAACGGGACCACTTCCGGCCAACGTGTGGTTCGGTCCACCATTGTCAAGAGACGTGTGAACCCTTGTGACAGCGGCAGGGGGCCCACTAGGTCTACGTGCACATGATCGAATCTCTTAGCCGGAATGTGGAAAGGTTCTAAAGGGGCTTTCGTGTGCCTGTGGACTTTGGCCCGCTGGCAAGCCATGCAGGCTTTCGCCCACTCCTTCACGTGCTTGTGCAGGCTCGGCCAAACAAACTTCTCCGCTACCATTTTCACCGAAGCGCGTACTCCCGGGTGCGCCAGGGAGTGCACCGCGTCAAAAACGTGATGGCGCCATGCAGCCGGCACCACTGGGCGCAGTCGCCCGGTGGATTCGTCGCAGATTAGAGGGGGTGAACCGGTTTGTAAACTTTTGCTCTCCAGCCTTAACCCTGTTGGTCCAGACAGGAGCGTGCGCACGTCTGCGTCTCCGCTCTGCTCCGCTGCCATGGCTGCATAATCTATCCCCACGTGAACAGGGGCCGCGTGCGCATCCGCGCTGTTACCCCACCCCGCGTCTGCGGTAGTACAACCCGCTTCTGCGAGGACAGGCGCTGTTACCGCGCGTGAGAGACAGTCCGCTACTACGTTGAGTTTACCGGCTACGTGCTGAATATTGGTGGTAAATTCCGAAATTGCGGCCAGCTGTCTCTGCTGCCGTCCTGACCACGGTTCTGAAATTTTGGACATTGCAAAAGTGAGCGGTTTGTGGTCGACAAACGCGGTGAAACGTCGCCCCTCCAGCCAGAACTGGAAATGGCGAATGGCCAGGTGGAGCGCTAGCAGCTCCCTGTCAAACGCGCTGTATTTCCGCTCAGCATCGCGCAAGGACCTGCTGAAAAAAGCGAGCGGTTGCCAAACCCCGGCGACTTGCAGCTCCACAACGGCCCCTATGGCCACATCTGACGCGTCAGTGGTTAGCGCTATGCGGGCTGATGGGTCTGGGTGAGCCGGCAGTGCTGCGTCTGCCAGTGCTTTTTTAACCTCTGTGAATGCGCGCTCCCGCTCCGGGGACCACTCGATCGCATTGGAGGGCTTCTGCTTTTTAAGCGCGGTGTATAACGGTTGCATAAGCTGCGCTGCGTGGGGTATGAAACGGTTATAAAAATTTACCATTCCTAAAAACTCTTGCAACGCTTTGACCGTTTGTGGCTGGCGAAACTCCGCCACTGCGCATACTTTGGCCGGCAGAGGGATTGCTCCCTCTGGGGAGACGCGGTGTCCTAAAAAATCGATTTGTGCTACGCCAAAATGGCGCGTGGCTGGGTTGATTATCAACCCGTGCGTTTCCAACCTCTGAAAAACCGTGGTGAGGTGTTTTTCGTGTTCCTCCTCGGAGGCACTGGCGACTAAAATATCGTCCAAGTAGACAAAAACGAAAGGGAGGTTGCACAACACGGCATCCATCATTCGTTGGAAGGTTTGCGCGGCGCCTTTAAGGCCAAAAGGCATGCGTAGAAATTCAAAAAGTCCGAACGGGGTTATTACCGCTGTTTTGGGAATGTCCTCTGGTCGGACCGGGACCTGATGATAACTGCGGACCAGGTCTATTTTAGAAAAAATGCGCGCCTTCGCTAAGTGCACTGAGAAATCCTGGATATGTGGAATTGGGTAGCGGTCCTGCGCTGTGGCATTGTTTAACCTGCGGTAATCACCACAAGGTCTCCACAAGCCGTCAGCCTTAGGCACCATATGCAGGGGGGAGGCCCAGGCGCTCTTCGAGCGGCGAATTATGCCCAACCTTTCCAGGTTGGCGAACTCCTTGCGCGCAATGGAGAGCTTAGCTGCATCCAAGCGCCGAGCTTTCGCAAAAACTGGTGGGCCAACTGTGGTGATAAAGTGCTCCACCCCGTGCTTCGCCACCTTAACTGAAAACGTGGGAACTGTGAGTGCTGGAAACTGGGTTAGAAGAGTGTGAAACTTGCCGCCTGCTGTGGCAACGTTGGTCTGTACTGGCGGCGGGGACACTCGAACTGCACAAGGGATAGAACAAAAGGAGAGTGCATTTACTCGGCGTCTATTAACCAGATCCACTAACAAGCCATGTGAGCACAAAAAATCAGCGCCTAACATGTTGAAACTCACCGCCGCTACTATGAAGGTCCATTCATAGGTGCGGCCGTGCAAGGACAGGCGCAGAGTCCTTTCCCCGAAAGTTTTGATCGACGAGCCATTCGCCGCCGTTGCCCCGTCTCCGCGGGGTCCCACCACCCGATCTGCATAGGTCGCGGTGATGAAACTCCTCTGGGCTCCGGTGTCCACGAGGAATTGCCGTCCGGAGCCCGCGTCTGTTAGATAAAGCAGCTTGTTCTGTTCGCCAAGAGTCGAAGCTGCTAACGATCCCCGGCCCGGGCATTTCCCTGTTGTCTTGAAACTGCACGGCGGGATGCATCTGTGCGCCTTCTCAGCGAAGCGTCGATGGTAGGAACAGAGGCCATCTCCTCCTCTGTTTCGGGACCGCGCCGCTGCCGTCGTTGCTGGGGTTGCTCCTGCTGCCTCCGGCTCCTCACTGCCCCCGGCCACCGCGCCGAGGTCTGCTGCTGCCACGGAGGTCTCCTGCTCGTCGCAGGCGTCGAGGAGCCGCTGCGCTTCCTTGGCCAGCGCGCGGAAGTCTTGCTGGTTCACACACCTCATGCCAGACAGGGTACCTCTCATGTGTGCTGGGAGGGTCCTCAAGAAGATGTGTTTGAACAGAAACGTATCGTTGTCTGTCCCGATCAGCTGCAGCATGTCCTCCATGAGGTCGGTCGCTCTGTGTCCTCCTCTGTCGCGCAGGTCCAGAAGCTGCCTGGCCCTCACCTCGGCTGATGGCACAAAACTCTCGATGAGGGCAGCTTTCAGCGCGTCGTACTTGCCAGCAGCGGGCGGCTGCTGCACCAGGCTCCGCACACATCGAGCTGTGCAGCTGTTGAGTCTTGCGATGACATTATGAAACTTGGTGTCATCTGCTGATATTCCCCCAAGCACGAACCGCGATTCCGCGTGTTGGAACCACGAGTGCGGGTCGTCTTGCCAGAACTCGGGAAGCTTAATCGAGCCTGTGCTCGTGCGGCCGGTCCCCGGTGAATCCGGGTCAGGGTAACGTTCTCCTGGCATCGTACGTCTTGGTCACCAATGTGGGGATCATGAAATGATGAGACTGGATTATTTCTCAGTATGGTTTATTCATCTCAACTCCCCAGCTCTCTCTCTCTCAGTCAGGAAAAAAGAGAAAGAGCTGCGGTAAACCCACATACATTTATACCCACACATCAAACACAGAATCACACCATCAAGTCACATCCTTCTATTTACACTTAATCACTCCAAAGTCCTCTTTGCTCTTCTGTCTGACCCCAGGAGGTCAGACAGTCCTTTCAGGCTCTCGCTCCAGATCCTCTGACTTCCTCCCAAGTCTGCAGGTGGTCCAGACTCATTGTCCATCTGAGGCGTGATGTCAATACACACCGCAAGCTTAAAGTCCTTCTATACTTGGGTCTCTGCAGTGAAATATGTGAGCTACATGATGTTACCATTATGGGCGCTACAAATCTAACATTACTGTTAAAATTGATATTAAATATCCTTGTTCAAATACTGTATGTTAAAAAACACACAGGCTTTCATAGGGTGTCTTAATTTTGTCACATGACTAACTCTATGGTGATGCTAGTGGTTGTTGCTAACTTCTGGGAACTATTTTGCACTCCATGATCTGCCATTGCTGTAGGAAAAAGTGGTGTATTGGATTCAGCAGAGCTGAGTTAAACACCTGAGTGTACCTTGTTATTCTAACAAAACATTACTTACCCAGAATGCAGGACTTTTCGTAATTCCTATAGTCTCTAAAAGTACTATAGGTGGTAGAGCTTTCAGTTATCAGGCTCTTCTCTTATGTAACCAGTTTCCATCCTGGGTCAGACATTTTCTCCATTTTTAAGATCAAGCTGAAAACTTTTCTATTTGCCAAAGCTCTGATTAGACTTTCCACATATATTATAGTCATAGGAATGTTACTTATTATCATCTACTCTGTCTACTGTTACACTACTAGTTTTTGAATGTAGTGTGAAGGTCTGTGTCAACAGGGCCTGGCTACACATGTTTGCTCATGTGTTTGAGCTGTGTGACTAGCTAGCTAAGGAAAACGACAGCATGCAGTAATCAAAAGCTAATCACAACTTTTGATTGGACTATGCATAGGTTATAGTTACAGTATATAAAGGTTTCTATTAATATCTACTACTAAATTTCCATTTTTGTGCTGACGACACTATTATATACACCTCAGCACCCACTCCATACTTCACTCTTTCTAGTTTTCAAACAGCTTTTAATACTTTACAATTTTTTTTTTTATAATTTGCAGCTTGTTTTAAATTCAGACAAAACCAAATTAATGTTATTCTCAAATTCAAAGACAAAGCCAAAGGACTTGAAACCCATTACCACTATTCAGGATACACTGATTGAGAAGGTATCACAATAGACATCTCTTGGGAATGTATTAGATGACTGTCTTTCTTTCACTCCTCATATTCAGCTTCTGGTAAAGAAGCTAAAATTGAAGCTGGGTTTTTATTTTAGAATTAAGTCTTGCCTTTTTTTCAGGCTAAAATAAAGACTTGTTGCTTCCACCTTCACGGCTACACTTGATTATGGAGATATTATTTATAGGAATTCTCCCTCACACAGTTTGGCTATGCTCAACTCTGTTTATCATGGTGCACTAAGGTTCATTACGAATTTTAAAGCTCGTTCTCACCACTGCCTTTTATATAGCCGTGTTGGTTGGTCTGATTTGTCCTGGCGTTGACGTAAACATTGGCTCATTTTTATTTATAAATGTATTTTACTGGACGGGAGTGTTGGCCTAGGTGTAGAGCATCCGCCCCACAACCGGGAGGCCGGGGTTCAAATCTTGACTGGGTCATGCCAAAGACCATATAAAAGTGGAACTTCCTGCTGTCCAGCTTGGTGCTCAGCAGCAATGGAACAGAGGAGGGAAATGTTGGTTACCCAGCCACAGTGGGTGCACAAGTCAAATGTACCCCCTGCGCCGGTCCCAAGCCCGGATAAAATGGGCAGGGTTGTGTCAGACTGTCAACTGTGGAACTAATTGTGTCCTGTCAAAATAAATATGGATCATGATGGTAGGTCTGCTTCCATCATATTTACAGGTTTTCATTATCCAGAAAGCAAGTTCATATGGTCTTAGGTCACAGGATTTGTTTTTATTGTCTGTTCCATTAGTCAGAACTGAAAGTGGAAAAATGCTTTTATGTTTGCTGCTCCCTTTGACTGGAACACCTTGCAAAATGAGCTGAAACTGAAGGAGCCGGTCTCACTGAACACTTTTAAAGGGCTACTGAAGGAGTTGGAGGCACAAATTTCTGTTAGTAGATGTTTGAACAGGTTTTAATGTCACTAAGCCTACATTTGCTGAGCACTTGTACTTTTATCTATTGACTGTCTATTTCTTACATGTATGATGATCATGGTGCTGTTTTAATGTCGTTAATATCTATAACTTGTAAACTGTGCTGCTGCCCATCTTGGCCAGGACACTTTTGTAAAAGAGATTCTTAATCTCAATGAGTCTTATCCTGGTTACGCCTCGGTGCAACGGAGGCATACGGTAATCACTCAGTGTGGTTGTGTGTGTGTATCTGTCTATTGCCAGTTTTTCAACTCGCCCGGTCAAAATTCAGTGGAACTAAAGGCTTGTACCATTGTATCGCCATATTTTCACGACTTTTAATTTGTCAGAATTTCAAGGTAAGGGTTTGTTTTCAAAATAAACACAAATTTAACTCACCATTTCTGTCAGTGCAGCCGCGAAAAAAAGGTATTGTAATAACTGTCCCGCTCCAGTAGCGGTTGGAGTGCCACTTTTTTATAGCCCCCCATGCTACCATGCCACAGGCACCGAGGCATCAGTGCCTCGGTGTTTTCATTAAATAAATGAAATGTACATGTTTGTACATGATTGGTTGTACGGTTGAATGACAATAAGGGTGATTTAATTTAATTTAATAAAGGTTTAATAATAACTAATAATAATATGTCTACTACTTCACTGCTATTTTGTGTGCAGAATGTGCAGGCACAGCGTCAGAGGGGCTCAACTATATGCATGCATTTGCTTCTCGTCGTAGCTAGCTTGTAATCAAAAGCAAGTCAAAGCTTCTCTCTTTATTCTGTTTTCTTTGTATGTTATTGTCATCTTGATGAATATTATGTCTGCTCTTGTTTTACTTCTTCTGCCACCTCTCCCCCCTCCAAACCAGTTCTTGCTATAAGGGAGTTTGGTTTTTTTTTTGTTTTTTTATCCCCACTGTTGCCGAGTACTTGCTCATAGGGGTAAATTGTTGGGGTTTCCTTTTCATGATTAGTCCATTATGTGTCTGGCACCTTGAAACGACCTTGTAACTTTTTTCTACTCATCTAGACCAGGGGTTGGCAACCTCAACTACACAAAGAGCCATTTTGACAGATTTTTGACCAGCAAAATCCTCATGGAGCCACAAAAGCATCTGAGCCTGAAAACTGAAATGCTACCAGTACAAACTGGCCCAATGCCATCAATACTAAGGGGATTTTCCTTAAAAAAAACTACAACTTTTTTCCAAGATTTGTGAAATTTTTGGGATAAATTTACTGATTTTCTAATAAATTTGTCAAAATTTTCCTTGGAAATGTTTTGCTTTTTTAGGCAAAACTGCAGCCTCCTGACACATAAATTTGACATTTTTCCTCGTTAAAAAAATATAAATATTTCCAGTAAATTTGTGGGCCTTTTTCAGAAATGTGGGTTTTTTTTTTATAGCAAATATGCAAACGTGTTTTTTCCCATAAAATTGCAACTTTTCCCCCTAAATCTGTCATATTTCTGGCATAAATTTTCTGTTTTTCTAATAAATTTCTTCTGTTCACTCTTGTAAATTTGTTACAATTTTCAGGTACATTTGCAGCATTTTTCACATAAATTTATAATATTATCCTCAAAAAATGTCAACTTTTCCAGTAAATTTTTTTCAGCAGAAATTTTGTGATAATTTCTTGCACATTTTGTTGCTGCCTTTTCCTCATAAAACTGCAACCCTTTTTCCTGAATTTATGAGAATTTGTGGCATAAATTTTCAGCCTTTGTTATTTTTGTAGAAATTTTTCCTCCCACAAATTTGTGTCCTCTTTTTACTGAAAGTTTTTACTTTTTTTGTCAAGGCCTTAAGGAGCCATTTGCTGTTGGCAAAAGAGCCACATGTGGCTCCAGAACCTCAGGTTGCAGACCCCTGATCCAGACGACCCAAGTTGATTTAATGTTTTTGTTGGAAAGAGATTTTTTTCCCACCATTTAAAGAGTTTGAACTCTTCCTCATTCCAAAATAGCCTTCCATAGGGCCCCCCAAAAAGCTAGAAACGTCCCTGGCTTGGACCCTAATGACCAGTTTGACGGCAGTCAGAGATGTTGTGTATTTTTGTGTATATGTGTGTATCCAGCGGTGCCCTGCAACAGTAAAACCACCTAATTAACCCTCCTGGTGTGACATCATGTGATTAAATTAAACCGCATCATCTCCCCGCGGGTTTCGCCTGGAAACAAACCCTGACGATTCGCTCACTAAGCTTTAATTTTCCAAACCTGTTCCAGCGGCCTCGACGCTAAAGATAATTACCGGCTTCATCTCGGGTGGGTTTTTGTTCGGCACATCCGTTCATTAATAACAATAGGAGGTTGGAGGTTAAAAACTCATTTAATTGCCTTTATATTAATGACATTATGAATAGCAGGGACTGCTGGAGTCTAATTCTGTCCGGTAGTTAGTCTATGTACGGGGCCCCCTGGAGGGCCGCTCATTTTACTGGAATTACACTACAACAAAGGGGGGGGGGGCTAGAATTAATGTGCAGGACAGTATAACGGCGATGACAAACAGGCTCTGCAGTGAGGAATTATCCTGAAAAATGGCCACGCTCCACTCACCGCCATCCCTACTCCAACGCACTCATAAGCAGGGCCGTTTTTAGGGGTCCGTTTTTAGGGGCCCTATGCAAGATTGTGTTGGGGCAACCAGCGGCGGGGGGGGGGGGGGGGGGGGTGATTCTGGAATGAGGAAGAGGTTAAAATCTCCAACAAAAACATGAAAAATGGATAAACTTGGGTCATTGTACTGCACCATTACAGAGAATAAAAATGTGACCAGAATCCACATGAATATTAAAAAGTTACCAGAAAAAAAAAGCAAAAATTTAGGAGAGAAAAAAATGAGAATTTATGAGAAAAAAGTAGCAAATTTGCAATGAAAATGTTTGTAAATTTACAAAAAAAGTGGAAAATTTACAACAGAAAAGTCACAATTTTACAAAAAAAAAAAAACATAAAAAAAGCCATAGACAGGAAAAAAAAAAAAATTTGTGAGAAAAAAGTGGCACATTTATGAGAAAATATTTGCAAATTTAGAAGAAGAATGTTACAAATTTATGTTAAGATTTTTATCCCTCACCAGTCGAAGATTCCTTTGGGCAAAGACCAAAGGGGGATTATGCCATGGGGCGGTCCGTCCGTCCATCCATCTGTCTGTCCCACTTTTGTGAAGTCATCTCTTCCTACAGTTTTTTCAGATTGTTTTGCAAGTTGGTACCAGGATTTGATATACACTGATGATTTGCATATTGTAATTTGGCTCTGATCGGATCATTTTTGAAGGAGTTTTGGGGCGAAAGGTCAAATGTCAAGGTTGGCATTCCCTATGCCCTATTACTATAGAACAAGTAAAGCTACAGTAGGTCACCAAACGTGGTACACCGGTTCACCCTGTGACCTTCAACTGTGACTATGGGTTTAGGGTCAAAAGGTCAACATTATCATTCTCTTTGCAGTATTACTATTACCATGACCTCTGACTGTGGGTTTGGGGTCAAAAGGTCAGAATTTAAAAGAAAAAGTTGCACATTTGCAATGATTTTTTTTGGCAAATTTACATAAAAGTAGCAAGTTTATGAGGAAAAAATTCTAAATTGACAAAATATGTTGAGAATTTGGGATTTAAAAGTAACATACAAAAAAATCACAAATTTGTGAGACAAAAGTGTGAAATTTAAAAAAGTCACAAATTTATGAAAAAAACCCATTGAGTATTTATAACAAAACTAAGAAATTTGCAGTAAAAAAATATAAATTTTACAAAAAACAGCAAATTCATAAAGTCACAAACTTACAAAAAATCTGTATATGAAAAAAGTTTCAAATTTACTAAGAAAATGTTTCAAATATGTAATAAAGTTGCACATTTTCCAAAGAAAAGGTAGCAAACTTAGGAGAAAAATTCACAAATTTACCTGAAAAAAAAGTTGCAGTTTTATGAGAATAAAACCACAAATTTATGAGAAGAAAACTGCAAGTTAACTTTATTCTTGGAGAATAATTCTGAGGAAAAAAGTCAGAATTCTGAGGGTTTTTTTCTCACAATTGTGAAAAAAGTAATGAATCCATTTTTCTTCCATAGAACAATGTTGTAAATTTATGACAAAAAGTTTTTTATCCTTAAAGTTGCAAATTTATGAGAAAAAAGTTGCAAATTTATGAGAAATTAAGGTGCAATTTTTTGTGTTTCGGCTGCTTCCGTTCGGGGTTGCCACAGCGTATCATCACCTTATATCGCGATGATCTGCATGTTGATTTGGCAAGGATTTTTACGTTGGATGCCCTCCCTGACACAACCCTGTCCATTTTATCTGGGCTTGGGACCGGCACATGGAGTACACTGGCTTGTGCATCCCCTGTGGCTGGGTTACCAATTTTTCCCTCCATTATTGCTGAGCACCAAGCTGGACGGCAGGGAGTTCCATTTTTATATGGTGTTTGGCATGACTTGGCTGGGATTTGAACCCCGGCCTCCCAGTTGTGGGCTGGATGCTCTACCTCTAGGCCACCACTCCGGTTCACAAATGAAGGTGCAAATATATGAGGAAAAAGGTGCAAATTAACAAAAAAAGCCAGCAAATTTGTGTGACATGGATTGTATATTTTTAAGAAAATAGTTGAAAATTTATGAGAAAAAAAGTTGCAGATTTACAAGAAAAAAATTACAAACTTTTGGAAAAAAAATGTTGCAAATTTATGCTATAGTCACCACCCTGCACTCCGTCATCACCCACCTGGATCAGAAAGACACGTATGCCAGACTCCTGTACATTGATTTCAGTTCAGCATTCAACACCATTATTCCCCAGAGACTGATGGAGAAATTACTCCTTCTCGGTCTGAACACCGCCACATGTCTCTGGATCCTGGATTTCCTGACCGAGAGACCTCAGTCCGTGTTGGAAACAACATCTCCAACTCCATCATGCCGAACACTGGATCCCCTCAAGGCTGTGTACTCAGCCCACTGTTGTTCACGCTTCTAACACATGACTGTGTGTCCAGACACGAGGGGAACCAGATTATTAAGTTTGCGGATGCACCACAGTAGTGGGACTTATTCAGAGGAATGAGGAATCAATGTACAGGGAAGAAGTGAGAGACCTGGAGGGCAGTTGCAGGGAGAACAATCTGGTGCTCAACGTGGACAAAACGAAGGAGATGATTATCGACTTCCTGCGGTCACGGCCTGAACACGTCCCTCTCTGCATCAGCGGCCATTCGGTGGAGAGAGTGGAGAACGTCAAGTTCCTCAGAGTGCAGATCTTGCAGGACCTGACCTGGAGCAAGAATTCCTTGGGGATCAGGAAGCGGGCCCAGCAGAGACTGCACTTCTTGAGGAAACTCAAACAGGCCTCTCTCCCCATCTGCATCCTCAGGACCTTCTACAGAGGTGTGGTGGAGAGTGTTCTGACGTACTGCGTTGCTACATGGTACTCCAGCTGCAGTATGTCAGACAAAAAAGCTCTGCAGAGTATAGTTAAGGGAGCTGAGAAGGTAATTGGAGTTTCCCTCCCCTCTGTTCAAGAACTTTTTCAGAGCCGTTGTAGGAGCAGGGCACTGAACATTGTCAAGGACCGTTCTCACCCTCTGCATAAACACTTTGAACTGCTGCCATCTGGCAAACGATTCCGGAGCATCAGAGGCAGAACCACCAGACTGATCAACAGCTTCCTTCCACAAGCTGTTAGGATGCTGAACAGATGATCCGGAATCTTTTATAAAATATTACTGCACTTTATGGACATTATGTATATTATATGTATATTATAGTTCTAGTTAGTTTTAAGTATTTATTTCACTTAGCTACCTTGACTCACTTAGCCATTTTAATTGGTATTTTATATATAGGCAGTTATTATCACCTTAAACTGCAACTGTAATAAGTTAATATTACTGTTAAAACCAAATGTGTCTCAGGGATGTGTGAATGGCTGTTGGGGTGGGGGTGGGGGGTGTGAGTGTGTTTTAAATTATGTTCTTTTTATATATATGGATGCCTAGAGAAACACAATTTCATCTTGCTTGCACTACAGTTGTATGTATAGCATCATGACAAAAAAAAATGATTGATTGATTATGACAAAAGGGTTTTTTTTTTATCCTTAACATTTTAGATTCAAATGTATCTTTCCATTTATGTAAGATGGTAGAAAACTAAAGATTTATGATAATGATGTGGTGGTGGTGATTCTCTTTTTTCCCCAGCCCCTCCTAAATTTACGCCTATGTTAACATTGCAAAAAAAAAAAAGACAATAATTGGTGGAAACATTATGCATTTCCTGTGTTGGAAATCATTTTTTTATGCTTGCAGACCGGAGCAGAACCACCCTGCTCATTATTCAAATGTTTAATTAGCATTCAGATGTATGGTTAGGCATACACAACAAAATCTGCTCCAGCAACCAGAAAAACCTGAAAAAAAAAAAAGAAACTGGAGGGATAACAGGAATTTAAATGAGTTAAAATGCCAACGCTTGGCTGAAATTAGCTCTTTGCAATATTCATGGGTGAAATGGGCCTGGCTGAGAGGCATTTTCATTATCATTACTGCTAAGTAGAGGACGATTTAGTCATCAGGACCCAGGCTGCTGTGGTTTTTATTTCAGAGGAGGGAAGGATTCACCTCTACAGGACGGGGGGGGCGGAAGAGGGGCTGATTAACGGCCGGGCACAGGGCCGTTTCTGTTAAGAAAGCAGAGTGTGCAACCGCTATACAGGAGCCATCAGCCAACAGGGGAAATCCTTAACCTTTTTTGGGAGGAGAATTAAAACCGTCTAACTTTTTCCCCCTTTAAACTTGCAGCTTTTTTCTCATGATTTGCATCATTTTTTTCACAACTGTCACATGGTTTCTGGCTTAATTTTTTTCTATTCATCTAGACCAGGGGTCTGCAACCTGTGGCTCCAGAGCCACATGTGTCTCTTTTGTCCATATTCAGTGGCTCCTTGTGGCTTTGAAAAATGGTCACAAATAAAGTCACTAATGTACAAGAAAAAGCTGCAAATTAAAGAAGAAAAATTCTAAAATATCAGAGAAAACTGACAAAAATTTATGAGAATATGTTGTTTGTTTATAAGAACAAAATTGTGAATCTTCAAGATAGTTACAAGAAAAAAAAATGCAAATTTACATGAAGAAAAAATCTGAGGAAAAAGCTACATCCACAAGAAAAAAGCCCCATATTTATGAAAAAAAGTTGGATTTTTTTTTAAGTCACAAATTTATGTGGCAAATTTAGTTAAAAAGCTGCAAATTAAAGAGGACAAAGTCACAAATTTGAGAGAATAATTATGCACACTTTTAAGAAAAAAGTTGCAAATTTAGAAGAAAAAAGTTGCAAATTTATGAGAAAATGTTGCAAATTTAGAAGAAAAAAGTTGCAAATTTAGAAGAAAAAAGTTTCTAATTTACAAGAAAAAAGTTGCTAATTTACAAGAAAAAAGTTGTAAATTCACAAGAAAAAAGTTACAAATTTTTTAAAAAACTTGCAAATTTATGTGAAAAAACTTGCAGACTTAGAAAGAGAGTTGTATATTTACGAGGAAAAAAGTTAGATTTACAAGAACAAAGTTCCAAATTTACATGAAAAAGTTGCAGACTTACAAGAAATTTACAAGAAAAAGTTGCAAATTTATCAGAAAAAAGTTGCAGCGAATACAAGAACAAAGTTACACATTTGAGAAAAAAGTATCAAATTGAGAGAAAAAAGTTGCAAATTTAGGAGAAAGATTGCTGGTTTTCAGGAAATGAGTTGCAAATATATTTTATATTTGGGAGAAAAAAATCAGAAGTTCAGAGGGAAAAGGCCTCAAATTTATGAGATTGAAAATTTAAGTGAAAAATATAAAATTTATCTTCAATAAAAACTTGTACATTTGTAAAAAGGGTGCAAATTTAAAAAGACAGTAAAAAGCTGTTCATGAGAGCAATGTCGCGGTTTTATTTGGCCCTTTTACCTTTTAGAGCTGAAATTTGTGGCTCCATGCAGTTATTTCTTGTGGGGCCAAAAGGTGGAGGTTGCTGATCCCTGATGTAGACAACCACCCAAGTTTAATTTTAAATGTTTGTGTTGGGAAAGGAACATCAAAAATACCCCCAACCCCCCTCACACACACAATGCTACCTAGGACCCCCCAAACACAAAACCCTTAAAACATCTCTGACTACAATAATACTAATAGTCCCCCCCCCCCCACCGAACAGTTACTCTTTAGAAAATGTTCTGGTTATTGCCCCCCTCCCCCCGCCTCCAACAGTGACATGAAACATCCACCCATGTCCTTCAGCGTTCCTCCTCCCTCTACCTGCATGAATAAAGCAGAAGTAGCTGAATTCTTGTAGCATAAGGCTCCTGACTAAATAGCACAAGGAGCTTATTAGTTTACACCAGCCTGAAATGAGGCCAAGGGGGGGTGGATGATGAATGCGGAGATTTCCCCGAGCAAAAGGCTGACCTGGATACGGCTGCTCTTCCTCCGCTTCCCCGGTGCCAAGTGGGCCACCATTTTTCACCGGCCGCGCACTTAGCTCATGGATAGGCTCGCGTGGTCAGCCCATGCTAACGCTAGTCTGTGGTTGGTCTCATGTAGGAAGGGATGTTTCTAGGGGTTTTTTGTGGTGGTGGTGGGGGGGGGGGCTATACATGATTGTGTTTGGGGGCTCATGTTTTTGGAATGGGGAAGAGGTCAAACCTTTTAAAAGAAAAAAAAAAAACAAATCTGTCCCCTCCATCTTCAACATCCTTTGTCCAGTCTTCACCGCTCTTCATTGCTTTGAATAGTTGACCCCAAGTATTTAAACTCATCTTCCTTCATTACCTCTACTGCTTGCACTGTCACATTACATCTGCCTCCCTCTCATTCACACACACGCATTATGTCTGACTTCTATTGACTTTCATTCCTCTTCTCTCCAGTGCATACCGCTGCCTCTCCAGATTCTCTTCCACCTGCTCCCTACTCTCACTACAGATCACATTGTAGCCTGCAAACATATTTGTCTAGATGAACCAAAAAACAAAAAACTATTACATAGAATGAACATTCAACCAGCATCCACATGAACATTGCAAATTTACAAGAAAAAAAAATTGAGAAAAAAGTTACAAAATTACAAGAAAAAAAGGTGAAAATTTACTAGAAAAAAACATTTATTTACTCCAAAATGTTACAAAATTACAAGAAAAAAGCCATAAAATTACAAGAAAAAAGTCACAAATTTACAAGGAAAACGTATCAGATTTATCAGAAAAAAGTCACTCACAAGAGAAAAGCCACAAAATTACAAAAAATACAAGAAAAAATTAAAAGAAAAAAGTTACAAGAAAGTCACAATACTACAAGAAAAAAGTACAAAATTTATGAGAAAAAAGTCACAAAATTACAAGAAAAAAAGTAGCAAATTTATGAGAATTTTTTTTAATCAAGAAAAAAGTCATAAAACTACAAGAGTCACAAAATTACAGTAAAAAAACTACAAAATCTATAAGAATCACAAAAAATGTCACAAATTTACAAGGAAAAAGTATCAAATTTATAAGGAAAAAAAGTCACAAAACTACAAAAAGTCCCAAATTTACAAGGAAAAAGTCTCAAATTGAAGAGAAAAAAGTTGAAAGTTTTCAAGGAATAAAACATTACAAGGACAATATAGCAAATTTATAAAAAAAAATCAGTTTCACTGCAAATGTACAAGAAAAAAAAAAAAAGCTAATGTAATCCTCCCCCCCTCAAAAAAAAAAAACTAGGGTGCACCTGTAGCCCCACGATGGTTTCCCCTAGCAGCCGAGGCTCCCCATCACGTTTGTGTACTCCGCCTCACATCCAGGAACGCCTCTGTGCGCATCTCTCCCTCCGAACTCCTCCTGAAATCCTAATCCCTCCTCGGCCACTGGGGGCCTCGGCTGTAATTCGATCAAATGGTGCACACCCTTCCCCGCCACTTACTGGCCAATTAAGTCAAGTTCTCAGGCGGGGGGTCCAGCTGGCCAGGCGTTATCCGGGGATGAATTGATTGAAGCCATTCCACGTGCGTGAACCCCGCTTTAATGATGTCGGTGATAATACTTGTAATTCTTCTCAGTCAGGGGACACAGCTGTTACCGCCGTAATCCCCGTCCTGATAAAGCTGAAGTACCGCCGGGGCATTAATCTGACGGGTTTTTCCCCTCTCTTCCCTCGCTCCTGCAGTTCTTGTAGCTAATTCTACATCTGTGAAATGTGACATTGAAGGTGTGTGTGTGTGTGTGTGTGTGTGTGTGTGTGTGTGGCGGGGGCAAAGATGGAGGATTGGATTGGACTCTTAATGTCAAAAACGAACAAAAACAGACCCATCCTCAGAGGAGGGCAGCAGAGCCGTTTCTGGTTATGAAGCAGTGTGTGCAAATGCTACCCCCCCCCCCCCCCCACCAGCCACTAACGTCACAATAAAGTCACAAAATGTTGCACGTTTACGGTGAAAAAAGTTGTGAATTTATGAAGAAAAAAATGGCAAATTTATGAAAAAAAATCTGTGAATTTGACAGAAAAAAGATGAAAATTTACAAAAAAAAATGACAGATATACGAAAAAGTTGCAAATTTAAAAACAATCATAAATTCATGAGTAAAAAGTTGCATATTCA
This sequence comes from Pholidichthys leucotaenia, assembly GCA_020510985.1. Taxonomy (NCBI): domain Eukaryota; kingdom Metazoa; phylum Chordata; class Actinopteri; order Cichliformes; family Pholidichthyidae; genus Pholidichthys; species Pholidichthys leucotaenia. The sequence continues at coordinate 28,183,029 of CM035839.1, read as the reverse complement.
CAAGAAAAAAATTGCAAATTTTTAAGGGGAAAACAGTCAAAAATCTGTGGAAAAAGGTTGAAAATGTAGAAGAAAACAAGTCATAATTTTATGAGAAAAAACTTGCTAATGTACAATGAAAAAAAATCACATTTACCAGAGAAACGTCACAAAATTACAAGAAAAAGCAGTGAACGTCTGACAAAAATATTGGAAATTTACTAAAAAAGTTGCAAATTTAAAAGAAAACAATCACAAATTTATGAGAAAGAAGTAGCAAATTTAAAGAAAAGTAAAGTCCAATTACTGGTCGAACCTCGGATTCAGGAGGAGCAATGTGGTTTTCGTCCTGGCCATGGCACATCGGACCAACTCTTTACCCTTTTGAGAATCCTTGAGGGTTCGTGGGAGTTTGCCCAACCAGTCCACATGTGTTTTGTGGACTTGGAGAAAGCATTCAGCGGCATCCCTTGTGGTCTCTTGTGGGGGGTGCTGCGGGAGTTCTGGGTATGGTGATCGTTGTTACGAGCTATCTGGTCCCTATACGACCTATACAAGAGTTGCAAGAGACTGACCAGTCAGTCATTTCCAGTGAGAGTTGGACTGCACCAGGGTTGCCCTGTGTCACCGATCCTGTTCATAACTTTTTTTTTCCCTTGCCCTGTCAAGCAGCTAGGTGAGCAGAACAGAAATCTGCTTCCCTTATTGTGCCAAACAGATTTATTTTGCCAAAAAGAGCTTTATACAGTACATATATATGTACTGTATATTGTTGTAAACTCCTCTTGTAATAACTTTTAATACTTTATTTAAATTGTTCTACCCATGAAGGACCTAACAGGAGGGGAATGGGGAAAGGAGGTGTGGGGAGGGGGAAAGAAAAGGGAGAGGAACAGACAAAGAAGACAAACAGACCAACAACTAAAAAAAACAAAAGACACACTGCTTCTTCCACCGAAGAGGTCTCAACACGAGTCTTGTATCCGCACCTGTTAAAGGAGAGATATACTGTATGTGTGTGTGCATACATGTACATGTGTATGAGAGCACGTGCAAAATAAGTGTGTACATGTGAGTGGCTTGTCAGGAAACATACGAAGAGGGCAGCTGGTCACAGCACCCCCGTTCCCCCCGAGCAAGCAGGACAATGCCACCAACCCCCGGAGAGCACAAATGTCTGAGGCCAACAAGCCCCAGAAGAGCCAGGCATCTGCCCCAGGAGGGATGGTCGAGGGAGGCCGGGCCGTCCTACTCCCCCAGACCAGCCAACTCCCCGCCCCCACAGCGGGGCCAACGGCAGCCCCTCGGCCCCAGGCACCGAAAGGCCAGCGCCCCCATCCCCCGGGCCGGAGACTGGTCTGCGCCCCCTGTTCATAATTTTTATGGACAGGATATCTAGGCGCAGCCAAGGAACGGAGGGAGTCGTGCTTGGTGACCATAGGATCTCATCTCTGCTGTTTGCAGATGATGTTGTCCTGTTGGCTTTATCGACCAATGACCTACAGGCCTTGCTGGGACAGTTTGCTACTGAGTGTGAAGCAGCTGGGATGAGAATCAGTACCTCCATGTCCATGGTACTCAGCTGGAAAAGGGTGGATTGTCCTCTCTGGGTTGGGAACGAGCTCCTGCCCCAAGTGGACGAGTTTAAGTATCACGGGGTTTCATTCACGAGTGAGGGGAGAATGGAGCGAGAGATTGGCAGACGGATCGGAGCAGCCTCTGCAGTGATGCGGACGTTGTACCGGTCTGTTGTGGTGAAGAGGGAGCTGAGCTCTAAGGCAAAGCTGTCGATTTACCCGTCAGTCTACATTCCTACTCTCACCTGTGGTCACGAGCTTTGGGTAATGACCGAAAGAATGAGATTGTGGATACAAGCGGCTGAAATGAGCTTTCTCTATAGGATTGCTGGACTCACCCTCAGAGATAGAGTGAGGAGCTCAGTCATCCAGGAGAGGCTCAGAGTAGAACCGCTGCTCCTCCACATTGAAAGGAGCCAGCTGAGGTGGTTTGGGCATCTGATCAGCAAAGCAAAGCCCAGCAGAGGATGTTCTTCCTGCGGCAGCTGAGGAAGCTCAAGCTACCCACCAAGATGTTAGTGCAGTTCTACACAGCCATCATCGAGTCCATCCTCACCACCTCCATAACTGTGTGGTACGCAGGAGCCACTGCCAGGGACAGACTAAGGCTGCAGCGCGTCGTGCGCACTGCTGAGAAGGTGATCGGCTGCAAGCTCCCATCTCTCCAGGATCTGTACATCTCCAGGACCCGGAGGCGTGCTGGCCGGATCATAGCCGATCCCTCACACCCTGGTCACGTACTGTTTGCCCCCCTCCCCTCTGGTAGAAGACTTCGGTCCATCCAGACTAAAACCTCCCGTCACATGAACAGCTTCTTCCCCTCTGCCATTAGACTGCTGAACACTAAGTGACTCTCGTGCACCATGTACAGCAGCTCAACCAGACTCATGTCAATCATCACTGTTTTCTTCCTGCATTACCGACTGCACTATATAGTTCTCCACAGTATCTGCTGCTGGCTAATATATATTTTAACTGTTGACCAGTATCACTTAATCTTATCCTACACTTTATTACATGTATAGTTTATTTCTCTTATCTTATCATGTTTAATGTTGCAGCATTGTACCGAGACAAATTCCTAGTTTGTGTACTACATGAACAATGGCAATAAACCTGATTCTGATTCTGATTCTGATTCTGATCCGGATGCCTCCTGGACGCCTCCCACTTGAGGTGTTTCAGACACGTCCCACTGGGAGGAGACCCCAGGGCAGACCCAGGACACGCTGGAGAGACCGTCTACCAGCTGACTTGGGAACATTTTGGTATCCTCTCTGAAGAGCTGGAGCAGGTGGCTGGGGAGAGCAAAGTCTGGGCTTCTCTGCTTGAGCTGTTGCCTCTGCGACCTGGACCTCTGGAAGAGTGGTAGAGGATGGTTGGATGGATGGATGGATGGATGGATGGATGGACTAATTTTTGAGTAAAAAGTTACACTTTCACAAGAAAAAGTTGCTAATTTTTGAGGGAAAAAAGTCAAAAATTTAAGTGACAAAGGTTGAAAATTTTGAAGAAAACAAGTGATAATTTTATGAGAAAAAATTTGCAAATATATAATGAAAAAAATCAAGTTTACAAGAAAAAGCTGTGAACTTCTGACAAAAATGTTGTAAATCTGCTAGAAAAGTTACAAATTTAAGAGAAAAAAATCACAAATTTATGAGAAAAAAGTAGCAGATTTTTGCTTTTTTCATTGCAACTTTGACTTTTCCCCACAAAATGTCTTGTAAATTTTCAACCTTTTTCTGTCATAAATTTGTAACGTTTTTCCTCATGAATTTGTGCTTTTATTCTTATTAGATTTTTTTCTCGTAAATGTCTTATTTTTTTCTTACAAATTTGTGATTTTTTTCATTTAAATTTATTTTTGTCATAAATTTGTGATTTTTTTTTATTTAAATTTGTAACTTTTTCTTGTGAATTTGTGACTGTTTTCATGTAAACATTACAGTAACATTTTCTTTTTAAAAAATCTTATTTAAAAAAAAAACCCCTGCATATTTAAGACAAAAAATGTACAGGTTCCTCTAAATAACAATTTTTTTTCCCAAAATAATTTTTTTCTTGTGAAGTTGTAAATGTTTCTCATAAAATTGCAACTTATTTTCTTAAAAATGTTAATTTTTTTGCCAAGAATTTGCAGCTTTTTTCCCTCATATTTTTTTACTTTGTCCTCATAAATTTGTGACTTTTCTTTGCATAAATTTCCATTTTATTCTCATAGATTCACTTTTTTCTTGTAAATTTTCAACTTTTTTGTCATAAATTTACAGCCTTTTTCCTCACAAATTTGCTTTTACTCTTATTAATTTGCTTATTTTTTTCTTGTGATTGTCGTATTTTTTTCTTATAAATTTGCTCCTTTTTCTTGTGAATTTGCATCTTTTTTTCCTCCTATATTTATGAGGGTTTTTTTTGTCATAAACTTGTGATTTTTTTCTTTTGTAACTTTTTCTTGTGAGTTTGACTGTTTTAATGGAAACATGAGTTAGATTTTCATTTTAGTTTAGTTTAGAACATTTATTTCGAACGTGCAATACAAAAATAAAAATGAAAGAAACGTTCTAAATTTTCGCCCATACCGAAAACATTGTGTACCATTAGTCCGAAAAGGAGTAGTAAGAAGTAAATCTTGTTTAGATCCTACCCCTTTACCGTCACATCAGATTATTCCTCCTGAAGTGCAACCCGAAATATCCACTTACGTGTAACTACATATATACAGTATATATATACATGCACAGATACTGACATACAGATCTACCTACATACATGCATTATATACACACATACTGTACACACACCCGCAACAGACACTATATACATACATACACACAACATACAAAATATACCTATACAAACATTCATACAGTACATGTATATATACACCCTACACATATAAACAGTAGTGTGAAAAAGTGTTTGCCCCCTTCCTGATTTCTCATTTTTTTTGTATGTTTGTCACACAGATGTTTCAGATCATCAAACAAATTTCAATATTAGACAAAAATAACACAAGTTAACACAAAATTCAGTTTTTAAATGAAGGTGTTTATTATTAAGGGTAAAAAAAAAAAAAAAAAAATCCCCCCCCCCCCCCATTAAAACATAAATTAACTGTGGTTTATCACATCTTTGGAAAGCTGAGTTAAATTTCTCTAGCCACACTCAAGCCTGATTACTGCCACACCTGCCTGACCTGCCTGACAAAGTGAAGTAGACCAAAAGATCCTCAAAAGCTAGACATCATGCTGCGATCCAAAGAAATTCAGGAACAAATGAGAAACAAAGTAATTGAGATCTATCAATTTGGAAAAGGTTATAAAGCCATTTCTAAAGGTTTGGGACTCCAGCGAACCACACTGAGAGCCATTATCCACAAATGGCGAAAACATGGAACAGTGGTGAACCTTCCCAGGAGTGGCCGGCCGACCAAAATTACTCCAAGAATGCAGCAACAATTCATCCAAGAGGTCACAAAAGACCCCACAACAACATCCAAAGAACTGCAGGCTTGCTTCAGTTAAGGTCAGTGTTCATGACTCCACTATAAGAAAGAGACTGGGCAAAAATGGCCTGCATGGCGGAGTTCCAAGAAAAAAACACTGTTGAGCAAAAAGAACAAAGGCTTGTCTCAGTTTTGCCAGAAAACATCTTGATGATCCCCAAGACTTTTTGGAAAATCCTCTGTGGACTGACGAGACAAAAGTTTAACTTTCTGGAAGGTGTGTGTCCCATGACATCTGGCGTAAAAGTAACACAGCATTTCAGAAAAGGAACATCATACCAGCAGTAAAATATGGTGGTGATAGTGTGATGGTCTGGGGCTGTTTTGCTGCTTCAGGACCTGGAAGACTTGCTGTGGTATAAATGGAACCATGAATTCTGCTGTCTACCAAAAAATCCTGAAGGAGAATGTCCGGCCATCTGTTTGTGACCTCAAGCTGAAGTGCACTTAGGTTCTGCAGCAGGATAATGATCCAAAACACACCAGCAAGTCCACCTCTGAATGGCTTAAGAAAAACAAAATGAAGACTTTGGAGTGGCCTAGTCAAAGTCCTGACCTGAATCCAATTGAGATGCTGTGGCATGACCTTAAAAAGGCAGTTCATGCTCGAAAACCCTCCAATGTGGCTGAATTACAACAATTCTGCAAAGATGAGTGGGCCAAAATCCCTCCACAGCGCTGTAAAAGACTCATTGCCAGTTATGGGAAATGTTTGATTGCAGTTGTTGCTGCTAAGGGTGGCCCAACCAGTTATTAGGTTTAGGGGGAAATCACTTTTTCACATTTTTTCTCATAAATTTATGACTTTTTTCTTGTGAAGCTGCAACTTTTTTCACTGAAAACTTTTCTCTTGTGAATTTGTGACTTCTACTCAAAATTTTTTTTTTCTTTTAAAATCTGTATTTTTTTTGTCATACATTTGTGACTTCATATAAATTTCTAGTTTTCTTTCTCATAATTCACTCCTTTTTTCTTCATAAATTTGTTTTTTCTCATAAATTTACTTTTTTCATCCTAAATTTGCAAGTTTTTTTTCTTGAAATTTGTAGCTTTTTTCTCATAAATTTGACTTTTTATTCAAGAATTTGTGATTTTTTTCTTTTAAATTTGCAACGTTTCCCGTAAATTTGCAACATTTTTGTCAGTTCACAGCTTTTTCCTGTAAATGTGATTGTTTTTCATTGTATTTCATTTGCAGCTTTTTTCTCACAAAATTGACTTTTCTTCTAAATTTTCAACCTTTCACAAATTCTTGGCTTTTTCCCCCAGAAAAATTAATGACTTTTTTCTTGTGAATGTGTGACTTTTTAGTCAAAAATTTTATTTAATTTTAAAAAATTGCTACTTTTTTCTCATAAATTAGATTTTTTTCAGTTAAATTTTGCAACTTTTTCTTATAAATTTGTAACTGATTTTCTTGTGAATTTTCATCTATTTTGTCATAATTTTACATATTTTTTCGTCATAAATTCGAATTTTTCTTCTGTAAATGTACCATTTTTACTTCTTATATTCACTATTTTGTTCACTGTAAATGTGCAACATTTTTCTCATAATTTCATGACTTTTTTCGTCTAATTTTTTAACTTTTTTCCTTGTAAATCAGTAATGTTCATATGGATGCTGGTTATATTTGTATTCCATATGTTTTATGGGCGACGCGGTGGAGGAGTGGTTAGCACTGCGGCAGCACAGCAACTCACCCTTGGCCGGGGGATCCTGGGTTCGATCCCAGCCCCTGACCAACAGTGATCTATGTGGAGTTTGCATGTTCTCCCTGTGTCTGCGTGGATTTACTCCGGGATTTCTCCGGTTTCCTCCCACATGCCAAAAACATGCAAGTTAGGTTAATTGGCATCAAACTGGGGATTCTAAATTGTCCTTAGGTATGACTGTGAGAGTGAATGGTTGTCTGTCTCTCTGTGTTGGCCCTGCGATGGACTGGCGATCTGTCCAGGGTGGACCCTGCCTCTCGCCCAAAGACGCTGGGATAGGCTCCAGCGGCGGCCCCCCCCCCCCCCCCCCCCCCCGCGACCCAAAAAGGATTAAGCAGAAGAAGATGAATGAATGAATAATGTTTTACATTTTTTCTGTTCCTCAATCACCCAATTAGATTTTTTTTTAATATTTTTGTTGGGAGGGGAGATATAGATACACATTTCCTCCCATTTTAAAGAATTTGGAGATGATGTTCTGGTTATTGCCCCCCTCAACAGTGAAATGAAACATCCGCTTCTGCTGGATTCTTGCATTCCTGATCACTTTGTTAAAAAAAAGACACCCCCCTTACTCTAATGAAACCATGACAACTTAAGAAGGATAGCTTTATAGCTCTAGCAGCTAAAAATCAATAAATACATGCATTAGTGTGAAAGGCGGACATTAACATTCTGAAACAGACCTTTGCTGTAATCCTGCCTGCAGCCATTCACTCACAAATATCAAATTATCATAATGAGCTCTAACTGCATATAAATGTTCAGATTTAGAATCAGAGAGGGAGGTTACAAACAATCAAACATATTCTTTAATAATAATAATATTAGCAATAATAAAAAATGTCCCAGTGTGACTTTTGGGAAAATACTCTGTGGACTGACGAGACAAAACTTGAACTTTTTGGAAGGTGCGTGTCCCATTACATCCAGCGTAAAAGTAACCCAGCATTTCAGAAAAGGAACATCATACCATCAGTAAAATATGGTGGTGGTAGTGTGATGATCTGGGACTGTTTTGCTGCTTCAGGACCTGGAAGACTTGCTGTGGTAAATGGAACCATCAATTCTGCTGTCTACCAAAAAATCCTGAAGGAGAATGTCCAGCCATCTATTCATGACCTCAAGCTGAAGCGCACTTGGGTTCTGCAGCAGGACAATGATCCAAAATACACCAGCAAGTCCACCTCTGAATGGCTTAAGAAAAGCAAAATGAAGACTTTGGAGTGGCCTCGTCAAAGTCCTGACCTGAATCCGATTGAGATGCTGTGGTATGATCTTAAAAAAGGCGGTTCATACTCAAAAACCCTCCAATGTGGCTGAATTACAACAATTCTGCAAAGATGAGTGGGCCAAAATTCCTCCACAGCGCTGTAAAAGACTTATTGCCAGTTATCACAAACGCGTGACTGCAGTTGTTGCTGCTCAGGGTGGCCCAACCAGTTATTAGGTTTAGGGGGCAATCACTTTTTCACACAGGGCCATGTAGGTTTGGATTTTTTTCCCCCTTAATCATAAACACCTTCATTTAAAAATTACATTTTGTGTTTACTTGTGCTATCTTTTTTTTTTTTTTTTTTTTTTTAATCTTTGACTAATATTTAAATTTGTTTGATGATCTGAAACATTTTAGTGTGACACACATACAAAAAAAAGAGAAATCAGGACGGGGGCAAACACTTTTTCACACCACTGTAACAGACATACAACACACAATCCCAGCATTTGTTTACATTAATTAGTAGGTAAGGTCAAGATACATTGGCACGTTATTAAATACTATTTAAGTGACATCAATAGCTATCCATCCATCTTCTACCGCTTAATCCTTTTCGGGTCACGGGGGGTTGGTGCCTATCCCAGCATCTTTGGGCGAGAGGCAGGGTACACCCTGGACAGATCACCAATGTGACATCAATGTATAACATAAAATAACAATGGGGTGACAACTCACCAGTGAGCAAGCTTTGTGTAACAAATAGTAATTATTTTTTTTTTTCCACAATATCTTTATTGAACCTTTTTTTTTTTTAACAAACATGATACAAACAATCAAACACTAACACTAAAGTACTACAAAAAAAAAAAAAAATGCACTAAAAACGCCAACAACCACCAACAAAATCAAGTCTTCAACAATGCTCCTCTGTTTAGTCTAGACAATCCAATACATAAGTATACATATTATGTTCACCAGTTTGGAATTTACAAGGTCCACACACATCATTCACCTTCTTCTTCAAGAGTTATGTTTAAATTTTTTACATAATCAATAAAAGGTCTCCATATATTCTCAAACACAATTTCCTTTGATTTCAGTATATATGTTATTCTTTCTAATGGAAGGTTGTTAACATCTGTCTTAACCACTGAGTCACATCTGGTCTATGAGTCTTTTTCCATAATAGTGCAATACATTTTTTGGCATTAAGCAAACTGAGGTCTATGAATGTTCTTTCACTTTTATTAAAATTATGCTTTTCTGGGTACAGACCCAACAAAAACAGTTTAGGATTCAATATGATTTGTTTTGAGATTATTTTTTCAATTGTTACCCTCACCTCCTCCCAAAACATTCTTATTAATCTACATTCCCATAAACAATGAAATAGGGTTCCTTTACTTTCCATGCATTTTGTGCATGTATCTGGTATATTTTTGTTATATCTATTTAACTCCTCCGGTGTAACATACATCCGCATTAACCATTTGAAATGTATCAATTTAAGGCGTGCATTTATTGATTTGGTTTGAGCTTCTGTACAAGCCAATTCCCATTGTTCCTCTGAAATTTCAATTTGCAGATCTTCTTTCCAGTAGTTTAATCTTTTCAGTGAATTTTCACTTGAAGATAGTGTCAATGAGTTATAAAACTCTGAAATAATACCCTTTCTTTTACTATCTTTCATCATCATTTTTTCCAAGGATGAATAAATAGGTCGAGTGAGAGCTTTATTTTGATTTGATCGAATAAAGTTTCTAAGTTGAAGATATTTAAAAAAATGTGTTCTATTGAGATTAAATTTGATCCTCAGCTCTTCAAAAGACATTATGTTGTCTGCACATGGCAAATATAAATCCTGAATCTTTTGTATCCCTTTTAAATTCCATACTTTAAATACAGCGTCCGCTCTCCCTGGTTTAAAATATTGATTACCCCATATTGGACTAAATTGTGACAATAACTGTGGTTCTTTTAAATAGTTTTTAGCTTCACACCATATTTTGATCATATGCTTTACAAATGGATTTTTAACTTGTTTTTGTAATTTTTTTGCCGAATCTGAGTATATGAATATGGGAAGAGGTAAAGGTAAATTGTATGATTCCATTTCAGTCCAGTGAGGGAGATCATTTGATGAAAAATAATATGTCATAGACCTCAGTTGTGCCGACCAATAATACAACATAAAATTTGGACATTTCAGACCTCCACGATCAAATGGTAAATATAATAAAGACAAACGTAATCTAGCCCTCCTGTTGTTCCATATAAATTCCACTAACTTTTTTTTTATTCTTGAGAATAGATCTAAAGGTGGTGATAAGGGAATGTATTGAAATAAATAAAGTATTTTAGGTAAAATATTACTTTTAAGTATATTGATTCTCCCGATCATCGACATTGGTAGTGACATCCATCTCTGAGTTAACTCATTGATATCTGACATTAAGGCTTCATAGTTGACACTGGCGACTGATTCTAGCTTAGGCATAATTTGGATTCCTAAATATTTAAACTGATTTACAACATTGAATTGATTTACCTCAGGGGCTGGGTAATTTCTCTGGGTCTCATTTAGCATTAATATTGAAGATTTAGTTTTATTTATTTTATATCCTGATATTTCCCCAAAATTCTTTATTAAATTCAACAAGGTTGGAATTGATTTTTTTAGATTCGACATAAACAAAATTATATCATCGGCGTACAGGGAGATTTTATGTTCTGTTGGTCCAACTTTAATTCCATATATTTGTGAATGTAAACGTATCGCTATCGCTAAAGGTTCAATTGCCATAGTAAACAGTAAAGGTGAAAGTGGACAGCCTTGCGGACATCCTCTATTGATTTTTATTGGTTTTGAAATATTGTTATTTGTTAGGATTTCTGCTGTAGCATTATTGTATATTATTTGAACCCATTTTATGAAATTATTTCCAAGTCCAAACCTTTGTAGGACTTCAAAAAGAAAGGGCCATTCAACTCTATCAAAGGCCTTTTCGGCGTCCAATGATAGGAGAGCTGTATCCGGTGCTTCTTTATTAAAATAAATAATATTAAATAGTCTTCTTACATTATGGAAGCCTTGTCTACCCTTTATAAAGCCATTCTGATCTCGATTAATAATATTTGGTAAAATTTCTTGTATTCGTCTTGCTAAAATTTTACAGATTATCTTAAGGTCGGCGTTTAATAGGCTTATTGGTCTCATATTTTCACATTTATTAGAGGGCTTACCTGGTTTTGGCAGTAGTATAATTAAGGCATTATTTATGTATGATGGTAAATTATTATTTTGAAATGCTTCTAAAACCATTTCCAAAAAAGGTTTTATTAATTTATTCTTAAATTTTTTATAAAGGTCAACTGGAAGACCATCTGGTCCTGCACTTTTTCCTGATTTCATATTATCAATGGCTAGCCCAACTTCTTCTTGACTAATTTTAGACTCCAATATCTCCCTGTTTTCATTTGGAATACACGGTATAGATAGTTCGTTCAAAAACCCATTTAGTTTTGTTAAATCAGGTTCATTTTTGGTATCATATAATTTTTCATAGTAATCTCTAAAGGCTCTATTAATTTCTAAAGGATCTATAACTACCTATCCATTACTTATAATACTGGTAATTGGTGTTTTAATTTCCAATTGTTTAATCTGCCATGCTAATAATTTTCCTGATTTTTCACCTTGTTCATAAAAAGATTGTTTCAATCTTAGAAGACTCGAGGCAGCTCTATTCGCTGATTTTTTGTCGTATTCAGCTCTCAAAATCAGTAATTCATTCTCCAACCTTGGGTCACTTCCTGCATACACTTTTTCCTGAAGATTTTTTATTTTATGTTCCAATTTAGCTCTCTCCTCTCGAGTCTTCTTAGATTTTGATCCTGTATAACTAATATGTCCCCTAATAAAAGCTTTGAAAGCCTCCCACTTTACACATGCTGATGTTTGTGTAGTATTGATGTCAAAGAACTCGTCTATCTGTTTTTCTATATACTTGACAAATTCCTCATCCTGAAGCCATTTATGCTGAAATTGCCATCTACCTGATTCCTTTGTCAATTTTTTATCTACATATATTAGACAACAGGGTGCATGATCAGAGATCACGATGTTATCATAAAAGCAGTTTTGAATCTTGGACCTTAATTCTGTGGAAATCAAAAAATAATCAATACGTGAGAATGTCTTGTAGGTACTGGAATAACAAGAATAGGCTTTAACTTGTGGTTTCATTTCTCTCCATATATCTAACAATCTCAATTCTTTCATAAAATGATTAATAGTCATCCTACATCCAATGTGCGTACAATCCAGTCCTGTTGATCTATCCACACCTGGATTCAATGTACAATTAAAATCCCCTGCTATTATATGTTGCCCTGTAAGTGATGATAAGATGAGAAATAAATTAGCAAAGAACTTCTGATCATCTATATTGGGACCATATAAGTTCACAAGATTTATATTTTCTAATAGCAAAGAACCTTGAATGATTACATATCTTCCAAATTTGTCTCCAATTACATTTTTCACTTGAAAAGGAACTGATTTATGTATGAGAGTCATAACTCCCCTGGCTCGGGATGAAAATGAAGAGGTGAATACACTTCCCTGCCATCTACTCCTAATTCTTTTAACATCCTCCTCTATCAGATGAGTTTCTTGTAAAAACACAATTCTTGAACCCATGTCCTTTATTTTATTCATAACTTGTTTAAGTTTTTTTAAATTTTGTAGACCTCTGCAATTCCATGAAGTTAAATTAAGATTAACACTTTGGTCCATGATCAATAGAGAGTTTGGGATTACCTTGCAGTGTAAACATGCTCATACAGAGAAGCAAAAACATGAGTGGTTGAACATTTATCCTACAAACTACACACAAACAAATTTCCCCTTCCCACACTTGTGGCAAACCCCCCAAAATCAAAAGAAAAATTCTGTCTCCCGATATAGCCATCGACCGTTCCACACCCACGGGGAACAGCCTAAGCCACTCCTTCTTCATCCTCCCAATCACCCTAACTCTACTGCTTTTAATGACGTAACATTAACTCTCCTCTGTAGTTTTCCAACTTAACTCCAAAATTTTTTAACAACTTTGTACATCATAGTTTTTTTTTTTTGTTTGTTTTTGTTTTTGTTTTGTTTTTTTAATATATAATACAATCTATATTTTGTAAACTTACTATTTACTTCAAGTCAGTCAGATGCCTGTGCAAATGCTTAATTATTCTACCTTATATTTTGTTCATGCTTAGCTCCCACCAGTCTCTTCTTCTTCTTTGATCTTCTTGATGAACTCCTGCGCCTCCTCTGGGGTCTTGAAAATGTGGGTTCTGCCCTCATACGTGGTCAGCAGTCTCGCAGGATAGATTACACCATGACGAATCCCAAGGTTGCGCAGCTCCTTACGTACGGGATCAAACTGCTTCCTCAATTGCTGGATTCCTGTGGCCAAATCTGGGTAGAACCGCACCTGCTGGTCCTGGTGTTTAATCTCTCCTTTAGCACGTGCAGCGTTGAAGATCTTCATCCTGTCTCTGTTGCTAAGAAACTTCATAATTAAGGTCCTCGGCGGTCCCTTATCTCTCCGTGGGCCAATACGATGTGCTTTTTCCAGAACCACTGCTGATTGCAACTCCTCGCTGCCCAGCACCTCCGGAATCCACTTTTCCAGAAAGGAACATACGTCCCGACCTTCTGATTCCTCTGGAAGACCCACCAGCCTCAAATTATTCTGTCTCGACCGAGATTCCAAATCCAAAATATTATCTTCCAGAGATTTTTTTTTTTTTTTCCAAAGTGCGCACCTTTAATTGAAGACGGGTGACGTCATCTTCAGCACTAGCGAGACGGAGCTCCATCTGCGCCGTTCGTTCTACACAGTCACCCAATTCCTTTCTTATTCCTTCCAACGCTGTCATAATCCCATCAAATCTAGAGGAAAAGTCCGCTCTCATTGAACTCATGGCAGCCATCAGCGCATCTGCGCCATTCCCCGCAGATATCGCACCGCTGCCAGCCTCCTCCGCCATATATGGAGTTTTGTTTGCTGCGTCACAGACCTGAAAGTCCGTTAATTTGGACTGTTTCGGCGGCTCGCTTTTTCCTTTTCCTGGTTTTCCAGCCTTAGGCTTCGCCGACATATCCTCGCCCAAATGCTGGGATACGTTCTGTCCCAAATGAGAGAGTTATTTGCCGATTTTTTTTCTCCAGGAGCAGAGCAGAGCGAGACACGTCCGTCCTACGTGGCAGCCATAACCGGAAGTGACAAATAGTAATTATTAATATTAATTATATAATGATAGGAGTTGCATTTTTAGTTTTTTTCTTGAAGATGGAGATGGAATGTGACATTTTTAGATTCTCATCAAGCTCATTCCAAATCTGTGGTCCTCTGCACACAATACTAAAGCTGGTAAATTTTAGTCTTCGTTTTTTCCCAATAATTTTTTTTTTTTTTATTATTTCTGGTGGTATAGGTGTGCATGGGAAGCAAGATTGGAATGAGTTCACATAATTTGTAGTTGAGTTTGTGGACAACCTGATACATTATACAGGCATTCTGGATGTAATTATGCTCAGCAAGTTTTAGGAGATTGTAATGGTGGAAAAGATGTCTAGTGGGAGAATTATATTCAGACCATGATAAGGAACGTATAACTTTCTTTTGGAGAATTTCTAGCTTTTTTAGGTGAGTTGGAAATGTGTTACCCCATATGATATTGCAATAATGTAAACACGGCTCAAATAAAGTTTTATGTAGAGTGAAGTGCTGAAAGTGGTAGAGAATGTCTCACTTTAAAAAACAAAGCAGTATGTTTAGCCACTTTTTTAGTTAGATCGTCAATGTGACATTTGAAATTGAGAAATTCATCGATGAGGACCCTAAAGAATTTTGTAGAGCTAACTCTTGTAATATTCTGTCCATTAATTTTGGGACAAAGTTGCTTAGTGTCTGGCTTTTTATTGGAACGTAATACAATATAATTTGTTTTACTGATGTTAAGAGAAAGTTTGTTGCACTGAAACCTGGTGTCTGTTTTCATAAGTTCACTATTTATCTGTTCAAGTTCATTTGGATTCTGGTGAGCAAAAAAATAAACTAGAAAAGCACTCGGAGAGCGCAGACCTCCACCAAGCGCCACAGTTCCCCCCCATACAGTGTTTGTGTGTACGTTTTCAGATTCCTTGACCATGAAAACATATGACTAGCAATTGGATTCACAATGATAGGATTAGTGGTTCAGTAGTTGACGAAAATGGCATTTTCCGTAATGGCGGTTTTCTTGTGGATGGTGATCCGGATCACCACCAAAATGTAATCATCTGTAGGATACCCCATTTCTGACAATCTGTGAAAATTTCATGAAAATCCGTCCATAACTTTTTGAGTTATCTTGCTAACAAACAGACAGACAAACAGACAGACAAACCAACGCCGATGAAAACATAACCTCCTTGGCGGAGGTAATTAGTATAATCAGCAAACAGTACTTTATGTAGTAGAGACGAGGAGTTAGCAATGTCATTTATGTATAGAATGAAGAGAACTGGTCCCAAGATGGAACCCTGGGGGACCCCATGATCGATGGATTTATGATGATTTGTGGTTATTTATATAACCATATTGAAGTCTTCCAAACAACTAATAAACCAATCTAATGCTAGGCCTCTGATACCACTTTTTCCTGTAAATTTGCTACTGTTTTCCTGTACATTTGCGACGTTTTTCTGAGAAGCTTGCCTGTTTTTATTAAATTTACCATATTTTTCTCATAAACTTCCAACCTTGTTGTAAATTTGTGATTGTTTTTTCTCATAAATTGGCTCCTTTTTCCACATAAATTTGCTGTTTTTCTTATTAATTTGCTCTTGTTTTCCTTATAAATGAGCTGTTTTTCTCTGTGGCTGTGGTGCAGGTGTAGTGTAGCCAACTACTATTCAGAGGGTCAGTGGTTCGATTCCCACTTTTCTGCAGTTTGCATGTCGAAGTGTCCTTCAGCATGACTCCGAACCCCCAGTTGCTTCTCTGCCATGTGTATGCGAGTGGGTGGATAGCAGGATCTGTAAAGCACATTGGTCATCCAGAGATGAGTAAAAAGTGCTGTGTAAGTGAACGCCATAGATTTGCTGTTTTTTTTCTTGTAAATTTACTAGGTTTTTTCTTCTAAATTTGTTACTGTTTTTGCATACATTTGCTAAGTTTTCTCAGAAATTTGCTTTTTCCTTGTAAATTTTCTACTTTTTCCTGTATATTTGCAACATTTTTCTCCCAGGTTTGCCCTTTTTCATTGAAAACATGCAAGCTGCACTGCCTCCTGCCGGAAGACTCTACAACGCACAGTGAAAGCAGTCAGTAAGACCATCAGTGCCCCTCTGCCCTCCTTCTCGGACATCTCCCACACCCGTTTCACCCGCAGAGCCATCAACATCGCAGGTGACACCTCACACTCCCTCTTCAGCCCCCTGCCCTCAGGGAGAAGGTACCGGGCCCACTCCACAAGACTGCTAAATAGCTTTGTTCACCAGGCCGTCAGGACCCTGAACTCTACCCACTCACCCCCAGCCGCCCCCTGCCCCTGGACCGTAACACACTCACCCACACAATAACTACCTCAGCTGTTTGCACAGAAAGATTTGGCACGCCAACAGTAATGCATCTGCTGCTGTATGTCTCTGCACCTTACTGCAACCATTTGTACAAATGCTATACCTGCTGCTGATACTGATCATGCACAGACCAATCTGTCACTGTCTGCACCCCCGTTACCGCACTGAACTCGCAGTTTACCGGTATTAGGGTTTACTATACATAGGATTGCTGTGTTTTTACTGTTATTTGTACAATGGATAGCATTACTGTACATAGATTGTTGTTGTTTTCCATCCTTATTCTTTCTTGTCTTATATATTGTGCACACCACTGAGAGAAACTACATTTCCATTCTACTGTATGTCCTGTACATATAGAAGTATTGACAAATAAAAATCTTTTAATCTTTTTCTCCTGAAGTTGTGACTTTTAAAAAACAACATTCCTACTTTTTTCTTGTAAATTTGTCATTTTTTTCTCATTGTAAATTTGAAACTTTGTTTCTAATAAATTTGCTACAGTTTTCTTGTAAATCTGCAACATTCATATGAATGCTGGCTAAATAGTTAGTAATAGTAGTTATTACATTTTCTTCTATCCATCTAGACAATGACTCAAGTTTTTTTTTTTTTTTTTAAAGACCTCCCCAGTATAAAAACATCTTGCATCGGGCCCCTAGAAAAGCTAGAAACAGCCCTGGGCATCAGGCCCTTTGTTTCACATGTTTCCTTAGCAAAGGTGTCAGAAATTAAAAATACAGCAGATGACCCGAATTTCAGGCATATTATGCACAAAGGAGCCGAGCGTGCTCTTAAGATGTTGACGCCGTCTTTTAACTCGAGATCAGAGAGTGAGAATTGCATAGAAATTAGTCTGAAGAATTCGGAGCCTCTATCCCTTCTCTGCTGCTCGGCAGAACCGGCTTTCTTTTAGCTTTTGTCCAAGAGCAGCTAATGACGTGCTCCGAGCGGCCATCGGGTCATGATTAGGGTCCTTGGGGGTGCGTCGCTGATCCGGTTGGGGTCACCAAAACCAGGTGGAGCCCCGAGACAGATTTATCAAGAGAATGAGCTGGTGTAGGCGGCACTAAAAGGTGGTGTCAACGAGGGAGAAGACATGCAGGCCAGCTGCTGCTCTGTGGTGCTGATAACGCTCACCTGCCAATAGAGGATGAAGCTGCGCTGAGATATGTGTTGTTACATTTTGATTTCATACAGACAGTAAATGATTTATTTTTTTAATGAGGGGGATGGTGGTGGTTGTGGAGGTATTCACAAATTTAGTACAAAGGTATGAATGCAAATTAGGTATAAGTTTGAGAAGAAAGGAAAGAAATTGATATAGAAAGAAAGAAAGAAAGAAAGAAATTGATATAGCCTACAATTAGGGAGGGATCATGTGTTTCTGAACCCTCCCTTAGTTATGCTGCTAATAGGTTTAGTCAGCCGGGGGACCTCCAGTAATGCACTGGGCCTCACTCCTTTCCTCACTCTCTATGAAATATTTTTTTTTTTTTTTTGCTGGTCATTGACATTTGTTTGTTCTCTCCCATAGATTGAGTCCCCATCGTGCTGTTTGCTCTCTACATGTCTGTTCTTTTCTTCTTCTCTATCCCCTCACCCCCCAGCCAGTCGCAGCAGATGACTGCCCCTCCCTGAGCCTGGTTCTGCTGGAGGTTTCTTCCTGTTAAAAGGGAGTTTTTCCTCTCCACCGTCGCCAAGTGCTTGCTCACAGGGGATCGCCTGATTGCTGGGGTCTCTCTGCAACTGTGGGGGTCCCCCCTACAGTTGCTAGTGCTATGAGATGACTGTTGTTGTGAAATGACGCTATATAAATAAAGTTGAATTGAATTGAAAGGTGCAAAAAATGTGATAAAAGATGCTCATTTTTAACAATTAGAAAAGTCTTCACTTTGAATAACATTGCAGATTTACTAAACTAGGGCAAAAAGTCGCACATTTACAAGATGGAAAAAAGTCACAAATTTACAGGATGGGAAAAGTCGCAAATTCACTAAATGGGGAAAAAGTCGCAACTTTAAGAAACTCGGGGGAAGTATTAAATTTACTCAACCCGGGGAAAGTCACAAATTTAAGAAACTATGGGGGAGTCTCAAATTTACTAAAGGGCGGGGGTAACATTGCAAATTTACTAAACTAGGGTTAAAAAGTCACAAATTGACAGGATGGGAAAAGCCACAAATTTACAAAACGAGGGTGAAAGTTGCAGATTTAAGAAACTTGGGGAGGGGAAAGTTGTGAATTTTCATAATGGGAAAATCACAAATTTGTGACCCGTGCTGGCAAAGTGAGTCACTTTGAGGAAATTATCAAAACTGAGGTAATGGTTTTTCCATATTCTGTATTGAAAGACCTTCAAAATGATATTTAATTTGTAGGAAATGCACAAAAACGGACCTGGAAAATGACGATTTGTTTATATTTTGGCTAGGTTTAAAACTCGCGTTCAATCAATTGGGAGTTACGTCTTCCGCAAAAACATATATATTTTTAGAAAGTACGATTTCTAAGCTTTACAATGATACCAGGCACTCACGGGGGTTTTCCCGGGACTTGCTGCTAGCAAACAAACAAAGAGTCATGATTTATGACTTCTGCTGCCTGCAGCTCGTAATGATGCGGTGCGCATTCCGACTCATTTTGCCAGCACGGGTCACATTTAAGAAACTAGGGGGAAAAGTTGCACATTTACAAGATGGGAAAAAGTTGCAAATATACAGGATGGGCGAAAGTCTCAAATTTACTAAATGGGGGAAATCACAAATTTAAGAAACTAGGGAGAAAAGTCTAAAATTTACAAAACTAGGGGGAAAAGTTGCAACTTTTACAGGATGGGAAAAAGTTTCAAATTTATTACATTTGGAGAAATGTCACAAATTTAAGTAACTAGGGGGAAAAGTCTCATATTTACTAAACTGGGGGAAAAGTCACAAATTTAAGAAACTTGTGGGGGGGGGCACAAATTTACAGGATGGGAAAAAATCTCAGTTTCACTAAACTGTGGGAAAAGTTGCAAATTTAAGAAATGGGGAAAAGTCGCAAATTTACAGGATGGGAAAAAGTTGTGAATTTGGGAGAAAAGGTCACAAATTCATGAGAATAAAGTTGCAAATTTTTGAGAAAACTCCCAAAATTATAAGAAAAAAGTCACAAATTTCTGACAAAATTGTTACAAATTTATAGGGAAAAAGTTGCAGATTTATGAAGAAAAGCTGAAATGTTACAAGAAAAAAAATCACATATTTATGAAGAAAAAAGTTACAAATTTATAAGAAGAAAATCACAAATTTACTGAAAAAAGGTTGCAGAATTGTGAGAAAAAAATGCTAATTTAAATATATACTGTATATTATTTTTTCTCATAATTGGTGGTTCAAGTGAATTTATTGCCCCCCCGCCCCCGGCCCAATTTACATGTAGGAATGGGGACGGGATTGGGGGGATGGTTCGCTGGGAGCTAGCCAGCTAATATTAGCAAAACAGTACCAACAACTGACTTGTGAGCTTAAAGTGGAAGGCTGCACCAGATGGGTCAAAATAGTGCTGCAGTGAATAAACCCTGAGGTAGTTTTGCCAAAACATGTCAGATATTCCATTAAGACCTACAGGAACTGTCAACATGTAGGAAAAAAGTGTAATAAATGCTTAAGTACTGGATGAGCAACATGGTATTTCAGGTGTGAGATTTGGAGAGAAGCTAAAACGGAGGATGCCAATGTGAAGCGCTTCAAAGAGAGGGTTATCCTGCTCATAATTTAACAAATCTCTGCATGTCTGTTCTCCTCCACCTTGACAGCAGTTATACAACTCACTTTAAACTTGGGAGGCATGCTGCTGATGAGTGCTGCGTCAGATTGTCAAAGTGAAGTGGGTGTTTTAATTGTGCTAACAGCTGCTTGTAATGCAATGTTCTGTTGTAATATCCCAGGAATTGCCCAAAAGCACACATCCGTTGGGCCAATGTACAAAGTTCATATCAGGAATGCATCTTATAGAGGTTGTTTGCTCATTGGCAAGATGTTGCCAATGAGCAAATGACCTCTGGACTGTTGGGGTATTTTTACTAAATGCCACTGAAGTCCATATTTCCTCTCTCTGATTGCTAGCACGGCTCATTTTCCCTCTTATCGGCTACCTTAACTTCGTGTGTTTGCTTCAGAGCCTGAACCTTTCTCAAAACTGCTTTCACACTCTAAACAAACTGGTACAAGGTTCAGTCTGATCCGGACCGAGACCACCTCTTTTTGCTGGACCAGATTTCGACTCTGTGGTCCAGTTCATTGTTCAGCTGAGGTTTCACACTTCACGCCTAGGGCTGTGTGATCTGTCTGTCTGTCTGTCTATCCATCCATCCATCCATCCATCCATCCATCCACCCACCCACCTTTCCGGAGGTCCGGGTCACAGAGGCAGGAGTTCAAGCAGAGAAGCCCAGACTTCCCTCTCCCCAGCCACCTGCTCCAGCTCTTCAGAGAGGATACCAAGGCGTTCCCAGGCCAGCTGGGAGACATAGTCTCTCCACCGAGTCCTAGGTCTGCCCTTGGGTCTCCTCCCAGTAGGACATGCCCGAAACACCTCAAGTGGGAGGTGTCCAAGATGTATCCTGATCAGATGCCCATACCACCTCAACTGGGTCCTTTCAATGTGGAGGAGCAGCGGTTCTACTCTGAGCCTCTTCCAGATGACTGAGCACCTCACCCTGTCTCTAAGGGTAAGTTCAGCAATCCTACAGAGAAAGCTTATTTCAGCCGCTTGTATCCACGATCTCATTCTTTCGGCCATTACCCAAAGCTCGTGACCGTAGGTGAGGGTAGGAACATAGATTGCACTGCAGAGGCTGCTCCGATCAGTCTGTCAATCTCCCGCTCCATTCTTCCCTCACTCGTGAATAGGACCCCAAGATATGTAAACTCCTCCATTTGGGGCAGGAGCTTGTCTCCAACCCAGAGAGGACAATCCACCCTTTTCCGCCTGAGAACCATGGACTCAGACTTGGAGGTGCTGATTCTCATCCCAGCTTCTTCACACTCAGCAGCAAACCATCCCAGTTAGACATGTAGGTCATTGCTGGATGAAGCCAACAGGACGACATCATCTGCAAACAGCAGAGGTGAGATCTTGTGGTCACCTAGTATGACACCCTCTGTTCCTTGTCTGCACCTAGATACCCTGTCCATAAAAATTATGAACAGGATCGGTGACAAAGGGCAGCCCCGGTAGAGTCCAACCCTCACTGGAAACAAGTTTGATTGTGTGTTGGCAATACAAATCAAACTTTTGCAATGGTCATATAGAAACCGGATAACTCATAGCAACAAGCAAGGTACCCCATATTCCCAGAGCAACACCCCCCACCCCCCCAGAGACCATGAGGGCCACAGTTGAATGCTTTCTCCAAGTCCACAAAACACATGTAAACTGGTTGGACAGTGTACATGTGTGTGGTTCTCCTTTAAAATAAAAGGAGAAAATTAATGACAGATGAATTTGTATAATTGACTTTTTTCAATATATAATTTAAAATGTTAATAAAGAGATGGTCTTTTCTGTGTGGTTATTACAATTAGGCCCAGAAATATTTGGACAGTGACACAATCTTCATGATTTGGGCTCTGCATGCCACCACATTGGATTTGAAATGAAACAACTACAACGGAATTGAAGTGCAGACTTTAAGGTTTAATTCAAGGGGTTGAACAAAAATATATGATTAAACATGTAGGAATTGTAGCTATTTTTATACAAACGCTCCTCATTTCAGGGGCTCAAAAGTAATTGGACAAATAAACATAACCCTAAGTAAAATGTTACTTTTCAATATTTTGTTGAGAATCCTTTGCAGGCAATGACTGCCTGAAGTCTGGAACCCATGGACATCACCAAACGCTGGGTTTCCTCCTTTGTGATGCTTTGCCAGGCCTTTACTGCAGCTGTCTTCAGTTGTTGCTTGTTTGTGGGTCTTTCTGCCTTAAGTTTTGTCTTGAGCAAGTGAAATGCATGCTCGATTGGGTTGAGATCTTGTGATTGACTCGGCCATTGCAGAATATTCCACTTCTTTGCTTTAAAATACTCCTGGGTTGCTTTTGCAGTATGTTTTGGATCATTGTCCATCTGTACTGTGAAGCACCGTCCAATCAACTTTGCTGCATTTGGCTGAATCTGAGCAGAAATTATATCCCTATACACTTCAGAATTCATCCGGCTGCTTCTGTCTTTTGTCACATCATCAA
The DNA here is from genome assembly GCA_020510985.1 of Pholidichthys leucotaenia. NCBI lineage: Eukaryota > Metazoa > Chordata > Actinopteri > Cichliformes > Pholidichthyidae > Pholidichthys > Pholidichthys leucotaenia. The sequence goes on along the minus strand of CM035839.1, from coordinate 28,160,169 downwards.
TAAACACAAGTGACCCAGTGCCACTGGAAGCCATGCATGCCTATGCCATCACACTGCCTCCACCATGTTTTACAGAAGATGTAGTGCTTTGGATCATGAGCTGTTTCAATTCTTCTCCAGACTTTCTTCTTCCCATCATTCTGGTACAGGTTGATCTTAGTCTCATCTGTCCAAAGAATGCTGTTCCAGAACTGGGCTGGCTTCTTCAGGTGTTTTTTAGCAAAGTCAATTCTGGCCTTTCTATTTTTGAGGCTGATTAATTGTTTGCACCTTGTGGTGAATCCTCTGTATTTACTCTCATGAAGTCTTCTCTTTATGGTAGACTTCTGGACAATGTTCTTCACTTGAGTGGATGTTGTGAAGGGGTTGTTCTTCACCATGGAAAGGATTCTGCGATCATCTACCACTGTTGTCTTCCATGGACGTCCAGGCCTTTTTTGAGTTCCCAAGCTCACTAGTGCACTCTTTTTTTCTCAGAATGTACCAAACTGTTGATTTGGCCACTCCTAACATTTCTGCTATCTCTCTGATGGATTTCTTCTTTTTTTTCAGCCTCAGGATGGTCTGTTTCACCTCCATTGAGAGCTCCTTTGACCGCATGTTGTGTGTTCACAGCAACAGCTTCCAAATGCAAACGCCACACCTGGAATCAACTCCAGACCTTTTAACTGCTTAATTGATGACAGGTTAACGAGGGAAGAGCCCATGCAGCCTTGTTATTTTTTTTTGCAGCCTTCTGAGTCAATTGTCCAATTACTTTTGGTCCCTTGAAAAAGAGGCGGCTACGTATTAAAGAGCTGTAATTCCTAAACCCTTGCTCCAATTTGGATGTGAATACTCTCAAATTACAGCTGAGAGTCTGCACTTTAAGCCCATATTGATTATATAATTGTATCCTGAATATGTTTTCGTAAACAGCTAAAATAACAAAACTTGTGTCACTGTCCAAATATTTTTGGGTCTAACTGTATATCTAAACCAGTGGCCCCCAAATTACTGCCCGCGGGCCGGATATGGCCCGCCTTCGCATTTAGCCCGGCCCCCTGAACAATACCAGAGATGCTTACCTCCACCTCCTCCTGCACAGAGCTTTTCCCGCACCTCGCTTCCAGCGCCGTCTCGTTCCCCTGCTGAGCGTGTGCTCAGCCATGCATTCTGTGCCATGCATTCTCTGTATCACTGTATAAAAGAGCTGACTGTACATGCCTCACTATCGCACTTAGAATTCGCTCTTAGACAACTACTCAGGGCTCACTCACAGCGTGCAGCCAGAGCGCTGGGTGAGCGTTGTGATGGAGGAAAAAAAACACCTTTAAACTTCGGCTTGCTGTGTCCGCCTGCACTTATTTTTTCCTCCACACTTGTGACCTGACGTGAACGGACTGTCTCTCCCTTCTGCCCAGGGATGAGAATCCTCCTCGGATCCGAGGAATTCCTCGGATTTGATCATGTCTAGGGTCATTCTTGTGAATTGTCTAAATTCGAGGAGAAAATTGGGGGGGGGGGGGTGAGGTCTGTTATGAGCGGCGAGTCGTATTTTCGATCGGCTGCTCAAATCCACCGCGCAGAACGCGCTACCCAGCGAGATCAGTAATGTAATGTAACAAGGCCACTGATTGGCTGATACTTATTGAAGCAACCAATCGACGATTTTGTTATTCCTTTGTCATATCCCACACGCGGAGCGAAATGCAAATGGCGGACAATTCAATCAACCGAGTTTTCCCGACTTCGTGAAAATGGTGAACCTAAAACTCACGAAAGACAACAAAGCAAGAAGACAAAGGGATAAGGAACAAGTTTCGTTGGGAATGGCTCGAAAAAAAACAGAAACAGCTCAAAATTGTGGCTACAAGGAGATCGAATTACTCACTCGTGCTGCGTTTAAAACGATCGATGGATACGGTTAAATTCAGATGCCAGTCAAAGTTCATCACAATCGGCCCCGATTACAGCAATTAGTGATCGGAAGACACATTCCGAGGTAAGATTTTTTTTTCTCGTTATAAGTAATGTACTTGAGAATTTTCGCGTAATGAATTTGTTATGAAATAGCATGTGTAAGTTGTGACATCATGCCTGTTTTGAAACACTATTGATAATTTGAAACACTAATTAAACATCTTTTAGGTTTTACTTACTTTCTTAGATTATCTTTCAAATATTAAAATATACTAATATACAACTTTTTTATATTCCTAGTAACACTAACAAATGCACACATTAATAAATCAAAATGCTTGCAGAATGTCAGTATATTTTAATAAATGGGTGATGGACTTGGTGATGGAATTTTGTTAATATTTATAATTTATTTTACTTGGTTAAATTATTTTGTCTGTTCTAGAACTATGTAAATGTAATTCTGTGTCAGTTCTACGGGCGGCTGTGGCGCAGGTGTAGTGTGACCGACTACTGATCGGAGGGTCATGGGTTTGATTCCCACTCTGTCTGAAGTCTGCATGTCGAAGTGTCCTTGAGCAAGACACTGAACCCCCAGTTGCTCCTGGTGGCCAGGCTAGCGCCTGTGTGTGTATGGCAGCTCTGCCGCCATCAGTGTGTGAATGTGTGCGTGAATGGGTGGATAGCAGGATCTGTAAAGCACTTTGGTCATCCAGAGATGAGAAAAAGCGCTATATAAGTGAACGCCATTTACCATTCTAAACATATTAAATAGTAGTAAAATATAATTTAGTATTATTACATCAACATACCATTCAGATATCATAAATTTACACATGTGATGCAGCAGCAGATTAAAAAGGTAAACTATAAATGCATTTGTACTTACTTCTAACTTTAAATATAAGACCACATTTGAGCATTCTAAAACACCAGATTTTGTTAGCTTCTGGGGGGCGTTGCCCCCCAGACCCCCCACCAAGGCTCCGCCTTGGATCCGGCTTGGGGGACGCAGGCCTAACTAAGACCCCCGGCTTAGTTTCCTCTTTTTTTCCCAAACCCCATTCTCATCCCTGTCTGCCGCGCTGTGGACTATTTTTTTGCCTCCACACTGGTAAGCGTTATGATTTTTTTTTTTCAGTCTGGCCACGCGATCGAGACTAATACACGCATAGAACGTGACATTCTCTTCCACCCTTCTGCAGTCTGTGCCCCTATCTGAACCCCCCCCCCCCCTCAGAAAAAAAAAAATTCCTAGACTCATCCCTGTCAAATAAAACGGAATAATGGCAAAAAGGTTAGGTAAGAGAAAAATTGATTCAGAATGCAGGGTATTTAACCTGCAGTGGACAAACGATTATTTTTTTGTTCAATTCAAAGAAAAGGTTGTTCAACAGTGGTGTCTACAAGCCTACTGGAACCTACAAAAGGATTATAAGGAAGAAACACAAGAACTTTGAGAGACTGCTCATATGAGTCATTTAAGTAAGAGATTCTGCTCTGACAACTAAGCTAAACTTTTACCTGTTCAGATTGTGCACGGCACAACAGAAAGTTAATGTTCCATGGACTTTTTTTCTGTGAAGAACCCAGAGAGGGTTATTTGGTTATTATTTATTTCATAAATAGTGTTATTTGTTTCATTAATAGTGTTATTATTTATTTTCTGACTTTTTTCCTGTGAAGATCCCGGAAAGGGTTATTAATATTTGGTTATGTGTGGCTTTCTGGAAAACAATAAATGTTTACGTTTAGGCACCCCTGCGATCGTCACACTTTTTCTGTTACAAACTGACCCCGGCCCCCATTAGAGAAGGCAAAAGTTATGTGGCCCTCACAGGAAAAAGTTTGGGGACCCCTGATCTAAACTATAGAATTTACAGACTAGAAAAGCACTCGGAGAGCGCAGACCTCCACCAAGCGCCACAGTTCCCCCCATACAGTGTTTGTGTGTACGTTTTCAGATTCCTTGACCATGAAAACATATGACTAGCAACTGGATTGACAATGATAGGATTAGTGTTTCAGTAGTTATTCAGGAAAATGGCATTTTCCGTAATGGCGGCCACAGTTCCCCCCATACAGTGTTTGTGTGTACGTTTTCAGATTCCTTGACCATGAAAACATATGACTAGCAATTGGATTGACAATGATAGGATTAGTGGTTCAGTAGTTATTCACGAAAATGGCATTTTCCGTAATGGCGGTTTTCTTCTGGACGGTGATCCGGATCACCACCAAAATTTAATCAATTCTTCCTTGTACCATTTCCAACAATGCCTGAAAGTTTCATCGAAATCCGTCCAAAACTTTTTGAGTTATCTTGCTAACCAACAGACAGACAAACAGACAGACAAACAGACAAACCCCGTCAAAAACATTACCTCCTTGGCGGAGGTAAAAAAATATATGTCAAGATGTATATATTGTTGTTGGGATATAAGGTTATTTTATCGGGATATGAAATTTTGGCTATATCGCACAGCCCTATTCACACGTATTTTTTTTTTCCCGAATCAAACTGAAAAGTCCAGAAGTCTGGACCAAATGGGTTAGGTGTGGAAGCACTAGAGATGGACCAATCCAGTGTTTAGCACTGATATCTGGTTTGATCCAGGCAGAATGACTGGATCAGTATCGGGGAGCAATAAATAAATAAAAAATGATCCATTAAAACATGAAACAAACCAGGAAAAGGCTTTTGAAACTGCCGACATTCTCTTGCTCCTCCACTCTCTTTGAGTCCTAAGATACAGCCTCCAAGTCTGCATGACAAAGATGTAATGTTGGAGACAAGATGGCTGCAAATGACAAGATGGCTCCAAACGGCTGTTTTTCGGATTAAAAAAATAGATGAAAATTAAAAATACAGTATATACTATTGCAAACAAAAAGATCATTAGAAATAAATAAATAAGTAAATACATTAAATGCAAGGCTCATGACTGATTTTATCAACTCTGTGTATTTGCTCTTCATAAAATCTTTCTAGACTGACAGAGTGAACGCTGTTTCTGTAATGAAGATCTTTGTTGGTTTGCATCACTATGGCTGTAGCATCCAATAGCTCGAAATTTTGTCTGAAACACTGAAATGATTTCAAACAAACACATTTGAGACAAGATTACATGTCTCCCATGGCAGTGGTGATGATGATGAGGAGAAGAAGAAATAGGTTAATGATGGGATGAAGCGGAGATAGTGATGGGCTGTGTTCGGAATGTTCACCCACTCCCCTTCCTCCCTACTCGCTATATAGTGAATTTAGATATAGTGGACTATATAGTGAACTCAATATAACAATAAAATTAACATCTTTCGGACACTACTGGGCTTGTTTTCATGGCGCGGTTAATGACGTCATCATGGTGAGAGTAAAACATAACAGACTAATGGTGATTAAAAAATGAATTCCTGCATGTAATTTGTAGTAAATATGTATTAAATCCCATTGTTTTTGCTGAATTAATATAAATACCTTAAGGTAGTTTATGTTGTGATGTGAAGGTCTCCTCTCACTGCTTTGTTAGCTGCGCATTGTAATGTAGTTAATGTAGTGACCATCCGTTGTACACTACTTTTCAAAATGCATTGTGGGATATTTTGATTGTACTACATAGTGAATGAAATTTTCAGTTAAGATTTCGAACAGCACTACAAAATGGCTGATTCACTATATAGTACACTATATGGGGAGGGAGTGAACATTTCGAACACAGCAATGGAGTCCCTACTTTTAGTTCTGTGAAGCAGACGATGGAGATCCTGAAGAGAAAGAGAGTAATGTTTTGGTATTTGGTCTTACTTGAAGTCCAGGAGAAGTAGCGGATCCAGGAGTGCATTTCCAACCTGTGGGTCAAAAGTAGGTTTTGAGTATTAGAATATGGATTTCAGTTTTTTACTTGGGGGTTCCGGGAGAATGGGGGCCATAGCAAGGAGGTCCAAGAGATAGAAGGCAGGGAGATCAGAGATCAAGCAGGTAAGCTGGGTGAGTAGGAGACGACATCTAGGCAGGCTAGGAAGTGGTCCATCGTGACAATCCCATGCCGCTACAAAACTCAGAGTGAAGCTTAAGTAGCAGTGTGAGACAATCAGAGTAATCGGGCTCAGCTGCAGGTGATCGTAGTTCCCGCTGCTCCTGGAGGTGGAGGTAAATGGACAGAATGTGCAGCAACTCACCCAGATCCATGACAGTGTCCTTTCACCCACTCACACCACACATCCCTGTCTCCAGTGATCTTACATTTGGGCTTATACAAATAACTCGGTCCGTCTTCATCATCCAAAGCTAATAACTAACCAGCTAGCATTAGCCTTGAAATGGTGCCACCTTCGCCTGAACCAGAGTTCTCAGGGTGATGAAAGAGGGAGGGTGGGGTGAACCATGGCTCCTGAGCATTTACACAAACATGCATGGAAATTAGAAAAGCACTCAGAGTGCATACCTGCACCAAGGCTCCTTCCATCCCTCATGGATCACCTCCAAAATGTAATGGGTTCATTCATCAAACTGTCCAGTAGTTTTGGAGTATTCTTGGTAACACACTGTGAGAAGATAAGAGCCTTGGCGGGGGGATGCATTCTCAGATCATCACCAAAATATAATGGCTTCCTCTCTAGCCCAAGGACCACCTCTGGTGAAGATTTCATCCAAATCAATCTGGTAGTTTTTCGTAATGCTGCTGACAAACAAACCAACATGGATCAAAACATTACCTCCTTGGCGGAGGTAATAAGTCGTTCATAGGGAGGCTGCTTAAAACAGGTTGAAAATGATGCTGAAATAATCAAAGCCTGATGTATTTTGACCAAAGCCTGTCGCAGATATTTCATTAAAACCTGTGGGAACTGTCATCATGTGGAAGAGTGCATCATATGTCCCCTTTAAGTGTGACTTGCTGAAATAAATATCGTACCATTTGCCTTGAAATTGTTTGGATGTCTACAGTAGTGTTCAGTTGGCTGAATTAGTGTAGCAATTACAAAAAGCACAATATCTCCTTTATATGCCATACAATTTAATCTTTAATCTGCATGCATGTCAGTGTTTACATTGATCTCTGCACTGCGGCATCAATATAAAATCATATAAGCCCTTATCAGAGTAATATTCAGTAATACTCCAGCCAAATCACTCTCCCTGTATTTCATCTCAACTCCACTTTACTGCTTTACTTCATGTCTCTGCCTCCAAAAAGCTTTGCCGGGCATTTACTGTCTACAGCTATTAAAATAATTTCCACGTTTTAGCTCTCACCAGGCAGACTATCCATTTATCTGTGCCATTAAATTTACATTTTCAGCGCGTGTATAAAATGTATTCCCCTTAAAGCGATTGTGTCTTGTAGGGAAACATAAAATCTTACATTTTGTATTATGTGTGTACACTTAAGTATACTGATAGAATTTGCAAATCACTCCGAAAACGCATTGAATAATTATGAATAATACATAACTGCCGAGCAAATTAGCCCTGGCTTGAGCCGGGGAATGCCGCGGAAGATATCTGAGATTAAGGGTTGAAAGATTGGGTGAGCAAAGCAGCACCGGCGAGCTTGCAACGGCCCGATCGGTCTGGTGGTAAACAATTTAGCACGGGGGGGCGTTGGGTAATTACTGCTTTCAGTCTCATTTAGAGTGGCCTGCTGGCGACATCGCCGCTGATGTGGATGAGTTTGTGGATTTGTGACGCGCCATTATGAACAGTCATTTAAGTGACAGGATGTTTGAGCCGTCATGCCAGCTCCGAGTACCCCCCTCCTTGTTTTCTTGTCTTCTTCACCTCCGTTTGTCTGAGCCCATATTGCTCAGTTTAACTCTGCTTTTTTTGTCTTATGGGGGAGGAAGGAGGTGGAGGTCAAAACGATCAGCTCACCTTCAAGGCTACAGGGCCGCTTCTAGATTTTTGGGGGCCCTAGGCGAGATTGTGTTTGTGGGGAACCCTGTTTTTGTAAAAGGGAAGAGTTCAAACGCTTTAAAATGTTGGGAAAGTCTCTTCCCTCCCAACAAAAGCATTAGGAAAATAAAGTTGTGCCATTGTCTGGTTGAACATAGAAAATTTAAACCATTACATAAAATGAAAGTTTAATTAGCAGCCCTATAAACTTTGCCAATTTACAAAAGAAAAAAATAAATTTATTTTAGCAATTCTGGAAATTGACAAGAAAAAAATTTGCTGCTGTATGACGAAAAGTTGCAAGTTTAAGTGACGGAAAAAAAAAATTAAAATCTACTAGAAAAGCTGCAAATTTATGAGAAAATTCTTTTGCAAATTAATGTGAAAAAGTCACAAATTTACGAGCAAAAAGTTGCAAGTTTACAAGAAAAAAGATGAAAATTTGTGAGAAATTTTGCTAATTTGAGAAAAACTTTGCAAAGTTTTAGTAAATATATTGGGGGAAAAAAACTGCAAATGTATGAGTAAAAAGTTGCAAATTTAGAAGAAAAAAGTTGCAAATTTATGAGAAAAATTTTGTAAATTTATGAGAAAATTTGACCAAAAATTTATGAGAAAAAAACTTGCAAATTTACATGAAAAAATCACAAGGTTTTCAGAAAGGTTACAAATTTATGAGAAAATGTTTTTGAAATTTATGACAGTTTTAGCAAATTTCTCAGAAAAAAGTTGAAAATAACCAAAAAATTTGCAGATTTATGATAAAAAAAGTTGCAAATTTACCAGAAAAAATGGTAAATATATGAGAAAATTTTTGCAAATTTATGAATTTTTTTTGCATATTTGTGAGGAAAAGTTGCAAATATACATTAAAAAGTCACAATTTATGAGAAAACAGTTGCAAATGTATAAGGAAAATGGCAAAATGAGGAAAAATTATACGAATTTGAGAAAAAAGTTGCAAATTTATTAGAAAAATTTAGCAATTTTATGAGAAAAAGTTTGCAAATTTAAGAGAAAAATGGTGCAAATATACTTGAGAAAAGTCCCAATTTATGAAAAAATTTACAAGAAAAAAAGATGCAAATTTTTAAGAAAAAAAATTCCAAATTTATGAGAAAATTTTAAATAATTTGAGAAATGTCCGCCAAGGTCTCCGCCTTTGACCGCCACCTAATCCACATACAGTGGGGCAAAAAAGTATTTAGTCAGCCACCAATTGTGCAAGTTCTCCCACTTAAAAGATGAGAGAGGTCTCCAATTTTCATCATAGGTATACCTCAACTATGATAGACAAAATGAGAAAAAAAAATTGAGAAAATCACATTGTCTGATTTTTAAAGAATTTATTTGCAAATTATGGTGGAAAATAAGTATTTGGTCACCTACAAACAAGCAAGATTTCTGGCTCTCACAGACCTGTAACAACTTCTTTAAGAGGCTCCTCTGTCCTCCACTCGTTACCTGTATTAATGGCACCTGTTTGAACTCGTTATCAGTATAAAAGACACCTGTCCACAACCTCAAACAGTCAGACTCCAAACTCCACTATGGCCAAGACCAAAGAGCTGTTAAAGGACACCAGAAACAAAATTGTAGACCTGCACCAGGCTGGGAACATTGAATCTGCAATAGGTAAGCAGCTTGGTGTGAAGAAATCAACTGTGGGAGCAATTATTAGAAAATGGAAGACATACAAGACCACTGATAATCTCCCTCGATCTGGGGCTCCACGCAAGATCTCACCCCGTGGGGTCAAAATTATCACGAGAACAGTGAGCAAAAATCCCAGAACCACACGGGGGGGACCTAGTGAATGACCTGCAGCGAGCTGGGACCAAAGTAACAAAGGCTACCATCAATAACACACTACGCCGCCAGGGACTCAAATCCTGCAGTGCCAGACGTGTCCCCCTGCTTAAGCCAGTACATGTCCAGGCCCGTCTGAAGTTTGCTAGAGAGCATCTGGATGATCCAGAAGAGGATTGGGAGAATGTCATATGGTCAGATGAAACCAAAATAGAACTTTTTGGTAAAAACTCAACTTGTCGTATTTGGAGAAGAAAGAACACCATACCTACTGTGAATCATGGGGATGGAAACATCATGCTTTGGGGCTGTTTTTCTGCAAAGGGACCAGGACGACTGATCCGTGTAAAGGAAAGAATGAATGGGGCCATGTAGCGTGAGATTTTGAGTGAAAACCTCCTTCCATCAGCAAGGGCATTGAAGATGAAACGTGGCTGGGTCTTTCAGCATGACAGTGATCCCAAACACACCGCCCGGGCAACGAAGGAGTGGCTTCGTAAGAAGCATTTCAAGGTCCTGAAGTGGCCTAGCCAGTCTCCAGATCTCAACCCCATAGAAAATCTTTGGAGGGAGTTGAAAGTCCGTGTTGCCTAGCGACAGCCCCAAAACATCACTGCTCTAGAGAAGATCTGCATAGAGGAACGGGCCAAAATACCAGCAACAGTGTGTGAAAACCTTGTGAAGACTTACAGAAAATGTTTGACCTCTGTCATTGCCAACAAAGTGTTTATAACAAAGTATTGAGATGAACTTTTGTTATTGACCAAATACTTATTTTCCACCATAATTTGCAAATAAATTCTTTAAAAATCAGACAATGTGATTTTCTGTATTTTTTTTTCTCATTTTGTCTCTCATAGTTGAGGTATATCTATGATGAAAGTTGGAGACCTCTCTCATCTTTCAAGTGGGAGAACTTGCACAATTGGTGGCCGACTAAATACTTTTTTACCCCACTGTAGCACAGGACCCCCATGATCCCTCCTGCAGGTGGTGAGCCCACTGGAGAGTGGACCCATGTAACTCCTTCGGGCTGAGCCCGGCCGGGTCCCATGGGTGGAAACCCGGCCACCAGACGCTAGCCTTCGAGCCCCTCCCCCAGGCCTGGCTCTAGGGTGGGGCCCCGGTAACCCCATACCGGGTGGGGTACACTGAATCCATCCATCCATCCATCCATCTTCTACCGCTTTTCCGGAGGTCCGGGTTGCGGAGGCAGCAGTTCAAGCAGAGAAGCCCAGACTTCCCTCTCCCCAACCACCTGCTCCGGCTCTTCAGAGAGGATACCAAGGTGTTCCCAGACCAGCTGGGAGACATAGTCTCTCCACCGAGTCCTGGGTCTGCCACGGGGTCTCCTCCCAGTGGGATGTGCCTGAAACACCTCAAGTGGGAGGCGTCCAGGAGGCATCCTAATCAGATGCCCATACCACCTCAACTGACTCTTTTCAATGTGGAGGAGCAGCGGTTCTACTCTGAGCCTCTCCCGGATGACTGAGCTCCTCACCCTATCTCTGAGGGTGAGTCCTGCAGTCCTACGGAGAAAGCTCATTTCAGCCGCTTGTATCTGCGATTGTATCTAGATTGACTGGTAAATTGACAGCTTTGCCTTAGAATTAAGCTCCCTCTTCACCACAACAGACCGGTGCAATGTCCGCATCACTGCAGATGCTGCTCCAATCCGTCTGTCAATCTCTCGCTTCATTTTCCCCTCACTCATGAACAAGACCCCAAGATACTTAAACTCCTCCACTTGGGGCAGGAGCCTGTCCCCAACCCAGAGAGGACAATCCACCTTTTTCTGGCTGAGGACCATGGACTCGGACTTGGAGGTGCTGATTCTCATCCCAGCTGCTTCACACTCAGCGGCAAACCGTCCCAGCAAGAGCTGTAGGTCATTGCTGGATGAAGCCAACAGGACAACATCATCTGCAAACAACAGAGATGAGATCCTGTGGTCACCAAGCATGACACCCTCCATTCCCTGCCTGCGCCTAGAAATCCTGTCCATAAAAATTATCAACAGGATCGGTGACAAAGGGCAGCCCTGGTGGAGTCCAACTCTCACTGGGAATGACTCCGACCGAGTGTTGGCAATCCGAACCAAACGCTTACAGCGGTCGTACAGAGACCGAATAGCTCGTAACAACAAACCCGATACCCCATACTCCCGAAGCACCCCCCACAAAAAACCACGAGGGACGCGGTCAAATTGCCTTCTCCAAGTTGTCTTCTCCTTGCCTTCTCCTTCTCCTTGCCTTCTCCAAGTCCACAAAACACATGTAAACTGGTTGGGCAAACTCCCACGAACCCTCAAGAATTCTCGAGAGGGTAAAGAGCTGGTCCGATGTGCCACAGCCTGGACGAAAACCGCATTGATCCTCCTGAATCCGAGGTTCGACCAACGGCCGGACTCTCCTCTCCAGTACCTTGGCATAGACCTTCCCAGGGAGGCTGAGGAGTGTGATCCCTCTAAAGTTGGAGCACACCCTCCGGTTCCCTTTTTTGAAGAGAGGAACCACCACCCCGGTTTGCCATGCCAAAGGCACTGCCCCCAACCTCCACACAATGTTGCAGAGGCATGTCAACCATGACAGCCCTACAACATCCAGGGCCTTGAGGTACTCAGGGCGAATCTCATCCACCCCCGGAGCCCAGCCACCCAGGAGATTTTTAACCACCTTGGCGACCTCAGCCCCTGTGATAGGCGAGTCATCCCCCTCGTCCCCAAACCCTGCTTCCTCTGTGGAAGGCGTATCAGTGGGATTGAGGAGATCCTCGAAGTATTCCTTCCACCGCCCGACGATATCCCCAGTCGACGTCAACAGTATCCCATCTGCACCATACACAGTGTAGACAGGGAGCTACTTTGCCCTCCTGAGCCGCCGGACAGTTTTTTTTTTTTTTTTTGTTACTTATTTGTACCCGTAGGTAGACTTGGTTTGCAGTCTGGTGACAAGCCACCAGCTGCTGGTCGCTGCGTGTGCGAGCGCCCTAAACCTACATGTTTTTGGTGTGCGGGAGGAAACCGGAGAAATCCCGGAGTAAACCCACGCAACATGGGGAGAACATGCAAACTCCACACAGCTCACTGTTGGTTGGGGGCTGGGATCGAACCCACGATCTCATGATCCCCGCGATCCCCCGGCCGAGGGTAAAACTGTGCTGCCACAGTGCTAAACCACTGCGCCACCGTGCAGCCCGGACAGTTTGCCAGAATCTCTTCGAGGCCGACCGAAAGTCTTGTTCCATGGCCTCACCGAACTCCTCCCATACCCGGGTTTTTGCTTCAGCAACCACCCGAGCTGCACTCCGCTTGGCCTGCCGGTACACCTCAGCTGCTTCGGGAGTCCTACAAGCCAACCAAGCTTGATAGGACTCCTCCTTCAGCTTAATGGCCCGCCTCACCACTGGTGTCCACCACTTGGTTCGGGGGCTGCCACCATGAAATGCACCGACCACCTTGCAGCCGCAGCTCTGGGCCGCCGCTTCAACAACAGAGGTGGAGAACATGGCCCATTCAGACTCCATGTCTCCAGACTCTCTCGGAATGTGGTTGAAGTTCTCCCGGAGGTGGGAGTTGAAGACCTCCCGGATAGGCGCCTCAGCCAGACGTTCCCAGCACACCCTCACTATACGTTTGGGTCTACCAGGTCTGAATGGCTTCCTCCCCTGCCATCGGATCCAACTCACCACCAGGTGGTGATCAGTTGACAGCTCTGCACCTCTCTTTACCCGGGTGTCCAAGACATATGGTCGCAGGTCTGATGACATTGCGCAAGATGGCGCCCACAGTGGTCGCCATGGTGCTTCGCTGCGCCCTTTGTTTGTTTTTGTTTGTCAATTGTGTGTCTACCTGCTCTTATACCCGTGAAGAGCTTCTAAATATTAGGACTTTCACTCCCACGGACCTACTCCCAGTTTTTTTTAGCTCCTGCCGCTGATCTGGTTCATTGTTTGGCTCGAAAAGTGTGACGGCGAAAAAGAGGAAGGCGAGTGGGCGCTCTCGTACGGCTCCGCAGGAGAGGCACGCGCACGGCGTTGCCTGGCATATTTCTCTCCAACGCCAATTCTCTCTCTAACAAGGTAGATGACCTAAGACTGCTGATGCGTTTTAAGGACCTCTCTTCCTCGGCTGCCCTCTGTTTTACTGAGACCTGGCTCAGGGAAAATACACCGGACAGCGCTCTGCTCCTCGAGGGTTTTCAGCTGTTTCGTGCTGATCGTGACTCAGAGCTCTCCGGTAAATCCTCAGGAGGAGGAGTCTGCTTTTACATCAACAGCAGCTGGTGCTCTGATGTAACGGTAATTTCCAAACACTGTTCTCCCGCCCTGGAATTTCTTTTAATCAACTGCAAGCCATTTTATTCCCCGCGTGAGTTCGCCTCATTCATCCTCGCCGCTGTTTCCGTCCCTCCCGACGCAGACGCCCGCGAAGCTCAGCGCGCGCTCGCAGATCACATTCAACATACGGAGCAGACTTTCACGGACTCTCTGGTTATTGTGGTTGGCGACTTTAACCAGAGCAATGTGAGCCACGATCTCCCCCGTTACAAACAGTTTATAAAATGCACCACCAGAGGAAAGAACACGCTGGATCACTGTTACACTACAGTTAAGGACGCGTATCGCGCTGTTCCCCGCGCTGCGCTCGGACTATCTGATCACGTGATGGTCCACCTCATTCCCACATACAGACAGAGACTAAAGCTCACTAAACCTGTTGTGAGCACTACAAAGAAATGGACCAGTGAAGCTGAGGAGAAGCTGGAAACGTGCATGGAAATAACTGACTGGGGCATGTTTAAAGGAGCCACGCATGATCTGGATGAGTACACGGACACTGTGAACTCATATATCCACTTTTGTGAGGACAGCATTCTTCCATCGCGCACCAGGGTGAGGTACTCAAATGACAAGCCCTGGTTCACTGCTAAGCTCAGACAGATCAGGAAAGAGAAGGAAGCAGCGTTGAAAAGTGGAGACAGGGACTGCTACAGGGAGGTTAAATATCGGTTTAACAGAGAGCTGAGGAGAGCTAAATCTGTGTATTCTGAGAGACTCCAGCAGCAGTTCACGGCTAACGACTCTGCTTCTGTGTGGAGAGGACTGAGGCAAATCACCAACTATCGGCCTCAGGCTCCTAAGGGTCAGGATGACAAAGCCCTTTGTCAAAGACTGTCCCAACACTATGCCCGTTTTGACACCTCGTCAGCTGTGTCCAACTCCCCCCCTCCCTCCAGCTCCACAGCCTCCATGGTCCCTACTTCATCAAAGGCGGCCCCCCCTCCTCCCCCCCTGCCCTTGTCATCAGTGAGCAGGACGTGCTCAGACAGTTCTCCAGACTGAACCCGCACAAGGCCCCCGGTCCGGACGGCGTGTCTCCCTCCACCCTGAGACACTGTGTGAAAGAGCTGGCTCCTGTCTTCACAGACATTTTTAACACCTCCCTTAAGCTATGCCACGTGCCGACCTGCCTCAAATCCTCCACCATCATCCCTGTCCCCAAGAAGCCACGGATCACTGGACTTGACGACTACAGACCTGTAGCGCTCACCTCTGTAGTCATGAAGTCCTTTGAGCGCCTGGTCCTGCCCCACCTCAAGTTCATCACCACTCCCGTCCTGGACCCACTGCAGTTTGCCTACCGAGCCAACAGGTCTGTAGACGACGCAGTCAACCTGGCCCTCCACTCCATCCTGCAGCACCTGGACTCCCCGGGAACCTACGCCAGGATCCTGTTTGTGGACTTCAGCTCTGCATTCAACACCATCCACCCCGCTCTGCTCCGGGACAAGTTGTCCCTGCTCAACGTGCCTGACTCCCTCTGCAGGTGGATCACCGACTTCCTGACGGACCGGAGGCAGCATGTGCGTCTGGGAAAGACTGTCTCAGACTCTCTTAGCATCAGCACCGGATCACCCCAGGGCTGTGTACTTTCCCCCCTACTCTTCTCCCTTTATACCAACTCCTGCACCTCCAGCCACCAGTCTGTCAAGCTGATCAAGTTTGCGGGCGACACCACCCTCATCGGGCTCATCTCCAACGGCGACGAGTCCGCCTACAGGAGAGAGGTGGCCCAGCTGGCGTCCTGGTGCAACAACAACAACCTGCAGCTGAACGCTGTGAAGACAGTGGAGATGATTGTGGACTTCAGGAAAGTCACAACCCCTCTGCCCCCCCTCACCCTCACAGGCTCTCCCATCACCACTGCAGATTCCTTCCACTTCCTAGGCACCACCATCACCAGGGACCTCAAGTGGGAGCCGACCATCAGCTCCCTCATCAAAAAGGCCCAGCAGAGGATGTTCTTCCTGCGGCAGCTGAGGAAGCTCAAGCTACCCACCATGATGTTAGTGCAGTTCTACACAGCCATCATCGAGTCCATCCTCACCACCTCCATAACCGTGTGGTACGCAGGAGCCACTGCCAGGGACAGACTAACGCTGCAGCGCATCGTTCGCACTGCTGAGAAGGTGATCGGCAGCAAGCTCCCATCTCTCCAGGATCTGTACATCTCCAGGACCCGGAGGCGTGCTGGCCGGATCATAGCCGATCCTTCACACCCTGGTCACGTACTGTTTGCCCCCCTCCCCTCAGGTAGAAGACTTCGGTCCGTTCAGAATAAAACCTCCCGTCACATGAACAGCTTCTTCCCCTCTGCCATCAGACTGCTGAACACTAAGTGACTTATTGACTCTCGTGCACTATGTACAGCAGCTCAACCAGGCTCATGTCAATCATCACTGTTTTCTTTTTGCATTACTGACTGCACTATGTGGTACTCCACAATATCTGCTGCTCGCTAATATATTTAAAACTGCTTTGACTAGTATTACTCATTCTTATTCTACACTTTATTGCACGTATAGTTTTTTTTTTAAATTTCTTCTATTTTATCATGTTTAATGTTGCAGCATTGCACCAAGACAAATTCCTAGTTTGTGTACTACATGAACAATGGCAATAAATCTGATTCTGATTCTGACATGATAACAAAATCGATCATCGACCTGCGACCTAGGGTGTCCAGGTGCACATATGGACACCCTTGTGCTTGAACATGGTGTTCGTTATGGACAAACTGTGGTTAGCACAGAAGTCCAATAACTGAACACCACTCGGGTTCAGATCGGGCAGGCCATTCCTCCCAATCACCCCCCTCCAAGTTTCACTGTCGTTGCCCACGTGCGCATTGAAGTCCCCCAGTAGGACAATGGAGTCTCCAAGAGGAGCACCCTCCAGCACCCCAGTCACAGACTCCAAAAAGGGTGGGTACTCTGAAACATCATTTGGTGCATAGGCACAAATGATGGTCAGGACCCATTTCCCAACCCGAAGGCGCAGGGAAGCAACCCTTTCGTCCACCGGGGAAAACTCCAATATAGAGGCAGCAAGGTGGGGGGATACAAGAATACCCACCCCTGCTCGTCGCCTCTTGCCCGGGGCAACTCCAGAAAAGGCCAAGCTCCAGCCCCTCTCCAGGAGACTTGTTTTGGAGCCGGAGCTGTGTGTTGAGGTGAGGCAGACTATATCTAGCCGGTATCTCTCAACCTCGTACACCAGCTCAGGCTCCTTCCCCACCAGAGAGGTGACATTCCACGTACCAAAAGCCAGTTTAGAAAGCTTGGGATCAGTCCGCCAAGATCTCCGCCTTTGACCGCCACCTAATCCACATAGCACCGGATCCCCATGATCCCTCCTGCAGGTGGTGAGCTCACTGGAGGGCGGACCCATGTAACTCCTTCGGGCTGAGCCCGGGCGGGTCCCATGGGTGGAAACCCAGCCGCCAGATGCTAGCCTTCGAGCCCCTCCCCCAGGCCTGGCTCCAGGGTAGGGCTCCGGTAACCCCATACCGGGCAGGGTACACTGAATCCTTGATATAGAATTTATCATGAGAGTCTGTTGGATTGTTCTTAGTCTGGCCCTTCACCCAGGACCAGTTTGTCTTGGGTGACCCTATCAGAGGCAAATTGACCCGGACAACATAGCTCCTGGGATCACTAGGGCACGCAAACCCCCCACCACGATAAGGTGACGATCCATGAGGGGGAGTTTAAGTATCTTGGGGTCTTGTTCACGAGTGAGGGGAAAATGGAGGGAGAGATTGACAGACGGATTGGAGCAGCATCTGCAGTGATGCGGACGTTGTACCGGTCTGTTGTGGTGAAGAGGGAGCTTAGTTCTAAGGCAAAGCTGTCGATTTACCAGTCAATCTACGTTCCTACTCTCACCTATGGTCACAAGCTTTGGGTAATGACCGAAAGAACAAGATCGCAGATACAAGCGGCTGAAATGAGCTTTCTCCGTAGGATTGCTGGACTCACCCTCAGAGATAGGGTGAGGAGCTCAGTCATCCGGGAGAGGCTCAGAGTAGAACCGCTGCTCCTCCACATTGAAAGGAGTCAGTTTAGGTGGTATGGGCATCTGATTAGGATGCCTCCCACTTGAGGTGTTTCAGGCACATCCCACTGGGAGGAGACCCCGGGGCCGACCCAGGACTCGTTGGAGAGACTATGTCTCCCAGCTGGTCTGGGAACACCTTGGTATCCTCTCTGAAGAGCCGGAGCAGGTGGTTGGGGAGAGGGAAGTCTGGGCTTCTCTGCTTGAACTGCTGCCTCCACAACCCGGACCTCAGGAAAAGCAGTAGAAAATGGATGGATGGATGGATGAATTTGAGAAATGACTTGCCATCTTACATGAAAAAGTCACAAAGTTATAAGAAAAGTTGTGAATTTATGAGAACATTTTTTTGAAATTTGTGAGGAAAAAAGTTGAAAATTTACTACAAAAACTTTGCAAATGTATGAGAAAATATTGAAAATTTATGAGGAAAAAAGTTGCAAATTTATGAAAAAAATGGCAAACATATGAGGAAAATTGAGCAAATTTTAGAAAACTTGTCAATGTATAAGAAAAAATGTTGCAGTTATGAGAAAAAGTGGCAAATATACGTGAAAAAAGTGATAACTTATGAGAAAAAGTTGCAAATTTACAACAAAAAAAATGCCAAATGTATGAAGAAAAATTATACAAATTTGCGAGAAAAAATTTCAAATTTATTAGAAAGATTTAGCAATTTTATGAGAAAAATGTTGCAAATTTATGAGAAAACTGTTGCAAATACACATGAGAACATTCCCAATTTATGAGAAAATTTATAAGAAAAAGGTTGCAAATTTATGAGAAAATTTGAGCAAATTTATGAGAAACATGTAAATTTACATGAAGTCACCAAGTTTAAAGAAAAGTTGCAAATTTATGAGAAAATGTTTTGTAAATTTACGTGAAAAAAATTGCAAATTTACCATAAAAAATTGGCAAATGTATGAGGAAAATTTTTGCTAATTTATAATAATAATGGATTAGATTTATCTGGTGCGTTACATGTCAAGTGACATCTCAGGGCGCTTACAGTGAGTCCATTCAGCCACTCCAGACAGAGATTGACAATGGTAAGCTACTTCTGTAGCCACAGCTGCCCTGGGGCAGACTGACGGAAACATGGCCGCCAATCCAACGGCCTCTCCAACCACTACCGAACATTTATCCACATTCATACCCAGCGTCATGGACGCTGGAGGCAAGGCAGGTAAAGTGTCTTGCCCAGGGACACAACGACAGGATGGCTGGGGAGAGCGGGATTCGAACTGCCAACCCTCTGGTTATTGGACGACCCGCTGTACCTCCTGAGCCACTGCTGTCCACATTTCCCTCCTCCGCTGCATTTTTGCTGAGCACCAAGCTGGACAGCAGGATGTTCCATTTTTATATGGTGTTTGGCATGACCCGGCCGGGACTTGAACCCCAACCTCCCGGTTGTGGGGCGGATGCTCTACCTCTGACTAGAGGAAAAAAGTTGCAAAACATGAAAAAAATCACTAATTTATGAGACAAAAGTTGCAAATTTATAAGAAAAAATTGGCAAACACATGAGAAAAATTTTGCAAATTTAAGAAAACTTTTGTAAATGTATGAGAAAAATTATGCAAATTTATGAGAAAAATTTTGGCAAATTTATGAGGAAAAGTTGCAAATATACATGAAAAAAGTCACAATTTATGAGAAAAAAGTTGAAAATTTACAAGAAAAAATGGCAAATGTTTGAGGAAAAATTATACAAATTTATGATAAAAAAATGCAAATGTATAAGAAAATTTATGAGAAAAAATTGCAAATATACATGAGAAAAGTCTGAATTTGAGAAAAAATTGCAAATTTACAAGAAAAAATTATTTATGAGGAAAATTATGTAAATTTATGAGAAAAATTTAGCAAGCAAAGAAAAAGGTTGAAAGTAATTTTTATTCTCGCTACCCAAATAATGTTGAGTGTGAACTACTGTATCTCCCAGTGGCTCCCTGTTGCATCTGCGTATTCTGCCACATAAGATTCTGGAGACATCGGTGCTGAGAATAAATGGCGTGACCCATGGCAACGGCGTGGCCTTCAGTTCTGAACCCCTCCCTGACGGTACAGAATCATCCACTCCTCCTGCACACCAAACACACGATCTTCTGACTCCTTTCAATCAGTTTTGAGGACTGTAAACAGCAAAGGAACAACGGCGACGACGGGGGAAGTAAATCTACCTCGGCTCAATTAAACAAACCCCCCACTCGCCAAAGCACCCCCCCCCCACACACACACACACATAGGGAGAGATGGGAGCTATAATTAGAAGAGGGCAGTAAACCTGGAGACATTATTGATGATCTCCTCCTGACACCTCCCTCGTGTTAGCATTAGCATTTTTTTCCCTGAACCGAGGCGAGCGAGGAGGGGCAGGGGTGCTGGTCTGTCTTAGAGTCCATGTCAGCAGGAGGGGGGTGGGGGGGCACATTAGAGAGAGAGAGTGAGACACCTTCGGGCCCCCTCTCGGCACTCGTCCACCTGATGGGAACACGTAGACTCCTCCGCCCCCTCCACCTCATCAATACAGCGTGGCTCTTTGTCAGTAATTTGCAATAAGTGTCGGCTGCACATCTTAAGGGACCTGGGTGGAAATCATTACCGGCCGAGGCCCCGCTCTGCTGCTAATTGGCTGCGTTGGGCCTTATCAGCAGAGGATTTTTGCCGGGACCTTTGACAGATACCAATACGAAAATCATTGTTCAGTTGTCAATTTAAGAGACCGTTAAAAGAGCTTATTTTAATTTTAATTGGAACTTCCTCCTGCCTTGGCGGTGGCGAGCTGCGAGGATTAAAAATTAGCTTGGGGGTTGTGTGTGTGTGTGCGTGCAGGTGTGTGTCTTCGTCCTGGTTGTGGGGGGGGGTTTAAATTGACGGCTAACAGCTCTGACCGGCGTACGAATGAGCGCGGTGCCAACGACGATGCACATTTAGTTTACACGACTCTTCCACTGCCTCCCTGGGAGTGCATCATCAACATCAAATAAGTCGCAACTTTGAGCGGTCAAAGCTTCCAATTAAGCAAAAAGCCGCGTCCACTTAAAGATGTGTTTGTGGGGCGGGTGTGGTGGGACTGCCATCGATCCCCCCTGCGCTAGTAAACCAAGCGCCTGATAGCGCCGCCTGAACATATTTATGTGGCGCACTCGCTCAATGACCCTGAGCTGCAACTCTGGTGGCTTTAATAAGGCCTCATGTCCAGCTACGCAGGGAGAATGGCTGCCAGCCGACGTGGGCAGACGCGGCGAAAAGGAGCTAATGTACGTACATGGGTGTTTGGCTTATGGCGGCGTGGGCATGCTGGACGTTTAGCAGATTTTCTCATAAATTTGTGCCTTTTTAGGGGGTAAATTAGCTACCTGTGTCTTGTAAATCTCCAACTTCTTTATCATAAATTTGTGACTTTTTTCCCATAAATGTTCATTTTTTTCATGAATTTGCTGCTTTTTTCTCATAAATTGGCAACATTTTTGCCATAAATTTTCTTGGTTTTTTTCCCCTCATAAATTTGCAACTTTTTTCTCATGAATTTGAAATATTTTTCTCATAAATTTGAGTTTTTCCATGCAAGTTTCTGCAACTTTTTTTGGTTGAAAATGTTCATTTTTTCCCTTCAGAAATTTCCTACATTTTTCTTGGAAATTTTCAATGTTTTTCTCATAAGTTTGTAACATTTTTCTAATAAATACAGTAGTGTGAAAAATGTTTGCCCTCGTCCTGATTTCTCATTTTTTTGTATGTTTGTCACACTTACACTACCGTTCAAAAGTTTGGGGACACTTAGGAATTTCCTTATTTTTGAAAGAAAAGCACTTTTTTTTCAATGGAGATAACTTTAAACTAATCAGAAATACACTCTATACATTGCTAATGTGGTAAATAACTATTCTAGCTGCAAATGTCTGGTTTTTGGTGCAATATCTACATAGGTGTATAGAGGCCCATTTCCAGCAACTATCACTCCAGTGTTCTAATGGTACAATGTGTTTGCTCATTGCGTCAGAAGGCTAATGGATGATTAGAAAACTCTTGTGCAATCATGTTAGGTCTGCAATGCTGTAATTGCTGCAAATGGAGGATTCTTTGACGAAAGCAAAGTTTGAAGGAAAAAATTATTATTTCAAATACAAATCATTATTTCTAACCTTGTCAATGTCTTGACTATATTTTCTATTCATTTTACAACTCATGGTGGTAAATAAGTGTGACTTTTCATGGAAAACACAAAATAATTGTCTGGGTGACCCCAAACTTTTGAACGGTAGTGTAAATGTTTCAGCTCATCAGACAAATTTAAATATTAGACTGTGGTGACACGATAACAGGTGGCACTCCACCCAGGGCTTGAGGTTGGGGCGGGGGGGGGGAGGTGAGAAATGGTAATAGTGAAGAGAGGAGCGGAGACAACGAAGGGCGCCGTAGCGCTAGGGGGTCTTAGACTAGACAAGAGGTGCCTTTGCCCCTGCTGTGACAGGGTTCACACCTGAAGTCACCGGGGCGCGAAAGTATGGTAATAAGTCATGCTCTGTGTACTGTATGTTGATTTGTGTACATGCCTTGTGTCCAGTATGTTAATGTTTCACACCCTGGGTCCCAAAGACGGGAATAAAGAGTATAAAAGTGGTCACCTTGAGACACAGGGTAATCTGTTTGTATCTGTTGGAGGAGAATAAAGTTCTGTGTCGTCAGCTTGTTGCATCGTCTGACTTCCTCCTCCATGGTGACCTTAAGACGTGAAATGGAGAATGAGCCGAGCACCTCCGCGGAAACACTCCCACGGGAGCCACACACCACTGCATGCGCAGTCAAGGTCAGGCTCCCGGACTTTTGGCTCCACAATCCAGCCGCTTGGTTTTTGCATGTGGAAGCCCAGTTCGCCCTCCGCTGAATCTCTATGGACGACACCAGATACCATCATGTGGTAGCTGCACTGGATGCACGTACCACAGAACAGGTCATGAGCTTGCTCCAAGACCCACCAACCCAGGGTAAATACAAAGCTCTCAAGCGGATGCTGCTGCAACATTATACCCTTTTAGATGGGGAGAGGGCGGAAAAACTCCTCACACACTTGGAGTTAGGTGACAGATTGGCTGTGGGCCTTATGGAGAGCATGCTCGCGCTAAAGGGTAAGGACGACGGAGCCTTCCTGTTCACCCACCTCTTCTAAGGAACCTACCAGCTGCAGCACAGGCGATCCTCGCTAACCCACCACTGCTGGCGACCAGGAACTACCGTGCGCTGGCACAGGAGGCGGACCGCATCATCCTGGCAACCAAGGCTCTAAGCGTGCACGCAGTGAAACCGGGATCTGCGAAGGAATCCAGCGAGGTCGAGGAGCCAATGGTAGTGGCAGGGACGGCCACCAGGAGATGCAGGAACGGGACCCTCTGTTTCTGTCACCGCTGTTTTGCTGCAGAAGTGCAACGTTGTCTGCCGCTGTACCACTTCAGGAAGCCGGGAAACGGCAAGGAGAAGCTGCTCTTCACCAAGGACACATGTTCAGGAAGACGTTTCTGGTGGACTCTGGCTCCCAGAAGAGCCTCATTCTGCCGGTCAGCGCGGACTGGCTGGCAGAAGGCAGTGGCTTGGCCCTGAGGACTGCCAACGGATCCCACATCCGGACGTTCAAGGAAAGGTCAGTGACTGTTTGCTTGCATGGACACAATTACCAGTGGGACTTTGTGGTAGCTGCATGTTCGGTTCCCATCTTGGGGGCTGATTTTCTGTGTACTTACGGACTGTTAGTCGATGTTGGCAACAGATATTTAGTGGATGCTGTTCCTATTTCCCTCTTCCCCTGCA
Organism: Pholidichthys leucotaenia; assembly: GCA_020510985.1. Lineage (NCBI taxonomy): Eukaryota > Metazoa > Chordata > Actinopteri > Cichliformes > Pholidichthyidae > Pholidichthys > Pholidichthys leucotaenia. Next base: position 28,136,351 of record CM035839.1, on the reverse strand, counting down.
TAGCTTGGGGAGTTGGGCCACCAACACACGCTACTGTTCTAGCTCCAGGGGGTAAGTACCAGCATTTGCTATCTGAGTTCCCAGCACTCACGGTTCCCACCTTTTCCTCTGTGGTAACAAAACACGTGGTCGAGCATTTTATCACGACAAAAGGTCCACCTGTGTTCGCCCGCCCTCGCCATCTGAATGTGGTTAAACTAGCCAGCACGCGCGAGGAGTTTGCTAACCTAGAGCGATTAGGCAGCGTTAGGCGCTCGAACAGTCCTTGGGCATCTCCACTGCACATGGTGCCTAAAGCCGATGGGTCGTGGTGGCTGTGCAGCGATTTCTGGTGCTTGAACAACGCCACGGAACACGACCGGTATCCCATCCCGCACAGCCAGGATTTTTCTGTGTACCTGGCCGGGATGCGCATTTTTTCAAAAGTGGACCTGGTCCGCGGTTACCACCAGGTCCTGGTGCACACAGAGGATGTTCCCAAAAAGGCAGTAATGACTCCTTTTGGTCTCTTTGAGTTTTTACGCTTGCCGTTCGGGTTAAAGGGTGCAGCACAAACTTTTCAAAGAATGAAGGACGCGGTGCTCCATGACTTGCCCTTCGTTTTTGTCTACTTGGACGACATTTTGGTGGCTAGCGCATCAGAGGAGGAGCACCTCGCCCATCTCAAATGGGTCTTCCAACGGTTGGTTGTGCACGGGCTGATCGTTAACCCGGTAAAGTGCCAGTTCGGACTGCTGGTCATTGATTTTTTGGGGCCACCGCATCTCGCTGGAGGGAGCGATTCCATTGCTGGATAAAGTACGCGCAGTGTTAGATTTTCTGCGTCCACAGACCGTGAGGGCGCTACAGGAATTTTTGGGAATGGTCAATTTTTACAACTGTTTACTACCCCGGGCAGCCCAGCTGCTGCTGCAACCGCTGTACGGAGCGCTCAACAAAAAGAAGCCCGCAGAAAACATTGACTGGACCCCCAAGCGGGTCCAGGCTTTCACCAATGCCAAAACAGCACTCGCTAGCACGGCTTTGCTGGTCCACCCAACCCCGTCAGTGCTGATAGCGCTTACCACAGACACGTCTGACGTCGCGATAGGGGCAGCGGTGGAGCAGTACATCTCCGGTTCGTGGCAGCCACACACATTCTTCAGCCGTACCTTGAACGACAACAAGTGCAAATACACCACATTTGACCAGGAGTTGTTGGCTCTCCACCTGGCTATGCACCATTTCCAGTTTTGGCTCGAGGGCTGCGAGCGAGTTCACTGCATTTGTGGATCACAAACCACTAACGTAACTATGCTATGTCCAAAGTTTCAGAACCGTGGTCGGCTCAGCAGCAACGGCACTTGGCTGCAATCTCAGAATTCACTGCCGACATCCAACACGGAGCAGGTTCAATTCAATTTAACACCATTTCACAACAACAGTCATCTCATAGCACTTTCAACTGTAGGGGAAACCCCCACAATTGCAGAAAGACCCCAGCAATCAGGTGATCCCCTGTGAGCAAGCGCTTGGCGACGGTGGAGAGGAAAAACTCCCTTTTAACAGGAAGAAACCTCCAGTAGAACCAGGCTCAGGGAGGGGCAGTCATCTGCTGCGACTGGCTGGGGGGTGAGGGGATAGAGAAGATGAAAAGAACAGACATGTAGAGAGCAAACAGCACAACGGGGACTCAATCTATGGGAGAGAACAAACAGATGTTAATGACCAGCAAAAATATTTCATTGAGCGTGAAGAAAGGAGTGAAGCCCAGTGCATTATTGGAGGTCCCCCGGCTAAACCTATTAGCAGCATAACTAAGAGAGGGTCCAGAGGCACATGATCCCTCCCTAATTACACAGGGATACAAAAAAAAAAAAAAAATTGTAAGTTGTCTGTGTTTTTTCAACTGATTTAAGACAATTTTGCACCGCTGAATCTGAAAATGACATCTGTTTCTCTCGATCAGGTGCTAAGTAAAAACCTGTACTTACTTAGTACTGTGCATGTCCTTTCCTTTATATAAAGGTAAGTACATGTAAATTGATTGTAACGTAATCATTGTTCAAAATTCAGAGAATTTCAAGACATAAAAAAGAATTTTGCATCATATAAAGCAAAAATACCCGTACATGTAAACAAAAATGTATAAAACAACATGTGGCCATAATGCAAAAAGTTGACCTGACTGAGCAAAACCAATGTGATTTTTGGATTCAGCACATCAAAATTGTCCTCCAAAATCAGCTAAAAAAAACTTAGACAATAAATTTGGTATTGACAAGTGTTATAGGCTATATCAAAAAGGAAGGTTTTAACCCTATTCGTAAAAACAGAGATAGAGTCTGACTCTCAAATCCAGATTGGCTGCTGGTTCCACAGGAGAGGAGCTTGATAACTGAAGGCTCTGCCTCCCATTGTACTTTTGGAGATTCTAGGTATTACAAGTAATCCTGCATTTTGGGAGCGTAGTGCTGTTAGGATAATACGGTAGTATCAGATCTTTTAAATAAAAAAAGAACCTGATTATTTAGAGCTTTGTAAGTAAGAAGAAGGATTTTAAACTTAATTCTAAACTCTATGGGAAGCCAGTGAAGGGGGGCCAGAACCGGAGAGATTTGATCTCTCTTTCTAGTACCTGTTAAAACTCTTGCTGCAGCATTTTGGATCAGCTGAAGACTTTTTAAAGATGTTCTAGGACAACCTGATAATAAAGAGTTACAATAATCTAATCTAGAGCTAACAAAAGTGTGGATCAGTTTCTCAGCATCACTTTGAAATAAGATGTTCCTAATCTTGGCAATATTACACAAATGATAGAAGGCAGTCTTAGAAACAAATTTAATATGTGAACTGAAAAACAGATCTTGATCAAAAGTAACTCCAAAGTTCTTCACAGAACTATTCAGAGAAAGAGTAACCGTATCCAAACTAAGAGTTTGATTTGGAAAGGTATTTCTAAGGTTTTTTTTGGACCAACTAGAATGACTTCAGTCTTATCTGAATTTAATAGCAGGAAATTACAAGTCATCCAAACTTTGATTTCCTTAAGACAGGCCTCTAACTTGGCTAATTGATTACTATCATCTGGCTTCATTGACGGGTATAATTGTGTGTCATCTGCATAACAATGAAAATGTATACTTTGCTTTCTAATAATGTTGCCTAAGAGAAGCATATATCAATTAAAAAGAATAGGGCCTAGCACAGATGCCTGTGGAACTCCGTGTCTGAGCATTGAGTTGGAAGAAAACTCATTATTGACATGAACAAACTGGAACCTATCAGATAAATAAGATCTAAACCACTGCAACAAAGTTCCATTAAGTCCAACATAGTGTTCTAATCTATCAAGTAGAATATTATGATCGATAGTATCAAAAGCTGCACTAAGGTCTAAATGGACAAGCACAGAAACAAGTCCATTATCAGATGCGATAAGGAGGTCATTAGTGGCCTTCACTAAGGCTGTTTCAGTACTATGATGGATTCTAAACCCAGATTGAAACTCTTCAAATAAACCATTTCTCTAGCAAGTAATCAAATAATTACATAGCAGCAACTCTTTCTAAGATTTTTGAAGTGAAAGGGAGATTAGAGATTGGTCTATAGTTAGCTAAAACTCCTGGATCCAGCATTGACTTTTTGAGTAAGGGTTTAATTACATCAGTTTTAAAAGCCTGCAGTACATGGCCTAATGTTAATGAAGAATTGATTATTTGAAGAATGGAGCTACCAATAAATGGGAAGACTTCTTTAAATAACCTGGTAGGAATAGGGTCTAAAAGACAAGTTGATGGCTTGGATGAGGAAATTATTTTATCTAACTCTAAAAGGTCAGTTGAAGTAAACTCATCCAAACAGGTATCAATTGAAGGGGTTGTAGCAGTTACTGTATTTAAGTTAACGGTGAGGAGAATCTGACTGATTTTATCTCTGATAGATGAAATTTTATTATTGAAAAAGTTCATAAAGTCCTGACTAGTAAACTCTAAGGGAATGTTAGCATTGACAGAGTCCTGACTCTTTGTCAGCCTGGCTACAGTGCTGAAAAGAAACCTGGGATTATTCTTGTTCTCTTGTATTAATGCAGAATAATAACTTGTTCTAGCTTTTCTAAGAGAGTTTTTATAAATTAAAAAATGATTTCTCCAAGCTAAATAGATTTCATCTAATTTAGTGGAGCGCCATTTTCTTTCTAATTGACAAGCCTTTCTAATTGACAAGTCTCTCGGCGCCACACCAGTCGGCTGCCTTTTGCAACAGCGGCTCGATTCCGAGTTTTTTTTTTCCCTTCCTCTCTCTTTTGATAACTTTTTTTTTTTTTTTTTTTTTTTTTTTTACCCCACTTATATCACGGACACACAGATCATCCCAAATGTCTCCTGAGCCGGTGGACGGAGCCACTGTTTATAGCAGGATACGATATAACAGGGAAGAGCTGCTAGCATTTAACCGCCACCCGGTCCCACTGGAAAAACTCGACATACCGAGAGAACTGAGGCGAAAACGCCGCGGCTGCCGGGCTGGAGTAAGGCGGAGGACAAAAAATATAAGGTACAGACCCTCTCTTCCATCTGTTGTCATGGGAAATGTACGGTCGATACTGGGAAAGTTAGATGAGCTAGCGGCTATCTCCCGTTATGATAGCACTTACCGGGAGTGCTCTCTCCTTTTGTTTACTGAGACGTGGCTAACTGAACTAGCAGCAGATGCTAACATTGAGCTGGAGGGTTTTCACACGATACGAGCTGACCGAACACCAGAGAGTGGCAAAACTAGGGGCGGTGGAGTGATCATGTATGTTAACAACAACTGGTGTAGACCGGGACATATCACTGTTAAACAACGACACTGCAGCAAAGACATTGAGTTGCTAGCTGTTAGCATGAGGCCTACATATCTCCCGAGAGAACACTCACACGTGATCTGCATTGTTGTTTATGCAAATCCGACGGCGAACGCTGGGACAGCGCGTGACGTCATCCATTCAGTAACCAGCAGGCTGCAGACAGAACACCCAGATGCTCTTCTCCTCATCTCAGGCGATTTCAACCACGTTTCACTGTCTCCCATTCTGCCCACTTTCACCCAGTATGTCACATGCCACACTAGAGACAATAAAACACTGGATTTGTTCTACGCAAACACTAAGGAGGCGTACACCTCATCACAACTCCCCCCACTTGGGAGATCGGATCACAACTTGGTTCATCTCCGACCGGTGTACAAACCCCTAGTGCACAGACAACCTCCGGCCATGCACACTGTGGAGTTATGGTCTGAGGAGACAATGGACACTCTAAAGGACTGTTTTGAAGCCACTGCCTGGAAGCAGCTCTGCGATCCACATGGTGAGGACATCGATGGCCTCATTCACACCTTCACGGGCTACCTCAGCTTCTGTGTGGACAAATCCGTTCCCACCAAGACCATACGGCGTCACTCAAACAACAAACCCTGGATCAACCCTGAGATAAAAACACTTCTGAGAGAGAAGAAGAGGATCTTCAGGTCGGGGAACAGGGAGATGCTGAAGTCCGTACAGAGGGAGCTGAGGAGAAAGATCAGAGAAGGCAAGGACAGCTTCAGGAAGAAGATGGAGGACAAGCTGCAACAGAGCGACATCAGCGGGGTCTGGAGAAACCTCAAAACCATCTCGGGGCTCCAGAATACCTCCCCCCAGGCCACGGGGGGCAGGGAGTGGGCGAACAACCTGAATCTGTTTTTCAATAGATTTGACCAACCGCCCTCCCCCCTGTCTGCACAACAACCACTGCTGCCTCTAAGAAATCAAGTCCTGCTACCCACTCCCCACTCCACCGACACCCCCCCCACTCCCAACACACAGCCCCCCATCCTGACCCTGACCAAGACCCAGGTGAGGACGGAGCTGAGGAAGATCAAGGCGAGGAAGGCGTCGGGACCGGACGGCATCAGCGCAAAGCTCCTCAAGTCCTGTGCAGACCAGCTGTGTGGGATTGTGACGTATATCTTCAACATGAGCCTGAAACTGGGGAGGGTACCACAGCTGTGGAAAACATCTTGTGTGGTACCTGTACCAAAAACTTCCCACCCCAAAGACCTGAACAGCTTCAGACCGGTGGCCTTGACGTCCCACTTGATGAAGACCCTGGAGAAACTGCTCCTTGCTCATCTCCGCCCCCTGGTGGAACCAGCGATGGATCCACTCCAGTTCGCCTACCAGCATGGCATTGGGGTGGAGGATGCGGTGATCTTCCTCCTTCACCGTTCTCTGTCCCACCTGGAGAAGCCCGGGAATATGGTGAGGATCATGTTCTTTGACTTCTCCAGTGCTTTCAACACCATCCAACCGATGATCCTGAAGGACAAGCTGCTGCGCGCAGGGGTGGACCAGCACCTGTCATCATGGATCCTGGACTACCTCACGAACCGGCCTCAGTTTGTGAGAACCCGGGACTGTGTTTCCGACACGATCATCAGTAGCACGGGGGCCCCCCAGGGAACGGTGCTGGCTCCCTTCTTGTTCACTCTTTATACTGCGGACTTCTCACACAACACAACACATTGCCATCTACAGAAGTTCTCTGATGACTCTGCGATCGTTGGTCTCATCTCCAGCGGAGATGAAGCTGAGTACAGAGGGCTTATCCAGGACTTTGTGGACTGGTGCCATCGGAACTGCCTCCAGATCAACGCGAGGAAAACTAAGGAGCTGGTGGTGGACTGCCGCAGGCATGGGCAGCCCCTCACAGCACCAGTAAATATACAGGGAACAGACATCGAGATGGTGACATCCTACAAGTACCTGGGTATTCATCTGAACAATAAACTAGACTGGTCACACAATACTGACGCACTCTACAAGAAGGGACAGCGCAGGCTGTTCCTGCTGAGGAGACTCAGGTCTTTTGGTGTACAAGGGGCGCTGCTGAAGTCATTCTATGACACGGTGGTGGCATCAGCCATCACTTTTGGAGTGGTCTGCTGGGGCAGTGGCATTACTGCAGCCGATAGGAAGAGACTGAACAAACTGATTAAGAAAGCTAGCTCTGTCCTGGGGCAACGCCTTGATCTGATGGAGGAGATAGGAGAGAGAAGGACGGTGGCTAAACTGTCATCTCTGCTGGAGTCCGAGTTCCACCCTATGCAGGACATACTGGATGCACTGAGGAGCTCATTTAGCAGCAGACTACATCATCCCAGGTGCACAACCGAGAGGTTTCGTAGGTCCTTCCTACCAACGGCTGTCAGACTGTACAACCTAAGCAGGGCTGCTCGCAGAGATAGCAAAAAGACGTAACAAACTAATAGTTTTTTTTTTTTTTTTTTTTTTTTTTTTTTTTTTTTGAATGCAAAAGATGCAATAGACTTACACAATGGTCCTCTCCGGCATACAACTAGGAACATACCGGTCGCTATGGAGGGTGAGAATATGTATGGGCACATAATCATACCTTGTAGGATAACTAAATAGACGGTTATGCTGTTTCATCCCACCTAGCAACAATGCTCTGCACTGTGTGTGTTTATATATTTACATATTTATTCCATCTAGCTACAATGCTCTGCACTGGGTGTGTTTATATTTATATATCTATATATTTATTCCATCTAGCTACAATGCTCCGCACTGTGTTTTTATATATCTACATATTATTCCATCTAGCTACATTGCTCCGCACTGTGTGTGTTTATATACTTGCATATTTATTCCACCTAGCTGCAATGCTCCATACTGTGGGTGTTTATATATTTACATATTTATTCCATCTAGCTACAATGCTCTGCACTGTGTGTTCATATATTCATATATTTATTCCATCCAGCTACAATGCTCTGCACTGTGTGTCTGTGTGTGTGTGTGTGTATATATATATTTTATAGTAATATGTACATATGTATATTAGCTGCTCTTGCTTGCTTGTTTTTTCTTGCCTTCTGATTGTTGCTCTGAGTGTTGCTATCCCTGTGCTGTTGCAATCCTGGAATTTCCCCGTTGTGGGACTAATAAAGGCTTATCTTATCTTATCTTTCCATTTTAAGTTACAAGTTTCTGTGTTGAACAAGGAGTTAAAAATCTCTGATTAGATTTTTTCTTTTTTAAAGGGGCCACCATGTCTGGAGTCTGATGCAGAGAAGCTGTAACACTATCTACCATGCTATCAATTACAGAAGCGGCAAGCTCTCCATAGCTTATTTCTGCTGTGCTGACACATGGCATAGAGGAAACAATCTGCATAAATTTGGTAACAACATCATCTGAGAGGCATCTACTGTAGTAATATTTTTCTTTAGGAGCCAAATAGTCAGAAATAGTAAAATCAAAGGTTAACAGACAATGGTCTGACAGTACATGGTTATGAGGAGACACTACCCGATTTTCTATTTCTATGCCATATGTCAGAACAAGGTCCAGCGTGTGGTGGAGATAATGGGTAGAATGTCCTACTTTCTGAGAAAACCCCATCGAGTCTAATATTGAATTAAATGCCATATTAGGGCAATCACTGTCAACATCTACATGTATATTAAAGTCCTCTACTATAATTATTCTGATTTCAGCACTAAATCAGCTAAGAATTCAGCAAATTCGGATAAAAACTCTAAGGCTGAGGGAGGACGATAAACTCATTCATTCATTCATCTTCTTCTGCTTAATCCTTTTCGGGTCGCGGGGGGGCTGGAGCCTATCCCAGCATCTTTGGGCGAGAGGCAGGGCACACCCTGGACAGATCGCCAGTCCGTCGCAAGGCCAGCACAGAGAGACAGACAACCATTCACTCTCACAGTCATACCTAAGGACAATTTAGAATCCCCAGTTTTGATGCCAGTTAACCTAACTTGCATGTTTTTGGCATGTGGGAGGAAACCGGAGAAATCCCGGAGTAAACCCACGCAGACACAGGGAGAACATGCAAACTCCACACAGATCACTGTTGGTCGGGGGCTGGGATCGAACCCAGGATCCCCAGGCCAAGGGTGAGTTGCTGTGCTGCCGCAGTGCTAACCACTTCTCCACCGCGCCGCCCTGTGTGGAGGGTATTTTCATTCATAAAGGCAAGAGCATTTTCTTCTGAACTGAGACCACATCAGTGCCATAAAAAGTTGTTTTGTTCACTCAGTTTCTTCCATGGCACAGACAAATAACCTGGATCCCTCTCAGCATGCCTCACCCCCCCACCCCAAAAAAAAAATCACATTCCCTTCCATATCATGCTATACAACTAAAGAAAAAGCATTTGAAACATCAATGCTTAGCATAAATGCATTTTTAATTTACTCTAAAAGTAGATTTCAAGTGTAAAAAAAAGTTTGGCACTCCTGATTTATATGCTAGAAATTCTGTTTTTTTGTTTTTTTTTTTTACTGAAGGACTACTGTATGTGACATGTTTATTTTCTTTTCTTTCAACGATAAACTATGGCAAATAAAATTGGGTTTAACCTAAAATTGCTAAAATTGTCCAATACTGAGGACCAAGCCCTCAAAAGAATTACATGTTTTTTTGCTTTACATTAACTAGTAATTTGGAATGGTAAATTGTTGCTACTCCTCTTCCACGACCAGAACTTCTGGGATTTTGACAGTTTAAATAACCAGAGGGAGTTCATTCATTTAAACCAACATAATCCTCTTGTCCTAACCAAGTCTCTGTAAGGGATAGTAAATCAATCTGATTGTCAATTAACAGATCATGGACTACCAGAGACTTAGGAGTTAGAGACCTAATATTTAACAAACCGCATTTGATTTTTAGATTATGAGGCGGAAGAGAGGCCAAATCATTAAATTTAGAGGCTTCATGTTTAATTTCACTTTTACCAACTTTTTGTTTAATCACTTTGGGATGCTTATACTTTTTTTTTTTTCCGGTTCCGGTTCCGCCGGACTGGTGGCACCACACGAGTTGGCTGCCCGTTGCAACAGCCTTTTTTTTTAATCTTCCTTTTTCTTTCTACACCTTTCACTCTATATATATATCACGGACACACAGATCGCCCCAAAGGTCTCTCGAATCGGCGGACGGAGCCACTGTTTACAGCAGGAGACGTTACAGCAGGAAGAGCTAGTGCTAGCTAGCACTCAACCGCCACCCGGTGCTAACGGATTGAAACTCGACATACTGGGAACTGTAGCGAAAACGACGCGGGTGCCGGGCTGGAGTTTAGGCGGCGTGCAAGAAATATAAGACAGAATAATAAAGTGCGATGGCAAGAACCAAGCAGACCGCCCATAAAATCTACTGGAGGAAAAAGCCCCCCAGGAAGCAGCTAGCTACCAAGGCTGCTCGGAAAAGCGCTCCGGCCACCGGCGGAGTGAAGAAGCCTCACCGTCACAGGCCCGTGGCTCTGAGAGAGATCCGTCGCTACCAGAAATCCACGGAGCTGCTCATCTGTAAGCTGCCCATCCAGCGCCTGGTGAGGGAGATTGCTCAGGACTTCAAGACCGACCTGCGCTTCCTGAGCTTCGCCGTCGTGGCTCTGCAGGAGGCCAGCGAGGCCTACCTGGTGGGTCTCTTCTTCGCTAAGAGGGCCACCATCATGCCCAAAGACTTCCATCTGGCCCGCCGCATCCGCGGAGAGAGAGCTTAGACTTTCTGCTGCACATTCACCAACCATAATGCTCCGCACTGTGTGTCTATATATATATATATATATATATATATATATATATATATTTATAGTAATATGTACATATGTTTACTAGCTGCTCTTGTTTTTTCTTGCCTTCTGATTGTTGCTCTGAGTGTTGCTATCCCTGTGCTGTTGCAATCCTGGAATTTCCCCATTGTGGGACTAATAAAGGCTTATCTTATCTTATCTTATATTTTTATTTACTTTGGAGGGAGCAGACGATGATTCTCTGATGGGGAAGACAGGGGCTTAGATGAGGGGTGGCGGATGAAGAAGAGCTGCAGAGAGGCATGTGAGACTGCGACTCTGCTTCCTGGTCCCAACTTAACCAGGTAAGGTTAATGTTGTGGCTGACTGCCTGTCGTGCGCGTTAGTCTCTCCGGTCTACATGGGGATAGATATCCCTTCCATGGCCGCTGACCAAACTCAGACATTTGCATGCTCTAGTCCATGGCTACTGGATTATAACTGGAGAGCAGGGTGGTGCAAGATGGGTGCCCCCCCTCCTTGCTCTGCTATGTCTCCACTGGCCACCCCCGGGTGCCTCTGCGTTTTTGAGTCTGTCCACTCCATTTCATATCCCGGCGTGCGTTTCTCAGTTAAACTAGTGGGGGCAAAATTTGTCTGGCCTCCCCTACGCAGGGATGTGAAAGAATGGGCTGCAGCATGCGTCGCATGCCATTGGGCTAAGGTGCACAAGCACACCAAAGCCCCCTTGAGCTGTTTCAAATTCCAGCCAGGAGGTTCAACAACGTACATGTGGATTTAGTGGTCCCCCTTCCACCGTCACAAGGTTTCACACATCTGTTGACAATCATGAACCGCACCACGTGTTGGCCAGAATTGGTCCTGCTGGCTTCCACCATGTCCACTGAGGTAGCTCACGCGTTTTTGTCGGCTTGGGTCGCACGGTTCAGATCCCCATCGGACATCACTTCCGACAGGGGTCCGCAATTCGTTTCGGAACTCTGGACCACGATGGCCAATAGCCTGGGGGTCAAAATCCATCGCACCACCGCGTACAACCCCCAGGTTAATGGGTTGTGCAAACGTTTTCACTGGTCACTTAAAGCAGCGCTCAGAGCCTTGCTCACAGATGCAAATTGAGTCGACCGCCTGCCTGCCTTGGGTCCTATTGGGGTTGTGCTCCGCGCCTAAGGAAGATCTGGCAGCTTTTCCTGCAGAGCTCGTTTTTTCTCAGTCGTTGCGGATCCCCGGGGAATTTTTACTGGAGAGTCCCGTTCCTGGGACCGATCCGCCCGCGCAATTTTTCTACAGAACAAGGGCTGCCAATGTACCGGGCCGGCGCACCATTGTTTTCCCCGCACCTTGGTTCCAAAGAGCTTGCAGAATGCCAAATTCATTTTTGTCAGGCACAATGCACACAGAACCTCGCTGCGTCCACCGTACGATGGCTGGAAACGGGGGCAAAACACTTTGTGTTAGACTTGGCGGGGGGGGGGGGGGCGTATAAGGAAACCATCTGCTTTGACAGCCTTAAGCCCGCTTATGTGTTGGCAGACGAACAGGTGGTGTTGGCCCAAGCTCCCCAGTGCGGATGCCCACCTACGGGGGGTCCGCAGGTTGGTATTCCCCCGGCAGAGACCTGTGCTCACGAAACTAACTGTGTCCCTTCCCCACCCTCTCCCCCACCTCAGACCAACGTTTCCTCCCACGCACCTCGTCATGAAGGCACTTCGACCGGACCGGCAGTTCCCCACTACAGCCGATACGGGCGCTTGCTCAAGCCCAACAGACCAGCAGGTTAGGGCCCTTTCTAGGTCTTCGGGGGGGGGGGGACATGATAACAGGTGGCATGCCACCCAGGGCTTGAGGTTGGGAGGGAGAGGGAGGTGAGAAATGGTAATAGTGAAGAGAGGAGCAGAGTCAACGAAGGGCGCCGTAGCTCTAGGGGGTCTTAGACTACACAAGAGGTGCCTTTGCCCCCGCTGTGACAGGGTTCACACCTGAAGTCGCCGGGGCACGAAAGCATGGTAATAAGTCCTGCTCTGTGCACTGTATGTTGATGTGTGTACATGCCTTGTGTCCAGTATGTTAATGTTTCACACCCTGGGTCCCAAAGGCAGGAATAAAGAGTATAAAAGTGGTCGCCTTGAGACCCAGGGTAATCTGTTTGTATCTGTTGGAGGAGAATAAAGTTCTGTGTTGTCAGCTTGTTGCCTCGTCTGATTTCCTCCTCCACAAGACAAAGATAACACAAGTAAACACAAAATGCAGTTTTTCAATGAAGGTGTTTATTATTAGGGGAAAAAAATCCAAACCTACATGGCCCTGTGTGAAAAAGTGATTGCCACCTAAACCTAATAACTGGTTGGGCCACCCTTAGCGGCAACAACTGCAATCAAGCATTTGCGATAACTGGCAGTGAGTCTTTTACAGTGCTGTGGAGAAATTCTGGCCCATTCATCTTTGCAGAATTGTTGCAATTCAGCCACCTTGGAGGGTTTTTGAGCATGAACCGCCTTTTTAGTCATGCCACAGCATCTCAATCAGATTCAGGTCAGGACTTTGACTAGGCCACTCCATAGTCTTCATTTTGTTTTTCTTAAGCCATTCAAAGGTGGACTTGCTGGTGTGTTTTGGATCATTGTCCTGCTGCAGAACCCAAGTGCGCTTCAGCTTGAGGCCACAGATGGCTGGACATTCTCCTTCAGGATTTTTTGGTAAACAGAATTCATGGTCCCATTTACCACAGCAAGTCTTCCCGGTCCTGAAGCAGCAAAACAGCCCCAGACCATCACACTACCACCACCATATTTTACTGTTGGTATGATATTCCTTTTCTGAAATTCTGTGTTACTTTTACACCAGATGTAATGGGACACACACCTTCCAAAAAGTTCAACTTTTGTCTCGTCAGTCCACAGAGTATTTTCCCCAAAGTCTTGGGGATCATCAAGATGTTTTCTGGCAAAACCGAGATGAGCCTTTATGTTCTTTTTGCTTAGCAGTGGTTTTCGTCTTGGAACTCTACCATGCAGGTCATTTTTGCCCAGTCTCTTTCTTATGGTGGAATCATGAACACTGATTTTAACTGAGGCAAGTGAGGCCTGCAGTTCTTTGGATGTTGTTGTGGGGTCTTTTGTGACCTCTTGGATGAGTCGTTGCTGCATTCTTGGAGTAATTTTGGTCGGCTGGCCACTCCTGGGAAGGTTCACCACTGTTCCATGTTTTCACCATTTGTGGATCATGGCTCTCACTGTGGTTCGCTGGAGTCCCAAAGCTTTAGAAATGGCTTTATAACCTTTTGCAGACTGATAGATCTCAATTACTTTTTCTCATTTGTTCCTAAATTTCTTAGGATCGCAGCATGATGTCTCGCTTTTGAGGATCTTCTGGCCTATTTCACTTTGTCAGCAGGTCCTATTTAAGGGATTTCTTGATTGAGAACAGGTGTGGCAGTAATCAGGCCTGGATGTGGCTGGAGAAATTGAACTCAGCTTTCCAGAGATGTGATAAACCACAGTTAATTTATGTTTTAATGGGGGGGGCAATCACTTTTTCACACAGGGCCATGTACACTACCGTTCAAAAGTTTGAGGTCACTTAGAAATTTCCTTATTTTTGAAAGAAAAGCACTTTTTTCATGTTAGGTCTGCAATGCTGTAATAGCTGCAAATGGAGGATTCTTTGACGAAAGCAAAGTTTGAAGGAAAAAATTATTATTTCAAACAAAAATCATTATTTCTAACCTTGTCAATGTCTTGACTATATTTTCTATTCATTTTACAACTCATGGTGGTAAATAAAAGTGTGACTTTTCATGGAAAACACAAAATTGTCTGAGGTGACCCCAAACTTTTGAACGGTAGTGTAGATTTTTTTTACCCTTACTAATAAACACTTTCATTTAAAAACTGCATTTTGTGTTCACTTGTTATCTTTGTCTAAAATTTAAATTTGTTTCATGATCTGAAACATTTAAGTGTGACAAACATACAAAAAAAATGAGAAATCAGGAAGGGGCAAACACTTTTTCACACCAATGTATGTGACTTTTTCCCCTTATAAAGTTGCAGCTTTCTCTCATAAATTTTGAAATATTTTTATGTTAAATTTTTTACTTTTTCATGTGAAATTTGCATCTTTTTATCATTAATTTCCATTTTCCCTGCAAATAAAACAAATCACATAAACTTGCTACTTTATCACTTAGGGCGCTTTCACAACTAAATTTGTTGAATTTTTCCGAATCAGTTGACAAGTGTTTTACATTGTATCATTTTCTCCTTGGTTTGGTTCCCTTTCACACAGGCAAAAATTCAAGTAGACCCAACCGCGTCACGTTAAATCCCACGAGACTTGCGTCAGAACATTCTCTGTTCTTATTGGTCAGATTTTTTTGCCGTGAGAACAGGAAAGGTAAATACAACAAGTAGGATGACTACTGTGTATGTATGCATTTCTGGGGAGAAAATAATACAAATCGTAACGTAATCTGCATGGAGTTTTCATCTCCCTGGTTACGTGCATATACCACTTTTGGCAAATCATGCAGTTTGACAATGAAGCGCAGCTACGGATGGGAAATGGCATGTTAATGTTCATTAATCCTCCAGAACTGTGACATGCTCAGCCACAGATAATTTCAAAGATCCATCAGGTATGTACAGTGGCATAAAATGTTTTACACTTTGCCACTAGTCCTGTTGTAGTACGGTCCCTTTCTCATCTGCAGGACCGCACCAGAGTTCGATAGTTGATTCGAATCAAGACCACCTCTTTCAGGAGTTCTCGGTATGGTTCCTTTGGTGCACACCTGAGTGTGATTACCATGTTCTCACCAGACAAAACGAACCACACTAATGGAGAAAACGAACTTGAGTTCGATTGAAATGAACTAAAGCCTGTAGGTGTGAAAGCACCCTTAAATTTGTGACATTTTTGTAAATTAGCAAATTTTTTTCTCATAAATTTGCACAGACCCCTCACATCCCGCCCACCACCTGTTTGACCTGCTTCCCTCTGGACGACGGTTCAGATCAATCAGGTCTCACACCTCCAGACTGACGAACAGTTTCTTCCCCTGGGCCATCCGAACTGCAAACAGTCAGAGGCCCCACCCCCTCCCTCTGAACGCTCACATGCACAGAACTGAGGACCTTTTAATCATCACAATAACACACCTGTCTTTGCACTCCGCACTTTCCTGTAAACCGATCCATCCGTAAAATTACCACTGAACATATTTTCTATAATCCTTGGGCCGTTTTACTCAATTGTGTGTTCTGCACTCCACGCTCTTAGATAGATGTACTTTATTGATCCCAAACTGGGAAATGACTCTTATGTACGTAGTTCCATCCGTGAAGCCACTACCATACCTGTGTACGTAGCTATGGGCTGTTTTTATTTTTATTTCAGTTGTGTGTTTAATCGTGCGTTCTGTAACTGTGTTTTATTCAAATCCTTCTCTTTCACTTTATTGCGCAATAGCCTGGTGGTGCACCCACAGTTTCGTTGTGCTGTACAACTGTACAATGACAATAAAGCCTCTTCTATTCTATTTTTTCACATAAATTTGTGACTTTTTTCCATGTAAAATGTGCAACCTTTTTTGCTGTATATTTCCAATTTATCATAATTTTTTTTTGTAAATGTATTTGTTTTTATTTATTTATACTTATAAATTTGCAACATTTTTTCTCATAAATTTGACTTTTTTTCCATGTAACTTTTTGCAACCTTTTTTGGTGAAAATATTCATTTTTTCCCCTCATAAATTTCCTATATTTTTCTTGTAAATTTTGAACTTTTTTCTCATAAATTTGCAGTGTTTTTCCTGATAAATTTGTGACTTTTTTCCTTATAAATTTCCAAGTTTTTCTCATAAATTTAGTCCTTTTTTCACCTTTTTCATGTAAAATTTGCAACTTTTGCATCATAAATTGTCTTTTTTTCTCCTGCAAATTCCCCCCCCCCCGATTAATTCAGCAACCTTTTTCCAGTTAAATTTGCAAATTTCTTCCTGTAAAATTTCCATTTTTTCTCATAAATTAGCACCTTTTTACTTGTAGATTTGCAACTTTTTTCCTTATAAATTTGCAACTTATTTTCTGGTAATTTTCAGGTTTTTCCCTAAATTTGCTAGTTTTTCACTTACATCTGTGACTTTTTTTGTAAATTTATAACTGTGTTTCTTGTAAATTTGCATTTTTTTTTCTCATAAATTGCCCAAAAATGTCTTTTTCCATGTAGGAAGATTTAAGTCAAATGTGCAAAGAACCCCCCCCCCCCCATATTTCATATTTCAGCAGTGAATTGAGCTGTGATTAGATAATAAACCTGGCATTACTGTTAATTCTCCCATCCAGCATGTGCAGCTTTAGAGGCTTACAGTGGAGGAGCAGTGCTATTCAGAGGGTAAAAGTCTCTAATTAAGGACTAGACAGGAGCAAAATTACCCAGACATTAAAGACTTTTTTAAATTTCCTCCTTATTTTCACCTGATTTCACCACAACCACACCATGTGTGGGCACCGGGCGTCACGTTAGACGGCTGTTTTTCTCGCTGTCAGAAAGGGTTGGAGGCCAGGAGCGTGTCAGCACGCTGCGACTTCGTTAGACATGAATAAAGAAGGAAGTGGTTTGCTAAATATCACCACGGTGACTATGGTGAATCATCAGACCATGGGTGGGATTCAAGGGGGGGCAGGGGGGACATGTGCCCCGCCCAACCTGGAGAAAAGAGAGAATTTACAAATATCATCATAAACCTTCTATATCATGTTACTGAAATGAATAAAAAAGAAGCTTCACATCAATGGGATTTAAAAAATTGTAAGTATGCAACCCTAAATTAGCTCTTTTTTCTTGTGTAAAAATCTGGGGGTTTTTCTGACAAATTTAGTATTATTTTACCATAAATTTGCAGATTTTTCACAAAAAAATGGATTTTTTTTCTTGTAAAATTTGGACTTTTTTCCTATAAATTTGCACCTTTTTTTTTATAAATTTATGATTTTTTTTTCATAAATTTGGAATTTTTTTCTGGTGAAGTTGCAACATTTTTTCTTGTAAATTTCTGATTTTTTTCATGTAAATTTCTGATTTTTTTTTTTTTTTGAAAATTGCAACTTCATTCTTGCAAATTTGCCTTTTTCTTGTAAATTTGCAACTTTTTTCTCACAAATAGGTGATTTTTTTTTTTTTTTTAAATTGTGACTTTTTATCCCCAATTGGTCGAAGCCCAAAGGGCTCTCTGACCCCTTTGGGCGAAGACCGAAGGGGGATTATGTTATGGGTCCGTCCATCCATCCGTCCATCTGTCCCACTTTTGTGAAATCAACTCCTACAGTTTTGGCCTGATTGTTTTGAAACTTGGTACGTTAGTTTGATATACTCTGATGATGCGCATTTTACAATTTCACTCTCATCAGATGACCTTGAGGTCCAAGGTCAGAGGTCAGATTTTTCCCTAAATCTTCTAAACACAATAACTACTGAAAGAAATGATGTAGGCTTTACAAATTGATACAATAGTTGTATCTAATACACATCTTGGACAGCTTACACCCTGACCTAATTTTGGGTTTTGGGTCAAAGGCCAAAGTTCAAAGTTCATTGCAGTTGCACTATGGGAAATGCTATATTTACTATTACTATAAAACGAGTAACGCTAGGACCACCAAACCTGGTACACAGGTTCACCTTAGGATTCTGACCTCTGAGTACAGGTTTGGGGTCAGAAGATCCAAGGTCAAGGTTAGCATTTCTTATGCCTCATTACTGTACAACACATAAATCTAGGGCCACCAAACCTGCTCCGCAAGCTCATCTTGGGATCCTGACCTCAGACTATGGGCTTGGGGTCAAAAACTCAAAGGTCAAGGTTAACATTCCCTATGCCTTATTACTGTACAACAAGTAAAGTTAAGGTCACCAAACTTGGTACACAGGTTAACCCTGTGACCCTGAAGTGTGACTATGGTTTTGGGATTGCAAGATCAGAGGTCAACATCAAAATGGCTTAGAAACTATATCTCAACAACAAAGAAAGCTAGGGTCATCAAAGTTGCTACACCTGTTCACCTTGGGATCCTGACCTCTGACTATGAGTTTGGGGTCAAAAGGTCAAAGTTAACATTCCTTATGCCTTATTACTGCACAACTGGTAAAGGTTGGGCCACCAAACTTGGTGCACAGGTTCACCCTGTCACCCTGAAGTGTGACTGTGGGTTTGGGATTGCAAGTTCAAAGGTCAACATCAAAATGCCTTATAAAGTATATCTCAACAACAAAGAAAGCTAGAGTCACCAAACCTGGTACACAGGTTCACTCTGAGACCATGATCTCTGACTACAGGTTTGGGGTCAAAGGTCAAAGTTGGCACTCCCAGTGATCTCTTATTATAGAACATGTAAAGCTCTCTAGGGTCACACATACTTGCTACACGGGCTCATCTTGGGATCCTGACCTACAACTACGGGTTGTATATTCATGGATGATGGGCTTTTCATAATTTGGTTCTGCCACAGTAATTATACTGAAAAGTTGAAAACTGCTCTCTGTGAGTAAGTACTGGGATCTTCAAAGAAAACGGAGGCGGGGGATATTTCATTCACCCCAGAGTGCCCTTGTCTTATAAATTTGTAAATTATTTCTCATATATTTGCAATGTTTTTGGCAAAAATGTGTGAGTTTTTTCTTGTAAATTTTATTTATTTATTTATATTTTTTTTTTGCAAATCTGCAACTTTTTTCTTGTAAATGTGCAACTTTTTTCATGGAAAGTTGTTTTTTTTATTGCAAATTTGTAACTTTTTCTCATAAATTTGTGAATTTTTCTTGTAAATTTGCAATTTTTTTTCCTCAAAAATCTTTGGATTTTTTTCTTCTAAGTTGGCACCTTTCCTCAAATAAAGCTGTGATTTTTTTTTTTTTTTGCAAACTGCAATGTTTTTCTTGCAAATTTGCCATTTTTCCTTGTAAATTTGCAACTTTTTTGTCACATGATTTTTTTTTCACATTGTGACTTTTTTCCTATGAATTTGCAAATATTTCTCATTTGCAATGTTTTTAGCATAAATTTGTAAGTTTTTTCTTGTAAATTTGTGATTATTTTTTGTAAATCTGCAACTTTTTTCTTCTAAATCTGCAACTTTTTTCTCACAAATATGTGATTTTTTTTCTCTGAAATTTTCTTCTTTTGTTCTCAAAAAATTGCAAATTTTTCATGGAAAATTGTGATCCCCCCCCCTCCGTAATTTTGCCACTTTTTTCTTGTGAATTAACCAATTTCAATTTTTGACTTTTTAATTTTACAATTAAAATTAGCCAACTTGTAAACCCAGCCACAGGGGGTACACAAGCCAGTGAACTCCTTGTGCCGGTCCCAAGCCCAGGTAAGTGGGGAGGGTTCTGTCAGGAAGGGCATCCGATGTAAAACCTTTGCCAAGTCAAACATGCGGATCACGACGAATGAGACTTTCATACCGGATTGGTCGAGGCCCGGGTTAACAATGACCACCACCGTTGCTGTTAACCGACAGGGTGCCGGTGGAAATTAGGCTACTGTTGGTCAAAGATTGAGGAAGAGGAGCGGGGGAAGGCACGTTTGGAAGGAGAGAGAGAAAGGGAAAGGTAGAAGTGTGGAGGTGAGAGTAGGGATGTTAAATGTAGGGACTATGACTGGTAAAGGCAGAGAGTTGGCTGATATGATGGAGAGAAGAAAGGTAGCTATACTGTGTGTTCAAGAAACCAGATGGAAGGGAAGCAAGGCTAGGAGCATTGGAGGTGGATTTAAACTGTTCTACTATGGTGTAGCTAGGAAGAGAAATGGAGTAGGAGTAACCGTGAAGGAGGAGGATGTGAAGAGTATTCAGGAGGTAAAGAAGGAGTCAGAATCATTCAAGGATTTCAAAGGCTTTATTATCAAGCGCACAGTTAAGAAATGCAACATTTCCTGAGCAATGGAATTCTTACTCTGCTCTCTGAACGAATGCCAAGGTAATGGGTATACAACAATACTAATGAGGTAATAACAGAGAACCAGACCACAGAATAACTAGAGGAAACAAGAACGATGAAATTTGAAATTCCCTGGGTGACTATAGTGGACAGTGGTATACTGATATCAGAGATGATATGAACCTGAGATGGCATAAGCCTATGTACAGTGTGTAAATGAGCAGTGTGCAAATGAGCAGTATACAAATTACAAATTAGCACCCAGTTAGCAGCAGAGTTGATAGGGACATCAGACAGGGTGAGACTACACTGTGCAAATAAGCAATGTGCAACTTTGGCAACCAGTGTGTGAGTTCCTATTTGCAAAGCTGTGTTGCGGAGTTTTGGGAGTTTATTTGTTCAGGAGTCTGATGGCAGTGGGAAAGAAGGAGTTTTTCAGTCTGGTTGTCCTGCATTTCACACTTCCGTACCTTCTGACTGAGGGTAGAAGTGTGAACATTCTGTGCTGGGGGTGGGTGGGGTCCTGGAGGATGGCGTCAGCTCTCCTTTGGACTCTGCGGTGGTAGATGCTCTGCAGAGAGGGGAGGGGAGTCCTGATGATCTTCTCCACTGTCTTAACCACTCTCTGCAGGCGTTTGTGGTCCAGGGCAGTAGTGCTGCCGTACCACGCAGTGATGCAGTTGGCCAGGATGCTCTCGATGATGCATCTGTAGAAGTTGTTGAGGATCATGAATTTGAAGCTAGAAATCAAATGTGTGATGCTGAATGTTGTCAGTGTGAATGCCTCACAAGTTGGATGTCAGGTAGAAGAGAGAGGATTTCTGGAGTAAGTTGGATGAAGTGGTAGAGAGTGTTCCCAGTGGGAAGAGAGTGGTGATTGGAGCGGACTTTAATGGACATGTAGGTGAAGGGAACAGAGGTGATGAAGAAAAAGCCAACTTAATTGTCATTCAGTCAATACAGCCAATCATGTACAGTAGAATGAAACTACGTTTCTCTTATCTACAATGTTAATCACATCTAGAATCAGAGGGGCCGCTGCCATGCAAGGCGCTGCCACAAACAACTTTCCTTCCCCTGTTCTATTTTGCTAAGCACCAAGCTAGAAGGTGGGAAGTACCATTTTTATATGGTCTTTGGTATGACCCAGCCGGGACTTCAACCCCTAACCTTCCGGTTGTGGGGTGGATGCTGTATCAACTAGGCCACTGCTCCGGTGGTGAGGAGGTCCTGGGTAGGTATGGTCTTAAGGAGAGAAATGTGGAAGGACAGATGGTTGTGGATTTTGCTAAAAGGATGAAAATGGCTGTGGTGAACACACACTTCAAGAAGAGAGAGGACCATAGGGCGACTTACAAGAGTGGAGGAAGGTGCACACAGGTGGACTACATCTTATGCGGAAGGAGAAATCTGAAAGAGATAGGAGACTGCAAGGTGGTGGCAGGGGAGAATGTAGCTAGACAGCATTGGATGGTAGTTTGTAGGATGACTTTGCAAAGCAAGAAGAGGAAAACAGTGAAGGCAGAGCCAAAAATTAAGTGGGAGAAGTTACAGAAGGAAGAAGGTCAAATGGAGTTCAGGAAGGAGTTGATACAGGCTCTGGGTGGTAGGGAAGAATTACCAGATGACTGGGAAAGTACAGCAAAAGTATTGAGGGAAACGGGTAGAAAGGTATGTGGTGTGTCCAGTGGACAGAGGAAGGAAGACAAGGAGACTTGGTGGGAGAATGAGGAGGTAGAGGAAAGTATTCAAAGGAAGATGTTAGCAAAGAAAAAGTGGGATAGTCAGGGAGATGAAGAAAGTAGACAAGAAGTATTTGGAATCTAGGCGCATGTCAAAGAGAGAGGTGGCAAAGGAAAAGGCATATAGTGAGTTGTATGAGAGGCTGGACACTAAGGAAGGCGAAAAGGACTTTTATCAATTGGCTAGACAGAGAGATCGAGCTGGAAAGGATGTGCAGCAAGTTAGACTGATTAAGGACAGAAATGGCAATGTACTAACTAATGACGAGAGTATGTTGAGAAGGTGGAAGGAGTACTTTGAAGAGCTGATGAATAAAGAAAATGTGAGAGAGAGGAGGATGGATGAAGAAAAGATAGTGAACAAGGAAGTCCCAAGGATTAGCAAGGCGGAAGTGAGGGCTGCTTCGGAGAGGATGAAGAATGGAAAGGCAATTGGTCCAGAGGACATACCTGTGGAGGTATGGAGATGTTTAGGAGAGATTGACTGATTGATTGATTTTATTTGAACATTCAGACAAAAAAAAAAATCAAAACCAAAGAAATAAAATGTTCAAAAGGAGTGGGAAGAAGCCAACGCTTATATAGTCCCACCCCTTCTCCATACCCAATAAATTATAATATCATTCTAGTCCAGGGGTCACCAACCTTTTTGAAACCAAGAGCTACTCCATGGGTATCGAGTCATGTGAAGGGCACCAACTTGACACACTCCTAAAATAACAAAATAACACACATAAATAATCATCAATAACTTAGAGTGGGTAACAGACAAGATCAATATTCAACACTTTATTTTTATTAATCTCAGCAATTGTTCAGATGATCACTTCTACATTTCATTTAAAAATGTCCAGTTTTCACCAGTCCCTTTTAACCATAAAAAACTAAACCCTTTTAATTCATGAACTATGTTGAACCATGTTTGAAAAAGTTATGCAACATTTAAGAAAAATCAGCTTTCATATTAAATAAATCTTATCACATTTTTAACTGAACAAATCTGCTGCAATTCTGTTCAAAATATGTTACATTTAATAAACACACTTTTGTGTGTTCTTCTTCACTGGAATTATATCCATACAGTTCTTGCCAAGAATCATGCTGGAGTAATAACCAGCACCGCGGCAGCAGTTTACCCTCGGCCGCAGGATCGCGGGGATCGTGGGTTCGATCCCTGCCCCCGGCCAACAGTGACCTGTGTGGAGTTTGCATGTTCTCCCCGTGTTTGCGTGGGTTTCCTCCCACATGCCAAAAACATGCAGGTTAGGGAGTTAAGGGGCGCTTGCACACGCAGCAACCGGCAGCTGGTGGCTTGTCACCGGACTGCAGAACAAATCTACCTACGGGTACAAAAAAAAAAAAAGAGTGGGCAGCAGTTTCATGACGCGTATTGAAGTTTTTTTTTTTTTTTCAAAAACTTTATTGAGAACAAGGTCCACATAGTGCCACTTCTCCGTCGCCCCGCAAATGAAACACACGCAGCTTCCTTTCACGGTAGGAAAAAAGAACTCTTTCTCCCGCTCACTTTGAAAATGATAAATTTTCTTTGTCTTTTTTTTTGGCCATGTTTTTGGGCTAGGGAAACTGCACTGCGTTCACCAGCTTCACTGCCCGCTAGCTCACTCTCCACAAGCGCGAAGGTTTTGTCATGCGCACAATACTGACCTTTGAACTAGGTCAGAGTTCACCTTAACTTTACGTATAATAAACATTTCTTTTTTTTTTTTTTTATTTTTAAGACATTGTCATTTTAAAATCTATATAAATGCAAGTGTGATTTTAAAAAATAGCGGCAGAAAAAATTACATCTTAGACGCAGCTCACTTGCGAGTTGTGCTATTTTTAGAACAGGCCTGCGGGCGACTCATGTGGTCCCGGCGGGCGACATGGTGCCCGCGGGCACCGCGTTGGTGACCCCTGTTCTAGTCATTATTCATCCCACAGTTACATTCATTATACAATACCATAATATATAATACAACTTATAATTAAATTATGCAGTAGAAATGATACAACAATGTTTATATTGACAGTAATACCAACATCTAATAATTGTAATAATAATAAAGAAATACTTCTGGTATGTTTAATATAATTATAGACACTGTTATCATCATCATCATCATCATCACCATATACAGTATACCACCATATACCCCCACATGGCTAATGGCTAACAATACCTAGGCGCAATAAGTAACCATATAATAATAATAATAATAACAACCATAATAATAGGTAGCCATATAGTAGTTACAACAACAATAATAATAATAGTGCCACCTGGCCTATATAATACTTCAAATAATCCCATCCAAACAACAACCCTAATACTATAATCCTAGTAATAATGATATCAATAATAATAGTACTCAGCATATACAGTATATTCACAATAACAACCTTTCTTCATTGAAGACGCATTGTAATATTACTGTCCTTTATTTTTATATTGCTCAAAAATCATTTCTTTATATGTTGATTTGGACATTGCCTCTGTTTCTCCCCCAACCCATTCCACAATTTTACCTCACACAGACACACAAAAACCCTTCCTAATAGATCTTTCTAGGTGCATTTTAAATGTTGTATTCCCCCGTAAATTATATTTCCCTTCTCTCTCACTGAAAAGATTTTGTATATTGTGTAGCAAAAAGTTTTTACTGACTTTAAACATTAACTGTGCTGTGTAATAATCAACCAGATCCCGTAATTTCAATAACTTTGAATGTAAAAACAATAAATTAGTATGTTCAAGATACCCAACTTTGTGTATAACATGGACTGCCCTTTTTTGTAATATTAGCAATGAATTAAGTGTACTTTTATAATTGTTACCCCAGACCTATACAATAGGTCAAGTATGGAAGTACTAATGAGCAATACAAGATATGAAGTGATTTGTAATCTAAGACTTGCTTAATTTTATTTATAATTGCAATATTTTTTGCGACTTTGTTTTGTATGTATCTGACGTGTGGTTTCCAACTAATTTTATCATCTAGTATTACACTCAGAAATTTGATCTCCCTAATATTTTCAATAATTACATTATCTATATGAATATGTATATCTTCTTTATTTTTACAATTACCAAATATCATTACCTTAGTTTTATCTATATTTAGTGATAGTTTATTTCAATCCATCCATTTTTTAAGCTTATTTAATTAATTATTTAGAGTATGGATTAGTTGATTATAATTATTTCCAGAATAAAATATATTAGTATCATCAGCAAATAATATTATTTTTAATAATTTAGAAACTTGGAATGTATCATTTATATATATGTTAAATAATTTGGGGCCCAATACTGACCCCTGGGGGACCCCACAGGCAATTCCCATACATGCAGACAGATATTCTCCCATCTTCACAAACTGTTGTCTCTCAGATAAATAATCTGTAACCCAATTCAGTGCCATTTCCCTAATACCATACATTTGCAGTCTATCAAGAAGTATTGAATGATTTATTGTATCAAATGCTTTTCTAAAATCTATAAATACACCAATTGCATATTTTCCTTGATCTAATTGCATTTATTATTTATTATTATAATGCATTTATTATTTCCTCTGTTGCTTCCATTATTGACAATGGTGTTGTACTCTTTGCTTTAAATCCATTTTGATTCTGATTAAGCACATCATGTTTATTTAAAAAATGTTCTAATCTGTTGTTGAAAAGTTTTTCCAGAATCTTTGAAAATTGTGGGAGGAGCAATACTGGTCTGTAGTTTGTGTAGTGGTGTTTATTTCCTTGCTTGAATAATGGTATTACTTTTGCTATTTTCATTTTCTGTGGGAATGAGCCAGTTTGAAATGACAGATTACAAATATATGTAAATGTTTTTAATATGCCATCAACAGTTCTTTTTACTAGTGCCATATCAATACAAACACAATCAGTAGATAATTTATTTTTACACTTTTCAACAACAGATTTTACCTCTAGTTCATCCACCGCTGAGAGAAAGATTGACCAAGGGTTATTTCCAATGTCTCACTCATGGTGTCTCTTCCTTGGTTTGGAATTTTTGCTGCCAACTCTGGTCCAACATTTACAAAAAAATTATTCATTTTATTTACTGCCATGTTCTTATCATAATTATCACCACAATTATCAGTAAAATACTCTGGATATATCGTTTTCTTAGTTCCATTTTCCTTAATTTATTTAATATATCCCAGACTCCTTTTATATTATTTTTGTTTTCATTTAATATTTTCCTATAGTATAATTTTTTACTAGTTCATATTATTTCAGTTAATTTATTTTTATATCTTTTTCAGATTCTTTGGTTCTTAATTTAATGAAATTTTTATAGAGATAATTTTTCTTTCTACAAGCATTTTGTCGCCCCCTGGTTAACCACGGGCAATTTTTGTATTTATGTTTTTTATTAATTTCTTTAATTGGACAGTTTTTATCATATAATGATTTAAATATATCAATAAATTTATCATATGCTAACTCCACTTCTTTCTCGCTATAGACAACATCCCAATTCTGTAACATTAAGTCATCTTTTAAAGCATTGATTCTATCTTCTGTTCATATTCTTTTATAAATAATCTTTTTACATGGTTTATTATTATTATTACTCTCATTAACCCCATAATTAACGTCTAAAGAAACAAATACAGGCAGGTGGTCACTAATGTCATTTATTAGTATACCACTCACCATATTATATTCAATAACATTGGCAAAAATGTTGTCTATCAAGGTAGCACAGTGTGTCGTTATTCTCGTAGGTTTTGTAATCTGTGGAAATAAGGTTAAGCTATACATTGTATCTAAGAAATCTTCAGTTGGTTTGTGTTGTTTTGTTTTCATTAAATCTATATTAAAGTCACCACAAATAAAGATATCTTTTTGTCTTATTTTTGTATACATCTTTTCCATACCATTTCTAAATTTTTCCATATCAGATCCTGGTGCTCTATATATACAACTTACTATTATGTTTTTTCTATTTTCCATCGTAATTTCGATTGTTAAACATTCCATACTTTCATTCACTGTTGATGTCATGCTGTCCACTTTTTTACTTTTTAATTTTCCATCAACAAACAGTGCTACCCCACCGCCATTTTTACATTTCCTATTTTGTGTGTACATCTCATATCCATGTACTTCAAAATTTACATCTTTTTCTTCATTAATCCACGTTTCACTTGTTGCTATAATCCTAAATGGGGTGTTAAATTGATTTAAAAACTCCTTAATACTATCAAAGTTGGCATAGAGACTCCTACTATTAATATGTATTATTGTCAATGTCTGATCCGAGTTCATAATTCCATTTAATTGTTGTTCATCATAATAAATTGGGGGACTGTGTGTCCGACACGATCATCAGTAGCACGGGGGCCCCCCAGGGAACGGTGCTGGCTCCCTTCCTGTTCACTCTTTATACTGCGGACTTCTCACACAACACAACACACTGCCATCTACAGAAGTTCTCTGATGACTCTGCGATCGTTGGCCTCATCTCCAATGGAGATGAAGCTGAGTACAGAGGGCTTATCCAGGACTTCGTGGACTGGTGCCATCGGAACTGCCTCCAGATCAACGCGAGGAAAACTAAGGAGCTGGTGGTGGACTACCGCAGGCATGGGCAGCCCCTCACAGCACCAGTAAATATACAGGGAACAGACATCAAGATGGTGACATCCTATAAGTACCTGGGTGTTCATCTGAACAATAAACTAGACTGGTCACACAATACTGACGCACTCTACAAGAAGGGACAGCGCAGGCTGTTCCTGCTGAGGAGACTCAGGTCTTTTGGTGTACAAGGGGCGCTGCTGAAGACATTCTATGACACGGTGGTGGCATCAGCCATCACTTCTGGAGTGGTCTGCTGGGGCAGTGGCATTACTGCAGCCGATAGGAAGAGACTGAACAAACTGATTAAGAAAGCTAGCTCTGTCCTGGGGCAGCGCCTTGATCCGATGGAGGAGATAGGAGAGAGAAGGACGGTGGCTAAACTGTCATCTCTGCTGGAGTCCGAGTTCCACCCTATGCAGGACATACTGGATGCACTGAGGAGCTCATTTAGCAGCAGACTACATCATCCCAGGTGCACAACCGAGAGGTTTCGTAGGTCCTTCCTACCAACGGCTGTCAGACTGTACAACCTAAGCAGGGCTGCTCGCAGAGATAGCAAAAAGACGTAACAAACTAATAGTTTTTTGAATGCAAAAGATGCAATAGACTTACACAATGGTCCCCTCCGGCATACAACTAGGAACATACCGGTCGTTATGGAGGGTGAGAATACGTATGGGCACATAATCATACTATGTAGGATAACTAAGTAGACGGTTATGCTGTTTCATCCCATCTAGCAACAATGCTCTGCACTGTGTGTGTTTATATATTTACATATTTATTCCATCTAGCTACAATGCTCAGCACTGGGTGTGTTTATATTTATATATCTATATATTTATTCCATCTAGCTACAATGCTCCGCACTGTGTTTTTATATATCTACATATTATTCCATCTAGCTACATTGCTCCGCACTGTGTGTGTTTATATACTTGCATATTTATTCCACCTAGCTGCAATGCTCCGTACTGTGGGTGTTTATATATTTACATATTTATTCCATCTAGCTACAATGCTCTGCACTTTGTGTCTGTGTGTGTGTGTGTGTATATATATATTTTATAGTAATATGTACATATGTATATTAGCTGCTCTTGCTTGCTTGTTTTTTTCTTGCCTTCTGATTGTTGCTCTGAGTGTTGCTATCCCTGTGCTGTTGCAATCCTGGAATTTCCCCGTTGTGGGACTAATAAAGGCTTATCTTATCTTATCTTATCTTATCTTATCTTATAAGCACACTTATTGTTAATATGATAAAAATAGTTCTCTGGGTCCATATCTCCTAAAATGTCTTGTGGTTGCTGTTCAGTATTAACAAAGCTTTCAGCTTCAATTTGACCTCATACACTTCCATTATTAAATGAGGAAGGATGATTGGTTAAAGTTCTAATCACAAGTTGTATCAACAATATACACCAAAAGGAAAAAAAAACAAAAGAAAAAAAACACAAAAATTTCCACTCATAATCTTACTGTGCTGTTATTCGTGCATAAGAGCTAAGGTTTAAATTTGTCTAATTCCTCCATATCTCTAATCATTATGACTTTAGCTTCTTCTGGAGTGCCAAGCAGTTTTATCCACACCTTACAAACTGCAGAGTTTGAACATTACTTAGAGAATCAAAATTGGGAGCAGCTCATGTCAATATATGAGGTAGATGATTGTTGTAATTTTATAACTGCAACAATTACAAAGTCTATAGAAAACTTTACAAAGCAAATTAAAAATAGACAACAGAAGATTAACCTACCATGGTTAAATAATGAAATAAGAAAACTTATGAAGAGGCGAGATTCTGCATTGAAAACATCATTAACCTCTAACTTACAAAATGATCACCTTGTGTAGTAGTAGTAGATTAGTTTATTTGACAGGGACAGTGCAATAATCAAACAAAAGTTTAAGAAATAAAGTGGTACAAGAGCTGCGAAAATCAAAAGTATCTTATTACAATAAACTGATAGATCATGCAAAGGGTAACAACAGTTCCCTATGGAGGCATTTAAATAACTTAACTAATAAAAAAAAATGTTCAGAAGGGGGTAAAGGAACTTAGAAACAATGGCAAGACCATCAGTGACAAGGCTATATTGGCAAATTAATTTAATTCATATTTTGTGGACCCTGTGGAAGAATTAACAAAAAACTTTGTGGTGCCAAATGTGCTCAACAACACAAAATCAATACTTTCAACAGTTTCTTTTCACATCGATGAGGTAAATGAGGAGTTAATTGCTGGTATTGTTAAAACACTGTCAAACTCAAAAACTAATGATATCTACAATATGAGCACTTCCTTTCTCAAAACGCACAGCAAAATATTAATCAAACCACTGATTCATCTCATTAATCTCTCCATTAGGTCTAGTACATTTCCATCTGGTTGGAAAAAAGCTGTCGTCATACCAGTTTATAAATCAGGTAGTAAAGACGATATATGCAATTACCGCCCAATCTCTATTTTACCAGTCCTGTCTAAGGTTCTTGAAAAAGTTGTAGCTACACAGATGATAGACTATCTACAAGACAGTCAACTTCTTCATCCACATCAATTTGGTTATAGACCAGGATACTCAACAGAAACAGCAAATTGTTGCCTTATTGAAAATGTCAAACAGTCCTTGGACAGGGGTAATGTGGTAGGGGCTGTTTTTCTAGATCTCAAAAAGGCTTTCGATACTGTAAACCACAGTTTGCTTTTATCCAAAATGGTATCTTTTAACTTCTCTCCAGATACATTAGAATGGTTTGCATCTTATCTCCAGAATAGAGAACAGTGTGTAAAAGTTCACCAGGATAAATCCTTATTTTTAAACAACTGTATGGGTATCCCACAAGGGTCCATTCTTGGTCCTTTACTTTTCAGCATTTTTATTAATGACTTGCCACTACACTGCTCAGCTGCAATATGTCAACTTTATGCAGATGATGCAGTTATTTACACAGCTGCCAAGACTCCAGCACAGGCTGCAGATGTACTGTCTACAAGTATGGTTGATGTCCAAGAGTGGCTCTTCCAGAACCATCTATTGCTGAACCTTCAGAAAACAGTTTCAATGTGCTTTTCAATCAAAAAATGTAACCTGCAACATTTTAAAATTAATATACATGATCAAGACATCAGTTTAACTACAGAATTCAAATACCTTGGCATTGTACTAGATCCTCAATTCAAATTTAATCTTCATATAAAGAAAATTTCTAAAACAGTAAAAAAAAAAAAATCTGAACTGCTTTAAATTAATTAGATATTACATACCATACCAAGCAGCTGTACTGTATATGCATTCTATGATTTTTTTTCTCATATATCGTACTGTTTGACAGTCTGGGCTCAAGCAGCTCCTTCCACAATAAAACATATAGATTCATTATATAATCAAACTCTAAAAATCTTGGATTAAAAAGCCCATTAGGTGGCATCACTGTTATATTTTAAAAAAAATACAATCTATTGAGTTTTGAGAGTTTCATTGACCTCTGTTTTCTAAAATTAATTTTCAAATGTTTCCATAAATCAGCGCCAGAGCCACTTGCTGGTTTCATCCAAGGACAGGACAACAGCAGAGCCACCAGGAGTTCTGTTAACAATAACTGTAAAATATCCCACCGCAGAACCACATTTGGACAAACAGCTTTCTCTATAAAGGGCAGTCATATCTGGAACACAATGCCAAATGAAATTAAAATAATAACGGACTTTAAAACATTTGCTAAGGTTAAAAACTGGCTGAAAAATAAACAAGAATGTACCCATGTATGAAATGATTGTCTGCAGGGTGAGAGTGAATGAAGGGAAGGAATGAATGTGTTTGTTTATAGTGAGTGACGAAGGGAGGGAGACCTGAAATAGGCAAATGTGAACCAGGTTTTTATATTGTGTATTTATAATCTTGTTTGCATTGATGTATGTGGTTATTGTTTATTCTGTTTTCATTTTTTCTTTTCCTTATCCTTCTTTCTTTTTACCTGTTTCTTCTTTCTAAAGCCCATCCAGGGACAAGAGTTGCAAATTAGCTAATAGCTATACACTCTTTGTGCAACACATTAGATTGATTGTCATTTGATTAATTGTCTATGTTTATTGCACTGTCCCTGTCAAATAAACAAATAAAATAAATAAAAAGTTCTTTGTCCATGCTGATTGTATTTTTCCCTGTTTTCTGAGAGCCCTGGCTTGTCTAGCTATTTCAGAGTTCTTTTTTGTTAAATGTTCGTTTACATAGACAGCCGTTCCTCTCAGTTTTCTTGCTTGTCGCAGAAGATCAATTTTTGCTTTCCTGTTGACAAATCGGATGATGATTGCTGGTTTTCCTTTACTGTCTTTTTTAGGTAATGTGTGGCAAGCTGAAATAGTCTGATTGTCCACAACAATGTTTTTAGAGTTGAAAAAATTTAACATCTGCTGCTCAAGAGTGTGTGATTCTGCCAATGTCTCATCCTCCCCATCCTGGTTATCAACTCCAGCTGTCACACGTGCATGGGAGCGGTGTCTGGTGTTAAGACCGCTCACAATGACATCATCCATTCTTGTATACTGTTCTAATTCATCCACACATCTAAGAAATTAATTTTCTTGTCTTCTTCCATAACTTCAGCCTTTAATTCACGCACTTGATCCATAAGGCCAATAAGCAGAGTTTGTTGTTTTGCTATCTTAGATATTTCTTCAGACATAAAATTTAATGAGAGTTTGATCTCCTCCAACTCCTCTCCATTTGTCTGATTCTTTTTCAGAGGCATACTGACTAGTCTGATTGTGATCAAAGGAGCGGCTCACCTGTTGGCTAGTACAGGAGCCGAAGTACGTCCGATGGCTAGTGGAGGCCGTCAGCTGGCTTGTCGTCTAATTATAGCTGTTATCTGGCAGTGAGGCCGAAGCTGTCCTGATGGCTAGTGAAGGTCGCTAACTGGCGTCGTCATCTGGTAGCTGGATCTGCCGGTGAAGCCGAGGAAGCCAAGGCTCCCTCGGGAGCTAGTGGAGGTCTCTAGCTAGCATCGTCCTATCTGGCGATGAATCCGAAACGATGAATCTGGCGATGAATCCAAAGCTTTTCCAGTGGCGTGCAGGAGCAGTCCGAGTCATCCAAGGCTCATTTGCTGGTAAGCAACCAAAGTCTTTTTCACAGTTTTAACAGCAAGTCTCGGTTCGGAGTTCGAAGCTCCATCCTCTCTCATTGAGCGCTCAATCGATGTCCTTCAATTTTCAAGAGAGCTGTTTAGTTGATCAGTTCTGTTAAAGCAGAGCTGATCACAGTGGCCATCTGACATTCTGGAAATGGCAATGAGATGACAGTGGACTTTTTAACCAGATTGTTTCACACAATCTTGGAGAGTGAGAGGATGCCTGAGGAGTGGAGAAGAAGTGTTTTGGTACCAGTTTTCAAGAACAAAGCTAATGCTCAGAGCTGTAGTAATTACAGAGGCATGACGTTGATCGGCCACACTATGAAGCTATGGGAAAGAGTTGCTGAAGCCAGGTTCAGAGGAGATGTGACAATCAGTGAGCAGCAGCACAGTTTCATGCCAAGAAAGAGTACTACAGATGCAATGTTTGCTTTAAGAGTGTTGATGGAGAAGTATCAAGAAGGTCAGAAGGAGTTGCACTGTGTTTTTGTGGATCTAGAGAATGCATATGATAGGGTGCCAAGAGAGGAAGTGAGGTACTGTATGAGAAAGTCAGGAGTGGCAGAGAAGTATGTGGGGGTGGTGCAGGACATGTATGAGGACAACAAGACGGTGGTGAGGTGAGCTCTTGAAGTGATGGATGGATTCAAGATGGGGGTGGGATTACATCAGGGATCAGCTCTGAGCCCCTTCTTGTTTGCCATGGTGATGGACAGGCTGACAGACAAGGTCAGGCAGGAGTCTCCATGGACCATGATGTTTGCAGACAACATTGTGATCTGTAGTGAGAATAGGGAGCAGGTGAAAGATAATCTGGAGAGGTGGGGGTATGCTCTGGAAAGAAGAGGAATGAAAGTCAGTTCAAACAAGACAGAATACATGAGTGTGAATGAGAGAGAGGCAGGTGCAATGGTGAAGATGGAAGGAGTAGCGGTAGTGAAAGTAGATGAGTGTAAATACCTGGGGTCAACCATCCAAAGCGATGAAAAATGCACAAGAGAGGTGAAGAAGAGAGAGCAGACAGGGTGGAGGCGAGTATCAGGGGTGATTTGTAACAGAAGGGTAGCAGCAAGAGTGAAAGGGAAGATTTACAAGATGGTAGTGAGACCTGCCTGTCTGCCAAGGTCTCCGCCTTTGACCGCCACCTAATCCACATAGCACCGGACCCCCATGATCCCTCCTGCAGGTGGTGAGCCCACTGGAGGGCGGACCCATGTAACTCCTTCGGGCTGAGCCCAGCCGGGTCCCATGGGTGGAAACCCGGCCACTAGACGCTAGCCATCGAGCCCCTCCTCCAGGCCTGGCTCCAGGGTGGGGCCCCGGTAACCCCATACCGGGCGGGGTACACTGAATCCTTGATATAGAATTTATCATGAGAGTCTGTTGGATCGTTCTTAGTCTGGCCCTTCACCCAGGACCAGTTTGTCTTGGGTGACCCTATCAGAAGCAAATTGCCCCGGACAACATAGCTCCTGGGATCACTGGGGCACGCAAACCCCCCCACCACGATAAGGTGACGATCCATAAGGGGCCTTGTTGAGGGCTTGTTCTTACGAGCTATTCGGTCTCTGTACAACCGTTGTGAGAGTTTGGTTTGTATTGCCAACACTCGGTCGGACTCATTCCCAGTGAGAGTTGGACTCCACCAGGGCTGCCCTTTGTCACCGATCCTGTTCATAATTTTTATGGACAGGATTTCTAGGCGCAGCCAGGGAACGGAGGGTGTCATGCTTGGTGACCACAGGATCTCATCTCTGTTGTTTGCAGATGATGCTGTCCTGTTGGCTTCATCCAACAATGACCTACAGCTCTTGCTGGGACGGTTTGCCGCTGAGTGTGAAGTGGCTGGGATGAGAATCAGCACCTCCAAGTCCGAGTCCATGGTTGTCAGCTGGAAAAAGGTGGATTGTCCTCTCTGGGTTGGGGACAGGCTCCTGCCCCAAGTGGAGGAGTTTAAGTATCTTGGGCTGTTATTCACGAGTGAGGGGAAAATGGAGCGAGAGATTGACAGACGGATTGGAGCAGCATCTTCAGTGATGCGGACATTGTACCGGTCTGTTGTGGTGAAGAGGGAGCTTAGTTCTGAGGCAAAGCTGTCGATTTACCAGTCAATCTACGTTCCTACTCTCACCTATGGTCACAAGCTTTGGGTAATGACCGAAAGAACAAGATCGCGGATACAAGCGGCTGAAATGAGCTTTCTCCGTAGGATTGCTGGACTCACCCTCAGAGATAGGGTGAGGAGCCCAGTCATCCGGGAGAGGCTCAGAGTAGAACCGCTGCTCCTCCACATTGAAAGGAGTCAGTTGAGGTGGTTTGGGCATCTGATTAGGATGCCTCCTGGACGCCTCCCACTTGAGGTGTTTCAGGCACGTCCCACTGGGTGAAGACCCCCGGGGCAGACCCAAGACTCGGTGGAGAGACTATGTCTCCCAGCTGGTCTGGGAACACCTTGGTATCCTTTCTGAAGAGCTGGAGCAGGTGGCTGGGGAGAGGGAAGTCTGGGCTTCTCTACTTGAACTGCTGCCTCCGCGACCCAGACCTCCGGAAAAGCGGTAGAAGATGGATGGATGGATGGATGGATGGTAGTGAGACCTGCTATGATGTATGGTTTGGAGATGGTGGCACTGACAAAAAGACATGGGAAAGAGCTGGAGGTGGCAGAGTTTAAGATGCTAAGATTTTCATTGGGAGTGACTAGGAGGGACAAGATTAGAAATGAGTTTATCAGAGGGACAGCTCAGGTTGAGCGGTTTGAAGACAAAGTAAGAGAGGCAAGACTGAGATGATTTGGACATGTGGAGATGAGGGATAGTGGATATATATCTCATATATACATACTGTATACTGTATATACATAGATATACTGTATAGCTCATTTAGCAGTAGGCTGCACCATCCTAGGTGCGCAACCGAGAGGTTTCGCAGGTCCTTCCTACCTACGGCTGTCAGACTTTATAACCTAAGCAGGGCTGCTCGTAGAAGCCGTAAAAAAACAACAGCTTTACAACATAATAAGTACTGAATGCACAAGCCGTAACAAACTTGCATAATAATGGTCCCCTAGGCTGACTCAAATATGAAATATGCTGTATGGGTACATATTCATAATATGTGGGGTAACTGAATAGACCGTTATGCTGTTTTTTCCATCTAGCTACAATGCTCTGCACTGTGTGTATTTCTGTGTACATATGTATATTCACTACTCTTATTATCTTATCTTCTAAGTTATTGCTGTGAGTGTTGCTATCCCTGTGCTGTTGCAATCCTGGAATTTCCCCACTGTGGGGAAAAGGCTTATCTTATCTTATCTTATATTGGACAAAGGATGTTGAAGGTAGAGCTGCCAGGCAGGAGGAAAAGAGGAAGACCACAGAGAAGATTCATGGATGTCATGAATTAGGGCATGGAGAGGGTTGGTGTTACAGAGGAAACTGCAAGGGATAGGGTGAGATGGAGGCAGATGATCCGCTGCGGCAACCCCTAAAATGAGCAGCTGAAAGAAGAAGACGACTTGTGAATTAGTGATGCTCATAATTTAGAATCTTAATTTGTATTCTGTTTTATTGTTTAATTTTGTTTCTGTTCATCTAGAAAATGACTGAATTTTTGGAAACAGTTTTTGGGTGTCTTTGGAATGACCCCCCCCCCCAAAAAAAACAAACAAAAAAAAACCACAACAAGCTTGCATAGGGTCCCCAAAAATCTAGAAATGGCCCTGACTACAGTAACAGTGATGATGTTCCCTCAATATTCACTTTGGAGAAAATGTTCTAGTGTTTGTCACCCCAACAGTGAAATATCCGCTCATGCATCATACAGGGGTGTGCTTAAAAAAAGAGCAGAGGAGGAGGAG
The DNA here is from genome assembly GCA_020510985.1 of Pholidichthys leucotaenia. NCBI lineage: Eukaryota > Metazoa > Chordata > Actinopteri > Cichliformes > Pholidichthyidae > Pholidichthys > Pholidichthys leucotaenia. The sequence continues at coordinate 28,099,466 of CM035839.1, read as the reverse complement.
AGGAGGAAGAAGAGGAGGAGGATGGGGGTAGTTGGGAAGTGTGTGTGTGGGGGGGTGAACCCTGACTAGCCAGGAGGGATTCTGACAAGCACGGGGGGGGGGCAGCTACACACAGCCCTGTTTAAGAGCAGAGCAAGAGAAGAGAAAAGATTTATGCTTTTAATTAATGGCAATTAAACCATGCCTGTTGGGCTGGCCTATGGCAATTGTTCTCCGAAAAAAAAGAAAAAGAAAAGGAGGCCGAGCTGGTGGTGACAAGCATTTGAATCCACTAAGTTCCACCGGGGGAGCCGACACTGCAGGCATCAAACCTAAACTAAATCAATAAAAGAATTAAACTTTTATAAATCGCTCCTTTGACAAGCGTCAGATATAGCGCTAAAAAGCTTTGATATGGCGAATTCCTCCGAGGTGATGCAAACGAGGAGAGGCGCCGCACTTAGAGATCCAAACAATCAAAGGCTCTCGTTAGCTTGTGCTGTCAGACGCGGCGCTGCTATTAATTACTACAAATTAATGTGACTCTCTCTCCACCTCTGCTGATTGGAATGGTAATCAAGCTAGGCTACAAGGAATGGAGTGTGTGTGTGTGTGTGTGTGTGTGTGTGTGTGTGTGTGTGTGTGTATGTTGGGAGGGGGCATATGCAACCCTGCCAAAGATAATAAGGACAGAAACCAACATGAGCAGTGACGCTACGGTTGTGTGTACAAGCCCGGAAATGACTGTTGCTTACTTTATCCTGCAGCCACACTCGTAAACAACACGTATACATACGAGCCTAATGAGGGTGCAGATGAAGCTTCGTGTTTCACAGGCGAACTACAGCTGTTTCTGCCTGTTAAACATAGAATGCAAATGCTACATCACCCACCCCCCTTCCCAGCCAGTAGAGGACCCCCCCCCCGCCCCCCGCCAAGCTACAAGTTCAGGGGTCACTGATTGCTCTTTCTTCTACAATTTAACAGCTCACACATCTTAATGAAATATTTGTGGCATAGTTTGTTCAGATTTTCTTTAATTATTACAGCAAATTAGTTTTTTAAATTCCTCCAGCCTTTCTGAGAAAGACTGGTTTTAGTGCTCTGTTGCATCCTATTGCTAGCATTAGCTGCCCGTGACTGCCTAGCTGGGAGCCGACTAACGTAAATTTGTCTCGGAGAAGGAAAAAAATAATGCATCACTAGTGGGTAGAAGTTGAGGTGTGAGTCTTCAGTGGTCTTATGATTCAATAGGATTATCATTCAGGCGTCAACAATTCGAACGCAAAGTGATTCACGGTGCACCTTGATACATTGTCGTGGATTTTCTTTATATATTTTTTTGTCTTAGCGCTGTTCCCTTTCGGGGTCACCACAGCGTATCATCACCTGATATCGCGATGATCCGCCTGTAGATTTGACAAGGATTTTTACGGAGGATGCCCTTCATGACACAACCCTGCCCATTTATCTGGGCTTGGGACCGGCACAGAGAGTGCACAGGCTTTTGCACCCCCTGTGGCTGGGTAACCAACATTTCCCTTCTCCGTTCCTTTTTTGCTGAGCACCAAGCTGGACAGCAGGAAGTTCCATTTTTATATGGCCTTTGGCATGACCCGGCCAGGACTTGAACCCCGGCCTCCCTGTTGTGGGGCGGATGCTCTACCTCTAGGCCACCACTCTGGTTAGAATTTTCTTTATATTAATAAATATAAAGGAGAAAATAATTGATCTGGTTAATAAACTAGAGGGCACTCAGAGAGCGCATACCTCCACCAAGGCTCTGTCCCTCCCTGTCATGTGTGTCCTTTTGGGGCGAAGCAGAAGGCCCAATCGCCAGGCGAATCTGGTAAACCATGATTTATTAATAACAGAAAAAAAGAAATAAACACTGCACGTGGGTAGAAATAATATGAAACTCAATCCAGACAACGTAACAGAAAAACAACCATAAGTCACACTCCGTGGTGCAGATGCTGGTGAAGCAAACAAAAGAACGCAGCACAGAACACAGACTGAAAAAGCACATATATAGACAGGGGAGCAATCAGGACAAAACAGAACAGGTGAGCACCATCAAGGCCAGCAGGCGGCACAGGACGGGCGGGGCAATACGAACACAGAGGGGATACACACCAAACATGATAAATGGGTCAAAACTTAAACACAAACCATGGACAGAGGCTGCAGACGTGTCCAGACCACTACAGTACCCGCCCCCCCAGGGTCAGTTTCCAGATGACCCTAGAGTAAGACCTACAGGAGACACGCACAGGGTGGTGGTGGGGGTAAGGGCCAAGCTGACGAAAACAAACTGCCCCCCCCACACACACACACAAAGTCCAAAGCCACACTGTTCATTGGCCAAATAAAGTTCAAGGCCCCAAGACCCAAAACAAAGCGGGTTGAGTGGTCTACCCAGCTCCATGAGCCACTGGACCGGAACAAACAACGGGTCAGGGGGTCTACCAAAGTCCAAAAGCCCTTGAACTGGAAAACGACATGGGTTGGGGGGGTCTATCCCAGTCCATGGACCACCAGATCTCAAAACATAACCAATCGGGTGGTCTCCTGACTTCCAGAACATTGGCTGGAAATCTCCTGACCCCTGAAGCTATGGCTGGAGGTCTCCCGACCTTAGGGACAGTGGCTGGAGTGTGGTCCTCCTGCGACTCCATCCTCAACACGGCCACCTCGGATGATGGAGAGAAACAGGAGGTCAGTGAGGCGACACCACAATCATTAGCAACAGAGACTGGTGGGGAGGACTCAGCAGCTGGTGGGATGTGTGCTTGGGTCCCCTCACCAGAAGCAAGACAAGTCTTTTTAAAAATTGTGTTTGAACATAAATGAAAAGGTTCTTGCCTTAACTCCTGGTCTCCTGCTGCCAGGGTGACCACCTCACGATCAGGAGCTGGAAGGTGCCATGGGGCAGGTACAGGAGCTGGGAGGCACAGTGGAGCAGGTGCTGGAGCTGGGAGGCACCGTGGAGCAGGTCCTGGAGCTAGGAGGCACCGTGGAGCAGGTACTGGAGCTGCGAGGTGCCGTGGAGCACTGACCCCTGAATGAGATGGCTGGGGAATGCTGACTTCAAGATGAGATGGCTGGGATGCGCTGACCTCTGGAGCAGATGACTGAAGTGCATCAACCTCATGTGTTGATGGTTTGGGCGTGCTGGTTCCCGAATGAGATGACTGGGGCATGCTGACCTCAGGATGAGACGGCTGAGGCACATCCGGTCCAGTTGCCCAGGAATCCCTCTCCAATGCAGCCACCTCGGGCAGGGGAGAAGAGGTACAGGTTGGAGCAGAAGCCACACCAAAACAGTCAGCAGAAGAGTTTGGTAGGGAGGGCTCAGAAGCAGATGGAGGCTCCAACTGGGTCTCCCCACTGGGAGCAAGACAAGATCCCTTTAATACAGATATTTAAAAAACAAAAAAGAGGACTTGCCTTAATTCCTGCTGTTCCGCTGGTGAGGAACCCCATGACTCTGCAGCTGGAGAGGCAATGACTATCACCGGAGATGCTGAAGGAACAGCAGACGAGACAGTCAGAAGTGCAGCAGCAGGGGTGGGCACCAGCATTAGAGATGTTGGAGCCAGCACTGCAAGTGTGATGACAGGTAAAGCAGATGGAGCGTAAGCTGATGTGTGCACCGAGAAGAGAGCTGGAGCTGTGGTGTGCACCTTGGGAACAGCGAGAGCCGTTGTGTGCACCTCCTGGGCAACGGAAACTGGTGTGCGCACTGCGGGAACGACTGGAGATATGACACGCACCTCATGAACAGCTGGAGCAATCTAAAGAGGAGCTGGAGCAGGTAGTGGTACGTGGCATCGAGTGAAACGGTGTCTCCCGGAGCCTTCTTTCCACCTGGGTCCCCCGCGTGCTAATCTACTAGCATAAAAAACCTCCCTCCTCTCCGTAGGAATAAACACAGGTGAGCAGTCGGCTGGCTCCGGCGAGGAGGAGGCAGATGGCAATGGTGGTAGCAGCGGAAGGGAGAGATTCAGCACCCGGGGATGGGAGAGCATGCTTGGTCTGGCTACTAACAGATTAGTGACTCCACCCCAGCAATCCATCTTGTTTTTCCGGGAGAAGCTGCTCCAAGCTGCAGCCGCTAAGTCCTTGATTGCTCCAATGAGCCGCTGCTCCTCCCGACGCCACCTCTTCCTCCTCTTACCAGACTTGCCGGCTGGGTCCATAACTGGCTGCATTCTTCTTTCATGTGTGCCCTTTCGGGGCGAAGAAGAGGACCCAATCACCAGGCAAATCTGGTAAATCATGATTTATTAATAACAGAAAAAGGAAACAAACTCTGCACGTGGGCAGAAATAATCTGAAACTCAATCCAGACATATAGAGTGTGTGGCGGTGTTGGTGGCAGTACCTCGGATGCAGTCTGGGGACGGATAATTTTTTTCATCCATAAGGAATTGTTCAGAACTCCTTATACAAAGATATAGAGTGATGATAATCAAGTCAGTGATGGTAAGGCACCTGTAAGCTGGTTGCCATCTGCCAATCAAATCTAAAAGAAGAAGAAGAAGAACGTGGCAGAAAAACAATCATAAGTCACACTCCGTGGTGCAGATGCTGGTGAAGCAAACAAAAGAATGCAACAAAGGACACAGCCTGAAAAGGCACATATACAGTATCTCACAAAAGTGAGTACACCCCTCACATTTTTGTAAATATTTTATTATATCTTTTCATGGGACAACACTGAAGATATGACACTCTGATACAATGAGAAGTAGTCAGTGAACAAATTGTATAACAGTGTAAATTTGCTGTCTCCTCAAAATAACTCAACACACAGCCATTAAAGTCTAAACCGCTGGCAACAAAACTGAGTACACCCCTAGTGAAAACGTCCAAATTGTGCCCAATTAGCCATTTTCCCAGTGTCATGTGACTTGTTAGTGTTACAAGGTCTCAGGTGTGAATGGGGCGCAGGTGTGTGAAATTTGGTGTTATTGCTCTCACACTCTCTACTGGTCACTGGAAGTTCAACATGGACAACTCTGAGGATCTGAAATAAAGAATTGTTGCTCTACATAAAGATGGCCGAGGCTATAAGAAAACTGCCAACACCCTGAAACTGAGCTGCAGCACAGTGGCCAAGACCATACAGCGGTTTAACAGGACAGGTTCCACTCAGAACAGGCCTTGCCATGGTCGAACAAAGAAGTTGAGTGCATGTGCTCAGCGTCATATCCAGAGGTTGTCTTTTGAAAATAGATGTATGAGTGCTGCCAGCATTGCTGCAGAGGTTGAAGGAGTGTGTGGGGGGGGGGGGGGGGTCAGCCTGTCAGTGCTCAGACCATACGCCGCACACCGCATCAGATTGGTCTGCATGGCCGTCGTCCCAGAAGGAAGTCCCTTTTAAAGATGATGCACAGGAATGCCCGCAAGCAGATTGCGGAAGACAATCAGACTAAGGACATGGATTACTTGAACCATGTCCTATGGTCTGATGAGACCAAGATAAACTTATTTGATTTAAATCAGGGGTCACCAACGCGGTGCCCGCGGGCACCACATGAGTCGCCCGCAGGCCTGTTCTAAAAATAGCACAACTCGCAAGTGAGCTGCGTCTAAGATGTAAATTTTTCTGCCGCTATTTTTTATTTTATATTTTTTTAAAATCACACTTGCATTTATATAGATTTTAAAATGACAATGTCTTAAAAATAAAAAAAATGAAAATATGTTTATTATACGTAAAGTTAAGGTGAACTCTGACCTAGTTCAAAGGTCAGTATTGTGCGCATGACAAAACCTTCGCGCTTGTGGAGAGTAAGCTAGCGGGTAGTGAAGATGGTGAGCAGAGTGCAGTTTCCTAGCCCAAAAACATGGCAAAAAAAGACAGAAAATTTATCATTTTCAAAGTGAGTGGGAGGAAGAGTTCTTTTTTACTACCGTGAAAGGAAGCTGCGTGTGTTTCATTTGCGGGGCGACGGCAAAGTGACACTTCATTACCCACTCTTTTTTTTTTTTTGGACTTATCTTGTACCCGTAGGTAGATTTGTTCTGCAGTCCGGTGACAAGCCACCAGCCGCTGCGTGCGCAAGCGCCCCTTAACTCCCTAACCTGCATGTTTTTGCATGAAAAACGAGAACATGCACCACCAGAACATGCACACTCCACACAGATCACTGTTGGCCGGGATCGAACCCACGATCCCCGCGATCCCCCGGCCGAGGGTAAACTGTGCTGTTGCGGTGCTAACCACTGCTCCACCGTGCATATAAGCACTCTCAGTGCTGTTTAGCTTCTTCTCATGAAAGGACAGTGCTGGTTGCTCAAGCATGATTCTTGGCAAGAACTGTATGGATATAATTCCAGTGAAGAAGAACACACAAAAGTGTGTTTATTAAATGTAACAGATTTTGAGCAGAATTGCAGCAAATTTGTTCAGTTAAAAATGTGATAAGATTTATTTAATATGAAAGTTGATTTTTCTTAAATGTTGCATAACTTTTTCAAACATGGTTCAACGTAGTTCATGAATTAAAAGGATTTAGTTTTTTATGGTTAAAAGGGACTGGTGAAAACTGGACATTTTTTTAATGAAATGTAGAAGTGATCATCTGAACAATTGCTGAGATTAATAAAAATAAAGTGTTGAATATTGATCTTGTCTGTTACCCACTCTAAGTTATTGATAATTATTTATTTATATATATATATATATATATATATATATATATATATACAATTTGTTATTTTATAGGAGTGTGTCAAGCTGGTGCCCTTCACATGACTCGATACCCATGAAGTAGCTCTTGGTTTCAAAAAGGTTGGTGACCCCTGATTTAGATGGTGTCAAGCATGTGTGGCGGCAACCAGGTGAGGAGTCCAAGGATAAGTGTGTCTTGCCTACAGTCAAGCATGGTGGTGGGAGTGTCATGGTTTGGGGCTGCATGAGTGCTGCCAGCATTGGGGAGCTACAGTTCATTGAGGGAACCATGAATGCCAACATGTACTGTGACATACTGAAGCAGAGCACGATCAGAAACTGGGCCGCAAGGCAGTATTCTAACATGATAACCATCCCAAACACACCTCCAAGATGACCACTGCCTTGCTAAAGAAACTGAGGGTAAAGGTGATGGACTGGCCAAGCATGTCTCCAGACCTAAACCCTATTGAGCATCTGTAGGGCATCCTCAAATGGAAGGTGGAGGAGCGCAAGGTCTCTAACACCATGGTGTCGTCATGGAGGGGTGGAAGGGGATTCCAGTGGCAACCTGTGAAGCTCTAGTGAACTCCATGCCCAAGAGAGTTAAGGCAGTGCTGGAAAATAATGGTGGCCACACAAAATATTGACACTTGGGGCACAATTTGAACATTTTCTGAACATTTCCGAGCCCCATCTCGGGGCTCCAGAATACCTCCCCCCAGGCCACGGGGGGCAGGGAGTGGGCGAACAACCTGAATCTGTTTTTCAATAGATTTGACCAACCGCCCTCCCCCCTGTCTGCACAACAACCACTGCTGCCTCTAAGAAATCAAGTCCTGCTGCCCACTCCCCACTCCACCGACACCCCCCCCACTCCCAACACACAGCCCCCCATCCTGACCCTGACCAAGACCCAGGTGAGGACGGAGCTGAGGAAGATCAAGGCGAGGAAGGCGTCGGGACCGGACGGCATCAGCGCAAAGCTCCTCAAGTCCTGTGCAGACCAGCTGTGTGGGATTGTGACGTATATCTTCAACATGAGCCTGAAACTGGGGAGGGTACCACAGCTGTGGAAAACATCTTGTGTGGTACCTGTACCAAAAACTTCCCACCCCAAAGACCTGAACAGCGACAGACCAGTGGCCTTGACGTCCCACTTGATGAAGACCCTGGAGAGACTGCTCCTTGCTCATCTCCGCCCCCTGGTGGAACCAGCGATGGATCCACTCCAGTTCGCCTACCAGCATGGCATTGGGGTGGAGGATGCGGTGATCTTCCTCCTTCACCGTTCTCTGTCCCACCTGGAGAAGCCCGGGAATATGGTGAGGATCATGTTCTTTGACTTCTCCAGTGCTTTCAACACCATCCAACCGATGATCCTGAAGGACAAGCTGCTGCGCGCAGGGGTGGACCAGCACCTGTCATCATGGATCCTGGACTACCTCACGAACCGGCCTCAGTTTGTGAGAACCCGGGACTGTGTTTCCGACACGATCATCAGTAGCACGGGGGCCCCCCAGGGAACGGTGCTGGCTCCCTTCCTGTTCACTCTTTATACTGCGGACTTCTCACACAACACAACACATTGCCATCTACAGAAGTTCTCTGATGACTCTGCGATCGTTGGTCTCATCTCCAACGGAGATGAAGCTGAGTACAGAGGGCTTATCCAGGACTTTGTGGACTGGTGCCATCGGAACTGCCTCCAGATCAACGCGAGGAAAACTAAGGAGCTGGTGGTGGACTGCCGCAGGCATGGGCAGCCCCTCACAGCACCAGTAAATATACAGGGAACAGACATCGAGATGGTGACATCCTATAAGTACCTGGGTATTCATCTGAACAATAAACTAGACTGGTCACACAATACTGACGCACTCTACAAGAAGGGACAGCGCAGGCTGTTCCTGCTGAGGAGACTCAGGTCTTTTGGTGTACAAGGGGCGCTGCTGAAGTCATTCTATGACACGGTGGTGGCATCAGCCATCACTTTTGGAGTGGTCTGCTGGGGCAGTGGCATTACTGCAGCCGATAGGAAGAGACTGAACAAACTGATTAAGAAAGCTAGCTCTGTCCTGGGGCAGCGCCTTGATCCGATGGAGGAGATAGGAGAGAGAAGGACGGTGGCTAAACTGTCATCTCTGCTGGAGTCCGAGTTCCACCCTATGCAGGACATACTGGATGCACTGAGGAGCTCATTTAGCAGCAGACTACATCATCCCAGGTGCACAACCGAGAGGTTTCGTAGGTCCTTCCTACCAACGGCTGTCAGACTGTACAACCTAAGCAGGGCTGCTCGCAGAGATAGCAAAAAGACGTAACAAACTAATAGTTTTTTTGAATGCAAAAGATGCAATAGACTTACACAATGGTCCTCTCCGGCATACAACTAGGAACATACCGGTCGCTATGGAGGGTGAGAATATGTATGGGCACATAATCATACCATGTAGGATAACTAAATAGACGGTTATGCTGTTTCATCCCACCTAGCAACAATGCTCTGCACTGTGTGTGTTTATATATTTACATATTTATTCCATCTAGCTACAATGCTCAGCACTGGGTGTGTTTATATTTATATATCTATATATTTATTCCATCTAGCTACAATGCTCCGCACTGTGTTTTTATATATCTACATATTATTCCATCTAGCTACATTGCTCCGCACTGTGTGTGTTTATATACTTGCATATTTATTCCACCTAGCTGCAATGCTCCATACTGTGGGTGTTTATATATTTACATATTTATTCCATCTAGCTACAATGCTCTGCACTGTGTGTCTGTGTGTGTGTGTGTATATATATATTTTATAGTAATATGTACATATGTATATTAGCTGCTCTTGCTTGCTTGTTTTTTTTTCTTGCCTTCTGATTGTTGCTCTGAGTGTTGCTATCCCTATGCTGTTGCAATCCTGGAATTTCCCCGTTGTGGGACTAATAAAGGCTTATCTTATCTTATCTTATCTTATTTTCACTAGGGATGTACTCACTTTTGTTGCCATTGGTTTAGACATTAATGGCTGTGTGTTGAGTTATTTTGAGAGGACAACAAATTTACACTGTTATACAAGCTGAACACTGACTACTTGACATTGTATCAAAGTGTCATATCTTCAGTGTTGTCCCATGAAAAGATATAATCAAGTATTTACAAAAATGTGAGGGGTGTACTCACTTTTGTGAGATACTGTATAGACAGGGAAGCAATCGAGACAAAACAGAACAGGTGAGTACCGTCAAGGCCATCAGGTGGCGTAGGACGGGCGGGGCAGTACGAACACAGAGGAGATACACACCAAACCTGATAAATTGGTCAAAACTGAAACAAAAAGCATGGACAGGGACTGCAGACCTGTCCAGACCACTACACTCCCTCCCTTTGTCTTCCCCTCCGTCCCTTTGTCTGTCCATATTGCCATCCATCTGTACATTGCGAGATAGGGCCTTGACAAAGGTATGCACTCACAGATCACCTCCAACATCTAATGAGTTCATCTTTGGGCCAAGGGCCACCTCTGGTGAAAATTTCATCCAAATCCATCCAGTAGTTTTGGAATATTGTTGCTAACACTCTGTGAGAAGATAAGAGCCTTGGTGGAGGTATGCATTTTGAGATCATCACCAAAATCTAATCATGTGTTCAGTGTGCCATTACACACTTTTCCTGAAAACTTGAATGAAAGGCGCTATATAAATGCAATCCATTATTATTATTATTATTATTATTATTATTATTATTGTTAATAATGATAAGACAGAGAAATTACAGCAAAAACAATACGACTAAATTATATGACTTTTTTTTTGTATTTTGTATACTTTATTAATCCCCAGAGGGAAATTCAGGGCATCCACCTGGATGGATGAGGCAGCCACGGTGCAGCGCCAATCCCTTTACCATTCACGCACACACACACATTCACACCTAGTGCCACTTTAGAGTCTCCAGTTAACCTAACCTGCATGTTTTTGGCCTGTGGGAGGGAACTAGCGTACCCGGGGTAAACCCACGCAGACACGGGGAGAACATGCAAACGCCACAGAGAAGGGTCACCGATGGTCAGGGGATGGGATCAAACCCACGATGATCGGGGTGGAATCGATCCCGTGACCTTTGTACTGTGCTGCCACAGTGCTGATCACTCCCCCACCGAGCTGCCCTACATTATAATAATGATAATAATAACAACAAGACTGTCATAATTGTATTGACCATACAATGGGGCTGGGCAATTCCACCTTAAATCAACATCATGGTTTATTGAATCTTTCAGGTCAGTTTTTGTTTTTGTTTTTTTTTTTTTTTTTTCCTCCTTTCTTCTCCATTACAGTTTACTGACAAAGTTCATAATTATTAAGCAATATTCCACAACAGTGTGGTATCATAACATTTTCTTTGCAGTTATCAACGATAAATTCACAATGTATCCATATTATTCACCGCAACAGACCTGTAAGAAATATGACCATGACAAAGGCACAAATGCTCACTTGGCACGCCGACAGATGCAGACATGTTCCTCCAAGCATTTGCTTTCAAATTTTGATCATGATATCCTTTTAGTGTCAGATCAAAGAGCACCGGGTTGTTTGATGCAGAAAAGTTCAGCCTCTCCGACCTGGTTGAAAACCCCTAGTGTTATTATTTTATTTTTATTTGTTTGTTTTATTTTATTCATTTTTTGTAGTAGTTTATTTTTATTTCAGTTTGTTGCATTTTTGCCTTTTTGTCACCTGTCTCTCTTTGCTGTCTGGTATTTTGTATGTGTTCAGTTGCTCAACTTTGCCATTTCTGTGTTGTATAATCTTATTGTTAATAATTTTTTTTTTTTTTTAAAGTTCAGCCTCTCCACCATCCATCACCTATCATTCTCATCTTCTTGTGCCGGCATCCTATGTCCTGCCCTTCCTTAATTCTGATTGGCTGCTTAGAAAGGTCTGACACTGATGAGCGCAGCTGTACAGTAGTCTGACAAGTTGAACTTTTTTCAGCCCTGAGCACTGTGACAAAAAGCTGCCACCGCTCAGTGTTTCTGTGCTGAGGGCACTCAGTGCTGTAAACGCTGGACCGCATAGAGAATGAACAGAAAATAGCTGCCCACAGCAGGAAAAATGAGTTTGGTGGACACGCCCCCTAAGACTTCTTCTGCAGCGTTTGGCTTCCGGGTTGCCGAGGTGCGTGGCCCTATGCCATGGCCACGCACATAACTGAGTGGAGATGTCTTAAAGGGGCAGTACATGAAAAGTGCCAGATTAATAAGTGCAGATTTACTGCACGGTGGCGCAGTGGTTAGCACTGCGGCAGCACAGTTTACCCTTGGCCGGGGGATCGTGGGGATCGTGGGATCGTGGGTTCGATCCCAGCCCCCGGCCAACAGTGATCTGTGTGGAGTTTGCATGTTCTCCCCGTGTATGCGTGGGTTTACCCCGGGATTTCTCCAGTTTCCTCCCACATGCCAAAAAACATGCAGGTTAGGTTAATTGGAGACTCTAAAGTGGCCCTTGGTGTGAATGTGTGTGTGTGAATGGTTAAAGGGATGGCGCCGTATTGTGGCTGCTTCATCCATCCAGGTGGTGGATGACCCTTAATTTCTGTAAAGCGTCTTTGAGTGTCTATGATAAAGCGCTATATAAATCTGATGCATTGATTAATAAGTGAAATAATATTTTAAAAATTCCTGCATCCACATCGTTAGCTGAATCACCACCAAAATCTAATAATCTGTTCCCCGTGCCATTACACGTTTCCTGAAAATTTCATCAAAATCTGTTCATAACATTTTTTTTGTAACTTTGCTTTTTATTCATTTTTCAAAGTACATATTACATTCAGAACACAGTCTGAAACTCTTTATACAATTACATTTTCCATCGCTATATATTTAAAGAAGAAAGGAACAAAACAAACAAACAAACAAAAAACGGGCTGCACGGTGGCGCAGTGGTTTAGCACTGTGGCAGCACAGTTTTACCCTCGGCCGGGGGACCGCGGGGATCATGAGATCGTGGGTTCGATCCCAGCCCCCGACCAACAGTGAACTGTGTGGAGTTTGCATGTTCTCCCCGTGTTGCGCGGGTTTACTCCGGGATTTCTCCGGTTTCCTCCCGCACACCAAAAACATGTAGGTTTAGGGCGCTCGCGCACGCAGCGACCAGCAGCCGGTGGCTTGTCACCAGACTGCAAACCAAGTCTACCTACGGGTACAAATAAGTAACAAAAAAAAAAAAAAAAAAAAAAAAAAAAAAAAAGAAAAACAAAAGAAAAAGGGAGGGAACAAATTGTAGGAGCATCAAGTTTTTAGTTTCCATCTCTAAGTTCTTCTGGTTACTTCAGTGTCTTTAGTTCTTTCAATTTCTGTCTCGTTGCGCTTTGTCGTGTGTCCATTTACACCATTTTTTTTTTCATGTTGTCCTTGCATTCTCTGTCAATATGTTAGTTTTTCCATTAGACGTATATTCTCAACAATGCCTGTCCATTGCTCTTGGTCAGGAAGAACTTCTAAGTGCCATTTTCTTGTAATTGTTTTTTTTACATGCAATCAACATGATTTTTACTAGATATCTGTCCTCAGCCTGTATTACATTGTCACTCTTAAGATCACATAAATACGTAAAGTTGCAGTTCAGTGGTATATTATATCCTAATATCCTCTGTATAATCACATGAACAGATTTCCAGAATGATGAGATTTTGCTGCATTTCCAAAATATATGTGAGTGGTCTGCATTTTGAGCCCCACATCCTCTCCAGCACATAGATTTAGTATTTGTATATTTTCTTTGGATCTGTGGTGTAATGAAATAGCAAATCAGGTTTTTCCATCCAAATTCCCTCCATGTCCTTGAACTTGTAGATGTGTGTTGTATTTTCCATATTTCTTGCCAGTTTTCTTCTGTTTTGTTTAAATTTAGCTCTTTCTCCCATTTCTCCTGTATATAATTACTTGAATGTTTGTTTGCCATAAGTTTCTGATATAATTTTGAAATAAATCTGGTTTTATTTCCTGCATACAAGCTTAAAACAAATTGTATAATGTCACTCACATCTGTGTGGAGGTTATGCCTAACCCTTCTCACATAATAATCTCTCATCTGCAGATATCTGAAGAATTCAGAATTTTCTAGTTTAAATTTTCTTCTCATGCTTACAAAACTCTCATTCTTTTTTTGCCATAATGCCCCATGTTGTGATTCCCTTGTTCACCAGATTTTTGTATCCCCTATCTTGCTTTGCTGGTTCAAACTGACTGTCAAATGCTACCCATTTCAATAGTTGTATGTCCTCTTTTATATTATACTTTTGTGCTATTTTATACCACAGTTCCAAAGTAAATTTAGTGATTGGGTCTATTTGTTTAATTTGTTTATATGCATCTTTATCTCCCATTATGCTTTGCACTGGGAGTCCCTCAATTTCCCTTTCCATTTCTTTCCATTTTACCTCATATCACACCAACATATATCTTATTTGTGCTGAGTAGTAGTATTCTTTTAGACTCGGTAGGCCCATGCTTCCTTTCTCTTTTGGTAACTGGAGAGTTTTATATTTCACCCTTGGCTTTTTACCTCCCCAAACAAATCTTGATATCATCCTGTCCCACTTTAAGAGCTGAGCACCAGGAATCTCTGTTGGTAAAGCTTGGAAGAGGTAAAGCCTTCTAGGTTGTTTGCTGATTTTGACTGTCTCAATTTTTGAATACAGATCAATGTTTAAGATTGACCACCTATCAATATCTTTTTTTATTTCTTGTTCTAGCCTATCATGGCTTGCTTTGTAGATTTTACTTAAATCTTTGGATATGTTCACTCCAAGGTATTTTATTTCTTTTTGTTTCCAGTTTAGTTTGATCTTATCGGTTCTCTGGTTTAACCTCTTGCACTCCGGTGTACAGCGGGCGGACACGTCTCTGCGTCCTAGAGCGCACGAGGGCACACGAGGGCGCACGAGGGCACTGTGTCCTAGAGCACACTGAAAAAAACCCCCTGCATTTCCGTTCTTCCACTACAGACACAGCCGCGAACAGAAAGCCAAAGGAGTGCTTTGATTGGTTAAGATGTGATTGACCTCTCATTCGACTAATAAGAGCCTTGAATTGGGTTTCTGAAACCTTGAAGAACCAATGACTGAAAACCTAGCAAGAAGGACCCGCCTACCAACGGCTGCGAATACAGCCAGCCAATTGAAGCACAGAAGTTCGAAAGCGTGCGTCCCTTGCAAAATCTGTTTTGTGTAAGGCTGGGTGAAGAGAGACTGACTGCTGCAGCAGATGAAAAAAGGACCCGCAGGAAGAACCGCCACAGACCCAGCAGCACGGAGACCACCCACAAGTGCGACCTGTGTGACAGGGACTGCCATTCGTGCATCGGCCTGTTCAGCCACAGGCGGTGCTGTCCCAGCAGAGTAGATGTTTAGGATTCTCTTCCATGGTCATCATAGACCGACGGAGGCCGACGACGAAGGCTGGGTGACACACACCCGTTCGCCAGTCTTTTTTTCTTACTACTGTTATTTGTTTTGAAAAATCGTTCGCCAAAACCGCAATCATGGAAGCGCAAAACCGCAATAATGGAATTATGGTTTGACCGGGTCGTGTGACCAGAACCACGAGTCCGTAACAAGCGGACCAGCGTCATGTTCGTCTGACAATGAGGAAGAGAAGTTCGCCAGCGACACTGCTGTTGTGCACAGGTAAGTGTTATAAGTTAATTATTCTTTATCCCTGAAAATTGTAATGTAAAATGACTTTTGACCGATCGGTAAATTACATCTGTGTGTAGTAGACCGCGGCGCACGAAGTCCGAAGTCCGTGCGCCGCAGTACACGGTTCGTGCGCTGCGTCCGGACCATGAAGGCACCCCCCCCCCCCCGCTACTCTTCTGTAGCGGATTGCAGATATATTGCAGATATTTCAGTACAACTGTGCGTAGTAGACCGCGGGGACTGTGCGCCGCTGTCGCCACATCGCCACATGATGGAACAGTCATGTGGCGATGGGCGATGTCCGTCCTCTGTAGCGGGGTGGGGGGGGTTGTTATCTTCTACATTACAGATATTTTAGAATAATTTTTAGTGCACTGTAGGTTATTTTTTCTTGTAAAAAAAAGCCACACATTTTTTACGTGGCATGCTTCTTTGTGTGTGGGGGATTGTTTGTTCATTCATTCATGAATGAATGAATAAACAACCCCCCACACACACACACAGCCCTGAGTGTCACCTTTCATTAGAGCCCAAGATGAAGCTTCTATATTGAATCATTCAAAAGTTACAGACGTTTTTCCAAACTGTGCCATTTGGCACAATTTGGCACAGTTCAAAAACGCCTGGGAACAACCTAAGAAAAAAGCTGTGTAATATATTCATTTTTTGTGGTATTGTTACAAAATGTTGACCTCAGCTGGATAACACTTGGTTCTACATTTCTGTTGCATTTTCTAGCCAGTATCTGAAGCTGTGTGTTATTTGCAAGCATTTGTATCCAAAAAAACACCCAGGCCAAATTTATTTTCTTCAAGTTCACTGTTTAGATGACTGTTACTCAGTGGCAGGAGCACTTAGAGAGATTATGACTGTTTTGCCAAAAAATTCAAAGTGTTTTCTTTTAAATGAGACCAACCCCATGAAGATGCTGCAAAGGGTTGAAGAACAGCTTTTGATTTACTTTGGGTACATTATTTTTTGGCGTTTTTAGGGAAATTGACCAGAGTGCAAGGGGTTAAAGGGTTATAGTAGAATGTCAGTATTTGTGTTTCTGATATATTTATCTTGTATCCTGATAATTTTCCAAAAATTTCTATCAAATCCATCATTTCCGTTATTGATTTATCTGGTTGCTCAAAATAAACTATAACATTGTCTGCAAACAGCCCAGTCTTGTGTTCCACTCCCTTTACTGTTACTCCTTTTAATTTCTTATTTTGACGCACCGCTTGAGCCAGTGGTTCTATGAACAGAGCAAATAAGGTGGGCGATAGGCAGCATCCCTGTCTAGTTGATCTTTGTACCGGAGTGGTGGCTCAGTTGGTAGAGCATCCGCCCCACACCCAGGAGGCAGGGGTTCAAATCCCAGCCGGGTCATGCCGAAGACCATATAAAAGTGGAACTTCCTGCTGTCCAGCTTGGTGCTCAGCAATTATGGAATGGAGGAGGGAAATCTGAGGCAGTGCCTTGCATGGCAGCGGCCCTTCTGATTCTACACATGGGGTGTGTGTGATTGACACTGTAGATAGGATAAAGCACAATTTCGTTCTACTGTACATGATTGGTTGTATGGTTGAATGACAATAAAGGGTGATTTAATTTACCTCGTCCGTTAAGCTACCATTTATCTTGATTCTTGCCACAGGTTTTTGATACAGTGTCTTTATGCAATGCACTGATTTTTCATTAAATTCAAAGCATTCCAGCACAGTATATAAAACATCCAATTAGCTCTGTCGAATGCTTTTTCTGAATCTAAACTCATTATTACTGTGCTTTTCTTTTCTTTATGTATTTGATTAATTATGTGTATTGTTCTCCTGATATTATCATGTGTTTGGTGTCCCTCTATAAAACCAGTTTGGTCATCCTCTATCAATTCTGTCAAGAATGTCTTTAGTCGTTTACAGATAACTGTCGTATATATTTTATAATCCACATTTAATAAAGAGATTGGCCTATAATTTCCACCTTGTTGCCTGTCTTTTCCATCCATCCATCCATCTTGTCCTGTCTTTTCCTGGTTTAAAAATAACTGAAATAATGGCTTCGTTCCATGATAGAGGTATTTTGTTGTTGTTTAATGTCCAGTTAACCTCTTGCACTCTGTTGTACCGCGGGCGGGCAAGTCTCTGCGTCCCAGAGTGCACGAGGGCGCTCTCGTGCGCCCTCGTGCGCTCTAGGACACATGATGGAGCTGCGTCCAAGCGTGCACTGAAAATAAAAGCTGCATTTCCGTTCTTCCACTGCAGACACAGCCGCGAACAGATTAGTTCATCTGATTGACCTCTCATTCGACTAATAAGAGCCTTGAATTGGGTTTCTGAAACCTTGAAGAACCAATGACTGAAAACCTAGCAAGAAGGACCCGCCTACCAACGCTGTGAATGCAGCGGGCCAATTGAAGCACAGAAGTTCGCAAGCTGTTTTTTGTAAGGCTGGATGAAGACAGACTGCTGCAGCAGA
The DNA here is from genome assembly GCA_020510985.1 of Pholidichthys leucotaenia. Lineage (NCBI taxonomy): Eukaryota > Metazoa > Chordata > Actinopteri > Cichliformes > Pholidichthyidae > Pholidichthys > Pholidichthys leucotaenia. Next base: position 28,081,624 of record CM035839.1, on the reverse strand, counting down.
TGAAAAAAGGACACGCAGGAAGAACCGTCACAGACCCAGCAGCACGGAGACCATCCACAAGTGCAACCTGTGTGACAGCGACTGCCATTCGCGCATCGGCATGTTCGGCCACAGGCGGTGCTTTTTTTTGTTTTTATTCCAGCAGAGTAGACATAGACGTTAGGATTCTCTTCCATGGTCATCATAGACCGACAGAGGCCGACGACGAAGGCTGAGTGACACACACGCGTTCGCCAGTCTTTTTTTAATTACTACTGTTATTTGTTTTGAAAAATCGTTCGCCAAAACCGCAATAATGGAATTATGTTTTGATCGGGTCGCGAGACCAGCGTCGCGTTCGTCTGACAATGAGGAAGAAGTTCGCCAGCTCCGCTTCTGCTGTGAAGAGGTAAGTGTTCTAAGCTAAATTATTCTTTATCCCTGAAAATTGTAATCAAAATGACTTTTGACCGATTGGTAAATTACAGCTGTGCGTCATCGCTGCATGATGGACTGTGGCGCAACGGGCGATGTCCGTCCTCTGTAGCGACACACACACAGCCCTGAGTGTAACCTTTCATTAGAGCCCAAGATGAAGCTTCTATATTGAATCATTCAAAAGTTACAGACGCTTTTCCAAACTGTGCCATTTGGCACAATTTGGCACAGTTAAAAACGCCTGGGAACTACCTGAGGAAAAAGCTGTGTAATATATTCATTTTTTGTGATATTGTTACCAAATTTGGACCTCAGCTGGATAACACTTGGTTCTACATTTCTGTTGCATTTTCCAGCCCGGATCTGACAGCTGTGTGTTATTTGCAAGCATTTGTATCCAAAAAAACACCCAGGCCAAATTTATTTTCTTCAAGTTCACTATGTTTAGATGACTGTAACTCAGTGGCCGGAGCACTTACAAAGATTATGACTGTTTTGCCAAAAAATTCAAAGTGTTTTCTTTTCATTGAGACCAACCCCATGAAGATGCTGCAAAGGGTTGAAGAACAGCTTTTGATTTACTTTGGGCACGTTATTTTTTGGCGTTTTTAGGGAAATTGACCGGAGTGCAAGGGGTTACATGACTTTAGGAGCTGTGGCGTGAGTTCTTCTATAAACACCTGATTATTTACCATTTTTTAATGACTTAATTGCATATTTAATCTCTTGTGTTGTTATGTCTGCTGTTAGCTTTTCATTTTGTTGATTTCCTATTGATGGCAAGTCCAATGTATATAGAATTTTTTTTTTTTTTACATCCCTAACATTTGTCTCTTTGGGTTGTGAGTATAGTTCTTGCTAAAATTTATGGAATGTTTCTTTGATGTTTTCTGGGTTAACTGTTGATTTATTTGTGATGGGATCCCTAATCTGATATGCATTATTCACTGTTTGTTGTTTTCTTAACCGTTTTGCCAACAGTTTTCTGGCCTTTGGCCCTGTTTCATAATAATTTTGTTTTAAAAATCTATTTTTCTTTTCAATTTCATCCATTAGAATTTCTTTTATCTTTATTTTTTCTTCATTAATTTCTTGATATATTTTTGGATCATTTGTGCTTTGATGTTTACGTTCTAATTCCCTCAATCTTTCACATCTTCGTTTATATGATTCTAGTTTAGACTTTTTTCCTTTTCCTGATTCAACAATTAATTTACCCCTAAACACCGCTTTTAGTGCGTCCCATAGTATTGTTGGGGCCACTTCTCCATTATCATTCTCCTCAATAAACCTATTTATGTTTAACCCCTTGCACTCTGGTCAATTTCCCTAAAAACATCAAAAAATAACGTACCCAAAGTAAATCAAAAGCTGTTCTTCAACCCTTTGCAGCATCTTCATGGTGTTGGTCTCATTTAAAAGAAAACACTTTGAATTTTTTTGGCAAAACAGTCATAATCTCTCTAAGTGCTCCGGCCACTGAGTAACAGTCATCTAAACATACTGAACTTGAAGAAAATAAATTTCGCCTGGGTGTTTTTTTGGATACAAATGCTTGCAAATAACACACAGCTGTCAGATCCGGGCTGGAAATTGCAACAGAAATGTAGAACCTGTCACCATGGGGTGAGACGCCGGCTCGGCGCTCAGCCCATGCTCCTTTTATCCCTGCCTCTCATTGGGCAGTGCCTCAGCTGGTTCCCAGCTGTCAGTGTCACGGGACGGCTGGGGCCAATTAATCCTCATCAGCTGGGGCGCTGTTAATGAGTATAAAGAGGAGCAGCTTCGATCATTCGGGGCTGCGACATAAGCACTGCTAGGCTGAAGCCCCTTCGTCTGGTGTCAGCCTCAACTCCCCTTGCAGCATTCCGGTGTTTGTATCCCGCTGTGAGTATGCACGTCTTGTTACCCCCACGTCCGGTACGAGCTACCTACCCCTGCGCTGTGCAGCCTGGAAATGTACCTTTCTGTCCGGGTGTCAGCGCTGCTAGCATGCCGTTTCCCAGGAGTCACTTCCGGCGCCAGGGCGACGAGCTGAGGTCCATCTCGGAGGCTGTCGACGGGACGTTCTTCACCCTGCACGACGCCTCCAACGTGAGACGCTGGCATCCGGGCCGTGCTGAGGAACTCCTGGACTGTCACCCTCACTCTCTGTACCATCTGGAGGACAGTGCCAGGATAGACGCTGCAGGTACACAGCAAGAGAAGCTCCACGGGGTGGATGGAAATCCCGGCAGGGAGTCGAAGTGGGCGACGTCTTTCCCCGCTTCGGAGTCCCGTTCCTGCCGCTATTCCAGTCCGGGAGTTCGCGCCAACCAGAGGACTTCCCCCGACCTGCGCCACGTCACTCGGGATTCCCTTCAAGGAGCCGCAGCTGACAGCAGTTATGTCCGGGGTCGAGTGGCTGTCGCGAGCTCTACTGTGTTCCCTGTCACCACCTTCAGGCATGTGGCGGCGGCAGTGAGATTGATGGTGAGGACTTCAGGGCTACGAAGCTTTCCCGTGCTCGACGCCTCCCTCGTCTCGATCTCCGATCTGGAGCGGCGAATCCTGGGTTTCCCCCTCGCTTCGTTCCCTGGGAGTAGTCGTCATCACATCGCCGAGTCACCTCTGCACGAACCTCGTCCGGATCCAGTTCTGGGTCATCGTCAGGACCGTTCCTCCCACGCAGCTGTCATCCCTTCGCCTCGTCAGTGTGGAGATTCTACAGCCTCGTCCCCTGAGCCTCGTTCCCCCGCTGTCATTTCTGGACATTCGGGCTGGCTCACCCCGGCTGTTTTCCCCTCCTCCTCGACGCGCTTCCTGACCGCTGTGTGTGCCTGGAATCCCGGCCTGGTGAGCTCTCTGCTGGAGACAACGCGAGCGACCCTCAGACGAATTCCCGGGGGGTCCTCCGTTATCGCCGGGCGGGGAGAGGAAGAAGCAGATTCCACTACAGCAGGCGATGCTCAACCTCCAGGGGGCAGGCAAGTCATTGTTTTTTCACACCTGCTTAATGATTTGCTCTGTCACATCCCTGGAGGAGAAGTTCAGGGTTCGCAGCTCCCTGAACTCTCCCCACCTGCTGTAACCTGTATGCCTAATCCCGCATCCTCTGTGTCTCTCTCCGCCGAGCGGTCCCCGGCTCCGGGTCAACGTGGTGGGATATGGAGAGGGCCTGTGGTTCCGCAGCTACATTGCGGACGGAGGAGGGGGACTGACTGCTGCGTGGAGTCTACGCTGACGACTGAGCGTCCCCGGGTCTCCACGGAGGAGCGGTTCGGTCCAGCGGGACGAGATTCTTCTGGCTTCACGCCGAGTGGGTCGTCGGCGGGGTTACCTGAGCTGGAGGGATCTCAAGCTGCGCTGACCATCGTGCTGGCTGCGGGGCCCGACGCGGCTAGATGGGAGCCTGACAACGACCTCCTGACGACGGATCCTGGATCTTCGCAGTCCTGGACGGCGTCAGAACCCGAGATCAGGCGAGTGCTCTCCTTTCTTTTCTCTCTTTTTATCCTTGAGCACTTCAGCCTATCTCCAGGGGAGACGAGCAGGGTGCAGCCGTCCGCTGCGTCTGAGCTCGTCTCGCCGGGTTCTGGCGCTGCCGGTGATCCTGATCCCGGTTCTGTTTTCTCTTCTGAGCCTTCTTCCAGGGTCACCGGCGAGGAGTTGCTGTTCCTCGTGGTGCTGGAGGGTCCGGGTTCAACGTTGGAGGTCGGTTCTGGTGCAGTGTCCAACGTGGGTTCGCCCGAGACCCAATCGGGGGTCCAACGTGGGTTCGCCTGAGGCCCGATCGGGGTCCGACGTGGGTGCTGCCCCAGTGTTGTCCAGGTCCGGTGAGGAGGTGGCCGTTTCCCTGAGGCCCGCCGCCCTCGTCATCGGCTCTCCCCTGAGCCTCTTCCACCGGGATCCGCTCTGACCCTTCGTCCGTCTCAACGGTCCTGGTGGTTGAGTGATGCGGTCGACGACCCGACCCGCAAAACTTTCGGTTCGGCGATCTGGTTTCCCCCCACTGGTCTGTTTGCCTTTGGGCGGCCTGGTTCGGCAGCCGTTGGACTGGATTCCTGGGATCTGGGCCCAGAGTTCGCCGTCCGAACATTTCTCTTCCCCGGGTTGCCAACTGGACAATGGGCGGGGAGATTACCAGAACAATTCCGGCCGTTTTGGACTCTGCCTGCCGTCTCCTCGGGTGTCCTTTACTTCTTTTATTATTATTGAAGTCACTCGGGTGTAGTTTCTTTGTCCATTAGGGGATATATGTTTTTGTGCTGTGTGTTGTTTTTTTTTATTAACCATACTCAGCATTTTTATCTTATTGTTATCCTGTTACCCTGTCACCTTTTTTTCCTCTTGGTGACTCACCTTATGTATCGCGCTGTGTATTGCATTTTCTTATCTTTACTCAGCGTTTTCATTCATCCTTACCTTAGCCTTGGCCTCGTCGGTGCATCATGGAGTATGCGTGTGGTTTCCTGTTCAACCATACTCTGTGATCACCCCATTCTGTCTTATTATCCTCGTGGGGGGCCTTCCCTAGCCCCGACTTTAACATTGACTGTGTTTGTTATTGTTTGAAGTAATGTGTTTCATTCCCACTTAACCTTACTTCATTATTACCCATTTGTCCTTGTCACCTCTGTTTCTTTAGGTGATCTTTTATATATTCAGTGCTGTGTGTTTTGTTTTCTTTAGTATCCATGCACAGCGTTTTTCATCATTTTTTGTCCTGACCTTTGTCTTGTTGGTGCATTATGGAGTAGTGTGTTTTGTTCCCCTTAACTATACTCTGTGATTGCTTTATTCATTCCTGCCACCTTTTTGGTGGGTTTTTGGTTTTCTTTTTTGCCCCGATCTATACGTTATTTGTATGCTGTCTGTAGTCATATTTGGTATTTTCCCTACCTGTGTCCTAACTCAGTTTTCTCCCCAACTGTGCTCTGGGTTAATCCTTTTCCCTGTGTTGTAGGGTATTGTATTTGGGTTTTTTTTTTCTCTGCCCTGCTGCCCTACATTGGTCTATTGTTTTTTTTGTCCTTCCCTTTGCATCTTCCCCTCCGGTCCTGCCTCCCTTCCGCCCACCCTAGGTGGGGAAGGGGGGGGGGGGGCTGGGATGTTCCTGGTCGTTCGGGAGCCCGACCGTGAGGGGGAGGCTCTGTCACCATGGGGTGAGACGCCGGCTCGGCGCTCAGCCCATGCTCCTTTTATCCCTGCCTCTCATTGGGCAGTGCCTCAGCTGGTTCCCAGCTGTCAGTGTCACGGGACGGCTGGGGCCAATTAATCCTCATCAGCTGGGGCGCTGTTAATGAGTATAAAGAGGAGCAGCTTCGATCATTCGGGGCTGCGACATAAGCACTGCTAGGCTGAAGCCCCTTCGTCTGGTGTCAGCCTCAACTCCCCTTGCAGCATTCCGGTGTTTGTATCCCGCTGTGAGTATGCACGTCTTGTTACCCCCACGTCCGGTACGAGCTACCTACCCCTGCGCTGTGCAGCCTGAGAATGTACGTCTGTATGAGTGTCTGTGCTCTCCTTATCCCTTACCCAGAATAAAACATCTCGACTCACTGGCTTGTCCCTGGCTCTGATTGCCCGGCTCCCTAGAGCCGGATATGACAGAACCAAGTGTTATCCAGCTGAGGTCAAAATTTGGTAACAATACCACAAAAAATGAATATATTACACAGCTTTTTTCTTAGGTTGTTCCCAGGCGTTTTTGAACTGTGCCAAATTGTGCCAAATGGCACAGTTTGGAAAAACGTCTGTAACTTTTGAATGATTCAATATAGAAGCTTCATCTTGGGCTCTAATGAAAGGTGAAGGGCTGTGTGTGTGTGTGTGTGTGTGGGTGGGGGGGGGCTTTGTTTATTCATGAATGAATGAATGAATGAATGAATGAACAAACAATCCCCCACACACAAAGAAGCATGCCACGTAAAAAATGTGTGGCTTTTTTTACAAGAAAAAATAACCTACAGTGCACTAAAAATTATACTAAAATATCTGTAATGTAGAAGATAACAACTCCCACCACCCCCGCTACAGAGGACAGACATCGCCCGGTGCGCCGCGGTCACGGTGTGCCGCGGTCACGTTGCGCCGCGGTCTACTACGCACAGTTGTAATTTACCGATCGGTCAAAAGTCATTTTTGATTACAATTTTCAGGGATAAAGAATAATTTAGCTTATAACACTTACCTGTCCACAACAGCAGTGTCGCTGGCGAACTTCTCTTCCTCATTGTCAGACGAACATGACGCTGGTCCGCTTGTTATGGACTCGTGGTTCTGGTCACGTGACCCGGTCAAACCATAATTCCATTATTGCGGTTTTGCGCTTCCATGATTGCGGTTTTGGCGAACGATTTTTCAAAACAAATAAGAACAGTAGTAAGAAAAAGACTGGTGAACGTGAGTGTGTCACCCAGCGGCTAAAACAAAACAGATTTTGCAAGGGAGGCATGCTTTCGAACTACTGTGCTTCAATTGGCTCGTTGTATTCGCAGCCGTTGGTAGGCGGGTCCTTCTTGCTAGGTTTTCAGTCATTGGTTCTTCAAGGTTTCAGAAACCCAATTCAAGGCTCTTATTAGTCGAATGAGAGGTCAATCACATCTAAACCAATCAAAGCACTCCTTTGGCTTTCTGTTCGCGGCTGTGTCTGTAGTGGAAGAACGGAAATGCAGGGTTTTTTTTCTTCAGTGCGCCCTAGGACGCACAGTGTGCGTCCTAGGGCGCCCTCGTGCGCTCTAGGACGCAGAGACGTGTCCGCCCGCGGTACACCGAAGTGCAAAAAGTTAACTTTATTCTTTCGTTTTCTCATCATTTAATAATCCCACATTGTTTCCATGTTGTTTGTCATTCTCTGTTGTTTAAATATATTTCCATGTATATAGGATTATGATCTGATATTTCTACCCCTCCAATCTGACATTTTCTCACCCTGTGTCTGTCATCTACATTCATAAGGAAGTAATCTATTCTAGAGTGTAATTTATGGACTACTGAATAATGTGTATAGTCTTTTTTGAGTGGGTGCAGGTCCCTCCATAAGTCTACCATACCCATTTCTTTGTTATATGTTTTTTTTGTCTTCTTAACACTTGTTGTATCAACTTCATGATCTATGACAGCATTTAAGTCTCCTCCACAGATTAGGACTCCTTCACTGTGTGTTGCTATTAGATCAAACAGATGTTGAAAAAAGCCCTTGTCACTTTCTGGTGGGGCAAAGATGTTTACTAATGTGATCTGCATACCATCTATTCTTCCCTTTACTATTGCGTATCTGCCTTCTTTATCCTGGATTTCTTGTTCACAGTCAAATTGTATTTTATTTGAAATTAGTATCATAACCCCCCTTTTAGTTCCTCCTTTAAATGAACTGTAATGGGAGTTCTTATAGCCAAATCTCTTCAATTTCTCATGTTCTATCTTGTTCAAATGTGTCTCTTGCATAAATATAATTTCGGCTTTTTCCTTCTTGGATTTTCTTATTATTCTTTCCCTTTTAACAGGTGAATTCAGACCATTCACGTTTAATGTCATTATCTTAAGATTTTTAACCATATTCATGCTTTTCCATTTTTTTTAACTTGTGCTCCTAACCCCTTTAACAACAAAACCAACATATACTATATGAACAAAAACACATTAAAGAACCTCGACCTCCGAACTTTGGGTCTTTCTTCTGCCCATTGGTCCCTGTTGGAGGGTAGAGGGACTGTCCTCACCAAGTGAGGGGCCCTCCCTAGATCTATCGTTACTATCCAAGTAATTAACATTAGTCTAGAAATGTCCAACAAAAATCACTTTAACCTCTCCCAGTCGTTTATTTACTTCTCTTATACCTTGTCTTCTTGGCCTTCATTTATTCTATGCCCTTCTTAATCTTTGACATAATCTATGCTTTCCATTGAAAGCCTTGCAGTTTTTGTTGGGCTCGGTGCACCACGTCCGTCTCCCGTCCTCTGCCACTCACTCGCCTCCACTCCGATCGTCTCGGTGCTCTCTGTGCCGCCCCTGCTTCAGCCACTTCCTCAGGTATGCTCACCACAAAGCCTTGCTCCTTCATGTCCCGCGCTGCCTCCCTGGCCGTGTTGTAGGTTTTCACGCCATCATCCCAGTGTATTCGCATCTTCGTTAGTGGTGTTTGAAATCTTTTTTTTTTTCTCTTTCAGCATTTTTTTAATGTTGGCATATTTCTTTTGCTGCTGCACAATTTCTGTCGGGTAGTCATGATCAAAGAATATCTGCTTGTCGCCAACTCGTATCTTTTTTTTTTTCCACGCTTGTCAGAATTCTTTCCTTTATGTTGTATTTTAAGAAGTTTACCACAACTGACCTGGGTGCAGAGTTTGAGTTTGGTTTCTGTGCCAAGGCTCTGTGTGCACGTTGGATCTGTAAGTCTGTTTCATCAGGCAACTCAAGCTCTTTTTTTAAGAATTGTTCTATGAATTTCGCCACAGAGTTGCCTTTGGTGCCCTCCAGTATCCCGAAGATGCGTATATTGCTCGGCCTGGACCTGCTCTCCAGGTCGGTTATTTTTTCTTGCATCCTCTGTGTCTGTGCCGTCAGGGTCTGTAGCAGCTCAGAATCAGAATCAGGTTTATTGCCATTGTTCATGTAGTACACAAACTAGGAATTTGTCTCGGTACAATGCTGCAACATTAAACATGATAAGATAAGAGAAATAAACTATACATGTAATAAAGTGTAGGATAAGATTAAGTGATACTGGTCAACAGTTAAAATATATATTAGCCAGCAGCAGATACTGTGGAGAACTATATAGTGCAGTCGGTAATGCAGGAAGAAAACAGTGATGATTGACATGAGTCTGGTTGAGCTGCTGTACATGGTGCACGAGAGTCACTTAGTGTTCAGCAGTCTAATGGCAGAGGGGAAGAAGCTGTTCATGTGACGGGAGGTTTTAGTCTGGATGGACCGAAGTCTTCTACCAGAGGGGAGGGGGGCAAACAGTACATGACCAGGGTGTGAGGGATCGGCTATGATCCGGCCAGCACGCCTCCGGGTCCTGGAGATGTACAGATCCTGGAGAGATGGGAGCTTGCAGCCGATCACCTTCTCAGCAGTGCGCACGACGCGCTGCAGCCTTAGTCTGTCCCTGGCAGTGGCTCCTGCGTACCACACGGTTATGGAGGTGGTGAGGATGGACTCGATGATGGCTGTGTAGAACTGCACTAACATCTTGGTGGGTAGCTTGAGCTTCCTCAGCTGCCGCAGGAAGAACATCCTCTGCTGGGCTTTTTTGATGAGTGAGCTGATGGTCAGCTCCCATTTGAGGTCCCTGGTGATGGTAGTGCCTAGGAAGCGGAAGGAATCAGTTCGCTTGCCTCGGTCACCAGTCTTCTACGTCTGATATTCGAGCTTGAGTTTCTGCCATACACACCTGTTGAGTGCGCAGCTCCTCCGTGTTTTCTGCTAGCTTGCGGTTTATTTCTTTCCGGAGACTCATAATTTCCTCCTTCACCTCTTTTTTCAGTTCTTCCTTAAGAGTCGTTAAATCCTGTTGGAGTTCTCGCTTGAGGTCTTTTATATCCTTACTTATATTGGTTGGCATCATCCATTTTCTCTGTTGAAGTCGCCTCGTTTTTGTTGGCCTCGTGCTCAGCGATTTCTCCAGTGTTGTTGAAGAGGGATTCCTTAGTTTTATCCTGCTTTTTTCCATGTGCCCGGCTTCTTCGTGTTTTCATCCCTTGGTTTATTGACTTATTTATGTCGAGTTGGCCATTTAGCAGAGATTTTTAACCCGACTTGGGAGAGCTCTCTGTTTAAGCGTTATGCCTGTCCGCCATCTTCCCGGAAGTCGCTGCTCATAACATTCTGAGTTCTGTTGCTTACAGACAAACCAACCAACAGACAAACCAACCAAGCCACTAAAAATATTACCTCCGTTCTCCATTGGCGGAGGTAATTACAGTGCAGAGTCAAAGATGCCTTTTCTGGATATTAAGTCTTGGCCAAAAAGGGAGAATGTTATGTCCCGCACATAGGTGAGTACCACGAGAGAAGCTTCAATGTCTCAGAACAGGGCAGCGTTTTAATACAGTAGCCCAAACAGGTAAGCATTGTTTTGGGAATGATGAGTCAGCAGTTGCTACAGTGCTCAAGGCTGCGTTGGATCCTCACTGTTTTATGGGAAGAGCAACTTCCTGTAATGCTTTAATGTTTTTATATAAAGCACTTTGAATTGTCTTGTACACGGAATGTGGTATCCAAATAAACTTGCCTTGCCTTGAGTGTCATTTATGATTACAGGAGACAGAATGAATGGACAATCATAATTTAAAAAAAAAAATCCATTACAGCATTTCTATGTTGCATCTTCAGTTTTTAATTTTTTACCTCCGCCAAGGGGAGGAAGTAATGTTTTTAGTGGTGTTGGTTGGTTTGTTGGTTTGTCTGTCTGTTAGCAACATAACTCAAAACATTCTGAATGGATTTTGATTAAATCTTCAGGAAAAGTCTGTAATGACATGGGGAACAGATGATTAGATTTTGGTGGTGATATCACGATGTGAATCCAGAAATTTTTTGGGGGGGGAAATAATAATATTGAGCTTCCCCTTTAAGACGTGCCCCCCCTTTAAGACATGTCCATGGAGTTACACGGGGTTCAGAGTACTTGTACCAGCAGCTGACACGTTACCCACACAGTATGTAAACACACAGCACTGGACAATGTTTAATTTTTATTTTTATTGCCTCTGCCAAGAGGAGGAGGTAGCGTTGGTTTGTCTGTAAGCAACATTACTCCAAAAGTTATGAACGGGTTTTGATAACATTTTCAGGAAAGGTGTGTAATGGCGCGGGGAACAGAGTACCGGCAGACAAGCTAAGGATGTCTTGCGAGGCACGTCACCCACATGGCATGTAAACACACAGCACTGGACAATCTTTAATCTTTATTACCTCCGCCAAGAGGAGGAGTAATGTTTTTGCCGGTGTCATGCCAAAAACTGATTGAGGGTGGCGCGATCAGCTGCCAAAAAGTGATCACGGGCTGCAGGAGCCAGGAGCACCCACATGTTAAAGCTGTACTGCCTGGTCTCAGTCCCCTACAATGTGTCTAAATGTTTTGAGGTTTTATCGCATCTGAAAAGAAAAAAAATATAGTGTTGGCCAAAGTGTTTGCAGTTTGGATAACAATGTATAGAATTTATGAGATTGCAATTGATTCCAATATTTATGTGCAAAAACCTCGTTGTTTAGAAGCTACACTGTAATTGTCCATTGTTGACACATAGAATATGTATTTATACAGTATCTACATCTGACAGCGTTTATATATGTGCTAAATTATCCCTGATGCTGGTTGTCAGCTACTGATTATCAATCAACACTGGATCAATTGTACATGATGATTTTTGTTGATTAGCAATCACCTTTAACTGCACCGTTGCCTGGTCCCAAGTCCAGGATGTGGAAGCAGGAGGAAGGTGTTATGTTTTGGATCAAAATCCTAAAATTGATGAAGATAATTATATAAAAATTAGCAGTGGGCCTTAAGTTTTATTCCATTTGGGCCTATTCATCACAGTGTGACAAATTATTTCAATATATGGTTAGGTTAATTGGCCTCTAACTGGGGATTCTAAATTGTCCTTAGGTATGACTGTGAGAGTGAATGGTTGTCCGTCTCTCTGTGTTGGCTCTGCGATGGACTGGCGATCTGTCCAGGGTGTACCCTGCCTCTCGCCCAAAGATGCTGGGATAGGCTCCAGCCCCCCCGCGACCCGAAAAGGATTAAGCGGAAGAAGATGGATGGATGAATGGATGGTTAGTCTCTACTAGTTAAGTAGTATCATCACAGGAAATATGTGAGACCTTTTTTTCTCAGATTTTTACCTCAATTTAAATAGGACCTTTGTGGAAAGGTTGTGATCCCATATTGTGCAAATTAGATTAGGCCTAGGTACTTAATAGCAAGATTAAAGCACTGCATGTTATTTTAATTTACTCATATGGGACTAACATCAGGACTATTATGACCACATGCCTAAACACATTTACTGCATGTATTACTCACAGAACTACTTGCCTTGGCTTGACTTTTCTGTTTATCCAGCCTTCCCACGGCCACTAACCATGTCAACTCGATTTCTATAGTTCACCGGTTGCGCAAGATTATAAGTTGTGTCTCCATGACAAGAAGTTCAAAATCTGTTATTTTTTTGGGAAGTTATTGAGGTAAAAGTGGCACCATTTACTACTAAACCCATTCATTCTCCATTGCTTCGCTGAGTGTTTTGGGTGTACTAAAATGGCGGCCACAGAGTTTCCGGTGGCTTCACTTCTACGGGCCAGTGCTCGATCCAATGTTTTATTCAGATCACTGCAAAAATACAACAAAATAAGCCGGAATGATGCCACATATAAACTGTGGATTAGTGAACCAGGTGGAAACAGGGATGTCTGTTAAGTCTATTAAGTTAGGATGTCGGACTCCCCGCAGGCATTCTGATATCTGTGGTGTACAAAGATGGTGCTGGGTACACCCTGGGTGTGATGACCCGCCTTTCCGGTTCTGCCGTCACCTGGGGTATAAAGGGCACGGCCGGAAGGGACACGGTCTCTTTTTCGCCGTTGACCCCTGGCCTGTACGGAGCACCTGTTGTTTGGTTCTGGTTATAATAAAGTTATGTTCACTGCACCTTCTGCCTGATTGTTTGTGAGCCCAAGTTATGGACATAACATTTAGCGATGAGAAGAAAAGAGGTATGAAACGAGCTGTCACCGCTTTTCGGCCGTTTTTGGAGGCCCCGGGCAAGCCGCCTGTACCCTGGGCTAGGTGGTATGCGGCTTTCCAGAATTATCTGGTGGCCCTTAACCTCGGTAAGCTCGAGAAACTGCGTGCGAGGGCTATATTAGTCCATAATCTTGGCATGGAGGGTTAAAGAATCCTCGGTACATTCGGAGGAGCCGATAGTTTTGAAGACCTTGTGGAGCTAATGGCACGCTGCTTTTGCTCCCCGGAAAACGTCACAGTCCGAAGAATTCAGTTTCGGCAGTGCCACCAGTGGACAGGAGAGTCGCTGCAGCGTTATGTTGCAGACCTGCGTCAGTTGGCGGGGGGGTGCCAATTTGGAGCCCTGGAGCAAGAGATGGTCCGTGATCAACTGGCCGAGCACTCTCGTTATTCTGCGACACGTTCGAGGCTCCTGACTTACCCGGGTGAATTGACATTAGCCATGGCTATTGAGAGAGTGCAGCAGTTTGAGGCAGCGGAAAATTTATCAAAAGGCCTCTGTGAGGGAAGCACATCGAGGCGCGAGGAACCATGTTTGAAGGCGCTGGCTGAGGACTCGGACAGCAAAGACGGCGTGGATGAAGAGGAATACGCCGCTGCTCTAAGAATTACATCTGCCCCGGGAATGGCAAGATGTTATGGCTGTGGGTCCACCAGGCACCAGTACAAAGCAAGAGAGTGTCTGGCAAAGGGCAAGCGCTGTGGCAAATGCGGTCTGTTACACCATTTTGCCAGGGCCTGCAAGAATTTTGAGCGAGAGGACCGAAGACAGAAGACAGGCTTCCCTGCAGCGACTCCTACGGTTATTCATACCGTCTCCTCGTGCACAGATGGGCGGATTTACTGTAATGTTTTGCTGGACGGCATAGAAGTGCCGTTGTTAGTAGACACGGGATCAGCGATTTCTGTGTTGAACTGGCCCACAGTGAGGAGTCTGTTCCCTCATCACCATGTGAGCGACCTGTCGATGCCCTATTTTGGCTACGGTGGAGTGAAGTTGGCTATCGTGGGCTCATTGGAACTGACGGTGAGGTACAGATCGGTACAAATCGGCGATGATGGCGAGCATCCATTCTGTGGTGACTGCTACCGGGTCAAACATCATGGGGTGTGATATGTTCTACGGCCTGGGATTCACGATCACCAATGGCATTGGAGAGGAGTGGTCAGGCTGCGGTTTATGGGACTGACCTGCTCCGCATGTGGAGAACGACACGGTTTTGGACAGTGACTGGCCTGGTGTTATGGGAGGTTTGCAAGACCAGCATCATGGAGTGCCATCTTGGGAGGGTTCCGATGCCAGTGTCCAAGTTGCCCTGGATGTGGAAACTGGACGGCACAGCGGAACTCCCGGGATGGTTGATGGAGCCAGGACGCCAACTCCCTCGACTTCCGGAGTTTGTCCGAGCAGTACTGTGAAAGAAGGAGCTGCAGGGGCTGTACCAGCGTTGGAAATGAAAGAGAGCGGAGTGAGACCGACCGGCACGATTTCACGACGTGCCAGCCAACAACACCGGAGACCAAGGAGAACTCCGGATCGGGTCGGTGACAAGGTTTGACCCAGGGCGGGAGCCTGGTCACATCATGGTGGTCATCGTCAGCCCAATAGAGCTCCTCTGCACATCAGTGAAGGAGTCCGGCCCAGGGTAGAAGCTTGGGTGAGGGGCGTGCACATGAAAAGAGAACGACGAGATGACCAGGAGCGGCTGCGAGTGGTGGCTGCCCTGGAGGATGACTACTTGGGACTGTTCCGATGAGTCGTGGAGACACCCTGGCGAGCTGCAGCATGTGGATGAGAGGAGGCGCCAGCTTAGCTCATCCCCGGAGGTGAGAGGCGAGGATGCTCTGGGAGGGATCCGCCGGATGGGTAATCTAAGGGCTGGGTTCTCCAGCGGGACTGTATGGTGACTGTGGGGCAACTATTAACAGTATTGTTGATATTTGGTGTTCTATGCCCTAGAGCCATGGTGTTAATATGTGTACATGCCCATTGTGTTATTGCCCTGTTTTGGTTTGTTTTAAAAAGAGAGAGAAAGAAAAGTCCCCAACACTGTTCATTTAGAATTTGGAAAACATGTTTTTGTGTGGAATGAATAGGTTTGGGGCGGTTTGTGTTGGGGGTGGGGGGCTAATGAGGGGTCATGGGTGTACATATTAACTGTTTGGGTTACCTGTTCTGATGTGTACATATAGTTTCTGGATTATTTTAGTTTTAGGAACACAGCTGATTTTATTTTATGGACTCTTTAATTCCAAAGACGCCAGAATAACCCCGTCTAACTGTGTGAGGTGGGTTAGCAGTATACCTGGCCCCTTGTAGTTTATTCTGTAGTGAAGGATAGGGCCTGTTTATTATCTCTGTATAGAGATAAATAAACTTCTCGTGTGTTCTTCACATGAGAAGCTATCACAGCGCTGATTGTGATACAGATCATTCCCTTGTTGCCAGTAAGGTCAGACTGAAGCCAAGGAAGATCCACCATGCCAAGACTAAGGGTCGCCCCCGCAACAACACCTGTGGGAATTTCCCGATCTGATCAAGGCTCAGACCTTCGCTGACAGCTTTCAGAGGAAACTTGAAGCTCACCTCCAGTTCGATATCCCAGGCGACGTGGACGCCAAATGGAACCACCTTGCAATGCCATCTATGACTAAGCCATGACCGCATTCGGAAAGAAAGAACGCAAGAATGCTGACTGGTTTGAGGCTGGCTGGGATGAAATGCAGCCAGTCACAGAAGCCCAAAAGAGAAGCACTACTGGCTCACAAGCAGAACCCTTGCCCTGGCACACGGCGATGCCCTTCGAGCAGCAAGGAGCAAGGGCACAGCAGATTGCCGCTGTTGCGCCAGTGAGTTACTGGCAGAACCTGTGCACCAACATCCAGGTTAGCTGCCGATTGTAGGATATGCCAAAGGAATGTATGAGGGTATCAAAACAGCTGTCGGCCCCACAAGCATCACAAACAGTACTGCTGAAGAGCAAGACAGGCGAAGCCATCACCGGACGAGAGCAAGCAACTTCAGCATTGGGTCGGATCATTATCTCTGAAATGTACTCGACCCAGAACATCAGATGACAAACGTTGCCCTCGGGACGCCTTGCCTGTCCTACCAGTCTTGGAAGAGCTTTTGAACAAATGCCCATGCTGGAGAGAGCTTAGCAAAGCCATAGACGTACCTCGCCTGTGGTGTGCAAGCTCCAGGGAGAAGACGGGTATCCCCCCAAAAGTGCTTGAATACATGGGAAAACAGCCATCTTACAACCCACTGTATGGATCCTCCTCTGCCTTTGCTGGGAGCAAGGTCACATTTCCCCAAGATATAACTACTTCCGGCACCACACGAGTAGGCTGCCTTTTTTGCAACAGCAGATCAATTTCTTCCTATTTCTATTTTACTATCTTGCTTCTCCTTGCTATCTATCAGCTCACGGAAAGAAGTACAACCTTATACATCGGGACGGACACACGGATCGCCCAAATGTCTCCTGAGCCAGGCAGACGGAGCCACTGTATTTTAGCAGGATACGTTATAGCAGGAGACCAGCTGCTAGCACTTAATCGGACCAAGATGCTAGCGCAAGACTTCGGCATTTACCGGGTGAGAAATAAGACGGAAACAACATGGATGCCATGCTGGAGCAAGACGGCAGGCGAGAAATATAAAGGTACAGAACCGTCCTTCCATCTGTTATTATGGGGAAACGTTCGACTCGCTACTCAATAAGACTGACGAGCTAGCAGAGCTATCTCCGTCTACGAGAGTGTCTTCAGAGGAGAGTAGCTTGATGTTGTTTACTGAGATGTGGCTAACTGAACCTAGCAACAGATGCTAAACATCGAACTGGAAGGTGTTCCACGCAATACGGGCAGGACCGGACCACCAGAACAGTGGGAAGGCAAGGGCGGAGGGAGTGATAATGTATGTCAATAACAGCTGGTGCCAGACCGAGAACATATCACGGTTAAACAACATCACTGCAGCAAAGACATTGAGTTGCTAGCTGTTAGCATGTGGCCTACCTATCTCCCGTAGGGAATACTCACACGTTGATCTGCATTGTTATTTATGCAAATCCAACGGCGAACGCGGGGACAGCGGGCGTGACATCATCCATTCAGTAACTGGCAGGCTGCTGACAGAAACATCCAGATGCTCTTCTCCTCATCTCTGGTGATTTCAAACATATTTCATCTGTCTCCCTTCTGCCCACATTCACCCAGTAGGTCACAATGCCACACCAGAGACAATAAAACACTGGACTTATTCTATGCAAACACTAAGGAGGGCGTACACCTCTTCACCACTCCCCCAATCGGGAGATCAGATCATCAACTTGGTTCATCCTCCTGCGGTGTACAAACCTCTGTACACAGACAACCCTCCTGGTCATGCGCACGGTTGAAGATAATAGTCGGAGGAGGCAATGGATGCTTTTAAAGGACTGTTTTGAAACCACTGCCTCGGAGCAGGCTCTGCAATCCACATGGTGAGGACATCGATGGCCTCACTCACACCATCACAGACTACATCAGCTTCTGTGTGGACAGCACTGTACCCACCAAGACAATACGGTGTTGCTCGAACAACAAACCCTGGATCAACCCTGAGATAAAAACACTTCTGAGAGAGAAGAAGAGGATCTTCAGGTCGGGGAACAGGGAGATACTGAAGTCCGTACAGAGGGAGCTGAGGAGGAAGATCAGAGAAGGCAAGGACAGCTTCAGGAAGAAGATGAAGGACAAGCTGCAACAGAGTGACATTGGCGGGGTCTGGAGAAACCTCAAAACCATCTCTGGGCTCCAGAATACCTCCTTCCAGGCCACGGGGGGCAGGGAGTGGGCGAACAATCTGAACCTGTTTTTTAATAGGTTTGACCAACCGCCCCCCCCCCCGACTGCACACCAACCACTGCTGCCTCTAAAGTCATCGAGACCTGCTGTCCACACCCCACTCCACCAACACCCCCCACTCCCAGCACACAGCCCCCCAACCTGACCCTCACTAAGACCCAGGTGAGGACGGAGCTGAGGAAGATCAAGGCGAGGAAGGCCTCGAGACCGGATGGCATCAGCGCGAAGCTCCTCAAATCCTGCGCAGACCAGCTGTGTGGGATTGTGGAGCACATCTTCAACCTGAGCCTGAAGCTGGGGAGGGTACCACAGTTGTGGAAAACATCTTGTGTGGTACCTGTACCAAAGACTTCCCACCCCAAAGACCTGAACAGCTACAGACCAGTGGCCCTGGCATCTCACCTGATGAAGACCCTGGAGAGACTGCTCCTTGCTCACATCCACCCCCTGGTGGGGCCAGCAATGGATCCACTCCAATTTGCCTACCAGCATGGCATTGGGGTGGAGGATGCAGTGATCTTCCTCCTTCACCGTTCCCTGTTCCACCTGGAGAAGCCCGGGAATGCAGTAAGGATCATGCTCTTTGATTTCTCCAGTGCTTTCAACACCATCCAACTGATGATCCTGAAGGACAAGCTGCTGTGTGCAGGGGTGGACTAGCACCTGTCATCATGAATCCTGGACTACCTCACTAACCAGCCACAGTTTGTGAGAAGCCAGGATTGTGTGTCGGACACGATCATCGGCAGCACGGGGGCCCCCCAGGGAACGGTTTTGGCTCCCTTCCTGTTCACCCTTTATACTGCAGACTTCTCACACAACACAACGCACTGCCATCTACAGAAGTTCTCTGACGACGCTGCAATCATCGGCCTCATCTCCAACGGAGATGAAGCTGAGTACAGAGGACTTATCCAGGACTTCGTGGACTGGTGCCATCGGAACTGCCTCCAGATCAACGCAAGGAAAACTAAGGAGCTGGTGGTGGACTGCCGTAGGCAAGGACAACCCCTCACAGCACCAGTAAACATCCAGGGAACAGACATTGAGATGCTGACATCCTACAAGTACCTGGGTGTTCATCTGAACAATAAACTAGACTGGTCACACAATACCGATGGACTCTACAAGAAGGGACAGCACAGGCTGTTCCTACTGAGGAGGCTCAGGTCTTTTGGTGTACAAGGGGTGCTCTTGAAGACATTCTATGACACCGGTTGGAGGCATCAGCCATCACTTTTGGAGTGGTCTGCTGGGGCAACGGCATTACAGCAGCCGATAGGAAGAGACTGAACAAACAAGAAAGCTAGCTCTGTCCTGGGGCAGCGCCTTGACCCAGTGGAGGAGATAGGAGAGAGAAGGATGGTGGCTAAACTGTCATCTCTGCTGGAGTCCAAGTCCCACCCTATGCAGGACATACTGAACGCACTGAGGAGCTCATTTAGCAGTAGACTACATCATTCTAGATGCGCGACCGAGAGGTTTTGCAGGTCCTTCCTACCTACGGATGTCAGACTGTATAACCTAAGCAGGACTGCTTGCAGAGATAGCAAAAAAACGTGACAACCTAATAGTATTGAATGCAAAAGATGCAACAGACTTACACAAATGGTCCCCTCCAGTATACAACTAGGAAAATATCAGTCGCGATGGAGGGCGACAATATGTATGGGTACCTATTCATACCATGTTGAGTAACTAAATAGATGGTTATGCCGTTTAGTCCATCTAGCTATAATGCTCTGCACTGTGTATATATATATTTATATATTTATGTGGGGCAGCACGGTGACGGAGTGGTTAGCACTGTTGGCAGCACAGCGCAACTCACCCTTGGCTGGGGATCCTGGGTTCATTCCAAGCCCCCGACCAACAGTGATCTGTGTTGGAGTTTGCATGTTCTCCCGTGTCTGCGTGGGTTTACTCCGGGATTTCTCCGTTTCCTCCCACAGGCCAAAAACATGCAAGTTAGGTTTACTTGGCAACAAACTGGGGATCTTAAATTGTCCTTAGGTAATGACTGTGAGAGTGAATGGTTGTCTGTCTCTCTGTGTTGGCCCTGCGATGGACTGGTGATCTGTCCAGGGTGTACCCTGCCTTTCACCCAAAGATGCTGGGATAGGCTCCAGCCCCCCCGCGACCCCGAAAAGGATTAAGCGGAAGAAGATGGATGGATGGATATTTATGTGTACATATGTATATTCACTGCTCTTATTTTCTTATCTTCTGATCATTGCTCTGAGTGTTTGCTATCCCTGTGCTTTTGCAATCCTGGAATTCCCCAGTGTGGGACTAATAAAGGCTTATCTTATCTTAATCTTATATGAAAGATGCCAACATAGTCATGCTGTATAAGAACAAAGGCGACTGTCAGTGACTGCAACAATTACCGTGGCATCTCTTTTCTGAGCATAGTTGGCAAAGTCTTCGCCCGGCCTCCCTGTCCGCCTGCAGAGGCCTCACTTTGCGAGTCTATCCTGAGTCTCAGTGTGGCTTCAGAGCCGAAGGTCCACAGTGGATATAATCATCTCCCTCCATCAGCTGCAGGAGAAGTGTCGAGAGCAGCAGCAGCCATTGTTCCTTGTGTTCATGGACCTGACCAAAGCCTTTGACTTAGTTAGTTGAAGCGGGCTCTTCCAGATCCTGCGAAAGATTGGTTGTCCCCCAAAGCTCCTTGCAGTATCCTCTCCTCCTTCCACATGGACACGCATAGTAACGGTTTGCTTTGATGGAGCCACCTCAGATGCCTTTCCAGTCAGCAGTGGAGT
The DNA here is from genome assembly GCA_020510985.1 of Pholidichthys leucotaenia. Classification (NCBI taxonomy): domain Eukaryota; kingdom Metazoa; phylum Chordata; class Actinopteri; order Cichliformes; family Pholidichthyidae; genus Pholidichthys; species Pholidichthys leucotaenia. The sequence continues at coordinate 28,060,843 of CM035839.1, read as the reverse complement.
GAAGCAGGGTTGCGTTCTAGCACCAACTCTCTTTGGGATTTTTTTCTCAATGTCTCCTCCACTACGCCTTCGCCGACTGTCCTGAAGGTGTCTACGTCTGCTGCACGAGATCAGAATGGAAAACTCCTCAACATCGCAAGACTTCGTGCTAAAACCAAAGTCTACTAACCGAGGTCCTCATATGTGAAGCTGCTGTTTTGCAGTCGACGCTGCTCTAGCATCGCACAGCGAGGAGGGCCTGCAGCACCTGGTCGACAAACTGGTCCCAATGCCTGCAGGAGTTTGGGCTCATGATCAGCCTTAAGAAAACCAACATCATGGCGCAAGATGCTGTCTCCTCTCCTGTCATTACCATTGACAACACACAGCTGGAGGTTGTGGACACCTTCCACCTACCTAGGGTCCACTCTTTCAAACACGCTCTTGCTGGACACCGAGATCAGCTCCAGAATCACCAAAGCAGCTGCTGTCTGGCCAAACTAAACAAGCGTGTGTGGAACAACAATCTGCTGAGTTTGAAGACCAAGTTACTTGTATCCAAGCTTGCGTCCTGTCCACTCTCCTGTACGGCAGTGAGTCCTGGACAGCCTATGCCAGGCAGGAGAAGCGGTTAAACGGGTTCCACCTCCGCTGTCTTCGGCACCTTATGCACATCAAGTTGCAGGACAGAGTCCCCAACACCGAGTTCCTTGAGGCACTGGCTTGCCAAGCATCCCTGCATTTATCAGCCAGAGACGACCTCCGGTGGCTCGGCCACATGCACCGCATGGAGCCTGACCATCTGCCGAGAGAAATCCTTTACGGAGAATTGCGGGTGAGGCGTCCCGCCATGTGGGCCGACCGCTGTTGCATTTTAAAGATGTTGCAAACGCAACATATGGTGTGCACAGATCAACACCAACTAACTGGGAGGTTATTGCCAAAGATGATCCACCTGGCGCCACAGTGTCAAAGAGGGTGTTCTCACGTATGGAAGCGAACACAAGAGTCCAGATGGCAACGAAGCATGCGGCGAGGAAAGAACGTGCAGCATCAGCACGTGCACCATCAATCTTCATCTGCGCCAACTGCTCCAAAGACTGCCACTCAAGGATTGGGCTGTATAGTCATTCCATGCGCTACTCCAACCCTTGACGTGCTAACCATCGCCTCTTCGAGACGAGGATGCCAGAGAGAGATGGAGATAGATGTTTTGCTGTTAGCGCATGAGTCAGGTTTAAATTTGGGAGGCCCTAATTGATGTGTTTGACATTTTTTTTTACCGGGGGGGGGGGGGGTACAAAGATGGTGCTGGGTACACCCTGGGTGTAGTGGGGTGATGGCCCGCCTTTCCGGTTCTGCCGTCACCTGGGGTATAAAGGGCACGGCCAGAAGGGACAGGGTCTCTTTCGCCGTTGACCCCTTGGCCTGTACGGAGCAGCTGTTTGGTTTGGTTCTGGTTAGAATAAAGTTACGCTGACTGCACCTCCTGGCCTGACTCTTTGTGAGCCAAGTTCTGGACATAACAGCATCATCGTGTCAAAACTGACCAGTCCGTCGTGAATCTCAACTCCGGTCCCATTTACGCAAAATGAGGAGCGGGCAGTCACTTCCTGGAACTTTCAAAACAGAGGTCATAAAAAAAATGTCATAAAATAAAAATGTCCATATCTAAAAACTTTTATAAATTCAGCCTTAATGTTAGTCATAATAATCATGGAGAATTAATCCCCATGATTTTTTTTCCTCGTAAATTTGCTACATTTTTCTCCTAAATTTGACTTCTTTTTTATAAATTTGTAACCGTTTTCTTGTAAATTTGCTACCTTTTATTTTCCTCACAAATTAGTGACTTTTTCCTCATAAATTTTTGATTTCTCTAGTAAACGTGCAACTTTTTTTCTCATTGTTTTTCAGGTTTTCTCATAACTTTGTATGTTTGTTAAATAAATTTACACTTATAAGTGTACACCTTTTGTCTTTGTTTTTTGAAAATTTTTCATTTTTCTCATAAATTTACAACTTTTTTCTTGTAAATTTTATTTTTTTTTTCTCATAAATTTCTCACTATTTGTTGTAAATTTGCAGATTTTTGCATAAATTTGTGACTTTTTTCCTTGTAAATTTGCCAGGCTGGGACTAAATGCCAAAGTGAAGAGATGAGTCTTTAATAGTGTCTTAATGTCTGTGCAGCTCTCACATGATAAGGTAGGCGGTTCCACAGTTTAGAGGCCACCCCTGAATAAGCTCTATCTCATCGTGTTCTGAGCCCTGGGAACAGCCAGAAGCAGCTGGTTTGATGACCTCAGTGCTCTGGCTGTGGAGTGAGTCTGTAAAAGCTCATATAAATAAGATGCCAAACCATTTAAAAACAATAAAGTTTTGAACTGAATCCTAAAAGTTTACATGAAGCCAGTGCAATAATGCAAGAACTTTTTCTCTTGAATTTCTCACTTTTTCTTGTAAATTGGCACATTTTCTCAGAAATTTTTTACTTTTTTCTGTTAAAGATGACAATTTTTCTCATAATTTTGCTACTTCTTCCTCTTAAATGTTCAGCTTGTTCCCATAAATTTGTGACTTTTTTCCTGGTAAATTTGTGACTTAAAGTGGTGTGAAAAAGTGTTTGCCCCCTTCCGGATTTCTCTTTTTTTTTTGTATGTCACACTTAAATGTTTCAGATCATCAAACAAATTTAAATATTAGACAAAGATAATACAAGTAAACACAAAATGCGGTTTTTAAATGAAGGTGTTTATTATTAAGGGAAAAAAAAATCCAAACCTACATGGCCCTGTGTGGAAAAAGTGATTGCCCCCAAACCTAATAACTGGATGGGCCACCCTTAGCAGCAACAATTGCAATCAAGCGTTTGCGATAACTGGCAATGAGTCTTTTACAGTGCTGTGGAGGAATTTTGGTCCACTCATCTTTGCAAAATTGTTGTAATTCAGCCACATTGGAGGGTTTTTGAGCATGAACCGCCTTTTTAAGGTCATGCCACAGCATCTCAATCAGATTCGGGTCAGGCCTTTGACTAGGCCACTCCAAAGTCTTCATTTTGTTTTTTCTTAACCCAGTCAGAGGTGGATTTGCTGGTGTGTTTTTGGATCCATTGTCCTGCTGCAGAACCCAAGTGTGCTTCAGCTTGAGGTTACGAACAGATGGCCGGATATTCTCCTTCAGGATTTTTTGGTAGACAGCAGAATTGATGGTTCCATTTACCACAGCAAGTCTTCCAGGTCCTGAAGCAGCAAAATAGCCCCAGACCATCACATTACCACCACCATATTTTATTGTTGGTATGATGTTCCTTTTCTGAAATGCTGTTACTTTTAAGCCGGATGTAATGGAACACACACCTTCCAAAAATTTCATATTTTGTCTCATCAGTCCACAGAGTATTTTCCCAAAAGTCTTGGGAATCATCAAGATGTTTTCTGGCAAAATTGAGACAAGCCTTTATGTTCTTTTTGCTCAGCAGTGGTTTTCGTCTTGGAACTCTGCCATGCAGGCCATTTTCGCCCAGTCTCTTTCTTATGGTGAAGTCATGAACACTGACCTTAACTGAGGCAAGTGAGGCCTGCAGTTCTTTGGATGTTGTTGTAGGGTCTTTTGTGACCTCTTGGATGAGTCGTCGCTGCGCTCTTGGGGTAATTTTGGTTGGGACAGTGGGTGAACTCACCACTGTTCCATGTTTTCACCATTTGTTGATAATGGCTCTCACTGTGGTTCGCTGGAGTCCCAAAATTTTAGAAATGGCTTTATAACCTTTTCCAGACTGATAGATGTCAACTATTTTGTTTTTCATTTGTTCCTGAATTTCTTTGGATCGCAGCATGAGGTCTAGCTTTTGAGGATCTTTTGGTCTACTTCACTTTGTCAGGCAGGTCCTATTTAAGTGATTTCTTGATTGAGAACAGGTGTGGCAGTAATCAGGCCTGGGTGTGGCAAGAGAAATTGAACTCAGCTTTCCAAAGATGTGATAAACCACAGTTAATTTATGTTTTAATGGGGGAGCAATCACTTTTTCACACAGGGCCATGGAGGTTTGGATTTTTTTTTACCTTTGATAATCAATACCTTCATTTAAAAACTGCATTTTCTGTTTACTTGTGTTATCTTTGTCTAATATTTACAGTGGGGCAAAAAAGTATTTAGTCAGCCACCAATTGTGCAAGTTCTCCCACTTAAAAGATGAGAGAGGTCTCCAATTTTCATCATAGGTATACCTCAACTATGAGAGACAAAATGAGAAAAAAAAATCCAGAAAATCACAATGAAGGATTTTTAATGAATTAATTGGTAAATTCCTCGGTAAAATAAGTATTTGGTCACCTACAAACAAGCAAGATTTCTGGCTCTCACAGACCTGTAACTTCTTCTTTAAGAGGCTTCTCTGTCCTCCACTCGTTACCTGTATTAATGGCACCTGTTTGAACTCGTTATCAGTATAAAAGACACCTGCCCACAACCTCAAACAGTCAGACTCCAAACTCTACTATGGCCAAGACCAAAGAGCTGTCAAAGGACCCCAGAAACAAAATTGTAGACCTGCACCAGGCTGGGAAGACTGAATCTGCAATAGGTAAGCAGCTTGGTGTGAAGAAATCAACTGTGGGAGCAATTATTAGAAAATGGAAGACATAAAAGACCACTGATAATCTCCCTTGATCTGGGGCTCCACGCAAGATCCTACCCCGTGGGGTCAAAATGATCACGAGAACGGTGAGCAAAAATCCCAGAACCACACGGGGGGACTTAGTGAATGACCTGCAGAGAGCTGGGACCAAAGTAACAAAGGCTACCATCAGTAACACACTACGCCGCCAGGGACTCAAATCCTGCAGTGCCAGACGTGTCCCCCTGCTTAAGCCAGTACATGTCCAGGCCCGTCTGAAGTTTGCTAGAGAGCATTTGGATGATCCAGAAGAGGACTGGGAGAATGTCATATGGTCAGATGAAACCAAATAGAACTTTTGGTAAAAAACTCAACTTGTCGTGTTTGGAGGAGAAAGAACACCATACCTACTGTGAAGCATGGGGGTGGAAACATTGTGCTTTGGGGCTGTTTTTCTGCAAAGGGACCAGGACGATTGATCCGTGTAAAGGAAAGAATGAATGGGGCCATGTATCGTGAGATTTTGAGTGAAAACCTCCTTCCATCAGCAAGGGCATTGAAGATGAAACGTGGCTGGGTCTTTCAGCATGACAATGATCCCAAACATACCGCCCGGGCAACGAAGGAGTGGCTTCGTAAGAGGCATTTCAAGGTCCTGGAGTGGCCTAGCCAGTCTCCAGATCTCAACACCATAGAAAATCTTTAGAGAGAGTTGAAAGTCCGTGTTGCCCAGTGACGGCTCCAAAACATCACTGCTCTAGAGGAGATCTGCATGGAGGAATGGGCCAAAATACCAGCAACAGTGTGTGAAAACCTTGTGAAGACTTACAGAAAACGTTTGACCTCTGTCATTGCCAACAAAGGGTATATAACAAAGTACTGAGATGAACTTTTTTTATTGACCAAATACTTATTTTACCGAGGAATTTACCAATTAATTCATTAAAAATCCTTCAATGTGATTTTCTGGATTTTTTTTTTCTCATTTTGTCTCTCATAGTTGAGGTATACCTATGATGAAAATTGGAGACCTCTCTCATCTTTTAAGTGGGAGAACTTGCACAATTGGTGGCTGACTAAATACTTTTTTACCCCACTGTAAATTTGTTTGATGATCTGAAACATTTAAAGCGAGGTAGTCGGATCTGGAAAAAAAAAATATTTTTGCGTGCATGGAAAGAAAATCCTATAGACACATATAGCGCGATTGTCTGCAAGTGTGAATGACCTGTTCCACAAGCAAATGTACGTTTTTTGGTCCGTGGCTGTTTACATCGGCCAGGATACTTCGTGCGCCGATGGGCCGTAGGGATCCCGTATTTTACATCCGGAAAAAAACAGTGAAACGGGAACAGCAGGAAGAGCCATAGTATCGTTGTCTAATCGTTTTATAACACATTTCACAACTAATAATAGTAACATTTCCACAAAAAATGTGCTATATTAACAACACGATCGCATTCTGCACACGGCTCGCTCTCCGGCGGTGGCCCCGAGAAGTAAACAAATGCAGGGACGCTTGAATTCTTTCGTCCTGAAAATATCATTTTTGAATATTAATTACAGCTAAACAGCTAAACGGGAGCAGTTTTGATGCCGAAATTTCACATACAAATCCTAATATACGTGTTCTATACACCATCGGCTTTTGGGTATCCGACTACCTTGTTTTAATAGATAGATAGATAGATGTACTTTGTTGATCCCAAAGTGACATATAAAAAAAATAAGAAATCAGGAAGAAGCAAACGCTTTTTCACACCACTGTAAATGTTGAACTTGTTCCTGTAAATATGTGGCTTTTTTACCTGGTAAAGTTGTAACTTTTTTTCTTGTTAATTTCTGACTTTTTTCTGTTAAAGATGAGAATCTTTCTCATAGTTTTGCTACTTCTTCCTCTTAAATGTTCAGCTTGTCGCCATAAATTTGTGACTTTTTTCCTTGTAAATTTTTGATTTTATTTCCTGGTAAAATTGTGACTTTTTCCTGGTAAATTTGAGACTTTTTTCTTGATAAATTTGTGACTTTTTTCCTGGTAAATTTGAGACTTTTTTTCTTGATAAATTTGTGACCTTTTTCCTGTTAAATTTGTCAATCAAACAATCAATCAAAACTTTATTTATATAGCACTTTTCATACAAAAACAAAATTGTAGCACAAAGTGCTTTACAAATTAAAAACACAATTGCAGCCCTTCCCACCCCTTTACCCACCCAACTGCGTACAAGCAGACAGACACACACACACATGCACACACTCATCAATGTGAGACATGGCCGAGTGCCAAGGATCCAGGTGTAGAAGCACCATCTTAGGGAGCCATCCATACAAGGGAAGCGCCAAGTCTGCAGCCACAGGGACACCACCTCTGCTACCACCCAAGACCAGGCATTGGGTGGGCCAGGGCAGTCACAGGCCAGCGCCCTAGAGCTAGAACCAGGCAACCCCCTGTGAGAGGGCTTCCCATGAGGAAACAATGGAGTTAGAACAGGATAATAAGATAAATAAAGCCATCAATGAATAGTAATAATAATAAGATAAGTACATAATTTGTTAATAAAAAGATGATCATAAACACACACCCCCATTTAAACTCAAAAGTTTAAAATGTAATAGTATTTAACAACAAAGTGAATAATTATAATAAGATCAACATAAAATAAGTTTAAAATCCGAAATTAAGGAAATTGAAATAGGAAACTAATCAAAAGCTAAGTTAAAATAGTAGGTCTTGAGCCTGTTTTTAAAAACATGAACACTCTTGGCATCCCTGATGTCCTCCAGGCTGTTCCACAGATGTGGACCGTAGTAGCTAAAAGCAGCCTCACCGTGGGTGTGGGTTCTGACAGTAGGAATAATTAAAAGACCAGTGCCAGACAACCTCAGGGGCCATGGGGCCTCATATGTCAAAAGTAGTTCTGATAAATAAGAATTTGTGACTTTTTTCCTGGTAAATTTGTGATTTGTTTTTCCTGGTAAATTTCTAACTTTTTCTCCGGTAAATTTGTGACTTTTTTCCTGGTAAAGATGAGAATTTTTCTCATAATTTTGCTACTTCTTCCTCTTAAATGTTCAGCTTGTTCCTTTAAATTTTTGACTTTTTTCCTGGTAAATTTCTTACTATTTTCCCAGTAAATTTGTGACTTTTTTCCTGGTAAAGATGAAATTTTTTTTCATAGTTTTGCTACTTCTTTCTCTAAAATGTTCAACTTGTTCCTGTAAATTTGTGACTTTTTTACCTAGTAAATTTGTGACTTTTTTCCTGGTCAAACACAAACACAATCTTGCATCGGGCAAAAACCTAGAAACTAGGGCTGCAATGATTACTCAAATAATTCAGTTGCACAAAATTCTTGATTCAAAATTTATGCATCAACGTGTCGTTTAATGTATTACTTCTGTCTATATGACCTTCTTCCGGTGCGACCTTCTTCTGTTCACGCTACCTAAACAAAATGCAGATTTATTTCACAGCACCATGTCAGAGTGGCATAGTGACGGGCCGACAAAGAGGAAGAAATTTTTTAAAAAATGACAAAAGTATCTCAAGTCTGGGATCATTTCAAGCTCATATTGAAGGAAAACATTGTGCACTGTGTACATAGTAAAGCTGAGCGGCAAGCTAGCATGCTACAACGTCGGATGTTATAGTGTCTCTGCAGAAAACATTCCACATCATGCACAGCCATCACACCCGAGACAGGGTATGTGATTGAGATTTAAAATTAAGATGAATAGAATGTAGTCAGCTACACTAATTATACTTTTATGACCAAAAGCATATCGCCACCACCATTAGCATCTGGATGCTAACGGTATCCGCTAGCAGATGCTAATGGCTAGCGAAAGGAACTTTATGGTGTAATGTACCATTTAAAGTTACGTTCTATACAGTCAGCATTGCAATAAATGTGTACCTGTGTTATTGAGTGTTTGGTACAATTACTACTGCTCTTTAGGACAGAAAGTTCCGCAAATGTTGATCAAAGCAAGTTGCTTTAAAAAAAGTATCAGATTACTCGAGTAATCTTCGATTAGAGTGGGTGATTACCTGAGCTGTAAAATAGTTGTTAGCTGCAGCCCTACTAGAAACGTTCCTGTCTGTGATACTCGTGTTTTTCTCTCCTTTGCTTTGTTGCAGCATTTTTCTTACTGATACCAAAGCGGGTGAATCAGTGCCAGCATCAATGATGGTGTATTAAGTAGCGCCGCTCACCTCAATTATGGGAGTTAATAAATAGGTAATCACTTTTTTTTTTTTTTGCATTTAGATCCACTCCGCGTGTAATATTGTTGGAGTGTGTGGCTCTCCAGGGAACGTCGCCGCTGGTCCACGAAGCTCTCGGGCCATGTCAAGTCCCCCACCCACCCGTCCCCCTCCCCGACGCCTCCACGAATCCACGGCTTCCCATCCATCCTGCTGTAGGCTCGGCGAAGGAGGTGTTGACCCCGTGTGACCCGGGAGAGGGGTCCGCTCTACGCTCGGTGCTGCAGGGTCAAATGGTTTTGTAGTTTGTGGTTTCCTCTAGTTAGATATTTGTTGCAAATGACTGTTGAGGAGTAGGTGAAGGGAGGGGATATTTTTTTGGTTTGTTGGCATTTTGCTCAAGGTGATAATTCTGCTTCTTCTGCTTGCGAATCAGGGCCGTTTCCAGCTTTTTGGAGGCCCTATGCAAGATTGTGTTTGGGGAGGTTGATGTTTTTTTAATGAGGAAAGAGTTCAAACACTTTAATATGAGAAAAAGGAAAAAGAACCTTGCTCTGTTTTAGGGCCTGTGCTACCTCCTGTTTTGATGGTTCAGTTTGTAATTACAGCTCCTTGCTCTGCTGAAGAGCTGTAATGTTTTGAAATGGTCACAGAGGAAGTCAGCGCTTCTACTTAAGGTAACTTTACTAATTATCAAGTGAAAGTGTGAACAAACGGTGTAATTTTCCATTGACTTCCAGAGAACATACATAATCCTGACCTTAATGGTGCGTTAGAAGCTTTTATTCATTTCATAGACTAGATCCAGTGGGTGATTTGTATTTTTTTAACAAGGAGGATGGGGAAATTGAGAAATTTAACATAAGGTATAAATGTAAATTAGGGACACATTTGAAAGAATAAAGGGGCAAAAATACGATTGAAGATTCCGGTTTAAACATTAAAAAGTCCCAAATTACAATTTCATTACATAGAATAACAATTCAACCAGCATCCAGATGAATGCTGCAAATTTATGAGAACCTGCCATCCCCATTCATAGGTGTAAATCAAGGGTGGGACCGGGGGGGCATCGCTCCTCACAACCTGAAAAACAGAGAGAACTGCCCCCCCCCCCCACCAACGTCATCATAAACATTTCTACATCATGTTACACAACTGAATAATGTGACTTTAAGCCACCAATTCTCAGGAGAAATGCAAAAAATAAATCTTCAGTTTTCAACTTTTTCTCATAAATTTGCAACTATTTTCTCAAAAATGTGTGCCTTTTTTTCTCATGACTTTGCAACTTTTTTGTCAAATTTATTACTTTTTTTATCATAGATTTGCAAATTTTTTCACATAAATTTGCAACTTTTTCCTCATAAATTTGTGACTTTTTTCTCATAATTTTGCAACTTTTTTTTATAAATTTGCATTTTTTCTTGTAAATTTGCAATTTTCCCCTTTAAATTGTCAACATTTTTCTCACAGAACTGCAGCTTTTTTCTCTCAGAAATGTATGACTTTTTTCTATCACAAATTTGCAACTTTTTTGTGAACATTTTTTGACTTTTTTAATTTATAAATTTTTTCTTACAGATTTGCAATTTTTTCTCATAAATTTGCAACTTTTTCCTCATAAATTTGTGACTTTTTCCCTCATAATTTTGCAACTTTTTTTTATAAATTTGCATTTTTTTCTTGTAAATTTGCAATTTTTCCTCTTTAAATTTTCAACATTTTTCTTATAGAATTACAGCTTTTTTCTCTCAAAAATGTATGACTTTTTTCTGTCATAAATTTGCAACTTTTTTTGTGAAAAAATTTTGACTTTTTTTAATTTATAATTTTTTTTCTTACAGATTTGCAACTTTTATCTCATAAATTTGCAGGGTTTTTTTCCTGTAAATTTTCCAGTTTTTTTCTTGCATATTTACAACACTTACCTGGAGGCTCATTGAATTTGTATTCTATGTATTGAAATTGTAATTTGCATCTTTTTTGATTTTTATGCCTCGGTGAAACTGAGGGCATACGGTAATCAGTTAGTGCGTCTGTTTGTGGCTATGAATGTGTGTATCTGTCCGTCTGTCTGCCTCTCTGTTTCAGCTCACCCGGTCAAAATTAAGTGGAATGAAAGGCTTGTATCATTGTATCACCATAGTTCCTCGACTTTTAATTTGCCCCAATTTTGAAATAACGCTTTGTTTTTTAAATAAACACAATAATAGCTCACCTTTACCATCAATGGAACAGTACTGCGCATGCGCCCAGAAACTCCCACGAGAAGAAAGTACTGACCAATCCACCATTACTGAGTGAACAAATGTCCGTGTTTTGGCCCGTCTATTTTCTTCCTCTGCCACTAAACAGCATAAGCTCCTGTTTGTCTTGATTGTCATTGTATTCACGTACCTCCATCGCTTCCGTCATTTAAAACGTCTGCCACCGTGCTCTTCTTTGTGTTTGGATTGCAGCTGTGCAAATCATGTTGGTGGCTCTTGGCTGCTGCCGACAGTATGGGCATGTGAACTGCAGATTATTTTCACTGCGTATGTGTGTACTCCAAAACTACTAGATGGATTTGGATGAAACTTTACCAGAAGTGGTCCTTGGGCTAGACAGGAACCCATAACATTTTGGTGATGATCCGAGAACACATACCTCAGCCAAAGCACCTTGGTGCTTTCATTAAATTGGCATCTTTTATCATACCTATGCACCTTTATTATTGGCAACTTACACCTAATGTACATTTATACATTTGTACCTTATGCTAAATTGGTGAATACCCCCATCCCTGTTGTTAAAAATAATAAATTGTCTACTGCTTTTAGTGTAAAATAAGTTCTAATTTATTGATGTGCATTCTGGAGAAGTGGCCATGCAAAAATGAGCTGAGACCGAAGCCCACACCCCAAACCAACACGAGCAGGAGTATGCCGCTGACGGAGTTGCATCTGGTCGTTTGTATAGATTCTGCTGGCCAAGGGAAGGCGGTGACGACTGGTGTTAGGAGGCGTGACCAAGCTTCACGTGTGTATTTGGTTTACACCAGAGCTCCAGCTTGACACCCAGGGTTGGATAAAAATCCCGAGTGCTCCTTTAAAGTTAGATGGAGAGCTGCAATGTCACACGTGCCCAGGCCGATGTGATATGACCATATCAGAGGAAAAACGGCCAAGTGCAGCCAGGAGACGTTGGCGTGGAGCAGCTGAGGCAAGCGTCGCCCCTGGCGCGGGGACCGCGGGGGCAAACCACTCAGGCCGGACAGAGCCTTGCCCTTTTGAAACAAAAACAGAGAGGAATGGCCAGGGGAAGATGGACAAAAGGGGGGGCCAGGTTTATTTCCTCCAGCTATAAAGAGAGAAAAAAGAACGATGGAAGAGACAGAGGGGCGCGAGAACAACAACAGATCTCCTTTTTCTGTGACAACAAAAGGCCATGTGATATTCCAGATTTCTTCACAGCCAGCCGGTCAGAGGTTTTCTTGCGGCACCTCAGCATCTCCCGCTTCACTTGGCTCACTATAATACAAGGACTTTTCACCAAGGTTTTTTTTTCTTTTTCTGTTACCCCCAACACGGCAATTTAATCAGGCTCTTTGAAAAACATTTGACACAAAGCAGTGGGCTTCTGTCTCTGCCGCCTACAGCCCAAGGCAACAGCTCGAGACTGACGAATTTCCATCCACAGTTTTTCTCCATTTTAACCCCACCTGTCAAACAGCGTGCCAGTCAGCGCGACACAGAGATGATGGGGCAAATCAAAGCCACTCTCATCTTAAAGGAACACAGACGAGCAGAGGGGCTGCGGGGAACATGGCGGCAAGCATAGAACGTTAGGCAGTTTTTGTGGCCTAGATTGTAAATTAAGATAAACAGTGACGTAACACGAATTGCCAATTGGCGTCCAGCTCAGGGTGCATTCAGTACGCAAACTGTTCTGGCTATAATGCACAATACGCAAATGCAACAATCAAGCTACAAGTTATGCCTCAACATTTTTGGAGGGAGAATTCAATTTATCATCAACTTTTTATCACATAAATTTGCAACTTGTTTCTCATTTTTCCTTGTAAATTAGCAAAAAAATAAATAAATTTAAATTTGTTTCTAAATTTGTAACTCTTTTCATGTACATTTTCAACTTTCTCTTAAACTTGCAATTTTTCCTCATAAATTTGAAACATTTTCTCTTAAATTTGGGATTTTCCTCATAAATTTGCATTTATTTCTCATAAATGTATCACTTTTTGTCTTGGTGATATACAGTTTTCTTCTTAGAAAGTTCCAACTTTTTTCTCAAAAATGTTCATTTTTTTCTCAGAAATATGCATAATTTTATCTCATAAATTTCTGACTTTTTTTCTCATGAATTTGTGACTTTGTCCTTGTAAATTAGAAAAAAAAATCTTTGTAAATTTGCAACATTTTTCTTATAAATTTATGACTTTTTTCTCTAAAATGTGCAATGTCTCTCACAAATTTACAACTTTTTCTTGTAAATTTGTGATTTATCTCATAAATTAGAATTTTTTTCCTCATAAATGTACCACTTTTTCTTGGAATTTCACAGCTTTTTTCTGGTATTTTTTCTCAGAAAGTGATAACATTTTTCTCATAATTTTTTTACTTTTTCCTCATAAATTTGTTACGTTTTCCTTGTAAATTAGCATGACAATTTGTTTTTAAATTTGCAACTTTTCTGTTTCAATTTTTTTCTCAGAAATTTATAACATTTTGTAATAAATTTGTTACTTTTTGTCCCATAAATTTGTAAGTTTTTCCTTGTAAATTAGCAAAAAAAAATTTTTTAATTTGCAACTTTTTCTTACAAATTAACATCTTTTTTCTTGAAAAAGTTAAGTTTTCTTGTAATTTTACAACTTTTTCCCTTCAATTTTCAACGTTTTCCCCATATATTTGCAACTCTTTTCCTCATGAGTTTGTGACTTTTTTCACTCCAATTTGCATCTTTTTTTCCTCAGAATTTTTATTTTTTTTCTCAGAAATTTGTAACATTTTCCTCATAAATTTGTGACTTTTTCCTTGTAAATTACCAAAAATGTTTTTTTTTTCTTTTTTAAATTTGACACTTTTTTCTTCAGTTTTAAACAGTTTTATGGTAATTTTGGAACTTTCCCCATAAATGTTCAACTTTTTTTCCTCGAGTTTGACTTTTTTCTCATAAATATTAGTTTTTTTTCTTCAGGAATTTGTAACATTTTTCCTCATAATTTTTGACTTTTTCCATGTATATTAGCTCTATCTAGCTGTCTGTCCATATACAGTATATTAATTTTATTTTTTTTCAAAGAAATTGTTCTTTTTTTTTTTACTTTTTCCTCATGAATTTATTTTTTCCTTGTAAATTAGCAAAAAAAAAAAAAAGGCTTTTGGTCATTTTTCAGCTTTTTCCCCCTAAACTTTTTATTAATAAGTTCATGATTTTTTCTCTTAAATTTGCAGCTTTATTTCCTCATAATTTTTAACAAAATTTTTTTTCAAGGAAATTTGTAATATATACAGTATTTTAGTGGTGTCGGCATTATCGCGTTAATCGCCCGTCAGCACTCCGCCCCTGTTAACGGTGACAAATTTTGTGATCGCAGTTAACGGCAAAAAGTGCGAGCAGTACTTTTTTGGCCTAGCTGCCCTCCATATCAGAAGCCACTCTGCAGCCTTAGACACTGGCCGCAGCATACAGACATCGTGAAGTCAAACAAGCTGGATCACAGTCATGGAAATCCCCAAAATGCTGTCATGTTTAACTTTACAATGTGATCTGTTGGAGCGCCTGGGTAATTGTCACAGCCTCCTCCAAAACTTTGCCTGGATGTTGGTTTGGAAGCTGGCTGGCAGTATAAACGGCTACAGTGCATCTGGAAAGTCTTCACAACGCTTCACTTTTTCCACATTTTTTTTGTTGCAGCCTTATTCCAAAAGGGATTAATTAATTTTTTTCCTCAAAATTCTACACACAATACCCTATATTGACAACATGAAAAAAGTTTTGGGGAAATTTTTTGCAAATTTATTAAAAATAAAAAACTAAGAAATCACATGTACATAAGTATTCACAGCCTTTGCTCAATACTTTATTGATGCACCTTTGGCAGCAATTACAGCCTCAAGTCTTTTTGAATATGATGCCACAAGCTTGGCACACCTATCTTTGGGCAGTTTCACCCATTCCTCTTTGCAGCACCTCTCAAGCTACATCAGGTTGGATGGGAAGTGTCGGTGCACAGCCATTTTCAGATCTCTCCAGAGATGTTCAATTGGATTCAAGTCTGGGCTCTGGCTGGGCCACTCAAGGACATTCACAGAGTTGTCCTGAAGCCACTCCTTTGATATCCTGGCTATGTGCTTAGGATCCTTGTCCTGCTGAAAGATGAACTGTCGTCCCAGTCTGAGGTCAAGAGCGCTCTGGAGCAGGTTTTCATCCAGGATGTCTCTGTATATTGCTGCATTCATGAGGCATTCATGCATTCATAAGGACGGTATTTGTCTGGTTATGAACAGTGCCTGGTTTCCTCCAAACATGATGCCTGGCATTCACACCAAAGAGTTCAATCTTTGTCTCATCAGACCAGAGAATTTTGTTTCTCATGGTCTGAGAGTCCTTCAGGTGCCTTTTAGCAAACTCCAGGTGGACTGCCATGTGCCTTTTACTAAGGAGTGGCTTCCGTCCTACCATACAGGCCTGATTGGTGGATTGCTGCAGAGATTGTTGCCCTTCTGGAAGGTTCTCCTCTCTCCACAGAGGAGCACTGGAGCTCTGACAGAGTGACCATCAGGTTCTTGGTCACCTCCCTGACTAAGGCCCTTCTCCAACGATCGCTCAGTTTAGACGGCCGGCCAGCTCTAGGAAGAGTCCTGGTGTTTCCAAACTTATTCCATTTACGGATGATGGAGGCCACTGTGCTCATTGGGACCTTCAAAGCAATAGAACTTTTTCTGTACCCTTCCCCAGATTTGTGCCTAGAGACAATCCTGTCTTGGAGGTCCACAGACAATTCCTTTGACTTCATGCTTGGTTTGTGCTCTGACATCCATTGTCAACTGTGGGACCTTATATAGACAGGTGTGTACCTTTCCAAATCATGTCCAACCAACTGAATTTACCACAGGTGGACTCCAATTAAGCTGTAGAAACATCTCAAGGATGATCAGTGGAAACAGAGTGCTCCTGAGCTCAATTTTGAGCTTCATGGCAAAGGCTGTGAATACTTATGTACATGTGATTTCTGTTTTTTATTTTTAATAAATTTGCAACAATCTCAAAAAAAAACTTTTTCATGTTGTCATTATGGGGTATTGTGTGTAGAATTTTGAGGACAAAATAAATTTAATCCCTTTTGGAATAAGGCTGTAACATAACAAAAGGTGAAAAAAGTGAAGCACTGTGAATACTTTCCGGATGCACTGTACATACTACAGTTGTAGCTTGCCGTCAGCAGCTGACACGGACAAACACTCTGCTTGTTTCATTCTCATAGCTCTGGGTCCAACTGTCAGCAGGTGAGTAGCAGTCTAAAATTTTCAAGCTGTGTTCGTAATGTCCACTCACTCCCATGCCATTTTTGCGGTGTGGTGGGTGATGTCACGGGTGAGATAGTTTGTGGAGGATGAAAGCAGACAAGACACAAGCTGACGACACAGAACTTTATTTCTCCTCCAACACAGAACAGAATAACTCTGAGTGCCAAAGCGAACTCCTTTATACACTTACTTGCCACCTCTGGCACCCAGGGTAAATACATTAACACACCAGTTACAAAGCATGTACACACATCAACATACACATTGACATACACGTCACAGAGCAAGGCTTAATACAATACAATTGTGCCCCTGCATCCTCAGGTGTGAATCTGGCACAGCGGGGGCAAAAGGCACATCTTTATAAGATAAGATAAGATAAGCCTTTATTAGTCCCACAATGGGGAAATTCCAGGATTGCAACAGCACAGGGATAGCAACACTCAGAGCAACAATCAGAAGGCAAGAAAAAACAACATCTAGTAAACATATGTCCATATTACTATAAATGTATATATATAGACACACAGTGCAGAGCATTATGGCTGGTGAATGTGCAGCAGAAAGTCTAAGTTCTCTCTCCGCGGATGCAGCGGGCCAGCTGGAAGTCTTTGGGCATGATGGTGACCCCCTTAGCGAAGAAGAGACCATCAGGTGGGCCTCGCTGGTCTCCTGCAGAGCCACGACGGCGAAGCTCAGGAAACGCAGGACGGTCTTGAAGTCCTGAGCGATCTCCCTCACCAGGCGCTTGATGGGCAGCTTGCGGATGAGCAGCTCCGTGGATTTCTGGCAGCGACGGATCTCTCTCAGAGCCACGGGCCTGTGACGGCGAGGCTTCTTCACTCTGCCGGTGGCCGGAGCGCCTCTCCGAGCAGCCCTGGGGGGGGGGGGGGGGGGGGGGGCTTCTTCCTCCAGTAGATTTTACGGGCGGTCTGCTTGGTTCTTGCCATCGCTCTTTATTATTCTGTCTTATATTTCTTTCACGCCGCCTAAACTCCAGCCCGGCACCGCGTCGTTTTCGCTACAGCTCCCGGTATGTCGAGTTTCCCATTAGCACCGGGCGGCGGCCAAGTGCTAGCTAGCACTAGCTCCTCCCCGCTGTAACGTCTCCCGCTGCAAACCGTGGCTCCGTCCGCCGACCCGGGAGACCCCCGGGGCGATCCGTGCGTCCGTGATATACACTCACCGGCCACTTTATTAGGTACACCATGCTAGTAACGGGTTGGACCCCCTTTTGCCTTCAGAACTGCCTCAATTCTTCGTGGCATAGATTCAACAAGGTGCTGGAAGCATTCCTCAGAGAGTTTGGTCCATATTGACATGATGGCATCACACAGTTGGCGCAGATTTGTCGGCTGCACATCCATGATGCGAATCTCCCGTTCCACCACATCCCAAAGATGCTCTATTGGATTGAGATCTGGTGACTGTGGAGGCCATTTGAGTACAGTGAACTCATTGTCATGTTCAAGAAACCAGTCTGAGATGATTCCAGCTTTATGACATGGCGCATTATCCTGCTGAAAGTAGCCATCAGAAGTTGGGTACATTGTGGTCATAAAGGGATGGACATGGTCAGCAACAATACTCAGGTAGGCTGTAGCGTTGCAACGATGCTCAATTGGTACCAAGGGGCCCAAAGAGTGCCAAGAAAATATTCCCCACACCATTACACCACCACCACCAGCCTGAACCATTGATACAAGGCAGGATGGATCCATGCTTTCATGTTGTTGACGCCAAATTCTGACCCTACCATCCGAATGTCGCAGCAGAAATCGAGACTCATCAGACCAGGCAACGTTTTTCCAATCTTCTATTGTCCAATTTCGATGAGCTTGTGCAAATTGTAGCCTCAGTTTCCTGTTCTTAGCTGAAAGGAGTGGCACCCGGCGTGGTCTTCTGCTGCTGTAGCCCATCTGCCTCAAAGTTCGACGTACTGTGCGTTCAGAGATGCTCTTCTGCCTACCTTGGTTGTAACGGGTGGTTATTTGAGTCACTGTTGCCTTTCTATCAGCTCGAACCAGTCTGGCCATTCTCCTCTGACCTCTGGCATCAACAAGGCATTTCCGCCCACAGAACTGCCGCTCACTGGATATTTTTTCTTTTTCGGACCATTCTCTGTAAACCCTAGAGATGGTTGTGCGTGAAAATCCCAGTAGATCAGCAGTTTCTGAAATACTCAGACCAGCCCTTCTGGCACCAACAACCATGCCACGTTCAAAGTCACTCAAATCACCTTTCTTCCCCATACTGATGCTCGGTTTGAACTGCAGGAGATTGTCTTGACCATGTCTACATGCCTAAATGCACTGAGTTGCCGCCATGTGATTGGCTGATTAGAAATTAAGTGTTAACGAGCAGTTGGACAGGTGTACCTAATAAAGTGGCCGGTGAGTGTATATACAGAGTGAAAGGTGTAGAAAGAAGAAGGAAGATAAAAAAAAAAAGGATGTTGCAACAGGCAGCCCACTCGTGTGGCGCCGCCGGTCCGGCGGAACCGGAACCGGAAAAATCTCTCGCCTCTTCCCCCATTACCATCTCTAACTACCCCCCCCCCCCCCCCCGCAACACCCCGAAGTCCTGCGTGGAGTGCCATCTCCTTTGTGTCACCACACAGCTCACCACACAGGTCCTAACCCTCTGGACCTTTGGGTTTTAGCAAGCGCCCGTAACGGCTGTAGCATAGGGCCGCCAGGCCGGATGAAACACCTTCCTGTTGAGGTGGGTACGAGAAAGACTCGGTCTCTGGAGGAGGGAAGGGTGGGGAGGGGAAAAAGTTAGTTTCCTGAAAACAGTCCTCTGCAGGGGGAACACAAACCTGCAGACCCCACCGTAGATGGTCGCCTGCGCTGGGGAGCTTGAGCAAGCACCACCTGCTCATCTGCCAACACATAAGCGGGCTTTAGCCTGCCTATGCAGATGATTTCCTTATGCCCCCCAAGGTCTAACACAAAATGTTTTGCCCCTGTTTCCAACATTCTCAACAGGCTGTCATACTGCAGACGTAGTGGGGTTCTGTGGGCGTCGTGCATAACAAAAACGAATTTCCAGATTCTTTGGAACAAAGATGCGGGGAAAACAATGGTGCACCGGGCCAGGAACGCTGGCAGCCCCTGTCCCGGAAAAAAGGTGCGCAGGTCAAAATCCAAGATGGCGCCCACAGCGGTCGACATGGTGCTTCGCTGCGCTCTTTGTTTGTTTTTGTTTGTCAATTGTGTGTCTGCTTGCACTTATACCCGTGAAGAACTTTTAAATATCAGGACTTTGACCCCCACGGACCTCCTCCCAGTTTTTCTAGCCCCTGCCGCCGATCTGGTTTATTGTTTGGCTCGGAAAGTGAGACGGCGGAAGAGAGGAAGACGAGCGGGCGCTCTCGTACGACTTCGCAGGAGAGGCTCGCGAACGGCGCTGCCTGGCATATTTCTGTCCAATACCAACTCTCTCTCTAACAAGGTGGATGAACTGAGACTGCTGATGCGTTTTAAGGACCTCGCCTCCTCAGCTGTCCTCTGCTTTACTGAGACCTGGCTCCGGGAAAATATACCGGACAGCGCGCTGCGCCTCGACGGCTTCCAGCTCTTCCGTGCTGATCGTGACACAGAGCTTTCCGGCAAGACCACAGGAGGCGGTGTCTGCTTCTACATCAACTGTAGCTGGTGCTCTGATGTAACGGAAATTTCCAAACACTGTTCTCCTGCCTTGGAATTTCTTGTTATCAACTGCAAGCCTTTTTATTCCCCACGGGAGTTTGCTTCTTTTATACTGATCGCTCTGTACGCCCCTCCCGACGCGGACACGCGCGAAGCTCAGCGCGTGCTCGCGGATCACATTCAACACACAGAGCGGAGTTTTCCAGACTCGCTGATTATTGTGGCTGGCGACTTTAATCAGTGCAATCTGAGCCACGATCTCCCCCGCTACAAACAGTTTATTAAATGCCCCACCAGAGGATTAAACACACTGGATCACTGTTACACCACAGTGAAAGACGCATATCGCGCTGTCCCTCGAGCTGCGCTGGGATTATCTGATCACGTGATGGTTCACCTCATTCCCACATACAGACAGAGATTGAAGCTCACTAAACCTGTTGTGAGCACTACGAAGATACGGACCAGTGATGCTGAGGAGAAGCTGGAAACGTGCATGGAAATATCTGACTGGGGCATGCTTAAAGGAGCCACGCATGATCTGGATGAGTACACGGACACTGTGAACTCATATATCCACTTTTGTGAAGAGAACATTCTTCCATCACGCACCAGGGTGAGTTACTCTAATGACAAACCCTGGTTCACAGCTAAGCTCAGACAGATCAGGAAGGAGAAGGAAGCAGCGCTGAAAAGTGGAGACAGGGACTGCTACAGGGAGGTTAAATACCGGTTTAACAGAGAGCTGAAGAGGGCTAAATCTGTGTACTCAGAGAGACTCCAGCAGCAGTTCACTGCTAATGATTCGGCTTCCGTGTGGAGAGGACTGAGGCAGATCACCAACTATCGGCCTCAGGCTCCTAAAGGTCAGGATGACAAAGCCCTTTGTCAGAGACTGTCCCAACACTATGCCCGTTTTGACACCTCGTCATCTGTGTCCAACTCCCCCCCTCCCTCCAGCTCCACAGCCTCCACATTCCCTACTTCATTTAAGGCACCCCCCCCCACCTCCCCCCCTCCCCTTATCATCAGTGAGCAGGATGTGCTCAAACAGTTCTCCAGACTGAACCCGCGCAAGGCCCCCGGCCCAGACGGCGTGTCTCCCTCCACCCTGAGACTCTGTGCGAAACAGCTGGCTCCTGTATTCACAGACATTTTTAACACCTCCCTTAAGTTATGCCACGTGCCGTCCTGCCTCAAATCCTCCACCATCATCCCTGTCCCCAAGAAGCCACGGATCACTGGACTTAATGACTACAGACCTGTAGCGCTCACCTCTGTAGTCATGAAGTCCTTTGAGCGCCTGGTCCTGTCCCACCTCAAGTCCATCACCACCCCTCTCCTGGACCCGCTGCAGTTTGCCTACCGAGCCAACAGGTCTGTAGACGATGCAGTCAACCTGGCCCTCCACTCCATCCTGCAGCACCTGGACTCCCCGGGAACCTACGCCAGGATCCTGTTTGTGGACTTCAGCTCCGCATTCAACACCATCCGCCCCGCTCTGCTCCGGGACAAGCTGTCCCTGCTCAACGTGCCTGACTCCCTCTGCAGGTGGATCATCGACTTCCTGACGGACCGGAGGCAGCATGTGCGGCTGGGAAAGACTGTCTCAGACTATACTAGCATCAGCACCGGATCACCCCAGGGCTGTGTACTTTCCCCCCTACTCTTCTCCCTTTACACCAACTCCTGCACCTCCAGCCACCAGTCTGTCAAGTTGATCAAGTTTGCGGACGACACCACCCTCATTGGGCTCATCTCCAACGGCGACGAGTCCGCCTACAGGAGAGAGGTGGCCCAGCTGGCGTCCTGGTGCAGCAATAACAACCTGCAGCTGAACGCTCTGAAGACAGTGGAGATGATTGTAGACTTCAGGAAAGTCACTACTCCTCTGCCCCCCCTCACCCTCTCAGGCTCTCCCATCACCACTGCTGATTCCTTCCGCTTCCTAGGCACTACCATCACCAGGGACCTCAAATGGGAGCTGACCATCAGCTCACTCATCAAAAAAGCCCAGCAGAGGATGTTCTTCCTGCGGCAGCTGAGGAAGCTCAAGCTACCCACCAAGATGTTAGTGCAGTTCTACACAGCCATCATCGAGTCCATCCTCACCACCTCCATAACCGTGTGGTACGCAGGAGCCACTGCCAGGGACAGACTAAGGCTGCAGCGCGTCGTGCGCACTGCTGAGAAGGTGATCGGCTGCAAGCTCCCATCTCTCCAGGATCTGTACATCTCCAGGACCCGGAGGCGTGCTGGCCGGATCATAGCCGATCCCTCACACCCTGGTCATGTACTGTTTGCCCCCCTCCCCTCTGGTAGAAGACTTCGGTCCATCCAGACTAAAACCTCCCGTCACATAAACAGCTTCTTCCCCTCTGCCATTAGACTGCTGAACACTAAGTGACTCTCGTGCACCATGTACAGCAGCTCAACCAGACTCATGTCAATCATCACTGTTTTCTTCCTGCATTACCGACTGCACTATATAGTTCTCCACAGTATCTGCTGCTGGCTAATATATATTTTAACTGTTGACCAGTATCACTTAATCTTATCCTACACTTTATTACATGTATAGTTTATTTCTCTTATCTTATCATGTTTAATGTTGCAGCATTGTACCGAGACAAATTCCTAGTTTGTGTACTACATGAACAATGGCAATAAACCTGATTCTGATTCTGATTCTGATTCTGAGGTGGATCGGTACCGGGCGCAGGGCTCTCCGGCAAAAATTTGCCGGGGATCTGCAACGGCTGAGAAAAAAACGAGCTCTGCTGATGAAGCTGCCAGATCTTCCTTAGGCACGGAGTGCAACCCCAATGAGACCCAAGGCAGGCGGTTGACCCAATTTTCGTCCGTTAGCAAGGCTCTGAGTGCTGCTTTAAGCGACCTGTGAAAACCCTCACACAAACCGTTAGCCTGTGGGTTGTACGCGGTGGTGCGGTGGATTTTGACCCCCAGGCTGTTGGCCATCGCAGACCAGAGTTCCGAAACAAATTGCGGACCCCTGTCGAACATGATGTCCGACGGGGATCTGAACCATCCGACCCAAGCCAACAAAAACGCACGAGCTACCTCGGCCAAAGTGGTGGAATTCAGCAAAACTGCCTCAAGCCAACGCGTAGTGTGGTCCACGATTGTTAGGAGGTGCATGAACCCCTGCGACGGCGGAAGGGGACCCACTAAATCCACGTATACAGTGGGGTAAAAAAGTATTTAGTCAGCCACCAATTGTGCACGTTCTCCCACTTAAAAGATGAGAGAGGTCTCCAATTTTCATCATAGGTATACCTCAACTATGAGAGACAAAATGAGAAAAAAAAGTCCAGAAAATCACATTGTCTGATTTTTAAAGAATTTATTTGCAAATTATGGTGAAAAATAAGTATTTGGTCAATAACAAAAGTTCATCTCAATACTTTGTTATATACCCTTTGTTGGCAATGACAGAGGTCAAACGTTTTCTGTAAGTCTTCACAAGGTTTTCACACACTGTTGCTGGTATTTTGGCCCATTCCTCCATGCAGATCTTCTCTAGAGCAGTGATGTTTTGGGGCTGTCGCTGGGCAACACAGACATTCAGCTCCCTCCAAAGATTTTCTATGGGGTTGAGATCTGGAGACTGGCTAGGCCACTCCAGGACCTTGAAATGCTTCTTATGAAGCCACTCCTTCGTTGCCCGGGCAGTATGTTTGGGATCATTGTCATGCTGAAAGACCCAGCCACGTTTCATCTTCAATGCCCTTGCTGATGGAAGGAGGTTTTCACTCAAAATCTCACGATACATGGCCCCATTCATTCTTTCCTTTACACGGATCAGTCGTCCTGGTCCCTTTGCAGAAAAACAGCCCCAAAGCACGATGTTTCCACCCCCATGCTTCACAGTAGGTATGGTGTTCTTTCTCCTCCAAACACGACAAGTTGAGTTTTTACCAAAAAGTTCTATTTTGGTTTCATCTGATCATATGACATTTTCCCAATCCTCTACTGGATCATCCAAATGCTCTCTAGCAAACTTCAGATGGGCCTAGACATGTACTGGCTTAAGCAGGGGGATACGTCTGGCACTGCAGGATTTGAGTCCCTGGCGGCGTAGTGTGTTACTGATGGTAGCCTTTGTTACTTTGGTCCCAGCTCTCTGCAGGTCATTCACTAGGTCCCCCCGTGTGGTTCTGGGATTTTTGCTCACCGTTCTCGTGATCATTTTGACCCCACAGGGTGAGATCTTGCGTGGAGCCCCAGATCGAGGGAGATTATCAGTGGTTTTGTATGTCTTCCATTTTCTAATAATTGCTCCCACAGTTGATTTTTTCACACCACGCTGCTTACCTATTGCAGATTCAGTCTTCCCAGCCTGGTGCAGGTCTACAATTTTGTTTCTGGTGTCCTTTGACAACTCTTTGGTCTTGGCCATAGTGGAGTTTGGAGTCTGACTGTTTGAGGTTGTGGACTTAGGTGTCTTTTATACTGATAACGAGTTCAAACAGGTGCCATTAATACAGGTAACGAGTGGAGGACAGAGGAGCCTCTTAAAGAAGAAGTTACAGGTCTGTGAGAGCCAGAAATCTTGCTTGTTTGTAGGTGACCAAATACTTATTTTCCACCATAATTTGCAAATAAATTCTTTAAAAATCCTTCAATGTGATTTTCTGGATTTTTTTTTCTCATTTTGTCTCTCATAGTTGAGGTATACCTATGATGAAAATTGGAGACCTCTCTCATCTTTTAAGTGGGAGAACTTGCACAATTGGTGGCTGACTTGGCTGACTTGCCTCATTCATCCTCGTCGCTGTGTACGTCCCTCCCGACGCGGACACGCGCGAAGCTCAGCGCGTGCTCGCGGATCACATCCAACTCATGGAGCGCAACTTTCCAGACTCTCTGGTTATTGTGGTGGGCGATTTTAACCAGAGCAATCTGAGTCACGAGCTCCCCCGCTACAAACAGTTTATTAAATGTCCAACCAGAGGAAATAACACGCTGGATCACTGTTACACTACAGTGAAGGACGCTTATCGCGCTGTTCCCCGCGCTGCGCTGGGACTATCTGATCACGTGATGGTCCACCTCATCCCCACATACAGACAGAGACTGAAACTCACTAAACCTGTTGTGACCACCACGAAGAAATTGACCAGTGAAGCTGGAGAGAAACTGAACACATGCATGGAAATAACTGACTGGGGCATGTTTAAAGGAGCCACACATGATCTTAATGAGTACACATACACTGTGAACTCATATATCAACTTCTGTGAGGAGAACATTCTTCCATCGCGCACCAGGGTGAGGTACTCTAACGACAAACCCTGGTTCACGGCCAAGCTCAGACAGATCAGGAAGGAGAAGGAAGCAGCGTTGAAAAGTGGAGACAGGGACTGCTACAGAGAGGTCAAATATCGGTTTAACAGAGAGCTGAGGAGAGCTAAATCTGTGTATTCTGAGAGACTCCAGCAGCAGTTCACTGCTAATGACTCGGCTTCTGTGTGGAGAGGACTGAGGCAAATCACCAACTATCGGCCTCAGGCTTCTAAAGGTCAGGATGACAAAGCCCTTTGTCAAAAACTGTCCCAACATTACGCCCGTTTTGACACCTCGTCAGCTGTGTCCAACTCACCCACTCCACCCAGCTCCACTGCCTCCTCAGCCCCTAATTCATCAAAAGCGGTCCCCCCCTCCTCCTCCTCCTCCTCCTCCCCCCCTGCCCTTGTCATCAGTGAGCAGGACGTGCACAGACAGTTCTCCAGACTGAATCCGCGCAAGGCCCCCGGGCCGGACGGTGTGTCTCCCTCCACCCTGAGACACTGTGCGAAAGAGCTGGCTCCTGTCTTCACAGACATTTTTAACACCTCCCTTAAGCAATGTCACGTGCCGACCTGCCTCAAATCCTCCACCATCATCCCTGTCCCCAAGAAGCCACGGATTACTGGACTTAACGACTACAGACCTGTAGCGCTCACCTCTGTAGTCATGAAGTCCTTTGAGCGCCTGGTCCTGTCTCACCTCAAGTCCATCACCACACCCCTCCTAGACCCGCTGCAGTTTGCCTACCGTGCTAACAGGTCTGTGGACGACGCAGTCAACCTGGCCCTCCACTCCATCCTGCAGCACCTGGACTCCCCGGGAACCTACGCCAGGATTCTGTTTGTGGACTTCAGCTCCGCATTCAACACCATCCGCCCCGATCTGCTCCAGGACAAGCTGGCCCTGCTCAACGTGCCTGACTCCCTCTGCAGGTAGATCACCGACTTCCTGACGGACCGGAGGCAGCATGTGCGGCTGGGGAAGTCTGTCTCGGACCCTGTTAGCATCAGCATAGGATCACCCCAGGGCTGTGTACTTTCCCCCCTACTCTTCTCCCTTTATACCAACTCCTGCACCTCCTCCCACCAGTCTGTTAAGCTGATTAAGTTTGCGGACGACACCACCCTCATCGGGCTCATCTCCAACGGTGACAAGTCCGTCTATAGGAAAGAGGTGGCCCAGCTGGTGTCCTGGTGCAGCCATAACAACCTGCAGCTGAACGCTCTGAAGACAGCGGAGATGACTGTGGACTTCAGGAAAGTCACAACCCCCCTGCCCCCCCTCACCATCACAGGCTCTCCCATCACCATTGCAGATTCCTTCCGCTTCTTGGGCACCACCATCACCCGGGACCTCAAATGGGAGCCAACCATCAGCTCCCTCATCAAAAAGGCCCAGCAGAGGATGTTCTTTCTGTGGCAGCTGAGGAAGCTCAAGCGACCCACCAAGATGTTAGTGCAGTTCTACACGGCCATCATCGAGTCCATCCTCACCTCCTCCATAACTGTGTGGTATGCAGGAGCCACTGCCGGGGACAGACTAAGGCTGCAGCGCGTCGTGCGTACTGCTGAGAAGGTGATCGGCTGCAAGCTCCCATCTCTCCAGGACCTGTACATCTCCAGGACCCGAAGGCGTGCTGGCCGGATCATAGCCAATCCTTCACACCCTGGTCACGTACTGTTTGCCCCCCTCCCCTCAGGTAGAAGACTTCGGTCCATTCGGACTAAAACCTCCCGGCACATGAACAGCTTTTTCCCCTCTGCCATCAGACTGCTGAACATTAAGTGACTTATTGACTCTCGCGCACTATGTACAGCAGCTCAACCAGACTCATGTCATTCATCACTGTTTTTTCTGTTGCATTATCAACTGCACTGTGGTACCCCATATTATCTTACTTGCTAATTTTTTAAAAACTGCCTTGACTAGTACTACTCATTATTACTTTTATTATTATTATTATTACTTATTTTTCTACACTTATTGCACGTTTTTAGTCCTTTAGTTTTTTAGTTTATCTCTTTATCTCATCATGTTTTTAATGTTGCAGCATGGCACCGAGACAAATTCCTAGTTTGTGTACTATATGAACAATGGCAATAAATCTGATTCTGATTCTGATTCTGACTAAATGCTTTTTTGCCCCACTGTATGTGGTCAAACCTCCTGGCTGGAATTTGAAAAGGCTCGAGGGGGGCTTTGGTGTGCTTGTGCACCTTAGCTCGTTGGTATGCAACGCACGCTGCAGCCCATTCTTTCACATCCCTGCATAAGTGAGGCCAGACGAAAATGGACCCCACTAGTTAAACCGAGGCTTGCACGCCAGGATGTGAAAGGGAGTGGACGGACTCGAAAATATGGCGGTGCCAAGAGCTCGGAACCACCGGGCGGGGGCAGCCAATGGAGACGTTATAGAGTGGGGGGGGGGGGGCGCCTTCTTGTACCGCCCTGCTCTTCAGCTTTAATCTGGTAGCTGCAGACTGGAGCACACAAATGTCTGCATCCCCAGATTGATCGGCGGCCATTGCGGAAAAATTGAAGCCCATGTATACCGGAGAGACCAACGTGCGTGACAGGCAGTTTGCCACAACATTAACTTTACTGGCTACATGTTGGATGTCGGTCTTGAACGCCGAAAATTCCGGCCAAGTGCCGTTGTTGCCGAGCTGACCACAGTTCTGAGACTTTGAATATTACGTAGGTCGGCGGTTTGTGATCAACAAACACATTAAACTCGCGACCTTCAAGTCAGAACTGAAAATGACACATAGTGAGGTGGAGAGCCAACAGCTCTCTGTCGAAAGTGCTATACTTAGGCTTGCTGTCACGCAAAGTACGGCTGAAAAAGGTGAGGGGCTGCCATGAACCAGAGATGTACTGCTCCACCATGGCCCCTACTGCGACATCTGATGCGTCTGTGGTGAGTGCTATTTGCACTGATGGGGCTGGGTGGACCACCAAAGCTGCATTGGCGAGGGCCAATGAAGCTTTGCAAACGCCATGGTGCTTGTAAAGGCCTGGACCCGATCGGGGATCCAGTTAATGCTATTCGTTGGTTTCTTTTTTTATTTGAGCGCGCCGTACAGCAGCTGCAGCAGCTGGGCTGCGCGGGGGAGGAAGCGGTTGTAAAAATTGATCATCCCTAAAAATTTCTGCAGCGCCCTCATGGTCTGCAGACACGGAAAATCTGACACTCCGTGTACCTTGTCCGGCAGCGGGATTGCGCCCTCCAGCGAGATGTGATGGCCCAGGAAGTCGATTACCGGCAGCCTGAACTGACACTTCGCTGGGTTAACAATCAGCCCGTGTGCTTCCAACCGTTGGAAAACTTGTTTGAGATGGGCGAGGTGCTCCTCCTCTGACGCACTAGCCACCAAAATGTCGTGTAAGTAGACGCAAATGAATGGCAAGTCACGGAGCACTGCGTCCATCATCCTTTGGAAAGTTTGTGCTGCGCCCTTTAACCCGAACAGCATGGGCAAAAACTCGAAAAGACCGAAGGATTACCACCGTTTTGGGGACGTCCTCTGCATGCACCGGGACTTGGTGGTAACCGCAGACCAGATCCACTTTTGAAAAAATGCGCGTCCCGGCCAGATGCACAGAAAAGTTCTGGATGTTCGGGATGGGGTAACGATCTTGTTCTGTGGTGTTGTTCAAGCGTCAAAAATTGCTGCACGGCCACCACGACCCATCGGATTTGGGCACCATGTGCAGCGGGGATGCCCAAGGGCTGTTGGAGCGCCTAACAATATCCAAGCATTCTAAGTTAGTGAACTCCTCATGCACAATGGCTAGTTTAGCTGCATCCAGGCGGCGAGGGCATGCAAAAAGAGGCAGACCTTTTGTGGTGATAAAATGTTCAACCCCGTGCAACACCGTGGGTTCAACACCGTGCACCGTGGGCTGCACGGTGGCGCAGTGGTTTAGCACTGTGGCAGCACAGTTTTACCCTCGGCCGGGGGACCGCGGGGATCATGAGATCGTGGGTTCGATCCCAGCCCCCGACCAACAGTGAGCTGTGTGGAGTTTGCATGTTCTCCCCGTGTTGCGCGGGTTTACTCCGGGATTTCTCCGGTTTCCTCCCGCACACCAAAAACATGTAGGTTTAGGGCGCTCGCGCATGCAGCGACCAGCAGCCGGTGGCTTGTCACCAGACTGCAAACCAAGTCTACCTACGGGTACAAATAAGTAACAAAAAAAAAAAAAAAAACCCGTGCTTGGTTACCATAGCAGAAAAAGTGGGCACCGTGAGTGCTGGAAGCTTGGACAGCAAACACTGGTGCTTACCCCCTGGAGCTAGAACATTAGCATGTGTTGGTGGCCCAACTCCCCAAGCTATGCAGGGCAAGGAGGAAAAAGATACAGCGTCCACTAAATGCCTGTTGGCAACATCAACAGGAAGTCCATGAGCACACAGAAAATCAGTGCCTAAGATGGGGACCGAACATGCAGCTACCACAAAATCCCAGTGGTAATTGCGTCCATGTAAACATACAGTCACCATTCTTTCTCCAAACGTCCTGATGCGGGATCCGTTGGCCGCCGTTAAAGATGGGCCACAGCCTTCTGCCAGCCTGTCTGCGCTGACTGGCAAAATGAGGCTCTTCTGGGAGCCGGAGTCTACCAAAAAACGTCTCTCTGAACGTGTGCCCATGATGGAAAAGCAGCCAGTTGTTACTTACCGCTGGCTGTCCCATTTCCCAGCTTCTTGAAGTGGCATGGCAGCAGACAACATTGTGCTTCCTTGCCAAAATGGCGGTGATAAAAACACAGTGTTCCAGTCCTGTTATTTCGGGTGGCCATCCCAGCCACCACCCTCAGCTCCTCAACCTCACTGGGCTCCACCAAAGATTCTGGTCTCAATGCCTGAACACCAAAATCCCTGTTTACCAGGATGATACGGTCTGCCTCCTCTGCCAGCACGCAGTAGTCCCTGGCCGCCAGCAGCAGTGAGTTAGCGAGCATCGCTCTCGCAGGAGCCGGCAGGTTTCTGAGGAAGAGGTGTGCGAAAAGGAATGATCCGTTGTCCATGCCCATCAATGCAAGCATGCTCTCCATCAGGGCCACAGCCGATCTGTCTCCTAGCTCCGAGCGGGTGAGGAGCTTTTCTGCCCTCTCTGCGTCTGAAAGGGTATAACGGCGCCATATTTTCCTTGGGCTGGCAGGGCTCGGAGAAGACACATGGCACGCTGCGTGGCACGTGCATCCACCAATGCCACCACA
The DNA here is from genome assembly GCA_020510985.1 of Pholidichthys leucotaenia. Lineage (NCBI taxonomy): Eukaryota > Metazoa > Chordata > Actinopteri > Cichliformes > Pholidichthyidae > Pholidichthys > Pholidichthys leucotaenia. The sequence continues at coordinate 28,030,315 of CM035839.1, read as the reverse complement.
TGATTGTACTTTGTGTCGTCTGCCACGACTCCACGGAGGGCAAACTGGGCTTCCACGTGAATAAACGAAGCGGCCGGGTCATGAATCCTGAAGTCCGTGAGTCTGACTACAATGGCGCATGCAGCGGTGGGAGCCTCCAGCGGGAGTGTCTCTGTGGTGGTGCTTGGTCTGTTTTCCATTTCACGTCTCTAGGTCACCAATGTGGAGGATGAAAGCAGACGAGACACAAGCTGATGACACAGAACTTTATTTCTCCTCCAACACAGAACAGAATAACTCTGAGTGCCAAAGCAAACTCCTCTATACACTTTCTTCCTGCCTCTGGCACTCAGGGTAAATACACATCAACATACACATTAACATACTTGTCACAGAGCAAGGCTTAATACAATACATTCGTGCCCCTGCGTCCTCAGGTGTGAACCTGGCACAGCGGGGGGAAAAGGCACAGCTTTATCTCTCACCTTTTCCCCCATTACCATCTCTAACTACCTTCTCCCAACACCCCGAAGTCCTGGGTGGAGTGCCATCTCCTTTGTGTCACCACAAGTTGTTTGTTTTTACAATTTTTCTGCTAAAAGGGAAATTGTGTCTGTTGTGACACACGAGGTCCATTGTTAAGTGTTGAGCTGCTTAAAAGCGGTGGATGTTTGCTATGGGAGAAAGAGCAAGCTCCTTTTGTGGCTGCTGGCTGGTTGTTGTTCAGTGACATTACTGAACCCTGGCATTCTGTTGTTTGCACATGCAGTAGTACTTTTGAGAATTTTCTGGAGAATATTCTTAGTTTTTGTCATTTTGGATATGTTGAGAACTTTAATAAACCTGCAGGTGAGAAAGCAAGCATATTTGTCCACTCCCATGTTTGTAACAGTATCAGAAACTTGAAAAATTACCAGCTTAAAGTACATTGTATCTGAATTGTATTGTATATTGCATTGTATCTGAGCTCAATATTCCAAAAGATTAAACGTGATTAGAAATTTTAATCGTCTGACACCACTAATATATATATATATATATATATATATATATATATATATATATTTTTTTTTTTTTTTTTTTTTTTTTTTTTTTTTTTTGGGGGGGGGGGGTAAATTTGCAACTTTCTCCACATAAATTGTTGAGTTTTTTTTCCTGTAGATTCATATAAATGCTGGTTAATTTTTTTTTCTGTCATGGTTTATTTTTTTTACTCATTCATTTCATAAAACAGCCCCCTCCCCTTCCCCACCACACCTCCAAAACAACACAATCTTGAATAGGGCACCAGTAAATGTCGAACCAGCTGTGGCTGCAGTATTTTAGGCATCAGATAACAGAGCCTATTAGAAGATCTCTTGATCTGTCCAGTTTTCCCCTACAGGAGTCGGAGAGAACTCTGCCCCCCCACCCCCCACCCACCCATCCCCTCCTCTCTCATCCTTACCCTCGCATTTGAATTTCCAGATAATAGGCTTTGACTTCTGGCTGCACGTTTATGGGTCTTTTCATGTTATCAGCTTAGCTCATAGTGCCGAGCTGAAGAACACAGACTCCGAGTGACAGGCCAGCCAGTCAGCACGGCGAGCCTGTCAGGATCTCTCATACACTAATGATTTCCCTTTAGTCTATTTTCTGTCTCATTGGCCGTTTCCTTCAAAAACAAAATTGCTCATTTAAATTCTCGCGCCTCGGGGCATTCTGGTCTTCAAATATTGTTGGAAAGTGAAAGGATTAGGCAAAATATGCTTTTTTAAAATGTTAATATATTTTCTGGTTCACTTTCTCCTCTGAGGCCAATTAGAGAATTTCTGCTGGCTGCATTAATGTCAAACTGACATCCCCGGCTATAATTACACTGTGCTTGAAACCTAACTTTCACTTGTGGGTAGATGAGTGGTGCCTCGCAGTGACACACACACTCCGCTCTGCCAGCTTTTGATCATTTAATCATTGCTTGCTTTCTTTCACTCTTCTTTTTCCCCCCTTTTGCCTCCCCGGTTTCGCTGATGATCTCACCTTTTATTCTTTCTGTTGCAAAAATGCAGCGTTGTTTCATTATTCACCGGGTTCATTAGTGACATCATCCCTGCTCATGGCAGCGGCGGCAGCAGCATCGGGGGTGATGGGTGGTGGTGGTGGAGGGAGTTGGGGGTGGGGGGGATGGTCCCTTCAGGTGCAGATAGCATATGTACATTGTTTACTCGCTTGATTTCTGATTTACATTGTTTTTTGCATGCGTTACCACTGTGTTCTGTTGTTTTGTTTGTGGCGGCGGGGAGTGAGAGCTGTCAGGAAGCAGGATGTCATGTCGTGCTCGCGTGTCAGGACCACGGAGAGTTAATGATGGTTAATGCTTTCACAGCAAATCCGGAAAGCGTGTGGCAGACTACACTTGTCAATTTGGACTCATTTTTTTTTCTTTCTTTCCTTGTCAGTTTCCATGGAACCACTTCAGTCTAAACATCTGTGAGCTGGAAGAGGGGTTAGCACATTCACTGATGAGTAAAAGATGGTGGTTAAGCCCCTTCTGAAGAGAAACACCTTAGACCCTTCTCAGCTGAACAATTACAGGCCAATATCTGATTTACTGTTTTTAAGTAAAATTTTAGAGATTTTTTAGTCGATTAGCAAAAACAAGCAAAGCAAGCAAAATTTATTTATATAGCACCTTTCACAGACAGAAATCATGAAGTGCTTCACACAAGAAGATAAAAAAAAATCAAAGTAAAACCAAAAATGATATTAAAACAGAAAGCATCGAAGAATTAAAAACAAACATGCATCCTGAGTCTAACTAAAAGCCTGTTCGAAAAGCAGAGTCTTCAGCAGTTTTTTAAAGGAATCAACACAATTTAAACAACGAAAAGAAAGTGGGAGTTCATTCCACAGTCTTGGTGCAACAGACTGAAATGGTTGATCACCTCTGGTTTTAAAATGTGTGTGTGGAACATTCAGGAGCATTAAATTTGATGACCTTAGGTTTCGTGCAGAGATGTGAGGGACAATCAGATCACAGATGTATGAGGGGTCTTGACCATGTAAGGCTCTAAAAGTAAGAACTAACATTTTATAATTAACTTTAAAATGAACTGGCAACCAGTGAAGAGAAGATAAAACCGGAGTAATGTGTGCTCTTCTACTGGTGTGAGTTAAAAGCCTTGCAGCAGAGTTTTGAACAACTTGGAGACGGTCAAGCTCTCTTTTATTTAATAAAGTAAGAAGACTGTTGCTATAGTCCAAACGTGTTGCAATAAAAGCATGAATAATCATTTCCATATCATTCTTAGAGACAACTGATTTAAGTGTGGAAATGTTTCTCAGGTGAAAATAACAGCTTTTAATAAGTTTCCGGCAGTCAGTCTTCAGCGACATGGACGTATTCAGGACCACACCCAAGTTTCTGAGACTTGACTGCACAGATGAGGAGAAAACACCAATCTTTTGTCTGAACTGTGGGATAATATTGTCAGGTGCAATAATTGGGGTTTCAATTTTTTCTGAGTTTAGTGACAAATAATTGTCACTTAACCACTGCTTGATGGCAGTTAGGCAGTGTGTTAAGGAAGTGAGCTTTTGGAGCTCAGCGGGCTTAAAAGAGCAGTATAACTAGATATCATCAACATAGAAATGATATGATACATCATTGAACTGTCTAATTATCTGTCCTAAAGGGAGCATATATAAAAGGAACAGAATAGGCCCTAAAATGGAACCCTGGGGAACCCCACATGACAGCTCTGCAGTTTCAGACATGATATCATTTGCAAAAACACTAAAAGTTCAGAAATATAAGAAGAAAACCACTTTAAAACAGATCCAGACATGCCAACAAAATTTTACAATCTGCTAATCAATGTTTTATGATCAACAGTATCAAAAGCCGATGAAAGATCCAATAATACTAAAACTGTATCTTTTCCTGAGTCACCTGACATCATGATGGCATTTGTAACTTTCAGTAATGCCGTTTCTGTAGAGTGATTCTTCTGGAAACCAGACTGAAAGTTATCAAAGATTTTGGGTTCTGTCAGAAAAGAAGTCAGCTGCTCTGCAACAAGTTTTTCTAAATTTTTTGACATAAAAGGCAATTTAGAAAGTGCCCTATATTTTTTAAATAGTGAAGGATCTAGACTGGGCTTTCAAGATTTAGAATTGGCTCAATTGTGGCATGTTTGAAAAAGCTGGGAACCACACCAGTTGAAAGAGACAAATTAATAATTTCAACAACAGAAGGGCTGATACTGTCAAATACTTTGGTGAACAGAACAGTAGGAAGTACATCAACAGTACACAAGGAAGATTTCATTTTGCAAAGGAGGACATTGATGTCCTGTTGTCTAACAGTCTTAAAAGAGGACCAAGAATAAGGAGGCAAATCACCACCAGAGCAATGAGGAGCTGACGATGGGATGTTTGCCTGAATGTCTCTGACCTTATTGATAAAGAAATTAAGAAGATTATTACAGTCTGCCTCTGAAGATACAGGCACCAGGGGAGCAACAGGAAAAACCATCGTTCTGATGGTGTTAAACAAGATTTGTGAATTCTTCTTATTTAAGGATTTAAGCTGAGAAAAATATTCAGCTCTGGACCTTTTTATAAGTTCATTTAAAGAAGTCCTTAAATCCTTACGGTGAAGCCTGTGTACCTCAAATTCTGTTGTTTTTCAAAGTCGCTCAGTTTTTTGACAGTCTCTCAAAATTTCTGAATTCATCCAACAGGAAGACTTTTTGCACACAGCAATGTTGGTTTACATTGAAGCAACTTTATCAAGAATATCTATGCATTGGCTGTTAAAAGACTGCATATAAACCTCTGCATTCTTGTTCCTTATTAGTGAATCACAATCAAACAATGCAGAAAAATATACCTCGGTATTACTCATTACAATACGCCTCTTGGAGCTGATTTTCTGAGGGACTGGATCTAAAATTAAATTCAGGTCAAAGAAAACACAGCTGTCGTCACTCATTTGAACGTCTTGTACCTTAACATTTTTTTTTTTTTTTACATTTAGACCAATAGAAAATACTAAATCTAATATGTGGCCCTTTGTGTGAGTGGGTGTAGAAACATATTGGGTAAAACCAAAATTTTCTGTGGTTGACAGCAGATCTGCAGCCATGTTACATCTAACATCATCAGTATGAAGGTTAAAATCCTCAACAATTAAAACTTTCTGCAACTCAATAATAGCAGATAAAAAAAAATCAGTAAAATCAATAAGAAAGGTGTCAGAAGGACCAAGGGGTCAGTATATTAAAACACAGTAAAAGATGTTAACAGAACCAACCTTAATCATCTGATACTCGAAAGAAGACAAGTCCTCGGAGCTTAATGCTCTGCACTGGAATTTGTCCTGATAAACTGCAGCAAGTCCTCTGCCACAACCTGAAAGCCTAGGAGATCAAATTGTGCAGCAACCTGCAGGACAGAGTTTGTTCAAGTGGATAAATTCATTCTCCTTTTGCCTTTTTACATGACCTTTTAATATGTGAGAAATATCAGTTTGGTTTTTTTGGCTAACCACAGTACAGAGTCCAAGTTGGTCAAGATTCTAAATGGCCTCACATCAAATATAGCTCATAATAAGCCTTCAGTTCCAGTGCTACTGGACTTAACTGCAGCCTTTGATGGACAACTCATTTCTTTAAGATTATCAGGGGGCTTTCACACCTAACCTGGGTGTCTACTAAAACATGGAATGAATGGTACAGTACAGAACGTTCCATCTGTGTTCCGCACATGTTCCGTACATGTTCTGTACAGGATGTCTGCCGGTCCTGCCTGCTGTCAGTTCTATGTCAGTATGCCTTCGTCATTAGCCACAGTCCACACTTGGCATGTTCCGTACATGACGGCTGTAAATAAGCACAATTATTAATAAATGAATAAGAATAAATGCAATAAGAAATTAAGCAACATACCATAAGTAGTGATGGGCAAATGATACTGAGGTTTCGAAGCTTGTGGCACTCTACAGTGGAACTTGTATCAAAGCACTAATGTCACGTGACCGATGATGTCCGAAGCTTCAAACCTTATCACTGCTTCACTTTACGCTTCATTGGTTCAATATGTTTTTGAAGTCTTCATCAAAACTTTCATCACAAATGCTTTATAAACAGTCTCTGATGCCTCTGATGATTTTCTAACATTCCGTATGGATGTACAGAATCAGTATCACAGAACATGTAGGGACCACTAGTATATGGAATATTAGCTAGGGGAGGTTCCGTATGTAACGTTACATGTACATGTTCATAACTAACTTGACACCGCTAGCTAGTAGGCCCGCTTTGTACAGAACATGTACAGAACGCATATAGAACAAACGTAGCAGGACTACTAGCATTCCATAAGGAGCGTTCTATATCTAACATTGCATGTACATGTTCATAACACATTTGACACCACTAACTAGTAGGGCCCCTAGTAGGACCGCTCCGTACGGAACACGGAAGGTACATGGATGGAATATTCCACATAGAATGTGGACGGAGCACAGATGGAACGTTCCGGATGTAACATGGACAGAATGTTCTGTACTGTACCATTTTTTCCATGTTTTAGTAATCTCCCCTAACCTGTTTGGTTCGGACTTTCCAGTTTGAAGTGGCTATTGATACGTAAGCCATAGTCCAATACGCATTGTCTATTGCTACAGAATTGCTGATCAATCTCACAAAACCTTTTCAGATCAACTCCAAGTCAGCTGCCACTGTGGCTTAGATAAATAGTATGGTGGACCTGTGATTGGAAGGTTGCTACTTTGCGTCTTGCTTTTGGCACCTTGCTCACAACATTTTACTTGATATGAGATGGAATTTAGAATTAAAATTAAGAGGTTAGCCTTAGGATTTGAGAGTCAGTAAGGTTAAAAAGGTATTTAACCTGTTGAACTCTGTTCAACTTCCCTAAAAACGCCTAAAAATAACATGCCCAAAGTAAATCAAAAGCTGTTCTTCAACCCTTTGCAGCATCTTCATGGGGTTAATCTCATTTAAAAGAAAACACTCTGAATTTTTTGGCAAAACAGTCACTGCACGGTGGCGCAGTGGTTTAGCACTGTGGCAGGACAGTTTACCCTTGGCCGGGGGATCGCGGGGATCATGAGATCGTGGGTTCGATCCCAGCCCCCGACCAACAGTGAGCTGTGTGGAGTTTGCATGTTCTCCCCGTGTTGCGTGGGTTTACTCCGGGATTTCTCCGGTTTCCTCCCGCATACCAAAAACATGTAGGTTTAGGGCGCTCGCGCATGCAGCAACCAGCAGCCGGTGGCTTGTCACCAGACTGCAAACCAAATCTACCTACGGGTACAAATAAGTAACAAAAAAAAAAAAAAAAAAAAATCTCTTTAAGTGCTTCTGCCACTGAGTAACAAGAAAGTTCGCCTGGGTGTTTTTCTAGATACAAATGCTTGCAAATAACATACAGCTGCCAGATACTGTCTGGAAAACACAACAGAAATGTAGAACCAAATGTTTTCAAGCTCAGGTCAAAATTTTGTAAAAATACCACAAAAAATGAATATATTACACAGCTTTTTTCTCAGGTTGTAACAAGGCTGTGTCTGTACTGGAAGACCGGAAATACAGCTTTTTTTTTTTTTCAGTGCGCACTGAGACGCACTAAGATGCAGAGACGTGACTGCCCGCGGAATTCACAGAGTTCAAGGGGTTAAATAGATATTAATTAAAATTTTGAAACGAATAAATGCTTCAGATTTTTGCACCTGTAGCAAGAATTCTATGGGTCATGTTCTGTATCCATAGTCACTACCTTTTCAGTTCGGTTCGGACCAAAATTTTAGGATTGAAAGCTCCCCTGAACCATGGTCTGCACCAAAGAGCTGAAATTCGGTTTGGCAAACAGAGGTGGTCTCGGTCTGGATCAAACTGAACCTTGGTTTGGTTCATTTAGAGCATGAAAGCAATTTTCAGAAAGGTTTGGGCTTTTGGACCAAACATAGGAAGTTAAGGCAGCGGATAAGAGAGAAAATGAGCCGCGGCATGACTGGGAGAGAGGGAGAGATCCAGATTTTTATTTAAATATGGTCCGTTAGCGGTATAAATAGTCAATTAAAATAAACTCATAAAAATGCAGAAACTTACCAGATATTTTCGAAGGGGATGTGACGGAAAGTAGTGAAATATTAGAGGAGCAATGCTATTGTCGTAATTGGGGCACGGCCAGGGACTGTGCCCACACTTCATGTTCATTTTAGTCTTTGCCTTTTCACAGTATCATTATGATTATGATTATCGTTTGCATTAATTGTCCAGTGTCTTCCTCTGTTTGGCCCTGTGTCTGTGTGTATATCTGTTTACCTATTGTTCAAACTCCCAATGTTTTCTGTATCCCTAGCCACTGCCCTCTCTGTATTTCTCTGTATGTTGTCCTGCATGTTCATTGTCATGTCTCTTGTGCATTCCCTGTCTGAGTGTCAGTGTAGCCCTGCCCATCATGTCTCTTTCACCATGTGCCATTGATTTAACCCTGATTATTCACCTAGCTGTCTCAAGTTTGTAATTTATCAGTTTCCCTATTTATGTCAGTTTGTACCTGTTCTGTCTGGTGTCATAGTCATTTGTTCCCATGGTTTCTTCGTGCTCAGTCCAGTTCCATGTAAGTTTATGCACCATTATGTTTTCTATTCAGCCCCTGTGCTGTTGTTATTTTGTTCCCTAGTTCTGAGTTTGTTAATAAATTATCATTTTGCATCATACCCTGCCTGTGCCCATGAGTTTGTCCTTGATATTTTCATCTGCCCGGAGGGCGGATTCTGACAGCATGACAGCAGCATACCTGGACTCAGCAGGCAGAAGGAGGTTGGCAGCCAGTGCTCCCAGTGTGGATGAGCTGTGGGCAGCTCAGTTTATCCAAGACTTCGTTTCTGAAACCCATGCCTCCTGCATGCCAGAGGAGGCCCTGGAGAGTCTGAATGCTGTGGCTGGGATAGTGGAGGTGCACCCCGGTCTGCGGAGCTACCCCAAACTGGCGGGACTACTGGCCACCATCTCCAACCTCCGCCGGACATATCACGGGCTGGTGAGGAATTTAACTGGGGCACCGGAATTTGTGTCTACGATGCAGCATCCCCTAAATCCAGCTTCTGATTCTCCTTCACCACTCACCAGCCTCGCAGCCACGCCACAGGTGGGGGAGGTGTTCACCCAAGACGCCAGAGACTGTGCCGATGAGACACATTGGCACAGTGTGTCGATGTGTCTCATCGACACACTGGCCAGGGCCAGTGTGGCCAGTGTGGCCAGGGCCAGGGCCAGCGTCCCCTGGCCCCAACACCTTCAGCCTCTCCTCACTTACCAACTCCACTTCGCTCCCCACCTCCAGTGTCATTCCCACCCCGCTGTGCTCCCCCTGTGCCTGCTCCATGTCATCATCAACCTCCAATGTCGCTCCCACACCGCAGTCAACCACCATGACCGACTCCCTTGACAACTGAAACACCAACTCCCATGACAGCTGATACGCTGGCTCCCATGGCAGCTGCAATGCCGGTTCCCATGGCAGCTGTAGTGCTGGCTTCATGTCATTCCCAAGCTGCAGTGCCAGCTCCCACCTCTGCTACACGGGGGCCCCTGCTCGCTGATGCATGTGAGAGCACTTCATCTGCTGTTCCTCCAGTGTCTTCAAGGGTGGTCATCACCTTTTCAGCTACAGTGTCATCGGAGTCCTCGCCAGCAGAGGAGCGGGAGTTAAGGCAAGTACTCTTTTTAGTATTTATAATATCATTGCTAAAATGGCCTTGTCTTGCTCCTAGTGGGGAGACCCAGTTGCAGTTTCCATCTGCTTCTGAGCTCTTCCCGCCGGGCTCTTCTGCTGGCTATTGTGTGGGCCTGACACCTACTTGTGTCTCTTCCTCCCTGTCTGAGGTGGCTGCATCAGGGATGAAGGAGCACCCCTCAATGCTTGCTTCCACTGTAGTGCTTGTACCTGCTCCAGCAGTCCCCAAGGTTCACGCCGCTGCTCTAGCAGTCCCCAAGGTGCACACCACTGCTTCAGCAGTCCCCAAGATGCACGCTGCTGCTTCAGCAGTCCCCGAGGTACATGCCACTGCTTCAGCAGTCCCGGAGGTGCACATCACTGCTTCAGTACTTTCTGTCATCGACGTCCCCCAGCAGCAGCTTCTCAGTGTGGTCAGCGCTCCTCAGTCATCTCCCAGTGGGGTCACCGCTAATCAGTCGCTGTTAGCCCCGGTGTTGAAGGTTTCTCAGGTACTGTCTCTAGAGCAAAAGACTCCACTGTTGCTACCTCTAGAGCGAGAGACTTCTATGTTATTTTCTGTGCAAAGAACTCCACTGTTACTATCTGCTGATCTCACAGATCCTATGTTGTTATCTATAGAGCAAAAGATTATCATGTTGTTTCCTCCAGAGCAAATAGCTCCCATGTCACTTTCTGAGATTAAAAGCTCCATGTTGATACCTCCTGAGTGTGAGATTTCCATGCTGTCATCACCTCCTGAGCGCAAAAATTCCTTGTTGTCATCCCCAGAGTTTGAGTTCTTTCTTGCCTTCTCCAGAGGTTAGTTTCAGAGGGTAAGTTTTCATGTCATTATCTCCTCAGTGTAATGCTTCGGTGTTGTTATCTCCCATGATAAAGGCTCTTTTGCAATTGGTATCTGATCCCTGTGCTTCTGCCGCTCCATGTTCACCCGTCTGGTGGCCTTTGGACTTTGGTAGGCTACCTGACGCACCTTGTTCATCCGTTCGGTGGCCCTTGGACTTTGGTAGGCCACCTGACGCACCGTGTTTCTCTGTCTGGTGGGCCTTGGACTCTGGTAGGCCACCAAATATATCATGTTCCTCCTACTGGTGGTCGTGGGACTTTGGCCAACCATGGGATGGACATTGTTGTCCTTGCTTATGTTCTTGTTTTTCCCACTGTGCCTTGCCCCCTCCCCCTGCCCATTTTGGTGTTACCATTGTTTTTTTGTTGTTGTTGTTGTTTAGGGGTGTCTGGAATCCACCCCTTAAAGGAGAGATTATGTCATAATTGGGGTACGGCTAGGGACTGTGCCCACACTTTGTTGATTTTAGTCTTTGCCTTTTCTCAGTATCATTATTATTGTGATTATCATTACACTGGTCAACACCAAATTTATTGTCTAAGTTTTTTTTTAGCTGATTTAGGACAATTTTGATGTGCTGAATCCAAAAATCACATTTGTTTTGCTCAATCGGGTCAACTTTTTGAATTATGGCCACATGTTATTTTATACGTTTTTGTTTACATGTATGGGTATTTTTGCTTTATATGATGCAAAATTCTGAGAACTTTTTCTCCGTAGGATTGCTGGACTCACCCTCAGAGATAGGATGAGGAGCTCAGTCATCTGGGAGAGGCTCAGAGTAGAACCGCTGCTCCTCCACATTGAAAGGAGTCAGTTGAGGTGGTATGGGCATCTGATTAGGATGCCTCCTGGACGCCTCCCACTTGAGGTGTTTCAGGCACGTCCCACTGGGAGGAGACCCCGGGGCAGACCCAGGACACGGTGGAGAGACTGTCTCCCAGCTGGTCTGGGAACGCCTTGGTATCCTCTCTGAAGAGCTGGAGCAGGTGGTGAGGGAGAGAGAAGTCTGGGCTTCTCTGCTTGAACTGCTGCCTCCGCGACCCGGACCTCCGGAAAAGCGGTAGAAGATGGATGGATGGATGGATGGATGATGCAAAATTCTTTTTTATGTCTTGACATTCTCTGAATTTTGAACAATGATGACGCAACATTCAATTTACATGTACTTTCCTTTATATAAAGGTAAGTACATGCACAGTACTAAGTAAGTACAGGTTTTTACTTAGCACCTGATCGAGAGAAACAGATGTCATCTTCAGATTCAGTGGTGCAAAATTGTCTTAAATCAGTTGAAAAAACACAGACAACTTACAAAAAAAATATTTTTGTAACCCTGTGTTATCATTATCATTTGCATTAATTGTCCTGTGTCTTCCTCTATTTGGCCCTGGGTTTGTGTTTATATCTGTTTACCTATTGTTCAAACTCCCCATGTTTTACGTTCCCCTAGCTACTGCCCTCTCTGTATTTCTCTGTATATTGTCCTGCATGTTCATTGTCATGTCTCCTGTGCATTCTCTGTCTGGTGTCATAGTCATTTGTTCCCGTGGTTTCCTCATGCTCAGTCCAGTTTTATGTAAGTTTATGCACCATTATGTTTTCTGTTCAGTCCTCGTGCTGTTGATATTTTGTTTCCTAGTTCTGAGTTTGTTAAAAAATTATCGTTTCGCATCATACCCTGCCTGTGCCCATGAATCCTTCTTTTACACTCTCATCTGTCCGGAGGACGGATTCTGACAGCTAGCTGAAAATCATCACAGCTGATGAGAAGGGCAAACGTAATCTTGGGCAATATTCTAGCCTTACTAAACTAGTTCACCAATTAATATGATGGAGTCTGAACCAGTTTCCACTGAAAGTGCAGTTACCAATGTGTCGAGAGCTGCAGAAAACACCTCCAATGGTGAGTAGCACACTTGCTAACTGCAGCATCTGTGCTAACTACATAAACATTGTCATAATAACAATACATCAGTGCATTACATAAAGTTGTTTGGCCTGCTTGGATAAAGAGTGGTGTGAAACCAAACCTAACAGGACCAAATGTGGACAGTGTAACAAAATAAAAACTTTAGTCCGGACTTTGGTGCGGACTTTCAGGTGAGAAAATGCCCTTAATAATTTCATTCGCCTTTCTGGTTCAGCTTTAAAAGGATTCAGTCTTATTTCACAGAGAGTTCTTTGTAAACATTGAGGGTCAGTCATCCAAAACCTATAAAATAAACTCTGGTGTTCCCCAGGGTTCAATGTTAGGTCCATTCCTTTTTAATATTTATATAAGCATTTGGAGCTGCTATAGTATTGATTGATTGAAAGATTCAATTCAATTCAATTCAATTCAACTTTATTTATATAGCGCCATTTCACAACAACAGTCATCTCATAGCACTATCAACTGTAGGGAGGACCCCCACAGTTGCAGAAAGACCCCAGCAATCAGGCGATCCCCTGTGAGCAAGCACTTGGCGACGGTGGAGAGGAAAAACTCCCTTTTAACAGGAAGAAACCTCCAGCAGAACCAGGCTCAGGGAGGGGCAGTCATCTGCTGCGACTGGCTGGGGGGTGAGGGGATAGAGAAGAAGAAAAGAACAGACATGTAGAGAGCAAACAGCACGATGGGGACTCAATCTATGGGAGAGAACAAACAAATGTTAATGACCAGCAAAAAAAAAAATATTTCATAGAGAGTGAGGAAAGGAGTGAGGCCCAGTGCATTACTGGAGGTCCCCCGGCTGACTAAACCTATTAGCAGCATAACTAAGGGAGGGTTCAGAAAACACATGATCCCTCCCTAATTGTAGGCTATATCAAAAAGGTAGGTTTTAGCCCTATTCTTAAAAACAGAGATCGAGTCTGACTCCCGAATCCAGATTGGCAGCTGATTCCACAGGAGAGGAGCTTGATAACTGAAGGCTCTGCCTCCCATTGTACTTTTGGAGATTCTAGGTATTACAAGTAAACCTGCATTTTGGGAGCGTAGTGCTCTGTTAGGATGATACGGTAGTATCAGATCTTTTAAATAAAAAGGAGCCTGATTGTTTAGAGCTTTGTAAGTAAGAAGAAGGATTTTAAACTTAATTCTAAACTCTATGGGAAGCCAATGAAGGGAGGCCAGAACCGGAGAGATATGATCTCTCTTTCTAGTACCTGTTAAAACTCTTGCTGCAGCATTTTGGATCAGCTGAAGACTTTTTAAAGATGTTTTAGGACAACCTGATAATAAAGAATTACAATAATCTAATCTCGAGCTAACAAAAGCGTGGATCAGCTTCTCAGCATCACTCTGAGACAAGATGCTCCTAATCTTGGCAATATTACGCAAATGATAGAAGGCAGTCTTAGAAACAAATTTAATATGTGAATTGAAGGACAAATCCTGATCAAAAATAACTCCAAGGTTCCTCACAGAGCTATTAAGAGAAAGAGTAACTGCATCCAAACTGAAAGTTTGATTTGGAAAGGAATTTCTAAGGTTTTTTGGACCAACAAGAATGACTTCAGTCTTATCTGAATTTAATAGCAGGAAATTACAAGTCATCCAAACTTTGATTTCCTTAAGACAGGCTTCTAACTTGGCTAATTGATTAGTATCATCTGGCTTCATTGACAGGTATAATTGTGTGTCATCTGCATAACAGTGAAAATGTATACAGTGCTTTCTAATAATGTTGCTTAACGGAAGCATATATAAACTAAAAAGAGTAGGGCCAAGCACAGATCCCTGTGGAACTCCATGACTAAGCTTTGAGCTGAGAGAAAACTCATCATTTACATGAACAAACTGGAACCTATCAGATAAATAAGATCTAAACCACTGCAACGAAGTTCCATTAAGTCCAACATAGTGTTCTAATCTATCAAGTAGAATATTATGATCAATAGTATCAAAAGCTGCACTAAGATCTAAAAGGACAAGTACAGAAACTAGTCCATTATCAGATGCAATGAGGAGGTCGTTAGTGACCTTCGCTAAGGCTGTTTCAGTGCTATGATGGATTCTAAACCCAGATTGAAACTCCTCAAATAAACCATTTCCCTGCAGGTGGTCAAATAATTGCATAGCAACAACTCTAAGATTTTTGAAATGAAAGGGAGATTAGAGATTGGTCTATAGTTAGCTAAAGCTCCTGGATCTAGCGTTGGCTTTTTGAGTAAGGGTTTAATTACAGCCGTTTTAAAAGCCTGCGGTACATGGCCTAAAGTTAATGAAGAATTGATTATATGAAGAATAAAGCTACCAATAAGTGGGAAGACTTCTTTAAATAACCTGGTAGGAATAGGGTCTAAAAGACAAGTTGAAGGTTTGGATGAGGAAACTATTTTGTCTAACTCACAAAGGTCGATTGGAGTAAACTCATCAAGACAGACATCAATAGAAGGAGTTGTAGTAGTTAAAGTATTTAAGTTAACTGTGGGAAGAATCTGATTGATTTTATCTCTGATGGATGAAATTTTATTATTGAAAAAGTTCATAAAGTCCTGACTAGTAAGCTCTAAGGGGATGCTAGGATTGACAGAGTCCTGACTCTTTGTCAACCTGGCTACAGTACTGAAAAGAAACCTGGGATTATTCTTGTTCTCTTCTATTAATGCAGAGTAATAACTCGTTCTAGCTTTTCTAAGAGATTTTTTATAAATTAAAAGATGATTTCTCCAAGCTAAATAGATTTCATCTAAATTAGTAGAGCGCCATTTTCTTTCTAATTGACGAGTCTTCTGTTTTAAGCTACGAGTTTCTGTGTTGAACCAAGGAGTTAAAAATCTCTGATTAGACTTTTTCTTTTTTAAGGGGGCCACCAAGTCTAGAGCCTGATGTAGAGAAGCTGAAACACTATCCACCATGTTATCAATTACAGAAGGAGCAAGCTGTCTATAGCTTATTTCCGTTGTGTTGACACATGGCATAGAGGAAACAATCTGCATAAATTTGGAAACAGCATCATCTGAGAGGCATCTACTGTGATAATATTTTTCTTTAGGAGCCAAATAGTCAGAAATAGTAAAATCAAAGGTTAACAGACAATGGTCTGACAGTACAGGGTTATGAGGAGACACTACCAGATTTTCTATTTCTATGCCATATGTCAGAACAAGGTCCAATGTATGGTGGAGGTAATGAGTAGAATTTCCTACTTTCTGAGAAAACCCAATCGAGTCTAATATTGAATTAAAAGCCACATTAAGGCAGTCACTATCTACATCCACATGTATATTAAAGTCCCCTACTATAATTATTCTATCAGATTTCAGCACTAAATCAGCTAAGAAATCAGGAAATTCGGATAAAAATTCTGAATAGGTTGATGGGGGACGATAAACTATGGCAAATAAAATTGGGTTTAACCTGGAATTGCTAAAGTGCCCAATACTGAGGACCAGGCCCTCAAAGGAATTATAACATGTTTTTTGCTTTACATTAACTAATAATTTGGAATGGTAAATTGCTGCTACTCCTCCTCCACGACCAGAACTTCTGGGATTTTGACAGTTTAAATAACCAGAGGGAGTTGATTCATTTAAACCAACATAATCCTCTTGTCCTAACCAAGTCTCTGTAAGGGAAATTAAATCAATCTGATGATCAATTAACAGATCATGGACTAACAGAGACTTGGGAGTTAGAGACCTAATATTTAATAAACCACATTTAATTTTTAAATTATGAGGAGGAACAGAGGCCAAATCATTCAATTTAGAGGCTTTATGTTTAATTTGAGTTTTACCAATATTTTGCTTTATCACTTTGGGATGCTTATACATTATATTTTTATTTATTTTGGAGGGAGCAGACAACGATTCTCTGATGGGGAAGACAGGGGCTAAGCTGAGGGGTGGCGGATGAAGAGGAGCTGCAGAGAGGCGTGTAAGACTGCGACTCTGCTTCCTGGTCCCAACTCTGAGTAGTCAGGGTTTTGGAAATTTGGATAAAAAAGATGCCAGATTGTTAGATAAATGAGAAGCACCATCCAAAGTGGGATGAATGCTGTCTCGTCTCATAAGACCAGGTTTTCCCCAAAAAGAGCTCCAATTGTCAATGTAGCCCACGTCATTTTTAGGACACCACACAGACAGCCAGCGGTTCAAGGATGACGAGCGACTAAACATGTCATCACTGGTCAGATTGGGGAGGGGCCCAGAGAATACTACAGTGGCAGACATCGTTTTTGCAAAGTCACACACCGATTCTACATTAAGTTTCGTGACTTCCGACTGCCGGAGACGGATGTCATTAATGCCGGCGTGAATAACAATTGTGGAATATTTACAGTTACTTTTAGCCAGCATTTTCAAATTTGACTCGATGTCGCCTGCTCTGGCCCCAGGAATGCATGTGACTATGGCCGCTGGAGTCTCTAGGTTCACGTTTCTGACTACAGAGTCGCCAATGATCAGAGTTTTTTCCTCAGCGGGTGTGTCGCTGAGCGGGGAAAAACGATTAGAAACGTGAACAGGTTGGTGGTGAACCGGGGCTTTGCGACTAGGCTTCCTTCTCACCGTCACCCACCCAGTCTCCTCGCTGCAGAGGAGAGCCGGGGAACCGGTGACAGGGGGACCTAAGCTAGCTAGCTCCGCTGCAGCTAATGGGCGTCCGTCAAGATTAACTGGCGCAGACGGTGTTTCAATGCAGCGGAGCCGGGATTCCAAATCAGACAACCTCGCCTCGAGCGCCTCAAAAAGACAACATTTATTACATTTACCGTTATCACTAAAAGAGGCAGAGGTGTAGCTAAACATCTGACAGAGAGAGCACACCAGAGGAGGAGAGGAAAGAGAGCTAGTAGCCATAGCTAGTGGCTCGAGAGCTGGAGAGCAAACCACACAGGCAGACAGCAAAACAGGAAGTGACGATACGTTACCACAAGGAAGTGACGATCTCGAAAAGAGCAGTAATAATAATAATAATAATGATGATGATGATAATAACAATAGTAATGATAATAATAATGATAATGAACAAAAGTGGGTGGTTGGTTTAGGCTGCTTTCACACCTAACCAATCTGGTCCGGATTTGCAGACTTTTCAATTTAATCAGGACCAAACTTTTTCCCCCCTGTCCTGTCAGGCAGCTAGGTAAGCAGAACAGAGATCTGTTACCCTTATTGTGCCAAAACAGATTTACTTTGCCAAAAGGAGCTTTATACAGTACCTAACTATGTACTGTATATTGTTGTAAACTCGTCCTGTAATAACTTTTAATACTTTATTTAAATTATTTTCCCGGCCAGACACACGGCCACCCCGGGACAGGCCCCCCGTGGTCGGGGCACAGCCAGCCACCAAAGGCACCAAGGAGAGCAAGCCACTGCCCACCACCCCTCAGGTTATAGCGGGGACCAGAGAGAATAAGCGGGGACCAGAGAGAATTGAATTCAGCCAATTGATTACTTGAGGAGGCAGACATTCTCTCCAGGCTAATATAATCTAATAGTAAATTATTATAGTGAGTCATGCATAAATTATTTCTTGATTTCCAATTCATGAGGATAGTTTTCTTTGTGATGCATAAGGCAGTGAGAACCATGTGTGACATCCTTTCCTCTATATTTATTTCACTTATACCACCTAATATGCAAAGTGTGGGTGAGGATGGGACACGATACCCAAGGCATGACGACAGGTTCTCACATGTCTTTTGCCAGAACTTTTGAACTGGTGCACAGGACCACATAGCATGCATATAGCTATCTGGAATGTTGCTGGTGCAGTCGAAGCAAATATTTGTGTGACTCAGGCCCATTTTGAACATCCTTTGTCCAGTGTAATGAATTCTATGTAGAACGTTATACTGTATGAGTTGTAAATTAGAGTTTTTAGTCATCTTAAGTGTATACATATTTGTGTCCAGAAGCTTTCATCCTTATTGATCGATAAGTCTGTCTCCCATTTTGATATTGGAAGAGATACTGACTCATCCAGTTTTGATAATAGTCTGTATATTTTCGATATCAATTTAGGGGAACAAAGATTTAGAAACTCTGCCACCTTAACTGGTACCTCTAAATCTGTCTGATTAAGATTGAATCTTGCTTTTATTATGGATTTAAGCTGTTGGTACTCAAGAAACTTTTTATCGCTGATATCGTACTGTGACACTAATTCCTGAAATTGGATAAAATTTCCACCTTGAATAAGATGCTCTAAGTTTTTTATTCCCTTGTCTTGCCATAGTGGAAAGTTTAACACCCTCTTTTGTTGCACAATATCAGGATTATTCCAAATGGGTGTGAGTTTACAAGGGACAAGCGAAGACCCCGTTATTTTTAAAAAAAATTCCACCACGCTGTCAGAGGAGCTGATATTAATGCTTTTAAAACAGTCATAGCATTTAATACAGGGACTCATAAAAGGTAAGTCAGAGATATTTAGCGACCCACAGAGAGCCTGTTCAGCATCTAATCATGGGGTTCCTAGTGGGGTTGATTTTGTCCATTTACAAACAAACTGCAGTCTATTGGCTAAGAAGTAATTTAAAAAATTTGGTAGATCTAAACCTCCGCAGTCTTGATTTTTTTTTTTTTTTAAGAGTTTTTAGACTGATCCATGATGGTTTATCCTTCCATAAAAAATTTACTTATATTTGAGTCTAGAGACTTAAACCGGGCCATAGCTGGTTGGGTAGGAATCATTGAGAACAAATAGTTGATTTTAGGAAGGACCATCATTTTAACGGTTGCAACTCTTCCCATTAGTGATATAGGTAGTGTCCTCCAGCGCGTAAGGTCGTCTTGTATTGCTTTTAAAAGGGGAATATGATTTAGTTGTAATAACTCTGAGATCCTGGGGGAAATATCTATTCCTAAATATTTAATATTACCTGATTGTATTAGAATAACGGATGTATCTGAGAAATTACAGTTTATAGGTAAAACTGTTGATTTACCTCAGTTAATAGAGTATTCTGATAATGATGAAAATTGATCAATGAGTGCCACTGTCTGAAGAAGAGATCTTTGTGAGTTTTCAAGGAAAATCAATACATCATCAGCATAAAGACTTATGTTCTTTTTCTTCAGTTTGGATACATCTGATATCAACATTCTGTCGTATGGCTGCTACTAATGGTTCAATAAAGATGGTTAAAAAGTGAAGGAGAGAGTGGACACCCCTGCCTAGTACCTCTCTGGAGATTAACGCTTTGGGAAGTCTGACCATTTGTTCAGACAGACATAGTTGGACAGGTACATAGTGTTTTAATCCAGTTTATGAAAGATGAACTAAACCCAAACTTATTTAACACCATAAAAAGAAATTTCCATTTAACACGGTCAAAGGCTTTCTCTGCATCCAGAGATAAAATTGTAGTTTCTAAGTTATTGATCTTACAGTACTCTATTAAATTAAATAGCCTGTGTGTATTATTAGCCGAGTGCCTACCCCTGATGAAACCTGTTTGATCTGGATGTATAATAACCGGAATTATCCTTTCCAGCCTTTTGTCGAGAGCTTTGCAAATTATTTTAAGATCAACATTAATAAGTGAGATGGGACAGTAGCTGGATGGAAGCATAGGTTCTTTTCCAGGTTTAAGGAGCAGGATAATACTAGCCAAATTCATATTTGGAGGGATTATATTATCTTCTTTAATTTGGTTCACCATTTTAAAGAAAGTAGGTGCCATCACAGGCCAGAATTCTTTATAAAATTTTACTGGAAAACCATCTGGTTCTGGAGCCTTGCTGTTTGGGATGTACTTAAGTGCCTCCTGGAGTTCAGACACCAGAAGAGGAGCATCCAGAGCTGCAATCTGCTCATTATTTAATCGTGGTAAGTTAATATCATCCAAAAATGTATTCATCTCTGAGTCAGATGGGTTAATCTGAGATGACTAGAGGTTTTCATAAAACTTTCTAAAGGAGTTAGGAGTTAGAAATAATAAGTGTTCACTTCTTCCTTCTCCCTTTCGAACAATGTATACTGTTACTTTATTGCATTTGTCATTTGTTTTGTTTTTGTTTTACTTTTTTGTTTGAAATAAAGTCTCTCTCTCTCTCTCTCTCTCTCTCTCTCTCTCTCTCTCTCTCTCTCTCTCTTCAGGCTCATGGGTAATATTTCCAGTCATATCCTTAATAGAGTGGATTGTTGTTTTTTCTTTGTTCAATCTAAGCTGGTTCGAAAGATATCGCCCCGATTTATTACTGTGTTCAAACTTCTACAGACGCAGACTAATACAGTCTTTGTATTAAAAACTGTGTTCTTTTGTTTGTAATTTCTTTTAATTCCAGCTTTAATTTTTCTCAGATTAAGTGCCTGTTCCAGTGGAGAAATGGCACAGGTCATCTCCAGTGATTTAATTTTCTGTTCTAACTCCAGTACCTGTGCTTTTTCTTTTTTATTCTTATACGAACAGTAAGAGATTATTTTACCTTACATGACCGCTTTTGCTGCTTCCCAAAGAACACACGGGGATATTCCTGGCACATGATTATATTCCAGATATTATTCCCACTCTTTATTAAAGTAGGTAATGAAGTCTTTGTCTTTTAGTAGTGATATATTAAATTTCCAGCTCCTAGTTTCCCTTGTAGCTTTCCTATTTACTAGTGTAAGAGATACTGGATGGTGATCGCTAATAGCTTGATTTGAACATATTTCAGTGTCTGTGATGTCCCTCACAATAGAGTTACTGGCTAAAAAGAAATCTAGATGTGAATGTGAACTATGAACTGATGAAAAAAGTGTATTCCCAAAGAGTTGGATGAAGAGAACGACATTCATCGCAAAAACCAAAATCATTCATGTATTGTTTGAGAGTGTCAGTTGCCTGCCATTTTCAATAATTCCCCAATGTACTGAGCCTGTCGATTACAGAGTTTAATACCAGGTTGAAGTCCCCTCCTATTATGAGTGTAGTGTCCAAGTGCTCAGGAAGAGAAGTGAAGAAAATATGAAAATAGGATGGGTCATCAACATTTGGGCCATACACGGTTGCAATACAGAGATCCAAATTTTGAACTGAGATTTTTAATATTACAAATCTACCTTCTGGATCTGTTATGGTGTTATTCACAACAAAGTTTATTCTTCTGTTTACCAATATAGCTAAGACCCTTTGTTTAGAATTAAAGCCAGCTGAGTACATGTGGGGGAATTCCGGGGAGGTTAGCGTGTCTATATATGACTTAGAAACATGTGTTTCCTGTAATAAGACAAAGTCTGCCTGTAGATCCTTCAGTTGATTAAAAACTTTTAGCCTCTTCTCCCTGGTACCAATTCCACATATGTTCCACGTGACAAACTTAAATGTGGACATGTTTTCACTAACTGGTTATGTACTAAAGACTAACTAAATGTGCCTATGTGATTATATGTCCGTAATGTATGCATATGTGTGTATATGTATGTTGTGTGTAAAATATATACCTACGCATGTATGCTTGGGTGTGCGCGCATGATGTCTCTGTTCCATTTGGTGTATGGACTTGGGTGCATGTACTTAGTTATTTCCTATAAACCAGAAGTATGAAAGAAAACGGATATAAAGGTTAGTAAATGGTGAAAAAATGCAGATAACATACAACAACAACCTAACAACTTCAACAAAATTAGTTACAACAATCAAACAACAACCTCAGCAGAAAAGAAAAAAACATTTTGACAAATGTTAACAAATTAAACCAAGATTGAATAAGAGACCTGCACAAAATTAAACTCTTTTTCCACCTGTAGCTAAGAAAACAAAATAGGCTCTAGAATAACCAGGGCATTGTAGTTTAATCTATAAACAGCTTGCCATCTATATTCAATCTGTCCACAGAGACAATAGCTCATTTACCTTCTTGGATGTTTTGTTTCCGAATGGGAAAAAGCTTCCTTCTTCTTTCCAAGATTTCCTGTGGAAACTGATCATTTGGTGTTTTTAAGCTGTCTGCCCTGCCTCTGTACCAAAATTTTTTTGCTTGAAATGGTCTAATTTGGCAACAATAGGTACTGTATGGGACATTTATTCTAGGGATTTTTTCTTTTTTGCCCATTTCAGTGGACTTGGTGGAAGGTAACTGATTTTGTGACTTTGGCAGACAATTTCAGTTGCGTGGACATAAATTCCTGGACCAGCTGTTCTGGATTTTCATTATTTTTTCAGCATTTCTGGAAAAAACAAAGTTATCTCTCATGCTGTGTGATTGCAAATTAAGAACTGTTTCTTTCATCTTCCTGTTCTCTCTTTCAACAACGCCAAGTCGTGTGGTTAGCGTGTTTACTGACTTTTTCAAACTATTGTTTTCCTCGAAGAGAGAAACGAGCTACGCCTGACTGTATTCCAGACTCTCATGCATGCTCTGGAATTCTTTATGGAGCAGCTCTACTAACGCTAGTCTGCCATTCATGCTGGTAAGTTTATTTTCAATAGAAAAAAGGATGTCACGAACCTCGGAGCCGTCTCATGATTTCTCGGGTGTTATTTTCGGTGAGTCAGCTTCGTACGAAAAAAGAAAGCTAGAAACCGTGAGTTAATGGATTAATTACATAAAGCAGACAAAAACTACTCGTGGAGAAGTTTGTTTATGCTCGGTCAGCAGGCACCGCCATTTTAGTTATTGCGCAACAGTCTCGGAACATCTCTGATCACAGCATCGGCCCCCTCAGAACTCCCCCAGGACCAAACTCTTACGTGTGAAACCTTGGTTAGAGCAGGGGTCTGCAACCTGCGGCTCTGGAGCCGCATGCGGCTTGTTTCCTCATAGTCAGTGGCTCCTTAAGGCCTTGACAAAAAAAAAAAAAACATTCAGTGAAAAGGGGACACAGATTTGTGAGGAAAATTTACAAGAAAAAAATAAATTTACCAGCCAAACTGAATTTTTTTTTTACCCAAAAATGCTCACAAATTTCATTAAAAAACCAAACAACTGTATGCACCTATGCACATGTCGTGCGTGGGTGCCTACAATACCCATGCACAACAACAGCAAATTGCTTGTATTTTTTGGGGCCAATTAAAAAGTGAAATTCAAAAATTTCCCACAGAAATCTGAACATTCAAGTTGAAAATCCTGTTCTAGGGATTGATAGAGCCTTTGAGTTTCTTGTATCAACTTATGCCTGAAAAGGTTTGAAATATTTTACTGTGCATGTATTAAATGTTGAAAGTTTCTTTTTCATTTATATTATTAAAAATTCATTAACTTTTCAACAATGTTCTAATTTACACTAATGCACAGGCATTATTATGCAAAACTTGTACTATGAAAGACACACACAAAAAAAACCTGCTCTGAGGTTTCTCATATGAATGAAACATCTGCACCACTTTGAGCCCCTTGACGATGAACCAATGTGCAAATTTGCACCGCACTTTTCGCCTGGTCATTCTGGCAGCACATTGTAAATGTTCACATCTTGTGCCCTCATCTTCCAAATAACGAAGAACTTTGCAAATTCTTTGCACTTGTAGGAGCGGTGTCTTTTAAAAGTGTAGCTGGGCACAAAGTTTGAATTTTTTCTCCTTAATTTGCAACTTTTTTCTCATAAGTCTGCAACTTTTTTCATCATAAATTTGGGACTTTTTTTCTCAAAGTTTTGCAGCTTTTTTCTCATAGATTTGCAACTTTTCTTTCAAAAATTTGTGACTTCTTTCCCATAAATTTGCTACTTCATCCCTTAAAATTTCAATTTTTTCTCACTAATTTGCAACTTTTTCCTCATAAATTTGCAACTTTTTTTTCTGTAAATTTTCAGCTTGTTTTTTCATAAATTTGTAACTTTTTTCTCATAAATCTGCAACTTTTTTTCTCATAAATTTGGGACTTTTTTCTCAAAATTTTGCAGCTTTGTTCTCATAGATTCACAACCTTTTTCAAAAATGTGTGACTTTTTCTCATAAATTTGAATTTTTTGTTGTAAATTTTCAACTTTTTTCCCATAGATTTGCAATTTTTCTCCAAGAAATTTGCAACTTTTTTCATAATTTTTTTTTCATAAATTTGTAATTTTTTTCTCATAAATTTGTAACTTTTTTCTCATAAATTTGCAACTTTTCTTCCCATAAATTTGCAACTTTTTTCCCTAAATTTTCAATTTTTTCTAACTAATTTTCAACTTTTTTTCTCATAAATTTGGGACATTTTTCTCAAAATTTTGCAGCTTTGTTTTCATAGATTTACAACTTTTTTCAAAAATTTGTGACTTTTTCTCATTGCAGTTTTTTGTTGTAAATTTTCAGCTTTCTTCTCATAAATGTGCACATTTTCTCCAATAAATTTGCAAATGTTTTTCTCAGAAATTTATGACTTCTTTTTTTTTTCCTGGTTCCAGTTCCGCCGGACCGGTGGCGCCACACAAGTTGGCTGCCCGTTGCAACAGCCTTTTTTTATCTTCCTTCTTCTTTCTACATCTTTCACTCTATATATATATCACGGACACACAGATCGCCCCAAAGGTCTCCCGAGTCGGCGGACGGAGCCACTGTTTACAACAGGAGATGTTACAGCAGGAAGAGCTAGTGCTAGCTAGCACTCCACCGCCACCCGATGCTAACGGAGGAACTCGACATACCGGGAACTGTAGCGAAAACGACGCAGGTGCCGGGCTGGAGTTTAGGTGGCGTGCAAGAAATATAAGACAGAATAATAAAGAGCGATGGCAAGAACCAAGCAGACCGCCAATAAATCTACTGGAGGAAAAAGCCCCCCAGGAAGCAGCTGGCCACCAAGGCTGCTCGGAAAAGCGCTCCGGCCACCGGTGGAGTGAAGAAGCCTCACCGTTACAGGCCCGGTACCGTGGCTCTGAGAGAGATCCGTCGCTACCAGAAATCCACGGAGCTGCTCATCCGTAAGCTGCCCTTTCAGCGCCTGGTGAGGGAGATCGCTCAGGACTTCAAGACCGACCTGCGCTTCCTGAGCTTCGCCGTCATGGCTCTGCAGGAGGCCAGCGAGGCCTACCTGGTGGGTCTCTTCTTCGCCAAGAGGGTCACCATCATACCCAAAGACTTCCAGCTGGCCCGCTGCATCCGCGGAGAGAGAGCTTAGACTTTCTGCTGCACATTCACCAACCATAATGCTCCGCACTGTGTGTCTATATATATATATATATATATTTATAGTAATATGTACATATGTTTACTAGCTGTTCTTGTTTTTTTCTTGCCTTCTGATTGTTGCTCTGAGTGTTGCTATCCCTGTGCTGTTGCAATCCTGGAATTTCCCCATTGTGGGACTAATAAAGGCTTATCTTATCTTATCTTGTCTTATCTTATGAAGTTGCAATTTTTTTCCTGTAAACTTTCAACTTGTTTTCTCATAAATTTGCAACTTTTTCCCTGTAAATTTTCAACTTGTTTTTCATAAATTTGTGACTTTTTTTCATAAATTTCCAACTTTTTCTTATTAATTTGCAGCTTTTTCAACATGAATCTAGGACTTTTTTCTCAAAATTTTGCAACTTTGTTCTCATAGATATACAACTTTTTTCCCAAAATTTGTGACTTTCTCATAAATTTGCAACTTTTTTTGGTAAATTTTCAACTTTTTTCTCATAAATTTTCAACTTTTTGTCTCATATAGTTGTGACTTTTTTTCCCCTCATATATTTACAACTTTTTAGCTGTAAAGGGGCAGCAGTGGCTTGGGGTAGAGTGGGTTGTCCAATAACTGGAGGGTTAGTGGTTCAAATCCCGCTCTCCCCAGTCATCCTGCTGTTGTGTTCCTGGGCAAGACACTTTACTCACCTTGCCTCCAGTGTCTATGACACTGGGTATGAATGTGTATAAATGTTCGGTAGCGGTCGGTGAGGCCATTGGCATGGATTGGCAGCCATGTTTCCATCAGTCTGCCCCAGGGCAGCTGTGGCTACAATAGTAGCTTACCACTATCATTGTCTCTGGAGTGAATTAATAATGTATCCATAAGTATTGAACACATTAACATTTTTCTCATTAAACCTACTGATTTTCAGTGCAACTCCGCGTCATGCCACCTGCAGAAATTCTCTGATGACTCAGCTGTTGTTGGGTGTATAGGACGGGGAGAGCAGGGAGAGTACAGGGCACTGGTAGGCAGATATGTGGAGTGGACTGAGCAGAATCACCTGAGGCTGAATGTCAGCAAGACCAGAGAGATGGTGATTGACTTCAGGAAGAAAAGGACACCTACACAGCCATTTCGGATTGGGGGGAGGATGTGGAGGTAGTGGAGGACTACAAATACCTGGGTGTCATGATCAGCAATGGACTGGACTGGAAATCTAACACTAATGCTGCATACAAGAAGGGGATGAGCAGACTCTGCTTTGTGAGGAAGCTGAGATCCTTCAACGTCTGCAACAAGATGTTGGAGCTTTACTAACAGACCGTTGCTGCCAGTGCCATCTTCTTTGCTGCTGTCTGTGGTTGTAGCAGTATCAGAGCCAGTGACACCAACAGACTTGACAAGATTATCAAGAAGGCTGGCTCTGTGATTGGTCTCAGGCTGGAGACCTTTGAGACTGTGGTGGAGGGGAGGACACTAAAACTGTTGTCCATCATGGACAATCCTGATCACCCCCTCCACCACACACTGGACAGATAGCGGAGCACTTTCTCCAGCAGACTGCTACAGCGCCGCTGCCGAATGGTCAGGTACAGGAAGTTTTTTCTGCCACATACCATTTCACTGTACAGTAACTCTCTCCAATGTTGAATCTTGGTCATAACAATGCTGCCATACTGCACCTTTCAGTCTAATTGGTGCTTCACATTTCACCCTGGGCCCGATAGTCCTGCATTGTACAGCGAGTACGATTCGTGTACCTATACGGGCCACCATCTATTCATCTGTGATGTATATAAAGTTATCTAGGTAGTTTTGCTTTCCTTGGGCAATTCATTTTGCTGTTATGCTGTGTGTGTTTCTATCATTTTGGTTGTCTACTGTCATGCTGCTGTTACACTGTAATTTCCCAGTTTGGGATCAATAAAGTACATCCATCCATCCATCTCTTGTTCCTGTAAATTTTCAACTTTTTTTTTCATAAATTTGCAACACTCAAATGGATGCTGGTTAAATTTTAATTATGCGTAATTGTAGCTTGTGACTTTTTTAATTTTTAAATTGGCATCTTTTATCCTATCTTTCCACCTTTATGTTGCAAATTTGTACCCACTTTACATTTATATGCTTGCACCTCAAGCTAAATTGGTGAATACCCCCCATCCCCCTTGCTAAAAATAACAAGTCGCAGACAAGAATATTTTTGTAACCTCTATTTATTGAATCGTTTCTCAACATGTTAATGAGCTGGTGTGGTTAACCCTGGGAGTTGCTCTTCAATACCTTTACATCTGCACATTTTTAAATCCCAGCCCCACCTCTGTTCTGGACTTCAGACACCAAATATCGAGCTCTTGTGAATGAGCTCCTCCACCACCTCCTCCCCGTTTAGCCTCCGACAGCTTGACAATTGTGATGCCAATCAATTTAATGACCCTGTGATTGTTTTGAATTTCCACTTCCCCCGTGTTGGACACCATCAATCTGTTGCAGTTACTTATGTGCCGTTTCTGGGGGTAGGGGTGGGGGGATATCACAAAGCACAGTTGGATAACGTGGATGTTAGCTTCTTTGGCAAACATATTTGGTCCCTCTCCCCTCACCCCTTGCCTCGTCACTTTGCTCCTCTTTGCTCCGTTTGCGTTGTTTTACCCTTTTTGCTTGGACTTCAGGTAATAGGAAATGGCACTGACCCCTCCTGATCCCCCCCCTCCCCACCCTATTACCTTCGTGAAGCGTGAACGTGGTATGGAATCACACGTCAGGAGACGAACCGTAATTATTTCTGCGGCACCATCAGCATGGATCAATCACTCAGGGAGGCTGCGAGTGGAAACGCCGCTCGCAGCCATGGACGGAGCCAGCAGCGACCCTCTTTGACTGACAGCGTTGGTAATTAGGTGATTGTATAGACCCCCTCCGACTGTTTCAACAACCTAGTCGGGGCTGGTCTGTGTGTATGGAGTGCGCTCAAATCAATGCCCCCCCGTGTCTCTGATCATGTACGGCACGTGGAAGGAGGAAAAAATAAGACGACTTTTTCGGGAACTTCGCTTTCCTTGAATATCTCTAATGGTAGCAAATTTTTTAAAATCACATACGTACATTGGCCATTTTTTAGGTGAACAGTAGTATTGCTTTAAGGTATTATTTAGTCAAGAAAAAGTAAGAAGGCAGCAGAAATGAGAGCTGCCAGTAGTGATTTACTCAGTAATATTAATAATTATTGTTTTTGTGCAGGATGTACCAACCTTTGTACCAGCACAGTGATATGGCGGTTACCACCATTGCCTCACAGCTAGGAGGCTCCAGGATCGAATCCCCCAGGTTGGCAGGGGTGGGAACCTTTCTGTATGGACGTTTTCATGTTATTCCTGTGCTGTGCAAGTTTACTCCGGGACTCAAGTTTCCTCCCACAATCCAAAGTGGTGCATGTTAGGTTAATTGTTGACATTAAAATTGATCGGCCCTTAGAATAGAGGCTTAATTTACCTATTAGTTAAGTGCTTTGAGTGATCTTTGTGATTAGAAAAAATGCTATATACACAAGTAGAGGTCCTCATCCTATCTCAGGTCCAGAAGTGTGGTGGCTAATGATGCTAATGACTAACAGATTCTGGATGGTTTTACCCAGGGACTGATGCAACACCAGAGATCATTAAGAGGAAGAGAGGGACTTTGTGTTTTTAAGCTACAGATAATTTCCCAGGACCAGTAATACCACATTAAACATTAGCTAAAAACTACCTGATGATAATCACCATGCTCATTAATAATGGAATAAATGACATTAAACTACAGAATAAAGCTCACCACTGTTTTTGAGTCACATCTGTGACAGATAAATTTACAGGACTGTTCTCAGGATTAACGATCACAAGGCAAAAATAATTATAAACTAAACAACTCACCGTAACAGCTGTGTGGTTCTCCACTGGTTTCCCCTCACCCTGAAGATTAATTTCTGGCTGGTGGCCATTATTTCTCCTAATCCTCTTCTACTTCTGAGCTCTATGATACCTAATAAGTTCATTAGCATTGTTAGCATTGACAAACAATGCTAATGACTTGGTTTTACTGAACTGACAGAACACTCGTGATCAGTAAGGAAAAGGAGGGATTGTGTGTTTGTGAACAAAAGACGATGTAAGTGCATGCATGTTATCAGGAATTTTCCCTCCACTCAGTAATACTACATTAAATGTTAGCTAAAAACTAATTAACAGGCTCAATCCCCCCCCCCCCCCCAGTACAAGTCGTCCAATGTTTAGTCTGTTTAGTCCACAGGATTTGGCCCAAATTTATTCTCAAAATAGTTTTTTGCATTTGGTGATGGTGGTGACGGTCTGTCTCTCAAAAGATAATTACACTTTTACAACAACTGGGACTCTTTCTTAACCCCTTGAACTCTGTGAATTCCGCGGGTGGTCACGTCTCTGCATCTTAGTGCGTCTCAGTGTGCACTGAAAAAAAAAAAGCTGTATTTCCGGTCTTCCAGTACAGACACAGCCTTGTTACAACCTGAGAAAAAAGCTGTGTAATATATTCATTTTTTGTGGTATTTTTACAAAATTTTGACCTGAGCTTGAAAACACTTGGTTCTACATTTCTGTTGTGTTTTCCAGCCAGTATCTGACAGCTGTATGTTATTTGCAAGCATTTGTATCTAAAAAAAAACACCCAGGCGAACTTTCTTGTTACTCAGTGGCAGGAACACTTAGAGCGATTATGACTGTTTTGCCATGAAGATGCTGCAAAGGGTTGAAAAACAGCTTTTGATTTACTTTGGGCATGTTATTTTTAGGCGTTTTTTTGGGAAGTTGAACAGAGTTCAACAGGTTAAAAGTGCTTTATAAAAATGCATATTTTTTTAACAGCTTTTTTTAAGTTCAACATTTTGTAGTATTCCAAGGTTGGTGCACACTCTGGCTGTGTGTCAGTTCAGGAGCTGCAGCCTCATCGACCATGGCCCAGGAGGCCAGAGCACTCAAAGGTCAGGTAGGCTGCACCTAAAGGCTGATTTATGACTGTTAAATGAGACTGTCTCGTCTTTGGAGGACATACTGTATGTGTGCGTAACTACGCACTACCCCGTTGTCTAGCAACCATGACAGCATCAGCTGAGGGTTTTGTTTTGGGGTTTTTTTTTTGCTGTCATTTCAGAGATACACCTTTATTTTTTTCTTAGATCTTTATTGTATTTTCTTTACCTTTTACTGGAGAATCTTCACCAGACAGACAGAGGACATGACAGATAAAATAAGACTAACTCATGCTAAAGTCAGCAGGTAAAATTAAGGTAAATTAAAACCACAAAATAGATAAATTATTTTAAATATGTATATCAGTTCTAAAATATATTCTTAATTACATGAGCAGTGGAAAATATGAAAGTTTACTGTTATCATTTATTAACATGTAGCTAAATAGTTAAGATGTTCTGCCTTGTATCAGCGCTGACATTTTAATGTTCTGCAGCAGATCAGTCCTGCACTGTAGGATGATGACCCTCAATGATGTTCAGCAGCAGTACAGCAGATTCCATCTTCAACTTCATCTCAGTTGTACCATCTCAGTAAATTAGAAAATCATGATTTGACATTTAATTTTAAAAACTATAATCATTGTCATCAATATTAAATCAGGTTTAAAATGTTTCACTCTGTGTGTAATAAATATATGAACCTCTCTTTTGGAATTATCTTGCAAAAAATCATCCTTTTTAAAAAAAAAAACTACTTCATTGAAATGCAGTTTTTCAAACTATTAACAGTAAACATGCATTATTTTTATTTAGCTTGTTTCAGTTTGCAAAGTAAACTGCTAAAAATTCACAATCAAAACAATTCATCAAATCTCTTTTATTGTGGTTATTTCAGTCAAATATCAGTTTTATAAATCTTGAGTCCAGCCCGTTCTCTCCATAGCTGACCCTCAGTTCCTGCAGGATCACCACTGCGGACCTCAGAAAAACCAGAAAAAACTATCAGAGAAATCTGATTATCACTTCAGATGTGATGAAACATTTTTAAGATCAGCATAATCAAATTATTACAGATGTCCTGTCCCTCCTCAGCTTCATAACGTGCTCGATTTTCTCTAAAAATAATCTTAGGTATTTTTTTTAATTATTATTTACAGCACCACATAAGCAAATGAATAACAATTGCTCAATGTCTCTACAGGACTTTTACAAGTTACCTTAAAGCAAGTTATTTCAACCATGTAATACTGTATTTTTATATTACTGACATTAGTTAATAAACTCACATTAATGGAAAAAAAAGGTTTGACTACAGAATAAATAACAGTTCAACATGTTTAATTAATACATTAAGCAAAGCATACAGCACATCAGGAAAAAAATAATGCCACCTAACATGAGCTTCAATAATCAGATGTTGCTGTTTTCTGGATTATTGGTGTTTTCACATTCAAACCGCTGCATAATTCAAGCAAAAAACTTCTTTTAGATTTGATTGGCGGTTGGCAACCAGCTTACAGGTGGATTACCACCACATACTTCACTCTGTACGTATTATCACTGCTAAGTGTCCTCACCAGCTCTTACTTTGAACTGTTTCTGACTTTGTTCTGCTTCTGCCTGAGCCAAGAAAAAAAAAAAAAAGCCAGGCTGAGCCACGTGCTGAATGCTGGGATATGTTAAGGCCACAAGGATACTCTTATGTATCCTTCATTTTCGGGGTTTTGAAGGCTGCATTTGTCGGCCGCATTTGAAGGAGCCCACAGAATGGGACAGCCTTTGATGCAGCACGATGACGTATCTGGCCTAGAAATGCACACTTGGAGGATGCAGAACCTGAATTGAGACACAGCATCTCTATCCTCTGCTGTCTCTGCTGATTGCTAATCAGGACCTGCTGTACTGAT
The DNA here is from genome assembly GCA_020510985.1 of Pholidichthys leucotaenia. NCBI lineage: Eukaryota > Metazoa > Chordata > Actinopteri > Cichliformes > Pholidichthyidae > Pholidichthys > Pholidichthys leucotaenia. Next base: position 27,997,884 of record CM035839.1, on the reverse strand, counting down.
TACCACCTGCCTCTCCCTGCTGCTATAAAGATCAGTTTGTCTGTCTTTGGACTGTTTTTGCCAGAGAAGCAGCCGCCTTCTGCTGTGTGTGTGTGAACCAGGGATCTCTCCTGTGGCCTCTCCTGCACTTCTCCAACGTTGGACCTGTGTAAGGAAAACATTTCACCTCAACTTAATTCTTTCCTTTAATACCTACCTTCTCCCCAGGACCTTCCACTGAGTTCAGTTGGCGGCGGACAAACCCGTTCACTAAACTTGGATGATTCTGACCTTTAAGAAAGTCTCGAGCAATATTTAATTAACTCTAACTCCCCCAAGTCCTTGGCTGGGGCAAACTCCTGCCTTGTCCAGATCACCTTCCCTACCTTATCCAACCCTGCACAACCCAAGAGGAGGAAGAGCAACTGTGATATAAAGATTTGGCCCTTGGGGCTTGCCGTAGCCAACGCCAGTCAGTTGACGTGGTGACATCAGGCGGGCTACGGCCGGTATGTATAGTATGTGTGAATCTCAAAGGTCAGTTTGTTGCTCGGTACAACATGGCTCATGTCTCCCATTATTAAGACATAGCATTTGATGATGTCGGATTAAACCATGGGAGCGTGTGTAAAACTACCATCTCCATTTTTAGAGTCTCCGGGTGTGCCAGCTACACCATGGTGCCCCTGGTTGGAGGCATTTGAGGAACACATCGCTGCAGCTGGCCTGGGCAGCACCGACGAAAAGAGACAGAAGAGCCTGCTTGTTCACTGCCTGGTGAGGAAGGCCAACGTGTGTATCACGCGCTGGGTGGCAAAGGCTCATTGAAGGAGTGTTTGGACACGAAAGACAATTTGTTTATGGACCAGTACAACATTCCAGCATGAAGACATAGGTTCTTTGACCGCCAATCACAAGCTGGTGAGTCCACCCAATGTTTCCTAATGGAACTCCGCAGCCTAGCGAGCACATGCGCCTTTGGGCTTATTGAGGAAGAACTAGTCCGTGACAAGCTAGCACAGGGTACAAGCAATGAGTGGCTCAAAGAAAAGCTAATGCTAACTATGGACATCTTGGCGCTGAAGCAAGTGATTGAATTAACCAGCCAGATACAGTCTGCTACCCAGCTAGGTCTACAAGTGCTAGCTAAAGAGAACCTAGCGACCCAAGCTTCCCTTCCATGTCAGGCCACTAGCAGCGCAGCTAACTCCTTGGGGCGGACCCCCAAAAGGCGGCGGACTGTGGCACAGGCAGGAGCGGGAACTCGGGGGCTGTGTGGTGGCTGTGGCTATCCCCGTCACCGGGCGGGCACGTTCACTTGCCCTGCCAGAGGAAAGAAATGCTATAACTGCAGCCGTTCTAATCACTGGTCCAGGGTCTGCACCACCGCCAATAAACCAACAGCTTCAGAGCTTGAAAGCATGACGTCGGTGTGTGTGGTGGGCACTAAAAAGTGTCTGTTAAAGGGGTATGTCTTGCAGCTTGACGGGATCGATGTGCCGCTTATGGTGGACTCGGGCGCTGGTAAATCCATATTGAGGATGGCCACATTGAAAAGACTTTTCCCAAGTAAAGCCGTTAAAGCAGGGGTGGTGAAAATGTTTGGGTACGCTCACGCTAAAATTGGCATGGTGGGCACAGCCAGCTTCTCAGTAACATGCGGGTCAAGGACTATTCCCGCATTTACCTTCCAGGTTTCACACCAGGGGGCCAACTTTTGGGGATTCCCCATCATGGACCCAGCAGGCTCAACGGTACTGACGGTGTACTCCGAGTGGCATGCCTGCTGGCTGGCGTTGTTCGTGGGCCTGGGATGTATTCACACATTTAACCACTGCCCGCTCATTGACCAAGGCGTGACACCCAAGATACAACCATTACGGCGGCTCCCCCTCGCCCTTCGGGACGACGTCATGGTGGAACTGAATAAACTGCTTAAAGCCAGCATCATCGAGAGAGTGGATGCCTCACTGTGGCTATTGAACATTGTGGTGGCTAAGAAGAAGATGGGCAGCATTTGGCCGTGCATTGACCTCAGGATGGTTAACAAAGCAATCATTCCGGACAAATACCTGCTCCCTATGATAGAGGAACTCAACGCAATGTTCAGCGGTCAAGGGTGTTCATGAAGCTGGATCTCCGCCAGGGTTATCTGCAGGTGCCCCTCCACCCAGCCAGCCAAGACCTGACGGTGTTTGTGACCCACATGGGCATTTTCAGGTACACCCTCATGCCTTTTGGTCTGAGCTCAGCACCAAGTTGTTTTCAGAAAATTATGTCCACAATTTTCACCGGCCTCAGGGGTGGAGTGATGTACCTGGACGACATCGTGGTCCACGGCACATCGCGGGGGGAACACCGAGGGCCTGAACCCCCTGCACTCGAACGTGGAGGAGGTCCTGCGTCTCCCCGACCCCACGACACCTGCACAAATTTCCTCATTTTTGGGCATGTGAACTTCTTCTACGGGCATTCCATCCCCCATTATTCAGACACTATCGAACCACTCCGAGCCCTTCTGAAGCAGGACGCGTCATGGCAGTGAACCCTGGCCTGGTCAGTGGCGGTCGCTAGGCTGAAGTCCCAACTCCCCTCCCCTCCAGTGTTGGCCCACTTTGATCCAAAATGTCCGACTTTTGTGACTTGTGACGCATGCGGTTCGGTGGTGGCGACCGTTATGTCTCAAGTGCAAAACGGTACCGAGCGCCCAGTGGCAAAATACGCCGTAGGTGAGAGAGAGGCTCTCGCTTGTGTCTGGGCATGCGGACAGTGGCACATTTACCTCTACGGGCACCATTTCACCCTGCGAACGGACCACCAGGCACTGACGACACTGCTGGAAATGACGGGCTCGGGACACAGGCCCCTATAGATCTACAGGTGGACTGAGCAGCTGTGGGTCTACAATTTCACCACCCAGTTCACCCCTGGAAAAGAGAACATAGTGGCGGATCTCCTGTCCTGTGCCATGGCCAACACTACACACCCGGACGATGACGACCCCATGGAGGTGGATCTGGTCAAGGTGCTGCACGACCCACCGGGACATGGTGTCCCTCCAGGAGCTCCAGGCGGAGTTGGAACGGGACCTCATGTTGTCACAACTGTGCTCGGTCATCAGGGAGGGTTGGCCCACAAAAGTACAGGGCAATCTGGTGCCTTTTCAACTGTTCAGAGACGAACTGAGTTGCTGGAATGGTGTGTGTGTGTGTGTGTGTGTGTGTGTGTGTGTGTGTGTGTGTGTGTGTGTGTGTGTGTGTGTGTGTGTGTGGCAAGGGGGCACTGCACATTAATTCCGGTGTTTCTGAGATTGCGAGTTCTGGTAATGCTCCACGAGGGTCACCTGGGTGTGGTCAGGGTGAAACAGCTTTGCAGGGATTCAGTTTGGTGGCCTGGCATCAATAAGGACATTGAAACTATGGTAAAGAACTGTGTTCTGTGTTTGGAGAGTGGAAAGACCGGCGGGCCACCCACCCCTGTGGCCATTACCGTACCCAGAGGGCCCTTGGAAGCACATCCAATTGAACATTTGTGGTGAACTACACACGGCTCCACCAAACAGCTGTTTTTTGCTAGTGGTCTACGATCTGTTCTCCAAATGGCCGGGGGTGTTACCCACTAACTCGGTCACAACGGATATAGTCACGGGTTTCCTCTCATCGCTGTTCGCTAGATGGGGGGGTCCCGGATGCCATCACACAGACAATGGTCCACAGTTCACCTCTGGGGGGGGGGCGGGGGTTTGAGGAGTTTTTGGGTGATAGGGGCATGGAGCACGTCAGAACTGCGTTCTACCACCCCCAAGCCAATGGGGGCGTGGAACATTTCAACAAGACTCTGAAAAATGGTCTGAGAGCCCATCTGGCGGACGGCTTCACGTTTCCTGACGCCCCTCAGAACATGCTTCTCCACTACAGGGCAAAGGCCCACGCCACAACAGGGTGTGTGTGCCCTGGCGAAACTCATGCTGGGGTGTGAACTCCATCTGCCTCTGGACCGGTTAAGGCCCCCCACAACCTCCCCTTCGGGGGACACAGATCCCCCCACGAGACTGGGTTGTCACCCAGCAGCAGAAAATGAAACAATGTTTCGACAGGAAGCACAGAAGGCCCATGGACTCAATGTGTTGGACCGGGTCTGGATTAAGCATCCCAACCGCCTGCATAAACTGCAGCCTTTCTGGACAGGGCCCCTACAGATTGTGAGGCGGCTTGGCCAGGACACGTTCGAGCTCTCGGACGGATCATGGTGGCATTCCAGCCAGCTCAGGAAGTTGTTGCCAGCCCGGGGTCCGAGAGCTGTGGCGGACTGGACTGATGAGGGTTGGGACTTATCTGATGGGGGTGTTGGGGACTCTCAGGTGCGGTCGATGGAGCCTGGAGCAGGACCTCCTCTGGTGAGGCGCTTGGCTAGGACGCGTAAGAGGCCCAGACACTTCAATGACTTTGTTGTAGAAGTAGCCTTAGCTGAAGCATGTTGTGCGTGGGGGGCAGAATAATCCGCCCCAACACGGGAGGGTACCCTGGCAGTCTACCCAGGTGCCCATTTAGCATTCTAGGCCTGTTGTTCTGTGTTTAAAAAAAAAAAAAAGGTGAAAAAGTACAGTGTACATATTGCATGTGTTCTGTGGGGTTCTCTCATGCTAACCTTAATGGGGGGGGGGGTCTGTTTTCTATGGTGCCTTTCATGTTTTGTAAAGGGGGGGTGATGTAGGGATCTAGCCCTTAGGGCTTTCCGTAGCCGACGCCAGTCAGTCGATGTGGTGACGTCAGGCAGGCTACAGCTGGTATGCATATTCTGTGTGAATCTCAATAAAGGTCAGTTCGTTGCTCGGTACAACATGGCTCATGTCTCCCGCTATTAAGACAAAACAGCAACGACCTGCAAAGGTTCTCGCCATGTGAGCTTCAGCTCCACCTGTAAGAGAAACAATCCTATTGTTACCTGCAGTCGTTCAGCTGAATTCTCACCATTTTCCTCTGCTCCCCCATCTCTGCAGAGGTTGCCAGTTCGTCTTAGATCACGTCACTCTCACCTTATAAACTGCTTCTGGGTAAATTACCTGAAAGTGTTGCATTTGGCATAATGCTTTTTAAATAATATCTGGAACAATCTGAAACCACTGCTAGTGCTATACATTCAAAAAACACTATTTGAATAAAAATATCCTTTACAATTTTTTTGTGGCTTTTTATTGATGTTTGCACCTTGGGCTCCAGGTGTCCCCAGACAGCCCTGGTCAAGCAGATCTAAAGCTAAAGATTCAAAGATTTTTATTTGTCAATGCTTCTGTATGTACAGGACATGCAGGAGAATTGAAATGTCATTTCTCTCTCTTAGTGGTGTGCGCAATATATAAAAAGGAATAAGGATGAAAAACAACAACAGCAGTCTACATACAGTAATGCTACCCGTAGTGCAAGTAAAGAAACAATGAAACCAAGCAATCCTGTGGTGCAGATAAAGGATAAAACCCAGCAATCTTATACACAGAAAAAGTGAAGCTGTAACAGCCATAATTGCAAGTTCAGTGTGGTAGTGTAGGTGCAGACAGTGACAGATTGGACTGCAGATGATCAATATTTCAGTAACGGACAAACAGCAGCAGGTATGGCATCTGTGCAAATGGTTGCAGTAAGCTGCAGAGACATACAGCAGCAGATGTATTACTGTTGGTGTGCCAAGTCTTTCTGTGCAAACAGCTGAGGTAGTTATTGTGTGGGTGAGTGTGTTATAGTCCGGGGGGCAGAGTTAAGGGTCCTGATGGCCTGGTGAACAAAGCTGTTTAGCAGTCTTGGTGCTGCTCACCCTCTCCACAGCTGCACCATCGATGATCAGAGGGGGAAGCTGTGCATGTCCTCTCCTAAAGTCAACCACAATCTCCTTGGTTTTTCCCCACATTCAGGAAGAGATTATTGTCTTTACACCACTGGGCCAGTTGGCTCACCTCATTTCTGTAGTTGGCCTCTTCATTGTGATGAGGCCCAACAGTTTCTGGAATTTCCCCATTGTGTGACTAATAAAAGCTTATCTTATCTTACCACCGTTGTGTCATCTGCAAACTTGATGATGTGGTTGGTACTGTAGGCTGGTACGCTGTCATGGGTCAGCACTGAGCATGCACCTTTGTGGGGCCCCTATGCTCAGTGTGATGGTCTTGGAGGTGTTGCTGCCGACCCGCACATTCTGTGGCCTCCCTGTGAGAAAGTCCAGCACCCAGTTACAGAGAGAGATTTTGAGTCCCAAGTGTCTGAGTTTTTGTATTAGATGCTGGGGGATGATTGTGTTGAATGCTGAACTGACGTCCAAGAACAGCATTCACACATAGGAGTTCTTTGAGTCCAGGTGAGGGCTGGATGGAGAGCAGCAGCGATGGCATCTTCTGTGGATCTGTTTGATCTGGATGAAAACTGAGATGGGTCGTGGGAGGGAGGGAGGGTGGACTTGATGTTCTGCATGACCAGCTGTTCAAAGCACTTCATTATGATGGGGGTCAGTGCTACAGGCCAGTAATCGTTGTAGCTGGATGGGACGGGTTTCTTTGAGACTGGTATTATGGTAGCAGTTTTGAAACATGTAGGGACAACAGCTTGACTTAGGGAGATGTTGAAGATGTCGGCCAGGACATTCTTGAGCTCCTCCGCACAGTCCTTCAGGACGCGACCTGGTATGTTGTCTGGTCCAGCTGCCTTGCGTGGGTTGATCCTGGAGAGGGTCCTCTTCACGCAAGCCAGATCCAGACTTATAGCCTGCTCATCTGGGGGAGGAATGGTCTTCTGTGCTGATGTGCTGTTTTGTGCTTCAAAGCGGCCAAAGAAGTCATTTAGGTTGTTGAGCAATGTGATGTCACTCACACTGGTCTAAGGTGGAGGTTTGTAGTTGGTAAGGGTCTGTATGCCATGCCAGAGGGAACAGGCATCTCTGGTGTTGCTGAAGTGGCCGGATATTTTCTTGCTGTACTGTTATTTTACCTCCTTAATGCCACAGGACAGGTTGGCCCTAGCTGTTATTAGTCCTGCAGTGTCGCTGGCCCTGAAAGCTGTGTCCTGAGCCCTCAGGATCCTGGGGACCTCTGCTGTCATCCATGGCTTCTGGTTAGCACGAACAGTGATGGTTTTGCAGTGAGTGAAATCATCACTGCATTTAGCTATGTATGCTACAACAACTTCAGTGTATTCCTCTAGGTTTGTGTGTCCATTGTGAGTGGCTGCACACTTGAAAGTGTCCCAGTCTGTCATGCTGAAGCAGTCTTTCAGAGCATCAGAGGCCCCCTCTGGCCACACACATACCTGCTTTTTTGTTCGTCTGATGGCTTTCACTCTGGGTCTGTATGCAGGCCTTAACAGGATGGTGATGTGATCAGAGAGACCCATGTGGGGAAGGGGGGAGGCTCTGTATGATCTCTTGTGGGTTGTGTACACCAGGTCCAGGAAGCTGTCTCCTCTTGTTGGAAAGTCCACACGTTGATGTAGTTTGGGTAGGAGGGCCTTTAAATCTGCATGGTTGAAGTCTCCTGCTGTGATGGGGAATCTGTCTGGATGAGCTGTTTGTGTCTCACTGACAGCCTGATAGAGTTCATTTAGTGTTTTACTCCTCTTGCCGATGGCGGTGGGCGGGACATACACGGTGACTTGTTGGACAGATGAAAATTCTCTCGGTAAGTAGAAGGGTCAGCACGTGATGATCATAATTCCACCAACGGAGAACAGTGTTTGTGTACAACAGTCACATCTCAGCTCTAAGCGTCACCGATGTAAACACACATGCCTCCACCTCAGGTCTTCTCTCCCTCCATGAACACTTGATCAGCCAGCACGATAACATGTTAGCCACGCTAACTGAATAGCAGAGTCTGGGATATTGTCATTTAGCCATGTTTCCATAAAGATAAAAACACAGCAGTTCTGTGCATCATGTTGCATAGAGCTGAGAAGCTGTATGTGATCTATTTTGTTGTCTAGTGAGCGTACGTTGGCCAGAATGAGGGAAGGAATTGGGAGTCTGTGTGGGCTATCGGCTAGCTTCGTTCGGATACCTCCACATTTATCTCTCTTTCGTCTTCGCTCACACAGTCTGTGGTGTCTGTGTTTGAGATTGGACACAGCAGTCGAGGCCGGGGTGTGGAGGTCTGGCGGAGAAGTCCTAGGCCACGGAGTTCCTCAGTAACGCTCTGGTCCAGGGCGTAATGTCTGGTCATATTCCTTATCTCCAGAAGGCTGTGGCGACTGTAACTTGTGTGCAGCATCATATGTGAACATTAAACACATGAATATACACTTAGGCATAATTTAAACAACACTAAACGGCACAAAACATGAAGAGAGAAGGGAGGCCGCTGCGTGTTCACGCGCCACCTAGTTTAGACATTCAGTTTTCCTGAATCTAGAAAACTAAGCAGCGTTTAACTTGGTTACTCAGATGGGAGACTGCTCGGGCATACCAGGTGCTATGCTGGTATAGGTATGCCCCCTTTCCCCCGAAACACATAACCCAAAAGAACCCAATGATGAAAGATGTTGGATACCACCTAATGACCTTAAAAAGGTAATTTTTCATCTTTCACTTTTCAAGCAAGTTTGGACCATACAGAGATGCTTGTATAAAGATGCCTTTTCAACAACCTTAAGATGGCTTTTCAACTTCATTTTTCAACCAGATTTAGGACATACAGAGACACTGATATGAAGAAGTCTTTTCAGCAACCTTTAAAAAGATGGCTTTTCATCTTTCACCTTTCAACCAAATCTAGACTTTTTTTACACGGTTGGCAAAACCGTTTTTTCAACCAGTTTGTGCTGGGAGGGATAATTACAGAGCAAATAACAGTCTGACTATAGCTCAGCCTTCAAATAAAGCTGTGACATGCGCCAAATCAATTTACTGTATTTTTCATTGCATTAACCATCATTAGCACACAATAATCATTAGCTAAACGACGCTCCATAATAGCTGTGTGGTTCTCCACTGGTTTCCCTCACACCACAGGTCCATTTGTGGCTGGTGGCCATCGTTTCTCTGTGATGTCTTATAGGTTCATAACTATCAGGCTGTGGTTCCTCATATGAATACAGACTTATAGTTTCCTCCTTTTTTGACCTCACAGTGAGGCTGTTGTTTTTGAGGAGGGACTTGCACTCTGCATAAACACCTGTAAAAGATGTTCTAAGGTACAGACATCCACATTTTTCCATTTAAAGCATTTGAGCTTGTTCCCAGCTCTCAAACACAGTCTTGCATAGCGAGCCAGTAAAAACAAGAAATCGCCCCGGTGCATCCCGTACTTTTAGTCCGAGAATGCCTCCCAAGGCTTAATGCATAAATAAATGCGAGTTGTTTCACAGGATAACACTAACCCGCTCTTCAGACGTGAACCCAAATGTCACATGTTTCATTTCAGGTTGGAATAATATCCTCTAAATATCCGTCTGAAATGTCAGAGCACTCTCACGCCACGACCTTTTATTCCAGAGGTCCCGGGATGTAATTTTGGACTCAAATTTCACGTCATCCCATCCTCGTCCTTTCCCCGCCACGCAGAAATGAAAAGAAATGTCCCACATGTGTAACCCCATCACTAATACAGAGTAATTGGTGCGAAGATCTGGGATTGATGTGCCGTTAATAACTTGTCGAACAGGCGTCTGCTCAGGCTGAACTTCTAATTCTATCACTGCGGTATCCAGGCTGAGATCAATCAATAGTGGATGAGGCCAGAAACTAATTAGAACTATTTTTATCAGGGCTTTTTCTAGCTTTTGGGGGGCCCTATGCAGTATTGTGTTTGGGGGTGGGGGGGGGGCAATTTTTGCAAAGAGGATGAGTTCAAACCATTTAAGATGGAAAAAATCTCTCCCCTCCCAACTAAAACATTAAAAAATATAGTTGCAGGTGGCAATCATCGGGTTCTAAGCAGCTGTAGAATTCAAGGTCTTGCACTGTTAAGCAACAGCATTTAAAACCTAAGGTGTGATGCACATTAGGTTGTTCAGAAGAATAAGACTTGACTGTGAAGATTCAAACCTGGGAACTCCAGCATACCAAGTGATTCTCTTAACCACTACACCACATGACTCACAAAACATAAATGTTCCATTGAAAGGGATTCCAAGCAGCTGTATAACAGCATTTAAACCTTGAGGTGTGCTACACGTTGTTTTATTGAAATGCACAGGAAAGAGATGTTTTACTTCAGAAGAATGGCATTCTGCCTGGAGGATTTGAACCCAGAGTGCCAGACTACCATCTTCACCACTATACCACACAACTGCTTTTGGTCATACACTAACAAAATGTTCCGTTGACAAGATACAAAAGCTGATAGACGTTTCATAAAGATAATCTTTGGAACATGAACAGAACTGCATGAAATTTGGTGTTTTGCTGAAGAATGTTGTGTGAAATTTCATCAAGTTTGGATCACTGCATCAGAAGTTAAATCTGAAAATACATTTCTCCAAAGAGAAACCGTACAGATTCATTGGCCTATAAAATCACTAAGGATGGACATTTTTGGATAATTTTAACAACTTTTCATGATAAATGTCTGCAGATGAGCTCTGATAAATTTTAAGCAATTTGGATGAATGGCCTAGCAGGAGTTCATTTTGACTTCACTTGGAAATGTTTGAAAATATGGTGCAGAAAATTTCATTAATAGAGCATAAGACCACGGGAAACAAGATGCAGTAGATTTCAGAGAATAGAATGATGAAAGAATTTTTGAGTCCAGGCCCAGCTGTTCTCAAGATATTTGCAAAAAAATTAAAACTGTTATTAGTCTCTGAGAAGTGGAGAGAATTTCAGAAGAGTTTTTTTTAAACTACTTCAGTGACCTCAACCCCTGTGATGGGCAAGTCAACCCACTCGCCCCAAGCCCTGCTTCCTCTGTAGAAGGCGTGTCAGTGGGATTGAGGAGATTGTCGAAGTATTCCTTCCACCTCCTGACGATGTCCCAAGTCGAAGTCAGCAGCGCCCCATCCGCACTATACACAGTGTAGACAGGAAGCTGTTTCCCCCTCCTGAGCCGCCGGAGAGTTTGCCAGAATCTCTTTGAGGCCGACCGAAAGTCTTGTTCCATGGCCTCACCAAACCCCTCCCACACCCGAGTTTTTGCTTCAGCAACCACCCAAGCTGCACCTTGGGTGGTTGCAGCTGAACACCTCAGCTGCTTCGGGAGTCCCACAAGCCAACCAAGCTCGATAGAACTCCTTCTTCAGCTTAATGGCCCCCCTCACCATTGGTGTCCACCATTTGGTTCAGGGGTTACCACCACGAGATGCCCGACAACTTTGTGGCCACAGTGCTGAGCAGCCGCTTCAACAATGGAGGTGGAGAACATGGCCCATTCAGACTTCGTGTCTCCAGAGTCCCTCGGAATGTGGTGGAAGTTCTTCCAGAAGTGGGAGTTGAAGACCTCCCAGACAGAAGCCTCTGCCAGACGTTCCCTGCACACCCTCACTATACGTTTGGGTCTACCAGGTCTGAATGGCGTCCTCCCCTGCCATCAGCTCCAACTCACCACCAGGTGGTGATCAGTTGACAGATCTGCACCTCTCTTTACCCAAGTGTCCAAGACATACGGCCACAGGTCTGATGACACGATAACAAAATCGACCTGTGACCTAGGGAGTCCTGGTGCACATATGGACACCCTTATGCTTTAACATGATGTTTGTTGAGGACAAACATGTGATTGGCACAGAAATCCAATAACTGAACACCACTCGGGTTCAGAACAGGCAGTCACCCCCTTCCAGGTTTCAGTGACGTTGCCCATGTGCGCATTGAAGTCCCCCAGTAGGACTATGGAGTCTCCAAGAGGAACACCCTCCAGCACCCCAGTCACAGACTCCAAAAAGGGTGGGTACTCTGAACCATGTTTTGGTGCATAGGCACAAATGGTGGTTCAGAGTACCCACCCTTTTTGGAGTCGCTGACTCCAAAAAGGCACAAATGATGGTCAGGACCTGTTTCCCAAACCGAAGGAGCAGGGAAACAACCCTTTCAGCCACCGGGGAGAACTCCACTGTCAAGGCAACAAGGTGGGGAGATACAAGAATACCCAGCCCTGCTGGCCGCCTCCCACCTGGGGCAACTCCAGAGTAGGTCAAGCTCCAGCCCCTCTCCAGGAGACTGGTTCCAGAACCAGAGCTGTGCGCTGAGGTGAGCCTTACTATATCTAGCCGGTATCTCTCAACCTCATGCACCAGCTCAGGCTCCTTCCCCACCAGAGAGATGACATTCCACGTCCCAAAAGCCAGTTTAGGAAGCCTGGGATCAGATCGCCAAGGTCTCTGCCTTCGACTGTCACCTAATCTGCATAGCACCGGACCCCCATGATCCCCCCCTGCAGGTGGTGAGCCCACTGGAGGGCAGACCCAGCTCCTTTGGGCTGAAAATGAAAAATTTCATGTTTCTCCATATTACTGTTTTTGTTTCCCATGTACTCTTAATGGAGAAAAAGAAGAAGAAGAATCAGAAGAAAAAAAATCCATCTGAATGTTGAAAATTTACAAGAAAAAAGTCACATATTTATAAAAAGAAGTTGAAATTCATGAGAAAAAAGATGCAAATTTGAAAAAAAAATCAATAAATTAAAGTTCTAAATGTACAAAAAAGGTTACAAATTTATAAGATTAAAAAAAAATCAAATTTATGAAGAAAAAAGTCACATTTATGGGGGAAAATGTGCAAATTTGCCTGGGAGAAAATCTAATTTATGATTTAAAAAAAAAAACGCTGCAAATTTACAAGAAAAAAGTTGAAGGTAACTTTAATTCTCCCCCTAATAAATGCAGAGGATGAACTTGTAGTTATGGCAGCTGAGGGGACCTGTAGCTTTTGCATAATATTCTTAATAGCCAGAAACGGCTCTGATTGTAATTCTCTGTCCCAGATAGAGGACTTAAAATTTTAGTCTCACAGCAGGAATCATAAGATAAGATAAGATAAGATAAGATAAGCCTTTATTAGTCCCACAATGGGGAAATTCCAGGATTGCAACAGCACAGGGACAGCAACACTCAGAGCAACAATCAGAAGGCAAGAAAAAACAACATCTAGCAAACATACGTATGTCCATATTACTATAAATGTATATATATAGACACACAGTGCAGAGCATTATGGCTGGTGGATGTGCAGCAGAAAGTCTAAGCTCTCTCTCCGCGGATGCAGCGGGCCAGCTGGAAGTCTTTGGGCATGATGGTGACCCCCTTAGCGAAGAAGAGACCACCAGGTGGGTCTCGCTGGTCTCCTGCAGAGCCATGACGGCGAAACTCAGGAAACGCAGGACGGTCTTGAAGTCCTGAGCGATCTCCCTCACCAGGCGCTGGACGGGCAGCTTACGGATGAGCAGCTCCGTGGATTTCTGGTAGCGACGGATCTCTCTCAGAGCCACGGACCTGTGACGGCGAGGCCTCTTCACTCTGCCGGTGGCCGGAGCGCCTCTCCGAGCAGCCCTGGTGGCTAGCTGTCTCCTGGGGGGCTTCTTCCTCCAGTAGATTTTACGGGCGGTCTGCTTGGTTCTCGCCATCGCTCTTTATTATTCTGTCTTATATTTCTTTCACGCCGCCTAAACTCCAGCCCGGCACCCGCTTCGTTTTCGCTACAGCTCCCGGTATGTCGAGTTTCCCATTAGCACCGGGCGGCGGCCAAGTGCTAGCTAGCACTAGCTCCTCCCCGCTGTAACGTCTCCCGCTGCAAACCGTGGCTCCGTCCGCCGACCCGGGAGACCCCCGGGGCGATCCGTGCGTCCGTGATATATATACAGAGTGAAAGGTGTAGAAAGAAGAAGGAAGATAAAAAAAAGGCTGTTGCAACAGGCAGCCGACTCGTGTGGCGCCGCCGGTCCGGCAGAGCCGGAACCGGAAAAATCATGGAGTCATGATTGGAGGACAAAAAACCCAACAAATCAGGAGAGGACGTGTGATGTGTTGGGTTTGTTGATGGGTGTTTTGCCACTTTGGCAACATCAGCAGCCCCAGCGTCTAACGTCAGGGCTGAACAACAAAAGTTCCTGTAGCTGCAGCAGAGTCACTCACAGAGGTCAAACTGAGTCAAATCAGAGCTCAGCAGCTTCGATTTACAGCAGATATGCCAGAGGAAGGTGGAGGAACCCAAAGATCTACTTAAGTATCTACGGAAAAGGTTACTCAGGTAGTGAGTAATGTTACGACAGTGGTCATAAGAACCGTTTCTGCCTGTAAAGCAGACTACACAAATGCTATGCCCCCCCCCCCCCAAGCTTTATAGTTCACCCTCAACACCCCCCCCCCCCCTGTGAGACAACTAAATTACATTCATGTTTTTTATTGATTTGCAACTTTTTCTGGTAAAATTGCTACTTATTTTGACTTAAATTGGCAACTTTTTCATTGTAAATATGCAGCAGCTTTCATAAATTTGCAGCTTGTTCATCAATCTGCATATTTTTTTTCATTGTAAATTTGCAATTTCTTTCAGTTTAAATTGCAACTTTTTCATAAATTTTGCATTTTTCATAAAGTTGCAACTTTTTTGATTGTAAATTTACAATTTTTTCAAAAATTTTCATCTTTCAGTATAAACTTGCAAGTTTTTTTATTATAATTTGCAAATTTTTTCTTGTAAATTTGTAGCTATTTTCTTGTCAATTCCCAACTTTTTTCTTGTAAATATGCAACACTTTCATGAATGTGCAACTTTTTTTTAATTTGCAATTTCTTTCAGTGAAATTTGCAACTTTTTTCATTGTACATTTTCTGCTTTTTTCATAAATTTGCATCTTTTCAAAGTGCATTTGCAAATTTTGTTGTAAATTTGCAGCTTTTTTCATAAATTTGCAGTTTTTCATTGTAAAATTGTATCTTCTTTCAGTTTAAATGTGCCTCTTTTTCATTGTAAATTTGCAACTTTTTCTCAAAAGTTTGTGGGGGGGGGGGTTTCTTGCAAATGAGCAACTTGTTGATCATAAACTTGTGACTTTTTGCTTATAAATATGATACTCTTGGTTAACTTTTTATATTCTGTGTAATGGTTTGATAACTATGTTTTTGTTGGGAGAGGAGCCATTTTTCTATTTTCCATTTTAAACTGAACCCTTGCCCACTACAGAAACAGAACCCCAACCAAACCCTCCAGACTCAATCTTCCACTGGGCGCCAGAACCAGCCGCAGTCCTGGTGACGGCGGTCAGAAAACAGTTGCTCCGTTCCACCTTCACCATCCACCACCTCTTGGCCCAGTAGGACCATCCTCTATGATGGTGTCGGTTCATTCTGCTGCTGCAGTGCCTTAAAGCCAACAAAGCCATTGATTACTGGTGTTTTCCGTTGACGAGGCCCCCGCGCCTCTGCACACATTGACTGGTGTGTTTTAGTGTCACTTTGATCTGATCCAGGCGATTTGTCCGGGAATCAGGATTCTGGAAGGTTCCCCGTTATAGGCTGAATGTGGACAGGCTGTTCCTGCTAACTGGCCCTAAACTGTGTACTCCAGCGGTTTCTGGCTATACAGCAGAGTATGCAAATGCTACGGGACCCCTCTGACACTAGGGGGCCCCCAAGTTCACCCTCGACATTTTTCTGGGGGAAAACTGAAATAGCTTTTTTTTTTTTTCTCAAAATTGCAGATTGTTTCTTGAAAATTTTTTTATGATTTCTTGTAAACTAGCAAGTTTTTTTTCAGATTCTTTTCTGGTGGATTTGGAACTTTTTTCCTCATAAATTTACTTTAAAAAAAATCTGCATCTCGTTTCTTATAAATCTGCAGCTCTTTCTTACAAGTCTTTGACTTATTTCTAATAAACCTGCAACTTTTTTAATTCTCAATGTGAAATTTTTTATTGGATTTTTTTTTTTTTTACTATTTCTTGTAAATTTGCACAGCTTTTCTCATAAATTCTCATAAACTTGCAAGTTTCCCCATACATTTGCTAATGTTTTCTCATAAATCTGTGACTTATTTTTCATGAACTTTTTCCAAAAATTTACTGACTTTTTTTCCTTAAAAATAGAATTGTTTTATCCCCGTGCAATTTTTCTTGCAAATTTTTGACAGTTTCTTGTAAATTTGCAACTTTTTCCTCATTAATTTGTCTTTCTTCCATATAAATCTGTTAATTTTTCCTCTTCATTTCTGGACAGTGAGCCGTTATTTCTTTATGTATGTGTTGGGAGTGGAGATGACTTTCGTTTTTGAACTCTTGCCCATTACAAAAACGGGTTCCCCTCAACACAATCTTGCATGTGGCCCCAGACCCCCAGACCCCCCCACGCCGCCTGCTGCTGAATCTCAGCTGTCCCTCCCTCTCTTTGTCGCCGCCTTGCGCTCACACTCCGCCTGCGTCTCCTTCTGCGGCGGCGGCGGAGCATGAGTCGCTCCTCCGCACATAAAGCGCAATTTTTCACTCCTCTTTAGGTCACCCCGCTGCCATTTTTAATTCAAAACTATTTAAACACAATTATTGGACAGTTTTAATGCGGTGGAAAGGCGGCGGGTGATTTGGTTTTTAAATTATAACCCGGAATTCAAATAAGCGTGCTGCAAAATAATGGGAGCTTTATTATGTCTGGATGATTTTAATTATTATCCCGGATTGTAAAGATGTTGCTAATAAAAATGGAGGTAATTAATTAAAATATAGGTTAAAACAAAGCCGGTAATTTGTATTTTTAAATATAAATTTCACCCAATTTTTAAAATAGAATCGGTAAAGTAAAATACGAGTAATATGAAATTTTAATAATGCGATATTTTAATCTACATATTATCAGGATAATTGTAATTTTGACAACTGAATAATTATATCAAGGACAAACCTTAAACTCCCGATTTTTGCAGGATAACATCTCCATCCGCCTCACACCTTCCATGCAAACCTGCTGGAGAAAAAGGAGGAAAATAATATGGAAAAAAAACCCCAAAACAAATAAAAAAACAAAATCCTACTCGTCCTTTAAATGTCCACAAATTCCCGATTAAATTAAGAGCTGCTCTGGTGAACGTTAACACGCAGCCGACTGAAAGGATGCGAGAAAGGCGCAGAAAAGCGGTGACCTACCTCTGAGATGCGGCGACGCACCATCCCGAGACGCTTTGGCATTTTTTTTTTTTTCCATCCTTCCTTCCTCCTCCATCCTCTTCATTCCACATCGGGAGCTGAAAAAAGAAAAAGTGCTGATTTTCTACTACCTTTGAACGCTCATTAGCACCTCATAATGACTTTACTAATTAGGATGACATGGTTATTAACAGGATGCGCCGTCATGGCTGCACGCGCTCTTCTCCTCCCCGCTCCGGAATAAGGCGACCTTGGCGGCTTCCTGATTTTATTTTTTTTTATTCCACTGCAGGGTTGGAAGGATCAGAGACAGACATCAGAGCTCGTTTTCGGCTTCTCGTTCTTTTAGATTTTTTTTTTTTTTTTTGGAAAAATTGAAAAAGCGGGAGTGGAATTTAGCCACAATAAAATATGGTCATTTTTACGCACAGGTTTAATCTTTTACGCACAACTTTTAAATGCGCAGATGTTCTTGCAAGTCTCATATTTGGAAATAAAGTAAACATTTCTACTTTATCTTCATGATTTAGTTGCATTTTTAAGATTATTTACAGCAATCTGGATTTAACCTCCTTTTTTAAATTCTGTGCCAACATCAACATCCAGGATTTCGTCTAAAATGCGTCCACGCGTGTGTTGTTTTTATTTTCTCCTTTCCCTTCTATTTTTTAAAGCGCTAAACTCAACGGGCTGCTTCTTAAAACTCTCCAGATAAAGAAACAACTCGCTGATTGGTGGAGGCGCCGGAGCCAGTCGGCCCGTCGGCCAATCGCAGTGGAGGGAGCGGGAGCGCAGGGTTGGGTGAGTGGGGTGCAGGGGAGAAAAGGCGTCGAGTGTTTATTATAAAGGAGAAAATATTAATTCCCCCCTCGCCGTGGGCCGTGACGTCACTATAGGAAGTCATTGTAGAGCAACACCGGAGCGATTAGCGGCAAAAAGGGGGAGTGTGATGTCGGAGGAGTGAGCCGGTGTGTGTCTCTGCCTCCATCCAGCCTCCTCAACTTTAACACAAAGTTCAACATCCGAACGCCAAAAAAACGACGTGGACTACTGCAGAGCCGCGCGCTCTTTTCTGCGTTTTCACCGAGTGTGAACATGTTGGAGCGTACTGCACTCTGAAAGAAAAAAACGTGGATTTTTCCCCCCCTTTTTTTCTTTGTTTTGTTTCCTGGGTTTATTATTTTTTCCATTTTTAACTCGTACTGAATTTTGTGGAGGAGCCGCTGTTATGAAGACTTCTCGCGTCCTTATTTCTTCTTAACATGGAAGCATCGAGCGGCTCCAGTTTTGGGATAGACACTATTTTATCAGGCGCCTCCGGCAACTCTGGCAACCCGACGGCGCTGATGAACGGAGACTTCAGCAGGACGGCGGCGGCGGCGGCGGCGGCGGCAGCGGCGGACTTCAGGAGCCAGGTCACGCCGTCGCCATGCTCGGACATAGACACGGTGGGCACTGCGCCCTCGTCCCCCATCTCCGTCACCATGGAGCATCCGTCCGCCGCCGAGGCGCACCTCCAGGACAGCCTTCACCACCACCACCACCACCACCACCACCTGGCGCAGGGTTTGCAGCTGTCGCCTCAGCAGCAGCAGCCGCTGGTCGGTGCCAGCGCCGGTACCGGGGCCCCGAGGACTGCCACCTCCTCGTTTTTAATCAAAGACATTCTGGGCGACAGCAAACCGCTGGCAGCCTGCGCACCTTACAGCACCAGCGTCCCCTCGCCGCACCACCACCACCACCACCACCACACGCCCAAACCAGAAAGTGCCACGGCTGCGGACGGCTTCAGGCCCAAGCTGGAGGAGGACGAGAGCCGGGGGAAGCTGGACAAGAGGGACGAGATCCAGATGGACATGAAATGTAAAGGTGATTTAGTTTTAGTGATGATTTAGTCGGAGAGCTGTGGTGTCAGGCTGCTCTAATTTATAATACTAATACTAATAATAATAATAATAATAATAATAACAATGCAGCCTGTGTGCCTTACAGTTGCAGCTCTGCCTTTATTAGTCTAATAGATGTGAAAACAGATGTAAGGCTGGTGATTTTCCCCCTGCGCGCGGCCTCCCTAGTGGGTCAATTAGAGAGATTATTGTTGTTCTTCCTGGAGGGGGGGGGTAGAGGGGGGGATCACTGTTCTGGAACAGGGCTACAAATAGAGATGCATTGATATATCGATTCTCTGAACCATAAAGTGGGGAAGATAAACCCCCAAATATATTTTCCTGACTGCTTTGACTCCTAACGTGGACTGGAGGAAGTTTGGTGAAAGTTTGCGTGGAAGGGACTCCGTGGCAGGTGTGTGGGTGTATTTATGGCTGTTCTCGTGGTTTGTGCAGGGACTAAAGAGGAGGGGGACCGGGAGATCTCCAGCAGCAGAGACAGCCCGCCCGTGCGCACGAAAAAGCCCCGGAAAGCGCGCACGGCCTTCACCGACCACCAGCTGAACCAGCTGGAGAGGAGCTTCGAGCGGCAGAAATACCTCAGCGTGCAGGACCGCATGGACCTGGCGGCGGCCCTCAACCTGACCGACACCCAGGTCAAGACCTGGTACCAGAACCGACGGTAGGCACCGCGCGCTTGGTTATTATCTACAGACGACAAAAACAGAGAGAATAAAGAAAAAATATCCATGCGGTGTTACTGTGGGAATGGTAATTTCTGACATTTTGGAGATTATAACGTTTAAGAAAATTTCAGAAATAAATCATGAAGGGATTTTTCCCCCCTTGGAACTGACCAATAATTGTTTCTTCCACAGTTAAAATTCAAAAATTTAATTAAAAACAGTGATAAAAAAAACTTTGTTCTTATTCACCTTTTTCATATTTTGCATTTTATATCACATAATAATTTCTGTTTATTTTAGACATGAAGAGCTTGTTATAAAACGGCAGTTTTTAATGTTTGACACAGAATCAGCTCCACTTGTTTTCTATTATAAAATACAATGTGAACGAAAATCTGTCATTTACAGTGAATTAATATTGGCAGAATTTCGCCGCAAAAACGCGTAAACAACCTGGAACTGCTTTGACAGCACGGCTCACAGCCACGCTTCTACATGTGTGGGTTTTTTCATAATTTACTTTAAACCTACAGCATGTTGATCTTTTTACAGTTATTTCCTTTGAATTTACCAGTAAACCGCAAACCTGTTTACAGCAAATGAAATGTGTCAAATGAGAATTAAAGCTCTAAGCACAGACAGGATCATACAGTCATAATGACTGAGGGTTTTTGTTTTTTTGTTTTTTTTGCATAAATGATATTATATAAAATAGAAAATTAATAAATTGTGGAAATGTGGATATAATTTCCATCAGTTACTGCTCAAATGTTCCTTATTATTATTATTATTGTTATTATTATTATTATTCGTTATATCTTTTACAACTGATGAAACGCCTTCCAAAATAAAAGTTGACTTTGGTTCTTTATGTGAGGGTTTTTTTCGTTTTATTTCGTTAACCAACTCTGTAAAAAGAAAAACTGAAACAGACTTTTTCCTTCTCATGGAGTGAAAACCGCATGCAGACTTGCGTGACTGCGGTAATTAGGCCTCCACATACCAATTAACGGCCCGTTTGGGGACTGGCTGATTAAATAATTCATCCTGCTGGATTTTGATCAGATTTTTCTGTTTTTGCTGCAGGACGAAGTGGAAGCGGCAGACGGCGGTGGGACTGGAGCTGCTGGCCGAGGCGGGCAACTACTCGGCCCTGCAGCGGATGTTCCCGTCGCCCTACTTCTACCACCCCAGCCTGCTGGGTTCCGTGGACGGCCCCACGGCGGCCGCCGCGGCCGCCGCCATGTACAGCAGCATGTACCGGACTCCTTCCTCACCGCACCCCAGCCTCCAGAGGCCGCTGGTCCCCAGGGTGCTCATCCACGGCCTCGGGCCCGGGGGCCAACCGGCTCTGAACCCCCTGTCTAACCCCATGCCCGGCACGCCGCACCCTCGGTAAGAACGGAAACAATGATTAAAAACTCCAAAATTAAAGCTGGACGCAGAAGAAAGACTGAAGGACTCCTGCTGCTCCTCCTCCTCCTCCTTCTGTCGAAAATAAAAACATTTAAAGACGTTTAACAGAAGTTAAAAAGGAGGTATTTAATATTTAGGCCGAAACAGCCTAATTATAATAATAATAAACCCAGAAAAGTCGGTAAAAAGACTTCTGCAGGCCGGACAGGACCAGGACCAGGACCAGGACCAGCACTGCTCCTCAGCTCATGTCTAACTGATTGTTTGTTTGTCTTTTGTACAAATACACTTACATTAGCAAATAAACTTATAAAGTTTATTAGATGGAGAAGAAGTGAATGAATAAAGAATAATGAGACTAACGGATCTGGAGAGACAAATTTATTAAAAATTAACCGATTCTCCTGAAAACAGGAAATTTAATTTATAATTCCCACAAATTCTAGCATTTAATTGTTCTAAAATATACTTTGTTTTAGTGTTTTTGATGCCGGTGGTTTCTATGTTTATTTAATGGGACATAATGTGAAGGTAAACAGCAGCATATGGATCCACGCTGGAGGACCAGAGCAGTGAGGTCCCCCCCCCCACCCCCGCGCACACACACGCACACATTTCTGTTGATGCATATGGATGCGCAGCAGCTGATTGGTGGTGATGGCGGAGCGGTGAATGGGGTCGCGATGAGTCGGGCGGACACTGGGAACGAACACTGGGAACACTGGGAATGTGGCCCTGGTTTAGCAGCTGTTCCTGGGAGCGGCCGCAGACAATGAAGGCGAATTTCTCAGCGTGAGCGATCAGGAGAAGGAGGAGAAGAAGTCTGCAAGAAAGGGGGGGGGGGGGGTGATGTGCTCATTTAACGACGGCCGTTACTGAGATTGTTGCTGGAAGTTTTCTGCACGTGCAAAGTGAATTTTGGCACGCTTTAAGTGGCGTTTTTGCAGCTGCTGAACAGGACATGACGGGAAACGCAAATCCATTAACATTAGAATCAGTTTGATTTTATTCCGCTTCTTCTCCCCCTGTCTGCAGCCGCGCGCGCACCGGGGGAGCGCGTGAAGGAAGGAGCGCGCGCTCGGTGTGAATTAGCGCCTCCGGACCCGTTTGTTTACCCCCCCCCCCCCCCCCCCCAGTTTAAGACATTGACCTTTGATTGTGAACGCATACAAACCACCACCGCGCTATACATCTTATTTATTTTGCATTTTATTATATTTGCACAAAATAGGGAGTTTTGCGTCCCTCGTGGATTTTTGTGGGGGGTGCTTCGGGAGTATGGGGTATCGGGCTTGTTGTTACGAGCTATTCGGTCTCTGTACGACCGTTGTGAGAGTTTAGTTCGTATTGCCAACACTCGGTCGGAGTCATTCCCAGTGAGAGTTGGACTCCGCCAGGGCTGCCCTTTGTCACCGGTCCTGTTCATAATTTTTATGGACAGGATTTCTAGGCGCAGCCAGGGAATGGAGGGTGTCATACTTGGTGACCACAGGATCTCATCTCTGTTGTTTGCAGATGATGTTGTCCTGTTGGCTTCATCCAGCAATGACCTACAGCTCTTGCTGGGACGGTTTGCCGCTGAGTGTGAAGCGGCTGGGATGAGAATCAGCACCTCCAAGTCCGAGTCCATGGTCCTCAGCCGGAAAAAGGTGGATTGTCCTCTCCGGGTTGGGGACAGGCTCCTGCCCCAAGTGGAGGAGTTTAAGTATCTTGGGGTCTTGTTCACGAGTGAGGGGAAAATGGAGCGAGAGATCGACAGACGGATTGGAGCAGCATCTGCAGTGATGCGGACGTTGTACCGGTCTGTTGTGGTGAAGAGGGAGCTTAGTTCTAAGGCAAAGCTGTCGATTTACCAGTCAATCTACGTTCCTACTCTCACCTATGGTCACGAGCTTTGGGTAATGACCGAAAGAACGAGATCGCGGATACAAGCGGCTGAAATGAGCTTTCTCCGTAGGATTGCTGGACTCACCCTCAGAGAGAGGGTGAGGAGCTCAGTCATCCGGGAGAGGCTCAGAGTAGAACCGCTGCTCCTCCACATTGAAAGGAGTCAGTTGAGGTGGTATGGGCATCTGATTAGGATGCCTCCTGGACGTCTCCCACTTGAGGTGTTTCAGGCACGTCCCACTGGGAGGAGACCCCGGGGCAGACCCAGGACTCGGTGGAGAGACTATGTCTCCCAGCTAGTCTGGGAACGCCTTGGTATCCCCTCTGAAGAGCTGGAGCAGGTGGCTGGGGAGAGGGAAGTCTGGGCTTCTCTGCTTGAACTGCTGCCTCCGCGACCCGGACCTCCGGAAAAGCGGTAGAAGATGGATGGATGGATGGATGGGAGTTTTGCAGTCGGTTTTTTTGCACAATAAATGCGCGCAAAACCTCCACATGCAAAGCTCTCCTCCGTTATACTGAACGAAATTACCTTAAAAAGTGTTTGTTGCTGCTGGCAGAGGAGGATAAAATAACCCTGAGCCCACAAGCCTGACCCTGCAGCCTGCACGTGCCCACCGCTGCAGCAGTGCCGACGCATGTTGTTCACATGCATGACTTCTGCGCCATTATTTATTTATTGCGCTCTGCGGGTGGGGTAGGAGTTTTCTTTTTTTTTTTAGGGAGGGGGCTGTTTCTAGTTCATTAATAATAGGCTAAGCCACACCGCAGCTCTGAATTAATAGGCTGCACGTCTACCTGCCTGGTAATATTTTTCCGATTCTTTATTTTTATTGTTTAATAATCGCACAATTAAATCGAGATGAACTGCAATCGATTAAATCAAAATTTTAATTGTTGCTGCTTTTTAATTAGGCTGGGAGATATTTGGAATATTTTAGTGCGCATGCCCGATGAAATGTTAAAGCGGTGTTGTTATAATTTTCTCTTTTTGTAGGTGAGGATGAGCAGTAGTGTAGGGAGAACAATGGCTGGTGGAAATAAAAAGGGCAGCAGACTTGAATAAAGAGGATTAAACATGGCGCACATTATCCAGAACAGATGGGCTTTAGAGAGCCGTTTTCTTCTTCTTCTCCTCGTTGCCTGAAGGAACCTGGTGGACACTTTAATTGCCACTTCGCTTTTTTTCTCCTCCTCCAACTGATGTAATGCTGGGATATCTTTTTCATTACAATAATGAGGTAACACTTGCTCTCCTTGGCCTCTCATTATCACTTCTCCTACATCACTCACTAATTTGCCCCCCCAACACACACACACACACACACACACACACACACACACACACACACACACACACACAGAGCTACAACTCAGCTATGATATCCTGTGCTTCCCACCCAGCACCAGGTGCAGCTTACACTTTGTTCTGCACAAAATGGGATTATTAATTCGGGAAAAAGGAAAAATAAGCCATTTGTGTATTTTTCTAACTTTTAGGTTTATTTATTTATTTGTTTTAACCAAAGCATGTTTTAGATGGGGCTGTTTTTGTAATGGGCAAGAGCTGGAACCCTTTAAAATGAGGGGCATTTTAAATACATATACAATTATCTCTCCTAATAAAATTGGCTGATTGCCTAGATCAGTGGTTGCCAATCTTTGGTCCGTGGAACGTTCAGGTTCCGTGGGAAATTTTCCCATGCCATTTCTTAATTGGTCCAAAAAATTGCAAATGAAGTGCCGTTGTTTGGACCAATTAAGAAGCAAAACTCCAAGATTTTCCACGGAGACCTGAACAGTGGCCCCAGGTTGGGAACCACTGGTCTAGATGGTGAGAAAAATATTCAACCTTTAGCCAGCATTAATAGAAATGTGGCAAATTTATAAGAAAAAAAGAGAAAAGTTGCAGATTTACAAGAAAAAAAAATTATGCATTTAATCCACTTATGTCAGCTGATATAGAAACGTTGATGATGAGATGCAGATTTTGGGCCCCAAATGGTTTTCAACCAATTTTAGTAATCAGTTTATAATTTCAACTTACTTTTTTTTTTGACAATGCAGAAAGCAAAGAGCAGGTTTCATTGAAAAAAACAAAAACAAAAAACAAATCTTCCCTCTTTATTTTAAACTGATAATTTTAGCCTTTTTTTTTTGGAAGCCAGCTTTACGGTGACCCCATCTCACCAAACGTAGCACAAATTAACACGCGCACACACACACACACACACACGGGTTTTCTGACTTTCTGATGAGAAACCCGCTGCTTTCCCTAACCTTAAAATGTGACTGTGTTGGATGCTCGGTTTTTATTGTAGCACCCCCCCCCCCCCCACACACACACACACACACACTGACTGTCTGAGAATTCTGCACTGTTAACGTGGGTGTTGTCTCACACACACACACACACACACACACACACACACATGGAAGGAAGGCTTTACATGTTACTTTTTGTTGTTTTTAGTATAAATGGTACACTTTTATTGGGGTGGAAAAGCACCCCCCCCGCCCCCCTTGGTTTACGCCCGTGGCAGTTTTCTAACATTCATTTTCTGGGAAACCTCACAGTCATGTAGACGTACTTTCTTTGCATGACGCAGAGAGCAGTGAGCAGTTTTTTTTAAAAAAAACAGGAAAATTTCTCACTTTTTTTGAAAACGGTAGTAAAGGTGATGGTGTAAATCTGGGGGGGGGGGGGAATACATAAAACCTGTCAATTAAATTAGCAGCTTCTCCCGTAAATACGTGGTTTATTTTTCCATAAATGTTCTATTTCTTTTGCCATCTCTCCTTCCAACCAAAAACATTCAGAATAAATGTGAGTCAGAGGAAAAATTAAACTCTAACACAGAATGTAACCCTGGAAGCAGCGTCCACGTGGAGGCTGCAGATAGATATGCAAGAAAAAAGGTCACAAATTTAAAAAGTTATTAGAAAAAGTTGCAAATTTGCAAGAAAAAAATACAACAGATTTATGAGGAAAAAAGTGGCAAGATTTTGAAGAAAAAAGGTAGCAAATTTGCTCTAAGAATGATGCAAATTTACATGAAAAAGCTGCTAAATTTAGGGGGAAAAAGTTGCAAATTAACAGAAAAATGTCTCAAATTTAAATAAAAAACATTTGCAAATTTATGAGAAAAAAGTTGCAAATTTCCAAGAAAAAACACAAATTCCCTCAAAAAGCTGCAAATGTGTTCTTTTCTTGTAAATCTGCAGCATTCATGTGGCTGCTGTTTAAATTTTTCTGTTCATATAGACAGTGACCCATGTTAGAGGGCAGCCTCTTCACTTCCACTTGTTTTTAACATTAACGCCCTTCACATTGAACCTAAAGTCAACTTAAACTCCTACAAAGGGGACTAAAGAAGCAGATATTAAATCTACTTGAGCGCCAGACAGGTTTAACATTTCCTTCTTTCGGTCAGCGCAGATGGATGTTCGACGGTGAGGAAAATTACAGCAGCGAACGTTGATGCACTCATTTATATCTGTAACTTGGAAAAAAGGCACAATTGTTGCACTCAGCTTTAATGTGTTCTGTATTTACAGCACATAAATTCAGCCTTTTCAAGACTTTTTTTTTGTTTTAAACTTTGGCAATTAAAACGAATTAAATGGTATTATTATAATTAAATCACTGATGTTCTATTTTTTTAGTTTCAGAAGGGTTGCTTGCAGCTGCAGAGCAGCAGAAAACCCAGGTGTGCCTGTTAAACAGTGGAGTTTTCAGGATTGTGTGCAGCTCAGTGATGAGCTGAAAGCTGCTTTATTCGTCGTTGTCGTGCTGCTGCGTGGACCAGCCACGGCCGCTTCACACCACAGTCCGCAAACGCAAGCAACAAGAAGAAAACCAGCCTTTTCTCTTGGGAATTTGACATTTTTCCTCATAAATCTGCAAGTTTTTCTGATGACTCTGTAGCTTTTTCTCATACATTTGATATTATTTTTCTTAAAATTTAGCATTTTTTTTCTTGTAAATTTGCAGCTTTTTCTGATATATTTGCAACTTTTTTCTTGTAGTTTTCGCACAAATCTGAAACATTTTTCTCATAAATTTGCAAGTTTTATGATAAATTTGCATATTTTTTCTCATATATTTGCAATTTTTTCTTGTAAATATGGAACTTTTTTCTCATTCATTTGATATGATTTTTCTCATAAATTTGTAACTTTTCCCATAGCTTTGCCATTTTTTCTTTACAACTTTCCCCTTTAATTTTCATCTTTTTTCCCCATAAATTTGCAATTTATTCATGTAAATACATTTTTTTTGCAAATTTGTAATTTTTCCTGATAAATTCACAACTGTTTCTGATAAACTGGCAACTTTTTTCGTTGTAAATTTTTAACTTTTTCCTCACAAATCTGCAACTTTTTTGAAAATGTGAAACTCTTCCCCCCTTAAGCTTAAACCTTTTTCTCATAAATTTGAAACTTTTCTCATGAATTAGCAATTTTTTCATAACTGCAACTTTTTTCTTATCAATTTGCAAACTTTTCTTCTAGTCAATTTGCTACTTTTTCCTCATAAATTTGCAACTTTTTTCTCATAAATGTTACCTTTTCTCATAAAGTTGCAAAATTTTCTTGTAAATTTGTGACGTTTTTCTCATAAAAATGCAACTTTCTCATAAATTTGCAACTTTTTTCTTATTAATTTGCAAACTTTTTTCTCATAAATTTGCAACTTATTTCTCATGAATTAGCAATTTTCATAACTGCAACTTTTTTCTTATTAATTTGCAAACTTTTCTTCTAGTCAATTTGCTACTTTTTCTCATAAATTTGCAACTTTTTTCTCATAAATGTGTTACCTTTTCTCATAAAGTTGCAAAATTTTCTTGTAAATTTGTGACGTTTTTCTCATAAAAATGCAACTTTCTCATAAATTTGCAACTTATTTCTCATGAATTAGCAATTTTTTCATAACTGCAACTTTTTTCTTATTAATTTGCAAACTTTTCTTCTTGTCAATTTGCTACTTTTTTTGTAAATTTGCAACTTTTTTCTCATAAATTTGCAAAATTTTTCTTGTAAATCTGACTTTTTTATCATAAAAATGCAACTTTTTCTCATAAATTGGCAACTTTTTTCTTATTAATTTGAATTTTTTTTCTTGTAAAATTGCAACTTTTTTCATAAATTTGCAACTTTTTTATTATTAATTTGCAATTTTTTTCTCTTTAATTTGCAACTTTTTTCTCTTAAATTATGTTTTTTTTTTTTGTTCATCTAGACAATGACCCAATGTTATTTGTTGAAGTTGTTATCAAGAGGGAGAGATTTTCTTTTTCCATTTAAAAAGCAAAAACAAAACAAACCCCCCCACATTTGTTGCCTCCAAACAAAATGACCCGGGACACAACAAATTAGTCTTGGTAGGTCATTTCTTAAAGGTATAGCTACCAAAGTTTGGTTGTGAGTAACAGGCCGATTGACGGGGTAAACCATCCGCTCACCCCACCCTGCAGCCATAGCCCGGACGGGCGCGGACATCTTGCGGCGGGCTGAACGACGCTGTGTAACTGCGGCGCATCAGAGTTTAAATGGCCTCATCATTTCAGCAAATCCAGCCAGTTTCGTTCTCTCTCTCTCTCTTTGTCAAATGACAGGACAGCTGATGGCAGAGAAGCTCCGCTACCTTTCAAGTTTCAACCAGGTGCCGTCACATGCGACCGCACAACCGGGGAGGGAAGGGGGTCTGTCAGCAGTGATGTCAAAAGCTTCAATTTTTACAGAGCAATTAGGGGTTTCATCACAGCAGAGCGATGTCAGGATTCATTACAGCTCAGCAACGGCTAATTGCTTCAAGGTTAAAGTAACAGATCTGACGGCGTTATATTTTAAGTGACAGACTCAGATTCTGGTGCTGTTTCATGGAGCTCAGTGAGGGAGGGGGCTGAAATTACTGCACATCACGCCTGTGATTGGTTGGAGGGATGGCATGAGTGGATATTTCATGTCACTGTGGGGGGGGGGGGGCATTACCAGAACATTTTCTCCAGAGAAAATATTGAGGGGACACTATCAGTATTATTGCAGTCAGGGCTGTTTCTAGGTTTCTGGGGGACCTAAGGAAGGTTGTGTTGGGGGAAGGGGGTCATGTTTTTGGAAGGGAGAAGAGTTTAAAATCATTTAGGAAATGGTGGCCTAATGGCTCGAGGGCCACTGGTTCAATCCCAAGACCGGCAGAATCAGATCAGAGTGGGACAGCCACCATAGCAGTGTTTGCCCCACCCTCCTTAAGCCCACTGTGGTGTCCTTGAACAAGACCCTTAACCCCAGCTGCTCCACTGGAGCTGCTCAGTGGCCACAGGTCAGTCTGTGGTTGGACTGGGCCGCTTCCTGGTCTGAATGTGAACAGGGTGTCCTTCAAAAAGAGAGGTTGCCTCTCAGTGGACCTCCCCTGTATAAACTAGAAAAGCACTCGGAGAGCGCAGACCTCCGCCAAGCACCACAGTTCCCCCCATACAGTGTTTGTGTGTACGTTTTCAGATTCCTTGACCATGAAAACATATGACTAGCAATTGGATTGACAATGATAGGATTAGTGGTTCAGTAGTTATTCACGAAAATCACATTTTCCGTAATGACGGTTTTCTTGTGGACGGTGATCCGGATCAACACCAAAATGTAATCATCTGTAGGATACCCCATTTCTGACAATCTGTGAAAATTTCATGAAAATCCGTCTGTAACTTTTTGAGTTATGTTGCTAAAAGACAGACAAACCAACGCCGATGAAAACATAACCTCCTTGGTGGAGGTAATAAAGGGTAAATAAAATAAATTTAAAAATGTATCATTATCTCTCCTTCCAACCATCCATCCATCCATCCATCCATCTTCTTCCGCTTAATCCTTTTCACGTCGCGGGGGGCTGGAGCCTATCCCAGCATCTCTGGGCGAGAGGCGGGGTCCAACCAAAACATTAAAAATAAAACTGAGTCAGAGGAAAATTTAAAGTATAACATAGAGTAAAACTAACAAGAATCCATGTGAAGGCTGCAGATATGCAAGAAAAAAGTCACAAATTTAAGAAGTTGTGACTTTACAAGAAAGATAGAAAATTATGAAGAAAAAAGTTGCAACTTTTTGAGAAAAAAGTGGCAATTTTGCACTAAATAGATTAAAATTTACAAGAAAAACTTTGCAAAGTAACAGAAAAAGACACAAATTTAAATGAAAATATATGTGCAAATTTCTGAGAAAAAAGTTGCAAATTTCCGAGAAAAGACAATTTCACAAGAAAAAAGTTACAAATATATGAGAGAAATTGACAAATTTATGTGAAAAAAGTTAAAAATTTACATGAAAAAGTTGAAAATTAACAAAAAGTCACAAATTTAAATGAAAACAGCAAATTTTTGAGAACAAAGTTGCAAATTTAAGAGAAAAAGTACATTTACAGTGGGGCAAAAAAGTATTTAGTCAGCCACCAATTGTGCAAGTTCTCCCACTTAAAAGATGAGAGAGGTCTCCAATTTTCATCATAGGTATACCTCAACTATGAGAGACAAAATGAGAAAAAAAATCCAGAAAATCACAATGAAGGATTTTTAATGAATTAATTGGTAAATTCCTCGGTAAAATAAGTATTTGGTTAATAACAAAAGTTCATCTCAATACTTTGTTATATACCCTTTGTTGGCAATGACAGAGGTCAAATGTTTTCTGTAAGTTTTCACAAGGTTTTCACACACTGTTACTGGTATTTTGGCCCATTCCTCCATGCAGATCTCCTCTAGAGCAGTGATGTTTTGGGGCTGTCGCTGGGCAACACGGGCTTTCAACTCCCTCCAAAGATTTTCTATGGGGTTGAGATCTGGAGACTGGCTAGGCCACTCCAGGACCTTGAAATGCTTCTTACGAAGCCACTCCTTCGTTGCCTGGGCGGTGTGTTTGGGATCATTGTCATGCTGAAAGACCCAGCCACGTTTCATCTTCAATGCCCTTGCTGATGGAAGGAGGTTTTCACTCAAAATCTCACGATACATGGCCCCATTCATTCTTTCCTTTACACAGATCACTCGTCCTGGTCCCTTTGCAGAAAAACAGCCCCAAAGCATGATGTTTCCACCCCCATGCTTCACAGTAGGTATGGTGTTCTTTCTCCTCCAAACACGACAAGTTGAGTTTTTACAATAAAGTTCTATTTTGGTTTCATCTGACCATATGACATTCTCCCAATCCTCTTCTGGATCATCCAAATGCTCTCTAGCAAACTTCAGATGGGCCTGGACATGTACTGGCTTAAGAAGGGGGACACGTCTGGCACTGCAGGATTTGAGTCCCTGGCGGCGTAGTGTGTTACTGATGGTAGCCTTTGTTACTTTGTTCCCAGCTCTCTGCAGGTCATTCACTAGGTCCCCCCGTGTGGTTCTGGGATTTTTGCTCACCGTTCTCATGATCATTTTGACCCCACGGGGTGAGATCTTGCGTGGAGCCCCAGATCGAGGGAGATTATCAGTGGTCTTGTATGTCTTCCACTTTCTAATAATTGCTCCCACAGTTGATTTCTTCACACCAAGCTGCTTACCTATTGCAGATTCAGTCTTCCCAGCCTGGTGCAGGTCTACAATTTTGTTTCTGGTGTCCTTTGACAGCTCTTTGGTCTTGGCCATAGTGGAGTTTGGAGTCTGACTGTTTGAGGTTGTGGACAGGTGTCTTTTATACTGATAACGAGTTCAAACAGGTGCCATTAATACAGGTAACGAGTGGAGGACAGAGGAGCCTCTTAAAGAAGAAGTTACAGGTCTGTGAGAGCCAGAAATCTTGCTTGTTTGAAGGTGACCAAATACTTATTTTACCAAGGAATTAACCAATTAATTCATTAAAAATCCTTCAATGTGATTTTCTGGATTTCTTTTTCTCATTTTGTCTCTCATAGTTGAGGTATACCTATGATGAAAATTGGAGACTTCTCTCATCTTTTAAGTGGGAGAACTTGCACAATTGGTGGCTGACTAAATACTTTTTTACCCCACTGTATTGGAGAAAAAAGAAAAATTTGTAAGAAAAAAGTTGCAAATATGAGAAATAAATTTACAAATTTATGAAAAAAGTTTAAAATTAAAATGAAAACAGCAAATTTATAAGGAAAAATGTTGCAAAATAACAAAGCTCATTATGAGAGCCACAAATTTAAATGAAAACAGCAAATTTTTGAGAAATAAGTCGCAAAAAATATGAGAAAAAAGCTCAAAATTTCTGAGAAAAAAGATGCAAATTAAAGTTTAAAAAAAATATTAAAAAATTTATGAGAAAAAGTCATATTTAAATGAAAACAGCAAATTTTTGAGGGAAAAAAGTAGTAAATTTATGAGAAAAAAAGTAAAAAAAAATACAAGAAAAAGTAGCAAATTTTTGAGAAAATAGTGGCAACTTTGTACTAAAATTGATGTAAATTTACAAGAAAAACGTTCCAAATTAACAGAAAAAATGTTTCAAATTTCAATGAAAACATTCACAAATTTATGAGAAAAAAGTTGCAGATTTCCAAGAAAAAAGACAAATTCACCAAAAAGCTGCAAATATTTTTTATTTTTTTTGTCTTTCAGCCGCTCCCTTTTGGAGTCACCACAGCGTATCATCACCTTATTAGCCTGATGATCCACGTGCTGATTTAGCCAGGATTTTGTTTTATGCAGGTGGCCTTCCTGACACCACCCTGCCCATTTACCCGGGCTTGGGAGCGGCACGGGGCGTACACTGGCTTGTGCTCCCTGTGGTGGGGCAGCCAGCTTTCCTTCCTCACCATTTTTATATGGTCTTTGGTAGGACGCGGCCGAGACTTGACCCCACAACCGGGAGGATGTGGGGCTGATGCTCTACCTCTAGGCCACCAAAAAAAGATCCAAATATATGTTAAAAAAAATTCATAAACTTATGAGGAAAAAATGTTCAGAATTTACAAGAAAAACATTGCAAACTGACAGAACAAAGTCACAATTTTGGGGAAAAAAAAAAGAAAATTAAAAAAGTTGCAAATTTATCAGAAAAGTCATAAATTTAAAAGAAAATAATGGCAAATTTCGGAGTAAAAAAGCTGCAAATTTTTGAGAGAAAAATGACAATTTTACAAGAAAAAAAGTTACAAATATTTGAGGAAGAAATTCATAAATTTATGAGAAAAAAGTTGCACAATTACGAGGAAAAAAGTTCAAAAGTTACAAGAAAAAAATTGCGAATTAAAAGAAAGTCACAAATTTACAAGAAAAAAGTCACAAATTTAAATGAAGACAGCGAATTTCTGAGAAAAAAGTTGCATGAGAAAAAGTTGAAAAAGTCATTTATGAGAAAAAAGACAAATTTAAATGAAAACAGCTAATTTTTGAGAAAAAAGTCGCAAAAGTTTGAGAAAAAAGCTCAAAATTTATATGAAAAAAGTTGCAAATGAACAGCTAAAAGTGAAAAAATGTGAAAAAAAATTACAAGAAAAAAGTTGCAAATTTAAATTAAAACAGCAGATTTTTGAGGGGGAAAAGTTGCAAATTTCTGAGAAAAAGTCACAAATTTTGGAGGACAAAAAGAGAAATGTACAAGATAAAAGTTGGAAATGTATGAGAAATAAATTTACAAATTTATGAAAAAAAGTTGAAAATTTAAATGAAAACATTAACAAATTAATGAGGAAAAAATGTTGCTAAATTTTGATGGACAAAAGAAGAAAAAAAACGGTGCAGATTTACAAGAAAACAGCTGCAAATACATGAGCAAAAAACTCACAAATTCATGAGAAAAAAGTTGCAAATTTACTTGAAAAAAAAGCCATAAATTTCCATGAAAAATATTGCAAATTTATGTGAAAAAATAATCATGCATTTATGCTTCACTTACAAGACGGTATCAAAAAGGTTTGTGATGATGTTGGTGGAGTGACGACAACTGTGAGTTTTTGCAGCAGATTGAGGCCCGTGTGATGGCGTCTCGGAGGGACGCGGAGGGACCGGTGTTTGGCTCTGTCTCTGGAAGGAGAAACAAAGGACGATGTGAGGCGCACTTTGCAAACACCTTTCAGCAGTCGCTCTTCAGCTGTCTGCTGGTCCTCGGGGGGAATGTGAGGAAATAATGGAAGAATCTGCTCAAACTTTACACCTGCCGTGGAAGTTTTTCCACCACGCGCAGCCGCACATTTGCCCGTGGCCCTCTGTCTGAGGCGAGGCGAGGCGAGGCGAGGCGAGGAGGTATCTCCTTGCGAGTCCTCTGCAAATTCAGCCCGGTCTCAGTGGAGGAGGAGCCGTCTCAGAAGACGAGGCTTTACCCATGAAGTTCTATTTAAAAAGTAACTTAAAGTATCATGAGGAAAGTTTAGAAGTCATTTGCTCCTGGTGGGAATCCAACCGCAGTCGCACCAACTCTTAACTCGGGGGCTGCTCAGTGGATAATTGATTTTTTTAAGGGGACATGTGATGATCTTTTCCCACATGTTGACGCACGTCCCAGAGGTCTCAATGAAATGTCTGTGACACTCTTTGGTCAAAATACCTCAGGGATTAAACACTACAGCACCATTTTCCAAGCCTTCTTCACAGCGGCCCGTTCCCCTTTGTTTTCTTAAATGCTAAAGAGGCCCATTTCACTTCTGAGGGCTGGGCTTGAAGCTAATGTTTGCTGGCTAGCCTAGCATAAAATCAGCTGATTGTGAGAACGTAAAAGCCGGAATAAAGCATCACTAGGAGGACCCGGGTTTGTGGTTTAATTGGTCAGTGGGATATGGTGCAGCAGCACAGACATGAGCCAGAATGAGTAAACGGGTCGAGCAACCACTGGCCTCCATGGCCACGATACAGCCAATACGCCAGCAAGCTACGGCGCAGCAAATGCAGCCGCATGGTGGTCGATCCCGACCCGGCATGTCCATGTGGATCTCAGCAAAGTTAAATCTGGGCTGTCTTACGGCTCCCATCTGGGTTTGTCCGCAGCTTCCAAACTGTGTTTGCCCACATGGACTTTACCTGTTGACCGATTGTCAACTTATTTTCTCAGAAGTTTGTGATTTTCTTGGAAATTTGTGACTTTCTTCCCTTAAATTTAATACATTTTTCTTGAAAATTTTAAACTCTTATAAATTTGCAACTTGTTTTTTTAACTGTAAACGTGGAACTTTTTCTTCATAAATTTGTGATTTTTTTTCTTGTAAATTTGCAACTTTTTTCTCATAAATTTGTTAGCTGTTATTATAAAATTGTAACTTTTTTTCTCACAAATTTACTTTTTCTTGTAATTTTGGAACTTTCTCATAAATTTGCCACTTGTTACTGTAATCCCAAAACTTTTTCCTCATAAATTTACTTTTTTCCTTGTAAATTTTTCACAAAAATTTGTGACTTTTTCCTCATAAATTTGTGACTTTTTTTCCTCATAAATTTTCACATTTTTTCCTCATTAATCTGTGACTTTTGACTTTTTTTTTCTCAAATTTTCACATTTCTCATAAATTTGACTTTTTTTCTCACAAATTTGTGACTTTTGTCTCAAAAATTTGTAGCTTTTTCAAATAAATTTGACTTTTTTCTCATAAATTCACTTTTTTCTCACAAATTTGTGACTTTTGTCTCATAAATTTGTAACTTTTTCTCATAAATTTGTGACTTTTTTCCTCAAATTTGTGACTTTTTTTCTCATAAATTTTCACATTTTTTCTCCTAAATTTTACTTTTTTTCATAAATTCACATTTTGTCTCATAAATTTGAGACTTTTTTCTCTCACAGATTTGTGATTTTTGTCTCATAAATTTGTGATTTTTTCCTCATAAATTTATGACTTTTCTCATAAATTTTCACATTTTTCTCATAAAATTGATTTTTTCTCATAAATTTTCCCGTTTTTTTCCTCATAAATTTGACTTTTGTCTCATAAATTTGTGATTTTTTTCCTCATAAATTTGACTTTTTTCTCATAAATTTTCCCCTTTTTTCTCATAAATTTGTGACTTTTGTCTCATATATTTGATTTTTTTCCTCATAAATTTGACTTTTTTCTCATAAATTTTCCCATTTTTTTCCTCATAAATTTGTGACTTGTCTCATAAATTTGATTTTTTCCTCATAAAACTGACTTTTTCTCATAAATTTTCCCATTTTTTTCCTCATAAATTTGTGACTTTTGTCTCATATATTTGATTTTTTTCCTCATAAATTTGACTTTTTTCTCATAAATTTTCACATTTTTTTCTCATAAATTTGTGACTTTTTCCCACAGTTTTGTGACTTTTTTTCCTCATACATTTTTTAGTTTTTCTTATAAAATTGTAACTTTTTTCTCACAAATGTACTAACTTTTACTTGTAATTTTGGAACTTTCTCATAAATTTATGACTTTCTTCTCATCAATTTTCACATTTTGTCTCATAAATTTATGACTTTTCTTAAAAATTTGACTTTCTTCCTCATAAATTTGTGACTTTTTCTCATGTATTTTCACATTTTTTCTAATAAATTTGACTTTTTTCTCATAAATTTTCCCATTTTTTCTCATAAATTTTAATTTTTCTCATAAATTTCACTTTTTCTCATAAATTTTCACACTTTCTCATAAATTTGACTTTTTTCTCACAAATTTGTGACTTTTGTCTCATAAATTTGTGACTTTTCTTTTAAATTTGACTTTCTTGCTCATAAATTTGTGACTTTCTCATATATTTTCACATTTTTTCTCATAAATTTGACTTTTTTCTCATAAATTTTCACATTTCTTTCTCATAAATTTGTGACTTTTTCCCCACAGATTTGTGACTTTTTTTCTCATAACTTTTTTCTCACAAATTTACTTTTTCTTGTAATGTTGGAACTTTCTCATAAATTTGCCACATTTTGCTGTAATCCTGCAACTTTTTCATCATAAATTTACTTTTTTCCTTGTAAGTTTATTTTCTCATAAATTTGTGACTTTTTTCCTCATAAATTTGTGACTTTTTCTCATAAATTTTTCACATTTTTTCTCATAAATTTGTGACTTTTGTCTCATAAATTTGATTTTTTTTCTCATAAATTTGTGACTCATAAATTTTCACATTTTTTCCTCATAAATTTGTGACTTTTTTCACAGATTTGTGACTTTTGTCTCATAAATTTGTAACTTTTTTTTCTCATTTTTTCTCATAAATTTGTGACTTTTTTCTCAATAGTTTTGCCTGCAGCACCAATGTTACTGAAACCCACTTTAAACCCATGTGGGTCCCAGAATGGTTTAAAGCAGGTAAGCAGATTACCCGCTCACCTGTACCACAGGTAAAATCCATGTGGGTAAGCACAGATGGTGCCAATATGGAACCTATGGACAAACCCACATGGAACCCATAAGACAGCCCAGATTTAACCTATAATGGGGCCCACATGGACATTCTGGCTGGGTCCAGCTGGGGTCTCAGATGTTTAATGGGAAGGGTGAGTTATGTCAAAGAGAACCACATGGGGTAGCTAAGCTGGGCTAACTTGATTTGCATGTCTGCCGGTGTCGTTACAGGTTGTTATTGCAAGCTGTTTTGTGTTTATGCTAACATTGTGTAAGGTTAACCCTTTAATTGACCTAGGTGCTGAGTGGCACCTAGGGCAACACAAGGCCCCTAGTGGTCAAGAGTGGTAAAAAATTTTTGTCAATAAAATAGTTCAGATTTCCAAGGTTATAACTTGAAAGTTACAAGAGATAATGGCTTACTGTCAATTACAAAGATATAGAACATGATCCAAAGTTTCAGGTAGGAATAAATTTATGCATCTAATTTGCATAATGTAACGGCAGCTATATAAATTATATAACTTAGTCAAAATTGGACTTTGGACACATTTACACAAAGAATGGTCCGGGTTTTTTTTTTTGTGCCATTTTGTCTGCAGGGGTATGTTTTTATCTAATCTTCAAAGTATATGAACCAGAAAAATCAATAAAATGTGAAAAAAAAACATATTTCTCTCTTACCTGTTGCCGGGAGGGGGAGGCTCTTTCGCCCATGTGACCGATCCGTTTTCGTCCATCATGGTCAGTGGTTTGCATTTGCTTGGTCATTTACACCATGTATCACATGTACAAACTCTTATGATTATTCCACATGACTTTCGTTTGTATTACGCGGCTATTTTTTCTGTTTGGTGCATTTTTCCTGTGAGAATGCATGACGATCGCGGGCGCCACCATCTTGGTACTGGTAGCTCAGTTTTTCGCCCATTGTGGTCGATGCTTCGCATTTGGTCAGTCATTTACACTGTGTACCACATGTACAAACTCTTATGACTATCCCACGTGAATTTCGTTTGTATTATGTGGCTATTTTTCCCATATCGTGCAGTTCAAATCAAATCAAATCAAATCAAACTTTGTCACATTGCTGTACATACAACTGTAGTGCAGGCAAGATGAAATTGCGTTTCTCTCGGCATCCATATAAATAGAAGCAGCATGATTTAAGACACACTCCCACATAGCTTCACCCCCCCACCCCCACCCCCCCATCCATTCACACATCCCTGAGACATACTTGGGAAAAAAAAACTAACTAACTATAATATACAAATAATATACAAAATGTCCGTAAGCGCAGTAGTGTGTATGAGAGATTCCGGGTCAACTGTTCAGCATCCTGACAGCTTGTGGAAGGAAGCTGTTGATCAGTCTGGTGGTTCTGCCTCTGATGCTCCGGAATCATTTACCAGATATCGCGGCGGCCATGACCGAACATGGCGGCGTCCACATTGGTGCTGGAAGCTCAAAGCTGAAAAAGGGAGAAGAATAATGAGGATTTCTTCTTCTTTGATGTATTCCATGTCAGCCATGATTCCTCCGGCGCGTGTCTGCCACCTTCTGAGCTGTCAGATCAATACGGATCAGTACAAATTTTCAGTATAGCTGGGGACGTCAATAAGTTGACCGGTGCAGTTGCTGCACTGTGCCACTGGGGGCATGTGACCCGTCCATTCACCGTGGACATTTAGAGGGTTAAGACATTTTAGCTTTTGAGGTAATTTTTTTTTAAAGGTTTTTAAACAAACTCTCTCCAATTTAAATCCATTTCAGCTTTTAAGCCAACACTGCAACTTTAAGCCTGTTCAGTTTTTAAGCTAGCATTTTTTGCTAACTTTCTTCTGCATCAGCCATTTCTGCTTTTACACTAATCTTGGACAAACGTATGGCTTTTTAGCTTTTGAATTAGCATTTATCAGTGTTGTGGATTGTGGGTTTTTCTTCTGAGTTTTTGCTTTGGTAGCCACCCAAATTCATACACAAAAGCACAGAAAAAGTGAAACTGTCATCACATGTCCTCTTCAATGACTCTTTGTGTTGGATTTGAATATTTTTGACATAATTCTCAGCCCTCTGACAGAGATCCAGTGTAATATTTGTTCCTATGAGTTTATTATCCCATAAATCCCCCTGCATGGATTGATTTTTTAATCCCCCCTTGGTTGAAGCCCAAAGGGGTTGAAGATCACTTTGGGTGAAGATGGAAAGGGAATTATGTTATGGGTCTGTCCGTCCATCAGTCCATCTGTTCCACTTTTGTGAAATCAGCTCCTCCTACAGTTTTGTTCTGATTGTTTGAAACTTGGTACCATGGTTTGATATATACTGATGATGCACATATTGCAATTTCACTCTCATTGGAGGACCTTGAGGTCAAAGCTCAGAAGCCTGATTTTCCCGAAATCTTCTAAGCACAATAACTACTGAAAGAAATGATGTAGGCTTTTCCAATCAATACAGTAATTGTATCTAAGCTACATCATAGAAGATGCACATCCTGACCTAACTATGGGTTTGGGATCAAAAGGTCAAAGGTCATAGTTAACATTCCATTTGCACTATGGTAAATGTTAAAATTACTATTACTATAAAATGAGTAAAGCTAGGGCCATCTAACCTGGTACACAGGTTCACCTTGGGATCCTGACCTCTGACTATGGGGTTGGTGTCAAAAGGCGAAAGGTCAATGTTAACATTCCCTATACCTTATTACTGTACAACAAGTAAAGCTAGGGTTACCAAACCTTGTACACAGGTTCCCCCTGTGACCCTGAAGTGTTACTATGGTTTTGGGATTGCAAGGTCAAAGGTCAACATCAAAGTGGCTTAGAAACTATATCTCAACAACAAAGAAAGTTAGGGTCACCAAACCTGGAACACAGGTTCACTCTGAACCCATGACCTCTGACTACAGGTATGGGGTCAAAAGGTCAAAGGTCACAGTTGCCACTGCCTATGCCCTCTTACTATAGAACATGCAAAGCTCTCTAGGGTCACCAAACTTACTACACAGGTTCACCTTGGGATCCTGACCTGCAGCTATGGGTTGTATACTTTGTTATATATTCATGGATGATGAATTTATCATAATTTGTTCTGCCACAGTAATTATATTGAAAAGTTGAAAACTGCTCTCCATCTTTAAGTATTGGGATCTTCAAAGAAAATGGAGGCGGGGGATACTGCACTCGCCTCAGAGTGCTCTTGTTAGACCATAAGATCGATGGAGAAAAGTTGTGGAAGATTTCAGAGTTTAGAACAGGGATGTCCAATCATGTGCCATGGAGGGCCAAGACCCTGCGAGTTTTCTCTTCTACCCAGGTCTCTTCAGCAGGTGCTTTCACTTATCAGCAATCAGTGGGAAGAAATTCAGTGGAATCTGCTGTTGAAGACACTGGTTGGAGGTAAAGCCTGCAGGGTCTTGGCCCTCCATGGCACATGATTGGACACCCCTGGTTTAGAACGACAAAAGAGTTTTGAGTCTGGACCCAGCCGTTCTTCAGAGTTGCAAAAAATGTAAAACTGTTTATTATAGTAGGGAGACTTTTTACGGAGTACAGTTATTGCTTCCCATGCACTGTTAGTGAAGAGGAGGAGAAGAAGAAGACGTTTCTCACAGTTATACTGCTTGGAACTCTAATAAACTGATTCATCCCTAGAATTGATGTAAAATTTCATCCGTAAATCCATTTTCGACCACTTTTCTGGGGGTCCAGAACCTTCCCAAACAGCAGACATACGCTGGGCCAACGTCGGCAAGTTTACTTTGGGAATACATCTTATAGCAGAGTGGTGGTCTAGTTGATAGAGCATCCGTCCCACAACTGGGAGGCTGGGGGTTCAAATCCCGGCTGGGTCATACCAAAGACCATATAAAAACGGTACTTTCCGCCTTCTAGCTTGGTGCTCAGCATAATAGAATAGGGGAAGGAGAAGTTGTTTGTGGCGGCGCCTTGCATGGCAGTGACCCCTCTGATTCTACACGTGATTAACGTTGCAGATAGGAGAAATGTAATTTGGTTCTACTGTATATGATTGGCTGTATGGACTGAATGACAATAGAGATGGCTTCTTCTTCTTGTAGGTTGTTTGCACACTGGCAAGACGTGGTAATGTCAAGCCAACGTCTTGCCAGTGTGCAAATTACCTCTATAAGATGTATTCCTGAAGTAAACTTGGTACGTTGTGCTAACCACTGCACCACTTGAGGCCCTTACACGGACATTGAGAGTTTCTAGTTCACACAGGCGGGGTAAACAAAAAGACTCGATTTTTGACTACTTTACAAAGGTTATTGGAGTCTGAAAGCATCTTAAGGTATGGATTACATCAGCTTTAAGTCACAGATACGGTGAGTCGAGGCAGCCAAAGCGCCGGCTTTTGCCTCGGCTAAGCTAACACCCCTGCATTTAGACCTTCTCATATCTTAACGACCCCAATTTAGCAGAGAAATTGAACGTTTTTTGGGGGGTAAAATGAAATATGGATCAAGAGCTGCTGAAGTCGTTTCAGTTGAGCAGTTGTTTACCCTTGGCTTCTCCCCCCTTCCCACACACACACACACACTTTGGGAGAAGAATACCTGATCCTTTGAACTGATTGTTTGTTTAACCGCTGCTGGGAATCAAGGATCCCCGAGGTCTGAGTGAGTGTTGATCTAAGGTTGGATTTGAAATCGCCTAATGAGGGACTCTTTGGATAATTAGTGATAGCCGGGAATGCTCGTGGATAATTTGAGTGCCTCGCCACCCCGTAACAGCGAGACACGGGGAGGGGGGGCAGATGATGAAAGAACAGAGAGATCAGGGTTAATAAAAATTAGCATGTCAAGTTAGTCCCTTTTTTCCTTCTCTCTTTATCTTTTGTTCTTCCTCGGATGCATTGTTGTTGATGTAATGGGACAATTAGCGGTGGGGTTCACAGCGTGGATGAGGTGTTGCTGCTGCTGCTGCAGATGATGATGATGGCTCCAGCCCTGTGGTAATTAAGAGTCGTGAGGTGTCTGGAAGTGAGGTCCAGCAGGAAATGGGGAGGTGGCAGTGGACCCCGTTGGGATAAAAAAGGCTTCCCTTTCCTCTGTGTCCACCCCGGTGTTTAGGGGGCAGGACACAAATGAAAGCTGTGCCCACTTCAGCCAGTCATGCAAGTTCGGACTGGTCTGGACCAAACCGCCGGTTAATTCTGCTGCAGAGAGTTTTCACAGCTGACCTGCCATCTGTGTCTGTCGGGGGTGTTGGGCCATGCTGAAAATGATTCGATGGGATTTGATGTTTTAAAGGTCTCACTGACTGCAATCTTCCCCATGCTGACAGTTCTCACCGGTCTTAATAAAGTGTCTGTGATGTGTTTAGTCAGATTAATTATTTAATTATTGCAGCATCATTGTGAATCATCCTTTGCAGCCTCCCTCAGAATGGAACAATTTCAGTGCATGTTTCTTTAAATGCTTATGACCCTCTTTCTTCACTTATGAGGTCAGCTGTTCAGGACATATTGCTAATGTTAGCTAGCCAGCTCCCAGCTCAGGTAGCTAACACACTCTGAGCTACGTAAGGTACTGTTTTAAAGAATGAAATAAAATACACCACACCACACTGCCAACACACAACACCACAGAGCTGGTCAAGAGAGCTCAATAGTGACTGTACTTTCTGAGGAGGCTGAAGAAGTTCGGCATGTCTTCCAGGATCCTCAACAATTTCTACAGCTGCATCATCGAGAGCATCCTGACCAACGGCATCACTGCGTGGTATGGAAACACCACTGCCCTGGAGTGCAAACGCCTGCAGAGAGTGGTGAAGACAGCGGAGAAGATCATCAGGACTCCACTCCCCTCTCTGCAGAGCATCTACCACCGCAGAGTTCAAAGGAGGGCTGACGCCATCCTCCGGGACCCCAACCACCCCCAGCACAGACTGTTCACACTTCTACCCTCAGGCTGGAGGTACAGAAGTGTGAAATGCCGGACAACCAGAGTGAAAAACTCCTTCTTTCCCACTGCCATCAGACTCATGAACAGACAACAACTCTCAAAACTCTGTAACACAGCTTTGCATATAGGAACTCACACACTGGCTGCTAAATTTGCACATTGCTCACCTATAGATATAGTATCACCTGTCTGATGTCCATATCATCTCTACTGCTACTTATCAATAATTTGTAATTATACACTGCTTGTTGCACAATGATCATTTGCACACTGTACATAAGTCTATGCCAGCTCAGGTTCACATCAGGTTGCACACTGCTCATCTGCACACTGTACATAGGTTCATGCCATCTCATATTCACATCATCTCTGATATCAATATACCACTATCACTTTAGTCATCCGGTGACTTTCATTTTCATTCCTCTACTGTCTAACTGTGTGTTGGTGTATGTGTCTTGGCATCCATCAGTACTAGGATTAAGTTACTGTGTTAATGTGTCATGACCTATTATCTCGTCGTCGGCCTCCGTCGGTCTATGATGACCATGGAAGAGAATCCTAAACGTCTACTCTGCTGGAACAGCACCGCCTGTGGCTGAACAGGCCGATGCGCGAATGGCAGTCCCTGTCACACAGGTTGCACTTGTGGGTGGTCTCCGTGCTGCTGGGTCTGTGGCGGTTCTTCCTGCGGGTCCTTTTTTCATCTGCTGCAGCAGTCAGTCTCTCTTCACCTGCCTTGAGCTGTCTGGTCAGGGTGCCTCTCCATTTGGAGCGGTCCGTTGCAAGGTCCTCCCAGCACTCTGTGTTGATCTCCAGGGCCTTCATGTCTCTCTTGCAGACGTCTCTAAAGCACAGCTGTGGGCGGCCAACGTCTCTCCTGCCAGTCGCCAGTTCTCCGTAGAGGACGTCTTTGGGGATTCTGCCATCCTCCAAACGGTGAACGTGGTCTAGCCAGTGGACCCTGCGCTGCCTGAGTAGAGTGAACATGGAGGGAAGGCCGGCGCGGGACAGAACTTCTGTGTTGGGCACTTTGTCCTGCCAGGATATGTCCAGGATGTGGCGAATGCAGCGCAAGTGGAAGTTCAGTCTCTTTTCCTGCCGGGCGTATGTTGTCCACGTCTCACTCCCATAGA
Source organism: Pholidichthys leucotaenia (assembly GCA_020510985.1). NCBI lineage: Eukaryota > Metazoa > Chordata > Actinopteri > Cichliformes > Pholidichthyidae > Pholidichthys > Pholidichthys leucotaenia. The sequence continues at coordinate 27,953,676 of CM035839.1, read as the reverse complement.
GCAGTGTGTTGATGATGCAGGCATTGTACGCTGCCATCTTCGTCTTGACAGAGACTTTGGGATTCTCCCACACTCGTGTGGTGAGGCGAGCGAGTGTGAAGGCTGATTTTCCAATCCTCTTGTCGATCTCTGTATCAAGGAAGAGGTTGTTGCTGATCATGGACCCCAGGTACGTGAACTGATTCACGACCTCCAGCTCGTAGTCGTCGATGGTGATGGTTGGTGGTGCTTCCGTGCCTTGCACCAAGACGTTAGTCTTCTTCAGGGGTGTGAAGCTCCTGCTGTGTGGGGGTTGTGACTGCAGCGTCGTCTGCGAACAGCATGTCTCTGATTAGAGCCTCGCGTACTTTGGTTCTGGCTTTCAGGTGGGCGAGGTTGAAAAGCCTGCCGTCAGATCTTGTGTGCAGGTAGATTCCCTCTGTTGCTGTGCTGAAGGCATGCCTCAGGAGCATAGCAAAGAAAATCCCAAAGAGGGTTGGCGCAAGTACACAGCCCTGTTTCACTCCGCTGCGTATGTTGAATGGTTCTGAGACGTTGCCGTCGTGCTGCACTATCCCCTGCATGTTGGTGTGAAACGATTTGATGAGGCTTTGCAACTTTGGTGGGCATCCTATCTTTGACAGGATCTTGAAAAGGCCCTCTCTGCTGACCAGATCAAACGCTTTGGTGAGGTTGATGAAGGCGACGTACAGGGGCATGTTCTGTTCTCTGCATTTCTCCTGGAGTTGGCGGATGGAGAATATCATGTCTACCGTCGATCGCTCAGCGTGGAAGCCACACTGAGACTCGGGGTAGACACGTTCGGCAAGCTTCTGTAGACGAACAAGAACAACTCGTGTGTAGACTTTGCCAACAACGCTGAGGAGGGAGATGCCCCTGTAGTTGTTGCAGTCGCTTCTTTCCCCTTTGTTTTTGTAGAGGGTGATGATCTTGGCGTCCCTCATGTCCTGTGGTATGGCACCTTCCTTCCAGCACTGTCAGAGGATGTCATGCAATGGCAGCAGTAGGGCGGTCTTGCAGTGCTTGATCAGGTCGAGGGGTATGCCGTCGTTGCCGGGTGCCTTGCCAGCGGCCAAGCTATCAATGGCCTTGCTGAGTTCGTCGATGGTTGGCTCGGCGTCAAGTTCGTCTATGGATGGCAGGCAGTCGATGGCATCAAGGGCTGACGGTGTCACGGTGTTCTGTCTGGAGTAGAGGTCGGAGTAGTGTTCCACCCATCTCTCCATCTGCTTGTTCTTTTCTGTGATCATCTCCCCAGTGGAGGATTTGAGGGGGGCCGTCTTGCTCTGAGCCGGACCAAGTGCTTTCTTGATGCCATCGTACATACCACAGATGTTCCCTGTTATGGCAGCGGTTTGAATGTCTTGGCTGAGCTGAGTCCAGTACTTGTTGGCACAGCGCCGAGCAGTCTGCTGAACTTTGCTTCTTGCAGCCCTGAGAATCTGGAGATTCTTCTCGTTTGGGTACTTCTTGTACTTAGCAAGTGCTGAGCGCTTGGCTTCAATGACGGGGGTCATCTCGGTCAACTTGGCATCAAACCAGTCCTGTGACTTCGAGGTCTTCCTCCCAAAGGTAGCCAAGGCTGTGCGGTGGATGGTGTTTCGCAGCTCTTCCCACATCTGCTTTGCAGATTCTCCTTCTTGTGGTACACCAAGTTCCTTCTCAAAGGTGGAGGCAAACTGCTCAAGTTCTAGTTGGGCCATCTTGCTGGTGTCAATCCGTGCCTTTCCAGGCTGTCTAGCACGATGGAATTTCTTCAGCTGCAGCTTGACCTTGCAACACACCCAATGAATGGTCTGTGTCGCAATCTGCACTCTGGAACGAACGGGTGATTAGCACGTTCTTCAGTGAGGTGCGCCTGGTCAGGATCAAGTCCAGCTGGTGCCAGTGCTTTGAGCGCGGATGTCGCCAGGAAACCTTGTGTTGGGGCTTGGTCTTGAAGAACGAGTTTGTGATGCACAGATCATGATATGTGCAGAACTCGAGCAGCTGCTGTCCGTTGTCGTTCATTCTGCCCACGCCAAATGGTCCAAGATAGGAGGGCCAGGAGTCATGGTCAGCACCCACTCTGGCATTGAAGTCTCCAAGGAGAATGAGTTGTTCAGAGTTGGGGATGATCCTGACAGTTGTTGCGAGATTCTCGTAGAACTCGTCTTTTGCCTCTGGTGTGGCTGTCAGTGTTGGGGCATACACACTGACGAGGGTGACTGGGCCTTGAGTGGTGTTCAGGCGGAGGGTGAGGAGTCGTGCAGAACCATTGCTGCCGGGTTCCACCATCTTCAGCAAGGTGTTCTTCACTGCGAAGCCCACTCCGTGTTCCCTGTGTTCGTCACTGCCCTTTCCCTGCCAGTAGAACGTGTAGTCCTTCTCTCTCAGTGTGCCTGCGTCAGCCAACCGTGTTTCCTGGAGAGTGGCGATATCCACTTCCAGTCTCTTCAGCTCATTATTGATGATGGCAGTCTTCCTGGTGCTGTTGATGTCCTTGAGGTTAGCAATGAGTTCTGTCATCATAGTGTGGACGTTCCAAGTTCCCAGTTTTAGAGTTGGTCTCTTTTGTTTTTTTGTCTTGCCTGGTGCGAAGGTTCTCAGCCTGCTGTTCGGACTTCTCCTCATCCCCATGCACCCAATGAGGAAAGCAAGCTGTGGCGGGACAACACCTTTTTGGCTGGGGGCTACCCAGCTTGAGGCGGGCGGTAGATGTCCAGTGAGATCAGATGATCCCTCCCACCATCGGGAACAACCCCTGGCGCCACACTCTACGCCAATTGAGCGGTGGCTTATAACCGGTAACTGTCATTCCCTGTGTTTTGTCTACGCCAAAGGCGAAGCTGGAGTGTCCTCTCTAGTGATCCGGTGTTCTACCTTCCAGCGTTGGGCGTTGGTAGGATTCAAGCCTGGGCAGGAAGATATGGAGGACAAGATGTTGCCCATGCAGCATGTCCCCCTTCTCCACGTCACTGAAGAATCCAAAGGAACAGCAGGGCTGCTACAGTTTGGCACCAGCGCCGTCGCAGGAGCTGCCAGAACGATGTTGAGCACAACAGAGAACTGCCTTAGGGACTCCGACTTTGGATTTTTCCTCAGGGTTGACTCCCGAAGCCTTTCCCGTGACCGGGTGTGTCGCAAGGCAGTGGAGGTTTGAAATCAGGGTTTACCTTCCCCTAGATGGGCTACCTTCCCAGGTTGACGAGCCACCATCTACCCAAAGCATCTGGTTTTAAGGCGCCAGAGATCCGCCCTCGCCCCTTCTCCTATTAGTAAAAGCAGTTCCGCCAGGCTTGGAGAATAAACCACATGGGCAGGCTAGGAGTTGGACTTAGTTGTCAGAGGCTTTTCGAGACGCACGCCATAAGGAGCATTTTATGAGCACTGGGAGCTTAACCCCAGTGCCGCTCCTGGCTATGACAACCTTGGAACCCATGACCTATTAGAACTGTTGTTTCTGTACCCTTAACTTGGCATTCGTTCAGAGAGCAAAGGAAGAATTCCATTGCTCAGGAAATGTAGCATTTCTTAATTGTGCACATAATAATAAAGTCTTTGAATCTTGAATCATCTACAGAAGTCCTCTGATGACTCTACGATCGTCAGCCTCATCTCTGATGGAGATGATGCGGAGTACAGAGGACTTATCCAGGACTTTGTGGACTGGTGCCTGTGGAACTGCCTCCAGATCAATGCGAGGAAAACCAAGGAACTGGTAGTGGACTGCCACAGGTGAGGACAACCCCCCACAGCACCAGTAAACATCCAGGGAACAGACATTGAGATGGTGACATCTTACAAGTACCTGGGTGTTCACCTGAACAATAAACTGGACTGGTCACACAACACCAATGCACTCTATAAGAAGGGGCAGCACAGGCTGTTCCTTCTGAGGAGACTCAGGTCTTTTGGAGTGCAAGGGGCACTGCTGAAGATCTTCTACGATTCAGTGGTGGCATCAGCCATCACATTTGGAGTGGTCTGCTGGGGCAGCGGCATCACGGCAGCTGACAGGAAGAGACTGAACAGGCTGATCAAAAAAGCAAGCTCTGTTCTGGGGCGACGCCTTGACCCAGTGGAGGAGATAGGAGAGAGGAGGATGGTGACTAAGCTGTCATCTCTGCTGGAATCTTGAGTTCCACCCCATGCGGGACACGCTGAACGCACTGAGGAGCTCATTTAGCGGTAGACTGTGCCATCCTAGGTGCTCGAGGGAGAGGTTCTGCAGGTCCTTTCTACCTCCGGCTATCAGACTTTATAACCCAATCGGTGCTGCTCGTAGAGGTCGTATTAAACGTACTAAATGTCACAACTTTGCACATTAGAGATTGTCCCTTCCAATACACAACTAAGACAATTACAATTATTATTGAGGGTGGCAACAACACTGTTGATTCAATGTGAAATAAGATAAGATAAGATAAGATAAGCCTTTATTAGTCCCACAACTGGGAAATTCCAGGATTGCAACAGCACAGGGATAGCAACACTCAGAGCAACAATCAGAAGGCAAGAAAAAAAAAAAAAAAACAAGCAAGCAAGAGCAGCTAATATACATATGTACATATTACTATAAAATATATATATACACACACACACACACAGACACACAGTGCAGAGCATTGTAGCTGGATGGAATAAATATATGAATATATGAACACACAGTGCAGAGCATATACTGTCTGGGTCCATATTTACATTCTGCCGGGTAATTAAACTAACCCTAATGCTGTTTATTCCATCTAGCTGCAATGCTACTGCACTGTGTATACTACAACTGTGTACATATCACTCTATTAAAGCAAGAAATCTGTGTCTGTCACGTTTATAGGACATCACAGGACGGCCTATGAACTCAGGCATCATAGGACTCGCGATGCCGTCATAAAGATATGATGTCTATATGACGGCACATAGACAAATGTGTCTTTATGATGTCATATAGACCATCACTCATGATGCCTAGACTAATGTGTCTTTATGATGTCATATGGCTCAAAGTTGGCAAGGTGAATAAGTCACAGGGCCAGTTTTTACAGCACGTTCGTGTTTCCTGCACAACAGATTTCTGCAGCCATGTCCAATTCTACGTTGCCACGAGAAGAGTTGCCAGATCAAGTAGTCTTCATATTGTTGCTCAAGATGAAGAAGCTAAGCAAAAGCGTCGCTTTCTCAGCAGTGTCGTTTTTTAAAGAGGTGCTGACAGAGTAAAAATGTGTAACCTTGAAGAATGCCAGTTTACACTACAAATGTGTAAAATGCCAAGCAAAGCGCTGATTTTCTCTGGGTGCTCTGGTTTCTTGGTTTCTACGGGCATGCACAGGCATTCCTGAACAGGGTCAAAAGCCACTTTTTGCTCAGATCTATTTTCATGATCCTGCCCATGAACTGTAATTACAATGCACCTATCCCTCAACCAGTGGTCTGAACGAAGAAGACCCACCAGATGGACAGCAATAGAATGAGGAGAACTGCTGCATGTCAGAAAAGATGCCGTGAACATGAAACACCTCAGGTTCCAGCAGTACGCCGCAGGCATGACTGTGAACAACACAGCCGTCTGAGACAGGATCGGAGACCCTTCAGCAACAGGCATGCAGAAATCGCTGTCTGTGTGTGTGTCTGTGTGTGTGTCACGATCATAGGACTTTGTGTTGCCATGAAAACCATGTCAAAGATCAAAGGCAGGCATCACCATGGTTACTGTTGCCATGGTAACCATGTCAAAGATCAAAGGCAGGTATGCAGCAGGGGTTATACGAGCATGCATGGGTACCATGTCAACATCCCGGAATTTCAGCCTGCCTGGATATGCGGAAGTTTGGGAGGGGAAATCTTTAATGAACGTCCATAGGGGATCCATAGGGGAGCTATGGGCATTCATAGCTATGACATCACACTGTGTTCCTATGATGTCACATGACCATATAAAGAGCTCTGAACAACTCCTTTGAACAACTCCTTCTATGATGATGTCATACAGACAACATAGGCACCCTGTGAGGTCAGAACACTCTTTTTACAGGCATGCAAGAATGCTTGCTTACACTTGCTTTCTACGGGTATGCAGAAATACTTGCTTATACTTGGTTTCTACGGGCATGCACGGGTATGCACTATTCAATTCAATTCAGCTTTATTTACGTATATAGTGCCATATCACAACAAAAGTCATCTCACGAGTGTATATTCATTTACTGCTTTGGCTAACGAGTTCTTATCTTATTTACTATTGCTCTGAGTGCTGCTATCCCTTTGCTGCTGCAATCCTGGAATTTCCCCATTGTGGGACTAATAATGGCTTATCTTATCTAATCTTATCTTTAAAAATGAAATAAAGCATCACCAGTGGACAGGGGTGTGTAGTTTCAGTGAATACAATATGACTGCTTCCTGGACCAGAGGTGCTGTGTGCCAGCAGGCAAGACAGGCAAATACTTGGGGCCTCGGGCCAAAAGTCCCCCCCCTCCCCCAGGGCTGACCAACCTTGAATCACTACAGCAGTGACAATGTGTTTGCAATGACAGTGGTAGGCCAGCGCAGAACTCCCTAAAGGGGCCCCACCCCTCACTCTGGCAAGCATGAGTGTGTGTCTTACGTAAACTAACAAGTGAGAGCAGCTGTACCAAGATGAAGCTAAGTTATCTGTCTTGCAGTGACAAAAGAGAGAAGAAAAAGAGGAAGAGGAAAAAAGAAAGCAAGACAGTGGTAAGTAGTGCAAACCTCAGCTGGCCCTGATGTGACCGTGTTGAGTACCCGGGTGTCGCCGTTAAGAGCACTGGTAATCATCTTGTTTGCTCAGCTAGTAGGCTCAAAATAAAAACAGCTAACCTGGAAAATACTTTTTTTAGTCCATCCATCCATCTTCTACCACTTTTCCAGAGGTCCGAGTCGCGGAGGCAGCAGTTCAAGCAGAGGAGCCCAGACTTCCCTCTCTCCAGCCATCTACTCCAGCTCTTCAGAGAGGATACCAAGGCATTCCCAGACCAGCTGGGAGACATAGTCTCTCCAGCGAGTCCTGGGTCTGCCCTGGGGTCTCCTCCCAGTGGGACGTGCCGGAAACACCTCAAGTGGGAGGCATCCAGGAGGCATCCTGATCAGATTCCCATACCACCTCAACTGGCTCCTTTCAATGTGGAGGAGCAGCGGTTCTACTCTGAGCCTCTCCCGGATGACTGAGCTCTTCACCCTATCTCTGAGGGTGAGTCCAGCAATCCTAGGAAGAAAGCTCATTTCAGCCGCTTGTATGTGCGATCTCGTTCTTTCAGTCATTACCCAAAGCTCGTGACCATAGGTGAGGGTAGGAACATAGACTGACTGGTAAATCGACAGCTTTGCCTTAGAGCTCAGCTCCCTCTTCACCACAACAGACCGGTACAACGTCCGCATCATTGTAGATGCTGCTCCGATCCATCTGTCAATCTCTCACTCGATTCTCCCCTCACTCGTGAATAAGACCCCAAGATACTTAAACTCCCAGTAACAACTGTAGGCCATTGCTGGATGGAGCCAGCAGGACAACATCATTTGCAAACAACAGAGATGAGATCCTGTGGTCACCAAGCATGACACCCTCTGCTTCCTGGCTGCACCTAGAAATCCTGTCCATAAAAATTATGAACAGGATCAATGACAAAGGGCAGCCCTGGCGGAGTCCAACTTTCAATGGGAATGAGTCCGATCGAGTGTTGGCAATACGAACCAAACTCTCACAGCGGTCGTACAGAGACCGAATAGCTCATAACAACAAGCCCGATACCCCATACTCCCGAAGCACCCTCCACAAGAGACCACGATGGACACGGTGGAATGCCTTCTCCAAGTCCACAAAACACATGTAAACTGGTTGAGCAAACTCCCACGAACCCTCGAGGATTCTCGAGAGGGTAAAGAGCTGGTCCGATGTGCCACGGCCAGGGCGAAAACCACATTGCTCTTCCTGAATCCGAGGTTTAGCCAACGGCCGGACTCTCCTCTCCAGTACCTTGGCATAGACCTTCCCAGGAAGGTTGTGATCCCTCTAAAGTTGGAGCACACCCTCCGGTCCCCTTTACTGAAGAGAGGAACCACCACCCTGGTTTGCCATGCCAAAGGCACTGCCCCTGACCTCCGTGCAATGTTGCAGAGGCATGTCAACCATGACAGCCCTACAACATCCAGGGGCTTGAGGTACTCAGGGCAAATCTCATCCACCCCCAGGGCCCAGCCACCAAAGAGATTTTTAACCACCTTAGCGACCTCAGCCCCTGTGATAGGCAAGTCGTCCCCCTCGTCCACAAGCCCTTCTTCCTCTGTGGAAGGCGTATCAGTGGGATTGAGGAGATCCTTGAAGGATTCCTTCCACTGCCCGACAATATACCCAGTCGAAGTCAACAGCACCCCATCTGCACCATACACAGTGTGGTCAGGGAGCTGCTTCCCCCTCCTGAGCCACCGGACAGTTTGCCAGAATCTCTTCGAGGCCGACCGAAAGTCTTGTTCCATGGCCTCACTGAACTCCTCCCATACCCAAATTTTTGCTTCAGCAACCACCCGAGCTGCACTCCGCTTGGCCTGTCGGCACACCTCAGCTGCTTTGGGAGTCCCACAAGCCAATCAAGCATGATAGGACTCCTTCTTCAGCTTAATGGTCTCCCTCACCACTAGTGTCCACCACTTGGTTCGGGGGTTGCCACCACGAGATGCCCTGATGACCTTGCGACTGCAGCTCTGGGCCGCTGTTTCAACAATGGAGGTGGAGAACATGGCCCATTAAGACTCCATGTCTCCAGACTCCCTCGGAATGTGGTTGAAGCTCTTCCAGAGGTGGGAGTTGAAGACCTCCCAGCCAGACATTCCCATCACACCCTCACTATATGTTTGGGTCTACCAGGTCTGAATCGCATCCTCCCCTGCCCTCAGATCCAACTCACCACCAGGTGGTGATCAGTTGAGAGCGCTGCACCTCTCTTTACCCAAGTGTCCAAGACATATGGTCACAGGTCTGATGACACAATAACAAAATTGATAATCGACCTGCAGCCTAGGGTTTCCTGGTGCCAGGTGCACATATGGACACCCTTATGCTTGAACATGGTGTTCGTTATGGACAAACTGTGGTTACCACAGAAGTCCAATAACTGAACACCACTCGGGTTCAGATCGGGCAGGCCGTTCCTCCCAATCACCCCCTTCCAGGTTTCACTGTCGTTGCACATGTGCGCATGAAAGTCCGCCAGTAGGATGATGGAGTCTCCAAGAGAAGCCCCCTCCAGCACCCCAGTCAGAGACTTCAAAAAGGGTGGGTACTCTGAAACATCATTTGGTGCATAGGCACAAATGATGGTCAGGACCCGTTTCCCAACCCGAAGGCGCAGGGAAACAACCCTTTCATCCACTGGGGAAAACTCCAATATAGAGGCAGCAAGGTGGGGGGATACAAGAATACCCACCCCTGCTCGTCGCCTCTCGCCCGGGGCAACTCCAGAGTAGGCCAAGCTCCAGCCCCTCTCCAGGAGACTGGTTCTGGAACCGGAGCTGTGTGTTGAGGTGAGGCCGACTATATCTAGCCAGTATCTCTCAACCTCATGCACCAGCTCAGGCTCCTTCCCCACCAGAGAGGTGATATTCCACATCCCAAAAGCCAGTTTAAGAAGCTTGGGGTCAGACCGCCAAGGTCTCCGCCTTTGACGCCACCTGATCCACATAGCACCGGACCCCCATGATCCCTCCTGCAGGTGGTGAGCCCACTGGAGGACGGACCCATGTAACTCCTTTGGGCTGAGCTCGGCTGGGTCCCATGGGCAGAAACCCAGCCACCAGATGCTAGCCATCGAGCCCCTCCCCCAGGCCTGGCTCTAGGGTGGGGCCCCGGTAACCCCATACCGGGCGGGGTATACTGAATCCTTTTTTAGTAGTTGTGCACCAAACAAGCGAAGTCTGGTCCCCCTGAAAATAGTGATCTCAGTTCTCTTGCAAATTCAGTCTGGTGCGCTCCACTTGCAATGTGAATCCAGAGTATCCAGCAGACCAAAGGGTGGAAGTGCCCCTCGGCGGTTGTGTAATCACAGCAACACGTAGTCTGAGAAGAGGAAGTGGCATTTACCATAGAACATTTTGGACAGAAAATAACAATAAAGACAACCAGGGGAATCTGAGAAATCCTTTTACCAGTGAAAGTTGAGGAGAAAAGTTAAAAAATATCTCGTTTGTGGTGGACAAACAACCCGGCTGAAGGGAACGGATTTCTGTTTTCGGTCCTGGCCTGTCAATAAGCATGATTTTTCTTCTTCGCTGAGATTTTTTCTTCCTGGCCAGTGGTGGTTTTGGCTACAGCGCCCCAAACGAGCAGTTGTTGTAACTGCGTGACGTTGTCCAGGCAGTTTGGTCTGCTGCAGTGTGAATGCAAACCAAACCAAACGAAGGTGTGAAAACTCTCGGCATTCCCCGCCCAGTCGAACCGAGACCCCCGGACTATCCTGGTCTGAATGCAGTCTAAGAATGCTCAGTTATAGAATTTATATGCAAGAAATCTGGATAATGTGCCACTCAGATGCACTGATGGAAGTTTTTTGTGTGCAGTGTGTGCAAGTGCTGTGTGTATTTTATTGTATTTCCCATATGTTTCAAGTAGGCTTTGTGGTTTCATGATACTGAACTCTCTCCCTTTGTATTATTATTACCTCTGGCAAAGGGGGAGGTTATGTGATCATCGGCGCTGGTTTGTCTGTTTGTCTGTTTGTTTGTCTGTTAGCAAGATAACTCAAAACGTTATGGATGGATTTTCATGAAATTTTCACAGATTGTCAGAAATGGGGTATCCTACAGATGATTAGATTTTGGTGGTGATCTGGATCACCGTCCACAAGAAAACCGCCATTACGCAAAATGCCATTTTCGTGAATAACTACTAAACCACTAATCCTATCATTGTCAATCCAATTGTTGTGAATCCAATTGCTAGTCATATGTTTTCACGGTCAAGGAATCTGAAAACGTACACACAAACACTGTATGGGGGGAACTGTGGCGCTAAACCGCCATTACGGAAAATGCCATTTTCGTCAATAACTACTGAACCACTAATCCTATCATTGTGAATCCAATTGCTTGTCATATGTTTTCATGGTCAAGGAATCTGAAAACGTACACACAAACACTGTATGGGGGGAACTGTGGCCGCCATTACGGAAAATGCCATTTTCGTCAATAACTACTGAACCACTAATCCTATCATTGTGAATCCAATTGCTTGTCATATGTTTTCATGGTCAAGGAATCTGAAAACGTACACACAAACACTGTATGGGGGGAACTGTGGCGCTAAACCGCCATTACGGAAAATGCCATTTTCGTCAATAACTACTGAACCACTAATCCTATCATTGTCAATCCAATTGCTAGTCATATATTTTCATGGTCAAGGAATCTGAAAACGTACACACAAACACTGTATGGGGGGAACTGTGGCCGCCATTACGGAAAATGCCATTTTCGTGAATAACTACTCAACCACTGCTTGTCATATGTTTTCATGATCAAGGAATCTGAAGACTGTATGGGGGGAACTGTGGCACTTGGCGGAGGTCTGCGCTCTCCGAGTGCTTTTCTAGTGTTGTAAATGTAATCCTAAAGAGCTGGATGAACGGTCGTTAAAGCCACTCACCCTCGGCCCCAAGAAACTCTACAATCACCTCTGCCTGGAATACAATAAGCACAGAAACAACCCCGAACGAGCCAAGGGGCAACCGCTAATGGCAGCTAACCGCCTTTGGGCCTGGTCAGAGTATGATAAACTGTAGTAAAATAAAACTAAAATAACTTCTTAGAACGACATATATGGTCAAGTGTTGGCAGACCAATAAGGATACCGCCGGCTGGTGGACAGAATTAATAGAAAACTGATTAAAAGCTAAGCTAACGCAAGGCGCTTGCCCGATCATGATGAAAATGTATCACAATAAGCCAGAATGATGTGAGATATCAAATGTGGACTGGTGAACCAGGTGGGAACGGGGGTGTCTAGTGAGGTGACTAGAAATGAAAGAAAATAACAATAAAACTGTGCCTGGTAAGCTATTCCATACTAGCACTTTTAGCTCTGAAGCTAACGCCTTGTGCACGCAGCCAATAACATGGTGACAGTTGTAACTGATGCTGATTTTTAATAAAAAACAAAACTGCACGTCCACAACAGTAAAATGAAATCTTGCCTAAACAGGACCAAAGCCACATCTTCATTAGACGATACTGCAGGTGATGCTGTTAGCCTTGTTTGTTTTTGTTGTGAATCACTGGCCAGCAGCTGGTTATCAAACAGTTAATGACTTTTTTTTTTTTTCTAAATTAAAGCCGCCTATCCAGATCAACTTGGTGAAGGTAGACAAATGGACGCAGTGTGGGGTATGAAAAAGTAATACTTGGAAAGCACAGGCCTGCCAAGCAGGGCCGTTTCTAGCTTTAGGGGACCCCATGAAAGACTGTGTTTGGGGGACCCTGTTTGTGTAGTGAGGAAGAGTTCAAAGGCTTTAAAATAGGATGAAAAACACATCTCCCCTCCCAACAGAAACATTAAAAAATAGAGTCATTGTCAAACAGAAACAAAATGAAACCATTACACAGAATAGGAATTTAGCCAAATTTACAAGAAAAAAGTTTGCAAATTTATGAGAAGTTTCAAACTTACAAGAAAAAAGTTGCAAATTTATTTAAAAAAAGTTTACAAATGTATGAGGAAAAAAGTTGCAAATTTATGAGAATTTTTTTCTTTTTTTTTGACTTATTTTGTACCCGTAGGTAGATTTGTTCTGCAGTCCGGTGACAAGCCACCAGCTGCTGGTCGCTGCGTGCGCAAGCGCCCCTTAACTCCCTAACCTGCATGTTTTGGCATGTGGGAGGAAACCAAAGAATTTCCGGAGTAAATGTGCTAATACATGAGAAAAATGTTGTAAATTTATGAAAAAAAGTTGTATATTATGAGAAAAAAGTGACAAACTTGAGAAAAAATTAGCAAAATTAAAAGAAAAAAGCTGCAAATTTATGAGAAAAAGTTGCAAATTTATAAGAGAGTCGCAAATTTATGATGAAAAAGTTGCTCATTCATGAGAAAAAGCTACAATTTTATGTGAAATTGCAAAATTATGAGGAAAATATGTTGCAAATTTATGAGAAAAGAGTCACAGTTTTTGAGGAAATCTGTCATAAATTTATGAGAAAAAATTTGGAAATTTAAGGTGAAAATTGAAAATTTACAAGAAAAAACTTACCAAATTCTGAGAAAAAGTCAAAATTTTAGAGAAAAATGGCAAATTTAAGAGAAAAAATTGCAAATGTATGATGAAAAAGTTGCAAATTTTTGAGAAATAAGTTGCATGTTTAAAAGAAAAAACATTCAAATTTATAATGAAAAAGTTGCACATTCATGAGAAAAAGCTGCACTTTTAGAGAGTTGCAAAATTATGAGGGAAATAAGCTGCAAATTGAAAAGAAAAGTACAAATTTTTGAGAGATTTTTTCCAGAAACAGTTGTAAATTTACAAGACAAATTCTGAAAAAATTCTGAGAAAAAAGCCAAAATTATTTTGTATCTTGTATAATTTATTAGAGGGAAATTACAGGGCATCCACTTGGATGGAAGAGGCAGCCACAGTGCAGCGTCAGTCCCGTCACCATTCACACACACATTCACACCTAGGGCCACTTTAGAGTCTCCAGTTAACCTAACCTGCAGGTTTTTGGCCTGTGGGAGGAAACCCACGCAGACACAGGGAGAACATGCAAACTCCACACAGAAGGGTCACTGATGCTCAGGCAGTGGGATCGATCCTGTGACCTTCTTACTGTGCTGCCACAGTGCTAAGCACTTAAGAGAACAAGTTGCAAATTTATGATGAAAAAGTTGCAAATTTATGATGAAAAAGTTGCACATTCATGAGAAAAGCTGCAATTTTATGAGAAGAAAAGTTACAAAAATATGAGGGGCAATAAGTTGAAAACTTGCAAGAAAAGGGTCACAAATTTTTGAGAATTTTTTTCCCCAGAAACAGCTGCAAATTTACAAGGGAAAAAAATGCCAAATTTTGAGGAAAACAGTCATAAATTTATACAATTTTTTTTTTGAAAATTTAAGGGGAAAATTGTAAATTTACAAGAATAAAAAGTTGCAAAATTCTGAAAAGTCAAAATTTAAGAGAAAAAAGTTGCAAATTCATGAAAAAAGCTGCAATTTTATAAGAAGAAAAGTTGCAAAATTATGAGGGGAAAAAGCTGCAAATTTACACAAATTTTGGAGAAAAAATTGGCCAGAAGCAGCTCTGCTACGAGTCCCAGATGTGACCAGGAGCTGCTCTTAACCCTGTGTGGCCCCTCTCAGCCTTTCAAAACCACAATGAGTTGTGGATTGCTGCAGCATTTTTGCAGCTATCTCACATCCACGACTCTGCGGCTAACACGTGTTCATGCGGAGTGGTGAGAAACTCTGACATATGCACATGCACACTCACAGACAGAGTTGCTAAATGTCTTGCAAAATGGATAAGGAAGGATCAGATCACCGAGGGAGTCGGAATGGTCCACCGAAACAATAGCTGTGCTTCTCTCTGCAGCTGGAAATAAACAGCTTTTTTTTTTCAGAGACAAAACTGGCCTTTCTCTGCATTAACTATGCCTATGGGCTTTTTTATATAGTGATTCTCCCTGTAGCCACACAAAGCAAGCTACCCCCCTAGTTGAAGCGATTTGCTGCTCACAATGCCTCAGCTTAACCAGCTAGGTCAGGTCAAGTTGACTCAGACAATAGGGACTTTAGTGTCTCACCCACAGCACAGAGTGTCGCAGAAACAAAAGCTGCTCGCTGCAAGTGGAGCAAACATTTCATAAAGTCGTGGCCTCAGTCTATAAATGTCTCGTCTAATCTGGCATTTCTCATCAGGCAGGCCTTTCATCCGCTCCCAGGCTTTGGGAGGAAAATATCAACATTTGGGAAAGGATTGCACTGATTTCGGTTGTTGCAGCAGAATCATAAATGGCTCGTGCACCTCATAACATTTTCTGATAAGCTTGTTAATTTAACAAACACTGATGTACATAAAAATGCTCTTGTGATACTCGTTCAATGACATGCTGCACTGTGAAACATGCAGCGGGTTCTAAAACTTTAAGATGGTTTTGTATAATTATTGTATTCCTTTTAACAATGAAGTTTGATTAAACGTTAAACTTCAATGAAAAATGAACAAAGAGAATATCTAAAATGTGGGAAATACATAGAGTTCTATATCTAATATCTCCATTAACTGGGAAAATTACATTAAAAAGATAATCGATACCATAAATAGCAGTGCAGGCTAGAAAAGTACATTTAAGTAATATTTTTGGGTGAATGCTACCTTTAAATTCATAGTTCATTAGCCACAAATATCAGCCATTGCTTCCTAAAAGTTCATAAAATAACTTTGTGGACAAAACAAGAAACGGTAAGTGGATACAAGCTAATAAGACAGATTGACGTTATCTCAGGAAATAAAAAGCTAACTAGACAATTTTAAAGAAAATGGATTATGAACATTTTTAATTTGAAAATACTTTCCTCAAATGGTAAAAAAAAGCTGAAAGTTGGCGGGCTTAAAAGCATAAATGATTATCTTAAAACCTGAAAATAGCTTAAAGCTGATCTAAGTTAGCTTAAAAGAGGAAATTGTAGAAAATTGGCCAATGTTAGCTTAAACGCTAAAATAACTTAAAGCCGAAAACTGTTAGCTTAAAACCTGAAATGGCTTAAAATTGAAGAAAGTTGAGGATTTCTTTAGCATCTTATGTTAACACTGTTAAATGCTAGCTCAAAAGCTAAAATGGCTTAAATTTGTTCAATATTAGCATAAAAGTGAAAATAGCTTGACAAAGTTAGCTTAAAAAATGCTGGCTTAAAAGCTCGAGTAGGCCCATTTTGTCTTCTTTTTAATCATTAGTGTTTGGTTTTTCCTGTTAAAGACAAGAATAAAAAGGAGCTGTTGTCACCTTTACCTGTTTGAACTGTCCACTGCAGTCTTCCTCAGAAGTGTCAGCTGATTGTCAGCAAACAAAAAAGATGAAATGGCTTTAAGTTGGACAAAAATGCTAAATAAAACCCTAAAGATAAAAACATGTGCTAAAAGCTAAACTATCATAATATTACACAATGCTAGCTTCTTCTTGCAACAAAGGCCAGAACATTTTTTTCCAGAGTGAACATTGAGGGGACACTATCACTGTTATTGTAGGCAGGGCTGTTTCTAGATTTTTGGGGACCCTATGCAAGGTTGTGTTTTTTATTTTTTATGTGTGTGGGGGGGGGGGTCATTCCAAAGACACCCAAAAACAGTTTCCAAAAACTGAGTCATTTTCTAGATGAGCAGAAACAAAATTAAACAATAAAACAGAACACAAATTAAAAACTAAATTATGAACATCGCTAATTCACAAGTCGTCTTCTTTTTCCGGCCGCTCCCTTTAGGGGTCGCCACAGCGGATCATCTCCCTCCATCTCACCCTATCCCTTCATCTCCCTCTGTAACACCAACCCTCTCCATGTCTTCCTTCACTACATTCATGAATCTTCTCTGTGGTCTTCCTCTTTTCCTCCTGCCTGGCGGCTCCATCTTCAACATCCTTTGTCCAATATGTCCACTATCCCTCCTCTGCACATGCCCAAACCATCTCAGCCTTGCCTCTTTTACTTTGTCTCCAAACTGCTCAACCTGTGCTGTCCCTCTGATATACTCATTTCTATTCTTGTCCCTCCTAGTCACTCCCAATGAAAATCTTAGCATCTTCAACTCTGCCACCTCCAGCTCCATCTCCTGTCTTTTTGTCAGCGTCGCCATCTCCAAACCATACATCATAGCAGGTCTCATTCCCGTCCTGTATATCTTCCCTTTCACTCTTGCTGCTGCCGTTCTGTCACAAATCACCCCAACACTCATCTCCACCCACTCCACCCTGCCTGCACTCTCTTCATCACCTCTCATGTGCAATGTTACACAATGTTAGCGTAAAAGCTAAAATAGCTTTAAGCTGAACACTGTTAGCTTAAAACGTGGAATAGCTTAAACCTTTATTTAAACCTTTATTTTGCATTTATACGTTAACACTAATAAATGCTAGATTAACAGCTAAAATTACCTAAATTTGTGTAACATCAGCAGAAGTGGAAATGGCTTATGCTGAAGAAAGTTATCTTGAAAATGCTAGCTTAAATGACATAATGATTTAAAGTTGTACAGCATCGGTGTAAAAGATGACATGGTTTTAAGTTGGTCAAAAATGCTGAATAAAACCTGAAAGCTAAAAATATGCTAGCCTAAAAGCGAAAATGTTCTAACCTTACATAATGTTAACATAAAAGCAAAACAGCTCGAAACTGAACACTGTTAGCTTAAAACTGAATATAGTTAAACCTTTATTTTGCATTTTGAAGTTAATGCCGATAAATGCTAGATCAAAAATTAAAATGGCCTAAATTTGTACATTAGCAGAATTGGAGAAGACTTATGCTTAAGGAAGTCACCTTGAAAATGCTATCTTAAAAGATATAATGATTTAAAGTCATACAGTGTTGGTGTAAAAGATAACATGAATTGCGAAGAAAATGCTAAATAAAACCTTAAAATCTTAAAACGTTAGCTTAAAATGTCTGCAATGTGAACATAAAAGCAAAATAGATTAAAGTTAAGAAAATAAAAATGCTAAATAAAGAAAAATGCTAGCTTAAAAGTTAAAAAGATTAAAGTAAAAAAGCAGAATAGTCTAATATATTAAAATGTAAATGGTTTTCTGAACCGAACTTTTTAGCGTAAAAGACAGTTTGAAGAACTTCTCCATTCACTTCCACTGTATCTTTTTTTAGCTAACAAACCTAAATATTATGCGTTTTAAAGTAGAAAAATGGAAGCATAAACACCCTTAAAAAGTTGAATAAACCAACACCAGAATTAATAGTTTAGCATAAAATATACAGAAGGAAACAGCACCAAACAAATTGAATGGAAGAGTAAAAATGCTTGACTCAAAAAAACAACATTGTGAATGCGTAACAACATTCACACAATAAATATAAAGCCCAGTTTCAGCTTTGCAGAGCAAACATACCACGAATTGTTCACACCAGACATACCTAAGGTTTCTCAGTTTTGTGATCCGTTTGCACATATAACCCATTTGGGAAATTCGAAGGCCAAGTCAACACCTTGAACACTGTGATGTCATGAGCGGCTGCTGTTCACCGCCAGTGATCTGCTCCTCTGAAGTGACTCGGGGAGAGACCCAATTATAACAGAACATATGTGCGATAATAAGGACATAATTGCATGGCGTTCACAATCCCTATTTAAAGAGCCTGCAGCGTCGTCGTCACTCAGCTGTTGTCTGAAAAATGTATTTCGGCTTTTCCAGCTCCAAATATGGCCAAGGCCATCTCTGGAAGTGGGGAAATATGACGTGCTTTGATGATAACCATAACATTTAAATAATAAAATGCCAAAATGGTGTTAATAATGCATATGCCTGTAAAGTTTATTTTTCCAGTCATATCTTTTTTATTTTTGCACTTTTTTGTACTGTTACAGACTATCATTTATGTGGGAAAAAAGCTAAAATGCAATACCAGAGTTGTGCTTATAAGTTTACATACCTCAACGGTATGCAAATCTATGGGTGCCGTCGTATTTTACTCATCAGTACTATTCATGCAGTGTGTGCCTATGATTTTCTGTACCCTGGGGGTATGTGTTACATATGGGAATTGTACTTTGGGGCTTGCCGTAGCTCAGCCAGGGTTGGGAGGGTGAGTGACGTGAGGCGGGCTACGGCTGGGATATATATTGGAATGTGAAGTTCAATAAAGTGTGTTCAGTGTTCAGCAGAGAGAGTTCTCCGTTCCCCATTATTTCAACATAACATTTGGCGACGAGGAAAAATGGGTGCGTGCGTCAGAGAGTCACCTCCTTTCCATTAGTATCGGGGGCACCAGATATACCGTGGGCTCACTGGAGGACCGTGTTCGAGGTGTATATGACAGCAGCCGGACTTGATAGCATCGGCGATGAGAGACGGAGGAGCCTGCTAGTGCATTACCTCGGCACTGAAGGACAACATGTCTTTTTTGGGCTGTGTGGTGATGGCTCGCTGGAAGATGGGCTAGCACTTATGGACAGTACCTTCGGTGACCAGTCCACCATCACCGAAAAACAGTTTGGATTCTTTAACCAAAGGCAGCAAGGGAGTGAGTCCACACAGGCGTTTATCATAGAGCTATGCAGCTTAGCGAGGTAGTGCACCTTTGGGCCTATGGCAGAGGAGCTAGTAAGAGATAAGCTAGCTTACAGCACCACTGACGCGGGGCTGGGGTGCATGCTAAGGCTGATTTGGAAACCTCTGTCACTGGAAGGTGTGCTGGACTTAGTGAAGAAGAGGGAATCCGCTACACTGCAGAGGCTACTATCACCAGCTAGTGAGGAGTCGACTGCTGGTGGCTTCCCGCTGAATGCTATGGTTAGCATGCTAACTAGGCCTCATAGACGAGCTAAGAAGAAGAAGAGGAAGTTGAAGGCACATAGCAGAGCAAATTCCTTGTCTCCTAGCCTAATGATAGCGGAGCCCAGAGGCACTGGATGGGTGTGTGTAGCACACATGGGGAAAGGGCCACTGAAGTGGTACATGCTCCAGCTCGACGGGGTTGACGTGCCCCTTATGGTGGATTCGGGGGCTGGTAGATCCATCTTGTGTTTAGCTACACTGAGGAAACTGTTCCCTGAGAAAGCTATCAGCGCGGGAGCAGTGAAGATGTTCAGGTATGGACATGCGGAGATTGAGATGGTGGGCACAGCGGAGTTCTCGGTGACATGTGGGTCGAGGACGGTGCCCTAATGCACTTTCCCGGTGGCACGCCAGGGGGTGGAGTTTTTGGGAATCGACCTGCTGTAGGAGCTGGGTTTCTCCATAAGGGATCCGGAGGGCTCGACCGTGCTGACATTAGAGCCCGATTGGCACCTTCTCTGGCCAGCCTTGTTTAGGGGCTTGGGTTGTATAGACACTTTCTACCATCGCCCTCTCATCGATAACAGCGTGACACCAAAGATTCAGCCGTTGCGGCGACTTCCCCTTGCACTGTGGGATGAGGTTTCGGCGGAGCTGTCCAAGCTGCTGGTGTGCGGTGTCATTGAGAAAGTGGACGCTTCGCCGTGGATATTCAACCTGGTGGTGGCCAAAAAGAAAGGGAGGGGGCATCCAGCCATGCATAGACCTCCAGATGATACAAAAGGCGGTCATTCCGAACAGGTTCCCTCTCCCGATTATGGCGGAGCTTACGGCGACGTTCAGTGGGTCTCAGTTCTTCACAAAGCTGGATCTCCATCAGGGCTACCTGCAGGTACCACTCCATCCTGATAGCAGAAACTTGACAGCATTTGTGACCCACATGGGGGTTTTCAGGTATACCCGGATGCCATTCGGCCTGAGCTCAGCACCTACTGTAGTTGTTTCTAGAAGGTGATGTCAACGATGCTAGCCAGTCTCAAGGGCGTGGTAGTATACTTAGATGACATTGTGGGGCACGGCGCATCGCAGGAAGAACACAATGGGAGGCTGGAGAGGGTCCTGGCAACACTCCATGAGCACAGGGTTACTCTAAATGGCGAGAAGTGTATTATTGCGGCAGACACTGTGGAGTTCGTGGGGTTTTGGCTGACGGGAAGGGGGCTCCAACCGCTACTTTCTAACGTGGAGGTGGTCCTGAGCATCCTGGATCCTTCAACCCCTGCTCAGATTTCGTCGTTTCTGGGCATGGTTAACTTCTACAGATGGTTCACCCCCTATTCGGAGACGATCAAGCCCCTCTGAGCTCTGTTGAAGCAGGATGCACCGTGGGAGTGGACCCCTGCATGCTCGGCGACGGTCATCAAGTTGAAGCACCAACTAATCTCCCCACTGGTGTTGGCCCATTTTGACTCCAACCAGGAGACCATTGTGACCTGCGATGTGTCCGGTTCAGTGTTGGGGGCAGTCATGTCCCAATTTCATTACGGCACGGAACGCCCGATGGCATTCGCGTCGAGGTCCCTCTCAGCAGTGGAATAGAAGTATGCTGTGGGTGAGAGGGAGGTGCTGGCCTGTGTCTGGACGTGTGAGAGGTGGCATATTTACCTCTATTGGCATCATTTCACCCTGAGAACGGACCACTGGGCAGTCACAACTTTGCTGGAGACGTCAGGGTCGGGGCACAGACCGCTGAGAATCCATAGGTGGTCTGAGAGGTTGAGAGCCTATAACTTCACCACCAAGTTCACTCCAGGCAAAGAGAACATCGTGGCGGACCTCCTGTCTCGCGTCACAGTTAATCCTCCCTGCCGGAAGATGGTGACGATGACCCGGCCGAGGTGGACCTGATCCATGTGCTACACGGAACCCTCCAGAAGACAGCATCCCCTCAGGAACTCAGGGAAGAGTCGAAACGGGGTCCGGTGCTGGCAGAATTGTGCTCAACGATCAGAGAAGGTTGGCCAGTAAGGGTGCAGGGGTAGTTGGCACTAATCACCGTTTCAAGGACGAGCTGAGTTGCTGGAATGAGGTGTGTGTGGCTAGAGGGTAATATGCTCTGATCCCATCATCTGTGAGGGCTCAGGTCCTGGCGATGTTGCACGAGGGGCACTTGGGGGTGGTCAAGGTGAAGCAACACAGTAGGGGCACTGTTTGGTGGCCGGGTATTGACAAGGACATTGAGGCCATGGTGAAGCACTGCGTTCCATGCTTGGAGAGCGGCAAGACGGGCGGACCACCTCCCCCACCACTACGACCAGTCCCGTACCCCGAAGGACCTTGGAAACACGTCAAATTGGACATCTGTGGTGAGCTGCATGCAGTGCCTGCAAATACCCGGTTCCTGCTTGTAGCCTATGATGTGTTCTTGAAGTGGCCGGAGGTACTTCCAACCAGCTCGGTCACAATGGAAGTGGTCACGGGGTTCCTAATGTCTCTGTTTGCTAGGTGGGGAACCCCGAGCACAGTTACGACGGACAATGGCCCACAATTTATCTCCGGAACGTTTAAGGAGTTTCTGAGCAGCAGGGGCGTGGAACATGTAAAGAAGGCGTTCTACCATCCCCAGGCCAATGGAGGTGTGGAGAGGTTTAATAAAACATTGAAGAATGGACTGAGAGCCCACCTGGTGGATGTTTTCGCGTTCTGGGATGCCCTACATAACACGTTGCTACATTATAGAGCATCAGTCCATGCCACAATGGGCTGTTTGCCAGCAGCTCTCATGCTGGGGTGTGAGTTGCGCTTGCCAGTGAGCCAGCTGAGACCATCAACGACAGGTACTTTGGAGGGAATGGAGGCAGTGCGGAGCCGAGTCACCGGACAGCAACGCAGAATAAAATGGAGGTTTGACAGGAAGCACAAGACAAGAGACCATGGTTTGAGGGAAGCAGACCAGGTGTGGATCAAGCACCCATCCACAGCGGATCGCGAGGCGGCAGGGCCCGGACACATTTTAGCTGGAGGATGGGTCTCGGTGTCACGCCAGCAGGCTGAGAAGATCACCGCCGCTGCAGAGGACTGAAACTACAGCTGGATGTTTCAGTGAGAGCTGGGACTGGGGGGTCCTGTCTGATGTGAACCCACAGGCTAGGCCGACGGTGCCAGGTGCACGGTCCCCTCCGAGGGGACGCCCGGCTAGAATTCATCAGAGGCCTAGGTACCTGGAGGACTTTGTGGCAAAGACTGTTTGGGTTGACGCCGGTTGGGACTAGCGGCAGAATAATCCACTCCAACCAGGCAGGGCATTCTGGCAGTCTACCCACACACCCGGGTAAGGGTTCACCTGTTTATAGTTTTCACGTACATATGTTAAAAAGAAAAATGGTGGTATGTGTGCACTATGTTCTGTGTTTGTTGGGTTATTGAACTGGGGCCTGGAACTTTGTAAGTGGGGGAGGGAGTGTTACATATGGGAATTGTACTCTGGGGCTTGCTGTAGCTCAGCCGGGGTTGGGAGGGTGAGTGACGTCAGGCGGGCTATGGCTGGGATATATATCAGAATGTGAAGTTCAATAAAGTGTGTTCAGTGTTCAACACAGAATTCTCCATCCCCCATTATTCCGACATAACAGTATGCATACTTAAGATAAGATAAGCCTTTATTAGTCCCACAATGGGGAAATTCCAGGATTGCAACAGCATAGGGATAGCAACACTCAGAGCAACAATCAGAAGGCAAGAAAAAACAACATCTAGTAAACATATGTCCATATTACTATAAATGTATATATATATAGACACACAGTGCAGAGCATTATGGCTGGTGAATGTGCAGCAGAAAGTCTAAGCTCTCTCTCCGCGGATGCAGCGGGCCAGCTGGAAGTCTTTGGGCATGATGGTGACCCCCTTAGCGAAGAAGAGACCACCAGGTGGGCCTCGCTGGTCTCCTGCAGAGCCATGACGGCAAAGCTCAGGAAACGCAGGACGGTCTTGAAGTCCTGAGCGATCTCCCTCACCAGGCGCTGGACGGGCAGCTTACGGATGAGCAGCTCCGTGGATTTCTGGCAGCGACAGATCTCTCTCAGAGCCACGGGCCTGTGACGGCGAGGCCTCTTCACTCTGCCGGTGGCCGGAGCGCCTCTCCGAGCAGCCCTGGTGGCTAGCTGTCTCCTGGGGGGGGGCTTCTTCCTCCAGTAGATTTTACGGGCGGTCTGCTTGGTTCTTGCCATCGCTCTTTATTATTCTGTCTTATATTTCTTTCACGCCGCCTAAACTCCAGCCCGGTACCCGCGTCATTTTCGCTACAGCTCCCGGTATGTCGAGTTTCCCATTAGCACCGGGCGGCGGCCAAGTGCTAGCTAGCACTAGCTCCTCCCCGCTGTAACGTCTCCCGCTGCAAACCGTGGCTCCGTCTGCCGACCCGGGAGACCCCCGGGGTGATCCGTGCGTCCGTGATATATATACAGAGTGAAAGGTGTAGAAAGAAGAAGGAAGATAAAAAAAAGGCTGTTGCAACAGGCAGCCGACTCGTGTGGCGCCGCCGGTCCGGCGGAACCGGAACCGGAAAAAAAAAAACAAAAAAACTTACAAGCAGATATACCTTCTTGTTAGTTGTTGTAGATGTCACAGCATTTATTTGACATTGTGAGACAATCATGAAGTGAAACAGGTTCTGCAATAATTTTATTAACCCTTCAATTTATTACCATGGGTACACAAGCTAGCACTGGCTAACATTAACCATAAAAATAACCCCAAAAAACAAGCAAAGAGCCATCTATAAATTGAATATTCCACTGGTGTCACTTACTTTTAGTCATACTTGCTTTGATAAAACACGGTCTATTCCATTGTGGCTAATATTAGCTAGCTGGTGTTAGCTACGAGTTAGCTGCTAGCAAGGTCAACAAGAAAAACAGGCATGGTACTAACAGACTGAAAACAGGTACTATATCACCATGTATTGTAGTGGAAGCACATATGTTTTAAAACCAAATAGAACTGTAAAGCACACTTTTAAAGGTTTTAGCATTTACAAATAGAATATTTATTTTTTTTCTATTAGCCATTTCAATTATATCAAGATATCACGACAATTTCTGCCAGTTATAAGTCATATGTTAGTTTCCCCAGTAGCATAGTCAAAATTGATCAAAGCCCAGCACGATAATGCAGACTTTTCATAGATATTATCCCTAAATGAAATCATTAGGGTGTGGGAATGTGTGAATGACGAGACAGAGTTCTCTCTCAAGTCAGCTTTATTCACATCTTCAACATCTCGAAGCAGAAAAAGAGGGCCACACAGGGAACTCTCGTCCTTAAATACCAGGACTCTTACAGTTCACAAGTCACATGTATCACATACCACGTTGCATTATAATGACAGTAACAATGCATCCTCCCTCCATGACATCACCCCCACTGTCTACAATGCATCCCCTCTTTAATCCTTTAATTATACCCCCACAGTCTCAAGCCTTGCATACCAAAGCTAACACTCTTGCAGCTTCCTGTAATCACCAAGGAAGCTCTGCCTTTGTTCTGGTCTAAAATGTGAGCCACCAAGCAGGTCACAATGTGTGTCCACCACACAAAGCCCCCCCAACATTTTAGAACAAACAAGAGAATAACAACATGCATGCCGTGATAGTATCAATACACATCAGTCCACATGCTGTATAGGCTTCAGTCTCCTGCCGTATCTGCTGTAGCTGGGATTCAACGTCTCTGCGGCGCTGTCACGCTGGGGGTTTGCCGTCTGGTGGTGGAAACCTTTTGTCAGCACCTGTGGGTGTTCTGGGGAAACTACTCTGTGGAGCCCCCCGCGGGGGTCTACCTCGCCGCGGGGCCCTTGCCAACAGCACTTGCTCATCTGCCACCACAAAAGCGGGTTTGAGTCTGTTTATGCCAACTTTCTCTTTCCTACCCCCCAAATCTAGCAAAAACTGCTTGTCCCCTGTTTCTAACACTCTGAAGGGTCCGTCATAAGGCGGTCGCAGCGGGGTTCGATGCACATCGTGTCTGACAAAAACAAACTCTGCGTTCTTCAAAGTTTTAGGCACAAAAACGCGCCAAAAACTGTGGTGCGCGGGGCCGGGCAGCGTGCTTGATTCTATGTTACTCCACAACAGCTGAGACGGGGAGGTGTCTGGTGCAGGGTTATCTGGGAGAAACTCCCCAGGCAGCCGGAGTGGCTGCGCAAACACGAGCTCCGCTGGGGAGGCTTCTAAGTCCTCTTTAGGCGCAGAACGCAACCCCAATAACACCCACGGTAACTTGTCTACCCAATTTGCATCCGTCAGTGACGCTCTGAGAGCTGCTTTCAATGAACTATGAAAACGTTCGCATAACCCGTTAGCCTGTGGATTGTACGCAGTTGTGCGGTGAATTGTGACACCCAGGCTGCGGGCCATTGTCGACCAAAGCTCAGACACAAATTGAGGGCCTCTGTCGGACGTAATGTCCAACGGAACGCCGAAACGCGCCACCCAAGCTGTTAAAAACGCGCGTGCCACCTCCTCGGCCGTGGTTGATGCCAGGGGGACCACTTCAGGCCAGCACGTGGTGCGGTCCACCATCGTGAGAAGGTGTGTGCACCCTTGTGACGGCGGGAGGGGGCCCACGAGGTCCACATGAACGTGATCGAACCTCTTGGCCGGAATGTGAAACGGCTTCAAAGGAGCCCTCGTGTGCCTGTGTACTTTGGCTCGTTGACATGCCGTGCAGGCTGCTGCCCACTCTTTAACTTGTTTGCGGAGGCTCAGCCACACAAATTTCTCTCCTACCATTTTGACCGACGCGCGCACTCCCGGGTGCATCAAAGAATGAATCGAGTCAAAAACGCAGCGGCGCCATGCGGCCGGTACTACTGGACGCGGCCGTCCCGTGGAGACATCGCAGATTAGGGGGGGCATACCGTCTTGCAGCACCCTGCTCTCCAGCCTTAACCCTGTTGGTCCAGACTGAAGCGCGCGCACCTCCGCGTCACCAACCTGCTCCGCGGCCATGGCTGCGTAATCTACCCTTACGCTGACTGGGGCCGCCACGGCGCGCGAGAGGCAATCTGCCACTACATTGAGTTTGCCCGCCACATGCTGGATATCAGTGGTAAACTCTGATATCGCGGTCAGCTGTCTCTGCTGCCGGCCTGACCACGGTTCGGAAACCTTGGCCATTGCGAATGTTAGCGGTTTGTGGTCAACGAACGCGGTGAAAGAGTGTCCTTCTAGCCAGAACTGAAAGTGGCGGATGGCCAAATGAAGAGCCAGCAGCTCCCCGTCGAACGCGCTGTATTTACATTCGCTATCGCGCAAGGTCCTACTGAAAAAGGCTAGGGGCTGCCAAACCCCGGCTACATGTTGCTCCACGACCGCCCCTATGGCCACCTCTGATGCGTCAGTGGTGAGCGCTATGCGGGCCGTTGGGTCTGGATGTGCCAACAACGCAGCCTTTGCCAAGGCTGCTTTCACCTCCGAGAACGCTTGGTCCCGCTCCGGGAATCACTCGACCTTATTCGCGGGTTTCTTTTTTTTTGAGCGCGGCATACAGCGGCTGCATGAGTTGTGCCACGCGGGGGAGAAAACGGTTATAAAAATTCACCATTCCCAAAAACTCCTGCAACGCCCTGACCGTCTGCGGCCAGGGAAAATCTGCCACTGCGCGCACTTTGTCAGGAAGCAGAACTGCTCCTTTGGGGGAGACGCGGTGTCCCAAAAAATCGATCTGCACCACCCCGAACTGACACTTCGCTGGGTTGATTATTAACCCGTGATCTCCCAACCTTCGGAAAACTGTGGCCAGGTGTTTTTCGTGTTCGTCTTCGGACGCGCTGGCTACTAAAATATCGTCCAAGTAGACGAACACGAAAGGGGGATCGCGAAGCACCGCGTCCATCATGCGTTGGAACGTCTGAGCAGCCCCTTTAAGTCCGAATGGCATGAGCAAAAACTCGTCTGAGCAGCCCCTTTAAGTCCGAATGGCATGAGCAAAAACTCGAATAGGCCAAACGGAGTTATTCCCGCTGTTTTAGGTATGTCCTCAGTGCGCACTGGGACTTGGTGGTAACCGCTGACCAAGTCTATTTTAGAAAAAACGCGCACCCCCGCCAAATGAACGGAAAAATCTTGGATATGCGGGATTGGGTAGCGGTCGTGCGCTGTAGCATTGTTTAACCTGCGGAAATCCTCGCAAGGTCGCCATGATCTGTCAGCTTTCGGGACCATGTGTAGCCGGGAAGCCCACGGACTGTTTGAACGCCTGATAATGCCCAACCGCTATGGCCAGTTTAACTGCGTCCAAGCACCGAGCTTTTGCAAAAACGGGCGGTCCGGTAGTGGTAATAAAATGCTCCACCCCGTGTTTAGCGACTGTTGCCGAAAATGTGGGGACCGTGAGTGCTGGGAACTGAGTGAGCAGTGTGTGGAACTTACCGCTTGCAGCTGTGACGTTGGCTTGTGCTGTTGGCGGGGCCACTCGCGCTGTACAGGGGATAGAATCAAAAGAAAGTGCATTAACCAGGCGCCTGTTAGTGAGATCAACCAACAAACCATGTGAGCACAAAAAATCAGCCCCCAACATATTGAAATTTACTGCTGCTACAACAAAAGTCCACTCAAATGTACGGCCGTGTAGAGACAGAAGTAGAGTCTTCTCACCAAAGGTCTTAATCTCCGAGCCGTTCGCTGCTGTCACCCGGGGACCTCTGGAACCAGCTAGTCTGTCTGCGTAGGAGGGTGTGATGAAACTCAACTGTGAGCCTGTGTCGACGAGGAACTGCCTCCCCGAGCGTGCGTCCGACAAGTAGAGCAGCTTGTTCTCCTCCCCGAGGGCCGCGGCTGCTACCGACCCCCGGTCTTGGCGTTTCCCGAACGCCCGAACTGGCACAGTGGTACACATTTGCGTGCCCTCTCTGCGAAGCGGCGATGGTAGAAACAAAGGACGTCCGATCCGCGTTCCCTGGCCCCTGCCGCCGCCGTCGTCGGTGAGTCTGGTACCGCTGCCTCTGGCCTCCTGTCGTCTCCGGTCGTCGCGCCGAGTTCTGCTGCAGCGGCCATGGCTGCGTGCCGCTTGATGGCGTTGACAATCCGCTGTGCCTCTCGGCCCAGCGCGCGGTAGTCCCGTTGGGCCAACAGTGGCGAACTGGCCAGGGTCGCTCTCGCTGCTGACGGTAGAGTCCTGAGGAAGAGGTGGGTGAAAATGAAGTGATTGTTGTCAGAGTCTTTCAACCTCAACAGCTTCTCCATCAGGTTCGCGGGCATGTCATTTTCCAACTCCGTCAGCGCCAGGAGCCTCTCTGCTCACTCCTCCGCCGAGGGGGTGAATTGCTGGATGAGTGCAGCCTTCAACGTGCCGTATTTGTCGCTGTCCGGCGGCTGGTCGATCAGGCTCTCCACATGCTGGGCCGTGTTGTTGTCCAGCTTTGGGACTACGTGGTAGAATTTTGTGGCGTCTACCGATATCCCCCGGAGGTTGAACTGCGCCTCAACTGCGTTGAACCAGGAGCGCGGATTGTTCTGCCAGAAGTCTGGTAGCTGAACTGTAGCGGCATTCGCTTGGCTGGGGGCTCCTGACGGGGCTGGCCCGGGGGAATTCTCCTCTTGCATGATACGTCTTGGGTCACCAGTGTAGGAATGTGTGAATGACGAGACAGAGTTCTCTCTCAAGTCAGCTTTATTCACATCTCCAACATCTCGAAGCAGAAAAAGAAGGCCACACAGGGAACTCTCGTCCTTAAATACCAGGACTCTTGCAGTTCATAAGTCACATGTATCACATACCACGTTGCATTATAATGACAGTAACAATGCATCCTCTCTCCATGATATCACCCCCACTGTCTACAATGCATCCCCTCTTTAATCCTTTAATTATACCCCCACAGTCTCAAGCCTTGCATACCAAAGCTAACGCTCTTGCAGCTTCCTGTAATCACCAAGGAAGCTCTGCCTTTGTTCTGGTCTAAAATGTGAGCCACCAAGCAGGTCACAGTGTGTGTCCACCACAAGGGCTATTTTTTTAAACCACAAGATTAAGACTTTAGTGGTGGTGAAAAAACGTGATACATCGTAATAATGATATACTTTGTTGTGGTGATATGGGATGAGATACAGAGACACCGGTATCCTGATCCTGACTTCAGGAGGGGTCACACACAGCACCCCCTCTGATCATCGATGGTGCCGCTGTGGAGAGGGTGAGCAGCACCAAGTTCCTGGGGGTGCACATCTCTGAGGACCTCTCCTGGTCCAACAACACCACATCACTGGCCAAGAAGGCCCAAACTCGCCTCCATTTCCTCTGCAAACTGAGGACAGCACGAGTCCCACCCCCCATCATGTGCTCTTTCTACTGGGGCACCATTGAGCACATCCTCACCAGCTGCATCATGGTGTGGTATTGAAGCTGCCCTGCCGCCTGCCAGAAGACACTATAACACACAGGGGAAGCAGCCAGCAAGATCATTGGTGCCCCTCTGCCCCTCCTCTCAGACATCTACCCCACCCGACTCTCCCACAGAGCCATCAGCATCACAGGTGACACCCCCACCCCTTACACTCCCTCTTCAGCCCCCTGCCCTCGGGGAAAAGGTACCGGAGCCTCCGGGCCCACTCCACAAGACTGCTGAACAGCTTTGTTCATCAGGCCATCAGGTCCCTGAACTGTGTTCACCCCCCCCACCCCCAACACCGACGGTAACACAATCACCCACACAATAACTACCTCAGCTGATGGCACAGAAAGGCTGGCACACCAACAGTAATACTGTTATTTTGTTGTACTTTTGCTGCTGTATGTCTCTGCACATCGACTGCAACCATTTGCACAAATGCCGTATCTGCCGCTGCCTGTCTCTCACTGCAATACTGATCATGTGCAGTCCTATCTGTTACTATCTGCACCTACACTACCGCATTGAACTGCAGCTACGGGTATTCATCTCTAGCTGTCTGTATATAGGATTGCTGGGTTTATCATTGTTAATCATTTATCTCTATGGAGGTCTGGGTCTTTCTTGTTGCCATTGGCACCATGGGTTGTATTACTGTACTTAGACTGCTGTTGTTGTTGTTTTGTTTTCTTTTTTCCCAGCCTTATTCCTTTTCTTTTTATATTATGTGCACCAATGAAGAGAGAGAGAAGCGCCATTTCAATTCTCCTGTATGTCCTGCACATATAGGAGTATTAACAATAAAATCTTTGAATCTTGAATCTGATGCTTTATTGAAAATTATTAACAAATGTTGTAAATACAGGTTTATGGTACCAGAGTACCAGTGATTTTTCAGTCTATTATATGGTGCCAAATATTCATTGTCTGGTTAGCAAATAGTGACTTCTTAGAAGTAGTTAGGAGTCGGACAAGACAAAGATCGGGATAGGAAATCCCAATATGTGATCTCACAATATCACATATAATACTGTGGGCAGCACAGTGATACAGTGGTTAGCACTGTTGCCTAACAGCTAGAAGGTTCCAGGTTCAAATCCCCAGGCTGGCAGGGAAAGGGGCCTTTCTGTGTGGAGTTTGCAAGTTCTCCCTGTGCTGCGCGGGTTTATTCTGGGAGCTCCGGTTTCCTCCCACAATCCAAAGACATGGTTGATTGGTCATTCTAAATTGTCCCTAGGTATCAGTCTCTATAGGCCCTTAGAATAGAGGGTCAGTACTGGTGAAGTGCTTTGACTGGTCTTTGTGACTAGAAAAAGCCCTATATAAGTACAGGCCCTTATCCCCTTAACACTTAGTGTATGGCAAAATCATGACAATATCACTTCATGGCACAATTATTGTGTCAATATTAGGGATGTTAATGATTCAGCAAGTAATCTGCTTACCTACTTAAACCCATCTGGGCCCCAACGGGCTTAAAGACAGTTTCAGTAAGACTGGCACCATAGGCAAAATTAAGAGAAAAAAGTCACAAATTTCTGAGAAAAACTGTGATAATTCAGGAGAAAAAAAGCTGCAAATTTACAAGAAAAAAAACAAACAGTAAAATTACTTGAAAAGAGTTACAAACTTACAAGAAAAATTTAGCAAACTTACCAGATAAAAGTCACAAATTTGTGATGAAAAAAATAGAAAAAGATGCCAATTAACAAAAAGTAGCAAATATATGAGTAAATAAATTGAAAATTTACAAAAAAAAAGTGACAAATTTACAAGGAAAAAAGTAATAAATTTATGAGTAAAAGGTGCAGGATCGCAGTAAAAGAAGTGGCAAACTTCTGAGAAAATTCCAAAATTACAAGAAAAAGGGTTTTTTTTGCAAGAAGTCACTATTTTACAAGAAAAACAAATTTGCAAATTTATAAGACAAAAAATCACAAATTTATGAGGAAAAAGTTGCAAGTTCGCAGTAAAAACAAAAGTTTCAAATTTATGAGAAAATTTACAATTTTCAAGAAAAATGTATCAAATTTATGGGAAAAAAAGTCACAAATTTATGAGAAAATAAGTTGAAACTAGGTAAAGTCCATGTTGGGCAAACACAGCCATATGGGGCCAAAACGGAACCTGTGGACAAACCCACATGGTCCCATAAGACAGCCCGTTTAACCTTTAGTGGGGCCCACATGGACATGTGTTACAGCGGTAGAGGAGCAAAATAGAACCACAGAGCAAGAAACACCCAAAAGCAAATACATGCAAAATGGTTTACGGTGCATGTTTAATCTTTAGTATAATTTGCCCAAATGCAGGAATTCAAAGAGAATTCCTGGAATATATCACAGTCAGAGCCTGTATACGCCCTCCATATGGACGTGCACATCAACACCCACTTAAATCCATACACAGAGGTTTCCGAGCGGCACACACAATGGCTGCATATAGAAGGAGACGAGCATCTGATTTGTCACATCTGAAACGCTAATGTTTAAACCAAAAGGAAGAGCACACAGTAATGTGTTCATTCATCTGCATAAACACCACCTGTCCCGGCGCAGACAATTCCTCTGGCGGTGAAAGTTTAGTGGCAGCCCGCACGCGAGCCAATCAGCGGGGGCCCAGCTGCAGTTTTGCCGACCCGTAGCGTTTTTCAAGTGTCAGAAAGCGCTCTGAGTACCGTCGGCAGTGCTGGAGAGAGAGAGAGAGAGAGAGAGAGAATACTTTCATTTCATGTCATCTGCCGGCGAGACGAACGGGCGACATGATAACAAAAAGAAAACAGGGTGTGCTATCGCGATTGACATCCAAAGGTAATTTATGCCGGCCCTTTATTTACTCGCGTGGCTCCCGTACACACACTGAGGCTTGTTCTTGAAGGCTAATTTGGAGCGTATCTGGCGTATCGCGGGCCCTCTCTCCTTAAGAATTTCCATCATTTGTCTCAGGCATGAGCGCCGTGTTATCAAAACCCAGAGCGGCATTGATCACCTCGCCTTTTTTTGTTATCATTATCATCCCCGGAACAGCTCCTTAGTGCCAAAGCTTTTGTTTGTTTTTCCTGTTGTTTTTCTCCCCCCCACCCCACCCAACACTGATACCAGAACAGCACTGTCAGTTTCTGTCTTGACTCCTTTCTAAAAGTGGAACGTGCCATGTTCCTCCAATGGTATCGGTAATAAAAAGGAAAGCTTGCCTCTCGCGTGACACCTCTTCAGCAGCGCGGGAGGGACGGGAGCTTGTAAGTTTGTTTTTGATGGTTAAAGAGGGGACGGCATCTGGCGTCGTGATTATTGGAATAAATGAAACCGAAGTGCCGTCAGATCTTCTTCCCTCTAAATCATCCACTCTCTTTCTCTGCCATATTTTTCCTCCTCATTAGATAAATACGATTCAATTATCTGTTGCTTTAGACTGATGTAGTTCAGCAGTGGAGATCTCTCCCCCCACCCCCCGTCCTCACAGTTGTAGCTTAGGTAATGGTCACTTCTTTCAAGTAGTCCACTTCCAAGAGAAGCTTTTAAAGGTAGAATTGTGGGTAAGTCGACAGTCGCCACGGAAATCATACGACTGATCCACAGGGGAAGAAAGGGCCAATTAGAGATCATTCGGCAAAGAAGCTTTTGATTGCTTTCACTCTGGTATTATTTGGTCTTTTGTTGACCTCGGCTGAGAGCAAAGGCGGATTCTCTGACGGCCAGGAGAGGGTCTGCCGCTGCTGCCACTCTCGCTCTTTCATCTAGCATTGTGAGAGCACAAGTGCCCGCATCTGCCAACCACTTTAATCAATTTAATGCAACTGATACTGCCTGTTGTTACGAAGCCTCCGGTTGGATTCAAAGGGGCCCGCAGATGGGTGCGGCGGCTGTGGACGGCTTTTTCTGTCGACCTCCGCAAGCCAACAAGTGCCGTGGGGGTTAGAAACGGGGAAGATGTGGGTCAGGGGACGGGCCGACAACCTGTCTATGCAGCCATACTGGTTCCTCTCTTCTATCCTTCCACATCCATGTCTTTACGAGGACTACACAGCACATCTGATGTGAAATGCGGGTGATGGACCTTTGTTTAGTTCAAAGGTTCATACCTCTTTATTCCGAAGTCCCTTTGTAAATCCTCGGGCCTTGAAATATGTATAACTGTCCTTTTCATTCCAGCCATCTGAAGGGGGTGGAAAAAAATCAAAGCTAGAAGTTTCTGGGAGAATCGGTTTGAAATGGAGTGTCCATATGGTGTCATCATTTTCTTAACCCGCTACCTGCATAACCCTTTATGACCTTCAAAAACAAGAACATGGACTTTCACCGCAGCATCACAGATCACGACGGCGGGATTGATATAGAGCTGCACTGGTGCCAGTCAGTTAAAGAGCATAGATACTTGAAATTACTATTATTATTGCTAAATATGCTGCTCCCATCGGTAAATTCACTTTATTCTTTGTTAGTATTTAGGAAATCAATACACAATTGACAGCTTGTTGTCAATATTTAAAGCTATAACTGTGATATAATCAACTTCCGCCCTTAATGTTAAAGGGAAAATAGAAAAGGTGTCTATGAACCATTCCAGAATATAGATCACTTCAAATCAGGGGTTGCGCTAGACTTTTTTTATTAGCTGTCATTCTGATTGACAGGGCTGCAAAAATTCTGTCATAATCTATTATCTGTCATTTTAATTGATTTTAATTGGAACACCCTCAGTGTAATCTTTCAAAATGATTTTCAGTGAATTTTCTGTGAACGCATCTTGTGCTTCAAATGTCCTAGTGTTCGTTAATTTTATTAACTCTAACAACGCCAGAAAGTCTAAACCAATCCAGTAATTGATTTGTGTGGTACCACCATTACTGTGGTGCCCCCCTCCAGCACAAGCCATATTTTAGACGTTGTATTTTGGGCTAAATCAGGCCCGTCGGTCCAAGCCTTAATTTAGCCCACAAATAGACGTTGAAAATTGGACTGTGTTTAGTCCGTCTAATACGGACCATATTTAACCAGAAAACAGTTGGTTTTTTTGGGGGAGCTGTGCTTGACCGTATAAACGAAAAAATAGTTCAATAATTGGTCTGTTAAAACCACAGGATTTGGCCCAGATTTATCCTCAAAAGAACTTTTAGCATTTGGAGATGGTGGTGGGGGTCTGTCAATCAAAAGTCAAATACACTTTTACAACCACTGGGACTCTTGGTTAAAAGTGCTTTATAAAAATGCATATTTTTAACAGCTTTTTAAAAAGTTTGACATTTGGCAAAATACTTGTTCCATAATGTCTGGAACCAGTGCTAGTACTATTGTGCTATACTATTAAAAAGTGCTATTTGAATACAGAGTACACTACAAATTTATACCATACACAGACGTCTATATGAAGATGTCATTTCAACAACCTGAAAAAGATGGCTTTTCATCTTTCACTTTTCAACGAAATCCAGGCAT
Source organism: Pholidichthys leucotaenia (assembly GCA_020510985.1). NCBI lineage: Eukaryota > Metazoa > Chordata > Actinopteri > Cichliformes > Pholidichthyidae > Pholidichthys > Pholidichthys leucotaenia. The sequence goes on along the minus strand of CM035839.1, from coordinate 27,918,378 downwards.
TTTTTTAGACAGTTGACAAAGCCGTCTTTACATTTTTTTCAATTAGTTTGTAGTGGGAGGGCGGTGTCAGATGATCAGGATTTGCTGCTGTTTTCTGACTGCAGGATGGAAAGTTGGATTGATGACATTAGGCAGTGACAGCTATTCAAGTAAGCATGCTTAACTTCTTTACATTACTGTATTACCGTAAATGGTTTCATGTCACTTAAATTCTTTTAAATATCACAGAAATACCATTTAATTGATCTAAACCCCACAACTGAATGTGGTAACCATATCTTTTAGATATCACACAATATTATTAAATACAAAAATGTACTCCAAATACTATAAAATTCCATCTGCACTTCCTTCAAAGCTAAAAAGCATCAGGCTGCTACCCTTGTTTTGGTTGTGGTTTCTTGATATCTACTTTGTGGTCATTTGGTTTCCCTAGCTTCAGCAGTTAATTTTACATTTCATAGTAACTAAGGGTGTTTCCACACCTGAAAGTCCACACCAAGGTTCATATTTTTGTTACGTTGCATGCATACATGTGGTTCAGTTAGGTTTGGTTTCACACTGCTCCTTTTCCAAGCAAACTAAACAACTTCACATGGTGCAACTCTCGTCTAGTTGTCATGATGACAATTGTGTTGTTAGCATAGACCGGTAGTTAGCAAACATTCTACTCACCCTGCAAGGTGTTTTCTGCAGCTCTGGACACATCGGTAACTACACATTAAGTTAAAACTGGTTCAGACTTCCATCATATTAGTCGGTGAACTAGTTTAGTGAGGTTAGAATATTATCCAGGTCTTCATTAAAAAGGATGTTTGTCCTTCTCATCAGCTGTGATGATTTTCAGATGGTATTGCTCATCCATTTTTTCTCAAATATTCTTTCTCATCATCTCTGAAAATATCTGGTAAGTTTCTACACTTTTATGATTTTTACTTCCGCCAAGGAGGTTATGCGATCATCGGCGTTGGTTTGTCTGTCTGTTTGTCTGTTTGTTTGTTTGCTTGTTAGCAAGATAACTCAAAAACTTATGGACGGATTTTCATGAAATTTTCACAGATTGTCAGAAATGGGGTATCCTACAGATGATTACATTTTGGTGGTGATCCGGATCACTGTCCAGAAGATTACCTCCGCCAAGGAGGTTATGTGATCATCGGCGTTGGTTTGTCTGTTTGTCTGTTTGTTTGTTTGTTAGCAAGATAACTCAAAAACTTATGGACGGAATTTCATGAAATTTTCACAGATTGTCAGAAATGGGGTATCCTACAGATGATTACATTTTGGTGGTGATCCGGATCACCGTCCAGAAGAAAACCGCCATTATGGAAAATGCCATTTTTGTGAATAACTACTGAACCACTAATCCTATCATTGTCAATCCAATTGCTAGTCATATGTTTTCATGGTCAAGGAATCTGAAAACATACACACAAACACTGTATGGCGGGAACTGTGGCCGCCATTATGGAAAATGCCATTTTCGTGAATAACCACTGAACCACTAATCCTATCATTGTCAATCCAATTGCTAGTCATATGTTTTCGTGGTCAAGGAATCTGAAAACGTACACACAAACACTGTATGGGGGAACTGTGGCCGCCATTATGGAAAATGTGATTTTCGTGAATAACTACTGAACCACTAATCCTATCATCGTCAATCCAATTGCTAGTCATATGTTTTCATGGTCAAGGAATCTGAAAACGTACACACAAACACTGTATGGGGGAACTGTGGCGCTTGGCGGAGGTCTGCGCTCTCCAAGTGCTTTTCTAGTTTCCCCAAGTGATTATTTATGCCGTAACAACTATATTTCTTCTCTCTGAATGCTACCATGGCTCATTTTCCCTTTTATCTTATCAAACATCCTGTGTTTGGTCCAAAAGTCTGAACTTTTCTGAAACTTGCTTTCACACTCTAAATAAACCGGACCAAGGTTTGGCTTCATCTGAACTGAGACCGCCTCTTTTTGCCGGACCGAATTTCAGCTCTTTGGTTCAGATCGTGGTTCACAGGAGGTGTGGCACCGAAAATTTTGGTCCCAACCAAACTGAACAAGAGCACTCTGAGGCGAGTACAATATCCCCCGCCTCCATTTTCTTTGAAGATCCCAATACTTACTGACAGACAGCAGTGTTCAACTCTTCAATATAACTACTGTGGCAGAACCAAATTATGATAAGCCCATCAACAATGAATATACAACAAAGTATACAACCCATAGTTGTAGGGCAGGATCCCGAGGTGAAACTGTGTAGCAAGTCTTGTGACTCTAGAGAGCTTTACACATTCTATAGTAAGAAGGCATAGGCAGTGCCAACCTTGACCTCTGACTTTTTGACCCCAAACCTGTAGTCAGAGGTCATGGGCTCAGAGTGAACCCGTGTACCAAGTTTGGTGACCCTAGCTTTACTCATTGTACAGTAATAAGGCATAGGGAATGTTAACCTTGACCTTTGACCTTTTGACCCCAAACCCATAGTCTGAGGTCAGGATCCACCAGATTTTTATTTGTCAATACTTCTATACGTACTGGACATACAGAAGAATTGAAATGCCATTTCTCTCTCTCTCCTAGTGGTGTGCACAATCTATAAGAAGAGAAGGATTAAGGGTGAAAAACAACAGCAGTCTATGTACAGTAATGCTACCCATATTGCAAATAAAGTTGAAAAATAATACCCAGCAATCCTACATACAGAAAAAGTAGAGCCATAAGCCATAATACCCATGATTGCAAGTTCAGTGTGGTAGTGTAGGTGCAGACAGTGACAGACTGGACTGCACATGATCAATATTGCAGTAACAGACAGCAGCAGGTATGGCATTTGTGTATATTGTTGTAGTAAGGTGCAGAGACATACAGCAGCAGATTTATTACTGTTGGTGTGCCAAGTCTTTCTGTGCAAACAGCTGAGGTAGTTATTGTGTGGGTGAGTGTGTTATGGTCCCCGGGGGTGGGGTGGGGGTGCAGAATTCAGGGTCCTGATGGCCTGGTGAACAAAGCTGTTTAGCAGTCTTGTGGAGCAAGCCCACAGTCTCCGGTAGGGCAGGGGGCTGAAGAGGGAGTGTGAGGGGTGGGAGGTGTCATCTGCAATGCTGATGGTGAGGCAGGTGTGGTAGATGTCCGGGATGGGATTGGGGGGGCAGAGGGGCACCAATGATCTTGCTGGCTGCTTTCACTGTGCATTGTAGTGTCTTCCAGCAGGAGGTGGTGCAGCTTTCGTACCACAATGTGATGCAGCTGGTGAGGATGCTCTCAATGGTGTCCTGGTAAATGAGCACATGATGGGGGTGGGACTCATGCTTGCCTCAGTTTGGGAAGGAAAGAGAGATGAGTTTGAGCCTTCTTGGCCAATGATATGGTGTTGCTGGACCAGGAGAGGTCCTCAGAGATGTGTAACCCCAGGAACTTGGTGCTGCTCACCCTCTCCATAGCTGCTCCATTGATGATCAGAGGGGGGTGCTGTGTATGTCCTCTTCGGAAGTCCACCACAATCTCCTTGGTTTTTCCCGATGTTCAGGAAGAGATTATTGTCTTTGCACCACTGGACCAGTTGGCTCACCTCATCTCTGTAGTTGGCCTCTTCATTGTTGGTGATGAGGCCCACCACCGTCGTGCCGTCCGCAAACTTGAGGATGTGGTTGGTGCTGTAGGATGGTACGCAGTCATGGGTAAGCAGGGTGAAGAGCAGCGGGCTGAGCACGCACCCTTGTGGGGCCCCTGTGCTCAGTGTAATGGTCTTGGAGGTGTTGCTGCCGAGCCGCACGTTCTGTGGCCTTCCTGTGAGAAAGTCCAGCACCCAGTTACAGAGACAGGTTTTGAGTCCCAAGTGTCTGAGTTTTTGTATTAGGTGCTGGGGGATGATTATGTTGAAAGCTGAGCTGAAGTCCAAGAACACCATTCGCACATAGGAGTTCTTTGAGTCCAGTTGGGCGAGGGCTAGATGGAGAGCAGCAGAGATGGCATGTTCTGTGGATCTGTTTGACCTGTATGCAAACTGAGATGGGTTGTGGGAGGGAGGGAGGGAGGGTGGACTTGATGGTCTGCATAACCAGCCGCTTGAAGCACTTCATTTTGATGGAGGTTAGTGCTACGGGCTGGTAATAGTTGTAGCTGGATGGGACAAGCTTCTTTGGGACTGGTATTATGGTAGCAGTTTTGAAACACGTGGGGACAACAGCTTGACTCAGGGAGATGTTGAAGATGTCAGCCAGGACATTTTTGAGCTCCTCCGCACAATCCTTCAGAACGCGACCTGGTATGTTGTCTGGTACAGCTGCCTTGCATGGGTTGATCCTGGAGAGGGTCGTTTTCACGCTAGCCAGATCCAGACTTGTAGCCTGCTTGTCTGGCAGAGGAGTAGTCTTCTGTGCTGATGTGCTGTTTTGTGCTTCAAAGTGGCCAAAGAAGTTATTTAAATTGTTAAGCAGTGTGATGTCACTCGCACAGGTCTGAGGTGGAGGTTTGTAGTTGGTGAGGGTCTGAATGCCATGCCAGAGAGAACATGGATCTCTGGTGTTGCTGAAGTGTCCAGATATTTTCTTGCTGTACTGTCGTTAGTCCTGCAGAGTCACTGGCCCTGAAGGCTGCGTCTTGAGCCCTCAGGAGCCTGTGAACCTCTGCTGTCATCCATGGCTTCTGTTTAGTACCAACAGTGATGGTTTTGCAGTGAGTGACATCATCAATGCATTTAGCTATGTATGCTACAACAACCTCAGTGTACTCCTCTGTCTTTGTGTGCCCATTGTGAGTGGCTGCATGCTGGAAAGTGTCCCAGTCTGTAGTGCTGAAGCAGTCTTTCAGAGTATCCAAGGCCCCCTCTGGCCACACACGTATCTGCTTTTTTGTTGGTCTGATGGCTTTCACTCTGGGTCTGTATGCAGGCCTTAGCAAGACGGTGATGTGATCAGAGAGACCAAGATGGGGGAGGGGGCGCTCTTTTGAGTTGTGTACACCGCGTCCAGCAAGTTGTCTCCTCTTGTTGGAAAGTCCACGTTGGTGTAGTTTTGGTAGGAGAGCCTTTAAACCTGCACGGTTAAAGTCTCTTGCTATGATGAGGAATTCATCTGGATGCGCTGGCCTGATAGAGTTCATTTAGTGCTTTACTCCTCTTGCTGATGGCGGTGGGCGGGACATACATGGCAACTAGCAGGAGAGATTTAATTTCCCTTGGTAAGTAGAAGGGTCGGCTGTTATGTCGGTAAAAGGGAGCCAAGGACGAGACCGAGCGTTGAACTGGACACAACTTTATTGGTGACTCACTCTCACAATACAGGCGCTGCCGTCAGGCTGAGAGAAGGCCAAAGAGACTGCCCCTCTTCTTCACAGCCCTCTTATACCCCGGGTGACAGCGGAACCGGAAAGGTGGAGCCACCACCCGTGTCACACAATAATATATCCCCATAACAACACTCCCCCCCTTCAAAAAAATGGTCCAAAACACATGCACACAATCGAGACCCTCCCCAGTTTGGAACCCGAATCATGCACTAAAACTAAACAGAAATGCTTAAAGGCCTATCACATGCACTCAAAACAACTAAAACTAGAGGGGAACAGGTGGACTACCGTCCCACCCCCACACGGCAAGACAGATTATTCTGCTGTCTATACTAAAAGAATGGTCCACTAAACAGAAAACTGCCGTTGTGGAGAATGTGCTCAAGGATGAGACTGAGTTTATTCCTCAGATTCAGCTTTATTCACAGATCACATACTCCAACAATCTCAAAGCAAGAAAAGAGGAAGTTTCATCTCACATCTGGGTTTTGTACTCCGGACACGAAACAGCAGTCACATGGTGTTTAATCAAACATACAGTCACATGGTACTTAATCCCAGTCACAAAGTAACCCCTTTGATCTCACACCATTGTCCTTTAGTCTCTGGTGGTCCGGAAATCTCCCCAGGTCGTCTCCCTGAAACAAAAGCCGAATCTCACACTCTTCCGTTGTCTCTCAGAGGCTCATTCCCTTTTGTTCCATGAGACGTGTAGCACACAATAAACATACAGCAATACATTTGTGGAGAGTATGTAACCAACATATGTGCCACACCGTGATCCTAAAATAAATGGTTTAAAACACAAAACAATCCCCTTAATCCCCCTAGGCGGTGCGGTGGTGCAGTGGTTAGCACTGCGGCAGCACAGCAACTCACCCTTGGCCATGGGATCCCTGGTTTGATCCCAGCCCCTGACCAACAGTGATCTGTGTGGAGTTTGCATTTTCTCCCCATTTCTGCGTGGGTTTACTCCGGGAGTTCTCCGGTTTCTTCCCACAGGCCAAAAACATGCAGGTTAGGTTAATTGGAGACTCTAAAGTGGCCCTAGGTGTGAATGTGTGTGTGAATGGTAAAGGGATAGTGCCGTACTGTGGCTACTTCATCCATCCAGGTGGATGCCCTCAATTTCCTCTCTGGAGATCAATAAAGTATACAAAATCAAAAAAAAAATCAAATTAATAGAACTAATTTACAACTCCGTTATCCCCCATTTCCATCACCATGCATCATGTACATTGCCCAACCATCAGCCTGCCCCAGTAGAGGAACCACCCCCCGGAAAACCGTCCGACAGCTCCGGTGCACCTTCTTTTCTTCGCTCCCAGGGATGACCCATGTCGAAGTCCAAACACCTTCTTCTCCTCTCAGGCATACCGCAGCTCATTGGGATGCTTCCACGAGCCATCAGATAGCTGGAGGTAGCCATCCTCCCTAACAGCCACCACCTGCAGCCACCCCTGGTTATCTTCTCGTCGGCGTTTGCCCTGAACACCTCTTGACCGGGCCTCCTCTCTGGGTCGGACCACATCCGCGACCACCAGAGGGGCCCTACTCAGCTTCCAGTGTCTCTGTTTGGCACGTCGTTTCACCACGCCAGCCGGTCCTGCCCCGCTTTTTCATTTTCACTGTCAGTGAAGCCGTTGTGACCCCCTGCTCACCAGTACCTTCCAGCCGAACGCCGGGAGAAGAATGGGTCATCCACTTGGTTCCACCCACCATCATGGGGGGCGGTAGTGGCTCAGGAGGTAGAGCAGGTCGTCCAATAACCACATGGTTGGCGGTTCGAATCCCGCTCTCCCCGGATATCCTGTGGTTGTGTCCCTGGGCAAGACACTTCACCCCAATTGCTCCTGGTGGGTCTGGAAGCGCCATGTTCGGTAGCATGCTGCCATCAGTGTGTGAATGTGTGTGTCAATGGGTGGATAGCAGGATCTGTAAAGTGCTTTAGTCATCAAGAGATGAGAATAAAAGCGCTATATAAGTGAATGCCATTTACCATTTACCATCATGGACGTCCCACCGCGCTGTCCAGTTCCCTCAGCTAGGGTTACTTGGGCACTGGCATCGGGACTCTCCCACGATGGCCCTTGGTGGGGTTGGTCCTGCTCATCGTCCAGAATACTAGGCAAAGGTTCGTCCCACACAGCTCTGTCCACCGTTCACAGAACCGGCTGCTCCCACAAACCACAGCCCGACCACTCTCCTCCAACGCTGCTGGTGATGGCGAAGCCCAATCCATAAAACAGATCACACCCCATAATATTCTCTCCATGGGCAGTCACGATGAACTTCAAGCTGGACACCTCCACTGACTTGTACCTAGCCGTCAGTTCCACCAATCCCACCATGGCAGTCTTCTTCCACCATACCCACACAGCAGCGTTGAATGACGTCTCACTTGATAATGTGGGAAGAAACTCCTCATGGTTGACCAGTTCAACACGGATCTCGCCGCACCGTGTCAATCAGTAATGGCACCGTTACCCCGTCCAGTTCCACCATACAATAGGAACGGCCATCGGTACTTGGGGATACAATGTGAATGACCGTGGGAGTTGGAGCGGGGGGTCCTCGTTGCATCTCAGGTCCCCTCGCTTGAACCTATAACATGCCCTGGCAAAATGGTGCACGAGTCCACACTTGCCGCAGCGTCTTCCTCTTGCCAGACACTCTCTAGCCTTATAACGGTGCTTGGTAGACACACAACCCAAACACCTGGGTGATCCCGGGGCGACCCTCATCTTTACAACATTAACGCATTCTTCATCATCTTCCATGCCATCGTCACTGTCTGGGTCCACTGCCTGCGCCGTCGACTGTGGTTCAAAATGGCAGTGTGACGCTATCTCCCTGAGCTCCCATGATAGCTTGTCTGCCGCCTCAAACTGTTGAGCTAACTTGATAGACAAGGCTAACGTCAGCTCGCCCAAGTGTGTGAGGAGCTTTGACCTTGTCACCGGGCAAACAGTATGTTCTGCCAACTGGTCGCTGACCATCTCTTCCTCTAATGCTCCAAACTGACAGTCCTTGGCCAGTTGATGTAGGTCTGCTACATACCGCTGCACTGACTTGCCAGTCTGCTGGCGGTGCTGCCGAAACTGGATCCTCCGGATGATGACGTTTTCCGGGGCGCGAAAATGTCGCGCCATTAGGTCAACCACTTCTTCAAAGCTATCACCCTTGCCTAAAGTACAAAGGATACGTTGTTCACCCATTCCTAAGTTGTGAACCAACAGTGCCCGTGCTCGTGCCCACAACTTCTCCAGTCTTCCAAGGTCCAGTGCCGCCAACTAATTTTGAAAGGCGGTGAACCACCTCGCCCAAAGGATGGACGGCTCACCAGGAAGCTCCAAAAATGGCCGAATTGAAGTAACCCCCGGGTCCATACTTTTTACCCTCGTTGCCAAATGTTATGTTGGTTAAAGGGATCCAAGGATGAGACTGAGCGTTGAACTGGACACGACTTTATTATTGACTCACTCTCACAATACAGGCACTGCCGTCAGGCTGAGAAGAGGTCAAAGAGACCGCCCCTCTTCCTCACAGCCCTCTTATACCCTGGGTGGCAGCGGAACCAGAAAGGTGGAGCCACCACCCATGTCACACAACAATATGTCCCCATAACAACACAACATTGGCACTTGATGATCATAAACTTCACCAACAGAGAACAGTGTTTGTGCACAACAGTCTAATCTTGGCACCAAGCATCAGTGATGTAAACACACACCCCTCCTCCGCGGGTCTTCCCTCCTGCCATGAACTCCCGATCAGCACGATAGCATGTTAAGCCTGCTCACCAAATAGCATAGTTCGGGATATTGCCATTTAGCCACGTTTCCATAAAGATAAAAACACAGCAGTTCCGCACATCACATTGCATAGATCTCAGGAGATGCATGTGGTCTCTTTTGTTGTCTAGTGAGCATACGTTGAGCAGAATGAGGGAAGGAATCAGGAGTCTGTGTGGGCTAGTGGCTAGCGTTGTTTGGATACCTCCACATTTACCTCTCTTTCATCTTTGTTCACGTCAGCGGTATCTCCATTTGGGATGAGACACAGCAGCTGAGACCGGGGGGTGTAGAGGTCTGGCGGAGAAGTCCTAGGGCACAGAGTTCCTCTGTAACACTCTGGTCCAGGACATAATGTCTGGTCATATTCCTTATCTCCAGAAGGCTGTGGTGACTGTAACTTGTGCGCAGCATCATATGCGAACATTAAACACATGAATATAAACTTAGGTGTAATTTAAACAACACTAAATGGCACAAAACACGAAGAGGGAAGGGAGGTCGCTGTGTGTTGACACGCCACCTAGTGGCTTTTCTCGTTTTATAGTAATAGCAAATTTAGCATTTACCATAGTCCAAATGGAATGTTAACTTTGACCTTTGGACCCCAAACCTATAGTTAGGTCAGGGTGTAAGTCATCCAAGATCCATCTTAGATACAACTACTGTATCTATTTAAAAAGCCTACTCCATTTCTTTAGGGAAAATCTGACCTCTGACCTCAGGGTCATCCGATGAGAGTCAAATTGCAATATGTGTATCATCAGAGTATATCAAACCATGGCACCAAGTTTCAAAACATTTGGAACAAAACTGTAGGAGGAGTTGATTTCACAAGACAGCTACTGTCTATGAAGTGAGGTGAAATATGAGGTTATACTCTAGGTCAGGGGCTACAAGACCTGCAAAAATCATCTGATCACAACCAAATTGCAATATGCACATCAGTGCCTATCAATCCATGGTACCAAGTTTCAAAACAATCGGAACAAAACTGTAGGAGTTGATTTCACAAAAGTGGGGCAGATGGACGGACAGACGGACGGACCCACAACATAATCCCCATTTAGTCTTTGCCCAAAGGGCTCTTTGACCCCTTTGGGCTTCGACTGGCGGGGGATAAAAATCTTAAAGTCCGGACCAAACAGGTTAGGTGTGAAAACCCAGTAAGAGATATTATGGGTAACCACAGTCCATGGAGAATATCCATGTTAGTTTGCTCAACAGTGTTAAAAACATTACCGTTGCATGTAAACTAGGTAGCTGCATGATAATCACTTTGCTGTTGTTACTGGGAACAATAACCTTCCCCCTTAATAGTCTTAAACTGCTTCTATTGTGCACCTGTGTCCACTGCACAAGTAGTGAATCTATGTAAACTGTACAGTTTCAGACACGGACATGTATTTCAAATCTTGTTTTTTTTTCCCAAAGTTGAAGTTTGCCACTGCTATTGGAGCATCCGAGAACTGCACGTATCATTTCTGCTTTCCTTGGCATTTTTATCAAATGTGACATCAAATAAAAGGAAAAATGAAAAGAAATTGCACAGTACTGCAAGGACAACCTATGCTCAAACAGGTGGAAGCGGCCACTGCTGTAATGGCAGCTTGTTTATTTGTGGTATTTTGTCAGATAGGTCTATAACATATGCAGACATGATTCTAGAGTCTCTTGGGGCTCTCAGCAAACATTCACAAGGAGCTCATCTAAGCAGTATTCATCACCCTGATATAAGAGGCAGGACACAATAAGCTGCTCTGAGCTAAATCAACTACTGTATTATTTACCCTACTTAGCACTATCTTGCTTTCTTTTCTCCTCTTCCTCTTATTTATTCTCTCTTTTCACTGCAATACAGAAATGTTTGCTTCATTTTGAGAAAGCTGCTGTCACTTGTTTGTTTACATAAGACGCGCACCAGTACCGCTGGTCGAACCTTGGATTCAGGAGGAGCAATGTGGTTTTTGTCCAGGCCCTGGCACATCGGACTAACTCTTTACCTTCTCAAGAATCCTCGAGGGTTCATGGGAGTTTGCCCAACCAGTCCACATGTGTTTTGTGGACTTGGAGAAGGCATTCAACTTTGTCCCTCATGGTCTCTTGTATGGGGTGCTGCGGGAGTATGGGGCATCGGGCTTGTTGTTACAAGTGATCCAGTCCCTATACAGCTGTTACAAGAGTTTAGTTTGTATTGCCAACACACAGTCAAACTTGTTTCCAGTGAGAGTTGGACTCCACCAGGGCTGCCCTTTGTCACCAATCCTGTTCATAATTTTTATGGACAGGATATCTAGGCGCAGCCAAGGAATGGAGGGGTTCATGTTTGGTGACCACAGGATCTCATCTCTGCTGTTTGCAGATGTTGTCCTGTTGGCTTCATCCAGCAATGATCTACAGGTCTTACTGGGACAGTTTGCTACTGAGTGTGAAGCAGCTGGGATGAGAATCAAGACCTCCAAGTCCGAGTCCATGGTCTTCAGCTGGAAAATGGTGGATTGTCCTCTCCTGGTTGGGGACAAGCTCCTGCCCCAAGTGGAGGAGTTTAAGTATCTTGGGGTCTCATTCACGAGTGAGGGGAGAATGGAGAAAGAGATTGACAGATGGATCGGAGCAGCCTCTGCAGTGATGCGGACGTTGTATCGGTCTGTTGTGGTGAAGAGGGAGGTGAGCTCTAAAGCAAAGCTGTTGATTTACCGGTCAATCTACATTCCTACCCTCACCTATGGTCATAAGCTTTGGGTAATGACCAAAAGAATGAGGTCGCGGCTACAAGAGGCTGAAATGAGCTGTCGCCGTAGGATTGCTGGACTCACCCTCAGAGATAGGGTGAAGAGCTCAGTCATCCAGGAGAGGTTCAGAGTAGAACCGCTGCTCCTCCACATCGAAAGGAGCCAGTTGAGGTGGTATGGACATCTGATCAGGACGCCTCCTGCGCACCTCCGACTTGAGGTGTTCCGGGCACGTCCCACTGGGAGGAGACCCCAGGGCAGACCCAGGACACGCTGAAGAGACTACGTCTCCCAGCTGGCCTGGGAACGTCTTGGTATCCTCTCTGAAGAGCTGGAGCAGGTGGCCGGGGAGAGGGAAGTCTGGGCTTCTCTGCTTGAGCTGTTGCCTCTGTGACCCAGACCTCCGGAAAAGTGGTAGAAGATGGATGGATGGATGGATGGATGGTGTACCAGTACTTGTGAGTGTTATCGGTGGGGGTGGGGCACCTTTGGGAAGTTCTGCACCAGCTTCCACTGTCCTTGAATGCTCTCCACATTGTCACTGCTGTAGTGATTCAAAGTTGGTCAGCCCTGAGGGGCTCCCCTTCTGGCACATTCTTTAAAACAAATGTATGTTATTTAGCTCAGGGAGTGTTAATTACCTGAGCTAGGAGCTAGATAGCTAACATTAGCAATATGTCCTGAACAGCTGACCTCATAAGTCATGAAAGAGGGTCAAGAGCATTTAAAGAGACATGCAATGAAATTATTCTTTTCTGAAGAAGGCTGCAAAGGATGATTCACAATGATGCTGCAATAATTAAATAATTAATTTGTCTGCCTTGCCTGCCAGCATGCAACACCTTTGAGCATACGGTCTACTGTGTCATAAGGAAGGGTAATAACAGAGGTTCTTCAGGTTCAGGTTCAGGTTCCTTTATTTGTACCCGTAGGTAGATTTGTTTTGCAGTCTGGTGACATCCATATTTACAAGCCACAAATTACATTCAACATAGACACAAACACAGGCACACATGAAGCTGACTATAAACATGATAAAAAATACCCAAGGCTCCATCAATCAGGGTATAAAAAGACAAAGAGATGAGGGGAAAACCAGAGGTAAGAGAGAAGGGTCATATTAAAAGTTAAAAACTAGTCAAAGAGGTTAAAAACTCAAAGGTCTAAAACCCAATAAAATATTTAGAACCCAAGTGACATCCTAGAAAAATAAGTAAATATAAAATGGAGTTTGTAAATAGGTACCTAAATTATGTGCAATATATTGTTACAGCTTGTTCAACTCTTTGACAGCAGCAGGAACAAAGCTGTTTTTGTAGCGCTGGGTTCTACTTTTTGGGACAGCAAACCTCCGTCTTGAGGGAAGAAGCTGAAAGTTGCAGTGCAAAGGGTGGGAGTCATCATTTAAAATGGAGGTAGCCATCCTCTGTACTTGTCTGGTGTACAGGGATGTCAGGCTCAGCTGTGGCTCACCAAGCAAACGACTGGACCATCTAACTACCTGATCCAAGGATTTCCTCTGTTTCAGTTTTGTCTGACCAAACCATGACACTAAAGAAAAGGATAAAACAGATTCAATAAAAGCTCGATAAAACATTGTCATTATGGTTTGGTCAATTTGGAAGCGTGCAAGTTTTCTCAAGCAATGCAAATGTTGCTGACCCTTTTTGCACACCCTTTCACAGTTCTCTTCAAAGTTTAAATTACTATCAATAATCGTCCCAAGATATTTGTAGGATTGTACACATTCGGTGGTCTGGCCTTTTAGTACAGTGACTTTGTGCCTGGGAGTTTTCCTCCTAAAGTCAATAATCATATCTTTAGTTTTTGTCGTATTCAGCTGCAGGTAGGAATCCTCATACCAGTGAACAAAATTATCAACTACTGGGCCGTGGCCACTCTCACCATCCTGGAGGAGACTGACAATAACTGAATCATCAGCATACTTTATAATGTGTCTGTTGTCATGTCTGCTCCGACACATGTTGGGTTCTGGGCATTTTGCTAACAGCAGGAGTGTTAAACCACAGGAACCTTTTAAGAACCAGAAACTATCAGCAGTAGTTTCTTTAATTTACTTGAGACTGGCTGAAAAACTTCACTCATATCACATGTTTTCCTGTTTTCACCTTTGTAAGAATATATTAAAAACACACAGAAGGAAAATGTAGAAAAAGGAATATGTAAGAATAATATTTTAAAGATAACCAGATAAAAAGTTGAAGTTACAAAGCTAAGGAAAGTAAATACATTTTTCTAATAGAAGTAAATTAGATAATAATGACACCTTGGCTGGAAATAAATTATTGGAGAGCATCTAATAGTCAAATCTTGAACAAAAAAAAACAACAAAAAAACTAGCCGTCAGATAACAGGGATTAAGCGGTAATACCTGTGTCTATTGTCTGCTGTGCTCTGGAAATTTAATTGAGTGTTGCAGAAGCCTCACAAAAGGACAGAGAGACACACGGCCCTCCAAGGCATGACATTGTTTTTGACTTGGCAAAGTGCTGAGCTCAACAGCAGACCACTAACAAGGAGACAATCACCCCTGAAGGAAGGATGCATGCACAGAGCGGCAGGAGGACTCCTCTTTAAAGGGAAAGTAGAGAGCACTTCACTGCCTGACGCCGCGCCGGTTTGTTCCTCCGTCATAACAGAGGCCTGCCGGACGGTGATTTCCATCCTCTAAGCTTCTCCTTATTTGTACTGTGGTTAAGATTTCTCTTGAATATCAATAATTTAGCTTTTGCTCGCAGTTCATTTTTCAAAGGACTCTGTCAGATGAAGAAAAGACCGTATCAACTCACTTTTATCCCACATTGAGAACAAGCCAATCTGAGGCATTGATGTTATTTCTCTGCTTTGTTGTCTGAAATGGAGCATAGCTCCCCAAGACACAGTGAAGGTTTTGTTTTTATCTTTGGATTAAGGAAGCAAAGGTCTGTTTTTCTTTTGTTTTTTTTCCTCTTTTGGATCGGGCTGTGCTCTCACAGGGGTCAAATAACAGATTAATAGGTCCAGTAATGAGCTCCCCGGAGTGTCCAAGTCTCTCCGACTTCCCCAACCTCCATTATGTCCTTTCATGATGGATGGCAGCAAACATCGTTCACACATCTCAGAGAAAAATGACTGGGATGCCATTTGTGTGAAGGAGAAACATCAGCTGCAGTGATGCATTGCTGTAGTGTGATGTTCTCTTTTGTATCTTTGTTTGTCATCCATGCTTTAACTGTCAGCGCTGTCTCCTTTTGTTTTTGTCTCCGCTCACAAACAGTAGTGGTAACACGCCTCTCAGGGCTTCTTTGGAGGTGCTTAAAGGAACTCAGATTTGGTGAATTTGTCTGCTTTGATTCAATCATCCTCTTGATGCACAGACCTTGTACATGAACACGCTTGAATGACAAGACGCCACAGCAAGCAATTTAAATGCTAAATCAGCACAAATCAGTCAAAAGTTTTGTCCACTCTACGCTGCGTGATGGCACCTTCTGCTGAAGTATCTGGGTGTAAACCCAGCAATCCACCCCAACCTCCTCCTGCCCAAAAACTACATTATGCTTTTTTGGGGTTTCTCATTGTTTTAGTTTGTTGTGTAAGATTTCTGTGACATCATATGGTCTGCAAAGTCCACCTGGACAGGAGTTCTCCTCTCCCACAGAATCTAGGACCAACATGCCAACCTGCCTCCAGGATAGCCTGGTACACCCTCTCCTTGGAGGAAAAAAGGAAGTTTTCCACTGAGGTCACATGGCTACAGTGCAGCTAGCTTAGTTGCTTACCCCAAAGAGTAGAGCTCTTCTCTGTAGATTCTAGTCATCATCATCATATCCATTTACCATCACTCAATCCATTATTCACGGATGTGACGCTGCATGGCTGTGTTCAGCTCCCTTCTCCAGATTATTTGGTCCATCGTGTCCTCAGGGTTAAGATCAGTTAATCTATCCATCTATTTAGTTAATAAGTCCTCGGTCAGCACTTCACGCCAGTGTTTGCGGAGCCTACCCTTTCCTCTTCATCTGTCCATGTGGAAGAAGCAGATCTTCCTTATCCAGAACTCTCTGGCATTTCCACCCAAGGGAAGTATCAAGGTCTACAATGGTGAGCCTTAGATGCAGGTCATGTGAACTTATGTTATCTGTAGGTTTAACGCTGCACATCCATCGGAGCATGGCCCTGCCATTCTTTTCAAGCCATGCCAAGTCAGACCTCTTCAGCGGCCAGCGCTCACAAGCATAGAGCACAGCTCCCTGACAGCTTTCCATGTTTATGAAGAGATCGACCCTTAGAACAAAGTATGGGCTAAAGCCCTCAGAATTTTTCCACAGGCAGCTCTAACTCTAGTAACTGTGGCACTACCAACAGAAATACTGTCCCCTATGTAGCAAAAAGTGTCCACTACTAAATTGAAGCTCTTCGACCATGACACAGTCAAACAGGCCTGCCATTGATGGGACGGGCTTTGCTGAGACATCTGTTGCACTTAAATGAAGGACTGGGGGTTAGCCTGCCATGGATACCACTGCACTTCCTGTGGATCCAGCGCAAGCAGTTGTTATAGAAGACGGAGTTATCGCCAACCCCCTTCCTACATACCAGAGTCCTTCAGTGATTCAGAGATTGGTCCGGCAATCGTAATCTTGGTCTTGTCCATGTTTACGCAAAGCCCTCTGGACTCCAATCCAACTTTCAAGGAGCCCAGTTTTTCCAAGAGCCCCTCTAGTGAGTCAGGTGAGAGCACCAGGTCATCGGTGTTCAACGTCTTCCATGGGCACCCTGTGCAAAAATCACGTGACAGGACCTGCAAGACATTGATAAACAATAAGGGACTCAGCACTGAGCCTTGAAGGACACTGACCTCGACAGTGAAGCTGTCACTGAAAGCATTACTGATCCTGACTCTGCTCATTGCGTTGGTATACATTGTCTGCACAATGCAAACTAGCCAATGACCCAAACGTCTCATTGCCCATCACAGCACTTCACGGGGGGCCATGGTCAAAAACCTTCTCAAGGTCCACAAGTACAAAATATAAGTTTTTCCCCTGGGATAGCTGTTTCTTCTGCAGCTGACACACAACAAATATTGCATCATTTGTGCTCTTGCCAGGCATAAATCCAAACTGCAGCTCATCTATCCACCATATTCCAACCCCCATGATGCCTTGCGTGAATTATGTACGCAACTTCCGGTACTAGTTTAGAACGTGGAGTTGTCACTGAAACAGGACACTTTTTCTTGTTAAACAATGACTTCGGCATCAAAAATGCGGGAACAGGGCCACTTGCACCTCAAAAAGAGAAATATAATCATACCACTTCCCACGACTATCGAGGAATGAGAAGATGACCTTAAAAAGTGGCCTGGCAGATAGTAGCTCCGTTAGTTAGCTCCGCTGCTAAGATGCTAACGCTGTAAACAAATAAGTTCTGAGATATATCAGTAGCCACGGTTACATTGGTAAAATTTCTTCAATCTGATTACAATTCAGGTCAGAACTTTACTGTTTACATGGATCCTGAAAAAGTTGATCCGATTAGGACATGAATTTCCATGTGTCACACGTTTGAATGGAATAAATCATTTTGACATGCGCATGTCGACATTCCGAAAATAGTAGAAGAAGAAGCAACTTCCGGTGTTAGCAAGCCCCGCTTCATGTCTTTCTCTTTTTGAAATGGACCTGTATTGTGTTATTCAGACTGTACTTTTGCTTCTGCTGGTCTCCGTAATGAAGCTACAAGTACATGTTTCTGCATATGACGAACAGAGGGAGACAGCAGGACGATGCAGACCAGTTTTGTTTTACTCCCGCTATGTCTTCCGCTAGCTGCTGTAAAGATGGAAATGCATCACGTCGACGTGTGGCCGACGTACAGACATCAGGGATGTGATTTTTCCCGCTAATTCGCGGAATTCCGCTTTTTTTTATCTTCCAAAATAAAAAAAAATATTATATGAGTATATACCGGATTCCGACTTTTAGTAATTCCCTAACTGTAATGAAACAATGCACCTGATTGGCTGATCGTCTTTGCAGTGACCAATGAACGCGGCTGTTGCAGTGATTGAACGTAAAGATGCTCCGAGAATTAAAGAAATTGACAAGATCGTGAAAAACAAATTTCGTTGGGATTGGCTAGAAAAGGAGATTGCAACGGATGTTGGTAAGAAAACTGTGACAAATTTGTTTAGCGGTTTTATATGGAAAATCGACCGTGCCAGGAAGGCGCGGAAAACATGTACAAGAAGGAGCAAAAAACATGTACAAGGGGTCAAATTGAGGTCCACTAATTATTCAATTGCTGGAACTTTTGGTGTTCAGAAAAAACCATCGAAACCATACTGCCTCCACCCTTTGTTAATGACACGATCGGACACGGAAATCGAAAGGAATGATCCACCCCAACAACCAGTGCCAGTTGCAGATAGAGTAGTGAATTTTGAGGTATGTGAAGATATATTTTTGTATACATGTCATCTAGTTAATATTTTCTTCATCTTGCCTGCTGAAGATGTTTTGGACTTTATTTTAAAAATATTTTTAACGCAGTGCACAGTGGACATTGACTCATAACTTTTGAGTATTTCTAAGACTTAGCTACATCAGTGATTGGGCAAAATGAACAGCTCAAGACTCAATGGAGATTGAAACTGGTGATCTGAAATGAATGCTGAAATTATAAAAAGTAATGGTATGTTAGAATTTTATTTCTACTATGGAATAGATAAAATTAACTGATTTTGATTTGATCAAGTGTTAAAGCATGTGATGGATAATGCTTGCTGGAATATTTTAGGAATGCTATCTTCTTGGAACATAAGTCAATATTATACAGTAATAAGTGGCATTCAGCTGTTTGTTTTATGTCATTTAAGCACAGTTCTGGTACTTAAAAATCATAAAAACCCAGGAGCTTCGGGGGGCAAAGCCCCCTGAACCCCCCTCAATGGGGCTCTGCCCCGGACTCCACTGGGGGACTCAGTTCCCCAGACCCCCTGCAAAATTTTCAGATAATTTCACCAACCCCAAATCACATCCCTGAGACATGCGCAGTAAACATATTTTCTGCCCAACCTTCGGAATAAGTGTTTTCATGCGCACCATTTGGATTACCAATCGGCATAACCCACCTGTCTCAATCGGAATGAAATTTTGATACAATTGAGGGTGATCGGGTTAGAATATTCAGATTGGCGTGTTTACATGAAGCATTTTTATTCCAGTCAGGCTTTTAATCTGGTTACTTGTGTCCATGTAAACATGGTCAATGTCTCCACCACATTAAAGACGGTTGCATTTTGTTAAAAGATTTTGAACATAATCAAATTTACCTCAGAGCAGACGTAGAATCTAGTCAGAGCCACAAAGAACCACAACACCGTGCTTGGGTATTTTAATGTCAGGGTAAAACGAATAGCTGGAGCTGTTTGTTTTACCCTGAAATTAAAATGCTCATGCTCATGCTGGATATTAGCAGCTTCAGCTGCTAATATCAAGTCCATATTGTTCCAAGGCAGTGCAACGAATGCAAAACCCTCCTCAACAAACTATTTGATAGCTTTCTTGAATTGTTAAGCCTTAGGATGTAAACCGTTTCTATTTTTTATTTATTATTTTACTTCATGCATCCTTGCATCTGGTGATATATATGACGCATAAATGTCAGATCTATGACATTCATACAAGTGAAAACATATCTGGTGGTCTTGTGTTTGTCCTGTGTCTGTACCACCGATCACACCAACAATCCTTTTTAGTTTTCAGTGCATGATCTACACATTGCCGTTGAAGCCACAGATTTAGCTGTGCTTATTTGTGAGAAGCCTCCATTTATACAGTCTATGGCACAACCACGAACACCAGCAACAAGTACCAGAACTATGACAAAACATTCAAAAAATACAAAAACTACAAGTGCTGAAATTAGCTGCCACTTGACTGCAAAACACGCATGTGGACTATACATTAAAACAAATTTGAAAAGCTATTTTAAATGCCCCACTACTCCACTCTTACTGACTTATTTAACACTACTTCAGCCCAAAACTGGAAATTGCCCCCATAATCGTCTCTACAGCAACGCCCTCAGGAATAAGGTGGATTGACACCAGCACATGGGTTATCTTTTCCAGTACCTTTTCAATCACCTTCAGACAGTGCTCAGTTTCTGACCCCAGTCTTCTTCTTTCTAAAGCATCACCTTTGCCCTTGTACAGACTGATGAAATAACTCATATTCCAATCCTCTGGAATTTTATTCTCCCACAATTACAGCATTGGCAAATATCCCACACAGTCTGTTCCTGTTTCGGCATCGCTGCTGGTGGATATCACCCTGTCTGCACTGACTGCCAAAGGAAGCCAGTTGCTCCAGCGGGGAATGGTCAGAGGGAGGTCGTGACTGTGGAGCCAGTGCTCCGGGCACCCCTTCTGGAACAACCCCAACACTGTGAGCCTCGGGTTCCAACCTGGAGCCATGTGCCCCCCCCCCCCCCCCAAGAAGCCTCTCCTCCCGATATGGCTTTTTATGGATATTTTTGTTATAATTGTCTGTTCATTCTGTCTCCTGTAATCATAAATGACATCACACCCAGTACTTTTCCTATGAGACAGCGAGGATCCAATGCGGCCTTGAACACTGCTGACTCAGCATTCTCGAAACAATGCTTATCAGTTTGGTCTGTTGCATCAAAACTCTCTGCTCTGTTCTGAGACTTGGAATCTTCTTGTGTCACTTGCTTGCGTGCAGGGCACGACATTTTCCCTTCTTGGCCAAGATGCAACTAAATACCCAGAAAAGGCATCTTTGATTCTGCACATTTAGTTATTCACCAGATCCACAAGGGACATTTATTAACATAAAGAAAATCCACGACAGGCTTAAACTCTTGAAGGCAAAGATTGCTCACTGGTTTAATTTTCCAGCGTTGTGCTAATTACTGATGCAACAGGTGCGAGGGTCAAGATGCATAAACAGACGTGACGGGCAGGAAGTTAGGAACAGGAAGCGAGAATATTCATAAATTTTTCAAAACAAGATGCAGACATCGACTGGTACTGGTACCGGTCCACAGCCTGGCAGTAGCCTAACTGCGAGACATCTGTGGTCTGTTTTCTTTATATTGTATCCATCCATTCTAGGCACCAGTTTTCAGCTGGATCATCTACCAAGCCATGATCATACAAACTAATATTCCTAACACAGACTGAATGTAATTGATTACCAAACCACAACCACAGGTACAAATTGGGGTAAAATCCACAGTTTTACATGTGTCTGTTATCTAATTTTCACGTTCTGGTATGCTGAAACTTTGCTCATTAAACCTCAGAAGGTGGAACTGTTGCAGAAAAGCCCGGCTTTCACACCCACCTGCTCCCCCTAATTTATGGTCAGCCTGCTCTCATTTCAAGAATCTTTGAGGAGCAGCGGGGAATGTTTAAAATCCTTAACACTGTCGGCCTTGTCATCTCGTGGCTGATTAAGAAGTGCTGGGTGCGGAGCATAATCAGCTGCCAGAGCGGCTCCCCCGGTCAGATATCTCTGTCCACCATCATTAGCTGACCTTACACGTGTACAGAATAGTGGCGGGGGGAGGACGGGCCACGCGGCAGTCACCAGGGACTGATCTCACGAGGTGATTACTTTATGCTACGCCATGGAGCGATGCTAATGACCTCTATGCTCTTGCATTAATGGCCTTTGCTGTCACATTATCGTATGGCAGAGGTGCATGACGGGGTGCTCACCTCTCAGAAACAGTTTGAGCAGGAAAAGCTCCGGTAATGCTCAGAGTGAGGTTAGATGTTTAGGACACTCAGGGATATGCAGCTTCACATAATTGCCTACAAGAGAGTCACAAGGTGTTTGTGTGGGACTTGTATTATTCTGTAACTCATGTCTGTAAAAGCATGAAGATTTTGTTATTATTAAACACTACTAACTGCTCAAAAATTGAAATATTTATCTTATTATATTATTTATATTAGGCAAAAACTGGATTCAGAATGTGGTTAGCATAGCTTAGCATAAACCCCGCACAGGACCAACGAGGTTGAATGTGGGGACAAATTCACTTTAGCTGACATCTGACAAATGTTCCGAGCCTGGACTTTGTTCTGCACCAGTTTATCAGATCAGTATCACACAGTTTTGAAGACTGTAACTCTCAGTAGGTGGTTTGAAGGAGGATGAGGGGGGATGCTATCCCCTCGTTAGCAAAATGACCCAAAATCATCCCCCATCCCCAATCATAGGAATAAATCAAGGGGGCACAGGGGGGACATTCCCCCTCCGACCTGGAAAAAAGACAGAATTGTGCTTCCAGTGTCATCACAAATATATCATGTTACAGAACTGAATAAAATGAGTTTGAACCACTAATTCTACGCTGAAATGCATGAAAAGCTTATAAATCTGAAACCTATTTTCCTCATAAATTTGCTAATTTTTTCCTGTAAATTTTCAGCTTTTTTCTCATAAATTGCAACTTTTTCCTCATAAATTTAGGATTTTTCTCTTGAAAATTTGCAACTTTTTCTAAAAAAATTGCAACTTTTGTCTAACAAATTTATTATTTTTCCCTGCAAATTTGCAAGCTTATTTTCAAAAATTTGTGATTTTTCTTTTGTAAATTTTCAACATGTTTCTCATAAAATTGCAACTTTTTTCTTGTAAATTTTTGATTTTGCTCTTGTAAATTTGCAAGTTTTTTCCTCATAATTAACATTTTTTTCCCCTTTCATTTGCATTTTTTGCCATAATTTTTTTACTTTTTCCCTCAAAAATTTGCAATTTTTTCCCCTGTAAATTTTCCAATTTTTTTCTCATAAATCTGCAACCTTTTTCCTCATAAATTTATGATTTTTCTTGTAAATTTGCACTTTCCTCAAAAATGTGCATTTTTTCTCACAAATTTGTGATATTTATCTTGTCAATTTGCAACCTTTTTCTCAAAACGTTGCAAGTATTTTCTCAGAAATTTGCAACTTTTTTCTCATAATTTTGCAATTTTTTCCTGTAAATTTGCAACTTTATTCTAAAAAAAAAAAAGATTTTTCATTTGTAAATTTGCAACCTGTTTCTCATACAAACTGCAACTTATTTTCCTCAATTTTTTTTTTATTTTTCTCTTGTAAATTTGTGTTTTTTTTTTCATAATTTCGCAGTTTTTCTTGTTCATTTGCATTTTTTCCTGTAATTTTTTTACTTTCTCATAAATTTGCAACTTTTCCCTCAAAGATTCACAACTTTTTGTCTCATAAATTTGCATTTTTCCCTGTAAATTTTCAATTTTTCTCATAAATCTGCAACTTTTTTCCTCAATTTGTGATTTTTCCCTTGTAAATTTGCAAGCTGTTTCTCATAAATTAGCTGTTTTTTTTTCTTGTAGGTTTGCATCATTCATCTGGATGCTGTTCTGTGTATTTAAATTGTAATTTGCAACTCTTTAAAATTTTAAATTGCCATCTTTTATCATACTTTTGCACCCTTATTTTTCCAAATTTGTACCCAATTTATATCTATACGTCTGTACCTTTTGTTAAGTTTGTGAACACCCCATTCTCCCTTGTTAAAAAATAACCATTCATCCACTGGTTACCCCTGATTTCTACTGACTCTGATTGCATTCTGTTATAACTGCAGCACAACGTAAGTTTTCTCATTCTCTCCAGTCCACCATGCTCCATGGAATCCCTCCACAGCTGTGCGTGTGCAGTGGGAATTTTGTGACTGCGCTGACTGCGAGTGAGATCCAACCTCTGTTCCAAAGGTGGTGCCACTGAGACAGCATACGGAGACAAACGAGAACAAAAAAAGTTGAAGAATAAGAAACATGACAAAATGAGTCCAGAGAAAGAAAAAGAAAAGATTTTTAGTGGTAAAAGTAATAAGCACAGGGGTTGATCTTGTTGCCTATGTGCAGCCGCCATTGTTGTTGCTATGATGTGGGCGACTCTTGCTTTTCTTCTCCACCGCTGCATCCAAGAGCAGAATAAACACTTAACAGAATTAAACTGGCAGGCTACTTACCCATTATTAAAACACAAATGAGTCTGGATGAATGGACAGCGACACATCTGTCCCGCCAAATACGCCAACTGTTGTGCTGCCGCCTTCGTGATCATATCATCTCTTGAGATCTTGTCACGCAAGCCTCATTGTGATCTGCACCGCTTAAAAAGCATTTTGCCACTGTTGCAGTGCCAAAATGAGTTTCTGACGATGTGCAGAGTAAGTTGTGTTCATTGTGTGACGGACAAGGGTGGATTGTGATGGAGTCGAAGCTAATAAATGTTTAAAAAGCAACTTTTCATATGATCGTCGCAGTGGAGAAAAGAGAGAAGTTGTCGGAGGAAACGCTATGTGTGACCATTGCCACTACCATCATTTGCCAATTTATGTAATTAATGGAGTCAGGACGAGCCGTACAAATGTTGTGCATCTGCTAACTTCCTCAACAGTCTATTGAATTTGGACTGTGAATGGTTGTCTGTCTCTCTGTGATGGACTGGCGACCTGTCCAGGGTGTACCCTGCCTCTCGCCCAAAGATGCTGGGATAGGCTCCAGCCCCCCCGCGACCCAAAAAGGATTAAGTGGAAGAAGATGAATGAATGAATGTTGTTTATCCAACTCACTTTGGATAGGGTAGTGTCTCACTGGGCTGTGACAGCTCACGAATAGATGGAGATAAAAATAACGTGACAAATACACAAATTTGCAACAATTTTAATTTGGAATCACACTAGCAAGGCGAGGCAAGTTTATTTAGCACATTTTATGTAGAAAACAATTCAAAGTGCTTTACAGAAAACATTAAAGCATTACAGCAAGTTGCAAAAGAAATGCATAAGAATTTAAAAGCAAACTAAAAGTAAATTAAAGGGAAACAGAAACAAGCTAAAATAGAATAAGACATAGTGCAAGAAAAAATGTTACAGTGCATTGTGGGAGATTAACAATTGTTCTACTGAAAGGCAGTGGCAAATAGAACGTTTTTTCACCTGGATTTAAAGCAGCTGAGAGTTTCAGCAGCCCTGATGCTTTCTGGGAGTTTGTTCCACATGTGAAGGGAATCAAAACTGAATGGCGCCTCACCATGTTTGGTTCTAACTCTGGGCACAGATCGTAGGCAGATACATAAAATAAATATGATAAGATAAATGCATGGACAAGTTTTTCTAGATCTAGAGACATCAGTCCTTTAATTCTTGTGATGTTCTTTAAGTAATAATAGGTTGACTTCATCACTGTCTTAATGTCAGGTCTGAGTCCAGAATAAGACCCAGATTTCTGGTTGGCTGTTAGTTTTTAGCATCATTGATTGAGCCGAGTGCCAACTTTGAGTCTTTCTTCTTTGGCTCCAGAAACTATTTTGATTTTGTCTTCGTTTAACTGAAGAAAATTTTGGCACATCCACTCTTTAATTTGATCAATGCATTTGATCAGGGTTTGAATTGGATGATAGTCTCCTGGTAAGATGATTATTTGTGTCATCTGCACACTGTAACTATGATAATTATATTCTATTGTTTTTTTTTTATAATTTGAGTGAGTGGGAGCATATAGATGTTGAAAAGCAAAGCTCCCAGAAAGGAACCTTGAAGAATTCCACAGGTTATTTTTATTCGCTCAGATTTGTAGTTACCTATAGATGCAAAATAGTCCCTGTCTTTGAAATAAGACTCAAACCAGCTAAGTGCTGTGCCAGAAAGTCCCACCCAGTTTTTCTGCCAGTCTAGTAAGATGTTATGGTCAACCGTGCCGAATGCAGCGCTGAGGTCCAGTAAGACCAAGACTGAAATGTTCCCACTATTTGTATTGGTGCGGATGTCATTAAGGAACCGAATCACATGACCGATATCATGCCAATTGCACAATCAGGACCTTATAATGCACCTGTCCTACAGGCACATTGTATAAAAGGGTACTCCTAAAATAACTGAAAAACTCACATATACTTAAGCAACATGACACGAGAGCGAGTGCGGTATTGAATATTTTAACTGATTCATTGATGAATCACTGCCAGTTAAAATATTCATGATACTGCAACAAGCTTGAGTGTAATATTGCTTTTATACAACAGTTCCACAAGCACATTTTATTAAATGACAAATACTGGACAAAATATTATGATTTGTTTGTTTAACCAGTTATTTTGCACAGCTGAGAAAAATAGTAATAGTAATATCCATCCATCTTCTTTCGCTTAATCCTTTTTGGGTTGCGGCGGGGGGGGGGGGGGGGCTATGCCAGCATCTTTTAGGCGAGAGGCAGGGTACACCCTGGACAGATCGCCAGTCCATTGCAGGGCCAACACAGAGAGACAGACAACCTGTAATAGTAATAGTCTCTTCTAAATGAAGCCAGTAACTGTTGCTAAGAACCTAAATACATTTATTTATTTTTATTTTACCTTTATTTAACCAGGAAGGACTTGTTGAGATTAAAAATCTCTTTTTCAAGCGTACCCTGGCTAAAACATGCAGCAGCACAGTTTCAAACACAAATAATAAAAACCAAGCTTTCCTTCATACACATAGACATTAAAAACACAATACATACATAATACACAATCATCTAACAACTGATAATAAATTACAACAGAATCGCTAAAATTGGAATACAATAACTTTATGTAAAGCATCTACAGCCAGATGCTTGTGAATACAAATTATTTAAAAATACTTTAAAATTTTCAAGGGAGACCAACTTCTTGAGTTTCACCCAGGACCACTTTGAATTTGGAGACCCTATCAGAGCAAGTTGCCCCCAACAACATAGCACTTTTTAAACTCAAAGGTTTTTTTCAAAAGGGTGGGACTTCTGGGTCATGGAGGAATAACATATTTTCAAACAGCGCCTCACTGTGAAAATTAAGGTATCCAACACAGTGTTGCAATTCTCAAGTCTGCAGGCTTGACAGTAAATTACTGTTAGTAATTAACGGTTACTAGAACACCTTTGAAGTGGAGTGATACCTATCTAGTGAAACATTGGAGTGCAGTTTTCATGGAATATAGTAACTCCTGGAATCCATATTGTCCAATCAAATTGCTCGTTCAGAACTAACTGCTATATAAAATACTATTACACATGCCTGGGGACCACAACAAACAAGAAAGAAAAATGACATTTTCATAGCCTGCCCACTGCAGCTTCTCTCCCAGCAGAGTATTCCACAGAAATGCACATGTAAAATGACTTTAACGTGGGTTTATATATGGGTTTTATCAACTGCTTAATGTGTGAATGCAGCATTGGCAGCAGATTAGCTTCCTCATCATTTCATCCACCTATAACTACTAATGTTAAATAAAAGATTATCTTTGCATTTCATTTAATATGAGTTAAATCAAATCTGTGTCTGATTGATTTGTTTTTTTTTTGTTTCCAGTCATTATGCTAAACTAGATGAAATACAACTTTAGCTTTAGCTTCTAAGGACATTAAACTGTTGTGGGACTTCTCACTGGGTAGAATAGTTGTTTTTTTATTATAACTTCTTCATTCCAACTGAAATAGTGCTTTAATACAGAAAGGACAATACATGCTACACTACAAGGAATAATCTGCAGGACAGGTGTCTGTTATTCCATATTCAGCAACAGCCTCTATTACAGCCTGAACACACCTCACGCAGAGAAGCAAAGCTTTATGTATCAGTGGAACCAATTTCAGTCAGAGAAAAAGAGGCGACTGACTCAGAGGCCCATCACCAGAATTAATGCAAATCAAGGTGGATGTATTAGTGGACATCTCTCTCACTGTATGAGGCAAGGGCTTAACTCCATCCTAAACTGTTTGCCTTTCATTCTGCACTGATCTCTTCATCGTATAGCTCGACTGTGATTACTCCAGGATTTAAAGCAACGCTAAGGGGTCGGACGATATTAAACCTCATATAACATGTTGTCTGTATTTCCTGAATGTTTACCTGCAAAAGTTTGCAGCTGTATTTTTACAAATTCAACACTCCTGCTTATTGCATTGGAAATTTGGGCTAAACCGTTTCTGGCTATAAAGCAGAGTACACAATTGCAACAAGCCAATAGGGGGCCCCCCAAACTACTCATCATTTTTTAAAACTTTTTTTCTAGTTAATTTGAAAGTTTTTCTCCTAAATTGTGATTTTTTTTTTCTCATAAATTTGCATTTCTTTCTTTGTAAATTTGCAACTTTTATCTCATAAATTTGTGACTTTTGTGACAGTTTGTGATTTTTTTTTTATAAATTTGAAATGTACTGCTTTTTACTTTTAATTTTTAACTTTTTTCATGTAAATTAGCAACTTTTTCCTCAATAATCTGTGACTTTTTTCTCATAAATTTGCAAATTTTTTTCTAATAAATTTGCAACTTTTTTCTCATAAATTAGAAACTTTTTTCCTGGGAAAATTTCAACCTTTTTCTGGTAAATTTAAGATTTTTTTTCCTTGGAAATTTGCAGTGTTTTTCTAGTAAATTTGCACCTTTTCCCCTTAAATTTGCAGCTTTTTGCTCATATACATAATTGCAGCTTTTTCACGTAATGTTGCAACTTTTTTCCCATTAATCTAGGACTTTTTTTTATCATAAATTGGCAACTTTTTTGCAGATTATTTTTTTGTGAACTCATATTTTTTCTTATAAATTTGCTGCTTTTTCCTCTTATAGCTCTACTGTGATTACTCCAGGATTTAAAGCAACACTAAGGGGTCGGGCGATAGCAAACCTCTTGTTCAACTGCTGTCTGTATTTCCTGAATGTTTACCCACAAAAGTTTGCAGCTGTATTTTTATGAATTCAACATTCCTGCTTATTGCATTGTCTTTTTTTTTTTTTTTTTAAGAAATCTGTTGTGGCTCGCCACTCTCGTGTCAAGTGGGGCCGCCGCTTCTGTGTTTGGGCTCCGCAGTAATATTGGTGTCAGTGCGCTTTTGTCCCCTCTGTGTGGAACCAGACCCCGAAGGCAAATGTGCACATTCATAAGGTCGAGTGGACGGGGGTCTTTGGGCTCAACATG
Source organism: Pholidichthys leucotaenia (assembly GCA_020510985.1). Lineage (NCBI taxonomy): Eukaryota > Metazoa > Chordata > Actinopteri > Cichliformes > Pholidichthyidae > Pholidichthys > Pholidichthys leucotaenia. Next base: position 27,889,548 of record CM035839.1, on the reverse strand, counting down.
TATGAGGAGCCATCGTGCTACATTTATGTCCCTTTGAACTACTTTAAACAGCTTCAATGAGAGCTGAATAAAGAGCTCCTGCAGAATACCTTCAGAATACCTCAGGGTTGAATTACTGCAGTGACACTGTAAACAAGTGGAAGGAACTTTTATCAAAATGGGCTGTTTCATGGTACGTTGTTTTGAATGCTCACCCTCCCTCTTTTCATCATTCCTCTGAGATCACCATTGATGATGATGATACTGTGTTTAAGGCTAATGTTAGCATTAGCTTCAGTTGTTAGAATAAGTAACAAATTTTCTCATGAATTTGCAACTTTTTAAAATAAATTTGAATCTTCTTCTCATATGTTTGCAACTTTTGTGTAATAAATTTATTACTTTAAACTTGTAAATTTAAAGCTTTTGTTCGTGTAAATTAGCAACTTTTTCCTAATTAACTGACTTTTTTTCTCATAAATCTGCAACTTTTTCTGTCAATTTTTTTTTAAACTTTGTGTATTGGTTATTTTTTCAATATAATCCACATCTGAACCAAGTCACAACAGGTAATGCAGCATACTAAAATGTAAAATTTTGACATGTGACGAAGTTACATATTTAAAAAAGTAAACAGAAAACCATTAAACCAAAAAGAAACAAAACCCACAAAGTAAACTTTCTGAACATACCCCCCCCCCCCAAAAAAAACTATTTTCAAATAAATAAATAAAAAAATGTACAAAAAGTATATGTATTATATTCAGCCAGCACACCAAACAGAGTTGAAGAAAGGAACCTAAGAATAGCCACCTCAGCTGCGCTTTATCCAAGAGAGGCAGTGGAAAAGAGAAGGGAAACTAGATCAAACCTAGATCAAAACTGTCAGACAGGGATGGACAAGAAGTCTGTTCTTCGTCAGGTCAAAAAAAGGCCCCCATATATTCCAGAATGTGTCTGAAGAATTCCTGAGACAGTCTAATCTTCTCCAATTTAAGAAAATAAAGTAAATCTTTAATCCAATGAGTGTGTGATGGAGGCGTTGGCAATTTCCATTTAACTACAATTAGCCTCCTAGCCAGGAGAGTTATAAAGGCTAGAGCATCCGTTTTGGCAGCTGACAGAGAAGACAAGGCAGGGAAAACACCAAACAAGGCACCAAGAAGATCCAGTTGGATGTCTGCCTTCAGGATCTTCGATAGTGAGGCAAAAATTTCTGACCAAAAAGTGTATACAGAGGGGCAGAGCCAGAACATATGTATTAAATTGGCTGGGGCTTGCTGACAGCGATCACAAAGAGGTGAAACATTTTCAAACATCTTGGAAAGGCAAACTCTAGCGAGGCAGACACGATGCACTATCTTAAACTGTATGAGGTTGTGTCTGGCACAAATGGATGATTTATGGACACACATCAAAATCTCTGAACAAACTGAAGCAGATATTGACATACCCAAGTCCTCCTCCCTGCAGGCTTTGAAAAAATTTAAAGGTTCCATGCACAGCAGGTTGATGTGGTTATAAAATAGTGGGATAGCACCTTTTAATGAGGAGAGTGGTTCAAAAAAGAATCTAAAGCCACAGTTTCAGGAAGATTGGGAAATGTAGGAAAAACATTGCTTATAAAACTTCGGGCCTGTAAATATCTTAAAAAGTGAGTCTTGGGCAGAGAGAATTTCTTAGAAAGTTGTTGGAAGGATGCAAAAATGTTATTTAAATATGTCTTTAATTGCTTTAATGCCATGGTTTGACCACAAGGTGAATGCCCCATCTATTAAGGAAGGAGAAAAAACATGGTTGGCCATTAAAGGAGCAAGGGCAGAAAAGGACTGTAAACCAAAATAGCGTTTGAACTGAGCCCAGATCCGTAAGGATGATTTAACAATCACATTTTTAGTATAGGGAGAAGAATTACTATTGAGAGGAGCATGTAACAATGCCTTCAAGGATACAGGATGGGCAGAATTTACTTCAATCTCAAACCAAGGGTGTGGCGAGTCGTTGTCATCAAGTTGAAGCCAATAATTTCGTGTTCTAATATTAGCAGCCCAATAGTAAAATCTAAAATTAGGCAGAGCCATCCCCCCCATATGCTTGGGCCTTTGTAGGTATTGTTTACGTAGCCTGGGAACTTTTCTATTACAAATACATCCTAAGATGAGGCTATCTACTTTACGGAAGAAGGACGCAGGAAGGAACAGGGGTATACATTGAAATAAATATATAAAGCGGGGAAGAATGTTCATTTTGACACAGTTGATGCGTGCCACAAATGATAAATTAAGCAGAGACCAATGTTCACAATCCTCCTGGATTTTTAATAGAAGGGGGGCAAAATTAGCGTTATAGAGATCATCAAATTTTAAAGCGACCTGTACACCAAGGTCAGTAAAACTGTGGTTGGCAACTTTAAAAGGGAAGCCCGATAATGGATACTCAATAGCTGCCTTATTAATAGGAAAAATTATACCCTTATTCAGCTTTAGCTTATATCCAGATATTCGACCAAACGCCTGAAAAATAGTGAGAGCAGCTGGAACAGAGGATGGTAAATTTGAAACATATAAAAGAAGGTCATCTGCATAAAGGGAAACCTTAATTTCAACCCTGTTTCGAGAAATAATCAGGCGATCCCCCTGTGAGCAAGCGCTTGGCAACGGTGGAGAGGAAAAACTCCCTTTTAACAGGAAGAAACCTCCAGCAGAACCAGGCTCAGGGAGGGGCAGTCATCTGCTGCGACTGGCTGGGGGGTGAGGGGATAGAGAAGATGAAAAGAACAGACATGTAGAGAGCAAACAGCATGATGGGGACTCAATCTATGGGAGAGAACAAACAGATGTTAATGACTAGCAAAAAAAAAAAAAAAAAAAAAAAAAAAATTCATTGAGAGTGAAAAAAGGAGTGAAGCCCAGTGCATTATTAGAGGCCCCCCGGCTGTCTAAACCTATTAGCAGCATAACTAAGGGAGGGTTCAGAGACACAAGATCCCTCCCTAATTGTAGGCTATATCAAAAAGGAAGGTTTTAACCCTATTCTTAAAAACAGAGATCGAGTCTGACTCCCGAATCCAGATTGGCAGCTGGTTCCACAGGAGAGGAGCTTGATACCTAAAGGCTCTGCCTCCCATTGTACTTTTGGAGATTCTAGGTATTACAAGTAATCCAGCATTTTGGGAGCGTAGTGCTCTGTTAGGATAATAGGGTAGTATCAGATCTTTTAAATAAAAAGGGGCCTGATTGTTTAGAGCATTGCAAGTAAGAAGAAAAATTTTAAACTTAATTCTAAACTCTATGGGAAGCCATTGAAGGGAGGCCAGAACTGGAGAGATATGATCTCTCTTTCTAGTACCTGTTAAAACTCTTGCTACAGCATTTTGGATCAACTGAAGACTTTTTAAAGATGTTTTGGGACAATCTGATAATAAAGAGTTACAGTAATCTAATCTAGAGCTAACAAAAGCGTGGATCAGTTTCTTAGCATCACTGAGACAAAATGCTCCTAATCTTGACAGTATTACGCAAATGATAGAAGGCAGTCTTAGAAACGAATTTAATGTGTGAATTGAAAGACAGATCTTGATCAAAAATAACTCCAAGGTTCCTCACACAGCAGTTGAGAGAAAGAGTAACCGCATCCAAACTAAAAGTTTGATTTGGAAAGGTATTTCTAAGGTTTTTTGGACCAACAAGAATGACTTTGGTCTTATCTGAATTTAATAGCAGGAAACTGCAAGTCATCCAAGCTTTGATTTCCTTAAGACAGGCTTCTAACTTGGCTAATTGATTACTATCATCTGGCTTCATTGACAGGTATAATTGTGTGTCATCTGCATAACAATGAAAATGTATACAGTGCTTTCTAATAATGTTGCTTAAGGGAAGCATATATAAACTAAAAAGAGCAGGGCCTAGCACAGATCCCTGTGGAACTCCATGACTGAGCTTTGAGTTGAAAGAAAACTCATTATTGACATGAACAAACTGGAACCTATCAAATAAATAAGATCTAAACCACTGCAACAAAGTTCCATTAAGTCCAACATAGTGTTCTAATCTATCAAGTAGAATATTATGATCGATAGTATCAAAAGCTGCACTAAGGTCTAAAAGGACAAGTACAGAAACAAGTCCATTATCAGATGTGATAAGGAGGTCATTAGTGATCTTCACTAAGGCTGTTTCAGTACTATGATGGATTCTAAACCCAGATTGAAACTCTTCAGGTAAACCATTTCCCTGCAGGTGGTAAAATAATTGCGTAGCAACAACTCTTTCTAAGATTTTTTAAATGAAAGGGAGATTAGAGATTGGTCTATAGTTAGCTAAAACTCCTGGATCCAGCGTTGGCTTTTTGAGTAAGGGTTTAATTACAGCCATTTTAAAAGCCTGTGGTACATGGCCTAAAGTTAATGAAGAATTGATTATTTGAAGAATAAAGCTACCAGTAAGTGGGAAGATTTCTTTAAATAACCTGGTAGGAATAGGGTCTAAAAGACAAGTTGAAGGCTTGGATGAGGAAATTATTTTATCTAACTCTAAAAGGTCAATTGGAGTAAACTCATCCAAGCAGATATCAATTGAATGAGTTGTAGTAGTTACTGTATTTAAGTTAACGGTGGGAAGAATCTGATTGAATTTATCTCTGATAGATAACATTTTATTATTGAAAAAGTTCATAAAGTCCTGACTAGTAAGCTCTAAGGGAATGCTAGGATTGACAGATTCCTGACTCTTTGTCAGCCTGGCTACAGTGCTGAAAAGAAACCTAGGCTTATTCTTGTTGTCTTCTATTAATGCAGAATAATAACTCGTTCTAGCTTTTCTAAGAGATTTTTTAATTGTTGACCAGTATCACTTAATCTTATCCTACACTTTATTACATGTATAGTTTATTTCTCTTATCTTATCATGTTTAATGTTGCAGCATTGTACCGAGACAAATTCCTAGTTTGTGTACTACATGAACAATGGCAATAAACCTGATTCTGATTCTGATTCTGATGAATTAAAAGATGATTTCTCCAAGATAAAACGATTTCATCTAAATTAGTGGAGCGCCATTTTCTTTCTAATTGACGAGTCTTCTGTTTTAAGCTACGAGTTTCTGTGTTGAACCAAGGGGTTAGAAATCTCTGATTAGACTTTTTCTTTTTTAAAGGGGCCACCAAATCTAGAGTCTGATGCAGAGAAGCTGTAACACTATCTACCATGCTATCAATTACAGAAGGAGCAAGCTGTCTATAGCTTATTTCTGTTGTGTGGACACATGGCATAGAGGAAACAATCTGCATAAATTTGGCAACAACATCATATGAGAGGCATCTACTGTAGTAATATTTTTCTTTAGGAGCCAAATAGTCAGAAATAGTAAAATCAAAGGTTAACAGACAATGGTCTGACAGTACAGGGTTATGAGGAGACACTACAAGATTTTCTGTTTCTATGCCATATGTCAGAACAAGGTCCAACGTATGGTGGAGATAATGGGTAGAATTTCCTACTTTCTGAGAAAACCCCATTGAGTCTAATATTGAATTAAATGCCATATTAAGGCAATCACTATCTACATCTACATGTATATTAAAGTCCCCTACTATAATTATTCTATCTGATTTCAGCACTAAATCAGCTAAGAATTCAGCAAATTCGGATAAAAACTCTGAGTAGGTAGATGGAGGACAATAAACTATGGCAAATAAAATTGGGTTTAGCCTAAAATTGCTAAAATGCCCAATACTGATGACCAGGCCCTCAAAGGATTGATAACGTGTTTTTTTGCTTTACAGTAACTAGTAATTTGGAATGGTAAATTGTTGCTACTCCTCCTTCACCATCAGAACTTCTGGGATTTTGACAGTTTAAATAACCAGAGGGAGTTGATTCATTCAAACCAACATAATCCTCTTGCCCTAACCAAGTCTCTGTAAGAGATATTAAATCAATCTGATAATCAATTAACAGATCATGGACTAGCAGAGACTTGGGAGTTAGAGACCTACTATTTAACAAACTACATTTTTTCATAATTTTTAAATTATGAGGAGGAACAGAGGCCAAACCATTAAATTTAGAGGCTTCATGTTTAATTTGAGTTTTACCAACTTTTTGTTTAATCACTTTGGGATTCTTATACATTATATTTTTTACTTTGGAGGGAGCAGACGATGATTCTCTGATGGGGAAGACAGGGACTAAGTTGAGGGGTGGCGGATGAAGAGGAGCTGCAGAGAGGCGTGTAAGACAGTGACTCTGCTTCCTGGTCCCAACTCTGAGTTATCAAGGTTTTGGAAATTTGGATAAAAATGATGCCAGATTGTTAGATAAATGAGATGCACCATCCAAAGTGGGATGGACGCCGTCTTGTCTAATAAGACCAGGTTTTCCCCAAAATGAGCTCCAATTGTCTATGTAGCCCACGTTGTTTGCAGGACACCTCACAGACAGCCAGCGGTTGAAGGATGACAAGAGGCTAAACATGTCATCACTGGTCAGATTGGGGAGGGGCCCAGAGAGTAATACAGAGGCAGACATTGTTTTGGCAAAGTCACACACCGATTATACATTAAGTTTTGTGACTTCCGACTGCCGGAGTCGGACGTTATTAATGCCGGCGTGGATAACAATTGTGGAATATTTGCAGTTACTTTTAGCCAACATTTTCAAATTTGACTTGATGTCGCCTGCTCTGGCCCCAGGAATGCATTTGACTATGGCTGCTGGAGTCTCTAGGTTCACGTTTCTTACTACAGAGTCGCCAATGATCAGAGTTTTTTCCTCAGTGGGTGGGTCGCTGAGCGGGGAAAAGCAATTAGAAACATGAACAGGTTGGTGGTGTTCCGGGTCTTTGCAACTAGGCTTCCTTCTCACCGTCACCCACCCAATCTCCTCACTGCTGAGGAGGACCGGAGGACCGCTAACAGGCCGCCCTATGCTAGGGAGCTCCGCTGCAGCTAAGGGATGTCCGTCAAGATTAACTGGCGCAGACGGTGTTTCAATGCAGCGGAGCCGCGATTCCAAATCAGACAACCTCGCCTCGAGCGCCTCAAAAAGACAACATTTATTACATTTACCGTTGTCACTAAAAGAGGCAGAGGTGTAGCTAAACATCTGACAAAGAGAGCACACCAGAGGAGGAGGGGAAGGAGAGCTAGTAGCCATAGCAAGTGGCTAACCCGAAGCTAACACAAACACCAATGAAAGGTGAACCGAAGGCTAAAGAGGGTGATTAGATGGCACTGAGTGCGCATACAGGTGCAGGAGGCTTGATAAACAGAAGTGAGAGCTAACGATAGAAGGAAAAAAGTGATTAAAATAAAATTAAAGGCAAAATCCTCAGGAGAATGAGGAGAGCTAACCAAAGAGCAAACCACAGACAGCCAGCAACACAGGAAGTATATACAGTATATATCAAGGATCATAAGGAAAAAAATAATAAAACTGGGGTGACTCCAGTGAATGTGTCTGTGTTCCTTCGTGTGCTTGTACTACTTATCCATTTTTATTAAGAAATAAGTATATTCAACTCTGGCCTTATTCTCATGCAGGGCACAATAGCAATAGTGCCTCAGCATAATGATGCGTAATAATGATCCAAGCTCTTTGAAACACAACAGAAACTTCACCTTGTGCAAATAAAAATGAAATTAAAAGAATGACACAACTGGGATTCAAACCCAGGTCTCCAACTTGCAAAATGGATATACCACCACTAAGCTATCACCTCAGTGACAATAATCAGCCACTATTTGTCAAAAATACATCAATTGGAGAAATGAGCTCAAACTGTTCCCAAACAGAAGAAGTCCATCTGAAAGTTGGCTGTGACAAATCCCTTACACAGTCAAACATGACTATACAAAACGTGAGGGACGGGGATTTCCACTGGGTAGCGCTGCTCAGTTTATTTCCCTGACCCAGTCACGTAGTCCGACATCAACACATACGTCACAAGTCATGCCTCGAAACACACCTCACCAAATATTTCCTGGATAAGATCGGAGCACCGTTCGGAACACCGGTGACTGCCTGCCTATCACTACTTTTGACTGCTTGGTCCCTCACATTTGGTGGCAGCGGTCGGATCATCCAGTTAAAAGGCACAGGGTTTTTTTTCCTGTTTTTTTTTTCTTTTTCTTTCAACATGTAAGCTATGCAGAGGGGTGGAAGAAGTGCAAAAGGAGCCCAAGGAGATGAACAAAACCAACAGATCAGTTCAGAAAGGCAAACTAACGTGGAACAGGAGGAAAATGGAGCTTCTGGAGGGGTAGACAGTACTGGGAACAAAAGTAAGGAGCCAACCATATCAGACTTGGTTTTCTTTTCTGCTCACATATGGTTAAACAGGAGGCCAGAGAGATTAGACAGAGGGAGGAAAATGCATGGCAAGAGCAACGTTTTAGAGCACTTCAACATCAGTTTCAGCTCTTAAAGGTTGAAGTGCAGGCCCGCACTGCAGTGCCTGGACCTCAGTCAGTTGACCAATGTGATGTAGAGCCTCCAGACAATGTTCCTCCTCCCCAAGCTGGCCCAAGTGAGCCAATCAGCACTTCAGGTCAGTCTCATTTTTTTGAGCCGAAATTACAAAAACTTGCAGATGAAGATGACATTGAACATTTTCTAATTACCTTTGAATGTACTGCACTGGCTTGTCGATGGCAGAAGAGTGACTGGGTTTTTCATCTTATACCATTACTCACTGGTAAAGCAAGAGGTGCATTTGTACACATGGACATTGATGGTTCTTTGGATTATAATAAAGTCAAGGAAGCTATTCTTTATAAATATGATATCCATCCTGATATATATAGGCAGAGATTCCGCTCTCTTGATGTAAATCCTGATGAAAGCCCTAAAGAGCTATATGCACGTTTGAAGGAGTTGTATGGAAAGTGGATACACCCTAAAGATAAAACAGTCCAGGAAATTGGTGAAATCATAATCCTTGAGCAATATTTGAGAACGTTATCTCCTGAGTTGCAGGTTTGGATAAAAGAGCATAATTCAACTTCTGCTGCAGAGGCTGCAAAGCTGGCGGATGTGTTTGTGGCAGTCCAGAAAAAGGGACAGCCTTGGAGCTTTGCTGCCTGGAAAGCAAAGGACAATCGTAGACCAGTCCCTCACAGATCAACTATAAGTGGGACTACAACAAGCTAGCCAGCTAATGCATCCTCAAAGCCCTTCACCAAACCTGTCATTTGCTATTATTGTGGAATAGAAGGCCATACAAAACCTATGTGCCCCCAAAACTCAGCAAAGGTAACCCAAATGTGTTTTGTGCCCCAAAGCTGTATTTACTCTGATGTAAAATTGGACAGAGTATTAAAAATGACCCCAGATGAGATTAATGGCAAAACGGTAAATGCACTAATTGATTCAGGCAGTACACAGACTCTGGTACATAGACTGTTTGTTCCCTCAAACATTGTCAATACAAGTGAAATCATTTCTCTGTGTTGTGTGCACGGTGATGAGAAGCCCTATCCTACAGCTGAAATGTACATCAAGGTCCAAGGGCAGGTTTACCTCCTAAATATTGGTGTTGCTGATAATCTGCCATTTCCAGTTATACTTGGTCGAGACCTGCCCGTGCTTTTGATTTACTTGATTGTTGCCATACAAGTAATGTTGCAGTGACCAGGGCTCAAGCTAAAATTAATTAATTTTTAATTTTAGGTGATTTTAATATACATGTAAATGACACGTCTTCTAATGCTGCTGCAGACTTTTTAACTATTACAGAGGCTCACAATTTCAGGCAGTACGTCTCTGGCTCTACACATAATAAAGGGTGTTCCTTGGACCTTGTTTTTTCACTGGGACTGAGTTTGCACAATGTTAAAGTGAAGATGTTTGTCAGTGATCATTGTTGTATTTTCTTTGATCTGTCAGTTAATGTGGAACAGCAGGGATGTAAAACATTAAGACAGAGGCGCATTATTTACCAGCAGGCTGTGGATAGATTTATTTCAGCTTTTGACACTCATCTTCTTGCAGGATGTGAGGATAAAAATTCTATGGTGGATTGCTTTAACCAACAGTGCCAACTGGTACTTGATAAAGTGGCTCCTATTAAATGTAGCTATACTTCTCCTAAGAAACCATGCCCTTGGTTAAATGAAGATATCTGTATTCTTAGGAGAAGCTGTCGGAAGGTGGAATGTTTGAGGAAGGCCACCAAGTTTAAGGTGCACAGACTCCACCTCAAAGACCTCACTAAATGATATGATGAAGAATTCGAGAACAAACTACTTTGCTCAGCTTATATCCTTAAACAAGGGAAAATCCCAAGTTTTTGTTTGACACCATTAACTCCATTGTCTCACCTGATTGAGCCATGGTTCCTGCTTATTCTAATGCTGAATGTGATGACTTTGCAAATTTTATGGTGAATAAGGTGAATGATATTAGAGCAAGCACTACACCATCTGCTGAGGACCTTGGCCTGAATCAGGCCCCCTCTAACACGTGGTCCTCATTCACTCCAGTCATGCTACTGGATGCAAATGGTCTTCTGGCCTCTATGAAGCCCTCTTCAAGCCCCTTGGATATCCTCCCAACATCACTACTTTTCAAAATATTTGACTCTATAGGGCCTTTAATTGTCGAAATCATTAATTGGTCACTTTTATTAGGCACTGTTCCCAGTTCTTTTAAGCAAGCAGTGGTTGAACCCAAATTAAAGAAACAAAATTTAGACCCTACAGAACTGAACAATTACAGGCCAATTTCAAAGCTTCCCTTCTTATCCAAATTGCTTGAGAAAGTAGTAGCTGAGCAATTAACTACATTCATAGAGAGAAATAAAATCTTAGACACCTTCCAGTCTGGTTCCCGCAAAATGCACTCCACCGAGACAGCACTAATTAAAGTCTCCAGTGACATCATGATGGCAGCAGATTCTGGTCAGTACTTGGTCCTGGTGTTGTTGGATCTCACCGCTGCTTTTGACACGGTGGACCACAATATATTGATAAATAGGATGAAGGACACGTTTGGTATTTCAGATTTAGTTCTGAAATGGTTCTCATCTTATTTAACTGGCAGAGGGTTTTGTGTTTAATTTAATGAGAAGATGTCAGAGGTTAAAGGACTTTCCTGTGGGGTTCCTCAAGGCTCAATTCTGGGCCCTACTCTGTTTTTATTGTATTTAACCCCACCTGGCCAGATTATTAGTCAGTTTAAGGGTGTTTCTTACCATTTTTATGCAGACAACATTCAGCTTTACTGCTCTTTTAAAGAAAATGAGCTGAACATTTTATCAAACTTAATCTCTTGTCTGTCTGCCATTAACAGATGTTTAAACAATAACTTCCTACAATTAAATCTTAATAAGACAGAAACACTGATCACCGCTGCAGACAGTAAAATTCCTCTGATAAAGCAACGCTTAGGTCACCTAGGCTCTTCTGTCCAGCCCAGCCTGCATAACCTGGGTGTTGTTTTTGACAATGCTATGTCACTGGGCTGCCATGGTCGGCAACTAGTCAGAAATTGCTTTTTTCATCTGAGGAATATAGCAAAACTTAGACCTATGGTCTTAACACCAGAACTGGAAATGATCATTCATGCTTTTATCTCGTCTCGCTTAGATTATTGTAATGCCCTTTTTATGTGTTTTAATAAAACTGCTGTTGCCCGCCTTCAGACTGCTGCTTTTAACCCGGATGAAGAAAAGGGAACACATTTCCCCAGTTTTATCGTCCCTTCATTGGTTGCCAGTTACTTTTACATTTCATTTTAAGATTTTAACTTTGACTTTCAGAGCTCTTAATGGCCAAGCCCCTTCATACATCTCAGCCCTCTTGACTCCTTATGCCACTACATGATCACTAAGATCCTCAGACCAGAGACTCCTGGTGGTCCCTCGGACCAAGTTTAGAACCCGTGGAGATTGATCTTTCCAGGTCGCTGCACCACGGCTTTGGAACGCACTTCCCCTGTCCTTGCGCTGCCTTGTGTCTGTTGACTCTTAAGAAGGAGTTAAAAACTCATTTGTTCAGACAGGCTTTTAGCTCTCATTGCAGCTCGGTGGTGCAGTGGTTAGCACTGTTGCCTTACAGCTAGAAGGTTCCTGGTTCGAATCCCCAGGTTGGCAGGGGTTGGAACCTTTCTGTGTGGAGTTTGCATGTTCTCCCTGTGCTGTGTGGGTTTACTCCAGGGGCTCCGGTTTCCTCCCACAATCCAAAGACATGCATGTTAGGTTAATTGGCTGTTCTAAATTGTCCCTAGATATCTGTTTCCTATAGGCCCTTAGAATAGAGGGTTAGTATTAGTGAAAGCGCTTTGAGTTAACCCTGTACTGTCAGACCATTGTCTGTTAACCTTTGATTTTACTATTTCTGACTATTTGGCTCCTAAAGAAAAATATTATTACAGTAGATGCCTCTCAGATGATGCTGTTACCAAATTTATGCAGATTGTTTCCTCTATGCCATGTGTCAACACAACGGAAATAAGCTATAGACAGCTTGCTCCTTCTGTAATTGATAACATGGTGGATAGTGTTACAGCTTCTCTGCATCAGACTCTAGACTTGGTGGCCCCCTTAAAAAAGAAAAAGTCTAATCAGAGATTTCTAACTCCTTGGTTCAACACAGAAACTCGTAGCTTAAAACAGAAGACTCGTCAATTAGAAAGAAAATGGCGCTCCACTAATTTAGATGAAATCTATTTAGCTTGGAGAAATCATCTTTTAATTTATAAAAAATACCTATAATCTCCAAAAGTACAATGGGAGGCAGAGCCTTTAGGTATCAAGCTCCTCTCCTGTGGAACCAGCTGCCAGTCTGGATTTGGGAGTCAGACATGATCTCTGTTTTTAAGAATAGGGTTAAAACCTTCCTTTTTGATAGAGCCTACAATTGGGGAGGGATCTTGTGTCTCTGAACCCTCCCTTAGTTATGCTGCTAATAGGTTTAGACAGCAGGGGGGGGGGGCTCCAATAATGCACTGGGCTTCACTCCTTTCTTCACTCTCAATGAAATTTTTTTTTTTTTTTTTTTTTGCTGGTCATTAACATCTGTTTGTTTTCTCCCATAGATTGAGTCCCCATCATGCTGTTTGCTCTCTACATGTCTGTTCTTTTCATCTTCTCTATCCCCTCACCCCCCAGCCAGTCGCAGCAGATGACTGCCCCTCCATGAGCCTGGTTCTGCTGGAGGTTTCTCCCTGTTAAAAGGGAGTTTTTCCTCTCCACCGTCGCCAAGTGCTTGCTCACAGGGGATCGCCTGATTGCTGGGGTCTTTCTGCAACTGTGGGGGTTCCCCCTACATTTGATAGTGCTATGCGATGACTGTTGTTGTGAAATGGCGCTATATAAATAAAGTTGAATTGAATTGAATTGAATTGGTCTTTGTGACTAGAAAAGCGCTATATAAGTGCAGGTTAGTTAGTTAGTAGAATGGCTTTTATTTCTTCACTGTTTTCTCTTTTTATCCCTGTTAATTAATATGTATGTTGTATCTTATTTCTATTGATTTTCTATTGATTTTAATTTCTGGGTATTTGTAAATTTTAACTTGCTGTGAAGCACCTTGTGATATATATCTGTGAAAAGTGCTATACAAATAAACTTTGCTTGCTTGCTTTGCTTGCTAAAAAGTCAGAGGAGTTCTCTCAGACCCTCAGTGCCTTGCCCTTTTATGACGTGGAACTGGAGACGGCACCTCGGAAGTCTCGGAAGTCCCGAATGCAGAAAAGGCAAGAGAAGTTTCATCACACTGTTGTAAAGCCATCTTTTAGCTCTGAGCCTGAAATGCCTTTTGCTCTTAAAGTTCCTGTTAATATCACTGAAATGCAACATAATGATCCAACACTGACACCTTTCTTGCAGAAGGCCAAAGAGTGGAACCAAGAAATCAGAATCAACTTTATTGCCAAGTATGCTTACACATACAAGGAATTTTACTTATCACTAAGGTGCGCTCGTGTTAAGCGCTCCCTAATGACGCGGCAGCCATACAGGCGCCTCATACAGTGGGGGGTAAAGAGGGGGAGGGGGAGGGGGTGACACATTAGGCAGAGAGAAAAAACAGTTATCAAAATATAGCTCGAGTGAGCAAGATTGTGATCACATAGAAAAAACCCCTCTAATTGCACACTTAGCAGACAATACAGATCCACACATTAACAAAGCAAGAGAGAGACCAGTGTGTGTATGTCAGTCATATGATATCAGTGTGAATGCAGTGTGTGAAGTATCAGTTACTGGTGGACAACAAAAATCCTCTCCTAGGCAACGGCTAGATGTTATGTCCTTGGTGTTCTAAAACATAGATAACATGTCCACAGAGTTCATCTCTCTTCAGTGCATGCCAGATGGTAAAATTCCATGTTAGTCACATGACGCTGTCCTTGGAGAGTTCAGATTGCTGCAAACCAAATCCAAGATGGCGCCCACAGCGGTCGACATGGTGCTTCGCTGCGCTCTTTGTTTGTTTTTGTTTGTCAATTGTGTGTCTGCTTGCACTTATACCCGTGAAGAACTTTTAAATATCAGGACTTTGACCCCCACGGACCTCCTCCCAGTTTTTCTAGCCCCTGCCGCCGATCTGGTTTATTGTTTGGCTCGGAAAGTGAGACGGCGGAAGAGAGGTAGACGAGCGGGCGCTCTCGTGCGACTTCGCAGGAGAGGCTCGCGAACGGCGCTGCCTGGCATATTTCTGTCCAATACCAACTCTCTCTCTAACAAGGTGGATGAACTGAGACTGCTGATGCGTTTTAAGGACCTCGCCTCCTCAGCTGTCCTCTGCTTTACTGAGACCTGGCTCCGGGAAAATATACCGGACAGCGCGCTGCGCCTCGACGGCTTCCAGCTCTTCCGTGCTGATCGTGACACAGAGCTTTCCGGCAAGACCACAGGAGGCGGTGTCTGCTTCTACATCAACTGTAGCTGGTGCTCTGATGTAACGGAAATTTCCAAACACTGTTCTCCTGCCTTGGAATTTCTTGTTATCAACTGCAAGCCTTTTTATTCCCCACGGGAGTTTGCTTCTTTTATACTGATCGCTGTGTACGCCCCTCCCGACGCGGACACGCGCGAAGCTCAGCGCGTGCTCGCGGATCACATTCAACACACAGAGCGGAGTTTTCCAGACTCGCTGATTATTGTGGCTGGCGACTTTAATCAGTGCAATCTGAGCCACGATCTCCCCCGCTACAAACAGTTTATTAAATGCCCCACCAGAGGATTAAACACACTGGATCACTGTTACACCACAGTGAAAGACGCATATCGCGCTGTCCCTCGAGCTGCGCTGGGATTATCTGATCACGTGATGGTTCACCTCATTCCCACATACAGACAGAGATTGAAGCTCACTAAACCTGTTGTGAGCACTACGAAGATACGGACCAGTGATGCTGAGGAGAAGCTGGAAACGTGCATGGAAATATCTGACTGGGGCATGCTTAAAGGAGCCACGCATGATCTGGATGAGTACACGGACACTGTGAACTCATATATCCACTTTTGTGAAGAGAACATTCTTCCATCACGCACCAGGGTGAGTTACTCTAATGACAAACCCTGGTTCACAGCTAAGCTCAGACAGATCAGGAAGGAGAAGGAAGCACCGCTGAAAAGTAGAGACAGGGACTGCTACAGGGAGGTTAAATACCGGTTTAACAGAGAGCTGAAGAGGGCTAAATCTGTGTACTCAGAGAGACTCCAGCAGCAGTTCACTGCTAATGATTCGGCTTCCGTGTGGAGAGGACTGAGGCAGATCACCAACTATCGGCCTCAGGCTCCTAAAGGTCAGGATGACAAAGCCCTTTGTCAGAGACTGTCCCAACACTATGCCCGTTTTGACACCTCGTCATCTGTGTCCAACTCCCCCCCTCCCTCCAGCTCCACAGCCTCCACATTCCCTACTTCATTTAAGGCACCCCCCCCCCCCACCTCCCCCCCTCCCCTTATCATCAGTGAGCAGGATGTGCTCAAACAGTTCTCCAGACTGAACCCGCGCAAGGCCCCCGGCCCAGACGGCGTGTCTCCCTCCACCCTGAGACTCTGTGCGAAACAGCTGGCTCCTGTATTCACAGACATCTTTAACACCTCCCTTAAGTTATGCCACGTGCCGTCCTGCCTCAAATCCTCCACCATCATCCCTGTCCCCAAGAAGCCACGGATCACTGGACTTAATGACTACAGACCTGTAGCGCTCACCTCTGTAGTCATGAAGTCCTTTGAGCGCCTGGTCCTGTCCCACCTCAAGTCCATCACCACCCCTCTCCTGGACCCGCTGCAGTTTGCCTACCGAGCCAACAGGTCTGTAGACGATGCAGTCAACCTGGCCCTCCACTCCATCCTGCAGCACCTGGACTCCCCGGGAACCTACGCCAGGATCCTGTTTGTGGACTTCAGCTCCGCATTCAACACCATCCGCCCCGCTCTGCTCCGGGACAAGCTGTCCCTGCTCAACGTGCCTGACTCCCTCTGCAGGTGGATCATCGACTTCCTGACGGACCGGAGGCAGCATGTGCGGCTGGGAAAGACTGTCTCAGACTATACTAGCATCAGCACCGGATCACCCCAGGGCTGTGTACTTTCCCCCCTACTCTTCTCCCTTTACACCAACTCCTGCACCTCCAGCCACCAGTCTGTCAAGTTGATCAAGTTTGCGGACGACACCACCCTCATCGGGCTCATCTCCAACGGCGACGAGTCCGCCTACAGGAGAGAGGTGGCCCAGCTGGCGTCCTGGTGCAGCAATAACAACCTGCAGCTGAACGCTCTGAAGACAGTGGAGATGATTGTAGACTTCAGGAAAGTCACTACTCCTCTGCCCCCCCTCACCCTCTCAGGCTCTCCCATCACCACTGCTGATTCCTTCCGCTTCCTAGGCACTACCATCACCAGGGACCTCAAATGGGAGCTGACCATCAGCTCACTCATCAAAAAAGCCCAGCAGAGGATGTTCTTCCTGCGGCAGCTGAGGAAGCTCAAGCTACCCACCAAGATGTTAGTGCAGTTCTACACAGCCATCATCGAGTCCATCCTCACCACCTCCATAACCGTGTGGTACGCAGGAGCCACTGCCAGGGACAGACTAAGGCTGCAGCGCGTCGTGCGCACTGCTGAGAAGGTGATCGGCTGCAAGCTCCCATCTCTCCAGGATCTGTACATCTCCAGGACCCGGAGGCGTGCTGGCCGGATCATAGCCGATCCCTCACACCCTGGTCATGTACTGTTTGCCCCCCTCCCCTCTGGTAGAAGACTTCGGTCCATCCAGACTAAAACCTCCCGTCACATGAACAGCTTCTTCCCCTCTGCCATTAGACTGCTGAACACTAAGTGACTCTCGTGCACCATGTACAGCAACTCAACCAGACTCATGTCAATCATCACTGTTTTCTTCCTGCATTACCGACTGCACTATATAGTTCTCCACAGTATCTGCTGCTGGCTAATATATATTTTAACTGTTGACCAGTATCACTTAATCTTATCCTACACTTTATTACATGTATAGTTTATTTCTCTTATCTTATCATGTTTAATGTTGCAGCATTGTACCGAGACAAATTCCTAGTTTGTGTACTACATGAACAATGGCAATAAACCTGATTCTGATTCTGATTCTGATTCTGATCAGCAATTGTTTGGGTTAGACAGAAGCCAAAACTCCCTTCTGCTTTATCTCTTCTCCTGGAGGAATGAGTTCTCCCAAGGGCGCCGAATCAAGGCCTGATGAGCACAGTTCACTTAGAGCATAGAAATTTCTTCTCTCATGCGATTCTGTGTATCACAATTTACATTAACATTCACAGGCTTTAAAATCATTCCCTGGAGAGCACCCAGCGACTCCGAGATGTTTCCCACTTTCCGATTCAGTTCACCATTTGCCGCTATCAGTGCTCTCCCCAGCTGGTCGAATTGTTGAAAGAGCTTCGCCGGGTCCGCATTTTGATTAGCTTTTTCCAACTTCTTTAATTTCCGATACACCAGGAAAACTCCAAAACCAAACAGCAGAAATCCTGTGATCATAAAGCCAAACAGGTAGATGTCTTCCACATCCTCAATCGAAAGATCACACAGACACATGAGTTTCCAATTGTCCCATGAGTCTCTCACATAACCCGCAGCTGAAGTGCCTGCGGGACACCTGGGCTCCCCCGGGCCCGATTTTCTGTTTGAAAAAGTGGTGTCAATTGCATTTAAAGCCCAGCTCACCAATTCCATTTTTTTCCATTTGGATTGAGATCAGCGAGAAGGAGAGCGAGACACAGACAGGACACAGCAAGCTGGGATCAGTCAAAGGAGGCGGAGGAGGAGAGGAGAAGAAATGCGTCTGCTCTTTCTGAAAGCCGGAAGAAGAAGTGGGACCCAACTTTAACAGCAATGAGGATTTCTTCCTGAAAGGTGGTATTTTATATCACCAGCAGGGTCAGAAATGCAGCTGATGGTTCCTAAAGAAGTCAGGGAAGTTGTTTTGAACTTGGGGCACTCCATACCATGGGCAGGTCATCTTGGGAAATGCAAAACTGTTGCTCGTATTAAAAAACATTTCCACTGGCCTGGTCTGCATGCAGATGTAGCCCAGTTCTGTAAAAGTTGTCCCCAGTGCCAAAAGACTTCTATCAAAGCCCCTCCAGAGCTCCACTCCAGCCCTTACCAATTATTAGTACCCCATTTGAACGACTGGGAATGGATGTAATTGGCCCTGTTGAAAGAAGTAAAGCAGGCAACCGTTACATGTTGGTAATAACAGATTATGCCACAATATCCTGAAGTATTTCCCCTTAAGTCAATAAAGACAAAGCCTGTGGCTTTTTGTTTGGTGCAGTTTTTTTCAAGGGTTGGATTTCCTTGTGAGATCCTGACAGACCAGGAAACAAACTTCATGTCCACTTTATTAACACAAGTATATCAGCTTCTTGGTATTAAAAGCCTGAGAACAACTCCATATCACCCTCAAACAGATGGCCTGAATGAAAGCTTCAACCAGACCTTGAAGCAAATGTTGCGTAAATTTGTGGATGAAACTGGTACAGACTGGGATCAGTGGCTGCCTTACCTCCTCTTTGCATATAGAAGTACCCCGAGCTTCTACTAGTTTTTCTCCCTTTGAACTGCTTTATGCTTATGAAGTAAGAGGCCTACTGTCTCTGCTGAAAGAGACATGGGAGGAGGACCAGGGAAGGGAGGTTGCTGTTAATATAATCTCTTTTGTTGTCCAGATGCGAGATCGACTGGAGAGGATGAGCGAGCTAGCCCAAGCCCACATGGAGGATGCCCAGCAACATCAAAAGGTTTGGTATGACCGATCAGCCAGGCAGAGGTCATTTGATCCTGGACAGAAGGTACTTGTACTCCTCCCAAGCAATGAGAGTAAGCTCTTAGCAAAATGGCAAGGACCTTTTGAGATCAAGTGACAGCTTGGACCGACCACCTATCAAGTAGCCACTCCAGGTCAGCCTCACTCTAGTAAGGTTTTGCATATAAACCTCCTGAAGGAGTGGGAGGAGAAACCCAAGAGAGCAGATGTTTTATTAATAAGGGGGATTGACGAGGATGATGAGGTAGAGGAGCAGTATTTACCCTCACCTACTCCTTCAGACCTGGATCTCAGTCACCTCTCAGAAGAACAGCAGCTCCAGGTGAGACAGTTATGTAACCTAAATGTGTTCTCTGAAAACCCTGGCAAGACGGATATTGTTGAACATGACATCATGTTAAAAATGGTGCTACGGCAAAACGTATGAGTTATAGAATACCTGAACGGTTGCTGACTCCGATGAGGAAGGAGGTCGACCTGATGTTGTCTTTGGGGATCATTGAACCATCTAAGAGTGAGTGGTGCAACCCATTGGTCCTGGTTCCAGAGAAGAATGGCAGCATACAGTTTTGCATCGACTCCAGGTATCTGAACTCCATTTCACATTTTGCTTCATACCCTACTCCCAGAATTAATTATTTGAGTGCTTGGGAAAAGCCAGATATCTAACAACAATAGATCTTTGCAAAGGTTATTGGCAGGTTCCACTTGCTCATCACTCCAGAGAACTGACTGCCTTTCGAACATCATGGGGGTTGTTTCAATTTACTGTCTTGCCTTTTGGATTACATGGAGCCCCAGCAACATTTCAGAGGCTGATGGATAAGGTACTATGTGGGTTATCTGATTTTGCTGCAGCCTATCTGGATGATATTGTGATTTACAGCATTACCTGGGAGGATCACCTGAAACATCTGTAGAAGATAATGAAGTGCCTTCAATCTGCTGGGCTGACTGTCAACCCCTCAAAGTGTGTCTTTGCCAAGGCTGAAATTGAATATCTGGGGTTTGTTATCGGAAACGGAGTAATAAAGCCACAAGTGAACAAGATCAGTGCTATTGAGTCCTGCCCCTTGCCAAAAACAAGAAAACAACTTTGATCATTTCTTGATATGGCTGGATTTTATCATCGCTTTGTCCCCCATTTCTCTGCCAGGGCAGCTACCCTGAGTGATTTGACTGGATCTAGATGTCCCAAACAGATCCAGTGGACAGAGAAGGCAGAGGCAGCCTTCGCAGGACATCAGGCAGTCATTGAGTAAGAGCCCAGTCTTATACAGTCCACATTTTGATGAACATTTTATTCTTCAAACTGATGCTTCTGAGAGGTCCGGGTGCTGTTCTTCTACAGGGACCACCAGATGAGTGACACCCAGTGGCCTTCATTGGCCGTAAGCTGTTTCCCAGGGAGAGGAGATATTCAACAGTGGAGAAGAAGGGACTGGCAATCAAGTGGGCGCTAAATTCATTTAAGCATTACCTTCTTGGAAGAGAGTTCACGTTGGAAACGGACCACAAGGCTCTCCAATGGCTGGAAAGAATGAAGGATACAAATGGAAGAATTACAAGGTGGTACCTTGCAATGCAGCCATACTGTTTCACCATCCATCATATTCCAGGCAAAGACAACTTTATGGCAGATTACCTCTCTCGCTGTCCCAGCAAGAGATTTGTAGAGGGGGAGTGTGTGATGGCTGTATGAACAGCCACACAATGGAACTGATAATTTGGTAATATTCACCCAACTAACACTCACATCATTTAGATATACTGTATTCTTTACATCATTTCACATTTGATTTAATTTGCAGACACTTAAACTAAAACAATGTTTTGACATTATACTGTTTTAAATGGTGACATGGACACTGGTTTTAGATTGCTTTGTCATTAATTTATGTAAATTGCATTAATTATATTTTTCTCCATTTGCTGAGTTACCTGCTGGTTCACTCCTTCCTGTCTGATGTCAAAGAGGAGGCTGAGGGTGAAGCTGGTTTAAATGCAGAGGCCAATAAAGTGGACTGAACCATCTGCCGTGACAGCATGGGGGAAAATGGAGCTACTTTGTATTGCATTCCACTGTTATTTCTTTAGTTTCTTCCTTTTAATTTAAGATGGTTTATTCTGCTGGTATATAGGTTGAGCTTTTCCTCATTTACTCAGGTCAGTTTGTTGAGTTTTTGTCTTGCTATGTTAAGCCTTATTTTTTGAGTAGAGTTCTGTTTAGTTGGCCTCTTTTAAACAAATGGATTATTTTTATTTTGTGTTTTTGAGCTTTCTGTTCAGTGGAGTATAATAAAACCCAGATTTTGAGAATTATACCTCTGTCGGTATATCTTTTGACTGCTTGGTCCCTCACACTCTTTTTAGAATCATAGTTAGCAAAATTTGGAGCAAACGCTTCCTCTGTGCGGAAATATGTTGCGATGGAGCCTTTGTTTACATTCTCTTCTCCGCCCC
The DNA here is from genome assembly GCA_020510985.1 of Pholidichthys leucotaenia. NCBI lineage: Eukaryota > Metazoa > Chordata > Actinopteri > Cichliformes > Pholidichthyidae > Pholidichthys > Pholidichthys leucotaenia. The sequence goes on along the minus strand of CM035839.1, from coordinate 27,867,830 downwards.
CATGTCGATCAATAATGGGACCTCCACCCCGTCCAACTCCACCATACAGTATGTGTGTCCACTGGTGCACGGGAACACGGCGTGGACAGCCGTAGGGGTGGGAGAGTCCTCTTTGTGCCGCGGACTTCCTCGCTCGAACACGCGGCATACCCTGGTGAAATGATGCATGTGGCCACACTTGCCACAGCGCTTCTCTCTCGCGGATACTCTCTGGCCTTGAAACGGTGCTTTGTGGATCCACAACCCATACACTTGGGCTTCCCCTGGGCAGACATTACATTTACAACGCTGGCGTGGTCCACATTGTCCTCCACGCTTCCATCACTGTCCGGGTCCACTACATGTGCGATGTGCGGTCGGAGGTGATCCCAGCTGATGGTGTGACAAACTTTCACTCAGCTCCCGTGACAGTTTATCCGCAGCTTACAACTGCTGAGCTAACTCGATGGCTGTGGACAGTGTCAGTTCGCCCGAAAAAGTAAGCGGCTTCAACCTCGTGAACCATCTCCTCCTCCAACGGTCCGAACCGACACTCGCTGGTCAGCTGCCTTAAGTCTGCCACGAACCGCTGAATAGACTCACCTCCCCGTTGGTGGCGATGTCGAAACCGAATCCTGCGGACTATCACGTTGTCTGGGGTATGAAAATGGTGCGCCATTAGCTCAACCACTTCGTCAAAACTATCACAGTCACCCAGCGTGCTCAGAATTTGCTGTCACCTCCATTCCAAGATTGTGTACCAACAACGCACGTGCCCTTAACTTCTCCAACCTCCCAAGGTTCAGCGCCACCATGTACGTCCGGAAGGTGGCGTACCACCTCAGCCAGGGAATAGGTGGCTCGCCGGGGAGCTCCAAAAATGGCCGAACGGAAGTAACACACACTTCCATACCTGCCTTTATCCTCGTTGCCAAAATGTTATGTCTGGGTTGGGAGCCAAGGACGAGGCCAGGTGTCGGACAGAACACATGTTTATTAATATGGCACAGGTGCAACACCACACAGCACACTCACAGCCGTCAGGCAGAAGAGATGGCGAAGAGACCGCCCCTCCTGCGTCCCGCCCTCTTACAGCCACAGGTGGTGGCGGAACCGGAAGGCAGAGCCACCACCCGTGCTTCACAAATAAAAGCCTAAAACTATAACATTATATCTAACTGCACAACAAGTTTGTGATTGTTTTTTAATAAATTTGAAAATTTTTCTCATAAATGTGCAACTTTGTTGCAATTTGCTACTTTTTACTTGCAAATTTAAAACTTTTTCATGTAAATTTAAAACTTTTTCCTTATTAATCTGACTTTTTTCTCATACATTTCCAAAATTTTTGTCATAAATTTGCAACCTTTTATTGTCAATTTGGGATTTTCTTTTTTTAAATAATTTTGAATTTTTCCCATAAATAAACATAAACATTTTCTGATAAATTTGCATTTTTTTTCTTTTAAGTTCATGACTTTTTAAAAATAAATAAATTTTTTTCTCTAAAGATTGCAACTTTTTGCATTAAATTTACTACATTTTACTTGTAAGTTTTGTACTTTTTTGGTAAATTTGTGACCTTTTTCATGTAAATGAGCAACTTTTTCCTCATTAATCTGACTTTTTTCTCATAAATTTGTAAAAATTTTTTGATAAACTTGCAAATTTTGTAATAAATTTTCTCCTTTTCACGTGTAAATTTTGTACTTCTTTGCAAATTTGTGACTTTTTTTCTTATAAATTTTAAATTAAATTTAGATTTCGCACCATTTCCCCCCTTAACCTTTCCTAATTTCCAACATAGTCTCCTAAAATTGGCTGAAAGCTCAGTAAACTTCCATTTATTTTAAAAAAAACTTGAGCAGCCATTTTTTTCCTCCACAACTGAGGGCGGCGTTAAATGGCTGCCGTGTGATTCATGCAACTTCAGCATAGTCGGGCCTTAAGGAAAAGTGTCGTCTTTGAATTTACTGCAGAGACACAGCTCCGGCCCCCTTTCTCCTCTCAACTTCCCCCTTGAAGTCTTTTTTTTTTCCTTCCCTTGTAGCTGAAAAGAGAGCAGGATTGTGCTTTAAAAAAAAAAAGAGAGCGAGAAGGGTTTTTTTTCTTTCTTTTTTAATCTGGGGAATGAGTGCTTTGCCATGCAGCCCGGCTCTAGAGAGAGTGCCAAGCAGGGCCGGGCAGTGTATTAATATTTAAATTCCAGTCCAGATAATCAATAGAAGGGGGTACTTGTGCGCGCTGTTACCCTCAGATGGGAGGCGATAATAGGGAGAAAACCTGCTGATTAGCCTCCTTAGAAGGCTCTCTTCTCTCTGTAGTGCTCAATACTTTAGCAGTGATTATAACCTATTGAGGCAGAAAACCTGATCGAATATAACCCCCTTTTGAATTCCTTGTTCCCTTCAATGGCGTGGCAAAAAGAGCATTCAGCCCATCGTGTTGCAGATTCGCCGCCTTCTCGAAGTTACGCTCATTTCTTCTGCTTTTGCATATCGAGAAGCCCTTTATGTCCTGACATTATAATGCTTTAATATGGACGCCACTGCCATAACGGGCACAAATGGTAGAACTTATATTTTATTCTTCTTTTCAGTGTACATAAAAAAAAATCCCAGCTTAGTCCTTTTTTGTCTGTTGAATGCTTTGAACTCCTTTCAGCCTTCAGGGGGACTTTTTGTGCCGCGGACTGTGGTGTGTGCATTCACTGTAAAGGCACTCCGAAAGACCACAAGCAAAACTGAGTGTCTTAAGCGGGGGACCACACATCTGAGGCATTTGCATAATTTAAGGAGGGGAGACGGAGAAAAGAAAAAAAGGCAAAAAAACCCCAAAAACGTTCATCCTTCATTTAAAATGAAGAAACTTGACCAATGGGCAGAGCTGTTTCTGTCTATAAAGCAGAGTACGCGATTGTGACCAGCCACTAGGGGGCCCCCAAACTACAAGTTCACCCTTAACATTTTTTAAAATTAGTTGAAACTTTTTTCTTGTAAATATGCAACTTCTTTTAAACTTGCAAGACTTTTCTTAGAAATTTACGTCTTTTTTCAGAAATTTTCATTTTTTTTCTTATAAATTTGGAACTTTGTTCTCATATTTTTTTTTGCTTTTCTTGTTAATTTGAAACTTTTTCTCCTAAATTTGTGATTTTTTTTCTCATAACTTTGCAATTTTTTGTATCATAAATTTGTGACTTTCTTTGGAAATTTGTAACTTTTTTTCTGAAATTTGTAGTCTTTTTCTGTCAATTTGTGATTTTTTTTTAAATAAATTTGAAATGTACTGCTTTTTACTTGTAAATTTTAAACTTTTTTCATCCAAATTAGCAACCTTTTCCTCATTAATCTTTTTTCTCATAAATTTGTAAAATTTTTCTAAGGAATTTGTAACTTTTTCTTGTAAATTAGAAACTTTTTTCCTTTTAAATTTCAACGTTTTTCTTGTAAATTTAAGACTTTTTCACTTGCAAATTTGCAATTTTTTTCTTGTAAACTTGCATCTTTTCCCTGTAAATTTGCAACTTTTTCCTCATATATATTGACACATCTGCAACTTTTTTCACGTAAATTTGTGACTTTTTCCCCCCATTAATCTAGGACTTTTCTTATAAATTGGCAACTTTTTTTGTAAATTTGCAGTTATTTTCTCATAAACTTGCAATGTTTTATCTTATTTGCAACTTATAAAATTTCAACCTTTTTCTAGTTAATTTTAGACATTTTTCTTCATAAATTTGCAAGTTTATTCTTGTAAATTTGCAACATTTAGTATATGAATGCTTTAGTATATCAACAAAAAAAATCTAGGAGTGATGTTCCTATCAGGTTTTGGTCAAAATGTCCCAACATTTCACTCAAACTCTTTAAACTCCTCCCTCTCAGAGCGAGATTTATCTTTTTTGCGCAGAGCTTTAGCCATTTTTTGTCTCATAAAAAAATCTTGATGTTTAAGAGAGGTCAGCATTTTTCTTCCGCCATTGTCCCTGCTTAGTTAAAGCATCAGCATCAATAAAGAAAAGGGGGGTGTAGGGAAGGAGAAGATTTTTTTTTTTTTTTCCAGAGGATAATATCTCGTTTGAAGGGCCAGCAGAAAAGAAAAGCAGAAGGAGCAGAAGGAGCTGAAGTAGCGGTGGCGAGCGTCTTGAAAAGAGAAGCAAGGCCAAAGCTGAACTGCTCAGTTCATTTTCCACCTCAGTGGCCCCGTGGTAATCCATCCTCGGCCAGCTGCTAACAAGATTGAGTCTGAAGTTTACCTCCACAATGACATAATCAGATTAAGATGCACAAAGATCAAATAATGACCCGGCTTTAGGGCAAGTTCAGTAGGGCCCTTGATTACCATGTGTGGTCCTTCAGATATATTAAAGAATTCCAAAAATTGTCTCACCAAAATGGCAGAGGTGAGGTAGAGTGGAATTACACTGGAGAAAAGTAGCAACGCGCTATGAAATTAATTCCCCCAAGCCAGCAAATACATGTTTGATGAATGATGAAAAGATGATTTCCCCAACTTTTCAACGATAGTTTTTTGGTTATATAGGCATGGGTGGATATTTCATTTCCTCTGCTGGAACGGGACAATAACTAGAACATTTTCTCCAGAGTAAATATTGAGGGGGACATTATAAGTGGAGGAGGACATTTGCAGGACACTCTTGGAAGAGAGATTTTAAATCTCAGTGAGGTTTTCCTGGTTAAATAAAGGTCAAATTAAAATTAAAAATTAAAAAAAAAATAAGGGCCATGTTACAAGGACGTGGTTGGTCAGTCACTTGTCAGTGACGCAGAACGTGTTTATGGGCGTTTCAAGGTTCATTTCTTCAGCTGTGGCACAGGTGTAGTGTGGCTGACTACTGATTGGAGGGTCCGGGGTTCAATTCCTGCTCTGTCTGCATGTCGAAGTGTCCTTGAGCAAGACACTGAACCCACAGTTGCTCCTGGTGGGTCAGGCTGGTGCATGGCGGCTCTGCCGCCATCAGTGTGTGCATGGGTGGATAGCAGGATCTGTAAAGCGCTTTGGTCATCCAGAGATGAGAAAAGGCACTATATAAGTGAACACCATTTACCATTTCCTTTTCATAACAGCAGAAATGAACTTTCCGCCAGGCGCATGGCACAAAAGAGGCCAGTCTAGTTATTCATTGGTGTGTTTTGGATAATCCAATTCAAAGCGCTCCTGCTCATCCCTTTAATGCAAAGAGGTGCATTATTGAAACTGAACTCTGATCAAGACGGTTTAAAACACATTTTGCACCAACCAAAGCCCGTGTGTGTGAGCAAAAATACAGGCGATAGTAATGCTGCTTGGTAGTAAGGAAGACATCAATCACAGTTGATGCCAAGATAGTTATGTTAAAAAGAACAAACAGTTAAAAATATTGAGCCGAAAAATCAGCTGAATGGTTTAATGTAGTGTGCACAGTTGCAACACACAGACATGAATGGGTTTGAAACTTCAGGAAAAGAGGATGATGCCTGTGCAAACTTTCATAAACTTTCATTAGCAATGACGTGGAAGTTGCTCCTGGCCCATGGGGAGATGGAGTGCTCCTTCTCCTGTTGCTTTCGCCAACAGAGGGTCTCCCCCATCTTGTGCTGGGGTCTGCCAAGGTTTGCAGCTCTCTGTCCCAGTCCCTCCTGGGTGGGAGGGAAGGTAACGATCTGGCATGGCTTCCTGTCTGCTGTCGACCCCCACCACGAAGCGAGCTCGCTCTTGGCAGTCTCTGCCAGGGGCTGACGGGTGGTAGTCGGGGAGCTTGCTGGGGGAGAATCGTGACCCTAGATGCGGTGCGGGCGCCCTCAGCCTGGCTGGAAACCCACATGGCCAAGGAAGAGTTGGATGCATCTCCTGTCTCTCTGGGGAGTTACAGTGAAAAGTAAAACAGTCCACACTCCTTGTTCATTCATTTAATTCGCTAAAAATAAACACATTAATTCCTAATAAGTCTATGATAAAAACGAAAATGTGGATCGAATAAAAATCTTCAGACACATCTCCCCCTATGCGCCACACATTGCAATGGAACACACACATCCTCCCTTGTTCATTCATTCATTCCCCTAAAAAAATCCTACATTAATGCCTATAGACTCCAATGGTAAGTCTGCAATTGAAATGAGAGTGTGGATGGAATAAAAAAAAAACTAGTGTGTGATCATCATATAACTAAAATGACGGGCAATTATACCATGACTGTTACAACTCACTTCACTGAAATAAAAGAAGATCCCAGCGCATGCCATTTCTTCATGAGCTCCGAAGCTGCGCGATTTCAAAACATGCCACTGAAATATCATTAAACAATGCACTTCTGATGATAGACCTCCCTTTTCCTGATCAAAAGTGGATTCTCATGACATGTACTATAATAATAATGCACATTAGATTGTGCGTAGCCACACCTCTTTGAAATGAGCCTCAGTCTCTCAGTGCAAAGCAGGCATATTGTCTACTGGTATTTAGATGACGTGACACAAAGCGTAAAAAACAGACAATGCACTGACAAAAACCAACAAAAACATTGGTGTACGGCAGAAAGTCTAGCGGAAATGTCTGCTGATTATCATCAAAATAGAGCCCTAAGCGTTATTGTAGTCAGGGATGTTTCTAGCTTCTAGATCGTTCATCCAAATCAGTTGAAATTAAGCATGAATAATCTACAGATACTGATAATGAAAGCTTGTTAAAATTATCCAAAAATGTTAATGCACTTTGACTTTACAGGCTGGTGAAGTTGCACAGTTTCTCTTTGTCATGTATTTTCTGATTTATCTTCTGATGTAGTGACACAAACTTGAAAGTTCACACCCACCATCACAACTCTATTCTTCAGCATCACAACAACTTTCACGCAATTCTGTCATGCCACAAATCATCTTTATGAAATCGTTATCAGCCTTTTGTGTCTTGTCAATGGAACAATTTGCTTTGAGAAAATCAGACTGTGAGCTGAAGCAGTCCTGTGGTGTAGTGGTTAAGGTGTTTACCTGGTACACCGGAGGAGATGGCTTTAAATATTCCCAGGGAAGTTTTCTTCTGAACAATAACAACTACAGAAGGAGAATACTCAAGACTCATAGCATTTAAAATCTTCAAATGCTATTAATAAACAGGGCAAAACCTTGACATATATATATACTGTATATATATATATATATATATATATATATATATATATATATATATTTATTTTTTTTTTAAGGAGAGAAATTAAATAATTTTAAAGGGTTTGAACTCTTCCCTATTACAAAACTGGCTCTGCAGTAAAGTGCTGTTCTGTGAAGAAGTTACTTGACTACATGTACTTGAGTAAATGTAGTTAATTACTACATTACTTTGGTAACACCAAAGATACACTTTTGAATGAAACGGATGACAAAAGACGTTTCATTTAATAACTGTTTTTATTTGGGGTGAAAGGAAAATGTTAACAAAAGATGCACCCACACATTTTTAAACTGCACCATTTAAATAGTGCTTGATATTACTCTACTGACTTCATACATGTTCCGGCAATGCCTCAGCTTTTTGCTCTGGCGCATCCCTTTTAAAAGACACTACTCTTGCTCAAATGTGTGCAAAATCAGTTCATATTTGGATGACTAGGGTACAACGCATGACAATGAAAAGTGGGCCATCAGGAACTATCAAAACCACTGGTGCAAAGTGCGGCAAAAATACACACTTTAGATCACTGCGACATGGTCCAAAATATTCAAACTTTTAAATTTCTGCAAAGTGTAGATTTCATTTCGAATGTAAGTATGAAAGTGATTAACATACAATAGAGTGTCATCTGCATAAAAAAACATTTGCATGTTAAATAACTGGGATTTTCTGAATGCTTGAATTTGCCAAATTTAAGCAAATTGACCATTTGCATTAAACTCATAAAGGTTGTCTAGGCATTGAAAATTCAAAGTATATATTTCCACTTTCTCACAGTTTCTCTGAGGCTTCCAGAATAAGTATTTTGTGGGGAAAAAATGTCTTTTGATGCATTACATCATTGTATGTGGAAGATTCCAAATCACTGTACAAATGTCCAGAGTTCAGCAGCAACCCATATGTGGTTGTGCAGAGCTGAAGAGGAAGTGAGCAGGTACTGCATATCCATCCATCTATCCATCCATCCTCTTAACCACGACCTGAGCCTATCCCAGCATCTTTGGGCGAGAGGCAGGGTACATTCTGGGCAGATTGCCAGTCCGCTATAGGATCAAAACATAGAGACAGACAGCCATACACTCTCTCATTCCTACCTAAGGATAATTTATCCCCAGTTGACGCCATTTAACTTAACATGCATGTCTTTGGACTGTGGGAGGAACCCGGAGTACCCGTCAAAAACGCACGCAGTCACAGAAAGAACATGCAAGCTCCACACAGAACAGTCGCCACTGGCCAGGGATGGGTCGGAACCTATAACCTTCTTGCTGTGAAGTGACCTTGCTAACCGCTGCACCACCGAGCTGCCCAATGCATTGGCTGTGGTGGGATATATGCTGGTTAGATGTAATATTTCAGTTGAGTTGTCACATCTCTCATCCATTTTTTTAAATTAATAAATGATAAGGGAAGTAATTCATTATGAGATGTGACAAATAATGTATCCAGATGCACTCATCAGAATCAGTTTGAAATGTGAGGTGGCTTGAGATTCCCACCATTAGTTTTTTAAAAAACGTCATCCCCACCATTTCCTTCAAAGACTATTAAGTGATATATAATTGAGAAGTTTTGACTTCTCCGTCCATACCTCTCTTTCTCCATGTATGGCTTTGGTTAAATAGAGTAACGGGATTATCCGGGGAGACACACAAACGTGATTGTCTCACAGCAGATGGTGCGCACTGCTTCACCTTTGAGAGGAGTTAATTAAGCCCACCATATTGTGCCTATCCAGGGAAAAAAAAAGAAGTGTAGATGAATATTGAGAAATCGAACCCTGTTTTTTTCCCCCCAAGGACAGAGGAGGCCATTGATGCAGAATTATGTAGAGGGTTTGGTTAATTCACATCCACGCTCTCTCTCTCTCCCTCTCTGTTGCTTTCTTTCTCTTCCCACGTCTCCGGAGTCCTCCTGAAAGTCTGACCCTTTGCTAAATGCTCGGCAAGGCGACGGCTGCCAAATTCTCAGACAGCCTCCGTTGTGCGATATCAAATGGGTCGGTGGGAGGGAGGAATTGGCCCTAATTCCTCCACTCTCTCTCTCTCTCTCTCTCTCTCTCTCTCTCTCACTGTCAACAAGTTACCTTCTATGACCTTACAAACACCTCAGTTTTCACGCTCTGGTCATATCTCAGCAATTAAGCAAAAGTCAGGATAATTAGCATCAACACCAGTAAGGTAAAGCAGGAAATGCACATTATTTTTCTTATTTTTCACACAACATCAAAAGCCCACGAGGTGGAAAAAGTCCAAAATACCAGGGAGCAGCAGATTATTAAACCAAGTGAAGTCAGAATAACAAAATAGTGTTCAAAGTGGCCGACATGGAGGGGGGAGCCTGCTGAGTGCAATATAAAAGTCGGGGTTAAGCTCATTGTAAACTCCCTCCACTGCGTTCCTGAGGTAGATGTTACATATGATTAGAGGAACTCCGCTGTGGCCGTCACCGCGAGCTACTTCCGTTCCAGTTGAGCATTGCTAATTTTTCTAAACCCTCGACCACATGTGTGGCACTGCTCTGTAGCTCCCTTTTTGTCCTCTCTTTTTGATCTGTTTTCAGTGGGGGGGTGGTGACTGCAATTTTATGGTAAAATGCCTAGTTGATCCACATCCTCTAATGTTAAATCATGCTTAGTGTTTCCCAAATTAGGTGATGGGTTAGGTATAATCAGTGTAACTAAAGATTCCTCAATACAGGGCACAAATCCAGCAAATAATGGAATTTTAAAAAAAAAAAAATCTGTTAACTTGAACCAACATACACACTGCATTTTCTAGCTAGCTAAAAGGCTAAAACAGCCTAAGCTTCAAAAACATTAGCATAAACGTAGAAATAGCTTAATGTCACAGGAAGCTAGCTTAAAGATTTTAAATCTATGCTTATCCCTTGGTCACACCTTCGAAAGTCACATTAATGTCCCTTCCCACAAAAATGTGTCATCAAAAAAAAAAAAAAAATCAAGCTATAAAAATTACAAAGTTTTTTCAAAAATTTTTTTTTTTTATTTTTTAAACCAGTATCAGTCCTAACCATACATATCAAATATGAATTACTTTCTTAATTTTTAACCCCTCAATTGCCAAGTTTTGTATGATGCAACTGAATTTTATGGTGTAAAAAAAACAAAATATTTTTTTTTCCCAATATCCACCTTATTCCTAGCCCCCATGATGCCTTGCATGAATTATGGGCGCAACTTCCGGTACTAGTTTAGAAAGTGGGGTTGTCACAGAAATGGGACACTTTACGCGGAAGAAGATGGATGGATGGATGGACTTCGGCATCAAAATGCAGGAACATGGCCTTTTGCACCTCAAAAAGAGTAATAAAATCATACGACTTCTCACGACTATCGAGGGATGAGAAGATGACCTTAAAAAGTGGCCTGGCAGACAGTAGCTCCGTTAGTTAGCTCCGCTGCTAAGATGCTAACGCTGTAAACAAATAAAAGCTCTGAGATATATCAATGTCTCCACCGCGATGAAGTCGGTTGAATTTTGTTAAAATATGTTGGACATAATCAAATTTACCTCAGAGCAGACGTAGAATCTAGTCAGAGCCACAAAGGAACCACAACACCGTGCTTGGGTATTTTAATGTCGGGGTAAAACAGACAACTGCAGCTGTTTGCTTTACCACAAAATTAAAATGCTCATGCTGCTGTCATGCCATGAATACTTGTTATTTAACTTAACACGTACAGACATTTTCTGACAATTGTTCAAAGTTTTATTGATCTATATTTTGTGATAATTCAAAAATTCATGCATGCTGAAGCTGCTAATATCAAGTCCATATCGTTCCAAGGCAGTGCAACGAATGCAAAAAAAAACCCTATTTGATATCTTTCTTAAATCGTTAAGCCTTAGGAAGCAAACTGTTACTGTCTTTTTATTTATTATTTTCCTTCATGCAGCCTTGCATCTGGTGACATATATGAACGTCAGATCTGTGACGTTCATACAAGTGAAAACATACCCGCTGCTGCTGTGTCTGTACCACCGATCACACAACAGTCCTTTTTAGTTTTCAGTGCGTGATCCACACATTGCTGTTGAAGCCACAGATTTAGCTGAGGTTTAGGAGTCTCACACCACGAACAGCAGCAAGTACCAGAACTACGCAAAAACATTCAAAAATACAAAAACTGCAAGTGCTGAAATTATCTGCCACTTGACTGCAAAACAGGTATGTGGACTATACATTAAAACAAATTTAAAACACTTTTAAAAATGCTATTTTAAATGCCCCACTACTCCACTCTTGCTGACTGATTTAACACTACTTCAGCCAAAACCAGAAGTTGCACCACATAATCGTTTCTACAGCAGCGCCCTCAGGGATAAGGTGGATACTTATGCAAAGTGAATTTTTTATAGTTTGATTACTGCAGCCTGGTATGGTATATGAAAGATTTTTATTAATATTTATTTATATGTATTATTATTATTTGCAACAACCCTCAAATGCCAAGTTTACCCTGCACCTCCATTTTATGGTGTAAAATACACAATAAATGATTTATTTTCAATACACTTCATGTAAACTGGATTATGTGTAGTTTGATTATTGCAGGCTGCATCTGGAAAGTATTCACAGCGCTTCACTTTTTTTCACATTTTGTTATGTCACAGCTTTATTCCAAAAGGGATTAAATTCATTTTTTTCCCCTCAAAATTCTACACATAATACCCCATAATGACAATGTGAAAATTTTTTTTGAGGTTTTTGAAAATTCATTAAAAATAAAAAACTAAGAAATCACATGTACAGTACATAAGTATTCACAGCCTTTGCCATGAAGTTCAAAATTGAGCTCAGGAGCATCCTGTTTCCACTGATCATCCTTGAGATGTTTCTACAGCTTAACTGGAGTCCATCTGTGGTAAATTCAGTTGATTGGACATGATTTGGAAAGACACACTCCTGTCTATATAAGGTCCCACAGTTAACAGTGCATGTCAGAGCACAAACCAAGCATGTAGTCAAAGTAATTGTCTGGAGACCTCTGAGACAGGATTGTCTCGAGGCACAAATGTGGGGAAGGGTACAGAAAAATTTCTGCTGCTTTGAAGGCCCTAATGAGCACAGTGGCCTCCATCATCAGTAAATGGAAGACGTTCGGAACCACCAGGACTCTTCCTAGAGCTGGCCGACTGTCTAAACTGAGTGATCGTTGGAGAAGGGCCTTAGTCAGGGAGGTGACCAAGAACCCGACGGTCGCTCTGTCAGAGCTCCAGCATTCCTCTGTGGAGAGAGGAGAACCTTCATGAAGGACAACCATCTCTGCAGCAATCCACCAATCAGGCCTGTATGGTAGAGTGGCCAGACGGAAGCCACTCCTTAGTAAAAGACACATGGCAGTCCACCTGGAGTTTGCCAAAAGGCACCTGAAGAACTCTCACACCATGAGAAACAAAATTCTCTGGTCTGATGAGGCAAAGATTGAACTCTTTGGTGTGAATGCCAGGCATCTTGTTTGGAGAAAACCAGGCGCTGCTCATCACTAGGCCAATACCATCCCTACAGTGAAGCATGGTGGTGGCAGCATCATGCTGTGGGGCTGGTTTTCGGCGGCAGGAACTGGGAGACTAGTCAGGATAGAGGGAAAGATAAAAGCAGCAATTTACAGAGACATCCTGGATGAAAACCTGCTCCAGAGCGCTCTTGACCTCAGACTGGGGCGAAGGTTCATCTTTCAGTAGGACAACGACCCTCAGCACACAGCCAGGATATCAAAGGAGTGGCTTCAGGACAACTCTGTGAATGTCCTTGAGTGGCCCAGCCAGAACCCAGACTTGAATCCAATTGAACATCTCTGGAGAGATCTGAAAATGGCGGTGCACCGACGTTTCCCATCCAACCTGATGGAGCTTAAGAGGAGCAAAGAGGAATGGGCGAAACTGGTTTTAAGCAGAGTTTATTATATCATACCGCCGTCACGAGCTCCGCTCCCGGCGCCGTGCATGCGCGCTGGGAGCAAGCTCAGCGGCTCTCAGTGGAGGAGGACACAAAGTCTGTGTCCTGCAGCAGCAGTTGCAGAATCAGAATGAGAGAAGTTTGCGTTACAGAGTTGCAGCATATATACCCAACTACAACAATACATCAAAGAGCATTCCCCAGCAGTTGGTATGATCAGAGATAACAGAACAGGCATGAGACATTTGCATTTGAGAGACATATTGGTCTCGGTCCCTAGGTCACAGTAAGATAGGTGTGCCAAGCTTGTGGCATCATATTCAGAAAGACTTGAGGCTCCCAACAGCACACATACATCTAGCCAATGTTGGCCCAATGTATTCAAATTACACAGGGAAAACGTCTTATGCAAAGCGTTTGCACATTGGCAAGATTCTATGTGGGACCCGGCATTAGATTGGAGTAGTCTGTTTGCTGACATCCTGTCAACGCGTCGAGAAACACGTTGGGTGCACACTGGCATTACATCGGAAATGATTACCAGTCAACATCTAGACAACATCTTAAAGACAGCGTTTAGCTCGTCAGCAGGTTTTATTTAAGTTGGACATTTAAAACTGCTTTTAAAGGTGTAAAAATTGTGTTGCCGAAATACCAGTTTGTGAGCTCCAGAGGAGGGTACATGCTCGCAGCAGTGCTGTCAGTGTTTAGAAAATGTACACACTTGAAATTTATACACCACCTGTCACTATTTTGTCTCTGGGTGAACCTACCAGTGTTGACGATTCCGCTGGCTGTCTAATGCCATTTTCCTTTTCGGGTAGGACTGGTAACTTTAGAGCTCCTCCCATAATTGCTGCCAAAGGTGCATCAACAAAGTATTGAGCAAATGCTGTGAATACTTATGTACATGGAATTGCTTTGTTTTTATTTTTAATAAATTTGCAAAAATCTCAAAAAAACTTTTTTTCATATTATCATTAAGGGGTATTGTTGTCATGGGCATGCGCTTTACGCACGCACAAATGAAAAAGATGAGCCCACTTGCAGGTGAAGAGTGCAATTTATTAAATAAAGAGTCTAACATGCAACAAGTATCCAACATAAAATATCCAACAAATGATTAATAACACAGCAGGCTAGAATTGTTCAGCTGAGACTGGTTCGGTTATGGGGAGCGCAGTTCATGTCCACCCCCCAGGGAGAAACTGACCACTGAAGGGAAAGTAAGACACATGAAATGGAAAATGGAGGACTTACATACATGGATCTGGGCTCTGAAAACAACACCAAACGTAGTCCAGGGGAAAAATAGTCCAATCACAGGAGATGAGCTGAACAGGGCAAAAGCTACGAGCAGAAAGCTGACTAATACAGTGACAGTGAGTGAATGAACTGACAGAAAATAAATACACAGTCAACTAATGGTGCAGAGTGAATACAGGTGCGTGATAGTGACAGGTGTACTGATTACAGGCTGTACACTACAGCAGCAGGCTGAGCAGCCAATGGGAAGCGCCTGGAGGAAGAGGGAGAGGCAAAACAGAGCACAGAATAACTCTAAGCAATAAATAGACAAAACAGGAAAGAAAATACAATAATAGTCTGTGTCTGGGGTCTGGAATGGCCAAATTGCCCCAGACACATGACAGAGCCTCCCCCTCAAGGGTGTATTCCAGACACCCCCAAGTAACACCCAAAGCCAACCCCCCCCCCCAAAAAAACCCCAAAGAACGTCACCCAGGGAGGGATTTGGGGGAAACCCGGCTAGTAGGGAAGAATCACCAGTACATAGCACCTGTGCCCCGACAAGCCCTTACACCCCCACAGTCACAAGGCTCCAGGGTTCGGGCAGCCGGCCAAAGTCCCAGGGCCAGCAGGCGGCCTGCTGAACAATGTCCGGCGGCCTGCCAGGGCAAATGGGCCACCCAACCCGGAGACTCAGTCCTTCGGGCGGCCGACCAGCATAGTTGAACCACCAGGACTGGATGGGTGAATAAGGAGGCGGCTTACCCACCAGAAGGCTTAAAAGTAGGAAGCCGGACTGGAGGAGGGGGACCCCAACGGCTTCTGGTGGCGGAGGAAGGTGGACCACAGCGGTGCCCGGCAGGGGAAGAAGGGGCACCTTGAAGGCCTCATGAAGGGAAGAGGAGGCCTTGGTGATCCTAGCTTGGGACTCAGCAGCACCCGCGGTGGGCTCCGGCTGGAGCTATGCAGCACCCGTGGAGATCCCGGGCTGGGTCAACGTAGCACCCGTTGCGACTTCCGCAGCAAGCTCAGCCGGCGAACCTGGATCCTCCGCAGCCTCAGATGGCATTGGCTGCTCTCCGGCGACCCTGGCAGGAAACTCAGAGACAGGAGAGACAGCGAGAGAGACTGGGTCAGGGTTGCTGGCAGCGGCAGAGCCCGTCAAGGTGAGCCCGGATGCAGCGGCAAGCTGCCCCTGGCTCTCCTCACCAAGAGTCAGGCAAGGTGGCTCCGAGCTAGACAGAAGAGAAACAAGGGAGCGTACTCGCCTGAACTTGGGCTCTACCGCCGTCCAGGACTCCAACAATCCAGGATTCGACGGGTCATTGGGCTGAGGAGATACAACACCCACGAAGGTCCCGGACTACAATGGAACCCTGATGTTGACCTCCACCGGGAAAACTGAACCCTCATTGTCGTCATCTGCGGGGACCCCTGGTGGTGATGGATCCTCTCCAGCAACCCTAGGAGGAAGCTCAGGAGTGACAGGGAAGGAACAGAGGTTAGGGTTGCCGGCAGTGGCGGAGCCTGGCGAGGTAAGTTCAGATGCAGCTGAAGGCTGCACCCAACTCTCCTCACCAAGAGCCAGGCAAGGTTGCTCCAAATCTAAGGGGAGAGAGACAAATACGAGTACTTGCCAGGACTCAAGCTCTACCGCCGTCCAGGACTTCGACGATCCTGATGATGACGTCTCAGTCCTGGCCCCTTGATGGTCCAAATCAGGCAGTGACTCTGCTGCGGTGGCCTCCGCAGCGAGCAAGATGGTGATTGCAGTCTCGAGGCCCCCAGGCAATGTACTCCACGCTGGTGGTTCATCCGGTAGCTGGGGACTGCCTCACTGCTGACCCCGGCACTGGATCCTCCAGGGCATCAGGCCTCTCCTCCATCTGGTGGCTTGATTCTGGGGCCGGCACACTCACAGGAGCACACAGAAGAGAAATGGAGAGGACCGGTGAGGGGTTATTGCATGCCGCTGGCACAGAGAACTCAGGGGACTGCAGGACCTGAGTCTCTTGACCAGGGAGCAGGCAAAATTGTTCAACAGTAGATATAGAATAAGAAGAAACTTGCCTGTGCTCCTGGATCACAATGCCTCCAGCGGCGTCAAGAACAGTCCCATCCCCCTCCGTGTCCATGGCGGCTCTGGGCTCCTCTACATGCGATGGAGAAGCCTCCCAAGCTGGCACAGAGGCGGATGAATCCGTGGGAAAAAATGCACCCTCCACATTGGTGGAGGTAACAGCTGTGGAGAAGATGGCAGCAGGCGAACCAGCGGGTGAAAAAAGCAGCTCCGCTGATGGATTCTCCCCCTCCAGCAAAGGAGGAGTAGCTGGATGGATGATGGTAGAATCCCTTGGGCGAGACCTCCGGGATCGGCGACGAAGCAGGGCTCCGAGGTGAGCATGCGCTCAACTTCCGGCAGGAGCTTTGGTTCCCTCGGGGCTAATTCCTCAAACTTCACCGCCAGTTCCAGGAGGAGCCATGGCTTCACTTCCAAGAGGAGGTCCGCCTCTGCCAGCAGCACCTGCCTGCATTCCTCCATCTCCTCCACAGATGGAGCAGGCCATGGCTCTGGAGGAGGAAGCTGAGCTGTCATAGGAGAAGCAGGAAGCCTCCTGCGGTGCACGCGCCTCTTTTTAATAAGAACCAGCTCCGGCATCGGGACCTCCTCCATCGGCAGGGAATCAGAATCAGAAAGCTTTATTGCCAAGCATGTTTACAGTGTAAACAAACGAGGAATTTGACTTTACATTGGGCGCGTGATAAGCGCCTCCAATGACGCGGCTGCCATGAGGGCGCCTGTCATCAGTGGAGGGTAAAGAGGGGGAATGGGGGAGGGAATGACACAATAGGCAGAGAGAAAAAACAGTTAATCAAAATAAAGATTACATAGATAATCAAAATTGTGATTACATAGAAAAAAACCCTCTAAGCACAATACAGAT
The DNA here is from genome assembly GCA_020510985.1 of Pholidichthys leucotaenia. Lineage (NCBI taxonomy): Eukaryota > Metazoa > Chordata > Actinopteri > Cichliformes > Pholidichthyidae > Pholidichthys > Pholidichthys leucotaenia. Next base: position 27,850,563 of record CM035839.1, on the reverse strand, counting down.
CACACAATACAAAGGAGCGAAGAGAGACCAGTGTGTGTGTAGTCAGCATGTAAATAATAATCAGTGTGAGTGCAGTGTTGAATGTATCAGTTGCTGATGTACAACAAAGGGGGGCGCCTCCTGGCAATGGATAGTTGTTATGTTCATGTATTCAAAACACAGATAAGCATGTCCCAGAGTCTCTCTCTCTTCGTGCATGCCAGATGGCAAAGTTCTGTATTAGACACATGATAGCGCTGTCCTTGAAGAGTCCGGTCTGCTGAACAACAGCAATTGATGTTAATTGTTTGGGTTAAAGAGAAGCCAAACTCTCTTCTGTTTTGTCTTCATCCAAGAGGAGAGGGCGCCGAATCAAGGTCAAAGGCACAGTTCACTCAGAGCATAGAATTTCCATCTCTCTTGCAATTAAGTGCTTCATAATTTCCATATACAGGCTTTAAAATCATTCCCTGGAGAGCACCAGCGACTCCAGATGTATACCACCTACTGAATCAGCCACCATTCAGTTCACCATTGCCGCTATCAGTGCACTCCCCAACTGGTCGAATTTGTTGTTGAAGGAGCTTTGCTGGGTCCGTATTTTGATCAGCTCTCCCAGTCGGCGGCGGCCTCCGTCGGTCTATGATGACCATGGAAGAGAATCCTAAACGTCTACTCTGCTGGAACAGCACCGCCTGTGGCTGAACAGGCCGATGCGCGAATGACAGTCCCTGTCACACAGGTCACACTTGTGGGTGGTCTCCGTGCTGCTGGGTCTGTGGCGGTTCTTCCTGCGGGTCCTTTTTTCATCTGCTGCAGCAGTCAGTCTCTCTTCACCCGCCTTGAGCTGTCTGGTCAGGGTGCCTCTCCATTTGGAGCGGTCCGTTGCAAGGTCCTCCCAGCGCTCTGTGTTGATATCCAGGGCCTTCATGTCTCTCTTGCAGACGTCTCTAAAGCGCAGCTGTGGGCGGCCAACGTCTCTCCTGCCAGGTGCCAGTTCTCCATAGAGGACGTCTTTGGGGATTCTGCCATCCTCCATACAGTGAACGTGGCCTAGCCAGCGGAGCCTGCGCTGCCTGAGTAGAGTGAACATGGAGGGAAGGCCGGCGCGGGACAGAACTTCTGTGTTGGGCACTTTGTCCTGCCAGGATATGTCCAGGATGTGGCGAATGCAGCGCAAGTGGAAGGAGTTCAGTCTCTTTTCCTGCCGGGCGTATGTCGTCCATGTCTCACTCCCATAGAGCAGTGTGCTGATGACGCAGGCATTGTACACTGCCATCTTCGTCTTGACAGAGAGTTTGGGATTCTCCCACACTCGTGTGGTGAGGCGAGCAAGTGTGAAGGCTGATTTTCCAATCCTCTTGTCGATCTCTGTATCAAGGGAGAGGTTGTTGCTGATCGTGGACCCCAGGTACGTGAACTGATTCACGACCTCCAGCTTGTAGTCATCAATGGTGATGGTTGGTGGTGCTTCCGTGCCTTGCGCCAAGACGTTAGTCTTCTTCAGGCTGATGGTAAGCCCGAAGTCCTTGCATGCCTGGGAGAAGCGGTCCATCAGGGTCTGAAGCTCCTGCTGTGTGTGGGTTGCGACTGCAGCGTCGTCTGCGAACAGCATGTCTCTGATTAGAGCCTTGTGTACTTTGGTTCTGGCTTTCAGGCGGGCGAGGTTGAAAAGCCTGCCGTCATATCTTGTGTGCAGGTAGATTCCCTCTGTTGCTGTGCTGAAGGCATGCCTCAGAAGCATAGCAAAGAAAATCCCAAAGAGGGTTGGCGCAAGTACACAGCCCTGTTTCACTCCGCTGCGTATGTTGAATGGCTCTGAGACGTTGCCATCGTGCTGCACTATCCCCTGCATGTTGGTGTGAAACGATTCAATGAGGCTTTGCAACTTTGGTGGGCATCCTATCTTTGGCAGGATCTTGAAAAGGCCCTCTCTGCTGACCAGATCGAACGCTTTGGTGAGGTCGATGAAGGCGACGTACATGCGACTACTGCATGTTCTGTTCTCTGTATTTCTCCTGGAGTTGGCGGATGGAGAATATCATGTCTACCGTCGATCGCTCAGCGCGGAAGCCACACTGAGACTCGGGGTAGACACGTTCGGCAAGCTTCTGTAGACGAACGAGAACAACTCGTGCGTAGACTTTGCCAACAACGCTGAGGAGGGAAATGCCCCTGTAGTTGTTGCAGTCGCTTCTCTCCCCTTTGTTTTTGTGGAGGGTGATGATCTTGGCGTCCCTCATGTCCTGTGGTACGGCACCTTCCTTTCAGCACTGTCAGAGGACGTCATGCAATGGCAGCAGTAGGGCGGTCTTGCAGTGCTTGATCAGGTCAGGGGGTATGCCGTCGTTGCCGGGTGCCTTGCCAGCGGCCAAGCTATCAATGGCCTTACTGAGTTCGTCGATGGTTGGCTCGGCGTCAAGTTCGTCCATGGATGGCAGGCAGTCGATGGCATCAAGGGCTGACGGTGTCACGGTGTTCAGTCTAGAGTAGAGGTCGGAGTAGTGTTCCACCCATCTCTCCATCTGCTTGTTCTTCTCTGTGATCATCTCCCCAGTGGAAGATTTGAGGGGGGCCGTCTTGCTCTGAGCCGGACCAAGTGCTTTCTTGATGCCATCGTACATACCACGGATGTTCCCTGTTATGGCAGCGGTTTGAATGTCTTGGCTGAGCTGAGTCCAGTACTCGTTGGCACAGCGCCGAGCAGTCTGCTGAACTTTGCTTCTCGCAGCCCTGAGAATCTGGAGATTCTTCTCGTTTGGGTACTTCTTGTACTCAGCAAGTGCTGAGCGCTTGGCTTCAATGACGGGGGTCATCTCGGTCAACTTGGCATCAAACCAGTCCTGTGACTTCGAGGTCTTCCTCCCAAAGGTAGCCAAGGTTGTGCGGTAGATGGTGTTTCACAGCTCTTCCCACTTCTGCTTTGCAGATTCTCCTCCTTGTGGTACACCAAGTTCCTTCTCAAAGGTGGAGGCAAACTGCTCAACAAGTTCTGGTTGGGCCATCTTGCTGGTGTCAATCCGTGCCTTTCCAGGTTGTCTAGCACGATGGAATTTCTTCAGCTGCAGCTTGACCTTGCAACACACCAATGAATGGTCTGTGTCGCAATCTGCACTCTGGAACGAACGGGTGATTAGCACGTTCTTCAGTGAGGTGCGCCTGGTCAGGATCAAGTCTAGCTGGTGCCAGTGCTTTGAGCGCGGATGTTGCCAGGAAACCTTGTGTTGGGGCTTGGTCTTGAAGAACGAGTTTGTGATGCACAGATCGTGATATGTGCAGAACTCGAGCAGCCGCTGTCCGTTGTCGTTCATTCTGCCCACGCCAAAAGGTCCAAGACAGGAGGGCCAGGAGTCATGGTCAGCACCCACTCTGGCATTGAAGTCTCCAAGGAGAATGAGTTGTTCAGAGTTGGGGATGATCCTGACAGTTGTTGCGAGATTCTCGTAAAACTTGTCTTTTGCCTCTGATGTGGCTGTCTGTGTTGGGGCATACACACTGACGAGGGTGACTGGGCCTTCAGTGGTGTTCAGGCGGAGGGTGAGGAGTCGTGCAGAGCCAGTGCTGCCCGGTTCCACCATCTTCAGCAAAGTGTTCTTCACTGCGAAGCCCACTCCGTGTTCCCTGTGTTCGTCACTGCCCTTTCCCTGCCAGTAGAACGTGTAGTCCTTCTCTCTCAGTGTGCCTGCATCAGCTAACCGTGTTTTCTGGAGAGTGGCGATATCCACTCCCAGTCTCTTCAGCTCATTATTGATGATGGCAGTCTTCCTGGTGTTGTTGATGTCCCTTAGGTTAGCAGCGAGTCCTGTCATCATAGTGCGGACGTTCCAAGTTCCCAGTTTTAGAGTTGGTCTCTTTTGTTTTATTGTCTTGCCTGGTGCGAAGGTTCTCAGCCTGCTGTTTGGATTTCTCCTTATCCCCATGCACCCAATGAGGAAAGCAAGCTGTGGCGGGACAACACCTTATTGGCTGGGGGCTGCCCAGCTTGAGGCGGGCGGTAGCTGTCCAGTGAGATCTGATGATCCCTCCCACCATCGGGAACAACCCCTGGCGCCACGCTCTACGCCAATTGAGCAGTGGCTTATAACCGGTAACTGTCATTCCCCGTGTTTTGTCTACGCCAAAGGCGAAGCTGGAGTGTCCTCTCCAGTGATCCGGTGTTCTACCTTCCAGCGTTGGGCATTGGTAGGATTCAAGCCTGGGCAGGAAGATATGGAGGACAAGATGTTGCCCGTGCAGCATGTCCCCCCTCTCCACGTCACTGATGAATCCAAAGGAACAGCAGGGCTGCTACAGTTTGGCACCAGCGCCGTTGCAGGAGCTGCCAGAACGATGTTGAGCACAACATAGAACTGCCTTAGGGGCTCCGACTCCAGATTTTTCCTCAGGGTTGACTCCCGAAGCCTTTCCCGTGACCGGGTATGCCGCAAGGCAGCAGAGGTTTGAAATCAGGGTTTACCTTCCCCTAGATGGGCTACCTTCCCAGGTTGACGAGCCACCATCTACCCGAAGCATCTGGTTTTAAGGCGCCAGAGATCCGCCCTCGCCCCTTCTCCTTTTAGTAAAAGCAGTTCCGCCGGGCTTAGAGACTAAACCACACGGGCAGGCTAGGAGTTGGACTTAGTTGTCAGAGGCTTTTCGAGACGCACGCCATAAGGAGCATTTTATGAGCACTGGGAGCTTAACCCCAGTGCCGCTCCTGGCTATGACAACCTTGGAATCAGCTCTCCCAACTTCTTTAATTTCTGATACATCAGGAAACTCCAGAGCCAAAATAGAAATCCTGTGATCAAAAGCCAAACAAATAGAGATGTCTTCCGCATCACAGTCGAATCACACAGACACATGAATTCCCAATTGTCCATGAGTCCACTTGGGCTCCCCCTAGCCCGATCTTCTTTTGAAGTGGTGTCAATCGCATATAAAGCCCACCAAATCCCACCAAATCCATAATTTTCCATTTGGAATAAGATTCAGCCAGAAGAAGAGCGACACAGACAGAACACAGCAAGCTGGGATCAGTAAGGGAATGGGAGGTGGGAGAGGGAGAGAAAAGCGTCTGCTCTCTCTTAAAGCCGGAAGAAGAAGTAAGTAAGTCTAGTGTCCCCTAGATGCTGCATCTAGGGGACAATATCAATAAACTGGAGAGACGGGAGTTTATACGGTTGAGCATGTCCGTAGGCCCTGGGTGACTCCATAGGCCAGGGTATGTCTTCATTACCCACGCCATGTTGTCTTGACTCTCCCAAACCATACTCAGGGAGAGAGAAGTCTGCGCCTGTGCCAGGAGATCCTCCAGGAGGGACATCGCCTGCCGCTCCAACCCACTGAAGTGACCCATGGTTCCGTAGGACTCAGGTAGGAAAATACACAGGGAAAAAGGTGAGGGGGGAGAGGAAAAAAAAGGAAGCACACTCCTTCACCGCTGGGCTCTTTTCGGGTCACAGCATTCTGTCATGGGTGTGCGCATTACGCACGCACAAATGGAAAAGACGAGCCCACTTGCAGGTGAAGAGTGTAATTTATTAAATAAAGAGTCTAACATGCAACAAGTATCCAACATAAAATATCCAACAAATGATAAATAACACAGCAGGCTAGAATTGTTCAGCTGAGACTGGTTCGGTTATAGGGAGTGCAGTTCATGTCCGCCCCCCAGGGAGAAACTGACCGCTGAAGGGAAAGTAAGACACATGAACTGGAAAATGGAGGACTTATATACATGGGTTGGAGTGCAGCTGGGCTCTGAAAACAACACCAAACGTAGTCCAGGGGAAAAATAGTCCAAACAAAGGAGATGAGCTGAACAGGACAAAAGCTGCGAGCAGGAAGCTGACTAATGCCATGACAGTGAGTGAATGAACTGACAGAAAATAAATACACAGTCAACTAATGGTGCAGAGTGAATACAGGTGCGTAATAGCGACAGGTGTACTGATTATAGGCTGCACACTGCAGCAGCAGGCTGAGCAGCCAATGGGAAGTGCCTGGCGGAAGAGGGAGAGGCAAAACAGAGCACAGAATAACTCTAAGCAATAAGTAGACAAAACAGGAAAGCAAGATACAATAATTGTCTGTGTCTGGGGTCTGGAGTGGTGAAATCACCCCAGACACATGACAATTGTGTGTAGAATTTTGAGGGAAAAAGTGAATTTAATCCATTTTGGAATAAGGCTGTGACATAAAATGTGGAAAAAGTGAAGTGCTGTGAATACTTTCTGGATGCACTGTAGATGTGAAAGATGAACAGCTACATTTATCTATATGCATTATCATTTTTTGCTCAGTGTCAAACACTCATGTTAAGCACCGTTTGCACAAAAATATTCCCATCAAAATCAAGCTGTAAAATATTCTAAAATAATATGATTTTCGACTTTTTTTTTCATATTTTAGTTTTTAAACCTGCGTCAGACCTAATCATCCTAACTGGTGGTGGGTCTGCGGCTGGGGTTGGTGGTGATGCTGCTAGTTTGGGTGGCTGAGTCTGTGGTAGTGGGTCATCTGAGCCAGCCTCAGCAAAGATGAGGCTGGGGGCTGAATCGGGCTCACATGGAGCACCTCCTCAGTGATGTTGCAGTACCGCTCCATCTTGCCAGGTATGAAATGAGAAGCTCTTTTCCTCTGTGCATTGTGTGTCAACAAAGTTAGGGTCTGTTTTTGTGTTTATGGCAACTGTCACTTACTGTATATGTGCTGGGAAAAGGTCCTACATTTAGTGTATTTTAAAGATGCACAGGGGCCCCTGTGTAGATGTGTGTTATATGTATTTTATCATAGAAAATGTTGTTGTGCTTTGAACGTTTGCATAAAAACACATGAAACGAAGAATATGGAAAAGGTGCCACTTGAAAGCTACCTGTGCTTTTACGCATTTGGTCATATGGTAATGCAATGTGCATACTGCAGACAAGTGCGCATGCAAACATGCACACTCACATAGATATATATCACACACACACAAACTTAATGCCTCAAAGCTTGTCGGGGGGGTATAGTGCAAGCCCCCTGTAGCCAAAAAAAGGTATTGTAACAGTCCTACAATTTGTGTTGGTGGGAACGTGTTCACTATTCTTGTTATGTGTTCTGCTGTTGTTCATGTGCCTTTAAGACGTAGCGAATGTTGTACGTGAATACGGACTGTATGTAGTTTGAGTTGTTGTGACGGTTGCGGTGGCTACAAGTGAGCGAGCTAGATTAGAAAGCACTGGCGTGGGTGACGGCCAAAACGGAAACCCATTTAGGGCTTAGGTGTTGTTATGCTCCTGTGAGTAATAAAATACAGCCATTCTGAAGAAGAGCGAATCGTCTGGTGCTTGAGAGAAACCACAGATGTTACAGTATTTTCTCCATTTGCCATATATGTTGAAAATGATGTCATCAGGAAGGAAATTCTTCAGAGCACACACAGCCATAAGCCTCAAATGAAGTGGAGACATGAGAACATGCTTGTTTTATATTTTTTATTTGAGCAGGAGCAAAAATAGTGATTTGAATGGGTTTTAATGTGCACATTTTTGTGCAAAGGGACATTAACGTGTGTATTTCAGACCACATTTGCTGTGTTCAAAATGCTCCCTCCCTCCTCATATAGTGTACTATATAGTGAATCAGCCATTTTGTAGTGCTGTTCGAAATCTTAACTGGAAATTTCATTCACTATATAGTACACTTAAAATATCTCACAATGCATTTTGAAAAGCAGTGTACAACGGATGGTCACTACATTAGCCAATATATCCCACAATGCAATGGACAGCTAATGGAGCAGTGAGAGGAGAGCTTCACATCACAATATAAACTACCTTAAGTTATTTATATCTATTAATTCGGCAAAAACGATTTGATTTAATACATATTTACAACAAATTTCATGCAGGTATTCATTTTTTACCACCGTTAGTCTGTGATGTTTTACTATCTCACTGTGATGACATCATTAACCGTGCCGCAAAAACAAGCCCAGTAGTGTAATTCACTATATAGTCCACTATATCTAACTTAACTATATAGCGAGTAGGGAGGGAGGGAGGGAGTGAACATTACAAACACAGCCATTGTTTACAATAGGCTAAAAATAAAAAACACATGAAAAAAATTGAAAACACTCAAAAATGCACAACCTTGCATAAATTGTCAACAATATGCATGAAAAAAGGATAAAATATGCTAGAAAGTAAAATCCAAAAACACATAAATGTGCTTGGGTGCATCAAAGGTTTAAAACTCTTAAAAAAAATGTGAACTTACATGTTAAAACAGCCTAATCATGAAATATGTTAGCATTAAACCAATAGCACTCATAGTTGAAGAAAGCCTGCTTGACAAGCTAAACACAACCTGAATTCTTATAAAAATCTAGCTGAAAGGCTAAAATGTGACCTGTGCTTGCAAAATGAGTCGGAATGCGCACAGCGTCATTACGAGCTGCAGGCACGAGAAGTCATAAATCATGACTCTTTCTTTGTTTGCTAGCGGCAAGTCCCGGGAAAACCCCCGTGAGTGCCTGGTACCACTGGAAAGCTTAGAAAACGTACTTTCTAAAAATACATGTTTCTGTAGAAGACGAAACTCTCGACTGATCAAACGCGAGTTTTAAACCTAACCAAAATATAAACAAATCGTCTTTTTCCGGGTCTGTTTTTGCAAACAAATTAAATGTCATTTTGAAGGTCTTTCAATACAGAATATGGGGAAAAAAGTTACCTCAGTTTTGATAATTTCCTCAAAGTAACTCATTTTGCCAGCACGAGTCACAAATAGGCTAATCTTAAAAAACTTTAGCATAAAAGTAGAAATAGCTTAATATTGAGGGAAGTTGGCTTAAAGATGCTAAATCTATGCATAAAATTGAAAAAGCTAACTTACATGCTAAAATAGCCTAATGAAAAATGCTAGTTTTTGTCTTTCCAGTAGGTGTAAAGTTGCTCAGCCACGCTATGAAGATATGGGAAAGACTTGTTTAGAAGAAAGACTTTTTTAATTGCATTGTTTGTATCAGTACCACACTTTTCCATATGTGGGGTCAACAATGACCCCAAGCTGTCCCCTTCTTTTGTTGACCAAAATATAATTTAAAATAATAATAATAATAATAATAATAATAATAATAATAATAATCACCCAAAATATAATAAAAATAATCATCTTTAACCAGAATGAAAGAAATTTCTTAAGTTTACAGCATAAAACACACACATTCTAGTTGGGGTCATTTTGACCACACTCATGGAAGAGTGTTGAAATTGGTTGGTCATGCATATAAGGGTTAAATTATTGTTTTGTTCTGGTTCTGCAAAATTGTGGTCAAAAATGTAAATTGTTATAAGGAAAAAGTGTAAAAAAAAATACCACAGTCAGTTTCAAATTTATTAAAAAAACTAATTTTATTTTAAAAAATAGACAAAAATTAGCCATAAAATAACCCACAAATTTATAATAAAGTCTCAAATGTACAAGAAAAGTCAATTTTACAAGAGGAAATTACAAATTTGAGGAAAATGGTTTCAAATTTAGAGAAATTTACAGAGAAAAGTAGAAAACTATAAGAAAATTGTTATAAATTTGGGAGAAAAACCTCAAACCTTTAAGACAGAAGTCATTACTTAAGTTTTTAAGTGGGTGCTCTTTGTACCCTTAACTAGAAATTTTTGGTTGTCTACTTTTAATTTACATGACACTTGATATTTTCTAACCTGTTTGTATACCACCATAGACAGAGAGAGGACCTGACTTAGACAGAGCTCAGAGAGGGAAAGATTAGACAGAAGGGAGGAGCCAAGGAGAGGAAAGTGTTCAGGCAGAGGGCCCAGGAGAGGTGTGAGCAGAGGAAGCAGAGAAGGATGGCACCAGTAAAAAGTCCAAATACAGGACGTCTGGGTGGGCCCCCAACTAGCCCAATATTCCAACATTCAAGCCTCAGTTGTACAATACTCCAAATGGTAAGTTCCATATGCAAAGTTACTGTGCAAAATTAAAACAAAGAAATAAATGGTATAAAATTAACATGGCAGCGCAGTGGCGGAGTGGTTAGCACTGCGGTAGCACAGCAACTCACCCTTGGCCGGGGGATCCTGAGTTTGATCCCAGCCCCCGACCAACAGTGATCTGTGCGGAGTTTGCATGTTCTCCCCGTGCCTGCGTGGGTTTATGCCGGGATTTCTCCGGTTTCCTCCCACATGCCAAAAACATGCAAGTTAGGTTAATTGGCATCAAACTGGGGATTCTAAATTGTCCTTAGGTATGACTGTGGGATTGAATGGTTGTCTGTCTCTCTGTGTTGGCCCTGCGATGGACTGGCGATCTGTCCAGGGGGTACCCTGCCTCTCGCCCAAAGATGCTGGGATAGGCTCCAGCCCCCGCGACCCGAAAAGGATTAAGCGGAAGAAGATGGATGGATATTCCAGTTACAATAGTGTCATGTGTCCCCCACCCCACCCCTTACCCCGGAAAAATATGTTGCCACTACACCAAGTTCTTTAAGCCAGAGGAAACACTGGGTATTGTGTGAGGAAATAAGAAGTGGCAGAGAAGTATGTGAGAGTGGTACAGGACATGTATGAGGACAGTGAGATGGTGGTGAGGTGTGCTGTAAGAGCAACAGCTTGATTCAAGGTGGGGGTAGGATTACATCAGGGATCAGCTGTAAGCACCCTCCTGCTTGCCGTGGTGATGGACATGCTGACAGAGGAGGTCAGGCTGGAGTCTCCATTGGACCATGATGGCAGATGTGTCAATATTGGCCCCTCTGGAGTGAAATTCAGGACCCAAACATGGAACTGTACTTTGCAGATTTATTAACAGAAACCAGAGACTCTGCTCGTGGGCTGGAAAACATAGAAAGCTGACATGGAAACAAAGTAGTAATCCTAGATATGGTACAGAGTTTGTGGTTGTAATGCAAGGACGCTGCTGGGATTAGTGCCCACGGTCAACATATATAGAGGAGAGAGTGACTGGGGAAACAAGGAGCAGCTGTGGCAAATTTGCAGTACAAAACCAATAAGGGAGGAGTAGAAATAAGCTGTGAACAAAATCACAATAAGTAAGCACAAGATGAAGGACAAGACAGAATGACAGTGACCAAAAACATAACTAAGGTCGAGTACAACTGAGGGCAATAAAGAAGATACTAATAAACATAATGAGTCCAAACAAGAATAAAGCATGGACAGGGTCTGACCCAGTCCACACCATGACAGTATCCCCCTCTTAGGGGGCAGAACCAGACAACCCTCAGAGTACTGAGGAACCCCCCCCCCCCCAAAAAAAAAGAAAACCCAACCTCATATCAGCTAAGTTGAGAGGGAATTAAAACCCTTTAAATAAGCCTTGCTGTTAAGAAATTGAGAAAAAAAAACATTAGAATGCAAAAAGCTGCAATATACAGTATATTGCCCTCAATTACAGGAGTCTTAACCCTTTAGATGCCCCAGGCGCCGTATGGCGACAGGAACACTTACAGGGTTGTCAAACCCCTCCCCCCCCAGTGCTCAAGAGTGGTAAAAAAAATTTGGTCAATAAAATAGTTCAGATTTCCAAGGCTATAACTTGAAAGTTGCAAGAAATAATGGCTCACTGTCAATTAGAAAGATGTAGAACGCAATCCAAGGTTTCAGATAGGAATAAATTTACGCATCTAATTTGCATAATGTCGCGGCAGCTATATAAATTACATAACTCAGTCAAAAGTGGACTTTGGACACATTTACACAAAAAAATGGTCCTTTTTTTACGCCGATTTGTCTACAGGGGTATGTTTTTATCTAATCTTTAGTATATGAACCAGAAAATCAATAAAATGTCAAAAAAACATATATTTCTCTTACCTGTTGGCGGGTGGGGTGGCTTGCCTGCCCATGTGACCGGCCCGTTTTTGTCCATCGTTGCCGATGTTTGGCGTTTACTTAGTAATTTACACCCGCTTACACATCTACAAACCCTTATGACTATCCCACATGAATTTCGTTTGTATTACGCAGCTATTTTTTCTGTTTGGTGCATTTTTCCTGTGGGAATCCAGCCGCACGCGGGCGCCACAATCTTGGTAATGGGAGCTCCGTTTTTCGTCCATTGTGGTCAATGTATCGTGTATACTTAGTAATTTACACCCACTTCCACATCTACAAACTCTTATGATTATCCCACATGAATTTTGTTTGTATTACGCAGCTATTTTCCCCGTTTCATGCAGTTTCAGACATCATCGCTGCCGCGATGACCGATCATGAAGGCATCCACATTGGTGCTGTGAGCTCAAAGCGGAAAAAGGAAGAATAACAATGAGGATTTCTTCTTGTTTTCTGTATTCCATGTCAGACATGATTCCTTCGGCGCATGTCTGCCACCTTCTAAACTGTCAGATCAATACAGATTAGTACAAATTCTCAGTATAGATATATATAATATATATAAATACTTATCAGTAATCAGTATATATAAATACTTCTCCTCTCGGCGCCACACCAGTCGGCTGCCTTTTGCAACAGCGGCTCGATTCCGAGTTTTTTTTTCCCTTCCTCTCTCTTTTGATCACTTTTTTTTTTTCACCCCACTTATATCACGGACACACAGATCATCCCAAATGTCTCCTGAGCCGGTGGACGGAGCCACTGTTTATAGCAGGATACGATATAACAGGGAAGAGCTGCTAGCATTTAACCGCCACCCGGTCCCACTGGAAAAACTCGACATACCGAGAGAACTGAGGCGAAAACGCCGCGGCTGCCGGGCTGGAGTAAGGCGGAGGACAAAAAATATAAGGTACAGACCCTCCCTTCCATCTGTTGTCATGGGAAATGTACGGTCGATACTGGGAAAGTTAGATGAGCTAGCGGCTATCTCCCGTTATGATAGCACTTACCGGGAGTGCTCTCTCCTTTTGTTTACTGAGACGTGGCTAACTGAACTAGCAGCAGATGCTAACATTGAGCTGGAGGGTTTTCACACGATACGAGCTGACCGAACACCAGAGAGTGGCAAAACTAGGGGCGGTGGAGTGATCATGTATGTTAACAACAACTGGTGCAGACCGGGACATATCACTGTTAAACAACGACACTGCAGCAAAGACATTGAGTTGCTAGCTGTTAGCATGAGGCCTACATATCTCCCGAGAGAACACTCACACGTGATCTGCATTGTTGTTTATGCAAATCCGACGGCGAACGCTGGGACAGCGCGTGACGTCATCCATTCAGTAACCAGCAGGCTGCAGACAGAACACCCAGATGCTCTTCTCCTCATCTCAGGCGATTTCAACCACGTTTCACTGTCTCCCATTCTGCCCACTTTCACCCAGTATGTCACATGCCACACTAGAGACAATAAAACACTGGATTTGTTCTACGCAAACACTAAGGAGGCGTACACCTCATCACAACTCCCCCCACTTGGGAGATCGGATCACAACTTGGTTCATCTCCGACCGGTGTACAAACCCCTAGTGCACAGACAACCTCCGGCCATGCACACTGTGGAGTTATGGTCTGAGGAGACAATGGACACTCTAAAGGACTGTTTTGAAGCCACTGCCTGGAAGCAGCTCTGCGATCCACATGGTGAGGACATCGATGGCCTCATTCACACCTTCACGGGCTACCTCAGCTTCTGTGTGGACAAATCCGTTCCCACCAAGACCATACGGCATCACTCAAACAACAAACCCTGGATCAACCCTGAGATAAAAACACTTCTGAGAGAGAAGAAGAGGATCTTCAGGTCGGGGAACAGGGAGATGCTGAAGTCCGTACAGAGGGAGCTGAGGAGAAAGATCAGAGAAGGCAAGGACAGCTTCAGGAAGAAGATGGAGGACAAGCTGCAACAGAGCGACATCAGCGGGGTCTGGAGAAACCTCAAAACCATCTCGGGGCTCCAGAATACCTCCCCCCAGGCCACGGGGGGCAGGGAGTGGGCGAACAACCTGAATCTGTTTTTCAATAGATTTGACCAACCGCCCTCCCCCCTGTCTGCACAACAACCACTGCTGCCTCTAAGAAATCAAGTCCTGCTACCCACTCCCCACTCCACCGACACCCCCCCCACTCCCAACACACAGCCCCCCATCCTGACCCTGACCAAGACCCAGGTGAGGACGGAGCTGAGGAAGATCAAGGCGAGGAAGGCGTCGGGACCGGACGGCATCAGCGCAAAGCTCCTCAAGTCCTGTGCAGACCAGCTGTGTGGGATTGTGACGTATATCTTCAACATGAGCCTGAAACTGGGGAGGGTACCACAGCTGTGGAAAACATCTTGTGTGGTACCTGTACCAAAAACTTCCCACCCCAAAGACCTGAACAGCTTCAGACCGGTGGCCTTGACGTCCCACTTGATGAAGACCCTGGAGAGACTGCTCCTTGCTCATCTCCGCCCCCTGGTGGAACCAGCGATGGATCCACTCCAGTTCGCCTACCAGCATGGCATTGGGGTGGAGGATGCGGTGATCTTCCTCCTTCACCGTTCTCTGTCCCACCTGGAGAAGCCCGGGAATATGGTGAGGATCATGTTCTTTGACTTCTCCAGTGCTTTCAACACCATCCAACCGATGATCCTGAAGGACAAGCTGCTGCGCGCAGGGGTGGACCAGCACCTGTCATCATGGATCCTGGACTACCTCACGAACCGGCCTCAGTTTGTGAGAACCCGGGACTGTGTTTCCGACACGATCATCAGTAGCACGGGGGCCCCCCAGGGAACGGTGCTGGCTCCCTTCTTGTTCACTCTTTATACTGCGGACTTCTCACACAACACAACACATTGCCATCTACAGAAGTTCTCTGATGACTCTGCGATCGTTGGTCTCATCTCCAGCGGAGATGAAGCTGAGTACAGAGGGCTTATCCAGGACTTTGTGGACTGGTGCCATCGGAACTGCCTCCAGATCAACGCGAGGAAAACTAAGGAGCTGGTGGTGGACTGCCGCAGGCATGGGCAGCCCCTCACAGCACCAGTAAATATACAGGGAACAGACATCGAGATGGTGACATCCTACAAGTACCTGGGTATTCATCTGAACAATAAACTAGACTGGTCACACAATACTGACGCACTCTACAAGAAGGGACAGCGCAGGTTGTTCCTGCTGAGGAGACTCAGGTCTTTTGGTGTACAAGGGGCGCTGCTGAAGTCATTCTATGACACGGTGGTGGCATCAGCCATCACTTTTGGAGTGGTCTGCTGGGGCAGTGGCATTACTGCAGCCGATAGGAAGAGACTGAACAAACTGATTAAGAAAGCTAGCTCTGTCCTGGGGCAACGCCTTGATCCGATGGAGGAGATAGGAGAGAGAAGGACGGTGGCTAAACTGTCATCTCTGCTGGAGTCCGAGTTCCACCCTATGCAGGACATACTGGATGCACTGAGGAGCTCATTTAGCAGCAGACTACATCATCCCAGGTGCACAACCGAGAGGTTTCGTAGGTCCTTCCTACCAACGGCTGTCAGACTGTACAACCTAAGCAGGGCTGCTCGCAGAGATAGCAAAAAGACGTAACAAACTAATAGGTTTTTTTTTTTTTTTTTTTGTTTTTTTTGAATGCAAAAGATGCAATAGACTTACACAATGGTCCTCTCCGGCATACAACTAGGAACATACCGGTCGCTATGGAGGGTGAGAATATGTATGGGCACATAATCATACCATGTAGGATAACTAAATAGACGGTTATGCTGTTTCATCCCACCTAGCAACAATGCTCTGCACTGTGTGTGTTTATATATTTACATATTTATTCCATCTAGCTACAATGCTCTGCACTGGGTGTGTTTATATTTATATATCTATATATTTATTCCATCTAGCTACAATGCTCCGCACTGTGTTTTTATATATCTACATATTATTCCATCTAGCTACATTGCTCCGCACTGTGTGTGTTTATATACTTGCATATTTATTCCACCTAGCTGCAATGCTCCATACTGTGGGTGTTTATATATCTACATATTTATTCCATCTAGCTACAATGCTCTGCACTGTGTGTTCATATATTCATATATTTATTCCATCCAGCTACAATGCTCTGCACTGTGTGTCTGTGTGTGTGTGTGTGTATATATATATTTTATAGTAATATGTACATATGTATATTAGCTGCTCTTGCTTGCTTGTTTTTTCTTGCCTTCTGATTGTTGCTCTGAGTGTTGCTATCCCTGTGCTGTTGCAATCCTGGAATTTCCCCGTTGTGGGACTAATAAAGGCTTATCTTATCTTATCTTATCTTATCTTATAGCCGGGGGAAGTCAATAAGCTGACCGGTGCAGTTGCTGCACTGTGCCACTGGGGGCGCGTGACCCGTCCATTTAATCTGGGCAGTTAAAGGGTTAAATAAATACAAATATCAACAAGTCAATTAAATTGTCACTCCTAAATTATTCCTGAAATATTTGCCATTCTTATATATACAGACATGGACAAAATTATTGCTACCCCTCTGTTAATGAAAGAAAAACCCACAATGGTCACAGAAATAACTTGAATCTGACAAAAGTGGTAATAAATAAAAATTCTATGAAAATTAACCAGTGAAAATCAGACAATGCTTTTGAATTGTGGTTCAACAGAATTATTTTAAAAAACAAGCTCATGAAACAGGCCTGGACAAAAATGATGGTACCCCTAGAAAAGATTGAAAATAATGTGACCATAGGGACATGTTCAACCAAGACGTGTCCTCTAATTAACATCACAGGTGTCTACAAACTTTTAATCAGTCAGTCGGCCTATTTAAAGGGTGACAAGTAGTCACTGTGCTGTTTGTTGATATGGTGTGTACCACACTAAACATGGACCAGAGGAAGCAAAGGAGAGAGTTGTCTCAGGAGATTAGAAAGAAAATTTTAGACAAGCATGTTAAAGGTAAAGGCTATAAGACCATCTCCAAGCAGCATGATGTTCCTGTGACTACAGTTGCACATATTATTCAGAAATTTAAGATCCATGGGACTGTAGCCAACCTCCCTGGATGTGGCCGCAGGATGAGATGGATAATACAAATGGTAACAAAAGAGCCCAGAACAACCTCTAAGCACATTCATGGTGAACTTCAAGGTCAAGGTACATCAGTGTCAGATTGCACCATCCGTCGTTGTTTGAGCCAAAGTGGACTTCATGGGAGACGACCAAGGAGGACACCACTGTTGAAAACAAATCATAAAAAAGCCAGACTGGGATTTGCCAAATTGCATGTTAACAAGCCACAAAGCTTCTGGGAGAATGTCTTATGGACAGACGAGACAAAACTGGAACTTTTTGGCAAGGCACATCAGCTCTATGTTCACAGATGCAAAAATGAAGCATACCAAGAAAAGAACACTGTCCCTACTGTGAAACATGGAGGAGGTTCTGTTTTGTTCTAGGGCTGCTTTGCTGCATCTGGCGCAGGGTGTCTTGAATCTGTTCAGGGTACAATGAAATCTCAAGACTATCAAGGTATTCTAGAGAGAAATGTGCTGCCCAGTGTCAGACAGCTTGGTCTCAGTCGCAGGTCATGGGTCTTGCAACAGGATAATGACCCAAAACACACAGCTAAAAACACCCAAGAATGGCTAAGAGCCAAACATTGGACTATTCTAAAGTGGCCTTCTATGAACCCTGATCTAAATCCTATTGAACATCTGTGGAAGGAGCTGAAACATGCCGTCTGGAGAAGGCACCCTTCAAACCTGAGACAACTGGAGCAGTGAGGAGTGGGCCAAAATACCTGCTGAGAGGTGCAGAAGTCTCATTGACAGTTACAGAAGTTGTTTGATTGCAGTGATTGTCTCAAAAGGTTTTGCAACAAAATATTAAGTTAAGGGTACCATCATTTTTGTCCAGGCCTGTTTCATGAGTTTGTTTTTTAAAATAATTCTGTTGAACCACAATTCAAAAACATTGTCTGATTTTCATTAGTTAATTTTCATAGAATTTTTATTTATTACCACTTTTGTCAGATTCAAGTTTTTTCTGTGACCATTGTGGGTTTTTCTTTCATTAACAGAGGGGTACCAACAATATTGTCCACATCTGTGTATATACTGTAAGTTCAATGTATTTATTTAAGTTTCTATAGTATATGCAACTTTATATTAAGTGGCCATAATCAAATTTCAATACTTCCTATCAGAGAAGTGGCAAAAGGTTTGTGATCATATACCTAATTATTTGATGGAACTTAAATTCACACAAATTCTGGGTTGTCAATACAACTCCCATTAAAACTGCTCTTGCCCAGGATCAATGTCCCCACTAGTTATAAAAAGTTACAAATTTAAATTCAAACAGACCAGTTATTTTTATGTTTATGACTCTTCTTCTAAACCCAAAACTTTATCATAAACTTCAGCAGTTGCTTCTTTTTTGATTGACAAATTTTCTACAAGCACATTTTCAACCAGATTTGCCACCTTTCATTTCCTTTTTTAAAATAATAAATTAGCCTTTTTATCCTCGGTAAGTTTGAAACTTTATTTTTGCTAAATAAAGAGGCTTTTATTCTAGTAAATTTACATCTTTTTTCTTTTTCCTAAGAAATTCACAATTTTCTCCTCATATCTGCAACTGTTTCACTGGTGAATCTACAACTTCTTTCTTAGAAGTTTGCTGCTTTTCTTTCCTATGGTAAACTTGCAACGCTTTCATAAGTTTGCTATTTTAATTTATTAATTTGCTGGAGAAAAAAATCCATAGCAATTACAAGAAAAAGGTCAAATTTACAAAGACACATCTGCACCTTTCTTTCCTTCTTGGGGGGTGGGGTGAACCTCAGGAGCGCAACAAAAGCAAAGAAAGAAAAGAGGAAATCAATTCACAACAGCTCGACACAACAGGTCTATATTTACGGCTCAATATGATAAGCCAAGTGGGACTGTATGTAACCCTCATTCAGTCACAACATAAAGATGCTCCAGCTCTACTTTCGGCCGTGGGTGGGGTAGGGGGGAATCAAAATCTTTAAGTACGGGATGGAGAAGATATCTTGTATAGCAAACTAAACCATTGACGGTCTAACTGAAAAGAGACCCGTGTCCGAACCACAGGTGATCCTTACCAGATGCACATAGAACAGTATTGGAAGAGTACACGAAGTGATGGAAGTCCTGACCATGTTCAAAATGAGACAGCATGTGGAGGAAAAGTGAATGAGAATTTGGTTCATCAGCAATTTGTAAGATAAGGTGAATGTTCAATCCCAAATCCTCACAGTACTTAACAAAAAGAAAAAAAAAGGAACCCTCATAGGGTGAGCGGTGGGGGTACCAGGCCAGGTAGGCTGAAACAAGCTCTTTACCGCCCCCCCCCCCCGAGTCCAAAACTACACACAGTCATATGGGACCAACCACAGTCCAGAGCCACAAAAAACAAGAACATGGCAGGTCTTCATGGGTCTTCATGTTCACAAGAACATGGTGGTCTTCCTTTGTCCCAGGACCACCGGACTAGAGAACAAGATGGATCCGGGGGCCTACCCATGTCCAAGTGTCCCCAGATCACAGTACATGGTGGGTCTGGTGGCCTACCAAAGTCCCTAGGCCACCAGACTACAAAACAAGGAGGGTGAGGGGCGCTGATTTCAGGGCACAGTAATAAAGGAGTTCCCAAGTCTAAGAACTGCAACCAGGAGTCTTTTCATCCTGGAGGCAATACTACTGGGGCTTTCAGTTCAGAAACAGGCACCGGCGGCACACTGACCTCAAAAGCAGTGGGTAGAGACCCCCCAGCCTCTGAAACGGTTGGTGGAGTGAACTGCTTGGATGGCCCAGGCGGAGCAGACTGGTCGGCCACTGGAATGATGGGTGGAGCGGGCTGCTCGACCTCTAGGACGATGGGTGGAGTGGACTGCTTGCCCTCAGGAACTGCGACGGGTGGAGCAGACAGCTCGCCCTCAGGAACTGTGACCGGTGGAGTGGACTGCTCGCCCTCAGGAACTGCAATGGGTGGAGCGGACTACTCGCCCTCAGGAACTGTGACGGGTGGAGTGGACAGCTTGCCCTCGGGAATTGCGATGGGTGGAGCGGACTGCTCGGTCTCAGGAAGTGCAACAAGTGAAGCAGACTACTTGCCCTGATGAACTGTGATGGGTGGAGTGGACTGCTCACCCTCAGGAACTGCAACGGGTGGAGCGGACTGCTCACCCTCAGAAACAGCGACGGGTGGAGCAAGACTGCTCGCCCTCAGGAACTGCAATGAGTGGAGCGGACTGCTCACCCTCAGGAACAGCGACGGGTGGAGCATGGTCCTCCTGCGGCTCCATCCTCGACACAGCCACCTGCCGAAACTCCTGGTCTCCTGCTGCCGGGATGACCACCTCAGGATGCGTAGCTGAGCGTGCCCCTCCAGCTGGGTAGGAACAGGAGCGTGCACCTCGGGCTGAGCAGGAACTGGGTGAGGAGACGTGCATAATAGGGCCAGGGAACATCTCACAGACGGCATTGGGTCCCGCGATGCTGACACCAGGGGATGTTCTGTCATCAACACAGGTCTCGGTGTACCGGGGGTGCTCCTCTCCCATCTAGGATGTAGGTGCGGGCTGGAACTGGAGCTGGGGAGTGACGTGAAGCTGGTATTGGAGCTGGGGCAGCTGGTTGATCTGATGCCAAGTGGTTCCAACCTGGCAGTGACACATGCTTGGGGAGAAGCCAGGGTTTATAGTCCAGCATAAGCTCCTTCTGAGCAAGCACAGCCTGCCAGTGCTCCTCCTGTTCCTCCTCATCACCCCCACACAGGGGTACCAATACCGCAGCCCTAATCCGGCTAACTACTGGGTCCTCCGGAACTGCAGGCTCCTCCTAGACCAGCCGATTGCCCCCCAGTTTGGCCAAACCCTCGAAGAAAACAGAAGGCAACACAGGAGATGCAGGTAGAAGAGAGAAGGATGGAAGTGGCAGCAGAGTGAATGGCAGAGTGAGGTGGAGAGAGCTCAGCAGCGGCAGGTGGCTGCGGCTCAATCTCCCCGCCGGAAACCAGAAAAGTCCCTTCATTACTGGACATTGAAAAATGAATGGGTACTTGCCAGTGCTCCCGCTCAGCTGCTGCTGATGATACAGACGACTCCCTCTAGGTGGCTCCAGAGATCGTCTGGCGGAGAGCTATGTGAGCTGGAGCCGGAGGCGAGATGGAGGGGGGAGCAGCACCAACACTTGCCGCACTTCTCCAGTGAGGTCCAAGGTGGCGAGACAGACCGTGAAGCCCCGCAGATGTGGAGCTCCTGCACCCACGGGAACACCCTCAGATATGGGGTGCACTCCAGCTCTAGTGCTGGTGCTGTCCACAGCCAAGCCACCTCCTCTGGGATGGTGGAGCCGCTGGCCGCTGTGACCAACTCCTTTAGGTGGTTCAGGGTCTTTAATTCCATCTGAGTCAGCAGCACAATCCCATCCATAGCAGCAAACAAAACAATTTGTTGGGTCCAAACTGGCAGTGTCCTTCTGTCAAGATTGGCCCCTCCAGGGTGGAATTCAGAACCTAAACACAGAACTGTAGTTTGCAGATTTATTAACAGAAACCAGAGACTCTGCTCGTGGGCTGAAAAACACAGAAAGCTGACGTGGAAACAAAGTAGTAATCCCAGACGGGGTGCAGAGTTTGTGGTTGTAATGCAAGGACACCGCTGGGATTAGTGCCCTCAGCCAACATATATTAGCCCCTTTTTCACTAGTACCTACTCAGCCCAACTTGCCTCAACTCTACTCGACTCGGCTTGACACAGTGTGACTGGTTTTCCCATTTCAACCGAGTACCACCTCAAGTGGGTGCGGCTGGATTCATTACAGGAAGACGGCTCCTTATCCCGTTATGTTATTTACATGCTGACGTTTTGATAAATAACGTAAAAGATGCTTAAAATCACAAAACACTCACCATCTTCCCCATGAGCAGCCATCAGCTCGGAGACCTCCTGGTATACTTCTTCATTTCGGCTCACTCCGCCGCAGCAGGGCCGACGGGGCTGAAAAGTTCATAGGTTGAAAAATTCATAGTTATCAAATTTGACCAAATGTAATTTATTTTTCAAGCGCAGGGATCCAAGTGCTGCAACACTGATGGAAGAACTATGCGCACCGATGGGGAGACTGGTGAAAAATAAACGCATTTGGTCAAATTTTACCACTTTATATGAACTTTTCAGCCCCGGCACCGGCAGAGCGTTCCAAAGTGCAATACCAGGAGGTATCTGAGCTGATGGCTGCTCACGGGGAAGATGGTGAGTGTTTTGTGACGGTGTTGATTTGTGTGTGGCCATTTATTTCATTGATTATCACAGAAATAATAAAAACTCGTGGCCAAATTTACAAATGGCGGTTTTGAATCTTGTGAAGACATCACTCTCATCCACTGACGTTACGCCCTAGCCAGTCAGAGGCCTGCAATCCGTTGACATCACATTTTCAGCTCGACTCAGCACGGTTGGAACCTCATTGAAGTAGGTCCCAAAAAAGTACCTGGTACCAGGTACTAATGGAAAACCCTACAAACAGAGTAGAGTTGAGACAAACAGGGCTGAGTAGGTACTAGTGGAAAAGGGGCTATAGAGGAGACAGTGATTAGAGAAACAAGGAGCAGCTGTGGTAAATTAGCAGGACAAAACCAGCAAGAGAGGAACAGAAATAAGCTGAGAACAAAATCACAGTAAACACAAACACAAAATGAAGGGCAAGACAGAATGACAGTGACCAAAAACATAACTAAGGCTGAGTACAACTGAGGGCAATAAAAAACATACTAATGAACATAATGGGTCCAAACAAGAACATACAGCGTGGACAGGGTCTGACCCAGTCCAGACCACGACAAGGTGGAGCAGGTGGAGAGAAGAGGAATGAAAGTCAGTGGAAGCAAGAAGTAGAGGTAGTGAAGGTAGAAGAGTTTAAATACCTGGGGTCAACTGTCCAAAGCAATGGAAAATGCATAAGAGAGGAGAAGAAGAGAGTGCAGGTAGGGTGGAGTGGACAGAGACGAGCGTCAGGGGTGATTTGTCTCAGAAAGATATCAGCTAGAGCATAAGAAAAGATTTACAAGATGGTAGCGAGACCTGCTACGATGTATGATTTGGAAATAGTGGCACTGACAAAAAATGGTAAATGGTAAATGGCACTCATTTATATAGCGCTTTTATTCTCATCTCTTGATGACCAAAGCGCTTTACAGATGCTGCTATTCACCCATTCACACACACATTCACACACTGATGGTGGCATCAGTGTGTGATGAGAAAGACAGGAGATGGAGTTGGCAGAGTTGAAGATGCTAAGATTCTCACTGGGAATGACAAGGAGGGACAGGATTAGAAATGAGTATATCAGCGGGACTGCTCAGGTTGAGTGTTTTCTTTAACCTTTATTTATACGGGGTAGTTCCATTGAGAAGCAACCTCTCTTTTTCAAGGACACCCTGTTCACATTCACACAGTTAAACAGGAAGCTGCCCAGTACAACCACAGACTGACCTATGGCCACTGAGCAGCTCCACTAGAGCAGTTGTGCTTAAGGGCACCACAGTGGGGTGAAGGATGGTGGGGCAAACATTGCTATGTTATCTGTCCCATCTAGGTCTTATCCTGCCGGTCCAGGGATCGAACCCACGGCCCTCTGCTCACCAGTCCACATCCCTAACCATTAGCCCACCACTACCCACAAAGTAAGACAAAGTAAGAGAGGCAAGACTGAGATGGTTTGGGCATGTGAAGAGGAGGGATAGTAGATATATTGGACAAAGGATGTTGAAGATGGAGTTGCCAGGTAGGAGGAGAAGAGGAAGACCACAAAGAAGATTCATGGATGTGGTGAAAGAGGACATGGAGAGGGCTGGTGTTACAGAGGAAGATGAAAGGTTCGGATGATGGAGGCAGATGATCTGCTGTGGAGACCCCTAAAGGGAGCAGCCGAAAGAAGAAGAAGGTCGGCTCAGGATGATAAATCCAACTTCGACTCATCCATTTTTCATCAGCTCCTCCAAAGCTGATGCTTTTCGGGGTTAGCTGTTAGCGGCTAACAGTGGTTTAACCTTGGTCCATTTCCATGTTAGTTTCTACACATTTTGCCCACTTCTTCTTGGCATCTTGAGATAAAACAAAAACTCTATCACCACATACAGTCATGTGAAAAAATTTGGACACCCCTTTAAATATTCAGTTCTTTCAGAGCTGCGTGGAGGAACCTGATCAGACCTAAATGAAACCTAAACAGTCATTGTCGCCCCCGACAGACTGCTATGATGATGATGATGATGACGATGTACCTTGTTTTTGTTTATATTTGCATTTTTTTAACATTTATTTTAGCCGTTTTAAGTGGGAATGAATGTGGGGGTGTCCTAATTTATTCCTCACTATTTGTTCAGAATTACATTTTACAGAAAATTTGAAAAAGTCTTTAATTCATTTTTAATTGTTTAGTTGTATTACATGAATCTCCCAGTATTTTTAACATTGATATTCAATATCCATATGTCCAAATATGTTAAAAAAAACACAGGCTTATACAGGATGTCCTAGTTTTTTCACATGACTGTAGGCATTCTGAGAGGCTGACTGGGATGATAGACTCATGGGTGTTTAGATCTTGAGGCCTGTCTGTTGCCAAACAGCACTTCCTTATGGAGAAGAAGGAACAGCATAGTCTGTGTATAGTGGTGTGAAAAAGTGTTTGCCCTCTTCCTGATTTCTCATGTTTTTGTATGGCTGTCCCACTTAAATTTTTCAGATCATCAAACAAATTTAAATATTAGACAAAGATAACACAAGTAAACACAAAATGCAGTTTTTAAATGAAGGTGTTTATTATTAAGGGTAAAAAAAATCCACACCTACATAGCCCTGTGTGAAAAAATGATTGCTCTCACTGGTAAAACATAAATTAACTGTGGTTTATCACATCTTTGGAAAGGTGAGTTCAATTTCTCTAGCCACACCCAGGCCTGATTACTGCCATGCCTGTTCTCAATCAAGAAATCACTTAATATAGAACCTGTTTGACAAAGTAAACCAAAAGATTCTCAAAAGCTAGACATCATGATGCAATCCTAAGAAATTCGGGAACAAATGAGAAACAAAGTAACTGAGATGTATCAGTCTGAAAAAGGTTATAAAGCCATTTCTAAAGCTTTGGGACTCCAGCGAACCACAGAGAGAGCCATTATCCACAAATGGTGAGTGGTCGGCTGACCAAAATTAGCCCAAGAGCTCAGCAACAACTCATCCAAGAGGTCACAAGAGACCCCACAACAACATCCAAAGAACTGCAGGCCTCACTTATCTCAGTTAAGGTCAGTGCTCATGACTCCACCATAAGAAAGAGACTGGCCAAAAATGGCCTGCATGGCAGAGTTCCAAGACAAAAATCACTGCTGAGCAAAAAGAACATAAAGGCTCGTTTCAGTTTTGCCAGAAAACAGCTTGATGATCTCCAGGACTTTTGAGAAAATACTCTGTGGACTGATGACACAAAACTTGAACTTTTTGGAAGGTGTGTGTCCCATTACATCTGGCATAAAAGTAACACAGCATTTCAGAAAAGGAACATCATACCAGCAGTAAAATATGGTGGTGGTAGTGTGATGGTCTGGGGCTGTTTTGCTGCTTCAGGACGTGGAAGACTTGCTGTGGTAAATGGAACCATGAATTCTTCTGTCTACCAAAAAATCCTGAAGGAGAATGTCCGGCCATCTGTTCATGACCTCAAGCTGAAGCACACTTGGGTTCTGCAGCAGGACAATGATCCAAAACACACCAGCAAGTCCACCTCTGAATGGCTTCAGAAAAACAAAATGAAGACTTTGGAGCGGCCTAGTCAAAGTCCTGACCTGAATCCGACTGAGACACTGTGACATGACCTTAAAAAGGCGGTTCATGCTCGAAAACCCTCCAGTGTGGCTGAATTACAACAATTCTGCAAAGATGAGTGAGCCAAAATTCCTCCACAGCACTGCAAACTCATTACCAGTTATTGCAAATGCTTGATTGCAGTTGTTGCTGCTAAGGGTGGCCCAACCAGTTATTAGGTTTAGGGGGCAATCACTTTTTCACACAGGGCCATGTAGGTTTGGATTTTTTCCCCCCGTAATAATAAACACCTTCATTTAAAAACTGCATTTTGTGTTTACTTGTGCTATCTTTGTCTAATATTTAAATTTGTTTGATGATCTGAAACATTAAAGTGTGACAAACATACAAAAAAAAAAGAGAAATCAGGAAGGGGGCAAACACTTTTTCACACAACTGTATGTTCATTTTCAAACATCCAGGCGTCAGATGAACTTTCAAAGGGAGTTTTATTTAAAAACACTGAACTAAAAACTAATTAAAATTCAAGACATTTCAGTGTTCATCTGAACACCATCATCAGTTGTAAGACTGCAGCAGGAAGTATCTCTGGCCAATAAACAACCAACAAGAAGGTCACCTCCTTTTAAAAGGAACAGTGTACACCATGGTAAGTAAACGTTAACATTATAATAAATACACACTAGTTACTGTAGACTAACTAACAATAACTATATACAAAGGGGAGTGATATGGGTATTATGCCTGGTCTAACAGGCCTTATTGCCCAGTCATTTTGTTGGTTGTGTGGTAAATATCAACATTATTAAATCAACTTTGTTAGCCTGTATTATCTCACCATCGCATCAAGATTTCCTTTCATTACGCCTTGCATGCTTGTAACACATATACTTTACTGCAACTTTAAACTAGAATATACAGTATTTCATGTCATATGAAACAAAATGGGTAGCAAGACTTGAAAGTGACATTTTGAGCTGTTGGTGGTTTACGGCGGCAGTGATATCACACAGTGGTCGTCGTCGCTCATTAAAAATGGGATGATGCTGTAGGGTGGAGGGTCACATTACAGGGTCTGGGGATTGTGTGGCTCCATCACTTTTAAATTGACAACACAAGTTGCCTAGATCTATAATTATACTTCTCTTATATGTCGTTACATTGGGTAATGATGGCGGAAACTTGAAGGCTTCACTGGGTTAGTTTTAATGAGTCCCCTTTCTTTAAAGACCACAAAATGCCACCAATTTAAGTCCTGCCAATGCTCCCCTGTTTCTCAGTTGAGAAACACCCGTGGAGACGTTGGGGGGGGGGGGGGGGTTGTTGTTGACCGGCAGTGTCAGCAGTTAAGAAGCCAGCGTGATTCTGCTCATTCTCCGTGGCAGGGATCAGATTAGAATTCATGAAGTAAAAGTTTTCTGGCATGAGATGATGGCGGTGTCACTCAGTGCTTTAATTAAAACAAGAATAGTCTCTCCTGCAGAAGTGCCGTGTGATTTTAATTTTTCTTTTTAAAGAAACACAGTTGACTTAACAATTCAAAGCTTTTGCTTCATTCCTAAGACAGTAATTAACGTGTGGAACTGGTAGAGGAAATATGAAGGATTTTCTGGCAGAGCTTCAAAGAAAAAAAAAAGATAATGAGTGAATGATACACCAGTGACATTTGTGACCCTTAAAGATGTTTTTTGGGGGGTTCATAGGATTTAATTTTATTTAGAATTTCACATCTAATCACTACATTATTATGTTTTGCAGTAAAATCCACAAAAAAACTTTTGAAAACCCAGCAAACTTTACTGCTGCCAAAACCTTCAGTCAGATATTCAGTGCAGCACTTTGTAACTTTCCTGGTCCTGCTTGAGTCGCTGAAAATAATAATCATAATAATAATGCATCAGATTTATATAGGGCTTTTCACAGACACTCAAAAACGCTTTACAATGGATACATTATTCATTCACTCCACAGACAATGGTAGTGGTAAGCTACTGCTGTAGCCACAGCTGCCCTGGGGCAGACTGACGGAAACGTGGCTGCCCATCTGTGCCAGCAGCGTCTCCAACCACTACTGAACATTTATACACATTCATGCCCAGTGTCATGGACACTGGAGGCAAGGTGGGTAAAGTGTCTTGCCCAGGGACACAGCAGCAGGATGTCTGGGGAGAGCGGGATTCAAACCACCAACCCTCCAGTTATTGGATGACCCACTCTACCTCCTGAGCCACTGCCACCCAAAGTGGAGCCCATTCACAAAGACTGAAACAGGCTTTTACAGCCTGATGGTGTGTTCCTCTTCTTTCCATGGTCCGTAGCCAGTTAAATGTCCTATAAAAGCAGTCCTGAAACCAAGATGAATTCCCCCTGAAAAAGCTAGCAACTAGCTAGCTCCAGTGCTAGTGGTTGCAAAATCAATCTGAGGACCAGCTCTTCAGAAATTGGAGTGAATCATTAAAATGTTGGAGGTGCATACATCTGTTTATGTAATGTTTTGACCACATTAAATAATCCTTCTGAACAAACGGTGGGAGGATTTTGACTTTAGGAATGCCATTGTGAGCTCGGGTCGGAAGAGGTTCAAACTTAACGGTCCCGAAGTTCTTGTTTAGCACACCCCAATTTGTGTTACTCTGAGGTTTAGGAATGCACAGTGAGTCCCAACAGGGTGTTTTGTTATTTGGTGGCTAAAATCATGCCCTGTTATTGGCTAATGGGACTCAGGCTGTAACTTGTCTCCTTGGTAGTCTTCTAGCACAACTTCTGAATCTACGTATGTCCAGAATGTGTAAGGGGCACCTGCACATTATTAGACTACACCACTTAAGTAGCGCTTGATTATACACTACTGACTTTATACTTGGTTTTTGCTGGTCAAAAGCACAGTGCCAGAAAACAGCACCAACTCAGATGCAGCCCTTTTAAAAGACACCACTCCAAATATAGTGTGCACAAAATCCATTCTTGTTTTGGATGACAAGGGCATAAAGCATGAAAATGAGCAATGAGCAACCAGGAATTATCAAAACCACTGGTGGTAGGTGAAAAATGTGCTACAAATGTGCACTTTAGGGCATCATAATATGGTCCAAAATATTTAAACTTTTACATTTCTGTAAAATGTAGATTTTATAATCAATGGAAGCATTAAGGTGACAATATAATGGAACACAGCTTCGTAGAAGATGAACACACAACATGGTGTCATCTGCATAAAATGACATTTACATGTTAATTAACTGGAAATTTTGCTGAATTCAAGCACAGTGAGCAATTGTATTAAACTAATTGTAAAGGATGTTTAATAATTGAAAATTCAAAGCATATATTTCCACATTCTTATAGTTTATCCGAGGCTTATAGAACAAATATTTTGTCATTAGATTTCCTCTTATGCCTGAATTAAATACTTTCTTTGATTCCAATGTCGTTGGTGTAAAAACACACAGTGAGACTCAGTGAAGAAGCTAAATTGGTCCAAAGTAAACAGCGTCTTTTCTTGTCTTAATTACAAGTTTGAAATTTTTGAGAGTTTTTCTGATAGAACAAAAAGTGAAACACAAAAGATTTTCTGTCAAGGATTGTTTCTGAAGATGTGCAGCCCATCTCGGATTATTGTCACACACAAAGAGGACCACCAGCTTTAAACTGTTCAGTTAAATCTTTCAAAAAAATCCTTCCATGTAATCCACCACCTGGGATCTTTATTTCTATGTAAATTGCCAACAGCAGTTTTTAACCAATAACAAGTTTCTCCTTAATAATACTGTTAAAAATGTAACACTTTAGTGTATTATTTTCTCTGATTTACTTTAGTCGTCTTAAATGCTCATTTGGACGTAATTGCATTCTTTCACTGTGGGATTACGTTCCCTTTCTGAGGCTGAATTGATTTCCAGCCGTAACACCTGTTCATCCATCCACGGCTGTTCAGCAGGAAAAAAAAAAAAAAAACTGATTTGATTTGCTGCTGCATCACACCATGATTGGATGCCGAGTGAGTAAAAGGGGGGAAAAAATCTGTTTATCCACCAAGTTAAGCGGACTGGCAGGTGTTGGGGCTGCCAGAAAGGATTTTGATTTTCACTGTGACGGATGTTGCACTTGAAGCTTGAGTGGAATGATTGGTTGGTGAATTATTTCATTTGCAGGCTCAGTTGGTGTCCAAGTGAATTGCGTTGTTGAAAAATATCACAAACTGACCCCAGGGTGTCCTCATTCACAGCTACGCCGACTGGGTCCTTTTTTGGGGGAGTAATTTCTGAGGATATTTGGGTAAACATCTCATTTCATGCGGCAAATTTACTGTCCAGACACAGAAGAGTCAGACATTGTTCAGAAATTAGGGATGAGCCGATACCACTTTTTCAAGACTGATACCAATACCGATACTGTGACTCTGAGTATCGGTCGATATCGATCCAAACCTGATACCGTC
Source organism: Pholidichthys leucotaenia (assembly GCA_020510985.1). NCBI lineage: Eukaryota > Metazoa > Chordata > Actinopteri > Cichliformes > Pholidichthyidae > Pholidichthys > Pholidichthys leucotaenia. The sequence goes on along the minus strand of CM035839.1, from coordinate 27,820,392 downwards.
TCTCTTATTTAAAACAACAGTACAGAACATACTTTGGTAATGACTGGTTGCATTTTGCATACATATAAAACCATAATTTTTAAAAGTCAAAGAATATATTACAAATTTTATTCAGTTCAGCAACACTGCTGCTTTTTTAATTTTAAACTTTGCAATATTGGCAGCATTTCACTGGTCAGCACCATGTAAACATGCATTCTGAAGTTTTAAGTGCCAAGTTTATTGCAAAACTTTAAAGCTGAGTGTTTAAGTAAAGTAGTTCAGATGAAATTCAGTGTCACTGTGCACAAGGTAAAAAATGCTGTAGATCTGAAAATAAAAGAACTAACCCTTTAAGTTGTATTTTTGTCATCCATTATTATTATTATTATTATTATTATTATTATTGTTATTATCATTATCATCATCATCATCATAAATATTCCCCTGGTGCTCAGTTTATCTAGTATTTTATTCTCTGTCCATAGTTTTTAGATTTGCTCTTATTTTGATGTCATCCCTGTTTCATTTCATGTAGCCCTGTAAGTCCTTGTTAGTCCAGCTTCCAGTTCACCGGTTATAATTTGCTATTTATGTTTCTGTCACCTACCTCTCATCAGCTGTAATTGTCCATCTAAAGGTAAGCCCAAGTTATGTCTTCATTCCTACTCCTTTGGTTTTTATTTTCAGGTTCCTTCTTTTAGTTTCCCTTTTAGCGTATTCCAGCAGTAAAAGAGCGGCCGCTGCTGCACGACACACTTGGTTCTGCTCGGTTCTTGACAGAATTCAGCATACTTTTTTGCTGCTGTGATACTTTTGCAAGTGTTTTATCAAGTTGGTGGTGTAAAATTGTAAATGCTGGTACTACACAGCAACATACTGAGCCGAGTCCAACAGATAGGCTCCAGTGATGTGACGCTCGTGGCTGAGAACAGGATCGCGCCTTCATTTTAGTATTATTACTGTATCAGATCGGTAAATTACTTTTATTCCTTACTGATACCGAGCCAGCCATTTTGCCTGGATCGAACCCAGTACTGATACGGCAGATCGGATCGGCTCATTCCTATCAGAAATACCCATGTACTGTTCTGTTTCCGGAAACAATCAGCCGAAGCCTTTCTGGCTATAAAGCAGACTACACAAATGCTACAGTTGGCCTCAGCTACTTGAGGACCAGGAAGCTACAAGTTCAACCTCAACATTTTTAATTTATTTTTTTTTTTGGGGGGGGGGGGGGAGTCATCACTACCCCCAGTTACCTTCAACTATTTTTTCCCTTACAAATTTACAGCTTCTTTGTCTTAAACAGCAACATTGTTTCTCATAAATTTATAACATTTTTCTTGCAGATTTGCTACTTTTTTAACTTGCAAATATGAACATTTTTCTTGTAAATTTGCAACTTTTTTCCTCATAAATATGACTTTTTTTCTCATAAATTTGCAACTTTTTTTCTCAAAAATGTGATACATTTTGTTGTAATTTTGCAACACTTTCTTATAAATTAGCAACATTTTTCATGTAAATTTGTATATTTTTAGCTCATTCCAGTGAAGCCAAAAGGAGCTAATGCAATGGCGCAGCATCCGCCTGTCTGTCCATCTGATCACATTTCACAGGAATCGCTGTTCCTCCTAGGCATTTTCCCCCAGTGGCGATAACACTCACTCAAGGGCACTCAGAGAGTGCATACCTCCATCTTATCTCGCAATGTTAAAGAAAGGGACAAAAGTGATCCAGGTTCTGCATCCTGACCTGGATCACCTCCAAAATCTATTGGGTTCATCTGTAGCCCAAGGACCAGCTCTGGTGAACATTTCATCAAAATCTGTCCAGATGTTTTTTGCATGATTCTGCTAACACACAAACAAACAAACAAACAAACAAACATTAAAACATAAACACCTTGGCAGAGGTAATGATTCCAGGTTGTGCTCAAGATCAGGAAATCTGGGCATTTACAGCCGTGGACAAAATTGTTGGTACCCCTCTGTTAATGAAAGAAAAACCCACAATGGTCACAGAAATAACTTGAATCTGACAAAAGTGGTAATAAATAAAAATTCTATGAAAATTAGCCAATGAAAATCAGACAATGCTTTTGAATTGTGGTTCAACAGAATTATTTTAAAAAACAAACACATGAAACAGGCCTGGACAAAAACGATGGTACCCCTAGAAAAGATTGAAAATAATGTGACCATAGGGACATGCTCAACCAAGATGTGTCCTCTAATTAACATCACAGGTGTCTACAAACTTGTAATCAGTCAGTCGGTCTATTTAAAGGGTGACAAGTAGTCACTGTGCTGTTTGGTGACATGGTGTGTACCACACTAAACATGGACCAGAGGAAGCAAAGGAGAGAGTTGTCTCAGGAGATTAGAAAGAAAATTTTAGACAAGCATGTTAAAGGTAAAGGCTATAAGACCATCTCCAAGCAGCTTGATGTTCCTGTGACTACAGTTGCACATATTATTCAGAAATTTAAGCTCCATGGGACTGTAGACAACCTCCCTGGACGTGGCCGCAGGAGGAAACTTGATGAAAATTGGAAGAGATGGATAATACGGATGCTAACAAAAGAGCCCAGAACAACCTCTAAACACATTCATGGTGAACTCCAAGGTCAAGGTACATCAGTGTCAGAATGCACCATCCTTCGTTGTTTGAGCCAAAGTGGACTTCATGGGAGATGACCAATGAGGACACCACTGTTGAAAACAAATCATAAAAAAGTCAGAACGGAATTTGCCAAACTGCATGTTGACAAGCCACAAAGCTTCTGGGAGGATGTCCTATGGACAGACGAGACAAAACTGGAACTTTTGGCAAGGCGCATCAGTTCTATGTTCACAGACGCAAAAATGAAGCATACCAAGAAAAGAACACTGTCCCTACTGTGAAACATGGAGGAGGTTCTGTTATGTTGTGGGGCTGCTTTGCTGCATCTGGCACGGGGTGTCTTGAATCTATGTAGGGTACAATGAAATCTCAAGACTATCAAGGTATTCTAGAGAGAAATGTGCTGCCCAGTGTCAGACAGCTTGGTCTCAGTCGCAGGTCATGGGTCTTGCAACAGGATAATGACCCAAAACACACAGCTAAAAACACCCAAGAATGGCTAAAAGCAAAACATTGGACTATTCTAAAGTGGCCTTCTATGAGCCCTGATCTAAATCCTATTGAACATCTGTGGAAGGAGCTGAAACATACCGTCTGGAGAAGGCACCCTTCAAACCTGAGACAACTGGAGCAGTTTGCTCATGAGGAGTGGGCCAAAATACCTGCTGAGAGGTGCAGAAGCCTCATTGACAGTTACAAAAATCGTTTGATTGCAGTGATTGCCTCAAAAGGTTGTGCAACAAAATATTAAGTTAAAGGTACCATCATTTTTGTCCAGGCCTGTTTCATGAGTTTGTTTTTTAAAATAATTATGTTGAACCACAATTCAAAAGCATTGTCTGATTTTCATTGGTTAATTTTCATAGAATTTTTATTTATTACCACTTTTGTCAGATTCAAGTTATTTCTTTTTTTTTTTTTTTTTGTTACTTATTTGTACCCGTAGGTAGATTTGTTTCGCAGTCTGGTGACAAGCCACCAGCTCCCGGTCGCTGCGTGCGTGAGCGCCCCGTATCCCTAGCCTGCATGTTTTTGGTATGCGGGAGGAAACCAGAGAAATCCCGGAGTAAACCCATGCAACACGGGGAGAACATGCAAACTCCACACAGATCACTGTTGGCCGGGGGCTGGGACCGAACCCACGATCACACGATCCCCGCGATCCCCCGGCCGAGGGTAAAACTGTGCTGCCACAGTGCTAACCACTGTTCCACCGTGACCATTGTGGGTTTTTCTTTCATTAACAGAGGGGTACCAACAATTTTGTCCATGTCTGTATGTCAGTGACAGAGTAGCAAATTCCTGCCCGGCAAAAATCACACCGAGAGTGCTCAGATCTCCTGACCATTGACCTTGACCTTAACCCCAGCCCACATGCAGACCATCAAGGATGTGCTTAAAGTCAAAGTCAATGGCCTAGGAGGAGTAATGTTTTTTTTTGTGAAATCATAAATGCCCATATCTCCTGACCTTGGACAATGGCCCTAAACTTGACCTCAACCTTGATGCAGACCTGCCTGGGGTTCACTGTGAGTGAGTTTGGTGAGAATCAAGGTAATTACCTAGGAGGAGCAGGGATTTTTCCAAAATCGTTTAAGTACCCAGATCTCCTGACCTTTGACCTTGACCTTGAGCACAATGTGGATGGAGACTCTCCTGAGGACCTTTGTGAGTGAGTCTGGTGAGCAAATCTGAGAAAAATGAGAAATGTAGATGATGGATGCCACATCACTGCATTAGTTCCTTAAACCACTACTGCTCCTAGGGAGCTGCCTCAATGCTCACCAAATTCACAGTGGTCCTCAGGTGGGTCTGTATACAAGGTCAAGGTCAAGGGTATTTTTTTCTTAAATCACATTTAAGAAAAAGCAATACTCCCTCTAGGCAATTGTCCTAATTCTCAACAAATCCATGCCCAGTGATCCTCAGGCTGGTCTGCACCCAGGTTGAGCTGAAGATCAAGGTCATTGTCAAAGGTCAGGAGATCTCTGTATTTACTCTCTGATGTTACGAAAACCCTGACTCGTCCTAGGCAACTGCCCCAATGTTTGGCAAACTCATGCACAGTTACCCTCAACAGGGTCTATAGCTAGGCTGTGGTCAAAGTCAAAGGTCAGGAGATGTGAGCACTCTCAGGGTGATTTCATCAGGCCAAAATGAGCTACTGTGTCACTGACAGTTTGGTTTAAAATGTTTTTCATCGGAAGGGGAGTGATCCCCCCCATTTTAATGAGTTTGAACTCATTACCATCAGCTATTACCAAAACAGGGGCACCCAAACTCCATCTTCCATACAACCCCCCATAAAGCTTGAAGGGGCCCTGGTGATCAGATATTTAAGGTGACATTCCTCAGAATAATGATCTCCCTGGGCAACAACAGGCTGGCTAAATTGTATGATGCTAAAGAAAAAAAAATACCTTGTGCCACTAATTATGTTAGCTGTGGCAAGAGGTCAGTAAAATGCGTGGCTGTGAAAAGAGCATCCCAGAGAGGCCAGGCTGGATCCCTCCGCTATGAGACCAAGGCACCAAACCCTCACAGACTTAATAGACACCTTTTTATGTCACCTGTGTGGCGTGTGACACCACAGGGGGCTCGTAGAGGTATTAATGGGGACTGGGCCGAGGCATGTCGCATGACGTCACCATGGCAATGCCAAACATGTTTTTGTGCTGTCGGTTTTGGACCTTTTTCACAGGTACCGCCAACACATTGCCATCTGGGGGCTTCAATTAGTGACTCTCTGGCAGGTGTCCGGTTATTTGGGCATTTGTGCTGTAGTGTGGAGATATAGACTGATGGGGGATAAGGCACCCATTTGACAGACTGAGGGTGGAGTTGTTAGGAGGGGGGTCGAGCGACAGTGGCATAAATCACCATCCAGCATGTTCATGTGGGCCCCACAATATGTTAAACTGGGTTTTCTTATGGGTCCCATGTGGGTTTGTCAGCGGGTTCCATGTTGGCCCCATCGTGCTTGCCCACATGGACTTTACCTGTGGTACAGGTGAGCTCACCCGGTTTAAACCCATCTGGGCCCCATATGGGTTTTAAGAAAGTTTCAGTAACATTGGCACCATAAGCAAAATTATGAGAAAAAAGACACAAATTTATGAGAAAACAATTTATGAGAAGTCACAAATTTACAAAAAAATAAATAAATAGCAAATTTATGAGGAAAAAAGTCACAAGTTTATGTGAAAAAATATGAAAATGCAAATAGCATTTTGCAATCATGCAATGTAAAATTGCTTGAAAAGAGTTACAAACTTACAACAAAAATTTAGAAAATTTACAAGAAAAAAAATCACAAATTTATGCAGAAAAATTTAGAAAAAGTTGAAAAAAGTAGAATAGATTTGACCAACCGCCCTCCCCCCTGACTGCACAACAACCACTGCTGCCTCTAAAGAAATCAAGTCCTGCTGCCCACTCCCCACTCCACCAACACCCCCCCACTCCCAACACACAGCCCCCCATCCTGACCCTGACCAGGACCCAGGTGAGGACGGAGCTGAGGAAGATCAAGGCGAGGAAGGCGCCGGGACCGGACGGCATCAGCGCAAAGCTCCTCAAGTCCTGTGCAGACCAGCTGTGTGGGATTGTGACGTATATCTTCAACATGAGCCTGAAACTGGGGAGGGTACCACAGCTGTGGAAAACATCTTGTGTGGTACCTGTACCAAAAACTTCCCACCCCAAAGACCTGAACAGCTACAGACCGGTGGCCTTGACGTCCCACTTGATGAAGACCCTGGAGAGACTGCTCCTTGCTCACCTCCGCCCCCTGGTGGAACCAGCGATGGATCCACTCCAGTTCGCCTACCAGCATGGCATTGGGGTGGAGGATGCGGTGATCTTCCTCCTTCACCGTTCTCTGTCCCACCTGGAGAAGCCCGGGAATATGGTGAGGATCATGTTCTTTGACTTCTCCAGTGCTTTCAACACCATCCAACCGATGATCCTGAAGGACAAGCTGCTGCGCGCAGGGGTGGACCAGCACCTGTCATCATGGATCCTGGACTACCTCACGAACCGGCCTCAGTTTGTGAGAACCCGGGACTGTGTGTCCGACACGATCATCAGTAGCACGGGGGCCCCCCAGGGAACGGTGCTGGCTCCCTTCCTGTTCACTCTTTATACTGCGGACTTCTCACACAACACAACACACTGCCATCTACAGAAGTTCTCTGATGACTATGCGATCGTTGGCCTCATCTCCAATGGAGATGAAGCTGAGTACAGAGGGCTTATCCAGGACTTCGTGGACTGGTGCCATCGGAACTGCCTCCAGATCAACGCGAGGAAAACTAAGGAGCTGGTGGTGGACTGCCGCAGGCATGGGCAGCCCCTCACAGTACCAGTAAATATACAGGGAACAGACATCGAGATGGTGACATCCTATAAGTACCTGGGTATTCATCTGAACAATAAACTAGACTGGTCACACAATACTGATGCACTCTACAAGAAGGGACAGCGCAGGCTGTTCCTGCTGAGGAGACTCAGGTCTTTTGGTGTACAAGGGGCGCTGCTGAAGTCATTCTATGACACGGTGGTGGCATCAGCCATCACTTTTGGAGTGGTCTGCTGGGGCAGTGGCATTACTGCAGCCGATAGGAAGAGACTGAACAAACTGATTAAGAAAGCTAGCTCTGTCCTGGGGCAGCGCCTTGATCCGATGGAGGAGATAGGAGAGAGAAGGACGGTGGCTAAACTGTCATCTCTGCTGGAGTCCGAGTTCCACCCTATGCAGGACATACTGAATGCACTGAGCAGCTCATTTAGCAGCAGACTACATCATCCCAGGTGCACAACCGAGAGGTTTCGTAGGTCCTTCCTACCAACGGCTGTCAGACTGTACAACCTAAGCAGGGCTGCTCGCAGAGATAGCAAAAAGACGTAACAAACTAATAGTTTTTTGAATGCAAAAGATGCAATAGACTTACACAATGGTCCCCTCCGGCATACAACTAGGAACTTACCGGTCGCTATGGAGGGTGAGAATATGTATGGGCACATAATCATACCATGTAGGATAACTAAGTAGACGGTTATGCTGTTTCATTCCATCTAGCAACAATGCTCTGCACTGTGTGTGTTTATATATTTACATATTTATTCCATCTAGCTACAATGCTCAGCACTGGGTGTGTTTATATATTTATATATCTACATATTATTCCATCTAGCTACATTGCTCCGCACTGTGTGTGTTTATATACTTGCATATTTATTCCACCTAGCTGCAATGCTCCGTACTGTGGGTGTTTATATATTTACATATTTATTCCATCTAGCTACAATGCTCTGCACTGTGTGTTCATATATTCATATATTTATTCCATCCAGCTACAATGCTCTGCACTGTGTGTCTGTGTGTGTGTGTATATATATATATTTTATAGTAATACGTACATATGTATATTAGCTGCTCTTGCTTGCTTGTTTTTTTTTTTTTTTTTTTTTTTTTTTTTTTTCTTGCCTTCTGATTGTTGCTCTGAGTGTTGCTATCCCTGTGCTGTTGCAATCCTGGAATTTCCCCGTTGTGGGACTAATAAAGGCTTATCTTATCTTATCTTATCTTATCTTATCTTAAATATGAGTAAATTAATTGAAAATTTACAAGAAAAAAGCTACAAATTTACAAGAAAAAAAAATCACAAATTTATAAGAAAAAGTTGCAAGTTTACAGTAAAAAAGGTGCAAATTTATGAGAAAGTTTCAAATTTTCAAGAAAAATGCATCAAATTTACAGGAAAAAAGTCATAAATTTACAAGAAAATCACAAATTTATGAGAAAATAAGTTGAAAATAGATAAAGTACATGTGGGCAAATGCGGGCATGCTGGCTGGCTCACCAGTTTATTTGGCGAGACATCTTGGTTTAAGTACTATTTTAAGGCTTAGTTGTAAGGGTTCCTGTCTGATCTGCCCGCCTGCCTCTCTCTCTCCCGGCTAACTGAACACTTCTCCGGCAGCTGCATCACCACCTGCAGCCAATCAGTGGGGCAGTATAAGTAGGAGGTGTCTGAGCAACACCCCACCTGTGTCCTGCCTGTGCCTAATCTGAATTAACTTTGTGTATTATTCTGCGGTGTTCTGACTTTTGCCTGTCCCTAGACCCTGTGCCTGCCTGTTGTTTGGATTTGTCTGCCTGCTCTAACCTAGCCTGCCGTAGTGATGGCCAGATGAGGCTTTCTAGAGGACTTGAGGCCTTTCATCAAAATGGTTCATATAGACGAGGCCTCATGTGACACTTCATTTTCTCTACTGGGCCATCTAGTGGACAAAACATATACAACATGCAGATTTTTACAAGGGTATTATTGGTTTAATGTGTATTTTTTTCATTTCAATAAATGCACTGTTTTTAAGAATTATCAATAATCATAAGGGAAAAAGAAATAATAAAACTGAGGTGACTACAGTGAATGTGCTTGTGCTACTTATCCATTTTTTATTAAGAAATGGGTGGGTGTTAATGTTGATATGTACAAAATACAGTTAATTGTTACTTGGGGTCTTAAATGTGGTAATTTGTATATAATTCACATGGGTGTATTTATGGAAAAGAGGAGTTGGAATTAATAAGTGTTCACTTCTTCCTTCTCCCTTTCGAACACTGTATACTGTTACTTTATTGCATTTGTCATTTGTTTTGTTTTTGTTATGCTTTTTTGTTCGAAATAAAGTATGTATCTATCTATATATCTATCTAGATTATTTCTCCAGCTATGGAGAATACTCTATCAGAGCATAGAGGATGCAGGTGTGCAAAGGAAGGCTACTGCAAGTTTGTGCAGTGTAGGATAGACACATTTCTGTCTTTCCCAGTACATTCACCTCTGTCCTTATTCTCATGCAAGGCACAACAGTACCTCAGCATAATGATGCGTAATAATGATCCAAGCTCTTTGAAACACAACAGACACTTCACCTTGCAAATAATAAATAAATTACAAGAATGACCTAACTGGGACTTGAACCCCACCCTCCCAATTGCAGGGCAGATGCTCTACCTCTAAGCCATCACTTCAGTTACAAGAAACATCCACTATTTGTGAAAAATGCATCAATGGAAGAAATGAGAGCAACATATTTCTAAACAGGAGAAGTCCGTGTTTTTGGTGCTGGCTCCATCTGAAAATTGGCTGTGACAAATCCCTTACACAGTCAAACATCGACAACATAAAAACGTGAGGGATGGGAATTTCCATTGTGTATCGCTGCTCACTTTATTTCATGCTGCGTGCAAAATCATGAATGGCTTCCTGACCCAGTCATCTGGTACGACTGGCTGGCAAGGCTAATGATGTCAATACATAAGTCAGCAATACATGCCTTTGCCAAATATTTCCTGGACAAGCTCGGAGCATTCTCAAAGCTCCGGAGCCTCCTGACCCATCACTAGCCTGCCGTGCTCTGACCCCTGTCTGCCCTTGGACTCTGGAAACTGCCTCACGGACTAAACTTGGATTTTCTACGACTGTGCACATCATCATCTCCCCACGTAAGTCGACATACCACCGTTTATCATCATTATCACCATTCCCCCTTTCCCAGCACTTAGGCCTGGCCAGTCTTCCCCCTTTGCCGGCTCACCTGCACTGAAGGACTCCTCCCTGGACTTCCACCATCATCAGGATCTGTTGTGTATCCCCACTGCTCCCACCAGAAGAAACCTGTTTCATCCCACCTAGCAACAATGCTCTGCACTGTGTGTCTATATATTTGCATATTTATTCCATCTAGCTACAATGCTCAGCACTGGGTGTGTTTATATTTATATATCTATATATTTATTCCATCTAGCTACAATGCTCCGCACTGTGTTTTTATATATCTACATATTATTCCATCTAGCTACATTGCTCCGCACTGTGTGTGTTTATATACTTGCATATTTATTCCACCTAGCTGCAATGCTCCGTACTGTGGGTGTTTATATATTTACATATTTATTCCATCTAGCTACAATGCTCTGCACTGTGTGTTCATATATTCATATATTTATTCCATCCAGCTACAATGCTCTGCACTGTGTGTCTGTGTGTGTGTGTGTGTATATATATATTTTATAGTAATATGTACATATGTATATTAGCTGCTCTTGCTTGCTTGTTTTTTTTCTTGCCTTTTGATTGTTGCTCTGAGTGTTGCTATCCCTGTGCTGTTGCAATCCTGGAATTTCCCCGTTGTGGGACTAATAAAGGCTTATCTTATCTTATCTTATATGAACAATATTAAACTCCCTGTCACTATTCCATATACTCACTGTCTAAGTTTAAGTTTAATGTTTATTTGAAAGGGACAGTAAATACTAAATGAACATTAATACAAATGTAAGTATGCCAGATTTAGCAATACTGCTAATTTGCATCTGTAGTCCCCCAGTGGGTCACAAAAACACACAAACAATCATACACGAGAAGAACAACTGCAATAAAACTGTACAAAGTCAATATGCTAAAGTGCAAGAGTTAAGGTGTTACAAAACAAGACATTCAAATATCACAGGAGTGATATGTGTATGCGTACACACACATGCACCCAGGCACCTCACAGCAACAAGAAACAGCAACAAACAAGAGGCGGGGCATGTGTCTGTGATGCATGGGCACATATGTATATATGTGTATGCCGCAGAGCAACCACTAGTTATGGGTACAGTTTTGGTTGTTTAAAAGCCAAGTTTTACAATGCATTTTAAAAGTGTTTAGTGTGGTACATTCTCTGATTGTGGGTGGTATGTTATTCCAGATCTTGGTGCCCCTTACTGATAGCACAGATTGAGCAAATGTGGTCCATCTGTGGGGGACCTCACAGTCTCCTCTCGTGATTGCTCTGGTGGTTGTTCCGGTGACAGTTCTCAGTTTAACATATTCTCTCAGGAGGGTGGGGCATAGCCATTTAATATTTTATAAATTGAACAGGCAAATTTGAGAGTTTTAGAATTTTCAAAAGACAGAAGATTGTATTTTTTGTAAATGTTACAGCAATGATATGTGGGATCTTTTTTGTCAAGGATTTTTATGGCTTTTTTGTATAAAGATTCAATGGGTTTGGTTATGCTTACACCAGTGAGTGATCAGCTGTTAAAACAGTAATCAATGTGTGACAAGATCATTGCATGCAGAAACATTTTGGCCACATTAACTGTCAGCGATGGTCTTATTTGTTTAAAATTTCTTAAATTGAACTGGGGATTCTAAATTGTCCTTAGGTATGGATGCGAGAGTGAATGGTTGTCTGTCTCTCTGTGTTGGCCCTGCAATGGACTGGCGATCTGTCCAGGGTGTACCCTGCCTCTCGCCCAAAGATGCTGGGATAGGCTTCAGCCCCCCCGCGACCCGAAAAGGATTAAGTGGTAGAAGATGGATGGATGGATGGATGAATTTGATTATGCTTGAGATTTTTTTTGATCTGTTTTTAAAGGTTAGTGAGGAGTCTAAAATCACACCAAGGTACTTAAATTCTTCGACTAGTTGCAGATCCTCCCCTTTTAAAAAGATGTTCGAGTTTGTAATATTTGATCGTTGTTTGGTGAACATCATGTAAACAGTTTTTTTAGTGTTTAGGAGGAGACATGAGTTATTCAGCCAGTCATGGATTTGGGTCATCACTGTTGTCAGGGTAAAGGTGGCTTCTTGGGTGTTTTTTGCAGGTGTGAATATTACCGTGTAATCTGCATACATTTGTATATGAAAGTTTCTGCATGCATTTGATAGATTATTTGTGTATAGGGAGAATAATATTGGTCCAAGTATGGAGCCTTGTGGGACACCCATTTGACATCTCAAATATGGTGATTTGACACTGTTGACCATTACACATTGCTGTCTGTTGGTTAGATAGGATTTCATCCATTTGACAGCATGTTCTGAAAAGTTAAACTGAGTAAGTTTGGTTAAAAGGACGTTGTGGTCAGCAGTGTCAAACACCCTCTTCAGATCTAAAAACACAGAACCTACACAATTGCACTTGTCTAAGAAAGATTTAGTTTTCTCTAGGAAGAAGCTTCTTGCAGACTCTGAGTGGTGGGCACGGAACCCAAACTGTGCGTGATGCAGAGGGGGTGTTTCCATAATTCAGATGTTCACATAATAGTGTGGCCACCCATTTTTCAATTATTTTGGAGATGACAGGTAAGATGCTGATTGGCCTGTAGTTGTTTTTTTCAGTTTTACTCCCCGTTTTGAAAATTGGTCTGACCACGCCTACCTTCCAAGCAGTTGGGATGACAGCATGTTTGATTGACAGACTGATTAGATGAATAATTGGACAAATGAGAGATTCTTTATTTGTTGTCTCTGCTTCCTTCCCTGCAGGGTTACCAAATCCTCATCACCATTTGCAATACTTTTAACACTATTGTCAATAAAGATTATTGTTCGCTTGCCTTAAAACATTGTCTTCCGTGTCTGCTCCTGAGTCTAAGTGTTACACCATGTTATTAGCCACTAAAAACTGTTATTATGACTTGGGTAAAAATGGTGGTGTGGGCTAAAACATATTCCATTACAGCTGTAACAATACTTGTTGACTCCTACAATCTGCACAAGCCACACTGTATGACATCTGGCAAAAACATATTTAGACAGAGGCATACAGTAATCACTTATTGCATCTTTGTGGGTGTGTGCATCTGTCTGTTTGTCTGCCTCTCTGTTTCAGCATGCCCGGTCAAAATTAAGTGGAACTAAAGGCTTATATCATTGTATCACCATATTTTCCCGACTTAAGGCTTTGCTTTCAAAATAAACACAAAATTAACCCTTTGCCCGTCCGGAATATATGGCAGGAAAACACAGAGTTTGACCTCAAAATGTCAAATGACTATAGCTTCAGAATGGTGAAAGCTAGAGGCCCAGTGTCAATTAGAAAATATGTTGCAGATGAACCAAAGTTTATGACTGGTGAATTTTCATCCATGCATTTTGCATAATGTGACCTAATTTGCATACTGCAACAATCAAAACTTCATAACACTATACCTTCAGAATGGTAAAAGTTACAGGCACTGTCAATTAGAAAAATGTTGCAGATGACACAAAAGGTTGTGATTTCAGAAATTTTATTCACCAATGTGTGTAACACCAGGCAATGATGTAATTTGCATATTTTGACCATGGCAATCCACAGAGCCATTCTTTTTTGGTCATCCTATCCTACAAGTACATACAGAAAATCAGTAGAATCAAAACACACATTAGTAAAAAATTGGTAAAAAAGTAGAAGAAATGTGACATAATTTGACCATGACAACCCAAAAAGCCATTTTTTTTATGTCTTTGGTCATTTGGTCAGTAAAAAAAAAAATGGGTAAAAAAAAAGTGAACAACAACAGCACAATGGCAGCCATATTTACATTTTTTTCCCCCAAGTAGCAGTGTACCCCAGTCTGCCCTCATCTAGCAAGGTGGCAGTGTTTGAAGTTCTTGAGAGTGTGGTATCGCTCAAAGCAAGGTGCAGCACACAGACCTACCCCACACTGAGCGCACCTGAAGTGCATCTGGCGATGACCATGGTGATGGCTGCAATCAGAACACACTACACAATCTGGACGTTCATGAGTTTCGGCAATAAAGTGCCATTCAGTGAGTCGCTGTGGCTTCTCTAATGCTTGCTGTGAAGGCCTTCCAGGTCTCTTGCCCTCACTTCTTTTGTGCCCCTCAAGCAAACTTATGATTAGTTCCTGAATGAAGACCTTCAGGGGCTTGTGTGGAGCTGCAGTGCACCTAGTGTATATGATGTGTGAGTTGACAACACAGATGCTCATCAGTGTGTTGAAAATGCAGCTATACCACTTCTTTGCTCTGTGTGGAAAGAGGTAGGTTTTCATCCTCCAGTCAGCTCTGTCTACTCCTCCCATATAGCTGTTGTGGCTGTCCACACAAACAGGCTTGTTGACCTCACAGAAACCAGTCGCACTCCCCTTTGAGCAAATGCATTTCCGGACACAAGTGTTGCCATGAATGGATGACAGCATGGTGAGACGCTTTGAGTCATGCCACGCACAGGCCAGCAGTTTGTTTTGCCGCATGAACACTGGGTCATCTCCCCTTCTCAACGGCAATTGGGCTGGTCGCAGATCCCTTGGCATACCTAAAGTAATGGCATAAATAAATCGGCATAAATAACATAAAAATAAATAAAAGTTAAAAAAAAAAACTCTCCTGTTGCTGTTCACGGTCCCACACAGTCCATAGCGATGGCTGGTGATGTGTAATAGCTGTCCATGTATACTTCATGTCCCTTCACAGTGTATGGCTCCATCAGCTGACGCACAACAAGCTGAGTTGTGCCCAAACTGTCACAGTCATCGCCATTTTGTCCTGTGTACAGTGACCACTGCAACACATATCCTGTGTTGGCTTCACTCAAGACAAATGCCTTGTAGCCATATTTGTCCGGTTTGTCGGGGTTGTACAGCTTCAAGGTGGACCTTCCCTTGAATGCAATTGTCATTTCATCCAGGGAGAGTTCCTTGTCTGAAGCATAAACAGCAGCAAAACACGGAACTATACAGTCAATGACTGGACGGATCTTGAAGAGACGGTCATGCCCTGGCTCACCATATCCAACCCAGTTCTCATTGTTCACAAAGTGGAGGCAAGACAGGATCATTGCAAACCTGCTGTACGTCATCACTCTGCCAAATGCAGGTGTAAAAGCTGGCCAAAACTCTGCCCAGTAGTCCCCCAATGCGGGCTTTGTCACACTTCCCATGCACAAATGGATTGTCATGCATGCTTTCATCCCATCCACAGTTACAGCAGTCCACTTTTGAAATCTGGACTGGGGTTTCAGTGCATCAGTTGCTTTTGCTTGGGCTATGAACTGCTCAGCATACCTGTTTGGGAAACAAAGTTTGACCTCAGAATTTGCACTGGAACTGGAAATTGGAAATGGAACAATATAGTAAATGAACCAAAGTTTATTCATGGGCAAATTTCATTCATGCATTTAGTATAATGTGATCAAATTTGCACATGGTGGACACATTTGCATGTGGTGAATACATTTGCATATGGTGATCACATTTGCATATGGTAATCACATTTGCGCACTGTGCCAATCAAACTCTGCAACAGCTGTAACCTGAAAATGTTACAACTTACATTCATTGTCAAAATTAGAAAAATACAGCAAATGAAACACAGTTTATGCCACAATATGTACCTGTTTGTTTCATCTGTGACAATCCTCCAGAACTCCTCAGTCCAAAACAAAGACAAAAAAATCAGTGGGTCGCGAAGATGACATATCCATCTCTCCACGATATCCAACTGGCTCTTCAAATGGTTTGAGCCCTGGCTGATAAGCTTCTTCATCTGTACGAATCTCCCAGGCATCATTGTCCAAACCTGTAGGATTTCCACTGCTTGTTGTTGTTCTCCCATGCCGCGCACATGGTGTGCGCCGGGGCACACCGGGTGCTGTGCACTCCGGCCCACCCAAATGTTGCCCACGAACTGTTTTGGGCCTTTTCACCCCACAGCCACAATTCAGCAAAGCAGAACAATCTGCAGAAAATGCTCCTGTACCATTTTGGGCTCGACTGGACACAGAAAAAGCACTTCCAGTCTCGCGCGCAGAACTGCCATCTCCACTGTCGCCAGAACTACCTGCGCCATTGTCAGAAGGCATATAATCTGAGCTGGAGTCTTCCTCAGACGACGAACTTGGGCTAATCTCTTCATCTGACTCAGGAGCGGCCCACAGCAGAGCTAAAACCTCTTCAGAACTGAACGTTTTTCTCACCATCTTGTCTCGTCTGCGACAAATGACAGAATGAGAGGGGTGTTCTACAAACAGAAATTTGAACCACTCATTACATTGGGTCATATCTGGTTTTCGTGGTAAGCAAAAAGCTATACCCTTCTGCCCTCTTGTGGTGTTAAAAGCTTGGTACATCTCTGACTCTATTTAGCGGTACCGGCTTTGTTTTGACTGATGAGCTGGCAGGCGCAAACGGGCACCATATGCAGTCAAACAGTTAACTCACCATTTCTGTCAATGCAGCCGGGAAAACAGGAAATGTAACTATGCCAGGCCAGTAGAGGTCAGAGTGCCACTTTTACAGCCGCCGATGCTACCATGCCACAGGCACCGAGGCACAGCACCTTGGTGCTTTTTATTAGGATATGATTCAATTCAACCGGAGTGGTTGTTACAACTCACTCTGGGCCGTCATCTGCCTCAGCTGTGCGCACACCTGGGAGTAATCAGCCTCGGGCTATATAGCCCCTGTGCACAGGTGGATCGCTCCGGTGGCGGTTCTCTCCCTCGCGGCGGCAGAACCGCTCCTCTCTCCACGCCACGCATCACAACGCTTCACTGGGTGTGCTCAGCAGGCGCTGTCTCCCTGGCAGGTGGCCCAAAGCCCAAGCCGACGCCAACTCCAGGACATCTGCAAGTAAGCCCTGTTTATTCTCCATCCATCATAACACAGCTGAAATTAACACCTGTGTTTGGTTCTGTCTCTAGGGTTGCCAGGCTGTACGGCGCTCTGTTTCACCCCCGGCTGCAGCTCGTTCACCCACACAACATTCACACACCGCATATACGCACCCACACACCTGTTGGTTATTCAATAAAAATCACTGTATTGACCTTGAGTCTGTGTGTGCGTGTTCCCTGGGTCCGACATTATGTCAGTACGGCTCCGTCAGAGTGACCCAGCGAACAGCGGGCTCGCACACCGCTTTAACATTTTGGAGGCTCAAGTTCACCAAATTACTTACCAGCAGCAGGTTATTCTGAACCAGCTAGGTCAGATTAACAGCTGGTTGGATCGCCTGGAAGGACAGCAGGCGTTCCCTCCGGCCCTGAGCAGCAGGCCAGCTCCCGTTAGCTCCCCATCTAGCCAGGCTAGCCTGGGCGCGCTCACACGCCTCACGCCGATTCCCACGCCCACGCACTTCAGTGGGAAGCTCGGGGAGGCGTGGGGTTTCATCCTCCAGTGTGAGATGGTGTTTCAGCGCGTTCCCGGGGACTTCCCCTCCGATCACAGCTGTATCGGTTACGTGGCTAATCTCTTGGAAGGGCAAGCGTTAGCGTGGGCTTACGCCATAATGGCGAAACCCAGCTACGCTAATCTCTCCTACGCCCAATTTGTCCAAGATTTCCATGAAATATTTGACCACTGGGATGATAGTGTGCTAACCACCCTTTTATTAAACTTTTGCCAGGATAGTCAGTCGGTGGCCGATTACGCTGTCGACTTTCGGGTGGTAGCGGTGGAAGTTGGGTGGGAGGATGCTGCACTTTGCAGCATCTTCACCTGTAGCCTGAGCCCTAGCCTACGGGATGAGCTGGCCTGCCTAGATAAGCCTGAGCGGCTCACCGAGCTCATTTCTCTGGCCATTAGCTTAGATAATAGGACGAGGGAGCGAGTGGCCAAACGAACATCCTCCAGCCGTTCAAGTAAATCATTTCGCCGCTCCTCCCAGTCTCCCACCTTGGCTCTGCCCGCGTTAGAGGGCCCGGTTGACTCTGAGGCCATGGTGATGGGATGTACTAAAATCTCACAGGCAGAGAGACAGCGCCGCCGGGACCTGGGTCTCTGCATGTATTGCAGGGATGACCAGCATGACATCGAGTCCTGCCCGGTTCGGCCAAAGAGGGGGGGTCCGCGAGTCACTATGGGGGTCTCGCGGATTCATCCCGATCTAATCCCCTATCCAAGTGTCTCCTGCCTATTAGGTTTTGTCACAACCGCTCTGAGTTCCTCACACACGCACTGGTGGACTTGGGGGCTGAACAGAGCTTTATTTCTAAGGAACTGGCAACCTGATTGGGGCTCCCCTGCCAAGCTCTGCCAACCCCCCTTAACCTCATCACCCTGTCAAAGGCTCCCTTAGAGAAGGTAACGCACCGGACTGCCCCGGTTTCGGCCATCATTTCTGGAAACCATCGTGAGGATCTCCGGTTGTTGGTCCTCTCCACCTCGGCTGCCCCTGTCATCCTGGGTTACCCATGGCTGCGCTTGCACAACCCCACCTTCGACTGGCAGACTGGCAGCGTTCTCGCCTGGAGTCCATTCTGCTTGAGTGCTTGTCTCCAATCAGCAGCTTGTTCTCCTGCGGTCCCCCTCCCCCCCTCCCTTCCACCCCCGACTTGTCCAGGGTACCTTCGGAATTCCACGACATCGGAGCGGTGTTCAGCAAGGCCCAGGTGCTGTCTCTTCACCCCCCCTCCCCACCGCCCGTACAACTGTGCCATCAACCTCCGCCTGGGCGCCCCCCTGCTGTCGAGCCGCTTGTACAGCTTATCGGCTCTGGACCGAGAGGCTATGGAGGCGCACATCAAGGAGTCACTCAGCTCGGGCATCATCCGGCCATCGTCATCACTGGTGGGGGCGGGCTTCTTCTTCGTGGGGAAGAAAGACGGTTCTCTTCGCCCCTGCATCGACTTCTGGGCTCTAAATGATATTACCATCAAGGACAAATACACCTTACCTCTGATGGACTCTGCCTTCGACTCCCTCCAGGGGGCCTCCTGGTTCACGAAATTGGACCTCCGCAGTGCTTACCATCTCGTGCGGATCCGGGAGGGCGATGAATGGAAGACGGGATTCCGGACCCCCAGCGGCCACTTTGAGTACCTCGTCATGCCGTTTGGGCTCACCAATGCTCTGGCCGTCTTCCAACGGCTCATCAATGACGTCCTCCGGGATTTCCTGGGGTCCTTCGTTTTTGTCTACCTGGACGACATCCTGATCTTCTCTAAATCCTGGGAGGAGCATCAGGTTCACGTGAGGAGGGTCCTTCAACGGCTGCTCGAGAACAAACTCTTCGTGAAGGCCGAAAAGTGCGAATTCTACACCGAGAAGACTTCCTTTCTGGGTTTTATCATCTTGCACAACCAGGTCATTCCGGATCCAGAGAAGGTGAGGGCGGTGGTGGATTGTGCCCCCCCCCCCCCGTCATCAAGGAAACAGTTGCAACAATTTCTGGGGTTTGCCAATTTCTACGGGCGGTTTGTGCCCAAATACAGCTAGATCGCCACCCCCCTGACCCACCTCACCTCCCCTAAGGTGCCGTTCCGGTGGACAGAGGAGGCTTCGTTGGCCTTTGTGGCCCTGAAGGTGGACTTCTCCTCGTCCCAGGTCTTGACGCAGGTGGACCCCACGCTGCAGTGTCTGGTCGAGGTGGATGCCTCTGATTCGGGGGTGGGGGCAGTACTTTCACAGAGCTCCCTGGTGGACGGGGTGATCTGCCCCTGTGCCTTCTTCTCTCGGCGACTGTCACCCGCTGAGAGGAATTATGACGTCGGTGACAGGGAACTCCTGGCTGTCAAGCTCGCGCTGGAGGAGTGGCAGCACTGGCTGGAGGGGGCCTCGCTACCCTTTGTGGTTTGGACGGATCATAAGAACCTGGAGTACCTGAGGACGGCTAAGCGCCTGAATGCTCGCCAGGAGCGTTGGTCCCTGTTCTTCGGGCGCTTCCAGTTCACCATCACCTACCGCCCGGGGTCAGAGAATGCGAAGCCAGACGCCTTGTCCAGGCAGTTCGCTCCATCTTCCATCCTCCCGGCCTCGTGTGTCGTGGGTGCCCTCTCCTGGGCCATCAGGGATAAGGTCCTGAAGGCCCAAGAAACTGAACCGGACCTGGGCGGAGGCCCTACCGGGAGACTGTTCGTTCCACCTGCTGTTCGGGGTGATGTGATCCACTGGGCCCATTCTTCCAAATTCACCTGCCAATCTGGGATCTCCCGATTGGTGGAGTTGCTCCAAAGATCGTTCTGGTGGCCAGGGCTTCGGAAGGACATCATCGGCTACGTTCGTGCCTGCCCCCAGTGTGCCACCGAGAAGACGTCTTCTTCTCCGCCGGCTGGCCTTCTTCACCCCCTGCCAGTCCCTGGGAGGCCGTGGTCTCATGTGGCGCTGGACTTCGTAACCGGTCTCCCGGTATCCAACACGTTCAACACCATGCTGACCATCGTTGACCGCTTCTCGAAGGCCGCCCACTTCATTCCCCTGCGTGGGCTTCCAACAGCATGTGACACAGCGGACCTTCTGGTACAGCACGTCGTGCGCCTGCATGGGATCCCCGCGGACATCGTCTCTGACCGAGGCCCGCAGTTCATCTCCAGCATGTGGAGGAGTTTTTGTAACGCTTTGGGGGCTACAGTGAGCCTGTCCTCTGGTCATCACCCCCAGAGCAACAGGCAGTGTGAGTGGGCAAATCAGGAGCTGGAGGCTGCTCTGCGCTGCGTGATTGCCTCCAGTCCATCGTCATGGAGCAGTCATCTGCCTTGGATAGAATATGCTCATAACCTAACTGTCTCTTCTGCAACCGGTATGTCACCTTTCAGGGCGTCGTTGAGCTACGATCCCCCGCTGTTCTCTGAAGAAGAGGGGGAGGTGGCCGTACCATCTGTTCACGCGCACCTGAGGCGCTGCCGTCGGCTGTGGGCTGCTACTCGCCAGGCCCTTTTACGTACAGCAGAGCGCAACACCAGGGCGGCGAACCAGCGCACGAGACCTGCTCCGCAGTATCAGGTGGGTCAGCAGGTATGGTTGTCGACACAGCATATTAACCTGAAGGCTGAAAAAAGGAAGTTGGCCAAACGTTTTATTGGGCCTTTCCCTATTGTTAAGGTGGTGAATCCTGTGGCTGTGCGTCTCCTCTGTGGCTGTGGCTCTTCCTCCTTCTCTGCGTGTTTGTCCCACGTTCCACGTCTCACAGGTCAAATCCGTGATCTCCAACCCGCTCTGCCCCCCTTCTTGAGCCCCACCTCCACCCGTGTTGATCGACGGTGACCCGGCTTGGACGGTCAACTCCATCCTGGACGTCCGACGCCGGGGTCGCGGCTTGCAGTACTTGGTGGACTGGGAGGGGTATGGCCCCAAGTGGAGGTTCTGGGTGCGCCAGTAGTTTGTGCTGGACAAACACCTTATTAAGAACTTCCAACAGGCGCACCCAGGTAAGCCAGTGCCAGGAGGTGCTGCTCGGCGGGGGGGAGTACTGTTACAACTCACTCTGGGCCGTCATCTGCCTCAGCTGTGTGCACACCTGGGAGTAATCAGCCTCGGGCTATATAGCCCGCGCTGCCTAGAGCTTCGACACGGAGCCGTCTGCTATGATACGCTCTTCGCCCTGCACACGCTCTGATTCTGCTCAGCCCTGCGCTAC
Source organism: Pholidichthys leucotaenia (assembly GCA_020510985.1). Classification (NCBI taxonomy): domain Eukaryota; kingdom Metazoa; phylum Chordata; class Actinopteri; order Cichliformes; family Pholidichthyidae; genus Pholidichthys; species Pholidichthys leucotaenia. The sequence goes on along the minus strand of CM035839.1, from coordinate 27,798,637 downwards.
ATCGTTGGACTCTCCATTGGCACGTAAGCTCAACAAATTCCAACCTTACCTCTTCTCCCAGGCTCTCCCCTGTGCACAGGTGGATCCCTCCGGTGGCGGTTCTCTCCTTCACGGCGGCGGAACCGCTCCTCTCTCCACGCCGCGCATCACAACGCTTCACCAGGTGCGCTCAGCAGGCGCTGTCTCCCTGGCAGGTGGCCCAAAGCCCAAGCCGACGCCCACTCCAGGGCATCTGCAAGTAAGCCCTGTTTATTCTCCATCCATCATAACACGGCTGAAATTAACACCTGTGTTTGGCTCTGTGTCTAGGGTTGCCAGGCTGTACAGCACTCTGTTTCACCCCCGGCTGCAGCTCGTTCACCCACACAACATTCACACACCGCATACACGCACCTACACACCTGCTGGTTATTCAGTAAAGATCATTGTATTGAACTTGAGTCTGTGTGTGCGTGTTCCTTGGGTCTGACATTATGTCAGTGGTGGCTCAGTTACCGGGGTGGTGGCTCAGTTGGTAGAGCATCCTCCCCACACCCGGGAGACAGGGGTTCAAATCCCGGCAGGGTCATGCCGAAGACCATATAAAAGCGGAACTTCCTGCCGTCCAGCTTAGTGCTCAGCAATAATGGAATGGAGGAGGGAAATCTGTGGCGGCGCCTTGCATGGCAGCGGCCCTCTGATTCTACATATGGGGTGTGTGTGATTAACACTGTAGATAGGAAAAACACAATTTCGTTCTACTGTACATGTATGGTTGAATGACAATAAAGGGTGATTTGATTTAATTTAATATGTGCAGAGCGCACTGTAAACCCAAATAAATTCAGAATACTCAAAATATATGTATAAACTGAATACCTTAAAGGATTCAAGTGCTTTTTAAAAATTTAAATAAATTAAGAACTGAAATCTCTAGCAGAAGCTGAATGCTGTCAGCTACAGTCAACTAACCCCTCTGGCTGTTTTCTGTTGTTCCTCAGACTCTTGTTTACACAGCCGGCCCGGTCACCAACTTTTTTAGGCCCTTCCCTTGAAACCTTTGGCATGCCTTCCTTGCTCGGTAACATGATGTTAATTGCCACCATGGCGCAAAGGCTTATGGAAGTGAGTTGCCATATTGAGCAGCTAATGTGTTTGGGTTTTTTTACTCAAGTTATTAAAACATTTACCTGTTCCAAATACCACTGCATGGGCGCAGGGAATTTCAGCCAGGGTTCCTAGGGACCTCAGATGTGCCAATAAATAAATAAATGAAAACTGTCCATCTTTACCTGATTGGTCCAAAAATATTGACCTTTTTTTGGACCAATCAAGAAAAACCAGACAACCCTCCTGAACCAGACAACTGAAGATTTCTTTTTACAACAGCTTTTGATTAGGTGTGTGAGTGTATATATATGAATATTTTGTATGCTATTTGAGTATTTTCATCACTGTTGTCTTTATAAAGCACATTAAGTTTCCCATGTGCATGAAATGTGCTTCATAAATAAAATATGATTTGACAGTTTTTGCAGCACACCAGGCACAAAGGTTGAAAATCACTGCAGGACCCTGCAAATCACTCTGAAACTTACCTGATTCCCAGTTAGTATGTGGCTTATGTTATAAGCTTACAAATATAGACAAATTTGTTGGTGTCATGGATTTTTCTATTATTATCCATTCATTCTGTCTCCTGTAATCATGAATGAAATTACACTTGGTACTTCTCCCATGAGATGGCGAGGATCCAACACAGCCTTGAACATTGTAACAGAACATTTAGATGTAGCTTGCTCCGCATTCTCAAAACAATGCTTATCTGTTTGGTCTACTGTATTAAAACTCTCTGCTCTGTTCTGAGACTTTGACCATTTTCTGCTGCACTGCCTGCATGCAGTGCTGCATGAGAGTTTCCCTTCTTGGCCAAGACGTCATGACGCGCCTCTAACGAGGCACAGAGAGGCACAGATTCACGTGCAGGATCTCACCACAGACAAATTTATTAAAGTAAAGTCCCAAAATGGTGTAGACATACAAACTTGCAAAGAGAATAACTTACAATGATCCACGGCGTAACGTGGCAAAGCTCAGCAAAGCAGGAACCGTGGCGTGACATGGCAGTGACAAATAATAATCCAGCAATGAGAAGAACAAAGTGAGCTGACTAAATACACATACTAATGACGGGGTGATTGGGTGCACCTGAGCGAGGGAGCAAACCAGTAATCAGGAACAGAAAACAGCTGAGTGTCAGGAGAGAGGGGGGAGTGGTCTGGCTGGCAGATTGACAGGCAACGCCCACACCAAGTGCAGACTACAGCGTGCTGCCTGACAGCCTGTCAGTCAGAACCAAACCAGACATGGATAGCAAAATAACACATGACATGGCAAAGGCAAATAATACACAATACATGGATAAATAAACACACAGAGGAAGGTCATGGAACCGAGCCAGGGGAACAAACCGGCTTGGCTCATGACACAAGATGTAAATAAATACCCAGAAAAGGCATCTTTGACTCTGCAGTTTATTTATTCACCAGATCAATTGAATTGAATTGATTATAGGAAGAAAAAGTATACCAAAAATATTAAATATAAAAGAATAAGAACCGAAGAATCTATGTATTTACTGACAAAGGAATTATTAATACAAGATTGGAAGATACTTTATGATGAAAATGATATAAATAAAGCATATGATAAATTTTTACAAATATTTCAATCATTGTACAATAAAAACTGTCCTATAAAACAATACAGTGACAGACAACAAAAAAAATATTCCTTGGGTCACCAAGGGGTTAATAAATGCACGTAAAAAGAAGAATACATTATATAAACAATTCATTAAGTGCAGAATGGTGGAGGCTGAGATCAAATATAAAAGATATAAAAATAAGCTTACTAATATAATGAGGACCTGTAAGAAAGAATATTACAACCGAATATTAGAGGATAATAAAAATAACTTAAGAGGAATATGGCAAGTACTCAATGGGATTATTAGTAATCGACCTAAGAATGCTAATTATCCAGAATATTTTATTGAAAATGGCAATTTAATAAATAATATGGAGGATGTGGTCAGTGGTTTCAATAAATTTTTTGTAAACGTTGGTCCTGAATTAGCAAAATCAATAGTGACAACAGAAACAAACAACAGTGGTTCTGTAAATGAAATAGAAGATAGAAATCCAAACACAATCTTTTTGGGTACAGTTACTGAAAAGGAAATTATCGAGACTGTGAGTAAATTTAAGAACAAAAAATCAATGGCCTGGAATGAAATTGACATGACAATAGTGAAAAAAGTAATTGAAGGAATTGTTAAGCCACTCACCCACATCTGTAACCTGTCATTTCAAACTGGTAAATTTCCAAACAAAATGAAAATAGCAAAAGTAATACCTCTATACAAAACAGGAGACAGTCATTGTTTCACAAATTACAGGCCAGTCTCTTTACTCTTACAATTCTCCAAAATACTTGAAAAAATCTTCACTAAGAGACTGGATGATTTCATTGAAAAACACAACCTCCTTACAGACAGCCAGTATGGTTTTAGAGCAGAAAAATCTACATCTTTGGCACTGATCGAACTTATAGAAGAAATTACTAGTTGTATAGATAAAAAAAAGTTTGCTGTAGGAGTATTTATAGATTTAAAGAAAGCTTTTGACACCATTGACCACAGAATACTACTAAGGAAACTGGAAAGGTATGGGATAAGAGGGGTAGGACTGAGTTGGATGGAAAGTTATTTAAGTAACAGACAACAATTTGTACAAATTGGTGAGCACAAATCACCCTTCATGGACATCACTTGTGGTGTGCCCCAGGGGTCAGTTTTGGGACCCAAACTCTTTATTTTGTATATAAATGACATATGCCAAGTATCAAAAATTATGAAAATTATTTTGTTTGCGGATGACACAAATATCCTTTGCACTGGTGAGAATTTGCAGCAGGTTTTAGAGGTGGTCACAACTGAAATGAAAAAGTTAACGCAGTGGTTCAACAAAAATAAATTATCTCTAAATCTAAAAAAACAAAGATTATGTTGTTTGGAAATTATAAAATAAATCATGAAATAATGGTAACGATAAATGATACCAGAATAGAAACAGTACAGGAAAATAAGTTTCTGGGGGTGACGCTAGACAATAAAATCTGCTGGAAACCTCACATCAGTCACATCCGGACCAAGTTGGCAAAATGTATAGGGATACTGGGGAAGACAAGACACATCTTGGACTATAAATCATTGGTCTTACTGTACAATTCACTGTTTCTACCTTATCTTAACTACTGTGTAGAAGTCTGGGGAAACACCTACAAGACCAACCTACAGTCAATATGCACATTACAAAAAAGAGCTATAAGGATAATAAATAATGTATGATATAGAGACCATACCAATTCGTTGTTTTTAAAGTCACATGTCATAAAGTTCATCGATTTAGTTAATTTTAAGACAGCACAAGTAATGTACAGGGCAATTAATAATCAACTCCCAACTAATATACAAAAAATATTTAAAAAAGAGACAATGATCATAATTTGAGAGGAGACTTAAACTTTACAAAACCCAAGATACGAACAACCAAGAAAAGTATGTGCATATCTGTCTGTGGGGTGGATTTGTGGAACAGTCTGGAGCCGGAACTGAAACTATGTACAAACAGAAATCAGTTCAAAAAGAGGTATACTGTAAACATTATTTGCTGAAAGGATATATGTTAGAAGGGTAGTATTTATATGTACGATTCACTATACTCACTCTGGGACACTATGGAATGGTGGGTGGGACAGCACTGTGTATATCTGTGTTGTTTGACGCTGGTTTTGATGTATGGACATCAATGTATGTTAGGATGGATGGGTGTTAATGTTGATATGTACAAAATACAGTTAATTGTTTACTTGGGGTCTTAAATGTGGTAATTTGTATATAATTCACATGTGTGTATTTATGGAAAAGAGGAGATGGAATTAATAAGTGTTCACTTCTTCCTTCTCCCTTTCGAACACTGTATACTGTTACTTTATTGCATTTGTCATTTGTTTTGTTTTTGTTATACTTTTTTGTTTGAAATAAAGTATCTATCTATCTATCTATCTATCAACCAGGGTCATTTAAGCAGTATTACATAAGAGTGAGTTTGGTATCATGAATATACGAGCTCCAGCAGCGTGTGATTCGGCTTGTGCCCTCCACGTAATATTGCTTTTATACAACAGTTACAGCAAGCAAAATTTATTAAATGACAGCAATTCTGGACAAAATATTGTGATTTGTTTGTTTAACCCGTCATTTTGCGCAGCTGAGAAAAAAGTCCCTAAATCTAGCCAGTGAACTGTTGTTAAACATTTCAATCCGCATGAAGACGTCTATTGTGATTTTACACACATGTAAACAAATTAAATATTGTCAAGTGCAAACGTAATAAATGTTTATAAAACATACCTGTTAAGTTGATACTTCAGAAAATCCCATATCAAAATGTAGGCAGAAGCTAGTAGTTAGCATGCTAGCAATTTAGCGCATGCTAGCGATTTAGCACACTTTGCTCACTTTTCTACACATTTTCAGATGAAACAAAGAGTCCATCACCCCAAAGGTACTGTGATTTGTTAATTAAGGCAATAAACAAACTCTAGCACTGTCTATTTTTTTTTAAACAGACGTGAAATTGTTTAATGATCTTACAATGACCGGGATGGAAGCAGACCTTTGCAAAAGGGTGGGACTTCCACGTCACAGATGGGTTTAGCGTCAAGTCCCCCCATAACAAACTCGTTACGTCTTGTCAAACAGCTCTTCACTGTGGAAATTAAGGTATCCAAAACAGTACTGCAATTGCCAGAGTTGAAAGAAAAATACTGTTAGTAATAAACATAACTAGAAGTCAAAGTCAAAGTGCCTTTATTGTCATTCCATTGTTAGTAAACAATGCAACAAAATTGAGATGCTGCTCCCTAAAAACAAACTATCACACTCACAGTTCACTCATGCATTTAACATTCTTATAATTACAACAATAAACTAGAAAAGCACTCGGAGAGCGCAGACCTCCGCCAAGCGGCACAGTTCGGCCCATAGAGTGTTTGTGTGTACGTTGTCAGATTCCCTGAGCATGAAAAGATATGAGTAGCAATTGGATTCACAATGAGTATTTGTTTATTTGACATGGACAGTGCAATAAACAGACAATTAATGAATGACAATCAATGTGATAGTGATAGGATTAGTGGTTGAGTAGTGTAAAATGGGGCTATAAGGGACGGCGGGTTAATAAGGGACACTTTTGTGGGAAATGTTTTAAATGTAATTGTGCTTTTTTTATTTTGAGCAGGACGCTGAGTTGTGTTGTTATTGTCAAATATCCATGAATCCTTCATCAAATGTAGGCGGAAGCAAAATTAAAAAAGCAGAATTACATTTAGAAAAGTGTCCCATATTACCCCGCCGTCCCTTATAGACCCGGTTTACGGTTGTAAAAGCATTGCCTCCTTGGTGGAGGTAATAAACTGAAGTGTTGGTGTGTGCATCTCCTCCACTGACGGATGCAGATTGGTTAGACAGGTTGGCGTGGGTTTTATATTATATTGGGGTTGCGCTCGGCGGCAAAACAGAATTTAGAGTCTTCCCCGGCAGAGAGGTCGTTTTTACGCAGCGCCTATAGCTGGGCGGGGAATTTGTGGCAAATAATGGTGCGGCGGACAGATGTCCGTGTCAGGTTTTGCAGCGTGGCGCAAAAGCAGCCACGCTGGCGTGGCCAGGGCAGCAGTGTTTTCCGCGTGCTTTTGTGCCTAAAACGTTGAAGAACGCGGAGTTTGTGTTGGTCAGACACAACGACCAGCGCAATGTGCGCAGCGCCTATGGCTGGCAGAGGCACGCTGGGGGTCCGAGGCCAGCAGTGTTTTCCGCATGCTTTTGTGGCTAAAACGTTGAAGAAGGCAGAGTTTGTGTTGGTCAGACACGACGCCCAGCGGCCTCCATTGCGCCTGCGCACATGTTGAAAATGGCCCTATGTGACAGTGTGGAAAAATGCTTTAAAAAAATTCCTGTATCCAGACGGTGAACCGGATCACCCCCAAAATTTAATCAGTTCTTCCTTGTACCATTTCCAACAATGCCTGAAAGTTTCATGCAAATCCGTCCAAGACTTTTTGAGTTATCTTGCTAACCAACAGACAGACAGACAGACAGACAGACAAACACACAAACCCTGGCAAAAACATAACCTCCTCCTGGCCTTTTCGGCCTGGCGGAGGTAATAATGCTTGAAACAATATTACCTAAAAGTTGAATACAAACTGTACGTAGCAATAATGAAAACATACTGAGCGCTAAGTATAAAAGACCAGCTTATACACACATCGTTACTGCCACAAAATAACCTAAAATAACAAAATAATATCAGCAGTCTGTGCGTGTTACATAAATCCGTTCAAAATACGTACTGCTGCTGGGAAAAAACTATGATTAAACCTGGTAGTCTGGGTTTTATGGGATCTGTACCACTTTCCCGAGGGGAGCAAGTGAAAGAAATCATGGCCTGGATGAGCACAGTCTTTAATGATGGCAGTAGCTCTGTTGAGGTACCGAGACCTGGAAATCTCTTCCAGAGAAGGGATAGAACAGCCAGTGATTTTTTGTGCAGTTTCGATCACTCTCTGGAAGGCTTTGCGGTCTGCGGCTGAACAGCCCTCATACCAAACCGTGATGCCATATGACAAAATGCTCTCAATAGCAGAGCGATAAAATAAAACCAGCAACTGTGCATTCAGGCCATTCTTCTTGAGGAGCCTCAGAAAGTGTAGACGTTGTTGAGCCTTTTTTATCGTAGCTATGGTCTTAACTGCCCAGGTAAGGTTGTGAGAAATATGAACACCCAGAAACTTAAAAGCCTCCACCTTCTCCACACGCTCCTTGCCTATATATAGAGGAGGCGGCTCACTGCTATGCTTCCTAAAATCAGTAATGAGTTCTTTTGTTTTTTTTGTATTCAATAGCAAATTATTATCTGAGCACCATCTCACCAGTTTCTGGACCTCATCTCTGTATGCGGACTCATCTCCTCCTGATATGAGCCCCACTACTGTTGTGTCATCTGCAAACTTCACTATAATGTTTGTGGGATGAACAGGTATGCAGTCATATGTGTACAATGAATACAAAGTGGGGCTCAACACACAGCCCTGTGGCGAGCCTGTGTTAAGCATGACTGTAGAGGAGGAATGGGGTCCGAGTCTAACAGTCTGTGTTCTGTTTGTTAGGAAGTCCTTAATCCAGCTGCAAGTGTGAGTAGGCAGACCAAGCTGAAGCAATTTGGTGATGAGAATGTTGGGAATAAATTGTATTAAATGCCAAGCTATAGTCAACAAACAACATTCTTACATAGCTCCCCTTGTCTTCTAAATGGCTGAATGCCGAGTGGAGAGCGATAGCAACAGCACCTTCAGTGGATCTGCTCCGCCTGTAGGCAAACTGGTACCGATCAAAGTCTGGGGGGAGACTAGGCAAAAGATGTTTCAATACCATTTTCTCAAAACACTTCATAACAATGGGTGTTAATGCTACTGGTCGATAATCATTCAGACTGCTAATAGTATGTTTTTTAAGTACAGGAATAATGACTGCAGATTTTAAACACTGTGGAACAACGGCTGCCTTGAGAGACAAGTTAAAAATGTCAGTCAAAACAGAGCATAGCTGATCTGCACATGCTCTGAGCACCTTTCCTGGCACTCCATCGGGACCAGTAGCCTTTCTCGGGTGAACTGCTCTCAGTGTTTGTCTCACCTCATGATCCTGCAGGATAAGCACATCAGAGCTGGCATTCAATAACATCTGTGGGTCCGGGTGAGGTGTATTTGCCTCAAACTGTGCGAAAAAGCAGTTCAGTTCTTCTGCCAGTGAGGCGCTGATGTCACTGGAAATGATGCTGCGGCCCTTATAGTTTGTGATATGGTTAAAGCCTTGCTATACTCGTCTCGAATCATTATCAGAAAAATGGTCCTCGACTTTCTTCTTATAGGTCTGTTTAGCCTCCTTAATGCCTTTCTTCAGATTAGCCCGGGCGGTGCTATGCAGATCTGTATCCCCTGACCTGAAGGCTGTATCACGAGCTCTGAGGAGTGACTTCTTTTGTCATCCAAGGCTTCTGGTTAGGAAAAACCCTGATGTGTTTTTCCACAGTCATCTGATTGATACAGTAGGTGATGTAGTGTAATACATTACAACAGCGGTCTATATTTCTCCTTATGCAAATACTAAAGCAGCCCTTAGTCATTTGTACAGTGTAATAAATAAACAGCAGCAGGCCTATCCCGAGGGTGTTCACATCATAGCTGGTGATTTTAATCAAGCATGCTTGAGAACTGTGCTGCCGAATTTCACACAGTATGTGAAATGTGCCACTAGGGGAAAGAATTGTCTTGATTGGGTGTATTCGAACCTGAATGCATGCTTACAGAGCTGTGCCGTGTCCACATCTTGGCCTGTCAGACCATCTATCATTGCTCCTCATCCCAGCATACACCCCTCTCAGGAGAACTGCTAGACCTACTATAAAGAACATCACAACGTGGCCTGAGGGAGCTCAGGCCATGTTGTGAACATGATGCTATGAACACCTTTGAAGCAGAGTGATACATATCCAGTGAAAATGGAGTGCAATTATTGCAGATTACAGTAACTCCTGGAATCCCTATTGTCCAATCAAATTGCTCGGTTGGAACTAACTGTTGTATAATTATTAATATAAAGAAAATCCATGACATTGGTACCATTCCACAAAACAAACAAACAAACAAAACAAACAAAGAAAAAAACCTATATCTGCTATAACTTGAAACTGACAAAGGTTTAATGACATCCATTCATCTTCATCCGCTTAATCCTTCTCATGTGGCGGGGGATACTGGAGCCTATCCCAGCGTCTTTGGAGGCGAGAGGTGGGGTACACCCTGGACAGATACCCAGTCCATCGTAGGGCCAACACAGAGAGATTCATTCATTCACTCCCACTTTCACACTTCAGGACAATTTATCACCAGCTGATGCCAAATAATCTAACGTGATTGTCACGGGACTGTGGGAGGAAACCAAGTACCTGGCAAAAACCCATGCAGATATGGGGAGATCATGCAAACTCCACACAGAAAGGTCACCAGTGGGATTGAGCCCACAATCTTCTTGTTGTGCTGCCACAGTGCCAACAACTGCACCACTGAGCTCCTCCCTTATGGTTTCCATCCATCCATCCATCCTCTACTGCTTTTCCGGAGGTCCGGGTCGCGGAGGCAGCAGTTTAAGCAGAGAAGCCCAGACTTCCCTCTCCCCAGTCACCTGCTCCAGCTCTCCAGAGAGGATACCAAGGCGTTCCCAGACCAGCTGGGAGACATAGTCTCTCCACCGAGTCCTGGGTCTGCCCCGGGGTCTCCTCCCAGTGGGACGTGCCCGAAACACCTCAAGTGGGAGGCGTCCAGGAGGCATCCTAATCAGATGCCCATACCCCCTCAACTGACTCCTTTCAATGTGGAGGAGCAGCGGTTCTACTCTGAGCCTCTCCCGGATGACTGAGCTCCTCACCCTATCTCTCAGGGTGAGTCCAGCAATCCTACGGCGAAAGCTCATTTCAGCCGCTTGTATCCGCGATCTTGTTCTTTCGGTCATTACCCAAAGCTCGTGACCATAGGTGAGAGTAGGAACGTAGACTGACTGGTAAATCAACAGCCTTGCTTTAGAACTAAGCTCCCTCTTCACCACAACAGACCGGTACAACGTCCGCATCACTGCAGATGCTGCTCTGATCCGTCTGTCAATCTCTCGCTCCATTTTCCCCCACTCGTGAACAAGACCCCAAGATACTTAAACTCCTCCACTTGGGGCAGGAGCCTGTCCCCAACCCAGAAAGGACAATCCACCTTTTTCCGGCTGAGGACCATGGACTCGGACTTGGAGGTGCTGATTCTCATCCCAGCCGCTTCACACTCAGCGGCAAACCGTCCCAGCAAGAACTGTAGGTCATTGCTGGATGAAGCCAACAGGACAACATCATCTGCAAACAACAGAGGTGAGATCCTGTGGTCACCAAGCATGACACACTCCATTCCCTGGCTGCACCTAGAAATCCTGTCCATAAAAATTATGAACAGGATCGGTGACAAAGGGCAGCCCTGGCGGACAGGGCGCCAGGGCTGCCCTTATGGTTTATATCATATTTAACACAAATTCGACTTTGCTTTTGATTATTTCTACTTCTTTCTGCTGATCCCTTTAGGAGTCTCCACAGTGGATCATCTGCCTCCATCTCACCCTATCCCTTCATCTTCCTCTGTAGCACCAACCCTCTCCATGTCCTCCTTTACTGCATCCATGAATCTTCTCTGTGGTCTTCCTCTTTTCCTCCTGCCTGGCAGCTCCATCTTCAACATCCTTTGTCCAATATATCCACTATCCCTCCTCTGCACATGTCCAAACCATCTCAGCCTTGCCTCTCTTACTTTGTCTCCAAACTTCTCAACCTGCGCTGTCCCTCTGATATACTCACTTCTAATCTTGTCCCTCCTAGTCACTCCCAATGAAAATCTTAGCATCTTCAACTCTGCCACCTCCAGCTCCACCTCATGTCTTTTTGTCAGCACCACCGTCTCCAAACCATACACCATAGCAGGTCTCACTACCATCTTGTAAATCTTCCCTTTCACTCTTGCTGCTACCCTTCTGTCACAAATCACCCGACATTCGTCTCCACCTGCTCCACCTTGCCTGCACTCTGTTCTTCACCTCTTCTGTGCATTTTCCATTGCTTTGGATGGTTGATACCAGGTACTTAAACTCATCTACTTTTACTGCACCTACTCCATCCATCTTCATCATTAATTACACCCGCCTCCCTCTCATTCACACTCATGTATTCTGTCTTGCTTCAACTGACTTTCATTCCTCTTCTCTCCAGAGCATACCTTCACCTCTCCAGGTTCTCTTCCACCTGCTCCCTACTCGCACTGCAGATCACAATGTTGTCTGCAAACATCATTGTCCAAGGAGACTCCTGCCTGACCTCATCTGGCAGCCTGTCCATCACCATGGCAAACAAGAAGGGGATCAGAGCCGACCCTGATGTAATCCCCCCCCCACCTTGAATCCATACGTCACTCCTACAATACACCTCACATCCGTCTTGCTGTCCTCATACATGTCCTGCACCACCCTCACATACTTCTCTGCCACTCCTGACTTTCTCATACAGTACCACACTTCCTCTCTTGTCACCCTATCATATGCTTTCTCTAGATCCACAGAGACACTTTCTGACCTTCTCTATACTTCTCCATCAACACTCTCAAAGCAAACTGCATCTATAGTACTGTTTCTTGGCATGAAACCATACTGCTGCTCAATGATCATCACTTCTCCTCTTAACCTTACTTCAACAACTCTTTCCAATATCTTCATAGTGTGGCTGATCAACTTCATGCCTCTGCAGTTACTACAGCTCTGAGCATCACCTTTGCGCTTGAAAACTGGTACCAACACACTTCTCCACTCCTCAGGCATCCTCTCACTCTCCAAGATTGTGTAAAACAATCTGGTTAAAAAGTCCACTGCCATCTCTTCTAAACATCTCCATACCTCCACAGGTATGTCGTCTGTACCAGCCGCCTTTCCATTCTTCATCTTCTTCAAAGCTGCCCTCACTTCCACCTTGCTAATCCTCAGGCTTTCCTTGTTCAAAATCTTTGCTTCATCCATACTCCTCTCTCTATCATTTTCTTTATTCTTCAGCTCTTCAAAGTACTCCTTCCACCTTCTCAGCATACTCTCGTCACTTGTTATTACATTACCATTTCTGTCCTTAATCAACCTAACTTGCTGTACATCCTTTCCAGTTCAATCTCTCTGTCTATCCAATCAATACAAGTCCTTTTCTCCTTCCTTAGTGTCCAGCCTCTCATACAACTCACTATATGCCTTTGCCACCTCTCTCTTTGCCGTGCACCTAGATTCCAAATACTCCTGTCTACTTTCTTCATTTCCCTGACTATCCCACTTTTTCTTTGCTAACTTCTTCCTTTGAATTCTTTCCTGTACCTCCTCATTCCACCACCAAGTCTCCTTGTCTTCCTTCCTCTGTCCACTGGATACACCATATACCTTTCTACCCTTTTCCCTCAATACTTTTGCTGTACTTTCCCAGTCATCTGGTAATTCTTCCCTACCACCCAGAGCCTGTAGCAACTCCTTCCTGAACTCTGTGTGACCTTCTTCCTTCTGTAACATCCCCCACTTAATCTTTGGCTCTGCTTTCACTGTTTTCCTCTTCTTGCTTTCCAAAGTCATCCTACAGACTACCATCCGATATTGTCTAGCTACATTCTCCCCTGCCACCACCTTGCAGTCTCTCATCTCTTTCAGATTTCTCCTTCTGCATAAGATGTAGTCCACCTGTGTGCACCTTCCTCCACTCTTGTAAGTCATCCTATGTTCCTCTCTCTTCTTTAAGTATGTGTTCACCACAGCCATTTCCATCCTTTTAGCAAAATCCACCACCATCTGTCCTTCCACCTTTCTCTCTTTAAGACGACACCTACCCAGGACCTCCTCATCACCTCTGTTCCCTTCACCTACATGCCCATTAAAGTCCACTCCAATCACCACTCTCTCCCTTCTAGGAACACTCTCTACCACTTCATCCAACTTACTCCAGAATTCTTCTCTTCTACCCGACATACAACTTGTGGGACATACGCACTGACAACATTCAACATCACACCTTTGACTTCTAGCTTCAAACTCATGATTCTGTCTGACACCATCTTTACCTCCTGAACACTCTTTACGTACTCTTCCTTCAAGATTACTCCTACTCCCTTTCTCTTCCTATCTACACCATGGTAGAACAATTTAAATCCCCCTCCAGTGCTTCTAGCCTTGCTTCCCTTCCATTTGGTTTCTTGAACACAGTACTATATCAACCTTTCTTCTCTCCATCATATCCGCTAACTCTCTGCCTTTACCAGTCATAGTCCCTACATTTAAGGTTCTTACTCTCACCTCCACACTTCTACCTTTCCCTTTCTCTCTCTCCCTCCTAACACGCCTTCCGCCCTCCTCCTCTTCGATCTTTGACCAACAGTAGCCCAATTTCCACCAGCACCCTGTCAGTTAACAGCACCGGTGGCGGTAGGTGTTAACCTTGGCTTTGACCAATCTGGTATGAAAGTCTCATTCATCATAATCTGCATGTTTGTTTTGGCAAAGGTTTTATGTCAGATGCCCTTCCTGACACAACCCTCCCCATTTACCCTGGCTTGGGTCTGGCACAAGGAGTTCACTGGCTTGTGCAACCCCTGTGGCTGGGTTTTTGCTTTTGATTATTTATTCAGTTGAATATTTTATATAATTAAACTGTTACTGTCATGGACCGCTAATGAGACGCTATAAGCGACCAGTGAGTTTGCGTATTTATTAAACAAGGGCAAAAGGTACAAAATAATGAGCCACGAGGGGCAAAACACAAATAAAGACTAAGGCAAGAACACACTGACGATACACACAGATTAATGAATAAACTTACGAAGAGTAGCGAGGAGTTTGAGGATGACTGGAGCTGGGACGTAGGGACTCCAGCCTAACGTTGGGGAGACCAACGTTATCCATTCATGCATGAGGTCGCAGCCCCGAGAGACCGAAGTTGCTTCCTTAAATAGGTCTAGACAGATTGATCAGCTGATGAAAGGTCATCAGCTGATTGGAATCCAGCCGTCCCATGGAGCTTGGCTTCTGACAGCCGGAAGCACCGCCGAGACGCTATCAGAATAAAAGCCCGGAGGCCAAGAGGTGCGCCAGAGGAGAGAATGGAGAACTACTGCACAACCCGAGTGCAGACAGAGTCAGCACACGGACCATGACATAAACAAACTAAAATGGCATGGACAAGAAAAAGATGGCACCCAAAAATGTAATATTCAGTGGCACCTTTTGCACCAATTGCTGCCAACAAGCAATCTTAATTAGTATCACAGATGCCTTCAAACTTTTATTCAGCCTATTCAAAGAGGAAAAAACACGCTACTGCCTAGTTTAGTATCACTGTATGCACCACACTGAACATGGCCCAGAGAAAACAAAGGAGAGAGCTGTCTGAGGAGTTCAGAAAGATGAATATAGATAACAGTGTTAAAGGTGAAGGCTGTAAGACCATCTCTGAGCTGCTTCATGTTTCTGTGATCACAGTTAACGTACCAAAGCATTCCAGATAACTGCATGGACTCTCATGAACATGTCAATCACACCGAAACATTCATTCATTCATTCATCTTCTTCCGCTTAATCCTTTTTGGGTCACGGGGGGGGGGGGGGGGGGGGTTGGGGCTGGAACCTATCCCAGCATCTTTGGGCGAGAGGCAGGGCACACCCTGGACAGATCGCCATTCCATCACAGGGCCAACACAGAGAGACAGACAACCATTCACTCTCACATTCATACCTAAGGACAATTTAGAATCCCCAGTTTTGATGCCAATTAACCTAACTTGCATGTTTTTGGCATGTGGGAGGAAACCGGAGAAGACCCGGAGTAAACCCACGCAGACAGGGGGAGAACATGCAAACTCCACACAGATCACTGTTGGTTGGGGGCTGGGATTGAACCCAGGATCCCCAGGCCAAGGGTGAGTTGCTGTGCTGCCACAGTGCTAACCACTCCGCCACCGCGCCGCCCGCACCGAAACATGGCCTCTTTTATTATTAACTTATGGGCACATCTATCGGCTGTTAGCATTGCTAGTAGCTTTCCCTGCTACGTAAACTGTTTTTCAGTGCTTCAGAAGGTTCCACTGCTTTTCGGACCTCTGCTTTCTCCCGCTTTCAGGGGTCGGAGCAGGTGGAGCAAATGGCCACAGCGAGGCCAGGCCCAGTATGTACCACACCCGAGGCCTGTCATGGGTTTTAACTTACATTAACAGGCAAGGCAAGTTTATTTGTATAGCACATTCCGTGTACAAGACAATTCAAAGTGCTTTACATAAAAACATTAAAGCATTACAGCAAGTTGTAAAAGGAATACATAAGAATTTAAAAGCAAACTAAAAAGTAAATTAAAGAGAAACAAAAACAAGCTAACATAGAATACGGCAGAAATAAAATTTGATTAATTGTTCTACTGAAAGAGGGTGGCAAATAGGAAAGTTTTTAACCTCAATTTAAAGCAGCTGAGAGTTTCAGCAGCTCTGATGCTTTCTGGGAGTTTTTCCATATGTGAGGGGCATAAAAACTGAATGCTGCCTCACCATGTTTGGTTCTAACTCTGGGCACAGATGGTAGGCCTGACCCTGACATCCTGAGGGCTCTGGGTGGTTCATAATGGACTAGCAGATTTGAAATGTATTTTGGCCCTAAACCATTCAGAGCTTTATAAACCAACAGGGGTGTTTAGAAATCTATTCTCTGACAGCCAGGAAGCCAGTGTAAAGGTCTGGTGTAACTGGAGTTATATGATCCACTTTCTTGGTCATAGCGAGGACTCGAGCTGCAGCGTTCTGAACTAACTGCAGCTGTCTAATGGACTTTTTGGGAGACCTGTGAGGATAGCATTACAGTAGTACAGTTTACTGAAGATAAATGCATGGACAAGTTTTTCTAGATCCTGCTGAAACACCAGACCTTTACTCCTCTCTGTGTTCTTTAAGTGATAATAGGATATCTTCACTACTGTCTTAATGTGGCTGTTGAAATTCAGGTCTGAGTCCAGAACCACACCCAGATTTCTGGCTTGGCTGTTGGTTTTTAGCATCATTGACTGAAGCTGAGTACTAACTTTGAGTCTTTCTTCTTTGGCTCTGAGAACTATTTTCGGTTTTGTTTTTGTTTAACTGAAAAAATTCTGGCAGATCCACTCTTTAATTTGACCAATGCAATGATCAGGGTTTTAATTGGATCACAGTCTCCTGGTGAGAGGGTAACGTAGATTTGTGTATCATCTGCATAATTATGGTAATATATTGTGTTGTTTTTTATGATTTGAGCTAGTGGGAGCATATAGATGTTGAAAAGCAAAGGTCCCAAAATGGAACCTTGGGGAATTCCACAGGTTAATTTTGTTCGCTCAGATTTGTAGCTACATACCTATAGACACAAAATAGTCACTGTCTTTTAAATAGGATTCAAACCAGCTAAGTGCTGTACCAGAAAGTCCCACCCAGTTTTTCAGTCGGTCCAGTAAGATGTTTGACATAATTATAGACCCAGGGGACAAAACACAGACTCGAGTGAAGTACAATTATCCTTTTATTGCTAATCGTGTCTGTGTGTGAGTGCGTGTATGTACAGTGTATGTAGTGTGCAGTGCAGGACTCTTGCTGGGGAAAGAGCAGGACGCCGTTCAGCCTGGCAAGCTTACTTTGCAGGTGGTTGTGGTTGAGCTCAGGTTGGCCTTGAGGGCTGCAGCCAGGGAGACAGTGTCTGACTCTGTGTGGGGAAAAGAGCGAGAAGCCCTGTAGCGGTGATGGAGGCTGGACCGCCGCCGGGAAGAGAGGAATCCGCCGCCGGGGAGATCCACCTGTGCACAGGGGAAGACGACTGACAAAGGTGAGTCAATAGTTTAGCTTACGTGAAGCGAGGAGAAGGTCTGGGATTCAGACGATGAGTCAGGACATGGCTGTTGACGGCTCCGTGCCGAGTCTTGAGCAGGCCTGGCTTTAAAGCCCGCTGGTGATTGGCAGCATGTGTGCATGCAGCTGTGGTTGATGATGGCCCTGAGGAAACCATGACAGTACTCCCTCCCCCCCCCCCCCCCCCCCCTGAGAGGTGCCTCCTGGCACCTGACCCAGCCTACCCAGGTGCGTCCGGTGGAAGTCCCTGATGAGCTGCTTATTGAGCACAAATGACGGACGTACCCAGGACCTCCACTTGGGGCCATACCCCTCCCAGTCCACCAAGTACTGCAGGCTGCGACCCCAGCGGCGAACGTCCAGGATGGTATTGACTCTCCAAGCCGGGTCGTCATCTATCACTACTGGTGGAGGTGGAGTCTTGGTAGGAGGGCAGAGAGGGCTGGAGCAGATGGGCTTCACCTGGGAGACATGGAATGTCGGATAGATGCGGAGACAGGGGGGGGAGAGCTAGGCGTACAGCCGCAGGGTTAACAATGCATGTAATGGGGAAGGGGCCAATGAAGCGCTGGGCCAACTTCCGCTTTTCAGCCTTCAAATTAATATTCTGTGTCAATAGCCATACCTGTTGACCCACCTGGTACTGGGGAGCCGGTCTCCTGCCGGTCTTGGTGTTGCGTTCTGCGGTGCGAAGGACAGCTCTGCGGGTGGCAATCCAGAGCCAGCGGCAGCGCCTCACGTGACCATGGACAGAAGGCACTGCCACCTCCTTCTCCTCCTCCGGAAACAGTGGGAAGTCGTACCCTAAGGAGGCCCTGAAGGGGGACATGCCGATCGCCGAGGAAACCGTCGAGTTATGGGCATACTCGATCCAGGGGAGGTGGCTACTCCATGATGACGGACTGGAGGCGATGACACAGCGCAGAGCAGCCTCCAGCTCCTGATTGGCCCGCTCGCACTGCCCGTTGCTCTGCAGGTGGTATCCGGACGACAGGCTCACAGTTGACCTCAGTGCGTTGCAGAACGCCCTCCAGACCTGGGACACGAATTGGGGCCCACGATCAGAGACGATGTCGGTGGGGATCCCATGGAGGCGTATGACATGCTGCACTAGCAGATCCACTGTCTCCCATGCCGTAGGCAGCCCCCGGAGAGGGATGAAGTGGGCAGCTTTAGAAAACCTGTCCACAATGGTGAGGACCGTGGTGAAGTGGTTGGACGGTGGGAGGCCAGTCACAAAATCCAGAGCAATATGGGACCAGGGACGGCTGGGAACCGGCAGCGGGTGAAGGAGCCCGGCCGGTGGAGAAGAGGACGACTTCCTGGTGGCCCACTGGGCGCAGGCATGGATGTAGGCGATGACATCCTTCCGAAGCCCCAGCCACCAAAACGATCTCTGGAGAAGCCCCACCGTGCGGGACACCCCTGGATGGCATGAAAATTTCGAGGCATGAGCCCACTGAATCACCTCACACCAAGTCGATGTGGGGACGAACAGCTGCTCCGTGGGTCCACCTCCAGGATTGGGCTCAGCCTCCTGCGTCTTCACGACCTTCTCCCTGATGCCCCATGAGAGGGTGCCGACGACACAGGATGCTGGAAGGATGGTCTGTTCATGGTCCTCAGTCACCTCTGCTGTGAACTGCCTGGAGAGGGCGTCTGGCTTGGCGTTCTTAACCCCAGGGCGATAGGTGATTGTGAAATTAAAACGCCCAAAATACAGGGACCAACGGGCCTGCCAGGAGTTCAGCCGCTTGGCGGTTCTCAGGTATTCTAAATTCTTGTGGTCGGTCCATACCACAAAAGGTTGGGCCAGCCCCCTCCAACCAGTGGCGCCATTCCTCCAGGGCAAGCTTCACCGTCAAGAGCTCCCTGTTGCCGATGTTGTAGTTTCTCTCAGCAGGGGATAGGCGGTGTGAGAAGAAAGCACAGGGGCGGACCACCCCGTCTACTGGAGAGTGCTGGGATAGCACCGCCCCCACCCCGGAATCAGACGCATCCACCTCGACCAAGCACTGGAGGGATGGATCCACCTGCGTGAGAACGTGGGACAACGAGAACTCCATCTTGAGGGTGCCGAACGCTGCTGCAGCCTCCTCCGTCCAACGGAAAGCCACCTTGGGGGACATTAGATGGGTCAAGGGGAGAGCAATCATGCTGTACTTGGGCACAAAGCGGCGATAAAAATTGGCGAACCCCAGGAACTGCTGGAGTTGCTTCCTTGATGGGGGGGGGGCATTCCACCACCGCCTTGACCTTCACCGGGTGAGGGAGAACCTGGTTATGGGAAATAATGAAACCGAGAAATGAAGTCTTGTTGGTGTGGAACTCACATTTCTCGGCTTTAACAAGCAGCTTGTTCTCCAGGAGCCGTTGGAGGACCAGTCTCATGTGTACCCGATGCTCATCCAGTGACTGTGAGAAGATGAGGATGTCATCCAAGTAGACGAAGACGAAGGCACCCAGGAAGTCCCGGAGAACGTCGTTTATGAGGCGTTGGAAGACGGCCGGCGAGTTGGTCAACCCAAACGGCATCACAAGATATTTGAAGTGGCCGCTTGGGGTCCGGAATCCCGTCTTCCATTCGTCTCCCTCCTTGATCCGCACGAGATGGTAAGCGTTGCGAAGGTCAAGCTTGGTGAATCAAGAGGCCCCCTGGAGGGAGTTGAAGGCCGTGTCCATGAGAGGCAGGGTGTATTTGTCCTTCACCGTGATGTCGTTAAGCCCCCTGAAGTCGATACATGGCCGCAGGTAGCCATCCTTCTTGCCTACGAAGAAGAACTCCGCCCCCGCCGCTGAAGAAGACGGACGAATAATGCCCGAGCTGAGCGACTCTTTAATATAGGCATCCATCGCCTCCCGCTCAGAGCTGACAGGCTGTAGAGACGGCTCGATGGCAGCAGGGCATTAGCCCGGAGATTGATAGCACAGTCATAGGGGCAGTGGGGGGGAAGTGACAGCGCCTGCGACTTACTAAATACCGCCCCCAGATCATGGTATTCAGACGGCACCTTGGACAAGTCTGGAGGAGGAGGCGCGTGGGGGCTAAGGACACCGACGGGACACATGCTGCGGACTGCAGACACGTGCTGAGGCAAAACGAGCTCCATGATGTTATACTCCCAGTCCGCCAATCAAATGATGGATTATGGAGTCGGAGCCAGGGGTAGCCTGAGATGACAGGGGACATTGAAGAGGGCAGCACCAACAGGCGTAGGTCCTCCCGATGGTTTCCTGAGATGATCACTGATACTGGGGCGGTCTGTTGAGAGACTGTCACCAGGGGGGTCTTAGACAGGGCGATGAGCTTAAGGGGTGACTGGAGAGTATGGCAGGAAGCCCTAACTGGGTTGCCAGGTTCCCCGATATGAAGCTCTGCTCAGCCCCCAAGTCAATCAGTGCATGTGTGGCATATTCTGGTTGTTTGTAGATGAATCTAATGGGCACGAGGCACTTGGTGAGGGGATTAGGCTGAGACGTGTCCGTGAGTCCCCCTACTGCAAAGCACGGACCCCCTCTTTTGGACGAACGGGGCAACCTTCTACCTCATGCTCTTTGCTACCACAGTGCATACACAGCCCTAACTCCCTACGGCGCTGCCTCTCGGCTAAAGAAATTTTGGAGAGCCCGACTACCATATCCTCCTGCCCGTCTAGAGTTTCAGGTGGAGGCAGGGCCAATTGAGATGACTGGGAGGAGCGGAAAAACTGCGCGCCCGAGCAACCGGAAGCTCTTCACTTGGCTGCCCGCTCCCTCAGCCTATTATCCAAATTAATGGTTAGGGAGATCAGCTCAGTGAGTCTCTCCGGTTTGTCTAACCTGGATAGCTCATCCCGTAGGCTAGGGCTTAAGCTCCGAACGAAAATACTACAGAGCGAGGCATCCTCCCACCTGACCTCAGCGGCCACCACCCGGAAATCGATAGCGTAGTCCGCCACGGACCTACCCCCCTGTCGGAGATTTAACAACCGAATGGTGAGCGTACTATCCCGGTCGGAGTGGTCAAACACCTCGTGGAAATCGGCAATGAACCGCTGGTAAGTTAGACTAGCATAGCTAGGCTTAGCCACAATGGCATAGGCCCAAGCTAGCGCTCTACCCTCTAGAAGATTAGCCACGTAGCCTATCCTACTATGGTCGGTGGGAAAATCCCCCGGTACCCACTGGAAAACTGTCTCACACTGCAAGATAAACCCACGGGCTAAAGCGAGCAGGTGTGGGGACTGGTGTGAGCCAGGCCGATGGGACCTGACTAGCCTGGCTAGGCGGGGAGCTAGCGGAAGCCAACGGACTCCCAGAGGCCGGAGGAAACGTCCACTGTCCATCCAGACGATCCGACCGGCTGTTAATTTGTGTTAGCTGGCTAAAGATAACGCTTTGTTGGTAAGCTAGCTGCTCCACTCGAGCCTCAAGGTTGTTAAAACGGCGTGCTAGCACGCTGTCCGCTGGGTCGCTCTGACAGAGCCGTACTGACATAATTATAGACCCAGGGGACAAAACACAGACTCGAGTGAAGTACAATTATCCTTTTATTGCTAACCGTGTGTGTGTGTGAGTGCGTGTATGTACAGTGTATGTAGTGTGCAGTGCAGGACTCTTGCTGGGGAAAGAGCAGGACGCCATTCAGCCTGGCAACCCTATAACGACAAAACAGAGATGTTAACTCAGTCCTCGAGCATAGAGCGTAATAGTAACGGCAGCTTACTTTACAGGTGGTCGTGGTTGAGCTCAGGTTGGCCTTGAGGGCTGCAGCCAGGGAGACAGTGTCTGACTCTGCGCGGGGAAAAGAGCGTGAAGCCCTGTATTGGAGGCTGGACCGCCGCTGGGAAGAGAGGAATCCGCCGTCGGGGAGATCCACCTGTGCACAGGGGAAGACGACTGACAAAGGTGAGTCAATAGTTTAGCTTACGTGAAGTGAGGAGAAGGTCTGGGATTCAGACAATGAGCCAGGACGTGGCTGTTGACGCGAGACGTGTCTATGGAGATTGACAGACGGCTCCGTGCCGAGTCTTGGGCAGGCCTGGCTTTAAAACCCGCTGGCGATTGGCAGCAGGTGTGCGTGCAGCTGTGGTTGATGATAGCCTTGAGGGAGCCATGACAATGTTATGGTCGACCGTGACGAATGCAGTACTGAGGTCCAGTAGAACCAAGACTGTAATGTTGCCACTATCTGTATTGGAGTGGATGTCATTAAGGACCTTAAGTAGAGCTGTCTCAGTGCTGTGGTGTGGCCAAAAACCTGACCGGAAGACATCAAAACAGTTATTTAATGTCAGGAAGTTGTACAATTGTTGAAAAACAGCCTTTTCTATTATTTTACTCAGAAAGGGGAGGTTTGATATGGGCCTATAGCTGTTCATGAGTGAGGTGTCTAGGTTGCTCTTTTTTAGAAATTTCTTGATAACAGCTGTTTTAAAGCACTGAGGGAAGACACCTGAATGCAGAGACATATTTACGATCTGTAGTAGATCTGAGGCCATACAATATGAAACATTTTTTTAAACTGTTGGGAGGGTATCAAGGCAGCAGGTAGTGGATTTCAGGTGGCGTATGATGTCATCCAAGTTTTTAGGATTGATTGGAAAAAAATTGCTGTGGTGTTTATATCTTCTCTACGTGGACACAGAGGAAGCACATGTTCAGCACCTGGCATAGGAGAACTGATTGTCTAATTTTCTGAATTTTGTCAGTAAAGAAAAAGGCAAATTCATTGCAGGCACGGTTGGATAGAAGTTCAGGAGCTACTGACACAGGTGGATTTGTTAGTCTGTCAACAGTCATGAACTGTCACCATGGGATGAGACGCCGGGTCGTCCGGCGCTCAGACCATATCCCTCCTTATCTCTGTCTCTCATTTGACAGCGTCTCAGCGGGCTCCCAGCTGTCGGTGTTACGGGACGGCTGGGGCCCAATTAATCCTCATCAGCTGAGGCGCTGCTAATGAGGATAAAAAGGAGCAGCTCCGATCATTCGGGGCTGCGACTTAAGCACTGTGAAGGCTGGAACCCCTATGCCCGGTGCCAGCTCTCTACTCGTCTTGCAGCATTCTTGTGAGTGTTACCCGCTGTGAGTATTTATGCCTTGGAACCCCTATGTCCAGTGCCAGCTCTCTATTCCTTTGCTGTACTACTCGTGAGTGTTACCCTGTATGAGTATCTGTGCTTTCGGTCTACAAGGCCGTGTTCCTTATCCCTTATCCCTTATTATAAATAAAACATCACAACTCACTGGCTCGCCCTCGGCTCTCTCTGTGTGGCTCGCGAGGGCCACACGTAACAGTAAGTCGCAGCCAGACGAGTGGCCGGCGGCCGTGAGTTGTTAGTGGACTTGCACCTTCCAGTCCGGGTGTCAGCGCTTTTAGCATGCCGTCTCCCAGGAGTCACGTTCGACGCCAGGGCGACGAGCTGTCGTCCATCTTGGAGGGTGTCAACGGGACACTCTTCACCGCCACCCTGTACGACGCGTCCAATGCGAGACGCTGGCATCTGGACCGTGCTGAGAACCTCCTGGACAGTCTCCTTCGCTATTCCTACCATCCTGAGGTCTGTGCCAGGAGGGACGCCATCGTTGCACAGCGAGAGGAGCTCCGCGGGTTGGAAGGAAATCCCGGCAGGAAGCCGAAGAGGAGGAGACGTCGCCCCTCGCTTTGGAATCCCGTTCCTGTCTCTACTCCAGCCTGGGAGTTCGCGCCACCCAGAGGGCTTCCCCCGTTCTGCACGACGTCACTCGGGATTCCCCCGAAGGATCTGCAGCTGACAGCAGTTAAGGTCCGGGACCGAGTGGCTGCTGCCAGCTCTGCTGTGCGCCCGTCTACCATCATCAGGCATGTAGCGGCGGCGGTGAGATTGGTGGAGAGGAGTCCAGGGCTACGAAACTACCCCGAGTTCAACGCCCTCCTCAAATCGGTCTCTGCTCAGGAGCGGCGATTCCCGGGTCTCTCCTTCGCTTTGCCCCCTGGGAATAGCCGTCATCACATCGCCAAATCGCCTCAGCACGAACCCCGTCCAGATCCAGTTCCGGGCTGTCGCAAGGTCCCTTCCTCCCACGCAGCTGTCACCTCTACGCCTCGTCAGAGAGGAGATTTCACAGCCTCGTCTCCTGAGCCTCTCCCCCCCGCTGTCACGCCAGCGCATCCGGGTCGGCTCATCTCGGCTGTCACCCCCTCCTCCTCGACGCGCTCCCCGACTGCTGTGTGCGCCTGGAATCCCGGCCTGGCGAGCCCTCTTCTGGAGACAACACGAGCGGCTC
Source organism: Pholidichthys leucotaenia (assembly GCA_020510985.1). Classification (NCBI taxonomy): domain Eukaryota; kingdom Metazoa; phylum Chordata; class Actinopteri; order Cichliformes; family Pholidichthyidae; genus Pholidichthys; species Pholidichthys leucotaenia. The sequence goes on along the minus strand of CM035839.1, from coordinate 27,773,776 downwards.
CCAGACGTCCTCCCAGGGGGTCCTCCGTTACCGTCCGGCGGGGAGAGGGAGAAGCAACGTCCACTGCAGCAGGCACCATCCAGCCTCCAGGAGACAGGCAAGTCCCAGTTTGTTCACATCAACTCAGTGATTTGCTCTGTCATACTCCTGGAGGTGGAGTTCGGGGTCTGCAGCTCCCTGAACTCCCACCACCTGCTGTAACCTGTGTCATTAATCCTGCACCCTCTGTGTCTCCCTCCGCTGAGCAGTCCCCGGCGCCGGGTCAACGTCGTGGGATGAGGAGGGGGCCTGCGGTTCCGGTCCCGCAGCTACGTTGTGGACGGAGGAGGAAGACTGACTGCTACGTGGAGTCCGCGCCGACGACCAAGCGTCCCCGGGTCTCCACGGAGGAGCGGTTCGGTCCAGCGGGATGAGGTTCTCCTGCCACCACGTCGTGTGGACCGTCAGCGTGGTTACTGGTGCAGGAGGAATCCCAAGCTGCGCTGTCCATCATGTCGGCTGCGGGGCCCGACGCAGCTGAGTGGGAGCCTGATGACGACCTCCTGATGCCGGATCCTGGATCTTCGCAGTCCTGGACGGTGTCAGAACCTGAGATCAGGCGAGTGCTCTACTTTCTCTTTCTCCTTCATATCTTTGAGCACTTTAGCCTGTCTCTAGGGGAGATGAGCCGGGTGCAGCCGTCCGCTGCGTCCGAGCTCATCTCGCCGGGTTCTGGCGCTGCCGGTGATCCTGATCCTGGTTCTGTTTTCTCTCCTGAGCCTTCTTCCAGGGTCGCCGGCGAGGAGTTGCCATCTCTTGTGGTGCTGGAAGGTCCAGGTTCGACGTCGGAGGTCGGTTCTGGTGTGGTGCCGACCCAGTCGGGGTCCGTCGTGGGTGCTGCTCCAGCGGTGTCCGACGTGGGTTCGCCCGAGACCCAATCAGGGTCCGACGTGGGTTCCGCTCCAGTGGTGTCCGACGTGGGTTCGCCTGAGGCCCAATCGGGGTCCGACGTGGGTTCTGCACCAGTGTTGTCCAGGTCCGGTGAGGGGGTGGCTGTTTCCCTGCGGTCTGACGTTCGTCCACCTCGTCATCGGCTCTCCCCCGAGCCTCTTCCACCGGGGTCCGCTTTGACCTCTCGCCCGTCCCAACGGTCCTGGTGGTTGAGCGATGCGGGTCGGCCGCCGGAGGGCCTACCATGCCCGTTCGGTTCGCTTGTGCGGCCGCTCGACCCGCAAGACTTTCGGTTCGGCGATCTGGTCCGACCCCCCGATGAACTGTGTTTGCTTCTGGGTGGCCTGGTATGGCCACCGGAGGACTTGTTTCTTGGGACCTGGGTCTGGGGTAGGCCGCCCGAACATTCCCTTTTCCCCAGTTCACCAGCTGGACAATGGGCAGGGAGACCACCGGAACAGTCCCGGCTTTATTGGACTCTGCCTGCCGTCTTCCTCGGGTGTCGCTTATGTTCAGTAAATATTAAGGTCACTCGGGTGCAGTTTTTTGTCCTCTAGGTGGATCTATGTATGTAGCGCTGTGTATTGTGTTTTTCATTAACCGTACTCAGCATTTTCTTCATTCTTGTCCTGTTCCTAGCCTCGTTTGTGCATTATGGAGTAATGTGTTTTGTTTCCCTTTCAACCGTACTCTGTAATTGCCTCATTTGTTCCTGTCACCTTCATGGTGGGTTTTTTTTTCTTCTCCCCTGCCCCGATCTAAACATCATTTGGGTGCTATTGTGCAGTGTGTTCTACCTGTAACCATGCTCAGTATTTTCCTCATTTGTGCCCTGGTCTAATTATTTTTTTTGTGTGTGATATGGAGTATTGTGTTTGGGTTTGTTTGTTTTTTCTTTGCCCTGGTACTCTGTATTTGTTCATGGTCTATTTGTCCTTTTTTTTTTCTCTCTCTGCTTCTCTCCCTCCGGTCCTGCCTCCCTTCCACCCACCCTAGGTGGCGGGGGGGTGGGCTCGGATGGTTCGGGTCGTTCGGAGCCCGACCGTGAGGGGGACGCTCTGTCACCATGGGATGAGACGCCGGGTCGTCCGGCGCTCAGACCATATCCCTCCTTATCTCTGTCTCTCATTTGACAGCGTCTCAGCGGGCTCCCAGCTGTCAGTGTTACGGGACGGCTGGGGCCCAATTAATCCTCATCAGCTGAGGCGCTGCTAATGAGGATAAAAAGGAGCAACTCTGATCATTCGGGGCTGCGACTTAAGCACTGTGAAGGCTGGAACCCCTATGCCCGGTGCCAGCTCTCTACTCGTCTTGCAGCATTCTTGTGAGTGTTACCCGCTGTGAGTATTTATGCCTTGGAACCCCTATGTCCGGTGCCAGCTCTCTACTCCTTTGCTGTACTACTCGTGAGTGTTACCCTGTATGAGTATCTGTGCTTTCGGTCTACAAGGCCGTGTTCCTTATCCCTTATTATAAATAAAACATCACAACTCACTGGCTTGCCCTCGGCTCTCTCTGTGTGGCTCGCGAGTGCCACACGTAACATGAACAAGGTGCGTGCATTACTGTTGTTTTTAGCAATGATGTCAGAAAAATATGCTTGCCTTGCATTTCGCAGCTCCAAATTATACATTCTCAATTTCTCATTATAGATTTCATAATAAACCTGTAATTTAGTTTTTCACCACCTGCATCCAGCTTTTCAACACTCTTTTTTCAGCTTTTACTAGTTTGGTATTTCTCCATGGAGATTTCTTTTTAATAATGATGACCTTCACCTTGATGGGAGCAATGGCATTGATAATATTTGTAATTTTACCATTGAAATTTTCTGCAAGCTCATTTACTGAAGGAGAAGAGAGGGGGGATGAGGAAGAGAAAGCTTGGGTGAATGTTTCACTGGCATTATCATTGATGTACCTTTTTTTTGATGACCTCTGTCTGGATATTTCCGATGACATTAATAGCACTCTCAAAGAAAACAAGACTCGTCAGACAGCACAACGTCCATCATCATAACCTTAGTGATGTTCAGACCTTTGGAGATGACCAAGTCCAGACTGTGTCCTCTGTTGTGTGTTTTTTCTGTTATATGCTGAGTCAGTCCAAAGTTATCAAGGACACAACACAATTCTTTGGTCTCTCTGTCCTGAGGTTTGTCAACATGGATGTTAAAATCACCAACAATAACTACACAGTCAAAGTCAACAGAAATAATGGACAGCAGCTTTGTAAAATCATCAAAAAAAAAGGTTGTATTGTGGAGGAATAAGATCAGGCGAGATGCGACGAGCTGGAAGGTTGCAGTTTTATTTTCCTCCAACATAATGAGACGCACTTTGTAGCTCTGGTGTGCTACTGTGCTGTTGAGCCATGTATAGTAAGCTCTTTTATACAGACAGAGAATGCATGGTACATTAACATATTGATATACATATCAGTCAATACTCATGATTAGCATGACCAACTGGTGCCCGGACGTCCTCCTCCTAATCCAGGGATGTATAAACAACAGTCCATTGTTCTGGTTGCCCCCCAGGGGCTCTCTGTCCATATGCCAATGGTCCTCTGTTTCCTCCAGACCTGCTGAGTGTGAGGAATGTCTATGTAGAGTGTGGTGGGTCACCACAGTATGGTGTTTAGATGGGCTGTAAACATTAAGAAACAACACACAGGGGGAGGAATTCAGCTGAAAAGCCACATATTCAAATGAAGTAAACTTATCATAAGACATCTGCTTGCACTGGAGGGAATCATTAACAAAACAGCTACTCCTCCTCCTTTCTTATGCAGTATGGGTTCACTTATAAAACTGTAGTTGGGAGGGGCTGCTTCTATAAGAAGAGATCTACCGTTATCATCTAACCAGCTCTCTGTTAAAAACATAAAATCCAGGTTGTGCTTTATGAGATCATTAATTAAAAATGTTTTTCCTGCCAAAGACCTAACCCTCTGTGTGTGTGAATTTGCGTGCCCCTAGTGGCAGAGCACGGCGCGGCACCTGCCAACTCACTGACATCGCTGGCTGCATTGGGATTTATACTGAATTGTATTAATCTGCCAGTTTCAGAAGGTGGCAGACATCCATTGGAGGACTCATTGGATGACACGTAATACACCAAAGAAGAAGAACTCCTCATGTCCTTTTCCTGTATTCCCTTCTTTTAGCTCAGAAAGCTAATATGGCCGCGATCGGTCATCATCACCGTCACTTAGTCGGCTTTGTACACGGAAAGTAGCTGCGGGATACAAGCAAAATTTATGTGGGATAATCATAAGACTTTGTAGATGTGGTAGAGAGTGTAAATGACCAATAGGATGCAAAATAACGACCACGATGGGTGAAAACTTAGTGACCACGGCAGTGAGCGAGTCCTGTTAACTGCAGGTAAGTGAAGAATTTCTTTTTTTTTTTTTTAAATATTGTACTGATTGTTCATATACTTTGAAGACAAGATGATGAGGTACCTCTGTACAAAAAACGGTGTCAAAAGACTGAACCACTCTTTGTGTAAATACATCCAAAGTCCAGTTTTGACTGAGTTATGGAATTTAAAGAGGTGTTGTGACATTATGCAAATTAGATGCATAAATTTATTCCTATCTAAAACTTTGGATCATACTTTACATCTTTCTAATTGACAGTAAGCCATTATCTCTTACCACTTTCAAGTTATAGCCTTGGAAATCTGAACTATTTTACTGACAAAAATATTTACCACTCTTGACCACTAGGGGTTATGTCACAATTCGGCGACAGACACACTCAAAAGGCTAATATTTAATAAAGCTAGTTTCAGTGTGTTAAGAGCATCAGCTGCCAGATTGTTATTTTGTTTAAGCTGTGACTGGTGAGAAATGAACACTAGATTTGATAAATTTACAGTATGTGTAGGATGGATCTTTTTTCTCTGTAAATTTGCCAACCTTTTTCTGCTACCTATTAAACAGGAATAAAGGAAACTACTTCCATACCGGGCCCCGGCTTGTCTTAGAAAGAGCCATGAGTACCAGTGGTATCAGAGCCTGGACCCAGTACATATCACACCCAGATGGCGTTGTTATCAGGCTGTGGATTTCAGTTCAGCTGTGAGGGTGGGGGTGGGACTTTGGCAGCTTGTCAGAGCTCACTGAAGAATTGCTGGAGGGGAGAGATGAGGGGGAGGATGAAGTGTGAGGTTTTGTGGTGAGAAAACTGGACTTGGGCATGGGGTCAGTTTTGTGGCCACAGTGACTAGCTCCTTCATCTGGTCAGTGAAGTCTAGGAGTGGGAAGGATGGGGAAGAGGAAGCTGAAGAGGACGATGACCTGGAGGGGGTATGCGGTGGTAAAGGGGGTGGGTCCACACTGGTGGCTTTTGGTGAAGGAGAGGTCTGCACAGGCAGGGGCTGAGGCAGCTTTATCACAGTTTATGCTGGGCTGTATCTTATCCTGTTGTTTTGGTTCCTCTTGTCCTTGTCCTGGGGAACAGAATGGCGATGCAGAAAATAGAACAGATTGGAGGTAAACAGTCTCACGCCTGACCTGCTGAGGCTGAGTCCATCTCTCTTGAACAAGTGTCTGCGGTCCCAGAAAAAGTTGAAATTGTCAATAAAATGGAGTGATTTGTTTGTACAAGCTTCTGATAGCCATCTGTTTAAATTTAACAGTCTGCTGAATCTCTCAACTCCTCCTCTGACCGGTGGTATTGGGCCATTAATAAACACTTCAGCATTCAGACAGCTGACTAGATCCAGTAGTTCCTTAAAGTCCTGTTTCAGTATATCAGACTGCTGTTTCACAACATCATTTGAGCCTACATGTAATATGAGACTCTTCACTGTGGGATGATCAGCCATAATCTGCAAGATTTTGTCTCTCACTCAGACACCAAATCCCTAGGAAACCACATTATTTCTGTGTGTTTACCACATACATTTCTCACATCTTTCACAGCGGAGTCACCAACAATCAAAGTTTCAAGCCCAGCTTGAAACCTAGCCTAGCTAGCTTTCTCTGAAGCCTTTTACCTTCTGAGTTGTTCTGATTTACCTTGCTGCATGTGGGGAAGATTTTATCCAGGTCATCAGATGGAGAGCCAGGGTCCTGTAGTGGCACAAATCTGTTCTGAAGTGGTATGATTAGTTGTTGTGGAGGAGGTTTGTTTTTAGGCTTTCCTTTGACAGCTATTCACGACTGTGCATTGCTGACAGTCGTGGTCCCTTGTTGATCTGGTGAATAAAGTGCAGAGTCAAAGATGCCTTTTCTGGGTATTTATTTACATCTTGGCCAAGAATGGAAAATGTTGTGTCCCGCACGCAGGTGAGTGCCACAAGGAGATTCCAAGTCTCAGAACAGCACTGAGAGTTTTAATATAGTAGCCCAAACAGATAAGCATTGTTTTGAGAATGCTGAGTCAGCAGTTTCGTCTAAATGTTCTGCTACAGTGGTCAAGGCTGGGCTGGATCCTCACTGTCTATGGGAAAAATACTGAGTGTAACGACATTTATGATTACAGGAGACAGAATGAATGGACAACAATAAGTATAAAATCCATAACATGAGCCAAGCGAGGGAGCTGGTTGAAAGGTGGGTGCCGACCTCTGCACCACACAGCAAGGCTGCTATTGTAGTGCCCTTCTGATGGGTGGCTATTCCATTCCACTGCTTCCATTTGAAAGGATTTGATCTCGTCCCCATTCCAAAAACAGGACCCCCCTTAAACACAATCTTCCACAGGGTCACCAAAAAGCTAGAAACAGCCCTAAACACATCCTAAAGGCTGGGTAATTTTGTAAGCCAATTACACCTTTCAGCATAGATATTAAATATTTTTCCTCATGACTACATCGGCATAATCTATTTAAGCGACCATATTTGAGACACAATCCAGGGGCAACAAAAACATAAATGCTCGGTGTATATTCTCAAATCCTGGCGTTGCCTTTTTCTCCCACATTCAAACAATGTAGTCGAGACAAAAACAAACAATGCAAAGCTATTTGGATTTTGTTTTCAGTTCACAACCCCCACCCCCCTCGCCTTTTTTCTCCCCCTCTTCTGTCTCTGCAGAAATGACAGGAGAAGTGCACATTTGTAGCTCGCAGGTACTGGTCGGGGTACACGTTGAAGCTATGATATATGACATGTGTTGCAAGCAGTCTGTGTGTATCTCCCAAGGACCTGTCACAGCTTCGGCGCAGGCAGTTAAAGGCTCTGTTAGACGCAGTTTAATCCTCCATTTAGGTCACAACTCAGCGGCAGAGGAAACAGGGTTATGTTCACAAAGCCTCTTAATTTGAGGGAAAACAAGGATGAGAGCAATTCTCCACAGCTGGGTTTGAAAAATTAGCTTTTATCAGATTTAGAGTTTCACGTTTCCCGGCTTCCTGGATATGAATGAGCAGAAATAAAGCTGGAATCCATGATCGAATGTTTCATTTCACTGTTGGGATGGGGGGGGGGCACTGTCAGTATTATTGTAGTCAGGGATGTTTCAAGATTTTGGGGGGCCCTAAGGATGGTTGTGTTTGGGGGGAAACTCTATTTTTAAAATGAGAATGAGTACAAACCCTTTACAGTATGCATCAATAAAAACATTGAACAATAAACTTGGGTTATTGTCTAGATAAAAAAAAATATTACATTGTGGAGAAAGGAGGCAGGCAAGGCAACGAGCTGAACGACACGGAAACTTTATTCTTTCTCCAACATAACTTACAGCAAAAAAAAATCCCGGGTGTGTGCATTCCTCTTTTATATCTTTAATACTGTGCATCGAGACCTGGAACTTCCGACCATCATACATTATGTTTAGAACAAAGCCGGTGCCGCTCTGACACCATTCTCCTCCCAGCAGCTCCGGCATTTACTCCTCTCCCTTACTGTCTCATCTGATACCCCCCGGTGACACCTCCTCTTTCGGTCCATTGTTCCCTGGGTGGAGAAGCCCAACATTCTATGTTGCCCCCACAACATAGAATTTTTTTTATTTTTTTTTTTTACCAGGATCCATATGATGATGTTGTAAATTTACATGAAAAAAGTCACAAATTTAACAGAAAAAGTAGCAAATTTACAACAAAACCTTTGGAAATTTATGAAGAAAAGTTGGAAATTAGGGAGAAAACAGTCACACATTCGAAAGAAAAAAACCCGCTAAATTAGGAGAAAAATGTTGCCAATTTACAAGAAAAATTCACAAATATTTAAGAGCAAAAATGTGCATATTTACAAATGGAAAAAAATGTGAATTTATGAGAAAAAAGTGGGGAATTTATGAGAATAAATTTATGAGAAAATAAAATCACAAATTTAAGAGAAAAAAGTTGCAAATTTATGGAGAAAAAATGAGTAAATTTACAAGGAAAAAATAGCACATTTGTGAGAAAAGCTGAAAATTCAGGAGACGGGGGGGGGGGGGCAAAAAGATGAAAAAACATTGGAAAATTATGAAAGAAATCAAAAATTTACAAGAAGAGTTGCAAATCTAAGAGGAAAAAGTAGCTAATTTACCATTAAAAAATTATCATAAAAAGTAACAAATTTTTTGGAGGAAAAAAAAAATCACAATTTTACAGGAAAAAAGTTGCAAATTTACAACGAAACATTAGGAATTTATGAAAAAAGTTGCAAATGAAGCAGAAAAAAGTAGTGATTCAAAAAAATGTTAATTTATGAGAAAAATCTTTCCAATTTACAAGAACAACACAAATATTTAAGAGAAAAAACTTGCAAAATTACAATGAGAAAAAGAATTGAATTTATGAGAAAAAATTACTACATTTACAAAGTAGAAAAAGCTTGCAAATTTATAAGGAAAAAGTAATTCACCAGAAAAAGTAACAAATTTATGAAAAAAAACGCTGCCAAATTTACAATAAAAGCCACAAATTTACAAGAGTTGCAAATTTAAGAAAAAGTGGCTAATTTGCCATAAAAAGTAATAAATGTATAAATCAAATCAAATCAAATCAAATCAAACTTTATTGTCATATTGCTGTACATACAACTGTAGTGCAGGCAAGATGAAATTGTGTTTCTCTCGGCATCCATATAAGAAGGAGCATGATTTAAGACACATTCCCACATAGCTCCCCACCCCCACCCCCACCCCCCCATCCATTCACACATCCCTGAGACATACTTGGGGAAAAAGAATAATAACTAACTATAATATACAAAATGTCCGTAGGTGCAGTAGTGTGTATGAGAGATTCTGGGTCAGCTGTTCAGCATCCTGACAGCTTGTGGAAGGAAGCTGTTGATCAGTCTGGTGGTTCTGCCTCTGATGCTCCGGAATCGTTTACCAGATGGAAGAAGTTCAAAGTGTTTATGCAGAGGGTGAGAACGGTCCTTGACAATGTTCAGTGCTCTGCTCCTACAACGGTTCTGAAAAAGTTCTTGGACAGAGGGGAGGGAGACTCCAATTACCCTCTCCGCCCCCTTGACTATCCTCTGCAGGGCTTTTTTGTCTGACATACTGCAGCTGGAGTACCATGTAGCAATGCAGTACGTCAGAACACTCTCCACCACACCTCTGTAGAAGGTCCTGAGGATGCAGATGGGGAGAGAGGCCTGTTTGAGTTTCCTCAAGAAGTGCAGTCTCTGCTGAGCCCGCTTCCTGATCTCCAAGGAATTCTTGCTCCAGGTCAGGTCCTGCGAGATCTGCACTCCGAGGAACTTGATGTTCTACAAGAACAAATACAGAAAAAATAGCAAACTTTTGAGAAAAAAAGTCATAAATTTATGAGAAAAAAGTTGCAAATTTACAACAAAAGTATTGGAAATTTATGAAAAAAGATGCAAATTAATGACAAAAAAGTCACAATTCAAAAGAAAAAAATGGCAATTTATGAGAAAAATGTCAGTTTACAAGAGAAAGCCACAAATATTTAAAGGTCTGATGACACGTTTTTGACATTTTATAGCATGCTGTGTAAACCCAAAAGTCGTTGTCGATGATCAATATAATATTTACAACCGCGCCTGCATAAACTAGTTATCATCAAAAACCGCAGCCGCTGACTGGACTGTGGTGCCACCCACCGAATTAAGGGCAGCACCACCATGACATCAGCGACAGAACGGACTCCAGTGTTGTTGACTGGAATGCCAGCAGCTTTGTAGCTTACAGTTTCTCTGGTTTCTTGTTTTAATTTTACGGCTATGCCTTTGCGTTGTGTCGCAGGCTTAAATAAACAGCAGGCCGTGAAAGACCACATCACACACTTCAGCTACAACTGTCATAAGCCTCCTCGTGCGCTCCTCCTGTGCTCCTCCTGCATAAAAGCACACGAGGAGGGAAAGGATTAATGGATTTACATGCAGCTTTGACCTACTTTCTGTGATCGCATGCTGACGCTCGCTGGTCCGGTCACGTCCCCTCTCTCATTGTCACCAGCTGATTCAAACTCCCGCTGATCATCTTTCCCGGTCCTCGCCCAGGTGCTTCTCATCACACCATCACCAGCAGTGCATGTACTTAGCAGCCGTTTGCCAGTCACACACTGCTGGTCCATAGTATTGTCATCTGTGCTGTTAGTCTGCCAGTATTTTCAGCACTCTCATGACTTGTTAGTCACTCCATGTTCGCCGTGGCTCTTGTGCGTCCTTGAAGCGATGTCGGCTCTGGGGTGCACCTGTGGCTAACATGTCTCTTCTCATTTGTTCTCTGGGCAATGCTGGCCCCCGAACACCATCAGTAAGTGTGTTTGTGTTTTTTGTACGTCTTCACCTTTTTGGGAATTGTCTGTCTTTCTGTATTAAATGTGCTGTGGTGAACCCTGCACATAAATCCTCGTGATTTCATCCTCTCTCTCCATGCCTTGTGTAAGAGTGCACGAAGGATCATGATGAATGGATTTACGCACAGGATTCACCACAGCACATGTATTGAACATAAGAATGATGACAATGGTTCCCAAAAAGGTGAAGACTTACAAAAATAAACAGAAACACTTACAATTGGCATTCCGGGCTGACATCGCCCAGCGAACATGGAGAGGAGACGTATTAACCACGGTTGCGCCCCAGGGCTGACATTGCTTCAAGGGGCGCAACAGAACCATGGCTGTGTGGAGTGGCCAACACGTCGTGATAGTGTTGGCAATATTGGCTGGCTGACAACACAGCAGATGATGCACACAAACCATGAACAGCTGACTGTCAAAGTGACAGGGCGCGTGTGTTCGGACTGGTGAATCTTGGACAGTGCCCACCTGAAAGTGGGTCAAAACGCACATAAAACACATGTACAAAACAAAAACAACAAGAACTCAAAATACAATACATAATAAACCTGATGCCTGAGCTACAGATAATACACTGCTATGATTTTATCGAGTTTAAATAAATTATATTTATGAACTAATAATTTGTTGCCATATCTGGTGTTCCCCTGCCGTGTGTTTGTCGCTGCTGCTGCGGCGGGCATGTCTCCACCATCACTCTCTGAGTGTGACTGGCTTGGCACGATGCCCGCTTGGCACGGCTCAAACCTATATGGTCTGATGCCCCCATATTCTTCATTATCATCCCATTCTTGAGAACTATAATCGTCTGAAGACTGGACAACACAAACCAATTCCAGACTACATGTGCTGGAACCATTGTCGATGTTTTCTACTGCTTCCATCCTGTGTACAATGAGCAGCCAAGCGCTGTGTTCTGTCGATGACGTTACAACATGGCCGGGGGGGGGTTTCCAGCCACTGACGCAATTGGTGATGTGGCACTCATGAAAACGTTGGATACTCGAGTGAAAAAAAGCCTGTTTGACTTAGAACTGCACAGACCAACCTATTTCGTCATATTGTATTGTGTTGAAAAATTAGAGGAGGTCAAAAACGTGTCATCAGACCTTTAAGAGAAAAAACTTGCAAATTTATAATGACAAAAAAATTTAACTTATTAGAAAAAGTAGCAAATTCACCATGAAAAGCCATAAATTTATGAAAAAACAACATATTTCTGATAAAAAAAAACCAAACATCTCAAATGTACAAGACTTGCAAATTTAAAACTGGCTACTTTACCATAAAAGTCACAAATGTATAAGAATAAAGTAGCAAACTTTTGGGAAAAAAGTAGAGAATGTATGATAAAATATAACATTGTTATGAATAAGAAACCTGCAAAGCTCTGAGAAGAAATTTTCACAAATTTTTAAGAAGAGTTACAAATTTACAAGAAAAAAGTTGGTAATTTACCTGGAAAAATGTCACAAATTAACGACAGATTATGAGACTAAAAAACTGGGAAAGAAGTTATAAATAAATGAGAAAAATGAGAAAAGAGTTGTAAATTTTTGAGGAAAAAGTAACAAAAATACTCATTTTATGGAGAAGTAAGTTGCAAATTTTTGAGATAAAATTGCAAAGTTGTAGGAAAAATGTCACAAATTCATGAGAAATAAGTTGGGAACTTGTAGCTTTGGAGCCTCCTAGTGGCTGAACGGGATGTAGCATTTGCATACCCTGTTTTATAGCCAGAAACGCCTCTGATGAACATGTTAAGTAAAGCTAGAATGCTGTTCCTTTTTTCCACGTTCTCGATTTCTTTCTTTCTAAACTGCCCCATACGCACATAAAACATATTTCCTCAAATCACTCATATATTAGCCTCGTGCACATCAGTAATTGCACTCTGCTGCTTCTCATTTTCCCCTTTGGTTTTACAGCCGCAGACCGTCCACTGATTCGGGGCTGCATTATTCACTCGAGGTTGTGTCACTGCTGGAAGCCGAAACCAAACACAAGCCACATCTGATGGGCTTTATCTCAATGTTAAACTGCATATGTGCACAGAGTAGATCGTGTCTTAATGAGCTCGCATACGGCCATGCTTTGATCGGGCCGAGATCTGAGAAAGAGAAGGGAGAAAAGTAAATAAAATGGAATAGCTAATGTGAGCAAAAGAAGCTTAAAGAATCGATCTGCTTGTGGTGTGATTTATGGAATCAAACCAGGTCAAATCTCATTGAGCGCTTTCTCTTATGAAAACCCCCTGAAGAAAAAAGAACTGCAGTGGTACACCACAGTAGCTGCCAGCTCTGAATGGAAGCCTGGTTCTGCTGCTTTTCGACCCCTCTGGAAGCCTCAGTATTACTCACATTTGACCAAAACTCTCACGAATGATATTTTCCCTTGAAAAGGAAATAAATACGGAGCTGCTGTGATACGGGATGATGACAGAGCTGTTTCTGGCTATACAGGACTGGCACTAAGACTAGTGCTCCCCGCCATGGCATGCAAATTTTCCTCACTCCCATTCTATTATCCTGAGCACCAAACTAGAAGGCGGAAAGTACTGTTTTTACAGTCTTTGGTATGAGCTGGCTGAGGCGTGAAACTGATGCTCTACCACTAGGTCACCACTCCAATTCCTGCTCCTGTGGGGAGAGAATTAAATAGTTTTTTTGCCCTCTTGAATTTGCAAGATTTTTTTTTAATATATCTGCATATTTTTCTTAAGTCCCAACTTTTCCTTCTAAATTTGTGACTTTTTCCTTCTAAACTTGCAGCTTTTCATATAAATTTGCTATTTTTTTCCATAGTAAATTTGTGACTTGCTTTTTGAAAATATTTATTTTTTTAACTCATAAATTTGTGACTTTTTTGTGAGTTTGCAGCTTTTTTCTCTTAAATTTATGATTGTTTTTTTCACGTAAATTTGCAGTTTCTTCCTTATAAATTCCTTTCTATCAAAAATGTCAAACTTTTTTCTCAAAAATTGTCAACTTTTCTTGCAAATTTTAATTTGCAACTTTTTTCCTTGTAAATTTTTTTCTTTGTAAAACTTCTCATAAATTTTCAATTTTTTTTTCTCCTAAATTTGTAACCGTTTTCTCATAAATCTGCAACTTGTGGAAAATTTGTGAATTTTTTTTTCATTTAAATTTATGGCATTTCCTGCAAAATTCACATTATTTTCATTGAAAATTTGCACCTTGTGTCCTGCAAAATTTTTATTTTTTTTTCTTGTAAATTATGACTTTTGTCTCTTGTGTATTTGCAATGTTCATATGGATGCTGGTTACATTTTGATTCTATGTAACAGTTTCATTTCTGTTTATCAAGACAATGACCCAAATTTATTTTTATTTACTCTTCCCCATTCTGCCCCCCCCCCAAAAAAAACAATCTTACATAGGTGGCCCCAGAAAGCTAAAACCACCGCAGCGTAATGGGAATTAGCCCTCTGAAAACCAGTCTGAAGGTGTTTCTGTGCTCAGAGGACACAACCTGTATACGTGACATTCCACCAGGCGATATCCCTGCGTTTTCCCCGCTGTGACCTATGGGTGGGGGGTTGTGTGCCTCTGATCATAGCAACAGTCTGGTGGGGTGGGGTGTCTGCTAAGAGTACAGTAACGGGAGCATGTCTTCCTCCGCAGCCTGCGGCCTGCTGGTGCTGAGTAAGCCCGTGCGGCCCGTGAATTAATACTCCTTGACAGTAAATGTCAACAGAATTTAAATTACACTGCCCGCTCGCTCTCATAAAGCATGAGAATGTCTTTAACTTATATTGGGTGCCATGAACACGGTCATGCAGGAGCCTTTGGCGGGGGGAATCTTTATTCTGCACTTGAAGATGTCTCCAGCGTTTGAAACCACCAGCTCAGTGAAACCGGCAGCAGATTCAGCGGCCGTGCATGTGGCTAATTAGTTGAATTTAACTGCAATGATCATCAGCCTTGTGGACAGATCTGCTGCCATCTCTGAAGCAGCGCTCTCCCCTTCTCCTGGTCAATGGAGCGTTTCACTGTTCATTAGAGGAAGACGTGGTGATGCGGCGGGCCTGGCTGCCCGTGTTAGCGTTAAACCGCGATAGCAGGGGCAGAACAACAGTGTCTATATTAAGAGTATGACTTCCTTAATAGCACAGCTTTGTCTCTGAACACAGGGAACAAAAACACAAAGGGAAAAATAAAGTTATCTTTAACTAGAAAAGCACTCAGAGAGTGCATACCTCCACCAAGGCTCCTTCTCTCCCTCGTGGATCACCTCCAAAAGGTAATAGATGCGTGTGTAGGCCAAGAGCCGCTGCTGCTGAAAATTGCATCAAAGTCTGTCCAGTAGTTTTGGGGTATTGTTGTTAACACACTGTGAGAAGATAACAGTCTTGGTGGAGGTATGTTTTCTCAGATCATCATCAAAATGTAATGGGTTCCTCTGTAGCCCAAGGACCACCTCTGGTGAAAACTGTATTCAAATCTGTCCTGTAGTTTTTGCATAATCCTGCTGACAGACAGACAGACAGACAAACAAACAAACACAGAAGAAAACATTACCTCCTTGGCGGAGGTAATAAAGGGAATGAAACCAAAAAAAGTGCTTAACACCTTAGAAAAAGCTGAACACCCCAAATGCTTTTACTAGAATGGACGCAATATGCAGACACAGAGAGGAGAACAGTTTTCTGTGCAAAAGTGAAAATGGTTTAATGAGCAAGAGTCAGCTGATGCTGGCAACCCTCTGTGTGTGTGTGTGTGTGTGTGTGTGTGTGTGTGTTGGGGGGAGGTGCAGAGAGGAAAATGGTGAGTATGGGAAATGGAATAATGGAAGCAGATGGTGAGTATATTGCAGGCTCCAGCCTTCTTCTTGCAGCAGTGATCTTTAGAGAGTATTGCAGGGAACCTGTAGGTGAGGACAGGGTGCCCCAGGCCCAGGGACTTAATTGTGCTCAAGATTTACAGGAGATGGGTTGTGAATCCAGCTGAGTATGGTGGTCTGCCAGAGTAAGTCCACTGTTGGGGGAGATACAAGTAGAGGGCGTCAGAGGAGGAGATGCAATAGAGAATACTGAGGCTTACTTGGTGTCCACAAAGGCAGAAGGTGAGAGGGAGGCACATAGCAGAAGGACAGCACACCCAGGATGAGTGTCACCACTGACAGCAAGGAATGAAGTCCAACAGTCCCATGATCAAAGTGAGTAATGAGGTCCTTCGTATAGGCAGTGGCTGATTAGCAGGTGTGGTAATTGGCACAGCTGGAGAGAATCAGGTAATCAGCGTGAAGTGAGGTGAGAGATTGTATATCTAAACTACTACAACACCAAGGCATGGGAAGGCAATAAATCAGCTGAAATCTATAAATACAGTGACTCTGGTTAAATGGTCACAATAAACTGATTACTGGGAATAAACTGATAATAGCAATAATCAGTTTAGCCGTGTTTACATGCACTGAATAAATGGATTATTGGAGGGTAAGCCACTTGAGTTAATGACCCCAGATCCATGGCCTCTATCGGATTATTGTGTTTACATGGAGATTTTAATAATCAGACAGCTCCAGAAATCCAGTCATAACCAGTTTGTTCGTGCACATTTAAACATGGTCACTGATGGATTTGGTTACAGATGAGCATCAAAAATTCTTAATCAGCAGTAAGCACCACTGGGGCTGTTCTCCACAAGTGGAAGGAACATCACTTTAGGATGTCGGGGGATGGGGACAACGGTACAGTGATCCCAAACACACAGAAAAGGAAACTCTCTGTTAAGTCTGGAGCAAAAAAAATGGAGTTGTTAGAATGGCCCAGTCACCTGACTTAAATGCAATTAAGTCAATTATGTTTTCTGATGTTATAATAAACACCAAAAAAATGGCAATAGTTTGGTGCTTTATATAGCAATGTCTTCAAACTCCATGGTCAGAGCTGTTAAGTAAAGCAAGATGTGACAGCTAATCATTTAATCTCTTAAAATTCCTGTCTTCTGCTGGCGGCATGTTTCAAATTTTCTACTGCCACTCAGTGAAAATTTGATTTTCTTTGTGTATGTTAAATTTAGGGAAATTGCCTGGAATGCTAAGGGGTTATTAAAAGAAAAGTTCCACATCTACAAGAAAGAAGTTGCAAATTTCCAGGAAAAAGGTGCAAATATTTGAGGAAGAAAAAAGTTGCAAATTTTTGAGAAGTAGCAAATTTACAAGAAAAAAGCTGCAGATTTTTGAGAAAAAAAGTTGCAAATTTATAAGAAAAAAATTGCAAATTGAGGAGAAAAAAAGTTGCAAATTAATCTTGTAAAACTCTGGCGTTCCACCAGTGGGACGTTTCAAATTTTCTACTGCCACTCAGTGAAGAAAGAATTTGATTTTCTTTGTGTATGCTAAATTTAGGGAAATTGGCTTGAATGCTAATCATTTAAAAATACTGGCAGACATTTAGTGCATGATTGATTTTTTTTTACAGTTAACAGCAATGGTCAACTAGAACCAAAAGTCGGCAAACTGAACTGTCTCCAAGTGATAAAGTGTGTATCAGTGATGGCTGTAACACTAACAAGGATTTGGTATTTTTACGGAGAAAAACAAAACATCCCCGGTTTCCGTGGCTACTGCTGAAAAGTAACACAAATGTCGGTGGGCAGCGGCTACCCCGCAGTGACCCTGGGGACCGGCCTTGTCTCAAAAAGAACACAGCTGACAGGGCGGCGGTATCAATGAGCTGACCTCTCTGCAGCCCACGCCAGCAGGTATTTTTCCAATTGTGTATTTTTTCCTCTTTTCTTCACCTTGCCACAATTTATTCCCCCTGTGTTAGAAGCTGCTGAGGTATAAGCAGTGGAATTCATTGCCGGTGCTCCACGTATATTTGTAATATCTGCTAACTGTGAGGGTACCTTTATGTGCCCAATTAAAGCGTAAGAGATAATTTTTACGCTGGAAAAGAATCTCGGTGTGTGGGTGATTGGCAATGTGTGCGGAGCTCTGGAACTTTATGGAGTAGCATAGTGATAGTTACCACATCAGCATGTAAATGTCCAGAAATTACAGCAATGAGTATTTATAGAGCAGTTAGGTCCGACTGAGCAATTCATGGAATAAGGATTCCAGGAGTTACGATAACTGAACTTGGACATTTCACCAGATATGTATTGCTCCACTTCAGAAATCTCCTTCATTCATTCATCTTCGTGACCACTTAACTCTTTGAGTGTGTCTGTCACCGAATTGCGACATAACCCCTAGTGGTCAAGAGTGGTAAATATTTTTTGTCAATAAAATAGTTCAGATTTCCAAGGCTATAACTTGAAAGTGTTAAGAGATAATGGCTTACTGTCAATTAGAAAGATGTAAAATATGATCCAAAGTTTCAGATAGGAATAAATTTATGCATCTAATTTGCATAATGTCACGGCACCTCTTTAAATTCCATAACTCAGTCAAAACTGGACTTGGACGTATTTACAGAAAGAATGGTTCAGTCTTTTGACACCATTTTTTGTACAGAGGTACCTCACCATCTTATCTTCAAAGTATATGAACAAGAAATCAGTACAATATTAAAAAACACAGAAATTCCTCACCTACTGTTGACAAAGGGGGGTTGGCTGGCGTGGCCGCTGCGTTTTCACCCATCATGGTCATTATTTTGCATTCTGTCGGTCATTTACGCTCTCTGTCACATCTACAAAGTCTTATGGTTATCCCACATAAATTTTGCTTGTATCCCACAGCTATTTTCCGCATACAAAGCCGACTAAGTGACGGTGACGATGACCGATCGCGGCCATATTAGCTTTCTGAGCTAAAAGAAGGGAATACAGGAAAAGGAAATGAGGAGTTCTTCTTTTTTGGTGTATTACGTGTCATCCATTGAGTCCTCCAACAGATGTCTGCCACCTTCTGAAACTGGCAGATCAGTACAAATCAGTACAAATCCTCAATGGAGCCGATCATGTCAGAATGAGATGACAGGTGCAGCGCCGCGCTCTGCCACTAGGGGCATGCAAAATCTCACACTCAAAAGGTTAATGCTTTTTGGGTTGCGGGGGGCCACATTTGGGCCACAGCGCAATATTATCACAACCTTGAAGTACGCTGACTACTGCGACATCATACAGTGTACTGTGATTTCCCATCCTGTTCTTTGGTCCTGTTCAACTTCTGCTTAGGTCTCACGAGTCTCCCCTTTGCTATGCTGACCTAACCAGACAGTGAGGATTTAGCACTATCTAGTGGACTGAAAGGTCAATTAGTTTTTATTACTCTGGTACTAAATGGCAGTACAATCTCAAACAATGCCAAACTGGATCAAGAGCTCATCTAGAGAATGAGCCGAGCCAGTATCACTTTTGGCAAACTACAGTCAAAGCTTTGGAAAAACATACATATGTGCCCCTAAAGGTTAAAAGTCAAGTATACAGTGCCATTGAATTATCATCACTTTTATATGGCACTGAAACTTGGACAATCTACAGAATGCAGATCAACAAACTACATTCTAACATGATGCGTCACCTACAGTGCATCCGGAAAGTATTTACAGCGCTTCACTTTTCCCACTTTTTGTTATGTTACAATCTTATTCCAAAAGGGATAAAATTAATTTTTTTCCTCAAAATTTTACACACAATACCCCATAATGACAACGTAAAAAAGTTTTTTTGAGATTTTTACAAATTTATTAAAAATAAAAAACTAAGAAATCACATGTACATAAGTATTCACAGCCTTTGCTTAATACTTTGTTGATGCACCTTTGGCAGCAATTACAGCCTCAACTTTTTTTTTTTGAATATGATGCCACAAGCTTGGCACACCTTTCTTTGGGCAGTTTGGCCCATTCCTCTTTGCAGCACCTCTCAAGTTCCATCAGGTTGGATGGGAAGCGTTGGTGCACAGCCATTTTTAGATCTCTCCAGAGATATTCAATTGGATTCAAGTATGGGCTCTGGCTGGGCCACTCAAGGACATTCACAGAGTTGTCCTGAAGCCACTCCTTCGATATCTTGGCTGTGTGCTTAGGGTCATTGTTCTGCTGAAAGATGAACCATCGCTCCTGTCTGAGGTCAAAAGTGCTCTGGAGCAGGTTTTCATCCAGGATGTCTCTGTATATTGCTGCATTCATCTTTCCCTCTATCCTGACTAGTCTCCCAGTTCCTGCTGCTGAGAAATATCCCCACAGCATGATGCTGCCACCACCATTGGCATGGTTATGAATGGTGCCTGGTTTCCTCCAAACATGACGCCTGGCATTCACGCCAAAGAGTTCAATCTCTGTCTCATCAGACCAGAGAATTTTGTTTCTCATGGTCTGAGAATCCTTCAGGTGCCTTTTAGCAAACTCCAGGTGGACTGCCATGTGCCTTTTACTAAGGAGTGGCTTCCGTCTGGCCACTCTACCATACAGGCCTGATTGGTGGATTGCTGCAGAGATGGTTGTCCTTCTGGAAGGTTCTCTCTCCACAAAGGAACACTAGCGCTCTGACAGAGTGACCACTGGGTTCTCGGTTACCTCCCTGACTAAGACCCTTCTCCCCTGATCACTCAGTTTAGATAGCCGGCCAGCTCTAGGAAGAGTCCTGGTGGTTCTGAACTTCTTCCATTTACAAATGATGGAGGCCACTGTGCTCACTGGGACCTTCAAAGCAGCAGAAATTTTTCTGTACCCTTCCGAGATTTGTGCCTTGAAACAATCCTGTCTTGGAGGTCTCCAGACAATTCCTCTGACTTCATGCTTGGTTTGTCATTGACATGCACTGTCAATTGTGGGACCTTATATAAACAGGTGTGTGCCTTTCCAAATCATGTCCAATCAACTGAATTTACCACAGGTGGACTCCAATTAAGCTGTAGAAACATCTCAAGAATGATCAGTGGAAACAGGATGCACCTGAGCTCAATTTTGAGCTTCATGGAAAAGGCTGTGAATACTTATGTACATGTGATTTCTTAGTTTTTTTACTTTTAATAAATTTGCAAAAATCTAAAAAAAAAAATCACCTTGTCATTATGGGGTATTGTATGTAGAATTTTGAGGGGAAAAATTAATTTAATCCCTTTTGGAATAAGGCTGTAACATAACAAAATGTGGAAAAAGTGAAGTGCTGTGAATACTTTCCAGATCCACTGTACGGCAGAGCATGGGCATCACCCTCATGGATAAGATAAAGAATGAGATTCTCAGAGGGTTTGGTCTACCATCTATGATGGACACTCAGAGTGAAATCTATGTTGACTGGGTCATGTCCATAGGATCGTTTGCCCAGGCAACTCTTATACTCACAACTGTGCAATGGCAAAAGAAACCAAGGGAGACCTCGACTGAGAAGGACTGTGCTAAAAGGAACAAGAAATGGAAGGCTATAGATCACAAGAGACAGCAATCTGATGCAGACAACCATCCACTATGGAGGAATTTGTCCAAAGTGAAACCAACTAGAACAGTCATAGTCAAAACCAACTGACCGCATGATGATGATGGTACTAAATAGGTAAAATCGCATTTGCAGCATTTATTACATAGTTTTTAATTAAGTATCATGATCACCACCATGAAAAGCGTTGCTTTTCCCCTCTGCCTCTAGTAGGGTGAAGGGGTATTGTCATCACCCGCCAGGAGGACGGGCGGCAGCAGCATGAATGCCTAACTTGTGAACGCAGTAACTAGAGGAAGAAATGATGTAGGCTTTTCAAATCGATGTCATCATTGTGACTATGGGTTTGGGGTCAAGAGGTCAAAGGTCAATGTTAACAATCCTTTTACACTATTACTATAGAATGAGTGAAGCTAGGTTCACCAAACTTGGTACACATGTTCACCCTGAGACCCTGACCTCTGACTATGGGTTTCAGGCCAGAAAGTCAAACGTCAAAGGTCAAGGTTAGCATTCCCTATAACTATCCTTACTCTATACTTTATTCCAGATGCATAGGTCTATATCATCATAAAAATATACACACAGGTTCACCTTGTGACCCCGAACTGTGAGTATGGTTTTTGGGATAGCAAGATCAAACAAAGAAAGAAGCTGAGGGGTACCACTGGCAGCCACCAGTATTTTTATTCTGAGTGAGAATGGCTTTGCTGTGTTGTGTACCTTAATGCCCAAAGTGAGACGCTGTTTGAAAAGAGACAGAAAGACAGACAGGAAATTGTGTTATTGTGTTCTGGGTTCATGCTAATACTTAGAGTAGCATAAATGGCTGCATCATGTTACTTTTAAAATTAGTTACCTGTTGTAGATTTTTATTATTGTCCGTTCATTCTGTCTCCTGTAATCATAAATGACATTACACTCAGTACTATTCCCATGAGACAGCGAGGATCCAATGCAGCCTTGACCACTGTAGCAACTGATGACTCAGCATTCTCAAAACAATGCTTATCTGTTTGGCTGACTGTATTAAAACTCTCTGCTCTGTTCTGAGACTTGGAATCTTCTCGTGGCACTCACCTGCGTGTGGGTCACAACATTTTCCCTTCTTGGCCAAGATGTAAAAAAAATACCCAGAAAAGGCATCTTTGACTCTGTACCTTTATTTATTCATCAGATCAAGGGACATTTGTTAATATGAAGAAAATCCATGACATACCAGAATGTTGAGATTAAAACCTCACAGTGTACAGTTGGAACTGAATCTTTACATGGTAATCTGTGCTTCTGATTCTTTATATCACCTGAAGATACCAATAAAAAGGCAACAAGCCTTTTTACTGGATGGGGGATGCATGTTGCTCTGGGTTAGGACCAGATGGGGTGCCCGGAGTGGCGGCGCCCCAGCTGGGATGGAGGAATGGACAGGTGAATTTTTTTTAAAATTCTGTTTAACATTTTTTTTTTTTTTTACTTGTCACCAGTCTGTGAAGCAATAAAGGTTAAGGAGCATTGACCTGATGTACTCTATCCATCCATCCATCCATTTTCTACCGCTTTTTCGGAGGTCTGGGTTGCAGAGGCAGCAGTTCAAGCAGAGAAGCCCAGACTTCCATCTCCCCAGCCACCTGCTCCAGCTCTTCAGAGAGGATACCAAGGTGTTCCCAGACCTGCTGGGAGACATAGTCTCTCCAGTGGGACGTGCCCGAAACACCTCAAGTGGGAGGCGTCCAGGAGGCATCCTGATGAGATGCCCATACCACCTCAACTGGCTCCTTTCAATATGGAGAAGCAGCAGTTCTACTCTGAGCCTCTCCCGGATGACTGAGCTCCTCACCCTGTCTCTAAGGTTGAGTTCAGCAGTCCTATGAAGAAAGCTCATTTCAGCCGCTTGTATCTGCGATATCATTCTTTCGGTCATTACCCAAAGCTCGTGACCATAGGTGAGAGTAGGAACGTAGATTGACTGGTAAATCAAGGGCTGCACGGTGGCACAGTGGTTAGCACTGCGGCAGCACAGTTTACCCTTGGCCGGGGGATCATGGGGATCGTGGGTTCGATCCCAGCCCCCGACCAACAGTGATCTGTGTGGAGTTTGCATGTTCTCCCCGTGTATACGTGGGTTTACCCAGGGATTTCTCCGGTTTCCTCCCACATGCCAAAAACATGCAGGTTAGGTTAATTGGAGACTCTAAAGTGGCCCTAGGTATGAATGTGTGTGTGAATGGTTAAGGGATAGCGCCGTATCGTGGCTGCTTCATCTATCCAGGTGGTGGATGACCCTCAATTTCCCCTCTGGGGATCAATAAAGTATACTAAATCTAAAAAAAAAATAAAAAATCGACAGCTTTGCTTTAGAACTCAGCTCCCTCTTCACCACAACAGACCGGTACAATGTCCACATCACTGCAGATGCTGCTCCGATCCGTCTGTCAATCTCTCACTCCATTCTCCCCTCACTCGTGAATAAGACCCCAAGATACTTAAACTCCTCCACTTGGGGCAGGAGCCTGTCCCCAACCTGGAGAGGACAATCCACCTTTTTCCAGCTGAGGACCATGGACTCGGACTTGGAGGTGCTGATTCTCATCCCAGCCGCTTCACACTCAGCGGGAAACTGTCCCAGTAAGAACTGTAGGTCATTGCTGGATGAAGCCAGCAGGACAACATCATCTGCAAACAACAGAGATAAGATCCTGTGGTCACCAAGCATGACACCCTCCATTCCCTGGCTGTGCCTAGAAATCCTGTCCATAAAAATTATGAACAGGATCAGTGACAAAGGGCAGCCCTGGCGGAGTCCAACTCACACAAAGTGTTGGCAGTACGAACCAAACTCTCACAACGGTCGTACAGAGACCGAATAGCTCGTAACAACAAGCCCCATACCCCATACTCCTGAAGCACCCCCCACAAAAAACCCCAAGGGACGCGGTGGAATGCCTTCTCCAAGTCCACAAAACACATGTAAACTGGTTGGGAAAACTCCCACAAACCCTCGACGATTCTCAAGACGGTAAAGAGCTGGTCCGATGTGCCACAGCCAAGACGAAAACCACATTGCTCCTCCTGAATTCGACGTTCGACCAATCCTTTGTCATAACCCGAGTGTCGGTTCTGGCCACACTCGGGCCTCATATCTTGTTGTTCCCTGGCTTTGGCAGCTGAGGGTTCCTTCCAGCTCCTCGGGCTCTTATTGTGAAGGCGCCCGGGGGAGCTCCCTGCTGTCAAAGTCAGCTGCTGCTCTGCTGTCATTAGCAGCAGCTGTGCCGCGTTGGGGTCATTAGCCACCAGATATAAGCGGGTGCTGAATGTCCTCCAGCGCGGCAGTCTCTGTTATGTTCCTGTTATGTTCAGCTATGTTCTGGTTATCCTGGTTAACCCCTGTTGTGTTCCTGCTGACCTCCGTTGTCCACTGTTAGCCGACTCGGGTATCTCGTAATCCCATCGGTTAACGGTCCTGTGTGTAAGGTACGTTCAGTGTGATTACCCTGACTATTACTCGTCTGGTGCATCGGGTGCTCCCCGGCTCAGACGTACCCATCCCGTTGTTTGTAATCTCTTCCTTGTCAACCTGCACTGTTAATAAACATCACTGCAAACTCACTGGTGACTGAGGCGTCTTGTGACGGTCCGTGAGGGCCGTTGTGACAGTAGACTGCCGCCAAACGCCCGGAGAGGAGGCGTTGTATCGAGACGCCATTCACTGTGCAGTTTGCAGTATTGGACTGTTTGTTTCTACCTGTCTGAGTGTCTGCAGCTGGGAGTATGACGTCATCCAGGAGCCGCAGCGGGCGCCTGGGCAGGCAGCTAGCGGAAGCTCTGGAAGATATTGACAACACCATCTTTTCCGCTACGCTGTGGGACGCTCCCAGCGACATGTTAAGACATTTGGACTACGCTGAGGTATTTCTGCTTAATCTCCCCCTCGAGTTTGACGATCACCCGGAGGTGATAGCGAGGTGGGAGGAACTCGCCGCCCAACGCGAGTCACTTCGTGGGCTGGAGGAGAGGAGCAGGAAGCAAGGGAGAAAGCGTCCTTGCTCCCTGCGTCGTTGTTCCGCCCCCGTCCCGGAGAAGAACCAGGAGTGCGCGCCGTCTGGGGGCCGGCGACGACGTCGGCGTAACGACGCGGGCTCTCCTCAGCAGAATCCTCAGCTGAAACCCCGTCTGGATCCAGTTCTGGGTCGCCGCAAGGGCTCAACCCCCCACACAGCTGTCACTCCTGCGCCTCGTCAGAGGGGAATCCCCGCAGCCTCGTCTTTTCCCGGGCTTTCGCCTGCTGTCCCGTCAGCACTCCATGCCCGACTGACCCCGGCTGTCGCCCCCTCCTCCTCGTCGCCTATCCTGGCTGCTGTGTGTCTCGGGAGCTCCGTTGTGGCGAGTCTCATCCCGGAACCGTCTCGAGTGGCCTCACCTCGTCTTCCCAGAGGGCCCTCTGTCGCCACCCAGCGGGGAAAGGGAGGAACGACGTCCCCCACAGCGGGAACCATCTTACCCTCAGGAGAAAGGCGAGTGCATGATAATTTCTCTCATTCCGATATTGTTTTGCCTTGTCTGACTCCTGGGGGTGGAGTTCGGGGTATGCAGCCCCCCGAGCTCCCTCCACCTGCTGTGGATGAAAGAATTAACCCTGCTTCCTCTGTGTCTCCCTCCGCTGAGCGGTCCTCGACGTCAGGCCAACGTCGCTGGATGAGGAGGGGGCCTGCGGTTCTGGAGAGCCTGGTTCCGGTTCCGCAGCCACGCCATGGGCGGAGGAGGAGAGCGGACTGCAGCATGGAGCCTTCGCCGGTGAGGAAGCGTCCCCGGGGTTCCACGGAGGAGCGGTCCGGTCCAGCAGGGCGAGATTCTCCTGCCACCACGCCATGCGGGCCACCGGCGTGGACATCGGTGCCGGAGGACTCTTTGGCTGCACGCACCATCATGCCAGCTGCGGAGCCCGACGCAGCTGAGTGGGAGCCTGAGGACGACCTCCTGACATCTGAGCCCGGATCTTCGCAGTCCTGGACGGCGTCAGAACCCGAGTTCAGGCAAGTGCTCTGTTTTGTCTTTCTGTTTCACCTCTTAGAGCACTTTTGCCTGTCTCAAGGGGAGATGAGCCGGGTGCAGCCGCCCTCTGTGTCCGAGCTTATCTCGCCGGGTTCTGGCGCTGCCGGTGATCCTGATCCCGGGTTTTCTCTCTCTTTTGAGCCTTCTCCCAGGGTCGCCGGCAAGGGGCTGCTCTCGCCTGCTGCGCCAGAGGTTCCGGTTTCGGGGTTGGAGGTCGAGTCTGGTGCCACGCCGACCCAGTTGGGGTCCACCGTGGGTTTGGTTCCGGAGGCCCAATCGGGGTCCACCGTGGGTTTGGTTCCGAAGGCCCAATCGGGGTCCACCGTGGGTTCGGTTCCGGAGGCCCAATCGGGGTCCGGCGTGGGTGCAGCACCAGCAGGTCCTGGATTCGGTGAGGGAGCTGCAGATCCCCGGCCACCGGATGCTGGACAGACTCATTCCCCTCGTCACCCTCATCACCACCGTCATCCTCCTCGTCTCCCTGAGGAGCGCTACCCATCTCCACCTGGGGCTGTTGGGGTCCCGAACGCTCCGCCCGGTTCCCCCTCGTCTCTCCCCTTTTCAGCGGGACCGCCGGCTGCTTCTTCCCAACGGTTCTGGTGGGCTGGCGTTGCGGGGCGGCCGCCTGAAGGACTGTCTCGCCGGTTTGGTTCTCTGGGCCGGCCCCCCGTCATTTTTGACTCCCTGTGTGGCGACCTGCTTCGGCCGCCTGAAACTCTCTGCTTCCGAGCATGGGACTGGGGTAGGCCACCCGAACCGTCCTCTTTTCCCCTCCCTGTTCTGTGGCCTCTTGATGCCGGACGACCCCCCGAACCTTTTGCCCCCATCCCTCCGGGTCAGGACTGCACCCTCCCCGGGTTTCTGATTTCGTTTGTGGGACTGTTGGGGTGTGCGGGGGGGGAGGGGGAGGGGGATTGATTTGTGTTTTTGTGGCTCACTACTTTGTTTCTGTGTTTGGTGGTTCTTTTCCCTCCACCTTATGTCAATTTGTTTTTGCCAATAGGTGTACTGCCTATTTTGACTCTGTTCTTGTCACCCACATTCAAGGGAGTATGGTTTTTTTTTTCCTGTCTCTACTGCCTTGTTGGTCTTGTTGTTTGTCTCTCTCCCTCCTGCCAGCACCCCATCCACCCACCCTAGGGGGGTGGGGGGGGGCTGGGGTGTTACTCTGGCCGCTCAGAGCTCGGCCTTGAGGGGGAGGTACTGTCATAACCCGAGTGTCGGTTCTGGCCACACTCGGGCCTCATATCTTGTTGTTCCCTGGCTTTGGCAGCTGAGGGTTCCTTCCAGCTCCTCGGGCTCTTATTGTGAAGGCGGCCGGGGGAGCTCCCTGCTGTCAAAGTCAGCTGCTGCTCTGCTGTCATTAGCAGCAGCTGTGCCGCGTTGGGGTCATTAGCCACCAGATATAAGCGGGTGCTGAATGTCCTCCAGCGCGGCAGTCTCTGTTATGTTCCTGTTATGTTCAGCTATGTTCTGGTTATCCTGGTTAACCCCTGTTGTGTTCCTGCTGACCTCCGTTGTCCACTGTTAGCCGACTCGGGTATCTCGTAATCCCATCGGTTAACGGTCCTGTGTGTAAGGTACGTTCAGTGTGATTACCCTGACTATTACTCGTCTGGTGCATCGGGTGCTCCCCGGCTCAGACGTACCCATCCCGTTGTTTGTAATCTCTTCCTTGTCAACCTGCACTGTTAATAAACATCACTGCAAACTCACTGGTGACTGAGGCGTCTTGTGACGGTCCGTGAGGGCCGTTGTGACATCCTTCTCCTCAGCCTTCCTGGGAAAGTCTATGCCAAGGTACTGGAGAGGAGAGTCCGGCTGGTGTACTCATTGACATAAAGTTCTTGTAGCTTCTACTTTATCCAGACAAAGTGTAGCTCACTCATCTCCTGAATTATGATATCTTGTAACCAGAGCATGTTTCATTTTGACCTTATCCTGTGGACAGATACTGCAGCATGAGTTTAAAGATGGCCTACAGTAGCGTACCAAACAGTGAGTAGAAAACAGACTATTCTTGACTTCATAATTTAAAGTGGTGTGCTCTGTGAAGAAATAAATCTCTAAGTGGTGTCTTTACATATAGCTGTTCCATGTAGATGTCAAATTATTTGTCTAGCCATCTAGATATAGCTCTAACTAGCTAACTAGCTGTCTGGCTAATCAGTCTTACAGGCTCCACATTTGCCTTTAGTGTAAATTGCAAATGTTACTGAAATGTAAGCGCACTGTGAAATCAGGGACAAGAAGGGAACATTACATGTCAGCAGCATGAGATCGCCTTTATGTGAACAGACCCTAATAAGCTAATTGACCTTTTCCCGTCTCTGGCTCTTCCACTGCTGTCTTAAACTGAGAGGAAATTGTTGAAAAGTGAGCGCGCCTCTCCTTTTCAGAGGGAGCACGTGGAGAACTTTGTTTCTTTACTTAGCTTTGTGAGGATTTCGGTTTAATGAGCAGACTCTCTCCTATCCAGGCGTTCAGGTTTCTTTTATCTCTAACCTACCGATATTAGATGCAAGCGTACTGTCCGACTAACAACTCTCCTTCTTTTGTACGCCGAGAAGACAGAGGGCAAATGTCTCCTTTCATTTTTTTTTCCAAAGGGAAGAGTATTGTGGTGCGGGAGAGCATCAAATGTATTAAGGTATTTATAAATTGTAGTTGGAATATATATGTATATACAGTATATGTCAGATGTGATTCCGTTCCAGTTGTTGTGCCATGTGTTCCAGCCGCATCCCCAGACGGTTCTACAAGGAGGCCACATTATAACCAATAAACGTCAAACTTTCCACACAGCCTCCCACCGCGGCTGTTTCGGGAAACGCATTTGTGACACCCTTTGGTTTGAATTCCAAAGTGTGTTTGTTTAATGCTCTTTAAAGCTTGTCTCTGGAAGTATTCACATCTGTCTTTGAGTTCTCTGTCCCACAGAATCGCAGCGCAAGGGAATGTCAGGACGGATCTTGGCTTCACCTCCTAGAAGAAAAACACTTAGCCATGCCGAAGTGCGCTTTGTCCGTAACTAGATATAAAGGCCCTTGTTTTGCTCCATTTGGAGGAGCCGCAGTGTCCGAAGCACTGAGTGTAAAGCTGCACATCCCCTCGTATATGTAATTTTCTGTGCAAATATGTGTTTTGTTTATGGGGGGGGGGGGACTCATTGGCAAACCAAGCATGAAGTGGAAAAAATATGATTGTGATGGAGGCTGAGTGGTCAGTTAGAGATGAGTACCTTCTTCTCTGTCTTGACTGTCCCGAGGTCATTCCCTTTGTACTGCAAAAGCTCCATCCGGCCCTCCACTCCGCCCCCGTTTTATCGCTTTAATTGCAGCTCCCCCCCCCATAAGTTACAGAACAGGGTGCAAACAGGAGAATCGTGCCTGGCTGTTTTTCACATGATCTTCAACATCTCGGGGTAATATCTGCCTCTGATGTCTACCGTCTCAAAGACTGGAGGGCAAGAGAGAGGTCCATACTCTCTTAAAAGTGCTGCAAATTGAGTGCCGAGAGCCAGGGCGATGCCGTGCCTCCACATGGAGACGGCCGGAGCATTGTCCTCCTGTCATGTTAGCATCACAGTGACAAACGTCGTATGTGGAGATGTTTCTTTAGACGAGACTCGTTAGACAAAGACACTTGTGCTACATGAGATATTAATATTTTCATTATTTTTGATGTTTTAAAGCATTTTAATTTGTAAGTGTAAAGCATCGTTTAGACACAAACTATGGCGTTCCCTTTAGGCCATATGGCACAGATTGTTCACAGTAATTAAACTTGCTCGGCTCTTAAGTAGTCACACACGTCTCTTATAGCCTGTGGTGCTTTGTTGAAGAAGAGCAGCCAACTTTTACTCCTTTGCCCCCCCCCCCCATTTAACAATAAAAGTGTCAAACTTAAAGGGGACATAAGATGAAAATGTAACCTTTTCAGTGCTTTGTGCATCGATTTAGGTAACTGGGGTGGCTACCAACAGAAAAACTGAAAAAACACAACCCTGTAGCTTTGTCAGGATCGGCTTTTGTCTGCATGTCTCTCTGAAACGTTGAGTTTGGTTTTGCTCCGTCTGTGATATGAAAACAAGAGCTTCTACGTGGAATGATACCACAGTCCCAGCCAGTAGGTGATCTGAGGGGGGATGCGATCCCCTTTTGTTAGCAAAATGACTCAAAAGCTTCCCCCTTGTTAATTCACACAGCTGAAAAAAGGACTATGAACCATAAATTTTAAGCACAAATAAAAAAAGTTCAACTTTTTCTCTTACATTTGCAACTTTTTTCCTCATAAATGTGACTTTTTTTCTCATAAATTTGCAAAAAATAAATAAATCCTGTAAATTTGCAACTTCTTTCCTGTAAATTTTCAGCCTTTCTGTCAGGAATTGGTATCTTTTCTTTCCTCATAAATTTGTCTTTTTTCTCATAAATATGCAATATTTTTTCTTGTAAATTTGCGATTTTTTTCCCTGTAAGTTTTCAGCTTTTTTTCTTGGAGATTTGCAACTTTTTTCTCAAAAACTTGTGACCCTTTTCTTGTAAATTTACAAATTTCTCCCTCATAAATCTGCAACTTCTTTCTCATAGATCTGCAACTTTTTCTGAAAAATCAGTGACCTTGTTTTCTCACAAATTTGCACAAAAAAAAAAAAAATCCTGTAAATGTTCTTTTTTTGTATACTTTATTAATCCCAGAGGGAAATTCAGGGCATCTACGTGGATGGATGAGGCAGCCTCAGTACGGTGTCAATCCCTTCACCATTCACACACACATCCACACCTAGGGCCACTTTAGCGTCTCCAAATTAACCTAACATGCATAGCTCAAGTAGGTTCATTTTGTCTTCTTTTAATTATTTACCTTTTGTTCTTATTAAAGACAAAAATAGAACGGAGATGTTTTTACCTTCTTTACATGTTTCGACTGTTCACCGCAGCCTTCGTCAGATAACCTGCATGTTTTTGGCCTGTGGGAGGAAACCAGAGTACCCGGGGTAAACCCACGCAGACACAGGAAGAACATGCAAACTCCACGCAGAAGGGTCACCGATGGTCGGGGGGTGGGATCAAACCCACGACCTTCTTACTGTGCTGCCACAGTGCTAAGCACTGCTCCACTGAGCTGCCAACATTTGCAACTTTTTTTCTGTAAATTTTCAAGCTTATTGTGAGAAATTTGTATTTTTTCCTCAAAAATTTGCAACTTTTTCCTCATAAATTTGTGACATTTTTTTCTTGTAAATTTGCAATTTTTCCCTGTAAATTTTCATCTTTTTTCTTGTATATTGCAACTTTTTTTTTCTGAAAAACTTGACTTTTTTTCTCATAAATTTGCAATTTTTTTCCTGTAAATTTTCATCTTTTTTCTTGTAAATTTGCAACTTTCTTCCTGATAAATCTGCAACTTTCTTATAGATTTGCAACCTTTTCTCAAAAAGCTAACTTTTTTTCTCATAAATCTGAAAAAAAAAATACTGTAAAACTTTTTTTTTCCTGTAAATTGTCAATTTTTATCAGAAATTTGTATCTTTTGAC
Organism: Pholidichthys leucotaenia; assembly: GCA_020510985.1. Lineage (NCBI taxonomy): Eukaryota > Metazoa > Chordata > Actinopteri > Cichliformes > Pholidichthyidae > Pholidichthys > Pholidichthys leucotaenia. Next base: position 27,742,171 of record CM035839.1, on the reverse strand, counting down.
TTTTCTCCCTAATTTGCAACTTTTCTCATAAATTTGCAACTCTTTTCCTGTAACTTTCCATCTTTTCTTGATGTAAATTTGCAGTTTTTTTCCCCATGAATTTGCAACTTTTTCTCAAAAATTAGCATTTTTTCCTCTGTAAATTTTCAAGTTTTTTCTCTTAAATTTGCAATGCTCAACTTGACGCCGGTTAAATTTTTATTCTTTGATTAAATTGTTGTTTTCAACTTTAATTTTTAAATTGGCATCTTCTATCATCTCTTTGCACCTTTATTCTTGCAAATTTACACCTAATTTACATTTATACATTTGTACCTACTGGCCCCATCTCCACCCATTTTAACGATGGTGGGAGGATCCCCATGAACGCCAAAACCCGCAGTGATACTGCTACCATGGCTGCTAGCCTGCTATGGCATTAGCTTGGCAACTGTGGTTTATATTGCTATTTTGTTTAAATTCTAATCACACCAACAAACATCCCTGTTGCTACCCGGTTCATTAATCCACAGCTGATAACATATCTTGCATTATTCTTGCTTATTTTGTTAGATTTTGCCCCAACAACACACATACGTCACACCAACATCAGGCCATTGTACAATTTTTACATCAGAAATATATCTTATAGAGGTCATTAGCTCACTGGCTTATTGGTCTTGCCAGTGAGCTAATGACCTCTATAAGACGTATTCCTGATGTAAACTTGCCGACGTCGATGCAACGTATGTGTGCTGTTAGGGTGGACTTAGACGTAACACGGGCACATTAGCACACTAGCACTTTGGCTAGCTGGCCGAGGTTGGTCTTTGTACAGCCTTGGCGGAGAGAGCACGATAGTTTAGCCCACCTAGCATTAGCAGCTTTAGCCATTTATTCATTTGGGGTCGTTTTTACACCCCAGGGTCCGGTTGTATCCTTTCAGCCATTCACTCCACACTTTATAACAATCTGACCTGTTAGCTGTTAGCATACACAGTTACTGCTTTTCTTGATGGTGCTTCATTAGTCACTATCTACATTAGCTAGCTCAGTTTACCGAGAACTGGCGCCGACTCCCATCCCCGATGCAGAAGGTGTTTCATCAGAGACCTTCTATTTCATGGCTTTCCCCTTCTGCTCCACGAGGGCCTTGTGGCTCAGGCAAGAGAAGCCAGGAGAGCAAACATGCTGTGACAATCGTGTCCTCCTTTTTATTCAGGAGCTTTCACCGTCGGCTCGACGCTTGGCCAGGTTAATGTCTCCATACAGCATGTCAGCAGAAGCATCCTCTCTGCTAGATGTGCACACCGCTGTGACGGCTGCCGCCGACCTGTTTGCTTTGGAATGGTCCGCCAGAACAAAATGTTTTTGATGATTTTGACACTTTAATTAGGGATAAATGGTATTTAAACAGAGGGTGTAGCCTCTCGTGCGTGCTGATCGTTGTGACAGCATGGTTATTTGAGAGCTATTTATCACTAAGTTTCTTCAACCATTTTCATAATCACTGTCTTTATGCAGCCTCTGATAAATTCACATCAACACCGCATGGACAAATCAAATTCCTCATCTTCACCACAAATGTGTGAATCATGGTGTGGCAAACCTTGTTAATCTGCCTGTTTACAGTTTGCTGAGCGGCATCACACTATTCAGGCCACATGGGGAGGACTGGGCTCTCTGCTGAATTCACGACTGTCCTGTGCCATTTACAACCCAGAAGGAGACGTCTGCCATGTTGACCGGCGGGAGCGGCGGCTCCTTTTAGACACAAGTGCGTTTGGTTATTGTGGACGGATGGTTTGACAAAGGCCAGCAATTTGATGGAGGCTTAATGCTGCTTCCAGCTCGAAGCAAATGTGCCATCATTTTATGCTCCAAAGCGAGTCCAATTGCCCCGACCACTGCACTTTAACTCAGCCATGTTGGGCATTAGGGCCGCATATGGAGCAAAGCTGTTCTTACATGCAGACAGCGAGGGGATCTGGTGGCTCCGACGTGGCGCCAGAGGCGCTACTGTTGGCATGTCGGCATGTTTTTGGAGACTATTCCTTCTTGGACTTGAGTATTTAAAATACCCAGCCGGCATGCCCACATGGGCCCCACCATAGGTTTAAGCTCGGCTGTTTTGTGGGTCCCATGTGAGTCTGTCCACGGGTTCCATGTTGGCCCCATCTGTGTTTGCCCACATGGACTTTACCTGTGGAGCAGGTGAGTGGGTGATCTGTTTACCTGCTTTAAACCCACTGGGCACCACCATAGGTTTAATGTGGATGTGGTTTTCAGTAACGCTGGCGCCAAAGGCAAGATGGCACAAAAATTTATCAGAAACAAAACAGAAAATTAAAAGAAAAAAGTGACAAATTTGCAAAAAAGTAGCAAATCTATGAGGAAAAAAAGTGAAATACAAGAAAAAATGTAAAATTACTTGAAAAAAGCTACAAGCTTACAAGACAATTTAGCAAATTTTCAAGAAAAAAGTCACAAAATTATGAGGAAAAAAATTAGAAAAAATTGCAAATTAACAAAAAAGTAGCAAATGTATGAGTAAAGAAACTGAAAATTTATGAGGAAAAAAGTTCCTCATTTATGATGAAAAGATGTAAGTTTATAGTAAAAAAAAATGAAATTTTTTTGAGGAAGTTCGAAATTTATAAGAAAAATGTCACAAATTTATGGGAAAAACTCACAAATTTACAATAGCAAATTTACAAGGAAAAAAGTAACAGATTTATGAGAAAGTTATTACAGTAAAAATGTGACAAATTTATGAAAAAATTCCAAAATTACAAGAAAAGGTTAGCAAATTTGCAAGAAAAAAGTCACAATTTTACAAGAAAAACTAACACATTTATGAGAAAAACATTGCAAATTTACAAGAAAAAAAAATCACAAATTTATGAGAAAAAGTTGCAAGTTTACAATTAAAAAAGTTGTTTATTAATGAGAAAGTTTCAAATTTTCAAGAAAAAATTGTCACATTAAGGGGAAAAACTTTCAAATTTACAAGAAAATAGCAAATTTACAAAGAAAAGAGCAACAAATTTATGAGAAAGTTGACTATATCTATAGTCCACTTTCTATCTGTGATACAACTGACTATATAAGATAAGATAAGATAAGATAAACTTTATTGTCCCTCAAGGGGAAATTTGTCTTGGGCTTGACACCCGTCAAGTCACTTCTTATCTGAACTGACTATATCTGTGACCATCATAGTCAATAAAATACTGCTAGAGGAGGGGTCTACTATTAATTTTCAAACTACCATTTTTAAATTCGTTGTTATATTTCCTTTTATTTTGAAGTGATCATAAAGGAAGTCAGTGCTACTACTGAAGGTACCTATCCTAATTATCTCAGCATGTGAAACAGACTAATTCTCCACTGATTTCCAGAGAACAGGTGTATAGGCTACAGTGGTGTGAAAAAGGGTTTGCCCCCTTCCTGATTTCTCATTTTTTGTATGTTTGTCACACTTAAATGCTTCAGATCATCAAACAAATGTAAATATTAGACAAAGATAACACAAGTAAACACAAATTGCAGTTTTTAAATGAAGGTGTTTATTATTAAGGGAAAAAAAAATCCAAACCTACATGGCCCTGTGTGAAAAAGTGATTGCCCCCTAAACCTAATAACTGGTTGGGCCACCCTTAGCAGCAACAACTGCAATCAAGCATTTGCGATAACTGGCAAAGTGTCAGGATCCTGGGCACGGGTGGAGCCGTGCCCAGTCTCTGGTTGCTAGTCAGTTGGTTTCTGTTTGTTTATTTCCTTATTTATTGTTATCTGTATGTGGTTACTGGTTAGGGGTTACATTCTTAGCCACATCCTTATTGTCCTGTTTGTTTATTGTGTCATTTTGTATGTTATTCTTGTTTTATTTTGTGTTCCGGTCTGTACTTTTATTTGGACAGTGCTGTGCAGCTTCCAGCTGTCAACTATGCTTCAGGGGTTGCACAGCTGTCACTTGTTATTTTGATTACTTTCTCCACTCATGTTCCACACCTGCTTTACATCTTGCACAATATTTATAGGGCACGACAACTGTTGCCAATTGTCATGTCCTACTTTATGGTACTCCGCTGGATGCTACAGCCGCCCTCTGATGTACAGCCTGCTCAGAGTGTTTTGTGCTTCACAGTCGAGGTGAGTGGTGAGCTCTGTCCAGGCTTGTTTCCCTTTATTTCCAGCCATGAGCCCCACTGCTTTCGGAAGAGCTCCAGCTGGATTCTGCCCCACTACTCAGCGTTCCCGGCTTAAGGTCCCCTGGACGTTGAGCCCCGCTCACCTCCAGCGCTTTCGTGTTTTCGTTAATTGTGTTCTGTGTGTATTTTTGGGTTTTCACCTTTTCTGTTAATAAATGGGCCAAACCACAGTGTGCGCTTGGTGTCCTTCCTCTGCCCTTTAAAGGGCAGATTCATGACAGAAAGACACAACCAACAGTGGACACCAGCCGCTGTAGGTTCTGGCGTTTTTTTTTTCCATAATAATTTTTTTCTTTTCCCCCTTGTGTTCTTGCAAATACACGGGCTTTCGTCATGTCACCAGCGCACCGGGGCCCCGCTAATCAAGGGAAATCTGAAGTGGCTGGCCCCACTGTTGATGAACTGTGAGTGGCGGACTTTGCACAGGAGTTTGTGGATGCAGCATTCACCTCCCGTTCGCTGGACGAGGTTCGTCGGAACGTTTAGGCAGCTGCAGCCATCGTGGAGGCGCACCCTGGGATAGGGAGCTACCCCAGGTATGTGGGGCTACTATATTCCATCTCAGACCTCCAAATAGACCCCCGCAGCCTGCTGGGAGATCTGCCGTCACAGGCGCCCAGGGCGAAGCAAACGAGGAAACATCACCGGGAGCAGACTCACCCAGCCTCTCACTGCCATCCAGCTGATGTGTGCCGGAAGGACTCCTCCACCGCAGCTGTGGACTGTGCCGTCGTCAACAGGTCTGCAGGGCCGGCTCTACCTGCCGTGGCAATGGTACCCCCGCCCACTGCACTGTTCAGGAGGAAATCTCCTGGGACACCAGCAGCAGTGACCAGCACAGCCCGAGAATTAAGGCAAGTAATTTCTCATTCCTTAACGCCTAATGATGAATTGCCTTGCTTAATTCCCCCCCGGGGAGGGGGGGGGGGAGTCAGCTGCAGCCCCGTAGTTTGGCTGAGCTCTCCCCCCCTGCTGCTGCAGCGGGGGATTCTTCTCCTTCTCCCGTCTCTCCTGCTGTTTCCAAGTGTCCGTCGGTCCTGAGTGGTAGCCGCCGGAAGACAGAGGACCCTGCAGCTCTGGAGATCCCAGCTTCAGCCTGCAGCTGCACCCGGGACGGGAGGAGAGTGCCACCTGCACCCCAGATCCTGAGCCGACTGATGAGTGTCCCCTGGATCTGGTTGTGCGGGGGTTTGCACCATCAGTCACCACGGGTCCTCCATTATCGCCCGGGGCCTCCGTGGTTCCTGCTTCTTCGCCGGAGATCTCTGTGGGTCCAGCCTCACCTTCTCCCGAGGTGGCTGTGTCTGATGTGGACGGCCATGCAGAGAGGGCCGAAATGCCTCAACCTGGATCGCGGGAGTCCTGAACGGTGGTGGAACTTGAGCTCGGGCGAGTTCTCTCTTTTGTGTTTATTTTGTCTGTCCTAGAGAGATCTTGCCTGGCTCTTGGTTGGGAGGAACAGGTGCCGCTGTCCGCAGCACCTGAGGCCTCCTAGCCAGGCTCCACTACTGCCGGTGACTCTGACCCGATGCTTGTGTTATGTCTTTCTGAGCCCTCTCCCAAGGTCGCCATGGGTCCCTCCTCTCCGCCTGAGGTCTCCGTGGGTGTTGCGCCCCAGTCTGGGGCCTCCATGGGTGCTGTTCCTCCTCCGGTCAACGTCTCTGTGGGTGCTGCTCCCCCTCCGGTCAAGATCTCCATGGGTGCTGCTCCCCCCCCCCCCAACCCCGTCTGAGGGCTCCGTGGGTGCTACGTCCCTGTCCGGGGTCGCCGTGGGTGCTGCGCCACAGTCCGGGGCCACCATGGGTGCTGTGCCCCAGTCCGGGGCCACTGTGGGTGCTGCGCCTCAGCCCGAAGCTGTGGGGGTTTTTCCGCCTACACCTTAGCCTGTCATGGGTTCCCTGCCTCCGTCTGGGTTTGTCGGGAGCCATTGGGTCCGGCTGCCGCCCGCTGGGGGATAGGAGGGCACATGGTGTGCCGCAGCTCGCCATCTCAGGGATGCTGGGAGGCCACTTGAGAGACTACTCCTCCCGCTGTGGTGGCTGTGGAGTGCGGGGAGGCCACCTGATTTCACCCACCTCAAGCCTCGGTGGTTTTGGGATGCTGGGAGACCACCCGAGGGACATTTGCTCCTGCTGTGGTGGCTGTGGAGTGCGGGGAGGCCACCCGATTTACTCCACCTGACGTTTCGGTGGTTTTGAGATGTTGGGAGACCTCCTGAGCTGCCAAAGTTAGCTACCGTAACTGTGTCAGGGTGTGGTTCATGAGTGTTTTTTTGTTTTTTTTTTTTGTTTGTTTGTTTTGTTTTGGTCCCTCCATGCCTGGGTTCCCCCTCCTCCCCCCAAGGGTGGGTTGTTTTTTTCCAGGGAGGGTCTTCTGTGTGTGGGGGGGTCTTTTTTCTTTCGATGTTGCCCTGGGGTGTCTAGCATCTACCCCACTGTCACAATCCTGGTCACGGGTGGGGCCGTGCCCAGTCTCTGGTTGTTAGTCAGTTGGTTTCTGTTTGTTTATTTCCTTATTTATTGTTATCTATATTTGGTCATGTTTGGTTAGGGGTTGCATTCTTAGCCACATCCTTATTGTCCTGTTTGTTTATTGTGTCATTTTTGTATATTATTCTTGTTTTATTTTGTGTTCCAGTCTGTACTTTTATTTGGACAGTGCTGTGCAGCTTCCGGCTGTCAAATTTTGCTTCAGGGGTTGCACAGCTGTCACTTGTTATTTTGATTACTTTCTCCACTCATGTTCCACACCTGCCTTACATCTTGCACAATATTTATAGGGCACAACAACTGTTGCCAATTGTCATGTCCTACTTCATGGTACTTCGCTGGATGCTACAGCCGCCCTCTGGTGCACAGCCTGCTCATAGTGTTTTGTGCTTCACAGTCGAGGTGAGTGGTGAGCTCCGACCAGGCTTGTTTCCCCTTATTTCCAGCCATGAGCCCCACTGCTTTCGGAAGAGCTCCAGCTGGATTCTGCCCCCCTGCTCGGCGTTCCCGGCTTCAGGTCCCCTGGACGTTGAGCCCCGCTCACCTCCAGCGCTTTCGTGTTTTTGTTAAATGTGTTCTGTGTGTATTTTTGGGTTTTCACCTTTTCTGTTAATAAATGTGCCAAACCGCAGTGTGCGCTTGGTGTCCTTCCTCTGCCCTTTAAAGGGCAGATTCATGACAGAAAGACACAACCAACAGTGGACACCAGCCGCTGTAGGTTCTGGCATTTTTTTTTTCCATAATAATTTTTTTCTTTTCCCCCTTGTGTTCTTGCAAATACACGGGCTTTCGTCATGTCACCAGCGCACCGGGGCCCCGCTAATCAAGGGAAATCTGAAGTGGCTGGCCCCACTGTTGATGAACTGTGAGTGGCGGACTTTGCACAGGAGTTTGTGGATGCAGCATTCACCTCCCGTTCGCTGGACGAGGTTCGTCGGAACATTTAGGCAGCTGCAGCCATCGTGGAGGCGCACCCTGGGATAGGGAGCTACCCCAGGTATGTGGGGCTACTATATTCCATCTCAGACCTCCAAATAGATCCCCGCAGCCTGCTGGGAGATCTGCCGTCACAGGCGCCCAGGGCGAAGCAAACGAGGAAACGTCACCGGGAGCAGACTCACCCAGCCTCTCGCTGCCATCCAGCTGCTGTGTGCCGGAAGGACTCCTCCACCGCAGCTGTGGACTGTGCCATCGTCAACAGGTCTGCAGGGCCGGCTCTACCTGCCGTGGCAATGGTACCCCCGCCCACTGCACTGTTCAGGAGGAAATCTCCTGGGACACCAGCAGCAGTGACCAGCACATCCCGAGAATTAAGGCAAGTAATTTCTCATTCCTTAACGCCTAATGATGAATTGCTTTGCTTAATTCCTCCCCCCCGGGGAGGGGGGGGAGTCAGCTGCAGCCCCGTAGTTTGGCTGAGCTCTCCCCCCCTGCTAATGCTGCGGTGGATTCTTCTCCTTCTCCCGTCTCTCCTGCTGTTTCCAAGTGTCCGTCGGTCCTGAGTGGTAGCCGCCGGAAGACAGAGGACCCTGCAGCTCTGGAGATCCCAGCTTCAGCTTGCAGCTGCACCCGGGATGGGAGGAGAGTGCCACCTGCACCCCAGATCCTGAGCCGACTGATGAGTGTCCCCTGGATCTGGTTGTGCGGGGGTTTGCACCATCAGTCACCATGGGTCCTCCATCATCGCCCGGGGCCTCCGTGGTTCCTGCTTCTTCGCCGGAGATCTCTGTGGGTCCAGCCTCACCTTCTCCCGAGGTGGCTGTGTCTGATGTGGACGCCCATGCAGAGAGGGCCGAAATGCCCCAACCTGGATCGCGGGAGTCCTGAACGGTGGTGGAACTTGAGCTCGGGCGAGTTCTCTCTTTTGTGTTTATTTTGTCTGTCCTAGAGAGATCTTGCCTGGCTCTTGGTTGGGAGGAACAGGTGCCGCTGTCCGCAGCACCTGAGGCCTCCTAGCCAGGCTCCACTACTGCCGGTGACTCTGACCCGATGCTTGTGTTATGTCTTTCTGAGCCCTCTCCCAAGGTCGCCATGGGTCCTCCTCTCCGCCTGAGGTCTCCGTGGGTGTTGCGCCCCAGTCTGGGGCCTCCATGGGTGCTGTTCCTCCTCCGGTCAATGTCTCCGTGGGTGCTGCTCCCCCTCCGGTCAAGATCTCCATGGGTGCTGCTCCCCCCCCAACCCCGTCTGAGGGGTCCGTGGGTGCTACGTCCCTGTCCGGGGTCGCCGTGGGTGCTGCGCCACAGTCCGGGGCCACCATGGGTGCTGTGCCCCAGTCCGGGGCCGCTGTGGGTGCTGCGCCTCAGCCCGAGGCTGTGGGGGGTTTTCCGCCTACACCTTAGCCTGTCATGGGTTCCCTGCCTCCGTCTGGGTTTGTCGGGAGCCATTGGGTCCGGCTGCCGCCCGCTGGGGGATAGGAGGGCACATGGTGTGCCGCAGCTCGCCATCTCAGGGATGCTGGGAGGCCACTTGAGAGACTACTCCTCCCGCTGTGGTGGCTGTGGAGTGCGGGGAGGCCACCTGATTTCACCCACCTCAAGCCTCGGTGGTTTTGGGATGCTGGGAGACCACCCGAGGGACATTTGCTCCTGCTGTGGTGGCTGTGGAGTGCGGGGAGGCCACCCGATTTACTCCACCTGACGTTTCGGTGGTTTTGAGACGTTGGGAGACCTCCTGAGCTGCCAAAGTTAGCCACCGTAACTGTGTCAGGGTGTGGTTCATGAGTGTTTTTTTGTTTGTTTTTGTTTGTTTGTTTTGTTTTGGTCCCTCCATGCCTGGGTTCCCCCTCCTACCTCCAAGGGTGGGTTGTTTTTTTCTTGAGAGGGTCTTCTGTGTGTGTGGGGGGGGTCTTTTTTCTTTCGATGTTGCCCTAGGGTGTCTAGCATCTACCCCACTGTCACAATCCTGGGCACGGGTGGGGCTGCGCCTAGTCTCTGGTTGTTAGTCAGTTGGTTTCTGTTTGTTTATTTCCTTATTTATTGTTATCTATATTTGGTCATGTTTGGTTAGGGGTTACATTCTTAGCCACATCCTTATTGTCCTGTTTGTTTATTGTGTCATTTTTGTATATTATTCTTGTTTTATTTTGTGTTCCAGTCTGTACTTTTATTTGGACAGTGCTGTGCAGCTTCCGGCTGTCAAATTTTGCTTCAGGGGTTGCACAGCTGTCACTTGTTATTTTGATTACTTTCTCCACTCATGATCCACACCTGCCTTACATCTTGCACAATATTTATAGGGCACGGCAAATGTTGCCAATTGTCGTGTCCTACTTCATGGTACTCCGCTGTATGCTACAGCCGCCCTCTGATGCACAGCCTGCTCAGAGTATTCAGAGTGTTTCGCTGTCGAGGTGAATGGTGAGCTCCGTCCAGGCTTGTTTCCCTTTATTTCCAGCCGTGAGCCCCATTGCTTTCGGGAGAGCTCCAGCTGGATTCTACCCCCCTGCTTGGCATTCCCGGCTTCAGGTCCCCTGGACATTGAGCCCCGCTCACCTCCAGCGCTTTCGTGTTTTCGTTAATTGTGTTCTGTGTGTATTTTTGGGTTTTCACCTTTTCTGTTAATAAATGTGCCAAACCGCAGTGTGTGCTTGGTGTCCTTCCTCTGCCCTTTAAAGGGCAGATTCATGACATAATGAGTCTTTTACAGTGCTGTGGAGGAATTTTGGCTCTCTCATCTTTGTAGAATTGTTGTAATTCAGTCACACTGGAGGGTTTTTGAGCATGAACCACCTTTTTAAAAGTTAATGTGTTAAATAGCCTAGCCATAGAGGTTTCTTGTCCCGGGTGCTTCGGGTGCATGTGGTGTCAGGCTAGTTGCTGCGAGCTATCTGGCTATCCCGTCTCTTTATGACTGTTACAAGCATTTGGTTTGTATTGTCAACACTCAGTCAAACTCATTCCCAGTGACAGTTGAACTCCACCAGCGTTGCCCATTGTCACCGATCGTGTTCATAATTTTTTATGGACAGGACTTCTTGGACGAAAGAGTGTGTCATGTTTGGTGAGCACAGGATCTCGTCTCAACTCGTCTCTGCTGTTTACAGATGATGTGATCCCATTACCTTCATTGAGCAGTGACCTACAGGTCTTACTGGAGCGCTTTTCTACTGGGTGTGAAGCGACCGGGATGAGAATCAGCATCTCCAAGTCCGACGCCATGGTCCTCAGCTGGAAAAGGGTGGATTGTCCACTCTGGATTGGGGGACAAGTTCCTGCTTGAAGTGGGGGAGTTCAAATATCAGCACAAATCCATTTTTTTGAAATCAGACCTAGGCCACTTTCATACTATGTGGTCCTAAATTGGATATATCTGATATTTTTCAAAGCGACCTCAGTCTGAACGGTCGTGTCACATGTTATCCAACTTTTACGTTATTGAACTGAGACAGATATCACAATTCTGCACTGGAGGAGGCAAGATGCACTAAGACCATGTAGACAATGGATGAAACAAGCATGGCAGACAGGTTGATGGCGCTAGTCAGTGAAAAGAAAGAGAAGTTTTGGACTTAATTAGTATGTCGGTTGACAATTCTGATAAGCCACTGCTCCACAAAAGGCCATCGTTAAAATCTGTGCTCTGTTTGTTCTCAGTCTTCTTCTTCCCTTCATCACTTGATCATAATTTTGTTGGCTCCAATTGCACAACAATTTCAAAATTGATGCATACACATTCACTTCTGTAAACACAGTGTACTGCATGTGACCTCGCATCTTCTTCTGCGCACGTGGGTCACTTCAGGGCCATAGACTGTTCACACTGGAGTCTGATGGGGTCACATTTAAATTATAATGTGAACAACCATGCAAAATAAAAAATCGGAATTGAGCATTAAGACCTGCAGGGCGAGCCTCCTAGCTGGCATAGGAATGTCCTGGTATCCTACCTGAAGAGCTGGAGAAGGTGGTTGGGGAGAAGGAAGTGTGGACTTCTTTGCTTAGACTGCTGTGTCCACGATCCGGACCCCCGGATAAGTGGCAGCAGAGAGAGAGAGAGAGAGAGAGAGAGAGAGATGTACTTTATTGATCCCAAACTGGGAAATGACAGTGTAACAGCAGCATGACACTAGACGACCAAAACAACAGAAACACACACAGCATAATAGACAAAGGGATTACCCATGGAAAGTAAAACTGCCTAAATAACTTATATACATTGCAGATGAATAGATGGTGACCCGTACAGATACATGAATTGTACCCACTGCACAATGCAGGACTATCAGAAGCAGAGTGCAATGTAAGGTACCAATTAGACTGTAAGTGCAGTATGGCAGAATCAGAATCAGAATCAGAATCAGGTTTATTGCCATTGTTCATGTAGTACACAAACTAGGAATTTGTCTCGGTACAATGCTGCAACATTAAACATGATAAGATAAGAGAAATAAACTATACATGTAATAAAGTGTAGGATAAGATTAAGTGATACTGGTCAACAGTTAAAATATATATTAGCCAGCAGCAGATACTGTGGAGAACTATATAGTGCAGTCGGTAATGCAGGAAGAAAACAGTGATGATTGACATGAGTCTGGTTGAGCTGCTGTACATGGTGCACGAGAGTCACTTAGTGTTCAGCAGTCTAATGGCAGAGGGGAAGAAGCTGTTCATGTGACGGGAGGTTTTAGTCTGGATGGACCGAAGTCTTCTACCAGAGGGGAGGGGGGCAAACAGTACATGACCAGGGTGTGAGGGATCGGCTATGATCCGGCCAGCACGCCTCCGGGTCCTGGAGATGTACAGATCCTGGAGAGATGGGAGCTTGCAGCCGATCACCTTCTCAGCAGTGCGCACGACGCGCTGCAGCCTTAGTCTGTCCCTGGCAGTGGCTCCTGCGTACCACACGGTTATGGAGGTGGTGAGGATGGACTCGATGATGGCTGTGTAGAACTGCACTAACATCTTGGTGGGTAGCTTGAGCTTCCTCAGCTGCCGCAGGAAGAACATCCTCTGCTGGGCTTTTTTGATGAGTGAGCTGATGGTCAGCTCCCATTTGAGGTCCCTGGTGATGGTAGTGCCTAGGAAGCGGAAGGAATCAGCAGTGGTGATGGGAGAGCCTGAGAGGGTGAGGGGGGGCAGAGGAGTAGTGACTTTCCTGAAGTCTACAATCATCTCCACTGTCTTCAGAGCGTTCAGCTGCAGGTTGTTATTGCTGCACCAGGACGCCAGCTGGGCCACCTCTCTCCTGTAGGCGGACTCGTCGCCGTTGGAGATGAGCCCGATGAGGGTGGTGTCGTCCGCAAACTTGATCAACTTGACAGACTGGTGGCTGGAGGTGCAGGAGTTGGTGTAAAGGGAGAAGAGTAGGGGGGAAAGTACACAGCCCTGGGGTGATCCGGTGCTGATGCTAGTATAGTCTGAGACAGTCTTTCCCAGCCGCACATGCTGCCTCCGGTCCGTCAGGAAGTCGATGATCCACCTGCAGAGGGAGTCAGGCACGTTGAGCAGGGACAGCTTGTCCCGGAGCAGAGCGGGGCGGATGGTGTTGAATGCGGAGCTGAAGTCCACAAACAGGATCCTGGCGTAGGTTCCCGGGGAGTCCAGGTGCTGCAGGATGGAGTGGAGGGCCAGGTTGACTGCATCGTCTACAGACCTGTTGGCTCGGTAGGCAAACTGCAGCGGGTCCAGGAGAGGGGTGGTGATGGACTTGAGGTGGGACAGGACCAGGCGCTCAAAGGACTTCATGACTACAGAGGTGAGCGCTACAGGTCTGTAGTCATTAAGTCCAGTGATCCGTGGCAGCATCCGTGGCAGCATAGTTATGACCAGAATTCAACATCAGAGTGAGTTATTGTACAGTGAAATGGCATGTGGCAGGAAAGATTTCCTGTACCTGACTGTTCAGCAGCGAAGCTGTAGCAATCTGCTGGAGAAAGTGCGCCGCTGTCTGTCCAGTGTGTGGTGGAGGGGGTGATTAGGATTGTCCATGATAGATAACATCTTGTTCAGTGTCCTCCCCTCCACCACAGTCTCAAAGGTCTCTGGCCTGAGACCAATTACAGAGCAAGCCTTCTTTATAATCTTGTCAAGTCTGTTGGTGTCGCTGGCTCTGATACTGCTACCCCAACAGACAGCAGCAAAGAAGATGGCGCTGGCAACAGTGACCTGGTTGAAAAGCTCCAGCATCCTGTTGTACACTTTGAAGGATCTCAGCTTCCTCAGAAAGTAGAGTCTGCTCATCCCCTTCTTGTACACAGCATCGGTGTTAGATTTCCAGTCCAGTCCGTTGCTGATCATGACACCCAGGTATTTGTAGTCCTCCACTACCCCCCCCCCCCAATCTGGAATAGCTGTGAAGGCATCCTCTTCTTTTCAGTACAACACCGAGTCATGCCACCTGCAGAAATTCTCTGATGACTCAGCTGTTGTTGAGTGTATAAGAGGGGGAGAGGAGGAGGGGTACAGGGCACTGGTAGACAGATTTGTGGAGTGGACCGAGCAGAATCACCTGAGGCTGAACGTCAGCAAGACCAGAGAGATGGTGACTGACTTCAGGAAGAAGAGGATGCCTTCACAGCAGTCAATCACTATCTCTCTGGTCTTGCTGACGTTCAGCCTCAGGTGATTCTGCTCTGTCCACTCATCTGTCTACCAGTGCCCTGTACTCTCCCTCCTCTCCCCCTCTCATACACCCAACAACAGCTGAGTCATCAGAGAATTTCTGCAGGTGGCATGACTCGGTGTTGTATTGAAAGTCGGTAGTGTATAAGGTGAAGAGAAAAGGAGAAAGCACAGTCCCCTGTGGAGCTCCTGTATCACTAACCACCACATCAGACAAGACACTGCCCAGCCAGATAAACTGTGGCCTGCCTGTCAGGTAGTCAGTAATCCAGGAGATCAGAGCTGTCGACCCCCATCTCAATGGATGGATATCCTCACCCCAATTTAAAATCATGATGTATGCTACTTTTACTTTAGTACAATTTCTTTCTACTCTTCTGAAGTCTCAGCTGAATCCTTTGTAGAAATAAATGGATAGAATTGACCACAGGCGTGATCAGAAACAAAGGTTTTACACGGTTACAAACAATACTTTTCCTTTGTTCGTCCATACCATCTTCCCTCTGTACACTGGCGAGATAGAGCCTTGGTGAAGGTATGTGCTCCTGGATCACTTCCAAAATGTTATGCTTTCATCCTTAGGCCAAGTGCCACCTTTGTTTAAAATTTGATCCAAAACTGTCCAGTATTTTTTGCATAATCCTGCTAACACACTGCATGAGGAATATAGGGCCTTGACAGAGGTATGCACTCATTAATCACTTCCAAAATCTAATGGGCTCATCCTTATGCCAAGGAATACCTCTGGTGAAAATTTCATCCAAATCCATCCAGTAGTTTTTATATAATACTGTGAAAACAACAGGAAAGGTCGTGGATTTTCTTTATATTAATAAATCATTGATCTGGTGAATAAATAAAGGTGCAGAGTCAAAGATACCTTTTCTGGGTATTTATTTACATTTTGGCTAAGAAGGGAAAATGCTGTGTCCCACACACAGGTGAGTACCATGAGAAGATTCAAAGTCTCAGAACAGAGCAGAAAGTTTTAAAGGGCCTATATCATGCTATTTTAAGCCTTTCAGAGTAAACTATATGCATGTACTGTATGTGATAGTATATTACCTTTGATACACTGGAGAATGAATTTCTTATGAAATATGAGTTATTTTCGTGAGCCCGGAAGTAAGATGCCTCGATCTCTGAAGCTCTGCGTCTCCTTCTTGTGGCTGTCGCCCATTTCATGACGTAACCCCTGAGCCGGCTGCTGCAGCGTGTCGCTGGGTTCCGCCCACGAAAACAAGGAAGGCTGAACAAACTCCTAAATCTCTCACAGCCAAAGACACATTTACACCACTTAGAAGACATTGTCTTACGTAAAAAAGCAAACAGTTGTTGTCACTGAGCAGATTAGGTGCGAGAGGAACTACTTCACAGCATCAATGCTAAAGTGAAAGAGTTTTGCCGATCACCGCTCCATTAGCTGCGCGGAGAAAGTGGGTGTGTGCGTTAGTCTGGGGGCGGTGCTGGCAGCACAGGCACTTCCTGGAGTGGGCGGCTCACCCATGTTCATACGTATGAATGTGGGGACCCAGTCATTATCAGGGACAGGGCGGAGCAGCAGCTCAGAGAGTAGGGTTGAGGAGGAATACTCAGAGATGCGTGAATGGAGCAAAATACCACTTTGGGGGTGTTTTTGGTGAGGAATTAACATTATAACATGCTTAACCTGTTGCACTCTGGGATACCGCGGGCGGTCATGTCTCTGCGTCCTAGTGCGTCTCAGTGCGCACTGTGCGTCTCAGTGCGCACTGAAAAAAAAAAGGCTGCATTTCCGTTCTTCCAGTACAGACACAGCCGTGAACAGAAAGCCAAAGGAGTGTTTTGATTGGTTTAGATTTGATTGACCTCTCATTCGACTAATAAGAGCCTTGAATTGGGTTTCTGAAACCTTGAAGAACCAATGACTGAAAACCTAGCAAGAAGGACCTGCCTACCAACGACCGCGAATACAACGAGCCAATTGAAGCAGAGAAGTTCGACGATTGAAACGCGTGCGTCCCGTGCGTAAAATCTGTTTTGTCTAAGCCGCTGGGTGACACACATTGAGACCTGTGTGTAACGGTAGCGTTAGCCAGTCTTTTTTTATTACTACTGTTCTTATTTGTTTTGAAAAATCGTTCGCCAAAACCACAATCATGGAAGCGGAGATGGTTTGACCGGGTTGGGTGACCAGAACCACGAATCCATAACAAGCGGACCAGTTTCATGTTCGTCTGACAATGAGGAACAGATGTTCGCCAACGACACTGCTGTTGTGGACAGGTAAGTGTTATAAGCTAAATTATTCTTTATCAATGAAAATAGTAATAAAAATGACTTTTGACCGATCGGTAATTACAACGGTGCATCATGGCCACATGACGGACCATTGACGGACTGTTTTTTGTGCGCCGAGCTCCTCTGTAGTGGGTGGGGGGAGTTGTTATCCTCTACATTGCAGATATTTTAGTATAATTTTTATTGCACTGTAGGTTATTTTTTCTTGTAAAAAAAAGGCCACACATTTTTTACGTGGCATGCTTCTTTGTGTGTGGGGGGCTTGTTTGTTCATTCATTCATTCATGAATGAATAAACAACCCCCCTCCCACACACACACACAGCCCTGAGTGTCACCTTTCATTACAGCCCAAGATGAAGCTTCTATGTTGAAGCACTCAAAAGTTATAGATGTTTTTTCCAAACTGTGCCATTTGGCACAATTTGGCACAGTTCAAAAACGCCTGGGAACAACCTGAGAAAAAAGCTGTGTAATATATTCATTTTTTGTGGTATTGCTACAAAATTTTGACCTCAGCTTGATAACACTTGGTTCTACATTTCTGTTGCATTTTCCAGCCAGTATCTGACAGCTGTGTGTTATTTGCAAGCATTTGTATCTAAAAAAACACCCAGGCAAACTTTATTTTCTTCAGATTCAGTATGTTTAGATGACTGTTACTCAGTGGCAGGTACACTTAGAGAGATTATGACTGTTTTGCCAAAAAATTCAAAGTGTTTTCTTTTAAATGAGACCAACCCCATGAAGACACTGCAAAGGGTTGAAGAACAGCTTTTGATTTACTTTGGGTACGTTATTTTTAGGCGTTTTTAGGGAAATTGACCAGAGTGCAAGGGGTTAAAAGCTCAAAAAAGTCAATTTTGCATGATATAGGCCCTTTAATACAGTAGACCAAACAGATAAGCGTTATTTTGAGAAAACTGAGCCAGCAATGTTCAGGGCTGCATTGGATCCTCGCTGTCTCATGGGAAAAGTAGTGGGTGTAAAGTCAATTACGTATGATTACAGGAGACAGAATGAAT
Organism: Pholidichthys leucotaenia; assembly: GCA_020510985.1. Lineage (NCBI taxonomy): Eukaryota > Metazoa > Chordata > Actinopteri > Cichliformes > Pholidichthyidae > Pholidichthys > Pholidichthys leucotaenia. The sequence continues at coordinate 27,724,623 of CM035839.1, read as the reverse complement.
GGACAATAATAAAAGAAATCCATAACAAACAAATAAAAATATGTATCAGTGCTGAAAAAAACTCAGAGAATATCATTGTCGAAATCCGCCATAGCTGTCACTATGGTTACAATTCAGCCAAAGCACGTTGAGCCACAGTGTAGTAACATGTCCACTGGCTGCTTTTTCCCTTGGCTGCCGCCATCCATCCACTAGAAAGGAGCAGCAGTAAAACTGTTATCTCATCTGGGCCTCCTGCGACATGTGTGCAGCGAGCGGAGGCTTGGTGGGGAGGCTCTGTAAACACGGCGTTATGGGAAGCACACATGTCTACCTTGGAAAACATCAGTCTCACACTGAGGCTGTCAAAGACATCGAGGCGGCACACACACACGATGGGGACAGACCTGTGGCATCACTTTCAAATGCAATCAGAGCTTGGCAAACCAAACAGAAAAAAAATGACAAAAAAAATGAAAAACTATGTGAAACGGGAACAAATGAACGTTCGCTCAAAGGATAAATAAAACCGTGACCCGTGTTTAAAGCAGGTGAACAGAAATGAGTAATCGTCTGATATTTAAAAGGGAAAACACTCAGCCAAAAAACGGTGGCTGATCTAAAGGGTCTATTGAGGGGGAATGCAGTCACAATTGCGTTTGAATGAAAATAGTCACTTTCCCCTTACTGACATCAGAGAAAAATGCAAAGAGCTTTCTCTCACACCGCTGCAAAGTAGTGTAATCGCTCATAAACTTGAGATTATACCAAAACTCACAGCTCTCCTGTCATTGTTTCAACACCACCCACTCAGAAAAAAAAGCAGACAAGCAAGAGAGCGAAAACGGAGCCATTTATGGGACGTCTTCCACACTGAGCACACATCCGCTATCAGCCTGGATGTTTTGGAGCTTTTAGATGTTATAAAAGCACTGGGTAATGATTGCCGAAGACTCCACCACTTTTCTGTTGTTCTCACAGGGAGACGTGGGGGCCCTTAGTGTCATCTGTCACTCTCCGCCTTTAATTGAAACCATTTCCTCCATGGCATCTGACACCTCACGGCAGTCTCCCATTCTCACAAAAGCCCCTCCAGGGTGAAGAAGAGAACCCAATTGCAAGGCAAATTTGGTAAACCATTATTTATTGCTAGACTGAACAGAACAGAAAATAGAACATAAAGCAGCGCGTGGGCTGAAACAAAGGCAAAAACATGGCAGACTTCCATCAGGCAGGATAACTCTGGACTAAGACATGAACAGGCAAGACAGAAGCATGTAATCACGCCAACACAAGACAAGGACGCCATCACTGACAGAAAATGACACACACATATATAGACAGGAGAATAATTAGCAGACAACAAGGAACAGGTGGATACAATTTGGGGTAATCAGAGACAGCAGGGAGTGGCTATAGGCATGGGAAACATGAGGGACTGAGACAAAAGGTAAACCAGAGACATGAACACAGGACCAGAGAATACACAACCATGACAAATGATAATAACAAAGAGAGAATCATACAAAAGTGACCAAAATAGAGAACAAAAACAACAAATACAGAGAATTCCAAAATACCAACTGAACTGAGGCAGGGGACACACAGAGAAACAAACTAATAAAGAGCGAGGACATGACTGAACTCATGTCCTGAGAATAGCAGAAAGATCAAATATGAACATAAAGTGAGGACATGAGTACAGCCTTGTCCAAACTCTTACACCCGTGAGGTCTCCAGAAGCAGCCATGACGCTAAAAGGAACAGACCTCCAGGGTGATCCGCAGCCAAAGTAGGTGACTTTTACACAAGGCCAGTTGTAGCTTTTTGGAGGACCTGAACAAGATTGCACTGGGATGGGGGGGCTTGTTTGGGGAAGAATTTGAACCCTTTAAAATGGAGGAAAAAAATCTACCCCCTCCCATCGAAAACATAAAACAAACTTGGGTCACTGATGATCAGGGAAAAAGAGAAACCTTTACATACAGTGCAGAAAATAAGTATTGAACACATCAACATTTTTCTCATTAAACATATTTCTGATGGAGCCATTGACCTGAGATTTTCACCAAATATCAGTAACAACCCAAGTAATCTATACATACAAAGAAATCAAGGCAAGTGTGTTCACAAAACAAGTTATATTTAATAAACTGAAATGACAGGGGAAAAGTATTGAACACATGAAGAAAAAAAGAGGTGCAAAAAGGCATAGAAAGCCAAGAAACCAGCTGAAATCCAGCAGAATTTAGGAAGCCATCCCATTCCCCATCAGTGCAAATTAATTTCAGCTGGTTAAGTCTTGACAGCCTTTAAAAAGGTCATATCAGATTGTCACACCACAAAGAAGCAAAGAGTTCTCTCTAGACCTTCGCAACCTTATTGTTGCAAAATATAATGATGGCATTGGTTACAGGCACACTTCTAAACTGCTAAATGTTCCAGTGAGCATTGTTGGAGCCATCATTCGGAAGTGGAAAGAACATCATTTTACCATAAACCGGCCACGACCAGGAGCTCCTTGTAAGATTTCTGATAGAGGAGTCAAAAGAATTATCAGAAGAGTTGTCCAAGAGCAAAAGACCACTCGTGGAGAGCTCCAAAAAGACCTGGAGTTAGCAGGTATTGCTGTTTCAAAGAAAACAATAAGTAATGCACTCAATCGACATGGGCTCTATGCCCGCTCACCTCGCAAGACTCCATTGCTGAAGAAACAGCATGTTGAAACTTATTTAAAGTTTGCTGCACAACATTGGGGAAAGCCAGTAAAATACTGGGAGAATATAGTCTGGTCAGATGAGGCCAAAATTGAACTTTTTGGATGCCACAACATACAGCATGTTTGGAGGAGAAATGGCACTGCACATCAGCCCAAAAATACCATACCAACAGTGAAGTTTGAAGGTAGGAGCATCATGGTGTGCAGGTGTTTTTTCAGCACATGGTACAGCCAGACTTCATATATTTGAAGGAAAGATGGATGGACAAATTACAGAGACATCCTTGATAAGAACCTGTTGCCATCTGCCAAGATGCTGAAGATGAAACAAGGGTGGACATTGCAGCAAGACAATGATCCCAAACACACAGCCAAGGAAACTCTCAACTGGCTCCAGAGAAAGAAAATAAAGCTGCTAGAATGGCCCAGTCAGTCACCTGACATGAATCTAATTGAAAATCTATGGAACAAACTGAAGGGTTCATAGATGACATCCACGGAACCTTCAAGATTTGAAGACGGTTTGTGTGGAAGAATGGGCTAAAATCAATTCTGAGCAATGCCTGCGCCTAGTTTCTCCATACAGGAGGTGTCTGGAAGCTGTTATTACCAACAAGGGCTTTTCCACTAAATATTAAATGAATTTCACCAAGCGTGTTCAATACTTATTCCTTGTGTCATTCCACTTTATTAAATATAACTTGTTTTGTGAACACAGTTGCCTTGATTTCTTTGTATGTATGGATTACTTGGGTTGTTACTGATATTTGGTGAACATCTCAGGTCAATGGCTCCATCAGAAATATGGTTAATGAGAAAAATGTTGACGTGTTCAATGCTTATTTTCCCCGCTGTATTATAAATAAAAAAAATAACCATCTATCCATATGAATGTTGCAAACTTACAAGAAAAAAAAATTACAAATTTACTGGGAAAAAGTCATGAATTTATGGGAAAAAAAAAGTTTTTAAAATTTACAAGAAATGAGTCACTAATTTACAAATATAGTTCAAAGCTTCTTGCAAAAATTTTGCAAATTTATGAGAAAAAACATCCGAATTTTCAAAAGAGAGTAGCAAATCTATGATCAAAATGTCAAAAAATTTATGAGAAAAAAAAATTGAAAACGCACAAGAAAAAAAATGTGAGAAAAAAATTTACAAATTTATGAGAAAGACAAAAAACACGCAAATTTACAAGAAAAAGCAGCAAATTTATTAGGAAAATGTCACTTATTTAAGAGAAAAATCTTGACAACTTACACGGAAAAAATGCAGTAAATTTATGAGAAAAATGCTGCAAATTTACAAGAAAGCTTTACACTAGGTGGCGCGTGAACATGCAGCGGCCTCTCTTCTCCCTTCGTGTTTTGTGCCACTTAGTGTTCTTTAAATTACGCTTAAGTGTATATTCATGTGTTTAATGATGCTTTGCGCAAGCTACAGTCACCACAGCCTCCTGGAGATAAGGAATATGACCAAACATTACGTCCTGGACCAGATCACTACAGAGGATCTCCATGGCCTGGGTATTCTCCACTAGTCCTCCACACCCTCGGACTCGACTGCCGTGTCTCATTCCAAATGGAGACACCGCAGACGGTGTGAGTGGCTACAAAAGAGAGGTAAACATGGAGGTATCCGAATGAAGTTAACTGCTAGCCCACACAGACTGCCAATTCCTTCACTCATTCTGGCCAACGTATGCTCACTAGAGCACAAAATAGACCCCATACAGCTCCTGAGAACTACACAACGTGATGCACAGAACTGCTGTGTTTTTATGTTTACTGAAATGTGGTTAAATGACAATATACCGGACTCTGCCATTCAGTTAGCTGGGCTAACATGCTATCGGAGTGACAGAATGCTCACGGAAGGAGGGAAAATCCTGGGTGGCGGTGTGTGTGTGTACATCAGCAACACCTGATGCAGAGATGCAACCATTGGTAGAGTTTATGATCATCAAATGCTGACCCTTTTACATTCCGAGAGAATTTTCATCTGTCCTACTAGCTGCCGTGTATGCCCCGCCAACTGGCACTGGCAAGAGGAGCAAAGCACTAAAAGAACTCTATCAGGCCATCAGTGAGACACAAACAGTGCATCCAGATGGATTCCTCATCACAGCAGGAGACTTCAACCATGCAGATTTATATTCCCTCCTACCAAATCTACACCAACATGTAGACTTTCCAGCAAGAGGAGACAATTTGCTGGTCCTGGTGTACACAACTCACAAGAGAGCATACAGAGCCCCCCCCCCCCCCGCCCCCCAGTCTCTCTGATCATGTCGCCATCCTGTTAAGGCTGCCATACAAACCCAGAGTGAAAACAATCAAACCAACAAAAAAGCAGGTACATCTGTGGCCAGAGGGAGCCTCTAATACTCTGAAAGACTGCTTCAGGACTACAGACTGGGACACTTTCAAGCACACAGCCACTCACAATGGACACACAAACCTAGAGGAGTACACTGAGGTTGTTGTAGCATACATAGTGAAATGCACTGATGATGCCACTCACTGCAAAACCATCACTGTTCGTGCTAACCAGAAGCCATGGATGACAGCAAAGGTCTGGAGGCTCCTGAGGGCTCAGGACACAGCCTTCAGAGCTGGTGACACCACAGGACTAACAACAGCTAGGGCCAACCTGTCCCGTGGCATCAAGGAGGCAAAACGACAGTACAGCAAGAAAATATCCGGCCACTTCAGCAACACCAGAGATGCCCGTTCCCTCTGGCGTGGCATACAGACCTTCACCAATTACAAACCTCCACCTCAGACCGCTGCGAGTGACATCACACTGCTCAACAACCTAAATGACTTCTTCGGCTGCTTTGAAGCACAAAACAGCACATCAGCACAGAAGACCACTCCTCCTCCAGATGAGCAGGCCATGAGTCTGGATCCAGCTAGCATGAAGAGGACCCTCTGCAAAATCAACCCACACAAGGCAGCCCGTCCCATCCAGCTACAATTATTATCGGCCTGTAGCACTGACCCCCATCATAATGAAGTGCTTTGAGCAGCTAGTCATTCAAAACATCAAGCCCATCCTGCCTCCCTCCCATGACCCATCACAGTTTTCATCCAGGTCAAACAGATCCACAGAAGATGCCATTGCTGCTGCTCTCCATCCAGTCCTCACCCACCTGGACTCAAAGAACTCCTTTGTGCGAAACCTGTTCTTGGACTTCAGTTCAGCATTCAACACAATCATCCCCCAGCACCTGATACAAAAACTCAGACACTTGGGACTCAAAACCTCCCTCTGTAACTTGGTGCTGGACTTTCTCACAGGGAGGCGACAGAATGTGCGGGTTGGCAGCAACACCTCCCAGACCATCACACTGAGCACAGGGGCCCCACAAGGGTGCATGTTCAGCCTGCTGCTCTTCACCCTGCTGACCCATGACTGCATACCAGCCTACAACACCAACCACATTATCAAGTTTGCAGATCACACAACGGTGGTTGGCCTCATCACTAACAACGAGGAGGCCAACTACAGAAATGAGGTGAGCCATCTGGTCCAGTGGTGTAAAGACAATAACCTCTTCCTGAACATGGGAAAAACCTAGGAGATTGTGGTCAACTTCAGGAGGGGTCACACACAGCACCCCCCTCTGATGATCGATGGTGCAGCTGTGGAGAGGGTGAGCAGCACCAAGTTCCTAGGGGTGCACATCTCTGAGAACCTCTCCTGGTCCAACGACACCACATTCACTGACCTAGAAGGCTCAAACTTGTCTCCATTTCTTCTGCAAACTGAGGAGAGCACGAGTCCCACCCCCCATCATGCGTTCTTTCTACCGGGGTACCATTGAGAGCATCCTCACCAGTTGCACCACAGTGTGGTGTGGAAGCTGCACCGCCTCCTGCTGGAAGACACTACAACACACGGTAAAAGCAGCCAGCAAGATCATCTGTGCCCCTTTCTCCCTACCTCAGACATCTACCTCACCCACCTCACCTGCAAAGCCATCAACATCACAGGCGACACCTCCCACCCCTACACTCCCTCTTCAGCCCCCTGCCTTTGGGGAAAAGGTACTGGAGCCTCCGGGCCCATTCCACAAGACTGCTAAACAGCTTCGTTCGTCATGCCATCAGGACCCTGAACTCTGCCCCCACCCCCCAAGACTGTAACGCAATCACCCGAACAATAACTACCTCAGCTGTTGGCACAGAAAGACTGGCACACCAACAGTAATACATTTGCTGCTGTATGTCTCTGCACTTTAAATGCAACCATTCGCACAAATGCCATATCTGCTGCTGCTATACTGATCATGTGCAGTCCTATCTGTTATTATCTGCACCTACACCACCGCATCGAACTGCAGCTACAGGTAATACATCTCTATTCTGTATATAGGATTGCTGGATTTTATCATCGTTTTATCATCGTTAATCGTTTGCCTTTACTTGCACTATGGGAGGTCTGGGTCTGTCTTTTGTCACCATTTGCACTAAGGGTTGCATTACTGTACACAGACTGCTGCTGTTGTTGTTGTTTTCTTTTTTCCAGCCTTATTCCTTTTCTTTTTTATATTGTGCACACCACTGAAGAGAGAGAGAAACACCATTTCAATTCTCCTGTATGTCCCGTATGTATAGCAGTATTGACAAATAAAATCTTTGAATCTTGAATCTTGAAAATAGTAGCAAATTTATGCAAAAAAAATGAAAATTTATGAGAAGAAAGTTGAAAATTTACAAGAAGAAATTTACTAAATTTGTGAGGAAAATGTAAATTCATGAGAAAAATGTCACAAATATGTGAGAAAAAATATTACATTTATGAAAAGCCATGCAAATTTTCAAGAAAAAAGCAGCTAATTTATGAGAAAAAACTGGAAAGCTTATAAGATAAGCCTTTATTATTAGTCCCACAATGGGGAAATTCCAGGATTGCAACAGCACAGGGATAGCAACACTCAGAGCAACAATCAGAAGGCAAGAAAAAACAAGAACAGCTAGTATACATATGTACATATTAATATAAATATATATATATAGACACACAGTGCGGAGCATTGTGGTTGGTGGATGTGCAGCAGAAAGTCTAAGCTCTCTCTCCGCGGATGCGGCGGGCCAGCTGGATGTCTTTGGGCATGATGGTGACCCTCTTGGCGTGGATGGCGCACAGGTTGGTGTCCTCGAAGAGACCCACCAGGTAGGCCTCGCTGGCCTCCTGCAGAGCCATGACGGTGGAGCTCTAGAAGCGCAGGTCGGTCCTGAAGTCCTGAGCAATCTCCCTCACCAGGCGCTGGAAGGGCAGCTTACGGATGAGCAGCTCCGTGGATTTCTGGTAGCGACAGTTCTCTCTCAGAGCCACGGCACCGGGCCTGTAACGGTGAGGCTTCTTCACTCCGCCAGTGGCCGGAGCGCTTTTCCGAGCAGCCTTGGTGGCCAGCTGCTTCCTGGGGGCTTTTTCCTCCAGTAGATTTACGGGCGGTCTGCTTGGTTCTTGCCATCGCTCTTTATTATTCTGTCTTATATTTCTTGCACGCCGCCTAAACTCCAGCCCGGCACCCGCGTCGTTTTCGCTTCAGTTCTCCCGGTCGAGTTTCTCCGTTAGCACCGGGTGGCGGTTGAGTGCTAGCTAGCTCTTCCCTGCTGTATCGTCTCCTGCTGTAAACAGATGCTCCGTCCGCCGACTCGGGAGACCTTTGGGGCGATCTGTGTGTCCGTGATATATATAGAGTGAAAGGTGTGCCGGATCAGAAAGTTATCACCGGATCAGAAAGAAGAAGGAAGATAAAAAGACTCAGAATGGAGCTGCTGTTGCAAAAGGCAGCCAACTCGTATGGCGCCGGAAGTAAAACACAGAAACAACTTAGTAAATTTATGAGAAAATTTTTTCAAATTTTTGAGACAATTATTATATTTATGAGGAAAAAAATGAAAATTGATAAGAAAAAAGAAGCATTTTGAGAAAAAAAGAAGTGTAAATGTAAATTTATCAAGAAAATATTGCAAATCCATGAGGAAAAAAGTCACAAATTTATGAAATAAAACTTGAAAATTTACAGGAAGTAATGTAGTAAATTATGAAAAAATGTTGCAAATTTACAAGAACAAAGTAGGAAATTTATGCACAAAAGGTTGCAAATTTACCAGAAAAAGTAACAAATTTATCAGAAAATCTTGAAAGCTTACAAGAACAAATGTAGTAAATTTATGAAAAATTTTTTTACAAACCTATGTCAAAATCATTACATTTATAAGGAAAAAAAATGCAAATTTACAAGAAAAAATAAGCAAACTTGAGGGAAAAAGTGGCAAATTTATGAGAAAAAAGTTGAAAACCTACAAGAAGTAATGTAGTAAATTTATGAAGAAAATGTTGCAAATTCACAAGAAACGATTGCAAATTTACTAGAAAAGAGTAACTTCATGATAAAACTTACATATTTATGAGACAAACATGAGAAAACATTCCAGAGGGAAAAAAAAACATGTAAATTTACAAGAAAAAAACAGCAAATTCATGAGAAAAAAACTTGAAAGCTTACAAAAAGAAATATAGTGATTTTATGAGAAAATTTTGTAAATGTACAAGAAAAAGGTAGCAAATTTATGCAAAAAAAGTTGCGAATTTACAAGAAAAGTTTGCAAATTTATTAAAAAAAGTAACTTGAAATATAAATGTAAACAAAACCATGACCAGTGTGTGCGTCACATGACTCGAGACTGTGGCTAATTAGTCTGTTAGCTGCGTTGGGGGAGCCTTTAAAGCAGCCATGATTGTATCACCACCACATAGTGATTATGAGTCTCCTGTCCAGTTCTTAAATGCAGCCTCAACGTGTCCATTTTGTCATTCATTTTCCACTGTAAAATGGTCCAGCTGACACGGATAGCCATTAGTGGCTAACAGCTACTTGGCTTCAGGCATCTATGTGTTAGCTTCCGTGCACGTTGTTTGCTTTTTCTTGGCATCTTCAGATGAAATAGAGTCAATCGTCACATACTATGTGAATGGAGACCACATTTCTTTTTGTTATAAGCCAAATATGGGTAACTGTACTGCTTCCAGGGTGTGAAGTTACGTGCTCTCAAACATAACTTCACAAGCACATCTTACCCAGGATTTACACTGACTCCGGATGCAGTACATTACGGCTGCGATCCGGCCTCCGTAGCAAATAGTTCCCATTCTGGTCAATTTTCTAATCCCCACCTGGTCCGGACCACTGCTGAACAAATCCAGCTTGTCAGATTTGGTTTGCTAATGAAACGCAACAAGTCTATTTCTGACGGATGCCGGATACAATCTGCAATGAAATCCTGTGGTATCTCACGGTATTTAATAACCGTTTGATCATTAAAAACGATTTAAGGAACATCCGTTATTTTCTGAGGTCTACTCTTCCACCACTGTGTCAGCAAAGGTAAAAACTTGACATAACATTCAAACGCCTCATAGAATTAAAATTAATGGGCTACTTACGTTTTATTTAGAGCCCAAAAATCTACTGTAGGTGGGGAGCCACTGCTAAATCACACTTCCTTGTTGTTATCACGTGATCGTGATTAGTTCATCTCTGTCACGCTCAGGTCTTTCTCGAGATCTTGCGTTATTTTGTATAATTCTCACGTGATCTTGTATTTCAAACTCTGTTCTAATCTAATCTCTATGCCACTGCAAAACGCAAACAGATTTGGTAGGGACAAATGCAAGGCTCCATCCGCACTGCATCTGCAACGTACTGCATCCGAAGTTAGCGTCAGTCCTTGGTTAGAGGGGCAGTATATGAAAAACTCTCTACACACACACACAACAGGGAGAGGGGAAAAAATTAGGTTGGTTTTACACCCTGAAAGGGCAGTTTCGGATTTATTCCAATTAATCGTCCAGCTCCAGTTGCTATTAAGGGTGACCTTGTAGCTTGGAGCCCGTAGCATCCATGTATTTTGCTTTCTAGCCAGAAACATCTCTGTCTGGGGTGATCCGCAGTCGGAGCAGACAGGGCCTTTAAAGCGTTTGTTTTCCTGCCTGTGTGACTGGCTTTGGACCCGGCTCCATGTGACTAGCATGGGGTGGCTGCTGTGATGTCCTCGTTCTCCATTCGGAGTTGTGTGCCATACCATCCCGTCACTACTTACAGGGAGAAAACAGCCGCACTTGGGAGGGCTTTGATATGTAGAAATGTGAAGGCGTCATATTTATCCGCCATCTCCTTCGTGGATGAAAGTGAGCAGAGGGAGCGAGCTGAAGGCTCGAGGATTAACAACGGCATAACATGAAGAGGGGGTCTGTCTTCGTGGTGACACCTCATTTTTTGCCCGCCATTGTCTGCTTACCCCAACAGCACCCCGACCAATGACGGGGATGATCACAGGAAGGCGGGTAGAACACAAACTGTCAAGCTCGGGCTGTAAAGCCAATTCCCACCATTTCTGCTCCTTCAAACTAGATTTTAAGACAAGAAGAAGCAGGAGAGCAGTGAGGAGTGAGCAAGAAAGTGTGGAGGAGGAGGAAAAAGCGAGAGGGAGAGTGAGGGAAAAGGACACACGGACAGCTTACAGGGGATACAAACCAAAAGATTATGGTAATCTTCCCTCCTTTGTCCCACGCGAAATGTTTTCGTACTACGCCTTTTATCTGTGTAAGAAGGGATGTGAACCTCTTCAGTTAGTGACAGTGGGCACTTTCTGTGTGGTTTCTGGGTAATTAGCACCAGTAGCAGGCCCTTTCTTTTTCTCTGCTCAAGCTTATGGTCTTCTTAGGGACGGCAACAGGGGATTTTCACCCCTCCAGCCCTCTGTCTGCTCTCAAGGAGCGATTCCCAGACCCGGGGCCGAGCCACGACAACCATCTGTTAGCGCTGGAAGGATCAAAACCTCCAAGACTCTCAGCACCACCGACAATCAAATGGACAGCTTAAGTTCAGACAGGTGACTGGATTAATTATTCTATTCAGTGTGCAGCAGAGATGTTTTTCAATGGACTGCTCATATGCTCAGCTCAGCTTTTTGTTACCATGTCCACACTGAGAAAAGCGGCTAAAGTAGACCTAATTTATTGGAAATTCTTGAAATATTTCCCAATCCACAATGGACCAATTAAAAGCACAAAATAGTGATGTAGTGTTCATGAGCGATTCATTCAAATGTACTTGTACTTATGGGTGGACGTGCTGTACTGAATCACTTACTTTATAGCTTGAAAACAAAGCATCAAAAAGAGATTTGGAAAACAGTTGAGGTGAGAAATGTACTATGTATTGTTTAGTTGCTGAATCTTTAAAAGTTTTTAGCTGGCTCAGACCATCAGCAGTCAAAACAACGTGCCACAGTGTGGACAGAAGGTGCCCCATAGCATTTTACATAAACAATGAATGAATGCAGCGTTTAAAGTTATTCAAAGTACTGCACTCTCTGATTTCACCACTGTTCCTAGTTTACCCTGCACGATAAAATCTTCTAAATGAAAAACACTGAGACAGTTTCAGGTCCTTTCCTTATCAAGGAGCTCAGATACAGTTGCTTAAACTCCTGGAATCAGGAGTAGAGTAATACCAACTTGTCACTTAAACTGACACTAAAAACAGTTAAAACCCACAGATGTGCCTAACATTCATCAAGGAAACTTCTGAAATATTAAAATTTGTCAGTGGTGTCTACCATGTTTAAGCACAGAACTTCCAGAAGCCGGGAATCACCAGCTGAACCATGGCACCATCCATTGTCTCTCAGTTTAGTGAACGTATGGTACAGCACTGAATGAGTCGGTGATTTAATATTTTGAGCGACTCTTTTATGTGAATGTACTGAACAGAATCAGTACGTTTTAGTGAACTATAGATCCCATTGCTAGTGTTCAACGAACAAACCCCACCCACTCTACTCAACCACCTTTCAATCCAGTGAACATACTAGTACACAACAAATGAACCCTGATTGCTCGTTTCAGGCACCTCTCAGTTCAGTGACCATACTAGTACGTTACAAACCCCGCCCACGCTGTTCAGCCACGTTTTTGAGTTCAGTGAGTGATAGGCAGTTGGAACTCTAGTACACCACTGAGTGATTCTGTGAACAAATATTTTAAACGATTGTTTTATCTGAATGTACTGAACTTAATCAGCACATTTTAGTGTACTGCGGATCCCATCACTAGTGCGCAAGGAACAAACCCCACCTACGCTGTTCAACCACCTCTCAATCTAGGGAACGTACAGGCATGCTATGAACAAACCCCGCCTGTGCCGTTCAGCCACATTTTTCAGTTCAGTTATTGATAGACAGTTGGCGCTCCAATACAGCACTGAGTGATCCGGTGAACCGGTGAGTATTTCAAATGAATCTTTTATGTGAATGTACTGAATTGAATCAGAGCATTTTTGTGAAGCTAGTGCACAGCGAACATACTAGTACACTATGAAAGAAACTTGCCTGCTCCAATCAGCTGCCTCTCAGTTCAGTGAACATGACAAATGAGCCTAGATTGCTCAGTTCAGGTGCTTCTCAGTTTAGTGAACATACTAGTACATGACGAACAAACCCTGCCCAACTTCTTTCAACTTCATTTTTCAGTCCAGTGAGCGGAAGGCAGCTGTAGCTCCAGTACAGCACTGAATGATTCAGTGAACAAATATTTTGACCAAATCTTTTTAGTGAACTAACTGAATCCGTACTTTTCAGCAAACTGTGGATCCCATCATTAGCACAAAACCCTTCCGCGCTCTGACTTTTCAATTGCCCTCTGTGGTTATGTCGCCGGGGGCGGAGCCTGACTGCTAATCTTTTTTCCCATGCAGGGTGACAGAAGCCAAAGGGATAAATTGGCTGCTGGCACCACAAACACGCCTTTTCAATTCCAAGATAGTGCCAATACCAGGTCTAAAAAGAACACCCGAAAGCTTACGCTCATCATATCAACTCGGGCTTTTCAAGCGGGGGTCAAAGGTGGCCCTCAGATAAAGTGCCATACAAGAGATCAGTGGGGCCGAGGCCCTTCCAGCACTAATAAAAGCACACACGGTGTTAATGGAGATACATTTCTTGATCACAAGTATTGGCACTCCTGTGTGAAAGTTTGTCTTCTTTTCTCTTTAATCTTTGATGTTTTTAGATGGACATTTTCTTCTCTCCACTCCAGTGGATGAAACCTCTTTTTGTTGTGGTTCAAGCTGCATCTTATTGTCCCTGTCACGGGTACTTTGTCTTACCGAGGCACCCGCAGAAAGGCCGGGGTGGGGTGGGTGGTGGTGTGGGCCTTCATCAAAGCCTGGGCGAGATGGACTCAACAACAGTGGATTAAGGTCTTCTGCATGATAAAGTCCCCTACCTAGGGGTTGGAATTAAGTTAATATGTGAAAGAATGTTATTGAGAGGGAATAAAGTGCCAAAAAGCTCCGTCATTCTCTCCGTAATGTCCTAATCCAACGGCTGACACGGAGACCTCGGTGGCTGGAGTCTGTTAATCACGGAGATGCCCCATCTGTATCCCCCCTGTCCTTTAAAGCTATTTAAACTTCGCCTAAACTCAATTATTGTCCCTGGGAGACCAAAATGGCATATTAAGTTACGTGAAAGGGGGTGTTCGACCAGAGTGGGTAGAAAAAGGAATCACGGATTTTAAGGCGAGAGGGGATGTCAGCCCAGCCGATTTAAGTACAGCTAAACAGATTAGAGGGAGAATCTATAGAGCTAAAAAACAACGTGACAATGAGTTAAAGAGAGGAGGAATCTCACTTTCAAAGCATCCTCTAAACTGTTAAAGCAACCCCAATCATGGAGGATCTGAGAGGCTGTGCTCTGGCATATTTTCCTCTGTTTACTGCTCACGCACGGACAAGATCATCCGGACCTTCGATATCCAACAGTTATTCTCACCGCAACTCTGAGAAATTATCATAGTTTCTAAAAATGCCCAAAACACATCTTTTTGAAAAAATATCTTTCATTGTTAATAGGGTGACTAAAACAAGGGCCGTTTCTATTTTTGTGGCCCTATGCAACATTCTTTTTTGTTGCATCTATGAGGAAACATTACAAAGTTACGAGAAAAAAGTTGCAAACTTGAAAGGAAAAAAGTTCCAAAATTCTGATGAAAAAAGCAGCAAATTTACAATTTATTTTTTTTTGCAAATTTAAGAGAAAAAATGCTATTTTGCACAAAAGATGAATAATTTCATAAAAAGTTGGAAATTTACAATAAAGTAGTAAATTTGTAAAAAAAAAAAAAAAGCAGGAAATTTACAAGCAAAAAGTTGCAAATCTGCAAGAAAGTCACAAATTTAGGAGAATAATAAAACTGTCACTTGACACAAAAGAAAAATGAATAATTACATGAAAAAGTTGCAAATTTGTAAGAAAAAAGTTGCAAATTTACAAGAAAAGTTGGAAATTTGAAAAAAAAATGCAAATTTATGATAAAAATGCAAAATTATGAGGAAAAATGAACATTAGCAAGAAAAAAGCTGCAAATTTATGAGGAAAAAAGTTACAAATTTACAAGAAAAACAAATTTTCAAGAAATAGTTGGGAATTTGTCAGAAAAAGTAGCAAATTTAGGTGAAAAAATAAAAGAGGCACAAATTTACAAGTAAAAAAAGTTGCAAATATATGACAAAAATCACAAATTTAAAGGACAAAGTTGCAAGTATATGATGAAAAATGCATCAAATTAACAAGAAAAAAGAGATAAATTTATGAGTAAAAAGTCGCATACTTGTCAAAGGTTTCAAAATTTGAAAAAAAAAACCCCTTGAATTTGAAAGAAAGGATTTGCAAATTTATGATAAAAAATGAATTAATGAGAAAAAAGTTGCAATTTTTCAAGAAAAAAGTTGCAAAATTGAAAGAAAAAGCAACAAATTCATAATGAAAAATGCAGCAAAGTTATGTGACAAAAGTATAGCAAATGTTTTCAAAAAAAGTCAAATTTACAAGCAAAAACTTGCAGACTTGCAAAAAAAGTCACACATTTGCAAGAAAGACTTACAAATTTATGAGAAAACAGTTGCATAAGTTGCAAGCTTTCCAGATTTTAAACAAAAAAGTTGAATTTAACAGAAAAAAATTGCAAGATTATGATGAGAAATGAAGCAAATTTATAGGGAAAAAAAATTAACATATTTACAAAAAGAAATCAATTTTATCAGAAGAGAGTTGCAAATTTGAAAGGGAAAGTTGCAAATTTATGGGAAAAAATAGTTTGTTCTTGAGAGAGTTAAACTACAATACTTCCTGATCTCTGGGGAGGCTTAAACTTTCAGGTATTCATAAGATCAACATTAGAACCCTAAATGAGAAGTTTAAGCATGCAACTCCATGCGGTTCCAATTTTGAGCTTGACCCCTAACAAATTAATCACAAAAAAGTTGCAAGATTAAAAAAGTCACAATTTTTGCAAAAAAGTTACAAATTTACAAAGGGTCACAAATGTGTAAGAAAAACCTGCAAATTTGAAAGAAAAAATTTATGATGAAAAATTTAATGTATAAAAAGGAAAAAGTTGCAAAATTACAAAAAAAGTCAAATTTATAATTAAAAAAAGATGTAAATGTACACGAAAAAGTTACAGATTTCTAAGAAAAGTTGCAAAATTCTTAGGAAAAAACATCAAACATCAAAAGTTTATCAGAAAAAGTTACAAAGTGATATGAAAGAACTTATGAGCAAAAGTTGCAAACACATGAAAGTCACAAATTTACAACAAAAAAATGCAAATTAATGAAGAAAGGGGTTTTAAGAAAATTGTTTAAAAATTGCAAGAAAAGTTGCAAATTTACAGGAAAAAAATCAAATTTTTGAGAAAAAAGTTGAAAATTTATGAGAAAAAAGTTGCAAAGTCACAAGAAAAAAGTTGCAAATTAGAAAGAAAAGGCTCCACATTTATGATGAAAAATGTCACAAATTTAGGTGAAAAAATATAGCAAATTTACAAAAATAATTCACATATTTGCAAGCAAAAAAGTTGCAAATATGTGAGAAAAAAATTCCAAATTTATGCCATGGCAAATTAATGAGAAAAAGGTTGTAAGATTATAAGAAAATTTAAAGATTATAAATAAACGAGAAAATGTTTCAAATCTGCAAGAAAAAGTTGTGAATTTGCAGGGAAAAAAAGACAGAATTTGGAAGAAAAATTAGCACATTTATGAAGAAAAATTTCACCAATTTAGGTCTTATATATACTGTATATATATATATATATATATATATATATATATATATATATATATATATATATATAAAACGCAATCAGGGTAGACCAAGGCTCAGATTTAAAGACACTGTAAAAATAAACTTGAAGAAGTTGGATATAGACAGGAGTTCCTGGCAGCAGAAGGCTAAGGACAGAGCTGTGTGGAGGAATTTGATCAGACCTAAATGAAACAGTCATTGTCGCCCATGACAGACTGCTATGATGATGATGATGATGATTATATACTGTATATATATACTCTTTATACTGCGGACTTCTCACACAACACAACACACTGCCATCTACAGAAGTTCTCTGATGACTCTGCGATCGTTGGCCTCATCTCCAATGGAGATGAAGCTGAGTACAGAGGGCTTATCCAGGACTTCGTGGACTGGTGCCATCGGAACTGCCGCCAGATCAACGCGAGGAAAACTAAGGAGCTGGTGGTGGACTGCCGCAGGCAAGGACAACCCCTCACAGCACCAGTAAATATACAGGGAACAGACATTGAGATGGTGACATCCTACAAGTACCTGGGTGTTCATCTGAACAATAAACTAGACTGGTCACACAATACTGATGCACTCTACAAGAAGGGACAGCGCAGGCTGTTCCTACTGAGGAGACTCAGGTCTTTTGGTGTACAAGGGGCACTGCTGAAGACATTCTATGACACGGTGGTGGCATCAGCCATCACTTTTGGAGTGGTCTGCTGGGGCAGTGGCATTACTGCAGCCGATAGGAAGAGACTGAACAAACTGATCAAGAAAGCTAGCTCCGTCCTGGGGCAGCGCCTTGATCCGGTGGAGGAGATAGGAGAGAGAAGGACGGTGGCTAAACTGTCATCTCTGCTGGAGTCCGAGTTCCACCCTATGCAGGACATACTGAATGCACTGAGGAGCTCATTTAGCAGCAGACTACATCATCCCAGGTGCACAACCGAGAGGTTTCGCAGGTCCTTCCTACCAACGGCTGTCAGACTGTACAACCTAAGCAGGGCTGCTCGCAGAGATAGCAAAAAGACGTAACAACCTAATAGTTTTTTGAATGCAAAAGATGCAATAGACTTACACAATGGTCCCCTCCGGCATACAACTAGGAAAATACCGGTAGCTACGGAGGGTGAGAATATGTATGGGCACATAATCATACCATGTAGGATAACTAAGTAGACGGTTGTGCTGTTTCATCCCATCTAGCAACAATGCTCTGCACTGTGTGTGTTTATACATTTACATATTTATTCCATCTAGCTACAATGCTCCGCACTGGGTGTGTTTATGTTTATGTTTATATTTATATATCTATATATTCATTCCATCTAGCTACAATGCTCCGCACTGTGTGTTTATAAATCTACATAGTATTCCATCTAGCTACATTGCTCCGCACTGTGTTTATATATTTACATATTTTTTCCACCTAGCTGCAATGCTTTGTACTGTGTTTATATATCTACATATTATTCCATGAAGCTACATTGCTCCGCACTGTGTTTATATATTTACATATTTATTCCATCTAGCTGCAATGCTCCGTACTGTGTGTTTATATACTCATATATTTATCCCATCCAGCTACAATGCTCTACACTGTGTGTCTGTGTGTCTATATATATATATATATATATATATATATATATATATATATATATATATATATATATTTATAGTAATATGTACATATGTATATTAGCTGCTCTTGCTTTTTTTTATTTTTTCTTGCCTTCTGATTGTTGCTCTCAGTGTTGCTATCCCTGTGCTGTTGCAATCCTGGAATTTCCCCGTTGTGGGACTAATAAAGGCTTATCTTATCTTATCTTATCTTATCTTATCTTATCTTATCTTATCTTATATATACAGTTAGGCCCAGAAATATTTGGACAGTGACACAATCTTCATGATTTGGGCTCTGCATGCCACCACATTGGATTTGAAATGAAACGACTACAACGGAACTGAAGTGCAGGCTTTAAGGTTTAATTCAAGGGGTTGAACAAAAATATATGATTAAACATGTAGGAATTGTAGCTATTTTTATTCAAACGCTCCTCATTTCAGGGGCTCAAAAGTAATTGGACAAATAAATATAACCCTAAGTAAAATGTTACTTTTCAATGTTTTGTTGAGAATCCTTTGCAGGCAATGACTGCCTGAAGTCTGGAACCCATGGACATCAACAAACGCTGGGTTTCCTCCTTTGTGATGCTTTGCCAGGCCTTTACTGCAGCTGTCTTCAGTTGTTGCTTGTTTGTGGGTCTTTCTGCCTTAAGTTTTGTCTTGAGCAAGTGAAATGCATGCTCGATTGGGTTGAGATCTGGTGATTGACTCGGCCATTACAGAATATTCCACTTCTTTGCTTTAAAAAACTCCTGGGTTGCTTTTGCAGTATGTTTTGGATCACTGGTGAAGCGCCGTCCAATCAACTTTGCTGCATTTGGCTGAATGTGAGCAGAAAGTATATCCCTATACACTTCAGAATTCATCCGGCTGCTTCTGTCTTTTGTCACATCATCAATAAACACAAGTGACCCAGTGCCATTGGAAGCCATGCATGCCCATGCCATCACACTGCCTCCACCATGTTTTACAGAAGATGTAGTGCTTTGGATCATGAGCTGTTCCAATTCTTTTCCAAACTTTCTTCTTCCCATCATTCTGGTACAGGTTGATCTTAGTCTCATCTGTCCAAAGAATGCTGTTCCAGAACTGGGCTGGCTTCTTCAGGTGTTTTTGGCAAAGTCAATTCTGGCCTTTCTATTTTTGAGGCTGATTCATGGTTTGCACCTTGTGGTGAATCCTTTGTATTTACTCTCATGAAGTCTTCTCTTAATGGTAGACTTAGATACTGATACACCTACTTCCTGGAGAGTGTTCTTCACTTGAGTGGATGTTGTGAAGGGGTTGTTCTTCACCATGGAAAGGATTCTGTGATCATCCACCACTGTTGCTCATCAGCGGCGCCAGCCGCGCGCACACCTGCTCCTCGTCAGCGGCGAGGTATTTAATCCACTCTGCCCTGGGCTTCGGCCTGAAGCCGTCTCTAAACTTCGGCACCTTTTGCTACTACGGATCTCAAACCTACTAGCAAAGATTATCTGGGTAAGCTCCCCTTACCTCTCTCCTCTAGCCTTCCCCTGTGCACAGGTGGACCTCCCCGGCGGCGGACTTCCTCATCTCGCCGCTGTCTCTACGCTGCTGCCACAGGTACTGCAGGTCGCTGTCTCCCGGGCCTCGCCCTTGTCAACGCCAGCCACCTGTCGTAATCAAGTAAGCCAGCTAACCATCATTATCCTCTGTATTGGTGTGGTGCCCGTTACCCTTCTCCCTCTGCTTCCTCCCATAGGGTTGTCCAGCTGTACGGCCTCCTGCCCCCGTGCCTGACGCAGACGCCACCACCAATACATTCTTATTCCACAGACACGCAGCCACACACATCCCTGTTGTTAATAAAGCTGTTAAATCTACCCTGAGCCTGCGTGTGTGTCTCCTGAGCCGTGCAATATGTCAGTACGGCTTCAGCAGAGCGGCTCGGCAGACAGCGGGCTCGCACGCCATCTTTCCACCCTCGAGGCTCGGGTGGATTTAATAGCCCATCAGCAACAGGTGATATTAAATCAGTTAATGGTCATTACTAACCGATTAGACCGCCTGGACCCCCAGCAGCCGTTCCCCTCGGCTCGTCCGGGTGGCGCAGCTCCCGCGGCTCCGGTGGCTGTCCAGCTCGCTCCGGGTGCGCCAGCACGGCTCACACCAATCCCCACTCCTGCTCGCTTTAGCGGTAAGCTTGGTGGAGCTCGGGGTTTTATCATGCAGTGTGAGTCCGTGTTCCTTCGCGTCCCTGGAGACTTTCCCTCAGACCACAGCAGAATTGGCTACATTGGTAATCTCCTGGAGGGTCGTGCGCTCACCTGGGCTTACGCCATTATGGTGAAGCCCAGTTACGCCACCCTCACCTATGGCCAATTCGTGCAACAATTTCTGGAAGTGTTCGATCATTCGCGTTTGGACAGTGTCCAGGTCGACCGCGTTCTCGGACTCCAACAGGGGAGCCGATCGGCAGCCGAATACGCAATCGACTTCCGGGTTACCGCGGAGGAGGTTGGCTGGGAAGAGCGTGCGCTCTGCGGCATCTTCCTCCGCAGCCTAAATTCTGGTCTGAGGGATGAGCTGGCCGGCCGGGATACCCCGGAGACGCTGGCGGAGCTGATTTCTCTTACCATCAGCTTGGATAACAGGGTGCACGAGCGCGCCTCAGAGTGGAAGCAGTCTTCTCACTCGCAGGGCACCTCTGCACGCCTGCTCCAAGCGCGCCGCCTGGCGTTGCCGCCGCCGGAGGTCTCCGAGGACTCGGAACCGATGGTGACGGGCCGGACAAAGCTCCCCCTGGCGGAGAAACAGCGCCACCGTGACCTGGGCCTCTGCATGTATTGCGGGGGTAGCCAGCACACGGTGGAGCATTGTCCGGAGAAGCCAAACGAGGAGGTCCGCGAGTCACTGTAGGGGGCCTTGCGGACGCTAATCGGTTAAGTCCCCTCACACATTTGACGCTGCCCATCCACTTCTGTCACAACCTCACTGGGCACCTCACACATGCACTGGTGGATTCAGGCGCGGAGGGTAGCTTTGTTTCACAGAGCCTGGCAACCCGACTGGGCATCCGTTGTCTCCCCCTCGACTCTCCTCTCGCCCTGGTTAATCTCTCCCGAGTCTCCCTGGGAAAAGTAACCCACCGAACATCTCCCATTCCGGTGATTATCTCTGGAAACCACCGGGAGGATATCTCTTTCTACGTCCTGCCCACCTCGGTAACTCCTGTCATCCTCGGATATCCCTGGCTCCGCCTCCACAACCCCGCCTTGGACTGGAAGACTGGGAAGGTGTCAGCGTGGAGCAACTTCTGTATGGGCACCTGTCTTCAATCCGCTGCCTGCGCCCCGTCCTCGCCTCCCACAGCCCAGGACACCGCGCCCTCGGATCTCACCCTTGTGCCCTCAGAGTTCCACGACCTGGGTGCTGTTTTCAGCAAGTCCAAGGCGATGTCTCTGCCTCCTCACCGGCCCTACGACTGTGCCATTAACATCCGCCAGGGGGCGCCTCTACCCTCAGGACGCCTCTATAGCCTGTCAGCGCCAGAGAAGGAAGCCATGAACAGCTACTTGAAGGAGTCGCTCAGTGCTGGGATCATCCGACCATCTTCCTCTCCAGTAGGTGCAGGGTTCTTCTTCGTGGGAAAGAAGGACGGTTCCCTTCGTCCTTGCATCGATTATCGAGCGCTCAATGACATCATGGAGAAGGACCGGTACACCCTGCCTCTCATGGATACCGCCTTCCACTCCCTCCAGGGGGCGACCTGGTTTACTAAGCTGGATCTCCGCAGCGCTTACCACCTCGTCCGGATCCGGGAGGGAGATGAGTGGAAAACAGCCTTCCGCACCCCTAACGGTCATTTTGAATACCTTGTGATGCCGTTTGGGTTGACCAACGCTCCAGCCGTCTTCCAGCGCCTCATCAATGACGTCCTCCGGGATTTCATCGGCCTGTTTGTATTCGTCTACCTGGACAACATCCTCATCTTCTCCAGGTCCAGGGATGAACACCGGGTCCACGTGAGGCGGGTCCTGCAGAGACTGCTGGAGAACCGTCTATATGTCAAGGCGGAGAAGTGCGAATTCTATGCCAAAACAACTTCCTTCCTGGGGTTCGTCATCTCCCATGACCAGGTGCTTCCGGACCCAGCGAAGATTAAAGCGGTGGTGGATTGGCCCACACCTACCTCTAGGAAACAGGTTCAGCAATTCATCGGGTTCACCAATTTCTACCGCCGCTTTGTCCCAAACTTTGGAGCCATCGTCGGGCCCCTGACCCGCCTCACCTCCCCTAAAACCCCGTTCCGGTGGACTGAAGAGGCCGCAACGGCCTTCCAGGCGCTGAAGACGGAGTTCTCCTCCTCCTGGGTCCTCAGCCAGGTCGATCCCGCGCTGCAGTGTATAATGGAGGTGGATACTTCGGACACGGGGGTGGGGGAGGTGCTGTCCCAGCGGTCTCCAGCTGACGGAGTCAAGCGACCCTGCGCCTTCTTCTCTCGGCGGCTGTCCCCGGCGGAGCGTAATTATGACGTGGGAGACAGAGAGCTTCTTGCCATCAAGCTTGCGCTTCAAGAGTGGCATCATTGGCTGGAGGGGGCAGCCTTGCCTTTTGTGGTCCTAACAGACCACAAGAACTTGGAGTATCTAAGATCTGCCAAGCATCTGAACGCCCGCCAGGCGCGCTGGTCCCTGTTCTTTGCGAGGTTTAAATTCGGCATCACTTACAGGCCTGGCTCCAAGAACGGCCTGCCCGACGCCCTCTCCAGGCAATTTGCCCCGGAGGCCACGGAAGACGCTGTTCACACCATCTTGCCCAGGTCGTGCGTCGTGGGGGCTGTTTCTTGGGACATAGAAGACAAGATCCGGAGGGCGCAGGAGTCAGAACCGGACACTGGCGGCGAACCGGAGGGGAGGCTCTTCGTGCCATCTGCCGTCCGGGGGGACGTTATACACTGGCTCCACACCTCTAAGCTCACCTGCCATCCTGGAGCTTCACGGATGATCGACCTCCTCCAGCGATCCTTTTGGTGGCCAGGTCTGCGGAAGGATGCCGCCCGTTACGCCCGGGCCTGCCCCGTCTGCGCCACCAGTAAGTCAGGTAACGCTCCCCCCGCGGGTCTGCTCCAGCCCCTGCCCGTCCCTGGCAGGCCCTGGTCGCACATCGCCCTAGACTTCGTCACTGGGCTCCCTGTCTCCAACAACTTTGACACAGTTCTGACCATCGTCGACTGTTTCTCCAAGGCCGCCCACTTTGTGCCCCTACGTGGACTTCCCTCAGCCTTGGAGACGGCGGACCTCCTTATCCAACACGTGGTCAGACTGCATGGAATCCCGGTCGACGTGGTCTCCGACCGTGGCCCCCAGTTTTCTTCGGACGTCTGGAGGTCCTTTTGCAACGCCCTGGGAGCTAAAGTAAGCCTCACCTCCGGCCATCACCCCCAGTCCAACGGGCAGTGTGAGCGGATTAACCAGGAGCTGGAGGCTGCCCTCCGCTGCGTTACAACATCCAAGCCCACGTCCTGGAGCTCTCACCTCGCCTGGGTCGAGTACGCCCACAACACCTCTCGCTCCTCTGCCATCGGGATGTCTCCCTTTAAAGCATCCCTGGGTTATGATCCACCTCTTTTCCCCGCACAGGAGGGCGAGTTGGCTGTTCCCTCTGTCCATGCGCACCTTAGGCGGTGTCGCTCCCTTTGGACCACGGCGCGCAATGCGCTTTTACGCACGGTGGAGCGCAATAAGTCCACGGCGGACCGGCACAGGAGACCTGCGCCTTCCTACCAGGTGGGACAGCAAGTTTGGGTATCCGCACAGGACGTCAACCTTAAGGGTGAGAGGAGAAAGCTGGCCCAACGATTCATCGGCCCTTTTCCCATAGCCAGGATTATCAACCCGGTGGCTGTGCGTGTGGCAATTCCCTCCTCCCTCCGCATCCATCCCACCTTCCACGTCTCCAAGATTAAACCGGTGGTCTCTGACCCCCTCTGCCCTCCACCTGCGGCGCACCCCGCTCCCCGGATGATTGGTGGCCATCCGGCCTGGACCGTCACTGAGATCTTGGACGCCCGACGCCGGGGTCGCGGGTTGCAGTACTTGGTGGATTGGGAGGGCTATGGACCCGAGTGGAGACAATGGGTGCCTTCCTCGCTGGTGTTGGACCGGTCCCTCATCTCTGAGTTTCATCGAGTGCACCCGGAAAAACCATCGCCAGGAGGCGCTGCTAGAGGGGGGAGTACTGTCATGACTCGCTGCTCATCAGCGGCGCCAGCCGCGCGCACACCTGCTCCTCGTCAGCGGCGAGGTATTTAATCCACTCTGCCCTGGGCTTCGGCCTGAAGCCGTCTCTCAACTTTGGCACCTTTTGCTACTACGGATCTCAAACCTACTAGCAAAGATTATCTGGGTAAGCTCCCCTTACCTCTCTCCTCTAGCCTTCCCCTGTGCACAGGTGGACCTCCCCGGCGGCGGACTTCCTCATCTCGCCGCTGTCTCTACGCTGCTGCCACAGGTACTGCAGGTCGCTGTCTCCCGGGCCTCGCCCTTGTCAACGCCAGCCACCTGTCGTAATCAAGTAAGCCAGCTAACCATCATTATCCTCTGTATTGGTGTGGTGCCCGTTACCCTTCTCCCTCTGCTTCCTCCCATAGGGTTGTCCGGTTGTACGGCCTCCTGCCCCCGTGCCTGACGCAGACGCCACCACCAATACATTCTTATTCCACAGACACGCAGCCACACACATCCCTGTTGTTAATAAAGCTGTTAAATCTACCCTGAGCCTGCGGGTGTGTCTCCTGAGCCGTGCATTATGTCAAATACTCTCAAATTACAGCTGAGAGTCTGCACTTTATGCCCATATTGATTATATAATTGTATCCTGAATATGTTTTCGTAAACAGCTAAAATAGCAAAACTTGTGTCACTGTCCAAATATTTTTGGTCCTAACTGTATATATATATATATGTGTGTGTGTGTGTGTGTGTGTGTGTGTGTATACATACAGTATATATATATATATATATATATATATATATACACTACCGTTCAAAAGTTTGGGGTCACTTAGAAATTTCCTTATTTTTGAAAGAAAAGCACTTTTTTTCAATGAAGATAACTTTAAACTAATGAGAAATACACTCTACACATTGCTAATGTGGTAAATGACTATTATAGCTGCAAATGCCTGGTTTTTGGTGCAATATCTACATAGGTGTATAGAGGCCCATTTCCAGCAACTATCACTCCAGTGTTCTAACGGTACAATGTGTTTGCTCATTGCGTCAGAAGGCTAATGGATGATTAGAAAACCCTTGTGCAATCACGTTAGGTCTGCAATGCTGTAATTGCTGCAAATGGAGGATTCTTTGACGAAAGCAAAGTTTGATGGAAAAAATTATTATTTCAAATACAAATCATTATTTCTAACCTTGTCAATGTCTTGACTATATTTTCTATTCATTTTACAACTCATGTTGGTAAATAAGTGTGACTTTTCATGGAAAACACAAAATAATTGTCTGGGTGACCCCAAACTTTTGAACGGTAGTGTATATATACAGTATATATATATATTAAATCAAATTTACAAAATAGTCATAAGTTTACAAGCAAAAAAGTTGCTAATGCATGAGAAAGAAGTTGTAAATTTATGAGAAAAAAGCTGCGTACTTAGCCTTCCAGCTATCAAGATTTGAAAAGAAAAAACTGCAAATTTAGGATGAAAAATATAGTGAATGTATAGAAAAAAGTTGCAAATTTATGAAAAAGTCACAAATCTATGAGAACAAATGGAAAATTAATGAAGGGAAAAAGGTTGCAAGATTAAATTACCATTTGTAAATGAAGTAAAATGAGAAAAAAATTCAAATTTGCAAAAAAGGAGTATAAAATAATGGGAAAAGGCAGGTTTTTGAGGAAATAAGTTGCAAGTTTAAGTGAAAAATACCAAATTTATTAGGAAAAAACTACTGAATGTAACTTTAATTCTTCCCCACAGAAACATTATTGGTAAACCTGTAGCTTGGGGGCCCCCAGTGGCTCGGGCGCTTTCATTGCATTTGCATACTCTGCTTTATAGCCAGAAACGTGTGCTGGATTGAATGCAACTAGTTTTTAACCCTCCTCTGGCACTGCTGCTGAAAAAAAAAAATTGAGTGTGCAGCTTTTCATGCAACATAAGTCAAAACGACAGCCGTGTTGTCTGGCAGAGGCCACAAACTGGATTGCACATGTCTATTTACCCTGCTGGAGTCAATCTGCATCTGTGATCTAACCTGACCGAGCTCATTTACCCGAGCCCAAACGGGGGAAATAGAACAGAAACAGGAGATGTTGCATATTTAATCCGTAACATCGGGTAGTAGATTTTTTTTGACAACAAGCGGCACTTAGAGACGTGTTGCGCAGAGATTCTTCTACCCCGGAGCCGTGTTGTTGAGAAGCAGACAGTGAAGAGCGTGCCCTCAACCAGTCAGTTAGAGATCATTCTCCATTATGCTTCTGCTTCATAACACTAGCCTGTCATTGAATCCCAGATATGCACGTATTAAAGGAGAAGGAAAAAAAAATCTCAAAATACCGAGAAACAGCTTTCCTTGAGTTGTCAGCATCATAATTACATCCTGCAGTACCCCAGCTACCGGAGAATACTTACTCCAAACTGTTTCCAAATTGGCGACAGATCATTCCGGCTCTGTGGGATTTTGTGGAAAAGAAGAGCTCTAACCATAAGTGAGAACTGCTTTAAAAAAAGAAAACTGTATATCCACCTAATACATTTTTCATTCCTGCCGAACTGTAATGGGACTGAACAGAAGTCGGGCGTTTGGGCGCCATCCAAACTAATTACAATCACTATCCATAATTGAGAGGCGAATGCATGGAAAAAATGGCTCGGCATCACATTTCATTTCGGTGACAAAGCATTCCGTAGCGACGGGTGACTTTTTCGGTGTTGTAGCTCATGCCTGGGTGGCGCGGCGCCTGATTCTGTGACAGAGTTTGTTGAAGTGATGTGGTTTGTAGTCCGCCGCGTCCGGGGATTTCCTGTCCAGAGGTGTTGGGTCTGGAATTTGAGTGGCTCTTCACCGTGTTCCGTTTTTTCTTCGTTCTGTGTCTCTTCACATTTTGTGATAACTGGAGCTTTTTTTCCCTGCAAATCTCTAGCAGCTTGTAAACACACTTAAATGATCACAGGGTTTAGATGTACATGTTTGCCCATTATTAAACCCAAAAAAGGTATGTATTGAATGGTTTATAGTACAATTATAGGTGATTTGTTATTTTGTTAGCAAGGGGGATGCTGGTGGTTGTCGGGGATATATGCTAATTTAGCATAAGGTGCAGTGAATGCAAATTAGGAATAAATTTGAAAGAATAAAGGTGCAGAAAATAAAAGATGCCAATTTAATATTTTTAAAAAGTCATAAATTTATGATAATTCCCACATTCAGTAAAAAAAAAGCTACAAATTTACAAGATGGGAGAAATTCAAACAAATTTAAGAGGAGAGGAGTCCAAATTTACAAAACTGGCAGAAAAAGTCACATTTACCACACTAGGGGGAAAGTCGCAAATTTGAAAGATCAGGAAAAGTTGCAGATTTACAAAACGGGGCAGGAGAAGGGTTGCACGTTTATAAAACTGAGGAAAAAATGAATATATGCGAAATTAGCGGGAAAACTGGCAAATTTACAAAATGCTAAAAAGTAAAAGCAAATTAAGAGGAGGGGAGTCGCAAGTTTACGAAACTGGGAAGAAAAGTGTGCAAATTTATATAACTGGGTGAAAGGTCATTAATTTGAAAGAGAGAAAAAGTCACAAATTTATAAAACTGTGGGGAGGGTACTTGCAGATTTACGAAATGGGGAAAAGGCATAAAGTTATAAGATGGGGAAAAGTTGCACATTTACAAAACTGGGGGGGGGGGGGGGCTGCAAATTTATGGAACTGGGGGGAAAGGTAAAACATTTACAAAACTAGGAAAAAAAATCATGAATTCATGAAATGGGGAAAAAGTCACAAGTAAAATGTTGTTAAAAAAATCCTAACTACTTGAAAAGATGTAATATGCACTGTCCCTTTTATCTATCTATAAATGCAACAAATCTGTTTGTGTGTGTGTGTGTGTCTGTGAGTGTGTGTCTGTTCCTCAGATATCTCTCAAACCGTTCCTCAGACTGACCTCAGATTTTATGCATGTTTTGCTGAGGTTATGAGGGTGTGTATCCCTGAATATGGAGTTGCTCAGTCAAAATATGTAGTTTTTATCAATAAAAGTTTAGCCACCGCTCTGTGCCTCTTCATGCCCTGGCTTCAAGAAGTGTGGGCAGGGTTTCGGATTGACTCCGTGCTGACTGGATAATACATGGCATCATGACAATGCTGATTGGATAATATGCGGCATCACGACTTGTCAGTCACCACAGTGTTCCCTGGGCAAAACAAGGAAGTGAAAAATGACAAATTTGACTAGAAAAACATAATACTGAAGATTTAATGCTAAAACATTATACCATAAAGTTGCTGTGATCGGTAGGTCTAAAGGATAATTCAACATATGTGGAGAACATGAGGTGCGTGAGCAGACTGGGTGGAGCGTCAGTGGGAACTGGGTCTGATAAATCAACACAGAACATACCGGGAGAAGCAGTGGCCAGACACGACCTGGCTCAAAGGCACGCTAACTGATGGCGACAAAAAAAAAATAGTTATTTTCAATAAAGTGAAAAAAAAAAACATAATGCATGGAGTGTGCTTTTGCCCTGAGGCTGATTTATCATGGAAAACAGCTGAGCTCTGTGGTTTGAGCGATCAGCTGATTGGATCTACCTCCTCCAGTGTTCTGATATTTTGGCATATCTATCAGAACAGCATGGACAGCTGATGTTACAGACTACAAAGGTAAAAAAAAAAAAAAGCATGGGGGGGAGGCCCTACAACCTTTGCTTCACAAATGCAGAACGTTATCAACCATACGCTGGATACGTCAGACAATTTTCATCATGGGGCACATATTTTTTCCATTTTATAAAATTGTTCACTGGGTCTGAGGTGTGTGTGGAAAAAAAAAATTGTGTTTTGGTTAACGTTTAGACTCTAAACGTTAACCAAAACACAATTTTTTGTCAAACTCATTCCATGGAGGGCCAAGACCCTGCAGGTTTTACTTCCACCCAGTCTCTTCTGCAGGTGTTTTCACTGATCAGCAATCAGTAGGACAAAATTCAGAGAAATCACCTGTTGAAGACACTGGGTGGAGGTAAAACCTGCAGGGTCTTGGCCCTCCATGGAATGAGTTTGACACCTGTGGTTTAGAGGGTCAAAATGCAATTGTTTAGGTGGAATAATAATCACTCTATAAAAGCAAGAAATCTCTGTGTCTGTCACGTTTACAGGACATCATAGGATGGCCAATGATCTCTGCCTGAACATCATAGGACGCCCTATGAACTCAGCCATCATAGGACCCGCGATGCAGTCATATAGACAAATGTGTCTTTATGATGTCATATAGACATAGGACATCAGTTATATGACATCAGTTCATAGGACGTCCTTATGATGTCATATAGACACAGATGTCTATATGACGGCTCATAGACAAATGTGTCTTTATGATGTCATATAGACCATCGCTCATGATCCTGTCCATGAACTGGAATTATGATGCACCAATCCCTCAACCAGTGGTCTCGAAGAAGAAGGAGAAGAAGAAGAAGAAGAAGAAGAAGAAGACCCACCAGATGGAGAGCAATAGAATGAGGAGAACTGCTGCACGTCAAAAAAAACACCTCAGGTTCCACCAGTACGCTGCAGGCATGACTGTGAACAACACAGCCGTCTGAGACAGGAGGAGACCCTTCAGCAACGGGCATGCAGAAATACTTGATTATACTTGGTTTCTACGGGCATGGACGGGTACGCACGGGTATGTACTAGTAATAATAATAATAAATCTTCTTGCATCAATAAAAAACAAATGCTTACAATAGAGCCGCGGCGCTCACATTGTTAGTCTTTGCCAGTCACGCCCTCAAGGTTCAGATCATTATTTTGCCTCAGTATCGCCCCAGCGTGACGATATAAGCACCACCTCAATCTTAGCATTAAAGTTTTAAAAAACCTTTTAAGAACAAAATATTGCTAAAGTATAAAATGATGCACTACAATGGGTCTCAAATACTTGTAAACGTGTCCTGTTATAGTACTGCATGAGTTTATTGACGATACACAGAAGAAATTCAATATTACACTGCACTCCATCACTGAACAGTGATATAAACTAAAATAATTAGAATGGTGACTGAACAACTCCCATTCCCCAAAGCGCAACATACACTATTATCTTGAAAATAAGTGATAAAAGATCAGACAAATAAGGAATCTGACAAACAAATAAACAAAGAGATTTGAAACAGTCGCTAATATTGGATGTCCCATTCATTTTCAATATTTAGGTATTATGTAATTAATATTCACACAATGAAATAAATCTTAGAGCCATTTACTCCCTTTTATATTTGTCAAAGTCTAACATGTGATTGCCTACATACAGTATAGGCTACACCTCTTTGTATTCCACTTTCAAACACAGCCTACATTTGGGCCTGGAAAGCCAGATTGGGAAGCCTCTTTCAGACAGGAATACTTGCATTCTGCGGGCAATGCACTCGTAAATAAATAAACCAAATGTAGTAAAACGGAGCTCATTATTATCTTGCCCTTGGGCTCCTAATTTTTATTTTATTTTATAATCCTTTATTAATCCCACAGTGGGGAAATTACAGGGCATCCACCTATGGATGAGGCAGCCACAGTGCGGTGCCAATCCCTTCACCATTCACACACACACACACACACACACACACACACACACACACACACACACACACACACACACACACACCTAGGGCCACTTTAGAGTCTCCAATTAGCCTAACCTGCATGTTTTGGGCCTGTGTGGATGGGGGATGGCAGCGTAACAAGGGGGATGATGTGGGGTTAGTTTACCAACAAAGGGGATGACATGCTCCCCATCCCTCATCACCTGCTGTGTTCATGTGAAATGATCTCCTGTTAGCTAAAATGAAAAGGCATTTGCAAATCTTATCAATTTGTCTATTAGCTTGCACAACAATGCATCATACTGTATCGAAATATCTTGGTACAATCATTAGATTGCGTAAATACCATCTCTATCACAATCCAACAGCCAGATGTGCAGAAAGTGTCGGGTATTGTGGATATGTACAGAAATGTGCATGAAGAGCAGTACAATGTATGCAGCTGCTTGATTCTCTTAGCCTCTGTGCAAGCTTTAGCACTTGAATTACACTTTTATAAAATGCATACTGCAGGTTCAAATTTTTAAAACATTTAGTAGTACAGGTTAAATTTTGGTTTATAACACTTAAAGGCAGACATTGTAATTTAATGCTTAAATATTCTGGTCTTTTCTCAAAACCCATCATATTATACCTTTAATGCTAGCTAAAATCTAGCTGACGATGATCACCAGGCTCATTCATAATGGAGTAATATGTATGACTACAGATTAAAAGTCACCGCAACATGCGAGTCAGCCTTCAACTAAAGCTGTCACATGTGATGGATAAATGTGCAGCATTTTAACCATAAGTTAAACAACTCACCACAACAGTTGTGTGGTTTCCCTCACGCCACAGAATGATTTGCTGCTGGCGGCCTTATTTCTCCAAATCCTCCTCCGCTCCTGGTCTTTGTGGTTTCTAACGTGCTTCCAGCCGAGTGCAAAAGTGCAAAGCATTAACATGTAAAGTTAATGTAAACATGAGGAAAACAAGCAAATTTGGGCATTTGGTAGCGCTAGCTAGTAATCAGCCTTGGAATTTTGCCATCACTGGAGTTAAAGTGTCAGGACCGGTTAGTAAGCTAGTTTGAAAATGAGACTACCACTCACCAGCAGACGGATTGACAGGAGCTCTGCAGCTGAGTCATCCACCCGTGGACTCCTGCCACGCGTGTGCTAACGAGGGCTAGCAGGCTAGCAGTGTAAGCACTAACCACTCATCATCCAGGTGAAGTTCTGGATTCAGGGACAATTTTTCCAGGTGAGAGCCCCACCGGATAATGTAAGCCTACACATGACAGTGTTTGGGGGATTTCCACAGCAGATAGAACACAGCCGCAGAAGTTATAAAGGCAACTCCACACCCGTCTGCAACTCGCTCAGCTGGTGAATTGGTGTCTATTCGCACGTTTACATTGAGTTAACATGTAATCACACTGCGCGAAAAATTTGCACTTTCGTATTTGGTCTGAATGCACCTTAACGGATTGAAAATTATATATATATACTGTATATATACTATATCAATCTGTTATTATTAATCCCTTATTATTAAGGGAAAAAAATCCAAACCAACATGGCCCTGTGTGAAAAAGTGATTGCCCCCTAAACCTAATAACTGGTTGGGCCACCCTTAAGCTGGATTCATGCTGCACCTCTGCTGTCTACATATGTGTAACCGGAAACCTTCTTCTTCTTTTAGATTTGATTGGCGGTTGGCAACCAGCCTACAGGTGCATTACCGCCACGTACCTCACCTCGTGTGACGAAATTTACATCATCGTCTTCACTCCGCTAGTGTCCACGGTGCTCGACCGCATGCAGCCCAAATTTTGTGACGCGCCGCCTGCCCACGACCTGAACGCATTGACAGTGCATGCGCAAGACTGAACATCCCATTCACGAGGTGGTGGTATTGACACAGCATACAAAGAAAGTAGACAAAAAAGACAATGAGGAAGTGGAAGACAAGAATAAAAACATACATGAATCATACATCCATACTTTCTTACAGCAGCATCTTCATGGAAAAGGAGTGAAAACCGGGAAGTCAAGTAGCAGAAAGCAAATAACGTTTCTTCGTTGGTGAAAATCCTGGCGCGTCAACGCATTGGCGCTACCTATAGGGCGCGAGTGAAACTACAAATGATGGTTGTACGCATGTATCAACCGCTTGGCCTGGTTAGATGGAAAATGCGTGCCGAGCTCGTCCAAAGCACATGTGGACCAAAGCGGACTAGAGGGGAAATGCAGCATGAATAAGGCTTTAGCAGCAACAACTGCAATCAAGCGTTTGCGATAACTGGCAATGAGTCTATTACAGTGCTGTGGAGGAATTCTGGCCCTTTCATTGTTGCAGAATTGTTGTAATTCAGCCACATTGGAGGGTTTTTGAGCCTGAACCTCCTTTTTAAGGTCATGCCACAGCATCTCAATTGGATTCAGGTCAGGACTTTGACGAAGCCTTAAGCCATTCAGAGGTGGACTTGCTGGTGCGTTTTGGATCATTGTCCTGCTGCAGACCCCAATTGTGTTTCAGCTTGAGGTCATGAACAGATGGCCAGACATTCTTCTTCAGGATTTTTTGGTAGACAGCAGAATTCATGTTTCCATTTACCACAGCAAGTCTTCCAGGTCCTGAAGCAGCAAAACAGCCCCAGGCCATCACACTACCACCACCATATTTTACTGTTGGTATGATATTCCTTTTCTGAAATGCTGTGTTACTTTTACGCTGCATGTAATGGAACACACACCTTCCATAAAGTTCAACTTTTGTCTCATCAGTCCACAGAGTATTTTCCCAAAAGTCTTGGGGATCATCAAGATGTTTTCTGGCAAAACTGAGACATGCCTTTATGTTCATTTTGCTCATCAATGGTTTTTGTCTTGGAACTCTGCCATGCAGGCCAATTTTTGGCCAGTCTCTTTCTTATGGTGGAGTCATGAACATTGATCTTAACTGAGGCAAGTGAGGCCTGCAGTTCTTTGGATGTTGTTGTAAGGTCTGTTGTGACCTCTTGGATGAGTTGTCGCTGTGCTCTTGGGGTAATTTTGGTCAGCCGGCCACTCCTGGGAAGATTCACCACTGTTTCATGTTTTCGCCATTTGTGGGTAATGGCTCTCACTGTGGTTCGCTGGAGTCCCAAAGCTTTAGAAATGGCTTTATAACCTTTCCCAGACTGATAGATCTCAATTACTTTGTTTCTCATTTGTTCCTGAATTTCTCTGGATTGCAGCATGATGTCTAGCTTTTGAGGATCTTTTGGTTGACTTGACTTTGTCAAGCAGGTCCTATTGAAATGATTTCTTGATTGAGAACAGGTGTGGCAGTAATCAGGCCTGGGTGTGGCTAGAGAAATTGAACTCAGCTTTCCAAAGATGTGATAAACCACAGTTATATTTATGTTTTAACAGGAGAGCAATCACTTTTTCACACAGGGCCATGTAAGTTTGGATTTTTCTTACCCTTAATAATAAACAGCTTCATTTAAAAACTGCATTTTGTGTTTACTTGTGTTATTTTTGTCTAATATTTAAATTTGTTTGATGATCTGAAACATTTAAGTGTGACAAACATACAAAAAATGAGAAATCAGGAAGAGGGCAAACACTTTATCACACCACTACACACACACACACACACACACACACACACACAGTGTGTAATATTCTACACACCCCTGTTCAAATGCCAGCTTTTTGTGATACAAAAATGGGACCAAGATAAATCATTTCAAAACTTTTTCTACCATTAATTGTGACCTAAAACCTGTACAACCCAATTGAAAAACAAACTGAAATATTTTAAGGGGAAAAATAAAAAAATAAAAAAACTTACAACAACCTGTTTGCATAAATATGCACACCCTGTTATAACTGGGGATGTGGTTGTGTTCAGAATTAACCAGTCACATTCAAACTCATGTTAATGGGAGTCAGCACACACCTGCCACCATTTAAAGTGCCTCTGACTAACCCCAAATAAAATTCAGCTTTTCTTGTAGTCTTTCCTGACATTGTTGTAGTCACACCTTACAGCACAAACTATGGCCCACAGAGAGCTTCCAAAGCATCAGAGGGATCTCATTGTTCAAAGGTATCAGTCAGGAGAAGGGTACAAAAGAATTTCCAAGGCATTAAATATACCATGGAACACAGTGAAGACAGTCATCATCAAGTGGAGAAAATATTGCACAACAGTGACATTACCAAGAACTGGACGTCTCTCCAAAATTGATGAAAAGACGAGAAGAAAACTGGTCAGGGTGGCTGCCAAGAGGCCAACAGCAACATTGAAGGAGCTGCGGGAATTTCTGGCAAGTGACTGGCTGTTTAGTACATGTGACAACAATCTCCCATCTAGGGTGGCAAGATGGAAGCCTTATCTTACAAAGAAAAACATCTAAGCCTGGCTACATTTTGAAAAAACACATTTGAAATCTCCCAAAAACATGTGGGAAAATGCGTTATGCTCCGATGAAACCAAGGAAGAACTTTTTGGACATAATTCCAAAAGGTATATTTGGTGCAAACAAAACACTGCTCATCATCAAAAGAACAGCATACCTACAGTGAAGCATGGTGGTGGCAGCATCATGCTTTAGGGCTGTTTTTCTTCAGCTGGAACTGGAGCCTTAGTCAAGGTGGAGGGAATTATGAACAGTTCCATATATCAGTCAGTGTTGACACAAAACCTTCAGGCTTCTGCTAGAAAAATGAAGATGAAGAGGAACTTCATCTTTCAGCATGACAATGACCCAAAGCACACATCCAAATCAACAAAGAATGGCTTCACAAGAAGAAGATTTAGGTTTGGTTTTTTGGAATGGCCCAGCCAGAGTCCAGCTCTGAATCTGCATCGGCCTGTTCAGCCACAGGCGGTGCTGTTCCAGCAGAGTAGACGTTTAGGATTCTCTTCCATGGTCATCATAGACCGACGGAGGCAGACGACGATTTATGCAACCAGGTTATTGTAAGTTTTTTATTTTTTAGTTTTCCCACAGACGCCGGCGACACACTCATTCAATTGACCATAACTCTGTGACTATTCATCTTAGAGACTTCTCAGCTCCTGAAAGCTGAGAAGTTGATCTTTTCGGTAATCCTGGAAATGACGTTATATGTCACACTGGAAGTTTACTGGTCAGGAAAAGGCAAAGCTAATGGGATTAGCATGCATACTGTAATAAACAGACTGTCATGGAGCGGCTGTGTGGCATAAGTGAGCTTTTTGCTGTGTGTTTATAGTGTAAATAATAGTTTAGCATTGTAAATAGTAGTTTTAGTATTGCTTGTGAGAGGTTTGGAGTGTTTTTAATTGTTTTTATAATGTGTTTTGTCTGTGTTTTCAAGGGGAATTTTGTTATGTCTGGAAACCCGGAATAAGGCACAGAGAGTAGTGTCTTCTTTGAACACGAACTTTATTACACAAATGGTATAGCATACATACAGGTCTCCTATCTCCTATTGAGCCAGCTGGGAAAGAGGGCTTAAGGTGGCTGCTCCTTCCTTATATAGGCTGGCATGATGACGGCACCAGCCAGCTGCATCATCACGCTGCTCTCTGGTATTAACCCCTTCACTACATTCATCTCCCTCTTCCCCTTGGAAAAAAACACAGAACACTTCATTAATTTTAACCTTCCCCAATTTGACATAAACAACAATCACAATACTAACTGGGGTTGGTGGGTGGACTGACGTGGCTGAGTGGATTATTCTGCTGTTTGTCTTGGCAGCCACGCTCCTGACTAAACAGTCACTTTTTTTTCCCACAGTCTTCCATGGGGAAGGCGGTTCTGCTGGAGGGGCTTTGTAGTGGTCTCATGGTGGACACGCCCCTGGCGGCGCCAATTTCAGCAGACCCGGGTGTATCCCTCTGAAGCCATGGCATGCTCATCAACACTGTCCCAGCCTGGATCCTACGCTAGCTGGATCGGCTCCAACACCGCATCCCAATCTGCAGCAGCTGCTCTCACTTCCCACGGACAACTGTCCCGCCATCCCAGTCCTATTTCCAGCTGTGCCGCTATCTTCATGCGTGTCAGTGGTGGTGACAATGTAACAGCCGACTGTGAGCCCGGTTGCTTGGTTCCACAGGCCCGAACCCAGTTCATCATTGTGAGTGGTGCTCTGTACGGCTACATGTGGTGTTGTGGTTGTAATGGTGTGGTACTCATGATTGTCGCAGAGTGTCCACTAGGCTGTGGTGGTTCTGCTACATCCTGTTGAGTCATGGACTCTTCAACCAACGCTACAGCAGCCGTCCCTGGAGGCCAATGCTGGTCGTGGATCCTGAAGACAGACATCCGGCGTCTCTCTTGTGTCATTAATGGCCATGGACGCTTCACCCATCGGCTCAGCCGTGGCTCTGGTACACTGGTGCTGAGCGAGAATACTGAAGCAGTCCGGTTCCTTTTTACTTTCGTCTGGTGCTGGTTTAGATCGGGGTGATGTGTTGCTGTTCTCTGTGTGCGTGGGCTCCCTCTCCTGCAACTCCACAGCGGCTCCCATGAACTCTTGCTGGGCGAGGATCTGAGGTGAATCTCGCTGCTGCCGCCCCTCCGGGCAGCACTCTTCCTGTGCACATGGGACAGGTGATTTCTTGTTGGCGTCGTTCCCGATAGATACGGGCTCCCCCTCCTGCAGCTCCGGCTGGGTGAGGATCTGAGCCGAGTCCAGTCGCTGTTCTCCCTCCGTGCCGTTTTCACTCGCCGTGCTGTTTCCCCCTGTTTTTTCACTCTCTTCATTACATTTGCTTCCTGGGCTGTGCTCTTCCTCCATGCTGTAGTCACTCTCTGTGCTATATCCACACACTAGCTTGACACCAACTAGCTTGTCTCTTAAGGGCTCGAAGGTGCACATGCTTGCTAAGACTTGGACCTCTAAGGCATAACGTTGAGCTGACTCACCCGCCACTCATTTACAGTTGAAGAAAGCGTTTCTTCAGGCTGTAACATTGGTCCAGCCATAATAATCTCTCTCTATCAGAATCACACATTCGCCAAATGAGTCTGCTTGACCCAGAGTACGGAGCACGTGCCGGCCTTCCTCGCCTAGACCGGAATCAGTACGCTTGTTAGCTTCTCATCTTCAGCGCTATCCAGGCCAACTGCGTCGACATAATCCTTAAACATGTCGAATCACCAGTGCCATGAGATGGCCTGTTCACCTGGGTTTTCCAGAAATGGTGGAAGTGACCCCAAGCACGCTTCCATGGTTTTACTCTCGTCGCCAATTATTATGTCTGGAAACCCTGAATGAGGCACAGAGAGTGCCATCTTCTTTGAACATGAACTTTGTTACACAAGGTATGACATACATGCAGGTCTCCTATCTCCTGTTGAGCCAGCCGGGAAAGAGGCCCTAAGATGGCTGCTCCTCCCTTATATAGGCTGGCGTGATGATGGCACCAGGCGGCTGCGCCATCACGCCGCTCCCCAGTATTAATCCCTTCACTACATGTTTATTGTTCTATTGTTCTCACTTGTGCGTCTATACGTCCGACCAACTCCATGTTTTTAGAGATTTCGGGGATTTTTTGAGTAATAATTTGTAAATAGCTTATCAAAAAATGTTGGGGAGATCAGCTAGAAAGGAGAAAGCCCCGTGAATGAAGAGGATCCTCAGAAGTGTCCCAACCTCAACCAGAGTAATACATTTTGATTTACTGGATATTTATTCCCAGCTTTGTTACAATATTTTTTTTCAATATCTATTTATTGTATTTATTTATATGATTTATATTTATTTATTTATTTTTTCAATATCTACTGTATTGTTTTCTTATCAGCTTTGTTTCACATTGCTTTATCATTGCTCTTTATTGCCTTTCCTGTGTTATATTTTTACTTTAACTATTCCTATACTGTTGAAGTTTCTTTTGGATAAATCTTATCTAATCTTGTATCTTTATATTTGTAGAGATTCTTCAGATAAAGAGTCATCCAACAGGACCACCAGTGGCTGGAGAGGAACTGATTCCTTGACTACAAAAAAGATAAAACACCTAGACATGGACACGCAAAGCAGCCTGTAAAATGGACACTGTAAGTTCTGGGCAAACAGAAATGTTTGAGAAGATGTATAATGGGTTCAGTTTCATTTTTGCTATCTCAAAACAGTTGTTCATGGGCATTTGAAATATTTAGAGAGAGAAAACTGATGAAAATTTAATTTCGGTTTGTGTATTTTAAGTTATTAAACACTGTTTTAAGGATTTAAAACATACAGTATAATAATGACAAATGCTTGGCAGATTTTGAAATTTACACTTATCCTGAAGAAAAGAGCAAAATATTTTACACAAAGACCATTTTATGACATATTTATTGGCAAAAAAGATAGAAATCATCAAGCGAACTATTATAATTACAAGATTAAAAGGGTTGGGTGGAAAAGCTCCAACAAAAAAGTGAAATTGAAATTAATTCCGTTAAAGCATTGGGACTATAGGCCTGTCCTCTCTGGTCACTAAATCTATCTCCACCAGATGGGATGTTTTATTTGATTGGGTCTTAGCTTCCTCTCCCAGTGTTCCTATTCTTCTAGAGCTGCTAAAAAAGATTTGGGAGCCGCTTACTGCTCCATCGATCTGTCATCTTGGATTTGTGCGTCCGCGTTAGCCTAAATATGCTTTTTCTCTGGTGCGGCCGATGGTGCGCGCTTATGGAACCCTTGATCAAAGGAT
The DNA here is from genome assembly GCA_020510985.1 of Pholidichthys leucotaenia. Lineage (NCBI taxonomy): Eukaryota > Metazoa > Chordata > Actinopteri > Cichliformes > Pholidichthyidae > Pholidichthys > Pholidichthys leucotaenia. The sequence goes on along the minus strand of CM035839.1, from coordinate 27,684,643 downwards.
AATGTGCCGACTGTCACTTGGCCTCCCTTAGCAGTTGGCATAAGCACTCTGAATTATTCAAATGCTTTCTCATGAATACTTGTGCAGCTTACAACAGTGTTTATGGCAAATAACACTTATCTCAATAGAGCAACATATCCTCTTTTGTAATTCTCACTATACATGGCAGTGAAGATTATAATAACAATTTATTAGAATCATTTATTGGATATTGCATTTTCATGCTGGTGCCACTTTCTGATAATATTTAAGAATTTAAATACTATAGATAGATAGATAGACAGACAGACAGATAGAAAAAAGATCAGAATATATTGAATGAATCTCCAAATATAATGAATGAACTTCTGAAGATACTGAATGAAACTCAGAACATATTGAATGAACTTGAATGCCCAGATCTCCTGACCTCTGACCATGACCTTGGCCGTGACCTCAACCTGGATGCAGACAAACCTGATGATTGTGCCTGGGTTTGTTGAGAATTAGGACAATTGGCTAGGAGGAACAAAATGAAATCATAGAAGTGCTGATATCACCTGACTTTTTACCCTGAACCACCTGAGGATCATGGTGAGTGAGTTTGGTGACCATCGGGGAAAATAAAGGCCTAGGAGGAGTAGCGATTCCTGTGAAATGTGGACGGATCGCATTAGCTCCTTCTGGTTGCACCAGAATGACATAATAAACTATGTAACTGATACCAATTCTTTGCTTCATTTTTTTTCTGATTCAATTCAATATTTTTAGCCAATTGTCCTCTTCAGCTTTGAATCACGTCTTCCAAGTAACTTCCCCAACAGCACACATACGTTGGGCCAATGTCAGCAAGTTTGCATTGTCGACGTCCAGCCAATGTCTTGCCAATGTGCAAACGATCTTTATAAGATGTATTCCCAATGCAAACTTTGTACATTGCGTAGATGTTGTCACGGTTGGTGCCCGGGCTGGGCAGAAAGCAGGACTCAATTGCGTGGCGAGTTCTTGACATTTTATTAAAAAACACAAAATAAACAGCGCGTGGGCTGGAACTAAAGACAGGGCTAAGGCAGATAACCACAGACTAGGATAAACCAGGCTATGACAAGGTAATACTGTGATGATCAGGCAAGCGTGCTCCTCCACCCCTCCCCTCCTGTTCCTGGTTTCCCAGCTCCAGAGTAATCTACATACCTGTGTGATTCGCTGCACTTGCTACCCTCCGGCTCCTCAGCATATTTAAGGTCCAGTGTGTGGATACCGCACCGCTGGACTGTTGGGTTTGCTGCCACCTCAGCGGTGTGTACTCCAGGGCTGATCACGCTCATCTGACCCTCATCCTGAAGACACTGGATGCTCCACCCAGGTCATCCGCTTCCCTGTCTTCCCTTGAGGCCCTTTTCCACTAGGGTTAGTATGGTACGGTTCGGTACGGTACGGTACGGTACGGTTTGTCTGCTTTTCCATTAGGGACTGTAACTGCTTTCAGTTCCGATTTTTCAGAGCAGTTCCCTTTTTTCAGAACCGCTAGATTGTGGTTCGATGTGTGCCGTCCCGGTGACATAAAAACACTGCAGGCCACTGATTGGTCTAGGCGTAACATCATGAGAGTGGGCGTAACGCTGACTTTCCAGAATCGCTAGCGAGCTGCCATTTGCAAAGATTCGTCCATGAGCCAGCCACCAAGTGATATAATATAAACAACAACGATAGAATGGCTTCACAGAAATCAACACCGTGGTCCAGCAGAGTTTTCTGTACATTTCGGCTGATGAGAGAATCCAGAGGGAAGCAGACAGAGCCACCCTGGGAAGTAGGTGGAGCCACCCGAACTGAATTGAATGTATGGCTGCGGGAGCACCCAACTTCAGCAGTTGAAGCCGTGATATTAGGATATAGAGGACGGTGAGTGATGTGATATGCGTCTTTTACATTATTTATCCCAACAGTGGAAAGTTCAGTTTGGACAGATGACAATTTGCTCATGTTTAAACAATGACCTAGCAAGTTAGCCGTCAATGCTACATCTGTCCTTGTATGTTGCCTTTGTGTTGACAATATCTGATGAAATATGCTAGTTGTAATCCTGGTAAAAAAAAAAAAAAAAAAAGTGTTTTTTTACATGTTGCACTTTTGTGCTGTTCATGTACTTAAGTTGTGTGTATTTTTGTTGTAGAGTTTGACCAGGATCTGCTCTGAATGGCTATGTTTGGCACCACACAGCAATGTGACTGGTAAGTTGCACATCTTGTTATTTATAGTCAAATCTTTTGCTTTTTAAGTTAAAGTACAGGTAAAGTGCCAAATTTAAAGTAGCACAATTTCCACTTAATATGAAAGGGACTGAACTGAGATTTATTTGATTGTGTGAATATTAATTACAGAATAGTTGAAAATGAATGGCACATCCAATAGTAGCCACCTTAAAATGAACCGCTTGCTTATTTATTTATTTTTTATTTATTTTTTTTTTTTTATCAGATCACTTCTGTGATCCTTTATGAGTTATAGTCATAATAGTGTATCTTGCACTTTGGGGAATGGGAGTTGTTCAGCCACCATTAGACTTTAGTTTATATGTGTAGTTTATAGTATTTCGTCTTTAAATTCATCTAGTAAAAGGACACATTACAAATATTTGAGACCCATTGTAGTGCTTCCTTTTATATTTTAGCAATACAAGCACAAAACACCACCCACACTTGAAACCAGGGCGACACAGTGGTGGCTAAACTTTTTTATTGATAACAGTGTTATTTCTCAAATATGTTTTTTTTTAACTTGCTTTAATTATCCACCACCCATGTCTGTCTTTCATCTAGGCAAGAGGAAAACGATCCACCCAAACTGGACCTTGCCTCACTATTTACAGAGATGCAGGCTGAAGAGCTGCTGAACCGGGACCAGTGTGAGTGGCTGATCCAGTTGCTTCTCAGTGAGGCAGCGTGGCCGGCGTTTGTGACCCATTCCAGTTTGGTTTTTTTTGTTTTTTTTACAGTTTGAATTTTGCACATTCTAAATAATCTGGAATTTGCTGCTGATCGTAATAAACAATTTAGTGACTTATGTGTTTGCATCATGATTTTCTATTTTGTCTGTTAAGACACCGGTGCGAAAAGAGTCAACAGTGCAAACCATTTATCAGTGACTTTGAAAATAATGGCTCATTTTTAAGAAAAAGTAACCACAAACAATTATTTGCTGAAGACTGTATTGTTGGATGTGTCAGTCCATGACACTGCACACTTTAGTGATAGTCCCAGTATATGGAGGAATTCTGGGCCATATTAGCGTCTGTATTTCCTAATAATGGGATAGAAGAGAGAACCTGCAGGGTCTTGGCCCTCCATGGCACATGATTGGACACCCCTGAGTTAGGGTTTAATGGGATTTAACATTTTAGCACAAACTGCTTTATGGTTCATAATTCTGTTGGCAGACTTCAGCGCAAAGCTCCTCAAGTCCTGTGCAGACCAGCTGTGTGGGATTGTGATGTACATCTTCAACCTGAGCCTGAAGTTGGGGAGGGTACCACAGCTGTGGAAAACATCTTGTGTGGTACCTGTACCAAAAACTTCCCACCCCAAAGACCTGAACAGCTACAGACCGGTGGCCTTGACGTCCCACTTGATGAAGACCCTGGAGAGACTGCTCCTTGCTCACCTCCGCCCCCTGGTGGAATCAGCGATGGATCCACTCCAGTTCGCCTACCAGTATGGCATTGGGGTGGAGGATGCGGTGATCTTCCTCCTTCACCGTTCTCTGTCCCACCTGGAGAAGCCCAGGAATATGGTGAGGATCATGTTCTTTGACTTCTCCAGTGCTTTCAACACCATCCAACCGATGATCCTGAAGGACAAGCTGCTGCGCGCAGGGGTGGACCAGCACCTGTCATCATGGATCCTGGACTACCTCACGAACCGGCCTCAGTTTGTGAGAACCCGGGACTGTGTGTCCGACACGATCATCAGTAGCACGGGGGCCCCCCAGGGAACGGTGCTGGCTCCCTTCCTGTTCACTCTTTATACTGCGGACTTCTCACACAACACAACACACTGCCATCTACAGAAGTTCTCTGATGACTCTGCGATCATTGGCCTCATCTCCAACGGAGATGAAGCTGAGTACAGAGGGCTTATCCAGGACTTCGTGGACTGGTGCCATCGGAACTGCCTCCAGATCAACGCGAGGAAAACTAAGGAGCTGGTGGTGGACTGCCGCAGGCATGGGCAGCCCCTCACAGCACCAGTAAATATACAGGGAACAGACATCGAGTTGGTGACATCCTATAAGTACCTGGGTGTTCATCTGAACAATAAACTAGACTGGTCACACAATACTGACGCACTCTACAAGAAGGGACAGCGCAGGCTGTTCCTGCTGAGGAGACTCAGGTCTTTTGGTGTACAAGGCGCGCTGCTGAAGACATTCTATGACACGGTGGTGGCATCAGCCATCACTTTTGGAGTGGTCTGCTGGGGCAGTGGCATTACTGCAGCCGATAGGAAGAGACTGAACAAATTGATTAAGAAAGCTAGCTCTGTCCTGGGGCAGCGCCTTGATCCGGTGGAGGAGATAGGAGAGAGAAGGACGGTGGCTAAACTGTCATCTCTGCTGGAGTCCGAGTTCCACCCTATGCAGGACATACTGAATGCACTGAGGAGCTCATTTAGCAGCAGACTACATCATCCCAGGTGCACAACCGAGAGGTTTCGCAGGTCCTTCCTACCAACGGCTGTCAGACTGTACAACCTAAGCAGGGCTGCTCGCAGAGATAGCAAAAAGACGTAACAAACTAATAGTTTTTTGAATGCAAAAGATGCAATAGACTTACACAATGGTCCCCTCCGGCATACAACTAGGAAAATACCGGTCACTATGGAGGGTGAGAATATGTATGGGCACATAATCATACCATGTAGGATAACTAAGTAGACGGTTATGCTGTTTCATCCCATCTAGCAACAATGCTCTGCACTGTGTGTGTTTATATATTTACATATTTATTCCATCTAGCTACAATGCTCCGCACTGGGTGTGTTCATATTTATATATCTATATATTTATTCCATCTAGCTACAATGCTCCGCACTGTGTTTTTATATATCTACATATTATTCCATCTAGCTACATTGCTCTGCACTGTGTGTGTTTATATATTTACATATTTATTCCATCCAGCTACAATGCTCTGCACTGTGTGTCTGTGTGTGTGTATATATATATTTTATAGTAATATGTACATATGTATATTAGCTGCTCTTGCTTGCTTGTTTTTTTCTTGCCTTCTGATTGTTGCTCTGAGTGTTGCTATCCCTGTGCTGTTGCAATCCTGGAATTTCCCCGTTGTGGGACTAATAAAGGCTTATCTAATCTAATCTAATCTTAGACTTACACTAAACCAAAAGTGATTTCTCAAATTGCTGCATTGTTCTTAGACAGCTTTTCCAATCTCTGTATTTAATTTCTGTCACTTGGTGGTAACAACACAAAAGTTGAGACAGATCTGCAAAACGTACAAAAGTTTATTGTCAAAATTCCCAGGGCAATACTACATGAATACATGTAAAGTTCACTGTTGATGCAGAGAATATATACACTACCGTTCAAAAGTTTGGGGTCACTTAGAAATTTCCTTATTTTTGAAAGAAAAGCACTTTTTTCAATGAAGATAACTTTAAACTAATCAGAAATATACTCTATACATTGCTAATGTGGTAAATGACTATTCTAGCTGCAAATGTCTGGTTTTTGGTGCAATAGCTACATAGGTGTATAGAGGCCCATTTCCAGCAACTATCACTCCAGTGTTCTAATGGTACAGTGTGTTTGCTCATTGCATCAGAAGGCTAATGGATGATTAGAAAACCCTTGTGCAATCATGTTAGGTCTGCAATGCTGTAATTGCTGCAAATGGAGGATTCTTTGACGAAAACAAAGTTTGAAGGAAAAAAATTATTATTTCAAATACAAATCATTATTTCTAACCTTGTCAATGTCTTGACTATATCTTCTAGTCATTTTACAACTCATGGTGGTAAATAAGTGTGACTTTTCATGGAAAACACAAAATAATTGTCTGGGTAACCCCAAACTTTTGAACGGTAGTGTATATTTATACAGTATCTACATGTAGTCAGCAATACTCAATATGATATATATCCAGTTAATCCACGTATTTCTCCATGTAACCCTGTGACCACGTTATTTTAATTGCTTTTAATCCTAGATCCATTTGTTTTGGCCTAAAATGCATCATAATTGTTAAATATATCTTATTATACCTAACTCAGTACTGTTTACCTGTTGAAATATATATCTTACGGCTCATGGACTACGATATGGCACCTGGCGATCAAGTGTGGCAGCTGATCATGTTTTGCCACAATACCACTGCTGGAGCAGGTAAATCCCATGACGTCTCAACAGTCGCTCCATGATTTTGACACAGATCAGAGCAATTTGTTGCACAGGAAGCTAAACATTTCTACAGACATTCTGCAGTTCTGTAACCACTTCACATTTGTGAAGCTGGGGTGACATCACTGTGTTGAACGTCCAGACCGATGGTTTGAAGCAATATTTTTGCCACAAGAGAGCCATCTGAAACATACACACACACAGAGAATACATATTTTAGTACCTAATACCAATAACTTGCCGAAATTACAATGTCGTACGGTGGACTTAAAAGCAAAGTAGCATCAGCAATCATTAGCTTACCGTCATATGTGATGTAGTTCGTATCCTCATGTCTTCCCCTTTATACTGCTCTATGGTTTCCTAAACGCTCCAGTACTTTTCCAGAGTGTGTTGTATGGCCGCCTTTGCCTTCTGTTCTTCTTTTTCGCCTTTATTCTGGCAAAAAAAAAAAAGTCAGAGAACGCAGACGCCTCGTATCCTGCCAGCTTGTGTTTTGCGTAATGTTATGCTTGTTTTACACCAGTTACGCTTGTTTTACGTGACAGGAGGGAGAGGGTTGCGCCACCTCCCTGTAACTATTCCCACCCACGTCAAGTGGGACTCCATGTGCAGTGGAAACACAAGCGGGCCGAACTATACCGTACCGTCCCAAAACGGGCCGAAGTGACCCGAGTGGAAAAGGGCCTTTGGTTCCACGCAGGAGTTCCCTGCTGGGCCTCTGCTCATTGCAGTAAGAGTGAACTCCCTTCTTATTCTCCTCTTGTGGAGTTTCTCGCCTCTAATTATTCTCTCTGCTCTCTTCCCCCAGGCTGCGTGTCTTCCAGCGTGCTCCTGTCTTGTGTGTGTCTATTTAAGTGTGTTTTTGTTTGCACTTTTCCTTAGTTGTTGCACTTTATTTAGGTTTGTGTATTTTTAGTTTTTGTGTTTTCATTAAAGTTGTGAATCCTTTTTACCATCTGAGTGTTCGTCTAGTGTGGTTGCTCAGCGTTTGAGCCTCTCTCTTGGGTTGAATTATGACAAATACAGAAGCATGTGGTCCATGTAAATCATGACAAGGACACAGCGCCTAGATAAGAAGCGGCGTTCCTTAAATAAGACAAAACTAATCATAAAATCAAGAACAGCTGAGGGCAAATCAGGAAAATAAAGACCAACCGTGGACGGTCAAGAAAAATACCAAATGAGGACCAAGCTAGGCTAAGGTGGAAATAAACAATAGACACTGTCAAAATAAAAGCCCAAAACAGAACTACCAATAATGACAGAAATAAAACTACATAACCGTGAAGATAATAATACTAATAAAGTCAAAGAAGAACAAAACTAAGACAGGAATGATAATGATGCAACACAGAGGCCATGATAAAAATAACAACCAAGAACTAAAGACAGAGAGTCACACCATAATAAACTCAAGGCGAAGATGTGGGCTGAGCCCATACCCCAGTACAACAGAACACTCAACTATAAACTAAGGCGAGGACATGGGCCCAGCCCACGGCTTGACAGTTTGTAGATGTATGTGTGCTCTTGGGGTTTATTTGTTTGGGGTTTGTCAGTCAAAAATAAACCAACAACGCTGCTCATCTCATTTTCAGGTTACAGCTATGAGTTGCTGTATTGAATCGGGACAGCTTAATTAAAATTAATGATGATTAAATTAGAAGGTGCCACATAGCTAGATATTTGTAAACTGATTTGCATAAAAGGTTATAATTACTTGGAGGGTCGTAGTATTTGATACATGAATGTGGTACTGTTGGGTTACTGTAAACTAAATTAGGCAGTCTGGGTGACTATTTTTTGTTAACTTAGGAAGTAAAATACAGCAATTACAATACAAAAAGGAGTATGTTCTAAGTTCATTCATGTAAATGTATGTTAAAGGTTTGGAGCCCATACTAATCGTAGGTTAAAAACAGAAAAGTATTGCTCATTATCATATAGCATGCATTTAAACTTGTTTAGTACTTCTATAAAATGTACTAAAGCCGTCCTCACAGAGGAGAAGAAGAATCCAGAGCCCACCAACACGAGATTTCCTCTGCGACTCTTAAATTTGTTTATCCTCTCAGAAAAAGTAAAGCTATCGATTTTGTGAGCATTGGATGTCTCCTGTTTTTCCTTAAGGTGAAATTTCGGAGCTGCGCTGCTGACAGAGGTCAGGGGGAGCGCAGGAAGACCGTGTGACCGTGCACGAGATTTGTCGGGTCATCTTTTCAAACCTCCTCTGATCTCCCAGCTCTGTGCTCATCCCACAGATAGGCCAGCCGCGGAGATAAAGGTTGGAGTCACTGTTGTGAGTGCGGTGGGGGAAGCGCCCAACGATTTCAGCTTTGTGCAGAAAGATTAGATTTGTGCTATAAATGTTAGAACACTACCCAGTCTAACATTGGCCGTGCAGCAGTTTTAGCTCAGGGCTACACCATGTGGATTTGACATTAGAATATGTGGGAGTTGATTTTTTTTTCTCCTATTTTCACATGTATTCCGTTGTGACCTGCTGGAGTATCTTAATTTGGCTTCCAAATACAGTAGTTAAGAGCAATCATCTACTGAGCGTCTTGACTTTTAGCCAACATATGTAAAACAAGCGCTACTCATATAGACATATTTGTAAAATTTGTGATATACTTTAGCTTTAAAAGTTAATCAATTTAAGCAATATTACACCAGAAGAGTTGCCGTATCAGTGAATATATCACTGAGGTGAAATATCCATGATACTACATGACCGGTGTGAGTGTAATATTGCTTTTATACAACAGCCCCACAAACAAGTTTTATTAATTAACTGCAATACATGAAAAAAAAAGTTTTTTAGTTGTTTAACCAGTAAATTTACTCCACTGAGAAAAATAGTTCCTCCTGAATGTACTCGTTTACCTGCCGCGAAACACTACATAACACACACAAATCTTAATAAATAAATATCTTAAATCAAGGATATAATTCTTGCTTTATGTCTAATTTTTTTTCTTGTGCAGTTTTCTGTATGAAAATTTTACTTGTAAGATTTTTTGTCTTGTTTTAAGCAAATAAATCTGGTTTTAATTAAAAAATTTCTGCCAATGGGTCAAGAAAATTTTACTTACCAAACTGCTTAAAACAAGTACTATAATTTATTTTTTTTCTCCAGGAAATTTTTACTTGTTTCAAGCAATTTGATAAGTAAAATTTTCTTACTCCATTGGCAATTTTTTTATCCCCTGCTGGCTGAAGCCTAAAGGGGTTGAAGATGAATGTTATGGGTCAGTATGTCCATCCGTCCATCTGTCCATCTGTCCCACTGTTGTGAAATCAACTCCTACAGTTTTGTTCCAATTGGCGGCGGAGTGGTTAGCACTGCGGCAGCACAGCAATTCACCCTTGGCTGGGGGATGCTGGGTTCGATCCCAGCCCCTGACCAACAGTGATCTATGTGGAGTTTACATGTTCTCCCTATGTCTACGTGGGTTTACTCCGGGATTTCTCCGGGATTTCTCCGGTTTCCTCCCACATGCCAAAAACATGCAAGTTAGGTTAATTGGCATCAAACTGGGGATTCTAAATTGCCCTTAGGTATGACTGTGAGAGTGAATGGTTGTCTGTCTCTCTGTGTTGGCCCTGCGATGGACTGGCGATCTGTCCAGGGTGTACCCTGCCTCTCGCTCAGAGATGCTGGGATAGGCTCCAGCACCCCCGCGACTGGAAAAGGATTAAGCGGAAGAAGATGGATGGATGTTTTGAAACTTGTTACCATGGTTTGATATACTCTGATCATGCACATATTGCAATTTCACGCTCATTGGATGACCTTGAAGTCAAAGGTCAGAGGTCAGATTTTCCCTAAATTTTCTAAACACAATAACTACTGAAAGAAATAATGTAGGCTTTTCAAACTGATGCAGTAGTTGTATCTAATACACATCTTGGACAACTTACACCCTGACCTAACTATGGGTTTGGCGTCAAGGGGTCAAAGGTCAAAGTTAACATTCCCTATGCCTTATTACCATACAATGAATAAAGCTAGGGTCACCAAACTTGGTACACAGGTTCCTTGTGTACCCTGAAGTGTGATTATGGTTTTGGGATCACAAGGTCAAAGGTCAACATCAAAATGGCTTATAAACTATATCTCAACAACAAAGAAAGCTAGGGTCCCCAAACCTGGTACACAGGTTCCCTCTGAGACCATAACCTCTGACTACAGGTTTGGGGTCAAAAGGTCAAAGGTCAAGGTTGGCACTGCCTATGCCCTCTTACTATAGAACATGTAAAGCTCTCTAGGGTCACCAAACTTGCTACACAGGTTCACCTCAGGATCCTGCCCTACAACTATGGGTTGCATACTTTCTTGTATATTCATGGATGATGGATTTATCATAATTTGGTTCTGCCACAGTAATTATATTGAAAAGTTGAAAACTGCTCTCTGTCAGTAACTATTGGGGTGTTCAAAGAAAACAGAGGTGGGGGATATTGCCCTCACCTCAGTGTGCTCTTGTTTTTACTTAAAACCAGATTAAATTGCTTAAAACAAGTTAAAAAAAAATCATAAGTAAATTTTTTTTGCAGAAAACTGCATGGAAAGAAAAATATCTTGTCACACAAAAATCAAGAATTATATCTTTGAGTTAAGATTTTTTTTCTACTAATATTTCATTTCTTCCTTCTGAAGAAGGAACTGAACAAGAAGTCCTATCAAGCTTGGTTGGCTTGTGGGACTCCCAAAGCGGCTGAGGTGTACCGGCAGGCCAAGCGGAGTGCAGCTCGGGTGGTTGCTGAAGCAAAAACTTGGGTGTGGGAGGAGTTCGGTGAGGCCATGGAACAAGACTTTCAGTCGGCCTCGAAGAGATTCTGGCAAACTGTCCGGCAACTCAGGAGGGGGAAGCAGCTTCCTGTCCACACTGTGTATGGTGCGGATGGGGTGCTGCTGACTTCGACTGGGGATATCGTCGGGTGGTGGAAGGAATACTTTGAGGAACTCCTCAATCCTACTGACACGCCTTCCACAGAGGAAGCAGGGCTTGTGGAGGAGGAGGGCGACTCACCCATCACACGGGCTGAGGTTGCCAAGGTGGTTAAAAAGCTCCTTGGTTGCCAGGCCTCGGGGGTGGGCAAGATTCTCCCTGAGTACCTCAAGGCCCTGGATGTTGTAGGGCTGTCATGGTTGACACACTTCTGCAACATTGTGTGGAGGTCAGGGACAGTGCCTTTGGCATGGCAAACCGGGGTGGTGGTTCCTCTGTTCAAGAAAGGGACCGGAGGGTGTGCTCCAACTTCAGAGAGATCACACTCCTCAGCCTCCCTGGAAAGGTCTATTCCAAGGTACTGAAGAGGAGAGTCCGGCCATTGGCCAAACCTTGGATTCAGGAGGAGCAATGTGGTTTTCGTCCTGGCCACAGCACATTGGACCAACTCTTTACCCTCTAGAGAATCCTCGAGGGTTCATGGGAGTTTGCCCAACCAGTTTACATGTGTTTTGTGGACTTCGAGAAGGCATTCGACCATGTCCCTCATGGTTTTTTGTGGGGGGTGCTTCGGGAGTGTGGGGTATCGGGCTTGTTGTTACGAGCTATCCAGTCTCTATATGACCGTTGTGAGAGTTTGGTTCGTATTGCCAACAGTCGGTCGGACTCATTCCCAGTGAGAGTTGGACTCTGCCAGGGCTGCCCTTTGTCACCGATCCTGTTTATAATTTTTATGGACAGGATTTCTAGGCACAGCCAGGGAATGGAGGGTGTCATGCTTGGTGACCACAGGATCTCATCTCTGTTGTTTGCAGATGATGTTGTCCTGTTGGCTTCATCCAGTAATGACCTACAGGTCTTACTGGGACGGTCTGCTGCTGAGTGTGAAGCAGTTGAGATGAGAATCAGCACCTTCAAGTCTGAGTCCATGGTCCTCAGTCGGAAAAAGGTGGATTGTCCTTTCCAGGTTGGGGACAAGCTCCTGCCCCAAGTGGAGGAGTTTAAGTATCTCAGGATCTTATTCACGAGTGAGGGGAGAATAGAGTGAGAGTTTGACAGATGGATCGGAGCAGCATCTGCAGTGATGCGGACGTTGTACCGGTCCATTGTGGTGAAGAGGGAGCTAAGCTCTAAGGCAAAGCTGTCGATTTACTGGTCAATCTACGTTCCTACCCTCACCTATGGTCACAAGGTTTGGGTAATGACCAAAAGAATAAGATTGCAGATACAATCATCTGAAATGAGCTTTCCTCATAGGATTGCTGGACTCACCCTTAGATATAGGGTGAGGAGCTCAGTCACCTGGGAGAGGCTCAGAGTAGAACCGCTGCTCCTCCACATTGAAAGGAGCCACTTGAGGTGGTTTGGGCATCTGATCAGGATGCCTCTTGGACGCCTCCAACTTGAAGTGTTTCGGGCACGTCCAACTAGGAGGAGACCCCGGGGCAGACCCAAGACTCGCTGGAGAGATTGCGTCTCCCAGTTGGTCTGGGAATGCCTTGGCATCCTCTCTGAAGAGCTGGAGCAGGTGGCTGGGGAGAGGGAAGTCTAGGCTTCTCTGCTTGAACTGCTGCCTCCGCGACCCGGACTGCTGGAAAAGCGGAAGAAGATGGATGAAGGGAATATTTCATTTTTTGCAGTGCACAATATTCTGCGATCCAACAAAATTGAGGAACAAATGAGAAACAAAGTAAATGAGATCTATCAGTCTGGAAAAGGTTGTAAAGCCATTTCTAAAGCTTTGGGACTCCAGCGAACCACAGTGAGAGCCATTATTCACAAATGGCAAAATGACCTTCCCAGGCCAACCAAAATTACCCTAAGAGTGCAGCAAGGACTCATCCAAGAGGTCACAAAAGACGCAACAATAACATCCAAAGAACTGCAGGCCTCACTTGCCTCAGTTAAGGTCAGTGTTCATGACGCCACCATAAGAAAGAGACTGGGCAAAAATGGCCTGCATGGCAGAGTTCCAAGACAAAAACCACTGCTGAGCAAAAAGAACATAAAGGCTTGTCTCACTTTTGCCAGAAAACATCTTGATGATCCCCAAGACTTTTGGGAGAATACTCTGTGGAGTGATGAGACAAAAGGTGAACTTTTTGGGAGGTGTGTGTCCCATTACATCCGGCGTAAAAGTAACACAGCATTTCAGAAAAGGAACATCATACCAACAGTAAAATATGGTGGTGATAGTGTGATGGTCTGGGGCTATTTTGCTGCTTCAGGACCTGGGAGACTTGCTGTGGTAAATGGAACCATGAATTCTGCTGTCTACTAAAAAATCCTGAAGGAAAATGTCCGGCCATCTGTTCCTGACCTCATACTGAAACGCACTTGGGTTCTACAGCAGGACAATGATCCAAAACACACCAGCAAGTCCACCTCTGAATGGCTTAAGAAAAACAAAATGAAGACTTTGGAGTGGCTTAGTAAAAGTCCTGACCTGAATCCAATTGAGATGCTGTGGCATGACCTTAAAAAGGCGGTTCCTGCTCGAAAACCCTCCAATGTGGCTGAATTACAACAATTCTACAAAGATGAGTGGGCCAGAATTCCTCCACGGTGCTGTAAATGACTCATTGCCAGTTATCACAAACGCTTGATTGCAGTTGTTGCTGCTAAGGGTGGCCCAACCAGTTATTAAGTTTGGGGGACAATCACTTTTTCACACAGGGCCATATAGGTTTGGATTTTTCCCCCCTTAATAATAAACACCTTCATTTAAAAACTGCATTTTGTGTTTACTTGTGTTATCTTTGTTTAATATTTAAATTTTTTGATGATCTGAAACATTTAAGTGTGACAAACATACAAAAAAATGAGAAACAAGGAAAGCTGCAAACACTTTTTCACACCACTGTAGACCAGAATAGATTTATTTTCATTTCACACACCTGTACAACAAAATTATTTATTGTGCAGTTCAGGTTCAGGTTCAGGTTACTTTATTTGTACCCGTAGGTAGATTTGTTTTGCAGTCTGGTGACATCCATATTTACATGCCACAAATTACATTCAACATAGACACAAACACAGGCACACATGAAGCTGACTATAAACATGATAAAAATACTCAAGGCTCCATCAATCAGGGTATAAAAAGACAAAGAGATGGGAGAAAAACCAGAAGTAAGAGAGAAGGGTCATATTAAGAGTTAAAAACTAGTCAAAGAGGTTAAAAACTCAAAGGTCTAAAACCCAATAAAATATTTAGAACCCAAGTAACATCCTACAAAAATAAGTAAATATAAAATGGAGTTAATAAATAGGTACCTAAATTATGTGCAATATATTGTTACAGCTTGTTCAACTCTTTGACAGCAGCAGGAACAAAGCTGTTTTTGTAGCGCTGGGTTTTACTTTTTGGGACAGCAAACCTCCGTCTTGAGGGAAGAAGCTGAAAGTTGCAGTGCAAAGGGTGGGAGTCATCATTTAAAATGGAGGTAGCCATCCTCTGTACCTGTCTGGTGTACAGGGATGTCAGGCTCAGCTGTGACTCACCAAGAAAAAGAGTGCATAAGTACTTATGCATAAGTGCATAAGTCATTGTTTATATACATACCTGGTCTTCCTCTTGAGCTGGTTTTGTGGGTCACATGACTCAGGCTGTCTTCCTGGTTGCTAGCTAAGATAATATAAGGTAAGATAAGCCTTTATTAGCAACAGCACAGGGATAGCAACACTCAGAGCAATAATTTAGAAGATAAGAACATAAGAGCAGTGAATATACATACGTACACATACTGTAATAATAATGTTTATTTATATATATACAGTATATATATATATATATATATATATATATACAGTGCGGAGCATTGTAGCTAGATGGACTAAACAGCATAACCGTCTATTTAGTTACCCTTCATGGTATGAATATGTACCCATACATATTGTCACCCTCCATTGCGACTGATATTGTCCTAGTTGTATACTGGAGGGGACCATTTGTGTAAGTCTGTTGCATCTGTTGCATTCAATACTATTAGGTTGTCACGTTTTTTTGCTATCTCTGCGAGCAGCCCTGCTTAGGTTATACAGTCTGACAGCCGTAGGTAGGAAGGACCTGCGAAACCTCTCGGTCGCGCATCTAGGATGATGTAGTCTACTGCTAAATGAGCTCCTCAGTGCGTTCAGTATGTCCTGCATAGGGTGGGACTTGGACTCCAGCAGAGATGACAGTTTAGCCACCATCCTTCTCTCTCCTATCTCCTCCACTGGGTCAAGGCGCTGCCCCAGGACAGAGCTAGCTTTCTTGATTAGTTTGTTCAGTCTCTTCCTATCGGCTGTTGTAATGCCGTTGCCCCAGCAGACCACTCCAAAAGTGATGGTTGATGCCACCACCGTGTCATAGAATGTCTTCAAGAGCACCCCTTGTACACCAAAAGACCTGAGCCTCCTCAGTAGGAACAGCCTGCACTGTCTCTTCTTGTAGAGTGCGTCGGTATTGTGTGACCAGTCTAGTTTATTGTTCAGATGAACACCCAGGTACTTGTAGGATGTCACCATCTCAATGTCTGTTCCCTGGATGTTTACTGGTGCTGTGAGGGGTTGTCCTTGCCTGCGGCAGTCCACCACCAGCTCCTTAGTTTTCCTCGCGTTGATCTGGAGGCAGTTCCGATGGCACCAGTCCACGAAGTCCTGGATAAGTCCTCTGTACTCAGCTTCATCTCCATTGGAGATGAGGCCGACGATCGCAGAGTCGTCAGAGATCTTCTGTAGGTGGCACTGTGTTGTGTTGTGTGAGAAGTATGCAGTATAAAGAGTGAACAGGAAGGGAGCCAAAACCATTCCCTGGGGGGCCCCCCTTGCTGCCGATGATCGTGTCGGACACACAATCCCGGGTTCTCACAAACTGTGGCCGGTTAGTGAGGTAGTTTAGTATCCATGATGACAGGTGCTGGTCCACCCCTGCACACAGCAGCTTGTCCTTCAGGATCATCGGTTGGATGGTGTTGAAAGCACTGGAGAAATCAAAGAACATGATCCTCACTGCATTCCCGGGCTTCTCCAGGTGGGACAGGGAACGGTGAAGGAGGAAGATCACTGCATCCTCCACCCCAATGCCATGCTGATAGGCAAACTGGAGTGGTTCCATCGCTGGCCCCGCCAGGTGGCGGAGGTGAGCAAGGAGCAGTCTCTCCAGGGTCTTCATCAGGTGAGACGTCAGGGCCACTGGTCTGTAACTGTTCAGGTCTTTGGAGTGGGAAGTCTTTGGTACAGGTACCACACAAGATGTTTTCCACAACTGTGGTACCCTCCCCAGCTTCAGGCTCAGGTTGAAGATGTGCTCCACAATCCCACACAGCTGGTCTGCGCAGGACTTGAGGAGTTTCGCGCTGATGCCGTCCGGTCCCAAGGCCTTCCTCGCCTTGATCTTCCTCAGCTCCATCCTCACCTGGGTCTTAGTGAGGGTAAGGTTGGGGGGCTGTGTGCTGGGAGTGGGGGGTGTTGGGGGAGTGGGGTGTGGACAACAGGTCTCGATGACTTTAGAGGCAGCAGTGGTTGTTGTGCAGTCGGGGGGGAGGGCGGTTGGTCAAACCTATTAAAAAACAGGTTCAGATTGCTCGCCCACTCCCTGCCCCCCGTGGCCTGGGAGGAGGTATTCTGGAGCCCAGAGATGGTTTTGAGGTTTCTCCAGACCCCGCTGATGTCGCTCTGTTGCAGCTTGTCCTCCATCTTCTTCCTGAAGCTGTCCTTGCCTTCTCTGATCATCCTCCTCAGCTCCCTCTGTATGGACTTCAGCATCTCCCTGTTCCCCAACCTGAAGATCCTCTTCTTCTCTCTCAGAAGTGTTTTTATCTCAGGGTTGATCCAGGGTTTGTTGTTCGAGCAACACTGTATGGTCTTGGTGGGTACGGTGTTGTCCACACAGAAGTTGATGTAGTCCGTGATAGTGTGAGTGAGGCCATCGATGTCCTCACCATGTGGATTGCAGAGCTGCTCCCAGGCAGTGGTTTCAAGACAGTCCTTTAAAGCGTCCATTGCTTCCTCCGACCATATCTTCACCGCGCGCATGACTGGAGGTTGTCTGTGTACTAGGGGTTTGTACACCGGCAGGAGATGAACCAAGTTGTGATCCGATCTCCCGAGTGAGGGGAGTGGTGATGAGGTGTACGCCTCCTTAGTGTTTGCATAGAATAAGTCCAGTGTTTTATTTTCTCTAGTGTGGCATGTGACATACTGGGTGAACGTGGGAAGAATGGGGGACAGTGAAATATGGCTGAAATCACCTGAGATGAGGAGAAGAGCATCTGGGTATTCTGTCAGCAGCCTGCCAGTTACTGAGTGGATAGCGTCACGCGCTGTCCCCACATTCGCCTTCGGATTTGCATAAATAACAATGCAGGTCACGTGTGAGTATACCCTCGGGAGATAGGTAGGCCGCATGCTAACAGCTAGCAACTCAGTGTCTTTGCTGCAGTGATGTTGCTTAACCATGATATGTCCCGGTCTGCACCAGCTGTTATTGACATACATTATCACTCCTCCACCCCTTGCCTTCCCACTGTCTGGTGTCCGGTCTGCCCGTAGTGCGTGGAAACCCTCCAGTTCGATGTTAGCATCTGTTGCTTGTTCTGTTAGGTACGTCTCAGTAAACAACATCAAGCTAATCTCTCTGAAGACGCTCTCGTAGCGGGAGATAGCCGCTAGCTCGTCAGTCTTATTCAGTTGTGATCGTACATTCCCCATAATAACAGATGGAAGGACGGGTCTGTACCTTATATTTCTCGCCCACCGTCTTGCTCCAGCACAGCATCCACGTCGTTTCTGTCTTATTTCACCCGGTACGTCGAGGTCTTGCGCTAGCATCTTGGTCAGGTTAAGTGCTAACAGCTGGTCTCTGCTGTAACATATCCTGCTAAAAACAGTGGCTCTGTCTGCCGGCTCAGGAGACATTTGGGCGATTCGTGTGTCCGTCCGATGTATAAGGTATCACCGGATCAGAAAGATTAGCAAGAGAAGCCAGATAGTAAATAGAAGGAAGAAATTGATCTGCTGTTGCAAAAAGGCAGCCTACTCATGTGGTGCCGGAAGTGATATTAGCTTGTTAGCTGCCCTGAGGGAGTCCTGGATGAAGCCCCTATTACGTTATCACCACAAAGGTGTTATGAGTCTCTGAACTGGATGAGAAATCCAACTTTAGCTAAACCAACCTCACCTCGTCCATTTCTTTAGCATCTAACTGCGATTTATCTTTGACCAATTTTTGTGTCAGTTTCTGTGTAATTCCCTTGTTCCTTCTTGGCATCTTCAGATGAAATAAGGAGGCTATCACCACTTAATACAGTTGGTAATTGGGATGATAAATATAACTTCAGGTCATCTATTGTGATTAGGGCCATTTCCTGGTTTTAGGGCGCCCTATGCAAGATTGCCCCTTGGGGCCCCCTAGTGAATCAATCCAGTACACAACAAGAAATCAGGCTTCCCTGTAAGTGTACTCTGTGTTACTGTTGTCCAAGGTGTTGATGCTGTGGCACTTGAGTTTTAGAGAACTTTTATGGACCATTGTAGCTGTTCTGCACCATGAGTATAAGTGCTATGGCAGCAATATAGACTTGTGAATTATCCATATATCCACATTTTCATATTTTTATAGATTTCAGTACAGTATACAGCAACGGTCTACCATCGACCGCTTCTGTCATCATGCTTCTGTCCTTGCACTTCTCCTGCAGGGACAGAAGCAGCCCCTGTACATCGTCTTCGCCTACTTGATGAAGGCGTTTGACCTCGTGAGAAGGAAGGGCCTCTTCATGCTCCCAGAAAGGATAGGATGTCCGCCAAAGTTGCTGAAGGTGGTGTCGTCATTTTACGAGAACATGAAAGGCACAGTGCTGTTTGATGGATCATCATCCGCCACTTTTCCTATCAACAGTGGCGTGAAACAGGGCTAGCATCGTGGGCCGGTTAAGTGCTAACAGCTGGTCTCTATTGTACTGCCTCCTGCAAGAAACAGTGGCTCCGTCTGCTGGCTCAGGAGACATTTGGGCGATCTACGTGTCTGTGATGGATAAAGGTGTCGCCGAATCAGAAAGATTAGCAAGAGAGCCAGATAGTAAATAGAAATAGGAAGAAATTGATCCGCTGTTGCAACAAGGCAGCCTACTCATGTGGCGCCGGAAGTAGTTAAGAGAAAAACAGGGAATTGTCCCCACCCAGTATCATCATAATCCATTCTTGTGTAATCCTGCTAACAGACAGACAGACAGACAGACAGACAAACCAACCACCCTGATTACATAACCTCCTTGGCAGAAGTAATAAGCTCTGAGCCATAGTAGAAATATCACTCAGACAAATCAGTGAAATTGTAATTAATTCAAAGTATAACCAAAAGTACTTGCATAAAAGTACATGTTTGTTTAAATACTCAGAGTAAAAGGTATCCTGCAATAAAAACTACTCAGAAAAGTACAATTTTGGTGAAGAAGTTACACGTACTTGAGTATGTCGTAACTAGCGCACCTCTGTGCTTCGGGACCTTATTGTGGTCATCTGGGGCTTCGAGTCATAAGATAAGATAAGATAAGATAAGCCTTTATTAGTCCTACAACGGGGAAATTCCAGGATTGCAACAGCACAGGGATAGCAACACTCTGAGCAACAATCAGAAGGCAAGAAAAAAAAAAAAAAAAAACAAGCAAGCAAGAGCAGCTAATATACATATGTACGTATTACTATAAAATATATATATATATACACACACACACAGACACACAGTGCAGAGCATTGTAGCTGGATGGAATAAATATATGAATATATGAACACACAGTGCAGAGCATTGTAGCTAGATGGAATAAATATGTAAATATATAAACACCCACAGTACGGAGCATTGCAGCTAGGTGGAATAAATATGCAAGTATATAAACACACACAGTGCGGAGCAATGTAGCTAGATGGAATAATATGTAGATATATAAATATATAAACACACCCAGTGCTGAGCATTGTAGCTAGATGGAATAAATATGTAAATATATAAACACACACAGTGCAGAGCATTGTTGCTAGATGGAATGAAACAGCATAACCGTCTACTTAGTTATCCTACATGGTATGATTATGTGCCCATACATATTCTCACCCTCCATAGCGACCGGTAAGTTCCTAGTTGTATGCCGGAGGGGACCATTGTGTAAGTCTATTGCATCTTTTGCATTCAAAAAACTATTAGTTTGTTACGTCTTTTTGCTATCTCTGCGAGCAGCCCTGCTTAGGTTGTACAGTCTGACAGCCGTTGGTAGGAAGGACCTACGAAACCTCTCGGTTGTGCACCTGGGATGATGTAGTCTGCTGCTAAATGAGCTCCTCAGTGCATTCAGTATGTCCTGCATAGGGTGGAACTCGGACTCCAGCAGAGATGACAGTTTAGCCACCGTCCTTCTCTCTCCTATCTCCTCCATCGGATCAAGGCGCTGCCCCAGGACAGAGCTAGCTTTCTTAATCAGTTTGTTCAGTCTCTTCCTATCGGCTGCAGTAATGCCACTGCCCCAGCAGACCACTCCAAAAGTGATGGCTGATGCCACCACCGTGTCATAGAATGACTTCAGCAGCGCCCCTTGTACACCAAAAGACCTGAGTCTCCTCAGCAGGAACAGCCTGCGCTGTCCCTTCTTGTAGAGTGCATCAGTATTGTGTGACCAGTCTAGTTTATTGTTCAGATGAATACCCAGGTACTTATAGGATGTCACCATCTCGATGTCTGTTCCCTGTATATTTACTGGTACTGTGAGGGGCTGCCCATGCCTGCGGCAGTCCACCACCAGCTCCTTAGTTTTCCTCGCGTTGATCTGGAGGCAGTTCCGATGGCACCAGTCCACGAAGTCCTGGATAAGCCCTCTGTACTCAGCTTCATCTCCATTGGAGATGAGGCCAACGATCGCAGAGTCATCAGAGAACTTCTGTAGATGGCAGTGTGTTGTGTTGTGTGAGAAGTCCGCAGTACAAAGAGTGAACAGGAAGGGAGCCAGCACCGTTCCCTGGGGGGCCCCCGTGCTACTGATGATCGTGTCGGACACACAGTCCCGGGTTCTCACAAACTGAGGCCGGTTCGTGAGGTAGTCCAGGATCCATGATGACAGGTGCTGGTCCACCCCTGCGCGCAGCAGCTTGTCCTTCAGGATCATCGGTTGGATGGTGTTGAAAGCACTGGAGAAGTCAAAGAACATGATCCTCACCATATTCCCGGGCTTCTCCAGGTGGGACAGAGAACGGTGAAGGAGGAAGATCACCGCATCCTCCACCCCAATGCCATGCTGGTAGGCGAACTGGAGTGGATCCATCGCTGGTTCCACCAGGGGGCAGAGGTGAGCAAGGAGCAGTCTCTCCAGGGTCTTCATCAAGTGGGACGTCAAGGCCACCGGTCTGTAGCTGTTCAGGTCTTTGGGGTGGGAAGTTTTTGGTACAGGTACCACACAAGATGTTTTCCACAGCTGTGGTACCCTCCCCAGTTTCAGGCTCATGTTGAAGATATACGTCACAATCCCACACAGCTGGTCTGCACAGGACTTGAGGAGCTTTGCGCTGATGCCGTCCGGTCCCGGCGCCTTCCTCGCCTTGATCTTCCTCAGCTCCGTCCTCACCTGGGTCCTGGTCAGGGTCAGGATGGGGGGCTGTGTGTTGGGAGTGGGGGGGTGTTGGTGGAGTGGGGAGTGGGCAGCAGGACTTGATTTCTTTAGAGGCAGCAGTGGTTGTTGTGCAGTCAGGGGGGAGGGCGGTTGGTCAAATCTATTGAAAAACAGATTCAGGTTGTTCGCCCACTCCCTGCCCCCTGTGGCCTGGGGGGAGGTATTCTGGAGCCCCGAGATGGTTTTGAGGTTTCTCCAGACCCCGCTGATGTCGCTCTGTTGCAGCTTGTCCTCCATCTTCTTCCTGAAGCTGTCCTTGCCTTCTCTGATCTTTCTCCTCAGCTCCCTCTGTACGGACTTCAGCATCTCCCTGTTCCCTGACCTGAAGATCCTCTTCTTCTCTCTCAGAAGTGTTTTTATCTCAGGGTTGATCCAGGGTTTGTTGTTTGAGTGACGCCGTATGGTCTTGGTGGGAACGGATTTGTCCACACAGAAGCTGAGGTAGCCCGTGAAGGTGTGAATGAGGCCATCGATGTCCTCACCATGTGGATCGCAGAGCTGCTTCCAGGCGGTGGCTTCAAAACAGCCCTTTAGGGTGTCCATTGTCTCCTCAGACCATAACTCCACAGTGTGCATGGCCGGAGGTTGTCTGTGCACTAGGGGTTTGTACACCGGCCGGAGATGAACCAAGTTGTGATCCGATCTCCCTAGTGGGGGGAGTTGTGATGAGGTGTACGCCTCCTTAGTGTTTGCGTAGAATAAATCCAGTGTTTTATTGTCTCTAGTGTGGCATGTGACATACTGGGTGAACGTGGGTAGAATGGGAGACAGTGAAACATGGTTGAAATCGCCTGAGATGAGGAGAAGAGCATCTGGGTGTTCTGTCTGCAGCCTGCTGGTTACTGAATGGATGACGTCACGTGCTGTCCCAGCGTTCGCCGTCGGATTTGCATAAACAACAATGCAGATCACGTGTGAGTGTTCTCTCGGGAGATATGTAGGCCTCATGCTAACAGCTAGCAACTCAATGTCTTTGCTGCAGTGTCGTTGTTTAACAGTGATATGTCCCGGTCTGCACCAGTTGTTGTTAACATACATTATCACTCCACCGCCCCTAGCCTTGCCACTGTCTGGTGTTCGGTCAGCTCGTATCATGTGAAAACCCTCCAGCTCAATGTTAGCATCTGCTGCTAGTTCAGTTAGCCACGTCTCAGTAAACAAAAGGAGAGAGCACTCCCGGTATGTGCTATCATAACGGGAGATAGCCGCTAGCTCATCTAACTTTCCCAGTATCGACCGTACATTTCCCATGACAACAGATGGAAGGGAGGGTCTGTACCTTATATTTTTTGTCCTCCGCCTTACTCCAGCCCGGCAGCCGCGGCGTTTTCGCCTCAGTTCTCTCGGTATGTCGAGTTTTTCCAATGGGACCGGGTGGCGGTTGAATGCTAGCAGCTGTTCTCTGCTGTATCGTATCCTGCTATAAACAGTGGCTCCGTCCACCGGCTCAGGAGACATTTAGGACGATCTGTGTGTCCGTGATATAAGTGGGGTGAAAAAAAAAGACGGATCAAAAGAGAGAGGAAGGGAAAAAGACTCGGAATCGAGCCGCTGTTGCAAAAGGCAGCCGACTGGTGTGGCGCCGAGAGAAAAAAAAAAAAAAAAAAAAAAAAAAAAAATCTCTCTTCCTTACTGTAAAATCTCTATTAACTACAGTATTCATGGTCACGATGCACTGTATGCAAATGTCACACATCTATATCTTAATTAGATTCGCCTATTGGGATGGTGATCTTAGAGCCTTTCTTTGGATCCAGCAGCCCTTTCACAATCACCCTGACTTATCAGCACCAGTTTATACCGCGCTGTTGAAGAAGAGTGAAGGGGATGAATATTTCAGCAGCCAAGCGAGCGCGGAGCACCAGCAGGGCTTCGTACCGTCTTGTTTGCACTTACCACAGCCATTAAGTTTACAAGCAGCGTTTGCATTTATCGCCAGGCCTTGGATGGTTAGGAGCAATCAAAAACCAAACACAGGGAGAGAAATACAAGGTTCAGGTTGACATGTGAAGAAAAACTGAGGTGAAGTGCTGACATGCTGATGTCTTAGCAGATAACACTTAAATCATTTTCCTCCAAAACTTCACTGGTACGGGTTCAAAGAGATATAGCCATAATACAAATTTTTGGAGTAAGTAGTGGTGTTTGAAGTTATTTTATGGGATTTTGCTGTAAGGCCCAGAATTGATTTGCAGAAGGGATAAAAGGAAGATACTTTATCTTTGGAGCTTTGTCGGAAAAAGCTTAGCATCCATTGGTAGTTCCGCCAATATGCCTGCAGGGCATGGAGGTAGGGTGAGAAGGGGGTGCTGGCATTGACATTATATACCAGAATGAATTGTGCTGAGTTTACACCTCCTGCTGCTTACGTTCTGCTCTTTCATAATCTTTCATGAACCATACAATGTTTTATTTAATGTCTTGGGTCAGAGAGAAACTTGAGAAAAAAACATATTAATAATGAAACGCATAGTACTGGGGAGGGAAAGAAGAAGGAGAGAGAGAGGGAGGAAAAAAAAACTTGGTTTGAGGCTCCTCAGCAAACAGGTCAGAAGGACCTTTTGAAGTGTGCTGCTTCAGTGCAGTCAATAGTTTAAGAACTTGTATTATTTCTGAATGTAAGGCCAGCTTGGACTTTTTCCTACCTGAAAATGCCAAATATCTTAGTGCAGCTGCCCAGTGTCTCACTGCAGTCCTTGAAAAGGCTATTCAAGCAGCCAAGAAAAAAATACTCAGTACCTCGGGTTGGTTCTTCAGTGAAAACAGTCCATGACCGAGAGATTATTCTGTAAATACCCTCTGGATTATCAGAAAATATGAAGCGTTTTGGAGTACTGGATACTTCTGTGTGGTTGTAATAGTCCTTCTGACTTATGAATAAACTATTTCTTCATCATTTTGATAGAAGGTTAAGTCAGTCATGCACAAGAGGTGATTTTTCTTTAAGGAGGGGGTATTCACTAAAGTAGCACTATGTAACTTTCTTGTTCCGGGTAGGAACACGGAAAAAGTTGCAACTGTGATGACCATGACCACAGTCCCAACAGCCAATCACAGACTGCATCGTATCCTGTGGTTGGCTGTTAGAACTCAGGTCATAAATGGTGTTCACTTATATAGCACTTTTCTCATCTCTAGATGACCCAAAGCTCTTTACAGATCCTGCTATCCACCCATTCACACACTGATGGCGGTAGAGCTGCCCCACACAGGTGCTGTCCTGACCCACCAGGAGCAACTGGGGGTTTAGTGTCTTGCTCAAGGACACTTCGACATGCAGACTGCAGACAGAGTGGGAATTGAACCCCTAACCTTCCAATCAGTAGTCAGCCATACTACACCTGCACCACAGCCACCCAACATAGTCAATATAAGCCCCGTTTCGACTACAGGAACCAATTCTAGGGCCCTCTCCCCTGTTGACAGAGGCGCTGCGTGCCGGCAGACAAGGCAGGCAAATGCTTGGGACCCCCCTCCCCCCGAGGGCCAACCAACTTTGAATCACTACAGCAGTGACAATGTGGAGAGTTTGCAATGACAGTGGTAGGTCGGTGCAGAACCCCCTAAAGGAGCCCCACCCCCACCTCTCACTCTTGAAGTATGTCTTATGTAAACAAATGCGTGAGAGTGGAGGTATCAAAATGAAGCAAAGTTATCTGTCTTGCAGTGACAAAAGAAAGAAGAAAAAAGAGGAAAGGGAGAAAAGAAAGAAAGACGGTGGCAAGTAGTGCAAATAATGCAGTAGTTATCCATCCATCGATCTTCTACCGCTTTTCCGGAGGTCCGGGTCACGGAGGCAGCAGTTCAAGCAGAGAAGCCCAGACTTCCCTCTCCCCCACCACCTGCTCCAGCTCTTCAGAGAGGATACCAAGGCGTTCCCAGACCAGCTGGGAGACATAGTCTCTCCACTGAGTCCTGGGTCTGCCCCGGGGTCTTCTCCCAGTGGGACGTGCCTGAAACACCTCAAGTGGGAGGCGTCCAGGAGGCATCCTAATCAGATGCCCATACCACCTCAACTGACTCCTTTCAATGTGGAGGAGCAACGGTTCTACTCTGAGCCTCTCCCGGATGACTGAGCTCCTCACCCTATCTCTGAGGGTGAGTCCAGCAATCCTACAGAGAAAGCTCATTTCAGCCGCTTGTATCCGCAATCTCGTTCTTTCGGTCATTACCCAAAGCTCGTGACCATAGGTGAGAGTAGGAACGTAGATTGACTGGAAAATCGACAGCTTTGCCTTAGAATTCAGCTCCCTCTTCACCACAACAGACCGGTACAACGTCCGCATCACTGCAGATGCTGCTCCAATCCGTCTGTCGATCTCTCGCTCCATTTTCCCCTCACTCGTGAACAAGACACCAAGATACTTAAACTCCTCCACTTGGGGCAGGAGCCTGTCCCCAACCCAGAGAGGACAATCCACCTTTTTCCGGCTGAGGACCATGGACTCGGACTTGGAGGTGCTGATTCTCATCCCAGCCGCTTCACACTCAGTGGCAAACCGTCCCAGCAAGAGCTGTAGGTCATTGCTGGATAAAGCCAACAGGACGACATCATCTGCAAACAACAGAGATGAGATCCTGTGGTCACCAAGCATGACACCCTCCATTCCCTGGCTGCGCCTAGAAATCCTGTCCATAAAAATTATGAACAGGATCAGTGACAAAGGGCAGCCCTGGCGGAGTCCAACTCTCACTGGGAATGAATCCGACCGAGTGTTGGCAATACGAACCAAACTCTCACAACGGTCATACAGAGACCGAATAGCTCGTAACAACAAGCCCGATACCCCATACTCCCGAAGCACCCCCTACAAAAATCCACGAAGGACGCAGTCAAATGCCTTCTCCAAGTCCACAAAACACATGTAAACTGGTTGGGCAAACTCCCACGAACCCTCAAGGATTCTCGAGAGGGTAAAGAGCTGGTCCGATGTACCACGGCCAGGACAAAAACCACATTGCTCCTCCTGGATCCTCCTGGATCCTCCTGCATTGCTCCTCTTTGGAGGAGCAATGCAGTAGTTAATTTAGCTCAAATAAAATAATATAATCCTTTATTAGTCCCACAATCGGGAAAGTTACCGTATTGCAGCAGCAACCTGATAGTTGCACTCAGAGCAATAATAAATAATAAAGTATGGCAAAAACATTATATACACAGTGCACAAATTTAAAAAAGTGAAATAGTTTTCATGTATATGATGTGACTGTGTGGAGTACTGCAGGACACCGGCACTCAACTTGTTCGCTCAGCTAGCGGGCTGAAAATAAAAACAGCTAGCTTGTTTACATTTCATATTTTTTGTTAGTGTCAGATTATTTATTATATAAGGGTGATGAATGCTGGTTGTAGGGGCCCCCTGTGATGTTTGCCGAGGGCCTCAAGAGACTCTAGAATTGCCTGTTGCGTCTCCATTATTGGGGTAGGAACCATCAGTCTCCACTGGTCAACATGGGCAGACATTTCATTTCCCTATTTGTGAGGGACAATAAACAGAGCATTTTCTCAAGAGTGAAGATTGAGGGGGCACTATAGGTGTTTTTGTAGTTGGGGCACTATGCAAGATTGTGTTTAGGAGCCCCTATATTTGTAATGGAGACGAGTTCAAGCTCTTAAGAATAAAAGCATTATAAAAACTGGAGCCATTATCTAGATGAACAAAGAAAATGTGATCAATTATACAGAATAAAAATTTAACCAGCGCCCATATGAATGTTGCAAATTTAGAAGAAAAAAGTCACAAATTTACAAGAAAAAAAACTTGCAGATTTAGGACAAAAAGTAGTAAATTTATGAAGAAAAAACTGCAAATTCTTGAGGAAAAAAGTTACAAATTTGCAAAAAAAAATGTAGATTTAAAATAAAAAAGTTGTAAATTTACAAGAAAAAAATTGGAAAGTTTCTGAGAAAAAAGTTGCAAATTTGCAAGAAAAAAGTTGCAGATTTAAAAGAAAAATGTTGCAGATTTATGAGAAAAATGTTTACATTTATGTGAAAAAAAGTAGTAAATTTACAATAGAAGCATTGCAAATTTATAATTTTTTTAAAAAATGTATAGAAAAAAGTTGCAAATTTACAAGAAAGAAGTTGCAGATTTACAAGAAAAAAAACTTGCAGATTTAGGACTAAAAGTAGTAAATTTATGAAAAAAAAATGCAAATTCATGAGGAAAAAGTTACAAGTTTGCAAAAAAAAAAAATGTAGATTTCAAATTTAAAAAAAAGTTGCAAATTTACAAGAAAAAAATTGGAAAGTTTCTGAGAAAAAAGTTGCAAATTTGCAAGAAAAAAGTTGCAGATTTATGAGAAAAATGTTTACATTTATGAGAAAAAGTAGTAAATTTAAAATAGAAGCATAGCAAATTTATGAATTTTTTAAAAAATGTTTAGAAAAAAGTTGCAGATTTATAAGAAAAAAGTTGCAGATTTAAAAGAAAAAAGCTGCAAATTTACGAGAAATAAGTTGCAACTTTACAATAAAAATGATGCAAATTTATGAGAAAAAGTTGCAAATTTACAAGAAAAAAGTTACAAAATTACGAGAAAAAAGCTGCAAATTTATGATGAAGTTTCAAATTCACAAGAAAAAATTACTACAAAGTAGCTGCAAAAAATTACTAGAAAAAAGTTGAAAATTTATGATTAAAAAAGTTGCAAATTTACTAGAAAAAGTTGCAGCTTTAAAGGAAAAAGTTGCAAATTTGCAAGAAAAAAAAAAGGTAAATTTCTGAGAAAAAAGTTGCAAATTTACAAGAAAAAAGCTGCAGATTTAAAAGAAAAAAGCTGCAACATTGCAAGCAGAAAGTTGCAAATTTACAATAAAAATGCTGCAAATTTATGAGAAAAAAGTTTTAAATGTATGAGGGGAAAAAGTTACAAATTTACAGGAAAAAAGTTGCGGACTTAACGGAAAAAAGTTGCAAATTTATGAGAAAAAATTGCAGATTTACAAGAAAAGAAGAAGCAAATTGACAAGAAAACAGTTGTAGATTAAAAATAATTTATTCACGCCTATGCTTGTCATGCATGTTTTGGTGGTAATTTTCTGTTCGCCCATGATTTCACTCAGCTAATTCCCCGTGGCCTCTTTGACATGAGCTATCGCTGTCAGCACCAAAGGGGAGAAAACACATGCCTTCACCATAACGTTTGTATTCCCCGGTGAATCCTCATTTGCAGTTTGTGAATAAAGCACTTGGCCTCTCTGCCTCTCGGGCCTTAATTGTTTAATTACAGTCATTATTTGAACTGAAAGCAAAATCACCTGGCGCCCTGACACCAGGCTGGCCATAGTGGGGAAAAAAATGAAAAAAACCTCTTTAAAAAAAGATAAGTGGATGTTGAAGGTCTCGGGAGGATGAATGAGGAGGCCTGTGTGTGATCCACAGAGCTGTGATGTACCAACGCGCATACACAAGACGGCGCGCATACATACATACACAGCATATCCTCTTGCATGTATCTGAATTCTCCACGTCTCTGGGACATTTCAGATGAAAAAAGCTCCATGTCAGAGCCCAGCTGCCTTCAGAGGAAGGTCCAGGGGGCTGTGTGATTTATTCATGACTCTCCTGGTGCTTCACCCCCTCCCCCCCCAACCTTGCATTCTGTAACCTGTGTTGGCTCACAAACCAGCTCCCATTGCCTTTCCATACACTGCTGCTTGCCGGCTCATCCTGATTAAAAAGTAAACAGCAGGTTGCATCTGTGCTAATAATTCATGTGCAGACACAAGAGAGAGAGAAAGGTGTTTATGTGTGGAAATGAGACGGCATTAGCGTCTGCTC
Source organism: Pholidichthys leucotaenia (assembly GCA_020510985.1). NCBI lineage: Eukaryota > Metazoa > Chordata > Actinopteri > Cichliformes > Pholidichthyidae > Pholidichthys > Pholidichthys leucotaenia. The sequence continues at coordinate 27,654,859 of CM035839.1, read as the reverse complement.
CACAACGGAATTAGGCCCAGTTAAGAGCTGCATGTTTTACCACGGCTGGTTTTTTTAAAATTTTTTTAGTGTTTTTATACATCAGATATGGTGATATCTGCAGGACTGGTCATTTCCCATAATGTAATTAAGCAAGGGTGTCTTTGGTTGTTAAAGCTTTTGGCAGGAGAGGAAAAAAAACGTGGCTACGCATGCCACCTCTCAGGTGTGAATGTCTGGAATGGTGCTAATTTAAAGCAGGACATTACTGGAAATGAGCATTTGCAGTTCGGTGGAATTATCATGGATTTTTTAAAAAAATGACAGGAGAGAAAACGACAAAGCTGTCACTAAGCAAGCCTTCACATTTAGCAAGAGAGCAGCTAGTTATGAGCTTTTTTTGTTGCTGCTATTACATGGCAAAACTCAAGACTGTCCATAAAAAATATAACCGTCTGGAGCTGCCCAGTGAGATACAGGCTTCAAGTTAACTCAAATACTTTTAGTTCTGACCTCTACCCATGACCTTAGCCACCTAACGATATCTGTTCATGTATAACAGAAGTTAACTGTCAAACCTTAAAGGCAGCTGTATGGATCACGCATCTATGATGTGCCTATGCTTTGGTCAAGGCCACACACAACCGTTTTTTCCTCACTGTCTGACATTAAATTGGATTAAACTTCACCTGTTTCAGGTTAGTTAGGATTACCAAAATTATTTTTATTTGCTAAATAATTTTTTGAGAATTTTTTTTATTCCTTTCTTCAAAGTCAGAAGTTTCCATCAATTTCCTTAGAATTTGGTAGCATTGCCTTTAAACTGTATGACTTGGGTCAAACTTTTTGAGTATCCTTCCACAAGCTTCTCACAATAGTTTGCTTGAATTTCAGCCATTCCTCCTAACAAAACTGGTGTTACTGAGCCAGGTTTGTAGGCCGCCTTGCTCACACGTCTTTTCAGCTCTGACCACAGACTTTATATGGGATTGAGATCAGGCCATTGTAATGGCCATTCCAAAACATTGACTTTGATGTCTTGAGATGTTGCTTCACTATTTCCACATGATGGCATCTATTTTGTGACGTACACCAGTCCCTCCTGCAGCACAACACCCCCACAACATGATGATGTCACCTCCATACTTCACAGTTGGGATGGTGTTCTCAGGCTTGCAAGCTTTGCCCCTTTTCTTCTAAATGTAATGATGGTCATTATGGCCAAACGGTTCAATTTTAGTTTCATCAGACCACAGGACATGTCGCCAGAAATTAAGGTCTTTGTCCCCGTGTGCATTTGCAAACTGTAATCTGGCTTTTTTGATGTTGCATTTGGAGTAATGGCTTCTTCTTCGCTGAGTGGCCTTTCAGCCCATGTCAGTACAGGACTCATTTCACTGTGGATAATGACACTCTTTTACCAGCTTCAGACAGTATCTTCACAATGTCTTTTGCTTTTGTTCTGGGGTTGATACACACATTTCGCACCAAAACATGTTCATCTCTGGGACACAGAACCCGCCTCCTTCCTGAGTGGTAAATTGTTTGAACAGATGAACGTGGCACCTTCAGGCATCTGTAAATTGTACAAAGGAATGAACCAGACTTGTGGAGGTTTGCAATTCTCTTCCTGATATTAGTGTATGTAAATTTCTGACTTTGAAGAAAGTAATAAAAAAAATTCCCCCCAAAAATTAGCAGATAGAAATAATTTTGGTAATCCTAACTGACCTAAAAAAGGAAAGGTTTAGTCTAATTTGATGTCAGACAGTGAGAAGAAAAGGTTATGTGTGTTTTTATCCAGTGTATGTAAACTTCTGGTTTCAGCTGTGAAGGTGGATTCACACTACGACGTTTGGACCGACTTTTACTGACGTTTTGGCAAATGTCTGGCTCTGCTGGCAAAAGTTGATAATTGCTGGTGTTTGCTGGCAAACACTGGCGAAAGTTGTGTTCTTTGAAAATTTTCAGCATGCTGAAAATTTACCGATGTTTGGAAGTAAACGTTGGTGAAAGCTGTGCTCAGTTTGTAAAAGCTCTGGAGCACTGGGCTAAGTTATGCAGCTTTCACCTAAGTCAGCCTAAGTTAAAGCTGGGTTCACACTATAGCGTTTGGACCGACTTTTACAGATGTTTTGAAAAATCTGAGAAATACTCAGCGCAGTTCAGCTGACATCAGTATCAGGCGACACTCGTATAAAGATCGGCGTTTGTGGATGTCATAGTTTGGGCTTGAGCTTTGGCTCAAGTCCACACCTTATGTTCAGTTATTGATTTTTCTGTGTTCATGTATGATTAGTTTATGCATTTATTGCCCTCTGTGTTTCCTTGAGTCCTCTGTCTTCCGTGCTCATCCCTTGTCTGGTTCTGGGTCTGTGTGCATATCTGTTTACCTCTTGTTCCAGCCTCATGTTTCCCATATTTATAGCCACTCCCCTTTTGTATTACTCTCTGTATTGTGCCCTGCATGTCTATTGTCGTGCCTTTTGTGTTCTCCCTGTTTGTGAGTGTGTGTGCAGCCCCGCCCATCCGGTGTTCAACTGTGGCCCTGGTAATTAGTCTCAACTGTCTCACCTTTAGCACTTGATTAGTCTCCCTGTTTCTATGAGTTTGTACTTGTGCTCTGTCTGGTGTCATTGTAGCGTTTTTGTGGTATTTCTGTCGTGTCCTCCCCATGTTTCCCTGTGAACTTGCATCAAGTAAGTTTAGTTTGTCTGCTTTCTTTTCTACCCCTGTGCAGGTGTTTATTTTGATTTAAAGTGTCCGTGACACGATGTAGGAAGTATGGATCAATATTCAGTATGAATTTGTCTTCAGTCATCCACATAGTTGGTTCTGTTGACTTAGAACGCTAAATAAGTGGAAAAATATTTCTAAGTGAATTCAAATTTAGCGTCGTGTTGCAGTAACGTGATATCCAGATAATCGCCTCGTTTCCGGATATGACTTCATGAGGTGAGTTTCATCTCGGCTGATCCGTGTGCTGTCAATGTAAGCTAGCTGTTTAGTTTCTGTATCAGCAAAGAAATGCTGAAACATTGTGTGGCGGCTGGGTGTCCTAATTGCTCCAGTGAACGTATAAGCCTGTTCTCATTCCCAAAAGATCCCGATCTTCTTAAAAAATGGGCGAAGCAAGTACAGAGAACAAGGGACAAATGGCAACCAACACCATATTCTGTACTCTGTAGCGATCATTTCACTGCAGACAGTTTTGAGGAGGCGCCTGCTATACAGGAATCTTTAGGTTTGAAAGTTCGTTACAAATGAGTTCTAAAGTTGACTGCCATACCTATGGTTTTTAAACGAAAACCCACAGCTCAAGACGATATCAACATATCAAAACAGCAGAGAAGCAACATTGTCAAAACTCGCCGAAAAAGAGTAAGTCCCTTTGTTTATGTTTTAGGGTGTGATAGAGGTGTGTGGACACATCAGATCGGCAAAACAATTGGGGTGTTTAGTTACAAGCTCAAAACAAGAAACACATTATGGATATTTTATCTGTAGTTTTGTCATTAGTATTGTTATTTCTTTAACCTGTAAACCAACATACATACATATATACACACATGGACAAAATTGTTGGTACCCCTCTGTTAATGAAAGAAAAACCCACAATGGTCACAGAAATAATTTGAATCTGACAAAAGTAGTAATAAATAAAAATGCTATGAAAATTAGCCAATGAAAATCAGTCAATGCTTTTGAATTGTGGTTCAACAGAATTATTTTAAAAAACAAACTCATGAAACAGGCCTGGACAAAAATGATGGTACCCCTAGAAAAGATTGAAAATAATGTGACCATAGGGACATGTTCAACCAAGATGTGTCCTCTAATTAACATCACAGGTGTCTACAAACTTGTAATCAGTCAGTGGCCTATTTAAAGGGTGACAAGTAGTCACTGTGCTGTTTGGTGACATGGTGTGTACCACACTAAACATGGACCAGAGGAAGCAAAGGAGAGAGTTGTCTCAGGAGATTAGAAAGAAAATTATAGACAAGCATGTTAAAGGTAAAGGCTATAAGACCATCTCCAAGCAGCTTGATGTTCCTGTGACTACAGTTGCACATATTATTCAGAAATTTAAGATTCACAGCACTGTAGCCAACCTCCCTGGACGTGGCTGCAGGAAGAAAAATGGAAGAGACGGATAATACGAATGGTAACAAAAGAGCCCAGAACAACCTCTAAACACATTCATGGTGAACTCCAAGGTCAAGGTACATCAGTGTCAGATCGCACCATCCATCGTTGTTTGAGCCAAAGTGGACTTCATGGGAGACGACCAAGGAGGACACCACTGTTGAAAACAAATCATAAAAAAGCCAGACTGGAATTTGCCAAACTGCATATTGACAAGCCACAAAGCTTCTGGGAGGATGTCCTATGGGCAGATGAGACAAAACTGGAACTTTTTGGCAAGGCACATCAGCTCTATGTTAACAGATGCAAGAATGAAGCATACCAAGAAAAGAACACTGTCCCTACTGTGAAACATGGAGGAGGTTCTGTTATGTTCTAGGGCTGCTTTGCTGCATCTGGCACAGGGTGTCTTGAATCTGTTCAGGGTACAATGAAATCTCAAGACTATCAAGGTATTCTAGAGAGAAATGTGCTGCCCGGTGTCAGACAGCTTGGTCTCAGTCGCAGGTCATGGGTCTTGCAACAGGATAATGACCCAAAACCCAGCTAAAAATACCCAAGAATGGCTAAGAGCAAAACATTGGACTATTCTAAAGTGGCCTTCTATGAGCCCTGATCTAAATCCTATTGAACATCTGTGGAAGGAGCTGAAACATGCCGTCTGGAGAAGGCACCCTTCAAACCTGAGACAACTGGAGCAGTTTGCTCATGAGGAGTGGGCCAAAATACCTGCTGAGAGGTGCAGAAGCCTCATTGACAGTTACAGAAATCGTTTGATTGCAGTGATTGCCTCAAAAGGTTGTGCAACAAAATATTAAGTTAAGGGTACCATCATTTTTGTCCAGGCCTGTTTCATGAGTTTGGTTTTTAAAATAATTCTGCTGAACCACAATTCAAAAGCATTGTCTGATTTTCATTGGTTAATTTTCATAGAATTTTTATTTATTACCACTTTTGTCAGATTCAAGTTATTTCTGTGACCATTGTGGGTTTTTCTTTCATTAACAGAGGGGTACCAACAATTTTGTCCATGGCTGTATATGAGTTTGTTTTCTGGGTGAAATATTTTGGGCTTTTGTCCCTGCTTAAGAGTGTTTAATATTGCAATTAATTATTTCATTTAGGAAGTCTCAGAGCTGCTAACAAAAAAGCCAGAAGTGATGATCATTGGTGAAGAACTTCAAGAGGAACATGAAGAAGCAGGCTGATCTTCAAGCGACATTTTTCAACCTACATATCTGCACATTATGAAGGTAAAGACCCATAAATAATGTCGTATAACATATGATTCAAGACTTTTAACAATTAGGCGATTGTTATTTTATAGTTTTGTTTACAAGCCCGCCGATGTGACCAGAATTTCCCAGCCAAGAGAAAAAAAATTAGCACATTTCATTTGATTTGATTTTTTTCTGCCAAAAGTAAAATCCTCCCCTATGAATTTTGATGCCGAGTGTTGACTTTACTCCAAATGGAACGACTGTGTGTTAAAAAACATTATATTACTTTTTGTAGTTTTCATTTTTATACAGTAAATCTCATTGCCTACCGAAACTGAATATCTGAGCTTTTTTTTTTTTTTATTATTTCCCCAACCACCTGATCGGGGACATAAAAAAATAAATTGAATCCAAAATTTCTTTAAACCAAACGATTAAATAATGATCATCTTATGTGGGGGGAAAAAAAATTACATAAATGTATGATTGTTACGCATATTTTTTTTATTTTTAATTTTTAGAATACTCAAAGCACACAAACCTGCCCCAGTGGAAGAAATGTTCGGGTGCAAGTTATAATCCCAGAAGGCACAAGAAACAAAGGTATTTTAGATATGACAGTTGCGATTCAGCAAAACTAAACAAAAACATGTAATTATTGATTAGTAGTACTAACCCTTTTCTACTATTGAATAAAAAAAAGAATTGCGGGTCTTTTGGTGAATTTTTTTTAAAACCAAATTGGGGTAAAAGAGAATAACCACTGAAATGAAGGAGACCAGCTCTCGGCCGTCTAGCCACTTCAATTTACAACATAGCAAAGGTACATGATCAAAGTTGTACATCCAGTTCTTTTAGATCTATCTGCATATTACCATTCAGTGTTTTGGAGGCGACCGATGTCCATCTCTAACTAATCACTGTCAGACCCTTCATCCTCTGAAACGTGCGAGTCATCATCGCTTTCTCAGCGATATGGTTCAAATAAATAGGGTTGCAGTCCTTTGTTAGAACCAACTCGCTCTTCTTCATCACTCGATCCTGCTTCTTCCTCAAAAACTATCGACAAATCGTTCAAATCTTCACTGAAATCGCTCACAACTTCCTCCACTTCAGTGTACTCAGCTAAGTTTACCTAAATGAACACCTAACAAAAACTAATGCTGAAATAGCACGGCAAGCACGGATGCTGAAAAGACAAAATAAGATACAGGCAACATGGACAAGAAATTGTAGAGTTTGGATCAAACTAAATGGAACACCTGAGCAAGCAAAGAGCATAATGATCAGAGATGTTACTGACTTAAATAAATACAGATGAACACTGATTAAGAAAATTAAGAGACAATGATAATCCATATCCACACACAGGGCAAGAATAGTTCTTTTGACATACCATGTCAATGTACTTTTTAAAAAAAAATAAGCAAAACAAACAAAAAACTTATGACTGACTTGAGTAGACATCAATTATCCCCAGTTGGAGGAAGTCATTTGACACAGAGTGAGGAAACTCAAACTCTGAAAATATGCCATTATGCTGAACATAAACTACAAGAGATGGAGAATGATATTGATCCTGATAACCACTTTTTCAATAATATTCATAACCATTGTGAATATTACACTGAAAAGCAATTCAAAAGTCAAGTGCAACTAGATGGTAAACTATCAATAATACACTTCAACAGCAGAAGTCTTAACAAAAACTTTCCACAGATTCAGGACTATTTAAAACAGCTAGACAGAAAATTTACAGCTATCGCAGTCTCTGAAACTTGGCTTAATGAAGAGCAGGCTCCCCTGATGGCAATAGAGGGATATCAGATGTTTCATATTAACAGATCTCAAAAAAAGGGTGGTGGTGTTGCGCTGTATATTGATGACCTGTATAGGTGTAAGCTTGTAAATGGAATGTCCTTTGCACTACCAGGGATTTTGGAATGTGTTACTGTTGAGACTGACCAAGATAAAACAAAAAATCTAATTATAAGTTGTATATATAGCACGCTGGGAACTTGCATTGAGACATTCAGAGATGAATTAGTCGAGCTGTACAATAATATTACTAGTAAGAAAATGGTAGTAATTTGTGGAGATTTCAATATTGATTTACTAAATCCATATCAACAAAATGTAATTACAGAGTTCATGAACTCTATGTACAGCATGAGTCTATATCCCACAATAACACATCCCAGTAGAATCACAGTTCACACTGCTACACTTATTGACAACCTGTTTGTTAATATTATTGGTAAGAAAATAGAAAGTGGATTATTGATAAATGATATAAGTGACCACTTGCCAACCTTTGCTCTTATCCATGGCCACACGGGGGCCAATACAGAAAAAATTTTAAAATCGTTCAGATACAAATCACAAAATGCAATCAGTTCTTTTAAAGAGGACTTGCTGAAGCAAGACTGGACAGAAGTCTATGTATCAGATGTAAATGAAGCCTATGACACATTTATAAACATTGTAACCACTCTTTATGAAAAAAAATGTCCATTAGTAAAGAAAAAGCTTAAACATAAATTTGCCGATAAGCCATGGTTAACCAAAGGATTACAAAAGGCGAGTAAAAAGAAAAATTTATTATATAAAGCTTTCCTAAAGAAAAGGACAAAAGAAGCAGAGCAGCGGTATAAAACATACAAAAATAAGTTAACATATATAATAAGATGTAGTAAGAGAGACTATTACAGTAAAGAACTGGAGAAAAACAGAGACAATATTTTTTTTTCCGGTTCCGCCGGACCGGCGGCGCCACACGAGTCGGCTGCCTGTTGCAACAGCCTTTTTTTTAATCTTCCTTCTTCTTTCTACACCTTTCACTCTGTATATATATCACGGACGCACGGATCACCCCGGGGGTCTCCCGGGTCGGCGGACGGAGCCACGGTTTGCAGCGGGAGACGTTACAGCGGGGAGGAGCTAGTGCTAGCTAGCACTTGGCCGCCGCCCGGTGCTAATGGGGAAACTCGACATACCGGGAGCTGTAGCGAAAATGACGTGGGTACCGGGCTGGAGTTTAGGCGGCGTGAAAGAAATATAAGACAGAATAATAAAGAGCGATGGCAAGAACCAAGCAGACCGCCCGTAAAATCTACTGGAGGAAGAAGCCCCCCCCCCCCCCCCCCCCAGGAGACAGCTAGCCACCAGGGCTGCTCGGAGAGGCGCTCCGGCCACCGGCAGAGTGAAGAGGCCTCGCCGTCACAGGCCCGTGGCTCTGAGAGAGATCTGTCGCTGCCAGAAATCCACGGAGCTGCTCATCCGTAAGCTGCCCGTCCAGCGCCTGGTGAGGGAGATCGCTCAGGACTTCAAGACCGTCCTGCGTTTCCTGAGCTTCGCCGTCATGGCTCTGCAGGAGACCAGCGAGGCCCACCTGGTGGTCTCTTCTTCGCTAAGGGGGTCACCATCATGCCCAAAGACTTCCAGCTGGCCCGCTGCATCCGCGGAGAGAGAGCTTAGACTTTCTGCTGCACATTCACCAGCCATAATGCTCTGCACTGTGTGTCTATATATATATACATTTATAGTAATATGGACATATGTTTACTAGATGTTGTTTTTTCTTGCCTTCTGATTGTTGCTCTGAGTGTTGCTATCCCTGTGCTGTTGCAATCCTGGAATTTCCCCATTGTGGGACTAATAAAGGCTTATCTTATCTTATCTTATCTTACAATACTTAACAGTATTCTTGGAAATAAAAGCAGAAATACAAGCTACCCAACCAATTTTTAAAAAAATAATACAACAACTCAGAGTGTGAATGCAGCTTCACCTGCAGATGAATTTAATAACTTTTTTGTTAACATTGGTCCTAATTTGGCTCGAGAAATACCCATTATGGCGCCTACAGGTGATACAATAAGCAAAAACACTGCTATAAAAGGCTCCATTTTCATAAAGAACACAGACGAGAGAGAGGTCATTGAAAATGTTAAATCGTTTAAAAGTAAAACATCTACGGACTGTGATGGTATTGACATGCTCTTAGTCAAAACTATTATTGAATGCTTAGTGAAACCACTGACATAGTATATCTGTAACCTGTCTCTCCAAACAGGTATATTTCCCAATGCAATGAAAATAGCTAAAGTAATTCCGATATACAAGACGGGTGACAGAGGGGAATTCTCAAACTATAGACCAATTTCACTGTTGCCGCAATTTTCCAAGATACTTGCAAAACTATTCTATGAGAGAACTGACAACTTCATACTGAAGAATAATTTATTGTGTGAGCAGCAATATGGGTTCAGACACAAGAGGACAACTGCATTTGCTCTAATGGAATTTTTTGAAAAAATATCAACTGCCGTTGAAAATAAAGAGTATTCAGTTGGGGTATTCCTGGATCTTAAAAAAGCATTTGATACAGTGGATCATAATTTATTATTAAAGAAGCTACAAAATTGTGGTATTAGAGGGGTAGCACTGTCCTGGTTATGTAGTTACTTAAAGAATAGATATCAGTATGTATGTGTTGGTAACAAAAACTCAGAGTTACTGAAGGTTACTTGTGGAGTCCCACAGGGTTCAGTTTTGGGGCCATTGTTATTCAATATGTATATAAATGATATATGTAAAGTTTCAAAAAAAATGGACTTAATATTGTTTGCCGATGACACTAATCTATTATGCAGTGGAAGCAATTTGGAACAACTTCTGGATACACTCGGAAAGGAATTAGGAAAGCTTAAACTGTGGTTTGATTCAAACAAATTAACGCTCAATTTAAGTAAGACAAAATTTATAGTCTTTAACAGCCATCACAACAACTTAGTATCTAAACTCAGTGTAAATGGTGTAGAGATTGAAAGGGTATCCGAAACTAAATTTCTTGGAGTAATAATTGATAATAAACTGTGTTGGAAGTCACATATTAATTATATTAAAGGTAAAATATCCAAATCAATTGCAATACTACACAGAGTGAAATATTTGCTGAATCACCCCACACTATATACCTTGTATCATTCATTAATACTCCCATACATGACATATTGTACTGAAGTATGGGGAAATACATATAAAACAAACATATATCCAGTCTTTATGCTTCAAAAGAGAGCTATTAGAATAATAAACAAAGCTGCTTACAGGGAACCAACAAACCCACTTTTTCTTAAATTAAAAGCTCTCAAGTTGAAAGATCTGGTTGACTTTAAAACTGCAGTAATAATGTTTAAAGTGAAGAATCTATCACTGCCCACAAATATCCAAAAGTTGTTCCAAATAAGGGAGAAACAATATCATTTCAGAGGAACATGTATATTTCAAAAACTTTCAGTGAGAACTACCACCAAGCAACACTGTGTTTCAGTGCAAGGAGTCAGATTATGGAACGATTTTGGACCTGAATTAAAATCATGTACAACGCTTAGACAATTTAAACAAAAACTAAAGGAAGAAATACTCCAAACATATATACAAGATGACATGTAAAATCACATAAGGATTGTCATATCCAGTCTGTGTTGTGTTGTTGCTTAGTTTTTTGTCACATTTTGTCTTAGCTTTGTTCTGAATTGTAATCGCTCTTGTTTTGTTTTTCTTTTGAATTCTTGGATGGAATATGGGTGGGCAATATAAGCTGCGGCTTCAGCCATCACCCATTTCGGATAACTTATGTTGAACTGTATAATCAGAGGAGTTATTGTCTAATTTGACCTTGTTGGATTTTCTTTCCCCCTTTGTTATATTATTCAGTTTCTTTTAACCTGTACTTTTAATCTATCCGAAATAAAGATTCATTCATTCATTCATTCATGCTTGTTTACATATTTGGCTCATCTCATGATGTCACAATATGGCGGCGCCGTTTGACCCAGTTTCAACAAACAAACATCGCAATCTTCTGCATCACAATGTAATTTACGGTAGTATATGAAACAAAATTATTGAACACAATAAAAACACAGTAATTCTTCTTTCTAATGATGTCTTGGTTGAATTATGTCACAGACTCTTTAAGTTCTCACTGTTTTTTTTTCTTTAATAAATATGATTCGTTGGAGTTTTATCCGTGTCACGGGTCCTCATTCTCACTGCAATCTGCCCAGAGGGCAGATTCATGACAGTGGAGGCTTCCTGCCATTCTAGACCTGCTTTTGGAGTGAACACATCTCCCTTGGGCATACGTTTCAGTATTTATTTTCATTTTATGTTCCTATGTAGTTATTTCTGCATACCCTTTCCCCCTGTTTATTCAGTCATTCATTCGTTCGTTCATCTAAAAAATCATAAAATAATGCTATAGACTCCAACACTAAGTCCGCAATTAAAATGTGAATGTGAATGGAATTAAAAAAAACTATTTTGTGTATCATCATATAAATAAAATGATAATATTTCAACTGTTACAACTCTCTCCTTTAAAATAACATAAAATCCCATTAAATGTCATTTACTTTTTGACACCACATCAGCACTGTTTGATTCCCCACAATGGAAGCCGAACCAATAAATCCTGGAGAAGGATTATGCACGGAGCAGAAAATTAGCAGTAAATTTCTCAATGAGGAGATTTTTTTCACGAAAAAACTTTATTTCACGGACCACGAAAATGTTTTTTCAGACAGCAAAAAAAAAAAAAAAAAAGATCTGCCTCTCAAACGGCTGTTGTTTCCAAGGCAACCAGTAATCCATACTGGCAAAAGACACATTTGCACAACAGTACAGCCTAGTGGTAGAAAAATAACACTGCAAAGACACAAAACCCCAAACCCACCCATCACCTGGAGCAAACAAACCCACAAACAACTCAAAACTAATTAAATGCCCATAATATATACACTACTCACAAAAAGTTAGGGATATTTGGCTTGTCACTGTACTATTTACAAGGTATAGGGCAGTTCTGTATTGACTAGATACACCTGCCCAGACTGTAACATGGTGACAACAGTGGTTGATGCATAGCGCTCTCCTTGATGTCTCCAACATTGTTGACGCCCCTCATTTCTACTCGACATGAATTGACTTTCATCAGAGAACAGCACTGAGGCCCACTGGTCCCTTGTCTAGTGTAAATGCTCTGTGGCTCATGCAAGACGATGATGCCTGTGCCTGGTGGTGTGGTCAGGTACCCTTGCAGGTCATCTAGCATGCAGACCACACTGATGTAAACCAGGCGTCCCCAGACCAGTATTGGTCCATGGTTCATTTGGTACCAGGCCGCAAAAAAAAAAAAAAAAAAAAAAAAAAGTGGTTAATATTAACCTCTTGCACTCCGGGATACCGCGGGTGGTCACGTCTCTGCATCCTAGTGCGCCCTCGTGCGCACTAGGATGCACATTGTGCGTCTCAGAGCGCACTGAAAAAAAAAAAAGCTGCATTTCCGTTCTTCCACTACAGACACAGCCGCAAACAGAAAGCCAAATGAGTGCTTTGATTGGTTTAGATTTGATTGACCTCTCATTCGACTAATAAGAGCCTTGAATTGGGATTCTGAAACCTTGAAGAACCAATGACTGAAAACCTAGCAAGAAGGACCCGCCTACCAACGGCTGCGAATACAGCGAGCCAATTGAAGCAGAGAAGTTCGACGATTGAAAGCGTGCGTCCCATGCGTAAAATCTGTTTTGTGTAAGCCGCTGTGTGTAACGGTAGCATTCGCCAGTCTTTTTTTCTTACTACTGTTCTTATTTGTTTTGAAAAATCGTTCGCCAAAACCGCAATCATGGAAGCGCAAAACCGCAATAATGGAATCATGGTTTGACCGGGTCGCGTGACCAGAACCACGAGTCGTAACAAGCGGACCACCGTCATATTCATCTGACAATGAGGAAGAGAAGTTCGCCAGCGACACTGCTGTTGTGGACAGGTAAGTGTTATAAGCTAAATTATTCTTTATCCCTGAAAATTGTAATCAAAATGACTTTGACTGATCGGTAAATTACAACTGTGCGTCATCGCCACATGATGGTCTGTGGCGCACGGACCGGACCGGCGCACGGACCGGACCGTGCGCCGAGAACGGTCCCCCCCCCCCCGCTACTCCTCTGTAGGGGATTGCAGATATATTGCAGATATTTTAGTACAACTGTGCGTAGTAGACTGCGGCGCATAGTCCCCGCGGTCCGTCATGTGGCAATGTACGATGTCCGTCCTCTGTAACGGGGGGGTGGGGGGGTGGGAGTTGTTATCCTCTAAATTACAGATATTTTAGTATAATTTTTATTGCACTGTAGGTTATTTTTTCTTGTAAAAAAAAAGCCACACGTTTTTTACGTGGCATGCTTCTTTGTGTGTGGGGGCTTGTTTGTTCATTCATTCATTCATGAATGAATAAACAACCCCCCCCTCACACACACAGCCTTGAGTGTCACCTTTCATTAGAGCCCAAGATGAAGCTTCTATATTGAATCATTCCAAAGTTACAGACGTTTTTCCAAACTGTGCCATTTGGCACAATTTGGCACAGTTCAAAAACGCCTGGGAACAACCTAACAAAAAAGCTGTGTAATATATTCATTTTTTGTGGTATTGTTACAAAATTTTGACCTCAGCTGGATAACACTTGATTCTCCATTTCTGTTGCATTTTCCAGCCCGGCTCTGACAGCTGTGTGTTATTTGCAAGCATTTGTACCCCAAAAAACACCCAGGCGAACTTTATTTTCTTCAAGTTCAGTATGTTTAGATGACTGTTACTCAGTGGCAGGAGCACTTAGAAAGATTATGATTATTTTGCCAAAAAATTCAAAGTGTTTTCTTTTCAATGAGACCAACCCCATGAAGATGCTGCAAAGGGTTGAAGAACAGCTTTTGATTTACTTTGGGTACGTTATTTTTAGGCGTTTTTAGGGAAATTGACCAGAGTGCAAGGGGTTAAAGCTATTTTTTTCCATTAGTCTTGCGGAGATTATATTTTGAAAAACAACTGTTTCCACCCTCGCCTCACAATCGCTCTTGACTCTGGCACGACGTTTCACGCATCAGTGACACAAGCTAACTCTTGAAAAAATGAGCCAAAAACAAAATTCTCGTTGCATGGAAACAAGCCCAGAGTTCCCACTGATTATGGTGAGTTGATATTATGCTGTAGAGTCATTGTAATTGCCTAATATAAAGTGTAATTGTTTCAGATTACATGCTTTGAACTGACAAAGGTTTTTGTTATTGGAACTCCCACACCTCTACCTGGTTCGTGGAAAATTTTCATGCATGAAACTGGTCCCTAGTACAAAAAAGGTTGGGGACCACTGATGTAAACGGTTTCGAATGGTCTGACGTGATACTTGGGTGCCTTTCAACTCCCTTAAATGCGCCTGGAGTTGAGTAGCATTCGTCATCCGGTTCTGCAGGGCACTGTTCACAATGAAGCAGTCATCAGCATGGAATGTGGCCAAAGGACGTCCCCTTCTATGCCTTTCTGTTACTCTTCCAGTCTCTCTGTATCTCTGTTGCAACCTGCTGACGACACTCTGTGACTCTCTAAGCTCAGTGGCTACTTTCCTCTGAGAACATCCTGTTTGAAGCCTTGCAATGGTGAGGTGCTGTTGATCAACAGAGGTGTCATCTTGGTGTCATGATGTTAAAATGTGAACAGCATGATGAAGAGGACTGTTTAACCCCTTGAACTCTGTAAATTCTGCGGGCGGTCACGTCTCTGCATCTTAGTGCGTCTCAGTGCGCACTGAAAAAAAAAGCTGTATTTCCGGTCTTCCAGTACAGACACAGCCTTGTTACAACCTGAGAAAAAAGCTGTGTAATATATTTATTTTTTGTGGTATTTTTACAAAATTTTGACCTGAGCTTGAAAACACTTGGTTCTACATTTCTGTTGTGTTTTCCAGCCAGTATCTGACAGCTGTATGTTATTTGCAAGCATTCGTATCTAAAAAAAACACCCAGGCGAACTTTCTTGTTACTCAGTGGCAGGAACACTTAGAGAGATTATGACTGTTTTGCCAAAAAATTCAGAGTGTTTTCTTTTAAATGAGACCCACCCCATGAAGATGCTGCAAAGGGTTGAAGAACAGCTTTTGATTTACTTTGGGCATGTTATTTTTAGGCGTTTTTAGGGAAGTTGAACAGAGTTCAACAGGTTAAATAGCAATTCTAATTGAACCAGAAAATGTATTGGTTTATTTATGGCTCAAACACCTGTTGTGAATTTTGCCATTAAGCACCTTGTTAGAGAACAGCAACTTACACAAAAAGTACTGAAACACTGAATAGTTGGACATGTGCATTCAAAAGGTTAAAGAAGGTCAAATTAAGTCCACCTGTAAAGGTTATAGTGTGGTGCACATATGTAGTTTCACGGGCTCACATGTATATGACTGTTCATATGCTCTCATGTATATTCCTGTGTGCTTACTTTGGCTTCACGTCTGAAGAGGAACAAAAGGTCTGGACCTCCTAGGGAGATGAGGAGGATGTGACTGTTGACCTTTGGATATCCAAAGAGATGGACATGAAGGATTTCCTGACCACCGAGGTTTGGGTGAAAGAGATAGGAACTGCAGGGGGGATGCATTGTGTTTGGGATTTAAAGACAATGGGATTTTGTGCTTTGATGTCAGGGGTATAAGACTGGCAGAGTTTGGGGGTTCTGCCTCTTTTCTGATTTGTATGTTGGAGAGTGTGTCGAGAATAAATTGGAACTTGAGAAATAGCTCAGCCTCATCCTTTCCACACATCTCCACACTGGTGACCTTAAGACGTATTATGGCCGGTGACGATTCTCCTGCACCGGACTCATCAGGAGCCAGCCAGGCTAATGCAGCTACCACAGTCCAGCTACCTGATTTCTGGCAGCATAGCCCGCGCTCCTGGTTTAACGCAGTCGAGGCACAGTTCCATCTTCGGAGGGTTTCGGCAGACGCCACGAAATTCTACCATGTGGTTGCAAAGCTGGACAGCCACACAGCCCAGCGAGTAGAGAGCCTGATTAACCACCCGCCAGACGACGACAAG
Source organism: Pholidichthys leucotaenia (assembly GCA_020510985.1). Taxonomy (NCBI): domain Eukaryota; kingdom Metazoa; phylum Chordata; class Actinopteri; order Cichliformes; family Pholidichthyidae; genus Pholidichthys; species Pholidichthys leucotaenia. The sequence goes on along the minus strand of CM035839.1, from coordinate 27,638,574 downwards.
TATGGCACATTGAAGGCTGCTCCCATCCGTTTTTTCACCCCCTCGCTGGGAGAGTGAGCAGAGAAGCTCCTGGCGTTGACTGAGAGAGAGGTCGACAGACCTGCAGACCTGATGGCGAAGATGCTGAGTTTGACAGACTCCGAAGATGATGGTTTTATCTTTGCCCACCTTTTCCTCAGGACACTACCATCAGCGGTGAGAGTTACCCTGGCCAGTTCACAGCTGCTGGCCCACCGAGACTACCACGAGCTGGGCCAGGAGGCGCAGCGACTCGTTGACGCCCATAGACGACACACGGCCACAACCGCAGCAGCAGAGCTGGGCGCAACATCCGGAGATGGCAGGGGGCCAGAGGCTGCAGCACCAGGCTCACCAACGACGGCAGCGGTGGAGGCCAGGAGACGTGGAGCGGACGACGTCCTTTGCTTTTACCTTCGCCGAGAGGGCACGCAAGTGCATTCCACCGTGCCAGTTCAAGCGCTCGGGAAACGCCAAGACCGGGAGTCGGTAGCAGCTGCAGCTCTCGGTGAAGAGAACAAGCTGCTCTACCTGAGGGACGCGCGATCGGGGAGGCACTTCCTCGTGGACACAGGCTCCCAGCTGAGTTTCATCACACCTTCCTACGCTGACCGGCTGGCGCCTTCCAGTGGCCCTGTGGCATCAGCAGCGAACGGCTCGGCGATTAAGACCTTCAGGAAGAAGACCCTGTCTCTCTCTTTCCACGGCCGTACATTTGAGTGGACTTTCGTCATAGCGGCAGTCAATTTCAACATGTTAGGTGCTGATTTTTTGTGCTCACATGGTTTGTTGGTCGATCTTGTTAACAGACGCCTGGTTAATGCACTCTCTTTTTCCTCTATTCCCTGTACAGCGCGAGTGACTCCGCCAACAGCACAAGCCAACGTCACAGCTGCAGGTGGTAAGTTTCACTCACTCCTCAATTAGTTTCCAGCACTCACGGTGCCAACGTTTTCGGCGACCATGGCTAAACACGGGGTGGAGCATTTTATTACTACCACTGGGCTGCCCGTTTTTGCAAAAGCTCGGCGCTTGGATTCAGCTAAACTGGCCATAGTGCGCGAGGAATTCGCCAACCTAGAAAAATTGGACATCATCAGACGTTCAAACAGCCCTTGGGCTTCACCGCTTCACATGGTCCCTAAAACTGATGGCTCATGGCGGCCGTGCGGTGATTTTCGCAGGCTGAACAATGCTACAGCACACGACCGCTACCCAATCCCACATATCCAGGATTTTTCAGTTCATTTGGCGGGGACGCGCGTTTTTTCTAAGATAGACTTGGTGCGCGGTTATCATCAGGTCCCAGTCCGCGCTGAGGACATACCCAAAACAGCGGTAATAACTCCTTTCGGGCTTTTTGAGTTTTTGCGCATGCCGTTTGGGCTTAAAGGCGCAGCGCAGACTTTCCAACGCATGATGGACGTGGTGTTGCGCGATCTTCCTTTCATGTTCGTCTACCTGGACGACATTTTAGTAGCCAGTGCGTCCGAAGTCGAACACGAAAACCGCCTCACGGCAGTTTTCCGGAGGTTGGCAGAGCACAGGCTAATAATTAACCCAGCGAAGTGTCAGTTCGGGGTGGCGCAGATTGATTTTTTGGGGCATCGCGTCTCTTCCGAGGGTGCAGTTCCTCTGCCTGACAAGGTGCGCACGGTGGCAAATTTTCCCCAGCCACAAACGGTCAAAGCGTTACAGGAGTTTTTGGGAATGGTGAGTTTTTATAACCGTTTCCTTCCCCGCGCGGCACAGCTCATGCAACCATTGTACGCTGTGCTTAAAAAACAAAAACCCGCAAATAAAATCGAATGGTCCCCCGAGTGGGAGCGCGCATTCTCTGAAGTCAAAACAGCCTTGGCAAACGCTGCATTGTTAGCACACCCAGTCCCAACGGCCCGCATAGCACTCACTACTGACGCATCAGAGGTGGCCATAGGGGCGGTTGTCGAACAGTATGTGGCTGGAGCCTGGCAGCCGCTCGTGTTTTTCAGCAGGACTTTGCGCGATAGTGAGCGGAAATACAGCGCATTCGACAGGGAGTTGTTAGCCCTCCATTTGGCTGTTCGTCACTTCCAGTTTTGGCTGGAGGGGCGCCGTTTCACCGCGTTCGTTGACCACAAGCCGCTGACTTTTGTGATGGCCAAGATTTCAGAACCTTGGTCGGGCCGGCAGCAGAGACAGCTGGCCGCAATTTCGGAGTTCACTACCGATATCCAGCATGTAGCGGGTAAACTTAACGTAGTGGCAGACTGCCTCTCGCGTGCCGTGGCTGCTCCAGCCCACGTAGAGGTAGATTTCGCAGCTGTTGCCGCGGACCAGGGTAGCGACGTGGAAGCGCGCGCGGCCCCAGTCCGCGTAGGGATAGATTATGCAGCCATGGCCGCGGAGCAAGGTGGCGACGCGGACGTGCGCGCGCTCCAGTCTGAACCAACAGGGTTAAGGCTGGAGGACAGGGTGCTGCAAGACAGTATGCCCCCCCTAATCTGCGATGTTTCCACCGGGCGACCCCGTCCGGTGGTTCCGGCCTCGTGGCGCCGCCGCGTTTTTGACTTGGTTCATTCTCTGGCGCACCTGGGGGTGCGCGCTTCTATCAAAATGGTGGGGGAGAAATTTGTATGGCCGGGCCTGCGTAAACAGGTTAGAGAGTGGGCGGCAGCCTGCAAAGCTTGCCAGCGGTCCAAAGTGCATAGACACACAAGAGCTCCTTTGGAGCCGTTTCATATTCCAGCTAAAAGGTTTGATCATGTCCACGTGGACCTCCTAGGCCCCCTACCGCCCTCGCAGGGCTGCACACATCTTCCGACAATGGTCGACCGCACCACGCGCTGGCCGGAAGTGGTTCCCCTGTCGTCAACTACAGCCGAGGAGGTGGCGCGCGCTTTTTTAATTGCTTGGGTAGCACGTTTTGGAGTTCCGTCGGATATTACGTCTGATAGAGGCCCGCAATTTGTTTCCGAACTTTGGTCAGCGATGGCCCGCAGCCTGGGGGCAACGATCCACCTCACGACCGCGTATCACCCGCAGGCTAAAGGGTTATGCGAACGTTTTCACAGGTCGCTGAAGGTGGCTCTCAGAGCGTTGCTTATGGATGCAAATTGGGTTGACAAACTGCCATGGGTTTTATTGGGGTTGCGTTCTGCACCTAAAGAGGATTTAGACGCCTCCCCAGCGGAGCTAGTGTTTGCACAGCCACTTCGGCTGCCCGGAGAATTTCTCCCTGACAACCCAGCGCCAGAGTTCTCCTCGGCTCAGCGTTTGCAGAATAGCAATGGCCCTAGTGCCCTACCCGGCCCCGTTCACCACAGTTTTCCACGTGTTTTTGTGCCTAAAGCTTTAAAAAATGCGGAGTTTGTTTTTGTCAGGCATGATGCCCACTGCACAGCTCTGCGACCGCCATACGATGGACCATTCAGGGTGCTGGAAACAGGTGATAAGCATTTTTTGCTAGATTTGGGTGGCAGAAAGGAGATGATTGGCATAGACAGACTCAAACCTGCTTTTGTGATGGCTGACGAAACTGTGCAGTTGGCGAGAGCCCCGCGATGGGGTAGACCCCCTAGGGAGCATTCCCCAGTACACCCACAGAGATTGACTAACAGTTTTAATCCCCAGACAGCAGCTCCACAGCAGGAGGGCACCGCGGAAGAGGTTAAGCCCGCCTGCAGCAGATACGGCAGACGGTTGAGACCAAGACAGCATGTGGACTGATGTGTGGTGATTTTATTATGACATGCAATCTGTGTTTGGTTGTTCCCTCTTAGACGTTTGGGGGGGTTATATGTGGTGCACATATGTAGTTTCACGGGCTCACATGTATATGACTGTTCATATGCTCTCATGTATATTCCTGTGTGCTTACTTTGGCTTCACGTCTGAAGAGGAACAAAAGGTCTGGACCTCCTAGGGAGATGAGGAGGATGTGACTGTTGACCTTTGGATATGCAAAGAGATGGACATGAAGGATTTCCTGACCACCGAGGTCTGGGTGAAAGAGATAGGAACTGCAGGGGGGATGCATTGTGTTTGGGATTTAAAGACAATGGGATTTTGTGCTTTGATGTCAGGGGTATAAGACTGGCAGAGTTTGGGGGTTCTGCATCTTTTCTGATTTGTATGTTGGAGAGTGTGTCGAGAATAAAATGGAACTTGAGAAATAACTCAGCCTCATCCTTTCCACACATCTCCACAATAGTGCATTTTAGGTGCATCCTGAAATTTCACCCGAAAGCCAAATATCCCTAATTTTTTGACTTTGTGTGTGTATATATATATATATATATATATATATATATACTGTACACACACACACACACACACACACACACACACACACACACACACACACACACATATATATATATATATATATATATATATATATATATATATATATATATATCCCATAGATTAAAAAAAAATATAAAAAAAACATGTCATACACACCTTGGTATCACCAAATACTGTACATTGTCCTCTTACATATATATTTTATTTTTTTTAATTCCCTTCTTCTCTCCATTTCTCTTTCGTCCATGCATGTCTGAAGTAAGTTTTGGTCTAAAAACATTTGCTTCCACTGGTATTTCGGTCAACGTTTGCCAATGGAGCTTAACTTAGGCTGACAGGTAAACTCTACATAACTGATCTCAACGCTGAGGATCTTTTACAAACTGAGCGCAACTTTCACCAGCATTTATTTCCAAACATCGGCAAATTTTCAGCATGCTGAAAATTTTCAAGAAATACAACTTTTGCCAGCATTTGCCAACAAACACCAACCATCATCAACTTTTATTGTCATAAACCCTCCGTGTGCTCTTCCATTTGCACACAGAGGAGAGAAGGAAAGATGAGGATTTAAACGCTGGGGTTACCACACACATTTATTGGCACAGTCCACGGAAGAAACTACACAAAATGGTGGAGCAGCTTGGGCTAAGGAAAGAGTCCAACTGTGATGCTAGGCTGTACAGGGGAAAGGATAGCAGTTGTGCTGCAAGGGGAAACGCTACCAGCGTAGCGACACAACTGCACAGAGAAACGCTACAATTACTTACAGCCAAGCGATCCGGGTCCTTTTGTGGAGCGGCGAGCGTACTCCAATTAGCCCTCCGTTGACGTGATGGTTAGACGCCGGCGCACAGCCATCTAACGCATACAATGAACCAGCGACGTTTGTCCAGCAATGAGCTGCTTATGAACAAACGCCACTGATGTAGCGAATAAGGAACACCTGGACAAGACGCAGGGAAGATGATTACCGGGGTAGGAAACAGCTGGTGGAGTCAAGGGAGAGCAAGGGGGTGTGGCTGCACCGACAGACTGTCAGTAGCGTGGGAGAAAGTAGGTCACAATGCTGACTGTTAGAAAAATACCAGATTCTTTGATTGAAAGATCCAAGAACAAGCCGGAGATTTCTTCAATTTAAAGATGTAACATTTATTTGGAGGTCACATGTAAAGCAAGCAGCGCTGGGTGCAGCGTGACGCAGCTCCCTCTGGAGCATCGCCACACTGACCCCGACTTCCGGGTGCGGCTTACATTAATCTTCTTGGGTTGGCGGGTTGGACCAACCCCCGTACAATAGGATGGGCTTGTATGTGACTGTCTGATTGGCCAATTTAACTCTGACGTGAACAGGCCATCTGTTGTTTTTCTAGAATGTGTTTCTAGTGTTTCTAGAATGTGCAGTCAACAGTGTACTTGAATGTTGGATCCGGGTGTGTATCTAATGTGATAGCCTGATTATAAAAAGAGAGAAAGAGAGAGAGAGAGAGCTCTATAGCTCTGCCTAATTCCAGTTTAGCACAACATATTTGTTCATAAGAATGCAAACAGAATATGTATGGAATATGTGTAGAACATAAAGAGAGATTACCTACAGAATTATTATTTTGTCACTCTTACGTTCCATTAACCCTGTCATGACTAACAGCTGCCGGTCAGGCAGTGGCTACAGATGTGGAAGTATTGTACAAATACACCAAAAATGCACATAACCAGTAAACCAGAACCCCCAAAGAGATTGAGATTGAGCCGGAGAAAGCCAAGTCGGCTCGGCTCGTGACATTTATCAGCTTTTGCCAGCAGAGCCAGATGTTTGCCAAACCATCAGTAAAAGTTGGTCCAAACGTTGTAGTGGGAATCCACCCAAAAAAGCAGGTCCAGAATGGCAGGAACCCTCCACAAACGCTGATCTTTATATGAGCGTCACCTGACGCTGATGTCAGCTGAACTGCGCTGAGTACTCCTTTGCTTAAGTTAACCTAAGTTGGCAACAGCTAAACATACACTAGCCTAAGTTGGCAAAAGTTTGCCAATGTTGAATGCAATGCTGGCAAATGCTAGCAAAAGTTTGTAAAAGTTTGTTAAAGTTGGTGTGCACTGGATTTGAAAAAAACCTGCTCACGAACGTAATTTCACCAACATTTGGACTACTTTCACTGATTTTTCAAAACGTCAGTAAAAGTTGGTCCAAATGCTATAGTGTGAACCCAGCTTAAGCAACCTATGTATATGAAACATGACTAGCCTAGCGGCTAGCCATGTCTTATCTAATGTTCACATATCTATGGCCGAATCCAAAGGAACAGCAGGGCTGCTACAGTTTGGCACCAGCGCCGTCACAGGAGCTGCCAGAACGATGTTGAGCACAACAGAGAACTGCCTTAGGGGCTCCGACTCCGGATTTTTCCTCAGGGTTGACTCCCGAAGCCTTTCCCGCGACCGGGTGTGCCGCAAGGCAGCGGAGGTTTGAAATCAGGGTTTACCTTCCCCTAGATGGGCTACCTTCCCAGGTTGACGAGCCACCATCTACCCGAAGCATCTGATTTTAAGGCGCCAGAGATCCGCCCTCGCCTCTTCTCCTATTAGTAAAAGCAGTTCCGCCGGGCTTAGAGACTAAACCACACGGGCAGGCTAGGAGTTGGACTTAGTTGTCAGAGGCTTTTCGAGACGCACGCCATAAGGAGCATTTTATGAGCACTGGGAGCTTAACCCCAGTGCCACTCCTGGCTATGACAACCTTGGAACCAGCTAGATGTACTAAACAGCATAACTGTCTATTTAGTTACCCTACATGGTATGACTATGTACCCATACAAATTGTCACCCTCCATCCACATTTATTTTATCAGTTTTCAAATTAGTTGTAACTTAATTTATGCTGAGCAGATATTCAGTTACCTTACCTTTTATTAAAACATTACTTGTGTCATATCTCACAGTAAACTCACTCCTACCAACAGTTCCACAGCAAAAAGCAACTGTATGCTGGTGGTTAAATATTGAGTGGCCTCAAAGCTTTTGGCTGTTTTCTAGCTCCACTTTATTCAGCCTAAAAGAGGTGGATTGTGTCCATGATTTAGCGTGACAGGTGTTATGCTTAGTGTATGGCAGGAATACACTTCAGCTGCATTTAAATATATCTGGCTAATGCTCCATAAAATAGTTTGGCCCTTTGCATCTTTCAAAACCCCACTCTAAACCATTTTCCCCAAACTTCTTTTTAATCGTCCATGCTAAAATGTTAATTGCACACGCCTCTCCCAAACATACACTTTTCTTATTGTCAAGGGCTTTTTGTTAGAGAAATATGTTACTAATGGCTTATGAATTAATAAGAAGCCAAACTGAATTAGACTTTCATGCAAGGTGATTTTTAAAGAGCCTGAAAGCCCCGACGTTTTATTCAGATTTCAGGATTTTCTGGCCGAGTGGGTCGCTCTTTGAGACAGCCTATAATGCATCCCTTTGTCATCATCTCTCAGCAGTGATTTTAGGCTGTGGGATGCTCCTCGGTGTAATTTACTTACCCAAGCAGAGCCATTAATTTTCTATTATTGCGAAAAGATGATTCGTGTTTTGGAGGCTGTCTCGATTATTTATTTAGACACACAGCAGGGAAACACAAGGCAGCGGCTAATGGAATATAAAGTCACAGGCCTCATTCCCATTCTGACATTTAACTACAGAAGCGGCACATGTGTTAATGTGTCCTCCCCAAGCACCTTAATTCGACTTGAAATTCCTAATGGATCCCTGCTATCTGTGCTGGGCCTTTGAGACAGCGAGGTGGGGGGGGGGGCCAACTTAACACATAAATTCACTTGTCTGAGGCTTGGCTGTGCATCTAGTGACTTAAATGCTCCACTGCTTGTATGTCTAAAGGGAAACGACAGCAGACAGTAGCATTTTCACTTGCACCTCGTTGCCTCCCGTCTTCTTTTCTCTCGGTGCGACGTGATCTTTGCTTTATTGAATCACAGCAGTTCCTATATATCCAAGGGAGCTTTTTTTGTATGGTGACATCTCCTAACCAAATGGAAAAACTTGTAATAAAATATTAAACTAGCACATTATTATAAAGGAAACACTTCATAAATAAAAAAGAAGCAAAAACAATTTTAGTTATTGCATTTGGTGTATTTGCACAGTGTGATTTTCTATGAATATTGCTTTTGTTCTTTGAGTATAATATTTAGTTGTGACTAAGGCTGAAACGATTACTCAGATAAACCAAGTAACTCGATTACAAAAGATTGATTCAAATTCCATGAATCAAGGTGAGGTACTTCTGGTCTACATGATCTTTTTCCAGTCACGTGATGTAAACAAGATGCAAGCTTGTTTGTGTCATAAACTCCCCCGTGCGCCCTTCATTGCGCACGGTGGAGAGAAGGAAGAATGAGGATTTAAACGCTAGGGTTACTACACACACATTTATTGACACAAGTCTTAGGACAAACCATACAGATGGCTAAGCAGCTCGGGCTAACAAGAGTTCACTCAACATGCTAGGCTGTCCAGGGAGAAAGCGAAGCAGCTGTGCCGCACCCGGAAACGCTATCAGCGTGGCGGCACAACTGAACAGAGAAACACTACAGTACTCACAGCCTAGCAATCCTGATCCTCCAGTTGAGCGGCGAGCAAGGTCCTTCGAAGACTGACAGTTACACAGTGGAAAGACGACCGTGTGAACTCGTACAATGATCCAGCGGTGTTTGGCCAGCTAAAGGCTGCTTTTATACAAACACCGCTGGCCTCACAAATAGGCAGCACCTTGGCGAGGCGCGGGGAGGATAATTACCGGGATAAGGAACAGCTGGTGGAAAGGCCAGAGAGAGCGAGGGGGCATGGTCGGACCGACAGACTGTCAGCAGCGTGGGAGAAAGTAGATTGCTGATGCTGGCTAACAGCTGCCGGTCAGGCAGTGGCTAAGCTTACAGAAATACCCAAAGCGCACATACACAATAGAACCAGCCCCCACAGAAAGATCAGGACTGAGCCGGGGAAAGCCAAGCCGGCTCGGCCCATAACAGTTTGATGGCACAATATCATGGATTCAGTGCAGCAGGGACAAAAGCGACAACACAGCAGGAAAAAAGAATATAGATATTGTTGTGGATTTTCTTTATATTGATAAATTTCCTTTGTTGATCTGGTTAATAAATAAAATTTAGAGTCAAAGATGCCTATTTACATCTTGGCCAAGAAGGGAAACTGTTGTATCCCACACACAGGCAAGTACCATGAGAAAATTCAAAGTCTCAGAACATAGCAGAGAGTTTTAATACAGTAGACCAAACAGATAAGCATTGTTTTGAGAACACCGAGTTATCAGGGTTCAGGGCTGGGGCTGGATCCCCGCTGTCTCATGGGTAGGGTACTGGTTGTAATGTCATTTAGGATTATAGGAGACAGAATGAACAGACAATATAAAAAAAAAAATCCATAACAATATACAATTCTGGAAAAAAGATAAGAGACAAAAGATACCACTGTAAAATTACTTTTTTCAAAGTTAAAAGTTTTACAGTTAAAGCTGAAAATGCAAACGGAAATAAAAGCTACTCAGTGTTTTATCATATTAGCATTAAAATTACTGATAAAAATTATATCATGACCTAATTTTGAAAACTTTCTCCATCAAAATGATGGGCAAAGAAATTCCTGATGGTAATTAACAAAAAGCCAAGAAGAAAAGGAACTGTAACGAGGCTTAAGCGCCAAGTTATGCACCCATGTTGACACGACACAGCTGTGACGGCATCGACACAGCAGCAACGTGCATTCCTATTGCATCACCTGACGTGCACCTCTACAGAGAAGGAGGTCCACGTTGACGATGCAGGTCGTAAGAGCTGTGATTGGTCCGCTTTGTCTCCTTCTTCACATTTTCTGGTTCTCGCCACTGCTTCGCTCTGCCTGTTCACAGCGGCACAACTTCCAAGGTGAGTTGGTTAAACAGCGGTCCAAATTCAAAAGAATATTGAGCTAGTAAGCACATACAGAACATTTTGTAATGACACAGATTGTCAAAACAGCAGCAGCGGTGGTCGCACGCACGTTTTCTCCGACTTCTCTTTTTCTCTGTGCAACGATCGTATAAAAAGTTGCTTTTTCTTGACGTTTTTTAGCTCCAACTCCATCACAATCTGCTCTTGTCCATCGCTATTTCATAAACCAAAACATACAATGAACACAAATCACTACACACATTGGCTGAAACCCATTTTGGTAACGAAACAAAGCATTTCACCCAACACACACACACAAAAAAAATTCAGATTACTGCATCTGGGTTGAACACTGTAATGGCGTCAAAGTGATGTGGGTGCATAAATCCAGCTTTAGCTTGCACTTGAATTCATTGTGGGTGTGGAGGGGCAGAGGAAGACCTGTGTGTGTAGGTGGGATGGTAATCATCTGCCTCCCCCAAATTTGGAATAAAAAAAGTTTAAGAACCACTAGTATAAGTAAACAAAACCACATAGTATTCTCTGAACTTCTGTTGCTGGCATGGAATTGAAACAGTGTCAGTGCTTCAGTCACGTTCTTCAGAGGCTTCAGTTGGACACCAAATGTCACTGTTGTTAGAATGAAGCCTCAAAGCTTCGAATCTTTTCCATTGAAAAAAATTGAAAAGCTTTGAATCTTTTCCTTTTCAGTCCTAATGGACTGAAAGGTCAACTGGATTTTGTTACTGTGGTACCTAAATAGGTAAGGGTTTTTTTGCAACATGTATTAATAATTTTCAATAAAGTATCATGATACTGTGTCTCTGAATTGATGCAGTATCATCACCACAAAGTATTGCAATACTACAATGCATTAATTTTTTTTGAGCATGCACCAAACTTGTGTAGTGATTTTGTGGTGATTAACGATCGTGGTGACATCATATTGTGGTCCTGGGCGGACCGTCTTGAAGTTGCGGGGTGTGGTTTGTCATCAAGTATTTCAAGCAGGACCACAGTGGTGGCCTAGTGGTAGAGCATTCGCCCCACAGCTGGGAGGTTGTGGGTTCACGCCCCAGCCGGGTTATACCAAGGACCATATAAAACTGGTACTTTCCACCTCTATCTTGATGCTCAGCATAACAGGACGGGGAAAGGAAAGTTAATGCACCGAGCTACCAGAGGACTGACCTTCCACTGTAGCTTTCACTACTCACAGTAGCTGTGTGACCTAGGATCAGTGAAACAGAAACAGGCACTGCCCCTATATACCACATGGTGTCCCACATGCTGTGGAAGGGAATTAAGTTAACTAATTTCAAGTAGGACCGACCACGCTGATGAACATGGCACTAGCATTGTTCAGGTTCAGGTTCAGGTTACTTTATTTGTACCCGTAGGTAGATTTGTTTTGCAGTCTGGTGACATCCATATTTACAAGCCACAATTACATTCAACATAGACACAAACACAGGCACACATGAAGCTGACTATAAACATGATAAAAATACTCAAGGCTCCATTAATCAGGGTATAAAGACAAAGAGATGAGAGAAAAACCAGAGATAAGAGAGAAGGGTCATATTAAAAAGTTAAAAACTAGTCAAAGAGGTTAAAAACTCAAAGGTCTAAAACCCAATAAAATATTTAGAACCCAAATAACATCCTACAAAAATAAGTAAATATAAAATGGAGTTAATAAATAGGTACCTAAATTATGTGCAATATATTGTTACAGCTTGTTCAACTCTTTGACAGCAGCAGGAACAAAGCTGTTTTTGTAGCGCTGGGTTTTACTTTTTGGGACAGCAAACCTCCGTCTGGAGGGAAGAAGCTGAAAGTGGCAGTGCAAAGGGTGGGAGTCATCATTTAAAATGGAGGTGGCCATCCTCTGTACTTGTCTGGTGTACAGGGATGTCAGGCTCAGCTGTGACTCACCAAGCAAACGACTGGACCATCTAACTACCTGATCCAAGGAGTTCCTCTGTTTCAGTTTTATCTGACCAAACCATGACACTAAAGAAAAGGATAAAACAGATTCAATAAAAGCCCGATAAAACATTGTCATTATGGTTCGGTCAATTTGGAAGCGTGCAAGTTTTCTCAAGCAATGCAAATGTTGCTGACCCTTTTTGCACACCCTTTCACAGTTCTCTTCAAAGTTTAAATTACTATCAATAATCGTCCCAAGATATTTGTAGGATTGTACACATTCGGTGGTCTGGCCTTTTAGTACGGTGACTTTGTGCCTGGGAGTTTTCCTCCTAAAGTCAATAATCATGTCTTTAGTTTTTGTCGTATTCAGCTGCAGGTAGGAATCCTCACACCAGTGAACAAAATCATCAACTACTGGGCCGTGGCCACTCTCACCATCCTGGAGGAGACTGACAATAACTGAGTCATCAGCATACTTTATAATGTGTCTGTTGTCATGTCTGCTCCGACACATGTTTGTGTACAGGATGAAGAGTAGTGGTGACAACACACACCCCTGAGGAGAGCCAGTAGAAGAGCACTTTAGGTCAGACAATGTACCATTGACCCTTACTCTCTGCGTCCTGTTGGTTAAGAAATCCAGAATCCAACCCACCAGATTATTGCTCAAATCAAATTGTTGCAGGAGCCTTTCAACTAAAATATGAGGTTGGATTGTATTAAAGGCGGAGGAAAAGTCCACAAATAAAAGCCTGGCGTGTGTCCCATTAAAATCCAGATGTTTAAAAAGCATGTTAAACAGAGTGACAGTGGCATCCTCCACTCCTCTGTGAGGCCTATAGGCAAACTGCAAAGGATCCAATGCATGCTCAGTCTGCTTTAGGACCTCACATCTGACCAGTTTTTCAAAAATTTTCATTAAAATTGAAGTCAAAGCAACTGGTCTAAAGTCGTTTACCATTTTAGGACAGCTGGATTTTGGAACGGGAACAACCACAGCTTCTTTCCAGATCTTAGGCACATGTTGTGTCTGTAAGGACTTATTGAAAATGTAATGAAATACAGGACTCAGCTCATGTGCACAGGACTTGACCAAGCGCCCACATATATTATCATGGCCCTGACTTTTGTTCACTTTTACAGCGCAGAACTCCCTTTTAACATCCTGCACCTCAATATTAAAGTGCTGATTGTCTTTGAGTTTCTGTTTCAAATCTTGGGTTTCAGTGCTAAAATCAAAGGAGTCAAAACGACCATAAAAACAATTAAGAGCATTAGCCAGCTCTGTGTCTGAATTAAAACCATCTAAAAACACACGATTACTGCGTTGTGTGCTCTGAAGACCTGCAATAGTTTTCATACTGGCCCAGGCTGAACCAAGTTTCTTTGTTGCCATCTTGCTTTCCAACTCTGATTTATAATTCTGTTCTGCTCTTAAAATTTCGGACTTCATCTCTTTTGTGGCAACCTGTAGCTCAGAAACAGACCCCTGTTTAAAGGCAAGTGCTTTCCTCTGTAAGCAGGATTTAACTGATTTTGTAACCCATGGCTTGTTGTTGGGATATATTTTGACACGTTTACGTGGAACGATCGTATTTTTACAGAAAGCCATGTATGAGCATGTGACGTCCACCAAAGAGTCCAAATCATCCCCGCAGGACAGTGTGAACATCTCCCAGTCTGTACAGTTAAAGCATTCCTGGAGGCTGTGCACTGAATCCTCTGGCCACACATCTGTGCACACATTGTGCAAGCGTAGCACCATTTTCTAGTCTGTTGCTGCGTCCTGACACAGTCTGCCGTGCGTCGTGCCCGGGAGTGTCTATAGCCTGATGTGACCGTGGGTGTGAAGGCCTGATCAGAGTCCCTGCAAGGGGAAAACGTATATAATCTGCAGTTCACATGCTTGTACTGTTGGTGGCAGCAAAAATCCACCAAACTGGTTTGAACAGCTGCAATCCAAACACAAAAGAAGAGCACGGTGGTGGATGTTTTAAATGGTGGAAGCGATGGAGGTACGTGAATATGATGACAATCAAGACGGACAGGAGCATTTGTTGTTAGTGGCAGAGGAAGAAAACAGGCAAAAAGATGAACATATGTTTTGCAGTTTTGGTGGATTGCTCAGTACTTCCCCCTGGCAGGAGTTTCCTGGGGCATGTGCAGTTCACTGTGACCGCTTGTGTTCTTGTACGTGCATTCAGTTTTTTGGGGCCGCATACACTTGGTCAACGCTCATCCTCTGCATGGGGTTTGCGTGCAAATATGTCCACTGCGCTCACTCATGTACCACTATGTTTTGCCACCATGACTTGGGCTTAAGTGGTAAGATCACTGAGGAAACATGCCGCTGACATGTAGAGGACAGTGGGGCTGCAGGAGAGCATCTCGGGGACGTGGAAAATAGCAGAAAATAACGTCTTGGTTGCCTTCACACTGAAGATGGTTTTCCAGTTTTTCCACAATCCACCCATGTTTAATAGGTCTTGGAGGTCAAGGAGAGTCTTCATCCAGTGTGACGGGGGCCTGAATCACATCATGTTGTTTCTTATTAGTCCTCAGTGGAGCTTTGTCAGATTTGAAACCAGGATGTGGAACCATTGGCGTGGTGTTGTAGACCTTGTCAAACACCAGAGTCTCCCAAGATAAGTGGTCAAGAGACCTACATACTCAGTTCTCTTAGTGTCTCCTTGGTCTTGACCCCTTGAAGTTTTGGTCCTTCTATACTCTGGTCTTGGTCTGGTCTCGATTACACCACTACCCTCATGACACTGAACACAACCTGCAGCAGAAACGAAAGAAAAAAAAAAAAGTAACCTGATGTGCTGGACAATCCCATCAGTAAACTACTTCCCACAATGCAACTGTAATCTCTTCATAAATGACGACCCGTGAGGAGGTGGAAGTGATATTTCTTCCAGAGTCCCGAGGGCTGAAAAGTTGTAGAAAATGCTGTCACACTTAAACGAAGCTCTGCTGAGTGGTCAGAAATGTTTGCCCGATGCGCTAGCTGTGAATCAGAGCCTTCACGCTGAGTCGTTATTACAATTAATGACAGCGTCTCGTCTGAATGACTAACATGTGATGAAGTGGTACGACTCCTGCCTTTTTGGCTCTTCTCCAGCACTCTGGAACGCTCATGTCATACTACAAAGGACATCTAGTGGCGACTGTGAGCCCCGCTGACTCCCTCCAAATGTGTCCCCGTTACAGAGGCGAGGAGCTGCAGGGAGTAATATCCAGTAGGCCATTTGCTATTTTTTAAACAAGGGGGATGGGGGGTATTCACCAATTTAGCGTGAGGTATAAATGTAAATTAGGTACAAATTTAAAAGAATAAAGGTGTAATGCTGTGATAAAAGATGCTAATTTAAAAATTTTTAAAAGTCAAAAATTACAATTTCATTGCACAGAATAAAAATTTGACCAGCATCCAGATGAGCATTGAAATTTTGGGGGAAAAATTGGGAATTTAAAAGAAAAAAGTTGCAACTTTATGAGAACAAAGATGAAAATTTACAGGAACAAAAGTCACAAATTTATGGGAAAAAAGTCACAAATTTTTGAGGAAAAGTTGCAATTGAGAAACAAGTTGAGAATTTACAGGGAAAAAGTGCAGTTTTACAAGAAAAAAGAGCAAATTTGCAAAAAAAAAATTGCAGATCTTTTTAGAGGAAAACTGCAAATGTATGAACAAAATGCAAGTTTTGAGAAAAAAGTCACAGATTTATGAGAAAAAACTTGCAAAATTATGAAAAAAATGTTGAAAATTTACAGAGAAACTGCAAATTTACAAGAAAAAAAATTGCAAGTTTACAAGAAAAAAGCAAATTTATGAGAATTTTTTTTTTTAAATTTTGAGTAAAAGCTGTAAATCTGAGAAAAAGTTGAAAATGTACGGGGGTGGGGGGGTGAAGCTGCAAATTAATATGAACGAAATGTTGCAGATTTTTGAGAATAAAAGCCACAGATTTATGAAATAAAAGTTGCAAATCTACAAGAAAAAAATATCAAAAAAGCTGAAAAATTACAGGCAAAAACTGCAAATTTGTAAGAAAAAAAAGTTAATTTATGAGAAAAAAGTTGCAAATATCTGAGAAAAAAGTTTAAAGTTTAAAGAGAAAAGGTGCAAATTTACAAGAAAAAAGGCAATTTTTTAGAAAAAGCTGCAAATTTAAAAAAAAATGATTCAGATTTTTTTTTTTTAAAGTCAGATTTATGAGAAAAAACTTGCAAAGTTATGAGAAATTTACAAGAAAAAATGCATATCTATGAGAAAGAAGTCAAACGTTTGAGGAAAAGTTGTAAATCCATGAGATAAAGGTTGAAAATGATCAGGGGGAAATGGCAGATTTACAAGAAAAAATACAAATTCATGAAAAAACCTCCAAAATTATGAGAAAAAGGTTGAAAATTTACATAGAAAAGCTGCAAATTTGGAAAAAAAATTGTAAATTTCTGAGAAAGAAGTTGAACATTTACAAGGAAAAAGTGCAATTTTACAAGAAAAAAACAAACTTACAAGAAAAAATTAACAAATAATCTGAGAAAAAAATGACATATTTGAGGGAAAAAATAGCAAATCTACAAGAAAAACTTCCAGAAGTTCCAAAATTATGAGGAAAAAGATGAAAATTTACAAAGAAAACAGCAAATTTGCAAGAAAAAATTACAAATTTCTGAGAAAAAAAGTTGAAAATTTCCAGCGCACGAGTGCAATTTTCAAGCAAAAAAGCAAATTTACAAGAAAAAAAATTAACAAATTTTCTGAGAAAAAAAGTCACAAATTTTTGAGGAAAAAAGTTGCAAATCTACAAGAAAAAAAAGTAGAAAATGTATGAGGTTCATGAGGTGATGCGTTGGGGTCATTTTGCAAACACGGGGGAGCCTCCCCCCGCCCCCCCCCAGATCACCTACTGGCTGTAAGCCCCGCCCACTCCCTCCAGACGCGTCCCCGTCACAGGAGTCATGTCTGATCCTGGAACAACGTGTTCTTCAAGGATGAAGACAGCCGTTAATTAAACAGTGTCTTTTAGGATAAAGCCAATAGAAACTGATCTCACAAAAGATGTGATGGGACAGGGAGCTGACTGACACCGTCGTAATCTCGGTATGAACACGTCGCGGGCCGCCAGATAATTAAGGAGACGAAGCAGTGAGGACATGGCTATTAGCAGGTTAATTAGGCAGTAATGAAAAAGCTACCTCAGGTTACGGTGGGCTTTAGCGCAATATGATTCCTCGCCGCACGATATAAGGTGGGTGTTAGATTTAATCCCTGCACATTAATAGGGAACGGCACAGCTCCCAGTAAATTACTGCCGAGAGACTTCACCTGCTCGGCACTGTCACAAATGGAGAATTCAGAATAGATTCTGTTTGGTGGCTGTCCACTCCGATTAGTTTGATGAAGCTTACCGGAGCTTTTAGAGGGGATATTTGCGAATTTAGCAGGTGGCGCATATCATTCACGGATCGCCTTATTAGAGAGATTGAAGTGTTTCATTTAATGAGTAATTCATTTCCTGCTACTTTTTGACCCACTTTGACAGAAGTAGGAGCAAAAAAAAAAAAAAAAGCACTTAAAGGTGGTTTCATAACTTAAATGTAGAAGCACGGTTCTGGTAGACACCACCTTTGTTTTACCTCATGTGTTTAACTGCAGAA
The DNA here is from genome assembly GCA_020510985.1 of Pholidichthys leucotaenia. Classification (NCBI taxonomy): domain Eukaryota; kingdom Metazoa; phylum Chordata; class Actinopteri; order Cichliformes; family Pholidichthyidae; genus Pholidichthys; species Pholidichthys leucotaenia. The sequence goes on along the minus strand of CM035839.1, from coordinate 27,620,716 downwards.
CCTGGAATATGTCATATCAGTGGTCAGCATGCGATGTACAGAAAATGTGGTGCAAATTTATGATAAAAGCTGTAAATTTAGCATTGAAAGAAAAAAAAATTTGGGAGATAAAAGCCAACTCTATGAACAACTTGGGCCAAAAATATCAGAAAAAAGTGTCAATTTTACAAGAAAATATTGAAATTAAAGGGAAATGTAGCAAATTTACAAGAAAGTTGTGAAAATATGAGATTAGTTGCATATTTAAGAGCAAAGAACGTATTGTGGCAACCTGGGGAGTGCATAATGGTTTACCACCTTAGACAGGAACAAAGGACGCGAAGTTAACCTTTTGTGTGTGAGAAGTTTCTAGATGCCCTAGTAAGATAACAGGGAGGTGTCAAGGATGAATGGACTGACTGCAGTCGGACGGGGAGATTATCTTTTGTGTGTGAGAAGAGTCTAGAAGGAGATTATCTTTTGTGTGTGAGAAGAGTCTAGAAGGATGTCATGTTATTTAAGGGAAGAGTTCCTACTTGTATGCCATTCTGTCTATGCTCCTTGTGTGAGTCGTGTAATAAACCGCCTGAACCAAATCCGCCTCATTATTTACACGCTCCACACTGGTGACCCAAGACGAATCATGGAATACGACGGAAGATCCCCGGAGCCAACCTCGACTGGAACCCCCAGCTTCGCGTGCGCTGTAGCGATCAAACTACCTGATTTTTGGCAGCACAACCCGCGCTCCTGGTTCTACCTAACCGAGGCGCAGTTCCCCCTCCGAGGGATATCGGCGGATGATACGAAATTCCACTATGTGGTCGCAGCGCTCAATGCCAGCACGGCTCAGCACATTGAGAGCCTGCTCGATCAGCCACCAGCCGATGGCAAATATGATGCGCTGAAGGCTGCCCTCATCCAGCTCTACATGCTCTTGAATGGTGAGAGAGCAGAGAAGCTTCTGACGCGGACCGGGTTGGGAGACGGTTTGGCCGTGGACATGATGGAGAAGATGCTGAGGTTAAAGGGCACGGATGACGACCACTTCATCTTCACCCACATCTTCCTCAGGAACCTACAGACAGCAGTGAGAGCGGCCCTGGCCAATTCGTCGTTGCTGGCCAAACGGGACTATCGTGCGCTAGCCCGGGAGGCAGACCGGATCATCGTCGCCACCAAGGCTTTCGTGACCATTGCGGCAGTGACGGAGCCCGGCACATCGACACGAGGAGGCGAGGAGCCACCGACGGCAGCAGCAGAACCACCGACGGTAGCAGCAGCGGGGGCCAAGGAACGTGGAGGTGACACGCTTTGCTTCTACCACCGCCGCTTTGCAGAGAGGGCACGCAAATGTATACCACCGTGCCAGTTCAAGCGCTCGGGGAAACGCCAAGACCGGGGGTCGGTAGCAGCCGCGACCCTCGGGGAGGAGAACAAGCTGCTCTATTTGACGGACGCACGCTTGGGGAGGCATTTCCTCGTGGACACCGGCGCACAGAAGAGTTTCATCCGGCCGACCTACGCTGACCGGCTGGCAGGACCCAGCGGCCCCGAGATGGCAGCAGCAAATGGCTCAGAGATTAAGACCTTTGGTGTGAGGACTCTACTCTTGTCTCTACACGGTCATACATTTGAATGGACTTTTGTTGTAGCAGCATTGAATTACCATATACTGGGGGCTGATTTTCTATGTGCACATGGGTTGTTGGTAGATATCGCTAACAGGCGCCTGGTTAATGCACTGTCTTTCGACTCTCTCCCCTGTATAGCTCGAGTGACCCGGCCAGCAGCACAAGCCAACGTCACAGCAGCATGCGGTAAGTTCCACACACTGTTCGCTCAGTTCCCAGCACTCACAGTCCCGACGTTTTCAGCAGCTATCGCTAAACATGGGGTGGAGCATTTTATCACCACCACCGGGGCGCCCGTTTTTGCAAGACCTCGGCGCTTGGACGCAGCTAAACTGGCCATAGCGCGCGAGGAGTTCGCTAACCTAGAGAGGTTAGGCATCATCAGGCGCTCAGACAGCCCATGGGCTTCCCCGCTACACATGGTCCCTAAAGCTGAAGGTTCGTGGCGACCTTGCGGCGATTTCCGCAGGTTAAACAACGCTACAGCGCATGACCGCTACCCAGTTCCCCACATTCAGGATTTCTCCATTCACCTCGCAGGAGCGCGCATTCTTTCTAAGATAGATTTGGTCTGTGGTTACCACCAAGTCCCAGTGTGCACTGAGGACATACCCAAAACGGCGGTAATAACTCCGTTTGGTTTATTTGAGTTCTTGCGCATGCCGTTTGGGCTTAAAGGGGCAGCACAGACGTTCCAACGCATGATGGATGCAGTGCTGTGCGATCTCCCTTTCGTGTTCGTCTACCTGGACGATATCTTGGTAGCCAGCGCGTCCGAAGACGAACACGAAACCCACCTCACGACGGTTTTCCGAAGGTTGGAAGAGCACGGTTTAATAATCAACCCAGCGAAATGTCAGTTCGGGGTGACGGGGATTGATTTTTTAGGGCACCGCGTCTCTCCCGAAGGAGCGGTTCCGCTGCCTGACAAAGTGCGCGCAGTGACAGATTTTCCCCAACCGCAAACGGTCAGGGCGCTACAAGAATTTTTGGGAATGGTGAACTTTTATAACCGTTTCCTTCCCCGCGCAGCGCAGCTCATGCAGCCATTGTACGCTGCGCTCAAAAAACAGAAACCCGTGAATAGGGTCGAATTGACCCCGGAACGAGAGCAGGCGTTCTCGGAAGTTAAAGCAGCCCTGACAAACGCCGCATTGTTGGCACATCCAGACCCAACGGCCCTCATAGCCCTCACCACTGACGCCTCAGATGTGGCCATAGGGGCTGTCGTGGAGCAGCGCGTCGCCGGGGCTTGGCAGCCGCTTGCCTTTTTCAGCAGAACCTTGCGTGACAATGAACGTAAATACAGCGCGTTCGACAGAGAATTGCTGGCTCTCCACCTGGCCATTCGCCATTTTCAGTTCTGGCTGGAAGGGCGCAATTTTACTGCGTTCGTTGACCATAAGCCACTAACATTCGCGATGGCCAAAGTTTCAGAATCTTGGTCAGGCTGGCCGCGATCTCAGAGTTTACTACCGATATTCAGCATGTGTCGGGCAAACTGAATGTAGTGGCAGACTGCCTCTCACGCGCCGTTGTGGCCCCGGTCTGTGTAGGGATGGATTACGCAGCCATGGCCGCGGAGCAGGCTAGTGACGCGGACGTGCGCGCGCTCCAGTCTGGACCAACAGGGTTAAGGCTGGAGAGTAGGATGCTGCTTAACGGCATTCCCCCCTTAATCTGCGACGTCTCCACGGGTCGCCCACAGCCTGTGGTTCTGGCCGCGTGGCGCCGCCGCGTGTTTGAGTCGGTTCACTCTTTGGCACACCCAGGGGTGCGCGCGTTGGTCAAAATGGTAGGAGAGAAATATGTGTGGCCGGGCCTTCGCAAACAAGTGAAAGAGTGGGCGGCAGCCTGTGTGGCGTGCCAACGAGCCAAAGTTCACAGACACACGAAGGCTCCTTTGGAGCCGTTTCGCATCCCGGCTAAGAGGTTTGACCATGTCCATGTGGACCTCATAGGCCCCCTTCCACCATCATAGGGGTACACACATCTCCTGACAATGGTGGACTGCACCACGCGCTGGCCAGAAGCGGTTCCGCTGGCGGCAACCACGGCCGAGGAGGTGGCGCGCGCGTTTTTAACAGCATGGGTGGCGCGTTTTGGAGTTCCGTCGGACATTACGTCCGACAGAGGCTCTCAATTTGTTTCTGAACTCTGGTCAACCATGGCCTGCAGCCTAGGTGTCTCAATTCACCGCACAACCGCGTACAACCCGCAGGCTAATGGGTTATGCGAACGTTTTCATAGGTCATTAAAAGCGGCTCTGAGGGCTTCACTGACGGATGCAAATTGGGTAGACAGGCTACCATGGGTTTTATTGGGGTTACGTTCTGCGCCTAAAGAGGATCTGTTAGCTTCCCCGGCAGAACTCGTTTTTGCACAACCACTCTGGCTGCCTGGGGAGTTTCTGCCAGATAATCCTGCGCCGGGCAGCTCCCCGTCTCAGCTGCTGCAGCGTTGCATAGACTCAAGTACGCTGCCGGGCCCTGCCCACCACAGTTTTCCGCGCGTTTTTGTGCCTAAAGCTTTGAAAAACGCAGAGTTCGTGTTTGTCAGATACGACGCCCACCGCCCCCCACTGCGCCCACCTTATGATGGACCGTTTAGAGTGCTGGAAACAGGGGATAAGCATTTTTTGCTAGACTTGGGGGGTAGGAGGGAAAAAATTGGCATAGACAGACTCAAACCTGCTTTCGTTGTGGCTGACAATCAAGTGCTGTTGGCGAGGGCCCCTCGACGTGGAAGACCCCCACGGGGCGCTTCCCAGAGAAAAGATTCTCCAGAGCACCCACACGGACAGTCAAAAAGTTTTCACCCCCAGACATCAGCCCCCCAGCATGGCAGCGCCACGAAGGCAGCGAATCCTGGCTACAGCAGATACGGCAGAAGACTGAAGCCCAAGCAGCATGCGGAGTGATGTTAATGGTTCTATCACAGCATGTGGACTGTTACCCTTTTGTCCTATCTAAGTTGCTGGGGGGGTGGTGGCAACCTGGGGAGTGCATAATGGTTTACCACCTTAGACAGGAACAAAGGACGCGAAGTTAACCTTTTGTGTGTGAGAAGTTTCTAGATGCCCTAGTAAGATAACAGGGAGGTGTCAAGGATGAATGGACTGACTGCAGTCGGACAGGGAGATTATCTTTTGTGTGTGAGAAGAGTCTAGAAGGAGATTATCTTTTGTGTGTGAGAAGAGTCTAGAAGGATGTCATGTTATTTAAGGGAAGAGTTCCTACTTGTATGCCATTCTGTCTATGCTCCTTGTGTGAGTCGTGTAATAAACCGCCTGAACCAAATCCGCCTCATTATTTACACGCTCCACAGTATACATTTATCAGAACCAAGGCTTAAATTTACCAAAAAGATCACAAAAATAAAAGAGAAATTGCAAAAACACTTATTTCCTCACAAACTTACAAAAAAACATAAAGTCTCATGAGAAAAAATAATAAATTTGCAAGAATAAAGTCCCAAATTTAGAAGAAAAGTTACACTCATGTAATTCTTCATGTAAAGGGCATCTTTACTTTTACAAAATATAATAAAATCTATTATTTTGTGTTTAAAATGTATTTGGTAACATAAACAGGAAGCAGTAACCTGTTTTCCTTTGTTGGCATTATCGCCCTCTATTGTAATTTTATTTAGAGAGCCTGGGGTCAGTTTTCTACGAATATGACGTACCATGCACACTACCAATAGCCTGTCCTGATTGGTCCTCCAAGCTCTGGTTCAGGATTGACAGAAAAGTTACTGTTGTACTTTCAGATGGAGACGAACACAAGCAAGCACCAACCCAAATGTCACCTAAGCATAAGAAAATCCTGCTATTTCACACTGATGCCATACGAAAACACAGCATAGCATGTCATTTCACACGGGTTTGTTACGAAATATTCATTCTTCTTTGGTCGGACTCCTGCCTGTCCACCGCCATGGTAAACAAGAAAATACTGGTGGCTGCCAGTGGTACCCCTCAACCTCTTTCTTTGTTGTTGAGATACAGTTTATATAGCATTTTGACCTTGACCTTTGACCTTGCAATCCCAAAAGCATAGTGGCAGTTCAGGGTCATAGGGTGAATCCGTGTACAAAGTTCAGTGATCCTAGCTTTACTCGTTCTGTAGTAATAGGGCATAGGAAATGGTAACCTTGACCTCTGACCTTTTGAACCCAAATCCATAGTCAGAGGTCAGGGTATAAACTGTTCAAGATTTGTCATAGATACAATGACATTGATTTAACAAGGCTGCATCATTTCTTTCTGTAGTTTATTTTATTTTATTTGTTTATTTTATTTAATTAATTTTTAGTTAATTAGTTAATTTTTTTTTTTTTTTTTTTTCCGGTTCCGGTTCCGCCGGACCGGCGGCGCCACACGAGTCGGCTGCCTGTTGCAACAGCCTTTTTTTTATCTTCCTTCTTCTTTCTACACCTTTCACTCTGTATATACTGTATATCACGGACGCACGGATCACCCCGGGGGTCTCCCGGGTCGGCGGACGGAGCCACGGTTTGCAGCGGGAGACGTTACAGCGGGGAGGAGCTAGTGCTAGCTAGCACTTGGCCGCCGCCCGGTGCTAATGGGAAACTCGACATACCGGGAGCTGTAGCGAAAATGACGCGGGTACCGGGCTGGAGTTTAGGCGGCGTGAAAGAAATATAAGACAGAATAATAAAGAGCGATGGCAAGAACCAAGCAGACCGCCCATAAAATCTACTGGAGGAAGAAGCCCCCCCCCCAGGAGACAGCTAGCCACCAGGGCTGCTCGGAGAGGCGCTCCGGCCACCGGCAGAGTGAAGAGGCCTCGCCGTCACAGGCCCGTGGCTCTGAGAGAGATCCGTCGCTGCCAGAAATCCACGGAGCTGCTCATCCGTAAGCTGCCCGTCCAGCGCCTGGTGAGGGAGATCGCTCAGGACTTCAAGACCGTCCTGCGTTTCCTGAGCTTCGCCGTCATGGCTCTGCAGGAGACCAGCGAGGCCCACCTGGTGGTCTCTTCTTCGCTAAGGGGGTCACCATCATGCCCAAAGACTTCCAGCTGGCCCGCTGCATCCGCGGAGAGAGAGCTTAGACTTTCTGCTGCACATTCACCAGCCATAATGCTCTGCACTGTGTGTCTACGTATACAGTATATATAGTATATATATATATATATACATTTATAGTAATATGGACATATGTTTACTAGATGTTGTTTTTTCTTGCCTTCTGATTGTTGCTCTGAGTGTTGCTATCCCTATGCTGTTGCAATCCTGGAATTTCCCCATTGTGGGACTAATAAAGGCTTATCTTATCTTATCTTATCTTATTTGACAGGGACAGTGCAATAAACATAGACAATTAATCAAATGACAATCAATCCAATGTGTTGCACAAGGAGTGTATAGCTATTAGCTAATTTGCAACTCTTGTCCCTGGATGGGCTTTAGAAAGAAGAAACAAGTAAAAAGAAAGAAGGATAAGGAAAAGAAAAAATGAAAACAGAATAAACAATAACCACATACATCAATGCAAAAAAGATTATAAATACACAATATAAAAACCTGATTCACATTTGCCTATTTCAGGCCTCCCTCCCTTCGTCACTCACTATAAACAAACACATTCATTCCTTCCCTTCATTCACTCTCACCCTGCAGACAATCATTTCATACATGGGTACATTCTTGTTTATTTTTCAGCCAGTTTTTAACCTTTGTAGTGAATGTTTTAAAGTCCGTTATTATTTTAATTTCATTTGGCATTGTGTTCCAGATATGACTGCCCTTTATAGAGAAAGCTGTTTGTCCAAATGTGGTTCTGCGGTGGAATATTTTACAGTTATTGTTAACAGAACTCCTGGTGGCTCTGCTGCTGTCCTGTCTTTGGATGAAACCAGCAAGTGGCTCAGGCGCTGACTTATGGAAACATTTGAAAATTAATTTCAGAAAACAGAGGTCAATGAAACTCTCAAAACTCAATAGATTGTATTTTTTTAAAATATAACAGTGATGCCACCTAATGGGCTTTTTATCCAAGATTTTTAGAGTTTGATTATATAATGAACCTATATGTTTTATTGTGGAAGGGGCTGCTTGAGCCCAGACTGTCAAACAGTATGATATATGAGAAAAAAACATAGAATGCACATACAGTACAGCTGCTTGGTATGGTATGTAATATCTAATTAATTTAAAGCAGTTCAGATTTTTTTTTACTGTTTTAGAAATTTTCTTTATATGAAGATTAAATTTGAATTGAGGATCTAGTACAGGGGTGTCCAATCATGTGCAATGGAGGGCCAAGACCCTGCAGGCTTTACCTCCAACCCGTGTCTTCAACAGCAGATTCCACTGGATTTCTTCCCACTGATTGCTGATAAGTGAAAACACCTGCTGAAGAGACTGGGTAGAAGAGAAAACCTGCAGGGTCTTGGCCCTCCATGGCACATGATTGGACACCCCTGATCTAGTACAATGCCAAGGTATTTGAATTCTGTAACTAAACTGATGTCTTGATCATGTATATTAACTTTAAAACGTTGCAGGTTACATTTTTTGATTGAAAAGCACATTGAAACTGTTTTCTGAAGGTTCAGCAATAGATGGTTCTGGAAGAGCCACTCATGGACATCAACCATACTTGTAGACAGTACATCTGCAGCCTGTGCTGGAGTCTTGGCAGCTGTGTAAATAACTGCATCATCTGCATAAAGTTGACATGTTGCAGCTGAGCAGTGTAGCGGCAAGTCATTAATAAAAATGCTGAAAAGTAAAGGACCAAGAATGGACCCTTGTGGGATACCCATACGGTTGTTTAAAAATAAGGATTTATCCTGGTGAACTTTTACACACTGTTCTCTATTCTGGAGATAAGATGCAAACCATTCTAATGTATCTGGAGAGAAGTTAAGATACCATTTTGGATAAAAGCAAACTGTGGTTTACAGTATCGAAAGCCTTTTTGAGATCTAGAAAAACAGCCCCTACCACATTACCCCTGTCCAAGGACTGTTTGACATTTTCAATAAGGCAACAATTTGCTGTTTCTGTTGAGTATCCTGGTCTAAAACCAAATTGATGTGGATGAAGAAGTTGACTGTCTTGTAAATAGTCTATCAGCTGTGTAGCTACAACTTTTTCAAGAACCTTAGACAGGACTGGTAAAATAGAGATTGGGCGGTAATTGCATATATCGTCTTTACTGCCTGATTTATAAACTGGTATGACGACAGCTTTTTTCCAACCAGATAGAAATGTACTAGACCTAATGGAGAGATTAATGAGATGAGTCAGTGGTTTGATTAATATTTTGCTGTGCGTTTTGAGAAAGGAAGTGCTCATATTGTAGATATCATTAGTTTTTGAGTTTGACAGTGTTTTAACAATACCAGCAATTAACTCCTCATTTACCTCATCGATGTGAAAAGAAACTGTTGAAAGTATTGATTTTGTGTTGTTGAGCACATTTAGCAGCACAAAGTTTTTTGTTAATTCTTCCACAGAGTCCACAAAATATGAATTAAATTCATTTGCCAATGTAGCCTTGTCACTGATGGTCTTGCCATTGATTCTAAGTTCCTTTACCCCCTTCTGAACATTTTTTTTATGAGTTAAGTTATTTAAATGCCTCCATAGGGAACTGTTGTTACCCTTTGCATGATCTATCAGTTTATTGTAATAAGATACTTTTGATTTTCGCAGCTCTTGTACCACTTTATTTCTTAAACTTTTGTACACTAGGTGATCATTTTGTAGTTTAGAGGTTAATGATGTTTTCAATGCAGAGTCTCGCCTCTTCATAAGTTTTCTTATTTCATTATTTAACCATGGTAGGTTAATCTTCTGTTGTCTACTTTTAATTTGCTTTGTAAATTTTTCTATAGACTTTGTAATTGTTGCAGTTATAAAATTACAACAATCATCTACTTCATATATTGACATGAGCTGCTCCCAATTTTGATTCTCTAAGTAATGTTCAAACTCCGCAGTTTTTGATTTGGAATAATAAAATTTAATTTGTCAATATCAACTCCCCCAAAATACTGTAGTCGCTTTTTAGTAAGTTTTCTGACAGCAAGAACCATGTTATGATCTGAGAGACCAGTTACAAGATTATAGGTTCTGGTTATTCGTTCTGGTTTATTAGCAAATACCATGTCAATAAGTGTTCTAGATTGTTTGGTTATCCTGGTGGGTCCTTTGATCATTTGTTGGTAATTAAATTTAGTCATGAGGCTTTTCAGTTTCTGTTTGTCCTTTTTATCAGACCAGTTAATATTAAAGTCACCATAAAATATTGTTTCTCTGCTCCTCTCAAGTTGTTTAACCAGATCACTTAATTCATTATAAAAAGAAGAATTGTGTGACGGTGGGTTGTACAATACTGCAATGTTGAAATTCATTACCGGTGAGAGACATACATTAACAGCTAAACATTCAAGTGAAGTATTTAAATCAACCAATTGACATTTAAATTTCTCTTTGATGTAAATTAAAACACCTCCTCCCCTCCCTACCTGCCTGTCTTTTCTAAAACACTGATAACCCACAATATCGATCATATTAGTGTCTATGTTCCTGTGTAGCCAGCTTTCTGAAAGACAAAGATAGTCCAGATTTGAGTCCAACAGCAACACCGAAATTTCATCTCTTTTGGGGATTATGCTCCGTATGTTTAAATGTCCGCCGAGGATCCCCATTGGTTTAGCCTTTGTGTCCCAAAGAACTCATGCATGATTAACAGTTTGGAAAAATAAATGTTGTTTTTGCTTTTGTACAGCTTGGTTTTCGGATCTCGCCTCATTTGCATTTTGTTTAACTGCTCCTGCTTCCAAAAGTTTGGACGTAGCGCAGCTGTTTACAGCAGGATCAGATATGTGAGTCTGTCCAGTGCAATTCGACTCACCCGACTCGCTATATGCAGCTGTACTGGGGCGAAGACCAGCATTATGCTGCTCCACCAGTTCAGATGTTAGCAGGGCCGTTGACAGCAGCGGGCGATCAGCCGGTTCAGATGTTAGCCGGGCCGTTGATGACAGCGGGCGATCAGCCGGTTCAGATGTTAGCAGGGCCGTTGATAGCAGCGGCTAAGTTATCATGTTTACAAGATTTAGGGAAAAACTATAGAAATTTGAACACGTCTGAAATTTTTCATAGATACAACTATGGTATCAATTTAGAAAGCCTACGGCATTTCTTTCTCTACTTATCACGTTAACAAGATTTTGGGAAAATTGACCTCAGAGGTCATCCAAATTCAAACTCGTCCGAGATTTTTCATAGATACCACTTTGGCATTGATTTGTAAAGCTAGTTATCATGTTAACAAGGAAGGTGTTGACACCGCCGCCAACACCGCCACTGCCACCCAACCGCCCAGCGGGGTGAGAACAATACCCCTTCAGGGGTGAAAAAAGGACGGGGGGTGGGGTCAGAGGTGATTTTTGATGTAATCCAGCCCCACCTTAAATTCATCTCTTACTATTACAGCACACCACTGTCTTACTGTTCTCATACATGTCCTGTGCCACTCTGACATGCTTCCCTCCCACGCCACCCAATCCATATGCTTTCTCTAGACCCACAGAGAGACAGTACAACTCCTTCAGACCTTCAGACCAGCTTTCTTGGCATGAAACCGTACTGCTGCTCTCTGATGGTGACCTTTCTCCTGAACCTGGCTTCAACATCTCTTTCCCGTACCTTCACAGTGTGGCTGATCAACTTTATGCCTTTATAGTAGGGCTGGGCCAATAGCCAAAGTACAACTGGGACTGACGTTTGGGGTGTAGAACGAACATAATCTTGCTCATGCCATTTTTTAAATATTTTTTCCCCTCTCCCTATATGTGAGAGCTTTTCATGAACTGCCCCTTTAAGACACGCTCGTGAAGTTATAGGCATGGGTACATAACTCCGGAAGCAGCGCAGTCAGTGCTGTTCATTTACAGCAGAGCATGGGTGGAACAATTAAAGACGGCTTGAAACGAAAGCAAACGTGGTCTCCATCTACATAGGATGTAATGATTGACTCTCTATTTCAGCTGAAGATGCCAAGAAAAAGCCAACACTAAAAGGAGCAGAAGCTAAGTCACTGTTAGCCTCCGGTGGCTATCTGCATCATCTCAGCTGTTTTAGACAGGGAATGGACAACCTAAGGCTGCAATAAGAGACTCATAATCACTATGTGGCAATAACACAATCATGGGTGTGTAAAGGACTCCCCCAACGCAGTTAACAAGCTAATGTTATTAGCCACCATGCACATGACGTGACCCACAAACCCTCAAGAGGTGTGTGTTTTAACGGGTGTGCCATATTGTATCGTTGACGATAATATTGGTTTAAATTTTGATACTGGTGTAAAAATGAATATCACAATATTTGAGGTCTGCTGTGTGACGACATCACACAATGGAGACTACTGATGCAGGTAAACTGATTAAGCATAAAACCCCAACTACATAAGTGCACTTACAATGTGGTTTATATTATTTTCTTGTATTATTTGATACAGAATTTTTTTAAAAATTGAAACTCAATCTGAGTTTCTGTTTATAAACTGGAGAAATAAGAGTTTTTGTTTTTACTAAATTTGTTGAAGGTAAATAAAGCTGGCCTGTGAAACTGGCCAGCTGGCCATAAATTAAAAAGAAAAAAAAATTGTGATATCGTGAACAATATCATTATGAAAATTCGCAAAAACATTGATATTATTTTTAGGTCATTTTGCCTACCCCTAGCTGTAAACATAGGCCAATGTTTATTTTGTATGTGAAATGACAATAGTTCTGTTCTTTATGATATTATGCTTATTTACTACCACACCTCAGTGATATGGTGACACACTCTTGTGTAATATCGCTTAATTAGGAGCCTCGTCAGCAGTGTTGGGCAAGTTACTAAAAAATAGTAACTAGTTACAGTTACTAGTTACAGTTACTAGTTACTTCATTTCAAAAGTAACTGAGTGACTTTTGAGTTACTGCATGTTTAAAGTAACTAGTTACTTGGAAAAGTAACTTTCACGTTACTTTTAAATGCATATTTAAATCATCTTGCACACACAGCAATATCAAGGGCCCCTTGTTCTCATCAGAAAAAAGAAAAAGAAAACTGATGAGAAAAAAAGTCTCATCTTTCAGAGAAAAAATGTCTCAGATTTACATAAACTATTGTAATCAGTAGAAAGTCAGAAATTTAAGCTGATTTAAATAAATTTGTTGTAACCAGATTTTTGCAGAATGTTTCCTCTATGCCATGTGTCAACACAACGGAAATAAGCTATAGACAGCTTGCTCCTTCTGTAATTAACAGCATGGTAGATATTGTTGCAGCTTCTCTGCATCAGACTCTAGACATGGTGGCCCCTTTAAAAAAGAAAAAGTCTAATCAGAGATTTCTAACTCCATGGTTCAACACAGAAACTCGTAGCTTAAAACAGAAGACTCATCAATTAGAAAGAAAATGGCATTCCACTAACTTAGATGAAATCTATTTAGCTTGGAGAAATCATCTTTTAATTTATAAAAAATCTCTCAGAAAAGCTAGAACAAGTTATTATTTTGCATTAATAGAAGAGAACAAGAATAATCCCAGGTTTCTTTTCAGCACTGTAGCCAGGCTGACAAAGAGTCAGGACTCTGTCAATCCTAGCATTCCCTTAGAGCTTACTAGTCAGGACTTTATGAACTTTTTCAATAATAAAATTTCATCTATCAGAGATAAATTCAGTTAGATTCTTCCCATTGTTAACTTAAATACAGTAACTACTACATCTCCTTCAATTGATATCTGTTTGGATGAGTTTACTCCAGTTGACCTTTTTTTTTTTTTTTTTTTTTGTTACTTATTTGTACCCGTAGGTAGACTTGGTTTGCAGTCTGGTGACAAGCCACCGGCTGCTGGTCGCTGCGTGCACGAGCGCCCTAAACCTACATGTTTTTGGTGTGCGGGAGGAAACCGGAGAAATCCCGGAGTAAACCCGCGCAACACGGGGAGAACATGCAAACTCCACACAGCTCATTGTTGGTCGGGGGCTGGGATCAAACCCACGATCTCATGATCCCCGCGATCCCCCGGCCGAGGGTAAAACTGTGCTGCCACAGTGCTAAACCACTGCGCCACCGTGCAGCTCATTTTAGAGTTAGATAAAATAATTTCCTCATCCAAGCCTTCAACTTGTTTTTTAGACCCTATTCCTACCAGGTTATTTAAAGAAGTCTTCCCATTTATTGGTAGCTTTATTCTTCAAATAATCAATTCTTCATTAACTTTAGGCCATGTACAGCAGGCTTTTAAAACTGCTGTAATTAAACCCTTACTCAAAAAGCCAATGCTGGATCCAGGAGTTTTAGCTAACTATAGACCAATCTCTAATCTCCCTTTCATTTCAAAAATCTTAGAGTTGTTGCTACGCAATTATTTGACCACTTGCAGGGAAATGGTTTACTTGAAGAGTTTCAATCTGGGTTTAGAATCCATCATACTACTGAAACAGCCTTAGTGAAGGTCACTAGTGACCTGCTTATCGCATCTGATAATGGACTTGTTTCTGTACTTGTCTTTTTAGATCTTAGTGCAGCTTTTGATACTATCGATCATAATATTTTACTTGATAGATAGAACACTATGCTGGACTTAATGGAACTTCATTACAGTGGTTTAGATCTTATTTATCTGATAGGTTCCTGTTTGTTCATGTCAATAATGAGTTTTCTTTCAACTCAAAGCTCAGTCATGGAGTTTCACAAGGATCTGTGCTAGGCCCTGCTCTTTTTAGTTTATATATGCTTCCGTTAGGCAACATTATTAGAAATTACTGTATACATTTTCATTGTTATGCACATGACCCACAATTATACCTGTCAGTGAAGCCAGATGATAGTAATCAATTAGCCAAGTTAGAAGCCTGTCTTAAGGAAATCAAAGCTTGGATGACTTGTAATTTCTGCTACTAAATTCAGATAAGACTGAAGTCATTCTTGTTGGTCCAAAAAACCTTAGAAATACCTTTCCAAATCAAACTTTTAGTTTGGATGCGGTTACTCTTTCTCGTAATAGCTCTGTGAGGAACCTTGGAGTTATTTTTGATCAAGATCTGTTTTTCAATTCACATATTAAATTTGTTTCCAAGACTGCCTTCTATCATTTGCGTAATATTGCCAAGATTAGGACCATCTTGTCTCAGAGTGATGCTGAGAAGCTGATCCATGCTTTTGTTAGCTCTAAATTAGATTATTGTAACTCTTTATTATCAGGTTGTCCTAAAACATCTTTAAAAAGTCTTCAGTTGATCCAAAATGCTGCAGCAAGAGTTTTAACCGGTACTAGAAAGAGAGATCATATCTCTCCAGTTCTGGCCTCCCTTCATTGGCTTCCTATAGAGTTTAGAATTAAGTTTAAAATCCTTCTTCTCACTTTCAAAGCTCTAAACAATCAGGCCCCTTTTTATTTAAAAGATCTGATACTACCCTATTATCCTAACAGAGCACTACACTCCTAAAATGCTGGATTACTTGTAATACCTAGAATCTCCAAAAGCACAATGGGAGGCAGAGCCTTCAGTTATCAAGCTCCTCTCCTGTGGAACCAGCTGCCAATCTGGATTTGGGAGTCAGACTCGATCTCTGTTTTTAAGAATAGGGTTAAAACCTTCCTTTTTGATATAGCCTACAATTAGGGAGGGATCATGTCTCTGAACCCTCCCTTAGTTATGCTGCTACTAGGTGCAGACAGTCGGGGGACCTCCAATAATGCATCGGGCTTCACTCCTTTCTTCACTCTCAATGATTTTTTTTTTTTTTTTTTTTTTTGCTGGTCATTAACATCTGTTTGTTCTCTCCCATAGATTGAGTCTCCATCATGCTGTTTGCTCTCTACATGTCTGTTCTTTTCATCTTCTCTATCCCCTCACCCCCCAGCCAGTCGCAGCAGATGACTGCCCCTCCCTGAGCCTGGTTCTGCTGGAGGTTTATTCCTGTTAAAAGGGAGTTTTTCCTCTCCACCGTCACCAAGCACTTGCTCACAGGGGGATCGCCTGATTGCTGGGGTCTCTCTGCAATTGTGGGGGTTTCCCCTACAGTTGAAAGTGCTACGAGATGACTGTTGTTGTGAAATGGCGCTGTATAAATAAAGCTGAACTGAATTGAAATTTACTAGAAATAAAGCTGTGAATTCACAGAGAGACTGTTGGACCCCTTGGTGGGCCATTTTTGGCCCACGAGCCATATGTTTGGCACCCCCGGACCAGCCCTTTAAAGACGCATATTTAGAGGATTTACTTGCATGAAATAGTTGCATATCACAACAGCATGTAAATGAATAAGATCAAATAAAACAGAAAACACTGATAAATGAAAGTTCACCGCTTAGAAGAAGCTGTACTTTATTGCAACAAATCACAGTCACTTTTTCTCTGTGCAAAAGAAAACTTTAAGCGCATTTAATGCAGACATTAATTGTGAGCTTCTTGCTCAAAAAATACTCATGTTTAACCACAGAGGTAGGAGCTGTTGGGGGCTACTCACCGCTGGGGCAACAAGCGATCAGGGCTCGATATGAGAAGTCGCCACCACCACGGCATTTCTTCCTACCGGGCTGCAGCGTGAACTGTGGCAGGACAGGAAACTGACCCATGGAGGAGACTGACAGCTGTGCCAAATATGGTAGGGTCAGTTTATTTGCACTAAAAATATCTATCCATATTATTAAAACGAGTAACGCGAGTAACATATCTGATCAAATTTCAGTCACTGTAACTCATTACTGAATTTTTAAACAGTAATTTCATTACACAGCACGTTACTGCAAAAGTAGTGGTGTTACAGTAACGCGTTACTTTGTAACACATTACTCCCAACACTGCTCGTCAGTAAGAAGACAAGAAAAAAATAATAAAAAAGGTCAATTGCCAAGCCCTTTCCAAGCCCTTTCTCCAAATGTGCAACTCTTCATTGTAAATTTGTGTCTGTGGTCTTGACCTTTTGACCCCAAAAGCATAGTCACAGGTGCTAGCCCCGAGGAAAACCTCTGTTTCAGTTTTGGTGACCCTACCTCCCCTTCATCGTGGCGGCGGTTTGTACGAAGGAGGCTGCTCCACACATGGGGAGTGAAAATGTATTTTCTTGCCACAACACTGAAAGAAGAAAAAAATCACCTGACAACCGGTTTCATATTGATGTCCTATTCAGCAACCCCTCCGTCTTTAGTCACACATCCCAGGTAATTATGATTCAGTGTCTGCTGTGATCGATATCGCATGAGAGGGGGGCGCCTCTTGTGTCGGGGGGGGGCAAAGGTCAGCGGTCCGGCGTTATCCCGCTCCGGTTAGAGTGACAGCCAAACCCGCTGCTTCATTCGCCCCCCTCTAATTGACTTACAAATACCGTGCGGTGCTTTAGGTGTGGAGTAACTTGCAGCATCAAGTGCGGCTGTGAAGTCAATATGACTTTCTTAGCAGCTGGGTCTCCATTGACAGGCCCTGCTTGCACTTTTGACCCGAGTTAACTGTGATCTACTGTCCAGAGACCTCTCCCTCCTCTCCTCTCCGCCTTTCTCTTCCTTCCTCCTTCTCCTCACTCAGCCGTTATCCCGCCTCTCAGTGATCATGTCGCCCTCCGACTGCAAATCCCGGAAGAGCACAGGCGGCCAGGAAATTCAACATTGTTGCTCCCCCCCCACCACCTTTTTTTTAGGAGTCTATCGGTAAACCTCGCTAATCCGCAAAGCCAACCTTGGATTTGAGCCGCTGAGTCGGAGGGGAAAGTAATTGGGTTGTTTCTAATAATTGGATTTTCTGCAGCTTGGTTTAAAAAAGCCAGTGTCCAAGCAAGCACCCCCCCCCCCCCCACCACCACCACACCCCCTTTGAGCTTCAGTTCGCAGGACGAGGCAGGCCCCAGGTTGCGCATATAAAATGATTAACAGTTTAAAATCTGCTTTTGGGCTTCTATGTTTTTAAATAGCTCTGTGTGAAGGGTCTAATTTTTGGTAAGTATGCTGTAAGTCCTCATTATATGGACTGAATGGGTCATTAATGAAAAAAGTTATTAGTTTTTTTTTGTTGTTTTTTTTACAAAAGCTCCTCAAGCTCCAATCTTTCCTTCAAATCTCTTCAAGGGCAAATCTCTTCTTTTGACTATTGTGTTATTAAAACTTGTAATGTGAGCAGGGCTGTTTGTGCGCATCTGCACGGAGGGAATAAACTATCTTTAATTCTGGTGTATTTATAAAGCATTAGTTTATTATTAGCATTGCTTTATGAAATATAAGACAAGCTCATAAGATGGTGTATTATACCATTGTTGGTTTTGGTACTATTAGGCAACACAGATAAAATGTTCCCAACAGCCCCCCGGTGGGCCGTGAAGATGCTATGGGTTAGCTTAAAGGGGCATTAATGACAACCGGATGAAAATGTATGTGCTTTTTTTTTTTTTTTTTTTTTAGTTTTTGATATAACAATGAAATAAAATTCTTAAAGAGAACATGTGATGCACTTTTTTCCACGTGTTGACAAAGTTCCCAGAGGTCTTCACAAAATGTCTGCGAAATGCTTTGGTCAAAATACATCAGATTTTGATTATTTCAGCACCATTTTCAACTACTTTAACTAGCCTTCCTCAGAACGACTCATTTCAGTGCACGTTTATTTAAATAATAATAAATAAATAATAAATGGATTCCAATTTATAGGTGCTTTATATGTCACATGACAGATACTGATAGTGGTAAGCTACCTCTGTAGCCACAGCTGTCCTGGGGCAGACTGACAGAAATGTGACTGCTACTCCATGCCAACGGTCTCTCCAACTATCACCGAACATTTATTCATATATATTCATATATATTCATATTTATTCATTATCATTGTCATATACCAGTTTCATGGAGTGCTTATGAGCCCCGGTTCACTCTGCCCTTCCTTTATTGTCAATGCAAGAAATTAAGTTCAGGCTATTGTTAGCTGGTTAGTTGTTAACACCAGCTGGTGAATAAAGACTGAGCTAACTGACATAATTAAGGCTGGGGGTACACAGGGGGCGTTATTTCCACTGTAGGCAACCAGTGAGCATTTTTTGTCACTACACCCATAGCGCCGCATCAGCAGCGGATTTCTCTAAGTAGCCAACCAGAATCAGAATAAAAGGACATCATGATTAACATTTGAAAGCAAAAGCTTGGAGGGATGAATGTTTTCTTACTAGTTTGATGCAGTTTAGTGTAGTCAGTAGAGAGTTTCAGTGCAACATATGTGAAAAGTAAAAGGCAAGCTGTGAGTGAGCGGTCAGGTGGTTGCTAGGATACAGGACAAAGACCTTTTTTAAAGAGCGCATGTGAAGTCCCCAGAAAAACAGATTTAGAGCATTTTCTATGAGAAGAAATGCTCTTGGTGGACACACAGCCTAATAGCTGAATGTCATTATATAAAAGCTCAAATAAAGCATTATCACAGACTGGCATGTGTGTGTGGTGTGGGTTGTCTCAAGAATATAGCATGTCCCGGGAGTACAAAAAGTATGGAAATAATCCTGAATGAGTGGTTGCTACCACTTGCCGTGCTAATCTATTGCCTTCTGTCCACCCAGATTTCCAAAACGGTAGATAGACTAACGTTGGCTTGCTAGCAGAGGCACTAATGCCAAATAAACTATATCTCAAAAACAAAGACAGCTAGGGTTGCCAAACTTGGCACACAGGCTCACCTTGGGATCCTGACCTAGAACTATGAGTTTGGGGTCAAAAGATCATTGGTCAACATTGGTATCCACTATGCCCTGTTACTGTAGAATGAGCAAAGCTAGGGTGACTAAACTTGGCACACAGGTCCACTCTGACACCCTGACCTCTGACTATGGATTTGGGGTCAGAAGGTCAAAGGTCAAGGATTTAAGTCTATAGAGCTGCAGAAGGTGTGGGTCTGTATCTCAGCTGAGTGTATTCTAGCTTTCTTTGCCAACAGTGTTTTCAGTTAGTTGTTTTCATTTTAACAAAAAAAACATAACACAAACTTAAAAAAAGCCTATTTACAATATTCAAAGGAATTGGTTTGCATGCTTTTACTAAATAAGGTTGACTACTTGATTTTACAGTGTCAAAAAAAACTAAAGAAACAACTTCAACAAAAATCAGAAGCTCAAATTGAGCAACGAAAACAGGAAGTAGACATTTCATCCTGGACTCATAAGGTTAGATTAGATTATTTGTTTGACAGGGACAGTGCAATAAACATAGACAATCAATCTGATGTGTTGCACAAAGAGTGTATAGCTATTAGCTAATTTGCAACTCTTGTCCCTGGATGGGCTTTAGAAAGGAGAAACAAGTAAAAAGAAAAAAGCAAAGGAAAAGATAAAAAAATGAAAACATAATGATAATAATAATAATAATAATAATAATAATAATAATAATAGGTCATTGAGCTTTAGGAATGACTGTTCTATAATAAAACTAAATTTCCATATGATCAAAAATTAATTTGAAATGCATCAAAACAAGTCTTTAAGAACTGTAAGCTTCATGAGAAGTGAATGATGAATGGCCTTCTTGTGAACCTGTTTGGAGTTTAAACATGATCAGGAGATTTGGATGTTTTTTTTCTTCAGTGGATTTCTTGATCAATACATATTTCACTGCTGCAGAAGGAAGGATCAGCAGCTTTCTTCCAAGTGTGTTTGTATCTCAAGCAAGCTGGCACAAGTAGTCAAGAAATGCTCAGAATCAGAATCAGAATCAGCTTTATTGCCAAGTATATTTACAAGTAAACACACAAGGAATTTGACTTGACATTGGGCGCGCACATTAGGCGCATCCAATGACACGGCAGCCATAGAGGCGCCTGTGGTTTGAGCCTGTGGTTTGAGCCTGTGGCTCAGTTGGTTTACCAAAGGAAACGTGTTTATGAATAACTTGTGCAGTAGTACAAGCAGCAAAAGATACTTGAAATTTCAAATGTATTTAAAAAGTCTCTTTTAAGCAGAAAATGGTCACTCAGGGAGTACTGTACAGAACTTTGGAAACTGGGATTTTAACAACACCTTGTGGTTGCTAAGTGAACTGTAATATTTATTACATTCATCTCAGAGGATCTGTGGGTCAGATTTAGAGAGCTTTCAAATCTAAACTATTTGGTCCAAACTTTCAGACATTTCAGTTTGATTCAGAGCAAAGTTGGGTGCTTTCACACCTGTAACCTGTATGTTTTGAACTTTGGTACTTTTCTGTATGATTCTGACCAAAACTTTAGGTGTGAACCTCCCCCGAACCATGGTCTGGACCAAAGAGGCAGAATTTGGTCCGGCAAAAGAGGTCGTGTGGGTCTGGATCAAACTGAAACTTGGTCCGGCTTATTTAGAGTGTGAAAGCAATTTTCAGAAAGGTTTGGACTTTTAGACCAAATGCAGGATGTTAAGATAGCCAATAAGAGGGAAAATGAGCCATGGTAGCACTCAGAGAGAGGAAATATGGTCATTAGCAACAGTCATGTTAAAAAAAAAAACAACAACATAAGAATGCAGAAACTTATCAGATATTTTCAGAGGAAAATGTGGTACCAGGGTTTGCTATACACTGATGATGCACATTTTGCTATTTGCCTCTGATCGGATGATTTTTGCAGGAATTATAGACCTCCAGGTCTATAATTCAGGTCAGGGGTCAGATTTTCCCTAAACCTTGTCAATGCGATAACTACTGAAAGAAATTATGCAAGAGTTTCAAATCAATACCATAGTTGTATCTAAGACAAATTTTGGACAGCTTAGACCCTGTCCTGACTATAGGTTTGTGGTCAAAAGGTCAACATTAACATTTCCTTTACACTATTACTTTAGAACAGGGGTGTCCAGTCATGTGCCATGGAGGGCCAAGACCTTGCAGGCTTTACCTCCAACCAGTGTCTTCAACAGCAGATTTCACTGAATTTCTTCCCACTGATTGCTGATTAGTGAAAACACCTTTTAAAGACACTGGGTAGAAGAGAAAACCTGCAGGGTCTTAGCCCTCCATGGCACATGATTGGACACCCCTGCTATAGACAGAGAAAAGCTAGGGTCACCAAACTTGCTACACAGGTTCACCTTGGGCTCCTGACCTACAACGTTGGGTTGAATACATCTATTTCTGTTGTATATTCACGGATGATGGGCTTATTATAATTTGATTCTCCACCATTAATTATATGGAAACACTGAAAACTGCAAACATATTAGGATCTTCAAAGAAAACAGAGGCAGGGGGTATTACACTCACCTCAGAGTGCTCTTGTTAATGAAGATCTGGATAAATATTCTAGCCTCACTAAACTAGTTCATCGACTAATATGGTGTAGTCTTCCCTGGTTTTAACCCTTTACCTGCCAGTTATTTTACATGATGCAACCCTCTTGCATAAAAGGTCACAGATATACACTTGTCATGTCTTTTTTTTGTAATAACGTCCAAAAACAATTCCAGATGTAGTAACCATTTCACATCACTAGATGGAAGACACATATAGCTTAAATCCTAGCACCCCCCCCCACACACACTCTGGAGGACCGGACCCACATCCGCCAGAACCTCTTCGAACCAGATGTCACTTCTGGAGCTCAGAAGAAGAGATGCTCAATTCTATGATGTGTATTTCAACAGGGAAGAGAATTTGCTCCGAATTTTGCCAACTATGATTCTAAAAGGGATTATTTATCTTCAGAGGATGATTCTGAATGTAATATTTACCTTCTGTGACAGTGCAAGATGGACCGACGCATGTACACCTTTTGTCTGCCGTTGACGAAGCTGCACGTGACACAAAGGGGAATACTGCCGGTTCAGTGGCATTGCCTAACCGAAGTCGAGGTGGAATAATCAGAAGATAAATGTGAGAGTTTCTGGGTGTGGTACAGAAAGCAAAAATGACCAAAAGAAGACTAAATAAGGGACCAGGATGAGCACACGGACACATGGCGATGCATGACGCGCGGAAGGTCTGATGTTTTTTTCACTCTTTGCTTACATTCTACTGATTTTCTGGTTCATATATATTGAGGATTAGATAACAGAAACCTCAAAACAAAACAAAAAAATCCTCTATGTAAATATGTCCAAAGTCCAGTTTTACTGAAAATTATGTAATTCAATATGGCTGCTGTCACATTATGCAAATTAGATGAATAAATTTACTCCCATCATAAAGTTTGGATCATATTCTACATTTTTCTCATTCACAGTAAGCCATTATCTCTCACCACTTTCAAGTTACAACCTTTGGAATTTCTGATATCTAAACTGAATATTTTCTTCGAAAAAATCTTGGCCACTAGAAGGTGTGTGCAGAAGGTGTGTCAGGTCAACTTTTTAGGCTAAAGGGTTAACTTAAAATGCAGTTGCCCATGTGTCCAGAGCTGCAGAAAATACCTTGGAGGGTGAGTAGCATGTTGGCTAACTACTGGTCTGTGCTGCCAAAAACAAACATCATATAAAATGTAACCGGACCAAATATAGGCAATGTAACAAAAATATGAACCTTGGTCTGGCTCTTTGGTGCAGACCGTAGTTTGACACCTAAAGACTGGGTCCAAATGAAACTGAAAAGTCAGACAGTCTGGGCCAAATGGGTGAGGAGTGAAAGCATCCCAAGGTTACGAGGGAAAAACAGGGTAAGATAAGTTCCCCAAGCACGGAATAGGGAGTTGGGCATACTGTTGAAGGATAGTCAACAGCTCAAGCTAACTACACAAATGTCAAAATGACAAGAAAAGTTGTTTGGCTCGCTTGGATAAGGAGCAGAGTGACAGCAACTCTAACCAGACAAATGTGGACAATGGGACAAAAAACATGAACCTTGGTTCAGGAATGACAAGAATAAAAAGTGTCACAACCAGCCCATGTTTCCTCTATGATATGAATAAATAACTCAGCTGTACCCTGAATGCAATTTAACTAACTATAAAATTGCTCTCATTGTACACCACTTTAATTTATCCGACATGTTGAAGTAACAAAGGACTCCCTGTGAGCTTAGAAGCTTTAGAAGGATTCTTTTTGTTATCATCTGTGAGAAACAGTGTCTGGCAGTCCAAGTTTGAGAACTTGCATTCACTGGGTGGTTGAAAAAAGTCCACAAGCAGCGGAAATGAGCAGCGCACCACATGTCAGGGCCCGTGGATAGACTAGCAGAACAACAGTGCTCCCCATGGTGACTTTGAGATCCCAGCCCAGATTATTGGGAAGCAGCGAACTCCACAGGGCTCTGAGGGACAACAGTGCTCGCCGCACCCTCCTGCAGCTTACCACCACCCTGGACGATCCAGTGAAGTCACCCTGATGGTTCTCCCTGGTGAAGCCATTAGATCTCCAGACATGCTGGCTTCACAATGTGGCCAACATCTACCAAACAGGTTTTCTATACTGCAAATTCACAGGGGCCTATGAATGCTATCACTCTCTGCTCCAGGTCCCTGCTGAGTCCAGGGAAAGTCAGTTTTGTGTGTTTGTGCAT
The DNA here is from genome assembly GCA_020510985.1 of Pholidichthys leucotaenia. Lineage (NCBI taxonomy): Eukaryota > Metazoa > Chordata > Actinopteri > Cichliformes > Pholidichthyidae > Pholidichthys > Pholidichthys leucotaenia. The sequence continues at coordinate 27,596,639 of CM035839.1, read as the reverse complement.
TCATCTTGAACAGGAAGGTATAAAAAAGTTTTAACCAGCAGATTTTACAACATGTTTGTAATACTTCAGCTATAAGACTTACTATTTCTCTCTATTTGGCATCTTCATTTTAAGATTCTGAAAATATGGTTAATTTGTTTAGTACAGCTTTGATTGGGGAAGTCATCAGCTGTTGTTTATTGTTAGGAAACATAAGACAGGGTTCGCAAATATATGTATTAGAGCATCGGTGGATATTTAATTTCACCCTCATATCCTTTGCACTGACTAGAAAATTGATGGGTAAAGAACTTAAGGGTCCTAAAGGCTAGACACAATTCTTACTTATGGAACAAACACAACTACTTGAAAATTATTTTAAAAATTAAGCATGTCATGATGATTTTAGATGTGGATACACATTTAAAATTACACATGCATTCCTTCATAGGCACACTCCCAGTATGGCCTCCTGCTCTGTCGCTAGTACCTAGCTGCTGGAACGCTGAACAAACACGCAAGATTCAACTGCAAGTTAATGAAGTAAAAACAGGATTTATTTATAACTGTATCTTTGATTACACAAATGTTTTACATGTCCTTTGTTTTAAGACAGCATTTATAAAGCAGTTACAGGCAGTAGGTGATTTGTGACTTTTTAACAAGGGCGATGGAGGTGTTCACCAATTTAGCACAAGGTACAAATGTGTAAAGGTAAATTATAGGTACAAATTTGCAAGAATACAGGTGATATGATTAAAAATGGCAATTTTTAAAACTAGAAAAGCACTCGGAGAGTGCAGACCTCCGCCAAGCGCCACAGTTCCCCCCATACAGTGTTTGTGTGTACGTTTTCAGATTCGTTGACCATGAAAACATATGACTAGCAATTGGATTCACAATGATAGGATTACTGGTTCAGTAGTTATTGACGAAAATAGCATTTTCCGTAATGGCGGTTTAGCGCCACAGTTCCCCCCCCCATACAGTGTTTGTGTGTACGTTTTCAGATTCCTTGACCATGAAAACATATGACTAGCAAATGGATTCAAAATGATAGGATTAGTGGTTCAGTAGTTATTGACAAAATTGTCATTTTCCGTAATGGCGATTTTCTTCTGGACGGTGATCCGGATTACCACCAAAATCTAATCATCTGTAGGATACCCCATTTCTGACAATCTGTGAAAATTTCATGAAAATCTGTCCATAACTTTTTGAGTTATCTTGCTAACAATCAAACAGACAGACAGACAAAGACAGACAAACCAACGCCGATGAAAACATAACCTCCTTGGCGGAGGTAATAAAAAAAAAAATCACAGATTTCAATTTAATTACACAGAATAAACATTTAAATAACCATCATCCAGGTGAGTATTGCATATTATGAGAAAATGCTGACTTTTATAAGAAAAGTTGCAAATTTATTTAAAAAGGAAAATTTACTGGAAAAAAAGTTGCAAATTTATGACAAAAAGTCATAACTTTTGAAGAAAAAGTTGCAGATTTATGAGGAAAAAGTTGAAAAGTCGCAAAGTTCTGAGATTTGAGAACTTTTGCATTTCTGCTTAGAACTGGTGGTTCAACGTCATGTTATTGAGCTATGTAACGTGATATAGAAAGGTTGGTGAGTGGTGGCCTAGTTGCTAGAGCATCCGCCCCACAACCAGGAAGTTGGGGGTTCAAGTCCTGGCTGGGTCATACCAAAGACCATATAAAAATGGTACTTTCTAGCTTGGTGCTCAGTATAATAGAATGGGGGAAGGAGAAGTTGTTTGTGGCAGCACCTTGCATGGCAATGACCCCTCTAATTCTAGATGTGATTAACATTGTAGATAGGATAAATGTAATTTCGTTCTACTGTACATGATGGACTGAATGACAATAGAGCTGGCTTCTTCTTCTTATGATGGCCATGGAGGGAGCAATTCTCACTTTTTTCTATGTTGGGAGAAGTAATTAAACTTGTAATTCCTATGCAGCGATAACATAACCATGGCTTCGTAAACGACTCCCTCAGTGCTTCTACTAAAGTAGCTAGCACCTAGCAAGATGGCACAAGTAACGTGACCAACAAAACTGGCTCAAGAGGAGGACTGGGTATTTACAGTGGTGTGAAAAAGTGTTTGCCCCCTTCCTGATTTCTCTTTTTTTTTTGTATGTTTGTCACACTTAAATGTTTCAGATCATCAAACAAATTTAAATATTAGACAAAGATAACACAACTAAACACAAAAGGCACTTTTTAAATGAAGGTGTTTATTATTAAGGGGGAAAAAAAAATCCAAACCTACATGGCCCTGTGTGAAAAAGTGATTGCCCCCTAAACATAATAACTGGTTGAGCCACCCTGAGCAGCAACAACTGCAATCAAGCATTTGCGATAACTGGCAATGAGTCTTTTATAGCGCTGTGGAGGAATTTTGGCCCGCTCATCTTTGCAAAATTGTTGTAATTCATCCACACTGGAGGGTTTTCTAGCATGAACTGCCTTTTCAAGGTTATGCCACAGCATCTCAGTCAGATTCAGGTCAGGACTTTGACTAGGCCACTCCAAAGTCTTCATTTTGTTTTTCTTAAGCCATTCAGAGGTGGACTTGCTGATGTGTTTTGGATCATTGTTCTGCTGCAGAACCCAAGTGTGCTTCAGCTTGAGGTCATGAACAGATGGCCGGACATTCTCCTTCTGGATTTTTTGGTAGACAGCAGATTTCATGGTTCCTTTTACCACAGCAAGTCTTCCACATCCTGAAGCAGCAAAACAGCCCCAGACCATCACACTTCCACCACCATATTTTACTATTGGTATGATATTCCTTTTCTGAAATGCTGTGTTACTTTTACACCAGATGCAATGGGACACACACCTTCCAAAAAGTTCAGCTTTTGTCTTGTCACTCCTTAGAGTATATCCCCAAAAGACTTGGGGATCATCAAGATGTTTTTTGGCAAAACAGATGCGCCTTTATATTCTTTTAGCTCAGCAGTGGTTTTCATCTTGGAACTCTGCCATGCAGGCCATTTTTGCCCAGTCTTTTTCTTATGGTGGAGTCATGAACACTGACCTTAACTGAGGCAAGTGAGGCCTGCAGTTCTTTGGTTGTTGTTGTGGGGTCTTTTGTGACCTCTTGGATGAGTCGTCGCTGCGCTCTTGGGTAATTTTGGTCGGCCGGCCACTCCTGGGAAGGTTCACCACTTTCCATGTTTTCACCATTTGTGGATTACCGGAGTGGTGGCTCAGTTGGTAGAGCATCTGCCCCACATCTGGGAGGCAGGGGTTCAAATCCCGGCCGGGTCATACCGAAGACCATATAAAAGCGGAACTTCCAGCTGTCCAGCTTGGTACTCAGCAATAATGGAATGGAGGAGGGAAATCTGTGGGGGCACCTTGCATGGCAGCGGCCCTCTGATTCTACATATGGGGTGTGTGTGATTAACAGTGTAGATAGGAAAAATACAATTTTGTTCTACTGTACATGATTGCTGTATAATCATGTACAGTTGTACAATCATGCTGTATTACTGTATGGTTGAATGACAATAAAGGGTGATTTAATTTTAATTTAATGGCTCTCACTGTAGTTCTCTGGAGTCCCCAAGCTTTTGAAATGACTTTATAACCTTTTCCAGACTGATAGATCTCAATTATTTTGTTTCTCATTTGTTCCTGAATTTCTTTGGATCACAACATAATGTCTAGCTTTTGAGGATCTTTTGGTCTACTTCACTTTGTCAGGCAGGTCCTATTTAAGTGATTTCTTGATTGAGAACAGGTGTGGCAATAATCAGGCCTGGGTGTGGCTAGAGAAATTGAACTCAGCTTTCCGAAGATGTGATAAACCAATTAATTTATGTTTTTAGTTTGTTTTTTCTTTTTTTCTTTTTTTTGGGGGGGGGCAGTTTTTCACACAGGGCCATGTAGGTTTGGATTTTTTTTTTTTACCCTTAATAATAAACACCTTCATTTAAAAACTGCATTTTGTGTTGACTTGTGTTATCTTTGTCTAATATTTAAATTTGTTTGATCTGAAACATTTACACTACCTTTCAAAAGTTTGGGGTCACCCAGACAATTATTTTGTGTTTTCCATGAAAAGTCACACTTATTTACCACCATGAGTTGTAAAATGAATAGAAAATATAGTCAAGACATTGACAAGGTTAGAAATAATGATTTGTATTTGAAATAATATTTTTTTTCCTTCAAACTTTGCTTTCGTCAAAGAATCCTCCATTTGCAGCAATTACAGCATTGCAGACCTAACATGATTGCACAAGGGTTTTCTAATCATCCATTTGCCTTCTGACGCAATGAGCAAACACATTGTACCATTAGAACACTGGAGTGATAGTTGCTGGAAATGGGCCTCTATACACCTATGTAGATATTGCACTAAAAACCAGACATTTGCAGCTAGAATAGTCATTTACCACATTAGCAATGTATAGAGTGTATTTCTGATTAGTTTAAAGTTATCTTCATTTTTAAAAAGTGCTTTTCTTTCAAAAGTGAGGAAATTTCTAAGTGACCCCAAACTTTTGAACGGTAGTGTAAGTGTGACAAACATACAAAAACATGAGAAATCAGGAAGGGGACAAACACTTTTTCACATCACTGTATATAAATACTGACTTCTGCACTGTACAATATTTAATTTTTATTTTACATATTGGTGAAATGACAGTAACCTATTTTTTTCTATATTATGTTCATTGTAGTGCTTAGATACAGCTAACTAGGTACATTTGTGAGGGATTGTTTTTCTCAAAAGAGCAAAATAACTGGTTAAAGAGAAAAAAAAAGTCATTCTTTTGTCATGTATTGCTGTAAGTAAAGAATTTTTGCTTATGGAATTGTTGCATAAAAGCAGTATTACACTTGAGATCATATGGTATCATGATTATATCACCACGGTGATTCAGAGGGCCAGACATCACTGTGGTTACATAGCCAGGAAAAAAGTTGTAAATGTAATAGACAAAAGTTAAAAATATATGTATGTATGTGTGTAGGTGTAAATTTGTGTTTGAAAAAGGTAACAAATTTATCACAAAAAGTAGTAAATTTATGGGAAAAAGGTACATTTACTCAAAGTCACAAATTTAACAGGAAAAAAGTTATAAATTCCAATAAAAAATTGTTATAAGAACAAATCCCAGATTGGAGGGAAATTAGGAAATGGATGGATGGATGGATGGATGGATGGATGGACTTTATTGATCCCAAACTGGGAAATTACAGTGTAACAGCAGCATGACAGTAGACAACCAAACAACAGAAACACACACATGACAGACAAAGGGATTACCCATGGAAAGTAAAAACTAACACGACTATAAAACCTATATACATCTTAGCTTCATATATGATGACCCGTATAAACACATGAATCATCCCATTGCACAAAGAAGAACTATCAGGAGCACAGTGAAATGTGAGGTACCAGTTAGTCTGTAAGGTGCAGTGTGGCAGCATAGTTATGACCAGAATACAACATCATAGTGAGTTATTGTACAGTGAAATTGCATGTGGCAGGAAAGATTTCCTGTACCTAGCTGTTCGATAACGAAGCTGTAGTAGTCTACTGGAGGAAGTGCTTCGCTGTCTATCTAGTGTGTGGTGGAGGGGGTGATCAGGATTGTCCATGATGGATCGCAGTTTATATAGTGTTCTCCTCTCCACCACTGTCTCAAAGGTCTCCGGTCTGAGACCAATTACAGAGCCAGCCCTCTTGATAATCTTGTCAAGTCTGTTAGTATCTCTGGCCCTGATACTGCTACCCCAACAGACAGCTCTGTTGGGGTAGCAGAGCTGCCCCAACAGAGCTGGGGGGCTCCATCTGCTTTGCAGCTCCATCTGCAAAGCAGATGGAGCTGGCAACAACGGTCTGGTAGAAAAGCTCCAGCATCCTGCTGCACACGTTGAAGGATCTCAGCTTTCTCAGGAAGTAGAGTCTGCTCATCCCCTTCTTGTGCGCAGCATTGGTGTTGGATCTCCAGTCCAACCCGCTGCTGATCCTGACACCCAGATATTTGTAGTCCTCAACCACTCCCACATCCCCCCCCCCACTAATCTGCAGTGGCTGAGAAGGAGCCTTCCTCTTCCTGAAGTCAATCACCATCTCTCTGGTCTTGCTGACATTCAACCTCAGGTGATTCTGCTCCGTCCACTCCACAAATCTGTCTACCAGTGCCCTGTACTCCCCCTCCTCTCCTCCTCTTATACACCCCACAACAGCTGAGTCGTCAGAGAATTTTTGCAGGTGGCATGACTCAGTGTTGTACTGAAAGTCAGTGGTGTATAAGGTAAAAAGAAAAGGAGAGAGCACAGTCCCCTGTGGCGCTCCCGTATCACTAGCCACCACTCCAGACAAGACACTGCCCAGCCTGACAAACTGTGGTCTGCCTGTCAGGTAGTCAGTAATCCAGGAGATCACAGAGCTGTCACCCCCCATCACCCGCAGCTTCTCACCCAGCAGCAGTGGCTGGATGGTGTTAAAGGTACTGGAGAAATCAAAAAAAGTGATTCTTACAGTATCTCCTCAACCATCCAGGTGCAGATGGGCTTGTTGCAGCAGGTAGATGACAGCATCATCAACTCCTAAATGGGGCTGATATGCAAACTGCAGAGGGTCCAGCCACGTCTTCACCTGCAGCCTCAGGTGGGCTAAGACCAGTCTCTCCAGGACCTTCATCACATGAGATGTGAGGGCAACTGGTCGGTAGTCATTCAAATCCGATGGAGATGACTTCTTGGGGACAGGAACCAGGCAGGATGTCTTCCACAGCACCGGTACTCTCTCCAGACTCAGGCTCAGGTTGTACAGGTGTTTCAGTACCGGAGCTAGTTGGTTGGCACAGGTCCTCAGGATCCTTGCGGAGATGCCGTCAGGGCCCGAAGCCTTCCGCTGACGGAGTCTCTCCAGCTGTTTCTCCACCTGATCTGTAGTCACCGTGAAGTGGGGGAGGGTCCTGGTGCCCCCTGAGGAGGAGGAGGGGGGAGATGGAGAGAGGTTCTGCACGGGAGCGTGGGTGGGGAGGGGTGCGTGGGGGTCTGGTTGTGTTGCTCGGGTGACAGACTGTGAGTTGAACCTATTAAAAAAACAGATTCAGTTCCTCAGCTCTCTCCTGGTCCCAGATGGCTTTATCGTGAAATTTATCAGGAAAAAAGTCACAAATTTATCGAAATGTGCAGCCTTTGTTCATGTAAATTTGCAAATGTGGAAAACTGCAAACCGTGCAAATTCGTGACTATTTTCATAAATTTGCTACTTTTCCTCCTGAATTTATGACTTTTTTTATTGTAAATTTGCAGTTTTTTCTTTTACATTTGTGGGTTTTTACTTGTAAATTTGTGACTTTTTCTCATAAGCTTGCTAATTCTTCTCATAAACTTGTTTTTTTTTCCTCGTAAATTTGCAGCTTTTTGTCTTATAAATTTTGTGTTTTTTACTTTTAAATTCATGAATTTTTTCTTGTAAATTTGCAAGTTTGTTTTCTTATAACTTTGCCGTTTTCATTGTAAATTTGACTTTTTTCTTATGAATCTGAAAATGTTCTCATGAAGTTTTATTTTCTGAATTCTGCACCTTCTTTCTTATAAATCTGAAACATTTTTTCTTGTAATTTTATATTTTCACATAGATCTGGAGTTAAGGGTTGTTATTGTATTTATTTTTTTTCCTGTTCCTCTTCAAAATGGCCCAAATTTTTAAAAAGTTTTTATCTAGAGGGGAGAGTTTTTAAAAATATAATTTTACAGGGTTTGAAGTCTTCCCCATTCATAAAATGGGCCCCCAAACATAATCTTGCATAGGGCCATAAAAAGCTAGAAACAGCCCTGCTCAAGAGCAAATTTTTTCCATACTTTTGTCCTCTCTGGGTTGGGGACAGGCTCCTGCCCCAAGTGGAGGAGTTTAAATATCTTGGGGTCTTGTTCACGAGTGAGGGGAAAATGGAGCGAGAGATCGACAGACGGCTTGGAGCAGCATCTGCAGTGATGCGGACGTTGTACCGGTCTGTTGTGGTGAAGAGGGAGCTTAGTTCTAAGGCAAAGCTGTCGATTTACCAGTCAATCTACGTTCCTACTCTCACCTATGGTCACGAGCTTTGGGTAATGACCGAAAGAACGAGATCGTGGATACAAGCGGCTGAAATGAGCTTTCTCCGTAGGATTGCTGGACTCACCCTCAGAGATAGGGTGAGGAGCTCAGTCATCCGGGAGAGGCTCAGAGTAGAACCGCTGCTCCTCCACATTGAAAGGAGTCAGTTGAGGTGGTATGGGCATCTGATTAGGACGCCTCCTGGACGCCTCCCACTTGAGGTGTTTCAGGCACGTCCCACTGGGAGGAGACCCCGGGGCAGACCCAGGACTCGGTGGAGAGACTATGTCTCCCAGCTGGTCTGGGAACGCCTTGGTATCCCCTCTGAAGAGCTGGAGCAGGTGGCTGGGGAGAGGGAAGTCTGGGCTTCTCTGCTTGAACTGCTGCCTCCGCGACCCGGACCTCCGGAAAAGCGGTAGAAGATGGATGAATGGACTTTTGCACTTTTATTCTTACAAATTTATACTAAATTCACATTTATATGTTTGTACCTTATGCTAAATTTTTTAAAACACCATCACCCCCTTGTTAATAAATAAATTGTCTACAGAGTATAACCAGTAGATGATTTATTATTTTTCACCTAGGGAAATGGTTGGTATTCATAAATTTAGCATAAGGTACAAACAGATAAAGGTAAATTAGGTGCAAATCTGCAAGATTTAAGTTGCAAAAATATGATAAAAGATGCTAATTTAAATATTTTAAAAGTTGTAAATTACAATTTAATTACACGGAATAAAAATTTAACTAGCATCCAGACAAGCGTTGCAAATTTGCAGGAAAAAAGTTGAAATTTACAAAAGAAAAATCACAAATTTATGAAAAAAAGTTGCACATCTACAAGAAAAAAAGTTTCAAATTTACAAGTTAAAAAGTTGCAAATTTTGAGAAAAAAGTTGCAAATTTTTCAGAAAAAAATTAACAAATTTACAGAAAAAAGTTGCAACTCTATGAGAAAAAAAGCAGATTTATAGAAAAAAAATTCAAATTTATAAAAAAAAAAGTTCGCAAATTTTTCAGAAAAAAGTTGCAAATCTATGTGGAAAAAAATACAAATTCACTAAGAAAAGAGCAAATTTATGCAAAAAATGTGTAAATTTATCAGAAAAAATTTGGAATTTCTGAATTATTTTTTTTTTTTTGCAAATTTATAAGAAAAAATTTGCAAATTTTGGAGAAAAAATTTACAGTTTTACAGGAAAAAAGTTGCAAATCTAGAAAGAAGTTGAAAATTTATCATGTTTTTTGCATTTCTGCTTCATTTCTTTTTTTATTCAGTTATGTACCATAATTTATTTATTTATTTATTTATTTTTTACAAAAAGGGTTATTGTCATATCCGGCTCTAGGGAGCCGGGCAATCAGAGCCAGGGACAAGCCAGTGAGTCGAGATGGTTTATTTTGGGTAAGGGATAAGGGATGAGGAGAGCACAGATACTCATGCAGAGGTACACTCACAGGTTGCACAGCGCAGAGGTAAGCAGCTCGTACCGGACGTGGGGGTAGCAAGACGTACATCCTCACAGCGGGATACAAACACAGGAATGCTGCAAGGGGAGTTGAGGCTGACACCAGACGAAGGGGCTTCAGCCTAGCAGTGCTTATGTCGCAGCCCCGAGTCATCGAGGCTGCTCCTATTTATCCTCATTGGCAGCGCCCCAGCTGATGAAGACTAATTGGCCCCAGCCGTCCATAATGCTGCCAGCTGGGGGCCAGCTGAGACGCTGCTCAATGGGAGGCAGGGATGAGGGAAAACATGGGCTCAGTGCCGAGACGGCATCTCAACCCATGGTGACAGAGCCCCTCCCTCAAGGTCGGGCTCCTGAACGACCAGGAACATCCCAGCCCCCCCCCCCCCCCCCCACCTAGGGTGGGAGGAAGGGAGGCGGACCGGAGGGGAAGAAGCCAAGGGAAGGACAACACCAATGGGGCAATGTAGGGTAGCGGGAAAGAAAAACCCAAATACAATACTGACAACAGAACAATTAACCCAGGTACAGATGGGGAGAAGAACTGGGTCAGCACGCCGGTTACATACTACCCAGAGAGTACCAACCATGCGTGACCCAGAGCAAGAAAAAAAAAAAAGAACCACCAAAAAGGTACAGGGCAAAAAATGCTGAGTATGGTCAAATAAAGGGAAAACACAATACACAGCACCAATATAAGTACATACACACAGTCACCAACAAAAGTGAGGGTGACTGGAACAAATGGACAATTACAGAGCATGGTGTTACGGAAAACAAGGCACATGACTCTATAATGAACCAACAGGGCATAAAAAAGAAATACTGAGTGCAGGCAAAGAAAAACCCACACACATGAATATATAAATACCCACAGTCACCTAAAGAAATGAAAGTGACTGGAATGAATGGGCAACTGCAGAGTATGGTCTGAAAGGGAACAAAACATAACTCTACAATGCAAAAACGAGACTAAAAACATGGTACAAAAAATAAAATGCTGGGTACGAGGGAAGGAAAACGCACAGCACTATAAATACACATCCACCAACAGGACAGACATTACACCCAAGTGACCTTAATAACGATAAAAGAAAAAGTGACACCCGAGGTGTATGGCAGGCAGAGTCCAAAAAATAGCCGAGATGGCTCCGGAGATCTCCCCGCCCATTGTCCAGCTGGCGAATCAGGGGAAGAGAAATGTTCGGACGGCGAACTCTGGACCCAGATCCCAGGAATCCAGTCCAACGGCTGCCGAACCAGGCCGCCCAAAGGCAAACACAGACCAGTGGGGGGAAACCAGATCGCCGAACCGAAAGTTTTGCGGGTCGGGTCGTCGACCCGCATCACTCAACCACCAGGACCGTTGAGACGGACGAAGGGTCAGAGCGGATCCCGGTGGAAGAGGCTCAGGGGAGAGCCGATGACGAGGGCGGCGGGCCTCAGGGAAACGGCCACCTCCTCACCGGACCTGGACAACACTGGGGCAGCACCCACGTCGGACCCCGATCGGGCCTCAGGCGAACCCACGTTGGACCCCGATTGGGTCTCGGGCGAACCCACGTTGGACACTGCACCAGAACCGACCTCCAACGTTGAACCCGGACCCTCCAGCACCACGAGGAACAGCAACTCCTCGCCGGTGACCCTGGAAGAAGGCTCAGAAGAGAAAACAGAACCGGGATCAGGATCACCGGCAGCGCCAGAACCCGGCGAGACGAGCTCAGACGCAGCGGGCGGCTGCACCCTGCTCGTCTCCCCTGGAGATAGGCTGAAGTGCTCAAAGATAAAAAGAGAGAAAAGAAAGGAGAGCACTCGCCTGATCTCGGGTTCTGACGCCGTCCAGGACTGCGAAGATCCAGGATCCGTCGTCAGGAGGTCGTTGTCAGGCTCCCATCTAGCCGCGTCGGGCCCCGCAGCCAGCACGATGGTCAGCGCAGCTTGAGATCCCTCCAGCTCAGGTAACCCCGCCGACGACCCACTCGGCGTGAAGCCAGAAGAATCTCGTCCCGCTGGACCGAACCGCTCCTCCGTGGAGACCCAGGGACGCTCAGTCGTCAGCGTAGACTCCACGCAGCAGTCAGTCCCCCTCCTCCGTCCGCAATGTAGCTGCGGAACCACAGGCCCTCTCCATATCCCACCACGTTGACCCGGAGCCGGGGACCGCTCGGCGGAGAGAGACACAGAGGATGCGGGATTAGGAAAACAGGTTACAGCAGGTGGGGAGAGTTCAGGGAGCTGCGAACCCTGAACTTCTCCTCCAGGGATGTGACAGAACAAATCATTAAGCAGGTGTGAAAAAACAATGACTTGCCTGCCCCCTGGAGGTTGAGTATCGCCTGCTGTAGTGGAATCTGCTTCTTCCTCTCCCCGCCCGGCGATAACGGAGGACCCCCCGGGAATTCGTCTGAGGATCGCTCGCGTTGTCTCCAGCAGAGAGCTCACCAGGCCGGGATTCCAGGCACACACAGCGGTCAGGAAGCGCGTCGAGGAGGAGGGGGAAACAGCCGGGGTGAGCCAGCCCGAATGTCCAGGAATGACAGCGGGGGAACGAGGCTCAGGGGACGAGGCTGTAGGATCTCCACACTGACGAGGCGAAGGGATGACAGCTGCGTGGGAGGAACGGTCCTGACGATGACCCAGAACTGGATCCGGACGAGGTTCGTGCAGAGGTGACTCGGCGATGTGATGACGACTACTCCCAGGGGACGAAGCGAGGGGGAAACCCAGGATTCGCCGCTCCAGATCGGAGATCGAGACGAGGAAGGCGTCGAGCACGGGAAAGCTTCGTCGCCCTGAAGTCCTCACCATCAATCTCACTGCCGCCGCCACATGCCTGAAGGTGGTGACAGGAAACACAGTAGAGCTCGCGACAGCCACTCGACCCCGGACATAACTGCTGTCAGCTGCGGCTCCTTGAAGGGAATCCCGAGTGACGTGGCGCAGGTCGGGGGAAGTCCTCTGGTTGGCGCGAACTCCCGGACTGGAATAGCGGCAGGAACGGGACTCCGAAGCGGGGAAAGACGTCGCCCACTTCGACTCCCTGCCGGGATTTCCATCCACCCCGTGGAGCTTCTCTTGCTGTGTACCTGCAGCGTCTATCCTGGCACTGTCCTCCAGATGGTACAGAGAGTGAGGGTGACAGTCCAGGAGTTCCTCAGCACGGCCCGGATGCCAGCGTCTCGCGTTGGAGGCGTCGTGCAGGGTGAAGAACGTCCCGTCGACAGCCTCCGAGATGGACCTCAGCTCGTCGCCCTGGCGCCGGAAGTGACTCCTGGGAAACGGCATGCTAGCAGCGCTGACACCCGGACAGAAAGGTACATTTCCACGGCGACTCACGGCCGCCGGCAACTCTTCTGGCTGCGACATACTGTCATATCCGGCTCTAGGGAGCCGGGCAATCAGAGCCAGGGACAAGCCAGTGAGTCGAGATGGTTTATTTTGGGTAAGGGATAAGGGATGAGGAGAGCACAGATACTCATGCAGAGGTACACTCACAGGTTGCACAGCGCAGAGGTAAGCAGCTCGTACCGGACGTGGGGGTAGCAAGACGTACATCCTCACAGCGGGATACAAACACAGGAATGCTGCAAGGGGAGTTGAGGCTGACACCAGACGAAGGGGCTTCAGCCTAGCAGTGCTTATGTCGCAGCCCCGAGTCATCGAGGCTGCTCCTATTTATCCTCATTGGCAGCGCCCCAGCTGATGAAGACTAATTGGCCCCAGCCGTCCATAATGCTGCCAGCTGGGGGCCAGCTGAGACGCTGCTCAATGGGAGGCAGGGATGAGGGAAAACATGGGCTCAGTGCCGAGACGGCATCTCAACCCATGGTGACAGTTATGATGATATTGGGGGGACAATTCTCTCTTTTTTCCAGGTTGGGGGACAAATGTCCACTCCTTGTCATTTTTTCTATTACTGTGCACTAAAGGTCAATGTTAAAAACAATCTTCATGGAGTGACTACAATTGTGTATGATTTTTTTTCCCCCCAAGAGTAGGGAACAAAGAGCTGAAAGAGCACAGTAGTTTTCAGAGAGCTTTAATTTTGCAACACAAAACAGGGCTACGTTAGAAGCACTACAGGCGATTCTTGAGTAATGGAAAAAACATCCTGTAGGTTATGGAGAAATTGGCGAGGTATTGGAACTTGTATTAGCAAAAGAAAGGACGGGGTGTGGAGGAAAAATAAGTTCAGGCGAGGTACGACGAGCTGTGAGGTTGCTGAGTTTTATTTCCTCCGTCATCATGAGACACACTGTAGCATTGTGCGCTGTGTTGTGCTGTGTGTGCTGTTGAGGCATGTATAGCAAGCTCTTTTATACATGTTCAACAAACAGAGAGAATGCATGGCACATTTGCATATTGATATACATATCAGTCAATACATATCATTCGCGTGACCAACTGGCGCCCGGACGTCCCCTCCTTAATCTGGGGATGTATAACAATAGTCCATTGCTCTGATTGTCTCCTAGGGGCTCTCTGTCCATATGCAAATTGTCCTCTGCTTAGTGCAGGCTAGCTGAGTGTGAGGATTGAATGTCCATGTAGATTGTGGTGAGTCACCACAGGGCTCCCCCCCAGAACACTCAGCAGGGGTTGAGACCCTCCCCCCTCCCCCTGTCGTTTGGCTCCAGCTCTGGATTCCAGCATGATGAACAGCCATGGATCATGGGCGTACAGGCCGGTGCGTTTCATGCGTAATGGAACAAGACGGCGATCGGCCGGCTTTAGGGAGTGAGGTGCGGGAAAAGCGCTGTGGAGGAGGAGGGGGTGGGAGTAAGTGAGTGCCGGCCCGGGACGTCAAAGGTGTCTGGGCCGTGCAAAACTTACGTGTGGATCCGCGATGGTGAGGGAATTTCCCATTAAACCTGGCGGTGATCCACAGCGGCTGTGCTAAAAAAAAAAAAAAATATTGTCTCTGACTTCTGTCGCGGCTCGATCCAGCGAGGATATGGGGAAGGCGAGCAGCCAAATTCCCCGAGGATGCGTAGTGGCTGTGAAACAACTGCAGCTGTGTGAGGGTGTGAGGCGGCTCGGCTTTTAGGTGCGGAAGCAGCCCTAAAGCCATCGGGGACAGCGATCGGCTAAATTCCCCTTGTGCGCCGTGGCTGAGAAACCCATACAAAGTCCTGTGTGCGGGCTGCACATATGCTTCAGGTGCATGAGCAGCCCTGAAGGTTCCGAGGGTGGCGATCAGCCGTTTTGCTCGGGCATGTGCAGCGGCAGAGGACGATGTATCAGTCTGTGGAGCCGGTTCGTCTCGTCCCGTGACCACATAACTGGCAGTTGTGCTGTCCTTGTAGTCCTGCGGTGTGTGTGTGGGGCTTCTGTGTGCGGGAGGTCCGTTGTCGTGTGAGTCAGGGTCGGGGAGCTTGGTGGAAATCAACACAGTCGGCGTTGATGATTTCCCCGTTCAGGCTCCTTCCTTCAGTTCGCTCGTGTCGCTGTCCATGGTGCGTGTCGGTCCAATCACTGCCCGCTCCGGGGCGCGCGCGCTCTAGTGAGGATGAAGAGGTTGCAGGCGTTCTCTGGTCCTCTGCTGTCCACAGCGCGGTGAGAGGGAGCAGATGGTCATTCTCTCTCGTCAGGTCACCACTGTGGAGGGATAAGATCAGGCGAGGGGCGCACCATGACGTGTGCTGGGGCTTCCCGTCCGGGTGATCTCCGGGGTGTTCGCCTTGTGTTCCATTCTTTGTCAAGGGTCACCAGTGTGGAGGAACAAATAAGTTCAGATGAGATACGACGAGCTGTGAGGTTGCTGAGTTTTATTTCCTCCATCATCATGAGACACACTGTAGCATTGTGCGTTGTGTTGTGCTGTGTGCGCTGTGTTGTGCTGTGCTGTTGAGGCATGTATAGCAAGTTCTTTTATACATGTTAGACAAACAGAGAGAATGCATGGCACATTTGCATATTGATATACATATCAGTCAATACATATCATTCGCGTGACCAACTGCCGCCCGGACGCACCCTCCTTAATCTGGGGATGTATAACGATAGTCCATTGTTCTGATTGTCTCCTAGGGGCTCTCTGTCCATATGCAAATTGTCCTCTGCTTCCTGCCGGCTAGCTGAGTGTGAGGATTGAATGTCCATGTAGATTGTGGTGGGTCACCACAGGGGGAGCGAGAGAGCACACATGAAACATTTGGAAAACATGCTCACGAGCAAATGAACTAGCTGGTATGGATAAAAGCAGAGCCATTTCTGGATATAAACATGCGCACGCAAATGCTACAGGCCCCATCAGCCACTATGGAGTTCACCCTCAAGACTTTTTGGGAGTAGATTTAAATTTACATTTTGGGACCTTGGGGAAGTCAGGTTATTATAGCACCTCAGACAGAGACAGGGAATAAGCATGGGAGAACAATGCCCAGGAAGGACAGAGGGGGTTGAATGCAGTGTAGTGTAAATATCATGCTGTGTGATGTGAAGTGCCATGAAACTTGTGAAGTGTGACTTGTGATATAGAGAGGAGAGCTTGCTGTAAGGATTCAGTCCATTCTGTGCTTGTGAGATGTGAGTGTGTAATAAATCGTCTGTCATGAATCTGCCTCTTCATTTACACACTCCACACTGGTGACCCAAGACGTATTATGGAACACGAGGCAAGAACCCCGGAGCTGGCCCAGTCGGGAAGCCCCAGCGACGCAGCAGCCATTCCACAGACAGCCCGGACGGAACCCCCAGCAACGCGTGTGCGGTTTCAGTCAAGCTACCGGATTTCTGGCAGCACAACCCGCACTCTTGGTTCTACCACAACGAGGCCCAGTTCGCCCTCCGGGGAGTAATGGCAGACAACACCAAGTTCTACCATGTGGTAGCAGCGCTGGACTCCCGCACAGCCCAGCAGGTAGCGAGCCTGCTCGATCAGCCACCAGCCCGCAACAAATGCGAGGTGCTCAAGGCTGCGCTCACCCGGCGTTACACGCTCTTGGAATGTGAGAGAGCGGAGAGGCTCCTGGCACGGACCGAGTTAGGAGATGGGTCGGCCATCGACCTGATGGAGAAGATGCTGGCGTTAATGGGCATGGACGACGGGCACTTTCTGTTTGCCCACCTTTTCCTCCGGAACCTTCCAACAGAGGCGACAGCGGTTCTGGCCAATTTAACGTTGCTGGCTGCGCGTGACTACCGTGCGCTAGCACAGTAGGCAGACAGGATCATCCTCACCACCAGGGCGATCACAGTCAACGCGGTGGCAGCGGAGCCCAGCAAGACAACCAGAGGAGGCGAGGAGCCACCGACAGTAGCAGCAGCGGGGGCAAAGGAGCGCCAGAGAGACACGCTGTGTTTCTACCACCGCCGCTTCGGAGAGAATGCACGCAGATGTGCGCCACCGTGCCAATTCAAGCGCTCGGGAAAACGCCAAGGCCGGCAGCAGCTGCGACCCTCGATGAACAGAACAAGCTGCTCTACATGATGGACGCGCGCTCGGGGAGGCATTTCCTCGTGGACACCGGAGCCCAGAGGAGCATCATCCTGCCGACCTGCGATGACCGGCTGGCAGGACCTAGCGGCCCCGGGATGTTGGCAGCAAACGGCTCGGAAATTAAGACCTTTGGTGAGAGGACACTGATCTTATCTCTACACGGCCGTACATACGAGTGGACTTTTGTCGTAGCAACACTGAATTACCATATCCTGGGGGCTGATTTTCTGTGTGCACATGGTTTACTGGTTGATGTTGCTAACAGGCGCCTGGTTAATGCACTGTCCTTTGACTCTCTCCCCTGTATAGCTCAAGTGACCCAGCCAACAGCACAAGCCAACGTCACAGCACCAGGTGGTAAGTTCCACGCACTGCTCACTCAGTTCCCAGCACTCACGGTCCCGACGTTTTCCGCGGCCATCGCTAAACATGGGGTGGAGCACTTTATCACCACCACTGGGCCACCCGTTTTTGCAAGACCTCGGCGCTTGGACGCAGCTAAACTGGCCATAGCGCGCGAGGAGTTCGCCAACCTGGAAAGGCTGGGCATCATCAGGCATTTGAACAGCCCATGGGCATCCCCGCTACACATGGTCCCTAAGGCTGAGGGAGCGTGGCGACCATGCGGTGATTTCCGCAGATTGAACAACGCCACAGCGCATGACCGCTACCCGATTCCCCACATACAGGATTTTTCCATTCACCTCGCCGGAGCACCCATTTTTTCCAAAATAGACCTGGTCCGCGATTACCACCAAGTCCCAGTGCGCGCGGAGGACGTACCCAAAACAGCGGTAATAACTCTGTTCGGTTTATTCGAGTTCCTGCGCATGCCATTCAGGTTAAAAGGCACAGCACAGACGTTCCAGCGCATGATAGATGCAGTGCTGCATGATCTCCCGTTCGTGTTCGTCTACCTGGACGATATCCTGGTAGCCAGTACGTCCAAAGACGAACACGAAACCCACCTCAGGACGGTTTTCCGGAAGTTGGAGGAGCACGGGTTAATAATCAACCCGGCGAAATGCCAGTTCGGCGTGACAGAGATTGATTTTTTGGGGCACCGCGTCTCTCCGGAAGGAGCGATCCCGTTGCCCGACAAAATGCGTGCCGTGGCAGATTTTCCCCAGCCTCAGACGGTCAGGGCACTGCAGGAATTTTTGGGGATGGTGAACTTTTATAACCGTTTCCTTCTCCGCGCGGCGTGGCTCAAGCAACCATTGTACGCCGCGCTCAAGACACAGAAACCCGCGGATGGAGTCGAATGGACCCCGGAGCGAGAACGGGCGTTCTCGGAGGTTAAAGCAGCCCTGGCAAACGCCGCACTGCTGGCGTATCCAGACCCGACGGCCCGGATAGCGCTCACCACCGACGCTTCAGACATGGCCATAGAGCTTGGCAGCCGCTCACCTTTTTCAGCAGCACTTTGCGCGACAGCGAATGTAAATACAGCGCGTTCGACAGAGAGTTGCTGGCTCTCCACCTGGCCATACGCCACTTCCAGTTCTGGCTGGAAGGGCGCAGCTTCACCGCGTTCGTAGACCACAAGCCACTAACGTTCGCGATGGCCAAGGTTTCAGAACTGTGGTCGGGCCGGCAGCAGAGACAGCTGGCCGCGATCTCAGAGTTTACTACCGATATTCAGCATGTGTCGGGCAAACTGAATGTGGTGGCCGACGGCCTCTCGCACACCGTGGTGGCCCCGGTCTACGTGGGGATAGATTACGCAGCCATGGCCGCGGAGCAGATTAGTGATGCAGACGTGCGCGCGCTCCAGTCTGGACCAACAGGGTTAAGGCTGGAGAGCAGGGTGCTGCAAGATGGCGCCCTCCCCCCCCCAATCTGCGATGTCTCCACGGGACGCCCGCGTCCAGTGGTCCCGGTCACGTGGCGCCGCCGCGTGTTTGAGTCGGTTCACAGTCTGGCGCACCCAGGAGTGTGCGCGTCAGTCAAAATGGTGGGAGAGAAGTTTGTGTGGCCGAGCCTACGCAAACAAGTAAAAGAGTGGGCTGCAGCCTGCGTGGCGTGCCAATGAGCCAAGGTACACAGGCACACAAGGCTCCTTTGGAGCCGTTTCCGGTACAGGCTAAAAGGTTCGACCATGTGCACGTGGACCTCGAGGGCCCCCTCCCGCCATCACAGGGGTGCACGCACCTCCTGACAGTGGTGGACCGCACCACGCGCTGGCCAGAAGCAGTCCCGCTGGCGGCAACCACGTCCGTGGACGTAGCACACGCTTTTTTAACAGCATGGGTGGCGCGTTTTGGAGTCCCGTCGGACATTACGTCGGACAGGGGCCCTCAATTTGTTTCCGACCTCTGGTCCGCGATGGCCCGCAGCCTGGGTGTTACAATTCATCGCACAACCACATACAACCCACAGGCCAATTGGTTATGCGAGTGTTTTCATAGATCACTGAAAGCAGCACTCAGGGCTTCACTGACGGATGCAAATTGGGTAGACAGGTTGCCGTGGGTTTTATTGGGGTTGCACTCCGTGCCAAAAGAGGATTTGGAAGCTTCCCCGGCAGAGCTCGTTTTTGCGCAGCCCCTACGGCTGCCCGGGAAATTTCTACCAGATAATCCCGTGCCGCGCAGCTGCCCATCTCAGCTTTTGCAGCTTAGCACAAACACAGGCACGCTGCTGGGCCCTGCCCACCACAGTTTTCTGCGTGCCTTCGTGCCTAAAACTTTGAAGAACGCGCAGTTTGTGTTCGTCAGACACGACGCCCACCGCCCTCCATTGCGCCCACCCTATGATGGACCGTTCAGAGTGTTGGAAACGGGATAAGCATTTTGTGCTAGACTTGGGGGGTAGACGGGAGAAAATTGGCATAGACAGACTCAAACCTGCCTTTGTAGTGGCGGATGAGCAAGTGCTGTTGGCTAGGGCCCCTCGGCGTGGAAGACCCCCACGGAGAACTCCCCAGGGAAACGATTCACCAGAGCAGCCACACGGGCAGAACGAAGTTCCCCCCCTCTCACCATGGCTCACCCACAGTCAGACACGCTCCCAGCAGCCCCCCACCGGCACAGCAGCACCACGAAGTAACCCCAGTTACAGCAGATATGGGAGGAGAATGAAGCCAAAAGCAAGTGTGGACTGATGTTCTGTCTTAGATGCTGGTGGTGGTGGTGGGGGGGGTTTGGGACCTTGGGGAAGTCAGGTTATTTAGCACCTCAGACAGAGACAGGGAATAAGCATGGGAGAACAATGCCCAGGAAGGACAGAGGGGGTTGAATGCAGTGTAGTGTAAATATCATGCTGTGTGATGTGAAGTGCCATGAAACTTGTGAAGTGTGACTTGTGATATAGAGAGGAGAGCTTGCTGTAAGGATTCAGTCCATTCTGTGCTTGTGAGATGTGAGTGTGTAATAAATCGTCTGTCATGAATCTGCCTCTTCATTTACACACTCCACAACAAATACATTTTTTCTGTGAAATTTGCAGCATTTTCCTCATAAATTAGCAGTTTTTTTCTCATAAATTTTTAACTTCTTTCTCATAAATTTGCCATTTTTTTCTTGTAAATTTGTAACTTTTCTCTGGTAAATTTGCTACTTTTTCTGGTAAATTTTTTCGGTAAAGTTGAAAATAATTTTTTCATAAATTTTTGACTGTTTGTAAATTTGCAATTTTTTTTCTCCTAAATTTTCAACTTTTTTTCTCATAATCTTGGAACATATTTTTTGACTTAGATTTGCTACTTTTTTTCTTGCAAAGTTGTAACTTCTTTCTGATAATTTTAAAATGTTTTTCTTCATAATTTTGTGACTTTTTTGCTACTTTTTTGTCAAAAAAAATCTGCAATTTTTTCCCCTCATAAAATTGTGCCTTTTTTTCTGGTAAATTTTGTCATAAATTATAGTGACCGTTCTTTAAAATTAAATTGCATCAGTTTTTCCTCATAATCTTGCACCTTTTTATCATAAATTTGCTACTTTTTTCCTTGTAAATTTGTGATCTTGTAATTGTAAATTTACAGCTTTTTCCTAGTAAATTTAAATTTGTGCCATTTTGCATCTTTTTCTGTAAAATTTAAAATAATTTTCTCAATTTTTTTTTTACTTTTTTCATAAATTTGTAAAAAAAAAAATTCTCCTAAATTTGCGACTTTTTTTTCCCTCATAATCTTGAAACTTCTGTTTGTCTTAAATTCGCTTCCCTTTTCTTGCAAATTTGCAATTTTTTTCTCAAATTTTAAATTTTTCCCCATAATTTTGTTATTTTTTCCATTGTAAATCTAGAACTTTTTTCTTGTAAATTTGCTATACTTTTTTCTTAAAAATCTGCTACTTTAATCATAAATTTTGAAATGTTTCTTAAATTTGCACATTTTTCTTATATATTTGCAAGATTTTTCTCCTAAATTTGTACCTTTTTTCAAGTAAATTTTCTCATAAATTAGTGACCTTTTTCATACTACGTTTTTCTTTGTAAATTTGTGAACTTGTAATTGGAAATTTACAACTTTTTCCTGGTAAATTTAACATTTTTTTCTTGTAAATTTGTGACCTTTTTCTCATAAATTTTAAATGTTTTTTCCCTCATAATTTTGCTACTTTTTTCATTGTAAATGTAGAACTTTTTCTTGTAAATTTGCTACTTATTTCTCAAAAATTTGCTACTTTTGTTATGACAAAAAAGTTCAAAATTTATAAGTTTGCAAATTTTCACATAGATTTATGCCTTTTTGTAGTAAATTTTCTCAATTTTCAAATTTTGAACTTTTTTCTTGTAAATTAGCATTTTTTTTTCACTGTAAATTTAGTTTCTTGTAAATTTGTGACTTTTCTTGCAAATTGACTACTTTTTCTGACTACTTTTTGACTACTTTTTCTGCACAGACAGCATCCTTCATGTTAGTGTATATTTCAATATTTGCATTAAAAGCTGTCATGTCCTGTCAGCTCAGCTTGTAAAGGCCTGATTCATAATTCACACCCATGAGCAGTGAGCATGCATCATGCTACAACGCTAGCGATAAGCACCAAACAATAGCGATTCAAGTTAGCTTAAAGTAACAAAGGTATCGTCATGTTCACATACATGTTTTTGTCATGTATTCAGCAGAAAATTAGCAGCAATACAGTGAGCAGTAACATACATGTGTGACGTGTAACAAGGAAGAACACAGAAAATATACATAACACAACTCCTCAGATTATTAAATATTAAAAACCAGCTTTCATATGTTTCCTTTTAAATTATTAAAGGTGCAGCATGTTTAGTTTAATGAGTAAAGCTGAGTAAAATAATGGATTTTATTCATTTACATAATAGTCACCAATCATTATTTAATAAATGACATACACCCTTTAAAAAGGTATATACATTTCTAATATTACAGTATAAATGCATGAAAGTTGTAATATAAAGATTATTATGAGACATTTGGTAACTTAAATTACAGTATATGAAATATTTGTCTTCTAAAATATACGTACATTGATAGAAACATTTTTTGGTTGAGAGTTTTAAAATAATGTCTTAAAGTCTAATAAAAAGCCATTTGCATTATTGCTAACATTTTGTATTTATTGGGTTAAATGTATTATATTTGTAAATGTATTAAATTTAATCATTCACATCCCGATTTGTATACCATGAAAAATGCCAGATTAATTTATGTGTAATGTAGGAATTTAAAAGGTATCAGTCTGTGATGGGTCCTTAGAATGGAGGGCTAGCTACTGGTTAAACACTGAGTGGTCTTTGCGACTAGAAAAAGCGCTATCCTCTTATCCCCTTATCTGTTATCCTCTTCTCATGGAGCAGCGGCCGCTGGCAACCTTAGCAATTTTTGGGTTTTTTCAGGGTTTGCAAAAGGTTGCAAAACAGTTTGCACAAATTTAAGTTTGCAAACAGTTTTGTCATCAAGGTTCATAAACAGTTGCTAGTGTTTACTACTTGGTGAACCAGAAAGAGCTTTAGTGACACATATTACAACCGTTTGCAAACACAATTATTTTGCAACTGTTTGTGGAAAAATACACATGTGGACAAAATTGTTGGTACCCCTCTGTTAATGAAAGAAAAACCCACAATGGTTACAGAAATAACTTGAATCTGACAAAAGTGGTAATAAATAAAAATTCTATGAAAATTAACCAATGAAAATCAGACAATGCTTTTGAATTGTGGTTCAACAGAATTATTTTAAAAAAACAAACTCATGAAACAGGCCTGGACAAAAATTATGGTACCCTTAACTTAATATTTTGTTGCACAACCGTTTGAGGCAATCACTGCAATCCAATGATTTCTGTAACTGTCAATGAGACTTCTGCACCTCTCAGCAGGTATTTTGGTCCACTCCTCAGGAGCAAACTGCTCCAGTTGTCTCAGGTTTGAAGGGTGCCTTCTCCAGACGGCATGTCTGGAGAAGTTTTGAGTGTTTGGATTTAGATCAGAGCTCACAGAAGGCCACTTTAGAACAGTCCAATGTTTCGTTCTTTGCCATTCTTGGGTGTTTTTAGCTGTGTGTTTTGGGTCATTATCCTGTTGCAAGACCCATGACCTGCAACTGAGACCAAGCTGTCCGACACTGAGCAGCACATTTCTCTTTAGAATACCTTGATTGTCTTGAGAGTTCATTGTACCCTGCACAGATTCAAGACACCCTGTGCTAGATGCAGCAAAGCAGCCCTAGAACATAACAGAACCTCCTCCATGTTTCACAGTAGGGACAGTGTTCTTTTCTTGGTATGCTTCATTTTTGCGTCTGTGAACATAGAGCTGATGTGCCTTGCCAAACAGTTCCAGTTTTGTCTTGTCTGTCCATAGGACATTCTCCCAGAAGCTTTGTGGCTTGTCAACATGCGGTTTGGCAAATTCTAGTCTGGCTTTTTTATGATTTGTTTTCAACAGTGGTGTCCTCCTTAGTCGTCTCCCATGAAGTCCATTTTGGCTCAAACAACGACGGATTGTGCGATCTGACACTGATGTACCTTGACCTTGGAGTTCACTATGAATGTATTTAAAGGTTGTTCTGGGCTCTTTTGTTACCATTCATATTATCTGTCTCCTCCTGCGGCCACATCCAGGGAGGTTGGCTACAGTCCTGTGTATCTTAAATTTCTGAATAATATGTGCAACTGTAGTCACAGGAACATCAAGCTGCTTGGAGATGGTCTTATAGCCTTCACCTTTAACATGCCTGTCTATAATTTTCTTTCTAATCTCCTGAAACAACTCTCTCCTTTGCTTCCTCTGGTCCATGTTTAGTGTGGTACACACCATGTCACCAAACAGCACGGTGACTACTTGTCACCCTTTAAATAGGCCGACTGACTGATTACAAGTTTGTAGACACCTGTGATGTTAATTGGAGGACACATCTTGGTTGAACATGTCCCTATGGTCACATTATTTTCAATCTTTTCTAGGGGTGCCATCATTTTTGTCCAGGCCTGTTTCATGAGTTTGTTTTTTAAAATAATTTTGTTGAACCACAATTCAAAAGCATTGTCTGATTTTCATTGGTTAATTTTCATAGAATTTTTATTTATTACCACTTTTGTCAGATTCAAGTTATTTCTGTGACCATTGTGGTTTTTTCTTTCATTAACAGAGGGGTACCAACAATTTTGTCCACGGCTGTACATTGGTAAAGAATTTTGGGACATCTTCAAAATTTCTTTGAGACAATAATATTAAAAACTGTTTGTGAAGTGTTTTGCAATATTTTATGAATGCTGACAAGACCCCAAAATTGTTACGTTTGCCAGCATTAGCTGCTCTTTGAGATTAGGGCTTTAAAATTGAATGTTGCAAATTTTCAAATTTGTGAGAAAAATGTTTTAAGTTTATGAGAAAAAAGGTTCATTTTTTTATTAAAAAAAAGTTATCAATTCATGAGAAAAAAGTTGAAGATAATTTATGAGAAAAGAAGTTGCAGATTTACAAAAAAGTCACAAACTTGTGTGAAAAAAGTTTCAACTAACAAGAAAAAAATAGCACATTTTAAACAAAAGTATATTTTATGTGGAAAAATGCAAATTCATTAAAAAAAACCCTTACAAATTCATGAGAAAAAGTTACAGCAAAAAAAAATATAAAAAGAAAATTAAAA
The DNA here is from genome assembly GCA_020510985.1 of Pholidichthys leucotaenia. Classification (NCBI taxonomy): domain Eukaryota; kingdom Metazoa; phylum Chordata; class Actinopteri; order Cichliformes; family Pholidichthyidae; genus Pholidichthys; species Pholidichthys leucotaenia. The sequence goes on along the minus strand of CM035839.1, from coordinate 27,571,565 downwards.
AATATTTTAAAAAATGCTTAAAAAAATCATGAAATTCAGAAACTTGCCAGATATTTTCAGAGTTTCACAAAAATGAACGAGCAGTACCACTTGAAAATGATCATGGCTGATGAGAAGGACAAATAATAGTCTACCCTCACTAAGCTAGTTCAGCGACTAATATGACAGAGCCTGTACTAGTTTTAACAAAGTGTGGTTACTGATGTGTCCAGAGCTGCAGAAAACACCTTGGAGGGTGAGTAGCATGTTTGCTAACTACAAGTCTGTGCTAACTGTTGTGTGGGGATTTGATATTTGGGGCTTGCCATAGCCTGGCCAGGGGGTTGTGGGTGATGATGTCAGGCGGGCTAAGGCTGGAATATATTGAGCTGTTTTTTTCTACAATAAAGTTAGTTCAGTGTTCAGTTTAATGCGGCTCCGGTCTCATGTTTTTCCGACAAAACATTTGGTGATGAGAAAAAACCATGGGAGTGTGCATTAGACCGCCACCTCAATTTTTGCAGTTTCCCGGTATGCCAGCCATACCATGGGGCCGCTGGCAGGAGACATTCGAGATGTATGTGTCCGCGACCGGTCTGAGTGGTGCCGATGAAGAGAGACGGAGGAGCCTACTTGTTCGATGCCTCGGTGAGGAGGGCCAACAGATTTTTGGGGGGCTGAGTGGCAACGGCTCGCTGAAGGAAGGTTTGGACTTAATGGATTATTTCTTCAGGGACCATTCCAACATCACGGCGCGAAGATGTAAATTTTCTGATTGCCGACAGCGAGCTGGTGAGTCCACCCAATCCTTCATTATGGAACTCCGTAGCTTAGCAAGGGAGTGCGCCTTCGGGCCTATCGAGGAGGAGCTGGTCCAAGACAAGCTAGCCCACGGTACAAACAACGAGTGGCTGAAAGACAAGCTGACGCTGACTGCGGATGTCCTTATGCTAGAGAAGGAGGTTGAACTGACTAGGCGAATTGAGTCCACCGCCCAGCTGGGCCTGCCAGTGCTAGCTAAAGAGAACGTAGCTACTCAAGTTTTCCCTCCAAGTCTAGCCGTTAGCAACGTAGCTAACTCTTCAGGGCAAAAGGCAGTGGACTGTGGCACGGGACAGGGACTGTACCATCACTACTAAACCATCGGCAGCGGAGCCCAGGAGTATGACGCAGGTGTGTGTAGCGGGCGCAAAGAAGGGACAATTAAAGTGGTATGTCCTGCAGCTAGATGGAGTTGATGCACCGCTTATGGTGGACTCAGGAGCCTGACATTGAAAAGACATTGAAAACACTGAAAAGACTTTTCCTGGGCAAAATCATCAATGCAGGGATGGTGAAAATGTTTGGGTATGGTCATGCTAAAATTGAAATGGTGGGCACAGTCGGCTTCTCAGTGAAATGTGGGTTAAAGATCGCTCCTGCGTTCACCTTCCAGGTTTCGCGCCAGGGGACCAACTTGCTGGGAATTGACCTGCTGGGGAAACTGGGACTCTCCATCATGGACCCAGAGGGCTCAACGGTGCTGTCGCTGTTCCCCGAATGGCATGTCTGCTGGCTGGCATTGCTTGTGGGCCTTGGATGCATCAAAGTGTTCTACCACCGCCCGCTCATCGACCCAAGCGTGACGCCAAAAATCCAACCATTACGACGGCTTTCCCTCGCTCTGCGGGACGATGTTACGGAAGAACTGAATAGACTGCTCAAAGCTGGCATCATCAAAAAGGTGGACGCTTCACCCTGGATATCAAACATCGTGGTGGCCAGGAAGAAGACGGGCAGCATCTGGCCGTGTATTGACCTTAGGATGGTGAATAAGGCGATTGTACCGGACAAATACCCACTCCCTACAATGGAAGAACTCACCGCAACATTCAGCGGCTCAAGGGTATTCACCAAACTGCATCTCTGCCAGGGTTACCTGCAAGTGCCTCTTCACCCAGCCAGCAGGAACCTGACATGTGACCCACAAAGGCGTTTTCAGGTATGCCCGCATGCCTTTTGGTCTGAGTTCAGCGCCTAACTGTTTTCAGAAGGTCATGTCCACGATTCTGGCCAGCCTCAAGGGTGTAGTGGCGTACCTGGATGACATCATGATCCACGGCGCATTGCGGGAAGAGCACGATGGTTGTTTGGGACGAGTAATGGAGGTGCTACAGGAGCACAGAGTCACATTGAACAGGGAAAAGTGCATTTTTGCAGCAGACTCCATCGAGTTTGTGGGATTCTGGCTGAGGGGCTGCGGCCCCTGCACTCGAACATGGAAGTGGTCCTGCATCTCCCGGATCCCACGACACCTGCACAAATTTCCTCATTTTTGGGCATGGTGAACTTTGATAGATGTTTTAATCCCCATTATTCAGAGACAATTGAACCACTCCGGGCTCTTCTGAAACAGGATGCACTGTGGCAGTGGACCCCGGCCTGCTCAGTGGCGGTCACTAAGCTGAAGTTCTAACTCCCCTCCCCTCCAATGTAGGCTCACTTTGATCCAAAATGGCCAACTTTTGTGACCTGTGATGCGTCTGATTCGGTGGTGGGGGCGGTTACGTCTCAGGTGCAAGATGGTACCGAGCGCCCAATGGCGTTCGTGCCGAGGTCTCTTTCAGCAGCTAACAGAAATATGCTGTGGGTGAGAGGGAAGCGCTCGCCTGTGTCTGGACATGTGAATAATGGCACATCTACCTCTACGGGCACCACTTCACACTGCGGACAGGCCACCGGGTGCTGACAACGCTACTGGAGATGATGAGCTCGGGACACAGACCCCTATGGATCCACAGGTGGACGGAGCGGCTGAGGGCCTACAACTTTACTGCCCAGTTCACCCCTGGAAAAGAGAACGTAGTGGCGGACATCCTGTCCCAAGCCATGGCCAACACCGCTCAACCAGATGACGACGGTAACAATCCTATGGAGGCAGATCTGGTCAACACGCTGCACGGACCACTATGGGACATGGTATCCCTCCAGGAGCTCCGGACAGAATCGGAATGGGACCCCACATTGTCGCAACTGTGCTCGTCATCAGGGAGGGTTGGCCCGCGAAAGTGCAGGGCGAGCTGGCACCTTTTCACCGGTTTAGGGACGAACTGAGCTGTTGGAGTGGTATGTGTGTGAAGCAAGGGGGTACTGCACGTTCATCCTGGTGTCTCTTAGATCATGAGTTCTGGCGATCCTCCACGAGGGTCACCTTGGTGTGGTCAGGGTGAAGCAACATTGCAGGGATTCAGTTTGGTGGCCTGGTATTGATAAGGACATTGAAACTATGGTAAAGAACTGTGTCCCATGCTTGGAGAGCGGGAAGACTGGTGCCCCCCCCCCCCATGACCATTACCGTACCCAGAGGGCCCTTGGAAGCACATCCAATTAGACATCTGCGGCGAACTGCATGCAGCACCCCCGAACAGCCGGTTTCTGCTTGTGGTCTGCGATCTGTTCTCTAAATGGCCGGAAGTGTTGCCCACTAATTCAGCCATGGCGGATGTGGTTACGGGTTTCCTCTCATCACTGTTCGCTAGATGGGGGGGGTCCCGGATGCCATCACTACAGACAATGGCCCACAGTTCACCTCTGGGGCGTTTACAGAGTTTTTGGGTGTTAGGGGCGTGGAGCACATCAAAACCGCGTTCTGTCACCCCCAAGCCAATGGGGGTGTCAAGCGTTTCAACAAGACTGTGAAAAATGGGCTGAGATCTCACTTGGCGGATGGCTTCATGTTTTCGGATGCCCTCCAGAGCACACTTCCTCCACTACAGGGCAATGGCCCATGCTACAACAGGGTGCTCCCTAGCGAAACTCATGCTGGGGCATGAACTCCACCTGCCTCTGGACCGACTGAGACCATCTACGACCCTTTCTCCAGGGAGCACGGACCCTCCACAGGACTGGGTCACTCCCAACAGTGAAAGATGAAACGACGGTTCGACAGGAAGTTCAGGGTGAGGGCCCATGGACTGGAGGTGTTGGATTGGGTTTGGATTAAACACCCCAACTGCACACATAAGCTGCAACCTGTCTGGACAGGGCCCCTACAGATCGTGAGGCGGTGGGGCCGGGACACGTTCAAGCTCTCGGACGGGTCACGGTGGCACTCCAGCCAACTCAGGAAATCCTTGCCTGCCCAGAGTCCAGGAGCTACGGCGAAACAGACTGGTGTGGGTTGGGACTTATCGGATGGTGGGGTTAGGGATTCATAGGTGCGGCTGACGGCACCTGGAGCAGGTTCCCCTTCTAGGGGGCGCTCGGCTAGAATACGTCACAGACCCAGATACCTGGAGGACTATGTTTTAAAGACAGCGTTGGTGAGTGTGTGTTGGGAATGGGCGGCAGAATAATCCGCCCCAACATGAAGGGGCGTTCTGGTAGTCTACCCAGACGCCCACTTAGTTGACTGAGTTTTGAGTGTTAAGTTAAAAAAAAAAAAGGGAAACAGTGTTTGTTTCTCATGTTCTGGGGATTCTTCATGTTTTGTGGGCGGGGGGGGGGGGGAATGTTGTGTGGGGATTTGATATTTGGGGCTTGCCGTAGCCTGGCCGGGGGGTTGTGGGTGATGATGTCAGGCGGGCTACGGCTGGAATATATTGGGCTGTTTTTTCTATATTAAAGTTAGTTCAGTGCTCAGTTGAATGCGGCTCCGGTCTCATGTTATTCCAACACAACACTAACAACACAAACGTCATGACAGCAGGATGTAGCTGCATCAGATAAAGCTTGGGTCATACTATAACATTTGGACTGACTTTAACTGACATTTTGAAAAATCAGAGAAATCAGTCCAAACTTTGGTGAAGTTATGTTTGTGAACTTTTACAAAATTTTACAAACTTTTATGAACTTTTGCTGGTATTTCCCAGTGTTGTATTCAGCATTGCCAAAACTTTTGCCAGCTTAGGCTAGCGTATGGGTAGCAGTTGACAACTTACATAGGTTAACTTAAGCTAAGAATACTTAGCACATTTCAGCTGACATCAGCATCAGGCGGTGCTCATATAAAGATCAGCGTTTGTGGAGGCTTCCTGCCATCCTGGACCTGCCTTTTTTGGGTGGATTCACACTACAACATTTGGACCAACTTTTACTGATGTTTTGGGAAATGTCTGGCTCTGCAGGCAAAAGTTGATAAAAGTTAATGATAGTTGGTGTTTGCTGGCAAATGCTGGCGAAAGTTGTATTCGTTGAGAATTTTCAGCATGCTGAAAATTTGCTGAAGTTTGGAAAAAAACGTTGGTGAAAGTTATGCTCAGTTTGTAAAAGTTCCTGAATACTGGGCTAAGTTATACAGAATTTGCTTAAGTCAGCCTAAGTTAAGCTCCTTTGGCAAACGCTGACTGAAATGCCAGTGAAAACAAATGTTTTTAGATCGAAACTCACTTCAGACATGCACAGACGAAAGAGAAATAGAGAGAAGGGGGAATTTAAAAAAAAAGAATATATACACTACCGTTCAAAAGTTTGGGGTCACTTAGAAATTTCCTTATTTTTGAAAGAAAAGCACTGTTTTTTTCAATGAAGATAACTTTAAACTAATCAGAAATACACTCTAATATCTAATATACATTGCTAATGTGGTAAATGACTATTCTAGCTGCAAATGTCTGGTTTTTGGTGCAATATCTACATAGGTGTATAGAGGCCCATTTCCAGCAACTATCACTCCAGTGTTCTAATGGTACAATGTGTTTGCTCATTGCGTCAGAAGGCTAATGGATGATTAGAAAACCCTTGTGCAATCATGTTAGCACAGCTGAAAACAGTTTAGCTGGTTAGAAAAGCTATAAAACTGACCTTCCTTTGAGCAGGTTGAGTATCTGGTAAAAAATATTATTTCAAATACAAATCATTATTTCTAACCTTGTCAATGTCTTGACTATATTTTCTATTCATTTTACAACTCATGGTGGTAAATAAGTGTGACTTTTCATGGAAAACACAAAATAATTGTCTGGGTGACCCCAAACTTTTGAACGGTAGTGTACATGTAAGAGGACAATGTCCAGTATTTGTTTGGCGATAACAAGGTGTGTATGACATGTTTTTTTTTTGTTTTTTTTTAATCTACAGGATATACAGTGATGTGAAAAAGTGTTTGCCCCCTTCCTGATTTCTCAATTTTTTTGTATGTTTGTCACTAAAATGTTTCAGATCATCAAACAATTTTAAATATTAGACAAAGATAACAAAAGTAAACACAAAATGCAGTTTTTAAATGAAGGTGCTTATTATTAAGGGTAAAAAAAAAAAATCCAAATCTACATGGCCCTGTGTGGAGAAAGTGATTGCTCCCTAAACCTAATAACTGCTTGGGTCACCCTTAGCAGCAACAACTGCAATCAAGCGTTTGTGATAGCTGGGAGTGAGTTTTTTACAGTGCTGTGGAGGAATTTTGGCCGACTCATCTTTGAAGAATTGGTGTAGTTCAGCCACATTGAAGGGTTTTCAAGGATGAACTGACATGATTCGAGACCCAGGAAGCAGACACAGACTCAGAAATAAACTCAATTATCTTTATTGTGCTGTGTATGTAAGGGTGTGTGTGTGTATGTATGAATGTAGCAGCTGGGGCGAGCAGAGCACCATACAGCCTGGTAACCCTATGGAAGAGCAGAGACAGGGGAATTAATGACAACACTCTGGAGGGATGGTGCTGTAATGTTGGTCTTACTGTCGGCGAGTTGGAGAACAGCTCAGGCTTGGCCCCGAAGGCTCCGGCCAGGGAGACAGTGTCTTCAGGCCCGGTTGCAGAGAAAGTGGAAGGAGGGTTTGATGAGGTGCAGGGAGTGCTCGATCTGCCGCCAGGAGGAGGAGGTCCGCCGCCACGGATTTTCACCTGTGCACAGGGGAGCAGAGCGTAGAGTGGTGATAAATGATGAGGGAGGTTTACTTGGTGTTGGGGAGTAGGAACTCCCGGGAGAACGACGAAGTAGAGAAGGATTCTTAGAGAACGACGAAGTAGAGGAGAATCCTCTGGAGAACGACAAAGTGGAAAAGTAATCTCAGGAGATTAGACGAAGTGGTGTAACGGTCCCATCAGACCAGGGAGTTAGACGACTCTGTGCAGACCAGAGGGCAGCACGGCTTAAATAGTTCTGCTGATGAGGAGAGCAGGTGTGCGCGCAGCTGTGGAGGATAAGTCAACAGGCAAGCAGAGCGAATCACCACAGTACCGCCCCCCCCCCCCCCACGTGGCGCCTCTCAGCGACCGATCTAACCTACCCGGGTGCATCCGGTGGAAGTCCCTGATGAGCTGAGGATCCAGCATGAAGGAGGGATGCACCCAGGACCCCCATTCAGGGCCGTAACCCTCCCAGTCCACCAGGTACTGGAGGCCACGACCCTGGCGACGGACGTCCAGGATGGCTTTGACCTTCCAAGCCAGGACGACATCGATCACAACCGGTGGAGGTGGCGTCTTGGGAGGGGGGCACAGAGGGCTGGAGCAGAACGGCTTCACCTGGGAGACGTGAAAGGTGGGACAGATGCGGTGGGAGGGGGGAGAGCTAGGCGCACAGCCACAGGATTAACAATATGGGTGATAGCAAATGGCCCAATAAAACGCTGAGAGAGTTTTCTAGACTCAGCCTTGAGGTTGATATTTTTTGTAGAGAGCTATACCTGTTGTCCAACCCGGTAGGGTGGAGCCAAGGTCCTGAGATGATTGGCAATGGTGGCATTGCGATCCGCCATGCACCACAGTGCAGCCCAGGTAGCCTTCCACAACCGCTGGCAGCATTTCAGGTGGGCAAGTACAGAAGGTACGGCAATGTCTCCCTCCTCCTTGGGAAACAGCGGGGGATTGTAGCCCAGAGAGGCCTCAAAAGGAGACATGCCTATGGCAGATGACACGGTAGTGTTGTGAGCGTACTCAACCCATGGCAGGTAGGTGCTCCAGGATACTAGGTTGGCAGTGGTGATGCACCATAGCGCTGCCTCCAGTTCCTGATTGGCATGCTCACATTGGCCATTGCTCTGAGGGTGGTACCCCGATGACAGGCTCACCGTAGCCCCAATGGTGTTGCAAAAGGCCTTTCATACTTGTAAAACGAACTGGGGCCCACGGTCGGACACGATGTCCAGAGGGATGCCGTGCAGCCTCACCACATGGAGGACGAGCAGATCCACTGTCTCCTTCGCCGTGGGCAGACCCTGCAGGGGGACGAAGTGGGCTGCCTTACAGAATCTGTCCACAATGGTGAGGATGACGGTGTTGTTGGCAGAGGATGGGAGGCCGGTGACGAAATCCAAAGCCATGTGGGACCAGGGCCTGCCAGGGATAGGGAGAGGATGAAGCAGGCCAGCTGGAGGAGAGGAGGATGTCTTGCCGGTGGCACACTGGGGACAGGCGCGGATATACTCCCCGACATTCTTCCGGAGTGATGGCCACCAAAAGGTCCTCTGAAGAAGAGCCACAGTGCATGCCATCCCCGGATGGCACAAGAGCTTGGAGAAGTGGGCCCAATTAATCACCTCGCCCCGGACGGCAGATGGCACATACAACCTCCCCGCTGGTCCCCCGCCTGGGTCTGCCTCGGCCTCCTGCGCTCTCAGAACCCTCTCCTTAATACCCCACGAGAGGGCACCAACGATGCACGATGTGGGAATGATGGGGTGCGCTGATACCTCCGCAGCATCCGAGGTGAATTGCCTAGATAAGGCGTCAGGCTTGGTGTTCTTGGACCTGGGGCGGTAGGTGATGGTAAAGTCAAATTGGCCAAAAAACAGGGACCAACGGGCCTGGCGCGCGTTCAGTCGTTTAGTCGTCCTGAGGTATTCCAAGTTTTTATGGTACATCCAGACGATGAACGGCTGGGAGGCCCCCTCCAGCCAATGGTGCCACTCCTCCAGTGCCAGCTTGACCACTAGGAGCTCCCTGTCCCCGATGTCATAGTTCCTCTCTGCCGGAGAGAGACGGCGGGAAAAGAATGCAAAGGGGCGAATCCTGTCATCCACCGGGGAGCATTGAGACAGCACGGCTCCAACGCCAGAATCCGAAGCGTTTACTTCAACCAGGCACTGCAGAGCGGGGTCCACCTGTGCCAAGATTGGAGGAGAGGAGAATCGAGATTTTAAGTCCACAAAGGCCGCCTCAGCCTTCTCCATCCACCGGAAGGGCACCTTGGAGGAGGTGAGGCGAGTTAGAGGAAGGGCAGTAAGGCTGTAGTTCTTAATGAAGTGGCGGTAGAAGTTGGCGAATCCCAGAAACTGCTGTAGCTGCTCCCGGGAGGAGGGAGTCGGCCACTCTACCACCGCTTTTATCTTAGCTGGGTCCACGATGATTTTGTTGTGCGAGGTGATGAAGCCCAGGAATGACATGGCTGAAGTGTGGAACTCACATTTCTCTGCCTTCACAAACAGCTTGTTCTCCAGCAGTCGCTGCAACACTCGCCTCACGTGCATCCGGTGTTTATCGAGGGAATGGGAAAAAATCAGGATATCATCAAGGTAAACAAAGACAAACAATTTATTTACCTTTTGTTCTTATTAAAGACAAAAAGAAGTATTTGCAATGGGAGACCCACTATCAGCCATTATGAGCAGCTTTTTCATGGAGGACCTGGAAAACAAAGCCATCAACACAGCACCTACACAATGTAAATCCACCCTTTGGAAGAGATACGTGGACGACATTCTGGAAAAAATAAGGAAAGGACACACACAAGAACTCACTGACCACCTGAATAGCACGGACAGCACTGGGAATATAAAATTCACACACGAAGAGGAGAAAAATGGCACCATAGCCTTTCTGGACATGAAAATCCACCACAACGATGACGGCAGCATAAAAATCACAGTCAACAGGAAACCAACCCACACAGATCAATACCCACTATGGACATCAGAACACCCCACAGCACACAAACTATCAGTTGTCAGGACGTTATATGAACGGGCCACCATCATCACAGACCAAGAAGACAGACAGAAGGAGGAAAACCACATAAAACATGCACTTATACGCTGCCAATATCCAGTATGGGCCATAAACAAAGGGAAACAGCAAGTCAAAAACAAAGAAAACAAACAGGAAACAAGACACAGAACAAAAGCCAAAATCAAAAACAAGGACACCATAACTATACCATACATCCGAGGGATCACGGAACCAATTCAAAGCGTCGTGAAAAAACACAAAATAAACACAGCAGTAAAACCACACAAAAAATTAAGAGTTATTAGTACACCCCAAGGACAGACTGGAACAAGACAAAAAAATGCAATGTAATATATGAAATATCATGCAGATCATGCAACAAAACCTACACTGGAGAAATTGGAAGATCATTCACCACAAGGAAAAAAGAACACCAGAAGGAATGTGAGAAGGAAACACAAGGACGACTCACAAGATCACAAAAAGAAAAGGCAGAACAAGAAACATTAAAATCAGCAATATCAGATCACTGCAAAAGAAATAATCACATCATGGACTGGGACAATGCAAAAATTATTGGACCAGAGAGCAACAGACACAAACGCTGGATCAAGGAGGCCATAGAAATCAGGAAGCAGGGAAAAGATACCATGAACCAAGATGAGGGGGCCTTTATGCTTTCCCACACCTGGGACCACATTCTCCGGAGACCATCTGACGGCGGACAGCGGGGCCGGCTCGATGGATCTGACAGGTCTGCTGGGCTGGCCCCGCCTACAAAAGACAGCTGATAAAAATGTCACCTGGCAGCAATCAGCTGACTCTTCTGACGAAGGCTGCAGTGCACAGTCGAAACATGTTAAGAAGGTAAAGACATCTCCTTTCTACTTTTGTCTTTAATAAGAACAAAAGGTAAATAATTAAAAGAAGACAAAATGAACCTACTTGAACAAAGACAAACGAGCCCAGAAAGTCCCTCAACACGTCGTTAATAAACCGTTGGAATACAGCGGGAGCATTGGTCAGCCCAGACGACATGACGAGGTACTCGAAATGACTGCTAGGGGTCCGGAACCCCGTCTTCCATTCGTCTCCCTCCTGAGTCCGCACCAGATGGTAGGCGTTGCAGAGGTCTAGTTTGGTGAACCAGGAGGCCCCGTGGAGGGAGTCAAATGTCGTGTTGATGAGCGGGAGTGTGTATTTATCCTTGATGGTGATGTTATTAGGCTCCCGGAAATCGATGCACGGTCTCAGTGAGCCGTCCTTTTTGCCCACGAAGAAGAATCCCGCCCCCACCGCCGAGGACAATGGACGAATTATGCCCGAGTTCAAGGACTCCTTGATGTATGTCTCTATGGCCTCCCACTCTGGAACTGACAGGCTGTACAGCCGACTAGATGGTAACAGAGCTCTGGACCGGAGGTTGATGGCACAATCGTATGGGCGGTGGAGGGGGTGGGGTAGGGCTTGGGACTTACTAAAGGTGGCCCCCAGGTTGTGGTATTCCGGGGGAACCTTGGACAGGTCAGGCGGAGGTGTGTCAGGGACACCGAGAGGCACAGATGGCGAGCAAGCAGCGGACTGAAGGCAAGCACTGAGACAAAACGAGCTCCAAGAGACTAAGTTCCCAGCTCGCCAGTCAATAGTGGGGTTGTGCAACCGGAGCCAGGGATAACCTAAGATAACCGGAGAGGTGGAGACCTGAAGCACAAACAACCTGAGCTGCTCACGGTGATTTCCAGACACAATAACTGATACCGGGGCAGTTTGTTTAGACAACACAGCTAGTGGGGCTTTGGACAGAGCGATGAGTTTAAGAGGTGTCCTCAATTAGTGGCAGGGAAGTCCCAGTCAGGTTGCCAGTTTCCCAGAGATGAAGCTCTACTTGGCCCCTGAATCGATAAGTGTGTGTGGCAATCTCAACCTGATTATGAACAAAGCAGATGGGTAGCAGGAATTTAGTGAGGGGATTGTTTTGGAGTGAGTCCGTGAGTCCCCCTACTGCGACTCACGGACTCCCTCTTTTGGCTGTATGGGACAAGTAGCAAGCTCATGCTCCTCATTGCCACAATAAAGACATAGCCCTAACTCCCGGTGGAGCTGTTTCTCCGCTGGTGGTAACTTGGACTGTCCTACTACCATTGGCTCAGGGGAGTCTAATGAATCAGAGGGAGGTAGGGCCAGCAGGGGGAGCTGCGGGGAGCAGCAAAATGGGGTGCTTGAGCGACCAGAAGCTTTACGCTTGTTGGCCCGTTCCCTTAACCGATTGTCCAAGCTAATGGCCAGGGAAATAAGCTCAGTTAACTTACTGGGCTTTTCCAGATGGGCTAGCTCGTCCCTCAGGCTAGGGCTAAGGCTTTGGACGAAGATGCTGCAAAGGGAGGCATCCTCCCACCCCACCTCCGTGGCTACCACCCGGAAGTCTACAGCGTAGTCGGCTACCAATTTGCTCCCTTGCCTTAAGTTGAGTAGCCGAGAGGTAAGCACACTATCACGGTCGGAGTGGTCAAACACCTCGTTAAACTCACAAACGGGTCATAAGTTAACGTCATGTAATCAGCCCTAGCCATAACTGCATAAGCCCAGGCTAGCACCCGCCCATCCACAGGATTAACTACATAGCTATGCGATTGTGACTGGTAGGAAAATCCCCTGGGACCCGCTGGAAGACTATCCCACATTGCAACAGGAATCCCCTAGCTTACCGCTGAAGTGTGTGGATGTGGGGACTGGAGTCAGCCAGGATGGTGGAGACGGAGAAGGGATGGAGCTAGCTGGAGTGGCTATGCTACCCAAAGCCGGAGGAAAGGGCTGAGGATCTGACAGACGATCCAAGCAGAAGTTTATCTGGACCAGCTGACTAAGTATGACCTGTTGTTGGTGTGATAATTGGTGTACTCGAACCTCTAAGATGTTAACCTTGTGCGCTAGCGCACTGTCTGCTGGGTCATTTTGATGGAGTCGTACTGACATGATTTGAGACCCAGGAAGCAGACACAGACTCAGAAAAAAACTTAATTATCTTTATTGTGCTGTGTATGTAAGGGTGTGTGCGTGTATGTATGAATGTAGCAGCCGGGGCGAGCAGAGCACCGTACAGCCTGGTAACCCTATGGAAGAGCAGAGACAGGGGAATTAGTGACAACACTCTGGAGGGATGGTGCTGTAATGTTGGTCTTACTGTTGGCGAGTTGGAGAACAGCTCAGGCTTGGCCCCGAAGGCTCCGGCCAGGGAGACAGTGTCTTCAGGCCCGGTTGCAGAGGGAATGGAAGGAGGGTTTGATGAGGTGCAGGGAGTGCTCGGTCCGCCGCCACGGATTTCCACCTGTGCACAGGGGAGCAGAGCGTAGAGTGGTGACAAATGATAAGGGAGGCTTACTTGGCGTTGGGGAGTAGGAACTCCCAGGAGAACGACAAAGTAGAGAAGGATTCTTGGAGAACCACGAAGTAGAGGAGAATCCTCTGGAGAATGACGAAGTGGAGAAGTAATCTCAGGAGATTAGATGAAGTGGTGAAATGGTCTCATCAGACCAGGGAGTTAGATGACTCCGTGCAGACCAGAGGGCAGCACGGCTTAAATAGTTCTGCTGATGAGGAGAGCAAGTGTGTGTGCAGCTGTGGAGGATAAGGCAATAGGCAGGCAGAGCGAATCACCACATGAACTGCCTTTTTAAGGTCATGTCACAGCATCTCAATCGGATTCCGGTCAGGACTTTGACGAGGTCACTCCAAGGTCTTCATTTTGTTTTTCTTTAGCCATTCAAAGGTGGACTTGCTGGTGTGTTTTGGATCATTGTCCTACTGCAGAACCCAAGTGTGCTTCAGCTTGAGGTCACGAACAGATGGCTGTACATTCTCCTTCTGGATTTTTTGGTAGACAGCAGAATTCATGGTTACATTTACCAAAGCAAGTCTTCCAGGTCCTGAAGCAGCAAAAAAGCCCCAGACCATCATGCTACCACCACCATATTTTACTGTTGGCATGATGTTCCTTTTCTGAAATGCTGTGTTATATTTACTTTGGATTTAATATGACACACACTTTCCAAAAAGTTCAACTTTTGTCTCGTCAGTTCACAGAGTATTTTCCCAAAAGTCTTAGGGATCATCAAGATGTTTTCTGGCAAAACTGAGACGAGCCTTTATGTTCTTTTTGCTCAGCAGTGGTTTTCGTCTTGGAACTCTGCCATGCAGGCCATTTTTACCCTCTCTCTTTCTTATAGTGGAGTCATGAACACTGACCTTAGCTGAGGCAAGTGAGGCCTGCAGATCTTTGGATGTTGTTGTGGGGTCTTTTATGACCTCTTGGATGAGTTGTCGCTGTGCTCTTGGGGTAATTTTGGTCAGCTGGCCACTCCTGGGAAAGTTCACCACTCTTCCATGTTTTCAGCATTTATGGATAATGGCTCTCACTGTGGTTTGCTGGAGTCCCAAAGCTTTACAAATGGCTTTATAACCTTTTCCATATTGATAGATTTCAAATACTTTGTTTCTCTTTTGTTCCTGAATTTTCTTGGATCGCAGCATGATGTCTGGCTTTTGAGGATCTTTTGGTCTACTTCACTTTGTCAGGCAGGTCCTATTTAAGTGATTTCTTGATAGAGAACAGGTGTGGCAGTAATTAGGCGTGGGTGTTGCTAGAGAAATTGAACTCAGCTTTCCAAAGATGTGATAAACCAGTTAATTTATGTTTTAACAGGGGAAGGGGAGCAATCACTTTTTCACACAGGGCCATGTAGGTTTAGATTTTTTTTTACCCTTAATAATAAACATCTTCATTTAAAAACTGCATTTTGTGTTTACTTGTGTTATCTTTGTCTAATATTTAAATTTGTTTGATGATCTGAAACATTCAAGTGTGACAAAGTTTTTTCCCCCTTCCTGATTTCTCTTTTTTTAGTATGTTTGTTACACTTAAATGTTTCAGATCCTGAAACACATTTAAATATTAGACAAAGACAACACAAGTAATCACAAAATGCAGTTTTTAGATGGTGTTTATCACTAAGAGTTAAAAAAAAAAATCCAAACCTACATGGCCTTGTGTGAAAAAGTGATTGCCTCTTCATGTTAAAACATAAATTAACTGTGGTTTATCACATTTTTGGAAAGCTGAGTTCAATTTCTCTCGCCACACCCAGACTTGATTACTGCTACCCATTCTCAATCAAGAAATCACTTAAATAGGACCTGCCTGACAAAGCGAAGTAGACTAAAAGATCGTCAAAAGCTAGACATCATGCTGAGATCCAAAGAAATTCAGGAACAAATGAGAAACAAAGTAACTGAGATCTATCAGTCTGGAAAAGGTTATAATGTAGGGAACCTATGCTGCGATATTCATCTCAGACTGGAAGCAGAGGGGAGGGGAATATTCCCTCTGCCGGCAGAGCGTGGGGGATTTAACGGAGAAGGACAGTACGTATTGTAATAGGAAAAGATGGTAATGCAGCAGGAAGGAGTAGCTGCGGGGACAGTAAGGGGTGAATGTGTGAATGTACTGTAATGCAAGTTTTCAGGCAGCAGAGGGAAGGAATGGAGTGGTATAAAAGGAGAGATCCTGGTGTATTGAGAAAATCTTTTTCTGTGTATGAATGAAGTGAGAGTGAGAAATAAAGTTCGTCTGTCGTGTAAGTCTGGTTCCTTATTTGCACTCTCCACAATAAAGCCATTTCTAAAGCTTTGGGATTCCAGTAAACCACAGTGACAGCCATTATCCACAAATGGCAAAAACATGGAACAGTTTTGAACCTTCCCAGGAGTGGCTGGCCGACCAAAATTACCCAAGAGCGTAGCAACGACTCATCCAAGAGGTCACAAAAGACCCCACAACAACATCCAAAGAACTGCAAGCCTCACTTGCCTCAGTTAAGGTCAGTGTTCATGACTCCACCATAAGAAAGAGACTGGGCAAAAATGGCCTGCATGGCAGAGTTCCAAGACGAAAACCACTGCTAAGCTAAAAGAACATAAAGGCTCATCTCTGTTTTGCCTGAAAGCATCTTGATGATCACCAAGACTTTGGCAAAAATACTCTGTGGACTAACGAGACAAAACTTGAACTTTTTGGAAGGCGTGTGTCCCATTACATCTTGCGTAAAAGTAACATAGCATTTCAGAAAAGGAATATCATACCAACAGTAAAATATGGTGGTGGTAGTGTGATGGTCTGGGGCTGTTTTGCTGCTTCAGGGCCTGGAAGACTTGCTGTGGTAAATGTAACCATGAATTATGCTGTCTACCAAAAAATTCTGAAGGAGAATGTCCGGCCATCTGTTCGTGACCTCAAGTTGAAGCATACTTGGGTTCTGCAGCAGGACAATGATCCAAAACACGCCAGCAAGTCCACCTCTGAATGGCTTAAGAAAAACAAAATGAAGACCTTGGAGTGGCCTCGTCAAAGTCCTGACCTGAATCCGATTGAGATGCTGTGACATGACTTTAAAAAGGCAGTTCTGACATAGTTCAATGACCCAGTGATGACACACAGACTCCGAATCGATGCAATAAAGTTTATTAACAACCAAGTAAAGAGAATGTGATGTGAGTGCTGTCTGGAACTGCCAGGAACTGAGCGAGACACTGTACAGCCTGGCAACCCTGGAGACACACAAAGAGATAGAATTACTGGGCATCACTACTGGAGTTAAACAGTTACACTGAACTTACTGTGGGGACAGATGGAAAGCGCTCCAGTTCAGCGTGACAGCTGTAGCCAGGAAGACAGTGCGCTTCAGGTGGTGGAGTGGCTCCGGCAGGTGAGTTGATGAGAAGGTTCTGGTGAGTTGGTTGGGTGAATGGTCCGCCGCCTGAAAGGAGGAGGCTGGAATTCCGCCACCAAGGATGCCGCCTGTGCACAGGGGACTGATAGGCAAAGGTGAGCAGGAATGAGCACTTACGGGGCAGGCTGCATGGCTTCTTGGGAGAGGAAGAAGACGAACGCTGGCTGTAGTGTAGGTAGAAGGCAAGGAACGGTGATGAA
Source organism: Pholidichthys leucotaenia (assembly GCA_020510985.1). Taxonomy (NCBI): domain Eukaryota; kingdom Metazoa; phylum Chordata; class Actinopteri; order Cichliformes; family Pholidichthyidae; genus Pholidichthys; species Pholidichthys leucotaenia. The sequence continues at coordinate 27,554,733 of CM035839.1, read as the reverse complement.
GCTCTCCTGGAGCACAGTGAGACATCTCCGCACTGTCCCAGAGGGCAGCGCGGTAGATATAGGCAGCGCCTGATGAGGACCAGGTGTGAGCGCAGCGGAGGGTGATGAGCAGAGCGGACTATGACAGTACTCCCCCCCTAACGAGCACCTCTTGGCGATTGCTCCAGTCTCCCTGGATGCATCCGATGGAACTCCCTGATGAGATCTTTATCGAGGATGAAGTCAGGACACACCCAGGACCTGGCCTCCGGGCCATAGCCCTCCCAGTCCACCAGGTATTGCAGTCCACGGCCCCGACGACGGACATACAGGATAGCAGTCACGGTCCAGGCCGGGCTGCCGTCGATCATCTGCGGAGGAGGTGGTGGCCTGGGGGGGGGGGGGACACAGGGGGCTGGAAGACACAGGCTTTATCTGCGAGACATGGAATGTAGGGTATATGCGGAGGGAGGGGGGTGGGATCAAGTCGTACAGACATAGGGTTGATAATGCGGGATACAGCGAAGGGTCCAATGAACTGCTGCTGCATCTTCTTGCGCTCAGCCTTTAGATTAATGTTTTTGGTAGAAAGCCATACCTGCTGGCCTACCTGGTATGCTGGGGCTGGGGTCCTACAGCGATTGGCCACTGTGGTGTTGCGCTCCGCTGTGCGCTGTAGTGCGGCCTGGGTTGCCCTCCACAGACGTCGACAGCGCCTCAGATGTGCCCAGACAGATGGAACAGCAATGTCCCCCTCCTCTTCTGGAAACAAGGAAGGAGAATACCCAAGAGAGGCTTGAAAAGGGGACATACCTATAGCCGATGACACCGTCGAGTTGTGGGCGTACTCGATCCAGGGTAGAAAGGAGCTCCAAGCTGTCAAGTTGGTAGCCACCACACAGCGCAGCACCGCCTCCAGTTCCTGGTTGGCTCTTTCGCACTGGCCATTGGATTGTGGGTGGTATCCCGATGACAGGCTCACCGTAGCCCCAAGGCCATTGCAAAACAACCTCCATACCTGGGAAATAAATTGGGGGCCCCGATCCAAAACAATGTCCAGGGGGATCCCATGAAGCCTCACCACATGTTGGACAAGATCGGCAGTCTCCTTGGCCAAGGGCAGACCCGGAAGGGGGACGAAGTGGGCCGCTTTGGAGAATCTGTCAACTAGGGTGAGGACCACAGTATGGTTGTTGGAGGAAGGGAGGCCGGTGACGAAATCCAACGCCACATGGGACCAGGGCCTGCCGGGGATTGGAAGGGGATGAAGTAATCCAGCCGGTGGGGACGATGGGGTCTTCCCGGTGGCACATTGGGGACAGGCCCGGATATACTGCCCGACGTCCTTTTGGAGGAAGAGCCACCAGAACAAGCTTTGCAGCAACTCCTCCGTGCGTCGTCTCCCCAGGTGGCAGGCAAACTTGGAGGAGTGAGCCCACTGAATGACGTCACCCCGGATGGACGAAGGAACAAACAGCTTCCCCGCTGGCCCCCCGCCCGGGTCCCTCTCAGTCTCCTGGCCCTTCAGAACCTTCTCCTTGATCCCCCACGAGACGACACCCAAGACACAAGAGGCAGGGAGAGCAAGGTGGTCTTCAGGCTCTGGCACATCCGTGGTGAATTGCCTGGAGAGGGCGTCTGGCTTGGTGTTTTTTGACTCAGGGTGATATGTGATGGTAAAATTAAACCGGCCAAAAAACAGGGACAAGAGGGCCTGGCGGGCATTCAGGTGCTTGGCCGTCCTGAGGTACTCCAAGTTGCTGTGATCTGTCCAAACCATGAACGGCAGCGAGGACCCCTCCAACCAGTGGCGCCACTCCTTCAGGGCCAGTTTCACAGCCAGCAGTCCCCTGTCGCCGATGCTGTAATTACGTTCAACCAGTGACAGTCGTCAGAAGAGGAAAGCGCATGGACGGACCTTGCCATCCGCCGGGGAGCGTTGGGAAAGGACAGCCCCTACCCCTGAATCCGAGGCGTCCACTTCCACGATGCACTGCAGATCCGGGTCCACCTGAGCCAAAATAGGGGACTGGGAGAACTGCTCCTTGAGGTCCGAAAAGGCCGAGGACGCCTCCTCCGACCACCGGAAGGGAACCTTAGAGGAGGTGAGGTGCGTCAGAGGAAGAGTCAGGCAGCTGTAGTTCTTGATAAACTGGTGGTAGAAGTTGGCGAACCCCAGGAACTGCTGGAGCTGCTTCCTGGAGGATGGGACTGGCCACTCCACCACCGCCTTGATTTTGCCCGGGTCCGGGAGGATCTCCTTGTGTGAGATGATAAATCCCAGGAAGGATGTCTTGGAGGTGTGAAACTCACATTTCCCAGCTTTGACGAAGAACTGATTTTCCAACAGCCGCTGCAGAACACGTCTGACGTGTATTCGGTGCTCATCTAGGGAACGGGAGAAGATTAGAATGTCATCCAGATACACGAACACATTCAAAAAGTCTCTCAGGATGTTGTTAATGAGCCTCTGGAAGACAGCAGGCACATTGGTCAGACCAAGCGGCATCACGAGATACTCAAAGTGACCACTAGGGGTCCGGAAACCTGTCTTCCATTCGTCCCCTTCACGGATCCGCACTACATGGTAGGCGTTGCACAGATCCAGTTTAGTGAAGAAGGACACCCCCTGGAGAGAGTCAAAGGCAGAGTTGAGCAAAGGGAGGGTGTATTTATCCTTGACAGTGATATTGCTCAGTTCCCTGAAGTCGATGCATGGTCTCAGTGACCTGTCCTTTTTTCCCACAAAGAAGAACCCCGCTCCCACCGCCGAAGAGGACAGGCGAATAATGCCCGAACTCAGGGACTCCTTGATATACACGTCCATGGCAGCCCGCTCCGGCGGGAAAAGGCTATACAGCTGGCTGGACGGGAGTGGAGCACCCGGGCGAAGATTTATGGCACAATCGTACGGCTGGTGGGGAGGAAGGGACAGGGCCTGGGACTTGCTGAACACGGCTCCAAGGTCATGATACTAAGGGGGCACTTTAGACAGGTCGGGAGGGGGAGCGGTAGGAACCCCTAGGGTCACAGAAGGAGAACATGCAGCTGACTGAAGGCATGAGCTGAGACAAAATGAGCTCCAAGATTTAATACTCCCTGAACTCCAGTCAATCGTTGGATTGTGGACACAAAGCCAAGGGTAGCCCAGGATGACCGGAGACGAGGAGACGGGCAAAACCAGGAAGGACAGCTCTTCACAATGATTTCCGGATATAATAACTGATACCGGAGCAGATCTCTGGGACACTGTAGCCATAGGAGCGTTAGACAACGCGATAACTTGTAGCGGAGACTTAAGGGGTTGGAAGTGGAGGCCCAACTGGGTTGCCAGGTCTCTGGAAACAAAGCTCTGCTCAGCCGCGGAGTCCACTAAAGCCTGAGTGGGAATTTCAGTGTGCCTATGAATGAATCTAATGGGCAACAGTAACCGAGATAGGGGATTAGGCCGGGATGAGTCTGTGAGTCCCCCTACTGCGACACACGGACTCCCCCTTTTGGCTGAAGCTGGCAGGACTCGACCTCATGCTCCTCGCTCCCACAATAGAGGCACAACCCCAGCTCGCGGCGCTGCTGTTTCTCAGCCGCGAATAACCTAGAGTGTCCCACCGTCATGGGTTCCAAGGGTTCTGAGGGTTCGGTAGATGGTAGAGCTAAACGCGAGGACCGTGGGGTGTGACAGAACGGTTCCCCAGATTGTCCATAGCTCTTACGTTCTGCCCCCCGCTCCCTGAGTCTGTTATCCAAGCTAATGGCTAGGAGTCGGCTTCTCCAACGGGGCTAATTCATCCCGAAGGCTAGGACAGAGGCTTCTAATGAAAATACTGCAAAGACAGGTGTCCCCCCAACCCACTACCGTAGCCGCTACCCGGAAATAAATAGCATAGTCAGCTACTGCCTTGGACCCCTGTCTTAGGTTAAGTAAGCGGGTGGTGAGAACACTGTCCCTGTCAGAATGGTCAAAAACCTCGTTAAATTTGCCGATAAATTGGCTGAAGGTGAGGCTCGAGTAATTAGCCCTAGCCATTACCACATATGCCCAAGCTAGTGCTCTCCCCTCCAACAGGTTAATGACGTAACTGATCCTACTAAGGTCGTAAGGGAAGTCATCTGGCACCCGCTGGAAAACCACCTCACATTGCATAATAAACCCTCAGGCTTCGCCCAACTTACCACTAAAACGGATGGGAGTCAGAACAGGAGTGAGCCAAGCCAGAGAGGCCTGCTTGAGCTGGTTAGCCGGGAAGCTAGCGGGAGCTGAGGAGCTGCTGGAAAGCGGTAAGGCCTGGGAAAAGGGCTGAGAGTTACATAATCGGTCTAACCGATCAGTAACATGGGTTAACTGGCTCATAATGACCTGCTGCTGATAAACCAGTTGATTGATTTGGATCTCCATATGGTTGACACGGCGCACCAAAGTGTTGTCAGCTCGGTCGCTCTGGCAGAGATGTACTGACATAGTTCAATGACCCAGTGATGACACACAGACTCCGAATCGATGCAATAAAGTTTATTAACAACCAGGTGAAGAGAATGTGGTGTGAGTGCTGTCTGGAACTGCCAGGAACTGAGCGAGACACCGTACACCCTGGCAACCCTAGAGACACACAAGTTGATGGAATTACTGGGCGTCACTACTGGAGTTAAACAGTTACACTGACTTACTGTGGGGACAGATGGAAAGCGCTCCAGTTCAGCGTGGCAGCTATAGCCAGGAAGACAGTGCGCTTCAGGTGGTGGAGTGGCTCCGGCAGGTGAGTTGATGAGAAGGTTCTGGTGAGTTGGTTGGGTGAATGGCCCGCCACCTGGAAGGAGGAGGCTGGAATTCCGCCGCCAAGGACGCCACCTGTGCACAGGGGACTGATAGGCAAAGGTGAGCAGGAATGAACGCTTACGTGGCAGGCTGGATGGCTTCTTGGGCGAGAAAGAAGACAAACGCTGGCTGTAGCGTAGGTAGAAGGCAAGGAACGGTGATGAAGCTCTCCTGGAGCCCAGTGAGACATCTCCACACTGTCCCAGAGGGCAGCGCAGTAGATATAGGCAGCGCCTGATGAGGACCAGGTGTGAGCGCAGCTGAGGGTGATGAGCAGAGCGGACCATGACAGGTTCATGCTCGAAAACCCTCCAATGTGGCTGAATTACAACAATTCTGCAAAGATGAGAGGGCCAAAATTCCTCCACAGCGCTGTAAAAAACTCATTGCCAGTTATCGCAAACACTTGATTGCAGTTGTTGCTGCTAAGGGTGGCCCAACCAGTTATTAGGTTTAGGGGGCAATCACTTTTTCACACAGGGCCGTGTAGATATTGATTTATTTTTTTTTTTACCCTTAATAAACACCTTCATTTAAAAACTGCATTTTGTGTTTACTTGTGTTATCTTTGTCTAATATTTAAATTTGTTTGATGATCTGAAACATTTAAGTGTGACAAACATACAAAAAATTCAGAAATCAGGAAAGGGGCAAACACTTTTTCACAACACTGTATATATATATATATATATACTGTATATATATATATATATATATATATATATATATATATATATATATATATATATATATATATATATATATATATATAATGGGCATTTGATTAGTTTTGAGTTGTCTGTGGGTTTTGTTTCCTCCAGGTGATGGTGTGGTCTGGTGAGTGGTTTGGGATTTTGTGTCTTTGCGGTGTTATTTTTCTACCACTAGGCTGTACTGTTGTGCAAACATGTCTTTTGCCAGTAGAGATTACTGGTTGCCTTGGAAACAACAGCTGTTGGAGACCGATCATTTTATTTTTTGGCTGTCTGATAAAAATATTTTCTTGGTCCGTGGAATAAAGTTTTTGTTTTGTGAAATTTTCAGAGTCTGTCTACTCTCTGCCTGCAACACACACACACACACACACACACACACACACACACACACACACACACACACACACACACACACACACACATCTATCTATCTATATAACCTCCCAAAAATCTGACACCCCAAAAGAATAAAAAAATCTCCTCATTGAGATATTTACTGTTCTTAATTTTCTGCTCCGTGTGTAATCATTGTCCAGGATTTATTGGATCACCTTCCACTGTGGGGAATCAAACAGTGCTGATCTGGTGTCAAAAAGTAAATGACATTTAACAGGATTTTATGTTATTTTAACAGCGAGAGTTGTAACAGTCAAAAGTCATTTTTTTATATGATAATTCACTAAATAGTTTTTTTTTATTCCATCCACATTCACATTTTAATTGCAGACTTAGTGTTGGATTCTTGCATAATTTTATTATTTTTTTTAGATGAATGAATGAATTAAAAGGGTATGCAGAAGTAACTACATAGGAATACAAAATGAAAATACTGAAGCGTACGCCCAAAGGAGATGTGTTAAATCCAAAAGCAGGTCCAAAATGGCAGGAAGCCTCCACAAACGCATATGAACATTGACTAACGCTGATGTCAGCTGACCTGCGCTGAGTATTTCTATGATTTTTCAAAACGTCTGTAAAAGTCGGTCCAAACGCTATAGTGTGAACTCAGCTTTAACTTAGGCTGACTTAGGTAAACTCTGCATAACTTAGCCCAGCGCTCAGGAACTTTTACAAACTGAACACAACTTTCACCAACTGTATTTCCAAACATCTTCAAAGAACACAACTTTTGCCAGCGTTTGCCAACAAACACCAACTATCATTAACTTTTATTGTGGAAATGTGAAAATGACGAGGCAGAGTTTATCTCACGAGTCAGGTTTATTCACATCTTCCAACATCAGCAAAAACAGAAAGAGGAAAAAAAAAAACAGACATTCGTCCTTTATATACCCAGGACCTTCAAAGCTCACAGTCACAATGCATTTAATCCCAAGTAACAATGCATCCTCTCTTAGATCTTATCACCTCCACCTAAAGTCTCTGGCAGCCAGGAAATCCCCCAAGGCCGTCTCTTTGCATACCAAAGACTAAACTTTCACATCCTCCTGTTATCTCCAAGGAGACTCAGTCCTTTGTTCAATCTGAGATGTGAAGCCTAAAGTGATATACATATGAAGCATAAAGTGATATACCAATGTGCATATGTGTCCCACATGACCCCCCCCCCAAACGTCTAAGATGGAACAACGGAATAACAGTCTGCATGTCATGATAAAATCATTACACATCAGCCCACGTGCTGCTTGGGCCTCAGTCTCCTCCCGTATCTGCTGTAAGTGGGCTTCACCACTTCCACGGCGCCATCCTGCTGGGGGGCTGCTGTCTGAGGGTGAGAACTGTTAGTCAATCCCTGTGGGTGTTCTGGGGAATGTCCCCTTGGGGGTCTGCCGTGCCGAGGAGCCCTGGCCAACAGCACATCCTCGTCCGCCACCACAAAGGCGGGTTTGAGCCTGTTTATGCCAATCTTTTCCTTCCTGCCCCCCAAAGCTAGCAAAAAATGCGTATCCCCTGTTTCCAGCACTCTAAATGGTCCATCATAAGGTGGTCGTAGCGGTGGGCGATGGGAATCGTGTCTGACAAAAACAAACTCTGCGTTTTTTAAAGCCTTAGGTACAAAAATGCGCGGAAAACTGTGGTGAACGGGGCCAGGCAGCGTGCCTGATTCCGTGCCACGCTGCAACCGCTGAGCTGGGGAGCATTCTGGCGCAGGATTATCTGGGAGAAATTCCCCGGGCAGCTGAAGTGGCTGCGCAAAAACTAGCTCAGCCGGGGAGGCTTCTAAATCTTCTTTAGGTGTAGAACGCAACCCCAATAAAACCCACGGTAGCCTGTCTACCCAATTTGCATCCGTAAGCGACGCTCTGAGAGCCGCTTTCAATGACCTATGAAAACGTTCGCATAACCCATTAGCCTGCGGATTGTACGCGGTTGTGCGGTGGATCGTTACCCCCAGGCTGTGGGCCATTGCTGACCAAAGTTCGGAAACAAATTGAGGGCCTCTGTCGGACGTAATGTCCGACGGAACTCCAAAGCGCGCTACCCATGCTGTTAAAAATGCGCGCGCCACCTCCTCGGCTGTGATTGACGCCAGTGGGACCACTTCCGGCCAGCGCGTGGTGCGGTCTACCATTGTCAGAAGGTGTGTGCACCCCTGTGACGGCGGAAGGGGGCCTACGAGGTCCACGTGGACATGATCGAACCTCTTAGCCGGGATGTGAAACGGCTCCAAGGGAGCTCTCGTGTGTCTGTGTACCTTGGCTCGTTGCCAAGCCATGCAGGCTGCTGCCCACTCCCTAACTTGTTTGCGCAGGCTCGGCCATACAGATTTCTCTCCCACCATTTTGACCGACGCACGCACTCCTGGGTGCGCCAGAGAATGAATCGAGTCAAAAACACGGCGGCGCCACGCGGCCGGTACCAGAGGACGCGGTCGCCCAGTGGAGACATCACAGATTGGGGGGGCATACCGTCTTGCAGCACCCTGTTCTCCAGCCTTAACCCTGTTGGTCCAGACTGGAGCGCGCGCACGTCCGCGTCGCTACACTGATCCACGGCCATGGCTGCATAATCTATCCCTACGTGGACTGGGGCCGCCACGGCGCGCGAGAGACAGTCTGCCACTACATTCAGTTTACCCGCCACATGCTGAATATCGGTAGTAAACTCTGAGATGGCGGCCAGCTGCCTCTGCTGCCGGCCTGACCACAGTTCTGAAACCTTGGCCATCGCAAATGTCAGCGGCTTGTGGTCAACGAACGCGGTGAAACTGCGTCCCTCCAGCCAGAACTGGAAGTGGCAAATGGCCAAGTAGAGAGCTAACAACTCCCTGTCGAATGCGCTGTATTTTCGTTCACTATCGCACAAAGTCCTGCTGAAAAAGGCGAGCGGCTGCCAAGCCCCGGCTACATGCTGCTCCACGACCGCCCCTATGGCCACATCTGACGCGTCAGTAGTGAGCGCTATGCGGGCCGTTGGGTCTGGATGTGCTAACAACGCAGCGTTTGCCAGGGCTGTTTTGACTTCCGAGAATGCTCGCTCTCGCTCCGGAGACCATTCGATCTTATTTGTGGGTTTTTGTTTTTTTAGTGCAGCATACAATGGTTGCACGAGCTGCGCTGCGCGAGGGAGGAAACGGTTATAAAAATTCACCATTCCCAAAAACTCCTGTAACGCCTTGACCGTTTGTGGCTGGGGAAAATTTGTTACCGCGCGCACTTTATCAGGCAGCAGAACCGCTCCTTCCGGGGAGACGCGATGCCCCAAAAAATCAATCTGCGTCACCCCGAACTGACACTTCGCTGGGTTGATTATTAACCCGTGCTCTCCCAACCTCTGGAAAACTGTCATGAGGCGGTTTTCGTGTTCGTCTTCGGACGCGCTGGCTACTAAGATGTCGTCCAGGTAGACAAATACGAAGGGGAGATCGCGCAACACTGCATCCATCATGAGTTGGAACGTCTGCGCAGCGCCTTTAAGCCCAAATGGCATGCGCAAAAACTCGAATAGACCAAATGGAGTTATTACCGCTGTTTTGGGTATGTCCTCAGCGTGCACTGGGACTTGATGGTAACCACGGACCAAGTCTATCTTAGAAAAAACGCACGCCCCTGCCAAATGAACAGAAAAATCTTGGATATGCGGGATTGGGTAGCGGTCGTGCGCTGTGGCATTGTTCAACCTGCGGAAATCTCCGCAAGTTCGCCACGAGCCATCAGCTTTTGGGACCATGTGAAGCGGGGAAGCCCATGGGCTTTTCGAACGCCTGATGATGGCCAACTTTTCCAGGTTGGCGAACTCCTCGCGCGCTATGGTCAGTTTAGCTGAATCCAAGCGCCGAGCTTTTGCAAAAACGGGCGGTCCGGTGGTAGTAATAAAATGTTCCACCCCATGTTTAGCGACGGTCGCCGAAAATGTGGGAACCGTGAGTGCTGGGAACTGAGTGAGCAGTGTGTGGAACTTACCACTTGCAGCTGTGACGTTGGCTTGTGCTGTTGGTGGGGCCACTCGGGCTGTACAGGGAATAGAATAAAAGGTGCATTAACCAGGCGCCTGTTAGCAAGATCAACCAACAAACCATGTGAGCACAGAAAATCAGCCCCCAACATATTGAAATTCACTGCAGCTATGACAAAAGTCCACTCAAATGTATGGCTGTGTAGGGACAGAAGCAGAGTCCTCTCACCAAAGGTCTTAATTGCCGAGCCGTTCGCTGCTGACACCCTGGGACCACTGAAAACTGCCAGCCGGTCAGCAGAGGAAGGTGTGATGAAACTCAACTGGGAGCCTGTGTCCACGAGAAAATGCCTCCCCGAGTGCGCATCCTTCAAGTAGAGCAGCTTGTTCTCCTCCCCAAGGGCCGCAGCTGCTACCGACCCCCGGTCTTGGCGTTTCCCAAGCGCTTGAACTGGCACGGTGGTATACATTTGCATGCCTTCTCTGCAAAGCGGCGATGGTAGAAACAGAGGGCGTCTCCTCCGCGATCCTTGGCCCCCGCCGTCGTCGGTGGTTCTGCTACCGCCGTCTCTGGCCCTCCACCGTCTCCGGCCGTCGCGCCGAACTCCGTCACTGCTGCGGTGGTCGCGTGCTGTCTGCTGGCGTTGAGAATCCGGTGCGCCTCCTGGGCCAGCGTGCGGAAGTCCCGCTGGGCCAACAATGGCGAACTGGCCAGGGTCACTCTCGTGTCCGACGGTAGGGTCCTGAGGAAAATGTGGGTGAAGATGAAGTCTTTGTCGCCTGAGCCCCTCAACCTCAGCATGTCCTCCATCAGGTCAATGGGCGTGCCATCTCCCAAATCGTTCAGAGCCAGGAGCCTCTCCGCTCTCTCCTGGACTAAGAGAGTGAAACGCTGGATGAGCGCAGCCTTCAACCTGCCGTATTTGTCGTTGGCCGGTGGCTGCTCCAATAGGCTCTCCACATGCCGAGCCGTGCGGTTGTCGAGCTTGGCAATCACATGGTAGAACTTCGTGTCATCTACCGTTATCCCCCGGAGGGCGAACTGTGCTTCGACCAAGTGGAACCAGGAGCGCGGGTTGTCTTGCCAAAAGTCCGGTAGCTGGACGGTAGCAGCATACGCTTGGCTGGGAGCTCCTGACCCGGCTAGCTCGGGGGAATTTCTTTCATCCATGATACGTCTTAGGGTCACCAGTGTGGAAATGTGAAAATGACGAGGCAGAGTTTATCTCACGAGTCAGGTTTATTCACATCTTCCAACATCAGCAAAAACAGAAAGAGGAAAAAAAAACAGACATTCGTCCTTTATATACCCAGGACCTTCAAAGCTCACAGTCACAATGCATTTAATCCCAAGTAACAATGCATCCTCTCTTAGATCTTATCACCTCCACCTAAAGTCTCTGGCAGCCAGGAAATCCTCCAAGGCCGTCTCTTTGCATACCAAAGACTAAACTTTCACATCCTCCTGTTATCTCCAAGGAGACTCAGTCCTTTGTTCAATCTGAGATGTGAAGCCTAAAGTGATATACATATGAAGCATAAAGTGATATACCCATGTGCATATGTGTCCCACATTATCATGTTTTGCCAGCAGAGCCAGACATTTGCCAAAACGTCGCTAAAAGCTGGTCCAAACACTGTAGTGTGAATCCACTTTAAAGCTGTTTAGTTCCTTTGGAGAAGGAGCAGTGTGAAACCAAACCTAACCAGATCAAATGTAAAAAACCTAGCAAAAACATGAACCGTTGTCCGGATCTTGGTGCTGAACTTTCAGGAGTGAAAATGCCTCGACCTCAACAGCACACATATGTTGGGCCAATGTCAGCAAGTTTGCATTAGGAATACATCTTATAGAGGTTGTTTGCACATTGGCAAGACCTCAACATCCAGCCAATGTATTGCCATTGTGCAAATGACCTCTATAAGATGTATTCCCGATGCAAACTTTGTACATTGGGCAGACGTATGTGTGTTGTTGGGGGAGGCTCTCCATAAACCCATCTGACTTGCATCAGATTGCATGCTGGAACTTGAAGGAAGACAATAAGTTGCTCAGAAATAAGGTTGAGAACTTCGTTTAAAAGCATAAAAACCATAATGAGAGACACTTTGTTCTCCCAGCATTGTCCAACCAAGTTCGCTCTATGTTTTTCTTCTTGGTTTTCATTCTCAAACGCCTCACATTGTCTCCCAGGACACAAATAAATTAGTGTTCTCCCCCCAACTTTTCACTTGTGTTGGAAAATAATTAAAAAGGCACTGCTTAATTGTGTACAAGCCGATTCCTCTGTTCATCCAAGAAAAGACCACCCCATCCTCTTTATTTTTCTCCACTTCTTAATAATATGTTCTGCTCTGTTTAAGACTGAGATCAAATACTCTCTCACAGAGCTGCGGTAATTAGATTCCACTATGTAAATGGCCCCTAAAGTGCAGTAAGAGTGTGAGACAGCATGCTGGCGTTTGTTCGTTGTGCTGCTGCCTCCCTCAGGTCATCAGGGTGTGAATCAGTTGGCGGCACCGCCACCACAGAAACAGTTTGAACGGATGCTGGTGATAAGGCCTCTATACCATGGGAAGATGTTTCACTTTACTGTGGAGAGGGCGGTAAACACAATATTTCTTCACGTGTAAATACTCAGGGCCATTTGTAGATTTTTGGAGGCCCTGTGCAAAATTGTTTTTTTGGGGGGGGGGGGGGGGCTAGGGAAGAGTTCAGACCTTTTAAAATGAAAAAAACAAAAAACAAAAACTGTCTAACAAAAACATTTAAAAAAAACTTTAAACATCCTTTTCTAGATGAAGTGAAAAAAACATTACATTAAAAATTAACCATAACCATCGAAATTTACAAGATAAAAGTTACAAGTTTACAAAGAGTAAAATTTTACACAAAAAGCTAGAAATTTATAGGAAAAAGAGTTACAAATTTGTTACAAAAAGGTTATATTTGAAGTTAAAAAGCAAATTTATAAGAAAAATTCACAAATTTACAAGGTAAAAAGTTCCAGATTGATGGGGGGAAAAAGTTGAAAATTTCTAAAAAGAAATCTCAAATTTGCCAGAGGAAAATTGCAAATTTGTAAGAAAAGTCACAAATTTACAAGAAAAAAGTAAGTCTCAATTCTACAAGAAAAAGTCATAAATTTACCAGAAAAGCTAATTTACAAGAAAAACACCTGTAAATTTACAAGAAAAAGTCATAAATTTACAAAAAAATTCAAATTTGCAAGATAAGAAATCATAAATATACAAGAAAAAAAGCTATAAATTTACAAGTAGAAAGTTAAATATTTCCAAGGTAAGAACTCACAAATTTACAAGAAAAAAATGGCAGATTTACAAGAAAAAAAGCTGCAAACTTACAACAAAAAAGTCACAAATTTACAAGAAAACAAGTCAAAGATTTGCAAGATAAGAAATTTGATTTTTTTTTTTTTTTTTTTTTTTTTTGATTTTGTGTACCTTATTGATCCCCAGAGGGGAACTTCAGGACATCCACCTGGATGGATGAAGCAGCCATGTTACAGCGCTATCCCTTAACTATTCACACACACATTCACACCTAGGGCCACTTTAGAGTCTCCAATTAACCTAACCTGCATGTTTTTGGCCTGTGGGAGGAAACCTGAGAAATCCCGGAGTGAACCCACGCAGACACGGGGAGAATATGCAAACTCCACACAGATCACTGTTGGTCAGGGGCTGATATCGAACCCGGGATCCCATGGCCAAGGGTGAGTTGCTGTGCTGCCACAGTGCTAACCACTGCTCCACCGCACTGCCCATAAATCATAAATTTACAAGAAAAAACTGCAAATTTGCAAAAAAGTAAGTCTCAAATCTACAAGAAAAAGTCACTAATTTACAAGAAAAAAAGCTAATTTACAAAAAAAAATGTAAATTTAGAATAGAATAGGCTTTGCCATTGTGCAGTTGTACAGTACAACAAAATTGTGGGTGTGCCACCAGGCTACTGCGCAATTAAGAGAGAAGGACTAGGTAAAACACGGTTACAGAACACACGATTAAACACACGACGGAAATAAAAATACAGTGCATCCGGAAAGTATTCACAGCTCTTCACTTGTTCCACATTTTATGTTACAGCCTTATTCCAAAATTGGTTAAATTAATTTTTCCCTCAAAATTCTACACACAATACCCCATAATGACAAGGTGAAAAAAGTTTTGAGATTTTTGCAAATTTATTAAAAATACAAACTAAGAAATCACATGTACGCAAGTATTCACAGCCTTTGCCATGAAGCTCATAATTGAGCTCAGGAGCATCCTGTTTCCACTGATCATCCTTGAGATGTTTCTACAGCTAATTGGAGTCCACCTGTGGTAAATTCAGTTGATTGGACATGATTTGGAAAGGCACACACCTGTCTATATAAGGTCCCACAGTTAACAGTGCATGTCAGAGCACACACCAAACGTGAAGTCAAAGGAATTGTCTGGAGACCTCCGAGACAGGATTGTCTCAAGGCACAAATCTGGGCAAGGGTATAGAAAAATTTCTGCTGCTTTGAAGGTCCCAATGAGCACAGTGGCCTCCATCATCCATAAATGGAAGAAATTCGCAACCACCAGGACTCTTTAGAGCTGGCCGGCCATCTAAACTGAGCGATCGAGGAAGAAGGGCCTTAGTCAGGGAGGTAACCAAGAACCCGATGGTCACTCTGTCAGAGTTCAAGCGTTCCTCTGTGGAGAGAGGAGAACCTTCCAGAAGGACAACCATCTCTGCAGCAATCCACCAATCAGACCTGTATGGTAGAGTGGCCAGACGGAAGCCACTCCTTAGTAAAAGGCACATGCACATGGTGAAGCCAAAACCGGAGTGGTGGCTCAGTTGGTAGAGCATCCGCCCCACACCCGGGAGGCAGGGGTTCAAATCCCTGCCAGGTCATGCCGAAGACCATATAAAAGTGGAACTTCCTGCTGTCCAGCTTGGTGCTCAGCAATAAATGGAATGGAGGAGGGAACTCTGTGGCGGCACCTTGCATGGCAGTGGCCCTCTGATTCTGCACTTGGGGTGTGTGTGATTTACACTGTAGATAGGTAAAGCACAATCTCGTTCTGCTGTACATGATTGGTTGTACAGTTGAATCACAATAAGGGTGATAAGCATGGTGGTGGCAGCATCATGTGGAGATGTTTTTCAGTGGCAGGAACTGGGAGATTAGTCAGGATAGAGGGAAAGATGAATGCAGCAATGTACAGAGACATCCTGGATGAAAACCTGCTCCAGAGCACTCTTGACCTCAGACTGGGGCGATGGTTCATCTTTCAGCAGGACAACAACCCTAAGCACACAGCCAAGATATCAAAGGAGTGGCTTCAGGACAACTCTGTGAATGTCCTTGAGTGGCCCAGCCAGAGCCCAGACTTGAATCCAATTGAACATCTCTGGAGAGATCTGAAGATGGCTGTGCACCGGCACTTCCCATCCAACCTGATGGAGCTTGAGAGGTGTTGCAAAGAGGAATAGACTAAACTGCCCAAAGATAGTTGTGCCAAGCTTGTGGCATCATATTCAAAGGACTTGAGGCTATAATTACAGCCAAAGATGCATCAACAAAGTATTGAGCAAAGGCTGTTAATACATGTGATTTCTTAGTTTTATATTTAATAAATTTGCAAAAAATCTCAAAAAAAACTTTTTCACGTTGTCATTATGGGGTGTTGTGTGTTGAATTTTGAGGAAAAAATGAATTTATTCCATTTTGGAATAAGGCTGTAACATAACAAAATGTGGAAAAAGTGAAGTCCTGTGAATACTTTCCGAATGCATTGTAGCCCACAATTCTGGAAATATACACAGGTATGGCAATGGCTTCATGGATGGAACTATACATAAGAGTGCGGAACACACAATTGAGCAAAATGGCCCAAGGATTATGAAAAATATACATAGTAGTGGTTTTACGGATGGGTCAATATACATCAAAGTGCGGAGTGCAAAGACAGATGAGTTATTGTGATAATTAAAAAGGTCCTCAGTTCTGAGCATGTGAGCATTCAAAGGAAGAGAGGTGAGGCCTCTGACTGTAGTTCAGATGGCCTAGGGGAAGAAACTGTCAGTCTGGAGGTGTGGGACCTGATCAATCTGAACCATCGTCCAGAGGGAAGCAGGTCAAACAGGAGGTGGGTGGGATGTGAGGGGTCTTCTGTGATGGCCTTGATCTTTCTGAGACAGGAGGATCTGGAGATGTCCTCCCAGGAGGGCAGAGGACCGCTGATGATTTTTTGGGCGGTGTTGATGACCCCTCTGCACAGCCTTCCTGTTCTCGGCCATGGAGCGGGCATACCACACACCCAGACAGTAGGTGAGCACGCTTTCCACTGAGCAGCGGTAGAAGGCCAGCAGCAGCTTCTGGTCCAGGTTGCATTTCCTCAGGACACGGAAGAAGTGCAGCCGCGGCTGGGCTTTCTTCACCAGGGCTTTGGTGTTGACAGTCTAGGTGAGGTCAGAGGAGATGTGGGTGCCCAGAAACCTGAAGATGGGGATGGTTTCCACACGGTCGCTATTTACTGGGGGGTCCTGCCTGTTCTTTCTGAAGTCCAGTATGAGTTCTTTGATCTTTTGGCCATTCAGTTTCAGATTATTTGCTTGGCATCACAACAGCAGATTTTGTACCTCCCCCATGTATGCATTCTCATTGTCATCGGTGATGGGCCCAACCAAGGTGGTGTCGTCTATGTACTTCATGATGATAGTGGTTGGGTGGGTTAGAATACAGTCAAAGGTGTACAGGGAATACAGTAGAGGGCTTAGTACGCAGCCCTGGGGGAAGCCAGTGCTGAGGAACAGTGTGGATGAGCGGTGGGGGCCGAGTCTGACTGGGCAGTTGGTGAGAAAATTTTTTGATCCAGGAGCAGTGGTGGTGGCTGGGGGGGGGGGGGGGGGGGGGTCTGGAGGAGGTGCAGTTTACTGATCAGGATGTCCGGAATGATAGTGTTGAAAGCTGAGCTTTAGTTCACAAAGACCATCCTCATGTAGCCCCTTGGGTTCTTCAGGTGGCTCAGCACTCTGTGGAGAGTGGTGGCGATGGCGTCTTCTGTACACCGGTTCTCCCTGTAGGTGAACTGGTGGGGGTCGAAGGAGGGGGGAAGACAGTCCCTGATGTGCTGAGACATCAGTCACTCAAAACACTTTATGACTACAGATGTGAGTGCTATGGGTCTGTAGTTGTTCAGGCTGTCAGTTGTGGCCTTTTGGGGATGGGGATGATGGTGGAAGCATTGAGGCAGGAGGGGTCGTTGGCGTGCATCAGAGAGAGGTTGAACAGCTTGGTGAGGATCCCTGCCAGCTGGTCTGCACATGCTTTGACCACCGCTCCTGGGATGCCGTCGGGACCAGCAGCTCTGCGGGGGTTCACTGCTTTCAGGTGCCTCCTCACCTCATGCACCTGTAGAGAGAGAGGGGAGGAGGTGGATAGAGTGGAGGAGGTGGGAGATGAGTGGGGGGGGGGGGGTGAGTTCAAACTGGGCAAAGAAGCTGTTAAGCTCATGCCAGAGAGATTTACAAGAAAAAGTCACAAGTTTACAAGAAAAAAAATCAAATTTGCAAGAATTCACAAATTTACAAGAAAAAAACTGCAACTTTACACAAAAAAGTCTCAAATCTAAAATAAAAAAGCTGCAAATTCACAAGAAATCCCCCCAACAAATTTACAAGGAAAAGGTCATAAACATGACCCCTCTGTGTGGAGTTTGCACATTCTCCCTGTGTCTGCCTGGGTTTTAGTCGGATGTTGCTCTGGTTTCCTCCCACAGTCCAAAGACATGCATCTCTGGTTAGCTGGCATCAGTGATGTATGAATGCCTCCAGCAAGGGAAAACTTGCAACTTTTCTTGTGCATTTTCAAATACACATTACAAAATATGCAAATTTGCAACTTTTCCCTCATAAATTAGCTAGTTTTTCCTTTTTTCTTGTAAATTTGTGACTCTTTTGTTGTACATTTTTCTCTTAAACTTGCAACGTGTTCTGGCTATTGTACCCCCCCCCCCCACCCCACCCCCATCAGCGACAGGAGGAGGAGGTGTAATGTTGGTGGTGGTGGTTGGGGGAAGGGGGTCTGAGACAGCAGCTATTGTCTTGAGGAGACAAAAGGAGTAGCCACATCACTGATGTTTCCAAACTAAACTCCTGTTATTGTGCTGCAGCCAGAGCCTGGAAAGGGGACCATATGTTCAGCTGAGGGCTACGCTGCCGCCACCACAGAAAGAGAGAGAGAGAGAGTAGCCATGCATCTGGAACCTCGCTGACATGTCTCCCCTCGCTCGGGCCCCGTCAAAACACGGCACTGTAAAACAATTAAGCTCCTATTAACATATATTTTATTAATTGCCCTATCAACGTGGAAACGCGGAGACGTGTAAATGCCCCCAGAGTGACAGATTCGGGAGAGGGCGTGTAGCGTAGCGTGGCAGCGTTCTCAGACAGTGACAGCTGAAGGAATCAGGTCAGATTATGTGAGCGCGGACGGCTCGGCGGATTTGTTTGCTATTGATAGCAGCAATCAATTCAATTAGCCGCCTCTCACACGATGAATGGCTGACGAGATTAGCAGCGGCGCTACTGTTTTGTCATTTACCGTTTTAATGTATGCATGGATTTCTCTTTCAAAAGCTTCTTTTTTTTTTGTTATTGTGCAGTGACTGTTTCATAATTATCGCCTCGCAGCTTTTCTATTTCCTCTGGAGTAATTGGACTGCCCTGTTAGATTATCCGGTCTAAATTGCAATACCTAATTATAAAGCCCAACAGTTGCATCGCATCAATAGTCTATTAGGATTAATTAAGATAGGAAGTGACAGCTGACGATTAAGCGCATCAGTTGCACTTCAGCGACGTAGAGGTCAAATGATCAAGTTCTGCTGCGCGCCCTCAACGGGAACGCTTGTTACCGACATCTGATGATGACAACTCGCAGTCGTGTGCGTGGGGGGTGGGGATGGCAATACCCAGAACACTTTCTCATGAGGAAATATCGAGGGAGCCACTGTCAGTGTTACTGTAGTCAGGGTTGTTTCTAGATTTTGGGGGTCCCTATCTAGGATTGTGTTTGTGTCACTGTCTAGATGAAACAGAAAAAAAATTAAAGCATCACAAAGAATGAAAACTAAACCAGCATCCATGTAAGTGTTGCAAATTTACGAGTAAAAAACTTAAAATTTGCAAGAAAAAAATGCACAAATTTAGGAGAAAAAAAGATGGAAAATTAAAGAAAACTCTTGCAAATGTACAAGGAAAAAAGTACATTTATGAGAAAAATGTTGGAAAATTACAAGAAAAACGTTGTAAATTTATGAGAAAAAATGCACAGAGAATAAAGTTGCAAACTTATGAGGAAAAAATCCAAATGTATGAGGGATGGAAAGATACAAATTGATTTGAAAAAAAACTGCAAAATTACAAGAATTGGCTAATTTATATGAAAAATGTTGCAAATTCTTGATTATTAAACAAAATGCCAATTTACAAGAAGTAGCAAATTTCTCATAATATAGTTGCAAACTTGTAAGGAAACAGTTGCGAATTTATGAGGGAAAAAGATGCAAATTGATTAAAAAAAATTGCAAAATTATAAGAAAGAATTAGCTAATTTATGTGAAAAATGTTGCAAATTTACAAGACAAAAGTAGCAAATTTCTCATAATAAAGTTGCAGACTTATGAGGAAATAAATTTTATTTTATGAGAAAAATACTAAAAAAAATTTCAAAATTACAAGAGAAAATAGCCAATTCATGATTAAAATGATACAATTTTATGCATAAAAAAATCACAAATTTAAGTTGCAAGTTCATGAGGGAAAAAAACTGCAAACCTATGAGGAAAAAAATGCAAATTTATAACAAGAGTTGAAATACTAATTTGCATGAAAAAATCAGCAAATTCTTGATTTAAAAAGATTAATTTACAAGAAAAAGTTGCATACTATGAAAGAAAAAAGTTGAAATTTTGAGAAAAATTTTACATTACAAGAAAAAAGTTGGAAATTTACAAGAAATTGTCACAAAATTATGAGGAAAAAAAAGTCAAATTTATAAGAAAAACAGTTTCACATTTACAAGGAAAAAAAAACTAATTTTACAGGAAAAAGTAGCAAATTTGTGAGGACAAAATGTCACTAATTTATTAATGTCACATTTATTTTTTATTATTATGTACATAATTCATTTTAGTCAGTGATGTTCAATTCAACTTTATTTATATAGCGCCATTTCACCACAACAATCATGTCGTAGCACTTTCAGCTGTAGGGGATGTGTATGTAGCATGACACAGAAAGGTTTATGATGATGTGGTGGGAGTGGGTCATAACCCCCCCCCCCCCACACACACACACACACACACACACACACGCCATTCCTTGAGTCACATCCATGGTCCACACGCGGCCTCCTCTGCTGTGCCGTATGCAGATGCAGACGCGGCCCCCATTGTTGTCCTGTCACGAGAGGCAGAACAAACGATTTCATAATTGATTATGCTTCTAATTACAAAGCATACAATTAGTGGAAGTTATTGATAGTTCAGCATGTATCTTTTGACCCTGGAGCTGTCCGTCTGCTCCCAGAGGAGACGTGTGTCCTTCTGTGTTAATGACGGGAACGACTTTTAGATGACAGCGGTGTCCCACACGGTCAGCCGTGTTTACACAGTGACCTGGACGTTTGCACGAGTGGCCTCCGTGTCTCTGCTGTTATTTATGCCAAGATCGGTCTATTTAGACCACACAAAACTAGACCTACAGGGCTGTTTCTAGGGTTTTTGGGGGGGATCCTCTGCAAGATTATGTTTTTTTGGGGGGGGGGGGGTCTTTTTTTTTTTTTAAATGGGGAGCAGTTCAAACCTGTTAAAATGGGAAAACAGTCTTTTCCCTCCCAAAGGTAACTTGTCATTGTCAAAATAAACAGGGAAAAAAATTAAACCATTACATAGAATAAAAAAAATTAACTAGCATCCATAGAAATGGTGAAAATTTCTGAGAAAAAATTTGTACATTTATGAGAAAATTTACAAGAAAAAAGTTGCAAGACTACGAGAAAACAGCAGCAAATTTATGAGGGAAAAAGTTGCAGATTTAGGAGAAGAAAGTTGCAAAGTTATGAGAAAAATGTTACAGATTTATGAGGAAAAACGGTGCAGATTTATGAAAAAAAATTTGCAGATTTATAAGAAAGTCGTCGGCCTCCGTCGGTCTATGATGACCATGGAAGAGAATCCTAAACGTCTACTCTGCTGGAACAGTACCGCCTGTGGCTGAACAGGCCGATGCGCACCGGTGTTCTACTTTCCAGCGTTGGGCGTTGGTAGGATTCAAGCCTGGGCAGGAAGATCTGGAGGACAAGATGCTACTACCCATGCAGCATGTCCCCCCTCTCCATGTCACTGATGAATCCAAAGGAACAGCAGGGATGCTATAGTTTGGCACCAGCGCCGTCGCAGGAGCTGCCAGAACAATGTTGAGCACAACAGAGAACTGCCTTAGGGGCTCCGACTCCGGATTTTTCCTCAGGGTTGACTCCCGAAGCCTTTCCCGTGACCGGGTGTGCCGCAAGGCAGCGGAGGTTTGAAATCAGGGTTTACCTTCCCCTAGATGGGCTACCTTCCCAGGTTGACGAGCCACCATCTACCCGAAGCATCTGGTTTTAAGGCGCCAGAGATCCGCCCTCACCCCTTCTCCTATTAGTAAAAGCAGTTTCACCGGGCTTAGAGACTAAACCACACGGGCAGGCTAGGACTTGGACTTAGTTGTCAGAGGCTTTTCGAGACGCACGCCGTAAGGAGCATTTTATGAGCACTGGGAGCTTAACCCCAGTGCCGCTCCTGGCTATGACAACCTTGGAACCTTGGAAGGAAGTAGTGGCAGATTTACAAGAAAAAAGTTGCAAGAATAAGGAAAAAGTTGCGAGAAAAAAAGCTGCAAGACTGAGAAAAAAAAGTTGCAAATTTATTAGAAAAACATTGCAAAGTTATGAGAAAAAAAGTTGCAGATTTACAAGAAAAAAGTTGCAAATTTATGTAAAAAAGTTGCAAGACTGAGAAAAAAGTAGCAAATTTGAGAAAAAATTGAAAATTTATGAGAAAAAGTTGCAAATTTATGGGGAAAAAACTTGCAAATTTACAAGACAAAAAAAAAACAATGAGAAATAATTGTCATCAGACATCAGCTGAAATATACTGTATTTTCAACAACTAGGTTCTTAGGAACTGGTTTGGCATAACTCTAGAGACAGAAATGCCATGAATAAGATGTCTGGCAGAAATAAGACCGGCCAGGTCTCTCACAGGGTGAGTGCCAAGTACAGGGCAGATTCATCATCAACACTCATGCTGGTCCCAAAAGACCGTGAGCATGATGTGCCTTCTCTGGAAGTGGCGATGCTTCGACTGGGCTTTAGTCTCTGGATCATAGTGATGAACCCATGCTTGGTCCTGCGTGATTAGTCTGCAGAAGAAGTCCTCCTGGTTTTCTCGGAACATGGCCAAAAGAGCTGGGGATCACGTGACTCGCTCCTGCTTCCGGAAAGGTGTGAGCGACTGGGAAATCCATCGGGCAGACAACTTCCACATGTGAAAATGGTCATGGATGATTTTTTTTTTTTTCCAAGAGGGAGAATACAGGGTATCCACCTGGATGGATGAGGCAGCCACAGTGCGGAGCCAGTCCCTTCACCATTCACACCTAAGGCCACTTTAGAGTTTCCAGGTAACCTAACTTGCATGTTTTTGTCATGCGGCGATCCTCCACAACGTTGGCCTCCACTTGTCGGATGGTGTCCTTATCAATGGTACACTGCGGTCGCCTGGGAATGGGTGCCATTTCCACCAACGTCCGACCACACCTGAACTGTGGATGCCAGTGCTTGACTAAAGGTGCCTTCACACCAAATGTGAACGGACAAATTTTTTGCATGGCACGATTACATTATAACTCAATATAAACACACAGATAGACATGAATTCACCATTTGAGTGAGTTGCAGACAGGCAAAGTTCACTTTATAACTGCAGCAGTGTTCAACCTGCTGTGGGAATCCTGAAAAGAACGTCATGCTTAGGTTTACATTATGCGGTGGGGGGCTCACCTGAAAAAAGTTGTCCCTGCCTCCAAAACTTCACAAGATGATGGGTGTTTCCGTTGCTAGCTTGCTAGCCTTGTTAGCACGTCCGTGGCAGGAATCCGTGGGTAAATAACTCTGACATCCCCATTCAACTGAAGAGCTCCCAGTCCTTCTGTCTCTAGGTGAGTGTCAGTCTCATTTTCAAGCTAGTTTACTCTCCAGTGTTGATACTTTTACTCTGATGATAGCAGAATCTCAAAGCTAGCGTTACCCCTTGGACATGAACGCGTGAATGCTTGATTTTGCGTGTGATCGCCTCTTTCCATTGACTTTGTATACATTTGCGCCGCCCGTTCGCATTTGGTGTGAAGGTGCCTTTAGTCTCCTGTGGCGTCTGGCCTCTCAAGTACAGGAACCTGATGACCACTCTGCATTCACCTGGCTCCATTATCATCACACCTTACTCCACCTCAGCACTTGCAGAAGAGAAACTCTTAAGGTGCATTCAGACCAAACGCCAATGGGTAAATTTTTCGTGCGGTGTGATTACATTATAACTCAATGTAAACACACAAATAGACATGAATTCACCGTCTGAGTGAGATGCAGACAGGCAAAGTTGCCTTTATAACTTCTGCAGCTGTGTTCAACCTGCTGTGGAAATCCCCAAAATAACGTCATGTTTAGGTTTACATTATCCGACAGGGAGCTCACCTGAAAAAGTCCCTGTCCCTGAAAAAGTCCCTGTCTCCAAAACTTTACAAGATGATGAGTGTTTCCGTTGCTAGCTTGCTAGCCTTGCTAGCACGTCCATGGCAGGAATCCATGGGTAAATAACTCCGACATCCCAATTTAGCTGAAGAGCTCCCAGTACTTCTTTTTTCCAGGCTAGTGGCAGCCTCATTTTCAAACTTGTTTACTCTCCAGTGGTGATACTTTTACTCCGATGACAGCAGAATCTCAAAGCTAGCATATTCCCTAGGATGTGAACACTCGAATGTGTGATTTTGTGTGCACTCGCCTCTTTCCATTGACTTTGTATGAATTTGCGCCACCCGTTCGCGTTTGGTCTGAAGGCACCTTTAGGAGTTGAGAGCTGCAAATTACCACTTCACCTATAGAGATACAGATTATTATACATGTGCAATTTAAGCCTCCTACGCTAACTAGAAGTGGATCGGGAGAAATCTTTAATCAACATCCCTTGTATTTATTTAGCAAATGGTTATCTGTGGAACAAGCAGCTTTCTTGCTCTTCTCTTTCGTCACTGTAACAGATAATGGCTGCAAATGTTTCCCTGAAATACGCACAGGCATCGATTTCAACATGTTTATTCCCAAATAATAGCTGATCTCTGCAGGAGAAAAATGTTCTGGTTGGAGAAATTCATCTCTGGTGGATATGTTGGGAGTGCGAGGGCTGAATTCAGTCCAGCACAGTGAAACTCTGAAAAGGGCTGCAAGTGCCAGGGGGCATACTTACCCCTGAGCTCCCAAAGGAGCAATGTTATTATTGATAATAAGGAGCGATAAATACAGTGTGAGAGAAGCAAAGAAGTTCCACTGCAGCAAGAGGAGAGACTGGTTTGTTTCTGTCTGTCTCTTATTAGATAGATGTACTTTATTGATCCCAAACTGGGAAATTACAGTGTAACAGCAGCATGACAGTAGACAACCAAAACAACAGAACACACACAGCATAACAGACACAGGGATTCCCCATGGAAAGTAAAAGCTGCCTAAATAGCTTCTATGCATCACAGATGAATAGATGCTGACCCGTAGGGATTATTTAGAAACTGATGAAAAAAGATAATAGCATGTTAGTTTGGGATGCTATGCATAGACACCAGTGAAGGGGGGACAGGGGACACTGGAAACAGAACTGTACCCACCCCAGCACCAGTGCTAAGCATAAATTTCACAAGTTTTCCCTTGCAAATTTCAAACTTTGCTCTCATAAATTTGCATCTTTTTTAAAGTTAATTTTGCAAACTTTTTCTTGTACTTTTCCAGCAACTTGATCTCACTAAAAAAAAACAAAAAAAAAAAAAACGTTCTAAATGAACGTTTTCTACCCCCTCAAAAAAAAAATGTGCATTTGTGCGTAAAACAACAAAAAAATGTACCTGCCCAGCTAGCATGTCCATGTGGGCCCCACCAAAGGTTAAAACTGGGCTGTCTCATGGGTCCATGTGGGTTTGCCCACATGGACTTTACCTGTTTACCTATTTTCAACTTATTTTCTCATAAATTTGCTATTTTCTTGTAAGTTTGTGACTTTATCCCCCTAGTTTGATCAATTTTTCTTGAAAATGTGAAACTTTTTCATAAATTTGCCACTTTTTTTACTGTAATCTTGCAACTTTTTTCATAAATTTGCTACTTCTTCCTTGTAAATTTTGCTATTTTCTTGTAAATTTGAAACTTTATCAAAAAAATTTCAACTTTTTTTTCCCTGCAAACTTACAACATAAATTTGGGACTTTTCTCATACATTTTCAATTTATTTATCAACCAATCAAGCAAGCAATCAATCAAACTTTATTTACTTTATTTTCAAACATTGGATGCTGCGCGAAGTGCTTTACATAGGTAAAAACAGTAGACACATTTAAATAAATATATTTACATGATACATCCCACCCCTCCCTCTCTCTCTCTCTCACACACACGTACATATAAAATAGAAAAGACATAGCTCGGCACCGAGGCACCATGTGAAGGAACACCATCCTTTACGCATCCTTTACGCTACTTTTTTTTTTGGTTAATTTGTAACTTCCTAATTTTTTCCTCATAAATTTGTGACCTTGTTTTTCTTGTAAATTAGCAAAATTTTTCTTGTAAGTTTGTAACTTTTCAAGTAATTGTACATTTTTTTTAAAATTTGCAACTTTTTTCTCCTAAATTTGCAACTTTTTCTGAGTAAATTTGTGACTTTTTTCTCATAAATTTGCAACAATTTTTTGAAAATTTGTCATTTTTTCTGATAAATTTTCACTTTTTTGCCTATGACACAAGTGGGACTGAAACTTGCTCTCCTGCACCACAGGCAAAGTCCATGTGGGCAAACGCAGATGGGGACAACATGGAACCTGCAGACAAACCCACATGGGACTCAACAGACAGCCCAGTTTGACCTACGTGGGGCCCACATGGACATGCTGGCTGGGTGGATACATATTACAAACAGAGTACATATGGAGTAACGCCTTCACTCACTGCGCATGCACAAATGCATGCATGAAAAGAATGCACCGTACTCACTGCTGCATGAGCAGAACAACACCTGTTTTAGCCAGCCTTCCAACACTCATTCAGATGGGGGGCGGGGGATGGCGGAAGGTTACTTACTTGCAGTTTGAACCAACAGTTCATGAGTCTGCTTCCCACACTGAGCTGTGACAGCTTTGTTTGTTTAGTTTTTTACTCCTGTAATGGTTAAGGTTAGGGAAAAAGTTCTGGTTAGGTGTCACCTCTAATGGTTAAAGAGAAAGAAAGAGAAAGTGGCAGATACGTTTCAGTGTAAACACCAAGTATCCACTGCACTTGAAAAATGTTTTTTCTGTGTCTATGCACGTTTTCTCAGAGTGAAAAATTGTGCAATTGTACATTTTTAGGTGAGACTAGGCTGTTTGCAACTGTTTTGACTTTTTGTAAATTTGCAACTTTTTCCTCACAAATTTTCCACTTTTTTCTCCAAAATTTGCAACATTTACTTGTAAAGTTGCAACTTTTTCCAAATAAATTTGTATCTTTTTAAGTTTGCTTCTTCTGCATTTTAAATTTGTAACTTTTAGTTGGGCTTTCCAGAACAAACAGGTTTGGCTTTCATGCCTAGCCTGTTTCTTCTGGACTGTCAGACTTTTCAGTTTGATCTGGACCAAAATTTTAGTTTTCAAAACCTCCCTCAAATCATGGTCTGGATCAAAGAGCCAAAATTTGGTTTGGAAAAAAGAGGTGGTCTCAGTTTGGATCAAACTGAACCTTGGTCCAATTTGTTTAGTGTGAAAGCAATTTTCCAAAAGTTTTGGACTTCCAGACCAAACACAGGAAAGCAGCTAATAAAAGGGGAAATGAGCTGTGGTAGCGCTCGGAGAAGAAGAAGAAGAAGAAGAAGAAGAAGAAGAAGAAGAAGAAGAAGAAGAAGCACTTGGAGAGAGGAAATATGGCCGTTAGTGGCATAAATAGTCACTTGAAAAAAATAATCAAAATGCAGATACCAGACATTTTTGGAGAGGATGAGACAGAGTTTTTGAAAGGAAAAAAAGGATGAGTAATACCTGAAAATCATCAAGGCTGATGAGATGGACAGATGTCCTTTTTAATGAAGACTAGTTCACTGACTAATATGATGGCATCTGAACCAGCAAACAGTGCGGTTATCGATGTGTCAAGGAGCAGCAGAACACACCTTAGAGGGTGAGTAGAATGTTTGCTAGCTACCAGTCTGTGCAAACAACACAATCATTGTCGTGACAATGCCATGGAGGTGCATCACGTAAAGTTGTTTAGTTTATTTGGAAAAGCGGCAGTGTGAAACTAAACCTAACTGGACCAAATGTAGACAATGTAACAAAAATATTAACCTCGGTGTGAATTTTTTTTCTTCCTCTTTCTGCTCCTGACTATGCTGGTGTCGACATCTCCTCTCTCTTTTGCCATACTCTTTTTGGATCTATCTTCTCTTTTAAGTTTTCTGTCCAGGCCACTGCCTGCGTTTTCTAGTTACTGTTTTGTAGATTTTTGTAGTTCATGTTTTTCTGTAGAAGTTCACCTTTGTTAGATCTAGGGACTAAAGCTTGAGTAGTTTTTGTCATTTTCTTACCTAGCTTAGCCACCGATCAGCAGGAAACTGCGCATATCAGCCCAGTATCCAGACCAGCTGCCCTTATTCAGCATATCGGCGGGTTGAGACCCAGGACTGGGTCTCCCCACTCTCCCTGGAGCAAGCCTGCCTTGAGTGACCTAGGAGTGAAGCCATACAGATTTTGCGGGCCAAAATCCCCACGAGGCACCGAGGAGGACGACCTTCCCTCGGCCTGAAATAACCCTCGCCAGGTTTTCATATCCACAGTAGGCATTCACCTTTTTTACATCATCTGTTGTGGTGGTCAGGTTGGTTTAAATTTGCTCCATCAGAAAAGCAGTTACAAGCCAGTCAGTTAGACCCTGATGGTGCTTGGTCTAAGATACAGTACATTCCTGATCCTGTGCATCTTCCCTCTCTCTCCCTCTTTTTCCCTAAACCCATGTAAATCCAAATTCTACACTAAATTTTTGTAACCTTTTTTATTAGAACTGGGTACATTTTCTTTAACCTCAGGGACTGCACAGATCAGAGCTTTAAGTACTACAGATTAATCATGAGAGTAATATAGTGATCTTAAGTGTATGGTATGTCCATATTTCGTGCAATCAAGTAACCCCAGTTATTGCCATGTTTAATTCTGCTGATCTTAGATGGCTTATATTTGTGCCACTCCTTTGAGTTTAATAAAGAGGGGTTACTAACACTCGAAGGTGTGATTTCTCCTTGTCCATTATTGTAACAACTCAGTGTCAATAATTCTGCCTCCAGAATATGAGACTGATCAAATATTGCTAATAAAATTATTAACTAAGGCTTAACTTACTTATTGCCAAATTCTTTTTTTTTCTTTCTTTTTTTCTTTAAATTTTTGAAAAGGGTATACATGTCATTACAGCATTGCATTGTTTACATTTTCATCACATATTCCCTTTTTTGGTTTTTTTGACAAGATTGAAATTTTTTTTTTAACAATATCCTTTTTTTTAAGTGAAAAGAAAGGAAAAAAAAACAAAAGAGAAGAGAAGAAAAATAAAAGAACATCTAAGTAGCATTGGAGCAAAGAGAGGAGCTATTATTGAAATGGTGTTTGTCAAAGATTAGATCTGATAGAAGACACATATGTGTTCCAGGGTTGCCAAGTTCAAGAACCCATCCATGTCCTGTCTCAGTGCAAATGTCAACTTTTCCATCAAATAAATGTCATGAATCACGTTAATCCAATCTTCAGGCATAGGACAGTCTCTCGACAACCATTTTTTTGTTAGTGCTTTTTTACTTGCCAATATTAAAACATTGAATAAGTATTTTTCTACTCGTCTTTCCAGTGATTCCGGTAGTAAACCCAAATACAAAGTTACAAAAGATAAGATAAGATAAGCCTTTATTAGTCTCACAATGGGGAAATTCCAGGATTGCCACAGCACAGGGATAGCAACACTCAGAGCAACAATCAGAAGGCAAGAAAAAACAAGACCAGCTAGTATACATATGTACATATCACTATAAAAAAATATATATATATATATATACATATATATATATATATATAGACACACAGTGCGGTTCATTGTGGTTGGTGAATATGCAGCAGAAAGTCTAAGCTCTCTCTCCGCGGATGCGGCGGGCCAGCTGGATGTCTTTGGGCATGATGGTGACCCTCTTGGCGTGGATGGCGCACAGGTTGGTGTCCACGAAGAGACCCACCAGGTAGGCCTCGCTGGCCTCCTGCAGAGCCATGACGGCGGAGCTCTGGAAGCGCAGGTCGGTCTTGAAGTCCTGAGCGATCTCCCTCACCAGGCGCTGGAAGGGCAGCTTACGGATGAGCAGCTCCGTGGATTTCTGGTAGCGACGGATCTCTCTCAGAGCCACGGTACCGGGCCTGTAACGGTGAGGCTTCTTCACTCTGCCGGTGGCCGGAGCGCTTTTCCGAGCAGCCTTGGTGGCCAGCTGCTTCCTGGGGGGCTTTTCCTCCAGTAGATTTAGGGGCGGTCTGCTTGGTTCTTGCCATCGCTCTTTATTATTCTGTCTTATATTTCTTGCACGCCGCCTAAACTCCAGCCCGGCACCCGCGTCATTTTCGCTACAGTTCCTCGGTATGTCGAGTTTCTCCGTTAGCACCGGGTGGCGGTTGAGTGCTAGCTAGCTCTTCTCTGCTGTATCGTCTCCTGCTGTAAACAGTGGCTCTGTCCGCCAACTCGGGAGACCTTTGGGGTGATCTGTGTGTCCGTGATATATATATAGAGTGAAAGGTGTAGAAAGAAGAAGGAAGATAAAAAAAGGCAGTTGCAAAAGGCAGCCAACTCGTGTGGCGCCGCCGGTCCGGTGGAACCGGAACCAGAAAAAAAAAGAAAAAAAAGAAAAGGGAACTGTTACTTTGAATATTTTCCCCAATATTGTCTGTACATTGGTCCAATATTGGTGGATAACCGGGCATGACCAAAACACATAAAAATGATTTGCAGTCTTTTCACCACACAAGCGCCAGCAATTCAACCCTTTACGAGTAAATTTGTTTTGTGCAGGTGTTCTGAAAAATCTTACCAAATTTTTCCATCCAAATTCTCTCCACAGCAGGGATGAAGTACTTTTCCACTGTTGTTTGTTTCTAATTGCCAAATTCTTAAGCTTAAGTCTTTGTCCATAAGAGTTTCCGCCTCTATGAAATGCGGATGGTACCCCAACTAGAATTACAAACGAGGTATTACAAGTATTATTAACAAGCTTTAAACTTAGTTTAATAATTACTAATAATTATATAGTATATATTATTAATTATATAGTATACAACTAGGACAGTATCGGTCACTACGGAGGGTGACAATATGTATGTGTACATAAGATAAGATAAGCCTTTATTAGTCCCACAATGGGGAAATTCCAGGATTGCAACAGCATAGGGATAGCAACACTCAGAGTAACAATCAGAAGGCAAGAAAAAACAACATCTAGTAAACATATGTCCATATTACTATAAATGTATATATATAGACACACAGTGCAGAGCATTATGGTTGGTTGGTGAATGTGCAGCAGAAAGTCTAAGCTCTCAGCACATATTCATACTATGTAGAATAACTAAGTAGACGGTTATGCTGTTTATTCCATCTTGCTACAATGCTCCGCACTTTGTATATATATTTATATATTTATGTGTACGTATGTATATCCACTGCTCTTATTTATATTTTTCTTATCTTCTTAATTATTGCTCTGAGTGTTGCTATCCCTGTGCTGTTGCAATCCTGGAATTTTCCCGTTGTGGGACTAATAAAGGCTTATCTTATCTTATCTTATCTTATATTTCCTAATTGTAGGACTCAGTGCTACATATATTCTGGAATTTCCCCATTGTGGGACTAATAAAGGGTTATCTTATATTAGGTGGAACAGTGGCCTTCAGTTTGTTACATGTTTGCATTTTTAAATGTGTAACTTTTAAAACATAATTTTTTCTACTAAATTTGTGTCTTCTTTCCTGAAAATGTATAGATTTTTTTCTCAGAAATTTGCTTAATTTTTCTTGTCATAAAAAAAACTCAGAAATTTGCCATTTTTTTCCCCACCGTAAATGTGCAACTTTAGGGTCAGTGGTGGCCTAATGGGGTGTGGACTGGTGAGCGAAGGGTCGCCGCTTCAATCCCTGGACCGGCAGGATCAGATCTGGGTGTGACAGATGACAAAGCAGTGTTTGCTCCACCCTCATTAATCCCACTGTGGTGCCCTTGAGCAAGGCCTTAACCCCAACTGCTCCAGCGGAGCTGCTCAGTGGCCACAGGTCAGTCTGTGGTTGGACTGGGATGACATAACGCACGGCTCAGGAGACGCACACACACAGGCTTAGAGTAGTTCAAAGAGTTTATTAACAGCAGGAGTGAATGAGTGTGTGTCTGCGGGATGTAAATGTGTTGGTGATGGTGTCTGCTCCAGGCACAGAGGCAGGTGACCGTACAGCCGAGCAACCCTATGGAGAGAGCACAGGGAGAGGGTGACGGGCATACACCAACACAGGAGGGATTTATGGCGAGAGAAGGACTTACTTGGTGGGTCAGGACAGCTGGCACAACAAGGGGGCGAAGCCCGGAAGACAGCCACCTGGAGAGCTCTGTACAGCAGCGAGGATTGGGCGATGGAGTGGAGATGTCCGCCGCTGGGGAATCCACCTGTGCACAGGGGAGAAGACTGAAGAAAAGAGGTAAGCGATCTTCTTACCAAAATGGTGACGCTGAAGGGAAGTATGCTCACAACGGTGAGGGACGAAGTCTGACGGCTTCAGGCCGAGCCTCCGGGCGAGACGGCCTTTATCCCTCGCCGCTGATGATTGTCAGGTGCGTGAGCAGGTGGCGCCGCTGATGAATGGCGCGGCGTGACAGTACTCCCCCCTCTAGCAGCGCCTCCTGGCGATGGCTTATCCGGGTGCGCTCGGTGGAAGTCCGCGATGAGTCCAACACAAACGACGGGGGCACCCATTGTCGATGCTCGGGCCCATAGCCCTCCCAGTCCACCAGGTATTGCAACCCACGACCTCGGCGCCGGGAGTCCAGGATGGAGGAGACGGACCAGGCCGGATGGCCACCAATCATCCGGGGCGCGGGTTGCGCTGCAGGAGGAGGGCAAAGGGGGTCAGTGACTGCCAGTTTCACCTTCGACACATGGAAAGTGGAATGGATGCGGAGGGAGGGGGGAATAGCCACGCGCACAGCCACCGGGTTGATGATCCGGGTGATGGGAAAGGGACCCATGAATCGCTGTGCCAGCTTCCTCCTCTCGCCTTTTAATGTGACGTCCTGGGTAGACACATACACGAGTTGCCCAACTCTGTACGCCGGGGCAGGTCTTCTGTGCCGGTCCGCCACGGTCCTGTTGCGCTCCGCCGTGCGTAAAAGCGCATGACGCGCGGCAGCCCAGGTGGAGCGGAACTGCCTAAGGTGCGCCCTAACAGAGGGGACAGTCACCTCGTTCTCCTGCGCTGGAAACAGCGGGGGGTCGTAACCCAGGGACGCCTTGAAGGGGGACATCCCCGTTGCAGAAGAGCGGGCGGTGTTGTGGGCATACTCCACCCAGGCGAGATGGTTGCTCCAGGACGTCGGCTTGGATCTAGTAACACAGCGGAGCGCAGCCTCCAGCTCCTGATTGGTCCTCTCACACTGCCCGTTAGACTGGGGGTGATGGCCGGAGGAGAGGCTCACCTTGGCTCCGATGGCGTTACAAAAGGATCTCCAAACCTCGGATGAAAATTGGGGGCCCCGGTCCGAGACCACGTCCACCGGAATCCCGTGCAGCCTGACCACGTGTTGGACGAGGAGGCCCGCCGTCTCCAGGGCAGTAGGGAGACCTCGCAGGGGAACGAAGTGCGCCGCCTTGGAGAAACGGTCCACAATGGTCAGGACGGTGTCAAAGGAGTTGGAAACGGGGAGTCCGGTGACGAAGTCCAGTGCGATGTGCGACCAGGGCCTGCCGGGGACGGGCAGAGGCTGGAGCAGACCCGCTGGGGGGGCATTTCCCGACTTGCTGGTGGCACAGATTGGGCAAGCCCGGGCGTAGCGGGCTGCATCCCTCCGCAGGCCTGGCCACCAAAAGGACCGCTGGAGGAGGCTGATCATCCGAGAGGTGCCGGGATGACAGGTGAGCCGGGAGGTGTGGAGCCAGTGGATGACCTCTCCTCGGACCGCAGATGGGACGAACAGTCTTCCCTCCGGTCCGCCGCCAGGATCGGGTTCCACCTCCTGCGCCTTCCGGATCTTGTCTTCAATGTCCCAAGAGATGGCACCGAGGACGCACGACCTGGGCAGGATAGTGTGGGGCGTCTCCTCAGCCTCCACGGGGGTGAACTGCCTAGAGAGGGCGTCAGGCAGGCCGTTTTTGGAGCCCGGCCTGAAGGTGATCGAGAAGCGGAACCTGGCGAAGAACAAAGACCAGCGCGCCTGGCGGGCATTCAGGCGCTTGGCAGATCGTAAATACTCTAAGTTCTTGTGGTCCGTCAGGACCACAAACGGCAGGTCCGCCCCCTCTAGCCAGTGGCGCCACTCCTGTAAGGCGAGTTTAATGGCCAGGAGCTCTCTGTCCCCCACATCGTAGTTCCTCTCCGCCGGGGACAGGCGCCGGGAGAAGAAGGCGCACGGCCGTTTGGCGCCATCGTCAGGTGACCGCTGGGATAACACTGCTCCCACTCCCGTGTCCGATGCGTCCACCTCCACAATGCACTGCAGCGCGGGGTCGACCTGGCGAAGGACCCGGGAGGAGGAGAACTCCGCCTTCAGCGCCCTAAAGGCAGCAGCGACCTCTTCAGTCCACCGGAACGGGACCTTCGGGGACGTGAGGCGGGTCAGCGGTCCGACGATCGAGCTGAAATTTGGGACAAAGCGGCGGTAAAAATTGGCGAAGCCAACAAACTGTTGCACCTGCTTCCGGGATGCGGGAGTAGGCCACTCCACCACCGCCTTCACCTTCTCTGGGTCTGGGAGCACCTGATCTTGAGCGATGATGAATCCCAGGAAGGATGTGGTCCTAGCGTAGAATTCGCATTTCTCAGCCTTCACGTACAGACGATTCTCCAGCAGTCTTTGGAGGACCCGCCTCACATGGACCTGGTGCTCGTCCCTGGACCTGGAGAAGATAAGGATGTCATCCAGGTAGACGAACACAAAAAGGC
Source organism: Pholidichthys leucotaenia (assembly GCA_020510985.1). Taxonomy (NCBI): domain Eukaryota; kingdom Metazoa; phylum Chordata; class Actinopteri; order Cichliformes; family Pholidichthyidae; genus Pholidichthys; species Pholidichthys leucotaenia. The sequence goes on along the minus strand of CM035839.1, from coordinate 27,520,316 downwards.
CGATGAAATCCCGGAGGACGTCATTAATGAGGCGCTGAAAGACGGCAGGAGCGTTGGTCAGCCCGAACGGCATGACGAGATACTCAAAGTGGCCGTTCGGGGTACGGAAGGCTGTCTTCCATTCATCTCCCTCCCGGATCCGGACGAGGTGGTAAGCGCTGCGTAAATCCAGCTTGGTAAACCAGGTCGCCCCCTGGAGGGAGTGAAAGGCAGTGTCCATGAGGGGCAGGGTGTAACGGTCCCTCTCAGTGATGTCATTCAGCGCTCGGTAGTCTATGCAGGGGCGGAGGGATCCGTCCTTTTTCCCGACAAAGAAAAACCCTGCCCCCACGGGTGACGACGATGGGCGAATAATCCCAGCGCTCAGAGATTCCTTCAGGTATGTATTCATGGTCTCCTTCTCCGGCGCCGACAGGCTGTAGAGCCGACCAGATGGCAGGGGAGCCCCCTGGCGGAGGTTGATGGCACAGTCATATGGTCGATGCGGGGGAAGAGACATAGCTTTCGATTTGCTAAATACCATACCCAGGTCGTGAAATTCTGGAGGCACCAGTGACAGGTCCGGAGGTGCTGTATCCGCCACAGGGGGAGCCGCGGATGGGGAGCAGGCAGCGGACTGAAGGCAGGTGCCCATACAGAAGGTACTCCATGCCGATACCCCAGCGGACCTCCAGTCCAGGACAGGGTTGTGGAGGCGTAGCCAGGGATACCCCAGGATGACGGGCGACACAGAGTTGGGCAGGACGTAAAATACCATCTCCTCCCGGTGGTTCCCTGAGATGATGACTGGGACAGGCATGGTTTGGTGAGAAACTCTCCCAAGGGAGGCACGGGAGAGATGGACCAGGGAGATGGGGTGTTTTAATGCCTGACAGCGGATGCCCAATCGGGTTGCCAGGCCTTGTGAAATGAAGCTGCCCTCTGCGCCCGAATCCACCAGTGCGTGGGTGAGGTGCCCAGTGGGATTGTGGCAAAAACGGATGGGCAGCTTTAATTGAGTGAGAGAGTCTAACCGGTTGGGATCCGCGAGGCTCCCTACAGCGATTCGCGGACCCCGCCGACTGGCTTTCCGCGGGCAACGCTCCACAGTGTGTTGGTCACCTCCGCAATACATGCAGAGGCCCAACTCACGGCGGCGTTGTTTCTCCGCAGGGGAAAGCTTGGTCCAGCCCGTCACCATCGGCTCCGACTCCTCGGGGCACAATGCTGGCGGCGCCGCCAGGGGGCGAGCTTGGAACAGGTGCGGCGAGACTCCACGAGGGCGAGAAGAAGAAGACTTCCGCCCCGAGGAGCGCTCGCGCAGCCTGTTATCCAAACTTATCGCTAAGGATGTCAGCTCCGCTAGCGTCCCAGGGATATCCCGTCCAGCCAGTTCATCCCTCAGATCACTATTGAGGCTGCGGAGGAACAGGCCACAGAGGGAGCGTTCCTCCCAGCCCAATTCCTCCGCCGCTACCCGGAAGTCGACCGAGTAGTCCGCTGCCGACCGGCCTCCCTGCTGGAGAGCGAGGAGCCGATCGACCTGGACCGTCTCGGTTTGAGAATGGTCAAAGACCTCCAGAAAGCGCCTCACGAACTGGTCATAGGTGAGGGTGGCATAACTGGGCCTCGCCATTACGGCGTAGGTCCAAGTTAACGCACGCCCCTCCAGAAGATTCCCTATGTAACCAATCCGACTGTGATCCGAGGGAAAATCTCCGGGCACACGGTGGAACACGGACTCACACTGCATAATGAACCCCCGCGCTCCGCCGAGCTTACCGCTAAAGCGGGCGGGGGTCGGAATCGGTGTGAGCCGAACCGGTGCCACCGGAGCCGGCTGGACGGCCGCTGGAACAGCAGGAGCCGCGCCACCCTGACGAGCCGGGGGGAACGGCTGTTGAGGATCCAAGCGGCCCAACCGGTTAGTTAAATTCAATAATTGATTAAAGATCACCTGTTGTTGATAAGCTATTTGATCCACTCTAGCCTCGAGAGTGGTAAACCGGTGTGCGAGCCCGCCGTCCGCCGAGCCGCTCTGCTGAAGCCGTACTGACATAACGCACGGCTCAGGAGACGCACACACACAGGCTTAGAGTAGTTCAAAGAGTTTATTAACAGCAGGAGTGAATGAGTGCGTGTCTGCGGGATGTAAATGTGTTGGTGATGGTGTCTGCTCCAGGCACAGAGGCAGGTGACCGTACAGCCGAGCAACCCTATGGAGAGAGCACAGGGAGAGGGTGACGGGCATACACCAACACAGGAGGGATTTATGGCGAGAGAAGGACTTACTTGGTGGGTCAGGACAGCTGGCACAACAAGGGGGCGAAGCCCGGAAGACAGCCACCTGGAGAGCTCTGTACAGCAGCGAGGATTGGGCGATGGAGTGGAGATGTCCGCCGCTGGGGAATCCACCTGTGCACAGGGGAGAAGACTGAAGAAAAGAGGTAAGCGATCTTCTTACCAAAATGGTGACGCTGAAGGGAGTATGCTCACAACGGTGAGGGACGAAGTCTGACGGCTTCAGGCCGAGCCTCCGGGCGAGACGGCCTTTATCCCTCGCCGCTGATGATTATCAGGTGCGTGAGCAGGTGGCGCCGCTGATGAATGGCGCGGCGTGACATGGGAAGCTTCGTGGTGTGAACGTGTAACTGTGAGTGTGAACAGGGTGTCTCTGAAAACAGAGGTCGCCTCTCAGTGGACCTTCTCTGTATAAATAAAGGTTAAATAAAACAAAATTTACTCCTGAGAAAACGTTCTGTTTGTTCACCCCCTTACAGTTAAATGAAATATCCTCCATGAATTGTGCAGCCTAATAATAAAAGATTATTTCAAGAGTTTAATCTTTCATGGAGAGTCTTGACTACTTGTCAAGACAAATATTTCCAGCAGAGTCCACTCCTATAATGGAACGAAAAAAGGAAAGATAAGTAGTCACTAAAAGTGTTTCTTCTTCCTCTTCTTGCCCCTCCAGCATCAACCCCCCCCTCCCCAACTTCTCTTATCCAAGCACAAAGAGTGCATTGTTAGCAGGGCCATTACAGGACTACACTGGACAACATATGGCTCCAGGGAGGGGAGCTATGGGTTGCAGGGATGGGGAGAAGAAATGGGAAAGTTCACCGGACCCATCTTCATCTGACCTCAGTCGGTTTGGTGGTGCGGGGAGGGGGTGAGTGGGTGCTGAATAGACAGATTTTCCAAATGCTTTGAATTCCGAGGAAGAAATAAAAGGCAAGATGCTCAAAGAAATGGATTTGGCCTATAAAGTGTAAGTGGCGTGATGCCCATTTCTTCAGAAGGATGACATTAGGGGAGCGGTTTTTATTGATGGCTGCACAAAAAAGGGGTAAAGAGTGCACACAATTAGGAGTCAACTGAAGCACCGTCAGATTACGGCGGATATGTTTTCGCCCTATAGCTTTAGGTCGTTTCATTTTAGACGCACAAAGAGTAAGAATGGAGTCGTGTTCCTTCTTAAATGCCTCTTCCCCCTCTGTTCTTTTATTTACTGCCATTTATTTTATTATTAGCTGCTTTCCTTTCTTTCTTTCTTTCTCTTTCGTGGTCGGTAACCATGACCCCCTCTCGGAACAGATGTATTACTTATGACATCCCAGTTTTCATCCGTTCACAATTTTTTTTTTTTTTTTACATTAGAGTTAAATCTCTGCAGCTGGAATCTCACGGCTGAGTTAGCCTGAGCCCATAAAATATTGAAACCTTGGGAGCCACTGGCAGGCAGGTTGAGGGGAGTTCATGTCCAGAGCCAAGCTTCAGATTCGCAGACATCCCAATAGGAGTGTAGCTACTACAGAAAAGAGCACTAATAAAAATTTCATCGAAATGAGACGGATGGTGGTTGTGGCGGCAGTGGGGGGGTTCAGGGATATTGCTAGCATTCTCCCCCAGCATCACTATGAAATCTTAATCTGAGTTAATGGAAGAGATACGAAAGCCTTTCTCAATTCAAACACAAGCAGTGCATAATTTATGGATTATTGTCAGAAAAGTGATTCCGCTCTGAGATTTACTCTCTCCTAGATGGAAGTGAACTTGGAGAGACAATAAGGGAACACAGTGTTTTTGACCTCCAACGCCAAGAGATTTTACAGTAGAGCTGTCGATATAATCAGGTAAACTGGTCACTGTTTTTTAGAGGAAGAAGAAGAAGAAGGAGGAGGAGAGAAAAAACAGATGCAGCAGTGCTCAGAGCAAACAAATACAAGCAGAGGCTTTTTCTGGTGCAGGAACGAGTAAATAAAACAGCCTCTGGAGGACCGAGTGCTAGAATCCTTTTTGTCCGGAAGGTTGACAGTTCGCTAAAAGCCTCATAACGTCTCAAACGCACCGTCTCGTCCGAGTGTTATTCTAAAAAGCCTGTCTCCCCTCACTCACTTTTTTAAAAAAAACTCCAATTACACGAGATATGTTTGCGCGGCGCGCTCGGCACTTAATTCGCAGTGACAGCTTCCTCTTCCTCCCGCATGTGGAGCGTAATAGAAACGGTGTCCCGCGCCGGAAAACATTACTCACTAATGTAGCCTCAGCGTGTCCGGTGTGCGGCTCGGGCTTGTTCCTACTCCATTACATGGCAGGGAACAGGTCCTGATTAGGATTAGCACATGTACTCGCCCCCTCCCCAAAGACAGCCCAGTTCAGTCATCCTGAGTGCTGCCTCTCTGCTCACACTCCTGGTCCTTTTGGTTTAGTGAGGCCTGCAGATTTGCAGTTCATGCAAAAGCATTAGAAATCATTAAAAAAACAAAAACAATGTTTAACTGATGCCATTAACGTGTCTCAGCAATAACGGACACAATGTGGAGACACGTCCAGCCAGCATTTATGAGGAAAAAATTAGAAAAAGTTGCAAATTAATAAGGAGGTAGCAAATCATCATCATCATCATCATCATCATCATCATCATAGCAGTCTGTCGGGGGCGACAATGACTGTTTCATTTAGGTCTGATCAGATTCCTCCACGCAGCTCTGTCCTTCACCCTCCGCTGCCAGGAACTCCTGACCTTGTTAACCCAGGCGACATCCGAGCTGGTATGAGTTGCTTTCTGACTGACCATTTCATGAAACTGCTTGCAAAGTATTTGAGTACCGCTAGCTTTTGCTGGACTAGCGGCACATTCTTGGCAGGCAGTATTATCAGTGGCAAGGGCAGGCCAAGACAAACTGACTCCAGTATCTGTTGCAGTGACTGACCAGATGATAGGTTTGTTTATCTCTGCTCTTTGTGTAGTGCATGTCACAATGCACCGACTGGCAAAAGTCCACGACAGACCTTGCGACAGATGTGCTTATTTGCCAGGATGTCCAGTCTTACCTCATGTAACTGGGAGTGGTCCACCACAGACCTGTGACAGATATTGCTTTTAGTCCTGCCAGGATGCCCAGTTTAACCCTCCACGCCCTCGGAAGGGCGGGGTTGCCGGTTGAGTCGCCGATGGCCCAACCCATGTGACAGGTAGTACCGGTTTTCATGGTTATCTGGTAGCAAGCAAACCAATGCCTGACCTGACATGCAGAAGTAGCAAATATATGAGTAAATAAATTAAAAGTTACAAATTTACAAGAAAAAAAATCACAAATTTATGAGAAAAAAAATGCAAGCTCACAGTTATTTTTTTTTTTTGAGAAATTCCAAATTTACAAATGCAACAAATTTATGGGAAAAAAAATCTGAAAATTTATGAGAAAAGAGTCACAAATTTATGAGTCAAAAATTAGAAAAAAAACTGCAAATTAACAAAAAAAACCTAGCAAATATATCAATAAAAATTGAAAATTTACAACAAAAAAAGGTAAAAAATTTACAAGGAAAAAGTCATAGATTTACCAGAAAAAGTCAAATTTATCAGAAAGATTGTTAGTTTACAGTAAAAAATTTTGAGAAAGTTCCAAATTTACAAGAAAAATGTCACAAATTTGTGGGAAAAAATCACAAATTTACAAGAAGTGGCACAGTGGTTAGCACTGCGGCAGCACAGTTTTACTCTCGGCTGGGGGATCGCGGGGATCATGAGATCATGGGTTCGATCCCTGCCCCCGGCCAACAGTGATCTGTATGGAGTCTGCATGTTCTCCCCGTGTTGCGTGGGTTTACTCCGGGATTTCTCCGGTTTCCTCCCACATGCTAAAAACATGCAGGTTAGGGATACGGGGCGCTTGCGCACGCAGCGACCGGCAGCTGGTGGCTTGTCACCAGACTGCAAAACAAATCTACCTACGGGTACAAAATAAGTACAAAAAAAAAAAGAAAAAAAATAGCTAATTTACAAGGAAAAATGTAACTAATTTATTTTTTTTAAAAGTTGTAGGATTACAGTAAAAATGTGGCAACTTTATGAGAAAGTTCCAAAATTACAAGAAAAACTTGGCAAATTTTCAAGAAAAAGTCACAATTTTACTAGAAAAACTAATAATTTTATTTTAAAAAGTTGAAAATTTACAAGAAAAAAAATTTATGAGAAAAAGTTGCAAGTGTATAGTAAAACACACACTCTGCACTGTGTGTTTAAGATAAGATAAGATAAGATAAGATAAGATAAGCCTTTATTAGTCCCACAACGGGGAAATTCCAGGATTGCAGCAGCACAGGGATAGCAACACTCAGAGCAACAATCAGAAGGCAAGAAAAAAAGCAAGCAAGCAAGAGCAGCTAATATACATGTGTACATATTACTATAAATATATATATATATATATATATATATATATATATATATATATATATATATACATACACACACAGACACACAGTGCAGAGCATTGTAGCTGGATGAAATAAATATGTAAATATATAAACACACAGTGCGGAGCAATGTAGCTAGATGGAATAAATATATAGATATATAAATATAAACACACCCAGTGCGGAGCATTGTAGCTAGATGGAATAAATATGTAAATATATAAACACACACAGTGCAGAGCATTGTTGCTAGATGGGATGAAACAGCACAACCGTCTACTTAGTTATCCTACATGGTAGGATTATGTGCCCATACATATTCTCACCCTCCATAGCGACCGGTATTTTCCTAGTTGTTTGCCGGAGGGGACCATTGTGTAAGTCTATTGCATCTTTTGCATTCAAAAAACTATTAGGTTTGTTACGTCTTTTTGCTATCTCTGCGAGCAGCCCTGCTTAGGTTGTACAGTCTGACAGCCGTTGGTAGGAAGGACCTGTGAAACCTCTCGGTTGTGCACCTGGGATGATGTAGTCTGCTGCTAAATGAGCTCCTCAGTGCATTCAGTATGTCCTGCATAGGGTGGAACTCGGACTCCAGCAGAGATGACAGTTTAGCCACCGACCTTCTCTCTCCCATCTCCTCCACCGGATCAAGGCGCTGCCCCAGGACAGAGCTAGCTTTCTTGATCAGTTTGTTCAGTCTCTTCCTATCGGCTGCAGTAATGCCACTGCCCCAGCAGACCACTCCAAAAGTGATGGCTGATGCCACCACCGTGTCATAGAATGTCTTCAGCAGCACCCCTTGTACACCAAAAGACCTGAGTCTCCTCAGTAGGAACAGCCTGCGCTGTCCCTTCTTGTAGAGTGCGTCAGTATTGTGTGACCAGTCTAGTTTATTGTTCAGATGAACACCCAGGTACTTGTAGGATGTCACCATCTCAATGTCTGTTCCCTGTATATTTACTGGTGCTGTGAGGGGTTGTCCATGCCTGCGGCAGTCCACCACCAGCTCCTTAGTTTTCCTCACGTTGATCTGGAGGCAGTTCCGATGGCACCAGTCCACGAAGTCCTGGATAAGCCCTCTGTACTCAGCTTCATCTCCGTTGGAGATGAGGCCAACGATCGCAGAGTCATCAGAGAACTTCTGTAGATGGCAGTGTGTTGTGTTGTGTGAGAAGTCCGCAGTATAAAGAGTGAACAGGAAGGGAGCCAACACCGTTCCCTGGGGGGCCCCCGTGCTACCGATGATCGTGTCGGACACACAGTCCCGGGTTCTCACAAACTGAGGCCGGTTCGTGAGGTAGTCCAGGATCCATGATGACAGGTGCTGGTCCACCCCTGCGCGCAGCAGCTTGTCTTTCAGGATCATCAGTTGGATGGTGTTGAAAGCACTGGAGAAGTCAAAGAACATGATCCTCACCACATTCCTGGGCTTCTCCAGGTGGGACAGAGAACGATGAAGGAGGAAGATCACCGCATCCTCCACCCCAATGCCATGCTGGTAGGCGAACTGGAGTGGATCCATCGCTGGTTCCACCAGGGGGCGGAGGTGAGCAAGGAGCAGTCTCTCCAGGGTCTTCATCAAGTGGGACATCAAGGCCACCGGTCTGTAGCTGTTCAGGTCTTTGGGGTGGGAAGTTTTTGGTACAGGTACCACACAAGATGTTTTCGACAGCTGTGGTACCCTCCCCAGCTTCAGGCTCAGGTTGAAGATGTATGTCACAATCCCACACAGCTGGTCTGCACAGGACTTGAGGAGCTTTGCGCTGATGCCGTCCGGTCCCGACGCCTTCCTCGCCTTGATCTTCCTCAGCTCCGTCCTCACCTGGGTCCTGGTCAGGGTCAGGATGGGGGGCTGTGTGTTGGGAGTGGGGGGGTGTTGGTGGAGTGGGGAGTGGGCAGCAGGACTTGATGTATTTAGAGGCAGCAGTGGTTGTTGTGCAGTCAGGGGGGAGGGCGGTTGGTCAAACCTATTGAAAAACAGATTCAGATTGTTCGCCCACTCCCTGCCCCCCGTGGCCTGGGGGGAGGTATTCTGGAGCCCAGAGATGGTTTTGAGGTTTCTCCAGACCCCGCTGATGTCGCTCTGTTGCAGCTTGTCCTCCATCTTCTTCCTGAAGCTGTCCTTGCCTTCTCTGATCTTTCTCCTCAGCTCCCTCTGTACGGACTTCAGCATCTCCCTATTCCCCGACCTGAAGATCCTCTTCTTCTCTCTCAGAAGTGTTTTTATCTCAGGGTTGATCCAGGGTTTGTTGTTTGAGCAACACCGTATGGTCTTGGTGGGAACGGATTTGTCCACACAGAAGCTGAGGTAGCCCGTGAAGGTGTGAGTGAGGCCATCGATGTCCTCACCATGTGGATCGCAGAGCTGCTCCCAGGCGGTGGCTTCAAAACAGCCCTTTAGAGCGTCCATTGCCTCCTCAGACCATAACTTCACTGTGCACATGGCCGGAGGTTGTCTGTGCACTAGGGGTTTGTACACCAGCCGGAGATGAACCAAGTTGTGATCCAATCTCCCGAGTGGGGGGAGTTGTGATGAGGTGTACGCCTCCTTAGTGTTTGCGTAGAATAAGTCCAGTGTTTTATTGTCTCTAGTGTGGCATGTGACATACTGGGTAAACGTGGGTAGAATGGGAGATAGTGAAACATGGTTGAAATCGCCTGAGATGAGAAGAAGAGCATCTGGGTGTTCTGTCTGCAGCCTGCTGGTTACTGAATGGATGACGTCATGCGCTGTCCCAGCGTTCGCCGTCGGATTTGCATAAACAACAATGCAGATCACGTGTGAGTGTTCTCTCGGGAGATATGTAGGCCGCATGCTAACAGCTAGCAACTCAATGTCTTTGATGCAGTGTCGTTGTTTAACAGTGATATGTCCCGGTCTGCACCAGTTGTTGTTAACATACATTATCACTCCACCGCCCCTTGCTTTGCCACTGTCTGGTGTTCGGTCTGCCCGTATCATGTGGAAACCCTCCAGCTCAATGTTAGCATCTGCTGCTAGTTCAGTTAGCCACGTCTCAGAAAACAAAAGGAGAGAGCACTCCCGGTATGTGCTATCGTAACGGCAGATAGCCGCTAGCTCATCTACCTTTCCCAGTAACGACCGTACATTTCCCATGACAATAGATGGAAGCGAGGGTCTGTACCTTATATTTTTTTTGTCCTCCGCCTGTTTATATATTTATATGTACATATGTACGTATATTCGCTGCTCTTGTTTTTTCTTGTCTTCTTGATTGTTGCTCTGAGTGTTACTATCCCTGTGCTGTTGCAATCCTGGAATTTCCCCATTGTGGGACTAATAAAGGCTTATCTTATCTTATCTTATCTCTTATCTTAAAAAAAGTTTCAAATTTATGAGAAAGTTTCAAATTTTCAAGAAAAATGTATCAAATTTATGAGAAAAAACTGTCAAATTCACAAGAAAATCACAAATTTATGAGAAAATAAGTTTAAAATAGATAAATAGGTAAAGTCCATCCATCCATCCATCTTCTTCCACTTTATCCTTTTCGGGTCGTGGGGGGGCTGGAGCCTATCCCGGCATCTTTGGGTGAGAGGCAGGGTACACCCCGGACAGATCGCCAGTCCATCGCAGGGCCAACAAAGAGAGACAGACAACCATTCACTCTCACATTCATACCGAAGGACAATTCCATGTGTGCAAACACAGATGGGACCAACATGGAACCCATGGACAAACCCACATGGGGCCCATAGGACAGCCCAGTATAACCTATAGTGGTGCCCACATGGACCTGCTGGCTAGAACCACACAGAAAATGAGCTTGAGCAGAAGGTAAGTGTTTTATTAAACAGTGTACGAGGCTGGAATACCTAGTGCTGGTACTCCTCTGGAGACGGAACAAGAAAGTGAAGAGTATGTGGTAGAGACAGCGGGTTAATATAGATTGTTGGTGGCCGCTCTTACGTAACAGTCGTTGAACCCAGCAGTGAACCTGAACCTCGGGCTCCACAGCTCCAGCTTCAGTCCTGCAACGATGACAAGTTCAGCCACTGTTGATGAGCAATGAGATACCCCGAGCCCGAGGATTAAATTATGGAGGTGAAGCAAACGTGCTCGAGACTTACAGTTTCGTAGAGATGATGAGATTGGTTTGAGGAGTCCACTGAGGAAGAGTTGGAAATCCGCCCACAGGTATCCATGCTCCGCCGCAGAAGAGTCCAGATTGTAGTCCTGAGATGAGAGGAGGGTGGGGATGATGTGTTTGCAGATATTGGGATAAATAGTTACCTGATTTGAGTAGAGAGGAGACGGCACACTGTCCAGGAAAGTACACAGGGGAAAGGAGCTTCTGGCAACAGCATGGAGCACAGTCTAACAGTCCTGTGAGGAGTGGAAGAAATGAGCCTGTTTATATATACCTGGCAGCTGATGGGGAGCAGGTGGCCATGATCAGCGCAGCTCAGGCAATCATTAACAGCAATAATGAGTTGATTGATGACATGAGTGTGCTCAAATCTGGAATACTACAGTAATTGGATTTACAGTTAGGCCCAGAGATATTTGAACAGTTACACAATCTTCATGATTTGGGCTCTGCATGTCACCACATTGGATTTGAAATGAAACAACTACAACGGAATTGAAGTGCAGACTTTAAGGTTTAATTCAAGGGGTTGAATAAAAATATATGATTAAACATGTAGGAATTGTAGCTATTTTTATACAAGCGCTCCTCATTTCAGGGGCTCAAAAGTAATTGGACAAATAAACATAACCCTAAGTAAAATGTTACTTTTCGACTTCCGGTTATGGCCGCCACGTAGGAGGACGTGTTCCACTCTACTCTGCTCCTAAAAATAAAAAAAATCGGCAAATAACTCTCTCAATTGGAACAAAACCTATCCCAGCGTTTGGGCGAGGACATGCCGGTAAAGCCTAAGGCTGGGAAATCAGGTGGAGGAAAAACTGAACCGCCGAAACAGTCCAAGTTAACGGACTTTCACGTCCGTGACGAAGCAGAAAAATCCCCAGATATGGCGGAGCAAGCTAGCGGAGGAGCGGTGACTGCTGGCGACGGCACAGGTGCGGTGCTCGCTGCCATTGGCTGAATGAGAGCAGACTTCTCCACTAAATTTGATGGAATTATAGCAGCGATAGAAGGAATGAGAAAGGAAATAAGCGACTGTATGGAACGAGTGTCGCAGGTGGAGCTCCGAATTTCCAGCGCTGAGGATGACGTCACCGGCCTACAATTAAAGGTGCGCACATTGGAATTAAAAAATAAACGTCTGGAAGATAATGTCCTGGATTTAGAATCCCGGTCGAGACGGAACAACCTGAGGCTGGTGGGCCTCCCGGAGAGAACGGAGGGTCGGGATCCATGTTCCTTTTTGGAAAAGTGGATTCCAGAAGCGCTGAATAACGCGGAGCTGCAGTCATCAGTCGTCTTAGAAAGCGCCCACCGAATCGGCCCACCGAGAGATAATAAGGCACCACCGAGGACGCTGATTATGAAGTTCCTCAGCTACAGAGACAGGATGACGATCTCCAACGCGGCGTGAGCCAAAGGAGAAATTAAATACCAGGATCAACAGGTGCGGTTCTACCCAGATTTGGCCACAGGAATCCAACAATTAAGGAAACAGTTTGACCCCGCCCGTAAATATCTGCGCAACCTCGGGATTCGTCATGGAGTGATTTATCCTGCAAGACTGCTGGTCACATATAAGGGCAGAACCCACAGCTTCAAGACCCCTGAGGAGGCGCAGGAGCTCATCAAGAAGGTCCAAGAGGAGACTGGTGGGAGCTAAGCATGAAGCATGAACGAAATATAAGGTAGAATATTGAAGTATTTGCACAGGCATCTGACTGATCTGAAGCATATAGCAAGTTTACAAAATATAGATTGTATTATATATTAAAAAAAAAAACTATGATGTACAAAGTTGCTATAAAATTTTGGAGTTAAGTTGGAAAACTACAGAAGAGAGTTAATGTTACGTCATTAAAAGCAGTAGAGTTAGGGTGATTGGGAGGATGAAGAAGGAGTGGCTCTGGCTGGTCCTCGCGGGTGTGGAGCGGTCGATGGCTATAGCGGGAGACGGAATTTTTTTTTTGATTTTGGGGGGATTACCACGAATGTGGGAAGGGGGAATTTGTTTGTGTGTAGTTTGTAGGATGAATGTTCAACCACTCATGTTTTTGCTTCTCTGTATGAGCATGTTTACATTGCGAGGTAATCTCAAACTCCTTATTGATCATAGACCAAAGCGTTAATCTTAATTTAACTTCATGGAATTGCAGAGGTCTACAAAATTTAAAAAAACTTAAACAAGTTATGAATAAAATAAAAGACATAGGTTCAAAAATTGTGTTTTTACAAGAAACTCATCTAATAGAGGAGGATGTAAAAAGAATTAGGAGAAGATGGCAAGGAAGTGTATTCACCTCATCATTTTCATCCCGAGCCAGGGGAGTTATGACTCTCATACATAAATCAATCCCATTTCAAGTGAAAAATGTAATTGGAGACAAATTTGGAAGATATCTAATCATCCAAGGATCTTTGTTATTAGAAAATATAAATCTGGTGAACTTACACGGTCCCAATATAGATTATCAAAATTTCTTTGCTAATTTATTTCTTATTTCATCATCACTTACAGGGCGACATATAATAGCAGGGGATTTTAATTGTACATTGAATCCCGGTATAGATAGATCAACAGGACTGGACTGTACACACAATGGATGCAGGATGATCATTAATCATTTTATGAAAGAACTGAGATTGCTAGATATATGGAGAGAAATGAAACCACAAGTTAAAGCCTATTCTTGTTATTCCAATACCTACAAGACATTCTCACGTATTGACTATTTTTTGATCTCCACAGAATTAAGGTCCAAGATTCAAAACTGCTTCTATGATAATATTGTGATCTCTGATCATGCACCCTGCTGTCTAATATATGTAGATAAGAAATTGACAAAGGAACCAGGTAGGTGGCAATTTCAGCATAAATGGCTTCAGGATGAGGAATTTGTTAAGTACATAGAAAAACAGATAGATGAGTTCTTTGATATCAATACTACACAAACATCAGCATGTATAAAGTGGGAGGCTTTCAAAGCTTTTATTAGGGGGCATATTATTAGTTATATGGGTTCAAAATCTAAGAAGACTCGCGAGCAGAGAGTCCAATTGGAACATAAAATAAAAATTCTTCAAGAAAAAGTGTACGCAGGAAGTGACCCAAAGTTAGAGAACGAATTACTGATTCTGAGAGCTGAATATGACAAAAAATCAGCGAATAGAGCTGCCTCGAGTCTTCTAAGATTGAAGCAATCTTTTTATGAACAAGGCGAAAAATCAGGAAAATTATTGGCATGGCAGATTAAACAATTAGAATTTAAAACACCAATTACCAGTATTATAAGTAATGGACAGGCAGTTGTAGATCCTTTAGAAATTAATAGTGCCTTTAGAGATTATTATGAAAAATTATACAATACAAAAAATGAAACTGACTTAACAAAACTAAATGGGTTCTTGGACGGATTATCTATACCGTGTATTCCAAATGAAAACAGGGAGATACTGGAGTCTAAAATTAGCCAAGAAGAAGTTGGGCTAACCATTGACAATATGAAATCAGGAAAAAGTGCAGGACCAGATGGTCTTCCAGTTGACGTCTATAAAAAATTTAAGAATAAATTTATAAAACCATTTTTGGAAATGGTTTTAGAAGCATTTCAAAATAGTAATTTACCACCATACATGAATAATGCCTTAATTATACTGTTGCCAAAACCAGGTAAACCCTCTAATAAATGTGAAAATATGAGACCAATAAGCCTATTAAATGCTGACCTTAAGATAATCTGTAAAATTTTAGCAAGACGACTACAAGAAATATTACCAAATATTATTAACCGAGATCAGAATGGCTTTATAAAGGGAAGACAAGGCTTTCATAATGTAAGAAGACTATTTAATATTATCTATTCTAATAAAGAAGCACCGGATACAGCTCTCCTATCATTGGACGCCGAAAAGGCCTTTGATAGGGTTGAATGGCCCTTTCTTTTTGAAGTCTTACAAAGGTTTGGACTTGGAAATAATTTCATAAAATGGGTTCAGATAATATACAATAATGCTACAGCAGAAATCCTAACAAACAGCAATATTTCAAAATCAATAAATATCAAAAGAGGATGTCGACAAGGCTGTCCACTTTTGCCTTTACTGTTTAGTATGGCAATTGAACCTTTAGCGATGGCAGTACGTTTACATCCACAAATATATGGAATTAAAGTAGGACCAACAGAACATAAAATCTCCCTGTATGCCGATGACATAATTTTGTTTATGTCGAATCTTAAAAAATCAATTCCGACCTTGTTGAATTTAATAAAGAATTTTGGGGAAATATCAGGATATAAAATAAATAAAACTAAATCTTCAATATTAATGCTACATGAGACCCAGAGAAATCACCCAGCTCCTGAGGTAAATCAATTCAATGTTGTAAATCAGTTTAAATATTTAGGAATTCAAATTGTGCCTAAGCTAGAATTAGTTGCCAGTGCCAACTATGAAGCCTTAATGACAGACATTAATGAGTTACTTCAGAGATGGATGTCACTACCAATGTCGATGACTGGGAGAATCAATACACTTAAAAGTAATATTTTACCCAAGATACTTTATTTATTTCAATACATTCCTTTACCACCACCTTCAGATCTATTCTCGAGAATTAAAAAAAAGTTAGTGGAATTTATATGGAACAATAGGAAGGCTAGATTACGTCTGTCCTTACTATATTTACGATTTGATCGTGGAGGTCTGAAATGTCCAAACTTTATGTTGTATTACTGGTCAGCACAACTGAGGTCTATGACATATTATTTTTCATCAAATGATCTCCCTCACTGGACTGAAATGGAATCATACAATTTACCTTTACCTCTTCCCATATTTATATACTCAGACTCGGCAAAAAAATTACAGAAACAAGTTAAAAATCCATTTGTAAAGCATATGATCAAAATATGGTGTGAAACCAAAAAATATTTAAAAGAACCACACTTATTGTCACAATTTAGCTCAATATGGGGTAATCAATATTTTAAACCAGGGAGAGCGGATGCTGTATTTAAAGTATGGAATTTAAAAGGGATTCAAAAGATTCAAGACTTATATCTGTCATGTTCAGATAACATAAAAATTAAATCTAATCTTAATAGAACACACTTTTTTAAATATCTTCAGCTTAGGAACTTTATTCGATCAAATCAAAATAATGCTCTCATCCGACCTACTTATTCTTCCTTGGAAAAAATTTTGACGAAAGATAGTAAGAGAAAGGGTATTATTTCAGAGTTTTATAACTCATTGATACTATCCTCAAGTGAAAACTCACAGAAAAGATTGAATTATTGGAAAGAAGACCTGCAAACTGAAATTTCAGAGGAACAATGGGAATTGGCTTGTACAGAAGCTCAAACCAAATCAATAAATGTATGCCTTAAATTGATACATTTTAAATGGTTAATGCGGATGTATGTTACACCAGTGGAGTTAAATAGATATAACAAAAACATACCAGATACGTGCACAAAATGTATGGAAAGTAAAGGAACCTTATTTCATTGTTTATGGGAATGTAGAAAAATTAGAATGTTTTGGGAAGAGGTGAGGGTAACAATTGAAAAAATAATTTCAAAACAAATCATATTGAATCCTAAATTGTTTTTGTTGGGTCTGCATCCAGAAAAGCATAACTTTAATAAAAGTGAAAGAGCATTCATAGACCTCAGTTTGCTTAACGCCAAAAAATGTATTGCACTATTGTGGAAAAAGACTCATAGACCAGATGTGACTCAGTGGTTAAGACAGATGTTAACAAACCTTCCACTAGAAAGAATAACATACATACTGAAATCAAAGGAAATTGTGTTTGAGAATATATGGAGACCTTTCATTGATTATGTAAAGAATTTAAACATAACTTTTGAAGAAGAAGGTGAATGATGTGTGTGGACCTTGTAAATTCCAAACTGGTGAATGTATAATATGTATACTTATGTAATGGATTGCCTAGACTAAACAGAGGAGCATTGTTGAAGACCTGTCTTTGTTAGTGGTTGTTGGTGTTTTTAGTACATTTTTTTTAAAGTTAGTTTAGTGTTAGTGTTTGAGTGTTTGTGTTATGTTTGTAAAAAAAAAAAAAAAAGGTTCAATAAAAAATATTGTGGAAAAAAAAAGTTACTTTTCAATATTTTGTTGAGAATCCTTTGCAGGCAATGACTGCCTGAAGTCTGGAACCCATGGACATCACCAAACGCTGGGTTTCCTCCTTTGTGATGCTTTGCCAGGCCTTTACTGCAGCTGTCTTCAGTTGTTGCTTGTTTGTGGGTCTTTCTGCCTTAAGTTTTGTCTTGAGCAAGTGAAATGCATGCTCGATTGGGTTGAGATCTGGTGATTGACTCGGCCATTGCAGAATATTCCACTTCGTTGCTTTAAAAATCTCCTGGATTGCTTTTGCAGTATGTTTTGGATCATTGGTGAAGCGCCATCCAATCAACTTTGCTGTATTTGGCTGAATCTGAGCAGAAAGTATATCCCTATACACTTCAGAATTCATCTGGCTGCTTCTGTCTTTTGTCACATCATCAATAAACACAAGTGACCCAGTGCCATTGGAAGCCATGCATGTCCATGCCATCACACTGCCCCCACCATGTTTTACAGAAGATGTAGTGCTTTGGATCATGAGCTGTTCCAATTCTTCTCCAAACTTTCTTCTTCCCATCATTCTGGTACAGGTTGATCTTAGTCTCATCTGTCCAAAGAATGCTGTTCCAGAACTGGGCTGGCTTCTTCAGGTGTTTTTTGGCAAAGTCAATTCTGGCCATTCTGTTTTTGAGGCTGATTCATGGTTTGCACCTTGTGGTGAATCCTTTGTATTTACTCTCATGAAGTCTTCTTTTTATGGTAGACTTAGATACTGATACACCTACTTCCTGGAGAGTGTTCTTCACTTGAGTGGATGTTGTGAAGGGTTGTTCTTCACCATGGAAAGGATTCTGTGATCATCCACCACTGTTGTCTTCCGTGGTCGTCCTTTTTGAGTTCCCAAGCTCACCAGTGCACTCTTTTTTTCTCAGAATGTACCAAAATGTTGATTTGGCCACTCCTAACATTTCTGCTATCTCTCTGATGGATTTCTTCTTTTTTTTCAGCCTCAGGATGGTCTGTTTCACCTCCATTGAGAGCTCCTTTGACCGCATGTTGTGTGTTCACAGCAACAGCTTCCAAATGCAAACGCCACACCTGGAATCAACTCCAGACCTTTTAACTGCTTAATTGATGACAGGTTAACGAGGGAAGAGCCCATGCAGCCTTGTTTTTTGTTTTTTTTTGCAGCCTTCTGAGTCAATTGTCCAATTACTTTTGGTCCCTTGAAAAAGAGGTGGCTATGTATTAAAGAGCTGTAATTCCTAAATCCCTGCTCCAATTTGGATGTGACACTCTCAAATTACAGCTGAGAGTCTGCACTTTAAGCCCATATTGATTATATAATTGTATCCTGAATATGTTTTCGTAAACAGCTAAAATAACAAAACTTGTGTCACTGTCCAAATATTTTTGGGCCTAACTGTAGGTCAGGTGATTAAGTCAACTATATTTAACAATGTGATTTTCTTTGTTATTACCATGTTGGAAGTTTAATTCTGTGTGTTTGGGATCATTGTCATGCTTGAAGGTCCACCCCCATCTCAGCCCCATCCTCATCATGGATGGTGACAGATTATTTTCAAGAATACTCTGGTATATAGTTCCATTGATTGTTATGTTAATTGTGTAAAGTCTGCTAGTACTATGAGATGAGAAACAATGCCACACCATGATCATTCCACCTCCAAACTTCACTGATAAAGTAGTGGGTTTTTTGAGGGGTGTCGTGCAGTGCCAGTTCTCCTCCAAACACAGTGTGTAGTATGACAACCAAAAATTTTGATTTTGTCTCATCTGACCACATTACATTCTCCCAGTAGTTCACAGCCTTGTCCATATGCTGCTTAGCAAACTTTAAACAAGCTTCTGCAGTCTTGTGAGGTAAGTGTGCATGGAGCCCACAACAGTGGGGTACATTACCTATTGTTTTGTCTGTCACACCTGTACTTGCTTCCTCCAAGTCTTTCTGGAGTTCTTTCTGAGTTGCCCTTGGCTCTTGGGCTACTCTTCTGACTATCCTTTTGACTTCCTGGTCGGATATCTTGTGAGGAGCTCCTGTGCGTGGCTGGCTAATGGTAGCGTGATATTCCTTCCACTTGTGGATAACAGCCCCAGTGGTGCTTACTGAAAGATTTAGAAGTTTTCATCAACATCTGTAACCATAATCCATCAATGCGTTTTGCAACAATCAGGTTGTGAAGGTCTCGGGAAAGCTCTTGGCTTTTATCCACCATGAGATGTTTCTTGTTTGACACTTTGGTGGCATAAAACCTTTTGATAACCGCTCAAAGAACCTACCCAGCTCATATTAATTTCCATAGGTAGGTGAAACTACTTTATAACCACTTGTGGATTTCAACTGATTCCTTGCCCTACTTTGCTTGAGGCACTGTTTTTTCTAATAGAACCAACAACATTTTTTCCTATTTCACTCCACTTCATCATATACAGTCTAACATCATTTTTGAACTTACATCTTTCAATTACTTTCTGGAGTTAATATCAAATTCTGTTGACAATTTCATGCGAATCACCTTATTTCTCCCATTGTATATTGTGAAAGATTTCCTTATTTTATCAATTAATATTACACTGTGTTCCTGTTATTATATTTCTAGACACAGTATATCATGTTCTTCCTGAGACACTGAGACTCTGGGCTATCACAGTCAGTTCTGGGAGACAGCTAGGCTCCGTACTCCCACAGAATGTTTTCATATTATCTTTGTTTGTTCCAAGGTATAAAGTCTGCCCGCACCATTTTGATTATGAACATTTCTGCTGAAATCTTCTTCTTGATCAAGAATACATACCCAGAAAAGGCATCTTTGACTCTGCACTTTTATTTATTGACCAGATCAACAAGGGACATTTATAAAGCGGTAGCTGTCAATAGGTGGCCCGCGGGCCACATTCGGTGCGAGCGGCTACAGTGCGAGCAGCATTTTTTTTACTTTCACTTTTGGAGCGGTTCGCTTATTGATACTAAAGGTGCCTTCACACCAAACGCAAACGGGCAAATTTTTCACGCAACACGATTACATTATAACTCAATGTAAACGCATGTAGATATGAATTCACTGTCTGAGTGAGTTGCAGACAGGCAAAGTTTCCTTTATAACTTCTGCAACCTACTGTGGAAATCTCCAAAATAATGTCATGCTTAGGTTTACATTATCCAATGGGGGGCTCACCTGAAAAAGTTGTCCCTGTCTCCAAAACTTTACAAGATGATGGGTGTTTCCGTTGCTAGCCTGCTAGCCTTGTTAGTAATGTCTGTGGCAGGAACCCATGGGTAAATAAATCCAATGTCCTGATTCAGCAGAAGAGCTCCCGGTCCTTCTGTCTCCAGGTGAGTGTCAGTCTCATTTTCAAACTAGTTTACTCTCCAGTGATGATACTTTTACTCCGATGATGGCAGAATTGCAAAGCTAGTGCTATCCCTCAGATGTAAATGCGCGATTTCACATGTGCTCGCCTCTTTCCATTGACTTTGTATGGATTCGTGCCGCCCGTTTGCATTTGGTGTGAAGGCACCTTAAGCCAGCAGTGGGAGCCTAGATTGAACGAAAACGACATGTTCCAAGTTTGCTGCTAAAAGTAAAGCGGACGGTGAAAATCGGCAATTCAAAGATGAATGTGTTATGCATGAGGAATGAGGGACTTAAGTCTTTTCAGTTATGCAGCGAACTCTCCTTTATTGTGGAGAACAGAACTATATACAAGTGACTGTGCCCGCCTGCGTCACACTGTGGGTGGGTACGGCAACACACACACACTCCACACAACATTCCCCTCCCCCTTACAAAAGTGTAAAACCACACACACAATCAAGATCCTCCCCAATTCAGGACCCGAATCATGCACTAAGAAAACAGGGGACCATGAACTCAAATCAAATTGGACCATGTCTCTAAAAGAAGTAAAATAATCCCATAACACAACAACCCAGTCTGATTGATTGATTGATTGATATAACACAACAACCCTTCACATGCACATCAGCACTATACATATATATATATATATATATATATATATATATATATATATATATATATATATACGTATACACACACACACACACACACACACACACACACACATATATATATATACACACTACCGTTCAAAAGTTTGGGGTCACTTAGAAATTTCCTTATTTTTGAAAGAAAAGCACTGTTTTTTTCAATGAAGATAACTTTAAACTAATCAGAAATACACTCTAATATCTAATATACATTGCTAATGTGGTAAATGACTATTCTAGCTGCAAATGTCTGGTTTTTGGTGCAATATCTACATAGGTGTATAGAGGCCCATTTCCAGCAACTATCACTCCAGTGTTCTAATGGTACAATGTGTTTGCTCATTGAGTCAGAAGGCTAATGGATGATTAGAAAACCCTTGTGCAATCATGTTAGCACAGCTGAAAACAGTTTAGCTGGTTAGAGAAGCTATAAAACTGACCTTCCTTTGAGCAGGTTGAGTATCTGGAAAAAATTATTATTTCAAATACAAATCATTATTTCTAACCTTGTCAATGTCTTGACTATATTTTCTATTCATTTTACGACTCATGGTGGTAAATAAGTGTGACTTTTCATGGAAAACACAAAATAATTGTCTGGGTGACCCCAAACTTTTGAACGGTAGTGTATATATATATATACTGTATACAGTATATATATACTATATATATACTATATACGTATACTGTATATACGGTAGTGTATATATATATATACTGTATACAGTATATATATACACTACCGTTCAAAAGTTTGGGGTCACCCAGACAATTATTTTGTGTTTTCCATGAAAAGTCACACTTATTTACCACCATGAGTTGTAAAATGAATAGAAAATATAGTCAAGACATTGACAAGGTTAGAAATAATGATTTGTATTTGAAATAATAATTTTTTCCTTCAAACTTTGCTTTCGTCAAAGAATCCTCCATTTGCAGCAATTACAGCACTGCAGACCTAACATGATTGCACAAGGGTTTTCTAATCATCCATTAGCCTTCTGATGCAATGAGCAAACACATTGTACCATTAGAACACTGGAGTGATAGTTGCTGGAAATGGGCCTCTATACACCTATGTAGATATTGCACCAAAAACCAGACATTTGCAGCTAGAATAGTCATTTACCACATTAGCAATGTATAGAGTGTATTTCTGATTAGTTTAAAGTTATCTTCATTGAAAAAAGTGCTTTTCTTTCAAAAATAAGGACATTTCTAAGTGACCCCAAACTTTTGAACGGTAGTGTGTATATATACAGTATATATACAGTATATATATATATATATATATATATATATATATATATATATATATACAGTGGGGTAAAAAAGTATTTAGTCAGCCACCAATTGTGCAAGTTCTCCCACTTAAAAGATGAGAGAGGTCTCCAATTTTCATCATAGGTATACCTCAACTATGACAGACAAAATAAGAAAAAAAAAATCCAGAAAATCACATTGAAGGATTTTTAATTAATTGATTGGTAAATTCCTCGGTAAAATAAGTATTTGGTCAATAACAAAAGTTCATCTCAGTACTTTGTTATATACCCTTTGTTGGCAATGACAGAGGGCAAACGTTTTCTGTAAGTTTTCACAAGGTTTTCACACACTGTTGCTGGTATTTTTGGCCCATTCCTCCATGCAGATCTCCTCTAGAGCAGTGATGTTTTGGGGCTGTCGCTGGGCAACACAGACTTTCAACTCCCTCCAAAGATTTTCTATGGGGTTGAGATCTGGAGACTGGCTAGGCCACTCCAGGACCTTGAAATGCTTCTTACGAAGACACTCCTTTGTTGCCCGGGCCGTGTGTTTGGGATCATTGTCATGCTGAAAGACCCAGCCACGTTTCATCTTCAATACCCTTGCTGGTGGAAGGAGGTTTTCACTCAAAATCTCACGATACATGGCCCCATTCATTCTTTCCTTTACACGGATCAGTTGTCCTGGTCCCTTTGCAGAAAAACAGCCCCAAAGTATGATGTTTCCACTCCCATGCTTCACAGTTGGTATGGTGTTCTTTCTCCTCCAAACACGACAAGTTGAGTTTTTACCAAAAAGTTCTATTTTGGTTTCATCTGACCATATGACATTCTCCCAATCCTCTTCTGGACCATCCAAATGCTCTATAGCAAACTTCAGATGGGCCTGGACATGTACTGGCTTAAGCAGGGGGACACGTCTGGCACTGCAGGATTTGAGTCCCTGGCGGCGTAGTGTGTTTCTGATGTAGCCTTTGTTACTTTGGTCCCAGCTCTCTGCAGGTCATTCACTAGGTCCCCCCATGTGGTTCTGGGATTTTTGCTCACTGTTCTCGTGATAATTTTGACCCCACGGGGTGAGATCTTGCGTGGAGCCCCAGATCGAGGGAGATTATCAGTGGTCTTGTATGTCTTCCATTTTCTAATAATTGCTCCCACAGTTGATTTCTTCACACCAAGCTGCTTACCTATTGCAGATTCAGTCTTCCCAGCCTGGTGCAGGTCTACAATTTTGTTTCTGGTGTCCTTTGACAGCTCTTTGGTCTTGGCCATAGTGGAGTTTGGAGTCTGACTGTTTGAGGTTGTGGACAGATGTCTTTTATACTGATAACGAGTTCAAACAGGTGCCATTAATACAGGTAACGAGTGGAGGACAGAGGAGCCTCTTAAAGAAGAAGTTACAGGTCTGTGAGAGCCAGAAATCTTGCTTGTTTGTAGGTGACCAAATACTTATTTTACTGAGGAATTTACCAATTAATTCATTAAAAATCCTTCAATGTGATTTTCTGTATTTTTTTTTCTCATTTTGTCTCTCATAGTTGAGGTATACCTATGATGAAAATTGGAGACCTCTCTCATCTTTTAAGTGGGAGAACTTGCACAATTGGTGACTGACTAAATACTTTTTTGCCCCACTGTATATATATATATATATTTACATCAACAGTATTTAAGTAACACCTATGTCCACCGTCAGCCAGAAGTAAAACAGGTCCGGGGACCCAGGGCAGTCCCAAAGCATGCATGCCCCTGGCCGCCGAAGATAAGACCGGCTCGGAGGCCCCGGGCAGCCTCACGACATGTGCGCCCCTGGCCACCGTCTGCCTCCGGGATCAAAACCAACCTCTCCTGCAAAAATGTCTCTCTTCACCACCAACTGCCTCACTCCTCGGGACCCGCAGCGCTGCTGTCCGGCACGCCGTTCCACCATTCTCGTCGGTTCACTCCCGACCACTTTCCACACCACTGCAGCTGCCATTGTTTCCCCGAACACTCCGGCCCCCTGTGGCTGCACTCCGGCGAAAACCAAAGCTCATCAATACCGCCCGCTGCCTCGGGTGCCTCGCTGTAACGCCCAGCATCCTCATCCAGGGCACGCTGAGCTCCAGCACTGAGGCCCTGCCTGACCTCCGTGGCACCCGGCTGTCGTTGCTCTCTCCCATGGCTCCCAGCGTCACTCCCGCTGGCGTCACTTACCGACCCAAGCACCTCGCCGCCACTCCCAGCACCCTCGTCCCAGGCGCTCCGCTGCACTGTTTCCATGCCCGGCTGTCGCTGCTCTCTCCCGGGCATCTCAGCATCACTCTCGTCAGTGTCACTCTCCGACCCAGGCGCTTCGTCGCTGCTCTCAGCACCCTCATCCCAGGCGCTCCGCTGCACTGTATCCATGCCTGGCTGTTGCTGCTTCCTCCTGGGGCTCTCAGCTTCGCTCTTGTCGGTATCACTCTCTGACCCAGGCGCTTCATCCCTGCTCCGAGCACCCTTGTCCAAGGCGGTCCGCTGCGTTGTCTCTGCGTCCGACTGCCGCTGCTGCCTCCCAGGGTTCTCAGCCTGCATGTTCCCGCTCTCCCACTGCCCAGCCTCCAGCTGCAGGGATGACTCCTGTCGCTGCTCTCTCTCTCCGCTGTTGTCGCTCACTGCGCCATCAAACTCACCAGTGCTATGGTCCTGTACCGTGCTGTGATCCTTGGCTGGCCCGCCGTCTTCAGTGACCGGGGACTCCTCCACTCGAGGCCCCGGTCCCATCTCGATGCCTAGCTGGTAGCCTGGAGCTTGCTTTTGGCACGCAGTTAGCTTTGTGGCTAACTTGCCCATAGACACTGAGTGGGCTGTTAGCTTCTCCGAGCTAACTAGCCTAGCTCCATTTGGCGCCAACACTCCCGCCACCCACAGCTTCGTGGTTCTCATCTGCTTGGCAAAGTACTTGGCCAGCTAACCGACAGCATCCGCATAGCACTCTGTTTCACCCACCGTACCGAGAATTCTTCGGCCTTTCACGCTGAGATGGTGGGTCAGAAGTGCTTGTCTTCATCTCCCGTCGAGTCTACTTAGGCCCAGCGCCCAGATGTAATCCTCGAACATGGCCACCCACTTAGGCCACAGGATCACTGGTTCTCTCATGTACTCCAGAAACGGTAGCAGGGATGGAGGTAGCCCGTACGCTCCCATAATTTCTCTCTCGTCGCCAAAATGTTATGTATGAGAAATGAGGGACTGGAGACTCTTCTGTCATGCAGCAAACTCTCCTTTAATATAGAGAACAGAACTATATACAAGTGACCGTGCCCGCCTGATGTCACACCGTGGGCGGGTACAGCAACACACACACACTCCACACAACAGAATGGACGGAGCAATTTGCATTTGTTCTCCCTCCTACCAGCACAAGACCAATGTGCTTAATATGCCAGGAGACCATATGATAAAGATTTACAATTTGAAACTGCATCATGAGAGCAAGCATCGGAATTTTGAAGAGACATTTCCTCAAAATTCAGAGGTAAGAACAACAAAAATAAATGCACTGAAATCATCATATCAAGCTGCAAGCAGGATTCTTGTTACATCTATGACACAACCAAAAGCAACAGAGTTGTGAAAGTCTGTTCTGAAGGTGGCTGCCTTCAGCAGCTCCTCCCACAGCGGAACAGCCTGGTGACATGGGCGGAAATCAAGAGGGTCCGGGGGGACAATTTTTTTCTTTAAAATTTGCAGCTTTTCTCAGAAATCTGTAACTCTTTCAAATTAATTTACTACATTTATTTGTAAATATAAAGTTTTTTTGTTGTAAATTTGCAACTTTTCCTTCATAAATCTGCTGTTTTTGCATCTTAAATCTGTAATTTTTTTTCTTGTAAATTTGTAACCTCTATAATAATGTTTTTCCTTGTTTCTTGTTTTTTCTTGTAAATTTACATATATTTTCTCACTAAATTTGCAATTTTTTTCCAGTAAACTTGACTTTTTGTAAATGTGCAATTGTTTCTTTTAAATTTATAATTTTCTTTCTCATAAATTTATGACTTTTTCTTGTAAATTTGCAGCTTTTTCCCCCCATAAGTGTACATTTGTACATTCTTTCTCATAAATTTGTCACTGACAATAATAATACTTATAGTGTCCCCTCAGTACCGGAGTAGTGACCTAGAGCTAGAGCATCCGCTAACAACCGGGAGGTCGGGGTTCAAGTCCCGGCTGGGTCATACCAAAGACCATATAAAAATGGAACTCCCTGCAGTCCAGCTTGGTGTTCAGCAAAAATGGAACAGAGAAGGGAAATGTTTGGGGTGGCAGTGGTTCAGGAGGTAGAGCGGGTTGTCCAATAACCAGAGGGTTGGCAGTTTGAATCCTGCCCTCCCCAGTCATCCTGCCATTGTGTCCTAGGTGAGACACTTTATCCACCTTGCCTCCAGCGTTCATGACACTGGGTATGAATGTGTATAAATGTCTTTCTGCAATTGTGGAGGTTTCCCCTACAGTTGAAAGTGCTATGAGATGACTGTCGTTGTGAAATGGCGCTATATAAATAAAGTTGAATTGAAAATGTTCAATAGTGGTTGGAGAGGCCGTTGGCACAGATTGGCAGCCATGTTTCTGTCAGTCTGCCTCAGGGCAGCTGTGGCTACGGCAGTAGCTTACCACTACCATCTGTGGAGTGAATGAATAATGGACTCACTGTAAGCACTTTGAGATGTCACTTGACATGTAAGCACCATATAAATCTACTCCATTATTATTAATATTAATATTTACTATGGAGAAAATGTTCTGTTTATTGTCCCTCCCAACATAAAAATGAAATGTCCACCCATGCAGCATGCTTGCACTGCTCCAGACCTCTGGTCTGCTGGAAAAAACAAATGCGGACCCCTGATATAAAGAAAATCCATGACAATATAGCACGAAGCAGCACGTCATATTTTTCACAGCTATACTGGGCATTTAATGGATCTTCTGTACTTTGTCCCCCTTTTTTTTATCCTGTCAGCCTTCTAATGCTGTTCCATGTTTGTGTCACTAAATGGTAAAATCTTGCAGACACAACACACCGGATGTGTTTTTACTTTGGTGGGGCTCGCTCTGCGTTCCCGCCAGGATAAAGGGAAGAGTTGTGCACGCTCGGCTGAGTCAGGCGCCATCCGAGGTGATAAAAGCATAAAAAGGGGACATGAATGTTGGATGGGATGCCAAAGTATACACTGCAAACTTATTCAGGACACCCTCATCCCCTGGCTTTTATAATGCGAATAAACTGACGTGGATCTGGATTTCGCCTTTTCCGTTTGCGTGTTACCCACATATGCGTCGCCAACTTCCAGGTTAATGACGCTCCAAAAAAGCCCTGAGGGCATGCGGCAGTGCTGTCGTTACACACCCCACAACAGGCTCCAGACGAGGAGTTTTAACATGTAAATCTGGAGTGCTATCTATTATTTAACTTTTTGCTCCTTGCATTTAAACCTCTACATTTTATTTAAGTAAGTTGCTGGGTACTTATTTAGCTTTTTGAGAATCCAATGCATGGTTGTGTTTTTTTGGGGGGTGGGGTGGGGGGGGGTTGCAATGGGGAAGACTTCAAACCATTTAAATGAATAAATATGAATAAATAAATAATCCCGTTCCCTCCCAGCAGAAACATTAAAAAAACTCAGCATATAGATTAACTAGAAAGAAAAATTAGAACAAAGTTAAAAGTTTAAAGCAAAAAGCTTAAACTTGCAAATTTACAAGAAAAAAGTCACAAATTTACCCCAAAAATCGAAAATTTATTGGAACGAATGTTGCAAATTTACAGATTTTTTTTTTTTTAATTTTCAAGGAAAGTAGAAAATTTATGAGAAAAACAGTTCCAAACTTAAAGTAAAAACAAACTCAAAAAATATCAAGAAAAAAAGTTGAAAATATGAGAAGCAGGTTGCAAATTTACAGTTAAAAAAGTAAAACAAAAATTTAAAATGTTGAGAATTTACAAGAAAAAAGTTTGAAATTTAAAGTAAAAGAAGTCAAAAAATGTTCAGAAAACTAGTCGGCCTCCGTCGGTCTATGATGACCATGGAAGAGAATCCTAAATGTCTACTCTGCTGGAACAGCACCGCCTGTGGCTGAACAGGTCGATGCGTGAATGGCAGTCCCTGTCACACAGGTCACACTTGTGGGTGGTCTCCGTGCTGCTGGGTCTGTGGCGGTTCTTCCTGCAGGTCCTTTTTTCATCTGCTGCAGCAGTCAGTCTCTCTTCACCTGCCTTGAGCTGTCTGGTCAGGGTGCCTCTCCATTTGGAGCGGTCCGTTGCAAGGTCCTCCCAGCGCTCTGTGTTGATCTCCAGGGCCTTCATGTCTCTCTTGCAGACGTCTCTAAAGCGCAGCTGTGGGCGGCCAACGTCTCTCCTGCCAGTTGCCAGTTCTCCGTAGAGGACGTCTTTGGGGATTCTGCCATCCTCCATACAGTGAACGTGGCCTAGCCAGCGGAGCCTGCGCTGCCTGAGTAGAGTGAACATGGAGGGAAGGCCGGCGCGGGACAGAACTTCTGTGTTGGGCACTTTGTCCTGCCAGGATATGTCCAGGATGTGGCGAATGCAGCGCAAGTGGAAGGAGTTCAGTCTCTTTTCCTACCGGGCGTATGTTGTCCACATCTCACTCCCACAGAGCAGTGTGCTGATGATGGAGGCATTGCACACTGCCATCTTCATCTTGACAGAGAGTTTGGGATTCTCCCACACTCGTGTGGTGAGGCGAGCGAGTGTGAAGGCTGATTTTCCAATCCTCTTGTTGATCTATGTATCAAGGGAGAGGTTGTTGCTGATCGTGGACCCCAGGTACGTGAACTGATTCACGACCTCCAGCTCGTAGTCGTCGATGGTGATGGTTGGTGGTGCTTCCATGCCTTGCGCCAAGACGTTAGTCTTCTTCAGGCTGATGGTAAACCCGAAGTCCTTGCATGCCTGGGAGAAGCGGTCCATCAGGGTCTGAAGCTCCTGCTGTGTGTGGGTTGCAACTGCAGCATCGTCTGCGAACAGCATGTCTCTGATTAGAGCCTCGCGTACTTTGGTTCTGGCTTTCAGGCGGGCGAGGTTGAAAAGCCTGCCGTCAGATCTTTTGTGCAGGTAGATTTCCTCTGTTGCTGTGCTGAAAGCATGCCTCCGGAGCATAGCAAAGAAAATCCCAAAGAGGGTTGGCGCAAGTACACAGCCCTGTTTCACTCCGCTGCGTATGTTGAATGGCTCTGAGACGTTGCCATCGTGCTGCACTATCCCCTGCATGTTGGTGTGAAACGATTCGATGAGGCTTTGCAACTTTGGTGGACATCCTATCTTTGGCAGGATCTTGAAAAGGCCCTCTCTGCTGACCAGATCGAATGCTTTTGTGAGGTCGATGAAGGCGACGTACAGGGGCATGTTCTGTTCTCTGTATTTCTCCTGGAGTTGGCGGATGGAGAATATCATGTCTACCGTCGATCGCTCAGCGCGGAAGCCACACTGAGACTCGGGGTAGACACGTTCGGCAAGCTTCTGTAGACGAATGAGAACAACTCGTGCGTAGACTTTGTCAACAACGCTGAGGAGGGAGATGCCCCTGTAGTTGTTGCAGTCGCTTCTCTTCCCTTTGTTTTTATAGAGGGCGATGATCGTGGCGTCCCTCATGTCCTGTGGTACGGCACCTTCCTTCCAACACTGGCAGAGGACGTCATGCAATGGCAGCAGTAGGGCGGTCTTGCAGTGCTTGATCAGGTCAGGGGGTATGCCGTCGTTGCCGGGTGCCTTGCCAGCGGCCAAGCTATCAATGGCCTTGCTGAGTTCGTCGATGGTTGGCTCGGCGTCAAGTTCGTCCATGGATGGCAGGCAGTCGATGGCATCAAGGGCTGACAGTGTCACGGTGTTCTGTCTGGAGTAGAGGTCGGAGTAGTGTTCCACCCATCTCTCCATCTGCTTGTTCTTTTCTGTGATCATCTACCCAGTGGAGGATTTGAGGGGAGCCGTCTTGCTCTGAGCTGGACCAAGTGCTTTCTTGATGCCATCGTACATACCACGGATGTTCCCTGTTATGGCAGCGGTTTGAATGTCTTGGCTGAGCTGAGTCCAGTACTCGTTGGCACAGCGCTGAGCAGTCTGCTGAACTTTGCTTCTCGCAGCCCTGAGAATCTGGAGATTCTTCTCGTTTGGGTACTTCTTGTACTCAGCAAGTGCTGAGCGCTTGGCTTCAATGACGGGGGTCATCTCAGTCAACTTGGCATCAAACCAGTCCTGTGACTTTGAGGTCTTCCTCCCAAAGGTAGCCAAGGCTGTGCGGTGGATAGTGTTTCGCAGCTCTTCCCACTTCTGCTTTGCAGATTCTCCTTCTTGTGGTACACCAAGTTCCTTCTCAAAGGTGGAGGCAAACTGCTCAACAAGTTCTGGTTGAGCCATCTTGCTGGTGTCAATCCGTGCCTTTCCAGGCTGTCTAGCACGATGGAATTTCTTCAGCTGCAGCTTGACCTTGCAACACACCAATGAATGGTCTGTGTCGCAATCTGCACTCTGGAACGAACAGGTGATTAGCACGTTCTTCAGTGAGGTGCGCCTGGTCAGGATCAAGTCCAGCTGGTGCCAGTGCTTTGAGTGCGGATGTTGCCAGGAAACCTTGTGTTGGGGCTTGGTCTTGAAGAACGAGTTTGTGATGCACAGATCGTGATATGTGCAGAACTCGAGCAGCCGCTGTCCATTGTTGTTCATTCTGCCCACGCCAAAAGGTCCAAGACAGGAGGACCAGGAGTCGTGGTCAGCACCCACTCTGGCATTGAAGTCTCCAAGGAGAATGAGTTGTTCAGAGTTGGGGATGATCCTGACAGTTGTTGCGAGATTCTCGTAGAACTCGTCTTTTGCCTCTGGTGTGGCTGTCAATGTTGGGGCATACACACTGACGAGGGTGACTGGGCCTTGAGTGGTGTTGAGGCGGAGGGTGAGGAGTCGTGAAGAGCCAGTGCTACCCGGTTCCACCATCTTCAGCAAGGTGTTCTTCACTGCAAAGCCCACTCCGTGTTCCTTGTGTTCGTCACTGCCCTTTCCCTGCCAGTAGAACGTGTAGTCCTTCTCTCTCAGTGTGCCTGCGTCAGCCAACCGTGTTTCCTGGAGAGTGGCGATATCCACTCCCAGTCTCTTCAGCTCATTATTGATGATGGCAGTCTTCCTGGTGTCGTTGATGTCCTTGAGGTTAGCAGCGAGTCCTGTCATCATAGTGCGGACGTTCCAAGTTCTCAGTTTTAGAGTTGGGTCTCTTTTGTTTTATTGTCTTGCCTGGTGCGAAGGTTCTCAGCCTGCTGTTCGGACTTCTCCTCATCCCCATGCACCCAATGAGGAAAGCAAGCTGTGGCGGGACAACGCCTTATTGGCTGGGGGCTGCCCAGCTTGAGGCGGGTGCTAGCTGTCCAATGAGATCCGATGATCCCTCCCACCGTCGGGAACAACCCCTGGCGCTGCACATTAAAAGCAATTAGTAGAGTTAAAGCAGTTAAAACTAGAGGAAACAAGAAGAATGAAAAATTCACTGGATGACTATAGCATGACCCTGAGTATGTAAAAATTCACTGAATGAGTATGACTCGCCTCTGATAATACCCAATAGACTGTACAATGACTGTACAATGGTAATTTAATATCAGAGATGATATGAACCTGAGATGGCATGAGATGAAACTGCTCGTGTGTACAATGTACAGTACACATGAGCAATGTACAAATTAGCACCCAGTGTGAGAATTCCTCTGTGTAAAGCCATGTGCCCTGATAATACCAGTAGACTGTACAATGATAACTTAGCAGCAGAGATGATATGGACACGAGATGGGGTGAGACTATGTACAATGTGCAAATGAACAATGTGAAAATTTAGCATCCAGTGTGTGAATTCCTATTTGCAAAGCTGTGTCCGAAGTTGTGTTATCTGTTCAGGAGTCTGATGGTAGTGGGAAAGAAGGAGTTTTTTTTATTCTGGTTGTCCTGCATTTCACACTTCTGTACCTCCGGCCTGAGGGTAGAAGTGTAAACATTCTGTGCTGGGGGTGGGTGGGGTCCTGGAGGATGGAGGCAGCTCTCCTTTGGACTCTGTGGTGATAGATGCTCTGCAGAGAGGAGGGTGGAGTCCTGATGATCTTCTCTGCTGTCTTCACCACTCTCTGCAGACGTTTGCGGTCCAAAGCAGTAGTGCTGCTGTACCACGCAGTGATGCAGTTGGTAAATATGCTCTCGATGATGCAGCTGTAGAAGTTGTTGAGGATCCTGGAAGACATGCCAAACTTCTTCAGCCTCCTCAGAAAGTACAGCCGCTGTTGAGCTCTCTTAACCAGCTCTGTGGTGTTCAGTGTCCACGTAAGGTCCTTGCTGATGTGTATGCCCAGGTATTTAAAGCTGCTCACCTTCTCCACCTCAAATTCCTGGATGAACAGCGACCAATGAGGTCTCCTCCCCTTCCTCATGTCCACTATCATCTCCTTTGTCTTGTCCGTGTTGAGGGTGAGGTTGTTGTCCTCACACCATGACACCAGGCTGGCCACCTCCCTCGTGTAGGATGCTTCATCACCACCAGTGATGCGTCCTATCACTGCTGTGTCATCCGCAAACTTTAAGATGACATTGTCCTTGTGGGAGGCGACAGTCATGGGTGAAGAGGCTGTAGAGGATGGGGCTGAGTACACAACCCTGTGGGACACCTGTGTTCGTGATGATGCTGGCTGAGGTCCTGTAACCCATCCTGACAGACTGAGGCCTGCCAGTCAGAAAGTCCAGTAGCCAGTCACAGAGGGTGGGGTGCAGGCCAAGCAAAGACAGTTTGTGGGGGATGACTGTAATGAAGGCGGCGCTGTAGTCGACAAAGACCATCCTAATGTAGGAGTCTTTATCTTCCAGGTGAGAGAGAGAATAATGTGCAGCAGTACAGCAGCAATAGCATCTGAGGTGGACCTGTTGGGCCAGTAGGTGTACTGCAGGGGGTCCAGGGTATCTGGTATGCTGTCCTGAATGAGGGCCAGCACCACTCTCTCGAAGCACTTCATGATGATTGGAGTGAGTGCTACCGGCCTGTAATCATTCAGGCAGGTTGGTGGACTCTTTTTGGGGAGGGGGACGATGGTTGTGGTTTTGAAGCAGGATGGGACTATGTTCTGGTTGAGGGAGAGGTTGAAGATGAATGTCAGCTCGGCATTATGAGGACAAAAGTTGCAAATTTACAATGATAGCAGTCACCAATTTACTTAAAATTCTTTTGAATAAGTTTACACCAAAAACTCACAAATTTACAAGAAAAATTTTTTTGAAAAAAAAATTGCAATTTACAGGAAAATGTTTTAAAAAATTTCCAAGGAAATTTTCAAAATTTATGAGGAACGACAGTTTCAAACTTAAAGTAAAAAAAAAAAATAGGCAATTGCCTCACTCCCATTTTTTTTATTTACAAATTAGACATTTTTTCCAAACTACTTAACCTCATTTTCCTAGCCACCCACCCAGGTCCACATTGCTCACACTCAACCCAGCTCAAATCTACTACTTCTATGATTTATAGCCCCATTGACTCCCTTGACCCAAATCGTTCAGCCTGGGAAACAGACCTGGGAAAAGGAAACAGGGGAACTGATTTCAGTTGACCGGTGGGACCAAGTTCTTGACCTGGTACACTCGTCCTCTCTATGTGCCAGACAGAAGTGGGTAATCCCAGATCCAAAGAGTAAAAGTCCAATCACATATTTGTTCCAGCCACTGACTAACCCAGCTGATTCTGATAAGCACAGATCTTGAAGAGGTGTTTATCAGAATCAGGTGAGTTAGTCAAGGGCTGAAACAAATATGCGATCGGACTTTTACTCTTTGGATCTGGGATTACCCACCTCTGGTGCCAGACATGGTTTGTTACAGTGCAAGGTACTTTTAAGAGTACATTATGCAAATGTTCGGTTGGTGAAAATTTCAGTGATCTGTGTGGAGTCTGCATGTTCTCAACGTGTCTGCGTGGGTTTACTCCAGGATTTCTCCGGTTTCCTCCCACATGCCATAAACATGCAAGTTAGGTTAACTGGGGATTCTAAATTGTCCTTAGGTATGAATGTGAGAATGAATGGTTGTCTGTCTCTCTGTGTTGGCCCTGCGATGGACTGGCGATCTGTCCAGGGTGTACCCTGCCTCTCGCCCAAAGATGCTGGGATAGGCTCCAGCCCCCCCTGCGAACCGAAAAGGATTAAGCAGAAGAAGATGGATGGATAAAGCTACAAATGACAGTTGCAACAGGTGTAAGCAGTCACCTGCTAATCACATCCACATGTTCTAGTTCTGCCCCACCCAACATCCACATTTTTGACATCAAATCTTTGATACACTTGCAATGGTGTTGGACATAGAACTTGGCCCTGAACCATAGGCAGGCCCATTTGGGATCCCACCACCGACAACACCTAACCTTCCACCAATAAAGCGTCGTGTATTGGCCTTTACAACTTCACTAGCCAGACGCCTTATTTTGTTTAAATGGAAACACGCTCCAACCCCCTCACGCTTTTCTGATTTGTTTTTGGAAAGGGATAAAGAGTGTTCATGTTTCTAAAGATGTTCTAAAGAACTGCTCTGATACCACCATGAGAAATGTATGTATCGGAATACCTGTTAATGAAAATTTCAAGCTACATGGCTTTGTAAATGCTGCTTTTTTGTGAACTGGAAAAATAAATAAAGATTTATAAAAAAAAAATAGGAATTAAGTTGAAAATATGAGAAAAAAAGTTGAAAATTTTCTGTTAAATAGTAAAACAAAAAGTTTGAAAAGTTGAGAATCTGCAAGAAAGAAATTTAAGATTTATAGTAAAAAGTTTTTTAAAAATTCAAAAAAAATTTGCAAATTTTTTTTTAGAAAAAATACACAAATTTACAGGAAAAAGCTTCAAAATTACAAAAAAAAAAAGTTCTAGGTAATTTTAACTTTACCCTTCCCCCAAAATTTGAAGGTGACTTTGTAGCTTGGGGGGCCCCCTAGTGGTTAAAGGGGCCCACTCGATTGCGGACTCCACTTCATAGCCAGAAACGGCTCTGGTGTGTAGCATCAGGGGAACGTGTGGAATTGCTTCACATGGCACGACTGTAAACTGCAGCTGATGATGATGATGACTTATTGATGACAAGCTTGTTCTCTGCTCTGTTTTAATTATGTGGGGCTGGTTAATTCGCAGCAGCTGGGGCGGCCTCATCGGACGTGTTGGGTGTCATTAAGATATCGCGCAACTTCATCCATCCATAATTCAGCCTCCGCTCTGAGGGATTTTTTTCAGCACTCCCTTAACGAGATAAAGTCATGTGGAAAAAAAGTTTGTATTTCTGCACTGGTTTCCCAGTCGCACCTTTGCAAGGTGTTTGCTTGTTTTTTTTGTTTGTTTTTTTTTGGGGGGGTCACTATTTTTTGGAATGGGGAAATTGTTGTTTCGTTTTCAGCAAAAACATTAAGCTATAAACTTGCCATTGTCTGGATGAAGAGAAAACAAATCAACCCATTACACAGAATAAACATTTAATTTGCGTCCATATGAAACAACGCAAATTTACAAGACAAAACTTGTGAATTTACTCAAAAAAAGTTGCAAAATCAGAATAAAAAAGTGTCAAGCCTATGAGAAAAAGGCAGCCTAATTTTTGAAAGGAAAAGTTTGAAATATGTGACAAAGTCACAAATTCATGAGAAAATTTGTCACAGATTTATCTGAAAGGAACTGTGTCGGCCTCCATCGGTCTATGATGACCATGGAAGAGAATCCTAAACTTCTACTCTGCTGGAACAGCACCGCCTGTGGCTGAACAGGCTGATGCGCGAATGGCAGTCCCTGTCACACAGGTTGCACTTGTGGGTGGTCTCCGTGCTGCTGGGTCTGTGGCGGTTCTTCCTGTGGGTCCTTTTTTCATCTGCTGCAGCAGTCAGTCTCTCTTCACCCGCCTTGAGCTGTCTGGTCAGGGTGCCTCTCCATTTGGAGCAGTCCGTTGTAAGGTCCTCCCAGCGCTCTGTGTTGATCTCCAGGGCCTTCATGTCTCTCTTGCAGACGTCTCTAAAGCGCAGCTGTGGGCGGCCAACGTCTCTCCTGCCAGTCGCCAGTTCTCCGTAGAGGACGTCTTTGGGGATTCTGCCATCCTCCATACGGTGAACGTGGACTAGCCAGCGGAGCCTGCGCTGCCTGAGTAGAGTGAACATGGAGGGAAGGCCGGCACGGGACAGAACTTCTGTGTTGGGCACTTTGTCCTGCCAGGATATGTCCAGGATGTGGCGAATGCAGTGCAAGTGGAAGGAGTTCAGTCTCTTTTCCTGCCGGGCGTATGTTGTCCACGTCTCACTCCCATAGAGCAGTGTGCTGATGACGCAGGCGTTGTACACTGCCATCTTCGTCTTGACAGAGAGTTTGGGATTCTCCCACACTCGTGTGGTGAGGCGAGCGAGTGTGAAGGCTGATTTTCCAATCCTCTTGTTGATCTCTGTATCAAGGGAGAGGTTGTTGCTGATCGTGGACCCCAGGTACGTGAACTGATTCACAACCTCCAGCTCGTAGTCGTCGATGGTGATGGTTGGTGGTGCTTCCGTGCCTTGCGCCAAGACGTTAGTCTTCTTCAGGCTGATGGTAAGTCCGAAGTCCTTGCATGCCTGGGAGAAGCGGTCCATCAGGGTCTGAAGCTCCTGCTGTGTGTGGGTTGTGACTGCAGCGTCGTCTGCGAACAGCATGTCTCTGATTAGAGCCTCGTGTACTTTGGTTCTGGCTTTCAGGCGGGCAAGGTTGAAAAGCCTGCCGTCAGATCTTTTGTGCAGGTAGATTTCCTCTGTTGCTGTGCTGAAGGCATGCCTCCGGAGCATAGCAAAGAAAATCCCAAAGAGGGTTGGCGCAAGTACACAGCCCTGTTTCACTCCGCTGTGTATATTGAATGGCTCTGAGACGTTGCCGTCGTGCTGCACTATCCCTTGCATGTTGGTGTGAAACGATTCGATGAGGCTTTGCAACTTTGGTGGGCATCCTATCTTTGGCAGGATCTTGAAAAGGCCTTCTCTGCTGACCAGATCGAACGCTTTGGTGAGGTCGATGAAGGCGACGTACAGGGGCATGTTCTGTTCTCTGCATTTCTCCTGGAGTTGGCGGATGGAGAATATCCTGTTTACTGTTGATCGTTCAGCGCGGAAGCCACACTGAGACTCGAGGTAGACACATTCGGCAAGCTTCTGTAGACGAACGAGAATAACTCGTGTGTAGACTTTGCCAACAACGCTGAGGAGGGAGATGCCCCTGTAGTTGTTGCAGTCGCTTCTCTCCCCTTTGTTTTTGTAGAGGATGATGATCTTGGCGTCCCTCATGTCCTGTGGTACAGCACCTTCCTTCCAGCACTGGCAGAGGACGTCATGCAATGGCAGCAGTAGGGCAGTCTTGCGGTGCTTGATCAGGTTGGTGGGTATGCCGTCGTTGCCGGGTGCCTTGCCAGCGGCCAAGCTATCAATGGCCTTGCTGAGTTCGTCGATGGTTGGCTCAGCGTCAAGTTCGTCCATGGATGGCAGGCAGTCGATGGCATCAAGGGCTGACGGTGTCACGGTGTTCTGTCTGGAGTAGAGGTCGGAGTAGTGTTCCACCCATCTCTCCATCTGCTTGTTCTTTTCTGTGATCATCTCTCCAGTGGAGGATTTGAGGGGGGCCGTCTTGCTCTTAGCCGGACCAAGTGCTTTCTTGATGCCATCGTACATACCATGAATGTTCTCTGTTATGACAGCGGTTTGAATGTCTTGGCTGAGCTGAGTCCAGTACTCGTTGGCACAGCGCCGAGCAGTCTGCTGAACTTTGCTTCTCGCAGCCCTGAGAATCTGGAGATTCTTCTCGTTTGGGTACTTCTTGTACTCAGCAAGTGCTGAGCGCTTGGCTTCAATGACGGGGGTCATCTCAGTCAACTTGGCATCAAACCAGTCCTGTGACTTTGAGGTCTTCCTCCCAAAGGTAGCCAAGGCTGTGCGGTGGATGGTGTTTCGCAGCTCTTCCCACTTCTGCTTTGCAGATTCTCCTTCTTGTGGTACACCAAGTTCCTTCTCAAAGGTGGAGGCAAACTGCTCAACAAGTTCTGGTTGGGCCATCTTGCTGGTGTCAATCCGTGCCTTTCCAGGCTGTCTAGTACGATGGAATTTCTTCAGCTGCAGCTTGACCTTGCAACACACCAATGAATGGTCTGTGTCGCAATCTGCACTCTGGAACGAACGGGTGATTAGCACGTTCTTCAGTGAGGTGCGCCTGGTCAGGATCAAGTCCAGCTGGTGCCAGTGCTTTGAGTGTGGATGTTGCCAGGAAACCTTGTGTTGGGGCTTGGTCTTGAAGAACGAGTTTGTGATGCACAGATCGTGATATGTGCAGAACTCGAGCAGCCGCTGTCCATTGTCGTTCATTCTGCCCACGCCAAATGGTCCAAGACAGGAGGGCCAGGAGTCGTGGTCAGCACCCACTCTGGCATTGAAGTCTCCAAGGAGAATGAGTTGTTCAGAGTTGGGGATGATCCTGACAGTTGTTGCGAGATTCTCGTAGAACTTGTCTTTTGCCTCTGGTGTGGCTGTCAGTGTTGGGGCATACACACTGACGAGGGTGACTGGGCCTTGAGTGGTGTTGAGGCGGAGGGTGAGGAGTCATGTAGAGCCATTGCTGCCCGGTTCCACCATCTTCAGCAAGGTGTTCTTCACTGCGAAGCCCTCTCCGTGTTCCCTGTGTTCGTCACTGCCCTTTCCCTGCCAGTAGAACGTGTAGTCCTTCTCTCTCAGTGTGCCTGCGTCAGCCAACCGTGTTTCCTGGAGAGTGGCAATATCCACTCCCAGTCTCTTCAGCTCATTATTGATGATACAGAAAGAACCGCAACAGACCCAGCAGCACGGAGACCACCCACAAGTGTGACCTGTGTGACAGGGACTGCCATTCGCGCATCGGCCTGTTCAGCCACAGGCGGTGCTGTTCCAGCAGAGTAGACGTTTAGGATTCTCTTCCATGAACTGCAAATTTATGAAAAAAGATGAAAATTTACAGGCAAAAAAAGCTGCAAATTTATGAGGAAAAAAGTTTCAAATCTGAGTAAAAATTTGCAAATTTATAAGAAAAAAGTCACAAATTTTTAGAAAAAAGGTGCAAGTCTACCAGAAAAAAGCTGAAAATTTACAAGAAAAGCTTGCAAATTTATGAGAAAAAGTTGTACATTAAGAAAAACTAAATTTTAGAGAAAAAAAGGTTAAAAAGTTACCTGAGAAAAGTTGCAAATTTGCATGTTAAAAAAGTTTTTTTTAATTAAAGTTGAGAATTTATAAGAAAAAATATTTCCAATTTACAGCAAAAAAAAGTCCAAAGTTTTCAGTAAAAATTTTAATTGTTAGTAAAAACCACATATTTACAGAGAAAAATTTGCAAATTTATGAGGAAAAAAGTTACAAATTTAAGATGACAGCAGTCACCAATTTACTTGTAAAAAAATGTATAAATGTATGGCTAAAAGCCATAAATTTACAAGAAAAATTTTTGGGAAAAAAATTGCAATTTACTGAAAAAAAGTTTAAAAAAATCAAGCAAAAGTTGAAAACTGACAAGAAAAAAGTTTCAAATTTAAATTTAAACAAAAAGTTAAAAATATGAGGAAAAAGTCTCAAATTTATAGTTAAAAAGTAAAACAAAAATAAAGTTGATAATCTATAAGAAATAAATTTCAAATTTACAGTAAAAAAGTAAAAAAAAAATCAGGAAAAATTGAAAAAAACAAAAGCTGCAAATTTACAATAGTTACTCGGGGGGGGGGGTCTATATTTTACAGCTTTATTTATTTACTGCAAAAAGTCACAAATTTACAAGAAATTTTTTTAAATTTGCAATTTACTGAAAAACATTTTTTTTTTAAATTATGAGAAGTTACATATTTATGAGAAAAAGTTAACCATTTTCAAGAAAAAATGTGACCCGCCATGGAAAAACCAAGAACAAGTCTCCCAAAGAGTATTTTGAGTTAGTTATAGATTCTAAAAGTGTGGAATTTAAGCTTTCCAATGATGTCTAACACATGGAAATCCAAAAAGATTTGAAGAAGATGTGGCCATTTGAATGTTAGCACCTTCTCCGAGAAAATCAGGTTCAAAGTTTCCAAGGATTGTTACCTTCCAAGGGAGACAGGTGGGGATGGTAACAAAAGCTGGTCATTTGCATGACCTAGCATGAACCCGAGAAAGGGGGGTGTTTTGAAGAATGCAAAATAACCTGAACATGCTGCTGATTGACCGAAATGAAAAACAAAAACATGTGATGAGCCAAACAAACCAGATATGTAAATCAGCTGTGATATCCACGCCCCCAAAACGAGGAAGCGGTCTTGCTGATATTTCCCTCTGAAACTGCTCTACTTCAAATACAAAGTTTATGGTTGAATCTCCCACACTGTTATTTGAAGCATGGAATAGCTTCTTCATGATTTCAACTAGCATATTTTGCCAAAAAATAAAAAAAAATCACAAATTAAAAAAAAAAAAGTATTTGTGTTTTTTAAGAACCATGTCAGGCCGACTTGTTGCTGGTTTACTCGTGGTGGGTCACAAATTATGCAAATTCACAACAAAGAAGTAGCAAATCTATTTTAAAAAACTATCCACCTTATTCCTAGGTCCCATGATGCCTTGCGTGAATTATGGGCGCACCTTCCGGTACTAGTTTAGAACGTGTGGTTGTCACTGAAACGGGACACTTTTCCTTGTTAAAAAACAATAACTTTGGCATCAGAAAAGCAGGAACACGGCCTTTTGCACCTCAAAAACAGTAATATAATCATACCACTTCCCACGACTATGGAGGGATGGGAAGATGACCTTAAAAAGTGGCCTGGCAGACAGTAGCTCCGTTTGTTAGCGCTGCTGCTAAGGTGCCAGTGCTGTAAACAAATAGAAGCTCTATCAATGTCTCCACCACAATACAGTCGGCTGCATTTTGTTAAAATATGTTGAACAAAAAACAGTGAGGGTGCATGCTCTGCTTTTTCTCCAGAAAGAACTCTGCTGTTAAGTGAAAGAGTTATGTTCAAAAGCTGCCAGTTTTAGAGGCCAGACCATCTCAGGACGAGCGGAGGAGAGGTCACATGATGTACCGAGATGCGGGGTCGTGCGCGGTGGGAGCAGTTTCTCGACCTTCTAACCATAGCCAACGCCTCTGACGTCAGGGAGAAGTGCCCGGGCTGCGGCGGCGCCCGGGGGAACCGAGATGCACTTCGAAGTGTCCAGTCTGGAGAAACAAAGAAAAGGAAAAAAAAAAAAAAAAGGAAGGAGGAAAAATAAAACCTGTGAGACGTCCCTGGATTGGCGGCACTCGCTCAGCTTCACTTCACAATCTCTCCGGTGGGACCCACCGCCGACCGCTCACTCCTCTCCAGTCTGTCTCCCCTCTGTCGAATCCTTTTTTTGTTTCATCCTCATCTTTTCCCTCTCTACCTCTCCACCAGCCTCCATCACATCCATCACGGCGCTCCCCCATCCATCTGTTGTCTCCCCAGCGTCATCCCGCCGTCTTACTGTTTGTCTCTCAGGCTTGGCAGGCCTGTTTTCAGAACGGCCCGCTGCCCGGTGACCGCCGCTTCACACTCTGCTGTATCAGTTAAAGGAGAAGCAGCATATATCTGGGCCAGGCAGCAGCAGTGGGAGGATATTCAAATCTCATCTCACCATTATCCTGCCCCCCCCCCCCCATTCTGCTTCCTGTCTTTTTGTCAGTGCCACTGTCTCCACACCGTACATCATGGCAGGTCCACTGTCTACATTTGGGCCAGTTAGGTTTGGTTTCACGCTGCTCCTTTTCCAAGCGAACTAAACGGCCTCACGGCCCAGCCAGCATGTCCATGTGGGCCCCACCAAAGGTGAAACTGGGCTGTCTTATAGGTCTCATGTGGGTTTGTCCCCATCCGTGTTTGCCCACATGGACTTTACCTGTTTAACTACTTTCAGCTGGTTTTCTCACAAATTTGTGATTCTCTATAAATTTGATAATTTTTTTTTTTGAAATTGGAAACTCATAAATTTGCAGGGTTTTTTTACTGTAAACTTGCAACTTTTTCTCACAAATCTGTGATTTTTTTTCTTTTCTTTTCGTAACCTTTTCTTATAGGTTTGTCAGTTTTTCTTGTAAAATTGTGACTTTTTTCTTGGGGGAAAAAAACCCTTTTCTTGTAATTTTGGAA
The DNA here is from genome assembly GCA_020510985.1 of Pholidichthys leucotaenia. Lineage (NCBI taxonomy): Eukaryota > Metazoa > Chordata > Actinopteri > Cichliformes > Pholidichthyidae > Pholidichthys > Pholidichthys leucotaenia. The sequence goes on along the minus strand of CM035839.1, from coordinate 27,477,929 downwards.
CTTTTTCATAAATTTGCCACTTTTTACTGTAATCCTGCAACTTTTTCTCATAAATGTGTTACTTTTTTCCTTGTAAATTTGCTATTTTCTTGCGGAGTTGTGACTTTGTCACATAAATTTGTGACATTTTCTTGTAAATTTGGAACTTTGTCAAAAAAAAATCTTCTGCAATTTTTTTCTCATAAATTTGTAACTTTTTCTTGTAAATTTTAAATTTATTTAAAGATATATTTTCTACTTTTATTGTTAAGTTGCAACTTTTTCTAATTTTTTTCCTTAGAAATTTGTGACTTTTTTTGTAAATTTGCTAAATTTTTCTTGTAAGTTGGTAACTCTTTTCAAGTAATTTTACTATTTTTTTTCTTGCAAATTTACAACTTTTATCTCCTAAATTTTCATTTTTTTCTCATAAATATGTGACTTTTTTCTCCTAATTTTGCCTGTGGTGCCAGTCTTACTACAACCTGCTCACCTAATCTGCCCAGTTGGGTTTAAAGTGGGTAAGCAGATTACCTGCTTAATCTGCACCACAGGTAAAGTCCATGTGGGCAAACAGATGGGCCAACATGGAACCTGTGGACAAACCCACATGGGACCCATAAGACAGCCCAGATTTGACTTATGGTGGGGCCCACATGGACATGCTGGCTGGGGTGATGCATCTCGGTCTTGTTGTCATGAAGACGCTCGCTCCATTGTCATGATGATGTTTGTGTTGTTAGCGCAAACCGAAAGCTGGCAAACATGCTACTCACCCTCCAAGGTGTTTTCTGCAGCTCTGGACACACCGGTAACCACACTTTAAGTGCAAGCTGGTTCAGACTCCATCATGTTAGTTGGTGAACTAGTTTAGTGAGGCTAGAATATTATCCAGGTCTTCATTAAAAACGATGTTCGTCCTTCTCATTAGCTGTGATCATTTTTAGGTGACATTGTGTGTCCATTTTAATTCATAAACTGTTGCATTCTCTCTAAAAATATCTGCTAAGTTTCTGCATTTTTATAATTTTTAAGTGACTATTTATGCCACTAACGGCCATATTTCCTCTCTCCGAGTGCTCTTCCAGATCATTTTCCCTCTTATCAGCTGCCTTAACTTCTTGTGTTTGGTCCGAAAGTCCGAACCGTTCTGAAAATTGCTGTCATACTCTTTTTGCCAGACCAAAATTTGGCTCTTTGGTTCAAAGGAGGTTATACCTAAAATTTTGATCTGAATCAAACTGAAAAGTCTTGAAAGTCTGACTAAATGGGTTAAGTGTGAAAGCATCCGAAGTTACCATTATTTTATGCAAGAAGTAACATGAACTATCATAAATCCATACATTATAACTGACAAACAGGCTCCCCCTGGTGGTGGCAGTTAAGGATGCATGTAGAAACCAGAATTGTACTTCAGCAGGCAAGGGGAACAACTTTCTGAAATCAGTCATGAGGATCCTGGTGATTATCACCATAAACCATTATCACAATATTATAAATTTGCCACAATAAATTTATTGTGTTTTTATCAGGATAAACAATAATGTTGGATACTGTCCCACTCTACATAAAGAAACACTAAAGGGTCTGACTGTCACGCCGCACCGCTCATCAGCGGCGCCACCTGCTCGCACACCTGTTAATCATCAGCGACGGGGAATATAAGCCGCCTCGCCCTGAGCTTCGGCCTGAAGCCGTCAGACTTCCTTCCCCTCTACACGACGCAAACTCTCTCTTCAGCACGACGCTGTCCGGTAAGGATTACATACCTTATCCTCTCCAGTCTGCTCCCCTGTGCACAGGTGGATTCCTCGGCGGCGGACAACTCCGTCCCTCGTCCTTCCTCGCTGCTGCACCGAGTCCTGCAGGTGGCTGTCTCCCGGGGTCCCGTCCTTGTTGTGCCAGTCATCTGTCCCAAGCAAGTAAGCTTCTCCCTCGCCTATTCTCCTCCTGTGTCGGTGTGTGCCCATCACCCTGTGTCTCTGTTCTCTCCCATAGGGTTGCCGGCTGTACGGTCTCCTGCCTCTGTGCCTGAAGCAGACGCCACCACCAACACATTAACATTCCGCAGACACACACTCATACACCCCTGTTGTTAATAAACAGTTTGAACTACTCTGAGCCTGTGTGTGTTCGTCTCCTGAGCCGAACGTTATGTCAGTACGGCTTCAGCAGAGCGGCTCGGCAGACGCCGGGCTCGCACACCGGTTTTCCACTCTCGAGGCTCGAGTGGATCAGATTGTTTATCAGCAACAGGTGATTTTTAATCAATTGATTTCTATAACTAACCGGTTGGACTGCTTGGACCCCCAACAGCCGTTCCCCCCGGCTCGTCAGGGTGGCGCAGCTCCTGCTGCTCCAGCGGCCGTCCAGCAGGCTCCGGGTGCTCCGGTTCGGCTCACGCCCATTCCAACCCCCGCCCGCTTTAGCGGTAAGCTCGGCGGAGCGCGGGGGTTTATTATGCAGTGTGAGTCCATTTTCCACTGGGTGCCCGGGGACTTTCCCTCAGATCATAGCCGAATTGGTTATATCGGGAATCTCCTGGAGGGGCGAGCATTAACATGGGCTTACGCCGTAATGGCGAGGCCCAGTTATGCCACCCTCACGTATGACCAGTTCGTGAGACGCTTCCTGGAGGTCTTTGACCATGCTCTTATCGAGACGGTCCAGGTCGATCGGCTTCTCGCCCTCCAGCAGGGAAGCCGGTTGGCAGCGGACTACGCGGTCGACTTCCGGGTAGCGGCGGAGGAGTTAGGCTGGGAGGAACGCTCCCTCTGCGGCCTTTTCCTCCGCAGTCTCAATGATGATCTGAGGGATGAACTAGCTGGGCGGGATATCCCTGAGACGCTAGCGGAGCTAACATCTCTAGCGATCAGTTTGGATAACAGGCTGCACGAGCGCTCCTCGGGGCGGAAGTCGTCTTCTTCTCGCCCTCGCGAAGCTTCGCCGCGCCTGTTCCAAGCTCGCCCCCTGGCGGCGCCGCCACCATCGTGCCCCGAGGAGTCGGAGCCGATGGTGACGGGCTGGACAAAGCTTTCCCCTGTGGAGAGACAACGCTGCCGTGAGTGGGATCTCTGCATGTATTGCGGAGATGACCAACACACGGTGAAGCTTTGTCCACGGAAAGCCAGTCGGCGGGGTCCGCGAGTCACTGTAGGGGGCCTCGCGGACGTCAACCGGTTAAATCCACTCACTCAATTGAAGCTGCCCATCCGTTTCTGCCACAACACCACTGGGCTTCTCACCCACGCACTGGTGGATTCGGGCGCAGAAGGCAGCTTCATTTCACAGAGCCTGGCAACCCGTTTGGGCATCCGCTGTCAGGCACTGAAGAATCCCATCTCCCTTGTCAACCTCTCCCGTGCCTCCCTTGGGAGAGTATCACACCAGACCATCCCCGTCCCGGTCATCATCTCGGGAAACCACCGGGAGGAGATGACCTTTTATGTCCTACCCAACTCTGTGTCGCCCGTCATCTTGGGGTATCCTTGGCTACGCCTTCACAACCCTGTCCTGGATTGGAAGTCAGCTGGGGTATCGGCATGGAGCACGTTCTGCATGGGCACCTGCCTTCAGTCCGCTGCCTGCTCTCCGTCCGCTTCTCCCCCTGCGATGGACGCTGCACCCCCGGACCTGTCTCTGGTGCCTCCGGAATTTCACGACCTGGGTATGGTGTTCAGTAAAACTAAAGCTATGTCTCTCCCCCCTCATCGGCCCTATGACTGTGCCATCAACCTCCGCCAGGGGGCTCCCTTACCTTCTGGTCGGCTCTATAGCCTGTCAGCGCCGGAGAAGGAGACAATGAACGCCTACCTGAAGGAATCATTGAACGCTGGGATAATCCGCCCATCATCGTCACCCGTGGGGGCAGGGTTCTTCTTCGTTGGGAAAAAGGATGGGTCCCTCCACCCTTGCATAGACTACCGGGCTCTCAACGACATCACCGAGAAGGACCGTTACACCCTGCCTCTCATGGACACTGCTTTCCACTCCCTCCAGGGGGCGACCTGGTTCACCAAGCTGGATCTACGCAGCGCATACCACCTCGTCCGGATCCGGGAGGGAGATGAGTGGAAGACAGCCTTCCGTACCCCGAACGGCCACTTTGAATACCTGATAATGCCGTTCGGGTTGACCAACGCTTCTGCCGTCTTTCAGCGTCTCATTAATGACGTCCTCCAGGACTTCATCGGCCTTTTCGTGTTCGTCTACCTGGACGATATTCTCATCTTCTCCAAGTCCAGGGACGAGCACCAGGTCCATGTGAGGCGGGTCCTCCAAAGACTGCTGGAGAATCGGCTATACGTGAAGGCTGAAAAATGTGAATTTTACGCCAGGACTACATCCTTCCTGGGGTTCATCATCGCCCACGACAAGGTGCTCCCAGACCCAGAGAAGGTGAAGGCGGTGGTGGAATGGCCTACACCTGCGTCCCGGAAGCAGGTGCAACAGTTCGTTGGCTTCGCCAATTTCTACCGCCGCTTTGTCCCCAACTTCAGCTCCATCGTTGGACCACTGACCCGCCTCACGTCCCCTAAGGTCCCATTCCGGTGGACCGAAGAGGTCGCTGCTGCCTTTCAGGCGCTGAAGGCGGAGTTCTCCTCCTCCCGGGTCCTTCGCCAGGTCGACCCCGCGCTGCAGTGCATCGTGGAGGTAGACGCCTCGGACACAGGAGTGGGAGCAGTGCAATCCCAGCGGTCGCCGGACGATGGCGCCAAACGGCCCTGCGCCTTCTTCTCCCGGCGCTTGTCCCCGGCGGAGAGGAACTACGATGTGGGGGACAGAGAGCTCTTGGCCATCAAACTCGCCCTGCAGGAGTGGCGTCACTGGCTAGAGGGGGCGAACCTGCCGTTCGTGGTCCTGACGGACCACAAGAACTTGGAATACCTACGATCTGCCAAGCGCCTGAACGCCCGCCAGGCGCACTGGTCCTTGTTCTTTGCCAGGTTCCAGTTCTCCATCACCTTCAGGCCTGGCTCTAAGAACGGCCTGCCTGACGCCCTCTCTAGGCAATTCACCCCCGTGGAGTCGGAGGAAACGCCCCACACCATCCTGCCCAGGTCGTGCGTCGTGGGAGCCATCTCGTGGGACATTGAGAGCAAGATCCGGAAGGCGCAGGAAGTGGAACCTGACCCTGGCGGCAGACCAGAGGGGCAGCTGTTCGTGCCATCCGCGGTCCGAGGAGAGGTCATCCACTGGCTGCACAACTCCAAGCTCACCTGTCACCCTGGCACCTCCCGGATGATAGACCTCCTCCAACGGTCCTTTTGGTGGCCAGGCCTGCGGAGGGACGCAGCCCGCTACGCCCGGGCCTGCCCAATCTGTGCCACCTGCAAGTCGGGAAATGCCCCTCCAGCGGGTCTGCTCCAGCCCCTGCCCGTCCCTGGCAGGCCCTGGTCGCACATCGCGTTGGATTTCGTCACCGGACTCCCCGTCTCCAACTCCTATGACACCATCCTGACCATTGTGGACCGTTTCTCCAAGGCTGTGCACTTCGTCCCCCTGCGAGGTCTCCCTACTGCCCTGGAGACGGCGGATCTCCTCGTTCAACACGTGGTCAGGCTGCACGGGATTCCGGTGGACGTGGTCTCGGACCGGGGCCCCCAATTTTCATCTGAGGTTTGGAGGTCGTTTTGTAACGCCATCAGAGCCAAGGTCAGCCTCTCCTCCGGCCATCACCCCCAATAACAACGGGCAGTGTGAACGGACCAACCAGGAGCTGGAGGCTGCGCTCCGCTGTGTGACCACATCCAAACCCACGTCCTGGAGTAACCATCTTGCCTGGGTTGAATATGCCCACAATACCGCTCGCTCTTCTGCTACAGGGATGTCTCCCTTCAAGGCGTCCCTGGGTTACAACCCCCCACTGTTCCCGGTGCAGGAGAGTGAGGTAACTGTTCCCTCAGTTAGGGCACATCTCAGGCAGTTTCGCTCCATCTGGACTGCCGCGTGCAATGCGCTTTTACGCACAGCGGAGCGCAACAGAACTGTGGCGGACCGGCATAGAAGACCTGCCCCGGCCTACAGAGTTGGGCAACATGTCTACGTTTCCACCCAGGACGTCACTCTAAAAGGCGAGAGGAGAAAGCTGGCACAGCGATTCATGGGTCCCTACCCCATCACCCGGATCATCAACCCGGTGGTTGTGCGCGTGGCTATTCCCCCCTCCCTCCGCATCCATCCCACCTTCCACGTGTCAAAGGTGAAGCTGGCAGTCACCGACCCCCTTTGCCCTCCTCCTGCTGCGCAACCCGCGCCCCGGATGATTGGTGGCCATCCGGCCTGGTCCGTCTCCTCCATCCTAGACTCCGGGCGCCGGGGTCGTGGGTTGCAGTACTTGGTGGACTGGGAGGGCTATGGGCCCGAGCATCGACAGTGGGTGCCCCCGTCGTTCGTGTTGGACCCATCGCTCATCGCTGACTTCCACCGAGCGCACCCAGAGAAGCCATCGCCAGGAGGCGCTGCTAGAGGGGGGAGTACTGTCATGCCGCGCCGCTCATCAGCGGCGCCACCTGCTCGCACACCTGTTAATCATCAGCGGCGGGGAATATAAGCCGCCTCGCCCTGAGCTTCGGCCTGAAGCCGTCAGACTTCCTTCCCGTCTACACGACGCAAACTCTCTCTTCAGCACGACGCTGTCCGGTAAGGATTACATACCTTATCCTCTCCAGTCTGCTCCCCTGTGCACAGGTGGATTCCTCGGCGGCGGACAACTCCGTCCCTCGTCCTTCCTCGCTGCTGCACCGAGTCCTGCAGGTGGCTGTCTCCCGGGGTCCCGTCCTTGTTGTGCCAGTCATCTGTCCCAAGCAAGTAAGCTTCTCCCTCGCCTATTCTCCTCCTGTGTTGGTGTGTGCCCATCACCCTGTGTCTCTGTTCTCTCCCATAGGGTTGCCGGCTGTATGGTCTCCTGCCTCTGTGCCTGAAGCAGACGCCACCACCAACACATTAACATTCCGCAGACACACACTCATACACCCCTGTTGTTAATAAACAGTTTGAACTACTCTGAGCCTGTGTGTGTTCGTCTCCTGAGCCGAACGTTATGTCACTGACCAGAGCAGTTGTGGTTTTAAAGCAGAGTATGCAGATGCAATGTGCCCCTTCAGCCACTAGCAGACCCCAAAGCTATAAATTCATTCTCAACATTTTTTTGAGGGGGGGGGGGGGTTAAAATTACCTTCTGTGGGGAGGCTTGAATAACGAAACCAAATTGCATTTAATTCCAGTTTATTTCAAGTAATCATCCCACTGTCTGCTCTCATTCCTGAGCAGCGAACAAAGAGGGTGAACACACCAAAGTTCTCCCTTTTAAACATTCTCACATCAAACCATTTCCCTCGCAGGGGAAATCACACATCTCTACCAAAATCCCTTTATTTACATTCATTAATCTTTTATTTACATAACTCCCCCTTCTCTCCTCTCGAGCCTCAGCGGTCAGGAAGTCTTCTGTCCCCTGTCCTCCGCAGGGGGTCCAGGCTCTGCGGCTCCGCACCGCAGGGGACTGCAGCTCTGTGGCTCTCCTTCATCGTGAGGTTAAATCACATATGCAGTGTCCAACATATACATGTCTAACAACACAGCCATATAACCCCCCCCCCCAAACGATGAAGAACAGACTATTTCCTAAAATTTAATAACACCTTACTCACTACTGAATAATCAACACCAACATTCAGTCTGTGCGCCGCTTGGGCTTCAGCCGTCTGCCAAATCTGCTGTGAGTTGGCCCCGCCTTGCCTGCGGCGCCTTTCTGCTTCGGCTCTGTTGACTGAGGAAGAGAGTGATTATTTGCCCTTTGCGGGGGCCTGCCTCGTCGAGGCGCCACTGCGACCGGTACAGACACGTCCTTCATGACAAAAGCAGGTCTCTTTTCTGTCTCCAAAATCTAGCACAAATTGCTTATCACCTGCCTCCAGCACTCGAAATGGCCCTTCGAAAGGTGGTTTGAGCGTTGCTTTTAGGGCTTCGCGCCTGACAAAAACGAAGTCGGCATTTTTCAAAGCCTTGGGGACGAAAACTCGTGGAAAAGCATGATGAACCGGACCCGGGAGCGTGTCTGCTCCCGTGCCAACTAACGGTCCCAGAGCAGAGAGAGGTGGGGGCTCTGGGTGCTCTGGTAAAAACTCGCCTGGCAGCCTCAGAGTTTGTGCGAATACCAGCTCCGCTGGGGAGGCGTCTAAGTCCTCTTTAGGCGCAGAACGCAACCCTAATAAAACCCATGGCAGTTTATTTACCCAATCTGCATCCGTGAGCGACGCTCTGAGTGCTGCCTTCAAAGACCTATGAAAACGCTCGCATAAACCATTAGCCTGAGGGTGGTAAGCCGTAGTGCGGTGAATTTTGGCTCCTAAGCGGTTGGCCATCGCTGACCACAGCTCAGAGATGAATTGCGGTCCTCTATCGGACGTAATGTCCGACGGAACCCTGAAGCGCGCCACCCAAGCCGTTAAAAAAACGCGAGCCACCTCCGCGGCCGTGGTCGTCGCAAGTGGGACCACTTCCGGCCAACGTGTGGTGCGGTCCAACATTGTCAAAAGATGCGTGAACCCCTGCGATGCCGGTAGGGGGCCCACAAGGTCGACGTGTACATGGTCGAACCTTCTGGCCGGAATGCGGAACGGTTCTAACGGGGTTCTTGTGTGCTTGTGAATTTTGGCCCGTTGACAGGAAATGCAGGTTTTTGCCCATTCCTTCACGTGCTTGCGCAGGCACGGCCAAACAAACTTTTCCGCCACTAGTTTCACCGACGCGCGCACCCCTGGGTGCGCCAGTCAGTGGACCGAGTCAAAAACACGGCGGCGCCACGTGGCCGGAACCACCGGACGCGGGCGCCCCGTCGACATGTCGCAGATCAGGGGGGGCATACCGGTTTGTAAACACTTGCTCTCCAGCCTTAACCCTGTTGGTCCAGACTGGAGCCCGCGCACGTCTGCGTCCGCCCCCTGGTCCGCTGCCATGGTTGCGTAATCTATACCCACGTGCACCGGGGCTGCGCGCGCCACCATGCCGCTCTCCTGCGGCGCGGTCATGGTGGCCCGTTCTGCCTCTGCGCGTGTTGGAGTCGTGAACGCGCGCGAGAGACAATCTGCTACTACATTGAATTTGCCCGCAATGTGCCTAATGTCAGTGGTAAATTCCGAGATTGCGGCCAGCTGCCTCTGCTGCCTGCCGGACCACGGGTCTGAAATTTTGGCCATGGCGTATGTGAGCGGCTTGTGGTCCACATAAGCGGTGAAGCACCGTCCTTCCAGCCAGAACTGGAAATGACGAATAGCCAAATGCAGCGCCAACAGTTCTCTGTCGAACGCGCTGTATTTTCGTTCAGCCGCGCTTAAAGATTTGCTAAAGAAAGCCAAAGGCTGCCAAACTCCGGCTACCTGTTGCTCAATAACGGCCCCTATGGCTAAATCTGAAGCGTCTGTCATCAGCGCGATACGTGCTGCAGGGTCTGGGTGGGCCAGGAGCGCAGCGTCAGCCAAGGCTTTTTTAACCTCTGTGAATGCGCGCTCCCGCTCCGGGGACCATTCGACCGCCTGGGTCGGTTTTTGTTTTTTGAGCGCGGCATATAACGGTTGCATGATTTAAGCTGCGTGGGGCAGGAATCGGTTATAAAAATTCACCATCCCCAAGAATTCCTGTAGTGATTTGACCGTTTGTGGACGGGGAAAATCCGCTACCGCACGTATTTTATCTGGTAACGGAACCGCTCCCTCCGGGGAGACGCGGTGACCCAAAAAATCGATCCGCTCGACGCCGAACTGGCACTTGGCTGGGTTAACTATTAAGCCGTGCTCTCCCAGCCTCCTAAAAACTGCTGTGAGGTGCGTTTCGTGTTCGTCCTCTGAAGTACTCGCGACCAAAATGTCGTCGAGGTACACAAACACGAAAGGGAGATCGCGTAACACGGCATCCATCATCCGCTGAAATGTTTGCGCCGCCCCTTTGAGACCAAACGGCATGCGTAAAAATTCGAAAAGTCCGAACGGGGTTATTACCGCTGTTTTAGGAATGTCCTCCGGTTGGACTGGGACTTGGTGATAGCCGCGAACCAGATCAATCTTTGAAAAAATGCGCGCCCCCGCCAGGTGCACCGAAAAATCCTGAATGTGCGGGATGGGATAACGATCGTGCGCCGTAGCGTTGTTTAGCCTGCGGTAATCCCCGCACGGTCTCCAGGAGCCATCGGCTTTCGGTACCATGTGCAGCGGCGAAGCCCACGGGCTCTTCGACCTACGAACGATGCCTAGCCTCTCCAGGCTGGCGAACTCCTCGCGCGCAATGGCGAGCTTAACTGCATCCAAGCGCCGAGCTTTTGCAAACACGGGAGGACCAGATGTGGGGATAAAGTGTTTCACCCCGTGCTTCGCGACCGTCGCTGAAAAAGTGGGCACAGTGAGCGCTGGAAATTGGGTGAGGAGTGTGTGAAACTTACCACCTGCTGTAGCGACGTGGGTCTGTACTGGTGGCGGGGACACTCGAGCTGAACAGGGGAGAGAGTAAAAAGAGAGTGCATTTACCAGCCGTCTATTAGCAAGATCAACTAACAGATTGTGTGAACACAAAAAATCCGCGCCCAACATGTTGAAACTCACCGCCGCTATTACAAAAGTCCATTCATATGTGCGGCCATGTAAGCACAAAGGCAAGGTCCTTCTCCCGTAGGTGTTGATGTTCGAGCCATTTGCCGCCGTAGCTCCGCTACCGTGGGGTCCAGCCACCCGGTCCGCGTATGTTGGGGTGATGAAGCTCACTTGTGCTCCGGTGTCGATGAGGAACTCTCGTCCGGAGCGCGCATCCGTGATGTAGAGCAGCTTGCTGCGTTCTCCGAGGGTCGAAGCTGCTAGCGACCCCCGGTCTTGCCGTTTCCCGAACTCCTGAAGTTGCAGGGCGGCACACACCTGCATGCCTTCTCTGCAAACCTCCGATGGTAAAAGCAGAGATCTTCTCCTCCGCTGTGTCGTGTCTGCGCCTCTGCCGCCGGACCATTGGCTCCACCTCGTCGCGGCCGTGCTGCTGCCGTCGTCGGCCAGTCTGGGTCTGCCGCCTCTGGCTCCCCGCTGTCTCGGGTCGCCGCTGTGGTTGCTTGCCCGCCGCAGGCGTCCAGGATCCCATCTGCTTCCTGGGCCAGCTCCCGGAACTCCTCCAGGGTGTGACACTTTTTGCCGGCCAGAGTGCTTCTCGCATGCGTCGGGAGGTTGGAGAGGAAGATGAACTGAAAAATGAAATCATCGTTGTCCAACCCTCTCAGCTGTATCATCTCCTCCATCAGGGCGCTCGGCCTGTGTCCTCCTTGGTCTAGCAAAGACAGGATCCTCCTCGCCCTCACTTCGGCCGAGGGGGTGAAAAACTTGATGAGGGTGGATTTCAGCTTGCCGTACCTGTCGGTCGCGGGTGGCTGCTCCACCAAGCTCTGCATGCACCGAGCTGTGCTGTTGTCCAGTTTAGCGATGACATGGTGGAACTTAGTGTCATCCACCGTTACTCCTGCGAGCGCGAACTGCGACTCTGCTTGAAGAAACCACAACCGTGGGTTATCCTGCCAGAAATCAGGCAGCTTAACGGCCACTGCGCTCGCCAGCTCTGAGTGCTGTGAGTCCGGGACCCTGAGACCTTCTTCGTTCATTCTCAACGTCGTCAGTCACCAATGTGGGGAGACTTGAATAACGAAACCGAATTGCATTTAATTCCAGTTTATTTCAAGTAATCATCCCACTGTCTGCTCTCATTCCTGAGCAGCGAACAAAGAGGGTGAACACACCAAAGTTCTCCCTTTTAAACATTCTCACATCAAACCATTTCCCTCGCAGGGGAAATCACACATCTCTACCAAAATCCCTTTATTCACATTCATTAATCTTTTATTTACATAACTCCCCCTTCTCCCCTCTCGAGCCTCAGCGGTCAGGAAGTCTTCTGTCCCCTGTCCTCCACAGGGGGTCCAGGCTCTGCAGCTCCGCACCGCAGGGGACTGCAGCTCTGTGGCTCTCCTTCATCGTGAGGTTAAATCACATATGCAGTGTCCAACATATACATGTCTAACAACACAGCCATACCTTCAACATTTTTTCTTGTAAATTTGCCATTTTTCGAAGATTCAAAGATTTTATTTGTCAATACTACTATACGTACAGGACATAAGGGAGAATTGAAATGGCATTTCTCTCTCTTCAGTGGTGTGCACAATATAAAAAAAGAAAAAGGAATAAGGCTGGAAAAACAACAACAGCAGTCTATGTACAGTAATGCTACCCGGGCTGCACGGTGGCGCAGTGGTTAGCACTGCGGCAGCACAGTTTACCCTTGGCCGGGGGATTGTGGGGATCGTGGGATCGTGGGTTCGATCCCAGCCCCCGACCAACAGTGATCTGTGTAGAGTTTGCATGTTCTCCCCGTGTTGCGTGGGTTTACTCCGGGATTTCTCCGGTTTCCTCCCACATGCCAAAGACATGCATGTTAGGTTAATTGGCTGTTCTAAATTGTCCCTAGATATCTGTTTCCTATAGGCCCTTAGAATAGAGGGTTAGTATTAATGAAAGCGCTTTGAGTGGTCTTTGTGACTAGAAAAGCGCTATATAAGTGCAGGTTAGTTAGTTAGTTAGTTAGTAGTGCAAATGGCGACGAAAGATAGACCAGACCTCCCGTAGTGCAAATAAAGCTAAACAATAAAACCCAGCAATCCTATATACAGAAAAGTAGAGCAGTAATACTCGTTGTTGTAAGTTCAATGAAGTAGTGTAGGTGCAGACAGTGACAGACAGGACTGCACATGATCAGTATTGCAATAACAGATAGCAGCAGATATGGCATTTGTGCAAATGCTTGTAGTAAAGTGCAGAGACATACAGCAGCAAATGTATTACTGTTGGTGTGCCAGTCTTTCTGTGCCAACAGCTGAGGTAGTTATTGTGTGGGTGAGTATGTTATGGTCCGGGGGGGAGGGAGTGGACAGAGGTCAGGGTCCTTATAGCCTGATGAACAAAGCTGTTTAGCATTCTTATGGAGTGGGCCTGGAGGCTCCGTTGCCTTTTTGCCGAGGGCAGGACGCTGAAGAGGGAGTGTGAGGGGTGGGAGGTGTCGTCTGCAATGTTGATGGCTCTGCAGGTGAGGCGGGTGAGCGAGATGTCCGGGGGGGGGGGGCAGAGGGGCACTGATGATCTTGCTGGCTGCCTTCACTGTGCATTGTAGTGTCTTCCAGCAGGAGGTGGTGCAGCTTCCATACCACACCATGATGCAGCTGGTGAGGATGCTCTCAATGGTGCCCTGATAGAATGAGCACATGATGGGGGGTGAGACTCATGTTCTCCTCAGTTTGGGGAGGAAGTGGAGGCGAGTTTGAGCATTCTTGGCCAGTGATGTGGTGTTGTTGGACCAGGAGAAGGTCCTCAGAGATGTGCAACTCCAGGAACTTGGTGCTGCTCACCCTCTCCACAGCTGCACCATCGATGATCAGAGGGGGATGCTGTGCATGCTCCCTACTGAAGTCGACCACAATCTCCTTGGTTTTTCCCACTTTCAGGAAGAGGTTATTGTTTTTACACCACTGGACCAGATGGCTCACCTCATTTCTATAGTTGGCCTCCTCGTTGTTGATGATGAGGCCCACCACCATTGTGTCATCTGCAAACTTGATGATGTGGTTGGTGTTGTAGGCTGGTATGCAGTCATGGGTCAGCAGGGTGAAGAGCAGTGGGCTGAGCACGCACCCTTGTAGGGCCCTTGTGCTCAGTGTGATGGTCTTGGCGGTGTTGCTGCCAATCCGCACATTCTGTAGCCTCTCTGTGAGAAAGTCTAGCACCCAGTTACAGAGAGAGGCTTTGAGTCCCAGGTGTCTGAGTTTTTGTATTAGGTGCTGAGGGATGATTGTGTTGAATACTGAACTGAAGTCCAAGAACAGCATTCGCACGAAGGAGTTCTTTGAGTCCAGGTGAGGGCTGGATGGAGAGCAGCAGCGATGGCATCTTCTGTGGATCTGTTTGACATGGATGCAAACTGAGATGGGTCGTGGGAGGGAGAGAGGGTGGACTTGATGTTCTGCATGACCAGCCATTCGAAGCACTTCATTATGATGGGGGTCAGTGCTACGGGTCGGTTATTGTTGTAGCCGGATGGGACGGGCTTCTTTAGAACCAGTATTATGGTGGCAGTTTTGAAACATGTGGGGACAACAGTTTGAGTCAGGGAGATGTTGAATACGTCCGCCAGGACGTCCTTAAGCTACTCTACACAGTCCTTCAGAACACGACCCGGTATGTTGTCTGGTTCAGCTGCCTTGCGTGGGTTGATCCTGGAGAGGGTCCTCTTCACACTAGCCGGATCCAGACTCATGGCCTGCTTGTCTGGAGGAGGAGTGGTCGTCTGTGCTGATGTGCCATTTTGTGTTTCAAAGCAGCCGAAGAAGTCATTTAGGCTGCCAAGCAGTGTGGTGTCACTTGCACTGGTCTGAGGTGGAGGTTTGTAGTTGGTGAGGGTCTGTTTGCCACGCCAGAGGGAACGTGCATCTCTGGTGTTGCTGAAGTGGCCGGATATTTTCTTGCTGTACTGTCATTTTACCTCCTTGATGCCACGGGACAGGTTGGCCCTAGCTGTTTGTCCTGCAGTGTTGCCGACCCTGAAGGCTGTGTCCCGAGCCCTCAGGAGTCTGTGGACCTCTGCTGTCATCCATGGCTTTTGGTTGGCATAAACAGTGATGGTTTTGCAGTGAGTGACATCATCAATGCATTTAGCTGTGTATGCTACAACAACCTCAGTGTACTCGTCTAGGTTTGTGTGTCTATTGTGAGTGGCTGCGTGCTTGAAAGTGTCCCAGTCTGTAGTGCTGAAGCAGTCTTTCAGAGCATCAGAGGACCCCTCTGGCCACACATGTACCTGCTTTTTTGTTGGTCTGATTGTTTTCACTCTGGGTTTGTATGCAGGCCTTAACAAGATGGTGATGTGGTCAGAGAGACCCACATGGGGAAAGAGGGAGGCTCCATATGCTTTCTTGTGAGTTGTGTACACCAGGTCCTGCAAATTGTCTCCTCTTGCTGGAAAGTCTGCATGTTGGTGTAGGTTTGGTGGTAAGTTTGGGGGCCTTTAAATCTGCATGGTTGAAGTCTCCTGCTGTGATGAGGAAACCGTCTGGATGCACTGTTTGTGTCTCATTGACGGCCTGAAGAGTTCTTTTAGTGCTTTACTCCTCTCGTCAATGCCAGTGGGTGGGGCATACATGGCGACTAGTAGGACAGATGAAAATTCTCTCGGAATGTAAAAGGGTCGGCACTTGATGATCATAAACTCCACCAACGGAGAACAGTGTTTCTGTACACCAGTTGCATCACGGCACCAAGCACCACTGATGTATGTAGATACAAACTCCACCACCTCGCATTTTCCCTCCTTCCTTGAACACTCTGTCAGCTCGGTAGCGTGTTAGTCCTGCTAACTGAATAGCAGAATCCGGTATATTGTCATTTAACCACATTTCCGTAAAGATTAAAACACAGCAGTTCCATGCATAATGTTGCGTAGCTCTCAGGAGCTGTATGTGGTCTACTTTGTTGTCTAGTGAGCGTACGTTGGCCAGAATGAGGGAAGGGATCGGGAGTCTGTGTGGGTTAGCTGTTAGCTTCATTTGGATACCTCCGTGTTTACCTCTCTTTTGCTGCTGCTCACACCGTCTATGGCGTCTCCATTTGGGATGACACACAGCAGTCAAGTCTGCGGTGTGGAGGTCAGGTGGAGAAGACCTAGGCCACAGAGTTCCTCTGTAATGCTCTGATCCAGGACGTAATGTTTGGACATATTCCTTATGTCCAGAAGGCTGTGGCGACTGTAGCTTGTGCGCAGCATCATATACAGACATTAAACATGAATATACACTTAGACGTAATTTAAACAATACTAAATGGTTTCCTCCAAAACTTGCAAGTTTTTAAATACGCAGTTTTTTCTCGTAAACTTTTTTCCTTAAAATATAATTCCTTTTCTTGTAAGTTTGAAACTTTTTTCTCATAAATTTATGACTTTTTTTAAGTATATCAGTTTTTCTTGTAAATTTGCAACTTTTCCTCTTAAACTTGCAACTTTTTAAAATAAATATGCAATTTTTTTCTCATAAATTTCCAACTTTTTTCCTTAAAGTATAATTTATTTTCTTGTAAATTTGTAACTTTTTTCCTCATAAATTTATTACTTTTTTTTAATTTACCATGTTTTTCTCGTAAATTTACAACTTTTTAAAATAAATACACAATTTTTCTCATAAATTTGCAACTTTTTTCCTTAAAATTTTATTCATTTTCTTGTAAATTTGTATGTAATTGTTTATGTTTTGCCGTTCATCCAGACAGTGACCCAAGTATAATTTTTAATGTTTTTGCTGGGAGGAAAAATATTTTTTTCTGCTCATTTTAAAGGGTTTAAGACTCTTCCCATTTAAAAAAAAAAAAAAACAGGCCCCTGAATACAATCTTGATTCAGACCCCCCAAAAAGCTAGAAAAGTCCCTGCAAATAAGTGACATTTGGGTGCAGCTACAAAGGCAAACAAACACACAACTCATCCTTGTTTCTTCTGGGGTTTTTTTCTACCATTTGCTTTCACCTAACTTGGCTGCACGCACTGATCACAGGACGCTGTTCTGGCCCCGATCCCAGAACTCGCATATTCATCTGGTTTAGGTGCTAATTTGTGTGTTTGATGCCTGCGCTCACAAGCTTGTTTGCACGCCCGACTCCACCTGGGCTTGTTTTGGCGCCCTGTCAAAACCCAGGCCAGCAGAACGAACGGCATCTGTGAAAGGAAAAGAAAAAAATACCCATGCATGTTTAATTATGACAGGACACACATACACCCCTCTGAGAGGAGGTTCCTCCTCACAACACGGCATTATTGTCACCTTTTAGACGTAAAGCAAGAAAAAATGGCATTAATATTTAAAGTGCTTTCTGCTGTCCTCTCATGCGCACTCACTCACTCAGATACAGTATATGTAAACACATCTCTGCTTAATCCAGTCCTGCTTGACCTTTAATTTGAAGAATTATGTTATTATATATATACACTAGGCAGTTTGTTATTTTTTTAACAAGGGTGGTGGGGAGAATTCACCATTTTAGCACAAGGCACAAATGTATAAATGCAAATTAGGTACAACTTTGCAAGAATAAAGTCACAAATAATTTAATTACTCATAATAAACATTCAGCCAGTATCCAGATGAACGTTGCTGATTTATGAGGAAAAACGTTGCAAATTTTTGAGGAAAAAAAGGTACAAATCTACAAAAAAAAAAAAATTGTGAGAAAAAAAAAGTTAAATTTTTCAGAAAAGTTTAAAATTTACAGGGAAAAAAATGCTATTTTTTTAGAAAAAAGTTCCAATTTTATAACAAAAAAGTGGCAAATTTATTTATTTATTTATTTGTATTTTGTATACTTTATTAATCCCAGAGGGAAATTCTGGGCATCCAGCTGGATGGATGAGGCAGCCACAGTGCAGCGCCAATCCCTTCACCATTCACACACACACATTCACACCCAGGGCCACTTTAGAGTCTCCAATTAACCAAAAGCCCCGTTTACACTAGTACCTACTTAGCCCTATTTGCCTCGACTCAGCGTGCTTTGTAGGCTTTTCCATTAGTACCTGGTACCTTGTACTAAAATAGTACCTGCTCCAGTCATGTCCCAAGCTAGCTGAGTCAAGCTGAAAATGTGACATCAACAGACTGCAGGCCACTGGTTGGTCAGGGCGTAACGTCATGAGAGCAATGTCTTCTACAGAATCTCCAGCTACCATTTGCAAAGATTCGTCTGCGAGTGAGCAAGCAAGCGTCAGTATAAACAACAACGATAGAATGGCTTCACAGAATTTAACACTGTGGTCCATCAGACTTTTCTGTGCCTTTTGGCTGATGAGAGAATCCAGAGGGAACTAGACGGAGCCACCCAAAATGAATTTATGGCCATCGACTGGCAAATAAAGGGAGGACCCGACCACAGCAGTTGAAAAACCGTGATATAGAGGATATACTGTAGAGGATGGTGAGTGTTGTGATTTGACGTGATATTATGCATCTTTTACGTTTTTTATCCCTGCGGTGGAAAGCTCACTTTGAACAAACACCGCTGTCTCCTGTATGCAGACAATGAGCTAGCTAGTTAGCCATCAATGCTAACTTCGTGCTCTGCTTGTATTTTGTGCTTGTGTCGACAACATCTGATGAAATAAGCTAGTGTTAATCCTGGTTGAAAAGGTGTTTTTTTTACATGTTGCACTTTCATGCTGTGCATGTACTTAAGTTGTGTGTATTTTCATTCTAGAGTCCGACCAGCATCTGCTTTGACACCGCAATGTAGCACGACACAGCAATGTGTTATGACTGGTAAGTTGCACACCCCGTTATTTTTTTTGTAGTGGTGGACAAAGTACTCAAATCCTTTGCTTCTTAGGTTAAAGTATAGATAAAGTGCCAAAACTAAAGTAGCACAATTTCCACTTGATATGAAAGGGACTGAACTGAGATTTATTTGATTGTGTGAATATTAATTACACAATAATTGAAAAAGAAATGGGACATCCAATATTAGCCACTGTTTAAGAACCGCTTGTTTATTTTTTTGTCAGATCACTTGTGTGATCCTTCATGAGTTATATTCATAATAGTGTATCTTGCATGTTGGGGAATGGGAGTTGTTCAGTCAACATTATAATTCAGTTTATATGTGTAGTTTATAGTGTATCATCAATAAACTCATGCAGTACTATGACAGGACATATTACAAATATTTGAGACCCATTGTAGTGCATTCTTTTATATTTTAGCAATATGAGTACAAAACACCGCCCACACTTGAAACCAGGGCAAGAAGAGACACAGCAGTGACAGAGCGGTGGCTAAACTTTTATTGATAAAAATTACATATTTTGACTGAGCGACTCCATACTCACGGATGCAGACCCTCATAATGTCAGCAAAACATGTATAAAACCTTAGGTCAGTCTGATGAACAGTTCAGAGAGGAATACTTGCATTCTACGGGCAAGGCACTAGTAGATAGTTAAAGTACTAGATTCCATTCAGCTGAATGTATTAGCTCATTCTGATTGCTGAGGCCACATTAAAAATTATTTTAAACATAACCCAGCCCTTGTAAAATCTACTTTACTGAAGCGCAGCTACATGAAAATTGTGGTTAATTACAACAACGAAGCACTTTTTTGTCACATTCCACCACTGGCTTTTAGCAACAAGTGTATTTTCCAAATATGTTTTAAACTTCTCTTCCGCCCTCCAAAGAGAGCAGACGCTTTTTCTCCCAGCTCCGGCTCCTTATCTCTCTCCTTCCCTAACTGACTGGATCCCAGCTTGCTATTGTCTGTCTGCGTGTCTTTACTGCTGATTATCGAACGAAATTATGGCTTTAATAAGCTGGGCTTTGAACGCAATTGACACTGTTTTTTCAACGAGAAAAACTGGCCCGGGGGAGCCAATTTGCCCCGCAGGAACAGCTGCCGCGGGTTATTTGAAGGACACAAGTAATTGGAAACTCTTGTGCCTGTGTGATCTCTCTATCGAAGATGTTGAAGATTTATACCTCTTCGGAGCAATGGTCATCGGAATTCTACTGATTGGATCTGGGATTGTTCTGGTGTACCGCAAATTGAAGAAGATGGACGGAGCCTATCAAAAAGCGGACCCGGCGAGGCTCTCCCATCAAATTGACCAACTGGGCAGGACTCTGACAGCGGCTAATGGAGAACTGTACAGGAAAATGGATTACATCACGATCACGCTGAGAGCCGTCCATGATTCGATTTCAACGTCCAGCCATGAAGGATTTGAGCACTGAATCTGTAAGAGAATAAAAAGTTTTTTCTCTGAAGTCAGTGCTATTCGACCTGTTTTGATGCCCTCAGCACACAGTCCTCCAGATTATCTTCAGTATACTTGTTTTCATAACATGGCGGGCAGCATTTGACTCTCAAGGACAGCCAGCTGTCTGGCAGACTATTCCATCTGCCGTGCCAAGGACACGCGCCTCTGCTCAGACGCCAGTCATAACATCTGCTGCGGGAAGAGCCTTTTGTTGTCCTTAACTGATATCACTGTTTGCACTCAACACACTCACTCACACTGACTCACTATACTGACTTGAAGATTCATTCATTCACTGCTCTCTTTGTGTCATTGTTTGGATTCTATTGTCTGCTAATTGTGCATTGAGAGTTTTTTTTCTTGTAATCATAATATTGATCATATATGAACTGTATTCTGATAAACAATGCTTTTTTTCTCTCTCCTATTGTGTTTATCCTCTTTCTCCCCCATTGCTTCCTGTTCCCATTCTGCTGACAGGCGCGTCACCGACGCTGCCGCGTCACTGAAAATGTCACCTATGTCGTTCTCAGTGTCAAGTCAAATCCCTCGTATATTTACCAGTTATTTACTTGTGAATGTACTTGGCAATAAATCTTTTTCTGATTTCTGATTTCTGAATTTGCTTTGATTAACTACCACCCACTTCTGTCTTTTGTCAAGGCAAGAGGAAAACAATCCACCCCAAACCGGACCTTGCGTCACTGTTTACAGACATGCAGGCTGAAGATCTGCTGAACCGGCACCAGTGTGAGCGGCACATCCAGTTGCTTCTCAGTGAGGCAAGGGAGCATGAAACTACCTTGTGAAGGGAGGAGATGGCTCAGAATGCTGCCTTCAGTCAAGCATTCCTTGGTGTGCTGGGCCACCTTGTAAAGGCAATTGAGTGACCGGCATGTGTGACCCATTCTAAGTTTGTTTTTGTTTTTTTGTTTTTTTACTGTTCAGAGTTTGAATTTTGCACATTCTAAATAATATGGATTTTGCTGATGACTGTAATAAACAATTTAGTGACTTATGTGTTTACATTGTGGTGACACTAAACACAGCAGGGAGACATTCCTCTGGGACATTTCTCTGAAGCATTCCTCACACCCAGCAGTCACCCAGCAGGGGCTCAGAGGAAGCAGAGGACAATTGACACACGACCAAAAGAACCACAGAAGACAGTCAGACGGGACTGAATGCATGCATCTTTGTACCAACCAATGTCATGCTAATCATGTGTATTGAGATGACAATTGTTATGCTAATGTGCCATGCATTCTCTCTGTATGTATAACAGTATGAAAGAGCTGTTCTCCCTCATCT
Organism: Pholidichthys leucotaenia; assembly: GCA_020510985.1. NCBI lineage: Eukaryota > Metazoa > Chordata > Actinopteri > Cichliformes > Pholidichthyidae > Pholidichthys > Pholidichthys leucotaenia. The sequence goes on along the minus strand of CM035839.1, from coordinate 27,456,779 downwards.
CTCGCTCTTAGCTCTTACACTCTACTCTTATCACAATTAACCAGGCCCCAGCGGCCACGCTGGGGCCAGCAGGCTGTACTCATGTTAGAGGGTAAATAAAGAATCTGTGCTGACCTACGCTCGTGCCTCGCCTCCACGTCCTTTCCTTCACATCCTCTACAACATCATGATTTCTATTTTTTCTGTTAAGACACCCGTGGGAAAAGAGTCAACTGTACAGTACAAACCATTTATCAGTGACGTTGAAAATAATGTCTCATTTTTAATTTTTAAAGGTTTAAATTTTTAATTTAATTTTAATTTTTAATTTCTATTAAGGAGAAAAAAAATCCAAACCTACATTGCCCAGATGAATGGAGTCGAGACATCCCAGCCAGTATCACCGGAGTCCTGGAAGGCAGTGGAGCTCGAGCTAAGGCAAGTTCCCTTCTTTGTCTTCACACTATCAGTATTAGACTATGGTTACACTGCAGGCTTTACTGCTCTATTCCATTTTTTTTGCACAAATGTGACCCATATCTGATTTTTTAATGGCATTCTGAACAACACATATCCGACTTTTTCACACCAGACCTAGGCCACTTTCGTATGTGGTCATAATTCAATTCCGATACGTATCTGATATTTTCCAAAGCAACCTCAGTCTGAATGGTCATGTCACATTTCAGCTGACTTTTTCCTCGTGAAGTGAGAGAGATGCTACAATTCTGCTGTGGAGGATGCTGCAAGCATGGCAAACACAGCTGATTTGTGCTCTCATTTTTTAATCAATCTTCTTCCCTTTATCACTGGATCATAATTTTGTCGGCTCCCATGGCACAACAACTTCAAAATTGTGGGCGGGCGGGGGTGGGGTGGGGCTGAAACCGTCAAAACATTACAGGCGCACAGTAACGGCACATTTTTTAAAAAAGTAACGGCACATTTACTGGACACTGCAAATTCCTTTTTCCCTGTAAACAGCACAGTCCTGGCCACTGTCACATGTAAATGACTGTGGAGCGGAATGGCCAGATAGGGGCATACGAAAACAAACACAGTCCAGGAGAGGGGAATCTCTGACGGCTCCTCTTTCCTGTGCAGCACCGGTGTTATGCCTCTGGTACGATCTATGCTGTTTATTTGGGCAAGAGCCCTATTGTAATTGCTAGGATTATTTATTATTAACCTTATATACAGGTAATCCCATTGAGATACGGGGTCTCATATTCAAGACAGCTGTTTAATCGATCAGTGTTGTTAAAGCAGAGCTGATCACAGTGGTCATCTGGCATGTAGAGGAATGAAGCTGGTCTCACATTTATTTTGTGCATAAACATTCTGAATGATGTTAACATTTATTTTGCAGCGCTGCATCAAGGTGAAGAAGTTTTGTCCCCCCCAATCATTCTGGGCTCATATTTACTTCTGTAAACACAACGGTGTGTCTGATGTTACATTTTCTTCTGCGCATGCAAGTCACTTCATAGCTGGAGTCCGTTCGTACTCCAGTCTGATGGGGGTTGCATTTAAATTATAATGTGAATGCCCACACAAAAAAATTGGATCTCAGCAAAAACTCAGAATTGAGCAATAAGACCTGCAGTGTGACCATAGCCTTAAAGAAATCTTGCTTAGCTCTTGGTGAGGAGAACCAGCCGTAGCCGTTGGCTGCCCCTGAAATCTCCTCGCTGGGCTCCACTGCTGCTGGTGGTAGTGACCCAGTGTACGTTTCTTCTCCTCTGCTCGAGTCCTTGTCTGGGTCCGCTGAGGTCATCACGGGTCCTCCACCGTCTCCTGAGGTCGCCACGGATCCTCTACCTTTATCTGGGGTCCCCGTGGGGCCTTCCTTTCCACCAGAGGCCTCCGTGAGTCCTTCTTCTCTGCCAGAGGTCTTCGTGGGTCCTTCCTCTCTGCCAGAGGTCTCCGTGGATGCTCCGCCTCCGTCTGAGGTCTCTGTGGGTGCTCCGCCTCCATCTGAGGTCTCTGTGGGTGTGTCACCTCCGTCCGAGGCCACCGTGGGTGCATCGCCTCGGCCTCTGCCTGAGGTCGTTGAGATTCTTCCGTCGCCGCCTGAGGTCGTTGAGGGTTCTCTACTGTCGGCTGAGGACATTGTGAGTTCCCCGTCTTCATCGGAGGTCCCTGTTGAGCAGTCACTCTCCTCATCGGGTCCCCTTGCTGGGCAGCTATCCTGATCAGTAGTCCTCTTTGCCGTGTTTCCCCACTGGTCAGCCGACACTTCATCTGGGCTCTTTTCTGATCAGCCATCCGCCTCAGTTGGTGTCTACCCCTCAGTCCCTGTGGTCAGTAGGGGGCACAAGTTCCAACTGCCACCCCCAGGAGGGGGCATGTCATGCCCTGCAGCCCGTTGGCTCAGGAATGTGGGAAGACCACCCGACAAGCCTAATCATCTGCTCGGGTAGATTTGAAACTCTGGAAGGCCACCTGATGGAATGCTCCTTCTGCTCGGGTGGCCCTGAAATGCAGGCAGGCAACCCGATTTGCTCCAGCACATGTGCCGGTGGTCTTGGGACTCTGGGAGACCACCCGACGGGCTACGCCATCTGCTTGAGTGGCTTAAAAGCCCCAGAAGGCCACCAAACAGGTTCCACCGCGTAATAGGGTGGTCCTGGGACTCTGGGAGGTCACCCAATTTGTTCCACCTGGTGGTTGGGTGGCTTTGGGTCTCTTATAAACCACCTGAACTGACTTGTTTTGCTACTTAGTATCCCAGAGTTCTGGCCACTGTATCTGTTGTCAGTGTTGTGGGTCATGAGGGTTTTTTTTCTCCCTTTGTTTTTTCTGTTGTTTCGGTCCCTCCGTGCCTGGGTTCCCCCTCCTCCCACCCGGGGTGGGTTGTTTTCCTTGTTGGGGGGGGGTCTCTTTTGTGAGTGGGTCCTCTTTTCTTTTTAATGTCCTGTGGTGTCTGGGTTCCACCCCTCGGGAGGGGGGCACTTCCATGATCCTGAACACAGATGGGTGCCGTGCTCAGCCTCAGTTCAAGTTTAGTCTTTTTCTGTGTGTTTGTTTCTTTGTTTTTATCATCTGTGGTATTTGGTTCCTCTGTAGTTATGAGTTGTCTGTATTCTTAGTCTCACCCTTATTGTCCCGTCTACTTATTGTGTCATTTTGTATTTATAGTATTATTTATATTGATATATTGGAGTTGTGTTGACTTATTCTTGTATTATTATTTAGTTTCCAGTTTTGTGCTTTTATTTTGATAGTGCTGCGCTGCTTCCGGCTGTCAAAACTCTGTTTTGCGGGCTCCGCACCTGACACTGATTACACCGGTCAACACCAAATTTATTGGCTAAGTTTTTTTTTAGCTGATTTGGGACAATTTTGATGTGCTGAATCCAAAAAAATCACATTGGTTTTGCTCAATCAGGTCAACTTTTTGAATTATGGTCACATGTTATTTTATACATTTTTGTTTACATATGTATATGGGTATTTTCGCTTTATATGAGAGAAAATTACTTTTTATGTCTTGAACTTCTCTGAATTTTGAACAATGATGACAAAACATTCAATTTACATGTACTTACCTTTATATAAAGGTAAGTACATGCACAGTACTAAGTAAGTACAGGTTTTTACTTAGCACCTGATCGAGAGAAACAGATATCATTTTCGGATTCAGCGGTAAAAAATTGTCTTAAATAAGTTCAAAAAACACAGACAACTTACAAAAAAATTATTTTTGTAACCCTGTGTTATGTGTATTTCCTTCTCATGTATCCACACCTGTCATCCATCAATCATCTGTCCCATTTACCTACTTAAGAGCACAACAACATTTCCCCATTCTCGTGGGGATTCAGCCTTATCCCTGAGCGAGTGTATTGGTTTGGCGCCAAAGTGAATGGGTGAGCTCCGTCCAGGTTAGTTCTCTTTTCCCTTTATTTCCAGCCGTGAGCCCCGTGTCCTTTCAGGTGTGCTCCCGCTGGTTCATTCTCTTTTTCCTGGAGTTTCCTCATGCCTTTGCCTGCTTCCCTACCAGGCTATTCATCCCACCTGTTGACGCTGAGCCCCGTTCTCTTCCTGCACCTCCATCTTCATGTTATATGTAAACAGTGTTGTATGTTTGTTTGTGTTCATGTTAGTAAATGTGCAGAACTCACAGCAAGCGTTTGATGTCCTTCATAGCCCTTGAAAAGGACGGTTTATGACAATTAATTTGTTTCTCATTTGTTCCCGAATTTCTTTGGATCACAGCATGATGTCTAGCTTTTGAGGATCTTTTGGTCTACTTCACTTTGCCAGGCAGTTCCTATGTAAGTGATTTCTTGATTGAGAACAGGTGTGGCAGTAATCAGGCCTGAGTGTGGCTAGAGAAACTGAACTCAGCTTTCCAAAGATGTGATAAACCAGTTAATTTATGTTTTAACATTATGTTTAATCACTTTTTCACACAACGCCATGTAGGTTTTTGGGTTTTTTTTACCCTTAATAATAAACACCTTCATTTAAAAACTGCATTTTGTGTTTACTTGTGTTATCTTTGTCTAATATTTAAATTTGTTTGATGATCTGAAACATCTAAGTATGACAAACATACAAAAACATGAGAAATCAGGAAGGGGGCAAACACTTTTTCACACCACTGTATATAACCAGTGAATCCATGTATTTCTCCATATAACCTTGTGACTGTATTATTTTAATTGCTTTTAATCCTAGATCAAGTTTGTTTTGGCTTAAAAATGCATCATAATTGTTAAATATATCTTATGATACCTAACTCAGTACTGTTTACCTGTTGAAATATATATTTTACAGCTAATATATCCCAATAACTACAATATGGCACCTGGCGATCAATTTTTGGCAGCTGATCACATTTTGCCACAACACCACCACAGACTCAGTGTTGCTGGAGCAGTATATCCCATGATGTTGCAACAGTCTCTCTGTGATTTTCACACAGATCAGAGCAATTTGTAGCACAGGAAGCTAAACGTTGCTATAGACATTCTGAAGTTCGGTAACCATTTGTGAAGCTGGGGTGACATTCCACCACTGGGGGCTCGGTTGAATGCCCAGACCCATGGTTTGAAGCAATAATTTTGCCACAAATGGTAAATGGTAAAATGGCATTCACTTATATAACGCTTTTATTCTCATCTCTTGATGACCGAAGCGCTTTACAGATCCTGCTATCCACCCATTCACACACACATTCACACACTGAATGTCTGTGTGAATGGGTGTCATCTGAAGAGAGCCATCTGAAACACACACAGAGCATACATATTTTAGTACCTAATAGCGATAACTTGCCAACAGTACAATGTAGTATGGCGGACTTAAAGCAAACTAACATTAGCAACCATTAGCTTACCCTCATATGTGATGTAGTTCGTGTCCTCACATCTTCAGCTTCTGCTCCATGGCTTCCTAAACGCTCCAGTACTTTTCCAGAGTGTTTCGTCTTGCTACCTGTAGCCTTCTCTGGCTCTCCTTTTTTGCCTTTACTCTGACAAAAAGCCAGAGACCAAGCAGTCACCTCGTAATCCGCCAGCTTGTGTTTTACTTGTGTCGTGTGTTTTATGTCTCAGGAGTGTTGCGCCGCCTTGCTGTAAAAAAATCCCACCCACCTCAGACGGTACTCAGTTGTAATGGAAACAAAAGCGAGCTGAGTTGAGTAAAGTCGAGTCAGGCTAAGTAGGTACTGGTGGAAAAGGGGCTAAACTTGCATGTTTTTGGCCTGTGGAAGAAAACTGGAGTACCCGGGGTAAACCCAGGCAGACACTGAGAGAACATGCAAACTCCACACAAAAGGGTCACTGATGGTCAGGGAGTGGGATCGAACCCACAACCTTCTTACTGTGCTGTAACAGTGCCAACCACTGCTCCACCGAGCTTTACAGAGCTATAAAGATGAAAATTTACAGGAAAAAAGTTGCAAATTTATGACGAAAAAGTCACAAATTTTTCAGAAAAAGTTGCAAATTTATGAGAAAAACTGGGAACTTTTTGAAAAAATTTGAAATTTGAATTTTTCGACGGTGGCGCAGTGGTTAGCACTGCGGCAGCACAGTTTACCCTTGGCCGGGGGATTGTGGGGATTGTGGGATTGTGGGTTCGATCCCAGCCCCCGACCAACAGTGATCTGTGTGGAGTTTGCATGTTCTCCCCGTGTCGCGTGGGTTTACTCCGGGATTTCTCCGGTTTCCTCCCACATGCCAAAGACATGCATGTTAGGTTAATTGGCTGTTCTAAATTGTCCCTAGATATCTGTTTCCTATAGGCCCTTAGAATAGAGGGTTAGTATTAATGAAAGCGCTTTGAGTGGTCTTTGTGACTAGAAAAGCGCTATATAAGTGCAGGTTAGTTAGTTAGTTAGTTAGATTACTTCCCGAAGGAAGTAGTCAAAAATGTTTGTGGTCTTGGTCGGAAGGATCTCTGGTTATATTTTTTGCCCTACTGACGTAGCGAGATGAGGCGATGCTGTCCAGTGAGGGCAAAGAGCAGCCAATGATCACTTCTGTGGAGCAGATTACTCTGCGGGGAGATTTTCTCTGCCACAGCACGGCCTGCATACCACACCGTGATGCAGTATGTTAGACTTAGACTTAGATTTGTTTATTTGACAGGGACAGTGCAATAAACATAGACAATTAATCAATGACAATCAATCTGATGTGTTGCACAAAGAGTGTATAGCTATTAGCTAATTTGCAACTCTTGTCCCTGGATGAGCTTTAGAAAGGAGAAACAAGTAAAAAGAAAAGAAGGAAAGGAAAAGATTTAAAAAAAATACACAATAACCACATACATCAATGCAAAAAAGATTATAAATACATTATAAATACACAATTATAAACATTATAAATATTATAAATACACAAATATAACAACCTGACACACATTTGCTTATTTCAGGCCTCCCTCCCTTCGTCACTCACTATAAACAAACACATTCATTCCTTCCCTTGATTCACTCTCACCCTGCAGACAAACATTTCATACATGGGTACATTCTTGTTTCTTTTTCAGCCAGTTTTTAACCTTTTTAGTGAATGTTTTAAAGTCCGTTATTATTTTAATTTCATTTGGCATTGTGTTCCAGATGTGACTGCCCTTTATAGAGAAAGCTGTTCGTCCAAATGTGGTTCTGCTGTGGTTATGATGTGGTTATGTTAATATACTTTATGTTAATATACTTTCTATGGCAGAACAATAAAACACCACCAGCAGTTTCTCTTCCAGGTTGTTTCTTCTTAGCAGTCTCAGGAAATGGAGATGCTGCTGTGTTTTTTTGTTGATGGCAGAGGCTTGTACAGCCCAAGAGAGGTCATTGCAGATGTGGACCCCCAATAATTGAAAGGTGTGCCGTCTATCAGCACTGGTGCTGGTTTGATCTGGATTGATTGATTTCCTATTTTTACCTCCGCCAAGGAGGTTATGTTTTCATCGGCGTTGGTTTGTCTGTTTTTGTCTGTCTGTCTGTCTGTCTGTCTGTCTGTCTGTCTGTCTGTCTGTCTGTTTGTTAGCAAGATAACTCAAAAAGTTATGGACGGATTTTCATGAAATTTTCACAGATTGTCAGAAATGGGGTATCCTACAGATGATTAGATTTTGGTGGTGATCTGGATCACCGTCCACAAGAAAACCGCCATTACGCAAAATGCCATTTTCGTCAATAACTACTGAACCACTAATCCTATCATTGTGAATCCAATTGCTAGTCATATGTTTTCATGGTCAAGAAATCTGAAAACGTACACACAAACACTGTATGGGGGGAACTGTGGCGCTAAACCACCATTACGGAAAATGCCATTTTCGTCAATAACTACTGAACCACTAATCCTATCACTGTGAATCCAATTGCTAGTCATATGTTTTCATGGTCAAGGAATCTGAAAACGTACACACAAACACTGTATGGGGGGAACTGTGGCACTTGGCGGAGGTCTGCGCTCTCCGAGTGCTTTTCTAGTTTCTTATGAATTTGCAGCTTTGTTTTTCTTGCAAATTTGTTACCATTTTTCCTTGTGAATTTTTTTTCTCATAAATTTGCAACTTTTTTTTACCATGTGACTTTTTAAACAATGTTTTTACTGTAAATTTGCATCATAGCAACACTGGTTACATTATATGTGTGTGTGTGTGTGTGTGTGTGTGTGTGTGTGTGTGTGTGTGTACAGTCATGTGAAAAAATTAGGACACCCCATTAAATATTCAGTTCTTTATTAAGAAATGTTCACATATCTGTCTAACCTTGTTTTTATTTGCATTTTTTAACATTTATTCTAGCCATTGTAAGTGGGCTCGAATGTGGGGGCGTCCTAAAAGAGATGTGTGTGTGTGGGGGTGTCCTAATTTATTCCTCACTATTTGTTTAAAATTACATTTTACAGAAAATTTGAATAAAGTCTTTAATTCATTTATAATTGTTTAGTTGTATTACCTGAATCTCCCAGTATTTTTAACATTGATATTAAATATCCATATGTCGAAAAATGTTAAAAAAAAAAATAGGCTTACGTAGGGTGTCCTAGTTAATCATGATTAATAACGCACTGATCTTGTGTTTTTCCATGCAGATACAGTGTAACTTAAGTCGGTAATTTTTCAAGTTTGTTATACTGTTATGAACATGGGAGTGGACAAATATGCTTGCTGTCTTCACCTGCAGGTTTATTAAAGCTCTCAACATATCCAAAATGACAAAAACTATCCAGAATATTCTCCAGAAAATTCTCAAAAGTATTAACTGCATGTGCAAACAACGGAATGCCAGGGCTCAGTAACGTCACTGCAACACAACTCAGCATCCAACCAGCCAGCAGCCACAAAAGGAGCTTGCTCTTTCTCTCACAGCAAACATCCACCTTAAACAGATCAACACAAAACCTCATGTGTCACAACAGACACAATTTTCCTTTTAGCAGAAAAATTGCAAACATAAACACACAACTATCTCGCCCGTGATGACACCCCACCATGCTACAAAAATGGCGGGAGAGTGAATGGACATTACGAACACAGCTTGAGAATATTTTTTAGACTGGTACTCACCAACAGTTGGACCCAAAGCTATGAGGATGAAAACAGGTGAATTTCTGTCCGTGTCAGCTGCTAGAGGTCAGCTACAACCTAGCATGTAGCTATGAGCCAGCTAGCCAGCTTCCACACAAGAAGAACAACCCAACATCCAGGTGAAGTTTTGGAGGAGGCTGTAACAATTATCCAGGTGAGAGCTCCGACAGATAACGTTGTAAACTTAAACATGACAGCACTTTGGGGATTTCCATGGCTGTAATCAAGCTTGTTTGACTTATCAATGTCTGCATGGCGCACACAGTGTCTGTGGCCAAAATGGCTGTGGTACAGAGAGCCGCGAGGCCTAAAAGTACTGTTTGCGATTTCTGCCGTTAACTGCCATTAACCGCGATCACAAAATTTGTTGCCATTAACGGACGATTAACGCGATAATGACAACACCACTAATATACATATATATATATATATATATATATATATATATATATATATATATATATATATATATATATATATTTATTAGTGGTGTTGGACAATTAAAATTTCTAATCACAAATAATCTTTTGGAACGTTGAGTTCATCGCAATTAATAACGCGTTAAAAGTGTGTTTTTCCATTCAGATACAGTGTACTTTAAGTTGGTAATTTTTCAAGTTTCTCATACTGTTATAAACACGGGAATGGACAAATATACTTGCTTTCTTCACTTGCAGGTTTATTAAAGCTCCCAACATACCCAAAATGACAAAAACTATCCAGTATATTCTCCAGAAATAATATTTCTGGTGCGCACCGCATCATTACAAGCTACAGGCATGAGAAGTGCATAAATCATAAATCATGACTCTTTGTTTGCTAGCGGCAAGTCCCGGAAAAACCCCCATGAGTGCCTGGTATCATTGGAAAGCTTAGAAATTGTACCTTCTAAAAATACATATGTTTTTCAGGATGACATAACTCCCAACTGATCGAACGTGAGTTTTCAACCTAGCCAAAATATAAACAAATCGTCTTTTTCCAGGCCGTTTTGGCGCACTTCCTACAAATTAAATATTATTTTGAAGGTATTTCAATACAGAATATGGAAATAACGTTATTGACGTTGAAAATTCAATTCAATTCAATTCAATTCAGCTTTATTTATAATGCGCCACATCACAACAAAAGCCGTCTTGTGGCGCCACAGTGCAGAAAAAAAAACCCCACACAGTCACAGAAAGACCCAGCAATCAGACGATCCCCTATGAGCAAGCACTAGGCTACAGTGGAGAGGAAAAACTCCCATTTGGAAGGAAGAAACCTCTAGCAGAACCAGGCTCAGGGAGGGGCAGTCGTCTGCTGCGACTGGCTGGGGATGAGGGAATAGGGAGGATGGAAAGGACAGACATAAAGAACATAGCAGTAAGATGCCAAGTACAATATTGGAGGTCAACCAGCAGTATGGATCAGATAACAATACAACAAGAGTGGGGTTAAAAGACACAAAAACCCTCCTTAAATGAAAGCTATATTAAAAAGGAAGGATTTTACCCTGTTCTTAAAAACAGAGACCGAGTCTGACTCCCGGACCCAGAGTGGTAACTGGTTCCAGAGAGAAGGGGGCTTGGTAGCAGAAGGCTCTGCCTCCCACCGTACTTTTGGAGATTCTGGGCACCACAAGTAAGCCAGCATTTTGGGAGCGTAATGCTCTATTAGGATGGTAAGGTAATACCAGATCTTTTATATATTGGGGGGCCTGATTATTAAGAGCTTTGAAAGTAAGAAGAAGGATTTTAAACTTGATTCTAAATTCTATGGGAAGCCAATGAAGGGAGCACAGAACCGGAGAGATATGATCTCTTTTTCTAGAACCAGTTAAAACTCCAGCAGCAGCATTTTGAATCAACTGAAGAATTGAAAATGTCCTCAAAGTGACTCTTTTTGCAGTGTTAGCATCTTAGCAGCGTTGCTAACAAACGGAGCTACTATCGTGCTCATGACGACACCCCAACGTGCTACAAAAACGGCAAGGGAGTGAATGGACATTCCGAACACAGCTTGAGACTTTTTTTAGACTGGTACTCACTAACAGTTGGACCTGTGGGGATGAAAAGAGGCAAATTTCTGTCCGTCCCACCAGATGGAGATCAGCTATAACCTAGCATGTAGCTAGTAGCTACTAGCTACAAGCTAGCTAGTTTCCACAGAAGAATAACACAACATCTAGGCAAAGTTTTGGAGGAGGCTGTAACAATTATCCAGGTGAGCGCTTCGACAGATAACATTGGAAACTTAAACATAACAGCACTTTGGTGATATCCATGGCTGTAATCCAGCTTGTCTGCATGGTGCACACAGTGTCAGTGGCCACAACAGCCTTGGTATGGAGAGCGGCTAGGCCAAAAAGTACTGTTTGCGCTTTCTGAGTGGTGGCCTAGTTGGTAGAGCATCTGCCCCACAACCAGGAGGTCATGGGTTCAAATCCCAGCTGGGTCATACGAAAGACCATATAAAAATGGTACTTTCCACCTTCTAGCTTGGTGCTCAGCATAATAAAATGGGGAAAGGAAAGTTAACACACAGAGCTACCAGAGGACTGATCCCCCACTGTAGCTTTCACTACCTACAGTAGCTGTATGGCCTAGGGACAGAGATAGGTGCCGCCCCGATACACCACAAAGTGTCCGACATGCTGTGGAAGGGAATTAAATATATATATATATATACTGTAGATAGATAGATAGATAGATAGATAGATAGATAGATAGATATAGATATATATTAGGGGTGTTGGAAAAAAAAATCGATTCACATAAAAATCTACATTCTCATTTTACATGATCCAGAATTGATTCACAAAAATTAAGAATGTATTATTATTATTAAATATATTTTTTACTGGGGTGCTGGGGTCCCGTCACGTGACACGTATTGCCGCTTCGAGATACACAATTACACATTGACACTGCCGACGCAAGAGAACCATGCAGAGTAGCTTACTAGTTAGCAGCTGGATGAAACAGTCGGAATAAAGAAAAAATGGAGCAGCAAGAAATTCAGCCAGTCCCATCTTCAACGAAGGTAAGTGTGTGGGCACATTTTTGTTTCGACAACATTCTGGGAAAGAAAGTGTTAAACATGACACATGTAATATGTAAAGTTTGCAAAACAAAAGTCAAGTACTTTGGCAGCACCACAAATGCTGAGGCTCACATTAACCGCCATCACCCAGAGTTGAAAGAAGAGGAAAAAGTCCTCCTGCTGAACGCACACTGCACCACTTTAGCAAACTCCCAGCAAATTCTGAATGAAAAAAAAAAAAATCACAAAATCTTGTAACAGTACTTTATTTTGTTTTATAACTTCAATTTGTTTTTTACGTCTCAGAAGAATTTAGACACTTAAGTTTATATTTGTGCAGGTTTAAAATTAATGTTACTTATGCATTAATTGCATTCAGTTCTTATTGAATTTGTTCATTGCATTAAGTTACTGGATTGGTAACTGTACATTGACTGCATACAGTCAGGTAGCACTACTGTTTAAATGGATGATCAAAGTATTTGTGATAGAATTTTCTTTTGTTTTTTGAAGAATAGCCTATATTTTTAGAATGCTGGAGGGTGACCAAACCTACACACTGTGTAAAAGCTGTTAGGAACTGTGATATGCTGAAAAGGAAAATTTTCAAAATTTATTTCACTGGTGCACAATTTCATTTTTGAAACTCACAAGTTTTCAAGAAATAAAAAAGCAGTTACTAACCTAAGCATACTTTTTTCATTTAACAGTATTTTATTGCAAATTAGTTGATGTAATTTAAAAAAAAATATATATAACCCCCAAACATCAACACTGTAATCTGCTTTCAAGCTTACCTCAGCATTTTTCGCAGTGCAGGGGACTTTTTTTCTGAGATTAGCAGGTTTTTGTATTGAACTGAGAGCCAAATGCAAACCAAAAATTGTTTTGAATCGAAAATCGATTCTGAATTGAATTGTGACCCCCAAAATCGGAATCTTATACATACAGTGTATATATACAGTATATATATATATATATATATATACACACTACCGTTCAAAAGTTTGGGGTCACTTAGAAATTTCCTTATTTTTGAAAGAAAAGCACTGTTTTTTTTCAATGAAGATAACTTTAAACTAATCAGAAATACACTCTAATATCTAATATACATTGCTAATGTGGTAAATGACTATTCTAGCTGCAAATGTCTCGTTTTTGGTGCAATATCTACATAGGTGTATAGAGGCCCATTTCCAGCAACTATCACTCCAGTGTTCTAATGGTACAATGTGTTTGCTCATTGCATCAGAAGGCTAATGGATGATTAGAAAACCCTTGCGCAATCATGTTAGCACAGCTGAAAACAGTTTAGCTGGTTAGAGAAGCTATAAAACTGACCTTCCTTTGAGCAGGTTGAGTATCTGGAAAAAAATATTATTTCAAATACAAATCATTATTTCTAACCTTGTCAATGTCTTGACTATATTTTCTATTCATTTTACAACTCATGGTGTTAAATAAGTGTGACTTTTCATGGAAAACAAAATAATTGTCTGGGTGACCCCAAACTTTTGAACGGTAGTGTATATATATATATATATATATATATATATATATATATATATATATATATATATATATATACACACACACACACACACACACACAGACACATACATACATACATACATACATACATACACACAGTATACTGTGTTTATACACACAGTCTACACACCCCTGTTCAAATGCCAGGTTTTTATGATGTAAAAAAATGAAACCAAGACAAATCATTTCAAAATGTTTTTCACCATTAATGTGACCTATAACCTGTACAACCCAATTGAAAAACAAACTGAAATATTTTAAGGGGCAAAGTAACAAATAAAAAACTTACAATAACCTGGTTGCATAAATATGCCCACTCTGTTATAACTGGGGACGTGGCTGTGTTCAGACTTAACCAGTCACATTCAAACTCATGTTAAATGGGAGTCAGCACACACCTGCCACCATTTAAAGTGCCTCTGATTAACCCCAACTAAAGTTCAACTGTTCTAGTAGGTTTTCCTGACATTTTTGTAGTCACATCTTACAGCACAAGCCATTGTCCGCAGAGAGCTTCCAAAGCATCAGAGGGATCTCATTGTTCTTTGAATGAATGAATCTTTTATTTCGGACAGATTAAAAGTAAAGATTAAAAGAAACAGAATAATATAACAAAGGGGAAAAAAGAAAAAATCGAACAAGGTCAAATTAAACAATAACTCCTCTGATTATACAGTTCTACATAAGTTATCCAAAATGGGTGATGGCTGAAGCCACAGCTTATATTGCCCACCCATATTCCATCCAAGAATTCAAAAGAAAGAACAAAACAAGAGCGATTACAATTCAGAACAAAGCTAAGACAAAATTTGTCAAAAAAAAAAAAAGCAACAACACAACACAGACTGGATATGACAATCCTTATGTAATTTTACATGTCATCTTGTATATATGTTCAAAGGTATCAGTCAGGAGAAGGGTACAAAAGAATTTCCAAGGCATTAAGTATACCATGGAACACAATGAAGACAGTCATCATCAAGTGGAGAAAATATGGCACAACAGTGACATTACCAAGAACTGGACATCCCTCCAAAATTGGTGAAAAGATGAGAAGAAAACTGGTCAGGGAGGCTGCCAAGCGGCCGACAGCAACATTGAAGGAGCTGCAGGAATTTCTGGCAAGTACTGGCTGTTTAGTACATGTGACAACAATCTCCCGACTTCTTCATATGTCTGGGCTATGGGGTAGGGTGGCAAGATGGAAGCCTTATCTTATGAAGTAAAACATCCAAGCCCAGCTACATTATGCAAAAACACATTTGAAATCTTCCAAACGTATGTGGGAAAATGTGTTATGGTCTGATGAAACCAAGGTTGAACTTTTTGGTCATAATTCCAAAAGGTATATTTGGCACAAACACAACACTGCTCATCACCAAAAGAACATCATACCTAGAGTGAAGCATGGTGGTGGCAGCATCATGCTGTTGGGCTGTTTTTCTTCAGCTGGAACTGGGGTCTTAGTCAAGGTGGAGGAAATTATGAACACTTCCAAATGCCAGTCAGTGTTGGCACAAAACCTTCAGGCTTCTGCTAGAAAGCTGAAGATGAAGAGGAACTTCATCTTTCAGCATGACAATGACCCAAAGCAACAAAAGAATGGTAGCTGGTGTTCACTTATATAGCGCTTTTTTACTCATCTCTGGATGACCAAAGCGCTTCACAGATCCTGCTCTCCACACATTCACACACTAATGGTGGCGGAGCCGCCATGCACAGGCGCTGGCCTGACCTACCAGGAGCAACTGGTGGTTCAGTGTCTTGCTCAAGGACACTTCGACATGCAAACTACAGACAGAGGGGAAATTGAAACCCTGACCCTCTGATCGGTAGTCGGCCACACTACACCTGACCACAGCCGCCCCCGGTGAATGGCTTCACCAGAAGAAGGTTAAGGTTTTGGAATGGCCCAGCCAGAGCCCAGACCTGAATCCAATCAAATATCTATGGGGTGATCTGAAGAGGCCTGTGCAGAGGAGATGCCCTCGCAATCTGACAGATTTGGAGCGTTTTTGCAAAGAAGAGTGGGCAAATATTGCCACATCAAGATGTGCCATGCTGATAGACTCCTTCCCCAAAAAACTTAATGTTGGAATAAAAGCCAAAGATGCTGCAACAAAGTATTAGTTTGAGGAAAAAAGGTACAAATCTACAAGAAAACATTTGCAAATTTGTGAGAAAAAAGTCACAATTTTTTGCTTAGGAGTTAAAAGCAAAGTTTTAAATCTGGAAGAAAAAAGCTGCAAAATTTACAGGAAAAAAAGTTGCAAATATTTGAGAAAAAAGCTAAAAATTTTCAAGAAAAAAGTTGCAGAGTTACAAGAACAAAGTTGCAAGTTTTTGCAAAAAAGTTACAAATTTGCAAGAAAAAAGTTAACAGATTAGCAAAAAAAAAGTTGCAAGTTTCTGAGAAAAAAAGTTTCAAATCTGCAAAAAAATTTTGCAAATTTACAAGAAAAAAGCTTCAGATTAGCAAGAATAAAGCTGCAAATTTCACCTCTTCTGATGTTGACCCTCTTCTGGTATTCTGCTGGTAGGACGTTTCAAATTTTCTTCTGCCACTCATTGAAGAAAGAATTTGATTTTCTTTGTATATGCTAAATTTAGGGAAATTGGCTGGAATGCTTAAGGGTTAAGACTTTCATTTACCAGATTTTCTTGTTTTAATCCCAGTTGAGGGTCAACACAACCATCCCCCCCCCCCCCCCCCCCAAGCTCAGCGATACAGAAGCGACGTCTGCGAGCCAAAACAACAGACTCATCACAGGAAAAAGTCGGCCGGCTTGTTTCCTCGCAGGCCTGACCTCTTTTTACCGACGCGTCACATTATGGTTACACAGAAAATGTCTCTCCTTTGCATGCAAAAGGTCAGAGAGATAAATCAAAATCCGCATGCGTGACTCACCCGATTCATCACGGCGAAGGGGGTCAAGGTGTTAGCTGTAATCAGATTTTCACCCCCCCCTAAATCTGAGACGAATCGTCTTGGAGAGCAGCTCGTATCTGTGGATGTCAGAGCGGGCATGCCGCCCCTAATTAAACCACCCAGCTGAGGCGCGTCGCCACTTTTCTAACAAGAAATTGAATTTAGTTTTTGTTACTTTTTGGGTGTGAGGAAGGAGGCTAATTTACCCCCGGAGGTCCCACAGAAGATGTTTACGGGCCTAGCGACACTTTTTCTTGTTAGATAATCCGCCATGATGCAACGCTCTGAAATGAAAACGCTCTCCCAGCTAGAAGAACTCCATTTTTGTTTTGTTTTTTCGGCTCTGGGCCTGTGAGGGCTTTAGCTTTGTCTCAGTAGCCCCCCTCCCCCCGCTGAGACATTAATTAAAGCCCCTTTCAGGTCCTCTTTTTTCAGCAGTTGCCCCCATAATGCTCTCGCGCCACTAAAAACCTGCACATTCAGGTGCCCCTGTCATCGCTCAACAAGCTCTTCAATTAACTCAAAGTTGTAACAAATGGCTACGCTTTACCGCTCTGTCTTTGCTCTTTTCCTTTGTCTCCCTCCTTCTGTTTTCCTCTGAGTTTCTAAACAAAATGAAGATACAAAAAAAAAGAGGAAAGTTGTGTGTCTTTAACCCGGCGCCTCTGCTCCGTGAAACGTTTGTCTTCCTCCCTCTGTAGTCTGTCATCTCTCGTGCAGGAAGTTCAGGAAGGAGCGGAGCGCTGCCACCGAAGCAGGCATCACACCTCTCCCACATGCCGCTAATTAGAGTTAATTATTAATACGCTTTGATTTAGCCTGCCCACCCTCCCCCCAACATCAGGTGCCAAAGTATATTTTACATGTTTTTTTTTTTAACTAATGAAAGGAGTGAGGTGAATTGATTGATAACAGGGTCGGTTTTTCCCCTCTTCCTCACCTTACAACTTAAATCAAAGGCCCTGCCAGTTTAATTGAAGCTAACGGAGTGTTTGAAAGTCATATTAGAAGTAAAGTTGAAAGGATTAAATTATTCTGTGGCAAAGTTTTGTAACAGAGGGAGGCATGTGGGTGCATGTGAGTGGAAGCACTTTGGTCATTTGAGATGCTTTTTTATAGGTACAGAAAATAACCTTGTAAACACAGAACGTGTTAGTATTTGTTGATGTGGACAGAAAAATAATTGTTTTTTTTTATCCTAACACACACTGAGGCTAGATCTGCAAGTGTTCTGACTTTACTAAGGGGGATTTTCACGCCTGAAAGTCCAAACCAAGGTTCATATTTTTGTTCCATTGTCCACATTTGCTCCAGCTGTTTTTGGTTTCACACTGCTCCTTTTCCAAGCAAACTAAACAACTTTATGTTAGCACAGACTGCTGGTTAGCAAACATGCTACTCACCCTCCAAGGTGTTTTCTGCAGCTCTGGACACATCGGTAACCGTACTGTGAGATGAAACTGGTTCAGACTCCTTCTTATTAGTCAGTGAACTAGTTTAAGTGACTACTTACGCCGCTAACAGCCATATTTCCTCTCTCCGAGTGCTACCACGGCTCATTTTTCCATCTATCGGCTGCCTTAACTTCCTGCGTTTGATCTGACAATCTGAACCTTTCTGAAAATTGCTTTCTCACTCTAAACAAACCGGAGCAAAGTTCAGTTTGATCCAGACCGAGTCCACCTCTGTTTGCCGATCTGAACTTCAACCCTTTGGTCACACCTGAAACTTTGATCCAAATCAAACTAAAAAGTCTGAGGTCCCTATTTTGACGGTCATTGGCAGACTTTTGTGCCAGACTTTCTGCCATTTGCCAGTGTTTTTTAGTTTCTGTCAGCGCAGTGTCTGTTTTTTATGCTTTGTGTCACACCATCTAATTACCTGTAGACAGTGCGCCCGCTTTGTACTGAGAGGTGGGGAGTCATTTCAAAGAGGTGCGGCAGCGTGCAGTCTCATGCGCACCAGGATTACGGTGCATGTTATGCCAATGTGCTTTTGATCAGGGAAAAGGAGGTCTGTCGTCAGAAAGCACATTGTTTAATGCTATTTCAGCAGCGTGTTTTGAATTTGCGCAGCTCCGGAGCTCAGGTGTTCATGAGGAAACAGCACAGGCTGGAATTTTCTGTTATTTCAATGAAGAGAGTTTAAACAGCTATAATTTAATCACCCATCATTTCAATTATAATATAAAAACTTAATAGTATTTTATTCCATCCCCATTCTCGTTTTAATTGCGGACTTAAGATTGGAGTCTATTGATTAGGCATTAACGTATGATTTTTTTTGTTCCCTGCCAGTCGAAGCCCAAAGGGGTCGAAGAGCCCTTTGGGTGAAGCCCAAAGGGGGATTATGTTATGTGTCAGTCTGTCCATCCGTCTGTCCATCTGTCCATTCCACGTTTGCGAAATCAACTCCTCCTACAGTTACGGCCCAATTGTTTGAAACTTGGTACCATGGTTTGATAGATACTGGGGATGCACATAGTGCAGTTTCTGATCGGATGATTTTTGCTGTAATTATAGCCCCTGACCTATGACCTCCTGTTTCATCTCACTTCATAGATAGTAGCTGTCTTGTGAAATCAACTCCGTTGTTCCGATTGTTTGGAAACTTGATACCATAGTTTGATATACTCTGATGATATGCATATTGCAATTTCACTCTCATCGGATGACCTTGAGGTCAAAGGTCAGGTTTTTCTCCTAAATATTCCAAACACAATAACTACTGAAAGAAATTATGTAGGCTTCTCAAATCGACACAGTTGTTTTATCTAATCTAAAACGGGGACGGGGATACTGCACTCTCCTCAGAGTGCTCTTGTTTGTTTTAGGGGAATGAGTGAATTAACTGGAAGCCTGTGTGCATTCCGATGTGGATGAAGTGTACGGGGGAGGTGATGGGATAGGCTACTGCCAGTCTGGAGATTTTAAACTACAGACCTATTTTGTGAAAATGTTTTGTCTACTAATATGTCGTGTGTTGAGACGTATCACATCATCATGTGACGTGTCTGTTTGTGCTTGTGAGTCCCAATTAATGAAAAAACACACTCAGCTGAAATGAGAACAGTTAAACATGAAGTATTTGAAGACACAACAGGGTTTTTCACTACACAGAGGGGGAAAAAAAACACGTTATGTGGGTTTATGAATCAGTTCTCTAGTGGACCGCAGCTGGACCAGTCTGTTCTACTGGTAGCTGTCACCTCAACCCCGGAGAAAAGCAGGTACGTATGTGCACACAAACCCGATATTCATTGTCTAATGATGACAGTGTTGTGTGTAGAATGTGTGTGTGTGGCCTGTGGGGCTTGCCGTACCCACCCTGTGTGGTGACCTCAGGCAGACTATGGCCAGACTGTATATAGTTCTGTGTTCTCTTAATAAAGTGTGAGTTCGCTGCATGGCATAAGACAGACTCCAGACTCTGATTAACGTTTTGGCGACGAGAATAAACCATGGAGGCATGTGGACTACCTTCACCTGTACCGTTGTTTCAGGAGTGTCCGGGAGTGCCAGTGGTCCTGTGGCCGGACTGGATGGAGACCGAGGACAGGCGCTACTGGTCCATCGTCTCGGCGTGGAGGGTCGGACAATTCTCTGCATGTTGGGAGAGACGGAGGCTTATGCGAATGCTGTCAGGCGGCTGGCTGAAGATTTTGCCAAACGGTCTGTTGTGGTGAAGAGGGAGCTTAGTTCTAAGGCAAAGCTGTCGATTTTCCAGTCAATCTACATTCCTGCTCTCACCTATGGTCACGAGCTTTGGGTAATGACCGAAAGAACGAGATCGCGGATACAAGCGGCTGAAATGAGCTTTCTCCGTAGGATTGCTGGACTCACCCTCAGAGATAGGGTGAGGAGCTCAGTCATCCGGGAGTGGCTCAGAGTAGAACCGCTGCTCCTCCACATTGAAAGGAGTCAGTTGAGGTGGTATGGGCATCTGATTAGGATGCCTCCTGGACACCTCCCACTTGAGGTGTTTCAGGCATGTCCCACTGGGAGGAGACCCCGGGGCAGACCCAGGACTCGGTGGAGAGACTACAGTATGTCTCCCAGCTGGTCTGGGAACGCCTTGGTATCCCCTCTGAAGAGATGGAGCAGGTGGCTGGGGAGAGGGAAGTCTGGGCTTCTCTGCTTGAACTGCTGCTTCTGCTACCCGGACCTCCGGAAAAGCGGTAGAAGATGGATGGATGGATGGATGGACGTATGAGGGGCAAGAAGCTGTGGCTGTGGGTAGTGAAACTCTTGGCGCCAAGAGGAGCTAAGCTAATTAGCTCGGAGGAGCTAACGGCTCAGTCTGTGGCAAGGGTAAGGTTAGCCATGAAGCTAGGTGTGTGCCAAAACCAAGCTACAAGCTACCAGCTGCGTACCCATGGGGGACTGAAGCGCCTGGTCACCGAAGATGGCAAGCCAGTCAAGCAGCTCAGCACGGTGCGTGACCGTAGCACTGGTGGTGATGACGGCGCAGTGAGCAGTGGCAGCATGAAAGGAGAGCAGCAACTCGACTGAGCTTTCCCCGCAGCTGGAGTTTGGGCAGCGGGAGAGCGACAGCATGCATGCTGGGGGCCCTGGGAAGTGGCAGTGACTGCCGGGCACAGATGCAGTGCAGCAGAGCGCCTGGGACAAAGGTGCTGGGCGCAGCAGCAAAGTGCTTGGGTTGACGGGTGACGCCGACGAGAGTGATGCTGGGAGCCCCGGGAGAGAGCAGCAACAGCCGGGCGCAGAGGCAGTGCAGTGGGGCGCCTTGGGTGAGGGTGCTGGACGCAGCGGCGAGGCGCCTGGATTGACGGGCGACACAGACGAGCGCATGCCATGGGACTGCCCTGGGCCTCCAAGCCGGTTTCACCCTTGGCTACCAGTGGACATTGGTGTAACATAAATGACATTACTGTAAATAGGTTCATTTGGTTACATGTGTGTATGTTGTGGTATGGGATTATTTTGGTATAGAGGCACGGATTTTAGTTGTTTTTTGTGTATGTGTGACTGTGGTAGGCCATTATAGTTCATTGTTCCCTGTTGTTTTCTTAGTGCATGATTTGGGTCCTAAATTTGGGTGGGTCTGGATTGCATGTGTTTTGTACTTTTGTAAGGGGGACAGGAATGTTGTGTGTAGAATGTGTGTGTGTGGCCCGTGGGGCTTGCCATACCCGCCCTGTGTGGTGATGTCAGGCGGGCTACAGCCAGACTGTATATAGTTCTGTGTTCTCTTAAGAAAGTGTGAGTTCGCTGCATGGCATAAAGACTCCAGACTCTGATTACCGACATAACAGACAGCTTTTACAATTTTAACCCCATTCACTGTCATTCTTTTAACAGAATGATTCAAAATGAAAATATCCCGACAGTTGTTTTGAATTACAGTAGTGTGAGAAAGTGTTTGCCCCCTTCATGATTTCTCATTTTTTTGTATGTCACACTTAAATGTTTCAGATTATCAAACAAATTTAAATACTCAAGATAACACAAGTAAACACAAAATGCAGTTTTTAAATGAAAGTGTTTATTATTAAGGGGGAAAAAATCCAAACCTACATGGCCCTATGTGAAAAAGTGACTGCCCCCTAAACCTAATAACTGCTTGGGCCACCCTTAGCAGCAACTGCAATCAAGCGTTTGCGATAACTGGCAGTGAGTCTTTGACAGTGCTGTGGAGGAATTTTGGCCCACTCATCTTTGCAGAATTGTTGTAATTCAGCCACACTGGAGGATTTTCTAGCATGAATCGCCTTTTTAAGGTCATGCCACAGCACCTCAATTGGATTCAGGTCAAGACTTTGACTAGGCCACTCCAAAGTCTTCATTTTGTTTTCCTTAAGCCATTCAGAGGTGGACTTGCTGGTGTGTTTTGGATCATTGTCCTGCTGCAGAACCCAAGTGCGCTTCAGCTTGAGGTCGTGAACAGATGGCCGGACATTCTCCTTCAGGATTTTTTGGTAGACAGAAGAATTCATGGTTCCACTTACCACAGCAAGTCTTCCACATCCTGAAGCAGCAAAACAGCCCCAGACCATCACACTACCACCACCAAATTTTACTGTTGGTATGATGTTCCTTTTCTGAAATGCTGTGTTACTTTTACGCCAGATGTAATGGGACACACACCTTCCAAAAAGTTCAGCTTTTGTCTTGTCAGTCCACAGAGTATTTTCCCAAAAGTCTTGGGGATCATCAAGATGTTTTCTGGCAAAAACTGAGACGAGCCTTTATGTTCTTTTTGCTCAGCAGTGGTTTTCGTCTTGGAACTCTGCCATGCGGCCATTTTTGCCCAGTCTCTTTCACTGACCTTAACTGAGGCAAGTGAGGCCTGCAGTTCTTTGGATGTTGTTGTGGGGTCTTTTGTAACCTCTTGGATGAGTTGTCGCTGCGCTCTTGGGGTAATTTTGGTCAGCTGGCCACTCCTGGGAAGGCTCACCACTGTTCCATGTTTTCGTCATTTGTGGATAATGGCTCTCACTGTGGTTCGCTGGAGTCCCAAAGCTTTAGAAATGGCTTTATAACCTTTTCCAGACTGATAGATCTCAATTACTTTGTTTCTCATTTGTTCCCGAATTTCTTTGGATCACAGCATGATGTCTAGCTTTTGAGTATCTTTTGGTCGACTTCACTTTGCCAGACAAGTCCTATTTAAGTGATTTCTTGATTGAGAACAGGTGTGGCGGTAATCAGGCCTGGGTGTAGCTAGAGAAATTGAACTCAGCTTTCCAAAGATGTGATAAACCACAGTTAGTTTATCTTTTAACAGGGGGGGCAATCACTTTTTCACACAGGGCCATGTAGGTTTGGATTTTTTTTTACCCTTAATAATAAACACCTTCATTTATAAACTGCATTTTGTGTTGACTTGTGTTATCTTTGTCTAATATTTAAATTTGTTTGATCTGAAACATTTAAGTGTGACAAACATACAAAAACATGAGAAATAAGGAAGGCTTAAAAGAAAAGTTTCAATTCTACCAAGAAAATGTTGCAAATTTACAGAAAAAAGTTGCAAATATTTGAGAAAAAAGTCAAAAATTTACATAAGTTGCAAATTTTTGAGAAAAGGATGCAAAATTGCAACAAAAAAGTTGCAGATTTACAAGATAAAAATTGCAAATTGAGGAGAAAAAAAGGTGAAAATTTCACCTTAAAATTCCAGCGTTCCACCAGTGGGACATTTCCAATTTTCTACTGCCACTCAGTGTAGAAAGAATTTGATTTTCTTTGCGTATGCTAATTTTAGGGAAATTAGCTGTAAAGGTGCACTGAGGGTAGCTTGTAAGCTCAAAGGAAAACATTAGCTACTGTTGCTAAAAATGACTTGATGATAGCTAGGAAAAATGTGTCCAGACTGAGTTGATCATCTCAATGTTTATTGATGAGGTTTGCCCTTTATGTGTTTTTGTCTCCATCTAAACCCAGTGGAACAGTGAGAGAGCACAAATTTAGAAAAAAAACCCTAAAATGACTCAAGAGCTATGTCTGAAAATTCCATAAACCAATAAACCTGAGACACTAAAACGAAGATTACTCCTGGGCTGTTTTAAGACATAAAACAAAGGTCTAACAATCACATTACAGAGAGCGGAGACGGAAACGTTCCTTTATATCGCCATTCATTTGAAGTTTGCTCCCAGCAGCAGAAGGAACACTTTAATAACACCTAAGTGAGTCACCCATTAAATCGCCTCGACTCATGCACTGATCCCCCCCCCCCCACTATTCCCGCTCTGGGAGGGGGTTTGGACTCTGTAACTCGGTGATAACACCCCTGGACCTGTGGCCGTCCATGAAATAGAATCATCACCCCTTGTAACAAAACAAATAAATCCTTCCTCCCAGTCTGTTTTGATACGTAATGAGTCGGTGCTTCACTCTTCTGAGATCTTGTTAGATGGCGTGTCGGGGCCGCGTGTCTCTCAGCGGCCGCTGTTCGTCTGTCAAACTGGATTTTTCCACCTCAAAATAATGATCCCATGCTGCACCGAGGGGCCCCGGCTAAAGTACCTGCTTATTTAAGATGGCTTTGCACCGCCGCTCTGTGTAAGTAACACTCGGCCCCCAGGAGTCGTCTGTGCTGGGTAACAAGTGGAGAGGCCCCTGACAGAGACGGAGGCACAAACAAGCGCCGGTATCAAGAGGTGTGTGTGTGTGTGGGGAGGGGGTGAGTAATGCTGTGGTTATTGTCTGTGGATCTCCACCGATGATGGATGTCATAAAAATATATACCATACTTAGCAGTGGTGCCGAGGCTCCAGAAACCCTGAAGAAAAAGGAGAAGAGGTGCATCATATCCTCGTCAGGAGAGCAGCAAGTGATGGAGTAATTCAAAGGCACTGCTTCACAGTTGTAGATATTTTGACATTAAAAAGCCATTTTTCATTGAACAAATTCTCACTTTTCCATTAAATATAGCTAGGGCCATTTCTAGATTTTTGATGGCCCTATTCATTATTGTTTGAGGGACTATTTATGCAATGGGAAAGAGTTTAAACCTTAAAAAAAGTCTGCTTCCAACGGAAACATTACAACAAATCTGGGTCGTTATCTTAATGAAGAGACAGAAACCAGCACTGCATGAGCATTGCAAATTTACAAGAAAAAACAGTCACAAATTTATGAGAAATTAGTTAAAAATTTATGAGAAAGAGGGCAAATTTATAAATGAAAAAAGGCGAAAATTTACAAGAAAGAAAGTAGCATATTTCTGACAAAAAAAGGTACAAATTTACACGAACCAGAACACAGCTCATCCCGGCCTGAAAAAACCACCCCGGGAGTGCTCAGAACTCATGACAGTTTTATTTATTTACATGTTTATTTATCAGGGATGAATGCATTAAACATTGCTTCATAAAACATACAAAGTAGATACCATGCATACAGGTTTCTAGCCAAAGCTAATTTGCAGCCCCTGTCCCTGGTTAAGCTTCCAAATTTAAAACAGATAAAACAGAAAATTGAGTTTAAAATGCTACAACCATTAAAAACATGCAATAAAATATTAGACTTCACAATGATAGAAATCAGCACAAACAAGGGGACCATGTCCTTAAGCACAGACCCATCTAGGATGTTCTTAAAGTCAAGGTCAGATGCCCAGATCTTCCGACCCTTGACCTCAGCCTGGATGCTGCTGTACCTGGGGGGTCATGGTGAGTTTCGTGAGAACCAAGGTAATTGCCTAGGAGGAGGAGTGATTTTTCTAAAATCATTTAAGTGCCCAGATCTCCTGACAGTCGACCTTGACATCAACCTTGAGCGCAACCTGGATGCAGACCATCCCAAGCACCCTTGTGAGTGACTTTGGTGACCACTGGGGCAATTGCCTAGGAGGAGTAACAATCTTCACGACATCACACAAGTGCCCGGATCTCCCGACCTCTGACCTTGAGCACAATCTCGATGCAGACCCCCCTGAGTGAGGATCACTGTGAGTGAGTTTGGTGAGCTTTGGCGAAAATGTCTAGGAGAAGTAACAATTCCCGTGAAATGTGGATAGACAGACGGATGCAGAGTGAACTAAAAATTTGCAAATTTACAGGAAAAACAGTCAGATTTATGAGAAATGAGTTGAAGTTTCGCAAGAAAAATGTAGCACATTTATTACAAAAAAGCTGCAAATTTGCAAGCAATATTTGTTATATCTTGTTGCCAGGGAGGCAGAGAAGACGGACTCAAGTGCAGGTAAGCGTTCAGTAAGTTCAGTAAGCAGGAGAGGGGCTGGAAACACTGAAACTAAATGTACACAAGAACGAAACTGAAAGTACAAACCAGACTGGAACGTGGTGGAAGGCGACACAATGATGAACATAACTGGGGTTTATCTTTGGGCGGGAAACAGAGGAATGAGGGAAGCTACGTATGTCCAACTTCTTCAAGTTTCTTTTTACAGTGTCTTTAAATCTGAGCCTTGGTCTACCCTGATTGTGTTTGCCCTCGCATAACTGTGAGTAAAGTAACTGCCGAGGGAGACGCTGGTGGTCCATCCTCTCAACATGTCCGAGCCATCTCAGGTTCATCTGTATTAGCATGTCCTCCATTGATGGTAGACCAGCTCGTTTCAACACTTCTATGTTGGTTATCTTGTCTTTCCATGAGATGTTCATTATGGCTCGAAGGTGTCTCATCATGTACGCGTGGAGTTTCTTCACCTGCACTCTGTAGACAGTCCAAGTTTCAGCACTGTATAATAGAGTAGCCAGTACTGTCACTCTGTACACTTTGCATTTCACACAGATAGTCACATGTCGATTGTTCCACAGTCTCTCCCTCAAGTTTCCAAACACAGCGCTCGCTCTTCCCATTCTGAAAGATAGTTCATCCTCCAGTCTAGCATTCTCTGAAACAGTACTCCCTAGGTACTTGAAAGTCTTGCACTTGACCAGTGGATCTGTACCAATGCTGATCTCTTCTGGTAGTGATGTTGATAACTGGAACTTTGGTGGTTGATAAAGGCACTCTGTCTTCTTGATGTTGATTTGGAAGCTGAATTGGCTAGCTGCTCTTGCAAATTTCTCCACTAAAGATTGCATATCTTCCACGCTGTGTGCAACTAGAGCACTGTCGTCGGCAAAGAGCATTTCTCTTACTACCTTTATCGATGTCTTACTCTTGGCTTTAAACTGTGCCACATTGAACAAGTCTGCTTCTTTCCTTGTTTGAATGTATACTCCTTCTGAAGTGTCTTTGAAGGCCACCTCAAGCATGGCTGCCAGATATAGCGAGAAGAGTGTAGGTGCCAGCATACACCCTTGTCTCACCCTGTTGCTTACTGAAAAGTCTTTAGATACTGAACCACTCATTGCCACGTTTGCTTGCATACCTGTATGGAGTGCCTCGATCAGGCTGACAAACTTCTCTGTACAACCATATTTCTTGAGTACCTGCCAAAGTCCTTGTCGTGAAACAGTATCGAAGGCTTTACTGAAGTCTATGAAGACTACATAAAGCGGCATGTTCTGTTTGATACACTTTTCTTGAACCTGTTTCAAGCAGAAAATCATGTCCATTGTGCTTCTTCCACTTCTAAAGCCGCACTGGGTTTCCGGTAGTACATTCTGCGAGATGTGTTCACTGAGTCTGTTAAGTCATACACGTGAGAGAATCTTACCAACAGTGGCTAGCAGTGATATACCTATATATCTTTCCTGTCACCTTTCTTGAACAAAGGCACAATACTTGCATCCTTCCAGTCTTGAGGTACTTTCTGGGCATCCCATATCTCTTGGATGAGCTTGTGCAGGCAGTTGGTCAGCTGAACACCACCAAATTTCCACACTTCTCCTGGAATTCCATCCCTTCCTGGAGCTTTACCATCCTGTGTTGTCCTGATAGCTGCCATTAGTTCATCAAAATTTGGTGGTTCATCCAGACTTGATATAGCTGGTCGCTGCACTAGAGCTTCTTTAGCCTCTTCAGTGAGATCTCCAGGGTTGTTTAGTAGTTGGTCAAAGTGGTCTGCAAATCTGTCCAGGATCTTGTCTTTCTCCTGCAAAACCGTTTCACCATCCTTAGCCTTTAGTTGGATCAATCCTCTTGGTTTAGGGCCGTAGATTTCTCTCAAACCTGTGAAGAATGTTTTCATGTCCTTCCTGTCTGCTGCAGTTTGAAGTTTCTCTGCTTTTTCATCCCACCAGTTGGACTTCATCTCTCTGGTGTACTTCTGTAGCTCACTCTGAGCCTTTGAGTATTTCATCTTCTTCGACCTTGTGTTACACTGTAGGTTTTCCTGCCTAGCTGTATTCCTCACCTCTAGTAGTTTCTTCAGGTGTTCATCATGCTCATCAAACCAATCTTGATGTTTCCTCTCAGGGTAGCCTAGTACATCACTCGCAGTCTGATACACCATATCCTTCAGTGTTGCCCATTTCTCCTCTATGTCATTCTCTGAGTTGTTGCTGTCCCAGTCTTTCATGTTTTCATCCATTTCCTGTGTAAGTTCTTCCTGCTTCTTTTGGCCTTTCAGTGCACTAGTGTTTAGCTTCCGTGGTGGCTTCGCACCCGTCCTGCAGTGCTGTTTTTGTCTGGAAATCCTTAATCTAGATCTCAGCATAACATGATCAGTACCACAGTCCATGCCTCTCATTGCTCTGGTGTCCAATACATCCCTTATGTCTCTCTGCCTGACTGTGATGTAGTCTAATAAGTGCCAGTGCTTGGATCTTGGGTGCATCCATATCTTCTTGTGTGTGTCCTTGTGCTTAAATAGAGTGTTGGTTATCACAAGGTTGTACTCTGAACATAGTGCAAGTAGAAGTTCTCCATTAGCGTTACACTTGCCTACTCCATGACTGCCTAGCACTCCTTTCCATTTCTCAGTGTCCGAACCAACTCTGGCATTAAAATCTCCAACGAGTATCAGCCTGCCATCAGTCGGTAGACGCCTGATAGTCTCACGTAAATCACTGTAGAACTCTTCCTTCACCTCCTCTGTGTTGGTCATTGTTGGGGCATATACACTGATGAGTGTGGCATACATTTTCCGCTGTAGTGGGAGTCTCATAGTCATTATCCTGTCGTTGATTGGCACCGGTTCCTCATCAAGCATTGCTGCTATCTCCTTTCTAAATGCAAAGCCCACTCCTGCTTCTCTCCTTTCTTGAGTTGATCTCCCACTCCAAAAGAAGATGTACCCATGGTCTTCCAAGCTGTCATATCCAGGCAATCTTGTTTCACTAAGTGCAGCTATGTCTACATTGTACCTGTTCATTTCCAGGGCCACAAGCACGGTCTGTCTTTCTGGGCGCTGTGATGTTGTTCTGTCCAACAGAGTGCATACATTCCATTCTGCTACACACAAGGCTGCTGTTTTCCTCTTCTTTTGTCTTCCTGCTCCTAGCTTACTTTTCACTGCCTGTCGGAGTGTGAACAGATCAGCGTGGACCTTGTAAGCCCGGGCGACGTCTGAGCCAGTATGAGTTGCTTTCTGATTGACCATTTCATGAAACTGCTTGCAAAGTATTTGAGTACTGCTAGCTTTTGCTGGATTAGCAGCACTTTCTTGGCAGATAAAGGTATTATCAGTGGCAAGGACAAGCCAAGACAAACTGACTCCAGTATCTGTTGCAGTGACTGACCAGATGATAGGTTTGTTTATCTCTGCTCTTTGTGTAGTGCATGTCACAATGCACCGACTGGCACAGTCCACTACAGACCTTGCGATAGATGTGTTTATCTGCCAGGATGTCCAGTCTCACCCTGTGTAACTGGGAGTGGTCCACCCCAGACCTGTGGCAGATATTGTTTTTAGTTCTGCCAGGATGCTCTGTTTCACCCTCCACGTCCTCGGATGGGCGGGGATGCCGGTTGAGTCGCCGATGGCCCAACCCATGAGACAGGTAGTACCGGTTTTCACGGTTATCAGGTAGCAAGCAAGCCAATGCCTGACCTTGAAATGTCCTTTACAAATGAAGAGACTCAAACAGAAGAAAAACGTAATTACGTTAAGGTATAAGGTTATAGGTTATATGGGCTGCACGGTGGCGCAGTGGTAGAACAGTTTTACCCTCGGCCGGGGGATCGCGGGGATCATGAGATCGTGGGTTCGATCCCAGCCCCCGACCAACAGTGAGCTGTGTGGAGTTTACATGTTCTCCCCGTGTTGCGCGGGTTTACTCCGGGATTTCTCCGGTTTCCTCCCGCACACCAAAAACATGTAGGTTTAGGGCGCTCGCGCACGCAGCGACCAGCAGCCGGTGGCTTGTCACCAGACTGCAAACCAAGTCTACCTACGGGTACAAATAAGTAACAAAAAAAAAAAAAAGGTTGTGAAAATATGAAAATGAAAAAACTACAAACACAGACATGTTAGGCTATGTCACATTTTCAAAGCGCGCCCAGGGGGAAGTAACTAATATCAGCTCCAGCTCTCAAAATACAAAATGACAACCAAAAATAGATGAAAACATAGAAAATGCTAGGTATGGCTGGAGGCCAAGCCCAGACACTACAGAATTTGCAGATTTACCAAAAAAAAAAAAAAAAAAAGTCAGTTTATCCACCTTTTTCCTGGGGGTGCCGCTGTAGGAACGATTATGGGCGGAGCTTCCGGTTTTGGCTGACCTAGTGTTAAATCAGTCAGTAAGAGTGGAGTAGCAGGGGCATTTAAATTAGCATTTTTAAAAGTTTTTCAAATTCATTTTAATGTATAGTCCACATACATGTTTTACACTCAAGTGGCAGCTAATTTCAGCTCTTCTAGTTTTTGTATTTTTTTTATGTTTTTGCGTAGTTCTGGTACTTGCTGGTGTTTGTGGTTGTGCCAGACTAGATAAATGGAGGCTTCTTACCACACGGTGACAGATGACATCCAAGCATGGTGTTGTGGTGTATGTCTGCTCTAAGGTAAATTTGATTATGTCCAACATATTTTAACAAAATACAGCCAACTTTATTACGGTGGAAACAATGATATATGTGACCCGTGCTGGCAAAATGAGTCGGAATGTGCACCGCGTCATTACAAGCTACAGGCAGAGAAATCATAAATCATGACTCTTTCTTTGTTTGCTAGGGCAAGTCCCGGGAAAACCCCCATGAGTGCCTGGTATCATTGAAAAGCTTAGAAATCATACTTTCTAAAAATATCTATGATTTTTGCGGAAGACGTAACTCCCGACTGATCGAACGCAAGTTTTCAACCTAGCTAAAATATAAACAAATCATCTTTTTCTGGGTCAGTTTTTGCGTACCACCTACAGATATCATTTTGAAGGTCTTTCAATACAGAATATGAAAATAATGTTACATCAGTTTTGATAATGTCCTCAAAGTGACTCATTTTGCCAGCACGGGTCATTTGTTTACAGCGTTAGAATCTTAGCAGCGGCACTAACAAATGGAGCTACTGTCTGCCAGGCCCCTTTTTAAGGTCATCTTCTCATCCCTCGATAGTTGTGAAAAGTAGAATGATTATATTACTGTTTTGAGGTGCAAGAGGCCGTGTTCCCACATTTCTGATGCCGAAGTCATTGTTTTTTAACAAGGAAAAGTGTCCCGTTTTAGTGACAACCATATGTTCTAAACTAGTACAGGAAGTTGCTACCATAATTCACGCAAGGCATCATGGGGCCTAAGAATAAGGTGGATAGGAAAAAGTCACAAATTTTCAAGAAAATAAATTTCTGTAAATTTGCAAGGTAAAAGTTTTGGTTTTTTTTAGCTTCAATATGGCATCAACATCTAGATCTCAGAAGTGACAAAAAAGGCAGGGTGGGGCAAACTGGGGCTATTAGCATTTAAAGAAAAATGTAGCAACATCAGCTGTCTTGAGCAAAGCTGCTTACTAAGCTGGGTGTAAAATGATGCTGTAGTAATTAAACCCTGAGGTATTTTGATCAAAGCAGGTCACAGACATTTCACAAAGACATCTAGGAACTGAGTCAGTGTGTGTGTGTGTGTGGGGGGGGGGGTTTACATAATATGTCCTTTTAAATGAAAAGACCATGGTTAGCATTGAGAGGCCCCGCTAATTCATTTTTATAAATCCTGGGAGCCATTTAGGAAGAAGAGCCGTGGGCATGATTCTTCCTTCCTACTCAGTGTCAAATATCATAAATTATTTTAATGTTTCCTTGTGGTTTGATGTATTAATCATCCAAATGCGTTAAGAAATATCTTACAAAAGACTCGATTGGCCTTGATCTGTATGTTACGCAGACGGACGTATGTGCGACGCATGAGAGGCAATAATATGCCTTTTGTCGTTAAAATATGCTAGCCTATAGTTCCTTTGATTAGAGCACTTATCACAGCTATTCTGAGATCTATAGAAAAACAACTGTCCTGTACATAGATTACTAATGTATTGATTCATCCAGAAAATGTAAATGTGACAGGTTCCATGAATGCCATCAGAAGAGTACAGATCAGTGAAGAGAGCTGCATTCTTTTCCTTTTGATTTGCTGCTACTGTAACACCATTTTTTCTCCCTGCACACACTGCCTGTTTCAGAGAACCGGCCGACACCGGGGTCGAGGGTAAGGGCAGGTGAAAACAGTCGGCGCTGAAGTCTTGAGAAACAGCTTGCCCTCGATACCTGGCCTGTTCTTCGTTGTGCTGTCAGACCCGCGGAGGCAGCCCTCCCCTGTGACCCGCCAAGGCCAGCGCGGCCACCCCCTTCCTCCGTCTTCCATCCTCCAGTAATTGAGCGGGGCTTTGAGACGTTTTTTAAAAACCCACTGCGTGTTCCCGAGACGCAACCCTTAAAGCCTGTCCTAAATAATCAGAGTGCCGCGCAATGGGGAAGGCTTCCCTTAACCTTAGCGGGAAGCAAAATTCAAAGGATCAAGTGAGAGGGAGATGCCAGTTCATATCAGAGGCTAAAAAACGAGAAGAGCCCTTGTTTAGGGGGTGATACCTGTCTTTAATAACTTCTAATTATCTCCCTCTCCTCTTATCCCACTGCTTGTCCGACTCCCCGCTTTGTCCTTTTAGAGGGAAATTAAGGTGATGATTGGGCTTCATTAAGGAGGTAAATAAAGAGGCGCAGTGCATTGCCCTGGCGCTTCATTTGTGTTGCTAATTGGCACGGCGTGTGGCTTTGATGGGGGGCTGTTTGGGGGGGGGGGACGTCAGGAGCGGGCCGGGCACGTGACCTGGGAGCTTCACCGACCTTCGCTCTACCCCGCCGTCATGCTGCGGCTCTCCGCATGTCTGGTGGGTTTGTCAGTCAAGGTCTTCTCATTCATTTTAATGACTCCGCCAGGACATAAAAAAAATTAATTGACATTCTTACAAGCAAATGCCTTCAGGCTCATTAATCAGTGTGTCGGTTTTCGCCATACCACAAAAAAGTACTTTACAGGATAATTAATTTCCTCCCGAGCGCCCTCAACTTAAAATGCTTGACATCTTAGCCCTTCGTGTACGGCTCACCGGCTCAGAGAGCTCTCCACACATTGAGACGAAGAATGTAAAGCAAACTAAATGACGTGTTTCTACAGAACAGACACAGATGCAGACACTGAGAGGAGACGGCTTCATAGGTTTAGGAGAAGTTTTATTGACAAGAAAATGTGCAATTAATGAGAATCTGGCAACCCTGGGGAGAAGGCGGAGAGAGACAATGGTGAGTATACTGAATGATGATAAATGGAAGTGAATATAATCAGCTGGTATTTTCTTACACTAGTGCATGCCCTAGAAAGCAAGTATTCTTGTCTGAAAACAGGTAGACCAATTAGGCTTTACAAGCCCAAATGTAGGCTGTGTTTGAAAGTGGAATACAAAGAGGTGTAGCCTATAGGCGATCACATATATTATTGACAAATATGAAAGGGACTGAACACCACTAAGATTTATTTGATTGTGTGAATATTAATTACGGAATTATTGAAAATGAATGGGTCATTCAATATTAGCGGCTGTTTAAGAACCCTTGTTAATTTGTTTGTCAGCCTTATTTGTGCGATCTTTTATAAGTTATATTTGTAAGTGTTGTATCTTGCACTTTGGGGAATGGGACTTGTTCGGTCACCATTATAATTGTTTTAGTTTATATGTGTAGTTTATTGTGTATCGTCACTAAACTCATGCAGTACCCATTTACAAATATTTGAGATCCATTGTAGTGCATCATTTTATATTGTAGCAATATTTTGTTATTAAAAGGTTTTTAAAACTGCAATCAAATTAACTACAAAACATCCAACATTATTATAGACAGCAGAAGGACCTGTTTGACTGCAACCGTTGCATCAGTGCTGTCCATTTGTCAGTAAATATTTAGCTAAAAATGATTTATTTCGTTATTTGGGCATTTTTGTGTCCTGTTTGGCCATTCCGCTTGGAATGGCGGTATTATTAAGTTTTGAATTTTTAGATGCTCGCATGGGAAGGGGAACTCACAGTCCTGTAAAGGACAGTGGTTCCACACGGGTGAAGCAGCGGCAGGGACTCCCGTCTACTGGGCAGGCTGGGTGTGCCTCCCCGCGAAGGACTGTGGTCTGCCCGGTTGGGCCGCTGCTTCTCCCGGTGTGTTCTGTGTTGGATACACCGCTGTTCTTTGTCAGACCCAGGTCCCCGCTGATGCTCCTCCCAGTCTGCTCACGGGCCTCGTGTTCTCCACATATGCTGAATTATCCTTCAAACCTATGCAATCGCGGCAACTTTATGATGTAATTTTTTTAAGCATTAAATCTTCAGTATTATCTTTTTCTAGTCAAATTTGTCACTTTTGGCTTCCTTGTTTTGCTCAGGGAGCGCTGTGGTTACTGATGCCGTGATGCCATGTATTATCCAATCAGTACGGAGTCAATCCGAAACTCCGCCCACACTTCTAGATGCCAGAGCATGAGGAGAGAGTGGTGATTAAATTTTAAGATAAGATAAGCCTTTATTAGTCCCACAATGGGAAAATGCCATGATTACAGCAGGAAAGGAATAGCAGCACTCAGAGCAATAGTTAATAAGATAATAAGAACTGGTTAGCCAAAGCAGTAAATGAATATACGTATAGTATACTGTATATCCTTACCCTATATAGTATATATCCTTTTATTGATAAAAATTCCATATTTTGAATGAACAACTCCATACTCAGGGATGCACACCCTCCTAACTTCAGCAAAGCACTTATAAAATCTGAGGTCAGTCTGACAAATGGCTTGAGAGATATGTGAGGAACAGACACACAGACAGAGATATGCTGCATTTATAGACAGATGTAGCAATACTTAGAGGAAAGGTGAGTATTTTACAGGTGGGCTGCCGTTCTTCATCAGGTGAGGGTTGTTCCAGATTTGTTTTCAGTAAGTAGAGAGTCTGAATGGAGTTGGAGAGGGTGCCCCAGGCCCGAGGACTTCATGGGTTAGAATGTTGCAATATTGTGGTCTGACTTACTTGGGAAAGGATGGTGGATTTCTGGATTGCAGTTCCACCAGGTAGGGATCCAAGTCCACCAGAGAAATGGTAAGTAATAGATGTCCTAGGCAATATGGAGGCAGAGGGAAAGACGAGATTTGGAAAAGTCTGTTCTTACGATGTCCAGTGTTTGGAGGAGGTGAGGAGGAAGGCATGAGAGCGCTTCAGGTTGGCACACCTCACTGCTGGCATGAAGAGTTCAACATTCTCGTACTGAGAAAGGGGAAGTTGATGAGACAGGTGATTAATTAGAGCAGCTGGACAAGATTGTCATACCCGGCTCTAGGGAGCCGGGCAATCAGAGCCAGGGACAAGCCAGTGAGTCGAGATGTTTTATTCTGGGTAAGGGATAAGGGATGAGGAGAGCACAGACACTCATACAGACGTACATTCTCAGGCTGCACAGCGCAGGGGTAGGTAGCTCGTACCGGACATGGGGGTAACAAGACGTGCATACTCACAGCGGGATACAAACACCGGAATGCTGCAAGGGGAGTTGAGGCTGACACCAGACGAAGGGGCTTCAGCCTAGCAGTGCTTATGTCGCAGCCCCGAATGATCGAAGCTGCTCCTCTTTATACTCATTAACAGCGCCCCAGCTGATGAGGATTAATTGGCCCCAGCCGTCCCGTGACACTGACAGCTGGGAACCAGCTGAGGCACTGCCCAATGAGAGGCAGGGATAAAAGGAGCATGGGCTGAGCGCCGAGCCGGCATCACACCCCATGGTGACAGAGCCTCCCCCTCACGGTCGGGCTCCCGAACGACCAGGAACATCCCAGCCCCCCCCCCCCTCCCCACCTAGGGTGGGCGGAAGGGAGGC
Source organism: Pholidichthys leucotaenia (assembly GCA_020510985.1). NCBI lineage: Eukaryota > Metazoa > Chordata > Actinopteri > Cichliformes > Pholidichthyidae > Pholidichthys > Pholidichthys leucotaenia. The sequence continues at coordinate 27,420,570 of CM035839.1, read as the reverse complement.
AGGACCGGAGGGGAAGATGCAAAGGGAAGGACAAAAAAAAACAATAGACCAATGTAGGGCAGAGAAAAAAAAACCCAAATACAATACCCTACAACACAGGGAAAAGGATTAACCCAGAGCACAGTTAGGGAAAAAACTGAGTTAGGACACAGGTAGGGAAAATACCAAATATGACTACAGACAGCATACAAATAACGTATAGATCGGGGCAAAAAAAAGAAAACCAAAAACCCACCAAAAAGGTGGCAGGAATGAATAAAGCAATCACAGAGTATAGTTAAGGGGAACAAAACACACTACTCCATAATGCACCAACAAGACAAAGGTCAGGACAAAAAAATGATGAAAAACGCTGTGCATGGATACTAAAGAAAACAAAACACACAGCACTGAATATATAAAAGATCACCTAAAGAAACAGAGGTGACAAGGACAAATGGGTAATAATGAAGTACGGTTAAGTGGGAATGAAACACATTACTTCAAACAACAACAAACACAGTCAATGTTAAAGTCGGGGCTAGGGAAGGCCCCCCACGAGGATAATAAGACAGAATGGGGTGATCACAGTATGGTTGAACAGGAAACCACACGCATACTCCATGATGCACCGACGAGGCCAAGGCTAAGGTAAGGATGAATGAAAACGCTGAGTAAAGATAAGAAAATGCAATACACAGCGCGATACATAAGGTGAGTCACCAAGAGGAAAAAAAGGTGACAGGGTAACAGGATAACAATAAGATAAAAAATGCTGAGTATGGTTAAAAAAAAAAACACAGCACAAAAACATATATTCCCCTAATGGACAAAGAAACTACACCCGAGTGACTTCAATAATAATAAAAGAAGTAAAGGACACCCGAGGAGACGGCAGGCAGAGTCCAAAACGGCCGGAATTGTTCTGGTAATCTCCCCGCCCATTGTCCAGTTGGCAACGCGGGGAAGAGAAATGTTCGGACGGCGAACTCTGGGCCCAGATCCCAGGAATCCAGTCCAACGGCTGCCGAACCAGGCCGCCCAAAGGCAAACAGACCAGTGGGGGGAAACCAGATCGCCGAACCGAAAGTTTTGCGGGTCGGGTCGTCGACCCGCATCACTCAACCACCAGGACCGTTGAGACGGACGAAGGGTCAGAGCGGATCCCGGTGGAAGAGGCTCAGGGGAGAGCCGATGACGAGGGCGGCGGGCCTCAGGGAAACGGCCACCTCCTCACCGGACCTGGACAACACTGGGGCAGCACCCACGTCGGACCCCGATCGGGCCTCAGGCGAACCCACGTTGGACCCCGATCGGGTCTCGGGCGAACCCACGTTGGACACTGCACCAGAACCGACCTCCAACGTTGAACCCGGACCCTCCAGCACCACGAGGAACAGCAACTCCTCGCCGGTGACCCTGGAAGAAGGCTCAGAAGAGAAAACAGAACCGGGATCAGGATCACCGGCAGCGCCAGAACCCGGCGAGACGAGCTCAGACGCAGCGGGCGGCTGCACCCTGCTCGTCTCCCCTGGAGATAGGCTGAAGTGCTCAAGGATAAAAAGAAAGAAAAGAAAGGAGAGCACTCGCCTGATCTCGGGTTCTGACGCCGTCCAGGACTGCGAAGATCCAGGATCCGTCGTCAGGAGGTCGTTGTCAGGCTCCCATCTAGCCGCGTCGGGCCCCGCAGCCAGCACGATGGTCAGCGCAGCTTGAGATCCCTCCAGCTCAGGTAACCCCGCCGACGACCCACTCTGCGTGAAGCCAGAAGAATCTCGTCCCGCTGGACCGAACCGCTCCTCCGTGGAGACCCAGGGACGCTCAGTCGTCAGCGTAGACTCCACGCAGCAGTCAGTCCCCCTCCTCCGTCCGCAATGTAGCTGCGGAACCACAGGCCCTCTCCATATCCCACCACGTTGACCCGGAGCCGGGGACCGCTCGGCGGAGAGAGACACAGAGGATGCGGGATTAGGCATACAGGTTACAGCAGGTGGGGAGAGTTCAGGGAGCTGCGAACCCTGAACTTCTCCTCCAGGGATGTGACAGAGCAAATCATTAAGCAGGTGTGAAAAAACAATGACTTGCCTGCCCCCTGGAGGTTGAGTATCGCCTGCTGTAGTGGAATCTGCTTCTTCCTCTCCCCGCCCGGCGATAACGGAGGACCCCCCGGGAATTCGTCTGAGGGTCGCTCGCGTTGTCTCCAGCAGAGAGCTCACCAGGCCGGGATTCCAGGCACACACAGCGGTCAGGAAGCGCGTCGAGGAGGAGGGGAAAACAGCCGGGGTGAGCCAGCCCGAATGTCCAGGAATGACAGCGGGGGAACGAGGCTCAGGGGACGAGGCTGTAGAATCTCCACACTGACGAGGCGAAGGGATGACAGCTGCGTGGGAGGAACGGTCCTGACGATGACCCAGAACTGGATCCGGACGAGGTTCGTGCAGAGGTGACTCGGCGATGTGATGACGACTACTCCCAGGGAACGAAGCGAGGGGGAAACCCAGGATTCGCCGCTCCAGATCGGAGATCGAGACGAGGGAGGCGTCGAGCACGGGAAAGCTTCGTAGCCCTGAAGTCCTCACCATCAATCTCACTGCCGCCGCCACATGCCTGAAGGTGGTGACAGGAAACACAGTAGAGCTCGCGACAGCCACTCGACCCCGGACATAACTGCTGTCAGCTGCGGCTCCTTGAAGGGAATCCCGAGTGACGTGGCGCAGGTCGGGGGAAGTCCTCTGGTTGGCGCGAACTCCCGGACTGGAATAGCGGCAGGAACGGGACTCCGAAGCGGGGAAAGACGTCGCCCACTTCGACTCCCTGCCGGGATTTCCATCCACCCCGTGGAGCTTCTCTTGCTGTGTACCTGCAGCGTCTATCCTGGCACTGTCCTCCAGATGGTACAGAGAGTGAGGGTGACAGTCCAGGAGTTCCTCAGCACGGCCCGGATGCCAGCGTCTCGCGTTGGAGGCGTCGTGCAGGGTGAAGAACGTCCCGTCGACTGCCTCCGAGATGGACCTCAGCCCGTCGCCCTGGCGCCGGAAGTGACTCCTGGGAAACGGCATGCTAGCAGCGCTGACACCCGGACAGAAAGGTACATTTCCACAGCGACTCACGGCCGCCGGCAACTCTTCTGGCTGCGACATACTGTCATACCCGGCTCTAGGGAGCCGGGCAATCAGAGCCAGGGACAAGCCAGTGAGTCGAGATGTTTTATTCTGGGTAAGGGATAAGGGATGAGGAGAGCACAGACACTCATACAGACGTACATTCTCAGGCTGCACAGCGCAGGGGTAGGTAGCTCGTACCGGACATGGGGGTAACAAGACGTGCATACTCACAGCGGGATACAAACACCGGAATGCTGCAAGGGGAGTTGAGGCTGACACCAGACGAAGGGGCTTCAGCCTAGCAGTGCTTATGTCGCAGCCCCGAATGATCGAAGCTGCTCCTCTTTATACTCATTAACAGCGCCCCAGCTGATGAGGATTAATTGGCCCCAGCCGTCCCGTGACACTGACAGCTGGGAACCAGCTGAGGCACTGCCCAATGAGAGGCAGGGATAAAAGGAGCATGGGCTGAGCGCCGAGCCGGCGTCTCACCCCATGGTGACAAAGATCAGGCAATGAGCCATGGAATGTGTGCACAAACTTGAGACACTACACAAAAATAAAGACAAATGTACTTTTTCCAATAAGAAGGAACAATACCATTTTCTATCCATACTCCTGTTATTTTTTATTCACAAAAACAGCTTTCTACATCAGTTAAACCAGGGCAACAACTCATGGGGGGAATGTAATTGCTTAGCTCAGTTATGTTTAATGGAAATGTCATCTAAAGGCAACAAATTGTCATGTACTTTGTGGAGATCATAACACAGAGGTGTGACACTGGAGATAAATGATCCCGTTAATCAAGCTTTATAATAGCTTAATCAGGTTATATAAAGATCATGACTTTAATTAAACCTTAAAGGGTACCTGTAGTGAATTTTAATCAAAGGCTATTTCAAAGGATCAAATATGATACTACTGGTCCCGTCCAGGAATTTTGGTCATGATTCCTTCTCAAATCCGTGTGAGTTTCAAGTCACTGCTCTCTCAGTCAGTCATGGTCAGAGACATCTCGTCTCCTCCATGGCCAGTTTCAGCACAGTAGTGATGCACAGTCGTTGCTTTGTGCAATTGACTGGGCTGCAGTATAGCAGTCAGCAAAGTTTTAACATCAGAATTTTATGTAATTTTTTACAACCAACCATCCATCCATCCATCTTCTTCCGCTTAATCCTTTTCGGGTCGCGTGGGGGCTGGAGCCTATCCCAGCATCTTTGGGTGAGAGGCAGGAACTTGCCTGACCAAAAGGCAAGTTCCCAGTCAAGTAACTTCAGAACACGTTGAATAAATCTTGATATACTAGAATTTTATTTCATTAAATTATATGCGGGTAGATTTGCTTGTACATGGTTGTAAAAACCATGTACAAGCAAATGGTACACCATGTACCATGCTTGTACATGCTTCTACCCGCATATAATTTAATGAAATAAAATTCTAGTATATCAAGATTTATTCAACATGTTCTGAAGTTACTTGACTGGGAACTTGCCTGTTGGTCAGGTCCCTTTCAGCCGCCGATCCCCGGAGGTAACTGTGGCTCATGCCGTCAATAAAGGCCATTTCCAAGGACAGTTTGTGCAGTATATATCCGTGCAGATTTTGTGCCGTTTTCAACTCAGATCTCCATCCACTGAGCATTTGCTGAACACATTTACTTGTCTGTGGTAAACACATTACTCTTCCACAGTAAAGCCGGAAACAATGATTGTATGCCACTTCCGGCCGGCGATGGCTGCTCCCCATTGGTTTTGACTGAGCAGTTTTCATGGGATAAAATTATTCAATATACTGACTCTAGGGGGTTATTTTTACTGAATAAACACATTTTTGGTTTATAAGTAATACCTAAAGCAGGATTAATGTTGTTATAATGACCAGTACTGGTTTCCTTAAAAACAGTCACTTCTTGTGCAGGTCTAGTGCAGAACAACTTCTTTTATCTGTGTTACAGAGGCAGCCGTAACAGTAAAGACGGAAATTTTTGAGAAGTTGCAAATTTATGAGAAAAAAGTCAAGTTTTTGAGAAAAAGTTTCAAATTTATGATGAAAGAAGTCATAAATGTTTCAGAAAAAGGTGCAAGTCTATGAGAAAAAAGTTGCAAATTTATAAGAAAAAAGTTGCAGATTTATGAGAAAAAAAGGTGACTATTTACAGAAAAAAGGTGACAAATATAGGAGGAAAAAGTGGAAAATTTTGAAAAAAAAGTTTGAAATTTACAGAAAAAAAGTTGCAAATCTACAAGTTAGTAGAAGCAAGGCAGAATGCATACCTGTGAATCAATCAACTTAATTTATAAAGCACTTTAAAAAGCAACACTCGTTACACAAAGTGCTGTACAATAGGAAAGCACATAAAAACATAAAAGCAAGGAGCAAGACTAACACAAAAAGAATACAAAATCAATAAAAACAATATAAAACTCGGTATGAGTAGAAACTAGTCATTAAAAACAATAAAATAAAAGGTAAAAGAAGTAAACAAATAAAAATCCGTTTCATTCAATAAAATCAATGTCTCACACTGGGTCGAAGGGTAGGGAGTAAAAGTGTGTTTTAAGACGGGTTTTAAAAATGGACAGTGAAGGTGCTTGTCTAATGTGCAGAGGTAAATCGTTCTATAACCTGGGTGTCATGATCAAAAAGGCTCTGTCCCCTCTGAGCTTCCGCTTCGCCTTTGGCACCCTCAGGAGCAGCTGTTCAGCTGACCTGAGGGACCGGGTGGGAGCGTAGGGATGCAGAAGCTCAGAGAGATAAGGCGGAGCAAGACCGTTCAAGGACTTAAAAACAAACACATTTTATGAATGAGAGGGAGGGAGGTATAATGGTGAAGATGCAAAGGGTAAAAGTAGGGAAAGTAGATGAGTTTAAATACCTGGGTTCAAACATCCAATGCAATAGAAAATGCACAAGAGAGGTGAAGAAGAGAGTGCAGGCAGGGTGGAGTAGGTGATGAGCGTCAGGGGTGATTTGTGACAGAACGATAGCAGCTAGAGAGAAAGGGAAGATTTACAATACGGCAGTGCTTTGATGTATGGTTTGGAGACTGCGGCACTGACAAAAAGACTGGAGGTGTTGCTGGCAGAGTTTAGGATGCTAAGATTCTCATTCGGAGTGACTAGGAGGGACAGGGTTAGAAATGAGTATATTGGAGGGACAGCTCAGGTTTGGAGACAAAGTAAGAGAGGCAAGGCTGAGATGGTTTGGGCATGTGCAGAGGAGGGATGATGGTGGATATGTTGGACAAAGGATGTTGGACATTGAGGAAGACCACAGAGAAGATTCATGGATGTAGTGAAGGAAGAGGACATGGGAAGGGTTGGTGTGAGAGAAGAGGATGGAAGGGATGGGCTGAGATAGAGACAGATCTGCTGTGGAGATCCCTAAAGGGAACAGATGAAAGGAGTAGAAGAAGAAATATCGTATATATATATGAGATCTGTGCCCAACACCTGTGGACTTTGGGATGTGAAAACACCCTTAAAGAAATAAAAAAGAAAGAAAATGTCATGATCTGATCAGGGTCACACATCCTGTCCACGCTTTGTTGTTTTTGGACTCATTATTATTGTCATTATTGCTATCACAACCTCACTCATAGTTATATTTATCCTTTGTACTATTATTATCACCATGATCCTGTCCTACTTTGTATATTGTTTTTACTTGGTGACAGCGCTCTGTTTATTCTGCTCCTTCGTTATTCATCTATAAATGCACCGAATCTGTGTGTGTGTGTCTGTTTCTCAGTATCTCCCAAACTGTTTGTCAGACTGGCCTCAGATTTTAGAAGTGCTTTGCTGAGGTTATGAGGGTGTACATCCCCGAGTATAGAGTTGTTCAGTCAAAATATGTAATTTTTATCAATAAAAGTTTAGTCACTGCTCTGTTTCATGCCCAGGCTTCTAGAAGTGTGGGTGGGGTTTTGGATTGACTCTGTACTAGGAATGGACGATACCAGCATTTTTCCTTTCAATACGATACCTGTCATGATTTGCCCCTTGGGGCAGGAACAAAGACCCAGACGCTAAACAGCTAGTTGTGCAATTTATTGAAATGAACATAAAGTCCAAACAGTGATCAAAGATAACTTACATCAATGGCGAGGAAACAGACAAGAATGCATGTCGGAACAGGGTTGGGGTTCCGACGGAGTAGAGAAACAGGGAGACAATCATGAGGCACTGACAATGAGTGGCAGGGAAAGCATTCTTAAATAAGGCAGGAATTAAACACAATCAGTGCCATCAGGTGTAGATCATGAGCAGGCAGGTGGCCTAATTACCAAGCTGGAGCAGCTGAGCAACACACAAAATGGTAATAAGGCAGGAGTGTCTGGAGGCAGAGGTGGAAGGCTATGTCACAAAGAAACAAAATATAAACACTCAGAACTAAATGCCAGGATAATAACAATAATAAATAATAATAATAATAATAATAATAATAATAATAATAACTAGAAAAGCACTCGGAGAGCGCAGACCTCCGCCAAGCGCCACAGTTCCCCCCATACAGTCTTCAGATTCTTTGACCATGAAAACATATGACAAGCAGTTGTTCAGTAGTTATTCACGAAAATGTCATTTTCCATAATGGCGGCCACAGTTCCCCCATACAGTGTTTTTGTGTACGTTTTCAGATTCCTTGACCATGAAAACATATGACAAGCAATTGGATTGACAATGATAGGATTAGTGGTTCAGTAGTTATTGACGAAAATGGCATTTTCCGTAATGGCGGTTTAGCGCCACAGTTCCCCCATACAGTGTTTGTGTGTACGTTTTCAGATTCCTTGACCATGAAAACATATGACTAGCAATTGGATTGACAATGATAGGATTAGTGGTTCAGTAGTTATTTTTGAAAATGACATTTTCCGTAACGGCGGCCACAGTTCCCCCCATACAGTGTTTGTGTGTACGTTTTCAGATTCCTTGACCATGAAAACATATGACAAGCAATTGGATTCACAATGATAGGATTAGTGGTTCAGTAGTTATTGACGAAAATGGCATTTTCCGTAATGGCGGTTTAGCGCCACAGTTCCCCCCATACAGTGTTTGTGTGTACGTTTTCAGATTCCTTGACCGTGGAAACATATGACTAGCAATTGGATTAACAACAATTGGATTGACAATGATAGGATTAGTGGTTTAGTAGTTATTCACGAAAATGGCATTTTGCGTAATAGCGGTTTTCTTGAGGACGGTGATCCGGATCGCCACCAAAATCTAATCATCTGTAGGATACCCCATTTGTGACAATCTGTGAAAATTTCATGAAAATCCGTCCATAACTTTTTGAGTTATCTTGCTAACAAACAGACAAACAAACAGACAAACAGACAAACAGACAAACCAACGCCGATGATCACATAACCTCCCCCTTTGGCAGAGGTAATAATGAGGACATGAACATACAACAGAACAACTGACAACTCAGAACACCTCCTAACTCATGCACACAAGGAAACACACACAACCCTGGAAAGAATATGGAAAATACTCAGGAATAAATAAAAGGCCTGAGCACAGTGACACACCGCACTCAGCCTCGTGACAGATACCATTAGTTTATGGGACTTTGTTCGATACTGATACTTTTTGCCCCTTAAAGGAAAGTCACATGATTGCAGTTTCATTAGCAACTTTATTGCAAGGGCAATATGAAATATGAATAAAACTCATGAGCATAAATACTTGAAAGAAATGCTTATAAAATGATAATAAAATGGAACAATGAGCAAAGTAAATAAAATAAAATGATTTTTTTTCCAATTATAATAAAATAATTAAGACTTAAAATGAATGCAACATCAATTCAATTTTATAATTTGGTGAAGATTCTCAGTCATCCAGGCAGGTAAGTATGCCGTATGAAAGCTCAGTCAAGTCAACTGGATTCAAGTATTTTTTACTTCTGAAATGTTTCACCATTCATCCAAATTCTATTGTAATACCAAGCAGCATATGTGTGTAATTTTTTTCACAATGCAATGTTTTTTTCTTTTAAATTGTATTATTTATTTATTTTTACACTATTATTTTACAAACTTAAATAGTGCCTATTTTGTTCATTTTTCAAAATTATGCTGCTTAGTATCACCACAGAATTTAGATGAATGGTGTAACATTTCAGAAGTACAGTGATCCCTCGCTACTTCGCGCTTCACCTTTCGCGCCTTCAGTGCATCGCGGATTTTTCAAAAATATTCATCAAAAATTCAAAATTGAGAAATAATGGGCGGGCGCTAGCAGAAGGCAGGGAGACTACATTAGAACATCAGGTATCAACACGGAGCGCCGCACAACTCAAAATCCACCTCTCTGTTCGCTGTTCTCGTGTTGGCTCGGCTCGGGAATCTCGCAAGCTGATTGGCCGAGACGTTTCACCCCGCAAGCTGATTGGCCGAGACGTTTTACCCAGCTTCTCTCCCTGCCGAGCGCCCACCCAGCGAAGGAAGACCGCATTCATTGCTCTTTATCGCTCGTGTTGCTTAGTCTCGCCGCGTGGAACTTTTTGCTGTTCTCTTGTGCCATTTTGTGCGAAATAGTCTTCCCGTCGAGCCACTATGCCGCCTCCTGCAGCTTCTCCACCTCTATCGGAAGCTGCCCTCGACGATCCTGCGCCTCTAGCACCTGATGATGAGGCGTCACCTGAGGAGCAGTAAAGCTCTCATTAACCTGTGCAGTAAATCATCTTCATCTTGAGTTACGTATCTTGTTATAAGAATAAAAGAGTTCTAAAAACATATTTATGTACACTTTATTTACATCTACGTATGCATATACACTTACACACACACACACGTATCATATGTGAGAGAGAGTGAGAGAATGAACGTACATATTATTTATGGGTGACGTCATTAGGGGTGACGCTACTTCGCGGTTTTTCACTTTTCGCGGTCGGTTCTGGAACCCATTAACCGCGATAAGTGAGGGATCACTGTAATACTTCTCCTGACACCCGCAACGCTGCTGAGTCTTCGGCTGTGACATCTGATAGGCTGCCAAAATCATGTGACACAGCAGACCATCTCAAAAATATGCCTAGGCTGGTCTTTCACTGGTTTTCACACATAAATTTAATGCCTAAAACTCTCAGAAGTGAGAACAAATTGCACGTTTTGTAACACAGTGATATCGAGATATTTTAAAAAGTATCGGCTAGCTGGTATTGAAGTATCGATACTTGCGTATCCATATGCCAATCCCTGCTCTGTACTGAATGGATAATACGCGGCATCGCTGCATCAGTAACCACAGCCTTCCATGAGCAAAAGAAGGAAGCAAAAAGTGACAAATTTGATTAGAAAAAACATTATACTTAAGACATAATGCTTAAATAATAATAATAATACATGTCTTATATAGCGCTTTGCTAAATACTCAAAGACGCTTTACGAAGTAGCATAGGAACAAACATACAGTGAACGGTTAAACAGGCAAGGTAGGTACACATAGGTAGAAGAGGCAGTCAGTTTTCGTAGGTAGATTTGAAGAGATGGGTTTTGAGTTGACTTTTGAAGGAAGCAAGTGTGTTGGCGGACCGGATGTGAAGGGGCAAGGAATTCCAGAGGGTTGGTGCGGCGATGGCGAATGATCTGTCACCCAGGGTGCGGAGTTTTGTCTTGGTGATGGGGGTGAGAAGGTGAGTGTCAGCAGAGCGGAGGAGGCGAGTGGGGGAATGACAAGACAGAAGGTCAGTTAGGTATGAGGGGGCGAGGTTATGAAGAGCTTTACAGGTGATGAGGAGGATCTTGAAGTTGATGCACTGTTTAATGGGTAGCCAGTGGAGTTGTCGGAGGAGAGGAGTGATGTGGTCTCTGGAGTGGGAGTGAGTAAGTAGACGGGCGGCTGAGTTTTGGACATACTGTAGTTTTTCGAGGATGGTGGAAGGAAGTCCATACAGAATGCTGTTACAGTAATCAAGTCTGGAGGTGATGAAGGCGTGGATGAGTATTTCAGCAGCAGAGGGGGAGAGGGTGGGACGGAGGTGTGCAATATTACGAAGATGAAAAAATGATGTTTTGGTGATATGGTTGATGTGAGATGTGAAGGAGAGGGTGGGGTCCATGATAATGCTGAGGTTTCTGGCCAGGGGGGAGGGGGTGACTGAGTGACCATCGATTTGGAATGAAAAGTTCTAGGAGGAAGGGAAAAGAGATTTTGGTCCAAAAATGATGATTTCTGTTTTATTGCTGTTTAGTTTGAGAAAGTTGTTTGTCATCCAGGTTTTTATGTCTGTGAGGCAGTTGGTGATGGTGGAGAGAATGGCGGGGGTGATGGATTTAGAGGAGATGTACAGCTGGGTGTCGTCGGCGTAGCAGTGAAAGTGAAGATCATGTTGACGGATGATGTGACAAAGCGGAAGCATGTAGAGAGTGAAAAGGGTTGGACCAAGCACAGAGCCTTGAGGGACACCATGTGATATGGGGGTGGTGCGTGATTTGTGATTGTTGATGGAGATGTACTGGAATCTGTGAGACAGGTAGGAAGTAAACCAGGAGAGGGCAGAGTCAGTGATGCCAATAGAAAGCAGACGACGGAGCAGGATGGAATGATTGATGGTATCGAAAGCTGCACTGAGATCGAGGAGGAGAAGAATGGTGAGGGAGCCAGAGTCAGAGGCGAGCAGAAGGTCATTGGTGACCTTGAGGAGGACGGTTTCAGTGCTGTGGTGAGAACGGAATCCAGATTGAAATGTTTCGTAGAGTTTGTTGGAGAGGAGGTGTTTCTTGAGTTGGGTGGCGACAGCTTTTTCCAATATTTTAGCCAGAAATGGGAGGTTGGAGATGGGTCTGAAATTGTTGGGGTCGTCAGAGTCCAGGCCAGGACTTAAACCATAAAGTTGCCGTGATTGCATAGGTCTAATGGATAACTTGGCATGGAGAACACGAGGTGCACTGTGCGCTGGCGGGGGGGGGGAGGGACCTGTGGTGCTGCAAACAACAGCACTGGCACACGGGAGCAGCAGCCGAGACTCCCGTTAACTGAGCAGGCCTGGCTTGGCTCCCTGCAAAGAACTGTGATCTGCCAGTTCAGCTGCTGCTTCTCCAATGCCGGTATCCAACCAGGCGGACCACGATCCTTCACAGGGAGGCACGCCCATCCATCCATCTATCTTGTACTGCTTTTCCAGAGATCCGGGTCCCGGAGGCAGCAGTTCAAGCAGAGAAGCCCAGACTTCCCTCTCCCCAGCCACCTGCTCCAACTCTTCAGAGGGGATACCAAGACGTTCCCAGACCAACTGGGAGACATAGTCTCTCCAGCGAGTCCTGGGTCTGCCCCGGGGTCTCCTCCCAATGGGATGTGCCCAAAACACCTCAAGTGGGAGGCGTCCAGGAGGCATCCTGATCAGATGCCCAAACCACCTCAACTGGCTCCTTTCAATGTGCAGGAGCAGCGGTTCTACTCTGAGCCTCTCCTGGATGACTGAGCTCCTCACTCTATTTCCAAGGGTGAGTCCAGCAATCCTACGAAGAAATCTCATTTCAGCCACTTCTATCCGCAGTCTCATTCTTTTGATCATTACCCAAAGCTCGTGACCATAGGTGAGGGTAGGAACATAGATTGACTGGTAAATTGACTGGCGCCTAGCGGCTGCCCTGGCCTTGGATGCGCTCTGCAGAGCGTGCCCAAATGCCAAGTCACGTTTCGTTACCTTGTATTCATACATGTGTAATGACAATAAAGTTGAATCTCAATCTCAATCTCAAATCGACAGCTTTGTCTTAGAGCTTAGCTCCCTCTTCACCACAACGGACCGGTACAATGTCCACATCACTGCAGATGCTGCTCCGAGCCGTCTGTCAATCTCTCGCTCCCTTCTCCCCTCACTCGTGAATAAGAGCCCAAGATACTTAAACTCCTCCACTTGGGGTAGGAGCTTGTCCCCAACCCGAAGAGGACAATTCACCTTTTTTCCAGCTTAGGACCATGGACTCAGACTTGGAGGTGCTGATTCTCATCCCAGCCACTTCACACTCAGCGGCAAACTGTCCCAGTAAGACTTGTAGTTCATTGCTGGATGAAGCCAACAAGACAACATCATCTGCAAACAACAGAGATGAGATCCTGTGGTTACCAAGCATGACACCCTCTGATCCTTGGCTGCACCTACAAATCCTGTCCATAAAAATTATGAACAGGATTGGTGACAAAGGGCATTCCTAGCGGAGTCCAACTCTCCATGGGAATGAGTCCAACTGAGTGTTGGCAATACGAACCAAACTCTCACTATGGCTGTATAGAGACCGGATAGCTCGTAACAACAAGCCTGATACCCCATTCTCCTGAAGCACTCCCCATAAAAAACCATGAGGGACATGGTTGAATGCCTTCTCCAAGTCCACAAAACACATGTAAACTGGTTGGGCAAACTCCCACAAACCCTCAAGGATTCTCGAGAGGATAAAGAGTTGGTTTGATGTGCCATGGCCAGGACAAAAACCACATTGCTCCTCCTGAATCCGAGGTTCGACCAGCGGCCGGACTCTCCTCTCCAGTACCTTGGCATAGACCTTCCCAGGGAGGCTGAGGAGTGTAAGCCCACTAAAGTTGAAATACACCCTCCGGTCCCATTTCTTGAAGAGAGGAACCACCACCCCGGATTTGCCATGCCAAAGGCACTGTCCCCAGCCTCCATGCAACGTTGCAGAGGCGTGTCAACCATGAAAGCCCTACAACATCCAGGGCCTTGAGGTACTCAGGGCAAATCTCATCCACCCTCGGGGCCTGGCCACCAAGGAGCTTTTTAATCACCTTGGCAACCTCAGCCCCTGTGATGGGCAAGTCATCCCCTGCGTCCACAAGCCCTGCTTCCTCTGTGGAAGGCGTGTCAGTGGGATTGAGGAGATCCTCAAAGTGCTTCTTCCACCGCCTGACAATATCCCCATTCGAAGTCAGCAGCACCCCATCCGCACCATACACAGTGTGGTCGGGGAGATGCTTCCCCCTCCTGAGCCGCTGGACAGTTTGCCAGAATCTCTTCGAGGCCAACCAAAAGTCTTATTCCATGGCATCACCGAACTCCTCCCACACCCAAGTTTTTGCTTCAGCAACCACCCGAGCTGCACTCCGCTTGGCCTTGCCGGTACACTTAAGCTGCTTCAAGAGTCCGACAAGCCAACCAAGCTCAGTAGGACTCCTTCTTCAGCTAATGGCCCCCCTCACCACTGGTGTCCACCACTTCGTTTGGGGGCTGTCACCATGAGACACACTGATGACCTTGTGGCCACAGCTCTGGGCAGCCGCTTCAACAATGGAGGTGGAGAACATGGCCCATTCAGACTCCATGTCTCCAGACTCCCTTGGAATGTGGTAGAAGGTCTTCCGGAGGTAGGAGTTAAAGACCTCCCAGACAGAGGCTTCAGCCAGACGTTCCCAGCACACCTGCACTATACGTTTGGGTCTACCAGGTCTGAATGGTGTCCTCCCCTGCCATCGGATCAAACTCACCACCAGGTGGTGATCAGCTGACAGCTCTGCACCTCTTTTTACCCGAGTGTCCAAGACATACGGTCACAGGTCTAATGACATGACAACAAAATCGATCATCGACCTGTGACCTAGGGTGTTCTGGTGCCAGATGCACATACGGACACCCTTATGCTTGAGCATGGAGTTCGTTATGGACAAACTGTGGTTGGCACAGAATTCCAATAACTGAACACCACTCGGGTTCAGATCGGGCAGGCTGTTCCTCCCAATCACCCTCCTCCACGTTTCACAATCGTTGCCCACGTACGCATTGAAGTCCCCCAGTAGGACAATGGAATCTCTAAGAGCAGCACCCTCCAGCACCCCAGTCAGAGATTCCAAAAAGGGTCGATACTCTGAACCATCATTTGGTGCATAGGCACAAATGATGGTCAGGACCTGTTTCCCAACCCAAAGGCACAGGGAAACAACTCTTTCATCCACCGGGGAAAACTTCAATATACTGTAGAGGCAGCAAGGTGGGGGGATACAAGAATACCCACCCCTGCTCGTCGCCTCTAGCCCGGGGCAACTCCAGAGTAGGTCAAGCTCCAGCACCTCTCCAGGAGACTGGTTCCAGAACCAGAGCTGTGTGTTGAGGTGAGGCCGACTATATCTAGCCAGTATCTCTCAACCTCATGCACCAGCTCAGGCTCCTTCCCCACCAGAGAGATGACATCCCATGTCCCAAAAGCCAGTTTAGGAAGCCTGGGACCAGACCACCAAGGCCTCTGCCTTCGACCACCACCTGATCCACATAGCACCAGACCCCCATGGTCCCTCCTGCAGGTGGTGAGCCCACTGGAGGGCGGATCCATGTAAATCCTTTGGGCTGAGCCCAACCAGGTCCCATGGGCAGAAACCCAGCCACCAGGCACTAGCCATCAAGCCCTTCCCCCAGGCCTGGCTCCAAGGTGGGGCCCCAGTAACCCCATACTGGGCGGGGTACACTGAATCCTAGTTCTAACATTCATCATGAGAGTTCTATTGGCTCGTTCTTAGTCTGGCCCTTCACTCAGGACCAGTTTATCTTGGGTGACCCTACCAAATTGCCCCAGACAACAAAACTCCTGGGAACACTAGGGTACGCAAACCCACCACCACAATAAGGTGACGATCCATGAGGGATATCTAAAAATTAAAAACTTAATAATAATACC
The DNA here is from genome assembly GCA_020510985.1 of Pholidichthys leucotaenia. Lineage (NCBI taxonomy): Eukaryota > Metazoa > Chordata > Actinopteri > Cichliformes > Pholidichthyidae > Pholidichthys > Pholidichthys leucotaenia. The sequence goes on along the minus strand of CM035839.1, from coordinate 27,404,838 downwards.
GCCATGATTGTGGAGCAGAATGGCCAGATCAATTGCATATCATATGCGGACACATATGCATGCTTTGACTAAATGAGAAGAAAACACAAAAATGCCCAAATAATGAAATAAATAAGTTTTAGTTAAATATTTACAGACAAATGGGCAATACTGATTCAACAGTTGCAGCCAAACGGGTCATTCTGCTGTGTATAATAATGTTTGGTGTTTTGTACTCAAAATATTAATAAAATATAAAATGATGCACTACAATGGGTCTCAAATATTTGTAAACGTGTCCTGTTACAGTACTGCATGAATTTATTGACGATAGACTATAAACTGCACATATATACTAAATTGTAATGGTAACTGGACAACTCCCATTCCCCAAAGTGCAAGATACACTATTATGAACAACTCGTAAAAGATCAAACAAATAAGTGATCTGACAAAAAAAAAAAACAAGCGGTTCTTAAACAGTCGCTAATATTAGATGTCCCATTCATTTTCAATTATTCTGTAATTAATATTCACACAATCAAATAAATGTCAGTGGTGTTCAGTCCCTTTCATACTGTATTTATCAAAGTCAAACATGTGTAATTGCCCACATATAGGCTACACCAGGTCTATTTAATTAGCGGCCCGCAGGCCACATGTGGCCCAGAAGCAACCTCCGAGTGGCCCGCAGTCCCAGGCTATGCCAAGGAAATATAAATTTAAGAAAAAAATATGAAGGAATGACGTCCGCAAGCGCGCACATGAACAACGCGCATGACCATCATCCGCGCAGAGCACAGAAGCTCCCTGCCCGTGTGACAGTTCCAGTCTGCAGGCAGAGCAAACCTTCCAGGCAGTGCCTCTCCCTCACGTCATTGTCAGAGAGAAGCATGAGCTTATTAAAGTACTTTAAACGTGGAAAAAAGCAGAAGAGGTATGTAAGCGGTGGAGGCATTTATGGTGGTTTTAATCCACTGGTAATGGGAAGAATAAGAGCTGCTGAGCAAACAGATTTGATTAGGCTTCATATGCAGGGAAAGATGCAATAATTTATGTTCATTATTACGTATGTATCTGGCAAGTTAAGATGACCGAAACTCACAAAGTCAATGACTTTAATCCGTCCACAGCCTTCAGACAAACTAAACGTGCCAACATCTGGATTTCAAAATAAAGCAGGTTTTTCCTGCTGTCTGGGTGGTTCCTCAAATTACAAATTTGAAGAAAGTGGTTCCAAATTTAGATAAATTTACAGAGAAAAATGGAAAATTATAAGAAATTTTTTAAAAATTTTGAAAAAAAAAAAACCCTCAATCCTTCAAGACTGAAGTCATTACTCAAGTTTTTAAGTGGGTGTTTTTTGCATCCTTAGCTCTACTAGAAATTTTTGGTTGACTGATATCTGTGTGTTATGGAATGTGTAGTTATAAAAAGAGGTTCCTACTCACACATGTGGTGATTCAAAACAAAACAAACCACAATGGTGGCTGTGCAATGCTTGTTAATGTTGGCAATCTTTTCTTGGGGAGTTCGTGCACTCAAGTGTTTGACAGTTCATTTTTTATTCAGATAAATGCACTTTATGATGTGCCAAGTAGAGTAATGACCAGGCTGTAGTATATTTTTATTTCAAAAGGGAAACAAATGTTAATGCTACTAACAGTGCACACTGAGTTTTTATGCACTTTAAGATATGCCTGAATAAAGGTGTGTTCACACCAAATGCAAACGGGCAGCGCAAATCCATTCAAAATGAATGAGAAGACACGAGTACGTGCAAATTTGCACAGTCGTGCGTTCGCGTCCGCTAGCTAGCTGCTAGCTTTGAGATTCTGCTGTCACCGGAGTAAAAGTATCACCATTGCAAAGTAAACTAGTTTGAACATGAAACTCACTCACCGGGAGACAGGAGGACCGGGAACTCTTCAGCTGAATCAGGATTTTGGAGTTATTTACCCACGGTTTCCGGCTACAGATGTCCTAGCAAGCTAGCAACGTAAACACCCATCATCTGTGAAGTTTTGGAGGCTTGAGACTGTAGGACTCGCAGGTATAAAGAGACTGGTGATTTCTTACTTTTTCTTGCACGAGCAGGCATGCCATTTTATTCCTCGCAGCAGAGACAGAACAACAGCTAAAAACCGCTAACTCTGAACAGAGGTCCTTCCGAGGCTACCTAAAGAGGTGCCTGACTAGAAAGCCTGTGATCATAACTATCACTCCTAAACAGATCATTCTTTACATGAACACGCATTGTGGTGAATTAATTCAATTCAATTCAATTCAACTTTATTTATATAGCGCCATTTCACAACAACAGTTATCTCATAGCACTATCAACTGTAGGGGGGACCCCCACAGTTGCAGAAAGACCCCAGCAATCAGGCGATCCCCTGTGAGCAAGCACTTGGCGACGGTGGAGAGGAAAAACTCCCTTTTAACAGGAAGAAACCTCCAGCAGAACCAGGCTCAGGGAGGGGCAGTCATCTGCTGCGACTGGCTGGGGGGTGAGGGGACAGAGAAGAAGAAAAGAACAGACATGTAGAGAGCAAACAGCACGATGGGGACTCAATCTATGGGAGAGAACAAACAAATGTTAATGACCAGCAAAAAAAAATATTTCATAGAGAGTGAGGAAAGGAGTGAGGCCCAGTGCATTACTGGAGGTCCCCCGGCTGACTAAACCTATTAGCAGCATAACTAAGGGAGGGTTCAGAAACACATGATCCCTCCCTAATTGTAGGCTATATCAAAAAGGTAGGTTTTAGCCCTATTCTTAAAAACAGAGATCGAGTCTGACTCCCGAATCCAGATTGGCAGCTGATTCCACAGGAGAGGAGCTTGATAACTGAAGGCTCTGCCTCCCATTGTACTTTTGGAGATTCTAGGTATTACAAGTAGACCTGCATTTTGGGAGCGTAGTGCTCTGTTAGGATGATACGGTAGTATCAGATCTTTTAAATAAAAAGGAGCCTGATTGTTTAGAGCTTTGTAAGTAAGAAGAAGGATTTTAAACTTAATTCTAAACTCTATGGGAAGCCAATGAAGGGAGGCCAGAACCGGAGAGATATGATCTCTCTTTCTAGTACCTGTTAAAACTCTTGCTGCAGCATTTTGGATCAGCTGAAGACTTTTTAAAGATGTTTTAGGACAGCCTGATAATAAAGAATTACAATAATCTAATCTCGAGCTAACAAAAGCGTGGATCAGCTTCTCAGCATCACTCTGAGACAAGATGCTCCTAATCTTGGCAATATTATGCAAATGATAGAAGGCAGTCTTAGAAACAAATTTAATATGTGAATTGAAGGACAAATCCTGATCAAAAATAACTCCAAGGTTCCTCACAGAGCTATTAAGAGAAAGAGTAACTGCATCCAAACTGAAAGTTTGATTTGGAAAGGAATTTCTAAGGTTTTTTGGACCAACAAGAATGACTTCAGTCTTATCTGAATTTAATAGCAGGAAATTACAAGTCATCCAAGCTTTGATTTCCTTAAGACAGGCTTCTAACTTGGCTAATTGATTAGTATCATCTGGCTTCATTGACAAGTATAATTGTGTGTCATCTGCATAACAGTGAAAATGTATACAGTGCTTTCTAATAATGTTGCCTAACGGAAGCATATATAAACTAAAAAGAGTAGGGCCAAGCACAGATCCCTGTGGAACTCCATAACTAAGCTTTGAGCTGAGAGAAAACTTATCATTTACATGAACAAACTGGAACCTATCAGATAAATAAGATCTAAACCACTGCAACGAAGTTCCATTAAGTCCAACATAGTGTTCTAATCTATCAAGTAGAATATTATGATCAATAGTATCAAAAGCTGCACTAAGATCTAAAAGGACAAGTACAGAAACTAGTCCATTATCAGATGCAATGAGGAGGTCGTTAGTGACCTTCGCTAAGGCTGTTTCAGTACTATGATGGATTCTAAACCCAGATTGAAACTCCTCAAGTAAACCATTTCCCTGCAGGTGGTCAAATAATTGCGTAGCAACAACTCTTTCTAAGATTTTTGAAATGAAAGGGAGATTAGAGATTGGTCTATAGTTAGCTAAAGCTCCTTGATCTAGCGTTGGCTTTTTGAGTAAGGGTTTAATTACAGCCGTTTTAAAAGCCTGCGGTACATGGCCTAAAGTTAATGAAGAATTGATTATATGAAGAATAAAGCTACCAATAAGTGGGAAGACTTCTTTAAATAACCTGGTAGGAATAGGGTCTAAAAGACAAGTTGAAGGTTTGGATGAGGAAACTATTTTGTCTAACTCACAAAGGTCGATTGGAGTAAACTCATCAAGACAGACATCAATAGGAGTTGTAGTAGTTACAGTATTTAAGTTAACTGTGGGAAGAATCTGATTGATTTTATCTCTGATGGATGAAATTTTATTATTAAAAAAGTTCATAAAGTCCTGACTAGTAAGCTCTAAGGGGATGCTAGGATTGACAGAGTCCTGACTCTTTGTCAACCTGGCTACAGTACTGAAAAGAAACCTGGGATTATTCTTGTTCTCTTCTATTAATGCAGAGTAATAACTCGTTCTAGCTTTTCTAAGAGATTTTTTATAAATTAAAAGATGATTTCTCCAAGCTAAATAGATTTCATCTAAATTAGTAGAGCGCCATTTTCTTTCTAACTGACGAGTCTTCTGTTTTAAGCTACGAGTTTCTGTGTTGAACCAAGGAGTTAAAAATCTCTGATTAGACTTTTTCTTTTTTAAGGGGGCCACCAAGTCTAGAGCCTGATGCAGAGAAGCTGAAACACTATCCACCATGTTATCAATTACAGAAGGAGCAAGCTGTCTATAGCTTATTTCCGTTGTGTTGACACATGGCATAGAGGAAACAATCTGCATAAATTTGGAAACAGCATCATCTGAGAGGCATCTACTGTGATAATATTTTTCTTTAGGAGCCAAATAGTCAGAAATAGTAAAATCAACGGTTAACAGACAATGGTCCGACAGTACAGGGTTATGAGGAGACACTACAAGATTTTCTATTTCTATGCCATATGTCAGAACAAGGTCCAATGTATGGTGGAGGTAATGAGTAGAATTTCCTACTTTCTGAGAAAACCCAATCGAGTCTAATATTGAATTAAAAGCCACATTAAGGCAGTCACTGTCTACATCCACATGTATATTAAAGTCCCCTACTATAATTATTCTATCAGATTTCAGCACTTAATCAGCTAAGAAATCAGCAAATTCGGATAAAAATTCTGAATAGGTTGATGGGGGACGATAAACTATGGCAAATAAAATTGGGTTTAACCTAGAATTGCTAAAGTGCCCAACACTGAGGACCAGGCCCTCAAAGGAATTATAACATGTTTTTTGCTTTACATTAACTAGTAATTTGGAATGGTAAATTGATGCTACTCCTCCTCCACGACCAGAACTTCTGGGATTTTGACAGTTTAAATAACCAGAGGGAGTTGATTCATTTAAACCAACATAATCCTCTTGCCCTAACCAAGTCTCTGTAAGGGAAATTAAATCAATCTGATGATCAATTAACAGATCATGGACTAACAGAGACTTGGGAGTTAGAGACCTAATATTTAATAAACCACATTTAATTTTTAAATTATGAGGAGGAACAGAGGCCAAATCATTCAATTTAGAAGCTTTATGTTTAATTTGAGTTTTACCAATATTTTGCTTTATCACTTTGGGATGCTTATACATTATATTTTTATTTACTTTGGAGGGAGCAGACAACGATTCTCTGATGGGGAAGACAGGGGCTAAGCTGAGGGGTGGCGGATGAAGAGGAGCTGCAGAGAGGCGTGTAAGACTGCGACTCTGCTTCCTGGTCCCAACTCTGAGTAGTCATGGTTTTGGAAATTTGGATAAAAAAGATGCCAGATTGTTAGATAAATGAGAAGCACCATCCAAAGTGGGATGAATGCTGTCTCGTCTCATAAGACCAGGTTTTCCCCAAAATGAGCTCCAATTGTCAATGTAGCCCACGTCATTTGCAGGACACCACACAGACAGCCAGCGGTTCTAGGATGACGAGCGACTAAACATGTCATCACTGGTCAGATTGGGGAGGGGCCCAGAGAATACTACAGTGGCAGACATCGTTTTGGCAAAGTCACACACCGATTCTATATTAAGTTTCGTGACTTCCGACTGCCGGAGACGGATGTCATTAATGCCGGCGTGAATAACAAGACTGGTGAATCAGACTGGTGATCGTCACTTCCTTGTGGTAACGTATAGTCACTTCCTGTTTTGCTGTCTGCCTGTGTGGTTTGCTCTCCAGCTCTCCAGCCACTAGCTATGGCTACTACCTCTCTTTCCTCTCCTCCTCTGGTGTGCTCTCTCTGTCAGATGTTTAGCTACACCTCTGCCTCTTTTAGTGATAATGGTAAATGTAATAAATGTTGTCTTTTTGAGGTGCTCGAGGCGAGGTTGTCTGATTTGGAATCCCGGCTCCGCTGCATTGAAACACCGTCTGCGCCAGTTAATCTCGACGGACGCCCATTAGCTGCAGCGGAGCTAGCTAGCTTAGGTCGAACTGTCACCGGTTCCCCGGCTCTCCTCAGCAGCGAGGAGACTGGGTGGGTGACGGTGAGAAGGAAGCCTAGTCGCAAAGCCCTGGTTCACCACCAACCTGTTCACGTTTCTAATCGTTTTTCCCCGCTCAGCGACACACCCGCTGAGGAAAAAACTCTGATCATTGGCGACTCTGTAGTCAGAAACGTGAACCTAGACACTCCATCGGCCATAGTCACAAGCATTCCTGGGGCCAGAGCAGGCGACATCGAGTCAAATTTGAAAATGCTGGCTAAAAGTAACTGTAAATACTCCACAATTGTTATTCATGAATTATGTCCTTAGAGTCCACTACACACGTCCCCCCAGAATTTACCACAGTGAACAACAACAAAGTCAACGTGGGGGTGGAGGGCAAACCGCCCTGCCGTAACGGCTCCGCCGAACAAGAGGGGGTGCAGGGTCACCCACTTGAGGGGTCGCTGAAACTGATTTAGTTGGAAGAGGGGGGCACCCCTGATGAGGGGGTTGTGCCAGAGTGACAGGTCTGTCCACATCCAGGTGGGCTGGCTTTAAGCGGTCCACCAAAATCTTCTCTGGCTTGCCTCCAACCTCCACAACAAAGTGTTTCTCTCCCGGTGTCAATACACGGAATGGACCGTCATACAGAGGTTTCAAAGGGCCATGGTGAGCGTCATGGTGGACAAAAACAAAATCTGCCGACTGCAGACTCCTAGGAAAGTGAGATTGAGGGAACCCATGTTGTGAAGTGGGGACAGGTACAGAAGCTTTAGCATTGTTGAGGAGTGTCTGGCGTTGAGCAACCGCAGACCAAGGGATTGTCGTGTTGGGGACAAAATCTCCTGGGACTGTCATGGTCCGTGTGCGGACTCTGTCTGCACTAGGGTTGTGCAGTAGTTCCCCGTTCTCTCCTCCGGCGCACCTCTTTGGCCTCCAGGCTTTTATTATTACAGTGTCTCGGCGGTGCTTCTGGCTGTCAGGGGCGGAGCTCCGCTGGACGACTGGATTCCAATCAGCTGATGATCTTTCATCAGCTGATTAATCTGTCATGCCCTATTTAAGGGAGCAGCTCTGTTTGCTCGGGGCTGCGACCTCGTCTCCCTTCCAGTCTGGTTTCCCTAACCCCGAAGCCAGTTCTTCCCAGTGTTCAGGTTCCGTCCTCGCTGTTTATATGTAAGTGTCTTGTCTTTATTTGTGTTTTGCCCCACGAGACTCATTATTTTGTCATTTTGTCCTTATTTAATAAATGTACAAACTCAATGGCTGCCTGCAGCATCTCATTAGCGGTCCGTGAGGGCCACACCATAACAGTGGCACATAGCGGCTGACCATAAACCAACTCGGCAGATGAGGCTTGGAGATCCTCCTTAGGAGCAGTTCTAAGTCCCAGCATGACCCATGGAAGCCTATCTGTCCAACTGCTGTCTGTGAGGCTAGCCCGCAGAGCGGCCTTCATAGATCGGTGAAAGCGTTCATAGCCCATTAGCCTGTGAGTGGTATGCCACGGTACGGTGGAGCTTTACCCCCAGGCTCTCTGCGACAGCATTCCATAGCTCCGAGGTGAACTGAGACCCACGGTCGGAAGAGATGTCAAATGGAGTGCCAAAGCGGGCAACCCATGTCCCGATAAAAGCATGAGCCACCTCATCAGATGTAGCAGACACCAACGGTACGGAGTGTGGCCATCAAGTCATCCTCTCTACCATGGTGAGCAAGTATGTGAAGTTGCGAAAGAGAGGCATGGGGCCAACAATGTCCACATTAACATAGTCAAAACGCCTTTCTGGAACTTGAAACTCTATCAGTGGGGCCTTGACATGACATTGCACCTTGGAGCGCTGACACTTGATGCAAGTATTAGTCCAATCTCTCACATCCTTCTTGAGCCCATGCCAGACAGACTTTGTAGCCACCAGTCTCTGGGATGGCTTCCGTGCAGGATGGGAGAGGCCATGGATGGTGTCAAAAACTTGCCATCTCCAACTGCTGGGAACAATGGCTGGGGCTTGCCAGTGGAAACGTCACAGAGGAGTGTTGTTCTTGTAGTGTCAAAACATACATCTTTTAAATGGAGCCCGGTGACCGCTGTTCTGAATGCCTGCACCTCTGGGTAAGCTGCTTGGTCCTCCACCAAACAGGTGTAGTCCAGTCCTAAGTGAACTACTGCCGTGAAAGCCCGGGAAAGGCAATCAGCTACAAGGTTGGTCTTGCCAACGATGTGCTGTATGTTTGTGGTGAACTCTGAGATGTAGGAGAGTTGTCTCTGCTGGTGGCTTGACCATGGCTCGGCTGCTTTAGCCATGACAAATGTCAACGGTTTATGGTCCACGAACGCCATGAATTTGCGGCCTTCCAGCAGGGTACAGAAGTGACGGATGGCCAGGTAGAGTCCAAGCAGTTCGTGATCAAAGGTGGAATACTTTCGCTCACTGGGGTGTAACTGTAGGCTGAAAAATGCCAGGGCCTGCCACATGCTGTTGACCCACTGTTCATGAACTGCCCCGATGGCATAGTCAGAAGCATCCGTGGTGGGGGCATTGGGTGATGGGTGGGCAAGCATTGTTGCACTAGCCAGGGCCAACTTGGTATCTTCAAATGCTTTTTCTCTTTCGGCTGACCACTCCACTGTGTGGCGAGGGCTCTTGCCTTTGAGGGCCTCATACAAGGGATGCATGAGTTGTGCAGCATGGGGAATGAAGCGATGGTAAAAAAATTAACCATGCTGAGGAATTCCTGCAGGGATTTGACTGTGAGAGGGTTTGGGAAATTTGCAACCGCTGTTACTTTTGACGGGAGGGGGACTGCACCATCGTTAGTGACTCTGTGTCCCAGGAAATCGATGGTTGACACCCCGAACTGGCATTTGGCCATGTTGACAATCAACCCGTGCTGACTGAGCCGCTCAAACAAGGTCCGTAAGTGGGACAGGTGTTCCGCCTTGGACGTGCTGGCGACTAGGACTAAATAGATGAAAACAAAAAGGGGGTCACATAGCACCAAGTCCATCAGGCGCTGGAATGTCTGTGCAACATTTTTGAGGCCAGAGGGCATACATAAAAATTCAAAGAGCCCGAATGGGGTGATTACCGCTGTCTTAGGAATGTCTTGTGGGTGGACGGGTACCTGATGGTATCCCCGGACCAGATCTATCTTGGAAAAGATCACCTTTCCCGCTAGGTGGGCAGAAAAATCCTGAACGTGTGGGACAGGGTAGCAGTCAGGGGTCGTAGAGTCATTGAGCCGGCGGTAATCACTGCATGGGTGCCATCCACCCCCTGGCTTCAGGACAAGGTGGAGCAGTGACGCCCAGGGACTGTTGGAGCAGCGGATGACACCAAGGCGCTCCATATTTTCAAATTCTGCTTTGGCTACTGCTAATTTAGCAGCATCTAGGCGCCGGAAACGTGCATGAACTGGTGGGCCCAAGGCGGCAATGTGGTGCTCCACCCCATGCTTTGCAGCTGCAGATGAGAAGGTAGGCTGTGTGAGTGTAGGAAAAATAGCAAGCAGCCAGAGAAAATCGTTGGGTGCAGCGAGAGAACTAGACAATGCATTGGAAGTTGGGCCACCTGATGTGCATGCATATGAGAAGAACGTGGTGGCATTGATCAAACGGTGGTTTTTGACATCCACCAGCAAACCATAGGCACACAAAAAATCTGCTCCAAGGAGGGGTACAGTGACAACCCCCATGATGAAGTCCCAGCCAAACTGCTGTCCACCAAAACACAATTAGACATATCTGGTGCCATAAGTGTGTATGGGGCTTCCATTTGTTGCTTTCATAGGGGGGCCATAGCCCCCAGCCAGGATGCCTAGCTTCAATGCGGGCAGGACACTCTTCTGTGCACCTGTGTCACACAGGAAACGGTGGCAAGAGTTGGTGTCATGAATAAAAAGCAGCTTTCCATTTCGGCCAACAGTCATGGCCACTACTGACTGCCAGCCCCGGCATTTCCCGCCATATTGAAATCACACGGAGGGCGGCAGTGCTTGGCTTTAGTTCCAAATCTTGCATGGTAAAAACACTGACTAGATTCATGTTGCGGCTTGGGGGGTGCAGTGACTGCAGCAGCTGTCCCGTCCCTGGGCAGCAGTGGAGGGTGTGTGGCGGGTAACAAAGCAGTTGCACAATGTTGTTACCTGGCCAGGAAAAATTTATCAGCTTCCTCAGCCAGAGCACGACATTTAGTGAAGGTGGTATTAGCTAAAGCAGCTCGTACTTGTGAGGGTAGCTGTCGCAGAAAAAGCTGAACGAAGAGGAAACCTGGCTCATGCTCACCCAAGAGATCCAGCATCCTGTCCATCACTTCAGATGGTTTACTGTCGCCAAGGCCTTGCAGCAAGAAGAGGCAGCTGGCTCGCTCTGCATCGGAGAGTTCAAAAGTTTTAAGCAGGTGGGTTTTGAGTGTTACATATATATCTTGCTGTGGGGATTTTTGATCAAACTCACCACCCTGGCTGCTGTAGAACTCCCAAGGGCAGAAACTACATAATAATACTTCGTGTTGTCTGCCGTGATCTCTCACAGGGCAAACTGAGCCTCTGTCTGGGCAAACCACGCTGAAGCAGATGACTCCCAGAACTCTGGTAGCTTGAGAGAAACCGCGTTAGCCGGCATGTCCGTTCAAAGCTGGCTCTGAATACGATCAACAGACTGTTGTCAGGGTCACCAATGTAGGACTCGCAGGAATAAAGAGACTGGTGATTTCTTACTTTTTCTTGCACGAATAGGCGTGCTGTTTTATTCCTCGCAGCAGAGACAGAACAACAGCTAAAAACCACTAACTCTGAACAGACGTCCTTCCGAGGCTGTCTAAAGAGGTGCCTGACTAGAAAGCCTGAGATCATAACTATCACTCCTAAACAGATCATTCTTTACATGAACACGCATTGTGGTGAATTATGTCCTTAGAGTCCGCTACAAGACAACATTTTCAGGTGAGCCCCAGGTCGGATAATGTAAACCTAAGCATGACGTTATTTTGGGAATTTCCACAGCAGGTTGAACACATCTGCAGAAGTTTTAAAGACAGCGTCGCCTGTCTGCATCTCACTATTCATGTCTGTTGACGTGTTTACATTGATTTATAACTAGTACATACCTGTGCATACCTGTCCACGCCCGTAGAAACCAAGTATAAGCAAGTATTTCTGCACGCCCGTTGCTGAAGGGTCTCCTTCTGTGTGAGATGGCTGTGTTGTTGACAGTCATGCCGCAGGCATCACTGACAGAGATTTCTTGAATTTATAGAGTGTGTTCTGCCTTACTGAGTGAGATTTCCCGATGTCCTGCTTTGAATGGGTGTGGTTTAAAGTAGTGTGTCGTATTTGGTCTCAGCTTCTCTGTGCCTTGCCTGGTGTGCAGCGTTGGCAGCCAGCCGACTATTCTGCATCTCCTGGGTCTCAGCTTGTCTGTGCTTTGCGTGGCGTGCAGAGTTGCTCGCTTTGCAGGCATTTTGGGCTTCAAGTGACTCAGCACGTGCATGGCGCACTGCCACATGTTTCCTGTCTGTCTGTGCATCCCTTGTCTGTTGTACCCTATGCTGGTGAAGGGTGTCCTCCTGTGGCAGGCATCATAGGACACTACATCATAGGTAGGCAGGCATCGTGAGTGATGGTCTATATGACATCATAAAGACATCCAGGCTGGCATCATAGGACACTACATCCCAGGTAGCGTCCTATTGCCTATATGATGGCATCGGCTATATGACATCATTGTGAGTCCTATGTACCTTGAGATCATAGGATCATCATAGGACATCCTGCAGACATCACAGGACGTCCTATGATCGTGACAGACACACAGACATTTCTTGAATTTATAGAGTGATTTACGTATAGAGTGATAGAGTGATGTAATGGTGCTGTGCGAAAAATTTGCCTGTTCGCGTTTGGTGTGAACGCACCTTAAGATGTGACCAAAATGGTTATTTACATAATTTTTTTTTCATTCCATTTATTTTTTGTTCAAGAGAAAAAATATTTCTACTACTTCAAGTTCTGCTCAACCCCAGCACTGTTATTGCGTTTTTCTGCACGCTTGATGTGCCTTTGTCATGTGCCAAGCGCACATTTAAAACCAAGACAATGAATAAAAAGTGCATATTTTTCATCATACTGATCTGTGTTGGTCTGAAATTTGTCATAGTCAATGGATCACTGAACATGTGCGGCCCAGTTGCATGTCTTGATTTCAAATTGTGGCCCAACTGATTTTGTAATTGCCCAGTGGAATACAGATTCCACTTTCAAACACAGCCTACATTTGGGCCTGTAAAGCATGATTGGGCTACCTGTTTCAGACAGGAATACTTGCTTTCTATGGACATGCACAAGCTGGTTGCTGGTTGCTGGAGGTTTCTTCCTGTTAAAAGGGAGTTTTTCCTCTCCACCGTCGCCAAGTGCTTGCTCACAGGGGATCGCCTGATTGCTGGGGTCTTTCTGCAACTGTGGGGGTCCCCCCTACAGTTGATAGTGCTATGAGATGACTGTTGTTATGAAATGGTGCTATATAAATAAAGTTGAATTGAATTGAATTATGTTGTTAATTATTCATGGCTGTTCCTCATTCTGTTAATCAGCTCCTGCTATTATTTATACCCGGCACACCCTACCCTCTGTACGGCGTGCTCATCATCACCTGCCACGTTCTATCCATATGTCATCATTCTTAACTTGTGTCTGCCATTATGGCTGTATCCTCTGTTTCAGCCCACAAGCTGTTTTTCCTTTCATTCGTCATTAAACTTGCCAAAACGTCGCCCAGCATTTGAATCCATCATTAAGCCCCGGAGGGGTAACCATGACAGAAAAAGTTATCCAATCCAAATTGAGTTAGTAAATTGACCAAAAGAGACAACCTTGGGCCTTTCTAAAGTGGCTATGAAGGCTGAATTTGAACAGATTTGACTTGGCCAAAGACCGTAGTGTTTTATAAATACATTATACGAACAAATTACAAAGTTTTATTTTCCTCATAATAAAAGCCTTTGGGAAGAATACGCCTGACTCTGTGGCTGCGAATATATCAGACGGAGCCCACACCCACACAGACGCTTCATTCTGGCTGATTTGACCTCTGTGACCATGATGTGTACGATAGTGTACGAAATAGTTTTCACTTTTTTGGCAGAGGCTAACTGTTTGGACATTTCCACCTTTGTGACTACGCTGGATGCTTAATTCCATATGTCACATTAAGACAACAAATGAGCCGTTTCTCTCTCTCTTTACTTTCTTTCTTCTCCTCCGTGTCATATCCAAGTCCTCGCAGAAAACTTGTTTTAGCCTCCTGCTTTTAAAGCGTCCTGTTGCCAAAGGAGTTCAACAGTTTCTCATTTGCAGCGGTCAAATGGACGCTGTGTCCAACTCGGGGCAGGCTTTGACTTGTTTACTCCATATGCATTGATACTCCAGCAGCCCACTCACTGTCTGAAACCTCCTATACGGCAGCAGCTGCTCTGGAAAATGTGTCTGCCTCCCGGTAGCATGGACATTTAAGCTAGCTTGGCACTGTAACACATCCTCCTACTCACGCCTCGGAAAAGTCAACTTCAGCGCCGCACAGCTCGCCATGTGTCGACTTCCTCACGTCCATACAGATTATCTATACTGTGCTTCTAACTCTGAGGAATTACATTTATTAATAGTTCCATTTTTGTAAAGGGAAGTGTTCAAATCCTTTCAAATGGGAAAAAATCCTCCCCTCATTGTCTTCATGAACAGAAAAGCAATAGACTATTAAAAACTAAAACACTTCAGGATCCATATGAGCATTGTACATTCACAAGAAAAAAAGTTAATTTGTGAGGGAAATTTATTTGGAAAAAGGTTGCAAATTTATGTGATAAAAGTTGCAAATTTATGAGCAGAACATTGCAAATTTACAAGAAAATGCTGCAGTTTTTTGAGAAAAAAGTAGCAAGTTTACAAGAAAAAGTTGCAAATTTACAAGAAGAAAGTTGGATATTTATGTAAAAAATGTTGCAAATTTATGAGAAAAAAGTTGAAAATTTATGAGAAAAAAGGTGCATATTTATGTGAAAAAAGTTACAAATTTAAGAGAAACAAATTGCAAATGTATTATTTTTTCTCTGCTTGTCCTGTCAAGCAGCTAGGTAAGCAGAAGAGAAATCTGCTTCCCTTATTGTGCGAAACAGATTTACTTTGCCAAAAGGAGCTTTATACAGCATATATCTATGCACTGTATATTATTTATAGACTCCTCTTGTAATAACTTTTAATACTTTAAATTGTTTTACCCATGATGGCCCCAACAGGGGGGGGGGGGGTAGAAAAAACAAACGAACTGACACAACTGAAACAAACGGAAGGCAAACCATTTCTTTTTCTGGAAAGGTCTCATCACGGATCTAGTATCTGCACCTGGAAAAGAACAGACAGACATACACATGTGGACAAAATTGTTGGTACCCCTTTGTTAATGAAAGAAAAACCCACAATGGTCACAGAAATAACTTGAATCTGACAAAAGTGGTAATAAATAAAAAGTTTATGAAAATTAACCAATGAAAATCAGACAATGCTTTTGAATTGTGGTTCAAGAGAATTATTTTAAAAAACAAACTCATGAAACAGGCCTGGACAAAAATGATGGTACCCTTAACTTAATATTCTGTCACACAACCTTTTGAGGCAATCACTGCAATCAAACCATTTCTGTAACTGTCAATGAGACTTCTGCACCTCTCAGCAGGTATTTTGGCCCACTCCTCATGAGCAAACTGCTCCAGTTGTCTCAGGTTTGAAGGGTGCCTTCTCCAGACGGCATGTTTCACCTCCTTCCACAGATGTTCAATAGGATTTAGATCAGGGCTCATAGAAGGCCACTTTAGAATAGTCCAATGTTTTGCTCTTAGCCATTCTTGGGTGTTTTTAGCTGTGTGTTTTGGGTCATTATCCTGTTGCAAGACCCATGACCTGCGACTGAGACCAAGCTGTCTGACACTGAGCAGCACATTTCTCTCTAGAATACCATGATAGTCTTGAGATTTCATTGTACCCTGCACAGATTCAAGACAACATCTTGAAAGCATACCATTTTCTTGGTATGCTTCATTTTTGCATCTGTGAACATAGAGCTGATGTGCCTTGCCAGAAAGTTCCAGTTTTGTCTCTTCTGTCCATAGGACATTCTCCCAGAAGCTTTGTGGCATGTCAACATGCAGTTTGGCAAATTCCAGTCTGGCTTTTTTATGATTTGTTTTCAATAGTGGCGTCCTCCTTGGTCGTCTCCCATGAAGTCCACTTTGGCTCAAACAACAACAGATGGTGCGATCTGACACTGATGTACCTTGACCTTGGAGTTCACCATGAATGTGTTTAGAGGTTGTTCTGGGCTCTTTTGTTACCATTCGTATTATCCGTCTCCTCCTGCGGCCACGTCCAGGGAGGTTGGCTACAGTCCTGTGGATCTTAAATTTCTGAATAATACAGTATGTGCAACTGTAGTCACAGGAACATCAAGCTGCTTGGAGATGGTCTTACAGCCTTTACCTTTAACATGCTTGTCTATAATTTTCTTTCTAATCTCCTGAGACAACTCTCTCCTTTGCTTCCTCTGGTCCACGTTTAGTGTGGCACACACCATGTCACCAAACAGCACAGTGACTACTTGTCACCCTTTAAATAGGCCGACTGACTGATTACAAGTTTGTAGACACTTGTGATGTTAATTAGAGGACACATCTTGGTTGAACATGTCCCTATGGTCACATTATTTTCAATCTTTTCTAGGGGTACCATCATTTTTGTCCAGGCCTGTTTCATGAGTTTGTTTTTTTAAGTAATTCTGTTGAACCACAATTCAAAAGCATTGTCTGATTTTCATTGGTTAATTTTCATAGAATTTTTATTTATTACCACTTTTGTCAGATTCAAGTTATTTCTGTAACCATTGTGGGTTTTTCTTTCATTAACAGAGGGGTACCAACAATTTTGTCCACGGCTGTCCACGGCTGTATGTGTGTGTGCATGCGCGTGTATGAGAGCGCTCGCAAAGCGAGTGGTTTGCAAGGAAACATACAAAGAGGGCGGCAGGTCATAGCAACATCCCCCCTCCTGGAAACACCGAGCAGGCAAGACAGTGTCACTTACCCCCACAGGGCACCAATGTCCCGAAGCCAGCAAGCCCCAGGACAGCCAGGCAATCACCCCAGGAGAGACTGCTGAGGGAAGCAAAGTAGCCAGTACGGTGTGCCCCCGAACTGGCCCGCCTCTGCCCCCCTTCCCCCCCAGTGGGGCCAACACAAGCCCCCGGGCCCTAGGCGCCAGAAGGCCAATGCCCTCACCCGCACCCCCCCCCCCCGTGCCAAAAACCGGCGTGGGCCCACTGGGGGAGGTGTCTGGGGGGCACTAGACCCCAGCACCCCCAACCCGTGCCCCAGGAGCCCCCAGGCACCCACGCCCAGGAAATGCAACAGAAAGGCACAGGGAACCCCCTGGGGAACCAACCCCCCAGTCTAAGGGAGCCCCCACAGCCAGGAGGTACCAGGAGGCACCATCCCTTCAGTCCAGTATCCCCCACCAGCACATACACTCACTCTCATGTACTCACACCCTCATGCTCTCATATGCACTCACTTTCACTCACACTCTGTCACCCTCTCCTTCACACAGTCTTACACTCGCATTCACTCCCACCCACTCCCATACTTGTTCAGTCTCACTCTTATTCCCACTCACCCTTACAGTCCCTCGCACTCACACATGGTTCCTTCCACTCATGCCCACTCAGATATACACTCTCATTCGCACTCTGACACACTCACATTTACTCATGCTCTCTCTTACACACTCACACTTATTCACCCTTCAGAATCAGAATCAGAATCAGAATGAGATTTATTGCCATTGTTCATGTAGTACACAAACTAGGAATTTGTCTCGGTGCAATGCTGCAACATTAAACATGGAGTAGCACTAAAGATAAAAATAAAAAAACTATGCATGCAATAAAGGGGAGAATATGAATAAGTAATACTAATCTATGCAATTTTTAAATATATTAACAAGCAGCAGATATTGTGGCGTTCCACATAGTGCAGTCGGTAGTGCAAAAAGAAAACCGTGATAATTGTCATGAGTCCGGTTGAGCTGCTGTACATAGTGCACGAGAGTCTAATAAGTCACTTAGTGTTCAGCAGTCTGATGGCAGAGGGGAAGAAGCTGTTCATGTAGCGGGAGGTTTTAGTCTGAATGGACCGAAGTCTTCTGCCTGAGGGGAGGGGGGCAAACAGTGCGTGTCCAGGATGTGAAGGGTCGGCTATTATCCGACCTGCATGCCTCTGGGTCCTGGAGATGTACAGGTCCTGGAGGGATGGGAGCTTGCAGCCGATCACCTTCTCAGCAGCGTACACAACGCGCTGCAGTCTTAGTCTGTCCCTGGCGGTGGCTCCTGCGTACCACACGGTGATGGAGGTGGTGAGGATGGACTCGATGATGGCCGTGTAGAACTGCACCAACATCTTGGTGGGTAGCTTGAGTTTCCTCAGCTGCCGCAGGAAGAACATCCTCTGCTGGGCCTTTTTGATGAGGGAGCTGATGGTCGGCTCCCACTTGAGGTCCCGGGTGATGGTGGTGCCCAGGAAGCGGAAGGAATCCGCAGTGGTGATGGGAGAGTCTGTGAGGGTAAGGGGGAGCAGAGGGGCTGTGACTTTTCTGAAGTCCACGATCAGCGATCACGATCACCCTTGACAGTTGGGGCGGCCGCGGCGCAGATGCAGTGGGCACGAATGTACATGAATCCCACTGCTCTCCCGCTGCCGGGGAGGCTGCCAGCACAGACCAGCAGCCACACCCGTGCCCCCCCCCCACCGGGCAGCTGCGGCCACAGAAGCAGCCCACCGCCACCAATGCCCGCCTGGAGCGAATGACCAATGGACCCACTGCAAATGCCCAAAGATACCACCCGACATGCAAAGCACCACACAAATCCGACACACCACTACCATCACCATCACTACTCATCACTACCTCACTCTCACTTACTCACTCACTCTCTCTCTTGCCCACACCCTTGTTTGCACCTATTCACTTGTGGTGGCGCCCTGGGGTGATGACAGCATGACGGACACCAGATCACCAGCCAGGCCCCAGGCCACCAGCAGAAGGAGGGCAGCAGGGGTGGAGGAAGACCCCCATCCCCCCACACCCCCATGTACGAATCGTGATGGGTGAGTGTTAGTTGTGTGGTGTGATTGGGTGCAAGTGTGTGAACTACCAAAGTGCCGTTAAAATTGGGGGAGATAGTGTGTTAGGGCATCGCTACCCATTGCTATGGGCAACAGAGCTCCCATCCCCCCAAGCCCTCGGTGTCTACAGTGCAATTAAAATTGAGGTGAGGGTGGCCCCCCGGCACAGTAGTAGACAGAGGGATCCTCTTCACCGACACCATACGGTACACCCCCACCCAAAACCCTAAGTGTATCCAATAAGATGCATGATCCACCCTGAGGAGAGGTAAGACTGGGAGGGGGGCAGTCCCAGAGAGAGCCCCCCCCCAAAAAGTAATCTCCCAAACTGGCTCTGGAAGCCACCCACTGCCCCCAGATCCCATCCCATGACGAGGGGCACCAGGTCGTGCAACCCAGGACCTGCCAATGTTGTACCCTAATACCCAAGAGCACCACAGGCATGATGGGGCAGCCACACTCACACTCATTCTCATGCATCTTGTACACACCCTGCATGCACACACACAAACATATATAATAATAATACGACGATCCACATGTCAAGCAACATCCCAAAGCACCCCCCACGAGCCCACTCACCCACCACCATCCATCCCAGACAGACACTGCCGGCGTAAGACTACCCTGCAGCTACAGCCGCCCCGGGGCAAACCAACAGAAACACAGCCGCCAACCTGCACCAATGGCCCCCCCGACCACCACCAAACACCCACACCCACCCATTGCCATGGACACCGGAGGGAATGTGGGCAAAGCGCCCCACCCCGGGACGCAACGGCAGGATGGCCAGGGAGAGCGGTAATCAAACCGCTACCACCCCCTGCCACCAGACAGCCTGCCACACCCCCTGGGCCCCCAACGTCCAACGAGATCGTTCCCTAACATACACACACTCCACACCCACACATCCACCCGTAGGTAATTGCCCCCCCCCACACACACACGCCGACCCTCACATGTTTACACACATGTGAGGGTGGGCGGCAGTGGCTCAGGAGGTAGAGCAGGCTGTCCAATAACCACATGGTTGGCGGTTCGAATCCCCCTCTCCCCGGATATCCTGCTGTTGTGTCCCTGGGCAAGACACTTCACCCCCACTTGCTCCTGGTGGGTCTGGAAGCGCCATGTTAGGTAGCATGCCGCCATCAGTGTGTGAATGTGTGTGTGAATGGGTGGATAGCAGGATCTGTAAAGCGCTTTGGTCATCAAGAGATGAGAATAAAAGCGCTATATAAGTGAATGCCATTTACCATTTACATACATACCATCACATATGTCCACTTATACCCACACACACCCTTGCATATTTACACATAACACACACAGCCACACATTCACACACACACGTACACACCCATATCCACATCCACGCATACCACACATCAGAATCAGAATCAGAATCAGGTTTATTGCCATTGTTCATGTAGTACACAAACTAGGAATTTGTCTCGGTGCAATGCTGCAACATTAAACATGATAAGATAAAAGAAATAAACTATACATGCAATAAAGTGTAGAATAAGAGTAAGTGGTACTGGTCAGCAGTTAAAATATATTAGCGAGCAGCAGATACTGTGGAGAACTATATAGTGCAGTCGGTAATGCAGGAAGAAAACAGTGATGATTGACATGAGTCTGGTTGAGCTGCTGTACATAGTGCACGAGAGTCAATAAGTCACTTAGTGTTCAGCAGTCTGATGGCAGAGGGGAAGAAGCTGTTCATGTGACGGGAGGTTTTAGTCTGGATGGACCGAAGTCTTCTACCAGAGGGGAGGGGGGCAAACACATGTACATGCAAACCCACACACATCCACATTCATGCACACATGCACATATGCTTGTGTACACACACTCACACACACACATGCGCACGCACACACACACACACCCACACACACACGCACGCAGGCCCAGGAGGATGGGGGGCGACCCCGGCAACCCCCCCACCCCGGGACACAAGCATCAGCCCCCGGAGCGCTGCCAGCGTCCCGAGCAGGGCGCAACCCTGCCAAGTGGGGACGCGCCCAGGCCGGCCCACACCGCCAGCACGCACCAGACCCTGGCCCAGGGGGCAGGGGGCAAACCCCCCAGCACCAGGAGCCCAAGGCCGGACCCAGCCCCACCCAGGAGTCAAGGCTTGCCAGTCCAGGGCCACGGCCCACACTGCAGCCCGACCCCTTCCCCAGGCCAGATGCACAGCCACCTCAGGACAGGTGCCCAAGCCACCGGCTCCAGTGGGTCACTGAAAAACCCTGCAGTTAGGGCGCAGCCAGCCACCAGAGGCGCCAAGGAGAGCGAGCCACTGCCCGCCACCCCTCAAGTTATAGAATCAATAAGCGGGGCCCAGAGAGAATTGAATTCAGCCAATTGGTTTTCAGAGGAAACAGACATTCTCTCCAGACTAATGCAATCTAATAGGAGGTTGTTACAGTGAGTTGTACATAAATTATTTCTTGATTTCATATTCATGAGTATAGTTTTCTTGGCAATGCATAAAGCAGTGAGAACCATGTGTGACAACTTTACCTCTGTATTTTACTTAATTCACCCAATATGCAAAGTGTGGGAGAGGTTGAGATATGACACCCAAGCCATGCCGATAGGTCTCCACATATCTTCTGCCGGAACTTTTGAACCGGTGCACAGGACCACACAGCATGCATGCACTGTAACTACCTGGGACATTGCCGGTGCAATGGGAACAGATATTTGTGTGACTCAGGCCCATTTTGAACATCCTTTGTCCTGTGTAAAGAGTTCTATGTAGAATTTTGTATTGTATGAGTTGTAAATTAGAGTTTTTAGTCATCTTAAAAGTGCCTAAGCATATTTGTGTCCAGAAGCTTTCATTTTTATTGATTGATAGGTCTGTCTCCCATTTCAATTTTGGGAGAGATACTGACTCATCCGGTTTTGATAATAGTCCGTGTATTTTCGATATCAATTTAGGAGAACAAAGATTTAGAAACTCTGTCACATTAACTGGTACCGCTAACTCTGTTTGGTTGAAATTGAATCTTGCTTTTATTATGGATTTAAGCCATTGGTATTCAAGAAATTTTTTATCACTGATGTCATACTGTGACACCAGTTCCTGCAATTGGATAAAGTTTCCACCTTGAATAAGATGTTCTAAGTTTTTTATTCCTTTCTCATACCATAGTGGAAAGTTTAACATCCTCTTTTGTTGCAGGATATCAGATTATGCCAAATGGGTGTGACTTTACAAGGGACGAGTGAAGATCCCATTATTTTTAAAAAATTTCCACCAGGCTGTCAGAAAGGAGCTAATGTTAATGCTTTTAAAACAGTCATGGAGTTTGATACGGTGCTCATGAAAGGTAAGTCAGAGACATTTAGTGACCCGCAGAGAGCCTGTTCATCATCTAATCATGGGTTTCCTAGCGGGGCTGATTTTGTCCAGCTAGAAACAAACTGTAGTCTATTAGCTAAGAAGTCATTTTAAAAAAATTGGTAAATCTAAACTTCAGCACTCTTTTTCTTTCTGAAGAATTTTTAAACTGATCCGTGATGGTTTATCCTTCCATGAAAATTTACTTATATTTGAGTATAGGGACTTAAACCAGACTATAGATGGTTGGGTGGGAATCACTGAAAATTAGATAACTGATTTTAGGAAGGACCACAATTTTAACAGTTGGGACTCTTCCCATTAGTGATATAGGTAATGTTCTCCAACGCGTAAAGTCATCCTGTATTGTTTTTAGAAGGGGAGTGTAATTTAGTCGTAATAAGTTGTAATTTACTCTAAGAGCCTGGGGGAAATATTGATGCCTATACAGTGGTCTGAAAAAGTGTTTGCCCCCTTCCTGATTTCTCATTTTTTTGCATGTTTGTCACACTTAAATGTTTCAGACCATCAAACAAATTTAAATATTAGACAAAGATAACACAAGTAAACACAAAATGCAGTTTTTAAATGAAGGTGTTTATTATTAAGGGGAAAAAAAACAAGCAAGCTATTACTATATATATTTTATAGTAATACGTACATATGTTTATTAGCTGCTCTTGCTTGCTTGTTTTTTTTCTTGCCTTCTGATTGTTGCTCTGAGTGTTGCTATCCCTGTGCTGTTGCAATCCTGGAATTTCCCCGTTGTGGGACTAATAAAGGCTTATCTTATCTTATCTTATCTTAAAAATCCAAACCTACGTGGCCCTGTGTGAAAAAATGATTGCCCCCTAAACCTAATAACTGGTTGGGCCACCCTTAGCAGCAACAACTGCAATCAAGCATTTGTGATAACTAGTAATGAGTCTTTTACAGCGCTGTGGAGGAATTTTGGCCCACTCATCTTTGCAGAATTGTTGTAATTCAGCCACATTGGAAGGTTTTCGAGTATGAACTGCCTTTTTAAGGTCATGCCACAGCATCTCAATCGGATTCAGGTCAGGACTTTGACTAGGCCACTCCAAAGTCTTCATTTTGTTTTTCTTAAGCCAGTCAGAGGTGGACTTGCTGGTGTGTTTTGGATCATTGTCCTGCTGCAGAACCCAAGTGAGCTTCAGTTTGAGGTCACAAACAGATGGCTGGACATTCTCCTTCAGGATTTTTTGGTAGACAACAGAATTCATGGTTCCATTTACCAAAGCAAATCTTCCAGGTCCTGAAGCAGCAAAACAGCCCCAGACCATCACACTACCACCACCATATTTTACGGTTGGAATGATGTTCCTTTTCTGAAATGCTGTGTTACTTTTACGCCGGATGTAATGGGACACACACCTTCCAAAAAGTTCACCTTTTGTCTCGTCAGTCCACAGAGTATTTTCCCAAAAGTGTTGGGGATCATCAAGATGTTTTCTGGCAAAACTGAGATGAGCCTTTATGTTCTTTTTGCTCAGCAGTTGTTTTCGTCTTGGAACTCTGCCATGCAGGCCATTTTTGCCCAGTCTCTTTCTTATGGTGAAGTCATGAACACTGACCTTAATTGAGGCAAGTGAGGCCTGTAGTTCTTTGGAAGTTGTTGTGGGGTCTGTTGTGACCCCTTGGATGAGTCGTCGCTGTGCTCTTGGGGTAATTTCGGTTGGCCGGCCACTCCTGGGAAGGTTCATCACTGTTCCATGTTTTCGCCATTTGTGGAGAATGGCTTTCTCTGCATCCAATGATAAAATTGTAGTTTCTTAGTTATTAATCTTACAGTAGTCTATTAAATATTGTCTATTAAATAGTAGTCTATTATTAGCCAAGTGCCTACCCTTGATGAAAACTGCTTGATCTGGGTGTATGATAAACAGAGTTATCCTTTCCAGTCTTCTGGCAAGAACTTTGCAAATTATTTTTAGATCAACATTCATAAATGAGATGGGACGGTAGCTGGATGGAAGCGTAGGTTCTTTTTGGGTTAAAGGACCAGGATACCGTTAACTGAGTTCATATTTGGAGGGATTACCTGATCTTTGAATGAATGAATGAATTTATTTATTTCGGATAGGATAGTACATTACAGGTTAAAAGAAACTGTATAATATAAAACAAGGTCAAATTAGACAAAGACTCCTTCTACTATACAATTCCACGTGAGTTATCCGAAATGGGTGATGGCTGAAGCCGCAGCTTATATTGCCCACCCATATTCCATCCAAGAATTCAAAGGAGAAAAAAGAGAAAACAAGACAAGAGCGATTACAATTTAAAACAAGGCTAAGACAAAATGTGACTGAGAGAAAAAAGAAAACTGAGCTAGTCTAAGTTAAGCGGTTACTATTCAAAAACAAATCTAAGACATAGTGTCACAGAGAAAAAAAGAAAAAAAGAAAAACTAAGCTACAACACAACACAGGCTGGAAATGTCAATCCTTATGTGGGTTTACATGTCGTCTTGTAAATATGTTTGGAGTATTTCTTCCTTTAGTTTTTGTTTAAATTGTCCAAGCGTTGTACATGATTTTAATTCAGGTCCAAAATCGTTCCATAATCTGACTCCTTGCACTGAAATACAGTGTTGCTTGGTGGTTGTTCTCACTGTAGGCTTTTGAAATATACATGTTCCTCTGAAGTGATATCGTTTCTCCCTTGTTTGGAACAACTTTTGGATATTTGCGGGCAGTGATAGATTCTTCACTTTGAACATTATTATTGCGGTTTTAAAGTCAATCAGATCTTTCAACTTGAGAGTTTTTTGTTTAAGAAAAAGTGGGTTTGTTGGTTCCCTGTAAGCTGCTTTGTTGATTATTCTAATAGCTCTCTTTTGAAGCATAAAGAGTGGATATATGTTTGTTTTATATGTATTTCCCCATACTTCATTACAATATGTCATGTATGGGAGTATTAATGAATGATACAAGGTGTATAGTGTGGGTTGATTCAGCAAATTTTTCACTCTGTGTAATATTGCAATTGATTTGGATACTTTACCTTTAATATAATTAATATGTGGCTTCCAACACAGTTTGTTATCAATTATTACTCCAAGGAATTTAGTTTCGGATACCCTTTCAATCTCTACACCATTTACACTGAGTTTGGGTACTGGGTAGTTGTGATGGTTGTTAAAGACTATAAATTTTGTCTTGCTTAAATTGAGCGTTAATTTGTTTGAATCAAACCACAGTTTAAGCTTTCCTAATTCCTTTCCGAGTGTATCCAGAAGTTGTTCCAAATTGTTTCCACTGCATAGCAGATTAGTGTCATCAGCAAACAATATTAAGTCCATTTTTTCTGAAACTTTACATATATCGTTTATATACATATTGAATAACAATGGTCCCAAAACTGAACCCTGTGGGACTCCACAGGTGACCTTCAGTAACTCTGAGTTTTTGTTGCTAACACATGCATACTGATATCTATTCTTTAAGTAACTGCTTAACCAGGACAGTGCTACCCCTCTAATACCACAATTTTGTAGTTTCTTTAATAATAGATTGTGATCTACTGTATCAAATGCTTTTTTAAGACCCAGGAATACTCCAACTGAATACTCTTTATTTTCAATGGCTGTTGATATTTTTTCTGTAAATTCCATTAAGGCATATGCTGTTGTCCTTTTGTGTCTGAACCCATATTGCTGCTCACACAATAAATCATTCTTCAGTATGAAGTTGTCAATTCTCTCATAGAATATTTTTTCAAGTATCTTGGAAAATTGCGGTAATAGTGAAATTGGTCTATAGTTTGAGAGTTCCCCTCTGTCACCTGTCTTGTAAATCGAAATTACTTTAGCTATTTTCATTGCATTGGGAAATATACCTGATTGGAGAGACAGGTTACAGATATACGTCAGTGGTTTCACTATGCATTCGATAACAGTTTTGACTAGTAGCATGTCAATACCATCGCAGTCAGTAGATGTTTTACTTTTGAACGATTTAACAATTTCAATGACCTCTCTTTCGTCTGTGTTCTTTATGAAGATGGTGTCTTTTACAGCAGTGTTATTGCATATTGAATCACCTGTAGGCACCGTAGTGGGTATTTCTCGGGCCAGTTTAGGTCCAATGTTAACAAAAAAATTATTAAATTCATCTGCAGGTGAAGCTATATTCACACTCGGAGTCGTTTTATTATTTTTTGGAATATTAGTTGGGTAGCTAGTATTTCTGCTTTTATTTCCAAGGATACTGTTGATTATTGTCCATGTATTTTTAATATTGTCTTTGTTTTTTTCCAGTTCTTTACTGTAATAGTCTCTTTTACTACATCTTATTATATATGTTAACTTATTTTTGTATGTTTTATACCGTTGCTCTGTTTCTTTTGTCCTTTTCTTTATGAAAGCTTTATATAATAAATTTTTCTTTTTACACGCCTTTTGTAGTCCTTTGGTTAACCATGGTTTGTCAGCAAATTTGTGTTTAAGCTTTTTTTTAACTAATGGGCAGTTTTTTTCATAAAGAGTGGTTACAATGTTTATAAATGTGTCATAGGCTTCATTTACATCTGATACATAGACTTCTGTCCAGTCTTGCTTCAGCAAGTCCTCTTCAAAAGAACTGATTGCATTTGGTGATTTGTGTCTGAACGATTTTGAGATTTTTTCTGGGTTGGGCCCCGTGTGGCCATGGATAAGTGCAAAGGTTGGCAAGTGGTCGCTTATATCATTTATCAATAATCCACTTTCTATTTTCTTATCGAGAACATTGACAAACAGGTTGTCAATAAGTGTAGCAGAGTGAACTGTGATTCTACTGGGATGTGTTATTGTGGGATATAGACTCATGCTGTACATAGAGTTCATGAACTCTGTAACTACATTTTGTTGATGTGGATTAAGTAGATCAATATTGAAATCTCCACAAATTGCTACCATTTTCTTACTAGTAATATTATTGTACAGCTCGACTAATTTATCTCTGAATGTCTCAATGCAAGTTCCCGGCGTTCTATATATGCAGCTTATGATAAGATTTTTTGTTTTGTCTAGGTCAATCTCAACAGTAACACATTCCAAAATCCCTGGTAGTGCTGAGGACATTTCATTTACAAGCTTACATCTATATAGGTCATCAATATACAGTGCAACACCACCACCCTTTTTTTAAGATCTGTTAATGTTAAACATCTGATATCCCTCTGTTGCCATCAGGGGAGCCTGATCTTCATTAAGCCAGGTTTCGGAGACTGCAATAGCTGTGAATTTTCTGTCTAGCTGTTTTAAATAGTCCTAAATCTGTGAGAAGTTTTTGTTAAGACTTCTGCTATTGAAGTGTATTATTGACAGTTTACCATCTAATTGCACTTGACTTTTGAATTGCTTTTCAGTGTAATATTCAGAGTGGTTATGAATATTATTGAAAAAGTGGTTATCAGGATCAATATCATTCTCCATCTCTTGTGGTTTATGTTCAGCATAGTGGCATATTTTTAGAGTTTGAGTTTCCTCACTCTGTGTTTCATAGTCAGTGTTCATCTGTATTTATCTAAGTCAGTAGCATCTCTGATCATTATACTCCTTGCTTGCTCAGGTGTTCCATTTAGTTTAATCCAAATTCTACAATTTCTTGTCCAGGTTGTCTGTATCTTATTTTGTTTTTTTTAGCATCCGTGCCTGCCGTGCTAATTCAGCGTTTTTTTTTGTCAGGTGTTCATTTAGGTAAACTTGAGTTCCCTGTAGTTTTTTGGCCTGCCTCAGTATGTCATTTTTCACCCTCCTGTTCACAAAGCGCATCACAATTGATTTCTTTGTTTTGTTATCTTTCTTCGGTAAAGCATAACAGGCTGAGATTGCATTGGCTTCTACCTTAATGTCTCTATCATTAAGAAACTGAAGCACTTGGTTTTCTAAGGACATTGATTCACTTATGGAAGCATGTTCACCACTCAGTCCTGTTGTGGCATGGGCGTATGACTGATATCTGATGTCTAGTCCACTTATAACTAGGTCATCAATGCGAGAACCTTGTTCAAGATCCTCGACGCGTTGCTCCAAAAGACGCCCGTGTTGCTCCAGGTCCATAATTTTTTTGTCTTTTTCTTTTATTATTGAATGTAGGGCTTGTACCTCTTCTATCAGGCCTATTATTTTGGCCTGCTGGCTAGTCATTTTGGCCAATTCTTCTAACACAAAGTTCAGAGATTTTTTAATTTCTTCCATTTCCTCTTTTTTGGGTGGCATTTTACTGACCTGTGGATAGAAATAAACAGAGAATCCGCCGGGCACACCGAATGGCACACCGCCGGCGCAGCCGAAATCCACCGATCACCGCCACTCGTCGCCATCTGGCTGGGTGGCTCCTCCGCTGGGCCCCGTCACCGCCAGTTATGCCGCACACCGCCAGCGCAGCTGAAATCCACCGATCACCGCCGCCGATCGGTGGCCGATTACCGTCGCTCGCTGCCGTCTGGCTGGGTGGCTCCTCCACTAGGCCCCGTCACCGACCGCCATCAGTCTGGTAGTTCCTCGGCTGGGCCTCGCAATTGGGCTCCGACTCAGGCCACTGTCCTGCTTTAATTTGGTTCACCATTCTGAAGAAAGTAGGTGCCAGCACAGGCCAGAATTCTGTATAGAATTCTATAGGGAAACCAACTGGTCCCAGAACTTTATTATTTGGGATGTGCTTAAGTGCCTCCTGGAGTTCAGACATTAAAAGAGGTGAGTCCAGAGCTGCAAACTGTTTATTATTTAATCTTGGTAAATTAATATACTACTTCCGGCGCCACACGAGTAGGCTGCCTTTTTGCAACAGTGGATCAATTTCTTCCTATCTATTTACTATCTCGCTTTTCTTGCTAATCTTTCTGATCCGGCAACACCTTATACATCGGACGGACACACGAATCGCCCAAATGTCTCCTGAGCCAGCAGACGGAGCCACTGTTTTTAGCAGGATACGTTACAGCAGAGACCAGCTGCTAGCACTTAACCGGACCAAGATGCTAGCGCAAGACTTCGACATACCGGGTGAAATAAGACAGAAACGACGTGGATGCCGTGCTGGAGCAAGACAGCGGTCGAGAAATATAAGGTACAGACCCGTCCTTCCATCTGTTATTATGGGGAACGTTCGATCGCTACTCAATAAGACCGACGAGCTAGCGACCATCTCCCGCGACAAGAGCGTCTTCAGAGAGAGTAGCCTGATGTTGTTTACTGAGACGTGGCTAACAGAACTAGCAACAGATGCTAACATCAAACTGGAAGGTTTCCACGCAATACGGGCAGACCAGACACCAGACAGTGGGAAGGCAAGGGGCGGAGGAGTGATAATGTATGTCAATAACAGCTGGTGCAGACCGGGACATATCACGGTTAAACAACATCACTGCAGCAAAGACACTGAGCTGCTAGCTGTTAGCATGCGGCCTACCTACACTACCGTTCAAAAGTTTGGGGTCACTTAGAAATTTCCTTATTTTTGAAAGAAAAGCACTGTTTTTTTCAATGAAGATAACTTTAAACTACTCAGAAATACACTCTAATATCTAATATACATTGCTAATGTGGTAAGTGACTATTCTAGCTGCAAATGTCTGGTTTTTGGTGCAATATCTACATAGGTGTATAGAGGCCCATTTCCAGCAACTATCACTCCAGTGTTCTAATGGTACAATGTGTTTGCTCATTGCGTCAGAAGGCTAATGGATGATTAGAAAACCCTTGTGCAATCATGTTAGCACAGCTGAAAACAGTTTAGCTGGTTAGAGAAGCTATAAAACTGAGCTTCCTTTGAGCAGGTTGAGTATCTGGAAAAAATTATTATTTCAAATACAAATCATTATCAGAATCAGAATCAGCTTTATTGGCCAAGTATGCACAACACATACAAGGAATTTGACTTTGGCTAAAAACTTGCTCTCGTTGTTCAGGTGGAGGATTTAAATAAGGATTCAATGACAACAGAGTATGTACAGTAAATTACAGTCTGTCCACGTTTCTATAAAAGGATGCAAATATATATACAGGAATATATGCAGTTATTTACTCAGACTAACCACACTTTGCAGAAATATATGAAAAAATATACAGTCACACAGTATTTCAATGTGAACTCAGATTCAGTGATATAATGTGAATGAAGTAAAAAGCAGTGTGAGAGTTATGTGCAATGTAATAATGGATGAAAAGTCATGAGTACAGCAACAGGTAGGACTAGGTGAATGTTAGGAGTTCATCAGAGTGATGGCTTGAGGAAAGAAACTGTTCCTGTGACGGGTGGTTTTGACCTTCAGTGATCTGTAACGATGACCAGAAGATAGAAGTTCAAACAGTTTGTGGCCAGGGTGTGATGGGTCAGCACAGATGTTTCCCGCCCGTTTCCTGGTTATGGACCGATATAAGTTCTCAATGGAGGGTAGGTCGGTACCAATGATCCTCTCCGCAGACTTAACGATCCACTGCAGTCTGGTCTTGTCTTGTTTAGTGGCAGATCCAAACCAGACAGTGATGGAAAAGCAGAGGACAGATTGGATGATGGCGGTGTAGAAGACAACCAGCAGCTCCTGAGGCAAATCAAACTTCTTGAGCTGACGCAGAAAAAACAACCTCTGCTGGGCTTTTTTCTGGACAGTGTCTATATGGGAGGACCACTTCAGGTTCCGGGAGATTGTGGTACCCAGAAACTTGAAGGAGTCCACAGTGGACACTGTGCTGTTGAGGATGGTGAGTGGGGGGAATGAAGGGGGTGTCGCCTGAAATCCACAGTCATCTCCACCGTTTTGGCTGGGTTAAGTTCAAGATGGTTCTGACTGCACCAGAGGATCAGCTGCTCCACCTCCCGCCTGTATGCAGACTCATCATCATCCCGGATCAAACCGATGACTGTGGTGTCATCCGCAAACTTCAGGAGCTTCACCGAAGGGTCCTCTGAGGTGCAGTCATTGGAGTAGAGGGAGAAGAGCAGTGGGGAAAGGACACATCCTTGGGGGGCGCCAGTACTAATTTTTCGGGAGCTGGATGTAAATCTCCCTAGCTTCACCTGTTGCCACCTGTCAGTCAGAAAGCTGGAGATCCACTGGCAGGTGGAGGGGGGCACCTTGAGCTGGAGGAGTTTCTGATGAAGAATGCCTGGGATGATGGTGTTGAACGCTGAGCTGAAGTCGACAAACAGGATCCTGGCGTACGTCCCTGGGGAGTCGAGGTGTTGCAGGATGTAGTGTAGTCCCATATTCACTGCATCATCCACTGACCTGTTTGACCGGTAGGCAAACTGCAGTGGGTCCATCAGGGGGCCTGTGATGACCTTCAGGTGGTTCAGCACCAATCTCTCCAAGGATTTCATGACCACAGAGGTCAGGGCAACAGGTCTGTAGTCGTTTAATCCTGTAACAGAGGGTTTCTTGGGAACTGGAATGATGATGGAGCGTTTGAAGCAGGAAGGCACTTCACGCAGCTCCAGTGATCTGTTAAAGATCCGGGTGAAGATGGGGGCCAACTCGTTGGAGCAGACTCTCAGGCAGGACGGAGACACACCATCAGGTCCTGCAGCCTTCTTGATCTTTTGTCTCTGAAAGACCCGGCGCACCTCCTCTTCACAGATCGTTAGTGCTGGTGGGAGGTCAGAGTGGAGGAGGGATGGAGTTCCTGGGGCTGCAGATAATCCTTTTGTGTGGGTGGGAGGTGAGAACTGTAGGTTCTTTTCAAACCTGCAGTAAAAGCTGTTTAGGTCGTTAGCCAGCTGGAGGTTTTCCACAGGGTGGGGGGATGGTCTCCTGTAGTTGGTGATATTCCGTAGGCCTCTCCAGACAGAAGCAGAGTTGTTGGCTGAGAAGTTTTTTTGTAACTTCGCGCTGTAGCTCCTCTTAGCAAGCCTGATCTCCTTCGTCAGCATGTTTCTGGCCCGCTTGTACAGAGTCCAGTCACCAGTCCTGTAGGCCTCCTCCTTGGTCTGACGTAGCTGCTTCAGTTTAGGAATGAACCAGGGTTTATTGCTGTTGTATGTGCAGAAGGTCTTGGTCTGCACACACATGTCCTCGCAGAAACAGATGTATGACGTCACAGTGTCAGTGAGTTCATTTAGGTTAATGGCTGCAGCTTCAAAAACACTCCAATCTGTACAGTCAAAGCAGGCTTGTAACTCCAGCTTTGATTCCTCAGTCCATTTCTTCACAGTCCTTACAACAGACTTGGAAGTTTTTAGTTTCTGTCTGTATGTTGGAATAAGATGGAGCAGACAGTGGTCAGAAAAACCCAGAGCTGCACGGGGGACGGCATGATAGGCGTTTCTTAAAACTGTGTAACAGTGGTCAAGTGTATTTGTGTCCCTGGTGGGACATTTAATATGCTGTCTGTATTTAGGAAGCTCATTTGTGAGATTAGCTCTATTGAAATCACCCAGAATGATAAGCAGAGAGTCTGAATGTTTTTCCTCCACGTCTACTATCTGGTCAGCGAGGTGCTGCAGTGCCTCCGTTGTACAAGCAGCAGGCGGGATATAAATTCCGACCAGAATAAACGAGGAGAACTCTCACAGTGAATAAAAGGGTTTAGTTTATGAACAGTGACTCTAGGTTAGGGCTACAAAACTTCTTCAACACTGTGACATCAGTACACCAACCTTCGTTTATGTAGAAGCAGATTCCACCACCCTTAGTCTTTCCAGAGAATTCTCGGCTGCGATCAGCGCGAAACAGCTGGAATCCGTCCAGGCGAACCGCGCTGTCCGGGATGTGTTCACTCAGCCAGGACTCTGTGAAACAAAGGGCGCCAGATCTGCTAAAATCCCGGTTTTTGTGAGTCAGGAGCAGCAGTTCATCCATTTTGTTCGCCAAAGAACGGATATTTGCCAGATGGATCAATGGGAGCGGCGTGCGAAATCCTCGTTTCTTCAACCTGACTAGCGCACCGGCACGTTTACCACGCCGCCTTCGTTTCCGGCCAGCACCAATAGCCGCTGCTCCCACAGCTAAGATCGACTGAAAAAACTTCAGATCAGCAGCAGAAACTGGCGGAGAAGTTGCATTGGGAGGTAGTCTGAGTGAAAGTAGTTCCTCCCTTGAATAGGTGACTCAGACAGAAGAGCAGAAGTCCAAAAAAACACACAAAATTATCAAAAACATCAGAGAGCAGAAGCCAGTGGCTGCCATCCGCGGTGCCATCTTGGATTATTTCTAACCTTGTCAATGTCTTGACTATATTTTCTATTCATTTTACAAATCATGGTGGTAAATAAGTGTGACTTTTCATGGAAAACACAAAATAATTGTCTGGGTGACCCCAAACTTTTGAACGGTAGTGTATCTCCCGAGGGAATACTCACACGTGATCTGCACTGTTATTCATGCAAATCCGACGGCGAATGTGGGGACAGCACATGACGTCATTCACTCAGTAACTGGCAGGCTGCTGACAGAACACCCAGATGCTCTTTTCCTCATCTCCGGTGATTTCAACCATATTTCACTGTCCTCCATCCTGCCCACGTTCACCCAGTATGTCACATGCCACACTAGAGACAATAAAACACTGGACTTATTCTATGCAAACACTAAGGAGGCGTACACCTCATCACCACTCCCCCCACTCGGGAGATCGGATCACAACTTGGTTCATCTCCTGCCGGTGTACAAACCCCTAGTACACAGACAACCTCTGGTTATGTGCACGGTGAAGATATGGTTGGAGGAGGCAATGGACCCTTTAAAAGACTGTCTTGAAACCACTGCCTGGGAGCAGCTCTACGATCCACATGGTGAGGACATCGATGGCCTCACTCACACCATCACGGACTACATCAGCTTCTGTGTGGACAACACCGTACCCACCAAGACAATACAGTGTTGCTCGAACAACAAACCCTGGATCAACCCTGAGATAAAAACACTTCTGAAAGAGAAGGAGAGGATCTTCAGGTCGGGGAACAGGGAGATGCTGAAGTCCGTACAGAGGGAGCTGAGGAGGAAGATCAGAGAAGGCAAGGACAGCTTCAGGAAGAAGATGGAGGACAAGCTGCAACAGAGCGACATCAACGGGTTCTGGAGAAACCTTAAAACCATCTCTGGGCTCCAGAATACCTCCTCCCAGGCCACGGGGGGCAGGGAGTGGGCGAACAATCTGAACCTGTTTTTTAATAGGTTTGACCAACCACCCTCCCCCACCGACTGCACACCAACCACTGCTGCCTCTAAAGTCATCGAGACCTGCTGTTCACACCCCACTCCACAGCACCCCCCCACTCCCAGCACACAGCCCCCCAACCTGACCCTCACTAAGACCCAGGGGAGGACGGAGCTGAGGAAGATCAAGGCGAGGAAGGCCTTGGGACCGGACGGCATCAGCGCGAAACTCCTCAAGTCCTGCGCAGACCAGCTGTGTGGGATTGTGGAGCACATCTTCAACCTGAGCCTGAAGCTGGGGAGGGTACCACAGCTGTGGAAAACATCTTGTGTGGTACCTGTACCAAAGACTTCCCACCCCAAAGACCTGAACAGCTACAGACCAGTGGCCCTGATGTCTCACATGATGAAGACCCTGGAGAGACTGCTCCTTGCTCACCTCTGCCCCCTGGTGGGGCCAGCGATGGATCTACTCCAGTTCACCTACCAGCATGGCATTGGGGTGGAGGATGCAGTGATCTTCTTCCTTCACCGTTCCCTGTCCCACCTGGAGAAGCCCGGGAATGCGGAGAGGATCATGTTCTTTGATTTCTCCAGTGCTTTCAACACCATCCAACCGATGATCCTGAAGGACAAGCTTCTGTGCGCAGGGGTGGACCAGCACCTGTCTTGATGGATCCTGGACTACCTCACTAACCGGCCACAGTTTGTGAGAACCCAGGATTGTGTGTCAGACACGATCATCGGCAGCACGGGGGCCCCCCAGGGAACGGTTTTGGCTCCCTTCCTGTTCACCCTTTATACTGCAGACTTCTCACACAATACAACACACTGCCATCTACAGAAGTTCTCTGACGACTCTGCGATCATCGGCCTTATCTCCAACAGAGATGAAGCTGAGTACAGAGGACTTATCCAGGACTTCGTGGACTGGTGCCATCGGAACTGCCTTCACGTCAACGCGAGGAAAACTAAGGAACTGGTGGTGGACTGCCGCAGGCAAGGACAACCCCTCACAGCACCAATGAACATCCAGGGAACAGACATTGAGATGGTGACATCCTACAAGTACCTGGGTGTTCATTTGAACAATAAGCTAGACTAGTCAAACAATACCGACGCACCCTACAAGAAGGGACAGCACAGGCTGTTCCTACTGAGGAGGCTCAGGTCTTTTGGTGTACAAGGGGTGCTCTTGAAGAAATTCTACAACACGGTGGTGGCGTCAGCCATCACTTTTGGAGTGGTCTGCTGGGGCAACGGCATTACAGCAGCTGATAGGAAGAGACTGAACAAACTAATCAAGAAAGCTAGCTCTGTCCTGGGGCAGCACCTTGACCCAGTGGAGGAGATAGGAGAGAGAAGGATGGTGGCTAAACTGTCATCTCTGCTGGAGTCCGAGTCCCACCCTATGCAGGACATACTGAACGCACTGAAGAGCTCATTTAGCAGTAGACTACATCATCCTAGATGCGCAACCGAGAGGTTTCGCAGGACCTTCCTACCTATGGCTGTCAGACTGTATAACCTAAGCAGGGCTGCTCGCAGAGATAGCAAAAAACATGACGACCTAATAGTATTGAATGCAAAACACGCAACAGACTTACACAAATGGTCCCCTCCAGTATACAACTAGGACGATACCAGTCGCTATGGAGTGTGACAATATGTATGGGTACATATTCATACCATGTAGGGTAACTAAATAAACGGTTATGCTGTTTAGTCCATCTAGCTACAATGCTCTGCACTGTGTATATATTTATATATTTATGTGTACATATGTATATTCACTGCTCTTATTTTCTTATCTTCTAAATCATTGCTCTGAGTGTTGCTGTCCCTGTGCTGTTGCAATCCTGGAATTTCCCCATTGTGGGACTAATAATAATGCAGCACGATGGCAACGTCTCAGAGCCATTCAACATACGCAGCGGAGTGAAACAGGGCTGTGTACTTGCGCCAATCCTCTTTGGAATTTTCTTTGCTATGCTCCTGAGGCATGCCTTCAGCACAGCAACAGAGGGAATCTACCTGCACACAAGATCTGACGGCAGGCTTTTCAACCTCGCCCGCCTGAAAGCCAGAACCAAAGTAAGCGAGGCTCTAATCAGAGACATGCTGTTCACAGACGACGCTGCAGTCGCAACTCACACACAGCAGGAGCTTCAGACCGTGATGGACCGCTTCTCCCAGGCATGCAAGGACTTCGGGCTTACCATCAGCCTGAAGAAGACTAACGTCTTGGCGCAAGGCACGGAAGCACCACCAACCATCACCATCGACGACTACGAGCTGGAGGTTGTGAATCAGTTCACGTACCTGGGGTCCACGATCAGCAACAACCTCTCCCTTGATACAGAGATCAACAAGAGGATTGGAAAATCAGCCTTCACACTCGCTCGCCTAACCACACGAGTGTGGGAGAATCCCAAACTCTCTGTCAAGACGAAGATGGCAGTGTACAACGCCTGCGTCATCAGCACACTGCTCTATGGGAGTGAGATGTGGACAACATACGCCGGCAGGAAAAGAGACTGAACTCCTTCCACTTGCGCTGCATTCGCCACATCCTGGACATATCCTGGCAGGACAAAGTGCCCAACACAGAAGTTCTGTCCCGCGTCGGCCTTCCCTCCATGTTCACTCTACTCAGGCAGCGCAGGCTCCGCTGGCTAGGCCACGTTCACCGTATGGAGGATGGCAGAATCCCCAAAGATGTCCTCTACGGAGAACTGGCAACTGGCAGGAGAGACGTTGGCCACCCACAGCTGCGCTTTAGAGACGTCTGCAAGAGAGACATGAAGGCCCTGGAGATCAACACAGAGCGCTGGGAGGACCTTGCAACGGACCGCTCCAAATGGAGAGGCACCCTGACCAGACAGCTCAAGGCGGGTGAAGAGAGACTGACTGCTGCAGCAGATGAAAAAAGGACCCGCAGGAAGAACCGCCACAGACCCAGCAGCACAGAGACCACCCACAAGTGCGACCTGTGTGACAGGGACTGCCATTTGCGCATCGGCCTGTTCAGCCCCAGGCGGTGCTGTTCCAGCAGAGTAGACGTTTAGGATTCTCTTCCATGGTCATCATAGACCGACGGAGGCCAACAACGATGTATATTCACTGCTCTTATTTTCTTATCTTCTAAATCATTGCTCTGAGTGTTGCTGTCCCTGTGCTGTTGCAATCCTGGAATTTCCCCATTGTGGGACTAATAAAGGCTTATCTTATCTTACCTTATCTTATCTTATCTTATCTTATCTTAATATTGTCCAGAAATTCATTTATCGCTGAGTCCGACGGATTAAACTGTGATGAATAGAGGTTTTCATAAAACTTTCTGGAGGAGTTATTTATTTCATCAGGATCATGGGTGATATTTCCAGTCGTATCCTTAATAGAGTGGATAGTTGTTGTTTTTTTTCTTTATTCAGTTTAAGCTGATTAGAAAGGTATCACCCGGATTTATTACTATGTTTAAAGGTCTGATGACACGTTCTTAACTTCCTCTAACTTTTCAACACATAATACAATATGACGAAATTGGTTTGTCTGTGCAGTTCTAAGTGAAACAGGCTTTTTTTATGTGAATATCCGACATTTTTCATGAGCGCCACGTCACCCATTGCGTCAGTGGGTGAACCCCCCCCCCCGGCCATGTTGTAACGTCATCGACGAAACACAGCGCTTGGCTGCCCTTTGTACACACAGGATGGAAGCAGTTGAAAACATTGACCATGGTTCCAGCACATGCAGTCTGGAATTGGTTTGTGTTGTCCAATCTTCAGACGATTATAGTTCCGAAGAATGGTATGACAATGAAGAATCTGGGGGCATCAAACCATATAGATTTGAGCCGTGCCAAGTGGGCATTGTGCCTAGCGAGTCAGACTCAGTGACAATCAGCTGTTCATGTTTTGTATGTATCACCTGCCGTGTTGTCAGCCAGCCAATATTGCCAACACTATCACAACATGTTAGCCACTCCACACAGCCGTGGTTCTGTTGCGCCCCTTGTAGCGATGTCGGCTCTGGGGTGCAACCATGGTTAACACGTCTCCCCTCCACGTTCACTGAGCGATGTCGGCCCCGAACACCTACTGTTTGTGTTTCTGTGTATTTTTGTAAGTCTTCACCTTTTTGGGAATTGTCTGTCGTTCTATATTAAATGTGCTGCGGTGAATCCTGCGCTTAAATCCTCATGTAAATCCTCGTTATTTATGCGTAAATCATCCCTCTCCATGCGCTCTTACGCAGGGCAGGGAGAGGGCACATGAAATAACGAGGATTTAAGCACAGAATTCACCACAGTACATTTAATATAGAATGACAGACAATTCCCAAAAAGGTGAAGACTTACAAAATTACACAGAAACACAAACAGTAGGCATTCGGGGCCAACATCACTCAGCAAACATGGAAAGGAGATGTATTAACCACGGCTGCGCACCAGAGCAGACATCACTTCAAGGATGCACGAGAACCACAGCTGTGTGGAGTAGCTAACACGTCGTGAGAGTGCTGAAAATACTGGCAGACTAACTGCACAGATGACAATACTATTGACCAGCAGTGCCTGTACATTTTGGTGGCCGTTTGCCATTAACGCACTGCTGGTGATGGTGTGCTGACAAGCACCCGGGCGAGGACCGGGAAACATGATCAGCGGGATGATGATCATGATCACCTGTTGATAATGATTGAGGGGACGTGCCTGGACCGGCGTGCAATCAGAGAAAGTAGGTCAAAGTGTTACAACCCGAGTGCCGGTCTCGTCCGCACTTGGCTCATATATCATCCCTGCAACATCCCCAAACATCACTGCAACTCACTGGTGACTGCTGGCGTCTTATGGTGGCTCGTGAGGGCCACCGTGACAGTAGACTGCTGCCAGAACATCCAGAGAGGGGCGTCGCGCCGAGATGCTATTCACCGTGAGTTTTTGAAATCCCGGCAGGAAGCCGAAGAGGAGGAGATGTCACCCCTCGCTTCGGGATCCCGCTCCTGCCTCCATTCCGGCCCGGGAGTTCGCACCATCCAGAGATCTTTCCCCATTGGGCATGACGTCACTCGGGATTTCCCCTGTGGAGCTGCAGCTGACTGCTGTTAAGATCCAAGGCCGAGTGACAGCTGCTCGCTCCGCTGTTCATCCGCCCGGTCAACCTCAGCGAGAACCCTGTCCAGATCCTGTTCCGGGCCGCCGCAAGGGCTCAACCCCCCACACAGCTGCCACCCCTGCGCTTTGTCAGAGGGGAATTCCCGCAGTCTCTCCCCCCGGGCCACCTTCTTCCGCTCTCCTGTCAGCGTCCTGTGCCCAGCTCATCACGGCTGTTGCCCCCTCCTCCTCGTCGCCTATCCCGGCTGCTGTGTGTCTCGGGAGTCCCGTTTCGGCAAGTCCCGTCCCGGAACCTTCTCAAGTGGCTCCCCGTCATCCTCCCAGGGGGTCCTCGGTCACCATCCAGCAGGGAAAGGGAGGAGCAACGTCCGCCACAGCAAGCACCACTCAGCCTCCAGGAGACAGGCAAGTCCAAGTTCATTCACACTCTCGTTATTGTGATTTGCTCTGTCAGACTCCTGGAGGTGGAGTTCGGGGTTCGCAGCTCCCCGAGCTCCCACCACCTGCTGTGGCTGTCATTAGTAACCCCGCATCCTCTGTGTCTCCCTCCGCTGAGCGGTCCTCGACGCCAGGCCAACGTCGCTGGATGAGGAGGGGGCCTGCGGTTCTGGAGAGCCTGGTTCCGGTTCTGCAGCCACGTCATGGGCGGAGGAGGAGGGCGGACTGCAGCGTGGAACCTGCGCCGACAAGGAATCATGCCAGTTGCAGAGCCCACCGTAGCTGAGTGGGAGCCTGAGGACGACCTCCTGCCGTCTGAGTCCGGATCATCGAAGTCCTGGACGGCGTCAGAACTCGAGATCAGGCAAGTGCTCTGTTTTGTCTTTCTTTACTCCATCTTAGAGCATTTTTGCCTGTCTCTTGGGGAGGCGAACCGGGTGCGGCCACCCGCTACATCCGAGCTTGTCTCGCCGGGTTCTGGCGCTGCCGGTGATCCTGATCCCGGTTCTTTTCTCTCTCCCGAGCCTTCTCCCAGGGTCGTCGGCACGGATCTGAATTCGCCCACTGTGCCAGAGGTTTGGGGTTGGAGGTCGGTCCTGGTGCGGCGCCTACCCAATCGGGGTCCGACGCGGATGCAACCGAGACCCAATCGGGGTCCTTCGCGGGAGTGACCGCGACCTAATCGGGGTCCGACAAGGGTGCGGCACCAGCAGTTTCCAGGTTCGGTGAGGGAGCTGCAGATCCCCTGCCGCCGGACACTGGACGGGCTCATCTCCATCTTGACTATCATCACCGTCGTCACCCTCCTCATTCTCCTGAGGAGTGCAACCCATCTCCACCTAGGGCCATTGGGGTTCCGAACGCTCCGCCCGGTTCTCCCTCGTCTTCCCCTTCTCCAGCGAGACCGCCGGCTACTTCCCCCCTACGGTCCTGGTGGGCAAGCAATGCGGGTCGGCCGCCTGAAGGACTGCCGTGCCCATTTGGCTCTCTGGGCCGGCCACCCGACCCATTGGACCTCCTGTTTGGCGACCTGGTCCGGCCGCCTGAAATTAACTGTTTCCGGGCATGGGACTGGGGTAGGCCGCCTGAACTGTCCTTTTCCCCCCTGCCTGCATTGTGGCCGCTTGATGCCAGGTGGCCCCCCGAGCTTTCAGCCTCCATGCCTCGGAACCAGGACTGCAGTCATCCCGGGTTTTTTCATTGTGTTCATGTCTGTAGACTTTTGGGATGTGCGGGGGGGGGCCTGATATCTGTGATTTTGTATCTCACCTTTTCCTTTAGCCTGTGATTTGTGTTTTCCTCCCCTTGGTCTATACCCATGTTCTGTTTGAGACTGTGGATGTGTGTGTTGCCCTTTGAATCCTGTCCTTACGTAATCCACACGTTATTGGGTATTGTGTGTTTTTTTTTTCCTTTTTGACTCTCCCCCTCCTGCCGGCGCCTCATCCACCCACCCTGGGGGGGTGGGGTGGGGGGGTGGGGCTTGGGTGTTATTTGGCCATTCAGGAGCCCGGCCTCGAGGGGGAGGTACTGTTACAACCCGAGTGCCAGTCTTGTCCGCACTCGGCTCATATATCATCCTTTCCAGGCTTTGACAGCAGCGGATCCCTTCTAGCTCCTCAGGCTCTTATTGTGACAGCGGCCGGTGGAGCTCCCTGCTGTCAAAGCCAACAGCTGTGCTGCATTCGGGGTCATTAGTGCCCGGTGTTAAAAGCGGGCGCTGAATGCACCCCGATGCAGTATTCTCTGTTATACTACGGTCTGTTAGACTTCGTCTGTTAAACCTCCTGTTAATCTCCATGAAGTTCTCGTCGTCTGATGCTTCGGGCGTCTCCCAGCTCAGACGCCGTTCTTTCATCATCGATTGTAAGTTCCTTGTGATTATCCTACCTGCACTGTCGTGTGTATTTTTCCCTGTTCCTTCACTCCCCAATAAACATCACTGCAACTCACTGGTGACTGCTAGCATCTTATGGTGGCTCGTGAGGGCCACTGTGACACAAAGCTGTGCGTAAATCCATTAATCCTTCCCCTCCTCGTGCTCCTCCTGCATAAAAGTACAGAGGAAAGCAGGCTCGAGCTGAAGCATGTGATGTGGTCTTTCACACATCACACGCTTTATCTAAGCCTGCGACACAATGCAAAGGCATAGCTGTAAAATTAAAACAAGAAACCAGAGAAACTGTGAGCCACAAAGCTGCTGTCATTCCAGTCAACAACACCAGAGTCCGTTCCTGCGATTACGTCATGGGGGTGCCGCCCTTAATTTGGTGGGTGGCTCCACAGTCCAGTCAGTGGCTGCTGTTTTTTGATGATAACTAGTTTATGCAGGCGCTGTTGTAAATATTATATTGATCATTGACAATGACTTTTGGGTTTACACAGCATGCTAAAAAAGGTCAAAAACGTGTCATCAGACCTTTAAACTTCTCCAGACGTAGTCTGTATTAAAAACTGTGTTCTTTTGTTTGTAATTTCTTTTAGTTCCAGCTTGAATTTTCTCAGATTGTTGAGCACCTGTTCCTGTGGAGAAATAGCACAGGGATTCCAGGGACTCCAGGGATTTAATTTTCTGTTCTAACTCCAATGCCAATGCTTTTTCTTTTTTATTCTTATATGAACAGTAAGAGATTATTGTATCTTGCATGACCCCTTTTGCTACATCCCAAAGAACACATGGTGATATTCCTGGTACATCATTATATTCCAGATATGATTCCCACTCCTTATTAAAATAGTTAATAAAGTGTCTGTCTTTGAGTAGTGATGTATTAAATTTCCAGTTCCTAGTTTTCCTTGTAGCTTTTTTATTCACCAGTGTAAGAGATACTGGATGGTGATTGCTGATAACTTTTTTCATTCATTCATTCATCTTCTTCCGCTTAATCCTTTTCGGGTCACAGGGGGGCTGGAGCCTATCCCTGCGTCTTTGGGCGAGAGGCAGGGTACACCCTGGACAGATCGCCAGTCCATCGCAGGGCCAACACAGAGAGACAGACAACCATTCACTCTCACAGTCATACCTAAGGACAATTTAGAATCCCCAGTTTGATGCCAATTAACCTAACTTGCATGTTTTTGGCATGTGGGAGGAAACCGGAGAAATCCCGGAGTAAACCCACGCAGACACGGGGAGAACATGCAAACTCCACACAGATCACTGTTGGTCGGGGGCTGGGATCGAACCCAGGATCCCCCGGCCAAGGGTGAGTTGCTGTGCTGCCACAGTGCTAACCACTCCGCCACCATGCCGCCCTGCTGCTAACTTGATCCAAGCAAATTTCCTTGTCTGTGATATCCCTCACAATGGAGTTACTTGCTAAGAAAAAGTCTAGAGGAGAATATGAGTGGTGCACTGGTAAGAAGAAGGTGTATTCCGTAAGAGTTGGGTGAAGAGAATGACATGCATCACAAAGACCAAAATCACTCATGTTTGGTCTAAGAGTGTCAGTAGCCTGCCATTTCCGATAACTCTCTGCTGTACTGAGCCTGTCAGTTGCAGGATCCAATTCCAGGTTGAAGTCTCCTCCTATTATGAGTGTGGTGTCCAGGTGCTAAGAAAGAGAAGTGAAGAAAGTGTGAAAAAAGGATGGGTCATCAACATTTGGGCAGTAAACACTGCCAATACATAGATCCAGATTTTGAACTGAGATTTTTAATATTATAAATCTACCTTCTGGATCTGCTAAAACATATTCTTCTGTTTACCAATATAGGCTACCTACTTTTGTTTGGAATTGAAGCAGGCTGAGTACATGTGGGGAAATTCATGGGAGGTGAATGCATCTACAGACAACATAGAAACATATTTTTCCTGTAATAAGACAAAGTCTGC
The DNA here is from genome assembly GCA_020510985.1 of Pholidichthys leucotaenia. Taxonomy (NCBI): domain Eukaryota; kingdom Metazoa; phylum Chordata; class Actinopteri; order Cichliformes; family Pholidichthyidae; genus Pholidichthys; species Pholidichthys leucotaenia. Next base: position 27,361,252 of record CM035839.1, on the reverse strand, counting down.
CTGCAGCTCCTTCAGTCAATTAAAACTTTTAACCTCTTCTCCCTGGAACCGATTTCTCGTATGTTCCACGTGACAAAGCTTAATGTGGATATGTTTTAACTAACTGGTTTTGTGCTGGAAGCAAGCCAAAAGTACCTATGTGTTTTGCATGTTCATTGTGTGTCTGTGTGCATATGTATGTTGTATGGCTGCATATGCATGTGTGTGTAGGCATATGTGTGTTGTGTATATAGTATATACCTATGTGTGTGTGCTTGGGTGCGCGCGCATGTCTCTGTTGTATTTCGACCTGCTTCTATCCGGACAACGGTTCAGATCGATCAGGTCCCACACCTCCAGACTGACAAACAGTTTCTTTCCCTAAGCCACCCAAACTGCAAACAGTCAGAGACCCCACCCCCTCCCTCCAAATGTTCACATGCTCGGAACTGAGGACCTTTTAATTATCACAATAACTCACCTGTCTTTGCACTCCTCACTTTGATGTATATTGACCCATCCGTGAAACCACTACTGTGTATATTTTCCATAATCCTAGGCCCATTTTTCTCAATTGTGCGTTCAATTGTGTGTCTGCACTCTGCACTCTTATGTACATAGTTCCACCTGCATAGCCACTACCATACCTGTGTATATTTCCATAATCCTGGGCCATTTTTTAAATTATTTTTATTTTCATTTTATTTTTATTGCAGTCGTGTGTTTAATCGCGTGTTCTGTAACCAAGTTTTATCTAATTTTTCTCTCTTACTTTATTGCACAGTAGCCTGGTGGAGCACCCACAATTTTGTTGTACTGTACCACTGTACAGTGACAGTAAAGCCTATTCTATTTGCTTGCATTTGCAAGAGTGAGTGGGTTGCATGTACTTAAAGTTATTTCTGATATACCAAATGTGTGAGAGAGAGCAGGCATGAAGGTTAATAAGTGATGAGAAGAAACAGATAACATACAGCAACAACCTAACATCAGCAAGATTAGCAACAACAAACAACCTCAACAAAAAAGAAACAGACAAATGTTAACAGATGAAACAAGGATCAATAAGAGACCTGCGCACAATCGTTCTCTTTTCTCACATGTAGCTAGGGAACCAACTAGAATCTAGAATAGCCAGGAGGTTATGGTTCCATCCAAAAACCGCTTGCCATCTATAAACAATCTATCCACAGAGATAACTGCACATTTACCTTCTTGGATTTTTTGTTTCCTAATAGGGAAAAGCTTTCTTCTTCTTTCCATAATTTCTTGTGGAAATTGATCATTTAGACCGTAATTTGTGTTTTTAAGCTGCCTACCCTGCCTCTGTACCAGAACCTTTTGCTTGAAATGTTCAAAGGTGGCAACAATTGGTCTGGACTGTTTGTTTTGGGGTTTTTTCCGTCCAATGCAGTGGACTCTATGAAAGGTAATTGATTTCACAACATTAGGGGGCATTTTCAGCTGCATAGACATGAATTCAGAGATCAGGTGTTCTGGATTTTCATTGTTTTCTTTCCACAGTTCGAGAAAAAAAAAAACAGGTTATCTCTCATGCTGCGTGATGGCAGGTCGAGAATGGTTTCCTTCATTTTCCGGTTTTCTTTTATAGCGATGTCAAGTTGCCTGGCTACTGATTTTTTCAATGTATTATTTTCTTCCAAGAGAGAGACGAGCTGCGCCTGGCTGAATTCCAGACTCTCACGGACGTCCTAGAATTCTTTATGGAGCAACTCGACCAACGCAAGTCTAGCATCCATGCTGGAAAGTTTACTTTCAATGGAGAAAAGAATGTCACTAACCTCTGGGCTGCTCTATAATTTCTTGGGTGTTGTTAGCGGTGAATCCGTGGGTCTAGGTCACTTAGTTGAGGAGGAAGGAACGGGAGACTTACCGGGAGAAATGCTAGGTTCCACCATGTCACAGAAGCTGTGATAAAACTCATCAATAAAGTCCTGAAGTTCCTCCAGCTCCATCGAGCAGATGGCAAAAATGATATATGAAAAAAGAAAGAGAACAGACAATTAGTGGGTTAATGACAGGAAAAAGCTACCTGTGGAAAACATCTTTCCTAACTTGAAAGGTTAACTGTGCATGAGTAAAGTGCACCCCTGACTGAGCTAAATCACATTAAACTCACTGATGGCAGTGATTTTTACTATTCCAATTAAGAAAATTCTGCCTAATCTTGCAAAATAACCCACTATGTCCAAGAGTTGATAATTCAGTAATCAGTACACTGAAGCCATAATATGAGGTAAGGCTACGCAGCTAGGCAGTGATATCTACACTGCAGCTTTCATCAGTGCAAATCAGCAGTTCTCCTTCCCTCCAAAACATACTCTTGTCTTTTTAAAGCTGCTCTTTATATCATAATCCATTCATATCTGTTCATCATAAGTTTAAACAACATATCTACTGATAGGTATTCGGAATTTTACCCAATATCGCTAAAAAAATGCTGTCAATACCGCAGATTGTCACGGCTGCCATTCACACACCATTAAATAAATTGCAAATTTATGAGAAAAAAATTGCAAAGTTACAAGAAAAAGGCTACATATTTGCAAGAAAAAAGTTTCAAATTTATAAGAAAAACATTGCAAATTTACCAGAAAAAGTAGCAAATTTACAAGAAATAAAGTTGCCAATTTATGAGAAAAATGTTGCAAATTTATGAGAATATACAAAAAAAGTTGAAAACTCACGAGGAAAAATGTTGTAAATTTAAGAGAAAAGCTGCAAATTTACAAGAAAAACTTACAAATTGGCAAGAAAAGATCACAAATTTATGAGAAAAAGATGTAAATTAACAAAAATGTTGATAATTTACAAAAGAAGAATGTTGCAAATCTAGGAGAAGAAAGTTGCAAATTCACAAGAAAACAACTGCAAATTTAATAAGAATTTATCCACATTATTCCTAGGCCCCATGATGCCTTGCGTGAATTATGGTAGCAACTTCCGGTACTAGTTTAGAATGTATTGTTGTCACAGAAACGGGACACTTTTCCTTGTTAAAAAACAATTACTTCTGCATCAAGAATGCGGGAACACAGCCTTTTGCACCTCAAAAAACAGTAATATAAATGGCGCTCCACTAACTTAGATGAAATCTATTTAGCTTGGAGAAATCATCTTTTAATTTATAAAAAATCTCTTTGAAAAGCTAGAACAAGTTATTATTCTGCATTAATAGAAGCGAACCAGAATAATCCCAGGTTTCTTTTCAGCACTGTAGCCAGGCTGACAAAGTCAGGACCTTGTCAATCCTAGTATTCCCTTAGAGCTTACTAGTCAGGACTTTATGAACTTTTTCAATAATAAAATTTTATCTATCAGAGATAAAATCAGTCAGATTCTTCCCACCGTTAACTTAAATACAGTAACTACTACATCTTCTTCAATTGATATGTTTGGATGAGTTTACTCCAATTGACTTTTTAGAGTTAGACAAAATAATTTCTTCATCCAAGCCTTCAACTTGTCTTTTAGACCCTATTCCTACCAGGTTATTTAAAGAAGTCTTCCCATTTATTGGTAGCTCTGTTCTTCAAATAATCAATTCTTCATTCACATTAGGCCATGTACCGCAGGCTTTTAAAACTGCTGTAATTAAACACTTACTCAAAAAGCCAACGCTCGATCCAGGAGTTTTAGCTAACAATAGACCAATCTCAAATCTCCCTTTCATTTCAAAAATCTTAGAAAGAGTTGTTGCTACGCAATTATTTGACCACTTGCTGGGAAAAGGTTTATTTGAAGAGTTTCAATCTGGGTTTAGAATCCATCATAGTACTGAAACAGCCTTAGTGAAGGTCACTAATGACCTGCTTATCGCATCTGATAATGGACTTGTTTCTGTACTTGTCCTTTTAGACCTTAGTGCAGCTTTTGATACTATCGATCATAATATTCTACTTGATAGATTAGAACACTATGTTGGACTTAATGGAACTTCGTTGCAGTGGTTTAGATCTTATTTATCTGATAGGTTCCAGTTTGTTCATGTCAATAATGAGTTTTCTTCCAACTCAAAGCTCAGTCATGGAGTTCCACAGGGATCTGTGCTAGGCCCTACTCTTTTTAGTTTATATATGCTTCCGTTAGGCAATATTAATAGAAAGCACTGTATACATTTTCATTGTTATGCAGATGACACACAACTATACCTGTCAATGAAGCCAGATGGTAGTAATCAATTAACCAAGTTAGACGCCTGTCTTAAGGAAATCAAAGCTTGGATGACTTGTAATTAAATTCAGATAAGACTAAAGTCATTCTTGTTGGTCGAAAAAACCTTAGAAATACCTTTCCAAATCAAACTTTTAGTTTGGACGCGGTTACTCTCTCTTAATAGCTCTGTGAGGAACCTTGGAGTTATTTTTGATCAAGATCTGTTTTTCAATTCACATATTAAACTCGTTTCTAAGACTGCCTTCCATGATTTGCGTAATATTGCCAAGATTAGGAGCATCTTGTCTCAGAGCGATGCTGAGAAACTGATCCACGCTTTTGTTAGCTCTAGATTAGATTATTGTAACTCTTTATTATCAGGTTGTCCTAAAACATCTTTAAAAAGTCTTCAGTTGATCAAAAATGCTGCAGCAAGAGTTTTAACAGGTACTAGAAAGAGAGATCATATCTCTCCGGTTCTGGCCTCCCTTCATTGGCTTCCCATAGAGTTTAGAATTAAGTTTAAAATCCTTCTTCTCACTTTCAAAGCTCTAAACAATCGGGCCCCTTTTTATTTAAAAGATCTGATACTTCCCTATTATCCTAACAGAGCACTACACTCCCAAAATGCTGGATTACTTGTAATACCTAGAATCTCCAAAAGTACAATGGGAGGCAGAGCCTTCACTTATCAAACTCCTCTCCTGTGGAACCAGCTGCTAATCTGGATTCGGGAGTCAGACTTGATCTCTGTTTTTAAGAATAGGGTTAAAACCTTCCTTTTCGATATAGCCTACAATTAGGGAGGGATCATGTGTCTCTGAACCCTCCCCGTTTGTTCTCTCCCATAGACTGAGTCCCCATCATGCTGTTTGCTCTCTACATGTCTGTTCTTTTCATCTTCTCTATCCCTTCACCCCCCAGCCAGTCACAGCAGATGACTGCCCCCCCCCCCGAGCTTGGTTCTGCTGGAGGTTTCTTCCTGTTAAAAGGGAGTTTTTCCTCTCCATCGTCGCCAAGCGCTTGCTCACAGGGGATCGCCTGATTGCTGGGGTCTTTCTGCAACTGTGGGGGTTTCCCCTACAGTTGAAAGTGCTACGAGATGACTGTTGTTGTGAAATGGCGCTATATAAATAAAGTTGAATTGAATTGAATATAATCATACCACATCCCATGACTATGGAGGGATGAGAAGATGACCTTAAAAAGTGGCCAGCAGCTCCATGGACAGTAGCTCTGTTAGTTAGCTCCGCTGCTAACAGGCTAACGCTGTAAACAAATAAAAGCTCTGATGTGGAGATGTGTTGAAAGGACGAGACTGAGTTTATTCCTCAGGTTCAGCTTTATTCACAATCACATACTCCAACATTCCAAAGCAGAAAAAGAGGATGAATCTTCTCACATCTGTCCTTTTATACCCAGGACATCAAACCTACAGTCACATGATGTTTAATCAAACATACAGTCACACGGTACTTAATCCCAGTCACAATGTAACTTCCCCTGATCTTAACACCATCCACCCCCTAGTCTCCGGTGGTCAGGAAATCTCTCAAGGCCATCTCCTTGAAACAAAAGGCCAAATCTCACACCCTCCTGTTACCCTAGGAGGCTCAGTCCCTTTGTTCCCTTGAGACGTGATAATAAACATACAGTAATATATCTGTGGAGCATATGAAACCAGCATATGTGCCCCACATGACCCCCCCCCCCAAACGTCTAAGATGGAACAATCATAACTAAAGATGCATGTCATAATAAAATCACTACGTATCAGTCCACCTGCCACTTGGCCTTAGTCTTCTGCCGTATTTGCTGTAAGCTGGCTTTACTGCCTCCGCAGTGTCCTCCTGCTGTGGGGCTGCTGCCTGTGGATTAGGACTGTTAGTCAATCTCTGTGGGTGTTCTGGGGAATGCTCTCTAGGGGGTCTGCCGCGCCGGGGAGCCCTCGCCAACTGCACAGGTTCGTCAGCCATCACAAAAGCGGGTTTGAACCTGTTTATGCCAATAGTTTCCTTTCTGCCTGTGGCTTATATTAATCATATATTCCATACCTACATATGTATAGACATATTAGAATGTTTAGTGATTACATATGTGGAATGACCTCAAGCCTCAGAACAGGACAAGAGGTCTCAACTGCCAGCGAGGATCAAAGAACAGACAGAGTCGCAGCGGTGGAGACCGGATCGATCTCCCTGACCGCCCAGGGTCAGGTGGAGGAGACGGAGGACAATGGAGGGGGGATTATGTAATGCGGGATGTCAGCTTTGATATGCAATGTCTTTTGTTGAGTGTGGGTATAAGTATGAAGGTCTGACTGCGTTCGACCTCTTACTCTGCTTCTGCACCGAAATGAGATGTTAGGGAGGTGAAGCTGATATTAAACTTTGATTTATAAAGCCATATCGCTTCTTCATTTCTAACTCCCTACACTGGTGACCAGACGTGAGGATGGAACAGAGACGTTCTCCCACGATTAACTCATCAGAGGCGACCCAGGCAAGCGCCGGCGCCCATGCAGACAGGGGAACGGATGGAAGACGTTCCCCCACGGCAGAAGCTACAGAGAGGGCTCAACCGAGCACCATCCCCAGCCCTGCCGTGAGAGCAGAAGAAAGGCGCTCTCACCCGGCGGACACATCAGGGACGGCCCACACAAGCGCCGTCACCGTCAAGCTGCCAGAATTCTGGCAAGAAGACCCGAGCTCGTGGTTCCAGCAAGCTGAGGCTCAGTTTGCACTGGCGGGCGTAACGGCGGACGAGACAAAGTTTTACCACATCGTCGCCAAACTCGACGCTGCCATGTCAAGATGTGCGCGGAGCATAATCCAACAGCCGCCCGCCCATGACAAATACAGAGAGCTTAAAGCGACCATCGTCGAGAACTTCGTCCCCTCAGCCGAAGAGAGAGCAGAGAGGATCCTGGCGATCTACGGCCACAGAGGATGCAGACCCAAGGCCCTCATGGAGGACATGCTGCAGCTCAAGGAAGAGAACAACAACAACTTCCTCTTCCAACACATCTTCCTCAGCACTCTGCCGCCACACATGAGAGGGACGCTGGTCAACATGCGGTGCAGCACCCAGCAGAACTTCCGCGCGCTGGCCCGAGAAGTGCAGCGGCTCATCAACGCCTGCGGGGAACAGATGGCCACAGCAGCGTCCGCAGATCTCAGCGCGGAAGCCCAGAGCAGCGGAGAACCACAGACAACCGAGCAGAGCCCGCCCACCATGGCAGCAACACGACCAAGGCGCAGCAGGCGGAACGACCTCTGCTATTACCACCACCGTTTCGCCGAGAGGGCGTACAAATGCGTGCCCCCCTGCAAATTCAAAAGTTCGGGGAACGCCAAAGCCGAGAGACCGTTAACAGCTGCGGCTCTCGGCGAGAAAAATAAGCTACTGTATGTGACTGACGGACACACTGGGAGACAGTTCCTGATCGACACCGGAGCTCAGCTGAGTTTTATCACCCCTTCCCACGCAGACCGGGCCATGGGCCCCCGGGGAAATGGAGCGATGGCAGCCAACGGCTCGATCATCAACACCTTCGGTGAAAGGAACCTGCCTCTTTGCATCCACGGCCGCAACTATAGATGGACATTTATTGTAGCGGCGGTGAGTTTTAACTTGTTGGGCGCTGATTTTTTGTGTGCACATGGGTTGTTAGTCGATCTAGCAAATAGGTGCTTGGTTAATGCATTGTCATTTTCTTCTATTCCCTGCTCAGCTCGAGTTTCTCCACCACCCGTGCAGGCCAGCGTCACAACAGCAGGAGGTAAGTTTGACCAACTCCTCACCCAATTTCCAGCACTCACAGTTCCAAAATTTTCAGCAACGGTAGCGAAACACGGGGTTGAACACTTCATCCCCACAACAGGCCCACCCGTGTTCGCCAAAGCTTGGCGCTTAGACGCGACCAAGCTCGCCATAGCACGGGACGAGTTTGCCACCCTGGAAAAATTAGGCATTATTAGACGCTTGAAAAGCCCCTGGGCATCGCCACTCCACATGGTCCCGAAAACCGACGGTTCTTGGAGACCTTGCGGCGATTACCGCAGATTAAACAATGCGACAGCTCATGACCGCTATCCAATCCCTCACATCCAAGATTTTTCACTACATCTGGCGGGTGCGCGCATTTTTTCTAAAATAGACCTGGTCCGCGGCTATCACTTTCTTTGTCTGTCTGTCTTTTTGAATTTTTGCGGATGCCGTTCGGCCTCAAAGGCGCTGCTCAAACCTTTCAGTGTATGATGGACGCAGTATTACATGACCTCCCCTTCGTGTTCTTCTACCTCGACAATATGCTGGTAGCCAGCCCGTCAGAGGAAGAACACGAACAACACCTCACTACAGTTTTTCAGAGACTAGAAGAGCACGGGTTAATAATCAACCCAGCCAAAAGCAAATTTGGCGTGTCACAAATTGATTTTTTGGGACACAGAGTTTCACCGAAGGGGGCAGTCCCATTGCCGGACAAAGTCCACGCGGTAAAAAATTTTCCACGACCACAGACGGTCAAATCGCTGCAAGAATTTTTGGGAATGGTGAATTTTTACAACCGTTTCCTCCCCCGCGCAGCTCAACTCATGCAGCCCCTGTATGCCACGCTCAGAAAACAAAAGCCTTCCAACGCGGTCGAATGGACCCCGGAGCGCGAACGGGCCTTCGCGGAAGTAAAAAGTGCTCTAGCGAATGCCACATTGTTGGTTCACCCCGATCCCTCGGCCCGCATAGCATTAACCACAGACGCTTCAGACCTGGCCATAGGGGCAGTCGTGGAACAACATGTTGGCGGAACCTGGCAACCTTAAGCATTTTTTAGCAAATCTTTAAACCAAACCGAGCATAAATACAGCACTTTTGACAGGGAGCTGCTAGCGCTTCATTTATCCATCCGCCACTTCCAGTTCTGGTTAGAAGGGCGGCGCTTCACGGCTTTTGTAGACCACAAACCGCTCACTTTTGCGATGGCTAAAATTTCAGAACCATGGTCAGGCAGGCAACAAAGACAGCTAGCGACAATCTCAGAGTTCACCACAGACATTCGACATGTGGCAGGCAAACTTAACGTGGTAGCAGACTGCCTCTCTCGCGCTGTGACATCGCCAGAGCACGAGGAGACAGATTATACTACCTCAGCCGCAGAACTCTTCGCCAACGCGGATGCGTACGCGGTCTCAATTCACATAGGGATAGATTACGCAGCCATGGCAGAGGAACAAAGCAGTGACGCGGACGTGCGCGCGCTCCTGTCTGGACCAACAGGGTTAAGACTGGAGGAAAGGGGTTTACGTGACGGCGTACCCCCCCTAATCTGCGACGTTTCAACCGGCCGACCTCGCCCGGTAGTCCCAGCTGCATGGCACCACCGCATTTTTGACTCGGTTCACTCCCTCGCGCACCCAGGGGTGCGCGCCTCGGTCAAAATGGTCGCGGAAAAGTTTGTTTGGCCGGGCCTGCGCAAAAATGTAAAGGAATGGGCAAAAACTTGCATGTCTTGTCAGCGCGCCAAAATACACAAACACACAAAAGCTCCTCTACAGCCTTTCCGAATCCCAGCCAGAAGATTTGACCACGTTCATGTCGACCTCGTGGGACCACTACCTTCGTCTCAGGGTTTCACACACCTGTTAACGATGATAGACCGTACTACGCACTGGCCTGAGGCAGTCCCTTTGGCGTCAACCACAGCTGCGGAAGTCGCTCGCGTTTTTTTTAACAAACTGGGTGGCACGTTTCGGCGTCCCATCGGACATCACGTCCAATAGGGGGCCTCAATTTGTCTCAGAGCTTTGGTCAGCCATGGCCAGCAGCTTAGGGGCGACAATTCACCGCACCACCGCTTATCACCCTCAGGCTAATGGGTTATGTGAGCGTTTTCACAGATCTTTAAAGGCCGCCCTCAGGGCCTCACTAACGGATACAAATTGGGTGAATAAACTTCCCTGGGTTTTATTGGGGTTGCGTTCTGCACCTAAAGAGGATCTAGACGCCTCCCCAGCAGAATTAGTTTTTGCACAACCTCTCAGACTCCCAGGTGAGTTTTTACCAGAGAATCCAGAGCCCGGGCATCTTCCAGCCCTGATGCTTTTAGGCAGCACCGGACCGGACACTCTCCCCGGACCGGCACATCACTCTTTTCCACGGGTTTTTGTCCCCCAAGCTTTAAAAAACGCCGAGTTTGTTTTTGTTAGACACGAAGCTTTAAAATCAACCCTCCGTCCACCATACGACGGACCATTCAGAGTGCTGGAACCTGGTGATAAGCATTTTGTGCTTGATTTAGGGGACAGAAAAGAAACAGTCAGCATTGACAGACTTAAACCTGCCTTCTTGTTGAGAGACGAACCTGCACGGGTGGCGAGAGCACCTCGGCGGGGTAGACCCCCCAAGAAAAAAAACTCAGCCCCCTTGCAGGGAACAAATAACCACTCTCCTCCCCAAGCTGCAGATTCCTTACAAGAGGGTCCCACCAGGACGCCAAAGCGGACCCACAGCAGATTCGGGAGAAGATTAAAACCCAGACGGCACAGGGACTGATGCAAAATTTACAAAGAGTTGTTAACTGTGTTATCAGATTGTGCCGTGACAGTTTTAAGGCTGTTTTGTGATATTACTATACTGTTGTTGTTACCACTGAATTCTCTACAGGAGCATGACTGCTGGAAAGATTTTTCCTTGTTTTCCCTGTCAAGAGGTTTAACAGTATAATATGTCATAGAGATTATCTTAAACTGTAAAACTAATTTGATTGTCCTTTTCTTAGTCTTTTGGGGGGGGGGGGGGCTGTGGCTTATATTAATCATATATTCCATACCTACATATGTATAGACATATTGTTTGAATGTTTAGTGATTACATATGTGGAATGACCTCAAGCCTCAGAACAGGACAAGAGGTCTCAACCGCCAGCGAGGATCAAAGAACAGACAGAGTCGCAGCGGTGGAGACCGGATCGATCTCCCTGACCACCCAGGGTCAGGTGGAGGAGACGGAGGACAATGGAGGGGGGATTATGTAATGCAGGATGTCAGCTTTGATATGCAATGTCTTTTGTTGAGTGTGGGTATAAGTATGAAGGTCTGACTGCGTTCGACCTCTTACTCTGCTTCTGCACCGAAATGAGATGTTAGGGAGGTGACGCTGATATTAAACTTTGATTTATAAAGCCATATCGCTTCTTCATTTCTAACTCCCTACACTGCCCCCCAAATCTAGCAAAAAAATGCCTATCTCCTGTTTCCAGCACTCTATATGGTCCATCATAAGGCAGGCACAAGTTTGGGCGATGGGCATCATGTCTGACAAAAACAAACTCCGCATCTTTTAAAGCTTTAGGCACAAAAACGCGCGGGAAGCTGTGATGAACTGGGCCAGGAAGCGTGCTCGATCCCGTGTCGCTCTGCAACCGCTGAGCGGGGGGGCACTCTGACGCAGGATTATCCGGGAGAAACTCCCCGGGCAGCCGGAGCGGCTGCGCAAAAACTAACTCAGCTGGGGAGGCTTTTAAATCCTCTTTAGGTGCAGAACGCAACCCCAATAAAACCCATGGTAGCCTGTCCACCCAATTTGTATCCGTAAGCGACGCTCTGAGGGCTGCTTTCAATGACCTGTGGAAACGTTCGCATAAACCGTTAGCCTGAGGGTTGTACGCGGTAGTGCGGTGGATCGTTACCCCCAGGCTGCGGGCCATCGCTGACCAAAGCTCGGAAACAAATTGAGGACCTCTGTCGGACGTAATGTCCGACGGAACTCCGAAACGCGCCACCCATGCTTTTAAAAGTGGCAGTGGGACCACTTCTGGCCAACGCGTGGTGCGGTCCACCATTGTCAAAAGGTGTGTGCACCCCTGTGACAGCGGGAGGGGGCCTACGAGGTCGACATGCACATGATCGAACCGCTTAGCCGGGATGTGAAAAGGCTCCAAGGGAGCTCTCGTGTGTTTGTGTATTTTGGCCCGCTGATAAGCGACGCATGCTGCTGCCCACTCCTTGACTTGCTTGCGCAGGCTCGGCCATACAAATTTCTCTCCTACCATTTTGATCGACGCGCGCACTCCCGGGTGCGCCAGAGAATGGATCGAGTCAAAAACGCGGCGGCGCCACGTGGCTGGCACCACCGGACGCGGTCGTCCCGTGGAGACATCGCAGATTAGGGGGGGCATACCGTCTTGTAGCACCCTGTTCTCCAGCCTTAACCCTGTTGGTCCAGACTGGAGCGCGCGCACATCCGCGTCGCTAACCTGCTCCGCGGCCATGGCTGCATAATCTATACCTACGCGGACCAGGGCCGCGCGCGCTTCCGCGTCGCTACCCTGCTCCGCGGCCATGGCTGCAGAGTCTGCCCCCACGGGGCCTGGAGCAGCCACAGCACGTGAGAGGCAGTCTGCCACTACATTATATTTACCCGCCACATGCTGAATATCAGTAGTAAACTCCGATATCGCGGCCAGCTGTCTCTGCTGCCGGCCCAACCAAGGTTCTGAAATCTTGGCCATCGCAAAAGTCAGCGGTTTGTGGTCCACGAACGCGGTGAAACGGCGTCCTTCCAGCCAGAACTGGAAGTGGCGGATGGCCAAGTGTAGAGCTAACAACTCCCTGTCGAACGCGCTGTATTTTCGCTCGCTATCGCGCAAGGTCTTGCTGAAAAACGCGAGCGGTTGCCAGGCTCCAGCCACATACTGTTCAACGACCGCCCCTATGGCTACATCTGACGCATCAGTAGTGAGCGCCATGTAGGCCGTTGGGACTGGGTGTGCCAACAACGCAGCGTTTGCCAGGGCTGATTTGACTTGAGACAATGCGCGCTCCCGCTCGGGAGACCATTCGATTTTATTTGTGGGTTTTTGCTTTTTTAGTGCAGCATACAATGGTTGCATGAGCTGCGCTGCGCGGGGGAGGAAACGGTTATAAAAATTAACCATTCCCAAAAACTCCTGTAACGCTTTGACCATTTGTGGTTGGGGAAAATTAGTTATTGCGCGCACTTTATCGGGCAGAGGGACCGCTCCTTCTGGTGAGACGCGATGCCCCAAAAAATCAATCTGCGCCACCCCGAACTGACACTTCGCTGGGTTGATTATTAGCCCGTGCTCTGCCAACCTCCGGAAAACTGCTGTGAGGTGGCTTTCGTGTTCGTCTTCAGACGCGCTGGCTACCAATATGTCGTCCAGGTAGACGAACATGAAAGGGAGATCGCGCAGGACCGCGTCCATCACGTGTTGGAACGTCTGCGCCGCGCCCTTAAGCCCAAATGGCATGCGCAAAAACTCAAAAAGCCCGAAAGGAGTTATTACCGCTGTTTTGGGTATGTCCTCAGCGCACACTGGAACCTGGTGGTAACCGCGTACCAAGTCTATTTTAGAAAAAATGCGCACCCCCGCCAAATGAACCGAAAAATCTTGGATGTGCGGGATCGGGTAGCGGTCGTGCGCTGTGGTGTTATTCAACCTGCGGAAATCACCACAAGGTCGCCATGAGCCATCAGCCTTTGGGACCATGTGCAGCGGTGAAGCCCAAGGGCTCTTCAAACGCCTGATGATGCCCAGTCTTTCCAGGTTGGCGAACTCCTCGCGCGCTATGGTCAGTTTAGCTGAGTCCAAGCGCCGAGCTTTTGCAAACACGGGTGGGCCGGTGGTAGTAATAAAATGTTCCACCCCATGTTTAGCCACTGTCGCCGAAAATGTTGGGACCGTGAGTGCTGGGAACTGAGTGAGGAGTGTGTGGATCTTAACAGCTGCAGCTGTGACGTTGGCTTGTGCAGTTGGCGGGGCCACTCGAGCTGTGCAGGGAATAGAGTGAAAGGAGAGTGCATTAACCAGACGTCTGTTAGCAAGATCAACCAATAAACCATGTGAGCACAAAAAATCAGCCCCTAACATGTTGAAATTGACTGCCGCTACAACAAAAGTCCACTCAAATGCACGGCCCTGCAAAGACAGAAACAGAGTCCTCTCACCAAAGGTCTTAATTGCTGAGCCGTTCGTTGCTGACACCCAGGGACCACTGGAAGGCGCCAGCCGGTCCGCGTAGGAAGGCGTGATGAAGCTCAGCTGGGAGCCTGTGTCCACGAGGAAATGCCTCCCCAAGCGTGCATCTTTCAGGTAGAGCAGCTTGTTCTCCTCCCTGAGGGCTGCAGCTGCTACCGACCCCCGGTCTTGGCATTTCCCGAGCGCTTGAAATGGCACGGTGGAATGCACTTGCGTGCCCTCTCTGCAAAGCGGCGATGGTAGAAGCAAAGGATGTCATCCGCTCCGTGTCGCCTGGCCCTTGCTGCTGCCGTCGTCGGTGAGTCTGGTGCTGCAGCCTCTGGCACCATGCCATCTCTGGACGTTGCGCCTAGCTCTGCTGCCGCGGCTGAAGCCGCACTCCGTTTGTGGACGTCGACGAGTCGTTGCGCCTCCTGGCTCAGCTCGTGGTAGTCTCATCGAGCCAACAGAGGTGAGCCGGCCAGGGTCACTCTCACCGCTGGCGGTAGGGTCCTGAGGAAAAGGTGGGTGAAAATAAAGCTGTCATCTTCGGAGTCTCTCAACCTCAGCATTTTCCCCATCAGGTCTGCGGGTCTGTCGTTCTCAAACTCCGTCAACGCCAGGAGCCCCTCTGCTCGCTGTTGCACCGAGGGAGTGAAGTGGCTGATAAGCGCAGCCTTTAATGCGCTGTACTTGTCGCTGTCCGGTGGGTGGTTGACCAGGTTCTCCACCCTCTGGACTGTGTGGTTGTCCAGCTTCGCCACCACATGGTAGAACATTGTGTCGTCTCTCGAGATTCTCCGGAGGTTGAACTGCGCCTCGACCGCGCTAAACCAGGAGCGCGGACTGTTCTGCCAGAAGTCCGGCAGCTGGAACGTGGCGGCATTCGTCAGGCTGGCTCCTGACGAGCCCGGCTTGGGAGAATTACTTCTGCTCATGCTTCGTCGTAAGGTCACCAGTGTGGAGATGTGTTGAAAGGACGAGACTGAGTTTATTCCTCAGGTTCAGCTTTATTCACAATCACATACTCCAACATTCCAAAGCAGAAAAAGAGGATGAATCTTCTCATATCTGTCCTTTTATACCCAGGACATCAAACCTACAGTCACATGATGTTTAATCAAACATACAGTCACACGGTACTTAATCCCAGTCACAATGTAACTTCCCCCGATCTTAACACCATCCACCCCCTAGTCTCCGGTGGTCAGGAAATCTCTCAAGGCCATCTCCTTGAAACAAAAGGCCAAATCTCACACCCTCCTGTTACCCTAGGAGGCTCAGTCCCTTTGTTCCCTTGAGACGTGAAGCACACAATAAACATACAGTAATATATCTGTGGAGCATATGAAACCAACATATGTGCCCCACACTGACATATATCAATGTTTCCGCCACAATAAAGTTGGTTGCATTTTGTTAAAATCTGTTGGACATAATCAAATTTACCTCAGAGCAGACGTAGAGTCTAGTCAGAGCCACAAAGAACCACAACACCGTGCTTGGGTGTTTTAAATTCAGGGTAAAATGTCAGACCTGTGACATTCATACAAGTGAAAACATACCTGGTGCTGCTGTGTCTGTACCACCAATCACATGAACAATCCTTTAGTTTTCAGTGCATGATCTACTCATTGCTGCTGAAGCCACAGATTTAGCAGTGCTTGAATGTGAGGAGCCTCACACCACGAACAGCAGCAAGTACCAGAACTATGCAAAAACATTCAAAAATACCAAAACTACAAGTGCTGAAATTAGCTGCCACTTGAGTGCAAAACACGTATGTGGACTATACATTAAAATGAATTTGAAAAACTTTTAAAAATGCTATTTTAAATGCCCTTGCTACCCCACTTTTGCTGACTGATTTAACACTAGGTCAGCCGAAACCGGAAGCCCCGCCCATAATCGTTCCTACAGCGGCGCCCCCAGGAATAAGGTGGATAAGAAAAAATTACAAATTTATGTTGCAAGCTTATGAGAAAAAAACTACCAAATTTACAAGAAAAAAGTTGCAAATTTATCAGAAAAAGTTGCACATTTATGAGAAAAATGTTGCAAGCTTACAAGAAAAAAAGCTGCAAATTTATAAGAAAAAAGTAACAAATTCAGGAGAACAAAGTTGCAAATTTATCAAAAAAAGTTGAAAATTTACAAGAAAAAACTGCAAATTTGCAACCCCCCCCCCCCCAAAAAAAGAAACAAAACTGAAGATAACATTAAATCTCTTGTGTATGAGCGCCCCCAGTGGCTGAGGGGAACTATTACATTTGCGTGCTCTGCTTTATAGCCACAAAAGCCTCTGCCAACACCATCTTTCCATCTTCTTCCACTTAATCCTTTTTGGGTAGCGGCGGGGGGGGGGGGGGGGAAGCTGGAGCCTATCTCAGCATCTTTGGGTGAGAGGCAGGGTCCACCCTGGGCAGATCGCCAGTCCACCACAGGGCCAACACAGAGAGACAGACAACCATTCACTCTCACAGTCATACCTAAGGACAATTTAGAATCCCCAGTTTGATGCCCATTAACCAAACTTGCATGTTTTTGGCATGTGGGAGGAAACCGGAGAAATCCCGAAGTAAACCCACGCAGACACGGGGAGAACATGCAAACTCCACACAGATCACTCATCTCATTATTTTCCTTATTAGTGGGTACAGAGAATGTCTTGATGACAAAATTAGATGCAACTCCTCGCTCGGAGCATTTTTTTTTTTTTTCAAACAGCCGTCAGCTGCTGCGTGTTTGCTGCCATCAGAGCTCCAGAGCTGGTTTGTGCATAATTGGGTGAAAAGCGTCGGCAGCTAAAGTTCTGTCCAGGCAGCTAATCCTCCTTTTTAGGTCTGTGGTTGTGCATCGTTACACAGTTAAAGAGGAATATTTACTAAAGCAATCCACAGTAAATCCTCGGCCCGGGGCGGCATCACCAGGTTTGTCACCATATGGTGCGAGCCTGCCACCCTCCAGTCATCCGCGTACTAGACTGTGCCGTCGAGCATTTTAAAGACACCAGGCAGACATGGGCGGATGCTGGGGTGATGATGTGACGTGGAGGATTAAAATGAATGGACTACATTAGCATTAAAAAATTCAAAAATGTATAAGTAAAAAAAAATGACATAACATTGTAAATTTACAAGAAAAAAAGTCACATTTTCCAACAAGAAGGTACAGATTCACAGGAAAAAATAAGTACTGTTTAAAAGAAAAAAGTCACATTTTAAATGAAAAAAGGTGAAAAAATTGTGAGAAAAAAGTCGGACACTTACAAGAAGAAAGCCACAAATTTATGAGAAAAAAAATTAAAATTTACAAGAAAAAAAGTATCCAGTTTATGAGAAAACATTACAAATTTATGAGAAAAAAGGCTACAAATTTACGAGAAAAATGTTACAAATTTATGAGAAAAAAAATTAAAAATTTAAGTGAAAAAAGTTGCAAGTTTAGAAGAAAAAAGTTTCAAATATATGGGAAAAACATTGAAAATTTATGAGGAAAAAAGCTACAAATCTACAGTACAAGAAAAAAAAAATCCAAATTTACACAGAAAAACACTTTAAATCCACAAGAGAAAGTTTGCAAACCAGCAAACCACAAATTTATGAGAAAAAAACCATCTTTATCATCATCCATATTTATTTGTGTTGGGGTGGGTCCTGCTTGACTACACTTCTCAGAGTCCCACTCCAGGGGTTCCTGTCCACTGGTTCATCTTGGGCCAGTTGTAGCTAGACCCGGTCCATATGAACTCACTCCAGCCAGGTCTTCTTCGGTCTTCCTCTTCCTTGACCTCTGCCGCTACCAGGATCGGCATTCATGACCTTCTTGATCCAACCAACACTCCTCTCTACATGGCCGAGCCAATGCAAATGGCGCGTGCGGAGCTCATCCTTGAGGTCGTCCAGCTGCAGTCTTATCAAAAGTGCTTGGGAGCTGACCTCATTCTCAGTGGAGACGCCACACATCCAGCAGATCACGGCCTTGTCACTGCGCCGCAGACAGTTAAGACAGGTGGCAGTCATGGTCCATGGACTGGCGTGCAGCAGCACACTCCTCACGCAGGAGTTGCAGATACGGCCTTTTGAAGTTGGCGGGAGCCAGCGACCGGGTCTCGAGAATTGGGAGCACCTGCCTGAACTTGTTCCGGTCAGCCTGGCATCTCGTGATGGTGACAAGCTCAGATGCACCACCAGCAGAGGGCATGTCACCCAGGTAGCAGAGAGATGCCACCACTTCCAGCCTGTCTTCGCCAACAACCAACTGTGCCTTAGGTCGGCCATCGATTGGCCTGGCCTCCCCACGACAGCGCTTACATCGGAAATCTTGGTCATACACCTGGCCACCAGTGAGTTCACTGCACCTCTTATGCACACATCTCAAGCAACTGCCGGTGAGACATGCATCACATGGATACTCGCCGGACTTCTGGAGAGCATCCAGGCCTGGGCCGGAGACCATGATCTTAGTCTTCTCCAGGTTTACACGGAGTCCTTTGGCCTCACTGCCATTCTTCCAGCGGACTAGCTTCACAAGCATCTCCTCCAGCGTCTCTGCGATGATGACCAGGTCATCGGCGTACAGGATCCCCCAGGGACAACCAAATTTACAAGAAAAAATCGTGCAAATTTATGAGAAAAGGTGCACATTTATGATTTGCATTTATACCTTTTGGTGCTTCAAAGTCCTTTTATGCACTCATATAAGCTGACGTATAAAGTTTTATGATGATGTCAGGGGTAGTTCTCTCTTTTTTCTATATTGTGGGGGCCAACCCCCCCCCCCCCCCCCATTCACGCCCATACAGCAGAATCCTCTGATTAACATTTGCAGCCTCTGAAAAACCGGGCCTTGGCTTTATGTACAAAAATCTGTTTCCCTTCAATGATTCATGCACTCCAATATGTTAAGACTGGGAATTATACTTGTGATATTTATTTCATGCTATCATGCCCTTGGAAACAAATAGAACTTTATGCTGAGGATGAAATATTAAAATCAGATCTGTAAAATAAATAAGTAGAAAGACCAGTATACATATTTACAAGAGAACATGGTGTGTGTGTGTGTGTGTGTGTGTGTGTGTGTGTGTGTGTGTGTGTGTGTGTGTGTGTGATAGCTGAAAATAAATGAGGGGGACTCATCTAGCATGCTTAGAAAAATGATGTACAATGAGGGGGGGGGAGAAGGGGGGGGAGGGCTCTGGGATATTTTGATGAAATTATTTATGAGTTTAAATAAATCATTTATTCAGCCAGGCTTAGACTATTTATCTAAAATGAATGCACTCTGCATTAGTTTTCACAGCTCAGCGTTTAGGAGCCGCTCTTCAAAGAGGAACCAAACGGGCGCCGAGGTACGCAGACAATGTCGATAAGTGTCGGCGCAACATTCGGAGCCTCGCCCGGCTCAGGAGAAAATCCTCCGGCTGACCAGCCCCGGCCTGCGCCGCCGTGCATCACAAATATCGTTTCTCCGCGGCGTGTCTCCTTCGCCGTTTATCTTAAATATTTCAACACTGCTTTGCACACAAGTCTGTGAGCAACGCCAAGACTGAATTTATATTTAAATCTTCTTGAAGCGATGGCTTCTGCTTGGATCTGTTGGATTTAATCAGGTCAAATACTCGCTTATGAGTTTATTTTTGTAAAAAAGTGGGCAAATTCAAAAGTAGGACGGCAGCCTGCATGTCAATATACTGGACCCGCATGACTGTTTCTGCCTGTAAAGCAGAGTACACAGATGCAACAGGCCAGCTCAGCCACTGGCAGGCGCCCACGCTACAGGTTCACCCTCAATATTTTTTGAGGTGAACTGAAAATTACCTTCAACTTTTTTTTTTATAAATTTGCAATTTTTGTTTTGTCACTTTGTAACCTTTTCTTGCAAAATCACAACTTTTTTTGCATAAATTCTCTACTTTTTAATCATAAATTTTAAACTATTTTCTCATAAATTTGCATCTTTTTGTGCTGCATTTTTTTTCTTGTAAATTTTTGACTTTTTAATTTGTTTTTTGACGAGGGTGGTGTATATTTGCAACTTTTTTCTTGTAAATTTCTGGCTTCATAAATTTGCAACTTTTTTACTTGAAAATATGCACTGCAGAAAAAATTTGTCTCAACTTCAGGAGAAGAAGGAGAGAGTCCTTTTTCTCCTGAACTCATCAACTTGAAGGGGCATAAAGCGCATGTGTCGGCGTCTGTAAATGTCACATCGCTGTCAAAGCGTTATCTTGTCTGTTTTTGTTTGTTTTATTAACTCCGTTTTAAATTTTTTATCTCTTTTTTAGTGATATTAACATTTTACTTAGTGTTAGCTTAGTAAATACAAAAGCCAGAACAGGCACACAGGTGAATCAGACCCCAGGCAGGGCTGTTCACCAGGTTAGGCTAACCTGTTTTAGCTAGCTAGCTAGCCACTTCTCATCTGGAAAGCCATTTTTTTTTTATTACTTATTTTGTACCCGTAGGTAGATTTGTTTTGCAGTCTGGTGACAAGCCACCAGCTGCCGGTCGCTGCGTGCACAAGCGCCCCGTATCCCTAACCTGCATGCTTTTGGTATGTGGGAGGAAACTGGAGAAATTCCGGAGTAAACCCACGCAACACGGGGAGAACATGCAAACTCCACACAGATCACTGTTGGTCGGGGGCAGGGATCGAACCCACGATCTCACGATCCCCGCGATCCCCCGGCCGAGGGTAAACTGTGCTGCCACAGTGCTAACCACTGCGCCACTGTGCAGCCCATGACTCCATCCCCGACGTGTGTCAACTGTGTGTCCCTCTTTAAGAAGGTTTCTGAGTTGGAATTGAGACTCTCCGACCTCTATAAGATTCGGGAGGCTGAAGACCACCTAGATACTATTGTTTCTGGATGGACACCGGCCCCAGCGACAGACTCGTAGCTAGCAGAGATGGCTACTTACCTGGGTGAAATTAGCACATCGCCATCCACTTCCACCCCTGCTCCGGTCACCTCAGCTGTCCAGGACCCCAGCAATAAACACTGGCTTCAGCTCAGAGCTAAACCCAAAGCCCCGGGTGGTTCTTCACAGCCTCAATGTACGTCCTGAAACTTGGTTGGGCTAGCAAACGTCTAGCAACTAGCAAACGTCAGGGATTGACCAGACATGGCCGCGCCTCCTCCCTTCTCCTTTTGCTGGAAAATAGATTCGATATCCTTTCCCTGGAAGATTTCCCCCACCTGGACGTCGATCATCCTCCCATGGCCACCCCTCCTCCTTCAGCAGCGGCCCAAACCCGCAAGCCCCGGATTAAAACTACTTTTAAGTGTGCCAAACTATACACCAGCTCCAAAAAGAAGAGAGCACATCACCCAGCCATCACTGCAACAACAACGGCACAATTATCCACCATCTCAGAAACCACCGACAAAGCCCCCCCAGACAACGCTGGTAATTGGTGATTCAATAATGAGGAATGTCAGAAGCAGGTACTGTGTCACTAAATTTTTTTCCTGGGGCTAAAGCATCAGACATTGAGGCTCTTACCCCTGACCTATTAAATGAATACCTCCATGCTAAAACTGTCATTGTGCATGTTGGATGCAACAACATCCCAGATGAAGCGTCAGAGATCTTAAAGAGAGACTTCAGGAGCCTTCTGTCCACTCTTATGAACTGTGGCAGACGTATGTTTATTTCGGGGCCATTGGCTCCTTTTAGAAGAGGTTGCAATCATTTTAGCAGAACTCTCAGCCCTAATACCTGGTTGTGTTCTACATGTCCTACTTTTAACATTGGTTTTGTAGACAATTTCAACCTGTTTTGGAACCGCCCATCATTTATGAAGCCAGATGGTATCCATCCAAATAGACTTGGTGCATGTGTTTTAAGGGACATTCTGTTCTATTCCATTCAGCGTTTTTTAGTACAGTGACTGAAATCTGGTGCGTTAACTCACCCCAAAGTTCCTGGGTCTGCCAGCCAGCCCTTCTTTGCTTCCACTTCTCATATTAATCCTATTAATCCAAATAATTCTCGCTGTTTAGATCAGTCTTCAGTTCATAACCTCATAGAGATTGTGTCTGTCTCCCGTTACCCAAAACATTATAACCCAAGACAAATACAACATAACTTGATAAATACCCACCTCTCTGCAGCTCCTCCTCATCCGCTACCCCTCAACTTAGCCCCTGTCTTCTCCATCAGAGAATCTTTGTCTACTCCCCCCAAAGTTAATAAAAATATAATGTATAAGCATCCCAAAATGATTAAACAAAAAGTTGGTAAAACTCAAATTAAACATCAAGTCTCTAAATTTAATGATTTGGCCTCTCTTCCTCCTCATAATTTAAAAATTAAATGTGGTTTGTTAAACATTAGGTCTCTAACTCCCAAGTCTCTGCTAGTCCATGATCTGTTAATTGATCATCAGATTGATTTAATATCCCTTACAGAGACTTGGTTAGGGCAAGATGATTATGTTGGTTTAAATGAATCAACTCCCTCTGGTTATTTAAACTATCAAAATCCCAGAAGTTCTGGTCATGGAGGAGGAGTAGTGGCAATTTACCATTCTAAATCACTAGTTAATGTAAAGCAAAAAACACGTTTTAATTCCTTTGAGGGCCTGGTCCTCAGTATTGGGCATGTTAGCAATCTTAGATTAAACCCAATTTTCTTTGCCATAGTTTACCATCCTCCCTCAGCCTACTCAAGAGTTTTTATCCGAATTTGCCAAATTCTTAGCTGATTTAATGCTGGAATCAGATAGAATGATTATAGTAGGGGATTTTAATATACATGTAGATGTAGATAGTGACTGTCTTAATAAGGCATTTAATTCAATATTAGACTCGATGGGGTTTTCCCAGAAAGTTGAAAATTCTACCCATTATCTCCACCACACATTGGACCTTGTTCTGACATATGGCATAGAAATAGAAAATCTGGTAGTGCCTCCATAATCCTGTACTGTCAGACCATTGTCTGTTAACCTTTGATTTCACTATTCCTGACTATTTGATTCCTTAAGAAAAATATTACTACAGCAGATGTCTTTCAGATGATGTTGTTACCAAATTTATGCAGATTGTCTCCTCTATGCCATGTGTCAACACAACGGAAATAAGCGATGGAAAGCTTGCTCCTTCCGTAATTGATAGCATGGTAGATAGACAATGCTCCGCACTGGGTGTGTTTATATTTATATATCTATATATTTATTCCATCTAGCTACAATGCTCCGCACTGTGTGTTTATATATCTACATATTATTCCATCTAGCTACATTGCTCCGCACTGTGTGGGTTTATATATTTACATATTTATTCCATCTAGCTACAATGCTCCGCACTGTGTGTTTATATATTCATGTATTTATTCCATCCAGCTACAATGCTCTGCACTATGTGTCTGTGTGTGTATATATATATTTTATAGTAATATGTACATATGTATATTAGCTGCTCTTGCTTGCTTGCTTTTTTTCTTGCCTTCTGATTGTTGTTCTGAGTGTTGCTATCCCTGTGCTGTTGCAATCCTGGAATTTCCCCGTTGTGGGACTAATAAAGGCTTATCTTATCTTATCTTATCTTATCTTATCTTATCTTAGTGTTACAGCTTCTCTACACTCTTCTCTGCACTGGACTCTAGACTTGGTGGCCCCTTTAAAAAAGAAAAAGTCCAATCAGAGATTTCTAACCCCGTGGTTTAACACAGAAACTTGTAGCTTAAAACAGAAGACTCATCAATTAGAAAGAAAATGGCATTCCACTAATTTAGATGAAATCTATTCAGCTTGGAGAAATCATCTTTTAATTTATAAAAAAAAATGTCTTAGAAAAGATAGAACAAGTTATTACTCTGCATTAATAGAAGAGAACAAGAATAATCCCAGGTTTCTTTCAAGCAAAGAGTCAAGACTCCGTCAATCCTCGCATCCCCCTAGAGCTTACAAGTCAGGACTTTATGAACTTTTTCAATCATAAAATCTTATCTATTAGAGATAAAATCAGTCAGATTCTTCCCACTGTAAACTTAAATACAGTAACTACTACAACTCCTTCAATTGATATCTGTTTGGATAAGTTTACTCCAATTGACTTTTTAGAGTTACAGTAGATAAAAATAATTTCCTCATCCAAGCCTTCAACTTGTCTTTTAGACCCTATTCCTACCAGGTTATTTAAAAAAATCTTCCCATTTATTGGTAGCTTTATTCTTCAAATAATCAATTCTCCGTAGGATTGCTGGACTCACCCTCAGAGATAGGGTGAGGAGCTCAGTCATCCGGGAGAGGCTCAGAGTAGAACCGCTGCTCCTCCACATTGAAAGGAGTCAGTTGAGGTGGTATGGGCATCTGATTAGGATGCCTCCTGGACGCCTCCCACTTGAGGTGTTTCAGGCACGTCCCACTGGGAGGAGACCCCGGGGCAGACCCAGGACTCGGTGGAGAGACTATGTCTCCCAGCTAGTCTGGGAACGCCTTGGTATCCCCTCTGAAGAGCTGGAGCAGGTGGCTGGGGAGAGGGAAGTCTGGGCTTCTCTGCTTGAACTGCTGCCTCCGCGACCCGGACCTCCGGAAAAGCGGTAGAAGATGGATGGATGGATGGATGGATCAATTCTTCTTTAACATTAGGCCATGTACCGCAGGCTTTTAAAACTGCTGTAATTAAACCCTTACTCAAAAAGCCAACACTCGATCCAGGAGTTTTAGCTAACTATTGACCAATTTCTAATCTGCCTTTCATTTCAAAAATCTTAAGAGTTGTTGCTACGCAATTATTTGACCACTTGCAGGGAAATGGTTTATTTGAAGAGTTTCAGTCTGGGTTTAGAATCCATCATAGTACTGAAACAGCCTTAGTGAAGGTCACTAATGACCTCCTTATCGCATCTGATAATGGACTTATTTCTGTACTTGTCCTTTTAGACCTTAGTGCAGCCTTTGATACAATCGACCATGATATTCTACTTGATAGATTAGAACACTATGTTGGACTTAATGTAACTTCACTGCAGTGGTTTAGATCTTATTTGTCTGATAGGCTTCAGTTTGTTCATGTCAATAATGAGTTTTCTTCCAACTCAAAGCTCAGTCATGGAGTTCCACAGGGATCTGTGCTAGGCCCTACTCTTTTTAGTTTATATATGCTTCCGTTAGGCAACATCATTAGAAAGCACTGTATACGTTTTCATTGTTGTGCAGATGACACACAATTATACTTGTCAATGAAGCCAGATGATAGTAATCAATTAGCCAAGTTAGACGCCTGTCTTAAGGAAATCAAAGCTTGGATGACTTGTAATTTTCTGCTATTAAATTCAGATAAGACTGAAGTCATTCTTGTTGGTCCAAAAAACCTTAGAAATACCTTTCCAAATCAAACTTAGTTTGGATGTGGTTACGCTTTCTCTGAATAGTTCTGTGAGGAACCTTGGAGTTATTTTTGATCAAGATGTTTTTCAATTCACATATTAAATTCATTTCTAAGACTGCCTTCCATCATTTGCATAATATTGCCAAGATTAGGAGCATCTTGTCTCAGAGTGATGCTGAGAAACTGATCCATGCTTTTGTTAGCTCTAGATTATATTATTGTAACTCTTTATTATCAGGTTGTCCTAAAATATCTTTAAAAAGTCTTCAGTTGATCCAAAATGCTGCTGCAATTGTTTTAACAGGTACTAGAAAGAGAGATCATATCTCTCCAGTTTTGGCCTCCCTTCATTGGCTTCCCATAGAGTTTACAATTAAAGTTGAAAATCCTTCTTCTCACTTACAAAGCTCTTAACAATCAGGCTTCTTTTTATTTAAAAGATCTGATACTACCCTATTATCCTAACAGAGCACTATGCTACCAAAATGCTGGATTACTTGTAATACCTAGAATCTCCAAAAGTACAATGGGAGGCAGAGCCTTCAGCTATCAAGCTCCTCTCCTGTGGAACCAGTTACCAATCTGGATTCGGGAGTCAGACTTGATCTCTGTTTTTAAGAATAGGGTAAAAACCTTCCTTTTCGATATAGCCTACAATTAGGGAGGGATCATGTGTCTCTAAACCCTCCCTTAGTTCTGCTGCTAATAGATTTAGACTGCCGGGGCACCTCCAATAATGTACTTGGCTTCACTTCTTTAATGTTTGCTCTGTCTGTTCTTTTCATCTTCTCTATCCCCTCACCCCCCAGCCAGTCGCAGCAGATGACTGCCCCTCCCTGAGCCTGGTTCTGCTAGAGGTTTGTTCCTGTTAAAAGGGAGTTTTTCCTCTCCACCGTCACCAAGCGCTTGCTCACAGGGGATCGCCTGATTGCTGTTGTCGTTCTGCAATTGTAGGGGTTTCCCCTACATTTGAAAGTGCTATGAGATGACTATTGCTGTGAAATGGCGCTATATAAATAAAGCTGAATTGAACTGAACTTGGGCAGCGCGGTGGCAGAGTGGTTAGCACTGTGGCAGCACAGCAACTCACCCTTGGCCAGGGGATACTGGGTTCGATCTCAGCCCCTGACCAACAGTGATCAGTGTGGAGTTTGCATGTTCTCCCTGTGTCTGCATGGGTTTACTCCGGGATTTCTCCAGTTTCCTCCCACATGCCAAAAACTTGCAAGTTAGGTTAATTGGCATCAAAACTGGGGATTCTAAATTGTCCTTAGGTATGACTGTGAGAGTGAATGGTTGTCTGTCTCTCTGTGTTGGCCCTGCGATGGACTGGCGATCTGTTCAGGGTGGACCCTGCCTCTCGGCCAAAGATGCTGGGATAGGCTCCAGCCCCTCTGTGACACGAAAAGGATTCAGCGGAAGAAGATGGATGGATGGATGGATGGATGAATTGAACTTAAAAAAGTTAGTGTTTGGCCTGCCTTAAAATTTTAAGTTGAATGAACTTGAGAAGATAAGTGGTAAAGTTTAAAACACATAACCTCAAGTTCAGTCAACTTAAAATTTTAAGGCAGCCCAAACACAGACTTTTTTTTAAGTAGAAATGGACTAGTTATTTTTTTTACAGTATGCTCCTTTTTTTCCGGAGAATTTACATTTTTTCTTGTAAATTTTCGATTTTTTTTTGTTTGACTTTTTTCCTTTAAATTTGCAATGTGTTTCTCATATGTTCACATTTTTTCCTCATAAATTTGCAACATTTTTCTAAAAAATGTTCTACTTTTTTTGTAAATTTGCAACTTTTTTCTCATAAATTTGTGACTTTTTTCTTTTAAACTTTCACCGTTTCTTATAAATTCACAATTTTTTTCTCACAAGATTCTGAGATTTTTAACAAAAAAGTGCTACATTTTTGTGTAACTTTGCCATGTTTCTCATAAATTCACATTTTTTCATTTTAAATTTGCTACTATTGTAAATTTGCAACTTTTTTCGCACAGATATGCTACCTTTATCGTGAGAATCTAAGCCTTTTCTTTTAATTTTTCATTTTTTTCCTCATATGTTTGTGACTTTTCCCTATAAAATAGCAGCTGTTTACTTGTCAACTTTTAACTTTTCTCTCTAAGATCCTTTTTCCTCTAAGATAGTTTTTTCCCTAAGAATTTCAGCTTTTTCTTATTGATTCATCATTTTTTCCTCTTAAATTTGTGGCTTTTTTCCTTATAAAATAGCAGCTTTTTACTCTTTTTTTCTCTCAGAAATATGTTACCTTTTTCTTGTAAATTTGTATTCTTTTTCTCAGAAATTTGTGATCTTTTTCTAACAGTACTACATTTTTCTTGTAAATTTAGGAATTTTTTTTGGTAAATTTACAACTTTTTTCTTATAATTTTGTGACTTTTTTCTTTTAGATTTGCAATTTGTTTCTAATAAATTCCAATTTTTTTCATCATAAATTTGCTACCTTTTTGTGCAAATATGCAACTTTCCCACCTTAGAATTTCAACTTTTTCTTGTAAATTTTCAATTTTTTTCTCATAAATTTGTGACCTTTTTTCCCTATAAAATAGCAGCCTTTTACTAGTAAATTCCTTACTTTTTCCCTCAAAAATTTTTGGCCTTTTTCTTCACAAATATGCTACAGGTTTTTCTTGAGAATTTCAATTTTCTTATTAATTTATTTTTTTTCTCTTAAATTTGTGGCTTTCTTCCTTATAAAATAGCATCTTTTTATTTGTCAATTTTTTTTACCTTTTTTCTCAAAAATTTATTACATTTTTCTTGTAAATGTGCAGGCTTTTTCTCAGAAATCTGTGACCTTTTTCTAAGCATTTTTCTTGTAAATTTGGGAATGTTTTGGGGGTTTTTTTTGTAAATTTGTGACTTTTTTCTTTTGAATTTGCAATTTGTTTCTCATAAATTCAGTTTTTTCTAATTAATTTGTTATTTTTATAAAAAGTGCTACATTTTTTGTGTAAATTTGCAATTTTTTTCTCATAAATTCATATTTTTGATTGTAAATTTACTACTATTTTCTTGTAAATTTGCAACTTTTGTCACACAAATGCGCTTCCTTTGTTCCTGACGATTTTCTTTATATTAATAAATGTCCCTTGTTGATCTGGTGGGAAAATGCAGTGCAGTCAAAGATGCCTTTTCTGGATATTTATTCACGTCTTCGCCAAGAAGGAAAAATCTTGTGCCCTACATGCAGGGAGGTACCACGAGGAGATTGAAAGTCTCTGAATAGTTAATACAGTAGTTAATACATAGTTTTAATACAGTAGACCAAACAGATAAGCTTTGTTTTGAGAACACTGAGTCATCAATGGTCAAGGCTGTGTTGGATTCTCCTATCTCATTGGAAAAGTACTGAGTGTAATTTCATTTATGATTACAGGAGTCAGAATGAATGGACAATAATAAAAAAAAATATCCAGAAGAAATTGGCAACATTTTTCCTTCCGAATTTCCACTTTTTTTTTCTTGGAAATTCACACAGATGCTGGGGTGGAACTGTGTGGGTTTCCTCCCAAAAACTTCATGAATGTTTCTCTGTCTACATTCTGGACTGGTGACCTGTCCAGGGTGTGCCTCATCTCCAAAAAGGATTAAGTGATTGAAGGTGAATGAATATGGACGCCGGTTCAATGTTTCTTCTTAATGTTTTCATCGGTGTTTGTTTGTTTGTTTGTCTGTCTGTGCAGGATTTCGCAAAAAGTACTGGATGGATTTGGATGAAATTTTCACCAAAGGTAGCCCTTGGCCAAAGGATGAACCCATTATAATTTGGTGATGATCTGAGTGTGCATACTTCCACCAAGAGCCTTGTTTTTATTTGTGCAGCAGGATTACATGAAAACAACTGGATGGATTTGGATGAAATTTTCACCAGAGGTTGTCCTTGGCCTAGAGAGGAACCCATTACATTTTGATGATGATACTTTGGTCATGTCCACCATCTCTGCTTCCTGTTAATACAGCTCTTGTTTGGGGCTCTAAGTGCATGTTTTACCTCACCCGTTTAAGCCTACACACCTGTGAAAATCACCTTGTTGTCAGTCTCTGCTTTAATATAACATTATAAGCAGTTTCCAGAGCTAAATAAAATGACCCATTAAACACAAATTTGAAACTGAAGCTCAACAGCTTACTGAAATGTATTTTTAACCAAACAATTGATACAAATTGAAAAAAAAACAAAAAAAACAAAAAAAACGGTTAAGTGCAAAAGCAAAAAATAGTTCAGTTGGAGGGGCCCTGAGGCAAGCTCATGGTGGATGCACCCCTGGAGGTATGGAGGCCCGCAGACTGGGATAGTCTCCTTCAAAACCGCAGTCCGGGTCCCACACCGTGCAAGTCGACTGCTGCATGGCCGTGTCATCTGGGGCAGCTGCTCAAACTCGGTGAAGGCAGTTGGCGTGCCACAGCGAACCATCTGCCATCTGGAAGGTCGCTGGCCCCAGCTGCGCGGTGATCTTAATGGGTGCCAGTGGTGGTGGAGACTGTGTTGAGCTTAACTGAGTCCGGTTGTTCGGTTCTGCAGACCCAAACCCAGTCCGTCACTGTGAGTGGCACTCTGTTTGGCTGCATGCCACATTGTGGTTGTGATAGTGTGGCTCTCACGTCTGCTGTGGGGCATCCACCAGGTTGTGGTGGTTCTGCTGCATCCTGTTGGGTCATGGACTCTTCATTCTGTAGCCCAGCAACAGCTCCTGGAGGCTGGTGCTGGTTGTGGATTTGGAAGTCGTCCAGTGGTTCTGTTGTGTTTTGTTTGGTCGTGGACCCTTCATCCTATGGCTTAGCGGTGGCTCCCGGAGGCTGGTGCCAGGCATGGATTCGGAAGGTGTCCGGTTTCTTCTCCCCCTCTCCTGGGAAGTCTGGTTGTGACGATGTGTCGTTGTCACCGTTGGTAGGACCTGTGCCATGTTTTTGCGTCCCGGGGTTCCAAATAGACACGGGCTTCCTCTCCTGCAGCTCTACAGCGGCTCCCTGAGGCTCATGCTGGACAAGGATCTGAGGCGAGTCCAGTCGCTGCCCCTTCTCCTGGCGGTGCTCCTCCTGTGAGCACGGGACAACTGTACCCTCGTCATCGTTGTCTGGGTATGTTGTGTCCCACTCATTGTCATCATCATCCGAGTATGTTGTGCCCCACTTATTATCCGAGTCTGTTACTGTTGCAAATGGAGAAGCCCAGTTGGTTAAACAGATCACATCCTAGTATGTTGTTTCCATGCACAACGACTTGGAAAATGAAATCAGCAATGGCTCTTGATGTGTAGCGGACTGTCAGTGTGATGGTCCCTACAGTGTTGACCCAGTAGCCATCATACCCATACAGCTCCGCTGGGTTTTTCTCCATCGGGTGGTTGGGAAAGAACTTCTTCACGGTGACCCAGTTCAACATTGATCTCACTGCAGCAGTGTCGATCAGGAGTGACAAGCTGATGTCGTCCAGCCCAACCATGCAGAATGTATACGCCGCACCTCCGGAACTCACCGTGTGGATGGTAGTCGCAGGTAAATGACTTGAACTGACAAGCAAGCTCAGCGGTGGTGCTGACGTCAAACCTTGGTGAAGTGGTTGAATTCTACGCATCACTCACATCGTTGCCCTCTTGCCAGGCAGGAACAGTCTCTCTCGGTGCGTCGGGGAGCCACAGTTGCCACATGAGAAGTGCCTCGTAGCGTTCTTCTGACCCACGGTGTTTGCTTCCGCTCCTCTTGCCTCATCACCGGGCCCTTCCATATCTACCGCGTATGCTAGCGGTGTGTGGCTTCGCTATCGGTGTTGCTGCACACCTAGCTCTGATGCTAACCTGTCAGCGGATTCTAGCTGGAATGCTAGCTCAATGGTACTAGCTAGCGTCATGTCGTTTGGTGCCGTTAGCATCTTCGTCCGCAGCTGGGGGTTGCTAGTGTGCTCAGCCAACTGCTTCCACACCATTTCGTCCTCCAACAAACCAAATCTGCACATGCTAGCTAGGTGGTGAAGGTCCGCGATGAATTGTTGTGTCGTCTCTCCAACCTTCTGTCACTGTTGGCGGAACCTAATGTGCCGTGCCAACACATTGTCCGGTGTGGCGAAGTAGCTAGCTAGCAGATTGACTGATTCAGCAAACGATTCTGTTGGTCCTAGCGTGTGGAAAATACATTGGTCTTCTATGCCCAGATTGTGAACCAGTAGAGCTTGCTTCCATACCTTGTCCAGCTTGCCTAGGTCCAACGCCAATACGTAGGTCTCAAAAGCATTGAGCCAGCGTGGCCACGGTACGGGCGGCTCGCTGGGGTTTTCCAGAAATGGTCATAGTGGCTTCAAACACACTTCCATGGTTTACTCTCGTCGCTAAATGTTATGTCTGGAAACTGGAGAAGGACCGACAGAGAGTGGCGTTTGCTGAGAACACAAACCTTATTACAAAAGGCACAATAAGACTTACAGACTGTGGTTGGGAGGCTGAGCACTATAATGGCAGGCTGAAACGAGGTCACAAGATGGCCATCCTTGACTCATATATGCTTGGCATGAGGACGTCATCAAACGGCCGCATCATCACACCAACCAAACCTGTGGTTTCACAACACCACATTCTTCTCTTGTGTTTATCCCACTTCGCCATGCTGTGCTCCTCTTCTTCTTCACTAGAAATTGTTCACACATGCCAGACAACAGAAGCACTACTGCCTGCAACAGTTCCAGTCGTGTATTGCAATTACAACTGAACATTTCCGCAGCATGTCCGTAAACTTTAAAATTAAACGACGCATCGATTATAAAACTTTGTGTCGAAAAATTGTTCATAATTGACATAGTCGACAACGTCAACTAATCGCTTCAGCCCTATGGCCTGCACAAATCCATTACATTTTGGAGGTGATCCATGAGGGACAGAAGGAGTCTTGGCAGAGGTATGCGCTTTCTGAGTGCTTTTCTAATTCTTTATGTAATGCTTTCATTTCTTTCTATTTATCCCGGCAGTGACCCAAGTTATTTTTGTCACGATGCAGAGTACGGTGGGAGCACCGTGCTCACATTTTCAGTTTTTGTAGATTTACTTTCTGTATTTCCCCACTTTAGTATTTCTTCTGGTTGGTTGGATTTATTATGTTATTTGAGTTGTCATTTGTTTCTGTTATGAAAATCTCTGTTCCAGTTTAATTACTATTATTTTGTCTTCGATATTATGCGTCCGTAACCATCCAGTTTTGTATTATGAATATCATCTGCCTTTTTCAGACATAAGCCTACCCTTTACCTTTGCCTTTAGTTCTCTTTTTGTAATATGGTATTTTGTAGTATTTCTGTATTTGCATCTCTTGTTTTTTGTCTTTATCTTGTCCTCGCCTTGGTGGTTATTTTCCCCTTTTTGTATTCTCTGGTCTGTTGCTTATTTTGTAATCATTTCATATTTGTAGTCTGTAACTTTTTTGCCATATCCTCCTGTGCTTTTATTTTGACAGCGTTTTGTTTTTACTTCCTCTTTTAGCTCCAGTTCGCGGGCTGTCACAACTGTCATGAGTTTGGTTGATTATCCTCGCTCCTATGACCCACACCTGTTATCATTTGTATTTATTCCTGTTTGCCCTATTAAAAGGACTGCTGCACCGCTTCTCGACACAGCATCCTTCTCCTCTCAGCATCCAGACGTAAGTTCCGCGTCCTTATTCTCTCTGTTATCTGATGTGCATCCCACGTCTATTTTTAGTCTTTATACCTGCGTGCACCCCACTCTTCTATATTCTTCTGGCATTTCCACATGCCTTAACCGTCTGGCTATTTGTCCTAATGGGTATCCTGTTTGCCCCTAGCCTTGTAAGTTTTTACTCCTGTGTTATATTTTGTGTTTATTAAAATGACCTGCAAACAGCTCCAGCATTTGGGTCTTCCTTCCAGCCCTGCCAGGCCGCTTATGACAGAAGGACGCTGGCAGTGTGGACCCAGCGTTTATTTTTGTTTGAGTCCATTCTCTTACTTTATTTTTTATTTTTTTTTTTGCTGGAATATCAGCTTACACGGACTACAATTTTTGGGGACTGAACGAGGTGGAGGGCTGGGCTGTCGAAGTGTTAGAGGGCATAGTTTTGGCAGCTTGTGCCTCTCGCACTCCCGAAGCGGCCCGGGAATGTCTGGACAATGTGGCACAGGTAACCGAGGCATGCCCTAGCCTGTGAAGCCATCCAGGACTCATAGGTCTCCTCATTTCAGCCACCAAACCTCAACCCATGCTCCGCGGGCTGGGGAAACCCTCTTCTCTATCTGTACCTGTGCCGACGAAGAAGCGTCCCCGGGTACAGAAGTCTCGCCCACCTCGCCATGAGTTCGCGTTTCCGCCTCCTCGCCAGACGACCTCCGCAGTCCCCGGAAGGGCTCCATCTGGACCTGCAGCAGCAGCAACCATCACTCCCCGGGAACTGAGGCAAGTACCCTTTCATTTCCTTACACCTAAAAATGAATTGTATTGAAATGTCTTGCCTGATTCCTGGTGGGGGTGCTCAGCAGCAGCCATCCTATTTGGCTTAGCCCTCACCACCTACTGCTGCACCCTGTCCTCTATCCTCACCTGCTTCTCCCGTGCTCCCCTCTGTTACTCCTATGTTCCATTGGTCCTGGGATGGAGCTGCTGGACGATGGAGGGACCTGTGGTTCCGGAGAGTCCTGTTCTGGTCCCGTAGCCACATCCTGGATGGGAGAGGAGCGCCCATCCCCCCCATACGCCGAAGCTTGAGTCGACAAGTGAGTGTCCCCTGGCTTCGGCATCACAGGACCCGGTGCCATCATTGAGGCGTTCCCTGGCTTCACTACACAGGTCTGGGGTTCCACCTGCTTCAACCTCCACATCTGGAGGTCCACCAGCATCAGCAGCTCCATCTGGGGTTCCACCTGCTTCAGCCATCACACCTGGGGTCCACCAGCGTCAGCCACCACGTCTGGAGTTCTACCAGCGTCAATTGCCTCATCTGGGGTTCCACCAGCATCAGCTGCCACACCTGGAGTTCTACCAGCATTGGCCGCCATGCCTAGGGTTCCGCTAGCTTCACCTGCCATCATGCCTGCTGCCTGGGTCACCACAGCAGAGTCGCCGGAGTCCTGGAAGACGATGGAGCTCGAGTCAAGGCAAGTACTCTGATCTGTTTCTACATTCTCAGCTCTAGAGAAATCTTGCCTTGCTTGTGGCGGGGAGAACTGGGTGAAGCTGCCAGCTGCTCCTCAGTTGTCCTCGCCGGGCTCCACCGCTGCTAGTAACAGTGATCTGGTGCTTTTTTCTTCCTCCCCGTCTGAGGTGGCCATGTCAAGGAAAGATTTCCAGACAGAGGGATTCAAGATGCCCCAACCTGAGTCGCCGGAGTCCTAGACAGTGGTGGAGCTCGAGTTAAGGCAAGTCCTATTTTTTGTCTCCACAATGTCAGTATTAGAGAGGTCTTGCTTAGCTCTTGGCAGGGAGAGCCAGTTGAAGCTGTCATCTGCTCCTGAGCTTTCCTCGCCGGGCTCCACTGCTGCCAACGATAGTGACCCAGTGTCTGTCTCTTCTCTTCTGTCCGAGTCCTCGTCTGGTTCCACTGATGGTCTTCGGTCCACTTCGCCTTGTCTTGCTGAGGGTCACCAGTCTGCTATGTTGGGTTCTGCCAATCTTCACCTGAGGTCACCAAGGGTCCTCCACCTTCGCCTGAAGTCGCCGAGGGTCATCCATCTTCACCTGAGGTTGCAGAGGGTCATTCATCTCTGCCTGAGGTCACAGAGGGTCATTCATCTCCGCCTGAGATCGCAGAGGGTCATTCGTCTCTGCCTGAGGTCGCAGAGGGTCATTCATCTCTGCCTGAGGTCACAGGGAGTCATCCATCTTCGCCTGAGGTCACCGAAGGTTGTCTGTCTTTGCCTAAGGCTGCTGAAGGTCACCTGCCTTCACCTGAGGTCACCAAAGATCATCCATCTTCGCCTGAGGTCACTGAAGATCAGCCGTCTTCATCGCCTGGTTTCCTCGCTGATCAGCCTTTTTCTTTATCTGGTTTCCCCGCTGGTCAGTCGTTCTCTTCGCCTGGTTTCCTTGCTGGTAAGCCATCCTCATCGTCTGGTTTCCCTGCTGATCAGCTGTTTTCTTCTTCTGGTTTCCCCACTGATCAGTCATCTTCTTTGCCTGGTTTCCACGTCGATCAGCTGTCTTCTTCATCTGGTTTCCTTGCTGGTCAGCCATCCTCCTCGTCTGGTCTCCTGTCTGATTAGTCGTCTTCGTCGTCTAGTTTCCACACCTCAGCCCCTGTGGTCCGCGAAAGGCACGGGTTCCAGCTGCCGCCTCCAGGGGAAGGCACATCGTTCCCTGCAGCCCACTGGCTCAGGGATGCTGGGAGACCACCCAACGGACTACGCCATCTGCTTGGGTGGTTCAGTTCAGGAACTCTGGGAGACCACCCAACGGACTGCACCATTTGCTTGGGTGGGTGAGGAACTCTTCAAGGCCACCTGACTTATTCCAAAGCATGAGCTGGTGGTCTTGGTACTCCTGTAGGCCATATGAACTGCCTTACCTGTTCGCCCGGTGTTCCTAGGTTTTCTAAAGGTCACCTTATCTGTTCTGTTTTGTGGGTCATGAGTGAGTGCCTTTTGTTTGGTCCCTCCTTGCCTGGGATTCCCCACTGCCCTCCCGAGTTGGGTTATTGTACCATTCCTGTTGGGGGGGGGGGGGTCTCTTTCTTTTTTAATGTTACCTTGGAGTGTGTGGAATCCACCCCTTGGACAGGGGTCTCTGTCACGATGCAGAGCACAGTGGAAGCACCATGCTCACACTTTCACTTATTGTAGATTTATTTTCTGTATTTCCCCACTTTAGTTTAGTATTTCTTCTGGTTGGTTGGATTTATTACATTATTTGAGTTGTCATTTGTTTCTGTTATGAAAGTCTGTTCCAAGCTAGTTACTATTTTGTCTTTGATATTATGCATCCGTAACCATCCAGTTTTGTATTATGAATATCATCTGCCTTTTTTAGACATGAGCCTACCCTTTACCTTTAGTTCTCTTTTTGTAATATGGTATATACAGTGGTGTGAAAAAATGTTTGCCCCTTTCCTGGTTTCTCTTTTTTTTTTTTGTATGTTTGTCACACTTAAATGTTTCAGATCATCAAACAAATTTAAATATTCGACAAAGATAACACAAGTAAACACAAAATGCAGTTTTTAAATGAAGGTGTTTATTATTAAGGGGAAAAAAAATCCAAACCTACATGGCCCTGTGTGAAAAAGTGATTGCCCCTGTTCCCCCAGTAAAACATAAATTAACTGTGGTTTATCACATTTTGGGAAAGCTGAGTTCAATTTCTCTAGCCACACCCAGGCCTGATTACTCTATTGCCACACATGTTCTCAATCAAGAAATCACTTAAATAGCACCTGCCTGACAAAGTGAAGTAGACCAAAAAATCATCAAAAGCTAGACATCATGCTGCGATCCAAATAGACAGATAGATAGATAGATAGATAGATAGATAGATAGATAGATAGATAGATACTTTATTTCGAACAAAAAAGTAAAACAAAAACAAAACAAATGACAAGTGCAATAAAGTAACAGTATACAGTGTTCGAAAGGGAGAAGGAAGAAGTGAACACTTATTAATTCCAACTCCTCTTTTCCATAGATACAACCCATGTGAAATATATACAAATTACCACATTTAAGACCTCAAGTAAACAATTAACTATATTTTGTACATATCAACTTTAACACCCATCCATCCCAGCATACATACAGTCCATACATCAAAACCAGCTCCAAACAACACAGATATACACAGTGCTGTCCCACCCACCATTCCATAGTGTCCCAGAGTGAGCACCCTTCTAACATATATTCTTTCAGCAAATAATGCCTATACCTCTTTTTGAATTGATTTCTGTTTGTACATAGTTTCAGTTCCGGCTCCAGACTGTTCCACAAATCCACCCCACAGACAGATATGGACATACTTTTCTTAGTTGTTCGTATCTTGGGTTTTGTAAAGTTTAAGTCTCCTCTCAAATTATAATCAATGTCTCTTTTTTTAAATATTTTTTGTATATTTGTTGGGAGTTGATTATTAATTGCCCTGTACATGACTTGTGCTGTCTTAAATTTAACTAAATCCATGAACTTTATGACATGTGACTTTAAAAACAACGATTTGGTATGGTCTCTATATCCTACATTATTTATTATCCTTATAGCTCTTTTTTGTAATGTGCATATTGACTGTAGGTTGGTCTTGTAGGTGTTTCCCCAGACTTCTACACAGTAGTTAAGATAAGGTAGAAACAGTGAATTGTACAGTAAGAACAATGATTTATAGTCCAAGATGTGTCTTGTCTTCCCCAGTATCCCTATACATTTTGCCAACTTGGCCCGGATGTGACTGATGTGAGGTTTCCAGCAGATTTTATTGTCTAGCATCACCCCCACAAACTTATTTTCCTGTACTGTTTCTATTCTGGTATCATCTATCGTTACCATTATTTCATGATTTATTTTATAATTTCCAAACAACATAATCTTTGTTTTTTTCAGATTTAGAGATAGTTTATTTTTGTTGAACCACTGCATTAACCTTTTCATTTCAGTTGTGACCACCTCTAAAACCTGCTGCAAATTCTTACCAGTGCAAAGGATATTTGTGTCATCCGCAAACAAAATAAATTTCAGAATTTTTGATACTTGGCATATGTTATTTATATACAAGATAAAGAGTTTGGGTCCCAAAACTGACCCCTGGGGCACACCACAAGTGATGTCCATGAAGGGTGATTTGTGCTAAATATTTAGCAACAAATGAGAAACAAAGTAATTGACATTTATCAGTCTGGAAAAGGTTATAAAGCCATTTCTAAAGCTTTGGGACTCCAGCAAACCACAGTGAGAGTCATTATCCACAAATGGCAAAAACATGGAACAGTGGTAAACCTTCCCAGGAGTGTCTGGCCAACCAAAATTACCCAAGAGCGCAGCAACAACTCATCTTTGAGGTCACAAAAGACCCCACAACAACTTCCAAAGAACTGCAGGCCTCACTTGCCTCAGTTAAGATCAGTGGTCATGACTCCACCATAAGAAAGAGACTGAGCAAAAATGGCCTGCATGGCAGAGTTCCAAAATGAAAACCACTGCTGAGCAAAAAGAACATAAAGGCTCATTTCAGTTTTGCCAGAAAATATCTTGATGATCCCCAAGATTTTTGGGAAAATACTCTGTGGACTGACGAGACAAAAGCTGAACTTTCTGGAAGGTGCGTGTTCCATTACATCTGGCGTAAAAGTAACAGCATTTCAGAAAAGGAACATCATACCAGCAGTAAAATATGGTGGTGGTAGTGTGATGGTCTGGGACTGTTTTACTGCTTCAGGACCTGGAAGACTTGCTGTGGTAAATGGAACTATGAATTCTGTTGTATACCAAAAAATCCTGAAGGACAATGACCGGCCATCTGTTCGTGACCTCAAGCTGGAGCACACTTGGATTCTGCAGCAGGACAATGATCCAGAACACACCAGCAAGTCCACCTCTGAATGGTTTAAGAAAAACAAAATGAAGATTTTGGAGTGGCCTAGTCAAAGGCCTGACCTGAATCTGATTGAGATGCTGTGGCATGACCTTAAAAAGGTGGTCCACGCTCGAAAACCCTCCAATGTGGCTGAATTACAACAATTCTGCAAAGATGAGTGGGCCAAAATTCCTCTACAGTGCTGTAAAAGGCTCATTGCCAGTTATCGCAAACGGTTGCTTGCAGTTGTTGCTGCTAAGGGTGCCAGTTATTAGGTTTAGGGGGAAATCACTTTTTCTCACAGGGCCATGTAGGTTTGGATTTTTTTCCCCTTAATAATAAACACCTTCATTTAAAAACTGTATTTTGTGTTTACTTGTGTTATCTTTGTCTAATATTTAACCCCCCTTCTGTCTATGGCGCAGCAGTCAGCATCAGCTCACCTTCCTCTGGCGGTGAAGACTTTTCTCAAGAAAATATTCAGTTTAGTTATGACAGATTCCAAAGGCTCTAACTTGAACGTGGTAAGAGATAATGGCTTACTGTCAATTAGAAAGATGTAGAATATGATCCAAAGTTTGAGATAGGAGTAAATTTATGCATCTAATTTGCATAATGTGACAGCAGCCATATCGAATTAACTTTCGGTCAAAAGTGGACTTTGGACATATTTACACAAAGGGTGGTTTTGTTTTTTTGTCACCATTTTTGTTTTTTTGTTACCTTATCTTCAAAGTACTGTATATGAACTAGAAAATCAGTAGAATTTACACAAATTGATAAAAACCGCTTATCGTGTCTTCATTTGTCCATTTTCGTCATTCACGGCCCTTATTTCATCTTCTGCCAGTCATTTTTTCCTTTCTTTCCCACATCCAGAAACTCTCACATTTATCTTATGAATAATTGCACCTCAATTTCGGTTACATTACGCCACCGAACTGGTGCTATTGTTCTCTGTCGTCACATGCAGCTCCGTCGATGGCAGATGAAAATGTACACACTCCAGACCATTTTCTGCTGTCACAAAACATACATATTTCCCTTCAGAAGCTAAATAAATCTCTTTTTAGAATCATAGTTAACAAAATTTGGAGCAAATGCTTCCTCCGTGTAGAAATATATGCTGGGACGGACCCTTTGTTTACATTTTCTTCTTCACATTTCCAGAAATGATGTTTTGAGGCTACTCGTTTAGGTGAAGTCCTCCAGTCCCCCTGTGAAGAGCAGTAACCTATATGTGTCTGACATCTTGTGATGTGAAATGCTTGTTACAACTGTGTTTTCTGTGCTTTTGGGACACATCACGTGACAGGCGCGGACCCACAACATAGGCAGCAGGTGACACACATGTTTTATAACAGCCGGAAAGTTAAAGGGTTAAATTTGTTTGATGATCTGAAA
Source organism: Pholidichthys leucotaenia (assembly GCA_020510985.1). Taxonomy (NCBI): domain Eukaryota; kingdom Metazoa; phylum Chordata; class Actinopteri; order Cichliformes; family Pholidichthyidae; genus Pholidichthys; species Pholidichthys leucotaenia. The sequence goes on along the minus strand of CM035839.1, from coordinate 27,320,865 downwards.
CATTTCAGTGTGACAAACATACAAAAAAATGAGAAATCAGGAAGGGGGCAAACACTTTTTCACACCACTGTAGTAGTATTTCTATATTTGCATCTCTTGTTTTTTGTATTTGTCTCCTCACCTTGGTGGTTATTTTCACCTTTTTGTATTCTCTGGTCTGTTGCTTATTTTATAATCATTTCATATTTGTAGTTGGTTACTTTTTTGCCATATCCTCCTCTGCTTTTATTTTAAGATAAGATTTTGACAGTATTTTGTGTTTACTTCCTCTTTTAGCTCCAGTTCGTGGGCCGTCACAGCTGTCATGAGTTTGGTTGATTATCCTCACTCCTATGACCCACATCTGTTATCATTTATGTTTAGTCCTGTTTGCCCTATTTAAGGACCGCTGCACTGCTTCTCGGCGCAGCATCCTTCTCTCAGCATCCAGACGTAAGTTTTGCATCCTTTTTCTCTCTGTTATCTGATGTGTGTCCCGCATCTATTTTTAGTCTTTATACCTGTGTGCGCCCCACGCTTCTCTCTATTTTCTCCTGGCGTTTCCGCACGCCTTAGCCATTGGGCTATTTATCCTTCTAGGTATCCTGTTTGCCCCCAGCCTTGTAAGTTTTTACTCTGTTATATTTTGCGTTTATTAAAACCATCTGCACACTCACAGTTCCAGCATCTGGGTCTTCCTTCCGCCCCTGCCAGGCCGCTTATGACAATTTTAATGTCTTTGTTGGCAGTTAAGATATCTGCTCTTTCATTTTAAACGGTTGGAACTCTTCTCCAGTCCAAAAACAGCAGCCCCCCAAAACACAGTCTCACACAGAGCCACAAAGCAGTCTAGCAACGGCCCTGACTTGTAACCAATTAAAACTGATAAATAGTGTGGGAATGGGTGCGCTGACAATGTTATTGGGGGGAAAGTGGTGAATTATCGAAGCCAAGTGTGGATATACGGAACCATGGCGCTCCTGCCAAATAAAAATCTGTTGCATTTAAAACATTTAACCCGTTTTGCTGCAGCGTATTTCACATATCAAAAGGCTGTTTTTGAAAAGCGCTCTGTCTTATAACTGCGGGGTACACTTTGTACACTTTATACACCCCCTTCCCCCCGGCCCACCACCCCCTCCACTCCTCATTTCTGAAGAAAGCTAAGGTGTTAACACTACAGAAGCAAGAGGAGGAAGAAAAAAAATCCTGCAGGTACCCTGTGGGTATCTTTCAAATTAATCGTCTGGCTGGTCTGTCTTATGTGCAGTTTTGAAACATTAACAAGACCTTTGAGGGCTGGGTGGGTGGGGGGGGGGACTGGAGAAGGGAGAGGAAAGGAGAGCAGGACACGGCATGATGGGCTTTAATGTTTTATTGAACAGATACAAATTATTTTGGCTCCGGCCTTCACTGTTTGGTGGAAGTGAGTAAGGAGGCGAGCCGGGGCACGCCACGGGCACAGTGCAGGGACGAGAGAGGGAGCCGCGTGTGATGGAGGGTCTGTGGCTCAGAGCCACTTCTCGCTTCACTTATTTATTTCTGCTTCTGAGGGAAACAATGCCACGAGAAATCCTCGGGAAAACGGCGACGGAGAGCTGGATGTGAATCCAAATGTCTGAGTGTCTGTTCATGGAGTTAATGGGGATAACCGAATAAAATAGAATAGAATAAACTTTATTGCCCCGAAGGGAAATTTGTCTTGGGCTCAGTGCCACATCCCGTTGCCACATAAAGCATTCAGACATGACACATAAAACAACATCAGCTAAATTTTAAAAATTTTAGAATCTGATTTGTGGAGTTACCCAGTTATTTATCATTGTAAATTTACCAATATAAATTTTGAAGTTTTTTCTCCTAAATGTGGAAATTTTTTCCTTTTTCAATTTTTATTTTTTGTAAACGTTTTACTTTGTTCATGCAAATTTTCATTTTTCTGTAAATTCAGAACTTTTTACATAAACTTTCAGAATTTTTTCCTGTAAATTTTGAACTTTTTTGTTCTAAATTTTCAACTATTTTCTTGTAAATCTGCAACTTTTTTTCCTGTAAATTTTCCAGTTTTTTTTCTTGTAAATTTCCTTGTATGTCTGTCACTGGAGTTAAACTGTGGGACTGTTGCTCTGAAAACATTAAAACATGTTCAACTCTGAAGCAATTCAAAAAATTGTACAAAGATGAGAAAATCTCCCAGTATCTCATTGTAAATGCTGGGAGATAAATTTGTAATAACTTAAAGGTTTTTGTTTTGTTTTGGTTTTTTTTTTTTTGTCTACTTGTTCTATTTGAGTTTCTTTGTTGATTTTGGGTATGACTTAAACTTTTATGTTATTGATTTTAAAATAAGCGCAAGCTTCAGCCTACACCCTTTCGGTTGTTCTTTTGTGTGTTCTTATTGTATTGTATGTATGTTTATTTCATTACTGAATAAATTCATTCATTCATTCATTCATTCAAATTTTCAAGTTTTTTGTAAACGTTTTACTTTTTTCTTGTAAATTTTAGGGTTTTTTCTCATAAATTTGCAACCTTTTTCCTTTAAATTTTCATCATTTTTTTCAGAAATTTTCTCATTTTTTTCTTGTAAATTTGCAACTTTTTCTCTGTCAATTTTCAGTTTTTTCCTCATAAATTTGTAACTTTTTTCCTTTAAATTTTCACCTTTTTCCCCATAAATTCAGATTTTTTTCCCTCTAAATTTTGAACTTTTTTGTCTTAAATTTTCAGCTATTTTCTTATAAATTTTCAACTTTTTTCCTTTAAATTTTTAACTTCTTTTGTCCTAAATTTTCATCTTTTTCCTTTAAATTTCAAACTTTTTTCCATAAATTTTCACAATTTTTTTCCTGTAATTTTTGAACTTTTGTCCTAAATTTTCAACTATTTTCTTGTAAATTTGCAACTTTTTCCTTTAAATTTGCAACTTTTTTTGTAAATATTTTACTTTTTTCCTGTAATTTTTTTTTCTCATAAATTTGCAAATTTTTCCCCTTGAAATCATTTTTTCAGAAATTTTTTTTCCTGTAAATTTGCCACTTTTTTCCTTAAATTTTCCATCATTTTTTTCCAGAAATTCTCTCTTTATCTTGTAAATTTGCATTTTTTTTTTAAATTTTCAACTTTTTTCATAAATTTTCATTTTTTTTTCTGTAAATTTGCAACTTGGGCAGCTCGGTGGCGCAATGGTTAGCATTGTGGCAGCACAGCAAGAAGGTCACGGGATCGATTCCACCCCCTGACCATCGGTGACCCTTCTGTGTGGAGTCTGCATGTTCTCCCCGTGTCTGTGTGGGTTTTCTCCAGGTACTCCGATTTCCTCCCACAGGCCAAAAACATGCACATTATGTTAACTGGCATCAACTGGGGATTCTAAATTGTCCTTAAGTATGAATGTGAAATAGTTGTCTGTCTCTCTGTTAGCCCTGCGATGAACTGGCGATCTGTCCAGGTTGTAACCTGCCTCTCGCCCAAATGTGCTTGGTTAGGGATCCAGCTTCCTCATTACCTGAAAAGGATTAATCGGTTGAAGATTAATGAATCTGCATAATATCACAAAGATTAGAAACATCTTGTCTCCGAGTGATGCTGAGAAACTAATCCGTGCTTTTGTCATTTCTACATTAGATGCAATTCTTTGTTATCAGGCTGCCCTAAAACTTAAGTCTTCAGATGATCCAAAATGCTGCAGCTAGAGCTTTAACAGGTACTAGAAATAGAAATCACATCTTTCCTGTTTCACACAGAGTCTAGAATTAAACTTAACCCTTTATCATTGTTGATTGCATGAACGGATAGCGCCACCACTGCGACAGGCGCAGTGCTGCGACGACTGTGACATGCCGAACACTCCCCAGTTGTACTAAGAATTCCACCACACAAGGTGGCAGACACAAACAACTTACTGCCCTTGCCTTGGAGGAATTATGGCGGACATAGAAGCATCATTATTTACACCAGAGAGGAAGAAATTTTTAGACAAACACATACGGACGTTACTGATTGCTGCGGACATACTCAGTCGCGGACGGAGGAGCATTTGCTCCCAAATTTGCCAACTATGATTCAAAAAATAGATTATTTAGCTTATAAAGGTAAATGTTTACATTTTGTTATAACAGAGGGTGGGCAAAGCTGCCTGATGTTCACCTGCTGCCCCCCCAGCGCCATGTGACTGGGAAAAACAATCACTCTGGTTCCATGTTGTTGTATAACAAATAGTGGCGGAATAAAAGCAAAATTGAGGTGAGATAATTATATCAGTTTCTGGATGTGGGAGAGAAAGCAAAAATGCCTGACAGAAGAGAAAATAATGGCCAAGATGCCGCAAAAAGGGTGAAGCGAGCTGCCTTCGCCAGCAGTAAATAAATAAATCACCCTTATTGTCATTCAACCATACAACCAATCATTTTTTTTTTAATTACTTATTTTGTACCCATAGGTAGATTTGTTTTGCAGTCTGGTGACAAACCACCAGCTGCCGGTCGCTGCGTGCGCAAGCGCCCCTTAACTCCCTAACCTGCATGTTTTTGGCATGTGGGAGGAAACCGGAGAATTCCCGGAGTAAACCCACGCAAACACGGGGAGAATATGTAAACTCCACACAGATCACTGTTGGCCGGGGGCAGGGATCGAACCCACGATCTCACGGTCCCCGCAATCCCCCGGCCGAGGGTAAAACTGTGCTGCCACAGTGCTAACCACTGCGCCGCCGTGCAGCCCACGTACAGCAGAACGAGATTGTGCTTTACCTATCTACAGTGTAAATCACGCACACCCCAAGTGCAGAATCAGAGGGCCGCTGCCATGCAAGGCGCCGCCACAGAGTTCCCTCCTCCATTCCATTTATTGCTGAGCACCAAGCTGGATGGCAGGAAGTTCCACTTTTATATGGTCTTTGGCATGGCCCGGCCGGGATTTGAACCCCTGCCTCCTGGGTGTGGGGCGGATGCTCTACCAACTGAGCCACCACTCCGGTGGCTCAGTGACGAATCAGTGACGAATGTCTGTGTTTGTTTATTGTTTTGTTTACATTGTACTGATTTTCTGGTTCGTATACTTTGAAGATAAGATAACAAAATGCCCAAAACAAGAAACGGTGACAAAAAGCAGAACCATTCTTTGTGTAAATATGTCCAAAGTTCACTTTTGACTGAAAATTATGTAATTTGATATGGCTGCCATGGCATTATGCAAATTAGATGCATAAATTTACTCCTATCTCAAACTTTGGATCATATTCTACATCTTTCTAATTGATAGTAAGCCATTATCTCTTACCACTTTCAAGTTATAGCTTTAGAAATCTCTGACATTTGAACTGAATATTTTCTTGAAAAAACCTTCACCACTAGGGGCTGACGGCACAACGAAGCGCCATCCACAGTCGTTGGGTTAAAATCCTTCCCCTCACTTACAAAGCTTGAAATGATCAGGCCTAGGGCTGGGCGACGTAGAACCGACGTAATCTTGCTCATGTCAGTGGTTCCCCTCTCCCTGTTGTATGTGTGCGCGTGCTTTTCATGTACTGCCTCTTTAAGACGTGCTTGCAGAGTTATAGAAATAGATACGTAACTCAGTGCTGTCAACGCTGTTCAGATGCAGCAGAACACGGGTAGAACAATTAAAGACAGCTTGTAACAAAAACAAACACTGTCTCAATCTACCTAGTAAGTGACGATTGACTCTTTGTTTCACCTGAAGATGCCAAGAAAAAGCAAATGAAGTGTGCGGATGCTAACACTAAAAGGAGCAGAAGCTAAGTCGCTGTTAGACTGACGGCTATCTGTGTCCTCTCAGCTGTTTTACAGAAGAAATTGACAAGCTAAGGCTGTATTTAAGAACCCAATAAAAGACTCAATCACTATGTGCTGGCAACACAATCACGGGTGCATAAAGGACTCCCCCAATGCAGCTAACAAGCTAATTAGCCACCGCACACATAACTTGAACAAAAACAATGCTTATCTGTTTGGTCTACTGTATTAAAACTGTCTGCTCTGCTCTGAGACATTGAACATACTCTGCTGCACTGCCTGTGTGCAGTGCTACATTACATTTTCCCTTCTTGGCCAAGATGTGAATAAATACCCAGAAAACGCATCTTTGACTCTGCACTTTATTTATTCACCAGATCAACAAGAGACTTTTTTTAGTATAAAGAAAATCCACAACAACGCTCCAATCTGGATACTTCCACATCACTCCAGTTAGTTCCTTGAGTTTGTTGTTTTTGTAGTTTAGTTTCATGTTTTCCAGCCCTGGAGCCGCATCCTTGATTTGTGATTAACTTGCTGAAACTCATTAGCTGCGTTTGAGTCTGTCCTCTTTGCCTCCTTGGCAGACTCCAAACTTGACATGTTCTTTATTATGTCATGCCCATTCCATACTGCACTGCAGTGATATGAGATCACATTTTTGTGTAATATTGCTTAATTGGTCACCTTCTCAGTAAGAAGAAGAGAGGGGAAAAAAACAACTGAAAAAAAAGAAAACCAACATGAAAGGGTCAATCAACTGTGATGCTGATTTAAGGTCAAACTGCCCAGCCCTTGTGATTTTATAGTACCTTATCATCCTAACAGAGCACTACACTCCCATAACACAGGAATACGATTATAGTCAAAGTCAAAGTCAAAGTGCCTTTATTGTCATTCCATTGCTAAAAAACAATACAAGGAAACTGAGATTCTGCTCCCTAAAACAAACTATGATACTCACAGTTCACTCATGCATTTAACATTCTCATAATTACAACAATAAATAATGCTTAAAACAATAATACTTAAAAAGTTAAATACAATATGTACATAGCAATAATAAAAACGTACTGAGTGATAAATAAATAAGACCAGCTTATACACACAAGGTTATTGCCACACACACAATGTTATTGCCACAGTAGGGAGCAAAGAGCCGCTGCGCAGACGCGCACCACCATTCCTGCCACAGACGATATATAGATTATACATAGAATCTCTAAAAAGTACAATGGGATGCAGCGCTTTCAGTTATCAGGCTCCTCTGCTATGGAATCAGCTGCCAATCTGGATTCAGGAAAAAACTTTCCTTTTTGATAAAACGTATAGTTAGAGTTGGATCAGGTGACCCTGAATCTTCCCTTAGCTATGCTGCTAAAAGGTTTAGACAGTCGGGGGACCTCCCACAATGCACTGGGCTTTCACTTCTTCCTTCAACCTCAGTACATGTTGTGAGACTCTTGCTGGTCATTAACATGTTTGTTCTCTCCCATAGATTGAGTCCCCGTCATACTGTTTGCTCTCTACATGTCTGTTCTTTTCATCTTCTTCTTCTTCTCTATCCCCCCATCACCCCAGCCAGTCGCAGCAGATGACTGCCCCTCCCTGAGCCTGGTTCTGCTAGAGGTTTCTTCCTGCCAAAAGGCAGTTTTTCTTCTCTTTCACCAAGTGCTGGTCCCAGGGGATCACCTGATTGCTGTAGTCTTTCTGCAGTTGTGGCATCTTTGCCGTACAGTTGAAAGTGCTATGAGATGACTGTTGTGAACTGGTGTTATATAAATAAAGTTGAAACTGAAATTAAACACCCCTCCATGGATCACCACCTTATCGTGGCGGAGGAGTTTCAGTGCCTGAATGATCCCAGGAGCTATGTTGTCGGGGGCAACTTGTCCCTGGTAGGGTCTCCCAAGGCAAACCGGTCCTGGGTGAAGGGCCAGACTAAGAGCGGTCCAGTGGATCCCATGAAGAAGGTTACATCAAGGACCCAGTGTACCCAAAGAAGGCACACGGGTCCGCCCTTCAGTGGGTTCACCACCTGTAGGAGGGATCATGGAGATTATGGTGCTATGTGAACTGGGAGAAAATCTGGGCTACTCTGCCTGGACTGATGCCCCTGTGACCCAGATCCCTGGATAAGTGGTAGAAGAAATTTACGTGGAAAAAAGTTGATATTTTATGAGAAATGAGTTGCTAATTGAAATCAAAAAGCTGCTAATGTATGAGGGAAAAGTTACTGATTTATGTGAAAAAAAATACATATTCGTATGAAAAAACTTGCAAATTTACACGGAAAAAAGTTGCAACTGAATATAAGGTTTCAATTTACAAGAAATAAAAATTAATCAAAAACTATTTTTCTGTAGTCTTTGTTCATAAATTAAATAAATATGCTTTTTCACAGAAATAAGCATTATTTTCCATATAAGGCCTAATTGATAGAGCATCCGCCCCACAACCGGGAGGTTGGGGGTTCAAGTCCTGGCCGGGTCATACCAAAGACCATATAAAAACAATGGTACTTCTCGCCTTCTAGCTTGGTGCTCAGTGTAATAAAATGGGGGAAGGAGAAGCTGTTTGTGGCGGCGCCTCTCATGGCAGCAACCCCTCTGATTCTAGATGTGATTAACATTGTAGATAGGAGAAACGTAATTTCGTTTAGCTGTACATGATTGGCTGTATGGACTGAATGGCAACAGAGATGGCTTCTTCTAAATATGCCACTTGTTTATCAGAATCCTCACAATTCTATTCTCACAAATTAGCCCTTTTTCTATCGTTTTATCCCCACATTTACAATTTTCTTACTCATCTAAGACTTTTTCCACTGTAAGTTGCCCCTTTCTCATATAAATTTGAGCCTTTAATCTGATGATTTGAAACTTTTCCTGTAAATATGAAAAATAAATGTGCAAGGGTATTTTATTGATCAAAGCCACCAGTTCACTGGTTATGAGCCAAACAGCTGCGTGCAGCTTTGTAGCTTCAGCATCTTTTTCACTTGCCCCACATGTGAAAGACATTTTTGCACAAGTATCTATTAAAAAGCACATTGTAATTCTTCTTAAACATCATTTTCCTCGTGGATGTAGCTGATGCGGGTGCTGATTATTTGAAGCCGCTCCCTCTAAAGAGGAAACGACAACAAAGAGAATGTCTACCATCACTCCACTTGTTGTCCTCGGAGTACAGTCACTATTTATGCATGATTAACACAACTGCTAGTTCAATTAGTGTAACAAGTCACACTATTTTTTTCCCCCCTTCATACACAAAATTGTTTCCAATGTGCTAATGACGCGTTTACATTGTTAATTCAGGATACTTTTTCATGTCAAACACAGGAGTGATTCCTTTAGGACTGGCAGCAGTCTGTTATCATTAATGCCGTCTGCATGCTCTGCTCACATCAATGCCACACTGTACCTGCTAATGCATGTATGCATTAACACGGGGAGGTCCAATTCTGTCCGGTTTGCAGTGTAGTACAATGTGACGGCTGTGTTAATGCCATTGTACGTCTGATGTTAGGTGCGGTTTACATGAGGCATCGTGGTAGGAGATCTACTCCACAGTCAGAGCTGGTGTAACTTCATCATGCGAACACAATCGTTCAGCTGAAAATGTGATGGGGGAAGAAAGTACTGAATGCCTTTGAACCTTTTTTTCCAGTTAATATATTTCCAGTGAGGCTACTCACATGACTTTTTCACCAGACTTTGGCATTAACTCAAGGAATCCACACATATTCTGACCTCCTGGCCAGTAGATGTCACACTTACTTACACTTGCACCAGCTGCTTGGTAGAGACATATGATGCAGGTATACAGCTTATAAACACTAAAGGACATGGCTACCCAGCTAGTCATGTTATGCATACATATAAATTGCTCACTTATATGATTACAATAAATCCATTGAGCAATGGTGTGTGTGTGTGTGGGGGGGGGGCTTAAAAGTTCATAGGCGGAAAAGTTCATAGTGGTCAAATTTGACCAAATGTGGTTTATTTTTCAGCTGCAGGGACCCAACACTGCAACACCAATGGCTGAAGTATGGGGACCAAAGGGGAGAATGTGTTAAAAAATAAACCACATTTGGTCAAATTTGACCACTATGAACTTTTCAGCCTATGAACTTTTCAGCCCCTCTCCCCCAATCCCCTTGTATCCTGTTATCACAATGCTGCAGGTGCTGTCAACCATTGTAATTACCTACAGAAAATGGTGCCTCCATTTGCCATGACAGTGTTAGCCATGTGATATCTAGTGTTTATACATACAGTGTATCTATGTTACCAGAATCTCATCACTCAACTACTCATATGTAAACATTATGATTATTTTGGACCCGTACATTTTTAAACTATTTATTTCATCAATATTTAATTTTTTGGGGAGAAGATAAAGCCTTTTATTCTGCACCTTTGTAAACATTTAGTTGATGCATTATTTTTTTTTAAATATTTGTTTTCATGAAAATATTGTCTAATTCTCCTTTAATTCCATAAATGAAGTGACGTGTCATATAAAAGTATTGAATACATTTACGAAAGCAGAATCAGAAGTCATGGTAAGGTCAGCTAAATCAGCTAAAATCCATAAGTTGTTAGGAAGTAATTTTACCACCTATCTATGGAAATTAGTATCATTCGGGTAGGTACCTCGTGAGTGGTCAAAAAAGGTTTTTGTTACCATGGTGTTGTCATGGATTTTCTTTATATTAATAACCTTGTTGATCTGGTGAATAAATAAAGTGCAGAATCAAAGATGCCTTTTCTGGGTATTTATTATTACATTGTGGCCAAGAAGGGAATATATTGTGTCCTGCACACAGGCGACTGCCACGAGAAGATTCAAAATCTCAGAACAGCGCAGAGAGTTTTAATACAATAGACCAAACAGATAAGCATTACTTGGAGAACGCTGAGTAATCAGTTGGTGTCTAAAAGTTTTGTTACAGTGTTATAGTGGCAAGGCTGGGCTGGATCCTTGCTGTCTCATGGGAAAAGTACTGGGTGTAATGTCATTTAAGATTACAGGAGACAGAATGAACGACAATAATGAAAAACTGCCATAATGTCATAGAAGAAATATCTCATGGTGGGTAAAAGGCAAGAGCTCTCCCAAGACCTTCACAACCTGATTGTTGTAAAACACATTGACAGATTTGGCTACAGACATACTGTATATCAAAACTTCTGAGTCTTCCAGTAAGCACTACTGGGATCATCATCCACAAGTGGAAGGAACATCACTCTACCATCAACTGGCCACGTGTAGCTCCTTATATGATACACTATATTGTCAAAAGTATTGGAACACCCCTCCAAATGACTGGGAACTAATGCACAAAGCAAAGTCCATGAAGGCATGGATGAGTGAGTTTGGTGTGGAGGAAGCTGACTGGCCTGCACAGAGCCCTGACCTGGGAGGAATTATGTGTATACGAATACACATGAATTTGCGCATTTGCATCCGAGGGAGTTAGCTAATCAATCTTGATATTCTGCCATCACCAGAGTAAAAGTACCAACACTAGAGTGTAAACTGGTTTGAAAATAAAACTGCCACTCACCTGCAGACAGATGGACTGGTCTGCAGCTGAAAGAGAGTGTTGGGAGTTTATCCACCCACATAATCATGCTACGAATGTGCTAATGAGGGTTAGCAGGCTAGCAGTGTAAACAAACGTCGTCTAGGTGCAGTTTCTGGAGGAGGCAGTGGCATTTTCCCAGATGTGAGCACCACCGGATAACATCATAAACCTAAACATGTCTCTATTTTTGAGATTTCTGCAGCATGCAGAAAGTAGTTGTAGAAGTTATGAAGGAAACCCCACCTCTGTGCAACTCACTCGGACATGAATTCACACCTATTGAGTTTATGTGTAATTTGCGCTTTGGCATTTGGTCTGAACACACTTCTAGATTGGAGACTGCGAGCCAGGCTTTCTCATCCAACATCAGTGCCTGAACTCAAAAATGCACTCAAAAATAGCCACCCTTTGTAGCTATAACAGCTTCATCTCTTCTTTGAAGGTTTTCCACTACAAGGTTTAGGAGTGTGTTTATGGAGAATTTTTGACCATTCCTCCAGAAGTGCATTTGTGAGGTCAGGCACTGACGTTGGACAAGAGGGCCTGGCTTGCAGGCTCCGCTCTAATTCACCCCAAACGTGTTCTGTTAGGTTGAGGTCAGGGCTCTGTGCTGGCCAGTCAAGGTCCTCCACAACAAACTCACTAATTAATGTCTTTATGGACCTTGCTGCGTGCATCGGTGCCCATTCATTTGGAAGGTGTCCCAATAATTTTGGCAATACAGTGTATCTGACCAGGGAGTCAGAAGAATAACCCTAGAGCTAACTCGGAAAGCGCTCAAGAAAGACTTGGAGGCAGCAGGTAGAATTGTGATGGAGGAAACAATAAGCAATGACCTCCACCATCATGGGCTCTGTGCACACTCACTTCACAGCAATCTATAATAACAATCCATTATTAGGCACGCTGATGGTTGTTGCATTTACACAAGATTATGTAACACTGAGAGAATGCAGTGTAATCACATGAGATGAAAATAGAATTATTTGGACACCATATTTGGAGGATAAATGGCACTGCCCCCCCCCCCCCCCAAAAAAAACACTACTCCAACAGTGAAGTTTGGGGGTGGAAGCACCTCACCTCACCTCCTGTGAGGTTGTTTCTCATCTCATAGCGCTGGTAGACTTCATGTAATGCCATGTACCAGAGTATTCTTGAAAATAATCTGCTGCCATCTACCAGGATGATGAGGATGAGATGCGAGTGGAGGTCCCAGCAGGACAATGAACCCAAACATACAGAGAAGGAAGCCTTCAACTGGTTTGAAACAAAGCTCCACACAGATATTTACAGGACCAAAAGTTGCCCAAAATATGTTACAGCAGTGGCTGACCTTGGTCCCAAGCCACACAACAAAATATTAAAGCCGGAAATGGGTTGAAATGTGTGACATAATCAAGGGCTGTTCTGAGTGATATACACGCCAACATTTGATTCATAAACCACTCGCTATAGCAGCCTATCACCGAGTGCACTGACTGCCAGAAGCACCTTTTTTCACTCTCTGAGAAAAGCAACATTTAAGTCTAAAGTTTCTGTGTTCTAAGAACAGAGAACACTGTGTAAACTGCATCATACTTTATAGTGGATTGTTCTGTAGCACAAAAGCTGACATCACTCACAGACGGCCGATGCATACATGATGTGCACATCACTCACTTTGTGGGGCCCTAATGTGAAAGCGGAATAGTTCATCTGTCATGAAATTTTCAGCAGCTGCCATAAAGAAAGCCTGCAAAGTAGCCATTAGACAGTTTTAATAAGGAAGAGCAAGGGGGGAAAAACAGTGAGTTGGGGCTCTGTATGCAATTTGAATTTGACTGGAGAAGGTTGAAGTAAAACTTTCGAGTGCTGTTTTTTATTTTTGTATGACCGGCGCATACATTTATTATTGACTCTGGAAAGCCTGTCTGGTTTTCACGGTCCATGTGGGATTCAGAAACTGTTGGTGTTGGGGTTCCTGTGGGAGAGCCGGTGGGATAGTGGAGCATGTAAAGGAAGAAGCACAGAGAAGATTCACCTGAGAGAAGCCAAGACGTGGGGAAGAGGCGTGCAGCAAGTCGCTCATGTAGACCAGTATGTGCATGTACGGGAACGTAAAGAGGCAACAGTCTGAAAAACTCCTGCAAAGTGCGTTTGGTGTGGTGGTGCATGGGAGCCCAGTGCCATGTTTGAACTTTTAGTTCTGTTATGCATTATAGTGGACAATTCTACTCTGTAACTTCCAAGTACAAAATGGACATTAGCATAACGCATTTTAATTCAATTTAATCACAATGAAAATGCATCGTGTTGTCGATCCAATACAAGCTAACTGAGGGGTCTGCAACCTGTGGCACATGTGGCTCTTTTGCGCATAGATAGTTGCTCCCTGAGGCCATGAGGGGAAAAAAAATTCACAAATTTCCAAGAAAAGAAGCCACACATTTTCAAAAAAAGGTTGCACATTTATAAGAAAAATATCCTGAAAAGCAGAAAATGAGAAAAACCTGAAAAGTTATGCAAAAAAGCTCAGAAATCTAAGGAAAAATTTTTGAAATTTTCTGAGGAAAACATACCCACAAATTTGGAAGAAAAAAGTCAGAAAATTTCTGGAAAAGAAATCACAAATTTATTGGAAAAAGTTGGAGTTTTTTGAGGAAAAAAACGGAATAAATTTATGTAAGAAATGCTGCAGTTTTATCTGTGAACTGTCAAAGAAAAATATAACAAATTTATGAGAACAGGTGAAAATTTATGCCAAAAATACTTCAAATTTAGGGGAAATTTTGCAGTTTTAAGAGGAACCCCACAAACTGACAAGAAAAAAAAATCCAAAATTTACCAGAAAAAGCTATGATGTTATTAGAAAACTACTGCAGATTTATATGAAAAAGGCAGCATTTTACCTGAAAAGAGTAACAATCAGATAAGACAATCTTAAGCTGGGTTTACATAAAGTTTGGACCGACTTTTACTGACGTTTTGAAAAATCAGAGAAATCAGTCCAAACGTTGGTGAAACTACGCTGGTGAGCACACACCAACTTTTATGAACTTTTGCTAGTATTTGCCAGCGTTGCATTCAGCGTTGTCAAACCTTTGCCAACTCAGGCTAGCATATGTGTAGCAGTTCCCAACTTAACGTAAGCAAACGAATTCTCAGCGCAGTTCAGCTAGCATCAACGTCAGGCGATGCTCAGATAAAGATCAGCGTTTGTGGAGGCTTCCTGCCATTCTGGACCTGCTTTTTTGGGTGGAGTCACACTACAACGTTTGGACCAACTTTTACTGATGTTTTGGCAAATGTCTGGCTCTGCTGGCAAAAGTTGATAAAAGTTGGTATTTGTTGGCAAATGCTGGCGAAAGTTGTATTCGTTGAGAATTTTCAGCATGCTGAAAATTTGCTGATGTTTGGAAATAAACGTTGGTGAAAGTTGTGGTCAATTTGTAATAGTTCCTGAGTGCTGAGCTAAGTTATGCAGAGTTTACCTAAGTCAGCCTAAGTTAAGCTCCTTTGGCAAACGTTGACTGAAATGCCAGTGAAAATGGATGTTTTTAGATCAAAACAGTTCAGACATGCAGGAACGAAAGAGAAATAGAGAGAAGGGGGAGTTAAAAAAAAGAAAATATATATGTAAGAGGACAATGTAGTAGAGTGTTTGTTTGGTGATAACATGATGTGTATGACATGCTTTTTAAGTTTTTTAAATGTATGGTATATATGTGTGTGTGTGTGTGTGTGTGTGTGTGTGTGTGTGTGTGTGTGTGTGTGTGTGTGTGTGTGTGTGCTGTATATATATACAGTGGGTTTGGTTGGAGGTGATGGGTGTGGTTTGGTGGGTGGTTTTGTGTCTTTGCAGTGTTATTTTCTAACACCAGGCAGTGCTGTTGAACAAACGTGCCTTTTGCCAGTATGGATTACTATTTGCCCTGGAAACAACAGCTTTTTTTTTTTTCTGTCTGAAAAAACATCATTGGAATAAAGGTTTTTTATGAAATTTTCAGTCAGAGTCTGTCTACTCTCTGCCTGCTACATATACATACGTACATACTGTACATACACACACACACACACACACATAATCTTAGCATTGGAGTCTATAGCATTATTTTATTATATTTTTAGATGAATGAATGACTGAATGAATTAACAGGGGAAAAGGGTATGCAGAAGTAACCACATAGGAATGTCAAACGAAAATAAATACTGAACCGTATGTCCAAAGGAGATGTGTTCACTTCAGAAGCAGGTCCAGAATGGCACGAAGCCTCCACAAACACTGATCTTTATAGGAGCGTCACCTGATGCTGATGTCAGCTGAACTGCGCTGAGTATTTCTCTGATTTTTCAAAATATCTGTAAAAGTCAGTTCAAACACAATAGAGTGAACCCAGCTTTAACTTAGGCTGACTTAGGTAAACTCTGCATAACTTAGCTCAGCGCTCAGGGACTTTTACAAAATGAGCACAACATTCACCAACACGTATTTCCAAACGTAAATTTTCAGCAGCCTGAAAATTTTCAAAGAACACAGCTTTCGCCAGCATTTGCCAACAAACACCAGCAATCATTAACTTTTGACAGCAGAGCCAGACGTTTGCCAAAATGTCAGTAAAAGTCGGTCCAAACATTGTAGCGTGAATCCACCTTTATGAGAAAAGCAGAAGAGTATGCCAAAGAAAATATTAAATTTATGAAAAAAGCTTATCATTTTATGAGGAAAAATGCCACAAATTCACATGAAAAAGTTTTCAGTTTTATTGAATAAAGGTATTAAATTTGCAAAGAAAAATAAGCCAAGTTTAGGAAAAAAGCAAAACAAATTTATGCCAAAAATCTGAAGAAAATTATTAGTTTAATGAGTAAAACACCCACAGAATTTTGCAATGAAAAAAGAAACTTTTTGAAAATAATCAAAAATTTACCAGAAAAAAAAGTTAAAAGCATAATTGTGAGGAAAAAGGAAACAAATTTACAATTAAAAGGGGGCAAATTTATACAAAAAAAAAAAAAAATCAGGCCAATTTGTAGTAACTCTGCTGTTTCATTTAGTTTTTTTAGGTTGAGATATTTTGTGGAGATTTTTTTTAATACAAAAAAATCACTCAAAGTGGCTCTTTGATTAATAGGTTGCTGACCCCTGAACTAACTAAATAAATACATAAATAAATGTTGGAGATGGTGAATTATGTCATGGAGAACCGCAAACACTAGTTAAGCTAGCCTGTCTGTCAGTGTTGTTACTGGACCATCCTGGATGAAATGTAATAAAATAAGACAGAATAATGCCTTGAAGTGAGATACATGGTCAAGTGTGGATTAAAGAATCAGCTGAGAACATGAATATCTTGTGGGATGTGTTGTGTTGTTATTGGGACATACAGCCGTGGACAAAATTTTTGGTACCTCTCTGTTAATGAAAGAAAAACCCACAATGGTCACAGAAATAACTTGAATCTGACAAAAGTGGTAACAAATAAAAATTCTATGAAAATTAACCAATGAAAATCACACAATGCCTTTGAATTGTGGTTCAACAGAATTACTTGAAAAAATAAACTCATGAAACAGGCCTGGACAAAAATGATGGTCCCCCTAGAAAAGTTTGAAAATAATGTGACCATAGGGACATGTTCAACCAAGATGTGTCCTCTAATTAACATCACAGGTGTCTACAAACTTGTAATCAGTCAGTCGGCCTATTTAAAGGGTGGCAAGTAGTCACTGTGCTGTTTGATGACATGGTGTGTACCACACTAAACGTGGACCAGAGGAAGCAAAGGAGAGAGTTGTCTCAGGAGATTAAAAAGAAAATTATAGACAAGCATGTTAAAGGTAAAGGCTATAAGACCATCTCCAAGCAGCTTGATGTTCCTGTGACTACAGTTGCACATATTATTCAGAAATTTAAGATCCACAGGACTGTAGCCAACCTCCCTGGACGTGGCCGCAGGAGGAAACTTGATAAAAAATGGAAGAGACGGATAATACGAATGGTAACAAGAGAGCCCAGAACAACCTCTAAACACATTCATGGTGAACTCCAAGGTCAAGGTACATCAGTGTCAGATCGCACCATCCGTCGTTGTTTGAGCCAAAGTAGACTTCATGGGAGACGACCAAGGAGGACACCACTGTTGAAAACAAATCATAAAAAAGCCAGACTGGAATTTGCCAAACTGCATGCTGACAAGCCACAAAGATTCAGGGAGAATGTCCTATGGACAGACGAGACAAAACTGGAACTTTTTGGCAAGGCACATCAGCTCTATGTTCACAGACGCAAAAATGAAGCATACCAAGAAAAGAACACTGTCCCTACTGTGAAACATGGAGGAGGTTCTGTTATGTTCTGGGGCTGCTTTGCTGCATCTGGCACAGGGTGTCTTGAATCTGTGCAGGGTACAATGAAATCTCAAGACTATCAAGGTATTCTACAGAGAAATGTGCTGCCCAGTGTCAGACAGCTTGGTCTCAGTCGCAGGTCATGGGTCTTGCAACAGGATAATGACCCAAAACACACAGCTAAAAACACCCAAGAATGGCTAAGAGCAAAACATTGGACTATTCTAAAGTGGCCTTCTATGAGCCCTGATCTAAATCCTATTGAACATGTGTGGAAGGAGGTGAAACATGCCGTCTGGAGAAGGCACCCTTCAAACCTGAGACAACTGGAGCAGTTTGCTCATGAGGAGTGGGCCAAAATACTTGCTGAGAGGTGTAGAAGTCTCATTGACAGTTACAGAAATCATTTAGATTGCAGTGATTGCCTGAAAAGGTTGTGCAACAAAATATTAAGTTAAGGGTACCATCATTTTTGTCCAGGCCTGTTTCATGAGTTTGTTTTTTAAAATAATTCTGTTGAACCACAATTCAAAAGCATTGTCTGATTTTCATTGGTTAATTTTCATAGAATTTTTATTTATTACCACTTTTGTCAGACTCAAGTTATTTCTGTGACCATTGTGGGTTTTTCTTTCATTAACAGAGGGGTACCAACAATTCTGTCCATGTGTGTATTTTATATATATATATATATATATATATACAGTATATACTGTATAAGAGGGGTGTGAGGAAGAGAGGCGGTCTCTTTGACCCCCTCTCTGCTTGACGGGAGCGCCTGTACTGTGAGAGTGAGTCAACAATAAAGTCGTGTTCAGTTCAACGTCCAGTCTCGTCCTTGGTTCTCGTTTACCGACATAACAGATTGAGTAGAAGAATATATACAGAACAGCCATAAAAAAAAAAAAAAAAAAACATGGAAGCTAACCTTGGCTAGCAAATTGATTATAGGGCAATACTGATGAAAATATAGCAAAATAAACAAGAATCATAGCTGGAAATAAGATATATTGTCAAGTATAGATTAATGAACCAGTCTGGTACACAAATGTCTAGTGGTGTGAGCAGAGTATATACAGTAGATAACCCTAAAACTTGTGGTCACTCCAGGCTAGCTGTAATGTTAGTGTGTGGTACTGAAAACTCATGGAGGCATGCCTAATCCACTAGTCATTAAAATTAATGGCAATACAGGGTGTATTATGACAATCTAAAGTTCTAATGAAAGGTGCAAAACCCATTTACAGTGGTGAGAAAAAGTGTTTGCCCCTTCCTGATTTCTCATTTTTTTTGCATGTCTGTCACACTTAAATGTTTCAGATCATCAAACAAATTTAAATATTAGACAAGATAACACAAGTAAACACAAAATGCAGTTTTTAAAGTAAGGTGTTTATTATTAAAGGAAAAAAAATCCAAACCTACATGGCCTTGTGTGAAAAAGTGATTGCCCCCTAAACTAATAACTGGTTGGGCCACCCTTAGCAGCAACAGCTGCAATCAAGCCTTTGCAATAACTGGCAATGAGTCTTTTACAGCGCTGTGGAGGAATTCTGGCCCATTCATCTTTGCAGAATTGTTGTAATTCAGCCACACTGGAGGGCTTTCGAGCATGAACCGCCTTTTTAAGGTCATGCCACAGCATCTCAATTGGATTCAGGTCAGAACTTTGACTAGGCCACTCCAAAGTCTTCAGTTTGTTTTTCTTAAGCCATTCAGAGGTGGACTTGCTAGTGTGTTTTGGATCATTGTCCTGCTGCAGAACCCAAGTGCGCTTCAGCTTGAGGTCACAAACAGATGGCCGGACATTCTCCTTCAGGATTTTTTGGTAGACAGAAGAATTCATGGTTCCTTTTACCACAGCAAGTCTTCCGGATCCTGAAACAGCAAAACAGCCCCAGACCATCACACTACCACCACCATATTTTACTGTTGGTATGATGTTCCTTTTCTGAAATGCTATGTTACTTTTACGCCAGATGTAATGAGACACACACCTTCCAAAAAGTTAAACTTTTGTCTCATCAGTCCACACAGTATTTTCCCAAAAGTCTTGGGGATCAAGATGTTTTCTGGCAAAACTGAGATGAGCCATTATGTTCTTTTTGCTCAGCAGTGGTTTCTGTTTTGGAACTCTGCCATGCAGGCCATTTTTGCCCAGTCTCTTTCTTATGGTGGAGTCATGAACACTGACCTTAACTGAGGCAAGTGAGGCCTGCAGTTCTTTGGATGTTGTTGTGGGGTCTTTTGTGACCTCTTGGATGAGTCGTCACTGCGCTCTTGGGGTAATTTTGGTTGGCCGGTCACTCCTTCCATGTTTTTGCCATTTGTGGATAATGGCTCTCGCTGTGGTTCGCTGGAATCCCAAAGCTTTAAAAATGGCTTCATAACATTTTCCAGACTGATAGATCTAGGTTTGGATTTTTTTTTACCCTTAATAATAAACACTTTCATGTAAAAACTGCATTTTGTGTTTACTTGTGTTATCTTGGTCTAATATTTAAATTTGTTTGATGATCTGAAACATTTAAGTGTGACAAACTGAGAAATCAGGAAGGGGGCAAACACTTTTTCACACCACTGTATGGGTATGACCAATTCTGCTATTGTGGTGGTGGGGGGATTTTTTTTTTTCTTTTTTTTTTACCCGATGAGAAGCACAAAAGTGTTGTCCTAACACTCTCACACTAATTATTCAGACTTTTCAATAATTAAATACAAGCTATCCACATGTACCCTCTATAATCCAAATCATATGTAAAAACACTGGCCAGTAATAAATTAGAGTATTAAAGAATCAACACATTATTGTCTTTTGTCTGGTTTAATCTTGTACAAGAGAGACAACTGGTCACACAGAGCCCACAGCAATGAGTGAGGAAGTCAACCTCAGAAGAGTGACCACTTCACTTATACAGTATACACACATCCACAGTAGGCCTTTAAACAATAAAACACATACAAGTCTTTATTCCATTAATCAGTGACAGACAAGCAGCACACAGGAAACCAGTCAACCCCCTCCAGCTCTCCGCATCCTGCGTAATAAACCTTACCACCCCTCGACCACAACTCTAGCTTACAACAGACCATATCCTCCTAGCCAGGGAGCACTTAGCAGAAGAGAGACAATTTCTTCAGACAAAGAAAAAGAGAAATATACATATCATTGAAAGATACAAATGACATAAGAGTGGAAAACATAAAATTTCCCTTACAGACCAAACACAGGAAGTTAAGGCAGCTGCTAAGAGGCAAACTGAGCTGTGGTAGCACTCAGAGAAGGAAATAAGGCAGTAAGTGACATAAATAGTCACTTTTAAAAAAAATCATAAAAATGCAGAAACTTGCCAAATATGTTTTTGGAGAGGATGAGACAAGAGTTTTGGAAAAAAAAAAGTGGATGAGCAATGCCACCTGAAAATTATCACAGCTGATGAGAAGGACAAATGTCCTTTTTAATGAAAACCTGGATAATATTCTAGCCTCACTAAACTAGTTCATCGACTAACATGATGGAGTCTGAACCACTTTTCAATTTACAGCATGATTACTGATGTGTCCAGAGATGCAGAAAAGAGGGTGAGTAGCATGTTTGCTAACTACCGGTCTGTGCTGACAACACAAACATCATGACAGCAAGATCTCGGTGGGTCATGTAAAGTTCAACTGGACTAAACGTGGAGAATGTAATAAAAATATGAACCTTGGTGAGGACTTTCAGGTGTGAAAACGCCCTTAGGTTACAATTATAGACCAGATATGTAGAACACTATGATTATCAGTGTTTTTATTACTGTAAGGAATCCAGTGTAAAATACTGCCAACGATGCAACTTACACTCATTTTAGCACCACAATCACTTCCATAAAATCTGAAAAATATGGATAAAAGCAAGAAGACTGAGGTAATAATTAAAAAAAATATATCATGGACAGTGAACAGGCAGTAATCCACTGGAACGACATAAATGTCTTCTTGCTCAGGAAAAAAGAAAGTCTTTGGATGACAGTAGATGTGAGAGCAAACATATAATGCCAGAAGCTTCTTCATTACACAGACAGAATAAGTTGCCACCGTTTCAGTGGAAACAAACATTGCTTTGGGCCCCTTTGTAAACAGCACACAGCTGCTATTTCGAGTGATGGGAGCTCCACCTTGTCACAACAATTCTCTTAAAGAGGAACAGTTTAATGTCAACAATATTTTCTCCATCTGCCTGCTCATGAAAACCTTTCCAATCCACAGGGAAAATGTTCCTCCTATTTCCAAATGGGGAAAAAAACACAATAAGACGGAAGGGAAAAAAGATGAACTGATGGCAGTCAAAGCAGTTGTATTAACCCGGCGGATCGAGAACTCTTTGGTGGCACACATCCATCTGTTCACGTTTGCATTTGTCAAAGGGGGTGTCATGCCTTCCGTTATTTTGGTAATTTTTGATGCAGTCTTTTTCTTTAACGGGGAACTCCTCCAAGCACCTGCCGTGCCGGCTGACTGATTTGCATGGCAGCATTGCCGGTAAAGTGGCGGTGTTTTACCTGCCAGGCTAACCCGCTTTCTTCTGAGGAGGCTGATCACTCAGCTGGGGATCCGATCGGGACAGATCCGTCCAATTTACACTGATAATGAGACAGCCTGACAGGGACACGCCGGCACTTACTTTGCATGGCACATAGCATCGGAATTTAATTAGACAAGGTTACACTTTTCACTTGAACCAATTGTATTTTTATTTTAATACCATGTACAGCTGCTCTTACATTGCTTTCCTATAATTCTACAATAATTTCTCCTACTTTTTTTCCCCAAAATGTGCATAATCACCTTTCTTTAGCTCCAATGTTAATGTCAATGTTAAATGTTATCACTGTCTGGGAGCAGCTGATCACCTCGAGGCCCGGGAGCAGGCCCGGGGCAAAAAGAGTGCAGAGGTGAAGGTGAGGCTGACGGGAGGAAGATTTAATCCCCATCTACCACCACCATCAACTGCAGGGAAAGAGAGATCGCCAGAGACAAAAAGATGGATGACCGCCTCGCCACGAATATCAGCGATCAGGACTTATGCACATGATCGAGGGCTTGGTTTCTGGGGAATGAACCAGATGCTGCTGTGGTGGTCTCTCAGGGAATGCAACACAAGCCAAAGAAGTATAGCCAGTAGGCAATTTCTTAGTTTTTAACAAATTTGCAAATTTAGCATAAGGTACTAATGTATAAATGAAAATTAGGTACAAATTAGGTAAATAAGGTACATATGTTCAAGAATAACAGTGCACAAATATAAAAGTTGTCATCTTAAAAATTTAAGTTGCTAATTACAATTTAATTACACAGAATAAAAATTTAACCAGCATCCAGATGAACATTGCAAATTTGCTGTATATGAAAAAAGTTGAAAGTTTACAAGAAAAAAGTTGCCAGTTTTTTGGGGAAAAAAATTGCAGGCTTACAAATGAAACATCACAATTTTTGAGAAAAGCATTGCAAATATGTGAGAAAAAAGTTCCAAAAAAAGTTGTATTTTTGAGAAAAAAAGTCATTAATTTACGAGAAAAAAGCTGCACATTTCCAAGAGAAAAATCACAGATTTTTGAGAAAAAAAATTTCAAACTTGAAAAAAGAGAAGAACTAACTTATACAAAAAAAAAAGTTGCAAATTTTCAAAAAAAAAAGTCACATTTATGGGGGAAAAGTAGAAAATGTACAAGAAAAAAATCTAACATTTATGAAAAAAAGCTGCAGGTTTAAGAAAAAAAAAGAAATTTATGAGAATGAAAGTTGCAAATTTACAAGAGAAATATCGCACATTTATGAGTAAGGCATTGCAAATGTGTGAGAGAAAAAAACTACAAAAAAGTTGCATATTTTTAAGAGTAAAGCCATTAATTTACAAGGGAAAAAGGCTGCACATTTACAAGAGCAAAATCTAAATTTTTGAGAGAGAAGTTATTAATTTATGATAAAAAAAGTTTGAAGATTTATGAGAAAAAAGGTGCAAATTTCGAAAAAAAAATAAGGTCACATTTGTGGAGAAAAAGATGCAAATTTTTGAGAAATAGCAAATTTATGAAAAGAAAAGTCAAAATTTATAAAAAAAAAAGTTGCAATTTTGCAAATAAAGTCACATATTTTTGAGAAAAAAAGTTGCAGATTTAGAAAAAAGACACTAATTTACGAGAACAGACGTTACAAACTTACAAGAGAAAAATCACAAATTTGTATGAAAAAGGTGGCAAATTTGGAAAAAAGTTCACAAATTTATGGGGAAAAAGTTACAAATTTAAACAGCAAATTAACAAGAAAAAAGACCAAAGTATATGAGACAAAAGTTGGAGTTGTAACAGTTTTTTGCTTGTATTTCTGCTTAGAATTGGTGGTTCAAAGTCATTTTATTCAGTTCTGTAACATGATACAAAAAGGTCTGTGATGATTTTGGGGGTGGGGGGCGGGGCACCTTAACAAGGGGGATAACATCACCCCCCCCCCCCCATATTGCTGACTGCTTATAGTAGATTTTGAGTTGTAGATTTAAGACAGTTAAGCAGCTGTAAAAAGATTCTGGGATTGTATTCATCTGCCTGGTACGAATCCAGTTGCTCCATTTCAATATTGGCGCCGGTGTCACCGGTGTCTGAAGTCACTGCACATCAGCACTGGTTAATCGACAGAAAATGAATCGGCACCTGAGATGATAACCGACTAGTCAACTACAGTATGTGTCTTTTCCACCCGTTTTAAAACTTACGTTTGCAAAAAGTCACAAATTCAAAAGAAAAATCTCACAGATGAGTAAAAATAGTCACTCAAGTAACATTTTCAGTAAATATTTTCTCACCTTTACTCAAATAACTTTTTGGGGGTGGTTACTCTTACTTGTACTTGAGTTATTAATATAATAAGGTAATGCTACTTTTACTTTATTATAGTTCCTGTATACTCTACACAGCTCTGGTCTGGACTGCAAACCTGCAGTGTCACGGGCAACCTCTGACCGGCAGGAATGACAGGCAGGACTACAGTTTAACTGGGTTTATTTTCCCAAAAACATAAAATGGAACCAGCACGGGGGCTGAACATAAAGCGAGCCGTGAGAGGCTGAAAACTCACAAATACAGGACAATCACAGGAACAGAAGCCAGAGGGTAATCCACGGCATGGCGCCACATAAAATGAACACAGAGCAGGGTACATATAGGGAGACAGATGATCAGGGGAAACACGGGACAGCTGGGGATGGCAATCAGGGATTAAACAGCAACATGTGAGGAGAAGTGACTATGACTATGGAAGACATGAGGGACTGAGACTGACAGAAAAAGGAGTACGGAGAACACAAATACACAAGACTTACACGGATGACCAAAGAGGGACACAGAACAACAATGACTGGTAACGGGGACCGCATGACAGGCTGAGGACTGGGGAAGACAATAACAATCAGAGGACCCAGGGGAGATACAGAAGGCAAAACACAGGCTAATAATCTTGATAATAAATACAAAATGTGGGCATGATCCTCGGTCCCAGCCCAGACCATGACATGCAGCCCTTTTGTCTTCTGTTTCTCTTTTGTTTTCAAAAACTTAGAATTTCCTCTTCCAAAGTGTGCATCACAAACTATATCTCTCACCCTGTGCTTTATTTTCCTAAACCTCTACATCAGTATCTGGCATGTATACACCTGCAGACGTGAATTTAAAAGCTTAAATTCCCCTAACCGTTGTCTTTAATGAGGAAATAACATCACAAATACAGACCAAAAAAATGTGTTTTTAATGTACTAAATGTTATTAATGCTCATTTACACCAATATATTATTAAAGTGGATATACCAGTTTACACATAATAGGCTTTTAAAAAATCTTCTTGTGGCTCCAGGCTGCCTTGTTAACTAAATCGGTTGCTGTCCATGGTGCTGAAGTTTCAGTTGCGGTTTGTGGGGGAGCGCGGATTGAGATTTTTCTTGCTTAACATTTTTCAACATGACGGTGGTGCAGGTAAACAAGCACAAGATAGTATATAATAACAATCTGGTCATTGTTTAGATACAAAAAGTAAGAAATACTTTATGTAGGGAAAAGGGCAATGTGCAGTGCTCTAAGTGTATTTACATATTGTGTACACAAGTAGACTGTGCATTTATGGGTCACTTCAGGTGTGAAGGGATTAACTAACTAACTATAGAGTAGATGCTAAACAAAAGGTTGACAGTAACATTTCCCTTTCAAGCACAGAGGAGCATGAAAGTACTTTACATTTCATTTTGCTTTAAATGTGCTAAAACAGTCCAATTTGCACAACGTAATAGCACCTCTCTGCAAAACTAAGTGAAACATTTCAGTCAGAGATTATAGAAAATTGCATGGAAATCCAGAGACTCGATGCAGAAGTAGGGATTGTAGTCAGTTATGTGCATAAAGACGTGCCTTAATTACAGAGGGGGTACATGTTCCAGTATGAATACATATTAATGGGGAAAGAAACAGACATTTTGTGCAGTTTTCAGTACTGAAAGCTTCATAATTTGCGATGAAAGATTCTAGATGGACATACAGCATAAAGCTGAGATGAATATTCTTTTGCTCTCACAGAGCAAAGCAGGCAGGAACGTTAATGTAGGGAAGAAACCACTGGAAGGGACACTTCACAGCACCTAACTGGACACATCATCCATGTTTTCTAGGCCGTAGTAGTACCATAAGTAGCTCTGCATCTAGTTTCTACAAGAGTACCCTTTCTACTGCAAAGGGCACCCTGGGTAGAGAGAGTCCCAAAGATAGTCCCCTGAAGAAAAACACTTTGGTAGAGATAATGTGCCTGCTACTTCTTCTTCCTGGAAAGGGCACTTGTAGAAAGACTAGAGGTGGCCACCACTCTGGCCAAGCCAGAGTGGTGACCTAGAGGTAGAGCATCCACCCCACAACCGGGAGGTCAGGGTTCAAGTCCCAGCCGGGTCATGCCAAAGACCATATAAAAAATGGATCTCCCTGCCATCCAACTTGGTGCTCAGCAAAAATGGAATGGAGGAGAGGGAAATGTGGGCAGCAGTGGCTCAGGAGGTAGAGCGGGTCGTCCAATAACCAGAGGGTTGGTGGTTCGAATCCCGCTCTCCCCAGCCATCCTGCCATTGTGTCCCTGGGCAAGACACTTTACACACCTTGCCTCCAGTGTCCATGATACTGGGTATGAATGTGTATAAATGTTCGGTAGTGGTTGGAGAGGCCGTTGGTGCAGATTGGCAGTCACATTTCCATCAGTCTGCCCCAGGGCAGCTGTAGCTACAGTAGTAGCTTACCACTATCATTGTCTGTCTGGAGTGGTTGAATAATGAATTCACTGTAAGCACTTAGAGATGTCACTTGACAAGTAAAGCACCATATAAATCTAATCCATTATTATTATTATAAGACACCCCTCTTCCCAATAGTAGAAAGGGCACTATTGCAGACAGAGTCCCAAAGATAGTCCCCTGGAGAAAGGGCACTCTTGTAGAAAGAGTCCCAAATAGTCCCCTATAGGACTATCCGAAAGAGTGCCCTTGCAGAAAGAGTTCCAACGATAGTCCCCTAAGGGACTGTCCCAAAGAGTGGCCTTTCCACTGAAAAGTGACTTCAGACTGGCACTATTTTGCATTATGAGGGCACCTTGCAGTCATGTGAAAAAATTAGGACACCCTATGAAAGCCTGTGTGTGCCCGTAGAAAGCAAGTATTCCAGTCTGAAACAGGTAGGGCAATCAGGCTTTATAGGCCCAAATGTAGACTGTGTTTGAAAGTGGAATACAAAGAGGTGTAGCCTATATGTAGGCAATCCCACATGTTAGACCTTGACAAATATGAAATTAAGAAATGGAAAGTCCTGGAATGGCCGAGTCAAAGCCCAGATCTTAATCCCATTGAGGTGCTGTGGGGTGACTTGAAATGGGCTGTACATGCAAGAAAGCCCTCAAACATCTTACAGCTGAAACAATTCTGCATTGAGGAGTGGGGCAAACTTTCCTCAGACCGATGTCAGAGACTGGTAGATGGCTACAAGAAGTGTCTCACTGAAGTTATTTCAGCCAAAGGGGGTAACACTAGTGATTAGGCAGTAGGGTGTCCTAACTTTTTCCTCAGATAGAATATGCATTTTTGTTGATATCTTTTGTTTAATGAGCAAAACAAGGTTGATTTTTGTTGTTTACCTGCAATCAAATCACCTTCTTTTCCAGAGATAAATAAAAAACAAGATTAGACATTAATATGTGAACATTTCTTAATAAAGAACTGAATATTTAATGGGGGTGTCCTAATTTTTTCACATGACTGTATATGATTCTGCGTTGGACTTTCTTCATGAGCAGGACACTGAGACACATCTGATTTGCCTGCTCTGAAGGGCAGACCATCGTAATTCATTGCACAAAGGGCCATCATAAAGGAACTTCCTTTTGTTTTAGGCACTCTGGGGGGCACTTAGATTTTTCTAGTGTCTACACTAGAGCTGGCCAATTTGACCTTAAATCAGCATCACGGTTAATTGACCCTTTCATGCTTGTTATCTTTATTTCAGTTATTTTTTTCCCGCTCCCTTCTTCTTACTGACAAGGCTCGTAATTAAGCAATATTACACACGAACGTGGTATCACATCACTGCAGTGTTGGAGTAAATGAGCATACTATAATAAAGAACAGGATGATTATCATTTCACACGCAAAATAAACATTGTCCGGTGTTTATAACACATACAATCTGAAGAGAGAATGTGTAAATCAGATTTTGCCACAAGCTGCCCCTTTAACACATTCACATATCTAACCACATCACATATGAAATAAAAGCCAGAAAGCGTTCATATGGTCCAAATCTATTACATATAAGAGGGCTCGATGGAAAATGAGCATCTATGTAAGCTACGAATTATCTCAAAAGGAATATCCAGCTTTTCAGAAGCACTAAAAAAAGCCCCTTTTTCTTATGTGACATTTATTTTATGTATTTGTGTCGTGCGCTACCCCCAAAGCTGTCATCCCCTCATCACTGACACACACTTTTAAGTCACTTGTCATCCACGTAACACTTGACGACCGCCCGTAATTATCAGTTACGTCTCCGGCTACCTTCTCGTTTGGCGGTTCAGATGCTCCCAGTGTGAGGCCTGCTCAGATATGAAAATAGTATGGAGATTTAGTGAAATTTGCAATATTTAATTGGAGTCTGTGCGTGTCTGTGTGTATGCCTCTGTATCTGCTGGCAACGTGCCTGCCGAAATTAAAGCAAAATTCTTTGATCTGGGTATAAGATTTGAATAGCGCAGATTTAAATATTTAAAATTCTTCGGCGGTGTCACTTTGATCTCTGGAATGATTAATAGGGGTTTGTTATAGAAAATACACTAAACGGATGCGGAAGAGCCAACCCACAGTAATTGTGAGTTGTCTCGCAGAGTGAGGGTAAATTACACATTTTAAAGTAACAGGGTAAACAGTTCATTTGAATTTTATTTCATTCTTTTATGTTTAATGAGACAAGAAGACAGAGAGTGACTTCAAACACCCCAATCTAAAGTGGAAAAAGATTTTTCTCCATGAGAGAATGACACTTGGAAGGGAAAAGCGCTTTCATCGTTTATCATGATGATTAGGAAGAGGAGGCTCTTTGTCTCCTGGCTCTACCTTTTTTTGAGGATGAAGTGGGAGAAGTTGGCCAACATCCTGAGAAGTAACGACGCGGGAAAAATGCTCAGACTGATAACAGAGACTGCTGATCGTCTGATGAGGTATCAGGAGTGGACAGCAGCAAAACGGCACACATTAAAGGCAGTAAAACAGTCTGCAGAAATGAATGAAGTGAATGGGATGCCACCTTTTTCCCCAATGGTTCCTGACAGTACTTCCACCCAGAAGGATCCTGTGGTTTAAAGGTGGCATATTATGACATTTTTCTACATTTCTACACACTTCCCATAGGCCTTGAGGAAATGCCTGACACGCTTTAGTCAAAATACCTCAGGGTTTATATACTGCAGCACCATTTAACACCCAGATTAAACAGCCTCCTTCACAGTGACCCATTTCCATGCATGTTTCTTTAAATTCTAATGACTCCACCAACCTCCTTTTATCACTTTCTGAGGTCTGGGCTTGAGGCTAGTCTCAGCAGGCTAGCTCCTATTGTTGAGCACAGCCTGAACTAATTAATGTGTAATTGGCTGAGTGTGAGAATGTAAAAGCCCATATAAAGCATCATCAATGGTTTGACTGGACAACAGGACAGGACTGATATCCTGAGGTACAACAAGCACAGGAGTAACTCTGAATGAGTAAACTGCTGGCTCTTCTAACTGTAGCTAACTCTGGTTATTGGAGGCCAGAAACTATTAAACTATAGCAAAGTCAGCTAAAATAATATCTAATGGTGCATTCACACCAAATGCAAAACAAATAAGATAAGACTGAAGTCATTCTTGTTGGTCCAAAAAACCTTAGAAATACCTTTCCAAATCAATCTTTTAGTTTGGATGCGGTTACTCTTTCTCTGAATAGCTCTGTGAGGAACCTTGGAGTTATTTTTGATCAAGATCTGTTTTTCAATTCACATATCAAATTTGTTTCTAAGGCTGCCTTCTATCATTTGCATAATATTGCCAAGATTAGGAGCATCTTGTCTCAGAGCGATGCTGAGAAACTGATCCACAATATTGTTAGCTCTAGATTAGATTATTGTAACTCTTTATTATCAGGTTGTCCTAAAACATCTTCAAAAAGTCTTCAGTTGATCCAAAATGCTGCAGCAAGAGTTTTAACAGGTACTAGAAAGAGAGATCATACAGTTAGGCCCAGAAATATTTGGACAGTGACACAATCTTCATGATTTGGGCTCTGCATGCCACCACATTGGATTCGAAATGAAACAACTACAACGGAATTGAAGTGCAGACTTTAAGGTTTAATTCAAGGGGTTGAACAAAAATATATGATTAAACATGTAGGAATTGTAGCTATTTTTATACAAATGCTCCACATTTCAGGGGCTCAAAAGTAATTGGACAAATAAACATAACCCTAAGTAAAATGTTACTTTTCAATGTTTTTTTGAGAATCCTTTGCAGGCAATGACTGCCTGAAGTCTGGAACCCATGGACATCACCAAACGCTGGGTTTCCTCCTTTGTGATGCTTTGCCAGGCCTTTACTGCAGCTGTCTTCAGTTGTTGCTTGTTTGTGGGTCTTTCTGCCTTAAGTTTTGTCTTGAGCAAGTGAAATGCATGCTCGATTGGGTTGAGATCTGGTGATTGACTCGGCCATTGCAGAATATTCTACTTCTTTGCTTTAAAAAACTCCTGGGTTGCTCTTGCAGTATGTTTTGGATCATTGTCCATCTGTACTGTGAAGCGCCATCCAATCAACTTTGCTGCATTTGGCTGAATCTGAGCAGAAAGTATATCCCTATACACTTCAGAATTCATCCGGCTGCTTCTGTCTTTTGTCACATCATCAATAAACACAAGTGACCCAGTGCCATTGGAAGCCATGCACGCCCATGCCATCACACTGCCTCCACCATGTTTTACAGAAGATGTAGTGCTTTGGATCATGAGCTGTTCCAATTCTTCTCCAAACTTTCTTCTTCCCATCATTCTGGTACAGGTTGATCTTAGTCTCATCTGTCCAAAGAATGCTGTTCCAGAACTGGGCTGGCTTCTTCAGGTGTTTTTTGGCAAAGTCAATTCTGGCCTTTCTATTTTTGAGGCTGATTAATGGTTTGCACCTTGTGGTGAATCCTCTGTATTTACTCTCATGAAGTCTTCTCTTTATGGTAGACTTAGATACTGATACAACTACTTCCTGGAGAGTGTTCTTCACTTGAGTGGATGTTGTGAAGGGGTTGTTCTTCACCATGGAAAGGATTCTGTGATCATCCACCACTGTTGTCTTCCGTGGACGTCCAGGCCTTTTTGAGTTCCCAAGCTCACCAGTGCACTCTTTTTTTCTCAGAATGTACCAAACTGTTGATTTGGCCACTCCTAACATTTCTGCTATCTCTCTGATGGATTTCTTCTTTTTTTTTCAGCCTCAGGATGGTCTGTTTCACCTCCATTGAGAGCTACTTTAACCGCATGTTGTGTGTTCACAGCAACAGCAAATGCAAACGCCACACCTGGAATCAACTCCAGACCTTTTAACTGCTTAATTGATGACAAGTTAACGAGGGAAGAGCCCATGCAGCCTTGTTAATTTTTTTTGCAGCCTTCTGAGTCAATTGTCCAATTACTTTTGGTCCCTTGAAAAAGAGGCGGCTACGTATTAAAGAGCTGTAATTCCTAAACCCTTGCTCCAATTTGGATGTGAATACTCTCAAATTACAGCTGAGAGTCTGCACTTTAAGCCCATATTGATTATATAATTGTATCCTGAATATGTTTTCGTAAACAGCTAAAATAACAAAATTTGTGTCACTGTCCAAATATTTCTGGGCCTAACTGTATCTCTCCGGTTCTGGCCTCCCTTCATTGGCTTCCCATAGAGTATAGAATTAAGTTTAAAATCCTTCTTCTCACTTTCAAAGCTCTAAACAATCAGGCTCCTTTTTATTTAAAAGATCTGATACTACCCTATTATCCTAACAGAGCACTACGCTCCCAAAATGCTGGATTACTTGTAATACCTAGAATCTCCAAAAGTACAATGGGAGGCAGAGCCTTCAGTGATCAAGCTCCTCTCCTGTGGAACCAGCTACCAGTCTGGATTTGGGAGTCAGACTCGATCTTTGTTTATAAGAATAGGGTTAAAACCTTCCTTTTTGATATAGCCTACAATTAGGGAAGGATCATGTGTCTCTGAATCCTCCCTTAGTTACGCTGCTAGGTTTAGACAGCCGGGGGACCTCCAATAATGCACTGGGCTTCACTCCTTTCTTCACTCTCAATGAATTTTTTTTTTTTTGGCTGGTCATTAACATCTGTTTGTTCTCTCCCATAGATTGAGTTCCCATCATGCTGTTTGCTCTCTACATGTCTGTTCTTTTCATCTTCTCTATCCCCTCACCCCCCAGCCAGTTGCAGCAGATGACTGCCCCTCCCTGAGCCTGGTTCTGCTGGAGGTTTCTTCCTGTTAAAAGGGAGTTTTTCCTCTCCACTGTCGCCAAGCACTTGCTCACAGGGGATTGCCTGATTGCTGGGGTCTTTCTGCAATTGTGGTGGTTTCCCCTACAGTTGAAAGCGCTATGAGATGACTGTTGTTGTGAAATGGCGCAATATAAATAAAGTTGAATTGAATTACTCACCACTGAAGCTTCGAGTCCTTTAATTAATGATAGTCCAACAAATATGGTCCAGTTTTATTGCAAAAGGTCGAATAGATCCATTTGACTAATATTTATTGTCCATCTAGATGATTACAGGGGAAAATGCCCATAAAATTGCAGCACTGTTTGAAACCCAGCCAGTTAATGCCCTGCTTTTTTTTTTTTTTGTTTACATGCTATAAAAACTACATTTCCCATAGCAACAGTGCCATAAACAGAAGCCCAAAAGACTCACGTGACGGTCTCAATTTGAATGATACCTCATTTGACCCAATAGGACTTTCCTTTGTGTTTTCACAGCCTTCAATACTCAATGAGTGTCTACTTAGCATGAAGGGCCAGCCCCACAGCTAACGCGAACAAATTGCAGTCAGTTGCAGCTGAGTATGCTGATTATGGATGTGTCATACAGCCAGTTAATTTCTGAACTTAATAATACCTGATATTGCTGGGTTTGTCACACAGGACCCCTATAAAGCCCATGCGTCTCCCATGCATAATGCTCGGTTTCTTTTACAAAGCCGAGTCACTTCTACCAACCTTGTGCTCGCATCCCCAGCTTGCTGCTGGGGTATGGGATGCTGATACTCTCTCTTCTTTTAAGATCAAGCTTAAAACTTTTCTTTTTGATAGAGCTTACAATTAGCTTTATTGTTATTATTAGCAATGTTGTTGTTGTTGTTGTTATTTTTACTGATTTCCAGTTTGATTTGTGGAATTTTGACTCACTTTCACTGTTTTATTGTGATTTTATTGTCTTACAGTTGTTTTAATCAATTCCTTTCTTGCCTTCATATTTCTGAATATTTTAATCTCTTACCTTTTTGTGTTTTTATGTGTTTCTGTTTGACTATGGTTCTGTAAAGCACCTTGGGTTGCACATGTGCTTGTAAGGTGCTACAATAAAATAAAGTGAACTGAACTGAACTGTTTATATTTTACTTATTGTGTCATCACTACTGGCAGTGTATCTGGATATGGAGCAGGATAGCCCTAAGTGTCACCTTTCATTAGGGCCCAAAATGACAATTCTACGTAGAAGAAATCAAAAGTTATAAACGTTTTACCAAGTTATGTGCCATCCTGTGCCAGTGGCAGAGGTTGGCACAGTCCAAAAATGACTGGTTGAGACCTGAGAAAAAAACTAATATTTTCATTTTTTTGTGGTATTGTTACAAAATTCTGACTTGAACTTGATAACACTTGATTCTACATTCCTATTGTGTTTTCCCAGCCAACATCTAACAGCTGTATGTTATTTTCATCTGTATCTAAAAAAAAAAGTGAACTTTATTTTCTTCAAATTTAGTATGTTTAGATCATTGTTACTGAGTAGAAGAAGAAATTGGAGGGATTCTGACTGTTTTGCCAAAAAAATTAGTGTTTTCTTTTGAATGAGACCAACCCTATGAATATACTGCAAAGGGTTGAAGAACAGCTTTTGATTTACTTTGGATATGTTATTTTTAGGCGGTTTTAGGGAAATTGGCTGGAATGTTAAGAGGTTAACTTAATGTAAACATGCAAATACAAGCAAATTTGTGCATTCACATCCAAGGGATTTGGTAGCAATAGCTAATAATCCAGCCTTGAGATTCTGCTGTCATCGTAATAAAAGTATCAACATTGGAGAGTAAAATAGTTTGTGTGTATGTGGCTTGCCACAGGGCATAGTGATTGCACCTTGTGTGGCAGCTTAGCATTTAGTTAGTGCTTGCTTACTTCTCACTTTCAGCTGCTACTGCCGGCTAGCCCTGGGGCTAACCCTAGGGTGATAAGGGAGCCAAGTGTGTAAGTCTCCCCTGACAGTACATAACCTCTCTTATGTCAAGACTCCAGCAGTACCTCTTCGCGGTTACACACATCAACTGGACACCTTGCGGCTCCAGGCAATACCTGTTAGGGATCTTGGAGCAGGCTGGAGCCCCAGAAGTGCAGTGTGCATGGCCCACTGGCGTGTGAACACGTTCTGCCACTCACCAGTCCAACCACCAGCTATGGGTCAAATAGTGTTGGAAGTTAGCAGCCAACTGTGGATGAGAGTGCAAGTACACTTCAACGGCAAAGGGTGTATGAGGAGAACAACTCCCACCAGCCAGCTAACCGTACCCGTCAACGGATGGTCCTACTGTATCATGCAAGTCCTATCATCAGCGTTTCAGCATCAGGGAGAAGCAGGTAATGCCAATGAATTATGGGAGACAAGTTGATGGAAGGGTGCTGGCTGGCCTACCATTGACGTTAAACTCCATGGCTTAGTAAACATGAATCAGAACAATGCACAACAAATCAACAATGATGTAAATGGTGCCCAAGGTTCACCCAACAGTGCCCTGTCCAGTAGGCGTTGGTTTAGATCATGGGGTCATGCCGACTGCCATCCAATGACTGTGACAACAACAACAACAACACCACCAACAAAGAACATCAACAAGCTCAGACGTAAAAGAACAAGGATTGCTACCTGGAATGTACGAACGTTATTCCAGGCCGGAAAGCTCGACAACGTAATCCTGGAAATGGACAGATTAAAGATCAGCTGTCTTGGACTGTGTGAAGTGAGATGGACGGACCCCGGTTCATTCATGAAAAATGACATGAAAGATGAATGGATCATCTACTCTGGTGGAAAAGAATACCGTCGGGGGAGGGGGTCGTGCTGGTCCTAGACAGAAGCTTCTCTAATAGCATGATGGCTTACTGGCCAAAATCAGAACATGTTTTACTTGTGAAGTTCAAAGCTAGTGTGTTTGATATCAATGTTGTGGTGGTCTACGCCCCTACAGCTGAACTGGAAGAAGAGGTCTTACATGAATTCTATGAATCTCTAGAGGAGGTACTCCAAGCAATCAAATCGCAAGAGCTGACGATCATTCTTGATGACTGGAATGCCAAGGTCGGGGAAGTGAGTCATAGTAGCGAGCAAGGGCCACATGGTCTAGGTGAAAGGAATGAAAGAGGACAGAAACTGATAAGACTGGTGTGTTCTCAAGTGATTAACAATTGTCAACACATGGTTCAAGAAACATCCTAGGTGCAAAGTCACATGAGTCAGCCCAGACCAGTGCACCAAGAACCAGATTGATTACATCCTGGTCAACCAACGCTTCGGAAATGCTGCTTTGGATGCCAGGATGTATCCAGGGGCAGACGTCAAAAGTGACCACAATCTGATGGTAGCTGATTTCGTCCTCAGACCAAAGAGATTGTCAAAGCCTAAACATCCCCAACATTTCACTTTCATATCACTAAAAAACAGAGACATCAAAGTTTACCTTCAAGCATCCATTCATGAGAAGCTCCCAGCAGACTGGAAAAGCCTCGATGTGGAAGGACAATGGGGGAGTTTAAGGCAAGCTGTCCAGAATGCCACTGCAGAAAACATCCCGGTTGAAAAGAAACTTTAAAGCAACTCACAGTGGATTACTCAGGAAATCAAATGTCTGATGGAGGAACGAACACTGGCCAAAAATAATCCTGTGCAAAATAAGATGTTCAAAAGGAAACTCAAGAAGATTTGCTATGAAGCAAAGTCCAAGTGGCTCAAAGACCAATGTGCAGAGGTGGAAAAACTTAAAAATCTTGACTGCAAAGGCATGTTCAAAAGGATAAAGGCTATCAGTAAGCACAGATGGATAAGCTCTTTGTCATGTATTCTATCAAAACTTGGTAAGGTGTTATATGAACCAGAGGAGATCAAAGCAAGATGGGGAGAGTACATCTGGGAGCTGTTCGAAGATGTCTCCATGAGCGAACCAACTGATGCCATACAGGTTTTGGGACCTTCCAGTCCCCCATTGCTCAAGGACGAGGTCAGGTGGGCACTAGAACATATGAAACCAGGAAAATCAGCCGGCCCGGATGAAATGGCCATTGAGCTGTTCCAAGCAATGGAAGACTTTGGAGTTGATCTGCTTCATTCAATTGTGTCCAACATCTACGAAGCCGGCTCCCTACCAGATGACATGTTGAAATCTTTGTGACTCTACCAAAGAAACCTGATGCAATGGAGTGTGACCAGCATAGAACGATCAGTTTGATGAGTCATGTGCTTAAGCTACTGCTCAAGATTGTCCTTCAAAGGATATGGTCCAAGATACGACAGGAGTTGCCAGACATGCAATATGGTTTTATGGAGGATCGGGGCACCCGCATTGCAGTTGTAACCCTCTCTCACTAACACCTACTCACTTTAGGTGTAGTACCAAAAAAACGATAATTGGGCCAGATCAGAAGATTACAGGTTTGTAGGGGCCTGGGAGGTTTAACAACAGATGACACAACACACGGTGTATGGAAACTTGCAACTATGTATATTTCAAAATATGCATATATAAACAAATACATAGCACTGTACAATAGAAAAAATAAAAACAAAATACTCCAAATATATATTTACAAAATTTACAGTCCTCTTGTGTCCATTCCAGGTGACTAGTGGAGTCACCTTTAGCAGTTCATAGGATTCAGGCTTCTTCTCGCCATCCAGATCTGGAAAATCCACTTCTGGTCCAACCAGTCCAAACACAAAAAAAACCTGACCTATAGGATAGGTCAGAACACAAAAAATAAGCTACGCTCTATAGCTTTTTATAAAATATTTCTAACTGTACAACAATATATTTTTTAAACACCTATAAATCACAGGTATAACCTTCACCATTAAATACATTTAATGGCAGGGGAATTGGGACCTTTGCTAACCACCACAGCTCAGAAAAATGTCTTTTTCTGATAAAAAAAAAAACTAGCCAAAAATTAGCATCGGCAGTTAGCATGCTAAGCTAGCGATTAGCATTCCCATACACAACCATGGCACTTACCACGCTAGGTGATACATGCGTCAATGGGGTTCCTGCGCTCAACGGCGTCGACAGCCTTTGTATCCCAATCTTAAAATTTACAAAAGAGGTATTAGAATTTGGCAATACCACAATGTCTCATTTCTCATTTTGGTTTAGGCTTACCAATTTCAAGGGTTTTATCCAGGCAAAGGCTGCTACCAGCACGCTAGCTCTCTGTCTCAGCAAGGAGTCGCGCTTCCTCGTCGGTGTCTCTGCCGTGACTAAGAGCGTTCTGTGGATTATGCCAAAACAGAGCGAGAAAGTGTGTGACCCCATTGGCTGGCGGAACCCCATTGGCTGTTGCTGCCAAGCTAACAACGCAGCCATTGGTCGCTTAACCTCTTGCACTCCGGTGTACCGCGGGCAGTCACGTCTCTGCGTCCTAGGGCGCACGAGGGCACCCTAGGACGCACAGTGCGTACTGGAAAAAAAAGCTGCATTTCTGTTCTTCCACTACAGACACAGCCGCGAACAGAAAGCCAAAGGAGTGCTTTGATTTGTTTAGATGTGATTGACCTCTCATTCGACTAATAAGAGCCTTGAATTGGGTTTCTGAAACCTTGAAGAACCAATGACTGAAGACCTAGCAAGAAGGACCCGCCTACCAACGGCTGTGAATACAGCGAGCCAATTGAAGCACAGAAGTTCGAAAGCATGTGTCCCTTGCAAAATCTGTTTTGTGTAAGCCGCTGGGTGACACACACGCGTTCGCCAGTCTTTTTTTCTTAGTACTGTTCTTATTTGTTTTGAAAAATCGTTCGCCAAAACCGCAATCATGGAAGCGCAAAACCGCAATAATGGAATTATGGTTTGATCGGGTTGTGTGACCAGAACCACGAGTCCGTAACAAGCGGACCAGCGTCATGTTCGTCTGACAATGAGGAAGAGAAGTTCACCAGCGACACTGCTGTTGTGGACAGGTAAGTGTTATAAGCTAAATTATTCTTTATCCCTGAAAATTGTAATCAAAATGACTTTTGACCGATCGGTAAATTACAACTGTGCGTCATCGCAACATGAAGACCGCGGCGCACGGACTGGACCCGTGCGCCGCGTCCGGACCGTGAACGCCCCCACCCCCCCGCTACTCTTCTGTAGCGGATTGCAGATATTATTGCAGATATTTTAGTACAACTGTGCGTAGTAGACCGCGGCGTGTGCCGCGGTCCGTCATGTCGCGATGGACGATGTCCGTCCTCTGTAGCGGGTGGGGGGGGGAGTTGTTATCCTCTACATTACAGATATTTTAATATAATTTTTAATGCACTGTAAGTTATTTTTTTCTTGTAAAAAAAAGCCACACATTTTTTACGTGGCATGCTTCTTTGTGTGTGGGGGCTTGTTTGTTCATTCATTCATGAATGAATGAATAAACAACCCCCCCACACACACACACAGCCCTGAGTGTCACCTTTCATTAGAGTCCAAGATGAAGCTTCTATATTGAATCATTCAAAAGTTACAGACGTTTTTCCAAACTGTGCCATTTGGCACAATTTGGCACAGTTCAAAAATGCCTGGGAACAACCTAAGAAAAAAGCTGTGTTGTGGGCGACACACATTGTGGGCCCACGTTTCCACAGAGACAGGACTGCATGTGTATTGAGGGTGTCACGTCTGCAAGGACAAAGGACTCGAATCTGCAGAAGATAACAAGGAGGTGTGAGATTTGTCTCTTTGTCCCACAGAAGATGCCCCCCGGTTCATCAGGAAATGAGAGACAATGGTGAAGATTCAAAGGGATGCTTTGTGACTGTATGTTTACCGAAAACACCATGTGACTTGAATTCTGATGCTGGAAACATATAAAAGGGTGATGAGATATGATTCTTTCTCTTTCCTGCTTTGAGAATGCTAGAAGCTGTGTTCTGTCAATAAAGCTGGTTTACGACTAAACTCAGCCTCATCATTTGAGCACATCTTCTACAGTGTAATATATTCATTTTTTGTGGTATTGTTACAAAATTTTGACCTTAGCTGGATAACACTTGGTTCTACATTTCTGTTGCATTTTCCAGCCCGGATCTGAAGCTGTGTGTTATTTGCAAGCATTTGTATCCAAAAAAACACCCAGGCGAAATTTATTTTCTTCAAGTTCAGTATGTTTAGATGACTGCTACTCAGTGGCAGGAGCACTTAGAGAGATTATGACTGTTTTGCCAAAAAATTCAAAGTGTTTTCTTTTAAATGAGACCAACCCCATGGAGATGCTGCAAAGGGTTGAAGAACAGCTTTTGATTCACTTTGGGTACGTTATTTTTTGGCGTTTTTAGGGAAATTGACCAGAGTGCAAGGGGTTAAAGTGCCAAATAAAAACATCTGGAACGTTATCAAAACTTTCCAAAGAATGTTCCTAACTATTTATAAACATATTTTATGAACTTATATTGTATTCATATACTCATCTTCAAAATATCCACTTCCATTGTGAAATGAGTGTTTGTATGTTTTTTTTTCAAAACTTTATCGATATTTACAATTTTATTTGTGTTTTTAACACTGGGTTACACTATCCCCTCTTAGAATCATGCAAGTCCCTTTGCATGGGAGTAGCTAAATGGTACTAACAGGACAACTAGTGTTCATGGGAATATTCTTAAGATCCGACTCTGTTAAAGCTCTGGTAAAAGCCAGGTTTGAGTAATTTTAGGATCTGTCTCTGTTAAGGCTCTGGTGAAAGCCAGGTTTAGTCCTTGAAACAGGGACTGGGCAACAGTTATGAGAGGGTTTCCCAACTGACTATACTGTAGTCTTTCTGGCTGGGAGGTTGTCCTCTGAGCGTCTCACAGTCTTTGGGATCTCTTTTTCAGGTTCTTTTTCTTCCACAGGTTCATCATCGTCGTCGGCCTCCATTGGTCTATGATGACCATGGAAGAGAATCCTAAACATCTACTCTGCTGGAACAGCACCGCCTGTGGCTGAACAGGCCGATGCGCACCGGTGTTCTACTTTCCAGCGTTGGGCGTTGGTAGGATTCAAGCCTGGGCAGGAAGATATGGAGGACAAGATGTTACCCATGCAGCATGCCCCCCTCTCCACATCACTGATGAATCCAAAGGAACAGCAGGGCTGCTATAGTTTGGCACCAGCGCCATCGCAGGAGCTGCCAGAACGATGTTGAGCACAACAGAGAACTGCCTTAGGGGCTCCGACTCCGGATTTTTCCTCAGGGTTTACTCCCGAAGCCTTTCCCGTGACCGGGTGTGCCGCAAGGCAGCGGAGGTTTAAAATCAGGGTTTACCTTCCCCTAGATGGGCTACCTTCCCAGGTTGATGAGCCACCATCTACCCGAAGCATCTGGTTTAAGGCGCCAGAGATCCGCCCTCGCCCCTTCTCCTATTAGTAAAAGCAGTTCCGCCGGGCTTAGAGACTAAACCACACGGGCAGGCTAGGAGTTGTCAGAGGCTTTTCGAGACGCACGCCGTAAGGAGCATTTTATGAGCACTGGGAGCTTAACCCCAGTGCCGCTTCTGGCTATGACAACCTTGGAGCCAGACAATCACAACACAGGTTCATCACAGGTGCTTTTATCAGGTAAGTTGGTTTCACTTTCAGTTCCATTCTCATTGTTCGATGGTTCCCCATTTGTTTCAGTTTCCTCCAGGTTTCTATCATTCGGTAAGTTGTCACATCCAGGTGAAGTGACATTTTCTATTTGGTTGTCACTCTCAGGTAAGTGAGTTTCAGCAGGAATGTCTCCTTTAAAGAATGTCTTTGGATGGGGAATTTCATAAACTCGAGTGAGCTTTATGGGCGTTTGGATTGGTTCTTCTCTGTACCAATAGGCATCTTCATTTTCTGGTTCTGAATTCTCACATTCCTCACTTTGTTCAGGTGATTGTCTTGTCTTAGGTTTGTGGACACGTTTTGGTTGGACAGGTTCGTCTTCAACAGGGGCAAGAAAACCACAGGGAAGCAAGAGGTCGCGGTGAACGGTGCGAACAGGACCATCTTTTGTCTCAGATTTTATGGTGTAAACAGGCAAGTCACCTGCTTGGCTCACCACAATGTGAATTTCAGCTTCCCACCTGTCTGCTAGTTTGTGCTTGCCTCTGAGGCGGACTGCACATACCAAAACTCTGTCACCTGGTTCTAGTTTTGAGGGTTTCACTTGGATATCAAATCTTGTTTTGTTTCTTTCAGCCATCTTGTTAGCATTTTCTGTTGCTAGTTTGTAGCTTTCTTGTAGAGTTGTCTTCAGTTTTTCAATGTACTGGGACTGTGACTTGAAACTTTTGTTGTGAAACGGGAGCCCAAATGCAAGGTCGATGGGCAATCTCGGCTGACGACCAAACATTAACTCATACGGGGCAAAACCAGTAGTGTCATTTTTTGTACAATTGTACGCATGTACAAGTGGTTTCACATAGTTGTGCCAATGAGTTTTGTTCTTTTCCTCCAGAGTACCCAGCATGCTCAATAGCGTTCTATTGAAATGTTCTACCGGGTTACCTCTGGGATGATAGGGTGTCGTCCGAATTCTGCGAATGCCCATGATTTTGCAAAGTTCTTTTATAATATGGGACTCAAAATCGGGACCCTGATCGCTATGTAACCATTCGGGTATCCCGTAGTGGACTATAAAGTTGTCCCAAAGTGCCTTTGCAACGGTCTGAGCTTTCTGATTGCTGGTAGGGATGGCTATAGCGTATTTTGTGAAATGATCAGTTAGCACAAGCACATCCTTTGTGTTGCTTTGATCGGGCTCAATGGACAGGAAATCCATACAGACAAGTTTGAGCGGTT
This sequence comes from Pholidichthys leucotaenia, assembly GCA_020510985.1. NCBI lineage: Eukaryota > Metazoa > Chordata > Actinopteri > Cichliformes > Pholidichthyidae > Pholidichthys > Pholidichthys leucotaenia. Next base: position 27,278,325 of record CM035839.1, on the reverse strand, counting down.
GGGTGGACTTGATACCGACAAGCGGAGCAGCTCGTTCTGGAGCGGTTTTACTTCTTATGCAGCGATTACATGTCTTGATCTTCCTTTCAATATCTGCCGCCATGCGAGGCCAATAGAACCTGGTTCTGGCGAGATCCAAAGTATGCTCTGTGCCTAGATGGCCCATGTTACAATGGAGGCTTTGAAAGACTGAATCGTGGAGCTGTTCAGGTAAGACAAGCTGGTAAGTAACATTTCCTCCGTCTTGGTGAGTGCGGTAAAGGATGTTATTGTACATTTCAAGTCGACTGAGCTCTCGAAGTAACAAGTTGATGTCAGGAAATTCAGTTCGTACAGTTGGTGGAACTTTTAGCCCAGTTTCAATTTGTGCAATCACTTCCCTTAAACAGGGGTCAGTTCTTTGTTCGTTTTTGATCTGTTCAGGAGTCATGTGGGGTACAACTGGAAGACCACCACAGCCATCTTCATCGCCATCTGGAATGGCAGCTACAGAGATGGTTAACGAGTGAACCAAAGGGAAGGTGTTGTCTGGAGAGCTACAGACAAGGTGTTTTTCACATATAGCAGACACTACCTCGGAACTTAAACTGTTCTCAGGAAGAGACAAGTGAGTTTGAGTGAACTGCTGTATGTGGTCAAGCTCCTTTTGGGACACTGCGTCATCAAGTAACTCGCCATGTGGCCGTCTAGAGAGGCCATCTGCATCTGAGTTAAGTTTGCCTGCTCTGTATTGGAGCTTAAAGTTAAACATCGACAGAGCAGCTAGCCACCTATAACTCATGGCATCCATCTTAGCAGTAGTTCAGATGTATGTCAGGGGGTTACTGTCTGTCACGACAGTAAAATGGCTGCCATATAGATAGTCTGCGAACTTCTCCGTTACTGCCCACTTTAGAGCTAAAAATTCCAATTTATGGGCGGGGTAAAGGGACTCACTTCTAGACAACCCCCGGCTTGCATAAGCTATGACCCTAGTCTGGCCCTCCTGCTCTTGATAGAGGGCGGCGCCAAGCCCTGTAGTGCTGGCGTCAGTATGGAGTGTATATGGCAACTGAGGGTCAGCGAAACCCAGGACAGGCGCAGTACTGAGCTTTTCAATGATGGTTTTGAGTGCAAGATCACAGGAAGAAGTCCATCGCTCCCCAAACGGTGTCTTTGGGTCGTGGTACTGGGCAGGCTTAGCTTTGTGCTCTTTCGCAAAGGAGGGTAGCCTGCTGTTAAGTCAGTGAGGGGCTTAACGATGCTGGAATAGTTCTTAATGAACCGCCTATAGTACCCTGAAAAGCCTAAGAACGAGCGGCTTTCACTTTTTCGGGGTTGGTCTCAACTCCTTTACTGTGACCGAGGTATCTGACAGAAGTTTGAAAAAAATCTGCATTTCTCTGGGGAGACTTTAAGCCCGTACTCTTTTAGGCGATTAAGAACTTTCATTAAGCGAGCCTCATGTTCTTCGGGCGTCTTGGAGAATACAATGATGTCATCGAGGAACACCATCACCTCATGCAGATTCATGTCGCCCATACATTTCTCCATGAGGCGCTGGAACGTGCTGGGGGCATTTGAAATGCCTTGGGGCATTCTATTGAATTCCCAAAAGCCCATGGGACATATGAACGTCGTCTTTGGTTTGTCCAGCTCCTCTACCTCAATTTGGTAATACCCCGACTTTAAATCGAGGACGGAGAACCACTGCGAACCGGTCAAGGTGGAAAACGTTTCCTCCAAGTTGGGAAGGGCGTAAGCATCTTTTACAGTCTGCATGCTAAGCTTCCTGTAATCAATACAAAGGCGGACATCGCCATTTTTCTTTTGCATCACTACAATAAGCGAAGAAAATGGGGAATTGGACTCTCTTATCATGCCTGCTTGTTGGAGTACTTTGAGATGCTTACGGACCGCTTCCAGGTCATTTGGATGTATGGGACGTGCTCTGTGTTTGAACGGTGTTTCATCTGATAATTTGATTGTGTGTTTCACTTGATCCGTTTTGCCAAAGTCAAGATCATTTTGTGCAAATACTTCGGGCATTTGACTGAGTTTTTCTGTTAGGCGCTCTTTCCATTCAGCGCTAATGGGGGAAGAGTCAAAGTTGAACTTCAGAGTGAACTTTGGTTCAGTTTTGGACTTTGTAACTTTCATGGAGTGTTCTTGTGATAGGACTCGTTGATATGCACAAATTTCTCCAATGACACACTTCTGAGGGATTGTCACGTCATGTTCCGATTCATTGGTGAGTATAACTGGAACAAGGTAAGGTGCTCTTTCAGGTAAGTCTATGAGACATGGTTTTACTAGGATACCACCAGGTAAGGCTGACATTAATGGGTGTTCTAACAAGACAGATTTTTCACTGTTGCCGGCTGACACAGCTACAGCGCCATCTAGAACAACTGTCTGGCCTGCAGGAACTAACTGTGGCTCCTTGTTGCGTATGATCACTAAACCAAGGCTAGTGTTTTTGGACTGTCTGTGCCGTAGCTCAAGGACTTTTAACACTGCCTTATAACCAAGTGACATGGTTGGCTGCAGTTCAGAACATGCATCAGAGTACAACTCGTAAAGTACATGTAATGTGTTTGTCCCTATTAACACTAAGGACTGATCAGCTGCACGTACATCAGGAACCACTAAGGCAAGTGTTGGCACTTCGGCTTCAATACCGAGAAAGTCTTTTGGGAAAGTGACATGCATTTCAATGTAGCCTAAGTAAGGTACACTCTGACCGTTAGCTCCCTCCACTTCTAACAGCTCAAAAAGTGGCTTAATCTCATGGTTGGATAAGTACTGTCTGTAATAGGACTCAGGGACAGTAGTCACCTGGGAGCCTGTATCTAACAAACAGCTCACAGTACAGCCATTCACTTTCACTTGTGCTGTACTTTTTGTACCAATTACACCATTAGGAAAGTTAAAGGGGGCTGTTTTGTAGTGTGACTTCAGTTTAGCACGTGTCTTGAATGGAGCTTTTGGTTTGGGATGGGTCATCTCTGAACTAGCCTCTGTTTGTCCCACAATGGAGGCAGACTTCAGTTTTAAAGAAGTTTGGGGGTTCCGACTGTCCCAAATCTGTCTTTTTACTCTTAGTTCTTTGCGTTTTGCTTCTACAAGTGTAGGGTTTGGCTCTGACTCACAAGTGGCTACAATATGCCCATCTTCGCCACAACGGAAGCAAGACCATGGTTTGGGCCTAGTATTGGGATGGCTGGACGAAGGTAAGTTTTCAGGTTTGGCATGGTCAGATTTTTTATTTCCAGATTTCTTAGTTGGGTCTTTCTTTGGTGGTGCTTGTTTCTGACATATTATTCGGCCCAGGAAACACGCACGCAGGCTCAGGCAGATTTGAAAGCTTTATTGTTAACCAATGTGACGTGTATGGATGCGTGTGTGAGCGATGAGGATGTATTGTGGGTGGAGGATGCAGGTCAGGACAGAGCAGCACGCCATGCAGCCAGACAACCCTATGGGTGAGAGGAGAACAGGGGTTAGCTGGGCAAACCTCACAGGAGAGTGACAAGGTTGTGTGCTTACTTGTAGTAATAGTGGTGGCTGGCGTTGGCAAGGTCCCGAGCCTGGGGGGCAGCGTCCTGCTGTGCGTCCGAGGAGAAGCGGCGAGGCAGAGGAGCGGCAAGGCAAGGGAGAGGGTGTCTGCCGCCGGGAAATCCACCTGTGCATAGGGGAAGGCTGACAGGAAAACAGATGAGACAATAATTGACAGCTTACTTGTTGCAAAGAGGAAACAGCAGGCCTGGAGAGAAGGAAACTGCTGAAGGTTCCAGTACGCAGGGAGACAGACGGCTCCAGGCTGTAGCTCAGGACGAGGTGGAATAAGTAGCTGCGCACTAACGAGGTGCAGGTGTGCGCGCAGCTGAGGTGGATGCCCGTGAGCGGCGAGTGATGACAGTTTCTTTTGTTTCACGACAGCAGCTAATTGGCTTTTTAGATCAGCGACTTGCTTTTTCAGTTCTTTCAGACTGTCAGACTCTACTTCACTATTTGTACTTGTTTCGGTGACTGTTCGTAGGAGCTTGCTTTTGGTTTTGTGGCACCCAAGTGTTTTTTCATGCATGTGTTTTTAACTTCTTGTCTGTTTTCAACAGTGCGAAGGTGAAGCAATAATTCTGCATACGCAGGTGGGTGTTTATCTTTTAGTTCCAGCTGTAGCTCCTTTAGCAGATTATCATCCCAGCAGCCTCTGTTAAACTGCTTGAGAAGCTGTTTGTCCACTTCCTGGGGTTCTAGACCGCCTCTACGCACTGTGAGATTGAGCGCCACCTGCAAACGATGCAGATATGCAGAGGGTTTTTCTCCATAATTTTGGAAAGTGTTCATGAATCGCACAAGCAGTTCCTCACCGTCTTCAACAGTTCCAAAAGCTGAATCCAAAAGCTTAAGATAGTCGGCAGAGGTGGCTTTAGGCCCAAGAGAGCGAATAACATCAGACGCAGGAGCAAGAAGACTTTCAAAGATCTTGCGAGATTTTTCCAAGTCAGACAAAGAAGTATCTTCCATCATCAGGTCAACATGTGAACGCCATGTTTCATAATCAGCTTCAGTATACGGTCTTGGCGTTTTGCCAGAGAAAGCTCTGAATCTCAAGGAGGAATAGGGGTTTGAGGGCTTCTCTGCATTTTTAATGACATGCTCGACTACGATTTTCTGAACCTTGGGTGGGTTAAAATCAGCTGGACTCAACATTTGAGGTGTTAAGTTTGGTCTAAGAGGGCTTTGAAAGAGTGCTTGAGTGGTTTTAGGGGTGCGAGGCACTTCAACTTGGAGTGGAGGAGAGACTCCACTTTGTGTGGGTTCTACAATAGGGACAGCAAGATCAACGTCAGCAGAGACTGTTTCAGCTGTCTCAGCAGCTTCAATAGACTTCCCTATTGTGGACATAACCTCCCGCAACACCTCTTCAAAACTTTTTCCACTTAGCTTAGCTAAACCCCTCAGGTTGCTAAGATAAGCCTCAGTAACACTGCCCCCTACAGTTTTAGTGTAGACATCAGTTAGGGTTTGAATGCAGTACTTAACCTCGGGATTGTCAGTGGATGGAAAGGAGCACAGCAATGTAGGTGCTAATGCTTCAATGCTTGATCCAGACTCGAACTCTACAATATGACTTTTGTCAAAGTCAGATGAGTTATCATTAATACTGAGCACCCTACGGGTAGTGCCATGTTGCTCTAGAAACTCAAAAACAACTGTGTCTCTTTCTTTATCAACGACACCACTGACAATGACTATGTTAGGAATTTTAACACCATTCTTTTCCACAAAATCCATTTTGGCCGTATATCAACTGTTTAGTCAGGGGTCAAAACAGAATCCTCATCTGTTGTGCCACACTCCAGGCTCCTGGCTGTGCTCGCCAAATTTTTCTTTGTAACCCTCTCTCACTAGCACCTACTCACTTTAGGTGTAGTACCAAAAAAAAGATAATTGGGCCAGATCAGAAGATTACAGCTTTGTAGGAGCCTGGGAGGTGCAACAACAGATGACACAACACACGGTGTATTGAAACTTGCAACTATGTATATTTCAAAATATGTACATATAAACAAATACATAGCACTGTACAATAGAAAAAATAAAAACAAAATACTCCAAATATATATTTACAAAATTTACAGTCCTCTTGTGTCCTTTTCCAGGTGACTAGTGGAGTCACCTTTAGCAGTTCATAGGCTTCAGGCTTCGGCTCGCCATCCAGATCTGGAAAATCCACTTCTGGTCCAACCAGTCCAAACACAAAAAAAGCCTGACCTATAGGATAGGTCAGAACACAAAAAATAAGCTATGCTCTATAGCTTTTTATAAAATATTTCTAACTGTACAACAATATATTTTTGAAACACCTATAAATCACAAGTATAACCTTCACCATTAAAGGTGAAGGTTATCTTTTGCTAACCGCCACAGCTCAGAAAAATGTCTTTTTCTGATAAAAAAAACTAGCCGAAAATTAGCATCGGTGGTTAGCATGCTAAGCTAGCGATTTGCATTCCCATACACAACCATGGCACTTACCACGCTAGGTGACACATGTGTCAATGGGGTTCCTGCACTCAACGGCGTCGACAGCCTTTGTATCCCAATCTTAAAATTTACAAAAGAGGTATTAGAATTTGGCAATACCGCAATGTCTCATTTCTCATTTTGGTTTAGGCTTACCAATTTCAAGGGTTTTATCCGGGCAAAGGCTGCTACCAGCACGCTAGCTCTCCGTTTCAGCAAGGAGTCGCGCTTCCTTGTCGCGCTTTTGTTACGCCAAAACAGAGCGAGAAAGTGCGTGACCCCGTTGGCTGGCGGAACCCCATTGGCTGTTGCTGCCAAGCTAACAACGCAGCCATTGGTCACTTAAAGTGCCAAATAAAAACATCTGGAACGTTATCAAAACTTTCCAAAGAATGTTCCTAACTATTTATAAACATATTTTATGAACTTATATTGTATTCATATACTCATCCTCAAAATATCCACTTCCATTGTGAAATGAGTGTTTGTATGTTTTTTTTTAAACTTTATCGATATTTACAATTTTATTTGTGTTTTTAACACTGGCTTACACAATCTATATTCTATTTATGATCTCAGAACATTCCATTCAAATGCAACAAGATCTGTACTTATGCTGTATTGACTATCAAAAGGCTTTTGACCGAGTTTGTCATGAGCAACTTCTTTGGATGCTGAAGTGGATTGGCATCGATGACAAGGACTACCTGTTGATAGAGTACCTTTATGCTAAAAAGGAGGCTGCCGTCAGAACCAAGGATGGGCTCACTGACTGGCAGAAGATCTGCTAGGGTGTGTGTCAGGAATGCATTATGTCACTGGACTTGTTTAATCTCTACACTGAGATTATTCTAAGGCTCAAAGACATAGACAAGCGCACTGTGTTAACTCTAACTGCCCCAGTCTCCATATGGCGACAGGAACGGTTAAAGGGTGGTCAAGGCCCCTATTGGTCAAGAGTGGTAAAAAATTTTCGTCAATAAAATAGTTCAGATTTCCAAGGCTGTAACTTGAAAGTTACAAGAGATAATGGCGTACTGTCAATTAGAAAGATGTAGAATATGATCCAAAGTTTCAGATAGGAATAAATTTATGCATCTAATTTGCATAATGTCATGGCAGCTACATAAATTACATAACTCAGTCAAAAGTGGCCTTTGGACACATTTGCACAAAGAATGGTCTGGTTTTTTTTGACGCCATTTTGTCTACAGGGGTATGTTTTTATCTAATCTTCAAAGTATATGAACCAGAAAATCAATAAAATGCAAAAAAAACCCCCATATATTCCTCTCTTACCTGTTGCCGGGGGGGGGGGGGGCTCGCTCACCCACGTGACCGGTCCGTTTTCGTCCATCGTGGTCGATGTTTTGCATTTACTTGGTCATTTACACTCTACCACATCTACAAACTCTTATGATTATCCCACGTGAATTTCGTTTGTATTACGCGGCTATTCTTCCTGTGTGGTGCATTTTTCCTGTGAGAATCCATGCCGATTGTGGACACCGCCATCTTGGTGCTAGGAGCTCAGTTTTTCGTCCATCGTGGTCAATGTTTCGCGTTTGGTTAGTCATTTACACCTTCTTCCACATCTACAAACTCTTGATTATCCCACGTGAATTGTGTTTGTATAACAAGGCTATTTTTCCCGTATCATCCAGTTTCAGTCAGAATCGTGGCGGCCATGACCAAACATGGCAGCGTCCACATTGGTGCTGGAAGCTCAAAGCGGAAAAAGGGAGAATAATAATGAGGATTTCTTCTTCTTTGCTCTATTCCATGTCAGCCATGATTCCTCTGGGGCGTGTCTGCCACCTTCTAAACTGTCAGATCAATACAGATCAGTACAAATTCTCAGTATAGCCAGGGGACGTCAATAAGTTAACCGGTGCAGTTGCTGCGCTGTGCCACTGGGGGTGCGTGATCCCGTCCATACAATGTGGACAGTTAAAGAGTTAAATGGAAGGAGTATCAATAACATCCGCTAATCAGATGATATTGTCTTGATAGCAACATCGCCTGAAGGTCTCCAGAGCCTGCTTGATGTGGTGGTCGAGGAGAGTCAGGCTATGGGACTGGACGTCAACTGTGCAAGAACAAAATCCATGGTTGTGTCAAAAACTTCACCTGAACTATGGTGCAGCCTCTATTTTGGTACGTCACCAATTGATCAGGTTTCGTCTTTCAACTACCTGGGATCGCTGCTTACCGCAGATGGTCTATATTTCAAAGAGGTCCGAAGACGCATTTCTATAGCTAAGAAAGCCTACAGAAAGATGGAGAATATTCTCAAAAACAGAAGCATCAGCATCCCCCTAAAAATTTGACTTCTAAAAACATTTGTGTAGTCGACACTTACGTATGGCTGTGAAGCATGGACGCTATATGCGAACTCTAGAGGATGGCTTGAGGCAGCTGAAATGTGATTGAGATGTCTTCACATCTTGTGGATGGACAAGGTAACCAACCAGGCTGTCTTTTGGAAACCATGGGCCAGGGAAGGATACTTTTCAACACCATTCAACAAAGACAACACTCTTTTGTCAGGCATAACATTAGGATGCAAGGCCTGGAAGACCTGAGCTTGTCAGGAAAAATTCCAGGGAAGCACGCCCGCAGCGGCCAACGTATCACTTTCTTAAAGGCGATTTTTCCAACTTTGACACCTTGAGAGGTCTGGGACAGAAGCAGACAACACCATTCCTTCCCAACCTCCCCTGCTGTGCGACGCTTGCGTCGACCTTGGAATCCATCATTCACCCAAGATCAGCATTGAGTATGGCAGCAGAGAGAAAAAATAGTTTAAAAATGAGACTGCAACTCACCTGCAGACAGATGGACCGGGAGCTCTGCAGGCGAAATGAAGTGTCAAGAGTTTATCCACCCATGTACTCCTGCTGCGGTCAGATGTGCTAATGAGGGCTAGCAGGCTAGCAGTGTAAACAACCATCATCCAGGTGCAGTTTCTGGGGGAGGTAGTGACATTTTCCCAGCTGTGTGCCCTGCTGGATAATGTTGTAAATCCAAACATGATGGCATTTTGGGGATTTCTACAGGAGCGAGAAAGCAGCTGCAGAAGTTATGAAAGCAATCCCGGCTCTCTGTAACTTGCTCTGAAGTAAATTTGCATCTGTTTGCATGTTTACATTGAGTAATTGCTCTATGTGAAAAATTCGTGCTTTCATGTTTGGTTTAATAAACACACTGGTGATGACTGTTGTGCTTAACAGTATTAGGCTGGTGTCCATGGGGAACGTGAAAAACATTCTAAACCTGTTTTCCTGGGCATTTCACATGCACTCCTAAGTTCTCTGCCCTGTATCCTAGCAACTGCTTGACCTGTCACTCAAAGCGTGCAGGGGGTTTCACATATTTTGCTCTGAAACACTCCACTCACTGCATTAAACTGGTAAGAAAATACAAGTTCTGTCCAAGACTTTGCTGTTAAATTTTTGATCATGTTGTAGTTTTAGTCTGATTCTGATCGGCCAGTGAGAGAGGTGTGTAGCTGATGAGCGCTGCAGCGCTCCGAAAGTTGAACTTTTTTCAACTTTCAGCACCGTGAGTGCAGCAACAAAATATGCATACACAGTAAATGCTGGACCACATAGAAAATGAACAGAAACTAGTTGTCCACCGCAGTGGCGGGCACGCAGCCTTATAGTCCATGGCTTTGACACATGCTAACTGCACTGCATGAAACATTCAAGCACATGTGACTGTCAGCTTCTGTTTCTATTTTTTCATACTTTAACTTTCATCATCGATTGGTTTCAGAACAATAACTAATCGGTTCTTGAAAATAAAAAAAAAGCTTAGCTTTTTTTTTTTCGGGGAGTGGCATAGCAAATCTGGATGAAATATCAAGCACCAAATCTTGTTAAAGATCCTTGAATTAATGTGTTCTGAAAGTTTCAGTTATTACTTTAAACTAAAGAATCAAATTTGCAGTGCTGTCACACTGATATTAAGAGTGGAGAGGAAATCTGCTGAAAGACAGTTTGAGACAATAATTGAATTAAAATTATATTTACTCTGAATGAATGTTTAATTCACTCCATTCATATTTATATTCATTAGCATGCAGAGAATGGAATAATTGTGTCTGGTGTAGCCATTCACTGCTTCAGTGACTCTGCCTGGTTGAATATAATAGCCTTTTAAACTGTGCATTAAATTAGGCCTGCTCTCCTTTACAGAGCACAGCCTCTCTCTTCCTGCTTATAAATATTCAAAGTCTGATTGCTGCAAAAATAAATATGGGACATAAAGTCACTTGGCTGCATGAATGTTTCATTTATGTATGTATGAATCCAAATAATCCATTTACATCTCTTCCACCACTCTAAAATTCACATCAGTTCAGTCTATTTGTAAATTGTTTGAGGCTGACTAAAACACATCATGAATTTTTCTTGAGTTTGATAGTTAATAGCAGGGCTATGTTGCCAGTGCAGCAGCCCCCGCAGAGCCACAAGGGGGCCACCCAGTCGCCCTCAAATTTTTAGGGGAAGAATTTAAATTACCATCGGATTTTTTTTCTCGTTTTCTTGTTTTTCTTTCTCAGCAGCACGGTGGTGCAGTAGTTAGTACTGTTGCCTTACAGCTAGAAGGTTCCAGGTTCAAATCCCCAGGCTGGCAGGGGTTGGAACCTTTCTGTGTGGAGTTTGCATGTTCTCGCTGTGCTGCGTGGGTTTACTCCGGGGGCTCCAGTTTCCTCCCACAAGCCAAAGACATGCATGTTAGGTTAACTGGTTGTTCTAAATTGTCCCTAAACATCTGTCTCCTATAGGCCCTTAGAATAGAGGGTTAGTACTAGTGAAGCACTTTGAGACTAGAAAAGCACTATATAAGTACAGGTCCTTATCCTTATAGTAAATTTGACTTTTTTCTTGTAAATTTGGAAGAATTAACGGAACTTGTTTCATTGAACGACTTTAAATCCAGTTTGAGAACACTTGAGACGGCCTCACTAATTTGTAACTGTTTTATATGATTTGTATGTCATTTTAAGTGTATTTGTGATTTTTTTTGCTGCCTCTTGGCCAGGACTCCCTTGAAAAAGAGGTTTTTAATCTCAACGGGTTTTTTTTCCTGGTTAAATAAAGGTAAAATAAATAAAAAATAAAAGTTCTATCATTGTAAATTTGAAACTTTTTTCTTGTGAATTTGCTTTTTTCTTGTATATTTGCAACTATTTTCTCATGCATTCATAACTTTTTTATCATAAATTTGTGATTTTTTTCTTGTAAATTTGCTAGTTTTTCTTGTAAATTTGCAACTTTCTCATAAATTTGTGCCTTTTTTCTTGTAAATTCACTATTTTTGTTGTCATAAATTTGCAACTTTTTTTCCCTAAATTTGTGATTTTTGTCCTCTAAATTTGGAACGTTTTATAAATTTGCTTTTTTCATAAATTTGCTAGATTTTTCTTATAAATTTGCAACTTTTTCTTGTAAGTTTGAAGCTTTTTTCTTGTAAATTTGCTACTTTTTTCTTCTAAATTTGCAACTTTTCCTAAATTGACTTTCTTTCCTCATAAATTTGCTCATTTTATCTTATAAATTAGCAGTTTTTCTCATAAATTTGTGACCTTTTCGTGTAAATTTGCTAGTTTTTTCTTCTAAATTTGAAACTTTTTCATATAAATTTGTGACTTTTTTCTTGTAAATTTGTTACTTTTATCTTGTAAATTTGTAACTTTTTCTCATAAATTTGTGACTTTTTTCTTCTAAATTTGCAACTTTTCCTAAATTGACTTTCTTTCCTCATAAATTTGTTCATTTTATCTTATAAATTAGCAATGTTTTTCTCATAAATTTGTGAGCTTTTTGTGTAAATTTGCTAGTTTTTCTTGTAAATTTGCAACTTTTTCTTGTAAATTCACTACTACTTTCATCTTAAATTTGCAACTTTTTCCCCTAATTTTGTGACTTTTTCCTTCTAAATTTTCAACTTTTTATAAATTAGCTTTTTGTCCTTATAAATTTGCTAGATTTTTATGAATTTGCAGCTTTTTTTCATAAATTTGTGACTTTTTTCTTGTGAATTTACTACTTTTTTCATCAGAAATTTGCAACTTTTTTCTCCTAAATTTGCGACAGTTTTCCTCTAAATCTGCAGCTTTTCATAAATTCGCTAAATTTTTCTTATAAATTTGAAACTTTTTTCACATAAATTTGTGACTTTTTTCTTGTATACTTGGAACTTATTGTCTCATGAATGTGACTTTTTCTTTTTGTAAGTTTGCATGGTTCATCTGGACAGTGGTTAGACCCCCTCCCCCCACCCCGAATACATCCTTGCATAGGGCCCCCCAAGAACGGCCCTGGATACGAGTTGTACCAATCACTAAAAATGTCCTCTGTCTACTTGCATCCTTTGTTGACCTTTCGCTTGACTTTTTATTACCAAACACATCCTTTTTATGCTCTTTTTTCTTGACTATTTTTCCTCACTAAACACATAAACGCACAATCCTAACTGGAGCGGACGCAGTTCATGCACAGGCATGTGCATTCGTGCGGCGTTCCCTTTTTAATGGCGGCCACAGGTCAGTGAAGATGCGTCTCCGAAAACTGTTGTTGGCAGCTGACAGGTGACCCACTGGACCGTGAATTAGCCATCTAACATTTCGAGCGGTGTACCAAACTGTGTTCCAGATTGTTGAGTGAGCCACCTGCTCACCGACCGTAGAGATCAATGGGGAGGATTTTTTCGTCTTCTTCTTTTCCAGTGACACAACCCAAAAAAGAGGCGGTATTGACATTTGAGGCTGGGGCGTGAATCGATAGCAACCAGTCAAGCCGTCTGACTGAGCAAAACCCATAAACGTCGAGGCCTCTTGTAGCGGCTGGATTGATTGATTGTTTGCATGGCGAATATTAAGGCTGGGTGTCGATCCAAAGTGACCAAATGTAAAATTGTAAAAGAAATTCTAAAGAAAAATACATTAAGGAATATTTGGAAACCCGGAGCAGCTGTGTTATTTTTAAACGGGCAAACCATTGCTGCACAGAGACGGATGGAGCTATAATATCTGTCTCCGTGTGCCGCCATGCCCTCCTCGGCTGCCTCTGCCTGTCTCGTCAATATCGTGCCCTCGGTGAGTAAAAGCCACTGACACGTCTGATTTAGTCATTGTGCCTCTCCAAGTATGTTTCCACACTAATCAAAATGACTCCCTGTTAAATAAAGCATGAAAAAAGCTTTTCCATGAATGGTGTGCTGGAGCGGAAGTCACCCCCGCCAGTAACGGTACATGATTAATCAACAGATTGGATTCTGCTCAGCGCTGCAATTCCCTGCTGCGGCACTCACTTAAAAGTCAGATATTAGAGGAAAAAATGAAAAAAAAAATTAAATTAAAAGCTGGGCTGGTGGCTTTTTTTTAAGCTGAGATCTGCCACAGCGAATGACTGAGCGTCCCTAGCTCTGACTGTCAACACAGTTGGTAAATGGCTTTAAAGACGGTGGGGTGATAACGCTGTGCATGCCAGATTGTGGTGGCACATCAGGGCGTTCCGTTGCTTAACAAGGTGTGGCAGGTAGCTCTCTGCATGCACTGCAGGCTCTGTGTGTCAGTCAGTGATGAAAAGTACCATAAAAGTGCCTCTTATGGCAGGAAATAAGGACAAAGTAAGGATTACCTGTCATTACAGATGGTAATAGCAGCTTGATGATTATTGCTTTAATCATAATGTGCCATATTGGACCAGCAAATAGATACTACTGTCAGTTAAACAGCAATCTGATTGGCCAATAGGGATTCCAGAAGTTCCGATATTATTTGATAACCACGCTCTGATATTTCACCAGATATGCTTCATCATCATTCTAATAATTATCAGCAAAATGTTGGTAGTGTACCAATGCTGTTGCTGCCAACTGATTGTGGCTTTAAGATGTGATGACCTATAGAGAGAGATACAAGAACCAATATCAGAGATTGATGCTGGGAAGGGAAACCAGAAAGAATAAAGGAACTATTGGAGCTGATATTCTTATAACAAAAAACATGTTGTTCGAATATGTATTTTTTTTCTATACATTTTTTTTTTACTGTATATCTGATAACTTCAGGACATTTACACTAGTACTTTTTATTGATATGAATTAATATGCCTTGTCTTCTCATCTTAGAACTATTTTCAATTCTTTTTTCTATTTTTCTGTCTTTCCTGTAGCTTTGTCTTTCATGGTTTATCTCCTATGTTCAACAACCTGGCAAGGGACTATGAATGTAAATTAGCAGTTTGCCAACTTCGGCATGTTTACACTAGTATTTTGTACTAATGCTCATCAATATGCATTGTCCCTTTCAAATAAACATTAATTAATTAATGATACAGGAAATGATAGCAGAAATAATACCAGAGACCAGGAATGGGAACTGATAGATAATACAAGAAGTGCTACTAGAAACATAACAGGCGCTGATACCACACAACCAATATCAGAGACGATACAGGAACTGATAACAGAACAGTACCAGAACTGCCGCCAGAACTGATACTGGAACTGTTATTGGGAGGCCACACCAAACACTGATACCAGACACAATACAGAAGATGATACTAAAAACAATACAGGAAGTGGTTCCAGAGATCGATAACAGGCATTGATACAAAAAAAAAAATAATAATAATAATACTAGAGGTGATACAGGAACGAATGCCTGAGGCCAATACCAGAACTGATACCAGAACTGATATCAAGAACACATGCCAAACACTGATACCAGACATGATACAGGATCAGATACCACAAAAAAAATACAGGAACTGCTATCAGAACCAATACCGGAACTGTTATCAGGAACTCACACCAAATACTAATACCAGACATGATACAGGAGCTGATACCAGAAACAATATAGGAAGTGCTTTCACAATCAATAACAGGCACTGACACACAAACACAAACAATGCCAGAAACGACACAGGAACCGATACCTGAGACCAGTACCAGAGTTGATACCAGAACTGATATCAGGAACCCATGCCACACACTGATACCAGACATGATACCAGAAACAATGAAGGAACTGCTATCAGAGACCGATAACAGGCACTGATACAAAAAAATGATGCCCGAGATGATACAATAATCCATACCTGAGACCAATACTGGAACTGATATCAGGAACCCATACCAAGCACTGACACCAGACGTGATACAGGAGCTGATACCAGAAACAATACAGGAACTGCTACCAGAACCGATACCGGAATTGTTATCGGAAACCCATACCAAGCACTGATACCAGAAACAATACAGGAACTACTACCAGAACTGTTATCAGGGACCCATACCAAGCACTGATACCAGACATGATACTGGAGCTGATTCTAGAAACAATACAGGAACTGCTACCAGAGACCGATAACAGGCACTGATACAAACGGAAAAAAAAAAATGCCAGAGACGATACAGGAACCGATACCTGAATACAGAGACACTCTAGTACACATTATGGATAATTTGATGCTTGACTTGAACATAATAGGTATGATTTAATGTCATCCATAAAATCCCAGTCATGTTTATGTGGCAGAAAAAAGGTCAGCCCCCCCTTCCAAGTGAAATTGATTTCTGTTTTCTGCTTGTTTGCTGTAGCATGAGCAAAGGCAAAGGGCAAATTTTCAGAAATAGAATCAGCCCTGTCGTCTTCCCGCATGGTGCGTGAAAACAGTATTGATTAATGGTCATCGCCCCTCTTTCTCCACGCAGAATGATGTAAAGACCTTGTCACTTATCATCACCTTCCCCACGAACGTGTTCCATCAATCCCCGCTTGTCGAGGCGGGCAAGCGGTGGCAAGTGGCACATATTTCACCTGCCCAGGCAAAATGGGCCAGTAAGTGGGACGAGGTGGAGAGAGAGAGAGAGAGAGAGAGAGAGACAAAAAAGTGACACATGCGAAGGTGACAGATTTTCACGCCTGGGAAATAATGGTTCTGATGGGCGTCCTGCTTGTTTCGCCACAGCAGAGTGGACGGAGACCAAAAAAGAAAGAAAAAAAGTGTGATAATATACACAATTAGCTCATGGCGCAAAAAGGACCCGGGGCCTTCGCAAGCCGGGGCACATCCAGGCTCTACCTTTCAGCTGGAAGCGCGGTGGCTCCGTCTCGATGCCGGGCGGGGAGAGTACCTTGTTTTGACACATGGAGGATACAATTATTGGACCCTAAAGCCACACTTGTCCACACATGCAGCCCGTCAGTTAGATACTGAGCGGATGTGGGTGTTAGAGGAACAGTTCTCCCCTCAAAAACCTGTTTTATGGTGATGTGGTTTATATGCAGAGGTGGGGAGAGCAGTCATAAATTATACTTAAGTAGCGCTGCCTTATGATAATACGCAAGTAAAAGCAAGGGCAGTCAGCAAAAACATCTTAACTTCAGTGAGAGTAAGAAAGATCCACTGAAACAGTTCCTCAGGGTGTTTTCACACCTGAAAGTCTGCACCAAGGTTTGTTTGTTGGTTTTGTCCCATCATCTACAATTACGTCCAGTTAGGTTTGGTTTCATACTGCTTTCCTTTCCCCAGTGAACTAAACAACTTTACATGACGTGCCTACATCTTGTTGTCATGATGATGCTTGTGTTGTTAGCACAGACTGCTAGTTAGCAAACATACTACTCACCCTTCAAAGTGTTTGCTGCAGCTCTGGACACATGGGGAACTGCACTTTAAAGTGTAAACTGGTTCAGACTCTATCATGTTAGTCAGTGAAATAGTTCAATAAGACTATAGAATGTTATCCACATCTTCATTAAAAAGGGCTACTGATGCCGCTGCCGGCCATATTTCCTCCTATTTCCAAGGTTCCGTTTGAGCTGGACCGAGATCGCCTCTTTTTGCTGGACCATGTTTTGGCTCTTTGGCCTGGACCGTGGTTCAGGAAAGATTTCAAACCTAATATTTTGGTCTGAATCAAACTGAAAAGTCCAGACCAAACTGGTTAGGTGTGAAAGCCCTCTTAGTAACAACCAATACTGTGGTCTATGGTGGGGGAAACAACCTCATCCTAAACATGGATAAAACGAGGGAAATTGTAACAGATTTTAGGAAGAAAGCTTCCCCTCTGCAGCTCCTCACCATCAGGGGAACTAATGTCGAGAGGGTAGACAGCCACAAGTTCCTCGGTCTCCATGTTACATCAAACCAGAGTTGGTCTGTAAATACTGCTACTACAATGAAAAAAGCCCAGAAGCGGCTTTATTTTATCAGACTGCTCAGGAAGTCTGGGGTGAGTCGTCGTCCCCTCCCACTAGTCTATAGAGGTTTGGTGGAGAGCATCCTCACAATGGGCATCACTGTGTGGTATGGTAACACCACCCAGGCAGAGAGGAAAGTTCTCCAGAGAGTGGTAAGGACAGCAGAGAAGATCATTAGGACTGACTTGCCATCTATGAACACTATGTACTGCATATACACAAAGATGCAGGAAAAAAGCACATAAAATCATTACAGATAAACATCAGCCAGCCCATACTCTTCTCAGGCATAAACAGACCCTGAGAAAAAGTAGAGCGGGCAGTATTATTACCCATAAAACACGTTTTTATAATAGTTTTTTTCCCCGCCACAGTCAGACTGATGGCGAATATGGAAAAAGAACATTAATAGTCAAAAGTACAACCTAAATAGGAAAGCACTGCAGTTCACAGTGATCTCCTCTTATAGTATTTCATTGGGTCCTTATAGTGTGTGTGTTCTTTAAACTAGAATAGTATTGCTTCTTATTAAAGTATTTTACTTCTTAATTATTTATTTATTGACCTTTGGCTCTGTACAACTAATTTCTATGTGCCTGAACTGTATGTTTGAGTACAAATGGCAAATAAAGTTCTTGATTCTTGAACTTTATTCTTGCTAGCTTGATAAGTGTCTCATAAATTTGCATCCCCCCCATGATTTTTTTTTTCTTATAAATTGGCATTTTTTGATAAATTTATCACTTTTTCCTTTACATTTGCTGTTTTTTGTGATTAATGTATTACTTTTTATATACTGTAGCTGTGCACCTTTTTACTCAAATATGAATTCTGGTGATGTCACTTTTAATTGCAATTAATCACATTTAGATGGCAGGGCAGCTTGCTTCTTCAGAATCACATTGCACTAAGAAGTGTTCTTGTGCATTTAATCATACTTTAACTGCATAATGTGATTAATTGCAGGTCTCTCTCACCTACGTGCTGCCTATGGTAAAAATTGTGATTAATCGCGATTAGACGATTAACTTGCCCAATGTGATTAATCGCGATTAATGCAACACCACTAATGAATTTACAACTTTTTTCTCCTGAGATTTCTTTTTTTTTTCTCTCCATCTTTTTCTCATAGATGTGTTAGTTTGAGGAAAATTAAAAATATAAACAAGGTAGATGTACCATCAAAATTCGGGAAATTTTGACTCAGTACTGAGATTGAGATTGAAAACTGGCTGATGACTCTTAGATAATAGTGATATGTCTAAATTTTCATAAATTTTCATATCAACTTATTTAATGTTCACAATCAGTATTTAGATTTAACATTTATATTTATGTACAACATTTACTATTTAAACTTAACATTTAGATTGAACATTAAAAATATACATTCACATTTAGGATTAAGACTTAGATGTAATATTTAAATTTACATTTATCATTTTGGTTTATATTTAATATTTAGATTTTAAAATCACATCCATTTTTCTTTAATTTATAAAAAGCTAATTGTGAAAAATTTAACATTTATGTAAATCTGTTTAAAAGCAGATTTTGAAAAATTCACAGCAATTCTTTAATGTTAAGCAGAGCTAAATGTCCCGAAAATGTTGCTGTTAAATTCAAAATTAACTACTTTGCAATCAGCACTGCATACAGCATTGCTTAAGCACATTTTTTAGGTTTCCTTTTTTTTCTGTTTAATACGGAATAAACACACAGATGGACAGAATAAAAATTCTGAACTAGAGCTGGGCAGTTAACCTAATTCAAACCAAAACTGATCATCGGGACAGACAACCAACATAATCTTGCTCATGTTGGTTATTTTGGTTCTTTCTTTCTTCCTGTTCTGTGCGTGTGTGTATATGAGAGCTTTCATGGACTGCCCCTTTAAGACATGTTGTGCATGCCGGTAGCAGAAGCAGCATGGAGCAGCCAGCTGGCCACCAGCGTGAGTTCATGGCCCGCGGAAACTCAAGAGGTATGTGTGGACACTGACTTCTGCACCGGAGAGTGTTTAGTTTGGTTGTATGTGTGTGGGAGTGACAATGACCCTATTCTTTATTATATTATGTCCATTTACAGCCAAATCACAGCAGTGATATATTTATTGATGCCACACACTTGTGGCTTAATTAAGGGCCTTGTCAGTGAACTATAAGGGAGAAGAAAGGGGAATGCATCAAATAACAGTGATGCTGATTTAAGCTCCAGTTGCCCCTAAACTAAGTTTTTATCTTTTTTCAAATATATTTTTGGGGGCCAAAAACACCTCAGTATTTATCTTTGTAACATTTTTGTTTCCCAGTTTTGGACATTTAGTAATTACACACAAATATCCAAAACTGGGAAACAAAAAGCCCAAAACGAATCCCATGAATCTGTATAAATCTCAACTTTTGGTGAACTATCCCACAATGAATCACATCACCACCAGAAGACCGTTTTTTGCAGCCCCCTCCCCAACTTTCCATGTCTGTTAAAAGAAATAAAAAACAGATTATCAGTCTTGCACAAAAACACATAATACTACAGTAGGCTGTATACACTCCTGTGATATCCCTGTGTTGTCTGCTCTACGTCAGCTTATATTACACATGTACTGCGACTTCAAAAGGAGAACCGGTGTTAATATCACTTTGGATGTCCAATTTATTCCGTCACAGTGGCCCCTCTCCCTTCTGTTTAGCGATGGAAGAAGGGGACAGCGCCTCGACAGAGAAGCCTCGCCAATTTATGTGTCATTATCACCGCCGCTACATGCCGAGCTATTTTTGTTTTTCATCTGACCACGCTGACAAGCCTGCCATATTAACATCCCACAGCGGAGCTGCGCGGTGTGACAGGATCGGGAATGTGCGGAAGCGTGACGAGACGTTGTGATCATCTTCATGGCATAACATCTGCATATACCTGTTCTTATAGCTTGTCAGCGCAGGATGGAATTGAACCGCTCACTCTCAGCGAGGGCACCCCCGAGACATTTCAGCTTATTATGAACTCTTCTCCAATCCCTTTTCCACGGCGAAAGGCAGCTGCCGGCCCTGAATGAGAAAGTAACGAGAAGAAATCAATAACATCGTGCCTCTAATAAGGTGAGAGGAGGATTAAATATACATGCTAAACCCTCACACATGAAAACTAATGGTGTCCTGAAGACACGGTCGGAAGAAATTACCTAAAAGTTGAACAGGGAATCCGAATACTAGCATTCTTAGCTTGAATTAAGAGTTCTAAAATCTAAAAATTCTACCCTATAATGACTTTTTTCAAGTTTGCTGTATTATCCCAGCAGATAAAATACGACTGCAGGCATTGCACAAATTAAAACCTCTCACCTGACATCTTATTATCAGCTTTACAAACAGTGAACAACTTCAGAAAATAAGCTGCACAGTGCAGAAGTGGACAGCTCTGGCAAGCACAACAGATATCTGCTTGCCTTATTGTCCCAGACTGGCTTTGCCAAAAGCAGCTCCACTCATATTTGATATATGCTGTATATAAACAGTATTTATAGTCTCCTCTTGCTGTATAACAACTTTAATACTTTATTTAAATTGTCTTACTTATGCTGGACCTGACAGGGTGAAATGGGGGAGGGAACTGAAGGGATATGAAGTGGTCGGGAGGGGTGCACAGCTCCGTTGATTCATGGTCACTTGAGGGGAGTTAGCATCTTCTCCTGATGCCTGACTGGGCTTCCTTCCACAGTCCAGACCATACAAGTTTGGTTAAATGGCGATTCTGATTGACTACAGGAACCACAAAATATTCTCGTCACCAATGCCGGAAGAGACAGTCTGGAACATTGGCCGTTGGGGATGTGGATGCCAATACTTTTTTTGGCCTTGTGTTTCTCTTTGTTGTTCACTGTGTCTAAAAAAAAAATCAACTGACCAGGCCAGCCCCCCGTACCTGAACTGAGAGAAATCTTGGGGTCCCTAGTTGGCGCCTGGAGAGGGAGGCCATTCTCACAACCAGTACGCTGCTGTGGGTGCTACAGGTTGTCGATGACAATGGTCCCCTATGTTTTACGGTCCATGGCACTGACCTTAGCTTGACTGAGGTTGAGGCGCAAAGGTTTCACATCCTCCTCAACTTGCTAAATCCATTTTTTTTCCTGTGCATCGCACCGGATTTTACAATGTATGGGCTGTTGCTGCCACAGGAGTTGGTGTGGTAGCTGGCCAGTGTTTGTTCTGCAGACATGGCCCAACCACTGCAGTCAGGACTTCTGGACTTGTTCTTCAATGGTCAGCTGCTGTTGGCATTGTTCCCGGATGATTTCACTGGTAATATAATGATGGAGGGAAACTCCAACGATCTGACAGAGACATCACATTTGGAAAACTTTAAGCTTGTTCAGGTCCCTTTTGAGGGTGATCCGGGTCTCAGAGCCATAAAGAATAGGCAGAATCAGCGTGCAAAAGAGATGGCTGTTGGTCCTTAGAGTGATGTTGGGCTTCTTCCAGATGCACCATGGGAGGGATGTGAACGTTAAAGTTGCGGACCCAATTCTGCAGAGGATCTCTGCTGTTGATGCTATAAATAACCATATGGTTTCTTGCCTCATTTCCCCAGTTTCCTGGTTCTGGTTTCCTTGGCATGCTGACTACCCTCCTCCTTTTGCAGCCATGCTTGGGATCGGCCTTGGCGGAGTTATTGAGAGAATTAGGGGTGACCAGACAGAGCAGGACCATCATTCAGCCTGGGTTCCTGTAAATTCCTTAAAATATGCACCTGTCCATCCTGCCAGAATAAACTGAGAGACATTACACAGTACTGCATGCTCATTACAACGGTCGACAACAAAATTCTGACCCTGTCCAAAACTTCAGTGCTATGACCTCCATCGACGTACTAACCCAAAACTTATCTAGTCTAACCAGTGTAGGATGAATGTGCAGACTAAGGTAAGTACAGGAAAAATGTTAAAAACTGAGAAGAAAACAGGGTACACATTGGAAAAAATAAGGTAAAAACTGGGTAAATATTGGGCATGGGATGTGATCTACCTTAAGGTTCATCTCATGAAATTACCCTACAAGCACAGGAAAAAAAATCAGAATAAGTACATGAAAAGGAAGGGTAGTACAGGAACTGGAAAAATGTTAAAAAAAAAAAAAAAAAAAAAAAAGGAGAAAAGCAGGGTAAAAGTGCCCTGTTTTTTTTTGGGGGGGGGGGGGGGGGTTGGTAACTTCCTGGTGCTTACCTTGGAGAAAACATAAGTACAGGGTAAATCAAGGAAAAAAAATGGTAAAAAAAAAAAAAAAAAGGAGGGGGCAGGACGTGTGAAAAAGTTAGGACACCCTGTATAAGCCTGTGTGCTTTTTAAAATATTTGGACATATGGATATTAAATAGCAATGTTAAAAATACTGGCAGATTCATGTAATACAACTAAGCAATTAAAAATGAATTAAATACTTTTCTCAAATTTTCTGTAAAATGTAATTCAAAACAAATAGTGAGGAATAAATTAGGAAACCCCCCATCTTTTTTAGGACACCCCCACATTCATTCCCACTTTCAATGGCTAAAATAAATGTTAAAAAAAATGCAAATAACAAAACAAAAGCAAGATTAGACATAAATATGTGAACATTTCTTAATAAAGAACTCAATATTTAAAGGGGTGTCCAAATTTTTTCACATGACTGTATGGGAAACAGCACAATGCACTGGGCTGCTGTCACACGTACGTATGCGTGACATTATCACGCTGCTGGTATAATAGCCAGCTACCCAGGGCTAGCCTTTCTCTCTCTTGCTCTCCACCTTTGGTACCACCCACCCAGTCACCTCACTGATTCTGCCTAAGATGGCCAACACAGAGCGAACACGCAGCATGGTGGGTCCTGCATGTAAGCTAAAAAAAAACAGCTAAAACTACAGCAAAACCTCTACATCAGGCCTATTCAATTAACAGCCCGCAGGCCACATGCGGCCCAGAACCAACCTCCGAGTGGCCCGCGGGCCCAGGCCACACCAAGGAAATATAAATTTAAGGAAAAAATATAAAGGAATGACGGTCCGAATGTGCACACATGAACAACACGTGTGACCGTCATCTGCGCGGAGCTCAGAAGCGCCCTGCCCACGTGACAGTTCCAGTCAGAGGCAGAGTGTCTCGCCAGCATCATTGTCCGAGAGAAGCATGAGCTTATTAAAGGTCTTTAAATGCAGAATAAATCAGAAGAGACATGTAAGCAGTGAAGCATTTACAGTGGTTTTAACCTGCTGGTTCAGGAGCAATAAGAGTCGCTGAGCGAACAGGTGTGGTCAGACTTCATATGCAGGGAAAGGGGCAAGAGTGACTGAATCACTGAGGATTTACTTCACCAGCCATTACAGTAAGTTAGGTTCATTATTACAGTATGTACCTGGCAAGGTAAGATGACTGAAATTCATGAAGTCACTGACTTTAATCCGTATACAGCCTTCAGACAAACTAAACGTGCCAACAGTTGGATTTCAAAATAAGGGAGGTTTTTCCTGCTGTCTGGGGTATGACATTTCTAAAAAAAAAAAAAAAAACTATAAATATATAGAAATATTTTAACAGAAATAATTGAATCTTTGGTCATTTATGTTAATTTATTTCATTAAATGTAATTTTATGAATTTTTTTCTTTGAAACAAGAGTTAAATTATTGTTCTGTTCTGGCTGTGCAAAATTATGGTCAAAAGTGTAAATTGTATCAGGAAAAAAAAAGTCAAATTTTTACCACAATCTGTTCCAAATTTATTAAAAAAAACTCAGTAATTTTAAGAAAAAATAGACAAAAATCAGCCCTAAAATAATCCACAAATTTATAATAAAGTCTGAAATGTACAAGAAAAGACAATTTTACAAGAGGAAATTACAAATTTGAGGAAAATGGTTTCAAATTAAGATAAATTTACAGAAAAAAATAGAAAACTATAAGAAAATTGTAACAGATTTTGGAGAAAAACTTAAAACCTTCAAGATTGAAGTCATTACTCAAGTTTTTAAGTGGGTGCTTTTTGCATCCTTAACTCTTCTAGAAATTTTTGGTTGACTGATATGTGTGTAATGGAATGTGTAGTTATAAAAAGAGGTTCTTACTCACACGTGGTGATTTAAAACAAAAACCACAATAGTGGCTGTGCAATGGTTATTAATGTTATCAATCTTTTCTTGGGGATTTGTGCACTTTAGTGTTTGACAGTTCATTTTTTATTCAGCTAAAAGCACTTTGTGATGTGCCAAGGTCAGTTATGACCAGGATGTAGTTTATTTTTTATTTTAATAGGGGAAACAAATGTTAATGCTATTAACAGTGCACATTGAGTTTTTATGCACTTTGAGATATGCCTGAGTAAGATGTGACCAAAATGGTTATTTACAGAATTTTATTTTTTCCCCCATTCTATTTATTTGTTGTTCAAGAGGAAAAATATTTCTACCACTTCAAGTTCCACTCAACCCCAATGCTGTTATTGTGCTTTTATGCACTTCTGATGTGCCTTTGTCATGTGCCAAGCACACATTTAAAACCAAGACAATGAATAAAAAGTACCATATTTTTCATCACATTGACCTGTGTTGGTTTGAAATTTGTCATATTCAACAGATCACTGAACATGTGCAGCCCAGTTACATGTTTTGAGTTCAAATTGTGGCCCAACTGATTTTGTAATTGAATAGTACGTCTTTTACAATCCCATCTGTTAACTGCTGCCTTACTCCTGTACTTAATTCTAAGTACAGTACGACATCAGCTTTCAACAACAAAATGCAGAGAACAAACACACCCCACAGGTAAAGGAGGCCAGTATCTCTTGTACACGAGTTACCTGAACAAAGGACACACCAGACTGCCAATTTACAACAGGCAATCCTGCACAGTCAACGGCTTTGTGAGATTATTCCACCTCAGCGTTATCTTGCTCTGGTGGGCGACGTGGAAATAAATTCAGGACGGGTGGCCACAGACCTGTGTGCAGGACAGATACTATCAATACTAACAGGACTAGTGCGGCTAACGCCTCCATCATCAGCGGCGATTACAAGACCACAATTGTTTACGGGACCAGCATGGACACGAGCACTATTGCCAGCGGAATTAATGCCGAGCCCACTACCGATACTGGCAGGGCTTGTCACGACCTGAACGCTCTTTCTCTGCGTTCAGGTTGTCCAGTGTCGCTCCTGCTCCGGGGTAGTCCGTGCCGGGTCTTCCATGGCCCGCTCTTTGACAGCGCCCAGCTGATTGCCAGCTGTCTGTTCAGCTGCGCTGGGACAGCTGTCTCCCATTCCCAATCATCTCCCCCATTTAAGCGAGCAGCCGAGAGTTACTCGTCGCTGCGACCTCGCTATGGGAAGACGTTCCTTGTGTTTCCCACGACTGTTAGCTCCTACGACTAGCTTCAGTCCGCCGTTTCCTCGGCGCTTCACCCAAAGTAAGTGTTGCGACTCGGCGTGTATTTTTCCCTCGCCGCCTCTCTAGCCTTTCTCCCTGGGTGGTATGTTACCCTTAGTTCTGTGTGTGTTTTAGCCCCACGTGGCTCTTTACTTTTCTGTTCGTTATTTAGTGTAGTGTGTGCTTTGTTAATAAACTACGCTAACTCACTGGTCGCCCTCGTATCTCCTTTCCTGGCTCGTGAGAGCCAGAGTTATGACAGTAGGTCGCAGCCATAGTGAGACGGCCGCGACCGTGAGTTGGCTGTAAGGACTCGACGCCTTTTTTTCTCTTCCTCTGGGTACGGGCGAGCCAGTATCATGTCTCCTTCCAAGAGACTCATGCGGCACCCAGGCCACGATCTCTCGGAGACTCTGGACCTTGTGGACGGAACGTTGTTCACCACGGACCTCTACGATGCCCCCAGCGAGATACGCTGGCGCCTGGAGCTCGCCGAGGGTATGCTTAACTGCTTTTCTCGCTACTTCCTTCTCCCCGAGGTTAAGGCGAGGAGGGCAGACATCTCTGTGGCCTGGGAGAGGCTCCGTAGGCTGGAGGAGAACTCCGGCAGGAAGCCGAGGACAGGACGCCTTCGCTCCTCGCTTCGGAATCCCGCTCCTGCCGCCGATCCAGTCCAGGAGTTCGCCTCACCCAGGGGTGATCCCCAGGATAGAGTGACGTCAACCGGGTTTCCCCCGGAGAAGATGAGAGTGACAGCGATGCGCATTGCGGATCGAGTGGCAGCCGCTTCTTCCGCCGCCGTTCCCCCCGTAGCCATGAAGAACGTGATTGCGGCGGTCAGGCTGGTCGAGAAGAACCCGGAGCTGAACGATTATCCGGAATACGCTGACCTGTTGGCTTCGCTCATCGCACAGGAGCGGCGTTTTCCCGACCTCACGTTCAGAAGACGTCGCTCCCAAATTCCCCACTCATCTCAGCGAGAGTCCCGTCCGGATCCCGCTCCAGGAAACCACACGAATTCCGCCTCCCAGCCTGCTGTTGCTCCCGTGTCTCGCCGAAGAAGTGAATCAGCTGCTCCCGCTCCTGGGCCCGCTCTCCCCGCTGTCCCGTCAGCTTTGGGCCCCCAGCTCTCCTCAGCTGTTTAACCCCCCTCTTCGTCATTCACTCCGGCCGCTGGGAGAAGCGCAAATTAATCTCCAGGTGTTCCAGGTCCCGATCCGGTGCGGGTAGCACCGCCTCATCTGTCCGGGGGGTTCCCCACTTCTATCCGGTTGGGAGAAGAGAGACTTGAGTCCCTTGTAGCGGGTTCCACCGGCCCTCCGGGAATCAGGCAAGTGTCCTTTCATTCTCCTCCCATTATGAGTGAATTGCCTTGTTTGATTCCTGGGGGAGGAGTTCAGGGTTCACAGTCCCCTGAGCTCTCTCCTCCCGCTGCAAAAACTGAATATGAACCTGCGTCCTCTGTGTCTCTTCCCCTTGAGTGTGCCCCGGTGCCAGGTGTACACCGCTGCGCGAGGAGGAGGCGGCCTGCGGCCCTGGAGGGTTTTGCCCCAGCCCCGCAGCCACGTTATGGGCAGAGGAGAAGGTTGAACTGCCTGTTGGAGCCAGCGCCGACGATTAAGCGTCCCCGGGTCTCCACGGAGGAATGGTTCGGCCCAGCAGAGTCCAGATCTCCTGCCTCCACGCCAGGTGGGCTGTCGACGCGGTCTTCGGCATTTGGAGGTCGTTTGACTGTGGAAACCATCATGCCGGCTGCGGAGCCATTCGCAGTCGAGTTGGAGCCGGAGGACGGAGTCCTGCACGCTGAGCCCGGAGCATCGAAGTCCTGGATGGCGGTAGAACCCGAGATCAGGCAAGTGCTCTATTTTGTTTTTCTCTTCTCTATTCTGGAGCATTATTGCCTGTCTCTCGGGGGGGCGGGCCAGGTGCAGCCATCTGCTGCGCTCGAGCCTGTTCCGCCGGGCTCTGCCGGTGATCCTGATCCCGGTTCCTTTTGTCCCTCTGAGCCTCTCCCCAGGGCCACCGGGAGTGCTGTCTCGGTCCAGCTGGAGTCCACCGGGAGTGCTGTCTCGGTCCAGCTGGAGTCCACCGGGAGTGTTTCGCCGGTCCAGCTGGAGTCCACCGGGAGTGTTTCGCCGGTCCAGCTGGAGTCCACCGGGAGTGTTTCGCCGGCCCGATCGGGGTCCACCGGGGGTGCTGCGCCGGCCCGATCGGGGTCCACCGGGGGTGCTGCGCCGGTCCGGGTAACGGTTAGTGTGGGAGCTGGAGGATTGTGTTTGCCTGACGTCAGGCTGACTTCGTCCCTTGCCTCCATCATTTCTCCTCCTGCCGCTGTTGGGGTTCCTCTCACCCGGGCCAGTTTCCCCCTACCCTTGTTGCCATTAGATGGCAGGTTAACTTTGCCCCTGGCCTCCATCTCTTCTCCCCCTACTACTGTGGGGGTTTTTCTCACCTGGGTCAGTTTCCTCCTGCCTTTTCCCTCAGGGAGGAAGCTGCACCAAGACTTTTCCCTCAGCTCTTCGTGGTCTGAGGTCACGGGACGACCGCCTGGGAAGCCATCTGGCTGGTTCGGTGATCTGGGTCGGCCTCCGGAGAAACTGTGTCTCCTAGCCTGGGACTCGGGTAGGCCACCCGAACTGGTGTTGTGGTTCCTGGCCTGGTGGAGTTCGGGCCGCCCGCCGGACAAGCTCTCATCGCCTGCTCCACCTGCTGTCGTTCCTGACATTGTCTGACTGTATATAGCCTTGTATTTTGTATGCCCTCCATTATTTAGTTTCATTCAGGACATCAAGGAACTTTCTTTGCTAGAGTCCTTATTGTGATGTCATTTCAACGAAGAACTTTTCCTTAGACAATTTTCTATGTTTTACGGTCCCTGTATGGATCCTTATTTTAATCTGTCCTTTAAGTTGCTTCCGCCTCACATTGCCTGGCCTTATTCAGAATAGTTTGTTCTTCTGCATTTATATCCTCCTCCAGACTGTTTGATTTTCTGTGTTGCGTTAATTCATGTTTGAGGAGTTGTTTTTTTTTTTGTTTTTTGTTTTTTTGTATCCTTATACCAGTGAGCGGCCTCAGGCTTTATTTTTAGGTCTTGTGCCCGGTTTGTCCCTTTATACTTTCTGTTTTTGGCCGGGGTTACATGTGTAGTCTTCTGCAACTTTATGTTTACTGAGTTTTGTAGTCTTTTTGGTCGCCGGGACATGAGTTTTGCATTGTCCTCGCCCTGAGTTGTTGTGAACCTTTTTTTGCCTCCATGATTATGTCGTTGTTTTTCTGCAGGTTGTTCTCCCCACCTCCTGTGGTCACCTGCACAGACCGTCTGGCCTCTGCAGAGGAGGGGGTGATGGTTTTCTTTTGTGTTTGAAATTATTATGGTATCTGACCCTATACTGTACTCTAGGTTTTTTTTTCCTTCCCTGCCTCCTTTGTCTGGTCCCTCCCTTTCTCCCAGATCTGGCCCCCACCGCCCTCCCTGGTCTTCCCTCGGAGGGGGGGGGGGGGTTAGCCCGCTCCAGGAGGCGCGGCTCGGGGGAGGAGTACTGTCACGACCTGAACGCTCTTTCTCTGCGTTCAGGTTGTCCAGTGTCGCTCCTGCTCCGGGGTAGTCCGTGCCGGGTCTTCCATGGCCCGCTCTTTGACAGCGCCCAGCTGATTGCCAGCTGTCTGTTCAGCTGCGCTGGGACAGCTGTCTCCCATTCCCAATCATCTCCCCCATTTAAGCGAGCAGCCGAGAGTTACTCGTCGCTGCGACCTCGCTATGGGAAGACGTTCCTTGTGTTTCCCACGACTGTTAGCTCCTACGACTAGCTTCAGTCCGCCGTTTCCTCGGCGCTTCACCCAAAGTAAGTGTTGCGACTCGGCGTGTATTTTTCCCTCGCCGCCTCTCTAGCCTTTCTCCCTGGGTGGTATGTTACCCTTAGTTCTGTGTGTGTTTTAGCCCCACGTGGCTCTTTACTTTTCTGTTCGTTATTTAGTGTAGTGTGTGCTTTGTTAATAAACTACGCTAACTCACTGGTCGCCCTCGTATCTCCTTTCCTGGCTCGTGAGAGCCAGAGTTATGACAGGGCTAAGCCGGCCCCCACTCACACCAACCAGCACTGCTGCTGCCCTGTAGCCCACCAACAGTGCTCCACACTGTGTGTGTTTATATATCTACATATTTATTCCATCTAGCTACAATGCTCCACACTGTGTTTATATATTTATATATCTATTCCATCTAGCTACAATGCTCCGCACTGTGTGTCTATATATATATATTTATATTTATATGTACATACACTACCGTTCAAAAGTTTGGGGTCACCTCAGACAATTTTGTGTTTTTCATGAAAAGTCACACTTTTATTTACCACCATGGGTTGTAAAATGAATAGAAAATATAGTCAAGACCTTGACAAGGTTAGAAATAATGATTTGTATTTGAAATAATTTTTTCCTTCAAACTTTGCTTTCGTCAAAGAATCCTCCATTTGCAGCAATTACAGCACTGCAGACCTAACATGATTGCACAAGGGTTTTCTAATCATCCATTAGCCTTCTGACGCAATGAGCAAACACATTGTACCATTAGAACACTGGAGTGATAGTTGCTGGAAATGGGCCTCTATACACCTATGTAGCTATTGCACCAAAAACCAGACATTTGCAGCTAGAATAGTCATTTACCACATTAGCAATGTATAGAGTGTATTTCTGATTAGTTTAAAGTTATCTTCATTGAAAAAAAGTGTTTTTCTTTCAAAAATAAGGAAATTTCTAAGTGACCCCAAACTTTTGAACGGTAGTGTATGTATACTCGCTGCTCTTGTTTTTCTCTTGCCTTCTGATTGTTGCTCTGAGTGTTGCTATCCCTGTGCTGTTGCAATCCTGGAATTTCCCCATTGTGGGACTAATAAAGGCTTATCTTATCTTATCTTAACATCACTGTGGTGTGGCAGCCTGATGGCGTCGCCATGGACCAACAGTGGAACAGGTGGACTGGCGACCAACCCTTGTCCCTGTAGCACAGCAAAGCACTCTCTTCACCACAGCACAGCGAAGAACCCACATCACCAAACGGCCAGATATTGCGGCTCCGCAGCCGGCCCTCGGTACCGTGACCCAATGGCCTATTCCTGCTGCAGCAGCCCAGCGCATGGACTCCACCACAGCGGCAATGCAACAACCAGCTGTCAGCAATTGCAAAACTCATCAGAGAAATCCAGTGTTAAAAAATATAGATCACTCAAAGTTTTTCAAACCCTGAACCAGGCAAAACGAATTTGGGACCCTCAAAGTAAAAAAAAAAAAAAGTCTGCTTAGGGGGTACTTAAATGTACAGAGTATGATCTCCAAACGTGAACAACTAGAATATCTCCTGATGAACTCTAATATTGATTTTATGGGTCGGTCTGAAACCTGGTTATCATCCTCATCACCTGAAACTGCTGTTACCATGCCTGGCTATAATGTGTATAGGAAAAACAGGGAGCAAGGAAAAGGTGGAGGAGTTTTACTATATGTTAAAAACACCTTAAAATGTAATGAAATTGAATGGTCAAAAGATATAAGTCGAGAATGTGTAGGAGTTAACATTAAGCTGTCAGCCAATATGACCTTCTCTGTTATTTGTTTATGCCGCAAACCCTCCTCTAAAGCAGATTTTTATGACCAATTTAAAGCGCTTCTTGTGACAAATTAACAGAACAAAAAAGATGACGGAGACATGGAACTTCATATTAATAAATTTGTACAGAATCCCACAGTCACTGTTACAGAGTTTAACAACTTTTTCATAAACTCTGTGTGAGAAATACCCCATTCATTTAATCCACCTGATCATAATTCTAGTCCTATTAACCCCTCACAACCAGTTTTTAATATATTAGAAATAATTGAAAATGAAGTGGCAAATATCATCAGATCATTCAATAGCTCAAAAGCAACAGATGAACATGGTCCTAACACCAACTTTTTAAATGAACATAAAGAATCTCTCATTTGTCCAATTACTCATTTAATCAATCTGTCAATCAAGCATGCTGTCATCCCAACTGCTTGGAAGGCAGGAGTGGTCAGACCAATTTTCAGAACAGGGAGTAAAACTGATATACAACTACAGACCAATCAGCATCTTACCTGTTATTTCCAGAAAGAAAAAGAAAAAAATGGGTGGCTACACTATTATGTGAATATCTGAATTATGGGAACACCCCCCTGCATCACAAACAGTTTGGGTTCCGTGTCCACCATTCATCAGAGTCTGCAATAAGCTTGTTTTTAGAGAAAACTAAATCTTTCTTAGATAAGAGGAATTGTGTAGGTGCTGTGTTCTTAGATCTGAAGAAGGCATTTGACACCGTTGACCACAACATCCTTTTAACCAACTTACTCAGTTTAATTTTTCAGAACATGCTATCAAATGGATGAAATCCTATTTAACCGACAGACAGCAATGTGTAATGGTCAACAGTGTCAAATTGCCATATTTGAAATGTCAAATGGGTGTCCCACAAGGCTCCATACTTGGACCAATATTATTCTCCTTCTACATAAATGATTTACCAAATGCATGCAGAAACATTCATATACAAATGTATGCAGATGACATGGTAATATTCACACCTGCAAAAAACACACAAAAAGCTGCCTGTATTCTTACAACAGCGATGACCCAAATGCATGACTGGCTCAAAAATTCATGCCTCCTACTAAACACTAAAAAAAACTGTTTGCATGATGTTTGCCAAACAACGGTCAAATATTACAAACTCAAACATTTTTTTAAAAGGGGAGGAGCTGCAACTAGTCGAGGAATTTAAGTACCTTGGCATGATTCTAAATTCCTCATTAATCTTTAAAAAAAACATATCAAAGAAATCTCAAACATAATCAAATCCAATCTAAGAAATTTTAAACAAATTAGACCATCACTGACAGTTAGTGCAGCCAAAATGTTTCTGCATGCAATGATCTTCTCACACATCACTGTTTTACCAACTGGTCACTCACTGGAATAATCATAATCAAACCCATTGAATCCTTATACAAAAAAGCCATAAAAGTCTTTGATAAGTAAGATCCCACATATCATTGTTGTCACATTTACAAGAAATCCAATTTTCTGTCTTTTGAAAATTAAACTGTCAAATTTGCCTATTCAATTTATAAAATATTAAATGGCTATGTACCCCCACCCCCACCCCCTCGGCAGAATATGTTAAACTGAGAACTGTCATTGGTACAACCACTAGAGCAATCACTAGAGGAGACTATGAGGCCCCCCACAGATGCACCACATTTGCTCAATCTGTGCTATCAGTGAGAGGCACCAAGATCTGGAATAATATACCACCTGCAATCAGAGAACGTACCACACTAAACACTTTTAAGACTCATTGTAAAAATTGGCTTTTAAACAACTAAAACTGTACCCAACTGAACTGGCTGCTCTGCGGCATGCGCATATACATACAGTATATGTGCCCGTGCATCACACACATATGCCCCGCCTCTTGTTTTTTGTTGTTGTTTGTTGTTGCTGTGAGGTGCTTAGGTGCATGTGTGTGTGTATGCATACACAGCACTTCACTCGTGTGACATTTGAATGTTTTGTTTTGTAGCACCTTAACTCTTGCACTTTAGCATATCCACTTTGTACAGTTTCATTGCAGATGTTCTTCTCGTGTATGATTTTTTTGTTTGTATGTTTTTGTGACCCGCCGGGGGACTACAGATGCAAATTAGCAGTATTGCTAAATCTGGCATACTTAAATTTGTATTAATGTTCATTAGTATGTAATGTCCCTTTCAAATAAACTAAAACTGTGTGCTTCCTCCTTAGCTGTTCTTGCTAACTGTTCAATAAAGTTAACCTCTACAAGTGGACCTGTCTGCAGATCATCATTTCCAGACATAGCAATTGGCGATGAGGAAAAACTTGGAAAATATTGTGATGGAAACGCTGCTGACACCTCTACCACCTTTCCTCGCTTTGCCCGGTGAGCTGCCCATTCTTTGGTCACGTTGGCATGAGTTGTTTTGAGACGTTCGTGTTCACCATGAACTGAGCTAAAATTAGCAAGCTAAGGCTGCGCGCCATGCTAATTCACTGCCTTGGCAGCAAGTGACAGCGTGTCTTCAAGACGCTCAGACCTGCAAATAGCTACAACAAGTGTGTTACTTTGTTAGCTGGACACTTCACAACCCCTAGAGCGTGCTACTCAGGAGGAAAAGATTTTGCCAACACCGACAGTGTGTAGGTGGAGTCAGTCCAGCAATATGTTGACAACCTCCAGTGTTTGGCAAGCACGTGTAGGAATGAACAACTGGAAGACAAGATGGTGTGGGACCAGTTAGCGGAGCACACCACCAACCTGAAACTACAGGAGAAGCTGCTAATGGCACCGGACGATCTGCCGCTCTCCAGGGCAGTGGAGATAGCGTCCCAACTAGAGGCAGCAGCTCGGCTAACTACCCAGCTAGGAGCCTCCAGCCCATGCTCGCCACACTTCGCTCCGCTAACACAAGCGGTTACCCTCGGCTGCTGAGCCCGATGACCCTGCATCCTCCCCGGAGGACCCCGGAGTTAACATCGTGGGACAGCAGGACAATAAAGCATGCTGACCATGTCGTATCTGTGGCTCTCACTCGCACCAGACATGCGCACCTGCCTGCCATGCCAAAGGACACAAGTGCCACTTGCGTCACTTGTGTGGACCACTTCACCAAAGTGTGCCGCTCAGCTCCAACAAGCCCACCGTCTAACTTGCTCAGTCAGCCCAGCCCAACCACCATACATGCAGTGGACTCCAGTAACACACCGTACAAGTGGTGCACAGTAGAACTGCATGGTGTCAGTCCACCACTACTGCTAGACACTGCTGCCACGAGGTCCCTGCTGGATGAGGCCATGGTGAAGACAGTCTTCTCCCAACATCCAATCAAGCCAGACGCGGTGGAACTGTTCGGGTATGGACACATGAAAATCAGCATGGTAGGAACCATCGCTCTACTGGTTCACTACGGGTCAAAAGTCCTCCCAGTGTTCACGTTTCAAGTGACGCACCTTGGTGACAACATCCTGGGATGTGATCTTTTCCTTGAGCTGGACTTTTCCATCATGGATCACATGGGACTCTGATGGCTGACGGTCCAAGCCTGCTTTGCCCAGAAATAGGCGTAGCTGCTCCTTATTTCACACTGCACATTGACCGGAGCACTGAAAGCTGGGGACTGATCCTCGCATGGTATAAGCCTCTCAGAGCCTCCACCTTGCTGCAAAAATTCCAGTCTGTGATAACAAGACCCAGAAGATTGTGGGGTTCATCCGGTTCCCGATGAGTCCACTTCACCTCCACGACAGTCGACAACCCAACTACCCCCTCCGTTAAACAGCGGCCCAGCAATGATGCGGTTCACCAGCTACATGACAAGAGAGCAGCAGCACACCTTAAAGCAGAAACCACCTTCGCTCATGGTGCTCCACTGGGTTTGGATCCGCCGATCCAACCGCTCGCGTCACCTGCAGATGTTCCAGCCATCAGCAGCATTGCCAACACCGCCGATGCAGATCGCTGCACAGCTTGGACCAGCCACTTTCCAGATGGCTGCTGGGTCCTGATGGCATGCCAACCATCAGGGAAAGGTAATACCACCACCTTCCCCAGACCAAGTAACAGCAACCAAGCCGACCCAGCCAGTGTGGGATCCAGATTGGGACTTTGCCAAGGTGGCCCCCAGATCCACCTGAGCCAGTGCCACCAGGGCCACGACCACCCCAAGCTCGACAGAGGCCCCACTGAGCTCTGAACTGTCACTGACTCTAAAGTTCTTTGTTTTCATGTTCAGTCAGTGCATGGTCCATTCACTGTGGCAGAATACCCACACGACCACGCGGATTAAACCGGTAGTCTATCCAGTTACCCAGGTTGTAACAGTTTAAAATAATTTTTTTCTCTGATGTCATGTCTGGTGGTTCTTACAACAGGTCCACTCAAGTTGTAAGAGCCACCGGAGTGGTGGCTCAGTTGGTAGAGCATCCGCCCCACACCCGGGAGGCAGGGGTTCAAATCCCGGCCGGGTCATGCTGAAGACCATATAAAAAAGTGGAACTTCCTGCCGTCCAGCTTGGTGCTCAGCAATAATAGAATGGAGGAGGGAAATTTGTGGCGGCGCCTTGCATGGCAGCGGCCCTCTGATTCTACACTTGGGGTGTGTGTGATTAACACAGTAGATAGGTAAAACACAATCTCGTTCTACTGTACATGATTGGTTGTACAGTTGAATGACAATAAAGGGTGAAAAAAATATATATATGCATGTTGTTTACATTACGCAATGTACTAACAGTATTATCAGCCAGATCATGTGTGCATTTCTTATATCACTGGCTTTAAGTTAACCCACATGTGTGCATACGACCAACTGTATGTTGGCTGGTATGCTAGTTTGCCTTATTGTTTAATTGCTGCCCTAAGGCTAACAACAGACATACAGTGGGGCAAAAAAGTATTTAGTCAGCCACCAATTGGGCAAGTTCTCCCACTTAAAAGATAAGAGAGGTCTCCAATTTTCATCATAGGTATACCTCAACTATGAGAGACAAAATGAGAAAAAAAAAAATCCAGAAAATCACATTGAAGGATTTTTAATGAATTAATTGGTAAATTCCTCGGTAAAACAAGTATTTGGTCAATAACAAAAGTTCATCTCAATACTTTGTTATATACCCTTTGTTGGCAATGACAGAGGTCAAACGTTTTCTGTAAGTCTTCACAAGGTTTTCACACACTGTTGCTGGTATTTTGGCCCATTCCTCCATGCAGCTCTCCTCTAGAGCGGTGATGTTTTGGGGCTGTCGCTGAGCAACACGGACTTTCAACTCCCTCCAAAGATTTTCTATGGGGTTGAGATCTGGAGACTGGCTAGGCCACTCCAGGACCTTGAAATGCTTCTTACGAAGCCACTCCTTCGTTGCCCAGGCGGTGTGTTTGGGATCATTGTCATGCTGAAAGACCCAGCCACGTTTCATCTTCAATGCCCTTGCTGATGGAAGGAGGTTTTCACTCAAAATCTCACGATACATGGCCCCATTCATTCTTTCCTTTACACGGATCAGTTGTCCTGGTCCCTTTGCAGAAAAACAGCCCCAAAGCATGATGTTTCCACCCCCATGCTTCACAGTAGGTATGGTGTTCTTTCTCCTCCAAACACGAGAAGTTGAGTTTTTACAATAAAGTTCTATTTTGGTTTTCATCTGACCATATGGCATTCTCCCAATCCTCTTCTGGATCATCCAAATGCTCTCTAGCAAACTTCACACGGGCCTGCACATGTACTGGCTTAAGCAGGGGGACACGTCTGGCACTGCAGGATTTGAGTCCCTGGCAGCGTAGTGTGTTACTGATGGTAGCCTTTGTTACTTTGGTCCAAGCTCTCTGCAGGTTATTCACTAGGTCCCCCCATGTGGTTCTGGGATTTTTGCTCACCGTTCTCATGATAATTTTGACCCCACTGGGTGAGATCTTGCGTGGAGCCCCAGATCGAGGGAGATTATCAGTGGTCTTGTATGTCTTCCATTTTCTAATAATTGCTTCCACAGTTGATTTCTTCACACCAAGCTGCTTACCTATTGCAGATTCAGTCTTCCCAGCCTGGTGCAGGTCTACAATTTTGTTTCTGGTGTCCTTTGACAGCTCTTTGGTTTTGGCCATAGTGGAGTTTGGAGTCTGACTGAGGTTGAGGACAGGTGTCTTTTATACTGATAAAGAGTTCAAACAGGTGCCATTAATACAGGTGACGAGTGGAGGACAGAGGAGCCTCTTAAAGAAGAAGTTACAGGTCTGTGAGAGCCAGAAATCTTGCTTGTTTGTAGGTGACCAAATACTTATTTTACCAAGGAATTTACCAATTAATTCATTAAACATCCTTCAATGTGATTTTCTGTATTTTTTTTCCTCATTTTGTCTCTCAGAGTTGAGGTATACCTATGATGAAAATTGGAGACCTCTCTCATCTTTTAAGTGGGAGAACTTGCACAATTGGTGGCTGACTAAATACTTTTTTTCCCCACTGTAGTTCTAAGCTTTTTCGGGGGAGGGGGGTAAAATGTGATATATGGGAAATGGCACGAATCACCACACTGCGGTCGCACGTACGTATGCATGACGTCATCATGCCACTGTTATAATAGCCAGCTACCCAGGGCTAGCCGGTCTCTCTCTTGCTCTCCACCTTTGGTACCACCTACCCAGTAATCTCACTATAGGCCCTTTTCTACGAGGGTCAGTATGGTACGGTTCGGTACGGGATGGTACAGTTTGGCCCACTTTGTGTTTCCACTGCACTAGGTCCCACTTGAAGTGGATGGGAATAGTTACAGGAGAGGCAGCGCAACACTCTCCCTCCCGTTACGTAAAACAAGCATAATTGGCATAAAACAAGCGTAATGTTACGCAAAACACAAGCTGGCAGGACACGAGGCATCTGCGTTCTGGCTTTTTTTGCCAGAATAAAGGCA
The DNA here is from genome assembly GCA_020510985.1 of Pholidichthys leucotaenia. Classification (NCBI taxonomy): domain Eukaryota; kingdom Metazoa; phylum Chordata; class Actinopteri; order Cichliformes; family Pholidichthyidae; genus Pholidichthys; species Pholidichthys leucotaenia. The sequence goes on along the minus strand of CM035839.1, from coordinate 27,240,189 downwards.
AAGGTGGCGATACGACACACTCTGGAAAAGCACTGGAGCGTTTAGGAAACCATAGAGCAGTATAAAGGGGAAGAGATGAGGATACAAACTACATCACGTATGACGGTAAGCTAATGATTGCTAATGCTACTTTGCTTTTAAGTCTGCCATACAACATTGTAATGTCGGCAAGTTATCGGTATTAGATACTAAAATATGTATTCTCTGTGTGTGTGTTTCAGATGGCTCTCTTGTGGCAAAAATATTGGTTCAAACCGTGGGTCTGAACGTACAACACAGTGATGTCACCCCAGCTTCACGAACGCGAAGTGGTTACAGAACTGCAGAATGTCTGTAGAAATGTTTAGCTTCCTGTGCAACAAATTGCTCTGATCTGTGTCAAAATCATGGAGAGATTGTTGAGACGTCATGGGATTTACCTGTTCCAGCCAGTGGTGTCATGGCAAAACATGGATCACCTAGGTGCCAAATTGTAGTATATGAGCCGTAAAATATATATTTCGACAGGTAAACAGTACTGAGTTAGCCATAAGATATATTTAACAATTATGATGCATTTTAAGCCAAAACAAATGGATCTAGGATTAAAAGTAATAAAAATAATGCAGTCACAAGGTTACATGGAGAAATACATGGATTAACTGGAAATATATCATAATGAGTATTGCTGACTACATGTAGATACTGTATAAATATATATTCTCTGCATCAACAGTGAACTATACATGTATTCATTTAGTATTGCCCTGGGAATTTTTACAATAAACCTTTGTACTTTTGTTTTATGTGTGAAGGTTACCACCAAGTGACATAAATACTAAAAGATTGGAAAAGCTGTCTAAGAACAATCCAGCAGTTTGAGAAATCACTTTTGGTTTGGTGTAAGTCTGCCAACAGAATTATGAACCATAAAGCAGTTTGTGTTAAAATGTTAAATCCCATTAAACCCTAACTCAGGGGTGTCCAATCATGTGCCATGGAGGGCCAAGACCCTGCAGGATCTCTCTTTTATCCCATTATTAGGAAATACAGATGCTAATATGGCCCAGAATTCCTCCATATACTGGGACTATCACAAAAGTGTGCAGTGTCTTCTGCACTGGCACATCCAACAATACAGTCTTCAGCAAATAATTGTTTTGGTTACTTTTTCTTAAAAATGAGCCATTATTTTCAAAGTCACTGATAAATGGTTTGTACTGTTGATTCTTTTTACACCAGTGTCTTAACAGACAAAATAGAAAATCATGATGCAAACACATAAATCACTAAATTGTTTATTACAATCAGCAGCAAATTCCAGATTATTTAGAATGTGCAAAATTCAAACTGTAAAAAAAAAAACTGGAATGCGTCACACACACCGGCCACTCTGCCTCACTGAGAAGCAACTGGATCAGCTGCTCACACTGGTCCCGGTTCAGCAGATCTTCAGCCTGCATCTCTGTAAATAGTGAGGCAAGGTCCAGTTTGGGTGGATCGTTTTCCTCTTGCCTAGATGAAAGACAGACATGGGTGGTGGATAATTAAAGCAAGTTTAAAACATATTTAAGAAATGAATGAATGAATCTTTATTTCGGATAGATGAGATTAAAAGAAAGGAACAGATTAATATAACAAAGGGGGAAAAAATCCAACAAGGTCAAATTAAACAGTAACTCCTCTGATTATACAATTCACCATAAGTTATCTGAAATGGGTGATGGCTGAAGCCGCAGCTTATTTTGCCCACACATGTTCCATCTAAGAATTCAAAAAGAAAATAAAATAAGAGTGATTACAAATCAGAACAAAGCCAAGACAACACATGACAAAAAACTAAGCAACAACACAACACAGACTGGATATGACAATCCTTATGTGATTTTACATGTCATCTTGTATATATGTTTGGAGTATTTCTTCCTTTAGTTTTTGTTTAAATTGTCCAAGCGTTGTACATGATTTTAATTCAGGTCCAAAAGCGTTCCACAGTCTGACTCCCTGCACTGAGACACAGTGTTGCTTGGTGGTAGTTCTCACTGAAGGTTTTTGAAATATACATGTTCCTCTGAAATGATTTTGTTTCTCCCTTATTTGGAACAACTTTTGGATATTTGCGGGCAGTGATAGATTCTTAGCTTTAAACATTATTACTGCAGTTTTAAAAGTCAACCAGATCATTCAACTTGAGAGCTTTTAATTTAAGAAAAAGTGGGTTTGTTGGTTCCCTGTAAGCAGCTTTGTTTATTATTCTAATAGCTCTCTTCTGATGCATAAAGACTGGATATATGTTTGTTTTATATGTATTTCCCCATACTTCAGTACAATATGTCATGTATGGGAGTATTAATGAATGATACAAAGTCTATAGTGTGGGTTGATTCAGCAAATATTTCACTCTGTGTAGTATTGTGATTGATTTGCATATTTTACCTTTAATATAATTAATATGTGACTTCCAACACAGTTTATTATCAATTATTACGCCAAGAAATTTAATTTCGAATACCCTTTCAATCTCTACACCATTTACAGAGTTTAGATGCTGATTTGTTGTGATGGTGTGAAATAACGTTATCAATAAAAGTTTAGCCACCGCTGTGTCACCCTGGTTTCAAGTGTGGGCGGTGTTTTGTGCTTGTATTGCTAAAATATAAAAGGAAGCACTACAATGGGTCTCAAATATTTGTAATGTGTTCTTTTACTGGATGAGTTTAAAGACTAAATACTATAAACTACACATATAAACTAAATTCTAATGGTGACTGAACAACTCCCATTCCCCAAAGTGCAAGATACACTATTATGACTATAACTCAAAGGATCACAGAAGTGATCTGATAAAAAAAAAATTAAACAAGTGGTTTATTTTATGGTGGCTATTATTGGATGTGCCATTCATTTTCAATTACTCTGTAATTAATATTCACACAATCAAATAAATCTCAGTTCAGTCCCTGTCATATTAAGTGGAAATTGTGCTACTTTAAATCTGGCACTTTACCTATACTTTAACTTAAAAAGCAAAAGATTTGACTATAAATAACAAGATGTGCAACTTACCAGTCATAATTGCTGTCAAAACTTAGCCATTCAGAGCAGATCCTGTTTGGACTCTACAACGAAAATACACACAACTTACATAAGTACATGCACAGCACAAAAGTGCAACATGTAAAAAAAAAAAAAAAAACACCTTTTTTTTTTTTACCAGGATTACAACTAGCTTATTTCATCAGATATTGTCAACACAAGCGCAAAATACAAGGACAGACGTAGCATTGATGGCTAACTAGCTAGGTCATCGTTTAAACACGATCAAGTTTTCGTCTGTCCAAACTTTCCACTGCTGGGATAAATAACGTAAAATATGCATATCACATCACTCACCGTCCTCTATATCCCAATATCACGGCTTCAGCTGCTGAAGTTGGGTGCTCCCGCGGCCATACATTCAATTCAGTTCGGGCGGCTCCGTCTACTTCCCAGGGTGGCTCCATTTGCTTCCCTCTGGATTCTCTCATCAGCCGAAACACACAGAAAACTCTGCTGGACTGCTGTGTTGATTTCTGTGAAGCCACTCTATCGTTGTTAATTATAATATCACTTGTTGGCTGGCTCGCGGATGAATCATTGCAAATGGCGGATCGCAAGCAATTCTGGAAAGTCAGCGTTACGCCCACTCTCATGACGTTACGCCCGGACAAATCAGTGGCCTGCAGTGTTTTTACATCACCGGGATGGTACGCTTGGAACCTCAATTGAAGGGTTCTGAAAAAAGGAACAGTTCCAAAAAAACAGAACTGAAAGCAGTTACGGTCCCTAATGGAAAAGCGGACAAACCGTACCGTACTGACCCTAGTGGAAAAGGGCCTTATGTGCTCCCTCCTTAGCTGTTCTTGTTCAATAAAGTTAACCTCAACACATGGACCTGTCTGCAGACCGTTATTTCCAGACATAACAACCTGTATTATCAAGGACTTATCCTGTACTTACCCTATAATTTTGTCATGAGTTTTCATTATATTAATAAATGTCCTTGTTGAGCTGGTTAATAAATCAAAGTGCAGAGTCAAAGATGCCTTTTCTGGGTATTTATTATTACATCTTGGCCAAGAAGGGAACCTGTCATGTTCTGCATGCAGGCGAGCACCACAAGAGAAGATTCCAAGTCTCAGAACAGAACAGAGAGTTTTAATACAATAGATCAAACAGATAAGCATTGTTTTAAGAATGCTGAGTCAGCAGTCTCTCAGAGACACAAATGCTGCATTTGTAGTGTTCAATGCGGCATTGGGAAAAGTACTGAGTGCAATTTCATTTATGATTACAGGAGACAGAATGAATCGACAATAATTAAAAAAAATCCATAACAATTTGCAGGCTGAATTTTAAGTTTGCTATAGAAATATGTAACCTTGATTCAAAATGTTATAAATAAACTGTCTTGTAGGTTTAAATTAGCTAGCAAGCTATGATTTGAGCTATGTTGTGCTGTATATCACATCCTGTTTATGGTGCATATACGGTAATTTAAGTTAAACTGCACAGCTTCAGGACAGCTGATGGTGGTCTAGGTCGCATTTACAGCAACACCACGCCGTGCTCCCAAAAGCCTCAACAAGCCAAGCTGGATAATTAAACTGTCGAAACACATGTCTTTTCTGCTCCTGAGACTCTTGCTTTTTCCTCCCCTTGCTCTAATTTGTTTGGACAAGGGAGGGAGGGGGGTGCAGCCGCTATGAGCAGGCCGGGCGGGCTTCCAGCTCGCATGCGAACGGCTCCTGCCAAAGTGACACGGTTGGCTGGGAGAGTTCAGGGGTCGGGGTGAAAAGGTAGAGCCATCAGTGATGAGCCGGGGTCAAGCTCTCTAAGTCAATACCGCTCACCCTGTCTGACAGCCACAGTAACACCTTCCTGATCCACAGGGCCGCCAGACAAAGGGGGAGGCGCGTGCATCTCATCAACGAGGGATTGTAAGGCTCCGGCCGCAGGGGCAGACAGGCATGTGTCCAAGGGTCCCCATAGAGCGCACATTACAATGAAGGACCCACCACGGTTGACCTAGCCCCAGGCCACGTGCGTCACTAGCGTAGCCATCAATACTAGCATGTCATCACATTTGCACTTCAGAACTAAAAAGGAGAGCAGCTTTATGGATTCGTGGGGCATTCTCAGCATTTACAGGCAGCCTTACACAGACCTTTGAGGGGTTTTTTTTTTCTTCTTTTAGGTGCTTCCATTTAAGAAAAAGATTTTTGTTGGCTTCTTCCCGCCAGCATGTCCATGTGAGCCCCACCCTGGGCTGTCTTATGGGTCCCATGTGGGTTTGTCCATGGATTCCATGTTAGCCCCATCTGTGTTTACCCACATCGACTTTACCCATTTAGCTACTTTCAACTTATTTTCGCATAAATTTGCCATTAAATTTGTGACTTTTCCCCTAATTTGATACATTTTTCTTGAAAATTTGAAACTTTCTCATAAATTTGCAACTTTTTTTTGTAAATTTGTGACTTTTCATAAATTTGTAACTTGCTTTTACTGTAAACTTGCAACTTTTTCTTATAAATTATTTTTTTTCTTGTAAATTTGCAACTTTTTTCATAAATGTTAGTTTTTCTTGTAAAATTGTGACTTTCTTGTAATTTTGGAACTCTCATAAATATGCCACTTTACTGTAATCTTGCAACTTTTTCTCATAAAGTTGTTACGTTTTTCGTCATAAATGTCATTTTCTTGTTAATTTGCAAATTTTTCTTTAGATTTTCCTCATAAATTTGTGACTTTTTTATAAATTTGCAAAACTTTTCTTGTAAGTGTATCTCAAGAAAAAAAAATTTTTCTTGTAAATCTGTAACTTTTTTCTACTAAATTTTCACTTCTCTTAAATTTGCAGCTTCTTTCTAGTAAATCTGATTTTTTTTCATAAGTTTGCTACTATTTTTTGTAATTTTTTCCACTTTTTTTCTTGTACAGTAAATGTTCACATTTTTTCCTCATAAATTAGTAACTTTTTTCTTGTAAATTTGCAAGTTTTCCGACTGAATTTTCATTTTTCTCATAAATTTGTGACTTTTTTTCCTCATAAATTTGCTACTTTTTTGTAAATTTGTCATTTTTTTCCTTGTAATTTTTTACATTTTTTTCATAAACTAGTACATACCCGTACATGCCCGTAGAGGGGATGCATTGGAACAGAATTCTTGCCAGTTACAGGACAGTTGGTATAGCAACACAGCACTGAGTGGCAATCACATGTGACGGCTTTTGTATGCACCAAAACATAAAAATCACACAAAATATGCCCTGCCAGCTGGGGCTGTTTGCCCCTGCTTGTTACTTCTTCTCCTGCCTGTCACTGTTCTGTGTTATATTGCTTACCTGTGTCTATATATGTGTCTTGTGAGACATGGGAGACTCTTGGGAGTCATGTGCTCTATGTGCCGTCATATAGACATATCTTTATGATGGCATCGTGGGTCCTATGATGCTCGAGTTCATAGGACGTCCTATGATGATCAGGCAGAGATCATAGGTCATCCTATAATGTCCTATAAACGTGACAGACACAAAGACAGAAATTTCTTGCTTTAATAGAGTGATGTGACTTTTTTCCCCCACATAATTTTACCTATGGCACCAGTGTTACTGAAACCTGCTCACCCACATTACCCATGTGGGGCCCAGTTGGGTTTAAAGTGAGTAAACATATTACCTGCTTACCTGTACCACAGGTAAAGTCCTTTGGACAAACCCACATGGGACCCACAAGACAGCCCAGTAAACCTATGGTGAGGCCCACATGGACATGCTGGCAGGGCTGTCTTTATTTCACATGTATATTGAATCTTTATTGCTGTGGTGATGATACTGAGATTGTTAAAACGTAATGGGTCAAAAGTGATGGTAGCGAACAAGTAGTGAATTTATGAGAAAAAAGCAAATTTATGAGAAAAAGTTGCAAATTAATGAAAAAGGTAACACAAGTAACAAATAAAGTCAATAAATCAATTTTATCACTTTCACTTTTCATTCTACATACTGGAAATGGTGTGTGGGCAGATAGTTTTTTCTTTATAACACCCGTGGTTCACATTTTGATTGTTTCCGTAACCATTCAGAGCCGTTTAATAGTTCCCCAGTTAGTTTAGCAGCTAGCAGCTATCGTGTTTGTTCACGTCTGTGCCATCCCAAATACCACTGCATGGGCTGTAATAGACCTGTGAAGCTCACTGCAACATATGTCCGACTTCCAGTTGTTACCTGACTTCTTTTAACATTACTTTGTGCATGCAGAATTGCTCGGCTATTGATGGTACCATTACCGTTACTGATAAATTAGCTTAGCTAGCTTGTAGTTACTAGTGTGTTATTTATTCTCATAATAAACTTTGACTCACTCTTAGTAACAATGCATGACTCAAATGAATGTGAATGAGCTTGTGTAAAGATTTTGCACAATACATGTCCATTACACAGCTCTATAACAGTCCATGCAGTGGTATTTAGAATGGCAGACAAACAAATACAATAGCTGCTAGCTGCTTAGCTAACTGGGGAACTATTAAACGGCTCAGTATGGTTACAAAAATGATCAAAATGTGAAACACGAACTTTATACCACACACCATTTCCAGTATGTACAATGATAAGTGAAAGTGATAACATTGATTTATTGACAAGAAAGCACCAGGGAATGGGAAAATATAATGGAAGCAGAACAAGAAATGTGGGTAGACTGGAATGTGGAAGTATGTTACCCTACATTGTGCAAGAGTTCCATTACGGTATATGTAATGACAATTTAGTTTTGTTATTCATTTAGTGAAGAAGTCACTTAGTGAAGGAGGACATGGAGAGGGTTGGTGTTACAGAGGAAGATACGAGGGATAGGGTGAAATGGAGGCCGATGATCCGCTGTGGCGACCCCTAAAGGAAGCAGCCGAAAGAAGAAGAAGAAGAATTCATTTATAGTCTGTGTGAAACGTGCTGCAATTATATGCAAAGTGGAAAGACACGAACATGCGCAATTGGTTGCAATAGCCAACCTGCATATTCTGCCATCACAGGGAGAATTAATTAGTCTGAAAATGAGACTGTTCTTGTGAAAGGGGGGGTGCTTTTCACAGCAGACGCATCTTTCTCTGCCCAACACCGGCGGAGCTCCATGGCATTTTGCGTCTGTCACCTGTTGTTTCTGTCGGGATGCGGTTTCTGGAGGGGGTGGTGACATTTTCACAGCTGGCATGGCCCCTTCAAAGAGTGTTGTGGGCTCAGCAGTGTGGACATTTTTGGGAGATGTCTGTGGTGGGTGCCAAAAGGCTGTGAAGGTTTTGGGGGTGGTCCAGCACGACGAAGAAGAAGAAGAAGAAGAAGAGAAAGAAGAAGGTAGCCATTATTGCATTCATACTGCCACACTTTATTTCAGATAGATTAAAAGTAAAGATTAAAAAAGAAACAGAATAATATAACAAAGGGGGAAAAAAATCCAACAAGGTCAAATTAAACAATAACTCCTCTGATTATACAGTTCAACATAAGTTATCCAAAATGGGTGATGGCTGAAGCAGCAGATTATATTGCCCACCCATATTCCATCCAAGAATTCAAAAGAAAAACAAAACAAGAGCGATTACAATTCGGAACAAAGCTAAGACAAAATGTGACAAAAAAAAACTAAGCAACAACACAACACAGACTGGACATGACAATCCTTATGTGATTTTACATGTCATCTTGTATATATGTTTGGAGTATTTCTTCCTTTAGTTTTTGTTTAAATTGTCCAAGCGTTGTACATGATTTTAATTCAGGTCCAAAATCATTCCATAATCTTTCTCCTTGCACTGAAACACAGTGTTGCTTGATGGTAGTTCTCAATGAAGGTTTTTGAAATATACATGTTCCTCTGAAATGATATTGTTTCTCCCTTATTTGGAACAACTTTTGGATATTTGCGGGCAGTGATAGATTCTTCACTTTAATAGAAGTCCTAGACGTTGGCCCTCTTGTGGCCACTAGATGGTCCCCTTATGGGTTTTTTAGGTAAAAAGGCCAAATGGCCCCTCTCTGGGACTTCTGTTAAACATTATTACTGCAGTTTTAAAGTCAACCAGATCTTTCAACTTGAGAGCTTTTAATTTAAGAAAAAGTGGGTTTGTTGGTTCCCTGTAAGCAGCTTTGTTTATTATTCTAATAGCTCTCTTCTGAAGCATAAAGACTGGATATATGTTTGTTTTATATGTATTTCCCCATACTTCAGTACAATATGTCATGTATGGGAGTATTAATGAATGATACAAAGTATATAATGTGGGTTGATTCAGCAAATATTTCACTCTGTGTAGTATTGCGATTGATTTAGATATTTTACCTTTAATATAATTAATATGTGACTTCCAACACAGTTTATTAGCAATTATTACTCCAAGAAATTTAGTTTCAGATACCCTTTCAATCTCTACACCATTTACACTGAGTTTAGATACTACGTTGTTGTGATGGATGTTAAAAACTATAAATTTTGTCTGACTTAAATTGAGCGTTAATTTGTTTGAATCAAACCACAGTTTAAGCTTTCCTAACTCCTTTCCGAGTGTATCCAAAAGTTGTTCCAAATTGCTTCCACTGCATAATAGATTAGTGTCATCGGCAAACAATATTAAATCCATTTTTTCCAAGACTTTACATATATCATTTATATACATATTGAAAAACAATGGCTCCAAAACTGAACCCTGTGGGACTCCACAAGTAACCTTCAGTAACTGTGAGTTTTTGTTACCAACACATACATACTGATATCTATTCTTTAAGTAACTACATAACCAGGATAGTGCTGCCCCCCTAATACCACAATTTTGTAGTTTCTTTAATAATAAATTATGATCCACTGTATCAAATGCTTTTTTAAGATTCAGGAATACCACAACTGAATACTCTTTATTTTCAAAGGCAGTTGATATTTTTTCTATAAATTCCATTAGAGCAAATGCAGTTGTCCTCTTGTGTCTGAACCCATATTGCTGCTCACACAATAAATTATTCTTCATTATGAAGTTGTCAATTCTCTCACAGAATATTTTTTCAAGTATCTTGGAAAATTGCGGCAATAGTGAAATTGGTCTACAGTTTGAAAGTTCCCCTCTGTCACCCGTCTTGTATATCGGAATTACTTTAGCTATTTTCATTGCATTGGGAAATATACCTGTTTAGAGAGACAGGTTACAAATACACTACCGTTCAAAAGTTTGGGGTCACTTAGAAATTTCCTTATTTTTGAAAGAAAAGCACTGTTTTTTTCAATGAAGATAACTTTAAACTAATCAGAAATACACTCTAATATCTAATATACATTGCTAATGTGGTAAATGACTATTCTAGCTGCAAATGTCTGGTTTTTGGTGCAATATCTACATAGGTGTATAGAGGCCCATTTCCAGCAACTATCACTCCAGTGTTCTAATGGTACAATGTGTTTGCTCATTGCGTCAGAAGGCTAATGGATGATTAGAAAACCCTTGTGCAATCATGTTAGCACAGCTGAAAACAGTTTAGCTGGTTAGAGAAGCTATAAAACTGACCTTCCTTTGAGCAGGTTGAGTATCTGGAAAAAATTATTATTTCAAATACAAATCATTATTTCTAACCTTGTCAATGTCTTGACTATATTTTCTATTCATTTTACAACTCATGGTGGTAAATAAGTGTGACTTTTCATGGAAAACACAAAATAATTGTCTGGGTGACCCCAAACTTTTGAACGGTAGTGTATATGTCAGTGGTTTCACTAAGCATTCAATAATAGTTTTGACTAAGAGCATGTCAATACCATCACAGTCCGTAGATGTTTTACTTTTAAACGATTTAACAATTTTAATGACCTCTCTCTCGTCTGTGTTCTTTATGAAAATGGAGTCTTTTACAGCAGTGTTTTTGCTTATTGTATCACCCATAGGTGCCATAATGGGTATTTCTCGAGCCAAATTAGGACCAATGTCAACAAAAAAAGTTATTAAATTCATCTGCAGGTGAAACTGCATTCACACTCTGAGTCGTTTTATTATTTTTTGAAAAATTGGTTGGGTAGCTTGTATTTCTGTTTTTATTTCCAAGAATATTGTTAAGTATTGTCCATGTATTTTTAATATTGTCTCTGTTTTTCTCCAGTTCTTTACTGTAATAGTCTCTTTTACTACATCTCATTATATATGTTAACTTATTTTTGTATGTTTTATACCACTGCTCTGCTTCTTTTGTCCTTTTCTTTAGAAAAGCTTTATATAATATTTTTTTCTTTTTACACGCCTTTTGTAATCCTTTGGTTAACCATGGCTTATCGACAAATTTATGTTTAAGCTTTTTCTTTACTAATGGACAATTTTTTTCATAAAGAGTGGTTACAATGTTCATAAATGTGTCATAGGCTTCATTTACATCTGATACATAGACTTTTGTCCAGTCTTGCTTCAGCAAGTCTTCTTTAAAAGAACTGATTGCATTTTGTGATTTGTATCTGAATGATTTTAAAATTTTTTCTGTATTGGCCCCTGTGTGGCCATGGATAAGTGCAAAGGTTGGCAAATGGTCACTTATATCATTTATCAATAATCCACTTTCTATTTTCTTATCAATAATATTAATAAACAGGTTGTCAATAAGTGTAGCAGTGTGAACTGTGATTCTACTGGGATGTGTTATTGTGGGATATAGACTCATACTGTACATAGAATTCATGAACTCTGTAATTACATTTTGTTGATATGGATTTAGTAAATCAATATTGAAATCTCCACAAATTACTACCATTTTCTTACTAGTAATATTATTGTACAGCTCGACTAATTTGTTCCCGGCGTTCTATATATACAACTTATAATTAGATTTTTTTGTTTTATCTTGGTCAATCTCAACAGTAACACATTCTAAAATCCCTGGAAGTGCAAAGGACATTCCATTTACAAGCTTACACCTATACAGGTCATCAATATACAGTTCAACACCACCACCCTTTTTTTGAGATCTGTTAATATGAAACATTTCACATTAACAAGGTTCCAAGGTTGTCATAGCCAGGAGCGGCGCTGGGGTTAAGCTCCCAGTGCTTATAAAATGCTCCTTATGGCGTGCGTCGCAAAAAGCCTCTGACAATTAAGTCCAACTCCTAGCCTGCCCATGTGATTTAGTTTCTAAGCCCAGCGGAACTGCTTTTACTAATAGGAGAAGGGGCAAGGGCGGATTTCTGGTGCCTTAAAACCAGATGCTTCGGGTAGATGGTGGCCCGTTAACCTGGGAAAGTAGCCCATCTAGGGGAAGGTAAACCCTGATTTCAAACCTCCGCTGCCTTGCGGCATACCCAGTCACGGGAAAGGCTTCGGGAGTCAACCCTGAGGAAAAATCCGGAGTCGGAGTCCCTAAGGCAGTTCTCTGTTTGCTCAACATCGTTCTGGCAGCTCCTGCAATGGTGCTGGTGCCAAACTGTAGCAGCCCTACTGTTCCTTTGGATTCATCAGTGACGTGGAGAGGGGGGACAATGATGAACACAGGGAACACGGAGTGGGCTTTGCAGTGAAGAACACCTTGCTGAAGATGGTGGAACCGGGCAACAATGGCTCTGCACGACTCCTCACCCTCCGCCTTAACACCACTCAAGGCCCAGTCACCCTCATCAGTGTGTATGCCCCAACACTGACAGCCACACCAGAGGCAAAAGACGAGTTCTACGAGAATCTCGCAACAACTGTCAGGATCATCCCCAACTCTGAACAACTCATTCTCCTTGGAGACTTCAATGCCAGAGTGGGCGCTGACTACGACTCCTGGCCCTCCTGTCTTGGACCATTTGGCGTGGGCAGAATGAACGAAAATGGACAGCGGTTGCTCGAGTTCTGCACACATCATGATCTGTGCATCACAAACTCGTTCTTCAAGACCAAGCCCCAACACAAGGTTTCCTGGCGACATCTGTGCTCAAAGCACTGGCACCAGCTGGACTTGATCCTGACCAGGCGCACCTCACTGAAGAATGCACTAATCACCCGCTCGTTCCAGAGTGCAGATTGCGACACAGACCATTCATTGGTGTGTTGCAAGGTCAAGCTGCAGCTGAAGAAATTCCACCACGCCAGACAGCCTGGAAAGGCATGGATTGACACCAGTAAGATGGCCCAACCAGAACTTGTTGAGCAGTTTGCCTCCACCTTTGTGAAGGAACTTGGTGAATCACAAGAAGGAGAGTCTGCAAAGCAGAAGTGGGAAGAGCTGCGAAACATCATCCACCACACAACCTTGGCTACCTTTGGGAGGAAGACCTCGAAGTCACAGGACTGGTTTGATGCCAAGTCGACCGTGATGACCCCCGTCATTGAAGCCAAGCACTCAGCACTTGCTGAGTACAAGAAGTACCCAAATAAGAAGAATCTCCAGATTCTCAGGGCTGCGAGAAGCAAAGTTCAGCAGACTGCTCGGCGCTGCACCAACGAGTACTGGATTCAGCTCAGCCAAGACATCCAAACTGCCACCATAACAGGGAACATCCGTGGTATGTACGATGGAATCAAGAAAGCACTTGGTCCGGCTCAGAGCAAGATGGCCCCCCTCAAATCCTCCACTGGGGAGATGATCACAGAAAAGAACAAGCAGATGGAGAGATGGGTGGAGCACTACTCCGGCCTCTACTCCAAACAGAACACCGTGACACCGTCAGCCCTTGATGCCATCGACTGCCTGCCATCCATGGACGAACTTGACGCCGAGCCAACCATCGATCAACTCAGCAAGGCCATTGATAGCTTGGCCGCTGGCAAGGCACCCGGCAACGACGACATACCCCCCCCCCCCGACCTGATCAAGCACTGCAAGTCCTCCCTACTGCTTCCATTGCATGACTTCCTCTGCCAGTGCTGGAAGGAAGGTGCCATACCACAGGACATGAGGGACGCCAAGATCATCACCCTCTACAAAAACAAAGGGGAGAGAAGTGACTGCAACAACTACAGGGGCATCTTCCTCCTCAGCATTGTTGGCAAAGTCTATGCACGAGTTGTCCTCGTTCGTCTACAGAAGCTTGTCGAACATGTCTACCCCGAGTCTCAGGGTGGCTTCCTCGCTGGGCGATCGACGGTGGACATGATATTCTCCATCCGCCAACTCCAGGAGAAGTGCAGAGAACAGAACATGCCCCTGTACGTCGCCTTCATCGACCTCACCAAAGCATTGGATCTGGTCAGCAGAGAGGGCCTTTTCAAGATCCTGCCAAAGATAGGATGTCCTCCAAAGTTGCAAAGCCTCATCGAATCGTTTCACACCAACATGCAGGGGATGGTGCAGTACGACGGCAACGTCTCAGAGCCATTCAATATACACAGCGGAGTGAAACAGGGCTGTGTACTTGCACCAACCCTCTTTAGGATTTTCTTTGCTATGCTCCTGAGGCATGCCTTCAGCACAGCAACAGAGGGAATCTACCTACGTACAAGATCTGACGGCAGGCTTTTCAACCTCGCCCGCCTGAAAGCCAGAGCCAAAGTACGTGAGGCACTAATCAAAGATATGTTGTTCGCAGATGACGCTGCAGTCGCGACCCACACACAGCAGGAGCTTCAGACCCTGAGGGACCGCTTCTCCCAGGCATGCATGGACTTCGGGCTTACCATCAGCCTGAAGAAGACTAACGTCTTGACACAAGGCACGGAAGCACCACTAACCATCACCATCGATGACTATGAGCTGGAGGTCGTGAATCAGTTCACATACCTGGGGTCCACGATCAGCAGCAACCTCTCCCTTGATACAGAGATCGACAAGAGGATTGGAAAATCAGCCTCCACACTCGCTCGCCTCACCACACAAGTGTGGGAGAATCCCAAACTCTCTGTCAAGACGAAGATGGCAGTGTACAACGCCTGCGTCATCAGCACACTGCTCTATGGGAGTGAGACGTGGACAACATATGCCCGGCAGGAAAAGAGACTGAATTCCTTCCACTTGCGCTGCATTCGCCGCATCCTAGACATATCCTCCCGCTTGGTGGAGGAGCGGGACTCCTCCACCGAGTCCAGCTGCCCACCGCCGCTGTAGCTGAGCTCCGATCCTGCACCTGTCCAGCTGCGGTCCCGGTAGTTCCTCCGCTGAGCCCCACTACCTACCGCCGTCTTCCTCAGTAGTTCCTCCGCCGATCCCCGCTGCTGTAACTGGGCTCTGATTCCGGCTCTTATCCAGCTGGGGCCCCGGTGGTCCTCCACTGGTCCCCGTCTCCTACCACCGCTGTACCTGAACTCTGATCCGGCTCCTATCCAACTGTTGCCTCGGTTAGTTCCTCCGGCGAGCCCCAATCTCCGGGGACAGAGTCGCTTCTTTGTGTCGGTGTTAGGTGCTACGACTAGCTATGGCGTTAGCTATAGAGATAGCGTTAGCTTAGCAAACGCTTCAGGTAAAGCGTAGCAGTGAACCACGAAAAGAAACGCTAATCAGTTTACTCACGAATGAGAGCAGTCCCAAAAAGTCCAATTCTCACAGCGAGCGCAAAATAATTCTTAACTTGAACTATGAATTAATGAACAAGCTAGGAACACTGATGCTTCGTGGGGTGACTGGAATTTACAGAGAAGCAGAAAATGTGTCTTCATTAAATGTGTCTTCATTCCACTGACATGGAAAAGCCATTACAGGCATGGATGCACAACAGTGGTAAATTATATGCAATTTTTTTGGTACAATTAAGTGAAATTAGACAATTTCCTACAGAACGTTAGAGTAGGACTATTCAATTACAAAATCAGTTGGGCCACAATTTGAAATCAAGACATGTAACTGGGCCGCACATGTTCAGTGCTCTGTTGAATGACAAATTTCAAAGCAACCCAGATCTTCGTCGGCCTCCGTCGGTCTATGATGACCATGGAAGAGAATCCTAAACGTCTACTCTGCTGGAACAGCACCGCCTGTGGCTGAACAGGCCGATGCGCGAATGACAGTCCCTGTCACACAGGTCACACTTGTGGGTGGTCTCCGTGCTGCTGGGTCTGTGGCGGTTCTTCCTGTGGGTCCTTTTTTCATCTGCTGCAGCAGTCAGTCTCTCTTCACCCGCCTTGAGCTGTCTGGTCAAGGTGCCTCTCCATTTGGAGCAGTCCATTGTAAGGTCCTCCCAGCGCTCTGTGTTGATCTCCAGGGCCTTCATGTCTCTCTTGCAGATGTCTCTAAAGCGCAGCTGTGGGCGGCCAACGTCTCTCCTGCCAGTCGCCAGTTCTCCGTAGAGGACGTCTTTGGGGATTCTGCCATCCTCCATACGGTGAACGTGGACTAGCCAGCGGAGCCTGCGCTGCCTGAGTAGAGTGAACATGGAGGGAAGGCCGGCGCGGGACAGAACTTCTGTGTTGGGCACTTTGTCCTGCCAGGATATGTCCAGGATGTGGCGAATGCAGCGCAAGTGGAAGGAGTTCAGTCTCTTTTCCTGCCGGGCGTATGTTGTCCACGTCTCACTCCCATAGAGCAGTGTGCTGATGATGCAGGCGTTGTACACTGCCATCTTCGTCTTGACAGAGAGTTTGGGATTCTCCCACACTCGTGTGGTGAGGCGAGCGAGTGTGAAGGCTGATTTTCCAATCCTCTTGTTGATCTCTGTATCAAGGGAGAGGTTGTTGCTGATCGTGGACCCCAGGTACGTGAACTGATTCACGACCTCCAGCTTGTAGTCATCAATGGTGATGGTTGGTGGTGCTTCCGTGCCTTGCGCCAAGACGTTAGTCTTCTTCAGGCTGATGGTAAGCCCGAAGTCCTTGCATGCCTGGGAGAAGCGGTCCATCAGGGTCTGAAGCTCCTGCTGTGTGTGGGTTGCGACTGCAGCGTCGTCTGCGAACAGCATGTGTCTGATTAGAGCCTCGCGTACTTTGGTTCTGGCTTTCAGGCGGGCGAGGTTGAAAAGCCTGCCGTCAGATCTTGTGTGCAGGTAGATTCCCTCTGTTGCTGTGCTGAAGGCATGCCTCAGGAGCATAGCAAAGAAAATCCCAAAGAGGGTTGGCGCAAGTACACAGCCCTGTTTCACTCCGCTGCGTATGTTGAATGGCTCTGAGACGTTGCCATCGTGCTGCACTATCCCCTGCATGTTGGTGTGAAACGATTCGATGAGGCTTTGCAACTTTGGTGGGCATCCTATCTTTGGCAGGATCTTGAAAAGGCCCTCTCTGCTGACCAGATTGAACGCTTTGGTGAGGTCGATGAAGGCGACGTACAGAGGCATGTTCTGTTCTCTGCATTTCTCCTGGAGTTGGCGGATGGAGAATATCATGTCTACCGTCGATCGCTCAGCGCGGAAGCCACACTGAGACTCGGGGTAGACACGTTCGGCAAGCTTCTGTAGACGAACGAGAACAACTCGTGCGTAGACTTTGCCAACAACGCTGAGGAGGGAAATGCCCCTGTAGTTGTTGCAGTCGCTTCTCTCCCCTTTGTTTTTGTAGAGGGTGATGATCTTGGCGTCCCTCATGTCCTGTGGTATGGCACCTTCCTTCCAGCACTGGCAGAGGACGTCATGCAATGGAAGCAGTAGGGCGGTCTTGCAGTGCTTGATCAGGTCAGGGGGTATGCCGTCGTTGCCGGGTGCCTTGCCAGCGGCCAAGCTATCAATGGCCTTACTGAGTTCGTCGATGGTTGGCTCGGCGTCAAGTTCGTCCATGGATGGCAGGCAGTCGATGGCATCAAGGGCTGACGGTGTCACGGTGTTCTGTCTAGAGTAGAGGTTGGAGTAGTGTTCCACCCATCTCTCCATCTGCTTGTTCTTCTCTGTGATCATCTCCCCAGTGGAAGATTTGAGGGGGGCCGTCTTGCTCTGAGCCGGACCAAGTGCTCTCTTGATGCCATCGTACATACCACGGATGTTCCCTGTTATGGCAGCGGTTTGAATGTCTTGGCTGAGCTGAGTCCAGTACTCGTTGGCACAGCGCCGAGCAGTCTGCTGAACTTTGCTTCTCGCAGCCCTGAGAATCTGGAGATTCTTCTCGTTTGGGTACTTCTTGTACTCAGCAAGTGCTGAGCGCTTGGCTTCAATGACGGGGGTCATCTCGGTCAACTTGGCATCAAACCAGTCCTGTGACTTCGAGGTCTTCCTCCCAAAGGTAGCCAAGGCTGTGCAGTAGATGGTGTTTCGCAGCTCTTCCCACTTCTGCTTTGCAGATTCTCCTCCTTGTGGTACACCAAGTTCCTTCTCAAAGGTGGAGGCAAACTGCTCAACAAGTTCTGGTTGGGCCATCTTGCTGGTGTCAATCCGTGCCTTTCCAGGTTGTCTAGCACGATGGAATTTCTTCAGCTGCAGCTTGACCTTGCAACACACCAATGAATGGTCTGTGTCGCAATCTGCACTCTGGAACGAGCGGGTGATTAGCGCATTCTTCAGTGAGGTGCGCCTGGTCAGGATCAAGTCCAGCTGGTGCCAGTGCTTTGAGCACGGATGTCGCCAGGAAACCTTGTGTTGGGGCTTGGTCTTGAAGAACGAGTTTGTGATGCACAGATCATGATGTGTGCAGAACTCGAGCAACCGCTGTCCATTTTCGTTCATTCTGCCCACGCCAAAAGGTCCAAGACAGGAGGGCCAGGAGTCGTGGTCAGCACCCACTCTGGCATTGAAGTCTCCAAGGAGAATGAGTTGTTCAGAGTTGGGGATGATCCTGACAGTTGTTGCGAGATTCTCGTAGAACTCGTCTTTTGCCTCTGGTGTGGCTGTCTGTGTTGGGGCATACACACTGACGAGGGTGACTGGGCCTTCAGTGGTGTTTAGGCGGAGGGTGAGGAGTCGTGCAGAGCCAGTGCTGCCCGGTTCCACCATCTTCAGCAAAGTGTTCTTCACTGCGAAGCCCACTCCGTGTTCCCTGTGTTTGTCACTGCCCTTTCCCTGCCAGTAGAATGTGTAGTCCTTCTCTCTCAGTGTGCCTGCATCAGCTAACCGTGTTTCCTGGAGAGTGGCGATATCCACTCCCAGTCTCTTCAGCTCATTATTGATGATGGCAGTCTTCCTGGTGTCATTGATGTCCTTGAGGTTAGCAGCGAGTCCTGTCATCATAGTGCGGACGTTCCAAGTTCCCAGTTTTAGAGTTGGTCTCTTTTGTTTTATTGTCTTGCCTGGTGCAAAGGTTCTCAGCCAGCTGTTTGGATTTCTCCTTATCCCCATGCACCCAATGAGGAAAGCAAGCTGTGGCGGGACAACACCTTATTGGCTGGGGGCTGCCCAGCTTGAGGCGGGCGGTAGCTGTCCAGTGAGATCTGATGATCCCTCCCACCGTCGGGAACAACCCCTGGCGCCATGCTCTACGCCAATTGAGCAGTGGCTTATAACCGGTAACTGTCATTCCCCGTGTTTTGTCCATGCCAAAGGCAAAGCTGGAGTGTCCTCTCCAGTGATCCGGTGTTCTACCTTCCAGTGTTGGGCGTTGGTAGGATTCAAGCCTGGGCAGGAAGATATGGAGGACAAGATGTTGCCCATGCAGCATGTCCCCCCTCTCCACGTCACTGATGAATCCAAAGGAACAGTAGGGCTGCTACAGTTTGGCACCAGCGCCGTTGCAGGAGCTGCCAGAACGATGTTGAGCACAACATAGAACTGCCTTAGGGGCTCCGACTCCGGAATTTTCCTCAGGGTTGACTCCCGAAGCCTTTCCCGTGACCGGGTATGCCGCAAGGCAGCAGAGGTTTGAAATCAGGGTTTACCTTCCCCTAGATGGGCTACCTTCCCAGGTTGACGAGCCACCATCTACCCGAAAACCCAGATCAATATGACAAAAAATATGCACTTTTTATTCACTGTCTTGGTTTTAAATGTGTGCTTGGCACATGACAAAAGCACATCAAAAGTGCATAAAACATAACAACAGTGCTGGGGTTGAGTGGAACTTTAAGTAGTAGAAATATTTTTCCTCTTGAACAACAATAGAATGAAAAAAATTCTGTAAATAACCATTTTGGTCACATCTTACTCAGGGATATCTCAAAGTGCATAAAAACTCAATGTGTACTGTTAGTAGCATTAACATTTGTTTCCCTTTTGAAATAAAATATACTACATCCTGGTCATAACTGACCTTGGCACATCACAAAGTGCTTTTAGCTGAATAAAAAATTAACTGTCAAACACTGCAGTGCACAAACCCCTAAAGAAAAGATTGATAACATTAACAAACTGCACATCCACTATTGTGGTTTGGTTTGTTTTAAATCACCACGTGTGAGTAGGAACCTCTTTTTATAACTACACATTCCATTACACACACATATCAGTCAACCAAAAATTTCTAGTAGAGTTGAGGATGCAAAAAGCACCCACTTAAAAACTTGAGTAATGACTTCAATCTTGAAGGTTTTAAGTTTTTCTCCAAAATCTGTTACAATTTTCTTATAGTTATCTACTTTTCTCTGTAAATTTATCTAAATTTGAAACCATTTTCCTCAAATTTGTAATTTCCTCTTGTAAAATTGACATTTCTTGTACATTTGAGACTTTATTATAAATTTGTGGATTTTTATGGCTAATTTATTTATTTTTTAAATAAAATTACTGTTTTTTTTAATAAATTTGGAACAGATTGTGGTAAAATTTTGACTTTTTTCCTTATACAATTTACACTTTTGACCATAAGTTTCCAGAGCCAGAACAGAACAATAATTTAATTCTGATTTCAAAGAAAATAATATTAATAAAATTATATTTAATGAAATAAATTAACTTAAATGACCAAAGATGGATGCAATTATTTCTGTTAAAATATTCCTATATATTTATAGTTTTTGAGAATTCTCAACACCACCCAGACTGCAGGAAAAACCTCCGTTATTTTGAAATCCAAATGTTGGCATGTTTAGTTTGTCTGAAGGCTGCTGACGGATTAATCACTGACTTTGTGAATTTCAGTCATCTTAACTTGCCAGGTACATAGTATCCATCCATGGATATTGTAGTAGTTGAAGTCAATCCTAAGCGATTCAGTCACTCTTGCCTTTTCCTGCATACAGTATGAAGCCTCACTACACGTTTGCTAAGCGACTCTTCATTAATATTATTTCATTATTATTCATTATTCCAGTGGGTTAAAACCACCATAAATGCCTCCACTGCTTACATAGCTCTTCTGCTTTTTCGCCACGTTTAGAGTACTTTAATAAGCTCATGTTTCTCTCGAGACAGCAACGCTAGAAAACCTCTGCCTGCCTGACAGGAATGCTCACGGTGGCGGGGCACTTCTGAACTCCATGCAGATGATGGTCACGCGTGTTGTTCGTGTGCACGCTTGCGGACCATTCCTTCATATTTTCTTCTAAAATTTATATTTCCTTGGCGTGGCCTAGGCCACTCGGAGGCTGGTTCTGGGCTGCATGTGGCCCGCGGGCCGCTAATTGAATAGGCCTGCCTTAGAGAATCCCTCACTGAAAAACACTGATTAAGTTAACCAGGTGATAACATAGATGGCTAATGAGGGTAGTAGGGCTGGGCAATTTATCTTAAACTAGAAAAGCACTCGGAGAGCGCAGACCTTCGCCAAGCGGCACAGTTCCGCCCATACAGTGTTTGTGTGTACGTTTTCAGATTCCTTGACCATGAAAACATATGACTAGCAATTGGATTGACAATGATAGGATTAGCGGTTCAGTAGTTATTCACGAAAATGGCATTTTCCGTAATGGCGGCGACAGTTCCCCCCATACAGTGTTTGTGTGTACGTTTTGAGATTCCTTGACCATGAAAACATATGACTAGCAATTGGATTGACAATGATAGGATTAGCGGTTCAGTAGTTATTCACGAAAATGGCATTTTCCGTAATGGCGGCGACAGTTCCCCCTATATAGTGTTTGTGTGTACGTTTTGAGATTCCTTGACCATGAAAACATACGACTAGCAATAGCACGGTGATTCTCCGCATCCTCTGTGTTATCTCCCTGCCTTTTTTTCCCCCTTCTCATGTACTCTGCACTCTGTTGCCTTCTGTGTTTCACACTTTTAGACTTTGAACGAGGCATGACTGGCAATATCGAGCAGATCGTCTTTTAAAAAAAAAAAAAAAAAAAAAAAAAACCTCCTGGCGGAGGAAATAAGAAAAAAAAAAATCAATAAAAAAAATAAAACTAAGCTCGATGAGCTTCAATAGCGCCTGAGTCGCTGCATTTCTTCTCTCGCTGCAGCACGGTGATTCTCCGCATCCTGTGTGTTGAAAATGGCCCTATCTCACAATGTTAAAGAATCCTTTAAAAAATTCCTGGATCCAGACGGTGATCCAGATCATCCCCAAAATTTAATCAGTTCTTCCTTGTACCATTTCCAACAACACCTGAAAGTTTCATTGAAATCCGTCCAAAACTTTTTGAGTTATCTTGCTAACCAACAGACAAACAGACAAACAGACACACCCCGGCAAAAACATAACCTCCTGGCCTGCGGCCTGGCGGAGGTAATCAGTATCACGATTAACTAACTGACCCCTTCCTTTTGTTTTTTTCGGTTATTTTTTTCCTCCCTTCTCCTTACCGACAAGGCTCGTAATTAAGCGATATTACACAAGAGTGTGATATTACATCCCTGTGGTGCGGCAGTAAATGAGCATAATCTAATAAAGTACAAGCTTATTGTCACTTTACATATAAACTAAACATTGTCCAGTGCTTACAACACACACCTCTTGAAGGTTCATGGGTCACATCATGTGCACGGGGACATCATTTGTGTTATCACCACATAGCCTTAGTAGAACTGTCTGTGTGTGTCTAGACGCTAGCAAGGGTCCTCCCACTGTCATTAAAACAGGAGGGCGGTATCATTCCAGTGAGCTCCAGTTTTCACACCACAACTGGCGCCAAATCAAAGCCGCTCGCTGAGACAAAGACTGACCCTGACAATGTTTTTGTTTTGTTTTTTAGTTTTTTTAATTCATAACCCCTCCAGTTACTCAAATTGAAACACTAACACAAAAAATTAAATTGTCATGTCTGAGTGGAGTTAGCCTGACTCTCTGCAAAACTCTAGAAAAATTGTCTCAACCGTTTGTGCTTTGTGCTGCTATAGAAGAAGAAGAAGCCAACTTTATTGTCATTCAGTCCATACAGCCAATCATGTACAGCAGAACGAAATTACGCTTCTCCGATCTACACTGTTAATAACATCTAGAATCAGAGGGGTCGCTGCCATGCAGGGCACCATCACAAACAACTTTTCCTTCCCCCATTCTATTATGCTGAGCACCAAGCTAGAAGGCGGGAAGTGCCATGACTTACTACTGCCAGAGACTCAAATGCAAAGCGTAATTCACCATAGGAACAATAGACACAAATGAAACATTTTAAACGATTTATTGTTAAGCAAACAAAATAAATAAACACGCTGAGAGAAGCACACAGCCTGTGGAGAGAGAAAAAGGACAAACG
The DNA here is from genome assembly GCA_020510985.1 of Pholidichthys leucotaenia. Taxonomy (NCBI): domain Eukaryota; kingdom Metazoa; phylum Chordata; class Actinopteri; order Cichliformes; family Pholidichthyidae; genus Pholidichthys; species Pholidichthys leucotaenia. Next base: position 27,216,807 of record CM035839.1, on the reverse strand, counting down.
GTTAATGAAGGCATATCGGAGAGAGATGGATAGAGTTGGGAGAATGAGAGAGGCTTACTATGATGAGCAGAGCCCCACTGTGGAACCCAGCGTGCAGTGGGTGAAGAGCTGAAGGGAGTGGATCTCGCTGGACAAACAGGTGAAAAGTGGGTGGTGAACTGAAGAGAGTAATCCAGTAGGGAAGGCAGATCAGAAGCAGGTGTCTGGACGTGTTGGTTGGAGGTTCAGGTGAGTGTGCGCAGCCTCGGAGTGAGTCACACCGCTGAGATGGCAGCAACCTGGGAGGATGAAAAGGAGAAGGTAAAAGAACAGGTTCGGATCAAAAATGCAATTCAATTTGGCTTAAGGAGATGGCAGCAATACCCAACGGTCCAGCGAAAAAGCATTCACAGACTGGCACTTTTAAAGCTGGCAGATGACACAGCAGCAGGTGCGTGCAATCACCCAGGTGAGCGCAATCAACTGTGGGAGCCAAGAGGCAGGCAGAAGGAGAAACACAGAAGGGAGGGGGAGCAAGCTCACCTGATCATCAGAGTGCCCCCCCAAGGGGTGCCTCCTGGCACCCCTTCTGGGCTTGTTGGGATGAGCCCGGTGGAAAGCCCGAACCATACCCTTATCGTGGAAGTCTGATCAAGGAATCCACGACCTCTCCTCAGATTCATAACCCTTCCAATGGACCAGGTACTGTAGTCCCTGGCCCCGACCGCAAACATCCAAGATCCTCTGGACAGTGTAGGTGGTGTGACCATCGAGGACCCTGGGGGGAGGAGGAGGCTTTGGGGGAGAACAGAGGACTGGAGGAGAGAGGTTTGATCCAGGATACATGGAAGGTTGGGTGGATGCGGAGCGACGGAGGCAACTTAAGCCTCACCGTGACTTCATTAATGATCTGAGAGATGGGGAATGGACCCAGAAAACATGGTGATAACTTCCTAGACTCCGTCTTCACCAGAACCTGTTCACTTGACAGCCACACCATCTGGGCAATGGTGTACCTGGGCACCGGCACACGTCTGCGGTTGGCGTAGAGACGGTTCCGCTCGGATGAGTGGAGAAGTGCAGCCCGAGCGGACCTCCACATACGGTGGAAGCGACGGGTGTGGACCTCCACAGATGGAACAGATACCTCCCTCTCTGCCATGGGTAGAAGAGGAGGAGTGTATCCCAAAGAGGCCTCGAAGGGCATCAGGCCAGTAGTGGAGGAGATGGCGGTGTTGTGTGCATACTCCACCCAGGACAGATGGAAGCTCCAGGTGGTGGGGTTGCAGGAAGCCACACACCTCAGAGTGGTCTCCAGGGACTGGTTGGCATGCTCAACCTGACTGTTGTTTTGAGGATGGTAACTGGAGGTAAGGTTGACAGTGGTGCTGATGGAGCAACAGAAGGCCTTCCACACTTGTGAGGTGAAGTGGGGACCCCGGTCCGAGACAATGCCAACAGGAATTCCATGAAGACGAATGACGTGGAGGGTGAGGAGATTGGTGGTCTCTGCAGCTGTGGTCAACTTAGGTCAGGGCACCAGATGGTTAGCCTTGGAGAAGGGATCAATAATGACGAGGATGACGGTGTTACCTTGAGATGGAGGGAGGCCCGTGATAAAGTCCATAGCCACATGCGACCAGGGGCGACTCAGGACAGGTAAGGGACAAAGGAGACCAGCTGGAGATGAGGAAATTGACTTATTGGTGGCACAGACCTGGCAGGCCTTAAAGTCCCGAACATCTACACAAAGAACTGGCCACCAAAATACCCGCTGCAGGAGTTCAACAGTTCTAGTGATTCCAGGATGACAGGCAAAGAAACTGCTGTGCCCCCACTGGATTACTTCACTGCGAAGGCTTGAGGGAACATACAATCAGTTAGGTGGGCCTCCTGCAGGAATGGGTTCAGAAGACTGGGCCTGCCAGACCCTCTGTTCGATGTCCCAAGAGAGGGCTCTAATAATGCAGGTAGAAGGCAGAATAGATTCAGAGGAAGGAGAAGTGGCAAGAGGGAGAGAGGACGGAGAATGGTCGGAGGAGAACTGGCGAGAGAGAGCATCAGGTTTTGTATTGCGGGAGCCAGGGTGGTATGTAATGGAGAAGTTGAACCTTGTTATGTATTGTGATGTATGCAGATGATACTACTATTTACATACCTGCAAGCAATATTGAAGAAATGCAAAAAATGCTACAGGAAGAGCTGATGTTGATCTCTCATTGGGTTTTTGAGAACAAATTAAAACTGAATTTGGAAAAAACTAAAACCTTCTTGCTTGGTTCCAGGTATGCCCTTAGAACAGATGAGGAACTGTGTGTTTCCTTAGAAGGTGTACCTATTAAACAAGTTAAAGAAATTAAATTGCTAGGAGTTACAGTTGATGGAGCATTGTCATGGTCAACCCATATTAATAACACTGTTGCTAAAATGAGTAGAGGGATTTCTTTAATTAGGCGAGGTGCTACCCTGTTTACAGAAAGAACAATAAAAGAAGTATTACAGTCTTTGGTCCTTTCCTATCAGGACTATTGTTCAGCTATTTGGTCTAATGCCGCAAGACAAGATCTTAATAAAATCCAGCTCACTCAAAACAGAGCTGCTCGCCTAGCGCTCAGATGGTCATTACGAGATAGTGTTAAAGAAATGCATGCTAGACTATTATGGTTGACTGTGGATGGAAGGTTGACATATAGTTTGGTTTAGTTCCTAAGAAATATTGTCTTTAGAAGACCTTTATATTTGTATTCACAGTTGATGTATACAAATGATAGACAATCATAATACCAGACAATGTGTAATGCGATGATATACTTTACCACTACCAAAAACAAAAGCTTTAAAGAAAACTGTGATGTATAGAGCTGTATCACATTGGAACAAACTTCCATCCTTTTTAATTCTGAACAGAAATGGGAAAAGTTTCAAAAAGAAACTAAGAATGTTGCTTATGAGGAAAGAATTATGATGTTAATTGTTTATGGGTAATGCCTATTGGAATTGTTAATTTTATGGTTTAGTATAGAACTTAATTAGTCTGTAATGTTGTAAATCTTTTTTTTTTTTGCTGTAAATTGTAAACAGCGTTATTGTATCAATGTATTAATGTAGTATGTGTGATTTTATTGTTTTTAAATTTTTGTGTGTGGACCCCAGGAAGAATAGCTGCTACTATGGTAGCAACTAAAGGGGATCTGAATAAACAAAACGAAACAAACCTAACAAAAAACAGAGCCCAACGGGTTTGCCTGGAGTTTAATCTTCTGGCAGATCTCAAATACTCTAAATTTTTATGATCTGTGCAGATGACAAAAGGTTGGGTGGCTCCCTCTAGCCAGTGCCTCCACTCCTCTACTGCTAGCTTAACGGCCAGCAGCTCACGGTCTCCTATGTTGTAATTTCTCTCAGCTGGGGACAGCCGCCAAGAGAAATATGTGCACAGATGTAATTTTTGATTGGAGACGGAGTGGTGAGAGGGGACGGTGCCCAACCCTGAAGCAGACGCGTCTACCTCAACCACAAACTGTAATTGAGAGTCAACCTGAGACAGGATGGGAGCCTGAGGAAAAAGAGCTTTTAGCTAGGAAAAGGTCTGCTCTGCTGCTTCAGACCATTTAAATGGAACCGTAGTTGAGGTCAACTGAGTTAGGGGCAGGGCCACTTTGCTGTAATTGTGAATGACGTGCAGTAGAAATTTGCAAAGCCCAGGAAGCGCTGAAGATGCTTCCTGGACTGTGGGGTTGGCCAATCTAGGACAGCTTTGATTTTAGCCAGGTCAGCGTTCAGTTCCCCCTCGGTTACAATGAACTCCAAAAAGGAAGTGGAGCAAGAAGAGAACTCACACTTCTCTGCCTTAACAAAAAGCTGATTCTCGAGCAGCCATTGTAAGACTGCCCGGATATGGACTGTGTGCTCCTCCAGCATAAGAGAAAAAATTAGTATTTCGTCAAGGTAAACAAAGACGAACTGGTTCGCCATGTCCTGGAGAACGTCATAAATCATTCGCTGGAAGAAGGCGGGAGCGTTGGTCAGCCTGAAGGGCTTTACTAGATATTCAAATTGCCCCAAATCTGTTTGAAATGCCATCTTCCATTTATCGCCTTCGCGTATGCAAACCAAATGGTATGCGTTCCAGAGATCTAATTTAGTGAACACCCGCATGTGCTGGAGAAGCTCAAAGGCGGAATTGATGAGTGGAAGGGAATATTTGTCTTTTAACTGTAATAGCATTCAGCTCGCAATAGTCAATGCAGGGCCGCAAGGAACCGTCCTTTTACCGCACAAAAAAGAACTCGGCACCCAGAGGAGTGGAAGACGGACGAATGAGGCCGGCATTAAGGGAATCTTTGATGTAGCTTTCCATAGCCACCCTCTCCACCCAGACAAACTGTAGAGCCGGCTGGACGGCAACCGCGAACCCGGGAGAAGGTCTATAGCACAGTCTTAGGACTGATGGAGTGGTAAAGACAGAGCCCTAGACTTGCTAAAGACCTCCCCAAGGTCATGATAGACCTCAGGCACACAACTGAGGTCCGGTGGCTCAACCGGAAGGGAGGAGATGGGAAGGATGGGCGAGCACGCAGCTGAACAGAGGGACGACAACAAATAAAAAGGGCTGATAAAAGGGATGATATAGAATTTTGATTCCAATTTATTATGGGGTTGTGTTTACGGTGCCATGGATAACCCAGGATGACTGGGCTAGATAAAGTGGGCAGCACAAAAAATTGAAGGGTCTCGTGGTGGTTACCAGACAGGAGAATAGAAACAGGGTCAGTTTGAAGAGAGACCGTGGCCAAATTACTGCCGGATAGGGCAATGACATTTAAAGGGGACGGTAGGACCCTTGTAGGAATCTTCAGCTTATGGATTAACCCCTGAGAAATAAAAATTTTGCTCCGCTCCGGAATCAATTAGAGCGGAGACCTTGAGTTTAGCCCCAGGTAGTAGCAAAAGCTAGCGGTACTCAAATACTTTGCAAGCAGTTTCATGAAATGGTCAGTCAGAGAGCAACTCATACCGGCTCGGATGTCACCCGGGTTAACACGGTCAGGAGTTCCTGGCAGCAGAAGGCTAAGGACAGAGCTGCGTGGAGGAATCTGATCAGACCTAAATGAAACAGTCATTGTCGCCCCCGACAGACTGCTATGATGATGATGATAATGAGTTGGACGAGGGCTGGTAATATTAAACAACCGAGGGGTTTTGTTGAAGACCCGCCCGCCAGACCCCCCAGGGCTACTGATGGGCCGAATCTTTTGGCTAAACGGGTCAATTCTGCAATATGTGTTCCATGGAGCTGCAACAGAGGCAGCCCCCCTCCCCCCCGATCCGATGCTGGCTCTCTTCTGGGATCAGATGGGCCTGGCCAAAGACCACTGGCTCCGGAGAGGAGGCTGACCGAGCGGAGCGAGAGGATGGGGGGACGGCCGCGACGCAGGTGAAGAGGCAGTGGCCCTTTGCTCCTTTGCATGCTCGCAGTACCGATTGTTCAGGCCTATGACCTGCTCGATTAGCTCATCCAGAGAGGAGGGGTTGGTGCGGATGGCCAGGTCATTGCGGAGGTTGGCATTGAGGCTCCGGAGAAAGGCACTGTGCAGAGCAATGTCATTCCATCCAGACTTGGCTGCAATGACTCGGACCTCGACCGAGAAATCGGCGACCAATCAATTTCCCTGCCGAAGCACCAACAGCTGGCTTGCGAGATTCCCCTCACTCTCTGTATGACTGAACACCCGAGAAAATTCCTTAATGAAACGATTATAAGCGTAATGGGTGGCCTCCAGACTGCTTAATATGGACTGGGCCCAATTAAGCGCCTGGTCTCTGAGCAGCAGGGTCATAAAATGAATTTTGGAGGAGTCGTCCAGGTACTCCCCCGCTACCTGCTGAAAATAAAGCTGGCAATGAAGCAAGAACCCCCTACATCTCCCCACCTCCCCCACGTATGGGGCAGGAGAGGGGATGGAGATGGTTCGGTGGATAAATGGAGCAAACCGGAGCAGCAAGTGGAGGAGGAGACCCCGAACAAGAAAGACAGCAAAGGTGATCGGTAACGGTTGCTAATCGCTGGTTAATTGTTTGTAATTGTTTTGCAAGAATGGCGACTTGATGCTCCGCAGCATCTAAATGTAAGAGAACGGATTGTTCCCTCAGTGAAGCGCTCGCTGAGCCTCGATCCTGGTGGGACCGTTCTGTCATGATTTACTAGTGCCAGAAACTCAAATGCAGAGCGTAATTCACCAGACGAACAATAGACACAGGTTAAACTTGTTAAACGATTTATTGTTAAGAAAACAAAAATAAATAAACACACTGAGAGGAGCACACAGCCTGTGGAGAAAGGAAAAAGAGAAATGGTTAATGAGGGGATATTGGAGAGAGATGGACTGAGCTGGGAGAAGGAGAGAGGCTTACTATGATGAGCAGAGGGCCCAGCTGTGGAACCCAGCATGCAGTGGGTGAAGAGCTGAAGGGAGTGGATCCCACTGGACAAACAGGTGGAGAGTGCATGGTGAAATGAAGGGAGTAATCCAGTAGGGAAGGCAGGTCAGAAGGAGGTGTTGGTTGGAGGTTCAGGTGAGCATGCACAGCCCCAGAGTAATTCACACCACTGAGATGGCAGCAACCTGGGAGGATGAAAAGGAGAAGGTGAACGAACAGGTTAGGATCAAAAATACAATTCAATTTGGCTTAAGGAGATGGCAGCAATGCCCAATGGTCCAGCGAGAAAGCATTCAAAGACTGGCACTTTTAAAGCTGGCAGATGAGGCAGCAGCAGGTGTGCACAATTATCCAGGTGAGCGCAATCAACTCCGGGAGCTGAGAGGCAGGCAGAAAGAGAAACACAGAAGGGAGGGGGAGCATGCTCACCTGATCGTCACAGGGAAGTTCCATTTCCATATGGTCTTTGGTCTCACCCGGCCGGGATTTGAACCCACAACCTCCCAGCTGTGGAGCAGATGCTCTACCACTAGGTCACCACTCCGGTTATTAAATCCATCCTTCCATCCATCTTCTACCGCTTTTCCAGAGGTCCGGGCTGTGGAGGCAGCAACTCAAGTAGAGAAGCCCAGACTTCCCTCTCCCCCACCACCTGCTCCAGCTCTTCTGAGAGGATGCCAAAGCATTCCCAGGACAGCTGGAAGATGTAGTTTCTCCAGCATGTCCTGGGTCTGCCCCAGAGTCTCTTCCCAGTCGGACGTGCCCGACACACCTCAAGTGGAAGGCGTCCTGGAGGCATCCTGATCAGATGTCCAAACCACCTCAGCTGTCTCATTTCAATGTGGAGGAGCAGCGGTTCTACTCTGAGCCTCTCCCGGATGACTGAGCTCCTCACCCCATCTCTAAGGGTGAGTCCAGCAATCCTATGAAGAAAGCTCATTTCAGCCGTTTGTATCCACAATATCATTCTTTTGGTCAATACCTCAAGCCCTCATAGATCATCACCTTTTCGTGGTGGGGGGTTTGTGTGCTCTAGTGATCCCAGGAGCTATGTTGTCTGGGGCAATTTGCCTCTGGTAGGGTCACCCCAGATTAACTGTTCCTGGGTGAAGGGCCAGACTAAGAACAATCCAACAGACTCCCATGATGAATGTTAGAACAAGGATTCCGTGTACTCCGCCTGGTATGGGGTTACCGGGGCCCACCTTGGAGCCAGGCCTGCGGGAGGGGCTCAATGGCAAGCGTCTGGAGGCCTGGTTTCTGCCCATGGGGCCCAGCCAGGCTCAACCCGAAGGAGTTACATGGGTCTGCCCTCCAGCGGACTCAACACCTGCAGGAGGGACCATAGGTGTCCTGTGCTATGTGGATCAGGTGGCGGTCAAGGGCAGAGACCGTGGCGGTCTGATCCCCCGGTCATTCTGAGGTCACCAGCCCCCCCACCACAGTCTGACCTAAAATGGTCTTATTTGTTTGTGCCATTGAAAGTTTCATTTGAGCTTTAGATATAACAAGTTAAAGCCTTAGCACTGCAGCCAATTATCACCTAAATTTAGCACATGCAAAGAAAATTAAATTCTTTCACTGAGTGGCAAAAGAAAATTTGAAATATCCTGCCGACAGAACACCAGAAGTTTAAGAGGTTAAATTTGCACCTTTTTTCGCCTCAGTTTGCACCTTTTTCTTTTAAATTTGCAACTTTTTTCTAAAAAAATTGCAACTTTTTTCTTGTAAATCTGCAACTTCTTTTCTTGCAAATTAGCAGCTTTTTTCTCAAAAATTGCATCTTTTTTCTTGTAAATCCCCAACTTTTTTTCCTCACAAATTTGCAATTTTTTTCTCCTAAATATTAGCAGCTTTTTTCTCAAAAATTTGCATATTTTTTCTTGTAAATCTCCAACATTTTTTCCTCACAAATTTGCAATTTTTTTCCCCTAAATTTGCATTTTTTCTTGTAAATATGCAACTTTTTTCTCAAAAAATTGCAACCTTTTTCTTGTAAATTTTAAACTTTTTCTCAAATATTTGCAACATTTTATTATGAATTTGCAATCTTTTTCTCAAAAACTTGCAACTTTTTTCCTGTAAATTTTCAACTCTTTTCTTAGCATTCCAGCTAATTTGCAAGTGCAATTCTTCACTGATTGGCAGCAGAAAATGTCCCACCAGCGGAACATCAGAATTTTAAGAGGCTAAAGTTGAGTAAATATCAAGTAAATTCAATCGTTCCTGTAACTTGTGAGATTATTTCCCAAACTGCCTTTACAGAGCAGTAACAGCAGCATTCAGCAGGCTGTGCACACACTATCCACTCTCCCAGCCATTGTATGGGGTCAATCGTCCCACCTCTCCCCAAGCTTAGAAAATGTCCCTTATCAATATTTCAGTGCATCAATCGTAACCCTTCGTAAACACGTCTCCTGAAAAGTAAATCATCAGCGGACAGTCACTGGGGATCAGCCGTCTGGGATGCTGTCAAGGCTCTTCTTTCCCGTGTTTGCTCTATCTCACACACACTGTCAATTCCATCTTTTTGAGTGGAGAACCAATAGAATCCAGCAAAGGCTCTTGTTGAAGGATTTTCCAATCTAAACAATGCCCTGGGCACATTGTATTCTCAGGAGGTCTGCTGGCCAAAGTAAGATATGCTCCAATTCCCACAATACTGAACACTTTACACTACAGTTAGAAGTTTGTGTGCTTAGGCGGTGTTGATTCCACCCGAACAGCCAAAATATATATGAAATTCTGTAATACACTGTCAGGGATTCTGTTGAGGAAATACTGCTCCTTACTTTCTTTCTGGAAGTTACTATACGTATGAAATGATCAGTAACTCTCACATATCTGCATAGTAAACACTGCTATATTCTTAATGGTATTGTTTTTTTTAATCTATTAAGAAATTAATCCCTTACCATTCCAGCCAATTTCCCAAAATTTAGCATACGCAAAGAAAATCTAATTCTTTCTTCACTGAGTGGCAGTAGAAAATTTGAAACGTCCCACCGGCGGAACACTGGAATTTTATTTTTTTTGCATTTTGTGTACTTTTACTAATCCCAGAGGGAAATTCAGGGCATCCACATGGCTGGATGAGGCAGCCACAGTGCAGCGCCAGTCCCTTCACCATTCACACACACATTCACACCTAGGGCCACTTTAGAGTCTCCAGTTAACCTAAGCTGCATGTTTTTGGCCTGTGGAAGGAAAGCGGAGCACCCGGGGTAAACCCACGCAGACACGGGGAGAACATGTAAACTTCACACAGAAGGGTCACCAATGGTCAGGAGGTGAAATCGAACCCATAACCTTCTTACTGTGCTAACCACTGCGCCACCGAGCTGTTAAATTTACAACTTTTTTCTTGTAATCTGCAATGTTTTTGTAAATTTGAAACTTTTTTCTCAAAAATTTGCTATTTTTTTTTATAAAGCTGCATCTTTTTCTTGCAAATCTGCAACTTTTTTCTCAAATATCTGAAACTTTTTCATTTAAATTTTCAGTTTTTTTCTTGGAAATTTTTAATTTTTTTTCTCATATATTTGCAACTTTTTCCAGTAAATTTGCAACTTGTTTCTTGTAGATGTGAAACTTTTCTTTAACCCCTTAGCATTCCAGCCAATTTCCCTAAATTTAGCATATGCCAAGAAAATTTAATTCTTTCATTGAGTCATAATAGGGAATTTGAAACGTCCTGCCAGCAGAACACCAGAGTTTTATGAGGTTAAATTTAAACTTCAGTACTTAGATGTAACAATGTAATAAAAATAAATTGTGGCAGATTTATCAACACAGACAGTGTATGTTATCTGTGAAAGGGATGATTGACTGAAAAGTTCTGTTTTTTGTAGGTTTTAATCTTCTCAAAAATGTCTGTTGATGTGATTATCAAAAAAAGAAAATAAAAACAGCCTTCATCTTGTTTTTCTCTCCAAAAAGCCATTTTAATTCTTCCTGGTATTTTCCTTTAAGTCAACAAATGGAAAACATCACTAGCCTTTATGTCTGTCCGCTGCTCTATTATTGGCCAGCAGCTGTCCGTCATGTATAGATGGGCAGGGAGCCAGAGGCGTTAACTTTAGAACTAACCATGGTACGAGGAAAGACAGTTGTTTTCTTTAAATTGCAGTCACCCTAATTGAACCACTGTTTCCGCCTGTTCAGTAATCCATGTTGAGAATATATCTCACGTCCTTTGTCATATTTTCACCATGATGCTACATCGAACCGTTAATGCCACCAATGTGGCTAGCTGAAGTTAACAGTTTAGCCACTCGTCTTGGCTCATTCACGAGTGTTTCTGTGCTTATTGTACTCCAGGGACCGGTCATCTCCGATTGACTACCGGAACCACACAGCCCTGTCAACCAGTGATGCTTTATTTCATTAATTTTTTTAAGACAAATTTATATTAGTTGGCTCTGTGCTAGGAGTCAGGACCTATAGCCAGCTAAGATTAGCAACAATGACGTAAGAGGAAGGATGTTGGAGATTTAAAGGTGAACAGGACTATATTTTCATGAAAGCACAAAAAAAAAAATACATCCAAAAATGTTTACATAGTCTGAATTAAAGTCTTTTTATACAACAGTTAGTTCCGATCAAGCAATAGGACAATATTTCCTGATAATTGCACCTGGATATTTCCAGTGTTGGGAGTAATGCATTACAAAGTAACATGTTACTGTAACGCCACTACTTTTGCAGTAACGTGCTGTGTAATGAAATTACTGTTTAAAAATTCAGTAATGCGTTACATTTACTGAAATTTGATCAGATGTGTTACTTGCGTTACTCGTTTTATTAATATGGACAGATATTTTTAGTGCAAATAAATACAGACTGACTCTACATAGCTGATGCAGCTGTCAGTCAATGTAAACTGTTGCAAAGAGCCTGTTCACTGCTGCAGCCAGCAGCCACAAATGACGCTTGATCCTGCTGGGAAAAGATGAAGCTACTTTGTTTTGGTGGAAATAGATTATTTTTCCTTTGTCGCGGCTAAGGACAAAAGCATATTGGTGGACCGTGTGAGACAGACTACAATCTTCAGAAGCTCCTGAACAGCAATAAAATCAAAGCTAGTGCTGTGCTAACACCGTATTATTGGTGGATTTATGCTATCTGGACAGCCACACTGCATTTCAAGCACAGGTATGCATCTGGATAGTTTGTGATCCAGCAAGAATTAAACAACTGATTGCCAGATATGTCGTCACAGAATGAAGATCTGATAACAGTCATTTTTCATCAGACAGCTGAGACTGTGATCCACTGAAATTAAAACACATTTACTTGCTACCTAGATGAAGATTATTCAAAAATGGATTTTGATCTCCAAAAGGAATTTAAGGCACTGGATCATGTCTCTGTCACAGCAGACATTTGGATTATGGATAATGGACATTTTCTTTGGATCACTGTGTTATGTCCTTAAAGCTTGGTACAATAATGAGGCGAGTGGTGAACGAAACAGGACTTTATTATATAACTCACTAGATACAGCTAGACGTTCCCGCTAGGCAGAGAGGTGGTCGAAGAGACCATGCCTCTTCCACATCGGCCCTTTATACCCCGGGTGGCAGCGGAACAGGAAAGGTGGAGCTGCCACCCATAACCACAATAATACATGGTATTAGATTAACCCTATGAGTGTGTATGTTGCCAAACTGCAACATAACCCCTAGTGGTCAAGAGTGGTAAATATTTTTTGTCAATAAAATAGTTCAGATTTCCAAGGTTATAACTTGAAAGTGGTAACAGATAATGGCTTACCGTCAATTAGAAAGATGTAAAATATGATCCAAAGTTTCAGATAGGAATAAATTCACACATCTAATTTGCATAATGTCGTGACACCTCTTTAAATTCCATAACTCAGTCAAAACTGGACTTTGGACGTATTTACACAAAAAATGTTCAGTCTTTTGACACTGTTTTTTGTACAGACGTATCTCATCATCTTATCTTCAAAGTACATGAACAAGAAATCAGTACATTTAAAAAACACCCCAGAAATTTCTCACTTACTTTTGACAAAGTCAGAGTGAGAAGGCAGGCGCAGTGCCATGCTCTGCCACTATATCGTCGGCCTCCGTCGGTCTATGATGACCATGGAAGAGAATCCTAAACGTCTACTCTGCTGGAACAGCACCGCCTGTGGCTGAACAGGCCGATGCGCGAATGACAGTCCCTGTCACACAGGTCACACTTGTGGGTGGTCTCCGTGCTGCTGGGTCTGTGGCGGTTCTTCCTGCGGGTCCTTTTTTCATCTGCTGCAGCAGTCAGTCTCTCTTCACCCGCCTTGAGCTGTCTGGTCAGGGTGCCTCTCCATTTGGAGCGGTCCATTGCAAGGTCCTCCCAGCGCTCTGTGTTGATATCCAGGGCCTTCATGTCTCTCTTGCAGACATCTCTAAAGCGCAGCTGTGGGCGGCCAACGTCTCTCCTGCCAGTTGCCAGTTCTCCATAGAGGACGTCTTTGGGGATTCTGCCATCCTCCATACGGTGAACGTGGCCTAGCCAGCGGAGCCTGCGCTGCCTGAGTAGAGTGAACATGGAGGGAAGGCCGGCGCGGGACAGAACTTCTGTGTTGGGCACTTTGTCTTGCCAGGATATGTCCAGGATGTGGCGAATGCAGCGCAAGTGGAAGGAGTTCAGTCTCTTTTCCTGCCGGGTGTATGTTGTCCACGTCTCACTCCCATAGAGCAGTGTGCTGATGACGCAGGCGTTGTACACTGCCATCTTCGTCTTGACAGAGAGTTTGGGATTCTCCCACACTCGTGTGGTGAGGCGAGCGAGTGTGAAGGCTGATTTTCCAATCCTCTTGTCGATCTCTGTATCAAGGGAGAGGTTGTTGCTGATCGTGGACCCCAGGTACGTGAACTGATTCACGACCTCCAGCTTGTAGTCATCAATGGTGATGGTTGGTGGTGCTTCCGTGCCTTGCGCCAAGACGTTAGTCTTCTTCAGGCTGATGGTAAGCCCGAAGTCCTTGCATGCCTGGGAGAAGCGGTCCATCAGGGTCTGAAGCTCCTGCTGTGTGTGGGTTGCGACTGCAGCGTCGTCTGCGAACAGCATGTCTCTGATTAGAGCCTCGCGTACTTTGGTTCTGGCTTTCAGGCGGGCGAGGTTGAAAAGCCTGCCGTCAGATCTTGTGTGCAGGTAGATTCCCTCTGTTGCTGTGCTGAAGGCATGCCTCAGGAGCATAGCAAAGAAAATCCCAAAGAGGGTTGGCGCAAGTACACAGCCCTGTTTCACTCCGCTGCGTATGTTGAATGGCTCTGAGACGTTGCCATCGTGCTGCACTATCCCCTGCATGTTGGTGTGAAACGATTCGATGAGGCTTTGCAACTTTGGTGGGCATCCTATCTTTGGCAGGATCTTGAAAAGGCCCTCTCTGCTGACCAGATCGAACGCTTTGGTGAGGTCGATGAAGGTGACGTACAGAGGCATGTTCTGTTCTCTGCATTTCTCCTGGAGTTGGCGGATGGAGAATATCATGTCTACCGTTGATCGCTCAGCGCGGAAGCCACACTGAGACTCGGGGTAGACACATTCGGCAAGCTTCTGTAGACGAATGAGAATAACTCGTGCGTAGACTTTGCCAACAACGCTGAGGAGGGAAATGCCCCTGTAGTTGTTGCAGTCGCTTCTCTCCCCTTTGTTTTTGTAGAGGGTGATGATCTTGGCGTCCCTCATGTCCTGTGGTACGGCACCTTCCTTCCAGCACTGGCAGAGGACGTCATGCAATGGCAGCAGTAGGGCGGTCTTGCAGTGCTTGATCAGGTCAGGGGGTATGCCGTCGTTGCCGGGTGCCTTGCCAGCGGCCAAGCTATCAATGGCCTTACTGAGTTCGTCGATGGTTGGCTCGGCGTCAAGTTCGTCCATGGATGGCAGGCAGTCGATGGCATCAAGGGCTGACGGTGTCACGGTGTTCTGTCTAGAGTAGAGGTCGGAGTAGTGTTCCACCCATCTCTCCATCTGCTTGTTCTTCTCTGTGATCATCTCCCCAGTGGAAGATTTGAGGGGGGCCGTCTTGCTCTGAGCCGGACCAAGTGCTTTCTTGATGCCATCGTACATACCACAGATGTTCCCTGTTATGGCAGCGGTTTGAATGTGTTGGCTGAGCTGAGTCCAGTACTCGTTGGCACAGCGCCGAGCAGTCTGCTGAACTTTGCTTCTCGCAGCCCTGAGAATCTGGAGATTCTTCTCGTTTGGGTACTTCTTGTACTCAGCAAGTGCTGAGCGCTTGGCTTCAATGACGGGGGTCATCTCGGTCAACTTGGCATCAAACCAGTCCTGTGACTTCGAGGTCTTCCTCCCAAAGGTAGCCAAGGCTGTGCGGTAGATGGTGTTTCGCAGCTCTTCCCACTTCTGCTCTGCAGATTCTCCTCCTTGTGGTACACCAAGTTCCTTCTCAAAGGTGGAGGCAAACTGCTCAACAAGTTCTGGTTGGGCCATCTTGCTGGTGTCAATCCGTGCCTTTCCAGGTTGTCTAGCACGATGGAATTTCTTCAGTTGCAGCTTGACCTTGCAACACACCAATGAATGGTCTGTGTCGCAATCTGCACTCTGGAACGAACGGGTGATTAGCATGTTCTTCAGTGAGGTGCGCCTGGTCAGGATCAAGTCTAGCTGGTGCCAGTGCTTTGAGCGCGGATGTTGCCAGGAAACCTTGTGTTGGGGCTTGGTCTTGAAGAATGAGTTAGTGATGCACAGATCGTGATATGTGCAGAACTCGAGCAGCCGCTGTCCGTTGTCGTTCATTCTGCCCACGCCAAAAGGTCCAAGACAGGAGGGCCAGGAGTCGTGGTCAGCACCCACTCTGGCATTGAAGTCTCCAAGGAGAATGAGTTGTTCAGAGTTGGGGATGATCCTGACAGTTGTTGCAAGATTCTCGTAGAACTCGTCTTTTGCCTCTGGTGTGGCTGTCTGTGTTGGGGCATACACACTGACGAGGGTGACTGGGCCTTCAGTGGTGTTCAGGCGGAGGGTGAGGAGTCGTGCAGAGCCAGTGCTGCCCGGTTCCACCATCTTCAGCAAAGTGTTCTTCACTGCGAAGCCCACTCCGTGTTCCCTGTGTTCGTCACTGCCCTTTCCCTGCCAGTAGAACGTGTAGTCCTTCTCTCTCAGTGTGCCTGCATCAGCTAACCGTGTTTCCTGGAGAGTGGCGATATCCACTCCCAGTCTCTTCAGCTCATTATTGATGATGGCAGTCTTCCTGGTGTCGTTGATGTCCTTTAGGTTAGCAGCGAGTCCTGTCATCATAGTGCGGACGTTCCAAGTTCCCAGTTTTAGAGTTGGTCTCTTTTGTTTTATTGTCTTGCCTGGTGCGAAGGTTCTCAGCCTGCTGTTTGGATTTCTCCTTATCCCCATGCACCCAATGAGGAAAGCAAGCTGTGGCGGGACAACACCTTATTGGCTGGGGGCTGCCCAGCTTGAGGCGGGCGGTAACTGTCCAGTGAGATCTGATGATCCCTCCCACCGTCGGGAACAACCCCTGGCGCCACGCTCTACGCCAATTGAGCAGTGGCTTATAACCGGTAACTGTCATTCCCCATGTTTTGTCTACGCCAAAGGCGAAGGTGGAGTGTCCTCTCCAGTGATCCGGTGTTCTACCTTCCAGCGTTGGGCGTTGGTAGGATTCAAGCCTGGGCAGGAAGATATCTTCCTGCTCTGCCACTAGGGGCACGCAAATTCATTCATTCATTCATCTTCTTCCACTTAATCCTTTTCGGGTCGCAGGGGGGCTGGAGCCTATCCCAGCATCTTCGGGCGAGAGGCAGGGTACACCCTGGACAGATCGCCAGTCCATCACAGGGCCAACACAGAGAGACAGACAACCATTCACTCTCACAGTCATACCTAAGGACAATTTAGAATCCCCAGTTTGATACCAATTAACCTAACTTGCATGTTTTTGGCATGTGGGAGGAACTCCGGCACACAAATTCTCACACTCAAAGGGTTAATATTAATAAACAACATCACATTTCCCCTCTTCCCTTTGAAAGAGTCCAAAGCACACACACACACACACACACACACACACACACACAAATACAAGCCCTCCCAAATTTGTAACCCAAACCACACACTAACAATAAACAGAAATATGCACAACCTATCCAAGCACACAAGTAACTAAAACTAGAGGGGGCCAGATGGACTACTGAACCACCCCCACACGGCCAGACCGATTATTCTACCGTCTTTATTGTTGCATAGTCCATGAAATAAAATGCTGCCCTGTTCCTAATATCATGTAAAATAACCCCCATGACATATGTACATAGTTAAAACCTTGAATTAACAACTAACCAGTCAGCATGCACATTCATGCCCAATCAACATTCCCACTAAAATCACCCCATAACCCGGGCAAACCACACAGTAATATAACCCCAAACATGCTAACACAAACATTACTTGGTTTTTTGTTTTTTTTTTTTACCTGGATAATTAATAACAACACATCATAAACACATTGCCCCTTTTAACTTATCAGTCACACACCATGGAGAGCCCCCACCCCACCCCACCCCCCGGAGACCCGTCAGGCGGGTCCCGCCCAGAGCGTCAACTCTTCTTGGCACCCGGGGATGACTCACGCCGGTACCAGAGCACCTTACCTTCCTCATAAACACACCGCAGCTCGTTGGGGTGTCTCTCCGTACCATCTGTCAGCTGCAGGAAACCATCCTCCCAGACAGTCACCACCTGTAGCCGCCCCTGGTCCTCCTGTCTCCTCGGCTTTCTGTGGGCTCCTCTCAATCGGGACTCTTCTCTGGGTCGAATCACATCAGCGACCCCAGAGAAGCCCTGCTCGGCTTCCAGTGTTCCTGTGTGGCCCGTCGTTTAACCGTGCCAGCCAGTCCTGCCCCGCTTCCTTTCATTTTAGACGCTGGCAAAGCTGTTGTGACCCCCTGCTTCTCGGTACCTCCCAGCCGAACTCCAGAAGCAGAATGAGTCAGCCACTCGGCTCCATCCGCCATCATGGGCGTCCCATGGCACCGCCCAGTTCCCTCAGCTAGGGCAACTTGGGCTCTGGCACAGGAACCCTCCCGCGATGGCCCTGGATGGGGTTGGTCCTGTTCACTTTCCAGATTACTAGGCCAAGGTTCGTCCCATATTGCATCATCCATCACTGCTGGCATTGGTCGGTCCCATAAATCGCAGCCCGACCACTTCTCATCCACGCCGCTGGTGATGGAAAACCCCAGTCCATAGAAGAGATTGCAGCCCATCACATTTTCAATTACTAGTCACCACAAACTTCAGGTTAGCGACCATGGATGATTTATAATGGGGCATCAGCTCCACCGAACACACGATGGGCAGCCTCCGTCCTTCATAGCCGCATACTGGCTTCAAATGACCTCTCAATTGATGATATGGGAAGACACTCCTCACGGTGGGCCAACTCAATGCCGACCACACTGCGCCTGTGTCCACCAGTAATGGTATCTCCACTCAGTCCAGCTCCACCATACAATACGTACGGCTGTCGGTGTCCAGGAAAATGATGTGGATAACTGTGGGAATTGGAGCAGGGGTGTCTGCTTTGTGTCGCCGTTCACCTCGCTCGAACTTCTTACAGGCCCTGGCAAAGTGATGCAGGAGTCCACACTTGCCACTGCACATTGGATTAAATCCATAATATAAAGGAAAGAAACGCTGACAGCTTTATGCAGTGTTGCCAACTCACTCTTTTGGAGTCATTTTCACTTTCTCCCTCTCTCTCATGCCTCAAACCCTATTTCTCACTCCAAAATGAGGAAATTACTGGCAATTTCATGTTGATTTTCTTCAATTTTTCTTACAGTAAGAGCTCTCAAGGCAGGATAAAGCAGACTGAACATGTTCTAAAAGTTCTGTCTGAAACAGTCTGTTTCCAGCCTGACATTAATAAGCCCATTAATAATCCATTAATTGAATTATCTTGCCATGTGTGCAAGATGATTTAAGTATGCATTTAAAAGTAATGTGAAAGTTACTTTTCCAAGTAACTAGTTACTTTAATCATGCAGTAATTGGTAAGTAACTCAGTTACTTTTGAAAAGAATTAGTAACTGTAACTAGTTACTATTTTTAGTAACTTGCCCAACACTGGATATTTTACAGAATATGTATCACTCTGCCTATTTTGATAATCTTTAAATTAATTAAAGTTAATATTGGGAGCTTCTTATATGTGAGAAACCTAATATTGTGTTAGATGCCTTAATGTTTGAAAAGAGACCAGAGATAGCCTTAATCCAGACATCTCTGTCCCCGAAGTCCTGACCTTGTAGACATCCGACAAGATATTTTACACCAGTTTAAACAGACGAGCAAGAGTTGGATTTATTAACTCGATTAGCAAACCACAGTACCTTTGTGTTGACAGACTCTTTATTCATCTGAAAATGCCAAGAAAAAGTGAGCAAAGTGTGTCAAAGCCAAATCACTAGAATGCTAGCTAGTCACCTTTGCAATCTCATGGGCACCCACAAATCTACTCAACAGGTGACCGGTGTGTATTATAAACACTGACTTTTGCGCTTGACAACATTTAACTTCTTTACATGTGTGTAAAATGTGTGTTAAATGACAACAGACGTATTGCTTTCTGTATTTTCCTGATTGAGGTGCTTAGCAAGAGGTAACTGGCTACATTTAGAAGCAACTTTTATTCCTCAGCAGCATAAAATAACTAGTTAAACAAATCACAATATTTTGTCCTGCATTGTTGTCATTTAATAAACTGCTTGTGGAACTGTTGTATAAAAGCAATATTACAACAGTTGTGCGGTATCAATAATATAGTAGTAACTGCGCAAATGTCTTCGATCCTTTGCCTACAACGAATCACCGTAGTTATTATTCATTGATACGACACTCCCTCTCATGTAATATTGCTTAAGTATTATTCAAAAAAATATATTGATGAAAAAACTATTTTAATTTTTAGGAGACCAAAATAATCATATTTACATCTGAGCAGTTGGACTATGAGACTCCAGTCTGTGCTCCAGTGGCCGATAACACAGCTATACGATACCCTAGCTAGGACACGGCTAACATTTTTAATACAAACGGAGGTGCCGTATTCTGTGGGTAATTATAATGGTTGACTGCACCTTCAACATCATGATCACTGGATACACACATTGTATTTATTGTAATAATTTAAGTAAGATGTGTACCAGAGATGTTCACGTCATTTTTTGCAAATCCAAATCAAGTCTCAAGTCTTGAGGCTCAAGTCCAAGTTAAGTCGCAAGTCACTAATGAGCAATCCGCCATCTGATGCCTACCATCTGGTCTGCTTATGGTGCGTTCAGACCAAACGTGAACATGCAAATTTTTCATGTGGCACAATTTCATGTTAACACAATGTAAACACATGAATAGACATGAATTCGTTGTCTGAGTGAGTCGCAGACAGGCAGCGTTGCCTTTATAACTTCTGCAGCACTGTTCCCCCTGCTGTAGAAATCCCCAAAACACCGTCATGTTTAGGTTTACATTATCCAACGATTCTGTCACCTGGAAAAATTGTCCCTGCCTCCAAAACTTCACAAGATGACGGTTGTTTATGCTGCTAGCCTGCTAGCCCTTGTTAGCACGTCTGTGGCAGGAGTCCATGAGTGGATAACTCCGACAATCCGATTTAGCTGCAGAGCTCCCGGTCCATCTGTCTGCAAGTGAGTGGTAGTCTCATTTTCAAAGTAGCTTACTTTCCAATGTTGCTACTTTTACTCCGGTGATGGCAGAATCTCAAGGCCATTACTAGCTAGCGCAATCCCTCGGACACAAATGTGTGAGTGTGCGAATTTACGTGTGTTTGCTTCTTTCCATTGACTTTGTATGTATTCGTTTCGCGTTTGGTATGAAGACACCTTTAGACCTTTCAGAAGCTTTGACAGTTCACTTCTTCAGAAGACACCTGGATGTAGTGAATGAGCTCAGCCCTAACAGAAGAGCCATGTCTGTAGTTTTCTTGCTGCTTTTCATCTGGTAGCCTCCAATACTGCTGGGACGGTGACTTCCTGAGCGCTAAAAAGTTTCATAATAAATAAAAATGTTTTTTAAAAAATCTGGTTACTTATCATAAGCAAGCCCGAATATGATTTCAATATTGTAAGTAGTGGATAATATGGTGGATTTGTTATCGCCTGCCTATTAACATCTCCTTCACTTCATTCTTGACTTTGTTTGATGCAATGACATCTTGCTCCAGGCAAAACAGGCAACATTGCCTAATCTTGAACAATATTAGCATAAAAATAAAAATAGCTTTAAGTTGAAGAAAGGTAGATTAAAAATTCAAAACAAATTTTAAAGCTTTAAATGCTAAAAAAGAAAGGTAATTGTCATGCGGTGACCCTCACGGATCACCATAAGACGCCAAGAGTCCACTAGTGAGTTTTGCAATGATGGTAATTTATTAATACAACAAGACAAGACTATGAGCCGCTCAGGGCAAAAACACACATTAAGCAATACAAGGGCTCGTAGGGCTAACCCCAGCCACTACGAGCTAAACTATGACAAGACCAAAGAACACGAACCTGACATGAAGGTCTAACGAGGTCTAACGAGGTTTAGACGATGTCTGACAACGTTTTGACGAGGATAGTTTGATGATACTCCTGCGATTTAACTGCTGCTAGTGCCCGCCTTATAAAGGCGAACACTAACGAGCAGTAATGACAAACAGCTGACCACCTTTGACAGGCGGAAGCCCCACTGAGCGCCTTCATAATAAGAGCCCGGTGAGGCCGGAATACAACCCACAACTGTTAAGGCCGGCAGCGAGCTGTGCGTAGCCCGAGCGCGGACAGAACCCAGCGCTCGGGTCGTAACAGTAATCCCCCAAAAACCCAAACTTGTAGAATTGTATTAAAGGTTTAATGTTTTGTTTTTTTTTTAAGCTAAAGGTATGCTAAATGGTTAGCCTTAAAAGCTGAATGATTTGGAAAAACCTCCCCAATGAAATCCATTACATTTTTAACATAAACTAACTAACTAACCTGCACTTATATAGCGCTTTTCTAGTCACAAAGACCACTCAAAGCACTTTCATTAATACTAACCCTCTATTCTAAGGGCCTATAGGAAACAGATATCTAGGGACAATTTAGAACAGCCAATTAACCTAACATGCATGTTTTTGGCATGTGGGAGGAAACCGGAGAAATCCCGGAGTAAACCCACGCAACACGGGGAGAACATGCAAACTCCACACAGATCACTGTTGGTCGGGGGCTGGGATCGAACCCACGATCCCACCAATCCCCCGGCCAAGGGTAAACTGTGCTGCCGCAGTGCTAACCACTGCGCCACCGTGCAGCCCAATGAAAAAAAAATGAAAACATATCAACACCGACAGTAATGGCACATATCTCCTCAGTGAGCTGAACATTTTAAAATATGACCACCTTTAATCTTGGAAAAGGCTTAAAAACACACATTATTCTTTTGCAGCCAGTGTTTATCAAGGCTGAGTCTGGTGGTGATGTTATTAATTTAGTAAATCACATTGATTTATGTGGAGAAAAAAAAAAAAACTTGCTCTGGCATCCTGCACTGTAACTTTGAGCGATGAAGAAGAGTTCTGGCGTTATCTGCAAAACTGGGCTTGTAGCAGAGGTGTTTCTAGCTTTTTGGGAGCCAAAAGCCAGTTTGTGTTTTTACAAGAAAAAGCTGCAAATTTTGGATGGAAAAGTAGTGAATTTATGAGGAAAAGTTGCAAATTAAAGAGAAAATCATTGCAAATTTATGAAGAAAATGTTGCAAATTATTAAGAAAAAGTTGCTCATTCAAAAGGGAAAAAAGTCACAAATTTACAAGAAGAATTTGTTGATTTAAAAGGCAGAAAACATCAACTCTATGAGGAAAAAAAGCTGCAAATTTATGATGAAAGTAATGAATTTGTGAGAAAAAGTTGCAAATTTATGAGAAAAATGTTGCAGATTTATAAGGAAAAAGTTACTAATGTATGATGCAAATTTGCACAAAAGTCACAAATTTACAAGAAAAAGTTGCAAATTTATCATGAGAAAGCAGTGAATTTTTGAGCAAAAGTTGTAAATTAACGAGAAAAGTAATGCAAATGTATGAGGAAAAAAGTTGCAAATGTGTGGCAGATGTCATGTCCGCTGTGTAACTGCGCAGCGAACAAATGAATTGGTCCGAGCCCAAAGTGCAAGTCAAGTAAACATGTTTATAAACAGAAGAAACAACACAAAAATGTCCATAGGATACAGTCAAACACCAGGCACGGATGAACGAGCTAGTGGGATGGAGGAGGATGGGCCCCACGCACTCCCATGACGCCAAGCAAAATCCAAAAATAAGGAAACCCCCAAGCTCCACGACATCAACGTAAACACAGTGTTGACTAGGGAAAAAGTTGACTTAGACCGCTGACTACTGGCTAACACCGTCACAAACAGGTGCTCCCACTGTCACCCATAAATACCCTGCACTAATGAGTGACAAGTGGGAGCAGGTGTGCAGTGGGCCTTAAGTAAATGAGTGAGACAGGTGTGTGTGCATGTGCTGAGTGAGGCAAGAGTGAGTGCGTGCATGAGTGTGTGTGTGCTGAATGATACAAAGTGAGTGAAGATGAGTTTGTATGTGTGCATGGAAGAGAAGATGTGCTTGAGTGCGTGCAAGTGTGTAAATGTGTATGTGAAAAAACAAGAGGACAAATCATAATAAACAACAGGTGATGGCCAAAACTGGTGGATGCCTGACAGAGAAGAGGAGGCATGGCTGTAGGCTGACAGGGAGCCAGGCTCAAAGCTCCGATAACTGCCAGCTGGAAATAATTATCAAATAATCAGGAACTACAGCCACAAATCATGGGCGGGGTTGGAAACATCCAACCCAGCTCATGACAGAGTCCCCCCCAAGGGGTGGATGCCAGACACTCACCGTACCATCACAACACAAAGAAACCCCCCCCCAAAGAAACCATCACCACTAACCAGGGCGGGGGGTGGGGGAAAAACAGGTCAGGAGGGAAAAAAAAAACAGAAGGACATAATACCACAATACAATACAGGAAGGCAAGATTCCCAACCCCAAACCTAGGTCTAAGCCCCCCCTCCCCCCGCAAGACCTGAGTCCCAAAGTTTAGGGGGCCGACCAAAGTCCCAAGGCCAGCAGGCAGCCTGCTGTGCAGCATCAGGCGGCCTGCCGTGCAGCATCAGGCGGCCTGCCGTGCAGCATCAGGCGGCCTGCCGTGCAGCATCAGGCGGCCTGCCAGAGAAAATGTGCCACCTGACCCAATGACCCAGTCCTTCGGGCGGTCGGCCCGCATAGTTAAGCCACCAGGACTGAAGGGACAGACAAGGCGGCGGCCTACCCACTGGAAGGCTGAGAGGTGGGTGGCCAGACAAAGGAAGGGAGACCCCTGCAGCTACTGGTGGTGGAGAAAGATGGACCACGGTGGTGTCCAGCAGAAGGAGGAGGAACACCCACAAGGCCTCAGGAAGGGGAGAGGAGTCCCTGGTGTCCTCAGACTGGCTGGCTGCACCCTCGGTGGTCCTGACATGGGACTGGAGCTTGGTTGCACTCGTGGTGGACCCGGGCTGGGCCATGGCTGAACCAGCAGTGGTCCCAGCCTGGAACCTCATTGCTCCCACGGTGAGCCCTGACTGGTCCTGCGTTGCACCCTCGGAAGACCCTGACCGGGTCATGGTTGCACCCACGGTGGAACCCGCCTGGGCCCCTGTGCACCCGCGGTGGGACCCGGCTGGGCCACTGCTGACCCCAATACTGCCTTGACTGTGGGCCAGCCAACCCATGTGAGCATCTGAGCCAGGAAGCGGTCAACCACGGGCACCCAGGGCTGGAGCTGTGTACCACAGCGAGCTCCTCGGCAGAGGAGGAAGGACCCATGGTGACCTCCATGGGAGCGGCAGCAGCAGCGATGACCTCCAGCGGCAAGCCTGGATCCACGGACTCGTCTGGCGCTGGCTGATGAACTCTCTCCAGCAACCCTGGAAGAGGACTTGGACAGAGAACAAATCAGGGTCACTGGCAGCAGCGGAGCCCGTCAAGGCGAGCTCAGGTGCAGCGGTTGGCTGCACCTGGCTCTCCTTACCAAGAGCTAGGCAAAAATGCTCTATAATAGAAAGGAGAAAAACAAAAGAGAGCACTTGCCTTAGCTCAAGCTCCACCGCCGTCCAGGACTCCGACAATCCGGGCGATGGTCTTACGGGCTTGGCCTCCTGGAGGTGCAGCTTGGGCGCTGACACTGCTGCAGCAGCCTCCGCAGCAGGAGTGATGGTCTCTGCAGTCTTCATGGTCCCAGCCGCTGTGAGCCACACTGGTGATTCCTCCAGCATGACGGCTGGGGTCTGGCTCATCGTTGCCGCGGGTGAAGAATCCTCCCGGATCTCTGGCTCCTCCTGATGCTGGCGGTTAGACTTCAGCACCGGTGTATATTCAGGAGAGAAAGGAGAGGGCATGGAGAGGGCTGGTGAGCCATTCATGGCAGCAGCAGGTGGGGAGAACTCAGGGGACTGCTCTCCCTGAGTCTCCCTACTGGGAATCAGGTAAGACATTTTATCATTAATAGAAATGGAATTAAATAACACTTGCCTGCTTTCCTGGCTTTGGATGTTGCCTGCTGCTGTAGTGTGTGGAGAATCGTCCATCTCCCTGGCCCTGGAGGGCTTGGGCCCCACTGTGGAAGGGGTTGGAACCGCTCCTGGCGTCATGGAAATGGGACCTTCCGGAGATGACACAGAGAGCCTCTGGGCAGCAGGAGTCATCATCAAGGAGACGGGTTGTGCGGCAGCTAGGGAGGATCCGCTGGCTGACGGACAGCTGGCAGAATAAAATGGAGGAGTGAGCTGCTGCAGGATGGATCTCACTGGATGACGAATAGGCTGCTGGCAAGGAGGAGATGGTGCCTCTCTGGTGATCCGGGGCTGGACGACTGTTCTGCTGCGAGGCTGGGCACGCCCTCACTGGAACCGGTGTTATGCCTGCTGGAGGTAATGATGGTGAAGCGGGAGAAGAGGAGGACGGCTGTCGGGAAGTGTGCCTCTGCCTCAGCAGAGCGGGAGATGCTTCGAACCTCAGGTCGGGAAACATTTGCTGGAGCGCATGGACCGAGGAGTACAGTCCCGCGTACTGTGGATAACTCCTGAGTCCGGGATGCACCTTCAGGACTCTCATGGCTCTACGCAAACACTCCCATACCTGGTTGGGTCCCCAAGCATGGAGAGCCTCGTCCACATAGCTCTGAACAAAATCCGCCGCCCATTCTTCCTCCAAACTGGGTCTACCCAGAGCCAACCCTCCCCTCCTTGGGCGAGGTCAATGACCCGGAGACATGGTCAGCTCCAACAGGTAAAAAACACACAAAAAGGTGAAAAAAACGACACGCACTTCACTGCTTGTTCTCAGTTTGGTGACAGCGTACTGTCATGTCTGCTGCGTAATTGCGCAGCGAACAAATGAATTGGTACGAGCCCGAAGTGCAAGTGAAGTAAACGTGTTTATGAACAGAAGAAACAACACAAAAATGTCCATAGAATACAGTCAAACACCAGGCACAGATGAACAAGCTAGTGGGTTGGAGGAGGATGGGCCCCACGTGCTCCCAGATGGGGTTGGAGTGGAGAGGAAGGGCAGAATAATCAGGAGGAAGACTTACGGGCTGGATCGGAGCACGCTGGCTCTGGAAACAACAACGCCAAGCAAAGTCCAAAAATAAGGAAACCCCCAAGCTCCAGGACATCAATGTAAACTGTGTTGACTAGGGAAAAAGTTGACTTAGACCGCTGACTATTGACTAATGCCACAAACAGGTGCGCCCACTGTCACCATAAACACCCTGCACTAATGAGAGACAAGTGGGAGCAGGTGTGCAGTGGGCCTTAAGTAAATGAGTGAGGCAAGAGTGAATGCGTGCATAAGTGTGTGTGTGCTGAATGATGCAAAGTGAGTGAAGATGAGTTTGTGTGTGTGCATGGAAGAGATGTGCTTGAGTGCATGCAGGTGTGTAAATGTGTATGTGAAAAAACAAGAGGACAAATCATAATAAACAACAGGTGATGGCCAAAACTGGTGGATGCCTGACAGAGGTGTGGCTGTAGGCTGACAGGGAGCCAGGCTCAAAGCTCCGATAACTGCCAGCTGGAAATAATTATCAAATAATCAGGAACTACAGCCACAAATTATGGGCGGGGTTGGAAATGTCCAACCCAGCTCATGACAGCAGAAAAGATTTAGATTTCAAGAAAGTCACAAATTTACAAGACAAAGCTGCAAATTCAAAAGAAAAAAGTCAGAAATCTACAAGAAAAAACTGCAAAATTATGATGAACAAGTTGTGAATTTACAAAACAA
Organism: Pholidichthys leucotaenia; assembly: GCA_020510985.1. Taxonomy (NCBI): domain Eukaryota; kingdom Metazoa; phylum Chordata; class Actinopteri; order Cichliformes; family Pholidichthyidae; genus Pholidichthys; species Pholidichthys leucotaenia. Next base: position 27,190,029 of record CM035839.1, on the reverse strand, counting down.
AATGGCAAATTTAATTTGCGAGAAAAAAGTCACAAATTTAGAAGAAAAGCTGCAAATTTAAAAGAAAAATAGTCAGCAATCTACAAGAAAAAACTGCAAAACGATGATGAAAAGTTGTGAATTTACAAAGCAAACGAGACCCATCTGGATGCAGCGGCAATGTGGCCCCCGAGTCATCCGTGTACCAGATCTGTGTACCGGATTTGGGGACCGGAAGTGACACAAAGTTCCATGGAAAGGACGCCCTCATGTGAGCTGGAACCGGGGGCCCTTCTTTGTTCCATGGAGGAAGAAAGAGCAGCGCTGCAGACAAAGATCTAACTTATTAAACATGTGCTGATTGTATGCGTGTCACATGGGTAATAAATACTGTATTTACTCTTGTCGTTGAGCTGATTATAATTGAATATTTCAGATGGTATTGTAACATGTACTGTTTGCATTTCAGATGTCGTTGTGGCTCGTTGCGCAACACTCCTCACTTGTCTGGAGCAGAGGAGAAAAAAAGGTTGAACTGGTAGAAAAAAGGTTGAACAGTGGACACAGAACTTCTGTCTGTCCAGAGGGACATTTCAATACGTGTGTCTCAGCCTGAAGTCTGCACTGGACAGAATGGACAACTTATCGTCTGGCTGTCCAGCCACCTGCTGCAGATAGCAGATGGAGTGTGTGCAGCCTGGATGTGTTCCCTCGTGCCTTCCAACTAATCACAGCACATTTTCACAATAAGCTGTTGTGAGCAGTTTATGTTGTGTGAAATAAAGATTTCCTGCCTTTCAGCTCTTTATGCATTATGAAATCTATCAGGAGTACATCAGTAGTAGACTTTAAAGGTTAAGAATTAATCAGTGACTGAAGAGGTTATTTATGGTTTAAAAATATTTAATTATGAGGGGATACTGTCACAGTATATGGTCAGTATATGAGGTTTAAAATGTGGAAGGAACGTGGTGAAATGCTTGCTTTACTTTTATAAGCGGCCACAAGTGCATTATGGGACAAAATCAGGTCACCCTGTATAAGCCTGTGTGTTGGTAAACATACACTACCGTTCAAAAGTTTGGGGTCACTTAGAAATTTCCTTATTTTTGAAAGAGAAGCACTGTTTTTTTCAATGAAGATACTTTTAAACTAATCAGAAATACACTCTAATATCTAATATACATTGCTAATGTAGTAAATGACTATTCTAGCTGCAAATGTCTGGTTTTTGGTGCAATATCTACATAGGTGTATAGAGGCCCATTTCCAGCAACTATCACTCCAGTGTTCTAATGGTACAATGTGTTTGCTCATTGCGTCAGAAGGCTAATGGATGATTAGAAAACCCTTGTGCAATCATGTTAGCACAGCTGAAAACAGTTTAGCTGGTTAGAGAAGCTATAAAACTGACCTTCCTTTGAGCAGGTTGAGTATCTGGAAAAAATTATTATTTCAAATACAAATCATTATTTCTAACCTTGTCAATGTCTTGACTATATTTTCTATTCATTTTACAACTCATGGTGGTAAATAAGAGTGACTTTTTATGGAAAACACAAAATAATTGTCTGGGTGACCCCAAACTTTTGAACGGTAGTGTATTTAGACATACAGTGTATCCGGAAAGTATTCACAGCGCTTCACTTTTCCACATTAAGTTTAGTTTTATTCCAAAAGGCATTAAATTCATTTTTTTCCCCTCAAAATTCGACATACAATACCCCATAATGACGTAATTTTTTTTTTTTACATTTTTGCAAATTTATTAAAAATTTAAAAAAAAGATCACATGTACATAAGTATTCACAGCCTTTGCTTTTAATACTTTGATGCACCTTTGGAAGGAATTTCAGCCTCAAGTCTTTTTGAATGTGATGCCACAAGCTTGGCACACCTATCTTTGGGCAGTTTCACCCATTCCTCTTTGCAGCACCTCTCAAACTCCATCAGGTTGGATGGGAAGCGTCGGTACACAGCCATTTTCAGATCTCATCAGAGATGTTCAATTGGATTTAAGTCTGGGTTCTGGCTGGGCCAAAGACATTCACAGAGTTGATCTGAAGCCACTCCTTTGATATCTTGGCTGTGTGCTTAGGGTCGTTATCCTGCTGAAAGATGAACCGTCACCCCAGTCTGAGGTCAAGAGCTCTCTGGAGCAGGTTTTCATCCAGGATGTCTCTGTACATTGCTGCATTCATCTTTCCCTCTATCCTGACTAGTCTTGCAGTTCCTGCCACTGAAAAACATCCCCACAGCATGATGCTGCCACCACCACTTGCATGGTTATGAGCGGTGCCTGGTTTCCTCCAAACATGATGCCTGGCATTCATGCCAAAGAGTTCAACCTTTGTCTCATCAGACCAGAGAATTTTGTTTCTCATGGTCTGAGAGACCTTCAGGTGCCTTTTGGCAAACTCCAGGTGGGCTGCCATGTGCCTTTTACTAAGGAGTGGCTTCCGTCTGGCCACTCTACCATACAGGCCTGATTGGTGGATTGCTGCAGAGATGGTTGTCCTTCTAGAAGGTTCTCCTTACTCCACAGAAGAATGCTGGAGCTCTGACAGAGTGACCATCGGGTTCTTGGTCACCTCCCTGATTAAGGCCCTTCTCCCCCGATTGCTCAGTTTAGATGGCCGGCCAGCTCTCCCACGAGTCCTGGTGGTTCAGAACTTCTTCCATTTATGGATGACGGAGGCCACTGTGCTCACTGGGACTTTCAAAGCAGCAGAAATTTTTCTGTACCCTTACCCAGATTTGTGTCTCGAGACAATCCTGTCTCAGAGGTCTACAGACAATTCCTTTGACTTCATGCTTGGTTTGTGCTTTGACATGCACTGTCAACTGTGGGACCTTATCCAGACAGGTGTGTACCTTTCCAAATCATGTCCAATCAACTGAATTTACCACTGGTGGACTCCAATTAGTTGTAGAAACATCTCAAGGATGAATACTTACGTACATGTGATTTCTTAGCTTTATATTTTTAATAAATTTGCAAAAATCTCAAAAATCTTTTTTCACATTGTCATTAAGGGGTATTGTGTGTAGAATTTTGAGGAAAAACAAATTAATCCATTTTGGAATAAGGCTGTAACATAAAATGTGGAAAAATTTAAGTGCATTGAATACTTTCCGGATGCACTTTATGGATATTTGAATCCATCCATCCATCTTCTTCTGCTTAATCCTTTTTGGGTTGTGGTGGGGGGGGGGGACTGGAGCCTATCCCACCACCTTTGGGCGAGAGGCAGGGTACACCCTGGACAGATCGCCAGTCCATCGCAGGGCCAACACAGAGAGACAGACAACCATTCACTCTCACAGTCAGACCTTAGGACAATTTAGAATCCCCAGTTTTTGATGCCAATTAACCTAACTTGCATGTTTTTGGCATACAGGAGGAAACCAGAGAAATCCCGGAATAAACCCACACAGACACGGGGAGAACATGCAAACTCCACACAGATCACTGTTGGTCGGGGGCTCAGATCGAACCCAGGATCCCCCAGCCAAGGGTGAGCTGCTGTGCTGCCGCAGTGCTAACCACTCCGCTGCCCGTTGGATATTTAATATTAATGTTCATTCTGAGAGATTCACATTATTTAATTCAATAAAACAGAAGTCCTTCATTAAAGAAACTTTGAGGAATAAATTAGGACATCAACTTATACCACTTAAAATTAAATCACCCTTTATTGTCATTCAACCATACAACCAATCATGTACAGTAGAACGAGATTGTGTTTCTCCCATCTACAGTGTTAATCACACACACCCCTTATGTAGAATCAGAGGGCCGCTGCCATGCAAGGCGCCGCCACAGAGTTCCCTCCTCCATTCCATTATTGCTGAGCACCAAACTGGACGGCAGGAAGTTCCGCTTTTATATGGTCTTCGGCATGACCCGGCCGGGATTTGAACCCCTGCCTCCCGGGTGTGGGGCGGATGCTCTACCAACTGAGCCACCACTCCGGCTGGCTAAAATAAAAAAATATATTGGTCAACGTGAACATTTAATAATTAACTGAATATTTAATGGTGTTCAAATTGTATCACCTGACTGTATGTCAATGCCAGACCTTTGTTGAACATGATGAACTTGGTGCATTTTGAAAAGAAGTTTATAACCTGTAGTTCAACACACCTGAGGCTCAGAAAGGCTCGAGATGCAGTGAGCAAAGATGGATGATTTAATATTTCACAGCTCTGGCCCAATCACACCTAACACCACTGCTGTTAAACAACAAAACAAAGTTCTGACTCTTCAAATGTTCATTTATTTTCCAGTAAAATACTTCACAAACTTCAAACACAACAGACACCACAAATTTACACTTCGGTGTTTCTACGTCTCCCAGCTGGCCTGGGAACGTCTCAGTATTCTCTCTGAAGAGCTGGAGCAGGTGGCCGGGGAGAGGCAAGTCTGGACTTCTCTGCTTGAGCTGCTGCCTCCGTGACCCGGACCTCCAGAAAAGCGGTAGAAAATGGATGGATGGTTGGTTTCTTCTCGCTTCGGCTTCTGACTCCAGCATGTCGTGCACAGCAGCCAGAAGAGTTTCACTCCACTTTCTCTTTCCTGGAAAAACCACAGGGAGGATGGAGACAAATATTAACAGACAACAATTCTAATGCAGTTCTGAGACTCAACAACATGCGTGGGCAATGCAACAGAAAGGTTTCCTTTACCTGGTCCAAGTTGGCAGAGGGTGCTGGCAGCAGCAGATGTCAGTCTCTGTAAAGACACATTTCTGGATCAGAACCATATTATAAAAAAAGAAGATGGCAAAACTAGCAAGGTAGATCAGCTGGGCCAGAGGACTGAAACCTGTGGCTCTTCTGCTCATATTCAGTGGACAGAAAAACTGTCACATGTATGACTGAATAAATTCACTGATACACAAGAAAATGATGCAAATCAAAGAGGGAAAAACTGTAATATGAGAGAAAAATAAGAATAATATACAAGAATGTTGCTTATTTATAAGACCATAATTGTGAATTTATCAGAAAAAACAATCGAAATTAAAAATAAAAATAGGCAAATTTAGGTGTTGCACATTTTAGAAAGTGCAAAATTATTAGGAAAAAAGCTGTGCATTTTCAAGAAGCCCCAGATTAATGAAAACGTTTCAAATTTTAAAATAAAAAAGCCTTAAATTTAGAGACAGCGCACTGTAAATTTCTGTGGAAAAATGTTGCAAATTTATAGTAAAAAAGACCTGCAGATTAAAGAGGACAAGGATGCAAACGTGAGAAACTTAATGCACATTACAAGACAAAAAAAACTGCATATTAGAGAGAGAAACATTGGAAATGTCTGTGAAATAAGGTGTACATTTGTAACAAAACACATTTCAGAGGAAAAAAGGTAAACAAATTAACAAGAAAAAGTTGCAAATTTAAGAGAAAAATATTGTAGATTTACACGACAAAAAGTGCCAGTGTTCAGAAAAGGAGCTGCAAATTGATTTCATATTTGGGAAAGACAAATTAGAAGTTAAGAGGGTGAAAAAAGCCTCAAATTTATGGGATAAATTGCATATTTTGGGCACATATTTACCAACCTTCAGCTCCTCCGTGGACGCAGACTGTGGTATCCTGCACCTGCGTTGCCAGGGTTGATGCAAGATTGCATCCAAAGTGTTGGAACATTTCCTGGTCTTCTGGTTCTCCTGCTTCTGGTTGTTGGGGTCCTTATTTGTTATCGGCGCATGTTTAATACGTTAGATCTCTGTCTACAGCGCTGCTCTTTCTTCCTCCACGGAACAAAGGAGGGCCACTGGTTCCACCTCTAGCTCGCACAAGGGCGACCTTTCCACGGAACTTTGTGTCACTTCCAATCCTCAGATCCTGTACACAGATGACTTGGCGGCCATATTGCTGCTGCATCCGGGTACTCTTGGAACAAACTGGCAAATTTAATTTGCAAGAAAAAAAGTCACAAATTTACAAGAAAAGTTGCAAATTTAAAAGGAAAAAAGTCAGAAATCTACAAGAAAAAAAGCTGCAAATTTATGACGAAAAAGTAATGAATTTATGGACAAAAGTTGCAAATTAATGAGAAAAATGTTGCAATTTTTTTTTTTAAATTGTAAATGTACTGCACCAATGGTTACCGGTTTGAAAAGAAAAACAGCAAATTTACAAGAAAAAAAATCACAAATTAAAAAAAAAAAGTTGTAAGTTTTAGAGAAAAAAAAAGTTGCCAAATTTCCCAGAAAAAAAAAAGTTACTTTTAAGTCTCCCTCTAAAAATGCTTAGGGCTTGTAGTATATGATAATAAAATCTTGGGGAAACGCTGGAAAGAATTTGGCATCGGACAATCCTGAAAGCACCTGTGCAAAAAAAAAATAAAAAATCAATTTTTGTTAAGCAGTTGAGTAAAAACACCAGACTTGCAGAACTGCTTTACTACTGACAACAGAGATTTCAGCAGCTGAAACCAACTCACGACTCGCGCCGACGTGCAGCGCCGTCGCCTCATTTTGCACATTAGTGACTCGGCTCTGCAAAAACCACCTCAACGGCCACGAGCAAGGCACCACTCATGTCATCTGCAAATCACAAATCAGAGCTCCTGACGCGAACCGCTGCACAGGAGCCAAGTGCCAAAGGGGCTCCAGCCAGAGCCGCGTCAGACTTTAAGCGATTTTGAAACAAGCAAGCGGGGGGGGGGGATGCCTGGGAGCTCGACGTAGACGGAGCGTCAATCTTCAATGGGATGGAAAATAAAAAAAAAGGGAAGAAAGAGTAGCATGGCCAGCTCATCCGTCATTTCTTTAAAAGGTCAGGATTTTGTAGGTGGAATTGGGAAGAGCAGCGGACTGCAGATGCAGCGAACAGCAGGGTTTTTTCCGCTGCCATGACCAGCTAAGGAGAGCTCCTTTAAGACACATCTGCCAGGAAACATTTTGGCCCGACTCTGGGCCGTCTCTCCTGTCTGGACGAGGACCAGTGGAGCGTGAAGATGTACCTGCAGAAACCCGGCGACCGACTCAGCCGTAACAGGCTTTCATTTAACCTCGTAAAATTCCGGCGGTCCGTTTCAAATTTTCTACTGCCACTCAGTCAAGAATTTAATTTTCTTTGCGTATGCTAAATTTAGGGAAATTGGCTGGAATGCTAAGGCGTTTGAAGAAAAGGTTCAAATCTACAAGAAAACAGTTACAAATTTATAGAACAAAGTTGCAAATTTTTGAGAAAAAAGTTGCAGAATTGCAAGAAAAAAGTTGCAAATTTGCAAGAAAAAAGTTGCAAATTTAACCTCTTACAGGGGTCTTAAAGTGGACTAACCAGATTGTTTAACACAATCTTGGAGAGTGAGAGGATGCCTGAGGAGTGGAGAGAAGTGTTTTGGTACCAATTTTCAAGCGCAAAGGTGATACTCTGAGCTGTAGCAACTACAGAGGCATAAAGCTGATCAACCACACTATGAAAATATGGGAAAGAGTTGTTGAAGCCAGGTTAAGAGGAGAGGTGACAATCAGTGAGCAGCAGTACGGTTTCATGCCAAGGAAGAGGACTACAGATGCAATGTTTGCTCTTAGAGTGTGGATGGAGAAGTATAGAGAAGGTCAAAAGGAGTTGCACTGTGTCTTTGTGGATCTAGAGAAAGCATATGATAGGGTGACAAGAGAGGAAGTGTGGCACTGTATGAGGAAGTCAGGAGTGGCAGAGAAGTATTTGAGGGTGGTGCAGGACATGTATGAGGACAGCGAGATGGTGGTGAGGTGCACTGTAGGAGTGACGGGGTGAAATTACATCAGGGATCGGCTCTGAGCCCCTTCTTGTTTGCCATGGTGATGGACAGGCTAACAGACGAGGTCAGGCAGGAGTCTCCGTAGACCATGATGTTTGCAGATGACATTTTGATCTGTACAGGGATGAGAATCCTCCGCAGAATTCCTCGGATTTGATCATGTCTAGGGTCATTCTCGTGAATCGTCTAAATTCGAGGAGAAATTTTTTTTTGGGGGGGTGAGGTCTGTTATGAGCGGCGAGTCGTATTTTCGATCGGCTGCTAAAATCCACCACGGAGAACGCGCTACCCAGCGAGATCAGTAATGTAATGTAACAAGGCCACTGATTGGCTGATACTTATTGAAGCAACCAATCGATGATTTTGTTAGATTTCCTTTGTCATATCCAACACGTGGAGCGAAATGCAAATGGCGGACAGTTCAATCAACCGAGTTTCCCCGATTTCGTGAAAATGGTGAACCTAAAACTCACGAAAGACAACAAAGCAAGAATTTTAGAAATAGACAAAAGGATAAGGAACAAGTTTCCTTGGGAATGGCTCGAAAAAACTGTGTCAATGACTGTAAAAATACCGAAGTTGTGGTTGAAAAAATGGCCGACTTCATAGCGAAATGCGAAGTACCAGGGAAAGCCCAGTGTGTTTATTGTAACAATTTCTTGAGTTATGGATCTCGTGGTTGTGTTGCCTTAGTTGAACACTGTTCAAAACAGAAACATCTTAAAATTGTGGCTACAAGGAGATCGAACTACTCGCTCGTGCTGCATTCAAAACGATCGATGGACACGATCAAATTCAGATGCCAGTCGATCAAAGTTCATCACAATCGGCCCCGATGACAGCAATTAGTGATCGGAAGACACATTCCGAGGTAAGATTTTTTTCTCGTTGTAAGTAATGTACTTGAGAATTTTTGCGTAATGAATTTGTTATGAAATAGCACGTGTAAGTTGTGATGTCATGCCTGTTTTGAAACACTAATTGCATTTGAATGCTGATTATCGATTGTTAATAGATAAATGTTATTACATGGTTTCTCACAATTTGAAATGCAATCTAAGAATTTTGAATATAATTTATCATTTTTTGTTTCACTAGGAGGAGTTACATAATGCATGTGTAAGTTTTTTTGTCATGGGTGGTGATGGGTTGCCTTTTCTAAGATATCTTTGCTTTTATTAGTAAACAATTTCTTTATGGTCATTGCATAAAAATATTAAACATCTTTTAGGTTTTACTTACTTTCTTAGATTATCTTTCAAATAGTAAAATATACTAATATGCAACTTTTTTTATATTCCTAGTAACACTAACAAATGCACACATTAATAAATCAAAATGTTTGCAGAATGTCAGTATATTTTAATAAATGGGTGATGGACTTGGTGATGGAATTTTGTTAATATTTATAATTTATTTTACTTGGTTAAATTATTTTGTCTGTTCTAGAACTATGTAAATGTAATTCTGTGTCAGTTCTAAACATATTAAATAGTAGTAAAATATAATTTAGTATTATTACATCAACATACCATTCAGATATCATAAATTTACATGTGATGCAGCAGCAGATTAAAAAGGTAAACTATAAATGCATTTGTACTTACTTCTAACTTTAAATATAAGACCACATTTGAGCATTCTAAAACACCAGATTTCGTTAACTTCTGGGAGGCAAAGCTCCCCAGACCCCCCACCAAGGTTCCGCCTTGGATCCGGCTTGGGGGTCTGCGTCCCCCAAGACCCCCGGCTTAGTTTCCTCTTTTTTTCCCAAACCCCATTCTCATCCCTGTCTGTAGTGAGAGTAGGGAGCAGGTGGAAGAGAACCTAGAGAGGTGGAGGCATGCTCTGGAGAGAAGAGAAATGAAAGTCAGTAGAAGCGAGACAGAATACATGAGTGTGAATGAGAGGGAAGCGGGCGCAACAGTGAAGATGGAAGGAGTAGCGGTAGTGAAAGTAGATGAGTTGAAATACCTGGGGTCAACAATCCAAAGCAATGGAAAATGCACAAGAGAGGTGAAGAAGAGAGTGCAGGCAGGGCGGAGTGGGTGGAGACGAATGTCTGAGGTGATTTGTGATAGAAGGGTAGGAGCAAGAGTGAAAGGGAAGATTTACAAGACGGTAGTGAGACTTGCTCTGATGTATGGTTTGGAGACGGTGGTGCTGACAAAAAGACAGGAGATGGAGGTGGAGGTAGCAGAGTTGAAGATACTAAAGCCTTATTCATGCTGCATTTCCCCTCTAGTCCACTTTGGTTGGCATGCGATTTGGACGAATCTGGCGTGCATGCGGCGTTGTACATGCTCACTTTTTTCATCTACCAGGCCAAGCGGTTGACGCATGCGCACAGCTGTTATTTATAGTTTCGCCCCAGCCCTATGGGTAGCGCAAATGTGCTATCACGCCATTTTGTTCATCAGATATAAACACATAGGCGACAGACTTTTTTTTGTAGCAACAATGGCGTCATTTCAAGGAAAAGGAGGAATTACTATTTTCTAGTACTCTTCTCCATTCAAGCTGCTGCTGCTGCAAAAGGATTCATGTATGTTTATTCTCGTCTTCCACCTCCTCGTTGTCTTCTTCATCTACTTTGTCTGTGTGGTGTGTTGATATCGCTACCTCATGAATGGGATATTCAGTCCTGTGCATGCGCTGTCAACACGTTCAGGTCGTGGGCAGACGGCGCAGTCAAAATTTGGGCTGCACGTGGTCGTCCGCAGTTGAGCACTCCGGACGCTAGTGGACTGGAGACGATGATGTAAATTTTGTCACATGAGGTTTCCGGTTGCACGTACACGGACAGCAGAGGTGTAGCATGAATTCAGCTTAAGATTCTCTTTGGGAGTGACTAGGAGGGACAAGGTTAGAAAGAGTATATCAGAGGGACAGCTCAGGCTGAGCAGTTTGGAGACAAAGTAAGAGAGGCAAGGCTGAGATGGTTTGGACATGTGCAGAGGAGGGATAGTGGATATACTGGATGAAGGCTGTTGAAGATGGAGCTGCCAGGCAGGAGGAAAAGAGCAAGACCACAGAGAAGATTCATGGATGTAGTGATGGAGGACACGGAGAGGGTTGGTGTTACAGAGGAAGATGAAGGGATAGGGTGAGATGGAGGCAGATGATCCACTGTGGCGACCCCTAAAGGGAGCAGCCGAAAGAAGAAAAAAGGGGTCGTTGACTGAAAAATGGTGTTTGTAGGTTTTAACTGTCTGAAATGTGTCTATTGGCCATGGAATTATCCCCAAAGATATCAACAATCAATTGTCTTTAAAAAAAAAAAAAAAAAACAACACACAGCCTTTATCTCATTTCTCTCCCAGAAATGCCAGAAACATTTTTGACTCCGCCCCCATCAGTGTGTGAATGGGGGATAGCAGGATCAGCAAAGTGCTTTGGTCATCCAGAGATGAGTAACATGCGCTATATATAGTGAACGCCATTTACCTTAAAACCATCTCTGGGCTCCAGAATACCTCCCCCCAGGCCACGGGGGGCAGGGAGTGGGCAAACAATCTGAATCTGTTTTTCAATAGGTTTGAGCAACCACCCTTCCCCCTGACTGCACAACAACCACTGCTGCCTCTAAAGACATCAAGTCCTGCTGCCCACTCCCCACTCCACCAACACCCCCCCACTCCCAACACACAGCCCCCCAACCTGACCCTGACCAAGACCCAGGTGAGGACGGAGCTGAGGAAGATCAAGGCGAGGAAGGCGTCGGGACCGGACGGCATCAGCGCAAAGCTCCTCAAGTTCTGTGCAGACCAGCTGTGTGGGATTGTGGAGTACATCTTCAACCTGAGCCTGAAGCTGGGGAGGGTACCACAGCTGTGGAAAACATCTTGTGTGGTACCTGTACCAAAAACTTCCCACCCCAAAGACCTGAACAGCTACAGACCAGTGGCCTTGACGTCCCACATGATGAAGACCCTGGAGAGACTGCTCCTTGCTCACCTCCGACCCCTGGTGGGACCAGTGATGAATCCACTCCAGTTCGCCTACCAGCATGGCATTGGGGTGGAGGATGCGGTTATCTTCCTCCTTCACCGTTCTCTGTCCCAACTGGAGAAGCCCGGGAATGCGGTGAGGATCATGTTCTTTGACTTCTCCAGTGCTTTCAACACCATCCAACCGATGATCCTGAAGGACAAGCTGCTGTGCGCAGGGGTGGACCAGCACCTGTCATCATTGATCCTGGACTACCTCACGAACCGGCCTCAGTTTGTGAGAACCCGAGACTGTGTGTCCGACACGATCATTGGTAGTAAGGGGGCCCCCCAGGGAACGGTTTTGGCTCCCTTCCTCTTCACCCTTTATACTGCGGACTTCTCACACAACACAACACACTGCCATCTACAGAAGTTCTCTGATGACTCTGCGATCGTTGGCCTCATCTCCAATGGAGATGAAGCTGAGTACAGAGGGCTTATCCAGGACTTTGTGGACTGGTGCCATCGGAACTGCCTCCAGATCAACGCAAGGAAAACTAAGGAGCTGGTGGTGGACTGCCGCAGGCAAGGACAACCCCTCACAGCACCAGTAAACATACAGGGAACAGACATAGAGATGGTGACATCCTACAAGTACCTGGGTGTTCATCTGAACAATAAACTAGACTGGTCACACAATACTGATGCACTCTACAAGAAGGGACAGCGCAGGCTGTTCCTACTGAGGAGACTCAGGTCTTTTGGTGTACAAGGGGCACTGCTGAAGACATTCTATGACACGGTGGTGGCATCAGCCATCACTTTTGGAGTGGTCTGCTGGGGCAGTGGCATTACGGCAGCCGATAGGAAGAGCCTGAACAAACTGATCAAGAAAGCTAGCTCTGTCCTGGGGCAGCGTCTTGACCCAGTGGAGGAGATAGGAGAGAGAAGGACGGTGGCTAAACTGTCATCTCTGCTGGAGTCCGAGTTCCACCCTATGCAGGACATATTGAATGCACCGAGGAGCTCATTTAGCAGCAGACTACATCATCCCAGGTGCACAACCGAGAGGTTTCGCAGGTCCTTCCTACCAACGGCTGTCAGACTGTACAACCTAAGCAGGGCTGCCCGCAGAGATAGCAAAAAGACGTAACAACCTAATAGTTTGAATGCGAAAGACGCAATAGACTTACACAATGGTCCCCCTCGGCATACAACTAGGAAAACACCGGTCGTTATGGAGGGTGAGAATATGTATGGGTACATAATCATACCATGTAGGATAACTAAGTAGACGGTTGTGCTGTTTCATCCCATCTAGCAACAATGCTCCATACTGTGTGTGTTTATATATCTACATATTTATTCCATCTAGCTACAATGCTCCGCACTGTGTGTCTGTGTATATATATATATATATTTATAGTAATATGTACATATGTATATTAGCTGCTCTTGTTTTTTGTTTTTTTCTTGCCTTCTGATTGTTGCTCTGAGTGTTGCTATCCCTGTGCTGTTGCAATCCTGGAATTTCCCCATTGTGGGACTAATAAAGGCTTATCTTATCTTATCTTATCTTACCATTTAGCTCCCCCACCATCTTCTGGGACTCCACGCGGCTCCACTCCGCTCTCGTGGGCAGCGTAGGGGAGCCACCTTGTGACAGGGCATCCTCCAGCTGGCTGTGGGATCGAAGCGGCATTCCACAGAGTGAGACACTGCCCTTTGACATCCCATGGCTTAGCTCGGCCAGCAGCCTCAGGTCTCAGGCCTGGTCGTTTGTGACGATTGGGAGGCCGCCCAGCACATGATGCCCGCGATTTGCTATGAAATTATGGCAAAATTATTGGAAGATAGGCCAGAATGACGCGAGATTCACCATCAACTGAATCAGTAAAGCAGTGCTGCTCATCCGAGCTAGAAGGAGGCAAAAGGCTAGAAGCTAGTCAGCTTATGGCTAAGTGGCGTAAGATGGAGGGTGGAGTTGAACAGGTGAAGGATATTTTTTAAAGTGAAAGGCTTCAAATCAGAGTGTTTCAAGAAAGCCAGGGAAAATACTAAACAAATTTGCTTCAATAATTAAAAAAATAAAGAAAATGTGAACAAAATATGTCACAAACACTTCATTAAGACATGTGAGCTGTTAAAATGTGGAAAAAGTGCAGTCAGTGACCCCTTTAGAATTCCAGTGTTCCTCCGGCGGAACGTTTCAAATTTTCTGCTGCCACTCAGTGAAGAAAGAATTTGATTTCCTTTGCGTGTGCTAAATTTAGCGAAATTGGCTGGAATGCTAAGAGCCCCCCGTTATGGACTTTTTCCCACATAGTGACAAAACAGCTCAGGGTTTAATTATTGCAGCTTCATTTTACACACAGGGAAGGAGCTCCCCTCAAAACGGGCTGGGTTTTTTTCATGGCATATTGCTTTAAATGGTAATGATCAGAGGTGGACTTACCATTAGGTAAAGGTAGGCGACTGCCTTAGGCCCCAACCTGCTAAGAGCCCATATCTACTAGGAGCCCCATATATACAGTATTGTGGGGATCATGAAATGATGAGACTGGATTATTTCTCAGTATTGGTTTATTGCATCTCACATCCCCAGCTCTCTCTCTCAGTCAGGAAAAAAGAGGGAGAGCTGCGGTAAACCCCACACCTTTATACCAGCACATCAAAAACAGAATCACACACTCAAGTCAAATCCTTCGACTTACAATTAATCACTTCAGAGTCCTCTTTGTTCTTCCGTCTGACCCCAGGGGGTCTGACAACCCTTTCAGGATCTCGCCCCCGATCCTCCGTCTTCCTTCCAAGTCCGCAGGTGGTCCAGACCCATTGTCCATCTGAGGCGTGATGTCAATACACACTGCAAGCTTAAAGTCTCTCTGTGTTTGAGCCTATGCAATCAAATATGTGAGCTACATAAGGTTACAATTATGGGCGCCACATCACCCCCCCCCAAACGCCAAAGAATGGACACACAATAACAATATCCTAAAGGCAATACAGCATATGTCGCCCCATACCTGCAGAATCTACAGCACAACCTACACAGTTTGATCAAAACACACATCACTCTGCACGTAGTCTGGGCTTCAACCTCCTCCCGAACCTGCTGTACGCAGGTTTCACAGTCTGTGTTGTGCCGTCGTGCGGCGAATCTGTGGAATGAGGGGGAGAAAGGTTATTTGTCCCCTGCGGGGGCTCCAGGGGCCGTTCCCTGGGGGGTCTGCCGCGTCGAGGCGCCCTCGCCGGTCGTACAGACTCGTCATGCAACACAAAGGCAGGCTTTAATCTATCAATACTGATTGTTTCTTTCCTGCCCCCCAAATCTAGCACAAAATATTTATCCCCGGTTTCCAGCACTCGAAATGGACCGTCATAGGGTGGGCGGACACTGTGTCGCTGAGCGTCGTGCCTGACAAAAACAAATTCAGCGTTTTGTAAAGCCTTGGGAACAAAAACACGCGAAAAAGTGTGATGAGTGGGGCCCGGGAGCATTTCTGCTCCCGTGCCAATCAGAGGTCCCCGCGCCGGGGGGGCCCCTGGTGCTGCATGGGCTGGTAGGAACTCGCCGGGCAGCCTGAGAGGTTGTGCAAAAACTAATTCCGCAGGTGAGGCATCTAAGTCCTCTTTGAGCGCCGAACACAACCCCAATAAAACCCATGGCAGTTTGTTTACCCAATCTGCATCCGTGAGCGACGGTCTGAGGGCTGCCTTCAAAGACCTGTGAAAACGCTCGCATAAACCGTTGGCCTGGGGGTGATAAGCGGTAGTGCGGTGAACTGCCGCTCCTAAGCTGCTGGCCATTGCTGACCACAGTTCCGACACAAATTGAGGTCCCCTATCGGACGTAATATCCGACGGAATCCCGAACCGCGCTACCCAGGCTGTCAAAAAAGCGCGAGCCACCTCTGCCGCTGTGGTCGATGTTAACGGGACCACTTCCGGCCAACGTGTGGTTCGGTCCACCATTGTCAAGAGATGTGAACCCTTGTGGCGGCGGTAGGGGGCCCACTAGGTCTACGTGCACATGATCGAACCTATTAGCCGGAATGTGGAACGGTTCTAAGGGGGCTTTCGTGTGCCTGTGGACTTTGGCCCGCTGGCAAGCCATGCAGGCTTTCGCCCACTCTTTCACGTGCTTGCGCAGGCTCGGCCAAACAAACTTCTCCGCTACCATTTTCACAGAAGTGCGTACTCCCGGGTGCGCCAGGGAGTGCACCGCGTCAAAAATGCGACGGCGCCACGTGGCTGGTACCACCGGGCGCAGCCGCCCGGTGGATACATCGCAGATTAGGGGTGGGGGGGGAAACCGGTTTGTAAACTCCTGCTCTCCAGCCTTTACCCTGTTGGTCCAGACAGGAGAGCGCGCACGTCTGCGTCTCCGCTCTGCTCCGCCGCCATGGCTGCATAATCTATCCCCACGTGAACAGGGGCCGCGTGCGCGTCCGCGCTGTTACTCCGCCCCGCGGCTGCGGTAGTACAATCCGCATCCGCGCGGACAGGTGCTATAACCGCGTGTGAGAGACAGTCCGCTACTACGTTGAGTTTACCGGCTACGTGCTGAATATCAGTGGTAAATTCCGAAATTGCGGCCAGCTGTCTCTGCTGCCGTCCTGACCACGGTTCTGAAATTTTGGACATTGAAAAAGTGAGCGGTTTGTGGTCGACAAACGCGGTGAAACTCCACCCTTCCAGCCAGAACTGGAAATGGCGAATGGCCAGGTGGAGCGCTAGCAGCTCCCTGTCAAACACGCTGTATTTCCACTCTGCATCGCGCAAGGATCTGCTGAAAAAAGCGAGCGGCTGCCAAACCCCGGCGACCTGCTGCTCTACAACGGCCCCTATGGCCACATCTGACGCGTCGGTGGTTAGCGCTATGCGGGCTGATGGGTCTGGGTGAGCCAGCAGTGCTGCGTCTGCAAGTGCTTTTTTAACCTCCGTGAATGCGCGCTCCCGCTCCGGGGACCACTCGATCACATTGGAGGGCTTCTGCTTTTTCAGCGCGGCGTATAACGGTTGCATAAGCTGCGCTGCGTGGGGTATGAAACGGTTATAAAAATTTACCATTCCTAAAAATTCTTGCAACACTTTGACCGTTTGTGGCTGGGGAAACTCTGCCACTGCGCGTACTTTGGCCGGTAGAGGGATTGCTCCCTCTGGGGAGACGCGGTGTCCCAAAAAATCGATTTGCGCTACGCCAAAATGGCACTTGGCCGGGTTAATTATCAACTCGTGCACTCCCAACCTCTGAAAAACCGTTGTGAGGTGTTTTTCGTGTTCCTCCTCGGAGGCACTGGCGACTAAAATGTCGTCCAAGTAGACAAAAACAAAAGGGAGGTCGCGCAACACGGCATCCATCATTCGTTGGAAGGTTTGCGCGGCGCCTTTAAGGCCAAAAGGCATGCATAAAAATTCAAAAAGTCCGAACGGGGTTATTACCGCTGTTTTGGGAATGTCCTCTGGTCGGACCGGGACCTGATGATAACCGCGGACCAGGTCTATTTTAGAAAAAATGCTCGCTTTCGCTAAATGCACCGAAAAATCCTGGATGTGCGGAATTGGGTAGCGGTCCTGCGCTGTGGCATTGTTTAACCTGCGGTAATCACCACAAGGTCTCCACGAGCCGTCAGCCTTAGGAACCATATGCAGTGGTGATGCCCATGGGCTCTTCGAGCGGCGAATTATGCCCAACCTTTCCAGGTTGGCGAACTCCTCGCGCGCAATGGAGAGCTTAGTTGCATCCAAGCGCCGAGCTTTCGCAAAAACTGGTGGGCCAACTGTGGTGATAAAGTGCTCCACCCCGTGCTTCGCAACCTTAGCTGAAAACGTGGGAACTGTGAGTGCTGGGAACTGGGTTAGAAGAGTGTGAAACTTACCACCTGCTGTGGCGACGTTGGTCTGTACTGGCGACGGGGACACTCGAGCTGCACAAGGGATAGAACAAAAAGAGAGTGCATTAACTAGGCGTCTATTAACCAGATCCACTAACAAGCCATGTGAGCACAAAAAGTCAGCGCCTAACATGTTGAAACTCACCGCCGCTACTATGAAAGTCCATTCATAGGTGCGGCCGTGCAAGGACAGGCGCAGAGTCCTTTCCCCGAAAGTTTTGACAGACGAGCCGTTCGCCGCCGTTGCCCCGTCTCCGCGGGGCCCAGCCACACGGTCCGCATAGGTCGCGGTGATGAAACTCCTCTGGGCTCCGGTGTCCACGAGGAATTGCCGCCCGGAGCCCGCATCTGTCAGATAAAGCAGCTTGTTCTGTTCACCGAGAGTCGAAGCTGCTAACGACTCCCGGCCCGGGTGTTTCCCTGTTTCTTGAAACTGCACGGCGGGATGCATCTGTACGCCTTCTCAGCGAAGCGTCGATGGTAAAAACAGAGGCCGTCCCCTCCTCTGCTTCGGGACCGCGCCGCTGCCGTCGTTGCTGGGGTTGCTGCTGCTGCCTCCGGCTCCTCACTGCCCCCGGCCGCCGCGCCGAGGTCTGCTGCTGCCACGGAAGGCTTCTGCTCGTCGCAGGCGTCGAGGAGCCGCTGCGCTTCCTTGGCCAGCGCGCGGAAATCTTGCTGGGTCACACACCTCATGCCGGACAGGGTACCCCTCATGTGTGCTGGGAGGGTCCTCAAGAAGATGTGTTTGAACAGAAACGTATCGTTGTCTGTCCCGATCAGCTGCAGCATGTCCTCCATGAGGTCGGTCGGCCTGCGACCTCCTCTGTCGCGCAGGTCCAGAAGCCGCCTGGCCCTCACCTCGGCTGATGGCACGAAACTCTCGATGAGGGCGGCTTTCAGCGCGTCGTACTTGCCAGCAGCGGGCGGCTGCTGCACCAGGCTCCGCACACATCGAGCTGTGCGGCTGTCGAGTCTTGCAATGACATTATGAAACTTGGTGTCATCTGCTGATATTCCCCCAAGCACGAACCGCGATTCTGCGTGTTGGAACCATGAGTGCGGGTCGTCTTGCCAGAACTCGGGGAGCTTAATCGAGACCGCACTTGTGCGGGCGGTCTCCAGTGAATCCGGGTCAGGGTAACGTTCCCCCGGCATCTTACGTCTTGGTCACCAATGTGGGGATCATAAAATGATGAGACTGGATTATTTCTCAGTATTGGTTTATTGCATCTCACGTCCCCAGCTCTCTCTCTCAGTCAGGAAAAAAGAGGGAGAGCTGCGGTAAACCCCACACCTTTATACCAGCACATCAAAAACAGAATCACACACTCAAGTCAAATCCTTCTATTTACAATTAATCACTTCAGAGTCCTCTTTGCTCTTCCAGGATCTTCCAGGATCTTTCAGGATCTCGCCCCCGATCCTCCGTCTTCCTTCCAAGTCCGCAGGTGGTCCAGACCCATTGTCCATCTGAATTGAATTGAATTGAATTGAATTTATTTATTTATTTCGGATAGTACATTACAGGTTAAAAGAAACTGTATAATATAACAACAAGGTCAAATTAGACAAAGACTCCTTCTACTATACATCTGAGGCGTGATGTCAATACACACTGCAAGCTTAAAGTCTCTCTGTGTTTGAGCCTATGCAGTCAAATATGTGAGCTACATAAGGTTACAATTATGGGTGCTACAGTATATTTTTAAATGTTTAGCATATTTAACATGATGTCCAACAAACTAAAGAAACACCTGTATTTACATCAACGGCAAATCAAATCATGAACAAAACGTCCTCCCCCCTTCTCCTCAGACTGTTGGACTCTTCCATGTTGTCTGTGAGACATGCGCCTGGGCGTATCTTTGATTACATTGTAGAAACTGTACAGCGGCAAAATGAAACCAAGTTGTCCGAGCGGTGCAGAGAAATGGAAAAAAAGGGAAGAGAACACATTTTTTTTTTTAATCAAAACAACCCTTTTCACTTCAACCTGGGAGGAGACTAACCTCTCGAAGAGCAGATGGAGAGCAACACTGCTTGTACGAGCACACATGATGCTAATGACGAGCACCTGTTGTTAATGAGGAGGCAGCAGTGATGCCGGTTGCTGACTACAGGTAAACAACAAAATTTTGTTACTATTTTTTTTCTCACTGTGAGATTTGCAGAGGCCAAAGCTCACAAGGTTAAATTTAAATGTGACCAACTGTGCTCCCCAGGCATGCACAGGATATCTGCAGCCTCAGCAGATGACATCACATGAGATTAAATATAGCTTGTTTTATTAAGATCCCCATTAGCACTTGTATAAAATCTTGAGTATTCTTCCTGGGGTCTAACCATATATTCTCCCTTGTCTACGTTGTACAGAGGAGGGAGCACAATAGATGCCTCTGTAAAATGGACCAGTCGGCAGACCATGAACAGGATCCTGCTGGCAAATGTGGGTAAGTCAGTCCCTCCAGGATTTCATGGATGTTTACCTCCGCCAGGCCGAAAGGCCAGGAGGAGGTTATGTTTTTGCCGGGGTTTGTCTGTTTGTTTGTCTGTCTGTCTGTTGGTTAGCAAGATAACTCAAAAAATCTTGGACGGATTTCCATGAAACTTTCAGGCGTTGTTGGAAATGGTACAAGGAAGAACTGATTAAATTTTGGGGGTGATCCGGTTTCACCGTCTGGATACAGGAATTTTTTTAAAGCATTTTTCATTCAACACTGTGACATACAGCCATTTTCAACATGTGCGCAGGCGCAATGGAGGGCGCTGGTCGTCGTGTCTGCACCACAAACTCTGCGTTCTTCAACGTTTTAGGCACAAAAGGACGCGGAAAACACTGCTGGCCTGGGCCCGCCAGCGTGCAACTGCAAAACCTCACACGGGCAGCTGTCCGCCGACGGATTCTTTGGCAGAAATTCCCCGGCCAGCCATAGGAGCTGCGCATTTGGCAGAAATTCACCGGCCAGCCATAGGCGCTGCGCAAAAACGAGCTCTCTGCCGGCGAAGCTTCTAAATTGTCGTTTGCCGCGGAGCGCAACCCCCAAAACAATAATATTGTAGCGAACTCAATATGAGCACCCTATTTGGCTTGCCAAGTGGGTTGACCCTATTGGCGACACAGGTAGAGTGCGGGACTCCGGAGCGGGAGGCGTGAGTTCGAACCTCCCGGTGGGATGTCGCCATGTCGAGCAGCACGTTACAATATAATATAAAACCCACGGCAACCTGTCTACCCAATTTGCATCCGTCAGTGGAGGAGATGGACACAACAGCAACACTTTAGTTTATTACCTCCGCCAAGGAGGCAATGCTTTTACTACTGAACCACTAATCCTATCACTATCAGATTGATTGTCATTGATTAATTGTGTGTTTATTGCACTGTCCCTGTCAAATAAACAAAGAACCATTGTGAATCCAATTGCTAGTCATATGTTTACATGCTCAAGGAATGTGAAAACGTACACACAAACACTGTATGGGGGGAATTGTGGCGCTTGGCGGAGGTCTGCGCTCTCCGAGTGCTTTTCTAGTTTTTTGATTGTTGTGGCCCAAAAAGCCTGAATTTGCGGGAGCTTTTTTTAAAAAGTTGCAATAAAAGTTGGTGATGTTTTGAGAGGTTTTTTTTTTTTTTTGCACTAAAAGCAGTGAGAAGAATTGTAAATGTTAAAGCAGATGCTTTTTTCCATAGTTTACTGCAGTGATATTCTATACAACACCGCAAGAAAAGCACAGGATTGTCAAAGATTTCCTATTAAACAGTGATTTGTAAATGAAGCAGAAACTTCTGCTATACAGAAAAACTCTTGTGCAACAGCAAATACAGACTTTAACACAATTAAGTGAGAATGAAGTAGCTACTCATAAATTTGTCATAAAAATGACCATCACTGTAGGCTACTCTTGCTTAGAACTTGAATAAAAAGGATGAAAAAATAATTATCCATTACATCAGCTAAATTGCATTGAATGCATGTTTGAGTACAGATTTGGAAATCATGGCAGCACCTTCATTTGAAAACTCCCTAACCGCAGCAGTCCCCGACCACTTGGCACTGAGCACAGAGAAAAATGAAATAATGTACAGTGCATCCAGAAAGTATTCACAGCGCTTCACTTCTTCCACATTTTATGTTACAGCCTTATTCCAAAAGGGGTTAAACTCATTTTTGTCCTCAAAATTTTACACACAATACCCCATGATGACAATGTGAAAAAAGTTTTTGAGATTTTTGTAAATTTATTAAAAATGAAAAAACAAACAAACTAAGAAATCACATGTACATACAGTAAGTATTCACAGCCTTTGCCATGAAGCTTAAAATTGAGCTCAGGTGCATCGTGTTTCCACTGATCATCCTTGAGATGTTTCTGGAGCTTAATTGGAGTCCACTTGTGGTAAATTCAGTTAATTGGACATGATTTGGAAAGGCACACACCTGTCTATAGGCACTTTTCCACGGGCCCCGCTTTCCCCAGCACCGCACCAGGGCCCCGGTGTTTGTGCATTTTCCATGAGCCCCAGCACCGGTTAGCAGGCGCTATTTTCGTACCTGATCGAGGGCAGGGTCCCTCACGGCCCCGGCTCGGCCAGCCCGGGGCTGTGATGTGACTTCAACAGACTGGTCACCGCTGATTGGTCAGGTCGTAACGTCACGATAGTGACGGTCTTCCCCGTCTTCTGATAACAGCCATTTGCAATATTGTCATGGACTAAGTCAGTCACGGAGTAAATATGATATTAATACAGACAGCGTTGTAGGTTTTGCGGCACTCTACACCGTGGTCCAATGAAGAGGTGTGGAGTTTTCTTTGCTTTGTGGCAGATCCACAGTGAGGAGTGACCCAGACCTATGGCTGCACAGAAACCGCAGTATGGACAAGCTGTAGACGAAAACCATCTATATGGTGAGTGATTTGTAATAATGTGCATCTGCTTGCTTATTTATCCTATTGGTGGTACGCTCACTTTTTTTGAGCCATTACAGTGCTGTTCTGTGCTGGCTAACGTTTTAAAGCTAACGTTTTTAATTTGCTAGCTAGCAAGTACCAACTGGTGAATCGCGCATGTTTTCTCCTAAATATTCGCTTGTGAGAGCAAAACGATGAAATATGTTAATCCTGGTTAAAGTCCTGGTTTGCGTTTTTTATTCCACTTTGGTCCTGGGCATTAAATTGTGTGCTGTTCTGTGATGGCTAACGTTTTTTAGCTAACGTTTTTTGTTTTGTTTTGGTTTTTTTTGCTAGTGCTAACTGCTGAATCGCGCTGTTTTCTCCTCAATATTCGCTTGTGAGAGCAAAACAATGAAATATGTTAATCCTGGTAAAAGTTTGTTTTTGGATAAAAACTTCAGATTTTGACTGAGTGAGTCCATACTCGGTGATTCACAGCATCAGTTAACGTTATTAATTCATTCTGATTGCTGAAGCCACAGTAAAAACAAATGATTTTTAATGTAACGCAGCCCCTGAAAAATCTACTGAAGCACAGCTACATGAAAACTGTGGTTAAATACAACAACGAAGTACTTTATTGTCACATTCAAATTGTAATCGCTCCTGTTTTGTTTTTCTTTTGAATTCTTGGATGAAATATGGTGGGCAATATAAGCTGCGGCTTCAGCCATCACCCATTTCAGATAACCTATGTTGAACTGTATAATCAGAGGAGTTATTGTTTAATTTGACCTTGTTAAATTTTTTCCCCTTTGTTATATTATTCTATTTTCTTTTAATCTTTACCTTTAATCAACCCGAAATTAAGATTCATTCATTAATTCACATTCCACCACTGGCTTTTAGCAACAAGTGTATTTCCCAAATATGTGTTAAACTTGCTTTAACTAACCACCACCCATTTGTCTTTTGTGTAGGCAAGAGGGAAACTGTCACCCCAACTGGACCTTGCCTCACTATTTACAGAGATGCAGGCTGAAGATCTGCTGGACCAGGACCAGGGGCCGATCCGGTTGCTTCTCAGTGAGGGAGCGTGGCAGCCGTGTGTGACCCATTCAAATTTTATTCTTTTTTACAGTTTGAATTTTGCACATTCTGAATAATCTGGAATTTGCTGCTGATTGTAATAAAGAATTTAGTGACTTAAGTGTTTGCATCATGATTTTCCATTTTGTCTGTTAAGACAGCGGTGGGAAAAGAGCCAACTGTACAAAGGATTTATCTGTGACCTTGAAAATAATGGCTCATTTTTAAGAAAAAAGTAACCAACACAATAATTTTATTAAATGAACACTGTATTGTTGGATGTATATGGAGGAATTCTGGGTCATATTAGCATCTGCTCTTCATCATAATGGGTTTGGGCGGGGGTGTCTAATCATGTGCCATGGAGGGCAAAGACCCTGCAGGCTTTACCTCCAACCAGTGTCTTCAACAGCAGACTCCGCTGAACTTCTTCCACTGACTGATCAGTGACAACACCTGCTGAAGCGACTGGGTAGAAGAGAGAACCTGCAGGGTCTTGACCCCCCCCCCCCCCATGACAACTGATTGGAAGCCCCCGGATTAGGTTTAATGGGATTTAACATTTAACACAAACTGCTTTATGGTTCATAATATTATATAATACAATATGGCTCATAATTTTGATGAGACTTACACCCAACCAAGTGATTTCTCAAAATGCTGGATTGTTCTTAGCTTTGCCAGTCTTTCAGTGTTTAATTTGTGCCACATGGTGGTAACCTTCAGATATATAAAAAAGAGACATCTGCCAAAAATTCACAGGTTTATTGTCAGTGCAATTCCCAGTGCAATACTACATGAATGCATGTATAGTACATTGTTGATGCAGAGAATATACATTTCTACAGTACATGTATCGAGGAAATCAATTATTTACCATGTGACCTTATGACTGCATTATTTTAATTGCCTTTTTGTAATTAAAGTTTTTATTGACTTTATACAAGATGGTACTACACATACTGATCTTCCAAGTATCACATCAGTCTCCAAAAAGGATAAATAGAGTGAAAAAAATATATATGTATACATATACTGGATTACAAAGCAAGAATATCAGTGAGGGAAGGCAATAACACCCCCCCCCCCCGCCAGAAAAAAAAAAACAGAGAAAGACAGGCCTTCATTAACATTACCTATTTTTAACTATTTTACATAATTGCCTTTAATCCTAGATCAAGTTTGTTTTGGCCTATAATACATCATAACTATAAAATATATCTTTTACGTAACTCAGTACTGTTTACTTTTTGAATAGATATTTTGTGGCTAATATAGTTATTAAACTGGCGATCAAGTTGTGTCAGCTGATCAATTTTTTCTATGACCACACCTCAGACTGCTGCAGAAGCAGGTACAGTCTCTCCATGATTTTCACACAGAGCAGAGTAATTTGTTGTACAGGAAATGAACGTTTCTACAGAAATTCTTAAGCTTGGTGAAGCTGTGCAGTCATTAGTGCCAGGCTGATGACAGTGAGAGGCGTTGCTGAGCCAGAACGACCATTTGAAGAGGTAATTTCTCAACAACAGAGCCATCTGAAACACACACACACAGCATACATATTTTAGTACCTAACTTGCAGACATTACAGTGTAGCATGACGTACTTACAGCAAACTAGCATTAGCAACCATTAGCTTACCTAGTTTGTATCCTCATGTCTTCGGCTCTCCCAGAAGCTGCAGAACTATTCCAGAGTGTTTAGTCTCGCTGCCCGTACCCTTATCTGGCGGTGCTTTTTGGTATTTACCGCGAAAAAAGACACAGACCGAGGAGTCGCCTTGTAGAGCAGCCATGTTATGTTTGTTTGGGTTGCGCGCTTCACGTCACGAGAGTGAGGCGCTGCCTTGCTGTTAAGAAATCACACCCAGCCGCGGCCGGGCTGCAGTACTGTTGAAAAGCAATCGAGGGCCCACGGAGCCGCGCCGACCCGAGTCGTGTTCTCGGGCCGAGGCTGACCGGGGCCCATGGAAAAGTGCCTCATATAAGGTCCCACAGTTGACAGACCTCCGAGACAGGATTGTCTCGAGGCACAAATCTGGGAAAGGGTACAGAAAAATTTCTGCTGCTTTGAAGGTCCCAGTGAGCACAATGACGTCCATCATCCGTAAATGGAAGAAGTTTGGAACCACCAGGACTCTTCCTAGAGCTGGCTGGCAGTCTAAACTGAGCGATCGGGGGACGAGGGCTTTATTCAGGGAGGTGACCAAGAACCCAATAGTCACTCCGTCAGAGCTCCAGCATTGCTCTGTGAAGAGATGAGAACCTTCCAGAATGACAACCATCTCTGCAGCAATCCACCAATCAGGCCTGTATGGTAGAGTGGCCAGATGGAAGCCACTCCTCAGTAAAAGGCACATGGCAGCCCGCCTGGAGTTTGCCAAAAGGAACCTGAACAACTCTCAGACCATGAGAAACAAAATTCTCTGGTCTGATGAGACACAGATTGAACTTTCTGGCGTGAATGCCAGGAATCATGCTTGGAGGAAACCAGGCACCGTTCATAACCATGCCAATGTTGGTGGCAGCATCATGCTGTAGGGATGTTTTTCAGTGGCAGGAATTGGGAGACTAGTCAGGATAGAGGGGAAGATGAATGCAGCAAGAGACATCCTGGATGAAAACCTGCTCCAGAGTGCTCTTGACCTCAGACTGGGGCGACGGTTCATCTTTCAGCAGGACAACAGGACAACGACCCTAAGCACACAGCCAAGATATCAAAGGAGCAGCTTCAGGACAACTCTGAATGTCCTTGAGTGGCCCAGCCAGAGCCCAGACTTGAATCCAATTGAACATCTCTGGAGAGATCTGAAAATGGCTGTGCACCAACGCTTCACATCCAACCTGATGGTGCTTGAGAGGTGCTGCAAAGAGGAATGGGTGAAACTGCCCAAAGATAGGTGTGCCAAGCTTGTGGCATCACATTCAAAAAGACTTGAGGCTGTAATTGCTACCAAAGGTGCATCAACAAAGTATTGAGCAAAGGCTGTGACTACTTATGTACATGTGATTTCTTAGTTTTTTTTATTTTTGATAAATTTGCAAAAATCTCAAAAAAGCCTTTTTCATGTTGTCATAATGGGGTATTGTGTGTAGAATTTTGAGGTAAAAAATAAATTTAATCCCTTTTGGAATAAGACTAACACAAAATGTGGAAAAAGTGAAGCACTGAATACTTTACGGATGCACTGTATTCTGTTGCTCTGTATTGTCTATCGAAATCTGTGTTTTTCTGAAAAAAAATTACTGAATATTTTCTCTTTCTATGCCTGACTCCTACCTGTCTATCTGCTGCGCGTCTTGACACACACCTGTCTCATTAGATACAGTGATCCCTCGCTACTTCGCGCTTCACCTTTCGCGCCCTCAGTGCATCGTGGATTTTTCAAAAATATTCATCAAAAATTCAAAATTGAGAAATAATGGGCGGGCGCTAGCAGAAGGCAGGGAGACTACATTAGACCATCAGGTATCAACACGGAGAGCCCGCACAACTCAAAAAATCCACCTCTCTGTTCGCTGTTCTCGTGTTGGCTCGGCTCTGAAATCTCGCAAGCTGATTGGCTGAGACGTTTCACCCACCTCCTCTCCCTGCCGAGCGCCCATGAAGGGAAGGAAGACCGCATTCATTGCTTTTTATCGCTCATGTTACTTAGTCTCGCCGCGTGGAACTTTTTGCTGTTCTCTTGTGCCATTTTGTGCGAAATAGTCTTCCCGTCGAGCCACTACGCCGCCTCCTGCAGCTTCTCCAGCTCTATCGGAAGCTGCCCTCGATGATCCTGCACCTCCAGCACCTGACGATGAGGCGTCACCTGAGGAGCAGTAAAGCTCTCATTAACCTGTGCAGTAAATCATCTTCATCTTGAGTTACGTATCTTGTTATAAGAATAAAAGAGTTCTAAAAACATATTTATGTACACTTTATTTACATCTACGTATGTATGTACACGTACACACACACGCACGTATCATATGAGAGAGAGAGAGTGAGAGAATGAACGTACGTATTATTTATGGATGACGTCATTAGGGGTGACGCTACTTCGCGGTTTTTCACTTTTCGCGGTCGGTTCTGGAACCCATTAACCGCGATAAGTGAGGGATCACTGTACTCATATTTCCTTTAGCGGGAGTTTTACCGGGAGGAGGGGTTCTCCTTGGGGGTTTGACGGGGGCACACGTTGGTCCGTGTTCAGACCGGAGATTCATAGGTCTAAAGCTCATTGACAAGATGTAGCAATACTTCTACCTCTAAAGATGTTTAAAATGTTACAACACTGGCTGTAGAGTTAGATTTGCTTGTTTGTTTATGGTTTTACGGCGTCTCTCCTCACGTGTGCTTCTGCAAGGGGGTGCTTTTCAGGCAGGTTTAGTTTTGTTTGTTTTTTTCCAACACAAACCCGGCACTTCGTACACGAGGTCAAGACAGAGATGTCCACCGGCGGGCCAGGGAAGACAGAGGATGTGACGGTGTAGGAAAACTCACGGGTGAGTGCTTTTTTAAATCACACACTGTTTTTTGATGATGTGTTCTGTTAATACTCACTGTAAACACAGAAGTGAGCACGGTGCAGCAACACATTTGACTGGTTAGACTGAGTGTTTCAGTGGTACTTGGGGACAAATTTGATTGGTGAAATTGGTGGAAGTTGACAAGGATTGGCCAAAATTGCGGCAAAGTTGCGGTGATTGTACAGAGTTGCAAGGTCACTCAAAAGATGTGGTGATGGCCTGATTTCACGTGAATTAGTGTGATCGCCATATCGCGAAATCCTGGAGGGATTGATAAGTCTGAACAAACAACAGATCTTTCACGTGAATTGTTTTTTTTTTTATAATAGACAAGAGTCTACATTCAATTTGTTAAACTTCTTTGTTTTTCTACAGATGTAGTAATTCCTGATGCCTGAATGATATCATCATTTGAAGACCTCTGAGGACAATAAGTTTCAGGTAGGATTTCAATAAGGCCTGAAAAGAAATTGTAGAACAAAGAAAAAGTAGGGCCCCATTTCTGTCTTTGCCTTAGTCCCCAAATGAACTAAATCTACCCCTGGTAATGATCCACAGCTCACAACGCTCTCCCTTGACTTCTCTGAGATTTATGTTTCGACAGAGGTGCCATGTTTGAGGCCAACATTGGCTTTTAGCTTCAGTTGTCAGACAATGCAAAGTGCTAACAAACACTGGCTGAATGTTAGCATTTAAAAGCCCAGATAAAGCTTTATCGAAAACAGGGGTGTGCATTTCGAGTGGTTGATAGCATACGATTGGCTCTGGTGTGTAATAAGCAGAAACAACCCTGAATGAGTGAATGACTAACTGCTAAAGTCAACTATAATCAAGGAGGTGTCAGTTGTAGAGTATAACAAACTATAAAAAAAGAAGGTAAAATAATGTTTATGAATGAAAAATATGGTGAAGCTAAGAAAACCGGTGTCTTGCAGGGACAAATAATATACAGTATATAGAAAATAGACAAAAATGTAGAGTTTGAACCAAGCTAGTGCAACGTTTGTGGACTCCTCTCTCAGTTTGCTCTCAACAGTAGGACTGGGCAATTTGACCTTAAATCAGCATCACACTTAAGTCACCCTTTCATGTCAGTATTCATTTTTGCCCTTGCTTCTTCTTACTAACAAGGCTTATAATTAAGCAATATTACACAAGAGTGTGGTATCATATCACCGCACTGCAATAGTAAAGGAGCATAACATAATAAAGAACATGCCTGTTGTCATTTCACACACAAAATAAACATTGCCCAGTGTTTACAACACATACCTCTTGAGGGTTTGTGGTTTATGTCACATGTGCAGCAGTTACCTGCATTGGGGGAGTCCTTTATGAACCCATGATTGTGTTACCACCACGTAGTTTTGATTTGATTTATTTATTTGTCTCGAACAACACAATAAAACATTAAATACACAAAGTTAAAATGAAGTACAATGTTTGAGAAGGGACAGAATAAAGCAATGCTTATCTAGTTCTGCCCCTTCCTTCCACTCAGGTTGTCACAGCACAAAAAAAAAAAGAAAAAATGCATCTTCAGTCTATTCCACATCGGATACTTTGTATACAGTATATACATTATATACTGTATTATATACATTATACCAATATACATTATACCACCACCATTACCGGAGTGGTGGCTCAGTTGGTAGAGCATCTGCCCCACACCCGGGAGGCAGGGGTTCAAATCCCGGCCGGGTCATGCCGAAGACCATATAAAAGTGGAACTTCCTGCCGTCCAGCTTGGTGCTCAGCAATAATGGAATGGAGGAGGGAAATTTGTGGTGGCGCCTTGCATGGCAGCGGCCCTCTGATTCTACACTTGGGGTGTGTGTGATTATCACTGTAGATAGGTAAAACACAATCTCGTTCTACTGTACATGATTGGTTGTACAGTTGAATGACAATAAAGGGTGATTTAATTTAATTATGTAAGGTATCTTGTATATCTATACCTATCTACTTATATACACTCAACTGACAATATGATGATAGTTATGAGTCTCTTATCGGGTTCTTAAATACAGCCTTAGCTTGTGCATTCCCTCTGTAAAACAGTTGAGATGACATGGATAGCTGTCAGAGGCTAACAGTGACTTAGCGTTTGCTCCTTTTAGCATTAGTATCCGCGCATATTGCTAACTTTTTTCTTGGCATCTTTAGATGGAATAAAGAGTCAGTCGTCATATACTATGTAGATGGAGACTGTTTTGGTTACAAGTCGTCTTGAATTGTTCTACCCACACCTGTAACTCCACAGGCATGTCTTAAAGGGGCAGTACATGAAAAGCTGTCACATACAGGAAAACAACAGGGAGAGGGGAAAACCGACAAGAGTAAGATTGTGTCAGTTCTACACCCCGAATGTTGGTTCTGGCTTTATTTCGGTTAACCACCCAGCCCTACCCAACAGACTGACCTCAGAGTCTCTCAGAAATTCCAGCTCTGTCCACTTACACCAGCTAACATTAGTTAGTTAGTTAATTCCCTTCACGCCATGAAGGCGCATGGGGCAGCGCCCATCTCCGTTTCTCTGACCCTAGGCCACACAGCTACTGTAAGTAGTGAAAGCTACAGTGGGGGGTCAGTCCTCTGGTAGCTCTGTGCGTAACTTTACTTTCCCCGTTCCATTATGTGGAGCACCACGCTAGAAGGCAGAAAGTACCATTTTTATATGGTCTTTGGTAACATTGGCGGCCCAATATTACCCCAACAGCACACATACGTTGGACCAATGTCAGCAAGTTTGCATTGGGAATACTTGTTATAGAAGCCGTGTGCACATTGGCAAAACAATGGCTCGATGTCTAGCCAATATAATACATCTATAAGATGTATTAACCGTTGCAAACTTCGTAGTTTGGGCAGATGTAGGGCAGACGTATGTGTGCTCTTGGGATATAGCAAAACGAGTCAGTCACACAAAAGATACATAATGGACAGTGCATTAATGAACTAGAAAAGCACTCGGAGAGCGCAGATCTCTGCCAAGCGCCGCAGTTCCCCCCATACAGTCTTCAGATTCCTTGATCATGAAAACATATGACAAGCAGTGGTTCAGTAGTTATTCACGAAAATGGCATTTTCTGTAATGGCGTCCACAGTTCCTCCCATACAGTGTTTGTGTGTACGTTTTCAGATTCCTTGACCATGAAAACATATGACTAGCAATTGGATTGACAATGATAGGATTAGTGGTTCAGTAGTTATTCACGAAAATGGCATTTTCCGTAATGGCGGCCCCAGTTCCCCCATACAGTGTTTGTGTGTACGTTTTCAGATTCCTTGACGGTCGAGTCATTATCTTGCTTGCCAGCTACGCTAGCTGTACTGTAGCTATGTGGGCTCTGAGGCCCGATGGGAAACCTCCTCTTCTCCTGTGAGGAGAGGGTGTACCAGACGATTGGAGGCATTTCTCTGTTAGGTCTGTAAGTAATGACATGACATGTTCACGGAAGAAAACAGCAAGACTTTGCAGACCATATAATGTCACAGAAATCTGACATAATGCACTACAATAAAAGATAAAGCCCGAAAGGCATAATAGGGCCTCTTTCACTTAATTACTATGATGACACAGTACCCGCTTGCATTAATATTGACTTGAATATTCTCTCCATTTGTTTTATTTACCTCTGAATAATGCTAAATGGCTCCTCTTTTCTGCTAAATTATAAACAGCGGCGTATCTAAAACACAGATTCACTAAATGACCGCAAATGAGCAAATGAAATGTCACCCAAGATGATACGTAATTATAAAACCCACACGTCTCAAAGGTGCATTTGGCAGGGGGGGAAATCAGAAGGAAATGGGGCAAAGAAATTACAGAGTAGACCCGTCTAAGTAAAACCCATCAGCGGCTAAGTGCCTCTTTACCTCCTCCAGCCACTAGAGACGAGCTGGGGTGGGGGAAAAATGACCTTCTGGCATTATGGATGGGTAAAACACAAACCGAGTACACGTCACTCATGAGAGACACACGCTTCTTCACAATGCGACGCACTTATGGGGGAATACAACACAGTCGGAAAGCACTTTCTCTTCCCCTGTCAGAGTGATGAAAAGGTTGCTCTTCTAGAGAGACTGAGACGGAGCGTGAAAAAAAGAAAAAGAATAGCAAAATAGATGGCGAGAGGGACAGATGTGAGCTTGGTTATAAGTCTCCGTCAGGCCTGTAGATGCCTCTCAGACACCCCTGGGAAGCGCAGGAACATCTGGAAGGAATTGTCAGCGGGATTGATACACTACCTGGTGTAATGAAAAATGAATTTCCTCCCACCGTGGTATAAACACAAATGACCTGAGCCACAACGCGTTTGCTCAGATCTGCTTTGATCCCCTACGCCTTGCATCGGTGAGCAGCCTGCGCCACGATTTTGAGAGAAGAGTCGACAACGGCAAATAGTCAAAGGATTGAGGGGGGATTCAGGTGCTACACAAGTCCCTGATCTGAAACAGCTGTATAAGGGTGTCCTGATAACGGAATTAAAGGGGACATATGATGAAGACGTCACTTTTTCAGTGCTTTAGTGCATCAGTTTGGGTATTTGTAGTGTAGAATAGAGTAAACTTTATTGTCCCCTAAGGGAAATTTGTCTTGGCATAGTGCTACATCCATTGCTTTGCAAGTTGAAAAAAACAAAACAAAACATCATCTCAGAATAAAAACTGTCTCACAATAATAACATAAAACCTTCTATAAAATATTCTAAAACCATTTCATAATGACAACACAAGGGCACACAAGGGGAAAAAAAAAAGAAAACATCTCACAACATAAAAACCACACAGAACCTCTCACTAAAATCCTAATCCATTACACACTGACACCCCAAAGACAAAACTGACTATACGGGGACACACAAGAAAAATATTGATTGTACTCATGCTTATCATTGTCCAGCAGCTTAATAGATAAGATAGATAAGCCTTTATTAGTTCCACAATGGGGAAATTCCAGGATTACAGCAGCACAGGGATAGTAGCACTCAGAGCAATAATTAATAAGATAATAAGAACTGGTTAGCCAAAAGCAGTAAATGAATATACATATGTGCACAGATATATACACAGTGCAGGAGTGTTGCAGCTAGATGGTATAAACAGCATTACGGTTTGTTAAGTTACCCTGCAGAATGTCAATATGTACCCAGACAGTATATTTCGTATTTGAATCAACAGTGTTGTTGTTACCCTCAGTAATAATTGATATTGTCCTAGTTGTATAATGGAGGGGACGATTTATTGTGCAAGGTTGTTACATTTTGTACATTGGATACGACCTCTACCAGCAATGCTGGTTAGATTATAAAGTCTGACAGCCGTAGGTAGGAAGGACCTGCGGAACCTCTCCGTCGTGCAGAACACCTAGAGGCCGGTGTTGCCATACCTTCTGAGAATACCATACCCATATGGCAATCTGATAGATATAGCTATCAGTTTAGCATATTTTGTCAGAACAGCATACCTACATACCTGTTGGTACATTTAAGCTGTACAACCAGGGGTGGGCAATATTGCCTGAAAATGATATCACGATATTTCTGAGTTTTTACAATAACAATATTTTTCACGATATTGCAGAATACAGGTTTTTGTTCATTCATGCCAAAAGGACAGTTTCACAGGCCAGCATTATTTACCTTCAACATATTCAGAAGAAAAACAAAAACTCTTATTTCTTCTGTTTATAACTAGCAGCTCAAATTTAGTTTAAAATATGTTTTTGCTCTGTGTCAAATACTACAAGAAAATAATATAAACCGTTACAGCTTAAATGCACACAGATGTTGGGTTTTATGTTTAACACTTTACCTAGATAGATGTACTTTATTCCAAACTGGGAAATTATAGAAATTCAAAATAAAGAAATAAAGAAATTACAAATAAATTGCAAATAAAGAAATTACAGATTACCTGCATTGTAACTCTCATTGCACAGACCTCTGCTGGGGCTTTTTGGCTCTCGTTGCACTGAACGGATGTTTTTGTTTTCCCCATCTCTTCGGGTAGTTGAATAAAATCAAGATGAAGCTGCCAAAACAGAATGAAAATACAGACTTAGAGCAGAACATTGTCTGACGTTAACACCGTTCCA
This sequence comes from Pholidichthys leucotaenia, assembly GCA_020510985.1. NCBI lineage: Eukaryota > Metazoa > Chordata > Actinopteri > Cichliformes > Pholidichthyidae > Pholidichthys > Pholidichthys leucotaenia. Next base: position 27,155,857 of record CM035839.1, on the reverse strand, counting down.
GCGGTGTTGTTGACATACGGAAAAAATGCAGGCAGATTATCCACATTGCTGCACCATTTTTTTTATTTTTTTTTTTAAACATAGCAGCAATCTGAAAGGGAAAATGAAACTTAAATATTTACACTCAACTGGATGCAAGCGGAGCAGCATTTTCCCGCGCCACGTTTGTTTTGCCATCACGCGTAACTTCCGTTGGCAGCGTTGTGACGTCATGCAAGAGACCCCAAATATCACGATATTCATTTTTACACCGGTATCAAAATTTATACCGGTATTATTGTGAAGTGTATGGTTTAAAAAAGCTGTTGCTTTTTTAACCAATTGTGACAAAATATATTGTTGATTGTAGATATCTGCTACATTTTTGGATCAGCCAGTCATGGTGCAGCGCCTGCCCCTTTCCTGTTATACGCATGTGCATTGCTTATCTTCCGTCAGCTGTATCGAAGTCTACTGGTGTATGCTGAAATTATGGGCAGAAGCGTGTTTGCCTGTGCATGCGTAGTAACCCAGGGTATGGGTGCTCTGATAAGTCTGGTAAAATGTCAGAAAACTGGAACAAATAATTGGCTACTAATGAAAAAACACAATCCTGTCACTTTGTTAGGGCCAGTCTTTGTCTCAGCACTTTTTTTTTTTTTTTTTTGCTAAAGCTGTGATATGAACACCAGAGCGTACTGGAATGATACCAACAAACCAAGGACACCAACCTTCATCTCCACCTTTTCTAATGATGGTGGGAGGAGCCCCATGAATGGCCAGACCCACACTGACAGTCACTGGCCAGACCCACACTGACAGTTGCCCACTGTCAGGGGGGGGGGCAACTTCTTGCCCCCCCCCCCCCCCGAGGGCTAACCAACTTTGAATTACTACAGCATGACAGTGTGGAGAGCTTGCAGTGACAGTGGTAGGCTGGTGCAGAACTCCCTAAAGGGGCCTCACCCCCACCTCTCACTCTCGCAAGTGCTTGCTCACAGGGGATCGCCTGATTGCTGGGGTCTTTCTGCAACTGTGGGGGTCCCCCCTACAGTTGATAGTGCTATGAGATGACTGTTGTTGTGAAATGGCGCTATATAAATAAAGTTGAATTGAATTGAATTGGTGCACCTCTTATGTAAACAAACAAGTGAGAGCGGCTGTATCAAAATGAAGTGAAGCAAAATGAGACTCTAGAATTGTCTCTGGGTATGCATCCACTGGATCTGTTTCTCCATTTTGTGTTCGGTGTTTTTGTGAAACTATGGCAGGTCAGGTAACCTGTACCTGTCATTTGCATAAAGTTGGATTTTTAACTTCATGCAAACTTTCTCATAAAATTTGGAACTTTTGTAAATTTTCAACTTTTTACTTAATTTTGCAACTTTGTTGTTGTAATTTTGCAACTGTGTTCTATAAATGTACAACTTTGCTCTGTCAATCTGAAGTTTTGTTCTTATAAATTTTGTACTTTCCTCTTGTGAATTTGCAACCATTTCATAAATTTGCTACTTCTTTTCTTGCAATATTTTCGTAAACTTGAAACTTTGTCTTTGTAAGTTTGTAATTTTGTTCTGTAAATATACAACTTTTTTTTATAAATTTGCAACTTTGTTTTTATAAATTTGCTACTTTTTCCTCATAAATTAGCACCTATTTTCTCATTAATCTGCAACTTTTTTCTTGTAAATTTGCAGCTTTATTCTTGTCAATTTTCAACTTTGTTCTTGAAAATTTGCAGCTTTTTTCTTATAGTTTACCATTTTGTTTTTATAAATTTGCACCTTTTTTCTTGCAAATTTGTACATTTTTCTTGTAAAGTTGCAGCTTTTTTCTCCTAAATTTGCAAATTTTTTTTCATCATTTGCATAAAGTTGGATTTTGTTAACTTCATACAAATGATGTCCGGCACTCGAGATACGTCAGCTGCAGCAATTTTGTGCTGTTTAAACCAGTGGTTGCTGATGTCAAACAACAATGGATTCCTTAACTGTACCTAACATTTCTCACCTCAAATGTTGTTAGAAACAGATTTCACTGGTTGTTTTCAAGATATCAAAGAAAGTTGAAATCTGGTAAAAGACCAATCGCTAATCAAATGCGCCCCTGGTGCTCAATGAGAGCCTCTCTCACAGGACAAAGCTTTTTGACTGTTTTTATTCCACTTTGTCACTCATTTTCTGTCACCCTGCCTGATTACGCCTCATGCCTGGACTCAGCGTATCCTGCAATATGATTCCTTCTGCCCAAAATGGGCCAGTGGACACATACCATTAGCTTCCAAATGTGGTTTATATTACTATTTTCTTTAAATTCTCTTCGTCCCACTGGACATCCCAGTTCCCACCTCGTTTATTAAGCCACAGTCAATAATACATCTTGGGTAATTCTGGTTTATTTTGTTAAATTTTGTCCATACTGGTTGGTATATCGGCCCACCAGGAAAAAGCTCAGCCAGCCGAGCACTAGCTTAGTTATCACATCACAGATGGATCTTAAAAGCTCTTTTCTATATACGTGTATTGTGACCATGTTGGCCGGCATATCAGCACGCTAGCACCTTGGCTAACTAGCCAAAGATGGTCTTTCTACTGCCTTCAAGATCACCTCAGTGCAGAGAGGGCAAATCCCTATGCTAATCCCCACCGAGCAGAGTTAGGGGAATATCTCACTGGGCTAAGATAACTCACAGCTAGTTGGAGATTTTAAAAAAAAAAAAGGTGAGACAAATCCAAGAATTTACGATAATTTTTATTTGGAATCACACTGACAAATGTTGCAATACTGTTGCACAAACTCCCAGTGTGTTCTTGGCCAGAGTTCTCCGGCTGTTTGCATGCATGTCATGCAAGTTTTGCAGGGCATTCTCGCAACATGTGCAAGATAAAATTTAGGGGTTTTTTGTACTCACAACAGTCCCACAATGGCTGCCCAACACTCGAGACGAAGTCAAGACAGGTTTGTGACACCTGCAATGACTCAGACTATTTTGAAAGAACGCTGTGGCACAAATTTTTTTAACATGTTCAAAATTCCTGTGAGATGAGTGCGAGACCCTGTGGCTCAGGAGAGGAAAATGAGAACTGCTGAGAATGTTTGGAGAGGTTTTGGAAACTCCCTCGAGAATGCTGTTCTCCAACTAGTCTCAAGCTTTCTCAGCCAAGTGAGATACTACCCTAACTTTTCTCGCACTTTCGGACTCGTGGAAACTAAACTGAGTAGGGTTTGAGAGGAGGTTGAGACGGGTTCTTAAAACACCTGTGATGACTCCGAGACTATTTTGAGAGAAAAGCTGTGGCGCAAATTTTTTTGAATTCAAAATTCCTGTGAGATGGGTGCAAGACCCTACAACTCAGGAGAGGAAAATGGGAACAGCTGAGAATGTTTGGAGACTAGGGATGCAAGTTATCGATTAATTAATTAACTGTTGTTTCACTTTATTGATCAATTAATGATTAATTGATAAGCTGCAATTTTCCCGAGAATCTGAATTTCCCTCAGTACAATATGGTCTACCTTTAACATTATAATTTTTTTCTTTTCTTTCATTATAAAAAACATTAAATTATTATTGTTTTTGATATACTGAATAAAACATGAACCTCATATTCCTCGATGATTTATTGTACTGTTAGCATTTTTTTCTACAGATGGCATTTTTTTTGTAGTTTAACAAATTTTGTACTGCATGGTGTGTACTTATGTGCTGGTGTAACTCAGTAAATTACAAATGTCATAATTTTTTTATTTATTTTAAAAACTATTACCAATATCATAAAATTTATCTTTTTACAAAAAAAAAACAAAAAAACCTTTCACATTCTAATTTACTGAGATGCACTAGCTGACTGTTTTAACAGGAAAATCAGTTGTGAGCTGCTTCTTCTGTTGCATATTAAACGTTATCACAGTACCCCCCAGCAATCCAGACAAACCCAGTCCAGTCTGGGCTCCCTCTGATGTTTGATAAGTTATGCGTGCTAGTTGAGCAATATGGGTCCTTGGTCACCTCATCTCAGTGGACATTTGAACAGGAAACGTGGATAAACATGCAATGAAGTAGGTGTCACCATCACCACGTGGCAGCACAGAGAGTGGAAATGAATCAGAGGGCTCTCTATCATTATTCTGACAATTATATTAATTTGGAAGTTGCCGCAGATAACTGTGTCTGCAACAATGACACAAATATCACAGCAGCTCAGAGTGAGAGTGAGCTGCTGTCTTATCGTCTCTAGCTGCTGTGAAGCCAACATCAGCCTGTCCTGTTTGTGTAAATCCAGCTCCTCTGCTGCCATGTGCTGAAATGTTACCTCAGTAACTTGGGTCCAGTCTGCTTTCTCATCTAGCGAGGGGAAGGGGTATGTGATGATCAGGTCAGCGTGCTCCCCCTCCCTTCTGTGTTTCTCCTCCTGCCTCCCTCTCGGCTCCCGGAGTTGATTGCGCTCACCTGGGTGATTGCACACACCTGCTGCTGCCTCATCTGCCGGCTTTAAAAACACCAGTCTGTGAATGCTTCCTCGCTGGACCGTTGGGTATTGCTGCCATCTCCGTGAGCAAATTAAAATTGTATTTTTGATCTTACCCATTCGCTCACCTTCTGTTTTTCACTCTCTCCAGGTTGCTGCCATCTCAGCAGTGTGAATCACTCCGGGGCTGCACACGCTCACCTGAACCTCCGACCAACCCGTCCAGACTCCTCCTCCTTCACCTGCTTGTCCTGCAGATTCTACTCCCTTCAGTCCACCATCTTCTCCTCACCTGTTTGTCCCACCAGATCAGCACCCTTCAGTTTTCAACCCACTGCGCGCCGAGTTCCATAGCCGGGCTCTCTGCTCGTTGTAGTAAGCCTCTCTGCTTCCCTCTCACTCTAGTCCTCTCCCACCATTATTTCCACATTAACCGCTTCTCCTTTTCCTCTCTCCACAGGCTGTGTGCTCCCCTCAGCGTGTTTACTTATTTTTGTTTGCTTAACAATAAATCATTTAAAATGTTTCACTTGTGCCTATTGTTCCTTTGGTGAATTACGCTCTGCATTTAAGTCTCTGGCACGAGTAAATCATGACAGGTAAAGGCAGTGGGGATGGGTTTTTGTGCTTGAGTAGTTTTTTCCTTGCCTTGGTCTGTTTCTCCACCCTGCTGATTTGAAGCATGCGGCTCTACGACATAACCCGGGAGGGTGAGTTTTTTCACTCTGCACAGCGCATGCGCTCTGGGGGCTTGGCGTCTTCTGCTTTTTCTTAAGTTTCGGTTCAAAGGCCACAGTGGGTGACAGTGTGCACCCCCGTCTGGACAGCAGTGCCACTACATTTCATAGAATAAGCTCCCAATGAAAAGGACTACTGAGTTATCAATTAATTGACATCTAATTTAATTTAGCTGACTAAATTCCTATCGACAATTAATTGAAAGTCAATTAATCATTAGCATCCCTATTGGAGACATTTTGGAAACTCCCTCGAGAATGCCAGGCTTTTACATAATCAGATTCAGCCACTAGTTTATGCTAGGTCAGTCTGTCTTCACCATCTGGTGATAACGGCTAACAAGCCAACATTAGCCTCAAAATGGAGCCCACCCCACCTCTCGCGGTGATAAAAGGGGGAGGACGGGGTGAACTGGGGCCCATGAGCATTTAAAGAAACATGCACTGAGGAAGCCTGATTAAAATCAGTTGAAAATGGTGCTGAAATAAATAAATCCTGGTGCATTTTGACCAAAGACTTCTGGGAACTGTGTCAACATGTGGAAAAAATGCATCATGTGTCTCCTTTAATCTATGAAAAATAAACACAGATGGCACAATATTGGGTTCTTGTAGAGACATAAGCACTAGAGCCACTGTACAGTCTGAAGAGGCTGCATGCTCAGCTAGACGACTGAAAGAGGAGTGATACATTAATCATGAATTGTTCGAAGGACACAAACGACATAAAAGCATGCGGTGGTGGTGGGGTTGGAAGCAGTGTGCGCGATGTGAGTGGAGGGGACAGATTTGCCGACTCTTTTAATGTGCTTAACGTTGTTTAGTGCTCAGTGATTTAAGATTGCTACCACGGGGGCGGCCCCAGGGCATTTTTGTGATGAGTGTTTGGGGAAAAATGCCACTGAGCTCTTGGAGGTGGTCATATCTCAGATGTGTTATTTCTTCACAACAGGTAGAAATTTCAACTGCAGAGCCGCTTATTCATGTTAAACACAGCTGTTTCTGGCTATAAAGCAGAGTACACAAATGCTACAAAATGCTCCTCAGCCACTAGGGGGTGCCCAAGGCCATTAGTTTTTTTTAGGGAGAATTTAAAAATGTTCAACTTTTCTCATTAATTTGCAAATTTTTTCACTTAAACATGCAACTTTTTTCTCATAAATTTGGAACTTTTTTGTAAATTTGCAACTTTTTTTTTTTCCACAATATCTTTATTGAACCTTTTTTTTTTTTAACAAACATGATACAATCAAACACTAACACTAAAGTACTACAAAAAAAAAAAAATGCACTAAAAACACCAACAACCACCAACAAAATCAAGTCTTCAACAATGCTCCTCTGTTTAGTCTAGACAATCCAATACATAAGTATACATATTATGTTCACCAGTTTGGAATTTACAAGGTCCACACACATCATTCACCTTCTTCTTCAAGAGTTATGTTTAAATTTTTTACATAATCAATAAAAGGTCTCCATATATTCTCAAACACAATTTCCTTTGATTTCAGTATATATGTTATTCTTTCTAATGGAAGGTTTGTTAACATCTGTCTTAACCACTGAGTCACATCTGGTCTATGAGTCTTTTTCCATAATAGTGCAATACATTTTTTGGCATTAAGCAAACTGAGGTCTATGAATGTTCTTTCACTTTTATTAAAATTATGCTTTTCTGGGTACAGACCCAACAAAAACAGTTTAGGATTCAGTATGATTTGTTTTGAGATTATTTTTTCAATTGTTACCCTCACCTCTTCCCAAAACATTCTTATTAATCTACATTCCCATAAACAATGAAATAGGGTTCCTTTACTTTCCATGCATTTTGTGCATGTATCTGGTATATTTTTGTTATATCTATTTAACTCCTCCGGTGTAACATACATCCGCATTAACCATTTGAAATGTATCAATTTAAGGTGTGCATTTATTGATTTGGTTTGAGCTTCTGTACAAGCCAATTCCCATTGTTCCTCTGAAATTTCAATTTGCAGATCTTCTTTCCAGTAGTTTAATCTTTTCAGTGAATTTTCACTTGAAGATAGTGTCAATGAGTTATAAAACTCTGAAATAATACCCTTTCTTTTACTATCTTTCATCATCATTTTTTCCAAGGATGAATAAATAGGTCGAGTGAGAGCTTTATTTTGATTTGATCGAATAAAGTTTCTAAGTTGAAGATATTTAAAAAAATGTGTTCTATTGAGATTAAATTTGATCCTCAGCTCTTCAAAAGACATTATGTTGTCTGCACATGGCAAATATAAATCCTGAATCTTTTGTATCCCTTTTAAATTCCATACTTTAAATACAGCGTCCGCTCTCCCTGGTTTAAAATATTGATTACCCCATATTGGACTAAATTGTGACAATAACTGTGGTTCTTTTAAATAGTTTTTAGCTTCACACCATATTTTGATCATATGCTTTACAAATGGATTTTTAACTTGTTTTTGTAATTTTTTTGCCGAATCTGAGTATATGAATATGGGAAGAGGTAAAGGTAAATTGTATGATTCCATTTCAGTCCAGTGAGGGAGATCATTTGATGAAAAATAATATGTCATAGACCTCAGTTGTGCCGACCAATAATACAACATAAAATTTGGACATTTCAGACCTCCACGATCAAATGGTAAATATAATAAAGACAAACGTAATCTAGCCCTCCTGTTGTTCCATATAAATTCCACTAACTTTTTTTTTATTCTTGAGAATAGATCTAAAGGTGGTGATAAGGGAATGTATTGAAATAAAGTATTTTAGGTAAAATATTACTTTTAAGTATATTGATTCTCCCGATCATCGACATTGGTAGTGACATCCATCTCTGAGTTAACTCATTGATATCTGACATTAAGGCTTCATAGTTGACGCTGGCGACTGATTCTAGCTTAGGCATAATTTGGATTCCTAAATATTTAAACTGATTTACAACATTGAATTGATTTACCTCAGGGGCTGGGTAATTTCTCTGGGTCTCATTTAGCATTAATATTGAAGATTTAGTTTTATTTATTTTATATCCTGATATTTCCCCAAAATTCTTTATTAAATTCAACAAGGTTGGAATTGATTTTTTTAGATTCGACATAAACAAAATTATATCATCGGCGTACAGGGAGATTTTATGTTCTGTTGGTCCAACTTTAATTCCATATATTTGTGAATGTAAACGTATCGCTATCGCTAAAGGTTCAATTGCCATAGTAAACAGTAAAGGTGAAAGTGGACAGCCTTGTCGACATCCTCTATTGATTTTTATTGGTTTTGAAATATTATTTGTTAGGATTTCTGCTGTAGCATTATTGTATATTATTTGAACCCATTTTATGAAATTATTTCCAAGTCCAAACCTTTGTAGGACTTCAAAAAGAAAGGGCCATTCAACTCTATCAAAGGCCTTTTCGGCGTCCAGTGATAGGAGAGCTGTATCCGGTGCTTCTTTATTAAAATAAATAATATTAAATAGTCTTCTTACATTATGGAAGCCTTGTCTACCCTTTATAAAGCCATTCTGATCTCGATTAATAATATTTGGTAAAATTTCTTGTATTCGTCTTGCTAAAATTTTACAGATTATCTTAAGGTCGGCGTTTAATAGGCTTATTGGTCTCATATTTTCACATTTATTAGAGGGCTTACCTGGTTTTGGCAGCAGTATAATTAAGGCATTATTTATGTATGATGGTAAATTATTATTTTGAAATGCTTCTAAAACCATTTCCAAAAAAGGTTTTATTAATTTATTCTTAAATTTTTTATAAAGGTCAACTGGAAGACCATCTGGTCCTGCACTTTTTCCTGATTTCATATTATCAATGGCTAGCCCAACTTCTTCTTGACTAATTTTAGACTCCAATATCTCCCTGTTTTCATTTGGAATACACGGTATAGATAGTTTGTTCAAAAACCCATTTAGTTTTGTTAAATCAGGTTCATTTTTGGTATCATATAATTTTTCATAGTAATCTCTAAAGGCTCTATTAATTTCTAAAGGATCTATAACTACCTGTCCGTTACTTATAATACTGGTAATTGGTGTTTTAATTTCCAATTGTTTAATCTGCCATGCTAATAATTTTCCTGATTTTTCACCTTGTTCATAAAAAGATTGTTTCAATCTTAGAAGACTCGAGGCAGCTCTATTCGCTGATTTTTTGTCGTATTCAGCTCTCAAAATCAGTAATTCATTCTCCAACCTTGGGTCACTTCCTGCATACACTTTTTCCTGAAGACTTTTTATTTTATGTTCCAATTTAGCTCTCTCCTCTCGAGTCTTCTTAGATTTTGATCCTGTATAACTAATAATATGTCCCCTAATAAAAGCTTTGAAAGCCTCCCACTTTACACATGCTGATGTTTGTGTAGTATTGATGTCAAAGAACTCGTCTATCTGTTTTTCTATATACTTGACAAATTCCTCATCCTGAAGCCATTTATGCTGAAATTGCCATCTACCTGATTCCTTTGTCAATTTTTTATCTACATATATTAGACAACAGGGTGCATGATCAGAGATCACGATGTTATCATAAAAGCAGTTTTGAATCTTGGACCTTAATTCTGTGGAAATCAAAAAATAATCAATACGTGAGAATGTCTTGTAGGTACTGGAATAACAAGAATAGGCTTTAACTTGTGGTTTCATTTCTCTCCATATATCTAACAATCTCAATTCTTTCATAAAATGATTAATAGTCATCCTACATCCAATGTGCGTACAATCCAGTCCTGTTGATCTATCCACACCTGGATTCAGTGTACAATTAAAATCCCCTGCTATTATATGTTGCCCTGTAAGTGATGATAAGATGAGAAATAAATTAGCAAAGAACTTCTGATCATCTATATTGGGACCATATAAGTTCACAAGATTTATATTTTCTAATAGCAAAGAACCTTGAATGATTACATATCTTCCAAATTTGTCTCCAATTACATTTTTCACTTGAAAAGGAACTGATTTATGTATGAGAGTCATAACTCCCCTGGCTCGGGATGAAAATGAAGAGGTGAATACACTTCCCTGCCATCTACTCCTAATTCTTTTAACATCCTCCTCTATCAGATGAGTTTCTTGTAAAAACACAATTCTTGAACCCATGTCCTTTATTTTATTCATAACTTGTTTAAGTTTTTTTAAATTTTGTAGACCTCTGCAATTCCATGAAGTTAAATTAAGATTAACACTTTGGTCCATGATCAATAGAGAGTTTGGGATTACCTTGCAGTGTAAACATGCTCATACAAAGAAGCAAAAACATGAGTGGTTGAACATTCATCCTACAAACTACACACAAACAAATTTCCCCTTCCCACACTTGTGGCAAACCCCCCAAAATCAAAAGAAAAATTCTGTCTCCCGATATAGCCATCGACCGTTCCACACCCACGGGGAACAGCCTAAGCCACTCCTTCTTCATCCTCCCAATCACCCTAACTCTACTGCTTTTAATGACGTAACATTAACTCTCCTCTGTAGTTTTCCAACTTAACTCCAAAATTTTTAACAACTTTGTACATCATAGTTGTTTTTTTTTTGTTTGTTTTGTTTTTGTTTTGTTTTTTTAATATATAATACAATCTATATTTTGTAAACTTACTATTTACTTCAAGTCAGTCAGATGCCTGTGCAAATGCTTAATTATTCTACCTTATATTTTGTTCATGCTTAGCTCCCACCAGTCTCTTCTTCTTCTTTGATCTTCTTGATGAACTCCTGCGCCTCCTCTGGGGTCTTGAAGATGTGGGTTCTGCCCTCATACGTGGTCAGCAGTCTCACAGGATAGATTACACCATGACGAATCCCAAGGTTGCGCAGCTCCTTACGTACGGGATCAAACTGCTTCCTCAATTGCTGGATTCCTGTGGCCAAATCTGGGTAGAACCGCACCTGCTGGTCCTGGTGTTTAATCTCTCCTTTTTTAGCTCGTGCAGCGTTGAAGATCTTCATCCTGTCTCTGTTGCTAAGAAACTTCATAATTAAGGTCCTCGGCGGTCCCTTATCTCTCCGTGGGCCAATACGATGTGCTTTTTCCAGAATCACTGCTGATTGCAACTCCTCGCTGCCCAGCACCTCCGGAATCCACTTTTCCAGAAAGGAACATACGTCCCGACCTTCTGATTCCTCTGGAAGACCCACCAGCCTCAAATTATTCTGTCTCGACCGAGATTCCAAATCCAAAATATTATCTTCCAGAGATTTATTTTTTTTTCCAAAGTGCGCACCTTTAATTGAAGACGGGTGACGTCATCTTCAGCACTAGCGAGGCGGAGCTCCATCTGCGCCGTTCGTTCTACACAGTCACCCAATTCCTTTCTTATTCCTTCCAACGCTGTCATAATCCCATCAAATCTAGAGGAAAAGTCCGCTCTCATTGAACTCATGGCAGCCATCAGCGCATCTGCGCCATTCCCCGCAAATATCGCACCGTTGCCAGCCTCCTCCGCCATATATGGAGTTTTGTTTGCTGCGTCACAGACCTGAAAGTCCGTTAATTTGGACTGTTTCGGCGGCTCGCTTTTTCCTTTTCCTGGTTTTCCAGCCTTAGGCTTCGCCGACATATCCTCGCCCAAATGCTGGGATACGTTCTGTCCCAAATGAGAGAGTTATTTGCCGATTTTTTTTTTTCCAGGAGCAGAGCAGAGCGAGACACGTCCGTCCTACGTGGCAGCCATAACCGGAAGTCCAAATTTGCAACTTTTTACTTATAAATTTTGCAACTTTGTTCTTGTAAATTTGCAGTTTTGTTATGTAAATGTACAACTTTGTTTTGTAAATTTGCAGTTTTGTTATGTAAATGTACAACTTTGTTCTGTAAATGTGCAGTTTTGTTATGTAAATGTACAACTTCGTTCTGTAGATTTGCAACTTTGCTCTTCTAAATTTGCAATAGTCTTCTTGTAAATTTTGAAACGTTATTGTAAATTTGCAGTTTTATTCTCATAAAACTGCCAGCGTACTCCCGGCGCCACACGAGTAGGCTGCCTTTTTGCAACAGCGGATCAATTTCTTCCTATTTCTATTTACTATCTGGTTCTCTTGCTAATCTTTCTGTTTCGGCAACACCTTGATCCATCACAGACACGTAGATCGCCCAAATGTCTCCTGAGCCAGCGGACGGATCCATTGTTTCTTGCAGGAGGCAGTACAATAGGGGCCAGCTGTTAGCACTTAACCGGCCCACGATGCTAACGCAAAAACTTGACATACCGGGAGAAATAAGACGAAAACAGCGTGGATGTCGTGCTGGAATAAGACGGCGGGCGAGGAATATAAGGTACAGATCCGCCCTCCCATCCGTTATTATGGGGAATGTACGATCGCTACTCAGAAAAACAGATGAGCTAGTGGCTATCTCCCGCTACGACAGCAAATACAGGGAGTGTAGCCTGATGCTATTCATGGAGACGTGGCTAACAGAATTAGCAACAGATGCTAACATTGAACTGGAGGGTTTCCACGCAATACGGGCAGACTGAACACCAGACAGTGGGAAGGCAAGGGGCGGAGGAGTGATAATGTATGTCAATAACAACTGGTGCAGACCGGGACACATCACGATTAAACAACAACACTGCAACAAAGACATGGAGTTGCTAGCTGTTAGCATGCGGCCTATATATCTCCCGAGGGAATACTCACATGTGATCTGCATTGTTATTTATGCAAATCTGATGGCGAACGCTGGGACAGCACGTGACGTCATCCACTCAGTAACTGGCAGGCTGCAGACAGAACACCCAGATGCTCTTCTCCTCAGGTCAGGCGATTTCAACCATGTTTCACTGTCTCCCATTCTACCCACGTTCACCCAGTATGTCACATGCCACACTAGAGACAATAAAACACTGGACTTATTCTACGCAAACACTAAGGAGGCGTACACCTCATCACCACTCCCCCACTCGGGAGATCGGATCACAACTTGGTTCATCTCCTGCCGGTGTACAAACCCCTAGTGCACAGACAACCTCCGGTCATGCGAACAGTGAAGTTATGGTCTGAGGAGGCAATGGACGCCCTAAAGGACTGTTTTGAAACCACTGCCTGGGAGCAGCTCTGCGATCCACATGGTGAGGACATCGATGGCCTCACTCACACCATCACAGACTACATCAGCTTCTGTATGGACAACACCGTACCCACCAAGACCATACGGTGTTGCTCGAACAACAAACTCTGGATCAACCCTGAGATAAAAACACTTCTGAGAGAGAAGAGGAGGATCTTCAGGTCGGGGAACAGGGAGATGCTGAAGTCCGTACAGAGGGAGCTGAGGAGGAAGATCAGAGAAGGCAAGGACAGCTTCAGGAAGACGATGGAGGACAAGCTGCAACAGAGCGACATCGGTGGGGTCTGGAGAAACCTTAAAACCATCTCTGGGCTCCAGAATACCTCCCCCAAGGCCACGGGGGGGGGGGGCAGGGAGTGGGTGAACAATCTGAACCTGTTTTTTAATAGGTTTGACCAATCGCCCCCCCCCCGATTGCACAACAACCACTGCTGCCTCTGAAGACATTGAGTCCTGCTGCCCACACCCCACTCCACCAACACCCCCCGCACTCCCAATACACAGCCCCCCGACATGACCCTCACTAAGACCCAGGTGAGGACGGAGCTGAGGAAGATCAAGGCGAGGAAGGCGTCGGGACCGGACGGCATCAGCGCAAAGCTCCTCAAATCCTGTGCAGACCAGCTGTGTGGGATTGTGGAGCTCATCTTCAACCTGAGTCTGAAGCTGGGGAGGGTACCACAGTTGTGGAAAACATCTTGTGTGGTACCTGTACCAAAGACTTCCCACCCCAAAGACCTGAACAGCTACAGACCAGTGGCCCTGACGTCCCACATGATGAAGACCCTGGAGAGACTGCTCCTTGCTCACCTCCGCCCCCTGGTGGGACCAGCGATGGATCCACTCCAGTTCGCCTACCAGCATGGCATTGGGGTGGAGGATGCAGTGATCTTCCTTCTTCACTGTTCTGTCCCACCTGGAGAAGCCCGGGAATGCGGTGAGGATCAGGTTCTTTGACTTCTCCAGTGCTTTCAACACCATCCAACCGATGATCCTGAAGGACAAGCTGCTGTGCGCAGGGGTGGACCAGCACCTGTCATCATGGATCCTGGACTACCTCACGAACCGGCCACAGTTTGTGAGAACCCGGGACTGTGTGTCTGACACGATCATCGGTAGCACGGGGGCCCCCCAGGGAACGGTTTTGGCTCCCTTCCTGTTCACCCTTTATACTGCGGACTTCTCACACAACACACTGCCATCTACAGAAGTTCTCTGATGACTCTGCGATCGTCGGCCTCATCTCCAACGGAGATGAAGCTGAGTACAGAGGACTTATCCAGGACTTCGTGGACTGGTGCCATCGGAACTGCCTCCAGATCAACGCGAGGAAAACTAAGGAGCTGGTGGTGGACTGCCGCAGGCAAGGACAACCCCTCACAGCACCAGTAAACATGCAGGGAACAGACATTGAGATGGTGACATCCTACAAGTACCTGGGTGTTCATCTGAACAATAAACTAGACTGGTCACACAATACCGATGCACTCTACAAGAAGGGACAGTGCAGGCTGCTCCTACTGAGGACACTCAGGTCTTTTGGTGTACAAGGGGCGCTGCTGAAGACATTCTACGACACAGTGGTGGCATCAGCCATCACTTTTGGAGTGGTCTGCTGGGGCAGTGACATTACAGCAGCCGATAGGAAGAGACTGAACAAACTGATCAAGAAAGCTAGCTCTGTCCTGGGGCAGCGCCTTGACCCAGTGGAGGGAGATAGGGGAGAGAGAAGGATGGTGGCTAAACTGTCATCTCTGCTGGAGTCCGAGTCCCACCCTATGCAGGACATACTGAACACACTGAGGAGCTCATTTAGCAGCAGACTACATCATCCTAGGTGCGCAACTGAGAGGTTTCGCAGGTCCTTCCTACCTACGGCTGTCAGACTGTATAACCTAAGCAGGGCTGCTCGCTGAGATAGCAAAAAAACGTGACGACCTAATAGTACTGAATGCAAAAGACGCAATAGACTTACACAATGGTCCCCTCCAGTATACAACTAGGACAATATCGGTCGCTACGGAGGGTGACGATATGTATGGGTACATATTCATACTATGTAGGATAACTAAGCAGACGGTTATGCTGTTTATTCCATCTAGCTACAATGCTCCACACTGTGTTTATATATTTATATGTACATATGTATATTCGCTGCTCTTGTTTTTTCTTGTCTTCTTGATTGTTGCTCTGAGTGTTGCTATCCCTGTGCTGTTTCAATCCTGGAATTTCCCCATTGTGGGACTAATAAAGGCTTATCTTAAATTAGCAGCTATGTTCTTGTAAATTTGCAACTTTTTTGTAATTTGCAACTTTCTTCTTGCAAATTTGCAACTTTCCCCCTAAATTTGCAACTTCTTTTCTCACATATTTTTTGTAAAATTGAAACTTTGTCCATGTAAATCTACAACTTTGTTCCTGTAAATTTGCAACTTTTTTCCTTACAAATTAGCACCTATTTTCTCATAAATTCGCAACTTTGTTATTATAAATTTGCTATTTTTTTCTCATAAATTAGCTCCCATTTTCTCATAAATTTGCTACTTTGTTATTAAATTTGCAGGTTTATTCTTGCCAATTTTCGACTTTGTTTTCTCAAATTTGCAACTTTGTTCTTGTAAATTTGCAGCTTTTTTTGTTATGATCTGAGCATGGGGGATTCCGCCGTGCTCAGTCTCATGGTCTTTTTCTCATATTTGCATATTTGTTGTACTTTGTGTTCTTTGGTTCCTGTCTTTTTACCTATGGTTGGTTTTCGTATATCTTGCATTGTTTCTTATTCCCCTTGTTTATGTTATCATAGTTTTGCTACTCTTTTATTTGGTAGTAATTTGTATTTATTTCTCAGCTCCGTATTTGTTGGCATTTAATTCTTTATAATAGTGTTGTGTTCTCTCTCTGGAGTGACAGCTGTCAGTGGCACTTCCGGGGTTTTGCGCCGTTATGGGCGGTGTCCCTCTCAGCTGTCAGTCCCGTCTTCTCCCCTGTCATTACACTCAGCTGACCCCAGTTGGTAATCATTGTCATCTCCTACCCGCTCATGTGATCCACACCTGCAACCATTTATGTCCATCGGTTTCGTGTCCTACTTAAGGCGATTGTTTTTCACTTTTTGCTGGAGTCTTAAGGAATCTTTTGCGTCAGAACCCTGCTCCCGTTCTGACATTTGTTATCCTTGTGTATCCTGTTTTATCCCTGCCTTTCGTAAGCTTTGCTTTGTACACTATTTGGATATTTGTGTTTGTGCACTATTTGGACTCTTTGTGTTTTTGTTAATAAATACCACAAGCTACAGTTCAGTGTCTGGATCTCTCCTCTCTGCCCCGAGGGGCAATTCATGACATTTTTCTTATAATTTACTATTTTGTTTTTGTAAATTTGCAACTCTTTTCTTGCAAATTTGCAACTTTAGTCCCTAAATTTGCTACTTATTTTCTCACATATTTTTTTGCAAATTTGAAACTTTGTCCATGTAAATCTGCAACTTTGTTCCTCACAAATTAGCACCCATTTTCTCATAAATTTGCAACTTTGTTATTGTAAATTTGCTACTTTTTTCTGACAAATTAGCACCCATTTTCTCAAATTTGTAACTTTATTACTGTAAATTTGCAGGTTTATTCTTGTCAATTTTCAACTTTGTTCTCACAAATTTGCAACTTTGTTCTTGTAAATTTGCAATTTTTTTCTTGCAAATTCGTGACTTTTCTTTTAAATTTGCAGCTTTTTTATCCTAAATTTGCAACTTTTTTGCAACTTTTTTGTAAATTCTAAACATTTTTCCAGTTTAACTTTTACAACTTTTTTTCTCGTAAATGAACAACTTTGCTTTTGTAAGTTTGCAACATATTTCTTGCAAATTTGTGACTTTTTTCTCATAAATTAGTAACTTTTTTCTTACATGTGCTACTTTTCTTGCAACTTTTTGTAAATTTGAAATGTTTTTCCAAATTAACTTTTTATTAAATATAGATTTGTTTTTTCTTATAAATTTGCAACTTCTCATCTTAAATTTGAAAGGTTTTTTCCTCATGAATTTCCTTCCTCATTTCTTTCAAATTCTTGACTTTTTCTGTAGATCTGAAACTTAAATTCTCTGCTTTGACCATCTTAAATTTCCAACACAATCTTTCATAGGGCCCCAACAAGCTAGAAACAGCCCTGACATTAAACTGTCAGTTACAGCTGCTCTACTGCGCTCAAGCCGTGGCCTTGAAACTTCAACTTAAAACTTAAGTGCCGCCCTACAGACGTGTCCCAGAGCTTTCGAGCCATCCTCTGGGGACCTCTTCATTATCTGTCATTAAATGTTTTTAAGTTTGCATAATTGATCCCGTCCAATAAGTCGTCATTGATTTATGGAGGTCTGGGCCGAAGGAGGAACTGGTTAAAAATTCATAACCGAGCTGCTACACATCTTCACAATCCATTAGTCGTTTCTCCCGGACCCGGAGTCCTCCCATTGATTGACCTTGTACCAAGAATCTCATGGACTCTGCATTTTTCCCTCTTTTATTGCGCTGTGGGAAGACTTATGTTTTTTTTTCCCCCTCAGATAGGTCTTCCTTTGATTTTTTTTTTTTTTTTTCTCCTTCGCCACCTCCTCTCCTCTCCCTCACTCCGTTTCTGTTTGCCCATCTAAACCCAGGCCCTTACTGGAGACGATAAACAGGGCCGTTTTTGGCTATAAAGCATAGTATGCAAATGCCACAGGCCCACCTCAGGCACCAGGTGGCCCCTGAGCAACAAGTTCATCCTTAATATATTTGGTAGGAGAATTAAAATGATTTTCACATTTTTTTTCTCTTAAACTTGCAACTTTTTTTGCATAAATTTGCTACTTTTTCCTGTAAATTTGAATCTTTCCCTAAATTTTTTTTTGACTTTTTCTGGTAGATTTACACCTTTTTCTTTGTAAACTTGTCATTTTTTTCTCATAAATTTGTGGCTTTTTTGTAAATTTGCAACTTTTTTCTTTTAAATTCAGCACATTTTTATTGTGAATTTGAAACTTCTTAAGTTTGTAATTATCCATCTCAACTTATAATAATTTTAAGTTAAATTTGCTACTTTTTTCCTCAGAACTTTGCTAATTTTTTTTTCTGGCAAATTTTCCATATAATCTTGACGTTGCTCATGGATTTACAATAGTTTTCTCCTAAATTTGATAATTTTTTCTTGCAAATTTGCAACACTTTTCCCCTAAATTTGTGACTTTTTCAAGATAATTTTGTGACATTGTCCTCATAAATTTGCAACTTTTTTCCCATAAATTTCCTATTTTTATAATGAATTTTCAATTCCTATAAAAATATGCAATTTTTCTTGTAAATTTGCACTTTTCCTCATTATTATTTTTCCCCGTCTTGTCTAGCAACTAGGACAGGAGAATGGATATCTGCTTCCTTTATTGTATCAAACAGATTTACTTTGCCAAAAGGAGCTTTGCTCATATGTATTTGATATGTACTGTACAGCTGTGGACAAAATTGTTGGTACCCCTCTGTTAATGAAAGAAAAACCCACAATGGTCACAGAAATAACTTGAATCTGACAAAAGTGGTAATAAATAAAAAATCTGTGAAAATTAACCAATGAAAATCAGACAATGCTTTTGAATTGTGGTTCAACAGAATTACTTTAAAAAACATAATGTATATAAATAGTATTTACAGTGGGGAAAAAAAGTATTTAGTCAGCCACCAATTGCGCAAGTTCTCCCACTTAAAAGATGAGAGAGGTCTCCAATTTTCATCATAGGTATACCTCAACTATGAGAGACAAAATGAGAAAAAAAAAAATCCAGAAAATCACATTAAAGGATTTTTAATGAATTAATTGGTAAATTCCTCGGTAAAATAAGTATTTGGTCAATAACAAAAGTTCATCTCAGTACTTTGTTTTATAGCCTTTGTTGGCAATGACAGAGGTCAAACGTTTTCCATAAGTCTTCACAAGGTTTTCACACACTGTTGCTGGTATTTAGGCCCATTCCTCCATGCAGATCTCCTCTAGAGCAGTGATGTTTTGGGGCTGTCGCTGGGCAACACGGACTTTCAACTCCCTCCAAAGATTTTCTATGGGGTTGAGATCTGGAGACTGGCTAGGCCACTCCAGGACCTTGAAATGCTTCTTACGAAGCCACTCCTTCATTGCCCGGGTGGTGTGTTTGGGATCATTGTCATGCTGAAAGACCCAGCCATGTTTCATCTTCAATGCCTTTGCTGATGGAAGGAGGTTTTCACTCAAAATCTCACGATACATGGCCCCATTCATTCTTTCCTTTACACGGATCAGTCGTCCTGGTCCCTTTGCAGAAAAACAGCCCCAAAGTATAATGTTTTCACTCCCATGCTTCACAGTAGGTATGGTGTTCTTTCTCCTCCAAACACAAGTTGAATTTTTACCAAAAAGTTCTATTTTGGTTTCATCTGACCATATGACATTCTCCCAGTCCTCTTCTGGATCATTCAAATGCTCCCTAGCAAACTTCAGACGGGCCTGGACATGTACTGGCTTAAGCAGGGGGACACGTCTGGCACTGCAGGATTTGAGTCCCTGGCGGCGTAATGTGTTACTGATGGTAGCCTTTGTTACTTTGGTCCCAGCTCTCTGCAGGTCATTCACTAGGTCCCCCCGTGTGGTTCAGGGATTTTTGCTCACCGTTCTCGTGATCATTTTGACCTCACGGGGTGAGATCTTGCGTGGAGCCCCAGATCGAGGGAGATTATCAGTGGTCTTGTATGTCTTCCATTTTCTAATAATTGCTCCCACATTTGATTTCTTCACACCAAGCTACTTACCTATTGCAGATTCAGTCTTCCCAGCCTGGTGCAGGTTTACAATTTTGTTTCTGGTGTCCTTTGACAGCTCTTTGGTCTTGGCCATAGTGGAGTTTGGAGTCTGACTGTTTGAGGTTGAGGACAGGTGTCTTTTATACTGATAGAGTTCAAACAGGTGCCATTAATACAGGTAACGAGTGGAGGACAGAGGAGCCTCTTAAAGAAGTAGTTACAGGTCTGTGAGAGCCAGAAATCTTGCTTGTTTGTAGGTGACCAAATACTTATTTTACCAAGGAATTTACCAATTAATTCATTAAAAATCCTTCAATGTGATTTTCTGGATTTTTTTTCTGACTTTTTTGCCCCACTGTATAGACTCCTCTTATAATAACTTTAATACTTTATTTACGTTGTTTTACTTATGATGGACCTGACGGGAAGGGGGGCGATTTCAAAAAGATTTGAAGTGGCCAGAAGGGGTGGCGGGTGAGGAGGGGTAGAAGAAGAGAGAGGAACAAACAGAGAAATCACAAACTATCACAACTGAAACAAACAAAAAACAAACTGTGCACTTTTCCTCATTAAATGGTAACTTTTTTCTTATAAATTTCCTGCTTCTTTCTTGTAAATTCAGGGTTTCCTCTGGTAACATTTCCGGGTGGTGGACCACCATGCTTGAATTTATTCCGCCACTCCGAGAAAATAAAAATTTAAGAAAAAAATATGAAGGAATGACGGTCTGCAAGTGCGCACATGAACAACGTGCGTGATCGTCACGCGGAGTTCAGAAGTGCCCTGCCCACGTGACCTCTTCAGTCACCAGGCAGAGTGTCTCGCTAGCATCAATGTCCGAGAGAAAAATGAGCTTATTAAAGTACTTTGAACGTGGGGGGAAAAAGGCAGAAGAGGTCTGTAAGCAGTGAAGGCATTTATCATGGTTTTAAGCCACTGGAAACAGCAGTGATAATGGAAGAGTCGCTTAGCTAACAGTGATTAGGAGCTCGTGTAGGTTCATTTTGTCATCTTTTTAATTACATTGGTCAACACCAAATTTATTGTCTACGTTTTTTTTTTTTTTAGCTGATTTAGGACAGTTTTGATGTGCTGAATCCAAAAATCACATTGGTTTTGTTCTATCAGGTCAGCTTTTTGAACTATGGCCACATGTTTTTACGTTTTTGTTTACATGTACAGGTATTTTTGCTTTATATGATGCAAAATTCTATTATTTCTTGAAATTCTCTGAATTTTGAACAATGATGACGTAACATTCAATTTACATGTGCTTACCTTTATCAATGTCTACTATTCAATTTACAACTGTACAACTGTTTACAACTTAGCATAAAAACCTAACCTGATCGAGAGAAACGGATGTCATTTTCAGATTCAGCGGTGCAAAGTTGTCTTAAATCAGTGGAAAAAACAGACAACTTACAAAAAAATCATTTTTGTTATGTTGTGTTATTAGTTTGTTTTTTAGATTTTTTTTTTTAGATTTAGTATACTTTATTGATCCCCAGAGGGGAAATTGAGGGCATCCACCACCTGGATGGATGAAGCAGCCACGATACGGCGCTATCCCTTAACCATTCACACACACACTCACACCTAGGGCCACTTTAGAGTCTCCAATTAACCTAACCTAACCTGCATGTTTTTGGCATGTGGGAGGAAACCGGAGAAATCCCGGAGTAAACCCACGCAAACACGGGGAGAACATGCAAACTCCACACAGATCACTGTTGGTTGGGGGCTGGGATCGAACCCACGATCCCACGATCCCCACAATCCCCCGGCCAAGGGTAAACTGTGCTGCCGCAGCGCCGTGGGCTGCACGGCGGCGCAGTGGTTAGCACTGCGGCAGCACAGTTTACCCTTGAATTTTGAATTTTCTTATTTCAGACAAGAATAGAAAGATGTTTTTACCTTTACCTTAGTTAATAACTAATTTATGTTCATTATTATGTACCTGGCAAGTTAAGACAACCAAAATTCACAAAGTCAATGACTTTAATCTGTCAGCAGCCTTCAGACAAACTAAATGTGCCAACATTTGGATTTCAGAATAAGGGAGGGTTTTCCTGCTGTCTGGGTGGTGAGGAGATTTCTAAAAAACAAACAAACAACAACAACAACAACAACAAAAAAAATAAATATATATATATATATACTGTATATATATATAGAAATATTATAACAGAAATAACTGCATCTTTGGTCATTTAAGTTAATTTATTTCATTAAATACTCTTTATTAACTATTTTTCCTTTGAAATGAGAGTTAAATTATTGTTCTGTTCTGGCTCTGCAAAATTATGGTCAAAAATTGTTATAAGGAAAATGTAAAAAAAAAATAAAATTACAGCTTCTTTCAAATTTATAAAAATAAATTTTATTTTAAAAAATAGACAAAAATTAGGCATAAAATAATCCACAAATTTATAATAAAGTCTCCAGTGTACAAGAGAAGTCAATTTTACAAGAGGAAATTACAAATTTGAGGAAAATGGTTTCAAATTTAGATAAATTTACAGAGAAAAGTAGAAAACTATGATAAAATTGTTATAAATTTTGGAGAAAAACCTCAAACCTTCAAGACTGAAGTCATTACTCAAGTTTTTAAGTGGGTGCTCTTTGTACCCTTAACTAGAAATTTTTGGTGTTCTACTTTTAATTATTAATTTCAAAGCACTGCTTTTACATGAGCAGAATTTCTGGCTACTATACCCACCTCTGATCATATAATTTAAGCATGCATGAGAAAATTACTATTTTTTTCCCCTTCCCTACTCTCTCAATGGAAAAAACAAAACACTAGAATAAAAATACAAAAAAAAATACACCTTTTTTGTCATTTATGTAAACCATGACAAAAAAAATCCTGCAGGACAAAACAAGACTTGATATTTTCTAGCCTGTTTGTATACCACCATAGACAAAGAACCTGAGTTAGACAGGGCTCAGAGAGGGCAAGATGAGACAGTAGAGAGGAGCCAAGGAGAGGAAAGTGTTCAGGCAGAGGGTGCAGGAGAGGTGAGAGCAGAGGAAAGAGAAGGCTACACCAGTAAAAAGTCCAAATACAGGACGTCTGGGTGGGACCCCAACTGGCCCAATATACCAACATTCAAGCCTCGATTGTACAATACTTCAAATGGTAAGTTCCATATGCAAAGTTACTGTGCAAAATTTTAAAAAAGAAATAAATAGTATAAAATTAACATCTTCCGGTTATAACAGTGTCATGTGTTTTCTGCCACCCCCACCACCCCCCAGAAAAATATGTTGCCACTGCGCCAAGGTCTTTAAGCCAGAAGAAAGACTGAAATTTGTAACTTTTTTCTTCTAAATTTGCAACATTCACATTTTTAAAACAAGTTTTCAATCATGAGCCAGTTGCAGTCGAGATAAAGCCTGATGCAGTGTGCATGTTGAGATGCTTAGTACAGTGTCACCAGCGTAACAATGACATTTTGCATTTAAAACAATAAAGTGTCTGTGTGTGTGTGTGTATATATATATTTTATAGTAATATGTACATATGTATATTAGCTGCTCTTGCTTGCTTGTTTTTTTTCTTGCCTTCTGATTGTTGCTCTGAGTGTTGCTATCCCTGTGCTGTTGCAATCCTGGAATTTCCCCATTGTGGGACTAATAAAGGCTTATCTTATCTTATCTTATCTTAAAATGTGTCATTTATGCATAAAAAGAATAATGGCCCCAGAACCAATCCTTGAGGAGCCTCTGGTCCCGCCCCACAAGACTGCTAAACACCTTTGTTCATCAGGCCATCAGGACCCTGAACTCTGTCCATCCCCCCCACCCCCGACCCCCCACACCGCAACACTCTCACCCGTACGATAACTACCTCAACTTTTGGCACCATCTGGCACTGTCTACATCAACACTACTGCATCGAACTTGCAATTATGGGTATTACTGCTTTACTTTTTCTGTATACAAGATTGCTGGGTTTTATCGTTTATCTTTATTTGCACTATGGGATGTCTGGGTCTATCTTTTGTTGCTATTTGCACTACAGGTGGCATTACTGTCCATAGACTGTTATTTTTCCAGCCTTATTCCTAATCTTTAATATATTGTGCACACCACTGAAGAGAAAAACACCATTTCAATTCTCCTGTATGTTCTGTACGTATAGTAGTACTGACAAAACAGACTATCCAGCAGATCAAAGGGCGGAAGTGTCCCTCAGTGTTTGTGTAACCATAGCAACACGTAGTCTGAGAAGAGGAAGTGGCATTTACCGTAGTACATTTGAGGTAGAAAATAAAGAAAACCACGCAAATCTGAGAAATCCTTTTACCGTAGAAAGCCGAGGAGAAAAGTTAAAAAATTTCTCGTTTGTGGCGGACAAACAATCCGGCTGAAGGGAAGGGATTTCTGTTTTCAGTCCTGGCCAATCGATGAGCCTGATTTTTCTTCTTTGCCGATATTTTTTCTTCCTGGTCAGTGGTGGTTTCGGCTACAGTGCCCCAAATGAGCAGTTGTTGTAAATGCATGACGTTGCCCAGGCAGATTGGTCCACTGCAGTGTGAATGCAAACCAAAAGGAAGGTGTGAAAATTCTCGGCATTCCCTGCCCAGTCGAACTGAGACCCCCGGCCTATCCTGGTCTGAATGCAGCCTTAGTGAGCCAGAAGTCAAACCATCTGGCTGCACACACCGGGTTCGGTCTGAAAGGTAGTTAACAAACCAAACAAAGTTAGTGAAGTCTATGTTTTAATATAGTAGGATCTACCGGTGTCAAATGCTTTGGGTAGATCTCTCAAAAGGGCTGCACAGTGTTGTCTGTTGTCTCAGGAGGCGATTAAGTTATTGACTGACTTTCAGGGCTGCTGTACACAGCCAGCATTTCCATGTGGACCCCACCAAAGGTTAACTCTGAGCTGTCTGTGGTTTTGCCCATGGATTCAATGTGGGCACCATCTGCGTTTGCCAACATGGACTTTACCTGTCTACCTATTTTCAACTTATTTTCTCATAAATTTGTGATTTTCTTATAAATTTGTGACTTTTCCCCCTTAATTTGTTAATTTTTTCTTTAAAATTTGTTGAGATATTTAGATTTTAGCCTTGATGCCTGCCTAAACTCGACTCGGCATGGCAACCAGCAGACAATGCTGGACAACTCTACTCATTTTCCTTCATTTATTTAACAAATTCAAGGAATGGCAAGCATAGTAGCAGGCTGATAACCTCCAAGAGAGGAAAAAAAAGAAGAAAAAGAACATGTCAAGTCAACAAACTCAGATAAGAATTAAACTTATGTACCCTAATTTTTGCCAAATCTATTGAGTCAAATAAAGTTAAATATATGTACTTATTTGCAATGTTTATCTAATTTGTTAGAAATCATTTTAACCTACTCACCCAGATAAGAAACCTTCCAAATTAGTAAACTAGAAAAGCACTCATAGAGCACATACCTCCGCCAAGGCTCTTTCCGTTTGTCATGGATCACCTCCAAAATGTAATGGGTTTGTGTGTAGGCCTATAGTCACTTGCGATGAAAATTGCATCAATGTCTGTCCATTAGTTTTGGAGTATTGTTGCTAACACACTGTGAGAAGATAAGAGCCTTGGCTGAGGTATGCATTCTCAGATCATCACCAAAATGGGTTCCTCTGTAGCCCAAGAACCACTTCTGTTGAAAATTCCATCCAAATCCATCCAGTAGTTTTTGTGTAATCCTGCTGCACAAATACAAACAAAGCCCTTGGTGGAGGTATGCACTCTCAGATCATCACCAAAATCTAATCATCTGTTCCCCATGCCATTACACACCTTTCCTGAAAATTTCATCAAAATCCGTTCATAACTTTTTGAGTTATGTTGGTAACAGACAAACAGACAAACCCCGGAAAAAACATTACCTCCTTGGCGGAGGTAATTAAGTCACTAAATTAAGCACTGCACAAACTCAATTTCACCTTTCTTTCACCATTAAATGTTAAACAAAGCACCTGTTTCCCTTAATTGGAATCAATTTGCTACACAAGGTCACATAATCGATTCAACCCACCACCAGCAAAAGTATTTAAATACACCTGTAATCTGCAAATACTATTATATAAACTGAAATTGCACCCTTTTCCTCACGTTACATTATTAATGCCCAAATTATCTTAAATAAGATAAAACATAAATCTCACCAGTTGTCTCTGGTCACCCAAGCACCAAGAAACCCTGCTCTCCGCAACACTGAGCAAACAAGTCTCAGCTGCTCAAGTGAACTGCCTAATTGTTTGTGACTAGAAAAGCGCTATATAAGTGCAGGTTAGTTAGTAGTTAGTTAGCTAATGAAACCTCTGCCTGCTGAGCTGCCACACCTACAAACCAAAACTGCTCCACATTGCCCTCTTGCTGTTCCACCAACCTTCTCCTCATGAAAATTCCTAAAATACACCAAAGTAAAGCAGAAGAATTCAAGGCTGAGGGGGAAAAAAAAACAACAATATGATGACCTACGGCCTAACACCTCCCACTTGAGCTCCTGGTTACTTAACCGAAGGAGGTCATGAAAGTCTTCTAGTCTTTTTAAGTTCTTGCTTGTTCTTCAGTGGAAGTAGGACCACCAGGCATCTAACATCCCTGTGAAGGATGGTTGCAGGTGTAGCACTTTAGGTGCAGTCTTGTACCCTTTTTGTAGTACTGAGTTATGGCAGTGTAGTTACCTTTAACTTTACTACCCGGACAGAAGGGACAATTGGGCCAGATCAGACAAATTCTAGATTCGTAGGAGCCTGGAGGGTGCCACAACAGATGACACATACACAGGAAGTATGAAAAGCTTACAAGTATGTGTATATTTTAGTTGTGCACACTTAAAACAAAAAGAGAACGCTTGTAAAAACAATAAAAAAATAAAAATAAAATACCCCCAAATACAGTTGTAGTTTGTTCAGTCCTTTAGTATTCGTTTCAGTCTTTGAATGTTCGTTTCGGTCTTTCAGTGTTCGATCAGTGCGATAGTGACCAGTTGGATCACCTCTACCAGTTAGTTAGGTTCGGGCTTCAGCTCGCCATCCAGATCTGGAGATCCACGTTCTTCTTAATCCAGGCCAAAAAACCTGACCTACAGAATAGATCAGAACAAAAAGCTTAAACAATGATCTATAGCTTGGTACATATGTTTTCAAATATTTCCATGTTGTACAACAATAAATCAAATTTCTCATATTACTAAATTTCCATTAAACCAAAATTAATATAGTTCAAATCTAGTAACAGTAATAATTTGCATTCGTTTTTACAGTGCATAGAAAATACACCCTCAAAATTACACAAAATAGTTGCATGTTCATAAAATAGGCACATCTACTATCCAAATTTATCAAAATGGTACCAAAAAAAAAATAAGTAAAGTGCATTGGAAAGCACTTGACATTAACACTGATATTTTTGCAGTGTGCTGAACCAAGTTAGCACCACAAGGAAAAAAGAAAAGTGTGCTAACATAACAATTTAGCACAAATTGACACATTTAAACACCTTAAACCACAGATTTAACATTCACCTTTAGGTAACAGTCAGTAGCAAGTGAAATTGGACCTTTGCTAATCATTACAGCCTTGAAAAACGACCTTTTCTTATGAAAAACCTAGCCGGAATTAGCATTGGAGATTAGCATTTTAAGCTAGCGGCCATTAGCATCAGACGGTTGCATTTCACATACACAATGAATGGCACTCACCATGCCGAGCAACACGTGCTTCAAGGGGATTTCCAAGCTCACGTGAGTTCACAGCCTTTGGATTCAAAGTCTCAAAATTTAACAAAAGAGGTGTCAGAAATTGATAATACAGCAATATCTCATTTCTTGTGTTGGTTTAGGCTTACCAATCTCAAGAGTTTTATCCAGAAAAAGGCTGCTACTAGCACGTTAGCATCACCACCTCAGCAAGGGATCTCTCTCGGTCTGTGTCTCTGCCGTGTCTGAGCAGCACGCAGGTCACACCAAGGCCGATAGAGAGGGCACTTGACCCCATTGGCTGACGCTGCTATCAAACGATGCAGCTATTGGTTGCTCAATATACCAAATAAAAATATTGCGAACTTTATCAGAGCTTTTTAGAAAATGTTTTTTAACTATTTATGAATATATTTTATGAACTTATATTTATTTATATATTTATCTTCAAAATATTTATTCCCATTGTGAAATGAGTGTTTTGGGTTTTTTTTTTTAAGTGGTATCGATATCTATGATTTTATTCACGTTTTTAACATTGGGTTACACAGGGATCTTAGTTGAGTGTCTTCTACTGCGCTCATCCAATGCATTCCTTAAGGTTGGCTTCTTGACTGGGACAGGGTAGCTGGGGAAGGTTCTCACATTCACATCTTTCACTGTGCCCTTCTTGTCTGTATTGACACTGGTGACTCTGGCCAACCTATATTGACCCCTCCGTAAGTTTTGATCAGCCAGCCAACTATATCTCCCACAGCAACATTCCTCTCCTTGGAATGCCACCTGGTCCTAATGAACAGATTAGGGCCAGCTAACTGGCACCACTTCTTCCAGAATCTGTTCACTTCCCCTTGGATACTCTGGAGCCTCTTGTATGGATACCCCTTAAACTGGAAGTCTCCTGGGTCCTCTCTTGGATCGGCTCATCCTAACAGGAGGGAATTGGGGCTGACATACTCTATACAGTCCACCTGGCTGTGCACTCTTGCATCTATAGGCCTTTCATTTACCAGGTTTGCTGCCATGAACAGGAATGTCTGGAATTCACCCCATGTAAAGACTCCATCACCACAAAGATTGCTTAGGGCCCACTTCACGAGCTTCTCTGCCGCTTCTGCTACTCCATTTTTGTGTGGAGAGTCTCCTGGGTGGAATTTCTAAGACCACTCAGTTCCCTGCTTGGAAGCTTCTTCTTCAAGCTCAGTCCTGTTTAGATTTCTTAGGAATCCATGCAGTTCCTGTAGTGCTGGCTTGGCCCCTACAAAGTCTGTGCCAGGGCTACAAAGTCTGTGCCAGGGTCTGACCACAGTTTTCTGGGGTGTCCTCTTATGGAAGTAAATCTCTGATAAGCAAGTAGAAACCCTTCAGATGACTGATCACTGACAAGGTCAGTGTATATAGCTCTTGAGGCCATACAGCAGAATACAATGCCCCAGACTTTCAATGTGACTCTCTTCCTGACTTCATTTTTTACCTTATAAGACCCAAAGAGATCGACTGTTGTAAACTCAAATGGACTTGCTGGACTTGCTCTTTCAGGAGGAAGGTCACTCATAATCTACTGACATTGCTTTGCTCTGGCTTTTCTGCAGGTCACACAGCTGTCCACTTCTTTCTTTACAAGCTTTTGGCCTTTTATTACCGAGGCCCTTTGTCTCATCCTGAGAAGGGTTCCTGACACACCTTCATGATTAGTTTTGTGAGCTTCCCGTGCTATCAGTGTAGACAACCATGATTTGTAGGGTAAGACTAGCACAGAAGTTTTGTCTTCATTAAACATCTGGATCCTGCCTCCACAGACTAAAAGCCCAGAGCCAACTTCTCTGTATACTACAAGGCAGTTTAACATTTTGCATGGAAAAGTGACCCCTTCTTGGGCAGAAAAAAAGAGTTTTTTCAGTGAGTCTTCACGTTCTTTTGCTGTCAAACCAGTTAGCTTGTTTTCCACCTGTCTTTTGCCAATTTTCTTCAGCTCCAACCACTTTCTGGTAGCTTGATACACCAAGGCAGTGACATTGATCAGCTTGGACAGACTACTAAACCTTTCCATCTCCACAAGTTTCTTACTCCAGCCAGCATGTGGGGTCATTGCAATTGGTCTCCCATCCACTTTATCCAATTTAATGCTCTTCTCAAAGCTTTCCCGCAAGGTGTGATTATGACTGCCATTGCCCTTCTGCTTAGCAGGTGTTACTATGCCAATTGGATCATAAAGTCCAGCTACTTGACTTAGTAGCTCTCTTCTAGTCAGTGGATTAGGTGTTCCAGGTCTCACTTCCTCTTTGAGAAGATCTTTATCTATTCTCATCATTTTCATCCTTTTGGAAAAGTTGATTGAGGTCAATATACTGTATATAGTCTGTCCTCCTCCACTTGATACCCAACACTGGGAGAATGATGGTTTTATTTTGTTCTTTTCTTTCCAGTTCATTTGCAGCTTTTTTGCTTCCCACTTTGCCTTGACCAGACCCAAGGCTTAGAGTGCTGATGACACGTTTTTGACTTCCTCTAATTTTTCAACACATAATACAATATGACAAAATAGGTTGGTCTGTGCAGTTCTAAGTCAAACAGGCTTTTTTTCACGCGAATACCCGACGTTTTCGTGAGCACCACGTCACCAATTACGTCAGTGGCTGGAAAACCCCGCTGCCATGTAGTCACGTCATCGGGAGAACACAGCGCTTGGCTGCCCATTGTACACATGGGATGGAAGCAGTTGAAAACATCGACGATGGTTCCAGCACATGTACAGTGATCCCTCGCTACTTCGCGCCTCACCTTTCGCACCCTCAGTGCATTGCGGATTTTTCAAAAATATTCATCAAAAATTCAAAATTGAGAAAAAATGGGCGGGCGCTAGCAGAAGGCAGGGAGACTACATTAGAACGTCAGGTATCAACACGGAGAGCCCGCACAACTCAAAATCCACCTCTCTGTTCGCTGTTCTCGTGTTGGCTCGGCTCGGGAATCTCGCAAGCTGATTGGCCGAGACGTTTTACCCAGCTTCTCTCCCTGCCGAGCGCCCATACCCAGCGAAGGAAGACCGCATTCATTGTTCTTTATCGCTCGTGTTGCTTAGTCTCGCCGCGTGGAACTTTTCGCTGTTCTCTTGTGCCTTTTTGTGCGAAATAGTCTTCCTGTCGAGCCACTACGCCGCCTCCTGCAGCTTCTCCAGCTCTATCGGAAGCTGCCCTCGACGATGCTGCGCCTCTAGCACCTGACGATGAGGCGTCACCTGAGGAGCAGTAAAGCTCTCATTAACCTGTGCAGTAAATCATCTTCATCTTGAGTTACGTATCTTGTTATAAGAATAAAAGAGTTCTAAAAACATATTTATGTACACTTTATTTACATCTAAGTATATATGTACACTTACACACACACACACACGTATCATATGAGAGAGAGAGTGAGAGAATGAACGTACGTATTATTTATGGATGACGTCATTAGGGGTGACGCTACTTCGCGGTTTTTCACTTTTCGCGGTCGGTTCTGGAACCCATTAACCGCGATAAGTGAGGGATCACTGTACATAGTCTGTAATTGGTTTGTGTTGTCCAATCTTCAGACAATTATAGTTCCGAAGAATGGGATGATAATGAAGAATCTGGGGGCATCAGACCATATAGGTTTGAGCCGTGCCAAACGGGCATTATGCCAAGCCAGACACACTCAGAGTGACGGGTGGAGAGGCACAAATGCCAGCCGCAGAAGCAGCGACAAACACATGGCAGGGGAACACCGAGTGTTATTCTTTTGTTACAGATATTGCAACAAATTATTTGTTTATAAATATAATTTATTTAAACCTGATTTTTCAATAAAATCATAGCAGTGTATTCTCTGTGGCTCAGTCATCGGGTTTATTATATATTATATTTTGAGTTCTTGTTGTTTTTGTTTTGTACATGTGTTTTATGTGCGTTTTGACCCACTTTCAGATGGACACTGTCCAAGATTCGCCAGTCCAAACACATGCACCCTCTCTTTTTGACAGTCAACTGTTCATGGTTTGTGTGCATCATCTGCCATGTTGTCAGCCAGCCAATGTTGCCAGCGCTATCATGATGTGTTGGCCGCTCCACACAGCCGTGGTTCTGTTGTGCCCCTTGAAGCAATGTCGGCCCTGGGACGCAACCGTGGTGAACACGTCTCCTCACCATGTTCGCTGGGTGATGTCAGCCCCAAACGCCAACTTTGGGTGTTTCTGTTTATTTTTGTGGGTCGTCACCTTTTTGGGAACTGTTGTCATCATTCTTATGTTCAATACATGTTGTAGCATCATCTCACTTTGGCTCATCAATAAGAATTATTCTTCAGCTTAAAGACATTGTTTCACCCAGGAAAAGGACAGCCAGGAACTGCTCTTTTACCCCAGGCCACAGCTGAACACACATTCCTTTGTTAAAACCAATCTCAGGAATTCACCCTAATGCACTTTCTTTTGACTTTATGGCCCATAAACTTGGAGACAAAGAACAGATTTCTGTGGAGTACCTCATGGCCTACCTCATGGAAGTTTTTAATCACATCTGTGTTAACTCACTTCTCAACATCTTCCTCTTTTTCCAGGACACCAGGAAAAGCAAATGGACTCTGATGTTTAATCTGGACAATCAATAATGGGTTTAAAATATATTAATCCTTGATTTTAAATATCCATCCATCCATCCATCTTCTACTGCTTGTCCGGAGGTCCGGGTCGCGGAGGCAGCAGTTCAAGCAGAGAAGCCCAGCCCTCCCTCTCCCCAGCCACCTGCTCCAGCCGTTCAGAGAGGACACCAAGGCGTTCCCAGACCAGCTGGGAGGCATAGTCTCTCCACCGAGTCCTGGGTCTACCCCGGGGTCTCCTCCCAGTGGGACGTGCCCGAAACACCTCAAGTGGGAGGCGTTCAGGAGGCATCCTAATCAGACGCCCATACCACCTCAACTGACTCCTTTCAATGTGGAGGAGCGCGGTTCTACTCTGAGCCTCTCCTGGATGACTGAGCTCCTCACCCATCTCTGAGGGTGAGTCCAGCAATCCTTCGGAGAAAGCTCATTTCAGCCGCTTGTATCCGCGATCTCGTTCTTTCGGTCATTACCCAAAGCTCATGACCATAGGTGAGAGTAGGAACGTAGATTGACTGGTAAATCGACAGCCTTGCCTTAGAACTAAGCTCCCTCTTCACCACAACAGTCCGGTACAATGTCCGCATCACTGCAGATGCTGCTCCGATCCGTCTGTCAATCTCTCACTCAATTTTCCCCTCACTCGTGAATAAGACCCCAAGATACTTAAACTCCTCCACTTGGGGCAGGAGCCTGTCCCCAACCCAGAGAGGACAATCCACCTTTTTCCGGCTGAGGACCGTGGACTCGGATTTGGAGGTGCTGATTCTCATCCCAGCCGCTTCACACTCAGCGGCAAACCGTCCCAGCAAGAACTGTAGGTCATTGCTGGATGAAGCCAACAGGACAACATCATCTGCAAACAACAGAGATGAGATCCTGTGGCCACCAAGCATGACACCCTCCATTCCCTGGCTGCGCCTAGAAATCCTGTCCATAAAAATTATGAACAGGATCGGTGACAAAGGGCAGTCCTAGCGGAGTCCAACTCTCACTGGGAATGAGTCCGACCGAGTGTTGGCAATACGAACCAAACTCTCACAACGGTCGTACAGAGACCAAATAGCTCATAACAACAAGCCCGATACCCCACACTCCCGAAGCACCCCCCACAAAAAACCACCAGGGACATGGTCAAATGCCTTCTCCAAGTCCACAAAACGCATGTAAACTGGTTGGGCAAACTCCCACGAACCCTTGAGAATTCTCGAGAGGGTAAAGAGCTGGTCCGATGTGCCACAGCCAGGACGAAAACCACATTGCTCCTCCTGAATCCAAGGTTCGACCAACAGCCGGACTATCCTCTCCAGTACCTTGGCATAGACCTTCCCAGGGAGGCTGAGAAGTGTGATCCCTCTAAAGTTGGAGCACACCCTCCGGTCCCCTTTTTTGAAGAGAGGAACCACCACCCCGGTTTGCCATGCCAAAGGCACTGCCCCCGACCTTCACGCAATGTTGCAGAGGCGTGTCAACCATGACAGCCCAACAACATTCAGGGCCTTGAGGTACTCAGGGCGAATCTCGTCCACCCCTGGGGCCCGGCCACCAAGGAGATTTTTAACCACCTTGGCGACCTCAACCTCTGTGATAGGCGAGTCATCCCCCTTGTCCACAAACCCTGCTTCCTCTGTGGAAGGCGTATCAGTGGGATTGAGGAGATCCTCGAAGTATTCCTTCCACCCCCCGACGATATCCCCAGTCGAAGTCAGCAGCGCCCCATCCGCACCATACACAGTGTGGACAGGGAGCTGCTTTCCCCTCCTGAGCCGCCGGACAGTTTGCCAGAATCTCTTCGAGGCTGACCGAAAGTCTTGTTCCATGGCCTCACTGAACTCCTCCCATACCTGGGTTTTTGCTTCAGCAACCACCCAAGCTGCACTCCGCTTGGCCTGCCGGTACACCTCAGCTGCTTCGGGAGTCCCACAAGCCAACCAAGCTTGATAGGACTCCTTCTTCAGCTTAATGGCCCCCCTCACCACTGGTGTCCACCACTTGGTTCGGGGGTTGCCACCACGAGATGCACCGACCACCTTGCGGCCGCAGCTCTGGGCTGCCGCTTCAACAACAGAGGTGGAGAACATGGCCCATTCAGACTCCATGTCTCCAGACTCCCTCGGAATGTGGCTGAAGTTCTTCCGGAGGTGGGAGTTGAAGACCTCCAGGACAGGGGCCTCAGCCAGACGTTCCCAGCACACCCTCACTATACGTTTGGGTCTACCAGGTCTGAATGGCTTCCTCCCCTGCCATCGGATCCAATTCACCACCAGGTGGTGATCAGTTGACAGCTCTGCACCTCTCTTTACCCGAGTGTCCAAGACATACGGTCGCAGGTCTGATGACACGATAACAAAATCAATCATTGACCTGCAACCTAGGGTGTCCTGGTGCCAGGTGCACATATGGACACCCTTATGCTTGAACGTGGTGCTCGTTATGGACAAACTGTGGTTAGCCTAGAAGTCCAATGACTGAACACCACTCGGGTTCAGATTGGGCAGGCCATTCCTCCCAATCACCCCCCTCCAGGTTTCACTGTCATTGCCCACGTGCGCATTGAAGCCCCCCAGTAGGACAATGGAGTCTCCAAGAGGAGCACCCTCCAGCACCCCAGTCACAGACTCCAAAAAGGGTGGGTACTCTGAAATATCATTTGGTGCACAGGCACAAATGATGGTCAGGACCCATTTCCCAACCCGAAGGCGCAGGGGAGCAACCCTTTCATCCACCGGGGAAAACTCCAATATAGAGGCAGCAAGGTGGGGGGATACAAGAATACCCACCCCTGCTCGTCGCCTCTCACCCGGGGCAACTCCCGAAAAGGCCAAGCTCCAGCCCCTCTCCAGGAGACTGGTTCCGGAACCGGAGCTGTGTGTTGAGGTGAGGCCGACTATATCTAGCCGGTATCTCTCAACCTCGTACACCAGCTCAGGCTCCTTCCCCACCAGAGAGGTGACATTCCACGTACCAAAAGCCAGTTTAAAAAGCTTGGGATCAGTCCGCCAAGGTCTCCGCCTTTGACCGCCACCTAATCCACATAGCACCGGACCCCCATGATCCCTCCTGCAGGTGGTGAGCCCACTGGAGGGGGGACCCATGTAACTCCTTCGGGCTGAGCCCGGCCAGGTCCCATGGGTGGAAACCCAGCCACCAGACGCTAGCCATCGAGCCCCTCCCCCAGGCCTGGCTCCAGGGTGGGGCCCCGGTAACCCCATACCGGGCGGGGTACACTGAATCGTTGATATAGAATTTATCATGACAGTCTGTTGGATCGTTCTTAGTCTGGCCCTTCAACCAGGACCAGTTTATCTTGGGTGACCCTATCAGAGGCCAATTGCCCCAGACAACATAGCTCCTGGGATCACTGGGGCACGCAAACCCCCCCACCACGATAAGGTGACGATCCATGAGGGGGGATTTTAAATATGTGCATGCTAAAATGTTTAAATGAATGTTTATTCCTGCATGTTAATTTATAAGCACTGGTTATTGTCATGACTTGCCGCTCATCAGCGGCGCCAGCCGCGCGCACACCTGCTCCTCGTCAGCGGCGAGGTATTTAATCCACTCTGCCCTGGGCTTCGGCCTGAAGCCGTCTCTCAACTTCGGCACCTTTTGCTACTACGGATCTCAAGCCTGCTAGCAAAGATTGTTTGGGTAAGCTCCCCTTACCTCTCTCCTCTAGCCTTCCCCTGTGCACAGGTGGACTTCCCCGGCGGCGGACTTCCTCATCTCGCCGCTGTTTCTACGCTGCTGCCACAGGCACTGCAGGTCGCTGTCTCCCAGGCCTCGCCCTTGTCAACGCCAGCCACCTGTCGTAACCAAGTAAGCCAGCTAACCATCATTATCCTCTGTATTGGTGTGGTGCCTGTTACCCTTCTCCCTCTGCTTCCTCCCATAGGGTTGTCCGGCTGTACGGCCACCTGCCCCCGTGCCTGATGCAGACGCCACCACCAATACATTCTCATTCCACAGACACGCAGCCACACATCCCTGTTGTTAATAAAGCTGTTAAATCTACCCTGAGCCTGCGTGTGTGTCTCCTGAGCCGTGCATTATGTCAGTACGGCTTCAGCAGAGCGGCTCGGCAGACAGCGGGCTCGCACCCCGTTTTTCCACCCTCGAGGCTCGGGTGGATTTAATAGCCCATCAGCAACAGGTGATATTAAATCAGTTAACTGTTATTACTAACCAATTAGACCGCCTGGACCCCCAGCTGCCGTTCCCCTCGGCTCGTCCGGGTGGCGCAGCTCCCGCGGCTCCGGTGGCTTCCCAGCTCGCTCCGGGTGCGCCAGCACGGCTCACACCAATCCCCACTCCTGCTCGCTTTAGCGGTAAGCTTGGTGGAGCTCGGGGTTTTATCATGCAGTGTGAGTCCGTGTTCCTTCGCGTTCCCGGAGACTTTCCCTCAGACCATAGCAGAATTGGCTACATTGGTAATCTCCTGGACGGTCGTGCGCTTACCTGGGCTTACGCCATTATGGTGAAGCCCAGCTATGCCACCCTCACCTATGGCCAATTCGTGCGACAATTTCTAGAAGTGTTCGATCATTCGCGTTTGGACAGTGTCCAGGTCGACCGCCTTCTCGGCCTCCAACAGGGGAGCCGATCGGCTGCCGAATATGCGATCGACTTCCGGGTTACCGCGGAGGAAGTTGGCTGGGAAGAGCGTGCGCTCTGCGGCATCTTCCTCCGCAGCCTAAACTCTGGGAGTTTGAGAGTTTGGGAGTTTGAGTCTGAGAGATGAGCTGGCCGGCCGGGATATCCCGGAGACGCTGGCGGAGCTGATTTCTCTTGCCATCAGCTTGGATAACAGGCTGCGCGAGCGCGCCTCAGAGCGGAAGCAGTCTTCTCGCTCGCGGGGCACCTCTGCGCGCTTGCCCCAAGCTCGCCGCCTGGCGTTGCCGCCGCCGGAGGTCTCCGAGGTGTCGGAACCGATGGTGACGGGCCGGACAAAGCTCCCCCTGGCGGAGAAACAACGCCGCCGTGACCTGGGCCTTTGCATGTATTGCGGGGGTAGCCAGCACACGGTGGAGCATTGTCCGGAGAAGCCAAACGAGGAGGTCCGCGAGTCACTGTAGGGGGCCTCGCGGACGCTAATTGGTTAAGTCCCCTCACACATTTGACGCTGCCCATCCGCTTCTGTCACAACCTCACTGGGCACCTCACACATGCACTGGTGGATTCAGGCGTGGAGGGTAGCTTTATTTCACAGAGCCTGGCAACCCGATTGGGCATCCGCTGCCACCCCCTCGACTTTCCTCTCGCCCTGGTTAATCTCTCCCGAGTATCCCTGGGAAAAGTGACCCACCGAACAACTCCCATTCCGGTGATCATCTCAGGAAACCACCGGGAGGATATCTCCTTCTACGTCCTGCCCACCTCGGTTACTCCTGTCATCCTCGGATACCCATGGCTCCGCCTCCACAACCCCGCCTTGGACTGGAAGACTGGGAAGGTGTCAGCTTGGAGCACCTTCTGCATGGGCACCTGCCTGCGCCCCGTCCTCGCCTCCCGCAGCCAAGGACACCGCGCCTCCGGATCTCACCCTGGTGCCTTCAGAGTTCCACGACCTGGGTGCTGTTTTCAGCAAGTCCAAGGCGATGTCTCTGCCTCCTCACCGGCCCTACGACTGTGCCATCAACATCCGCCAGGGGGCGCCCCTACCTTCAGGACGATTCTATAGTCTGTCGGCGCCGGAGAAGGAGGCCATGAACAGCTACTTGAAGGAGTCGCTCAGTGCTGGG
This sequence comes from Pholidichthys leucotaenia, assembly GCA_020510985.1. Classification (NCBI taxonomy): domain Eukaryota; kingdom Metazoa; phylum Chordata; class Actinopteri; order Cichliformes; family Pholidichthyidae; genus Pholidichthys; species Pholidichthys leucotaenia. Next base: position 27,117,732 of record CM035839.1, on the reverse strand, counting down.
ATCATCCGACCATCTTCCTCTCCAGTAGGCGCAGGGTTCTTCTTCGTGGAAAAGAAGGACGGCTCCCTTCGTCCTTGCATTGATTATCGAGCGCTCAATGACATCACGGAGAAGGACCGGTACACCCTGCCCCTCATGGACACCGCCTTCCACTCCCTCCAGGGGGCGACCTGGTTCACTAAGCTGGATCTCCGCAGCGCTTACCATCTCGTCCAGATCCGGGAGGGAGATGAGTGGAAGACAGCCTTCCGCACCCCTAACGGTCATTTTGAATACCTTGTGATGCCGTTTGGGTTGACCAACTCTCCAGCCGTCTTTCAGCGCCTCATTAATGACGTCCTCCGGGATTTCATTGGCCTGTTTGTATTCGTCTACCTGGACGACATCCTCATCTTCTCCAGGTCCAGGGATGAACACCGGGTCCACATGAGGCGGGTCCTGCAGAGACTGTTGGAGAATCGTCTTTATGTCAAGGCGGAGAAGTGTGAATTCTACGCCAAAACAACTTCCTTCCTGGGGTTCGTCATCTCCCATGACCAGGTGCTTCCGGACCCAGCGAAGATTAAAGTGGTGGTGGATTGGCCCACACCAACCTCTAGGAAACAGGTTCAGCAATTCATCGGGTTTGCCCATTTCTACCGCCGCTTTGTCCCAAACTTTGGAGCCATCGTCGGGCCTCTGACCCGCCTCACCTCCCCTAAGACCCCGTTCCGGTGGACTGAAGAGGCCGCAACGGCCTTCCAGGCGCTGAAGACGGAGTTTTCCTCCTCCCGGGTACTCAGCCAGGTCGATCCCGCGCTGCAGTGCATAGTGGAGGTGGACGCTTCAGACACGAGGGTGGGGGCGGTGCTGTTCCAGCGATCTCCAGCCAACGGAGTCAAGCGACCCTGCGCCTTCTTCTCTCGGTGCCTGTCCCCGGCGGAGCGTAATTATGACGTGGGGGACAGAGAGCTTCTTGCCATCAAGCTGGCGCTTCAAGAGTGGCGTTATTGGCTGGAAGGGGCAGCCTTGCCTTTTGTGGTCCTCACTGACCACAAGAACTTGGAGTATCTAAGATCTGCCAAGCGTCTGAATGCCCGCCAGGCGCGCTGGTCCCTGTTCTTTGCAAGGTTTAGATTCAACATCACTTACAGGCCTGGCTCCAAGAACGGCCTGCCCGACGCCCTCTCCAGGCAATTTGCCCCGGAGGCCGCAGAAGACACTGTTCACACCATCCTGCCCAGGTCGTGCGTCGTGGGGGCTATTTCTTGGGACATAGAAGACAAGATCCGGAGGGCGCAGGAGTCGGAACCGGACCCTGGCGGCGGACCGGAGGGGAGGCTCTTCGTGCCATCTGCCATCTGGGGGGACGTTATACACTGGCTCCACACCTCTAAGCTCACCTGCCATCCTGGAGCTTCACGGATGATCGACCTCCTCCAGCGATCCTTTTGGTGGCCTGGTCTGCGGAAGGATGCCGCCCGTTACGCCCGAGCCTGCCCCGTCTGCGCCACCAGTAAGTCAGGTAACGCTTCCCCCGCGGGCCTGCTCCAGCCCCTGCCCGTCCCTGGCAGGCCCTGGTCGCACATCGCCCTAGACTTTGTCACCGGGCTCCCTGTCTCCAACAACTTTGACACTGTTCTGACCATCGTCGACCGTTTTTCCAAGGCCGCCCACTTTGTGCCCCTACGTGGACTCCCCTCAGCCTTGAAGACGGCGGACCTCCTCATCCAACACGTGTCCAGACTGCATGGAATCCCGGTCGACGTGGTCTCCGACCGTGGCCCCCAGTTCTCTTCGGACGTCTGGAGGTCCTTTTGCAACGCCCTGGGAGCTAAAGTGAGCCTCACCTCCGGCCATCACCCCCAGTCTAACGGGCAGTGTGAGCGGACTAACCAGGAGCTGGAGGCTGCTCTCCGCTGCGTCACTTCATCCAAACCCACGTCCTGGAGCTCTCACCTCGCCTGGGTGGAGTACGCCCACAACACCTCTCGCTCCTCTGCCATCGGGATGTCTCCCTTTAAAGCATCCCTGGGTTATGATCCACCTCTATTCCCCGCGCAGGAGGGCGAGTTGGCTGTTCCCTCTGTCCAGGCACACCTTAGACGGTGTCGCTCCCTTTGGTCCATGGTGCGTAATGCGCTTTTACGCACGGCGGAGCGCAATAAATCCACGGCGGACCGGCACAGGAGATCTGCACCTGCCTACCAGGTGGGACAACAAGTTTGGGTATCCGCACAGGACGTCAACCTAAAGGGTGAGAGGAGAAAGCTGGCCCAACGATTCATCGGCCCTTATCCCATAACCAGGATTATCAACCCGGTGGCTGTGCGTGTGGCTATTCCCTCCTCCCTCCGCATCCATCCCACCTTCCACGTCTCCAAAATTAAACCGGTGGTCTCTGACCCCCTCTGCCCTCCACCTGCGGCGCACCCCACTCCCCGGATGATTGGTGGCCATCCGGCCTGGACTGTCACTGAGATCTTGGACGCCCGACGCCGGGGTCGCGGGTTGCAGTATTTGGTGGACTGGGAGGGCTACGGACCCAAGTGGAGACAATGGGTGCCTTCCTCACTGGTGTTGGACCGGTCTCTCATCTCTGAGTTTCATCGAGCGCACCCGGAAAAACCATCGCCAGGAGGCGCTGCTAGAGGGGGGAGTACTGTCATGGCTCGCCACTCATCAGCGGCGCCAGCCGCGCGCACACCTGCTCCTCGTCAGCGGCGAGGTATTTAATCCACTCTGCCCTGGGCTTCGGCCTGAAGCCGTCTCTCAACTTCGGCACCTTTTGCTACTACAGATCTCAAGCCTGCTAGCAAAGATTGTTTGGGTAAGCTCCCCTTACCTCTCTCCTCTAGCCTTCCCCTGTGCACAGGTGGACTTCCCCGGCAGCGGACTTCCTCATTTCGCCGCTGTTTCTACGCTGCTGCCACAGGCACTGCAGGTCGCTGTCTCCCGGGCCTCGCCCTTGTCAACGCCAGCCACCTGTCGTAACCAAGTAAGCCAGCTAACCATCATTATCCTCTGTATTGGTGTGGTGCCCGTTACCCTTCTCCCTCTGCTTCCTCCCATAGGGTTGTCTGGCTGTACGGCCACCTGCCCCCGTGCCTGACGCAGACGCCACCACCAATACATTCTCATTCCACAGACACGCAGCCACACATCCCTGTTGTTAATAAAGCTGTTAAATCTACCCTGAGCCTGCGTGTGTGTCTCCTGAGCCGTGCATTATGTCAGTTATAAGTTGCATTAATCGCTAAGGTTAACTTAGTTTATATACAAGGGCATAGAGGAATATTCCAGTATTAAAACTTGTGTTAAGATTTGTAAAAACGTATCTCAAATCATGTGACCGCCAGCAGCCAATCTCTGCTTGACAACAGCTCTCTCAAGGTTCAGACAAAAGACTGTTTGTTTATTGGACTAAAGTTCATAAAGCCCGCCCACGAAGGAAGCCTATTGGCTGAGCTCCTGTCAACCCGGAAGCCCGCGAAAACTCGACTGAAGTTATAAACTGACTGGCGCCTAGCGGCTGCCCCGGCCTTGGATGCGCTCTGCAGAGCGTGCCCAAATGCCAAGTCACGTTTCGTTACCTTGTATTCATACATGTGTAATGACAATAAAGTTGAATCTCCTCTCATCTCATCTCAAAAGGAGGGAAATCCCTCGCTTCTTCCTCTTTTGGCTCTTTCTCCTTTGTTATTGTCACTTCACGTCTGTCTACACAGCAGAGATCTTTTCGGGAGAACAAAAGACTGCCGAACAAAGAAGCCTTCTCCCACTTGTGTCTTTTCTATAATCACAGAGCCTGACGTATCATGTTTTTTTTTTTTGTAACCTCTTTGTATCTTAATGTTTCTTTAAACGTCTGGGAATTAATTCTTTTCTTGAGCTCAATTCTAATTAAGAGTTTAAAACTCCAATACCAGATGTCTCTCTTCCTATAATTTTCCATCTGTTAAACTTTCTGTAAAACCACTGTTTTAATTCTAATTTAAGTTTTAATCTTGACTTTATTTTTATATAATTTTTATTGACCACTCCCACACCAGAAGTTCTTTTATCTAAAGTCCGAAACTCTTTTTGATTTGATATCAGATTAGATATTACAAATTATCCTCGAATTCCATGGGAAGAGCTTGCCAACGGAGAAGAAAGAAGATGCCGCCTCGTTACCCAGCACTGAAGAAACCACCATCGCCATCTTTGTTCGACCTAAGCTCCAACTGTGAGTCATACAATCAAAATCCAGCCTGTTTGACCGCTTGACTATAAAGGTCGAACTGTGGACCGTGAAATATCTGGGGGCAGATATTTCCCCTTAACATCCACGAAAGCTTCACAAGGATAACGGAAGAACTCAACTTCAACCATCACGCCAGTCACATGAGCCATATTCTGATTCATCTGCTGAGTTAAACGTCTGAAGTTTGAGAATAATTGAGTATCTAATCAGATGCAAATTAAAGAACCATTAACATAACTCCCCTTTTCATTAAAATTCCGTTTTTATTTTCTTAAGAGTAATCCAGATTTTTCCATAAAATTAATTTAATTTTCCCCATAAATTTGCGTTATGTTTTCCATAATCTGTTAACTTCAAACTGATCTAAATTTAGCTCACATTTTAACCCTGGTTCTGCAAATGTTCAGTGTTAATCTATCATTTACAACCTTAATTTTATGGTTAATGAAATCACTGCAATGTCTTTTAATCATCATTTCATTTAATAAATATGTGTAAATGAGAGAAGTTGTTGAGAATTTATTTCATTCTGAGTCTAGTCAAAGTCCCCTGTATCGAATTCACTAAAATTTTGAGACTGATTATTAATTAATTTATTGAGTGATTAAACAGGTATAAAGTGAAGTTAAAGATTAAAATTGCTCCTTAGCGAGAGGAGCTGGTGCCCCATGAGTGTTATTAATTTTTCCTGTGTGTGAACCCAGAATTCATCTCAGGTTCCAATACATTAATATAAATTAAATAATTTTTATACCTGATCATAATTATTAATCACCATATTGTTACACATGTGCTGTGGTGAATTCTGCGCCTAAATCCATTCATCATGACCCTCTGTGCGCTCTTATGCAGGGCAGGGAGAGGGAGGGTGAAATAACGAGGATTTGCGTGCAGGGTTCACCACAGCACATTTAATACAGAAAGACAGACAGTTCCCTGAAAGGTGAAGATGTACAAGAAACACGGACACACTTACTGATGGCGTTTGGGGGCTGGCATCGCCCAGCGAACGAATGAGAGGAGACGTGTTCGCCACAGGTGTGCCCCAGAGCCAACATCGTTTCTAGGACGCACAAGAGCCACGGCGAACATGGAGTGACTAACATGTCGTGAGAGTGCTGAATGCTGAAAATACTGGCAGACTAACAGCACAGATGACAATACTACGGACCATTAGTGCATGACTGGCAAACGGCCGCGAAGTACACGCACTGCTGCTGGTGATTGTGTGATGAGAAGCACCTGGGCAAGGACCAGGAAACATGATCAGCAGGAGTTTGAATCAGCTGATGATAATGAGACAGGGGACATGACCGGACCGGCGAGATGTCAGCATGAGATCACAGAAAGTAGGTCAAAGCTGCATGTAAATCCATTAATCCTTCCCCTCCCCCACTCCTCCTGCATAAAAGCGCAGGAGGAGCGCACGAGGAGACTTAAAAGCAGTTGGAGCTGAAGCATGTGATGTGGTCTTTCACGGTTTGATGTTTATCTAAGCCTGTCACACAATGCGAAGACACAGCCATAAAATTAAAACAAGAAACCAGAGAAATTGTGAGCTACAAAGCTGCTGTCATTCCAGTCAACAACACCGGAGTCCATTCTCCCGCTTACGTCATGGAGGTGCCGCCCTTAATTCGGTGGGCGGCACCACAGTCCAGTCAGCGGCTGCTGTTTTTTTGCTGATAACTAGTTTATGCAGGCACGGTTGTAAATGTTATATTGATCATCAACAATGACTTTTGGGTTTACACAACATCCTAAAAAATGTCAAAATCATGTCATCAGCCCTTTAAGGATGAAACCTCCATCTCGCAGGATTTCTTCCGCCCCTTCTGTTATCTTGTCCAGTTTTCCCAAGTCGTTGTGAAAGGTCAAGATGTCATCGACATAACTGTCCTCTTGGAGTACCCTACTTTCCTCTTCCAGGTGCGCAAAGATAGGAAGTTTGGCTGTCTCGCGCATAGCTAGCTGGACAATGCAACAAGATGGTCTACCTTGTGTGTTGACCTGGGTGATGGCATATTCTTTTACATCTTCCTCAGGTTTATCCCTCCAGAGAAATTGGTACAAGTGCATTTCACGCTCTTCCAGCCACACTGAATTACACACACGTGAACAAAATTGTTGATACCCCTCTGTTAATGAAAGAAAAACCCACAATGGTCACAGAAATAACTTGAATCTGACAGAAGTGGTAATAAATAAAAATTCTATGAAAATTAGCCAATGAAAATCAGACAATGTTTTTGAACTGTGGTTCAACAGAATTATTTTAAAAAACAAACTCATGAAACAGCCCTGGACAAAAATGATGGTACCCTTAACTTAATATTTTGTTGCACAACCTTTTGAGGCAATCACTGCAATCAAACGATTTCTGTAACTGTCAATGAGACTTCTGCACCTCTCAGCAGGTATTTTGGCCCACTCTTCGTGAGCAAACTGCTCCAGCTGTCTCAGGTTTGAAGGGTGCCTTCTCCAGACGGCATGTTTCAGCTCCTTCCACAGATGTTCAATAGGATTTAGATCAGGGCTCATAGAAGGCCACTTTAGAATAGTCCAATGTTTCACTCTTAGCCATTCTTGGGTGTTTTTAGCTGTGTGTTTTGGGTCATTATCCTGTTGAAAGACCCATGACCTGCGACTGAGACCAAGCTGTCTGACACTGGGCAGCACATTTCTCTCTAGAATACCTTGATTGTCTTGAGATTTCATTGTACCCTGCACAGATTCAAGACACCCTGTGCCAGATGCAGCAAAGCAGCCCCACAACATAACAGAACCTCCTCTATGTTTCACAGTAGGGACGGTGTTCTTTTCTTGGTATGCTTCATTTTTGCGTCTGTGAACATAGACCTGATGTGCCTTGCCAGAAAGTTCGTTTTGTCTCGTCTGTCCATAGGACATTCTCCCAGGAGCTTTGTGGCTTGTCAACATGCAGTTTGACAAATTCCAGTCTGGCTTTTTTATGATTTGCTTTCAACAGTGGTGTCCTCCTTGGTCGTCTCCCATGAAGTCCACTTTGGCTCAAACAGCGACGGATGGTGTGATCTGACACTGATGTACCTTGACCTTGGAATTCACCTTGAATGTGTTTAGAGGTTGTTCTGGGCTCTTTTGTTACCATTAGTATTATCCGTCTCCTCCTGCGGCCACGTCCAGGGAGGTTGGCTACAGTCCTGTGGATCTTAAATTTCTGAATAACATGTGCAACTGTAGTCACAGGAACATCAAGCTGCTTGGAGATGGTCTTATAGCCTTTACCTTTAACATGCTTGTCTATAATTTTCTTTCTAATCTCGTGAGACAACTCTCTCCTTTGCTTCCTCTGGTCCATGTTTAGTGTGGTACACACCATGTCACCAAACAGCTCAGTGACTACTTGTCACCCTTTAAATAGGCTGACTGACTGATTACAAGTTTGTAGGCACCTGCGATGTTAATTAGAGGACACATCTTGGTTGAACATGTCCCTATGGTCACATTATTTTCAATCCTTTCTAGGGGCACCATCATTTTTGTCCAGGCCTGTTTCATGAGTTTGTTTTTTAAAGTAATTCTGTTGAACCACAATTCAAAAGCATTGTCTGATTTTCATTGGTTAATTTTCATAGAATTTTTATTTATTACCACTTTTGTCAGATTCAAGTTACTTCTGTGACCATTGTGGGTTTTTCTTTCATTAACAGAGGGGTACCAACAATTTTGTCCACGGCTGACATTTTCTTGATGTCACCAAGGGCTGCATGTACCCCTCTTCTGAACCTCAGGAGAACAGCTCTGATTGGGTTGAGTACATCTGGTCCTTTCAGCAAAAGATCATTCATACTCAGCCCCTTGAACTTCTGACTACCATTCCACACTAGCCAAACTGAAGTTGTTACTAAATGTGGGTTTGATGCCACCAGGTGACTTACATACCACACAGGCCCTTTCTAACATCTCTTGATTTCATCACTGAGTTCTTTGGCTGCTCTTTGCTGAACCATTTCATGGACCTGGGCTGTATATGCAGCTTTCCATTCTGGCTCTCTTTCCAGCTGTCCCTCTGCTCTTAGGAATGTGGCTTCCACTGCATTTTTGTTGTTTGGGAGTGAGGAAGGATCTCCTGTCCAAGGATACTTTGCATCCCAGTGTGGAGAGTTTATGTGAGCATCCTCGTTCACATAGGTAAGTCCTGTCTTTATGATTTCCAGTTCTTTCTCCTTTGCTAGGGTCATTTCTTTCCCTTCAGGCTGGCAGTTCTCACATCAACATCCTCCACATCTCGGTTCACAAGCTGTTCCTATGCTTTCCCACCTCCACCATTCAAGAAACTCATGGTTTGATGTGACTGTGAACTTTGCATTGACTATATATCCCCTTTTCAGTGAGGCACTCTCCATCTTCGGGTGACAGACAGTCTCCTCATACTTGACAGCAGCTGCCCCCATCAAGCGGGCAAAGTGGGTTTTGATTTGTGTGTTGCCATCGCCACTTCCTCAAACAGATCAGGGTGTGCTCCGCCCACCATTTTTCCCAATGGACTTTCCCAAAGGACTTTCCCAATCTCTTGCCCTTTGTGGAGCAAGTCTTCCTTCACTGTTTCTGATGAGAAGCTCGATCTCTTTTGGTCTCCTCAATTCTTCCAACTTGACCTCTGGGAAGAATTTCTTTGGCCTTTCAGGACTAACATTTTTGTGTACTTTGGCGATCCCATCCAGACCATAACAGATGAGCTCATGGGATATTTCCTTGCCTTTGGCTGTCTTGATCCTGACTCTAAGGAAGTACCTTTCTGTGTTCACCTTCATGGTCATCCCACCAACACCATGTACAACTAAGGTCACTTTCTCTCTTTGCAACCTCAGCCTGTCAGCAGCCTTGTGGGTGATGTAGTTAGTATCAGATACAAAATCCACTAAAGTCCTGATCTTTTGACCTCCATTAGCAGTGACCTCCATTAGCATCATAACAGGAAGTTCACACACTATTTCTCTCCTGAAAATCAGATAGGTTCTCACTGGTCCTGGTTGTTCTTGTAGTATTGTTGGTGAAGGCTTTTTTACACCTCTGCCATCTCTGGTGAAAGCTCAGACAAGAAATCCTCCTCTTCGTCTGTCCAATTGCTTTTGGTGACTTTTTCCCCTTTCCTCTTCACTGCCTGACCGAGGGTTTCCTTTTGGGCAGAGAAAGTAGTGGTGATTGGAGCTGCCTTCTTTTTTACAGTCCTTATTCCTGCATAAGAAGGTGTCTCTGCAGTAACCACCCGCATCATGGCAACCAAGGCACCGTCTGCAAACTCCCAGCAGAGTTTGCAAACTTCCATAGAGTTTCAATCCTTTGAATTTTCTGCAGAAGAAAATCTTGTCAGTGTGCCTTCTATCACTGCACACAACACAGACATCTTCAGGCATTTTCTTTGTGGTTTTTGTAGAGGCATATTTTTCTCGTATTTCCTTAATGGATGAAAGTCTGACTTTTCAGCCTTCTCCACAACCTTAAGTTGCTCAAGTCTTTCCAAAATCTCCTCTTGATTTTTCAGGAACCTCAGTAGTGCATCAGAGTGGTTGTCTGAAGTAACATTATTGTTGGGTTCAACCATGAAGTTTAACCAGTCTCTTTTAATAAAGTCGGGTAATTTGCTCTCTATTGCTCTAATCACCAGTGGGTTCTTCACTGCACCAGAGTTTCCTAATTCTGAAAGATCTGCCAGGGCTTTTTCTACCGACTGTATGAGATCGATGACTTTTCTTGGCTGATTGCCTTTGGCAGGAGCAATTTCTCAAGGTCCTCAAGTACTTCGAGAGTGATGGTTAACTTGTTCCCATACCTGTTCTCAAAGACTCTGAGGATTTCCGCAGCAGTGCTGCATGTTGATAGCCTAAGATCCTTTAATATTTTTCTCATCAACACTACTCAGGAGTTGAATATTCTTGACTTCTGCTGATCCAGATGGCTCTCCCTGCCTTTCTAGGCTCTCCCAGTCTTTCTTCCATCTGTGAAATTCTCTCTTATTGCCATTGAAGATGGGAATAGCTGTTGGCTTAATCATCACAACAGGTACTACAGGTGAAGATGGTGCTCTGTCCATCTCACCAGATGCTCCTGCAGTTCACGCTTCCTCTGCAACCCTACGTGCGGTGACAAATTCAACCTTTCTTAACTCTAGTCTGTTGCTGGTTACTTTCAGGCCTTTAAATCTGTCCTCTTTCTTGCCTTCTTTCTTGCAGCAGTATCAATCACTCCCAGGCTGACATGAGTCTGATGGCCTCCTGCACCCTCTTCTCCAGGAGAACCAGATGCACCTCATACCCCCCCCCCCCCGGCAAGTACTTCCAATGGGTAAGTTAGCTGCGTCATCACCAGTTTTTTCTGCTTTTGGGATTGCAGTGGTGAGTTTGTACTAACCATATCTTGACCTCACTTGGACTATATCTCTCAGTTCTTTGAATCTTGCTTCAGCCTCAATTGCAGTCTTCTCAATGTCATTCTCTAGTGCCTCCCTGAGAATTGCAACTTCTTCTTCTTCTGTAGCCTCAGCCAAGAGCCCCATCCTGTAATCATCATTTGATTCAAGGACTTTCCTGAAGTAACTGGTAAGTGTGCTAAACTCTTCTTTCAGCTCAGTTTCAACCATGTTGTCTGCCTCCTTACTGAGGAAGTTGGCTTTCCTGGTGAAATTGCTTTTGGCTGTAGTCCTCTCCCTCTTGAGCTGTTTAACAGTCTTTCCCAGCACACCTTCTACCATCTTGGACTAAAGGACAAAGCAAATTTCCACCTCTGCGTCTGTAGCTCTTTAATGGACGTCTGAAGCCTTTTATCTTCTCTTGCCAACACTACACGCTTGGTTATCAACTGTCGAGTTATTTGGGTCTTGGCTTCAACGTCACCAAGCACCAAGAAACCCTGCTCTCTGCAACACTGAGCAAACAAGTCCCAGCTGCTCAACTGAACTGCCTAATGAAACCTCTACCTGCTGAGCTGCCACACCTACAAACCAAAACTGCTCCACACTGCCCTCTTGCCCTCTTACTGTTCCACTAGCCTTCTCCTCAGGACAGATTCCTAAAATACACCAAACAAAAGTCGAGCAGAAGAATTAAAGGTGGAGGGGGGGAACAACAACAATATAATGAATGAATGAATCTTTATGAATGAATCTTTATTTCAGATAGATTAAAAGTAAAGATTAAAAAGAAACAGAATAATATAACAAAGGGGAAAGAAATCCAACAAGGTCAAATTAAACAATAACTCCTCTGATTATACAGTTCAACATACAGTGGTACCTCTACTTACGAACGTCTCTACATACGGAATTTTCAGGTTACGAGACGCCTCAACGGGAAAATATTGCCTCTAGTTACGAACGAAATTTCAGGATACGAAAGGCAAAAAAGTATGCGCTCCTCGCAGCTTCCGTAGTTTACCGAACGTAAACATACCTGTAGCTGCTCTGCCATTGGCTATCGCCTAGCATCTTCCTGGTATCCCATTGGCCACAAAGTTTTTTTTTTTTTTTCCAAAACTTTATGCGTTTGGTTGATCTCGCCAAAGAATATGGCCGTAATACATCAACGGTCAGCACGGTATTAAAACAGAACGAAGCACTTACAAGCCGACAAAAGCAAACGTCCTTGGATCAGAACATGAACCAAAGAAGGCAAAAGGTGACGACGTTTTTTTTTTTTTTCATCTCAAACGACGTCGACGACGATAACAGTTAAAGGGTAAATGAACATAATTTTTTATTATTCTTTCTCTTTTATTATTCTCTTTTATTATTCTTTCTCTCATTTTAAACTCTCATTTTATGTTTATTGTGCAGTAATCTAATTGTAACATGTATTTGTTACATGTTTTGATGCGTTTTTACGATTTATAAAAAATTTATGCCCGAATTTTGGGGGCTTGGAACGGATTACGGCATTTACATGTAAAACGCGCCTCTACTTACGAATTTCTCACGTTACGAGAATTCTTCCGGAACGAATTAAATTCGTAAGTAGAGGTACCACTGTACTAAGTTATCCGAAATGGGTGATGGCTGAAGCCGCAGCTTATATTGCCCACCCATATTCCATCCAAGAATTCAAAAGAAAAACAAAACAAGAGCGAATACAATTCAGAACATAGCTAAGACAAAATGTGACAAAACTAAGCAACAACACAGACTGGATATGACAATCCTTATGTGATTTTACATGTCATCTTGTATATATGTTTGGAGTATTTCTTCCTTTAGTTTTTGTTTAAATTGTCCAAGCGTTGTACATGATTTTAATTCAGGTCCAAAATCGTTCCATAATCTTACTCCTTGCACTGAAACACAGTGTTGCTTGGTGGTAGTTCTCACTGAAGGTTTTAGAAATATACATGTTCCTCTAAAATGATATTGTTTCTCCCTTATTTGGAACAACTTTTGGATATTTGCGGGCAGTGATAGATTCTTCACTAAACATTATTACTGCAGTTTTAAAGTCAACCAGATCTTTCAACTTGAGAGCTTTTGATTTAAGAAAAAGTGGGTTTGTTGGTTCCCTGTAAGCAGCTTTGTTTATTATTCTAATAGCTCTCTTCTGAAGCATAAAGACTGGACATATGTTTGTTACCTCCACCAAGGAGGTTATGTTTTCATTGGCATTGGTTTGTCTGTTTGTTTGTCAGCAAGATAACTCAAAAAGTTATGGACGGATTTTCATGAAATTTTCACAGATTGTCAGAAATGAGGTATCCTATAGATGATTACATTTTGGTGGTGATCCGGATCACCGTCCAGAAGAAAACTGCCATTATGGAAAATGCCATTTTCGTCAATAACTACTGAACCACTAATCCTATCATTGTCAATCCAATTGCTAGTCATATGTTTTCATGGTCAAGGAATCTGAAAACGTACACACAAACACTGTATGGGGGGGAACTGTGGCGCTTGGCGGAGATCTGCGCTCTCTGAGTACTTTTCTAGTTTTATATGTATTTCCCCATACTTCAGTACAATAGGTCAGGTATGGGAGTATTAAAGAATGATACAAAGTATATAATGTGGGTTGATTCAGCAAATATTTCGCTCTGTGTAGTATTGCGATTGATTTAGATATTTTACCTTTAATATAATTCATATGTGACTTCCAACACAGTTTATCAATTATTACTCCAAAAAATTTAGTTTCAGATACCCTTTCAATCTCTACACCATTTACACTGAGTTTAGATACTAAGTTGTTGTGATGGTTGTTAAAAACTATAAATTCTGTCTTACTTAAATTGAGCGTTAATTTGTTTGAATCAAACCACAGTTTAAGCTTTCCTAATTCCTTTCCGAGTGTATCCAAAAGTTGTTCCAAATTGCTTCCACTGCATAATAGATTAGTGTCATCGGCAAACAATATTAAATCCATTTTTTCCCGAGACTTTACATATATCATTTATATACATATTGAATAACAATGGCCACAAAACTGAACCCCGTGGGACTCCACAAGTAACCTTCAGTAACTGTGAGTTTTTGTTACCAACACATACATACTGATATCTATTCTTTAAGTAACTACTTAACCAGGACAGTGCTACCCCCCTAATACCACAATTTTGTAGTTTCTTTAATAATAAATTATGATCCACTGTATCAAATGCTTTTTTAAGATCCAGGAATACCCCAACTGAGTACTCTTCATTTTCAACAGCAGTTGATATTTTTTCCATAAATTCCATTAGAGCAAATGCAGTTGTCCTCTTGTGTCTGAACCCATATTGCTGCTCACACAATAAATTATTCTTCATTATGAAGTTGTCAATTCTCTCACAGAATAATTTTTCAAGTATCTTGGAAAATTGCGGCAATAGTGAAATTGGTCTATAGTTTCAAAGTTCCCCTCTGTCACCTGTCTTGTATATCGGAATTACTTTAGCTATTTTCATTGCATTGGGAAATATACCTGTTTGGAGAGGCAGGTTACAAATATACGTCAGTGGTTTCACTAAGCACTCAATAATAGTTTTGACTAAGAGCATGTCAATACCATCACAGTCCGTAGATGTTTTACTTTTAAACAATTTAACAGTTTCAATGACCTCTCTCTCGTCTGTGTTCTTTATGAAAATGGAGTCTTTTACAGCAGTGTTTTTGCTTATTGTATCACCCATAGGTGCCATAATGGATATTTCTTGAGCCAAATAAGATAAGATAAGATAAGCCTTTATTAGTCCCACAACGGGGAAATTCCAGGATTGCAACAGCACAGGGATAGCAACACTCAGAGCAACAATCAGAAGGCAAGAAAAAACAAGCAAGCAAGAGCAGCTAATATACATATGTACATATTACTATAAAATATATATATACACACACACACACAGACACACAGTGCAGAGCATTGTAGCTGGATGGAATAAATATATGAATATATGAACACACAGTGCAGAGCATTGTAGCTAGATGGAATAAATATGTAAATATATAAACACCCACAGTATGGAGCATTGCAGCTAGGTGGAATAAATATGCAAGTATATAAACACACACAGTGCGGAGCAATGTAGCTAGATGGAATAATATGTAGATATATAAAAACACAGTGCAGAGCATTGTAGCTAGATGGAATAAATATGTAAATATATAAACACACACAGTGCAGAGCATTGTTGCTAGGTGGGATGAAACAGCATAACCGTCTATTTAGTTATCCTACATGGTATGATTATGTGCCCATACATATTCTCACCCTCCATAGCGACCGGTATGTTCCTAGTTGTATGCCGGAGAGGACCATTGTGTAAGTCTATTGCATCTTTTGCATTCAAAAAAAAAAAAAAAACAAAAAAAAAAAACTATTAGTTTGTTACGTCTTTTTGCTATCTCTGCGAGCAGCCCTGCTTAGGTTGTACAGTCTGACAGCCGTTGGTAGGAAGGACCTACGAAACCTCTCGGTTGTGCACCTGGGATGATGTAGTCTGCTGCTAAATGAGCTCCTCAGTGCATCCAGTATGTCCTGCATAGGGTGGAACTCGGACTCCAGCAGAGATGACAGTTTAGCCACCGTCCTTCTCTCTCCTATCTCCTCCATCGGATCAAGGCGTTGCCCCAGGACAGAGCTAGCTTTCTTAATCAGTTTGTTCAGTCTCTTCCTATCGGCTGCAGTAATGCCACTGCCCCAGCAGACCACTCCAAAAGTGATGGCTGATGCCACCACCGTGTCATAGAATGACTTCAGCAGCGCCCCTTGTACACCAAAAGACCTGAGTCTCCTCAGCAGGAACAGCCTGCGCTGTCCCTTCTTGTAGAGTGCGTCAGTATTGTGTGACCAGTCTAGTTTATTGTTCAGATGAATACCCAGGTACTTGTAGGATGTCACCATCTCGATGTCTGTTCCCTGTATATTTACTGGTGCTGTGAGGGGCTGCCCATGCCTGCGGCAGTCCACCACCAGCTCCTTAGTTTTCCTCGCGTTGATCTGGAGGCAGTTCCGATGGCACCAGTCCACAAAGTCCTGGATAAGCCCTCTGTACTCAGCTTCATCTCCGCTGGAGATGAGACCAACGATCGCAGAGTCATCAGAGAACTTCTGTAGATGGCAATGTGTTGTGTTGTGTGAGAAGTCCGCAGTATAAAGAGTGAACAAGAAGGGAGCCAGCACCGTTCCCTGGGGGGCCCCCGTGCTACTGATGATCGTGTCGGAAACACAGTCCCGGGTTCTCACAAACTGAGGCCGGTTCGTGAGGTAGTCCAGGATCCATGATGACAGGTGCTGGTCCACCCCTGCGCGCAGCAGCTTGTCCTTCAGGATCATCGGTTGGATGGTGTTGAAAGCACTGGAGAAGTCAAAGAACATGATCCTCACCATATTCCCGGGCTTCTCCAGGTGGGACAGAGAACGGTGAAGGAGGAAGATCACCGCATCCTCCACCCCAATGCCATGCTGGTAGGCGAACTGGAGTGGATCCATCGCTGGTTCCACCAGGGGGCGGAGATGAGCAAGGAGCAGTCTCTCCAGGGTCTTCATCAAGTGGGACGTCAAGGCCACCGGTCTGAAGCTGTTCAGGTCTTTGGGGTGGGAAGTTTTTGGTACAGGTACCACACAAGATGTTTTCCACAGCTGTGGTATCCTCCCCAGTTTCAGGCTCATGTTGAAGATATACGTCACAATCCCACACAGCTGGTCTGCACAGGACTTGAGGAGCTTTGCGCTGATGCCGTCCGGTCCCGACGCCTTCCTCGCCTTGATCTTCCTCAGCTCCGTCCTCACCTGGGTCTTGGTCAGGGTCAGGATGGGGGGCTGTGTGTTGGGAGTGGGGGGGGTGTCGGTGGAGTGGGGAGTGGGTAGCAGGACTTGATTTCTTAGAGGCAGCAGTGGTTGTTGTGCAGACAGGGGGGAGGGCGGTTGGTCAAATCTATTGAAAAACAGATTCAGGTTGTTCGCCCACTCCCTGCCCCCCGTGGCCTGGGGGGAGGTATTCTGGAGCCCCGAGATGGTTTTGAGGTTTCTCCAGACCCCGCTGATGTCGCTCTGTTGCAGCTTGTCCTCCATCTTCTTCCTGAAGCTGTCCTTGCCTTCTCTGATCTTTCTCCTCAGCTCCCTCTGTACGGACTTCAGCATCTCCCTGTTCCCCGACCTGAAGATCCTCTTCTTCTCTCTCAGAAGTGTTTTTATCTCAGGGTTGATCCAGGGTTTGTTGTTTGAGTGACGCCGTATGGTCTTGGTGGGAACGGATTTGTCCACACAGAAGCTGAGGTAGCCCGTGAAGGTGTGAATGAGGCCATCGATGTCCTCACCATGTGGATCGCAGAGCTGCTTCCAGGCAGTGGCTTCAAAACAGTCCTTTAGAGCGTCCATTGTCTCCTCAGACCATAACTCCACAGTGTTAGGAAATTAAATTAAATTAAATTAAATTAAAATTAAAATTAAAATTAAATTGGTCCTAACAAATTAGGACCAATGTTAACAAAAAAGTTATTAAATTCATCTGCAGGTGAAGCTGCATTCACACTCTGAGTCGTCATATTATTTTTTGAAAAATTGGTTGGGTAGCTTGTATTTCTGTTTTTATTTCCAAGAATATTGTTAAGTATTGTCCATGTATTAATATTGTCTCTGTTTTTCTCCAGTTCTTTACTGTAATAGTCTCTTTTACTACATCTCATTATATATGTTAACTTATTTTTGTATGTTTTATACCACTGCTCTGCTTCTTTTGTCCTTTTCTTTAGAAAAGCTTTATATAATAAATTTTTCTTTTTACATGCCTTCTGTAATCCTTTGGTTAACCATGGCTTATCGACAAATTTATGTTTAAGCTTTTTCTTTACTAATGGACAATTTTTTTCATAAAGAGTGGTTACAATGTTCATAAATGTGTCACAGGCTTCATTTACATCTGATACATAGACTTTTGTCCAGTCCTGCTTCAGCAAGTCTTCTTTAAAAGAACTGATTGCATTTTGTATCTGAATGATTTTAAAACTTTTTCTGTATTGGCCTCCATGTGGCCATGGATAAGTGCAAAGGTTGGCAAATGGTCACTTATATCATTTATCAAGAATCCACTTTCTATTTTCTTATCAATAATATGAACAAACAGGTTGTCAATAAGTGTAGCAGTGTGAACTGTGATTCTACTGGGATGTGTTATTGTGGGATATAGACTCATACTGCACACAGAATTCATGAACTCTGTAATTACATTTTGTTGATATGGATTTAGTAAATCAATATTGAAATCTCCACAAATTACTACCATTTTCTTACTAGTAATATTATTGTACAGCTCGACTAATTTATCTCTGAATGTCTCAATGCAAGTTCCTGGCGTTCTATAAACAGTATACAACTTATAATTAGATTTTTTGTTTTATCTTGGTCAATCTCAACAGTAACACATTCTAAAATCTTTGGTAGTGCAAAGGACATTCCATTTACAAGTTTACACCTATACAGGTCATCAATATACAGTGCAACACCACCACCCTTTTTTTGAGATCTGTTAACCTGTTGCACTCCTGTGTACCGCGGATGGGCACGTTTCTGCGTCCTAGAGCGCACGAGGGCGCTCTCGTGCACTCTAGGACGCACGAGGGCGCTGCGCCAAGAGCACACTGAAAAAACTAGAAAAGCACTCATAGAGCGCATACCTCCACCAAGGCTCCTTCCGTTTGTCATGGATCACCTCCAAAATGTAATGGGCTTGTGTGTAGGCCTATCGCCACTTGTGGTGAAAATTGCATCGAAGTCTGCCCATTAGTTTTGGAGTTTTGTGGCTGACAGACTGTGAGAAGAGCCTTGGCTGAGGTATGCACTCCCAGATCATCCCCAAAATGTAATGGGTTCCTCTGTAGGCCAAGAACCACCTCTGGTGAAAATGTCATCCAAATCCATCCAGTAGTTTTTGTGTAATCCTGCTGCACAAATACAAACAAAGCCCTTGGTGGAGGTATGCACTCTCAGATCATCACCAAAATCTAATCATCTGTTCCCCGTGCCATTACACACGTTTCCTGAAAATTTCGTCAAAATCCATTCATAACTTTTTGAGTTATGTTGGTAACAGACAGACAGACAGACAAACAGACAAATGCCAGTAAAAGCATTACCTCCTTGGCGGAGGTAATAAACTCAAGTGTTGCTGTTGTGTCCATCTCCTCCATCTCCAAACTCCCAGGCTGCGGGCGTTGCAATTCATCGCACAACCACGTACAACCCACAGGCCAATGGGTTATGCGAGCATTTTCATAGATCACTGAAAGCAGCACTCTGGGGTTCACTGACGGATGCAAATTGGGTAGACAGGTTGCCGTGGGTTTTATTGGGGTTGCGCTCCGCGGCAAAAGAGGATTTGGAAGCTTCCCCGGCAGAGAGCTTGTTTTTGCGCAGCCCCTATGGCTGCCCGGGGAATTTCTGCCAAATAATCCCGCGTCAGACAGCTGCCCGTCTCAGCTTTTGCAGCGTAGCGCAAACACAGGCACGCTGCCGGGCCCGGCCCACCACTGTTTTCCGCCTGCTTTTGTGCCTAAAACTTTGAAGAACGCGGAGTTCGTGTTCGTCAGACACGACGACCAGCGCCCTCCATTGCGCCTGCACACATGTTGAAAATGGCCCTATGTCACAATGTTAAAGAATCCTTTAAAAAATTCCTGTATCCAGACGGTGATCCGGATCATCCCCAAAATTTAATCAGTTCTTCCTTGTACCATTTGCAGCAACGCCTGAAAGTTTCATCAAAATCCGTCGAAAACTTTTTGAGTTATCTTGCTAACCAACAGACAGACAGACAAACCCCGGCAAAAACATAACCTCCTGACCTGCGGCCTGGCGGAGGTAAAAAGCTGCATTTCCGTTCTTCCACTACAGACACAGCTGCGAACAGATTAGATCATCTGATTGACCTCTCATTCGACTAATAAGAGCCTTGAATTGGGTTTCTGAAACCTTGAAGAACCAATGACTGAAAACCTAGCAAGAAGGACCCGTCTACCAACGCTGTGAATGCAGCAAGCCAATTGAAGCACAGAAGTTCACAAGCTGTTTTGTGTAAGGCTGGGTGAAGACAGACTGCTGCAGCAGATGAAAAAAGGACCCGCAGGAAGAACCTGTCACAGACCCAGCAGCACGGAGACCACCCACAAGTGCGACCTGTGTGACAGGGACTGCCATTCGTGCATGGGCCTGTTCAGCCACAGGCGGTGCTTTTTTTTTTATTTCTCCGGTTTCCTCCCACATGCCAAAAACATGCATGTTAGGTTAATTGGCTGTTCTAAATTGTCCCTAGATATCTGTTTCCTATAGGCCCTTAGAATAGAGGGTTAGTATTAATGAAAGCGCTTTGAGTGGTCTTTGTGACTAGAAAAGCGCTATATAAGTGCAGGTTAGTTAGTTAGTTAGTTAGTATTCCAGCAGAATAGACGTTTAGGATTCTCTTCCATGGTCATCATAGACCGACGACGAAGGTCGTAAATCATTCACCAAAACCGCAATCATGGAAGCGCAAAACCGCAATAATGGAATTATGTTTTGACCGGGTCGCGAGACCAGAACCACGAGTCCGTAACAAGGGACCAGCGTCGCGTTCGTCTGACAATGAGGAAGAGAAGTTCGCCAGGACACTGCTGCTGTGAAGAGGTAAGTGTTATAAGCTAAATTATTCTTTATCCCTGAAAATTGTAATCAAAAATTACTTTTGACCGATCGGTAAATTACAACTGTGCGGCGCACGAAGTCTGAAGTCCGTGCGCCGCGGTACACGGTTCGTGCGCTGCGTCCGGACCATGAACGCCCCCCCCCCCCCGCTACTCTTCTGTAGTGAGGGGGGGGGGGGAGCCGCGGTGACTGCGCCGCGGTCGCCACATGACTATTCCGTCATGTAGCGATGACCGATGTCCATCCTCTGTAGCGGGGGGGGGGGACAACCCCCCCCCCACACACACACACACACACCCACCCACAGCCCTGAAGCGTCACCTTTCATTAAAGCCCAACATCAAGCTTCTATATTGAATCATTCAAAAGTTACAGACGTTTTTCCAAACTGTGCCATTTGGCACAATTTGGCACGGTTCAAAAACGCCTGGGAACTACCTGAGGAAAAAGCTGTGTATATATTCATTTTTTGTGGTATTGTTACAAAATTTTGACCTCAGCTGGATAACACTTGGTTCTACATTTCTGTTGCATTTTCCAGCCCGGATCTGAAGCTGTGTGTTATTTGCAAGCATTTGTATCCAAAAAACACCCAGGCCAAATTTATTTTCTTCAAGTTCAGTATGTTTAGATGACTGTAACTCAGTGGCCGGAGCACTTAGAGAGATTATGACTGTTTTGCCAAAAAATTCAAAGTGTTTTCTTTTAAATGAGACCAACCCCATGAAGAAGCTGCAAAGGGTTGAAGAACAGCTTTCGATTTACTTTGGGCACGTTATTTTTTGGTGTTTTTAGGGAAATTGACCGGAGTGCAAGGGGTTAATATGAAACATCTGATATCCCTCTATTGCCATCAGGGGAGCCTGCTCTTCATTAAGCCAAGTTTCAGAGACTGCGATGGCTGTAAATTTTCTGTCTAGCTCTTTTAAATAGTCCTGAATCTGTGGAAAGTTTTTGTTAAGACTTCTGCTGTTGAAGTGTATTATTGATAGTTTACCATCTAATTGCACTTGACTTTTGAACTGCTTTTCAGTGTAATATTCACAATGATTATGAATATTATTGAAAAAGTGGTTATCAGGATCAATATCATTCTCCATCTCTTGTAGTTTATGTTCAGCATAATGGCATATTTTCAGAGTTTGAATTTCCTCACTCTGTGTCAAATGACTTCCTCCAACTGGGTATAATTGATGTCTACTCAAGTCAGTCATAAGTTTTTTTTTGTTTGTTTTGTTTAGTTTTTTTTTAAAACTACATTGACATGGTATGTCAAAAGAACTATTCTTGCCGTGTGTGTGGATATGGATTATCATAGTCTCTTAATTTTCTTAATCAGTGTTCATCTATATTTATTTAAGTCAGTAATCTCTCTGATTACTATACTCTTTGCTTCCTCAGGTGTTCCATTTAGTTTGATCCAAACTCTACAATTTCTTGTCCATGTTGCCTGTATCTTATTTTGTCTTTTCAGCATCCGTGCTTGCCGTGCTATTTCAGCATTAGTTTTTGTTACATGTTCATTTAGGTAAATTTCTGTTCCCCGTAGCTTTCTGGCCTGCCTCAGTATGTCATTCTTTACCCTTCTGTTCACAAAGCGCATCACAATTGATTTCTTTGTTTTATTATCCTTTCTGGGTAAAGCATGACAGGCTGAAATTGCATTTGCTTCGACTTTTATATTTCTACTATCAAGGAACTGAAGCACCTGGTTTTCCAGGGAGACTGATTCACTTGTGGGAGCCTCCTCACCTCTCATTCCTGCTGTAGCATGAGCATATGATTGATATTTAATGTCTAGTCCACTTATAATTAGATCATCCATACAAGAATATTGTTCAAGATCCTCGACGCATCGCTCCAAGTCTGCAATTTTTTTGTCTTTTTCCTTAATTGTTAATTTTAATTCTCGGACTTCTTCCATTAGCCCTAATATTTTAGCCTGCTGACTGGCCACTTTGGTCAGTTCTTCTGACAAGAAGTTCAGAGATTTTTTGATCTCTTCCATTTCCTCCTTCTTTGGTGGCATTTTTACTGACCTGTTGATAGTAAAACAATCTCTGCTGGTGTCGCCGGTATCTGATCCGACCAACCTCGAATCCAGCTGGGCCTCAGCTAGCCCCCTCCGCTGCTAGTCCCGCTGCTTACCGCCGCCGTAACAGAGCTCCTGTCCAGCCGGGGTACCAGAAGCTCCTTCACCGAGTCCCGCCGCCCACCGCCACTATAGCCGAGCTCCGATCCTGCTCCTGTCCAGCTGGGGTCCTGGTAGCTCCTCCTCTGAGCCCCGCCGCTGCAACTGGGCTCCAGCTCCAGCTCTTATCCTACTGGGGCCCCGGTGGTCCTCCACTGGTCACCGTCTCCCACCACCGCTGCACTTGGAACTCCGATCCGGCTCCTGTCCAACTGCTGCCTCGGCTAGTTCCTCCGGTGAGCCCCAATCACCGGGGACAGAGTTGCTTCTCCGTGTCGGTGTTAGGTGCTATGACTAGCTATGGCGTTAGCTATGCCATCATGCCGAGCTGAAGTGCTGAAGTAATAACCTATGGCCTAACAATTTGAAACTTTCTCAAAAATTTGCAATTGTTTTTTTTTTTTTTTTTACTGTAATCTTGCAACTTTTTCTCAGAAATTTGTTTTTCTTATAAAATTGTGACTTTTTTCTTGCACATTTGCTAACTTTTTTCTTTTTCCTGAAAATTTGGAACTTTATCATAAATTTGCCACTTTTACACTATAATCGTGCAACTTTTCCTCATAAATTTGTTACTTTTTCCTTGTAAATATGCAATTTTCTTGTAAATTTGTGAGTTTTTCCAATAAATTTGACACATTTTTCTTGTAAATTTGGAACATTCTCTAAAATGTTCAACTTTTTACTGCAAACTTACAACTTTCTCATAAATTTTCAATTTATTTACCCATACATTTGTTATTCTTTTATTGTTAATTTGCAACTTTTTCTAAGTTTTTCCTCATAAATTGGTGACGTTTTTTCTTGTAAATGTGCTAAATTTTTCTTGTAAGTTTGTAAATCTTTTGAAGTAATGTTACAATTTTTTTCTTCTAAATTTGCTACTTTTTTCTCATAAATTTATCACTTTTTTTCTTATAACTTTTCACTTTTTTCTTATAAATTTGTGATTTTTGCCTGTGACACAAACCTGCTCCCCCATATTAAACCCATGTGGAGCACAGATGGGTTTAAAGTGGGTGAACAGATTCCCTGCTTACCTGTAGTACAGGTAAAGTCCATGTGGGCAAACAGATGGGGGGCCAACATGGAACCCAGGAACCCATAAGACAGCCCAGATTTTACCTGTGATGGGGCCCACGTGGACATGCTGGCTGGGCAGTTATACTGTGGTGTTTTCTGAAATCCGTTTGAAAGCCAGACAGAATGTCATTGGCAGAAATGACATTCAAAATTTAAAGGGTTTAACGATCTCCCCATCACCCCCCCACACAATCTTTCATAGGGCCCCTAAAAAGCTAGAACCGGCCTTGCCGATGAATAAATAAAGATCGTTCCATAAACAGCTTCCCACTATTATTTCAGCTTCCAGGACCTGGTGCCCTGACAGCCTCCGTTCAGTTCCAAGTGTGTAAATTTTCTAAAAGGCTCTGAATGTTTTATGATGATTTCAGGGAATGATGGAGTAATAGCTGAATGGTGAAGCTATTACTTTTAATATTTATATTGAGTGCTCTGAATCTTTAATGTGACAGGATGTAAAATCAGAGCTGCGGGACGTATGTACCTCACAACTGCTGCCGCTCAGTAAAAGAACGTTTGTTTTCCTGAGGAGCCCCATCCAAACTGTCGGGAAGGACCGATTGGGGCCTTAAAGGTGATTCTTAGAAAGCTAGAACAATAACACTGAGAAAGTTTGATTGTGTGAAACCAGGGACTTTTCATGCTTTTTTTGAGGCTCAAATTGTGTTTGGGGGCCTGTTTTGGTAGTGAGGAAGCTTTCAAACCCTTTAAAATGGGGAAACAATCACTTCCCTCACAGCAACAACATTAAAAAAACATTACATAGAAGAAAAATTTAACCAGTATCCATATGGATGTTTTACATTTACTAGAAAAAAACTGAGGGAATTTACTAGAGAAAGTTGCAACTTTACAAAAAAAATCACAAATTTATGACAAAAATAATACATTTATGAAAATATAAAAATTTTGAAAAAAGAAATCAGTTATGAGAAAAAAGTTGCAGATTTACTTGAAAAAATTTTGCTGATTTATGAAGAAATATGCTGCGAATTTAGGAGGAAAAAAATTTATGAAGAAAAAAAGGTGCACATTTATGCAAAAAAATAAGTTTTTTGGAGATAGAATTTAAAATTTTTGAGAAAAATTACAAATTTGAGAAAGTTGCAAATAAAAAAATGCAAATTTTTAGGGAGAAGTAGAAAATTTACAGAAAAATTTGCCAATTTATAAGAAAGCGGTGAGGAAAAAAAGCTACAAATTAATAAGAAAAAGTCACAAATTAATGAAGAAAAAGGCAGACATTTATGTGAATTCTTAGGGGAAAAAAATTACAAATTTTTGAGAAAGAAATTGCAAGTTTATGGTTTGTTAGTTGACAAGTTATTTTTTAAAAAGTTGCAAATTTACAGGAAAAAAGTGTCAAGTTGTCAAGGTGTCAATGCTCCGCACTGTGTCTATATATATAATATATTTATAGTAATATGTACATATGTATACTAGCTGCTCTTGTTTTTTCTTGCCTTCTGATTGTTGCTCTGAGTGTTGCTATCCCTGTGCTGTTGCAATCCTGGAATTTCCCCATTGTGGGACTAATAAAGGCTTATCTTATCTTATCTTAAGTTTATGAGGAAAAAAGTACCAAATTTACTGGAAAAATTTCCAATTTACGATAAAAAAGGTGCAAATTAATAAGGAAAAAGTCACACATTTATGAAGCAAAAAAATGAGCAAAAAAAAATACAAATTTTTCAGAAAGAAATTACAAATTTATGAGAAAAAGTTTGAAATTTGCCAAAAAAAAAAAAGGAGTAAATGTATAAGAAAATGTTGCAAATTGGTGGCAGCTCGGTGGTGCAGTGGTTAGCACTATGGCAGCACTGTAAGAAGGTCGCGGGATCGATTCCACCCGACCTGATCGTGGGTTCAGTCCCATCCCCTGACCATCTGTGACCCTTCTGTGTGGCGTTTGCATGTTCTCCCCGTGTCTGCGTGGGTTTATCCCGGAATTTCTGCGGTTTCCTCCCACAGGCCAAAAACATGCAGGTTAGGTTAACTGGAGACTCTAAAGTGGCCCTAGGTGTGACTGGTGAAGGGATTGGCGCCATACTGTGGCTGTCTCATCCAGCCACGTGGATGCCCTGAATTTCCCTCTGGGATTAATAAAGCATACAAAAAAAAAATCAATGAGAAAAAAGTTGCAAATTTATGCAAAAGGAAGTTCCACTTTTGAGAAAAATTGCAAATTTATTTTTAAAAAGTTTCAAATTTAGGACAAAAAGTAACAAATTAATGAGGAAAAAAGAAACTTATGAAGAAGGTAAACATTTTTGCAAAAAATGTTTCAAATTTAGGAGAAATAACATTTTTTTAAAAAAATACAAATTTATGAGAGAGTTGGAAATAAGGAAAAAGTTGCAAATTTATAAGGAAAAATTAGAAAATTTACATCAAAAATTGCCAATGTATCTTAACCCCTTGCACTCTGGTTAATTTCCCTAAAAACGCCAAAAAATAACATGCCCAAAGTAAATCAAAAGCTGTTCTTCAACCCTTTGCAGCATCTTCATAGGGTTGGTCTCATTTAAAAGAAAACACTTTGAATTTTTGGGCAAAACAGTCATAATCTCTCTACGTGCTCCGGCCACTGAGTAACAGTCATCTAAACATACTGAACTTGAAGAAAATAAATTTTGCCTGGGTGTTTTTTTGGATACAAATGCTTGCAAATAACACACAGCTTCAGATCCAGGCTGGAAAATGCAACAGAAATGTAGAACCAAGTGTTATCCAGCTGAGGTCAAAATTTTGTAACAATACCACAAAAAATGAATATATTACACAGCTTTGTTCTCAGGTAGTTCCCAGGCGTTTTTGAACTGTGCCAAATTGTGCCAAATGGCACAGTTTGGAAAAACGTCTGTAACTTTTGAATGATTCAATATAGAAGCTTCATCTTGGCCTCTAATGAAAGGTGACACTCAGGGCTGTGTGTGTGTGTGTGGGGGAGTGTCCCCCCCCCCCGCTACAGAGGACGGACATCGCCCGGTGCATGGGTTAATGCGCCGCGGTCCGTCATGTGGCGATGACGCACAGTTGTAATTTACCGATCGGTCAAAAGTCATTTTTGATTACAATTTTCAGGGATAAAGAATAATTTAGCTTATAAGACTTACCTGTTCACAACAGCAGCGTAGCTGGCGAACTTCTCTTTCTCATTGTCAGACGAACATGAAGCTGGTCCGCTTATTACGGACTCGTGGTTCTGGTCTCGCGACCCTGTCAAAACATAATTCCATTATTGCAGTTTTGCGCTTCCATGATTGCGGTTTTGGCGAATGATTTTTCAAAACAAATAACAGTAGTAATAAAAAAAGACTGGCGAACGTGTGTGTGTCACCCAGCCTTCGTCGTCGGCCTCCGTCGGTCTATGATGTCCATGGAAGAGAATCCTAAACGTCTATTCTGCTGGGACAGCACCGCCTGTGGCTGAACAGGCCGATGCGCGAATGGTAGTCCCTGTCACACAGGTCGCACTTGTGGGTGGTCTCTGTGCTGCTGGGTCTGTGGCGGTTCTTCCTGCGGGTCCTTTTTTCATCTGCTGCAGCAGTCAGTCTCTCTTCACCCGCCTTACACAAAAAAACTTACTTCTGTGCTTCAATTGGCTCGCTGTCTTCGCAGCCGTTGGTAGGCGGGTCCTTCTTGCTAGGTTTTCAGTCATTGGTTCTTCAAGATTTCAGAAACCCAATTCAAGGCTCTTATTAGTCGAATGAGAGGTAAATCATATCTAATCTGTTCGCGGCTGTGTCTGTAGTGGAAGAACGGAAATGCAGCTTTTTTTTTTCAGTGCGCTCTAGGACGCAGCGCCCTCGTGCGCCCTCATGCGCTCTAGGACGCAGAGACGTGCCTGCCCACGGTACACAGAAGTGCAACAGGTTAATAATTAGAAGATGGAAAAAAGTTGCAAATTAAGAAAAAGTCACAAATTTTTGAAGAAAAATGGTACACAGTTATGCAACATTTTAGGTGGAAAAAAAATCACAAAGTTTTGAGAAAGAAATTACAAAATTCATGAGAGAAAATTGCTAATTTTTTTTAAAAAGTTGCAAATTTAGGAGAAAAGGTTTCAAATTTGCAAGAAAAAATAGTAAATTTGAGGAAAAAGTTCAAAATAAGAAAAAAAATGCAAATACATGAAAAAAAAGTTGACCATTTTTTTTCCACTTTTGAGGGAAAAAGTCCCAAATTTGCATGAAAAAACTGATACTTTATTAGAAAAATTCACAAATTTACAAGAAAAACAATGTAGATCACTTTAATTCTCCTCCAGAAATGTTGATAGTGAACTTGTCTCTTGGGAGCCCCCTAGTGGCTGCAGGAGCCCATCACAGTTGTGTACTCTGCTTTATAGCTAGAAACAGCTGTATGGGTCACATTTAGAATATACAGGACATTTTTTTTGTGGCAACAACAAGTAATGCAGTGCTGCATCTTTTGCAGAAAACAAAAATGCATATAAACAATATTCAGTTTTCTCAATGTGCAAAGCCTGAAGCGGCCCTGGTTTCACAGTTCAGCAGTGGAAGCAGATTTCACAGCCGCAGATTTAAATTCCTGATCTCTGTTACAACTTCCTACCAGCGCCTGTTAAAAGTGACAGCAGGTTGCAGAGTGTTTCCTAAAGTGCTGCTTTTATCACTCGCCGAAGTTCACGCCAAACTGTTTATTTTAAATCTCCCTGCGCTTCCTCAAAAAACAAAGCTGGCTCGAAGGGAAGCTCTCACGACATCAGCCGCCGCGTGGCCTTGCTCAGATATTAGTGGCGGGGGTCTTCTTCACAGATTTGCCACCTCGGCTGCGGTGTTGTTTTGTCCCCTCGGCACGGCGGGGCTTCGAGTCTGTGTATCTTGTTGCCGCGCGGAGCTTGGCAGTTAAAGGCCAGTTTATTCTTGTGGGTATCAGGCGGCCTCGTCCTGGGGGAACGGGCTCTTTCATGCGCAGTTAGTGCACTTGACTCAGCGCAGAGACGCTCTCAGATGGAAAAGCCATGTTTAGAGGACGTCTTATGAGACATTAAAGCGCTGCTGCTCCATTGTTTTTAGCTCTCCCTAAATGTCACTTTCCTCTCCTGAGCCTGCCCTTCACCGCGATGTTCTGGGACGCATCACAGAGGAAGGAAGGGCTTTTCCGCACTCCCACTGAGGGTCTGTTCGGAAAGAGCCCGCACCATTACTGTCATCCTTATCTGTTTACTTCCCATGCAATATTCATCGCAAGAAAAGCAGACAAATCAGGCAAATTATAGCCTCTTTAGGACGCATTTTGTCGAGTTTGTTTTTTCTGGAAATCCTGAAACCTTTTTTTTTTGGTTTGCTTTCACGTCACTTTATTTTTAGCGGGCCACACAGGATTTTGGTGACTTTATATGACATGCAAATAGCCCAGAGTCCTCCTGCACAGAATCTAGGACTACAGAGCTGTCTGAAACTCCTCTTTTTAATTGGCTGTTGTCTTCTGTGAGGTCGTCACATCCTCACTTTCCAGACCTGCTTCCTGGATGGTCCGGGTCACCGGAACCCTCCAGCTGAGCCTCGGAGCTTTCCTGGCTACAGTGCAGCTAGCTTAGATGGCGGCCCAACCTAAAGTTTTTTTAGAAAGAAATTACAAATTTTTGAGACAAAGTTGCAAATAAGAAAAAAAAAGTTGGGTATTTATAATGAAAAAAGTCGCAAATTGACAGAAAAATTTGCCAGTTTAAAAGATGAGAAAAAAGTTACAAACTAGAAAAGCACTCATAGAGCGCATACCTCCGCCAAGGCTCCTTCCGTTTCTCATGGATCACCTCCAAAATGTAATGGGCTTGTGTGTAGGCCTATCGCCATTTGTGGTGAAAATTGCATCCAAGTCTGTCCATTAGTTTTGGAGTTTTGTGGCTGACACACTGTGAGAAGAGCCTTGGCTGAGGTATGCATTCCCAGATCATCCCCAAAATGTAATGGGTTCCTCTGTAGGCCAAGAACCACCTCTGGTGAAACAGACAGACAAACGGAGAAATGCCAGTAAAAGCATTACCTCCTTGGCGGAGGTAATAAACTCAAGTGTTGCTGTTGTGTCCATCTCCTCCATCTCCAAACTCCCAGGCTGCGGGCGTTGCAATTCATCGCATGAATGAATAAAATAAAGATTCATTCATTCATTCATTCATTCATCTCCTCCATCTCCAAACTCCCAGGCTGCGGGCGTTGCAATTCATCGCACAACCACGTACAACCCACAGGCCAATGGGTTATGCGAGCGTTTTCATAGATCACTGAAAGCAACACTCTGGGGTTCACTGACGGATGCAAATTGGGTAGACAGGTTGCCGTGGGTTTTATTGGGGTTGCGCTCGGCGCCAAAAGAGGATTTGGAAGCTTCCCCGGCAGAGAGCTCGTTTTTGTGCAGCCCCTATGGCTGCCCGGGGAATTTCTGCCAAATAATCCCGCGCCGGACAGCTGCCCATCTCAGCTTTTGCAGCGTAGCGCAAACACAGGCACGCTGCCGGGCCCTGCCCACCACTGTTTTCTGCGTGCTTTTGTGCCTAAAACTTTGAAGAACGCAGAGTTCGTGTTCGTCAGACACGACGACCAGCGCCCTCCATTGCGCCTGCACACATGTTGAAAACGGCCGTATCTCACAATGTTAAAGAATCCTTTAAAAAATTCCTGGATCCAGACGGTGATCCGGATCATCCCCAAAATTTAATCAGTTCTTCCTTGTACCATTTCCAACAAGGCCTGAAAGTTTCATCGAAATCCGTCCAAAACTTTTTGAGTTATCTTGCTAACCAACAGACAGACAGACAGACAAACCCTGGCAAAAACATAACCTCCTGCGGCCTGTGGAGGTAATTAATGAAGAAAAAGGTACACATTTATTTGAGATTTTAGGAGAAAAAAATAAATTTTCTGAGGAAGAAATTTACAAATTTATGAGGAAAAAAATATTTTCTTTAAAAAGTTGCAAAATTAGGAGGAAAAAGTTTCAAATTTGCAAGAAAAAAGCAGTAAATTTATGAGGAAAAAGTTGCAAATTTACAAGAAAAATTTGTAAATTCATGAGAAAAAAGTGATATATTTTTAAAAAGTTGAAAGTTTAGGAGAAAAATTTGCAAATTTATGAGGGAAAAGTAACAAACTTAACAGAGAACTTTGCCAATTTATAATTAGGAGAAGATGAGAAAAAAGTTGCAAATTTATGAGAATGTTGCAAATGTATTTTTAAAAAGTTGCAAATTTAGGAGAAAAAGTTACAGTGCTACAGTGCAGCTAGTTTAGGCGGCGGCCTGACCGTGGTTTTTCAATATCTGTGGTCTCAGTGCGTTCATTAATCCAGTCGATGACACATTTCACATCCTTCTGGACTGTTGTCATCGTTTTCCCCAGCAGGACACCGTTACCAGCGCTGTTAGCACTGCTAGTTTTGTGAAGCGACTGAGCACACTCAGGGATTTTTATGGCCAATTTTTTTATAAACTATGGTCACTGTAAAAGACCATCTCATCCATGGCACAACTTGTGTTTTTCTGGCTTATTTAGTGATATTTTGGCTGTGACAGTCGGGTATATGGACCTCTTGCACAATGTAGAGTGACATAATTCCGTATTCCGAGCCTCCCGCTGCTCCAGTTCAGCTTCCATTATATTTTCTCATTTCCTGGTGCTTTCTCGTCAATAAATCAATTTTATCACTTTCGCTTATCATTGTACATATCAGAAATAGTGTGTGAGCAGATTGTTTTTTTCTTTATAAAGTTCGTGTTTCACATTTTGATCGTTTTTTGAACTAATACTGGGCCATTTAATAGTTTGTTAGCTTAGCATAGTATAGCTATCGTGTTGGTTGTTGTCTCTGCTGTTTATTTGTCTGGTTTAATCTTATACAAGAGAGGACTGGTCACACAGAGCCCACAGCAGTGAGCAAGGAAGTCTGCCTCAGTAGACTGAACACTCCAGTTATATACACACATCCACAGGAGGCCATAAAACAATAAAACATACACGTCTCTATTCCATTAGTCAGTCATACCTGCCAACTACTCCGGTTTTGCCGTAATGGTTCCGGTTTTTAAGACCCCGTTCCGGGTTCCGGTTTTATTATTCAAAATTATGGTTTTTCACTAAAAAATTAAGTCAAAAATTTTAAATCGTAAAAAAAACCACGGAAAACACGAAAGCAATTCCAAACACGCTGTCGCTCGGAATCGTATCTAAATTTAGAACAAAGGCAATCGGCACTGCTTCATGTGGGTGTATTGCGCATGTGCGAGAGGTCTGAGCCAATTTTCCATGTGCAATCGCGAGGCAATCGGGTAAGAATTATACGTTTTCATCATGGAGTCTGCCAGAGAAAAATCACTAATGAGTGTGAAACACAAACGAAAATTACAGTCTTTTCGTGAGGAATACAGCAAAGCATTTCCGGGAGTTATTATTCGCTCAAGAAGGGGTGAAAATTACGCAAATTGCACTTTGTGTAGACAAGACTTTTTGATTGGACATGGCGGAATCAGCGATGTGAAAGACCACGTAAGAACGAAAAAACACAAGACCAGTGCCAGTGACGCTAGTGGCAAACTTGAAGAACATGTGCTGTGTAATTGCAAGCCTTGTCATGCTTGGTGTATCATGTAAACACATAAAATATCAGAGCGACTTTGCTGTCATTTACGCACGTGTGTTAAACAGTGCTAGTATACCCTGCTGATACTTCTAGTCTTCTAGTTACCTCCGCCAAGGCGGTTATGTGATCATCAGCGTTGGTTTGTCTGTTTGTTTGTTAGCAAGATAACTCAAAAAGTTATGGACGGATTTTCATGAAGTTTTAACAGATTGTCAGAAATGGGGTATCCTACAGATGATTAGATTTTGGTGGTGATCCAGATCACCGTCTGGATCCAGGAATTTTTTAAAGGATTCTTTTTTTTTTTTTTTTTTTTAATTTAACATTGCGAGATAGGGCCATTTTAAATATTTTATTTATGATGTTAAACACTGTATGGGGGGAACTGTGGCGCTTGGCGGAGGTCTGCGCTGTCCGAGTGCTTTTCTAGTATTCATAATACATCACATCTGGCCTATTCGAAGTTCTATGCAGTGTTAAGATAGTCTTTTGAATGCAAATTTAATGAATGAATGAATCTTTATTTCGGATAGATTAAAAGTAAAGATTAAAAAGAAACAGAATAATATAACAAAGGCGAAAAAATCCAACAAGGTCAAATTAAACAAGAACAACTCTGATTATACAGTTCAACATAAGTTATCTGAAATGGGTGATGGCTGAAGCCGCAGCTTATATTGCCCACCCATATTCCATCCAAGAATTCAAAAGAAAAACAAAACAAGAGCGATTACAATTCAGAACAAAGCTAAGACAAAATGTGACAAAAAAAAACTAAGTAACAACACAACACAGACTGGATATGACAATCCTTATGTGATTTTACATGTCATCTTGTATATATGTTTGGAGTATTTCTTCCTTTAGTTTTTGTTTAAATTGTCCAAGCGTTGTACATGATTTTAATTCAGGTCCAAAATCGTTCCATAATCTGACTCCTTGCACTGAAACACAGTGTTGCTTGGTGGTAGTTCTCACTGAAGGTTTTTGAAATATACATGTTCCTCTGAAATGATATTGTTTCTCCCTTATTTGGAACAACTTTTGGATATTTGTGGGCAGTGACAGATTCTTCACTTTAAACATTATTACTGCAGTTTTAAAGTCAACCAGATCTTTCAACTTGAGAGCTTTTAATTTAAGAAAAAGTGGGTTTGTTGGTTCCCTGTAAGCAGCTTTGTTTATTATTCTAATAGCTCTCTTCTGAAGCATAAAGACTGGATATATGTTTGTTTTATATGTATTTCCCCATACTTCAGTACAATATGTCATGTATGGGAGTATTAATGAATGATACAAAGTCTATAGTGTGGGTTGATTCAGCAAATATTTCGCTCTGTGTAGTATTGCAATTGATTTAGATATTTTACCTTTAATATAATTAATATGTGACTTCTATGTCAAATGCTAATATTTGTTTGACACTGCGGCCCCTGGACCCCGGCTAGCTACTAGGCTTTTCAGGTTTGAAAGTTGAAGAAATGAGGTTGTTAGCTACATTCTAACTTGATTTAATGCTAATAATTGTTTGGCGTCGCCCCCCCTGAAGCCCCCACCAGGACTTTGTCCTGGACCTACCGGGGCCTGCAGCCCCTGGACCCCGGCTAGCTACTAGGCTTTTCAGGTTTGAAAGTTGAAGAAATATGAGGTTGTTAGCTACATTTAACTAGATTTAATGCTAATATTTGTATGGCAAATATTAGCATTATTATTATTAGCATTAGCATTATTAGCATTAGCATCGGCCCCTGGACCCCGGCTAGCTACTAGGCTTTTCAGGTTTGAAAAGTTGACAGGTATGGTCAGTGACAGACAAGCACCACACAGGAAACCAGACAACCCCCTCCAGCTCTCCCCATCCTGGGTAATAAACCTTGCAACCCCTTGACCAGAATTCTGGTTTACGACAGGCCATATCCTCCTAGCCGCAGAAGACTTAGCAGAAGAGAAACCGATTTCTTCAGACAAAGAAAAGGAGCAATATACAGATCATTACTATTAAAAGATACAAATGACATAAGAGTAGAAAATATAAAAAAATTTCCCTGACAATGTCCGTATTCTATCATTCCCCTTAGACATTCATTTTCCCATCTGGAACGTTTACAACCCTTGGCCATATAATTCATTCAAATACTTTATTTCTATTTATTACATGTATACTCTGTACTGGACATCTCCCCAATTAGCAGTGGTTATCTGCTGTTAGCAGAGTTTGCCATTCACCCATCATTCACTGTTGCTTCTGTTCTTATTACACCCCAGGGACCGGCCGTATGCCATCAACTGAAACCACACACCCGTCTCGGATAATGCTTCATTTGGGCTTTTAAACTCTAACATTCAGACAGTATTTTGGCATTTATTGCCTGTTTTCAGTAGAGCGCCTTCCCTGTGTGTAAAATGGTACCACAACAATCAAACCCTGAGGTATTTTCACCAAAGCATATCACAAATATTAATACCTCTGGGAAATGTGTCAAAACATGAGCAAATCAAGCAAAATAGGGGCTCCTGAAGTGAGAGCTTCAAATACTGCACCTCCTAAGCCATTGGAACTGAGGCTAACTGGGCACGCACATGCAAGAACAATCACAGATAGAGCTACAGCAAATTAACTTGTTTACATTTATCTACTCTGGATAGGAGCTGAAATCAAACTGATGCACGTCGCATCGTTGAATATTTTCAAACTGACATTAGCTTTACAAACTGCGATGAGGTGGGTGACCCTGCCTCTGCCGTGGAATCCTGCTGTAGGTGAGCGTAATGACTCACACAGATCCAAATGTCGCTGTAATTGGAAGTGGAGCGCGTGACTGGAACAGATGTTTCGCACAGACACTCTCAGGCTTCAGACCAGATGTGTTTGACTAAATCTGAACTAGTTTTGTTTGGTTGCAGTGAAATTTTGAGATTTGTCTTCAGGTTGTCAGCTGCATCCAGTTAAGTATTTTGGAGCCTAAAATTTTTGATGATAATCACCAGACTCATTAATATCAGAGTAAACGACAGTCTGACGACCGATTAAAGCTCACCACAGTTGAAGATTCAGCCCTCAAATCTCTGCAGTATGTGACAGGTAAGTTTACAGGAATTTCCACAGTATTAACTATCATAAGCCGACAATAATCATAAGCTGAACAACTCACCCTAACAGCTGTGTGGTTCTCCACTGGTTTCCCTCACACCACAGATTGCTCCTGGTCTCTGTGATGTCTGACAAGTTAATTATCAAGCTGTGGTCCCTCATTTGAATACAGATTTGTATTTGCCTCCTCTCCAGAGGGTTAACTATTGTAGATTTTCATTACTGACAGTGACCGGGTTGCCTGTAGATTCATGTCCAGGACACTGTTTTTGACAACTCTGCCGCAGAAATGGCTTTAAACGTTGTTCTAAAGCAGGGGTGTCAAACTCATTTTCATCCCGGGCCACATCAGCAATATGGGTGCCCTCAAAAGGCTGGATCAAAAACTAAGTATATAGGCATAAATCTAACACCCCTCACTTCCATATATAGATCCACTAGAACAGAGTAGGGAAAATAAGCATTTATCCTGCTAGCTTAATGCTGGCATATAATGGAAATTCCCACAGACGGGCTAATGCTTTAGCATTGACCCAATAACCATCCCAAACGGCTACACTTCACTTATTCAACATAAACTCACAATGCACTGATACTTACAAGAATATATTCCCTGTGCTCTATGAAACAACTTTAGAACTGTTTATTTGTGTACTGCAGCCAGGTTGGTCACATTCCACACTAGACGGGCAGCTCGGTGGCGCAGTAGTTAGATCAATCCCACCGCTGACCACTGCAGGTTCGATCCCACCCCTGACCAGCACACTCCTTCTGCGTGGAGTTTGCATGTTCTCCTCCTGTCTGCGTGGGTTTACTCTAGGTACTCCGGTTTCCTCCCACAGGCCAAAAATATGCAGGTTAGGTAAGTGAAGACCCTAAAGTGGCCCTAGGTGTGAGTAGCCATGTTTACATGGACACAAGTAACCAGATTAAAAGCCTGATCGGAATAAAAATGCTTCATGTAAACACGCCAGTCTGAATATTCTGACCTGATCACGCTCATTCGGATCAAAATTTCATTCCGATTGAGGGGGGTGGGTTATGCCGATTGTTAATCCAAATGGTGCACATGTAAACACTTATTCCAAAGCTTGGGTTGAAAATATGTTTACTGCGCATGTCTGTATGTCAGCCACACGTCAATGTGACGTATTTCCGCCTTTAACAACAGCTAGCGGAAGACACAGTGGGAGTAAAACAAAACTGGTCTGTATCGTCCTGCTGTCTCCCTCTATTCGTCATATGCAGAAGTACGTACTTGTAGCTTCATTATGGAGACCAGCAGAAGCAAAAGTACAGTCTGAATAACACAATACAGGTCCATTTCAAAAAGAGAAAGACACTACATGGGGTTTGTTTACACCAGAAGTTGCTTCTTCTACAATTTTTGGAATGTTGAAATGTCGACATGCGCATGTTAAAATAATTTAGTTCATTCAAACATGTGACACATGGAAACGCACGTCCTAATCGGATCAGCTTTTTCAGGATCCATGCAAACAGTAAAATTCTAATCGGAATTGTAATCAGATTGAAGAAATTTTGCCCATGCAACCGTGGCTAGTGTGTGTGTGAAAGGATTGGTGCCGTACTGTGGCTGACTCATCCAGGTGGATGCCCTTAATTTCCCTCTGGGATTAATAAAGTATACAAAATACAAAAAAAAAAAAAAAAAATACAGCTTCAGCTACTGAGACATGGGTACTCACACTCACTTACTCCCCCTAGTGGCATGGTGGAACTACTGCAATTCAACAAAGACAGCACAATATTCTTTTTAAGCTCCTGTGAGCACAAAGTGACATGGCAGGCCGATTTGGCCCGCGGACCTCGAGTTTGGCCCATGCGTTCTAAAGTATATACAATAATATACTGTATATGAGCCTGAAACTGGGGAGGGTACCACAGCTGTGGAAAACATCTTGTGTGGTACCTGTACCAAAAACTTCCCACCCCAAAGACCTGAACAGCTACAGACCGGTGGCCTTGACGTCCCACTTGATGAAGACCCTGGAGAGACTGCTCCTTGCTCACCTCCGCCCCCTGGTGGAACCAGCGATGGATCCACTCCAGTTCGCCTACCAGCATGGCATTGGGGTGGAGGATGCGGTGATCTTCCTCCTTCACCGTTCTCTGTCCCACCTGGAGAAGCCCGGGAATATGGTGAGGATCATGTTCTTTGACTTCTCCAGTGCTTTCAACACCATCCAACCGATGATCCTGAAGGACAAGCTGCTGCGCGCAGGGGTGGACCAGCACCTGTCATCATGGATCCTGGACTACCTCACGAACCGGCCTCAGTTTGTGAGAACCCGGGACTGTGTGTCCGACACGATCATCAGTAGCACGGGGGCCCCCCAGGGAACGGTGCTGGCTCCCTTCCTGTTCACTCTTTATACTGCGGACTTCTCACACAACACAACACACTGCCATCTACAGAAGTTCTCTGATGACTCTGCGATCGTTGGCCTCATCTCCAATGGAGATGAAGCTGAGTACAGAGGGCTTATCCAGGACTTCGTGGACTGGTGCCATCGGAACTGCCTCCAGATCAACGCGAGGAAAACTAAGGAGCTGGTGGTGGACTGCCGCAGGCATGGGCAGCCCCTCACAGTACCAGTAAATATACAGGGAACAGACATCGAGATGGTGACATCCTATAAGTACCTGGGTATTCATCTGAACAATAAACTAGACTGGTCACACAATACTGATGCACTCTACAAGAAGGGACAGCGCAGGCTGTTCCTGCTGAGGAGACTCAGGTCTTTTGGTGTACAAGGGGCGCTGCTGAAGTCATTCTATGACACGGTGGTGGCATCAGCCATCACTTTTGGAGTGGTCTGCTGGGGCAGTGGCATTACTGCAGCCGATAGGAAGAGACTGAACAAACTGATTAAGAAAGCTAGCTCTGTCCTGGGGCAGCGCCTTGATCCGATGGAGGAGATAGGAGAGAGAAGGACGGTGGCTAAACTGTCATCTCTGCTGGAGTCCGAGTTCCACCCTATGCAGGACATACTGAATGCACTGAGGAGCTCATTTAGCAGCAGACTACATCATCCCAGGTGCACAACCGAGAGGTTTCGTAGGTCCTTCCTACCAACGGCTGTCAGACTGTACAACCTAAGCAGGGCTGCTCGCAGAGATAGCAAAAAGACGTAACAAACTAATAGTTTTTTGAATGCAAAAGATGCAATAGACTTACACAATGGTCCCCTCCGGCATACAACTAGGAACATACCGGTCGCTATGGAGGGTGAGAATATGTATGGGCACATAATCATACCATGTAGGATAACTAAGTAGACGGTTATGCTGTTTCATTCCATCTAGCAACAATGCTCTGCACTGTGTGTGTTTATATATTTACATATTTATTCCATCTAGCTACAATGCTCAGCACTGGGTGTGTTTATATATTTATATATCTACATATTATTCCATCTAGCTACATTGCTCCGCACTGTGTGTGTTTATATACTTGCATATTTATTCCACCTAGCTGCAATGCTCCGTACTGTGGGTGTTTATATATTTACATATTTATTCCATCTAGCTACAATGCTCTGCACTGTGTGTCTGTGTGTGTGTGTATATATATATATTTTATAGTAATACGTACATATGTATATTAGCTGCTCTTGCTTGCTTGTTTTTTTCTTGCCTTCTGATTGTTGCTCTGAGTGTTGCTATCCCTGTGCTGTTGCAATCCTGGAATTTCCCCGTTGTGGGACTAATAAAGGCTTATCTTATCTTATCTTATATATTTTGGTAATATCTGTTTATTGAATAATTTCTCAACATATTAACTGGTGTGGTTAACCTGGGAATTGCTCTTTAACCTCTTAAAATCCCAGTGTTTACATTTCAAATTTTCTCCTGCCACTCAGTGAAGAAAGAATTTTATTTTCTTTGCATACGTTAAACTTAGAGAGATTTAGGGAAATTGGCTGGAGTGCTAAGGGGTTAAAGCATGTTTCTTTCTTGAAACATCACTTCCTCTAAGGAGAGGCATTTAACTTAATTCCCCATTCACTGGCATAGTTTAAATGAATTTTGTTGGGTTTAAACTCAAAATAATATCTTTTAAAGAGGCTAGCACTGCATGCAGACCCATGCTGCTTGCTGCTGAAGGTCCGTGCCACATCTACAACTCCCGACGTGAGCACCATTCCCGCATGCCAAAAAGCTAATCTTTAATAAGAAAACCCTGTGGAGCTGATTATACGCTCTTTAATTTTAATTGTGCTACAGTAGATGTTTGGTCAGGGGTCACCAGATTAATGAATCCCCCTGAATATGATTAACATCCGAGGTGGTGTATCTTTTTTTTTCCACTCTGGCTGGTGTTGTATTTGTCATCTAATCAGCATCTTCGGGCCTCTAATGTTGCTAACAGTTCAGAGATCAACCGCTACACACTTACTTTAAACTGTCTGAGCAGCGGCTCCAAGTGTGCCGGCGCTAATAAACCCAATGATCATCCACAAGCATAATTAGACATTTTCATCATGCGCACATGACAAGGCTAATTAGGCAGTTTGTTTAATTGCCGCCATTGTGTTGTAAAAGTGTACAGAGGACTCCCAAGGCCTGTTTAATATTCAGGCACGGCGATGTCGCCAAAGTCCTCCACTGAAGATTCCTCCATCGATCGTGCGCGTGTGATAATGGCACAGGGGAAGCCATGGGGTACTTTGTCCAGATGGATGATTGACAGGCAGTTATATTTCCTCAGAAGAGGGCGAGCCAGTGAACCTGCTTAATAAAACATTAGAGGCGCCCAAGAGAGGCGCGGCTGCAACAAGGGGGGTGGGCTGGTCATCATCACCACCTCAGAGCCAGCGCGCGACCCCCACCCCCACTCATCTGAAGCACATCATGGGATGGGAGTCCATGTGGCCTCATTAAAATCAAGGAGATCACATGTAAGGACCAGAGGAAGAGGGCTAGTCCCAGCTCAAAGCACCCGGGCTCCCAGGGCATCACTCTTTGAGGGAAGTGTCACTGGAGAACCTGGGAATGGAGCCTCAAACCGCTGAAACAACGGCCGTTTAACACGGCCGCAACGCTCTCCAGGACTCATCCAGCCAGCGTTTCAAAGAGATGCGCCAAAGTGAGCTATGTCAGGTTCTTGGACAGAGAGAGGAAGGCCAGCTCCTGGCTCTGTTGGTGTGGGGGACCTGCGCCCAAATACTCCATATTCTCCTCCTACTTCATTGCAAACACCCTTTTAACCGGAGTGGTAGCCTAGTGGTAGAGCATCTGCCACACAGCCGGGAAGTCATGGGTTCAAGCCCCGGCTTGGTCATACTAGAGACCATGTAAAAATGGGACTTCCTGCCTTCTAGCTTGGTGCTCAGCATAATAGAATGGGGGAAGGAAAAGTTGTTTGTGGTGGCGCCTTGCATGGCAGCGACCCCTCTGATTCTAGATGTGATTAACATTGTAGTCAGGAGAAATG
This sequence comes from Pholidichthys leucotaenia, assembly GCA_020510985.1. Taxonomy (NCBI): domain Eukaryota; kingdom Metazoa; phylum Chordata; class Actinopteri; order Cichliformes; family Pholidichthyidae; genus Pholidichthys; species Pholidichthys leucotaenia. Next base: position 27,076,962 of record CM035839.1, on the reverse strand, counting down.
TAATTTCATTCTACTGTACATGATGGACTGAATGACAATAATGTTGGCTTCTTCTTTTTAAAAGAGATGTTTAGTGCACTTTTTCCACATGTTGACACAGTTCCCGCAGACCTTAATGAAATGTCTGTGACATACTTTGGTCAAAACACCTCAGGGTTCAATTATTGCAGCACCATTTTGACCCATCTTTAGCAGCCTTCCTTTACCGTTTATAGTGCACTCATTAATATACTTGAAAATTAAAAATTTCAGTCCTAGACCATTATTGCCAGATTTCAGAAGATTGTTTAAATGATTATTATTATAGTGTTACACTATATCATGCCTCCTGAAGTTGCCAAATATGGTTCTTTGCCTAATTAAAGGGTTAAGAAAACAGATACAAATTTACAAGAAAAACATTGCAGATATGAGGGAAAAAAGTCACCAAATTTTAAGAAAAAAGTTACAAATTTATGAGGAAAAAAACTGCAATTTTTTGAGAAAAAAAGTTAAAAAAAATTATAAGAAAAATTTGAAAATTTACAAGGAAGACATTGGCAAATTTATGAATAAAAGTTGCAAATTTTTGAGAAAGAAAAATCACAATTTTATGAAGAAAAAAATTGCAAATTTACAAGAAAAAAATTGCAAATCTAGTAGGGTAACCCCCCCCCCCCAAAAAAAAACAAAAAAAACAAAAACAAAACCCTGCTCTCACTAAGCTAACTCCATAGTAGCACTGTTAGCCCTTAAGCTAACACCTTGGGGTCAGAAACTTTGAGATGGGGACTGAATCGATATCAGAGCCAATATCACTGAGTTCTAACCAGTAGGTGATTTATTATTTTTTAACAAGGGGTATGGGGGATACTCAATAATTTGGCATAAAGTACAAATGTAAGATAAGCCTTTATTAGTCCCACAATGGGGAAATTACAGGTTTGCAGAAGCACAGGGATAGCAGCACTCAACACAATAGTAAATAAGATAAGAATAGGTTAGCCAAAGCAGTAAATAAATATACATATGTACACAGTTACATACACAGTGCAGGAGGATTGTAGCTAGATGGTATCAACAGCATTACAGTTAGTTACATTACCGGCAATATATAAATATGGACCCAGACAGTATATTTAACATTTGAATCAACAGTGCTGTTGCTACCCTTAGTAATAATTGCAGTTGTATAAGTTGTGTATTGGAGAGGACGATCTCTGTTGTGCGAAGTTGTGATGTTTAATAACACCTCTACACACAGCACTGGTTAGATTATAAAGTCTGATAGCAGCAGGTAGGAAGGACCTGCAGAACCTCTCCCTGGAGCACTTAGGATGGCACAGCCTACCACTAAATGAGCTCCTCAGTGCATTAAGCGTGTCCCACATAGGGTGAGACTCAGACTCCAGCAGAGATGACAGCTTAGCCACCATCCTCCTCACTCCTATCTCCTCCACTGGGTTGAGGTGGCACCCCAGGACACAGCTAGCTTTTTTGATCAGCCTGTTCATTCTCTTCCTGCCGGCTGCCATGATGCCGCTGCCCAAGCAGACCACTCCAAACGTGATGGCTGATGCCACCCCAGAATCATAGGTCTTCAGGAGTGCCCCTCGTATGCCAAAAGACCTGAGTCTCCTCAGGAGGAACGGCCTGTGCTGCCCCTTCTTGTAGAGTGCGTTGGTGTAGTGTGACCAGTCCAGTTTATTGCTCAGGTGAACACCCAGGTACTTGTAAGATGTCACCATCTCAGTGTCTGTTCCCTGGATGTTCCCTGGTGTTGTAGGGGGTTGTCCACGCCTGTGGCAGTCCACCACTAGTTCCTTGGTTTTCCTCGCTTTGATCTGGAGGCAGTTCCGCAGGCACCAGTCCATGAAGTCCTGGATAAGTCCTCAGTACTCCGTGTCATCCCCATCGGAGATGAGGCCGACAATCGCAGAGTCATCAGAGAACTTCTGTAGATGGCAGCGTGGTGTGGTGTGTTCCTCTAGGCCACCACTCCAGTGGTATCTGCCCCACAACTGGGAGTTTGGGGTTCAAGTCCCAGCCGAGTCATGCCAAAGACCATATAAAAATGGAACTTCCTGCTGTCCAGCTTGGTGCTCAGCAAAAATAGAACGGAGGAGGGAAATGTGGGTGGCAGTGGCTCAGGAGGTAGACCAGGTCATCCAATAACCAGAGGGTTGGCAGTTTGAATCTCACTCTCCCCAGCCCTCCTGCCATTGTATCCCTGGGCAAGACACTTTACCCACCTTGCCTCCAGCGTCCATGACACTGGGTATGAATGTGTATAAATGTTCGGTAGTGGTCAGAGAGGCCGTTGGTGCAGATTGGCAGCCATGTTTCTGACAGTCTGCCCCAGAGCAGCTGTGGCTACAGTAGTAGCTTACCACTATCAATGTCTGTCTGGAGTGAATGAATAATGGACTCACTGTAAATGCTTTGAGATGCCACTTGACATGTAAAGCACCATATAAATCTAATCCATTATTATTATGAAAGTAAGTAGCATAGAGGGTGAACAGGAAGGGAGCCAGAACTGTTCCCTGGGGGGCCCCCCATACTGCAGATGATGGTGTCAGACACACAGTCCAGGGTTCTCACAAACTGTGGTTGGTTTGTGAGGTTGTCCAGGATCCATGATGACAGGTGCTGGTCCACTCCTGCACACAGCAGCTTGTCCCTCTGGATCACTGGTTGAATGGTGTTGAAAGCACTGGAGAAATCAAAGAACATGATCCTCACAGTGCTCCCAGGCTTCTCCAGGTGGGACAGCGAATGATGTAGGAGGAAAATCACTGCATCCTCCACCCCGATGCCATGCTGGTAGGCAAACTGAAGTGGATCCATCGCTGGTCCCACCAGGGGACGGAGGTGGGCGAAGAGCAGCCTCTCCAGGGTCTTCATCAGGTGTGATGTCAGGGCCACTGGTCTGTAGCTGTTCAGGTCCTTGGGGTGCAGAGTCTTCGGTACGGGTACCACACAGGATGTTTTCCATAGCTGTGGTACCCTCCCCAGCTTCAGGCTCAGACTGAAGATGTGCTCCACGATCCCACACAGCTGGTCTGCGCAGGACTTGAGGAGCCTCGAGCTGATGCCATCCGGACCTGCAGTCTTTCTTGCTTTGATCTTCTTCAGCTCAGCCCTCGCCTGGGTCTTAGTGACGGACAGACTGGGGCAGGGGGGCTGAGTGCTGGGAGGGAGAGAGATTGGGTCTGTGTGGGGAAGAACAGCAGGGGATGTAAGATGGGGGGTGGAGGGAGCAGGGGTTGGTGGGCAGACGGAGAACAGAGTGGCTGGTCAAACCTGTTAAAGTAGAACTGAACTCACCTTTTTGCCAAAAAAAGTAGAATAGCAGATTAATTCCTTATTACCTATTGTATTTTTCAACACATAAAAGAAATTTTTAGGCCGTGCGATGGCCAAGCTATAAGCCGATAAACTTTTGCCTCTGGCTGGCAGTGCCAAACAAACCGGAAGTAGTGCAGACGACGCTGCGTGACGTCACGAGTGTGACCCTTATCAAAACAACAATGGCAGATGATAGCAGTTCCAGCAGTCAAGAACACCAGAGTTTTCAGAGTGAAGAGGCATTCAGGATCGGTGACGAGACAGAGGAGGATGCAGGAGTGTCAAGTGAACAGGAAGAGAGCGAGGGAGGCATCGAACCGTACAGATTAGAGCCAGAATTTTCGGGGGATTCCGGCACCGACTCAGACCGCAGCAGTGATGGGGAGGAGAGTCGCTTATTGAATACAGAATGGTGAGTCTTTACTTTGGCATGTTTGGGGTGTCAGGATAAGGAAAATTAACAATAAAAAAGAAAGGGGAAAAAAAACCATCAGCATTTTTCCAACTTATTACAGTGATCCCTCACTTATCGCGTTTAATGGGGACCAGAACCGACCGCGAAAAGTGAAAAACCACGAAGTAGCGTCACCCCCCCCCCCCAAGGGCGTCACAAGCACTATTTTGCACAAAAAGGCACAAGAGAACAGCGAAAAGTGCCACTAAGCAACACGAGCGATAAAGAACAATGAATGCGGTCTTCCTTCGCTGGGTATAGGCGCTCGGCAGGGAGCGAAGCTGGGTAAAACGTCTTGGCCAATCAGCTTGCGAGGTAAAACGTCTCGGCCAATCAGCTTGCGAGATTCCCAAGCAGTGAAGAGGTGGGCGGAGAGGAGTGGAGCGGTGGTCAGAGAGGTAGATTTTGAGTTGTGCGGGCTCTCCGTGTTGATACCTGATGTTCTAATGTAGAAGGCAGGGAGAAGGCAGGGAGACTACATTAGAACATCAGGTATCAACACGGAGAGCCCGCACAACTCAAAATCTACCTCTCTGACCACCGCTCCACTCCTCTCCGCCCACCTCTTCACTGCTCGGGAATCTCGCAAGCTGATTGGCCGAGACGTTTTACCCAGCGAAGGAAGACCGCATTCATTGTTCTTTATCGCTCGTGTTGCTTAGTGGCACTTTTCGCTGTTCTGTTGTGCCTTTTTGTGCAAAATAGTGCTTGTGACGCCCTTGGGGGGGGGTGACGCTACTTCGCGGTTTTTCACTTTTCGCGGTCGGTTCTGGTCCCCATTAAACGCGATAAGTGAGGGATCACTGTATATCTAGAAACGCATCGCTTCCCGGTCGCTTTTCCTCACCCTTTCTTTTCTTTCGTCGCCATGACAGCTTTCCTTGGCCACTGAACAGATCTTCCCAGGTGTTGGAAGTGTTTTGTAGTCTACTATCACGACAAAATGCACCAAAAACAACCAGTGTCGACCTGCTCGCAATGGTAAACATGAGGACTGGGTCACACTCGTGACGTCACGCGGAACTCCGGCTGCACTTCCGGTTAATCGGCGGATTCGTCTGATTTTTCAGGGCGGGAAATTCAAAATCGCGATTTTCTCCAAGATTCCGGGATTTGTGGAGGGGGTGCCAATGATAAATTATCTTTATAATTGTATGTACTATCACCCAGTGCCGTTCAATGCCGTTCAGTTCAGTTCTACTTTAAAGAACAGGTTCAGGTCGTTCACACACTCCCTGCCCCCCACGGCCTGGACAGAGGTATTCTGGTACCCGAAGATGGTTTTGAGGCTTCTCCAGACACCACTGACGTCACTGCTTCAGCTTGTCCTCCATCATCTTTCTGTAACTGTCCTTCCCCTCTCTGATCTTCCTCCTTAGCTCCCCCTGTACGGACTTCAGCAACTCCTTGTTTCCTGACCTTTCCTTCTCCTTCAGCAGTGACTTCATCTCAGGGTTGATCCAGGGCTTCTTGTTTGAGAAACATCGTATGGTCTTGGTGGTTACGTTGTGTATAAATATAAATTAGGTACAAATTTGCAAGATTAAAGGTTCAAAAATGATCAAATTTGCCAAATCAAAAATGTAAAAAGCCACAAATTACAATTTAATTACATAGAATAATAAAAATGTAACCAGCATTTTGATGAATGTTGCAAATTTACAAGAAAAAGTTGAAAATTTGCAGGAAAAAATAGTTGTGAATTTATGAGAAAAAAAATACAAATTTACAGGGCGGGGAGCAGCAGTGGCTCAGGAGGTAGAGCAGGTTGTCGAATAACCACATGGTTGGCGGTTCAAATCCCGCTCTCCCCGGGTATCCTGCCGTTGTGTCCCTGGGGAAGACACTTCACCCCAGTTGCTCCTGGTGGGTCTGGAAGCGCCATGTTAGGTAGCATGCCGCCATCAGTGTGTGAATGTGTGTGTGAATGGGTGGATAGCAGGATCTGTAAAGCGCTTTGGTCATCAAGAGATGAGAATAAAAGCGCTATATAAGTGAATGCCATTTATCATTTTTACCATTTTACAGGAAACAATTTGAAAATTTATGTGAAAAAAAGTTGAAAATTTGCAATGAAAAGGTTGCAAATTTAGGAGAAAAAAGTTCAGACTTTACTGGAAAAAAAGTTATTTGAAATTTTAACCTCTTGCACTCCGGTGTACCGTGGGCAGGCACGTCCCTACGTCCTAGAGCGCACTGAAAAATAAAGCTGCATTTCCATTCTTCCACTACAGACACAGCCGCGAACAGAAAGCCAAAGGAGTGCTTTGATTGGTTTAGATGTGATTGACCTCTCATTTGACTAATAAGAGCCTTGAATTGGGTTTCTGAAACCTTGAAGAACCAATGACTGAAAACCTAGCAAGAAGGACCTGCCTACCAACGGCTGCGAATACAGCCAGCCAATTGAAGCACAGAAGTTCGAAAGCTGTTTTGTGTAAGGCTGGGTGACACACAGGCGTTCGCCAGTCTTTATCTTACTACTGTGTTTATTTGTTTTGAAAAATCGTTCGCCAAAACCGCAATCATGGAAGCGCAAAACCACAATAATGGAATTATGGTTTGACGGGGTTGCGTGACCAGAACCACGAGTCCGTAACAAGCGGACCAGCTTCATGTTGGTCTGACAATGAGGAAGAGAAGTTCGCCAGCTACGCTGCTGTTGTGGACAGGTAAGTGTTATAAGCTAAATTATTCTTTATCCCTGAAAATTGTAATCCAAATGACTTTTGACCGATCGGTAAATTACAACTGTGCGGTCCGGGTCCGTCATGTTGCGAAGGCCCCCCCCCCCCCCGCTACTCTTCTGTAGCGGATTGCAGATATATTGCAGATATTTTAGTCCAACTGTGCGTATTAGACCACGGCGCACCGTCACCGCTTTCCGTCATGTAGCGATGGGCGATGTCCGTCCTCTGTAGCGGGGGGTGGGGTGGGGGGGTGGGAGTTGTTATCTTCTACATTACAAATATTTTAGTATAATTTTTAGTGCACTGTAGGTTATTTTTTTCTTGTAAAAAAAGCCATACATTTTTTACGTGGCATGCTTCTTTGTATGTGGGGGCTTGTTTGTTCATTCATGAATGAATAAACAACCCCCCCCCCCCCACACACACACACAGCCCTTCACCTTTCATTAGAGCCCAAGATGAAGCTTCTATATTGAATCATTCAAAAGTTACAGACGTTTTTCCAAACTGTGCCATTTGGCACAATTTGGCACAGTTCAAAAATGCCTGGGAACAACCTAAGAAAAAAGCTGTGTAATATATTCATTTTTTGTGGTATTGTTACAAAATTTTGACCTCAGCTGGATGACACTTGGTTCTACATTTCTGTTACATTTTCCAGCCCGGATCTGAAGCTGTGTGTTATTTGCAAGCATTTGTATCCAAAAAAAACACCCAGGCGAAATTTATTTTCTTCAAGTTCAGTATGTTTAGATGACTGTTACTCAGTGGCTGGAGCACTTAGAGAGATTATGACTGTTTTGCCAAAAAATTCAAAGTGTTTTCTTTTAAATGATACCAACCCCATGAAGATGCTGCAAAGGGTTGAAGAACAGCTTTTGATTTACTTTGGGTATGTTATTTTTTGGAGTTTTTAGGGAAATTGACCAGAGTGCAAGGGGTTAAAATTCAAAGACAAAGTTACAAATTTATGAGAAAAAGTTGCAGATTTAAAGCAAAGAACGAAAAATTTTGAAAATTTATGAGTTACAAAAGTTGAAAATTTAATGGAAAAAACTTCCAAATTTATGAGGAAAAAGTTGCAGATTTAAAGCAAAGAATGTAAACGTGTACAGGAAAAATGTGAAAATTCACAAGGAAAAAGTTGAAAAGTTACAGGAAAAAAGTTTTTAAAAAATTTCCTAAAGAAAGTTGAAACTTTATAGAAAAAAGTTGCAAATTTGAAAAACAAGTTGGCAGAATTTTTTCCAATTCTGCTCAGAATTGGTGCTTCAAAGTCATTTTAACCAGCTCTGTAACATGATATAAAATGGATTAATGATAATATTGGGTGTGATTATTCTCCCTTTTTTCCAGGTTGGGGGGGGGCCCTCTGCCCCTCCCTTGATCTACATCTGTGAATGGGGGTGGGGGTGGCAGCTTAACAAGGGGGATGATATTGGACCATTTTGTACTCAGTGATGTGTGGTGAGTTTCAATTGACGCTTTCAGAATCAGATTTACAAATTGGATTTTAGATGTAAATTTAACAAAGCAAGTGTAAGGTATGTTATTGAATGACCTAATGGAATACACAGAAAAGACAGTAATGAAAGTCCATGGTTTCATTTTATAACTCTCCTTGAGTATAGACAACATGCAGAGACCCTTGGTTACACACATATAATGTTTTAAGTTACTTTTTTGGGCACAAAATTCATTCTGCTTTGTTTCTGGCCAAGGGAGAACATAAATTATAGTGGCTCAGAGACAGCACATCTCTGTGTGTTGCAGCTCCACAATTTACACTCATTATTACAAATTATTAATAGTATTTATTACAATTATGCATGTATGGTCTTACCTTTACTTGTAAATGAAATAAATTTGCCGATCCTTCTGGACAAAAATCACTGTGACTTTGTTAAAAATGCCCTTCCTTTATTTAAAAAAAAAAAAAAAAAAAACTGTTTATGGTGCTCAAGCACACCCTCTTTCGTTGGGGCAGCGGTACTGCACAGCCTCTGACTGATTTTTCAGCCTCACCTGCCTCCCCTGACTGCATGTCACAGTTTAACGTATTGGTCATTTTGGATGGCAGAACTTAAAAACATAAATTTTTCTAAGTGAAGAGAGATTTTAATATTTTCACATGACCCAAGAAAGCATTTTGGAAGATTAGAACCCACAAACACACAATGATGTAGTCAATGAGAGTTTTACTCAGCAGAAGGAACAACACTGATACAGGCAGCTAAAGTGCATATATAATTTCATTTTTTACAATATCGTTATAATTTTCATGGCTGATTGTGAAATTGTGGGGGGAAGAGTGGCCATTTCCGACCTGTTTTATAAGTCGTCACGTTTGCTCAGCCATCTGCCTCACCGCGGCGCCCATTTCATCCGTTTCCTCCTCTATTTACCCTGGCCCTTGGACACTTTCCTAGTCGCATATTAAAGTGTTGCAGCTTGTCACGCTGTCAGAGCGGGACGGTGTGCTCCACCGCGCATCATCGCCGCTGCCTCTAATGGCTCGCCTCGAGTTCCGACAAGGCCACTTAAATGAGGGGGCCGGGGCGGGCACGGATAAACAGAATGATTATTTTTTCGTTTCAGTCGTGTACGTTTTCCAGAAGTTGTCGGTCGCACTTAGAGCTGACTTCCGAGCTTTAAAGGAGAGGGTCTGCCCCCACCGTGTGCAGTGGACTGTAAAGTTGGGGAACATTTACTGTGGTGAGATGTCATTAAAAAAGGCTGCTGTCAGAGTCGGAGGGTGGGACTCTCGCTCTCTGACCAGGACTGTAGTGAGAATTGATAATGAGTGGGGTGGCCGCTTTTGTTTATGGATACAGTCTGAGGAAGCTCTTGTTTTGAGGTGAAGGCGGGAGTGGCGTGTGTGTGTGTGTGTGTATGTGGGGAGGGGCAAAGGTTCGCGGCGAGCAGAGGGTAATTACGCTCCATCCGGCGGCTCCGGGGAGGCTTCGACAGAGCCTGACACGGGAGGGCAGGCATGCCAGGCGAAACATGGTGGACGGGTGGGAACAAACGGCGGTGACAGTGATATCACGGCGCCCGCAAATACACACAGCATCCATGTAGCTTGGCATGTGCCTCCCCCCCCCACCCCCCTCCCAGGAAGGCAAGGGGATGCCAGCGAGGGAGGAAGCAGCAGAGAGTTAATTAGGGGCTCGGATGCACACCCTTACAGGGCCCTCCCCCTCCCCCCGCCTCGCACCTCGCTCACCTCCAGCCCGCCGCTTCCTTCCTGTCATTGTTCTCCCGTGGTTCAGCCACACGCACAACAAGATGCCCCCCACACCCTCACCCCAAATAGTAGCTGCTCGCTCTGTGACAAGTTTACCCCAGTGGAGTTGGGGGTGTCACGGAGGACCCTGTGTGTGTGTGTGTGTTTGACTCAGATCTAGTCGTGTGTTCAACCTTTTTTTTCCCCATCCAAAAAGCCAAAACGGGCTGGTTGGTGGGGGGGGGGGGAGGCTCTGACTCCAGCTGTTTATTTACTCATTATCCAATTATCACTTTCGCGGGTTGACGGCATGGAGCGGTGAAACTTTCCTGTGAGAACAGAGGTGCAGATCGTGCTACCCCCCTCCCCCCATTTGACAGCAAATAGATGTGACACATAAGGTAAAAGAAGTGCGCCGCATTATGTTGGGAGACAGTGTGACACATTTTTTGGACTGCGAGATCCCTCAGAGGACTGAATTCACTGTATCTACTCCAAATTTGTATCCATGTGTACCCAGACAGAGTGTGTGTGTGTGTGTGTGTTGGGGGGGGGGGGGGTGTTTGCAAAATGCCTCGTACACCTTAAGGTGCTCGCTGCAGTGTCTTACAAAGTAACGTTGGCGTAAATGTGTGTGAAACATTCATTTACTGTATGTTGTTTTTTTTCCTGTTACAGTTTATGGTTAGGCAGAAAAAAGGCCGAGGTTGACGATTTTTACATTGTAATCCCCCGTGCTGGCCACACCAGGTAATTAATATATGTCCATCTATGCCTCAGAATAACTTAAAGCCAGTTTTTACACTAGAGCGTCAGCCCCTCCTCCAAAACAGCAGCCTGAGGCATCTGCAGATGGCACGGTCACTGTTAGCGATAGAAATCTGCAGTAGATCAAGGAAAATCCAAAAGTGCGTTCAGACCAAACTTGAACGGGCAGCACAAATACATACAAAGTCAATGGAAAGAGGCGAGTACACACAAATCTCACACGTTTGCATCTGAGGGATTTGGTAGCAACAGCTACAGCCCTAACAGCCCTAAGATTCTGCCATCACTGGAGTAAAAGTATCAACACTGGAGAGTAAACTAGTTTGAAAATTAGACTGACACTCGGCTGGAGACAGAACGACTGGGAGCTCTGCAGCTGAATTGGAGTGTCCGAGTTCTTTACCCACAGGCTCCTGCCATGGACGTGCTAACAAGGCTAGCAGGCTAGCAGTGTAAACAACCCATCATCTAGGTGAAATTTTGAAGGCAGGGACAATCTTTTCAGGTGAGACCTCATCAGATAATGTAAACCTAAGCATGATCGTGTTTTGAGGATTTCCATAGCAAGTTGAACACAGCTGCAGAAGTTATACAGGCAACTTCGCCTGTCTGCAACCTCACTCAGATTGTGAATTCCTGTCTGTTCGCATCTTTACACTGAGTTAAAATGTAATCACGCCGTGCGAAATATTTACCCGTTTGCATTTGGTCTTAATGCAAGTCTGTGTTCATATGAGGGACCACAGCCTTATAACTATGAACCTGTTCGACATCATAAAAACTCTTTTGTTTTAAATTGACAAACATCATATGTGTAACTCGTGGCAAAAATTTTAATCAGGATCAAAAGATAATTTCACTCTTGCTATTCATTCAATGGAGAATTTTTTCGATTTAAGGTCCCATATGCGGAAGTAGAGGAGGCGTGATTTAGGCTGTCTATACAGCAGTTCGTTCCGATCGAGCAACTTGACTGGACAATAGAGATTCCAGGAGTTACTATATTCCACCATAATTGCACTCCAACATTTCACTGGATATGTATCACTCTGCTTCAAAGGTGTTCTAGTAACAGTTAATGACTAACTTGTAGAGAAAGAAATGAGCAGGCGAGGCAGTGAGCTGGATCAGAGTGGACTTTAATCTCTCTGTATCCATAAGTCAACAAGAAGCTTAACCCAGGTCGCTGGGCATCTCTCTTATACCTTACATCCTCGCCTAGTGACCTGGGGGGTTCACACCACAATACACACGATTACAATCTACGTTGTCACCAAGGCTGTCGGCGCATTATCATGCAGTCCGGTGGAGAAGGCACAGTCTGACCTGCATATCCGCTTAACAGCCTTTTAGCATCTCCACCCCTGCTGTCCTGTCTCGACCCTCCGTCGGCTTCTCTCCTCCTGTGCTATTCAGTCTGAGTGGAGAATGTAACATCTGGGTTCCCCACACCGCCCCCCCCAAAAAAACCCCACTCAGAATGGGCCTTAACCCTCATGTCCTGTGGGCTTCAGCCAACGTCCATAGCGGCTGTAACGGGGGGTCGCCAGCTCCAAGGTGCTGCTGTGCCAGCGACGCACTCCTGGAGGTGTGTCCGTCTGTGGGGGAACACTGGGGGGTTGGGGGGGACATATCTTCACCATGCCATTGTGATTGAGCTGACGAGTCATTTACCTGGGGAGTTCTCAGTGGGGGTCGTCCACGCCGAGGAGCTCGGGCCAACACCACCTGCTCGTCTGCTAATACGAAGGCGGATTTGAGCCCGTCTATGCAGACTGTTTCTCTGCGTCCCCCCAAGTCTAACACAAAATGTTTCTCCCCAGGTTCCAACACTCTGAACGGGCCATCGTAAGGCGGGCGCAATGGGGTCCGGTGGGCATCGTGCCTGACAAACACGAACAACCCATCCTTCAAGGTCCTTCACACGAAAGCGCGGGGAAAACAGTAGTGGGCTGGGTACCGTCCTTGCCTCTGCGCTACATAGTGAAGGCGGGAATGGATCGGTGTTCGGTGTGGGGTTGTCAGGCAAAAATTGTCAGGGGAGCCGCAGCGGCTGGGAAAAAACAAGCTCTGCTGGGGAGGCAGCCAAATCCTCCTTCAGTGCTGAACGCAACCCTAATAGAACCCACGGCAACTGATCCTCCCAATTTGCATCCATAAGGGAAGCCCTGAGCGCTGCTTTAAGCGACCTACGGAAACACTCGCATAACCCGTTGGCCTGGGGGTTGTACACAGTCGTGCGATGAATGGTGACACCCAGGCTCCGGGCCATCGTGGACCAGAGGTCGGAAACAAACTGCAGGCCCTGGCCAGACATGATATCCGAAGGGGCGCTGGAGCGTGCCACCCATGTCGCCAAAAAAGCGTGTGCAACTTCAGAGGACACCGTGGAAGCTAGCGGCACCACTTCAGGCCAGCGCGTGGTGCGGTATACCACTGTCAGGAGGTACGTAAACCCCTGCGATGGCGGGAGGGGGCCCACGAGGTCCATGTGAACATGGTTGAACCTCTTAGCCAGGACATGGAACGGCTCAAGGGGGGCCTTTGTGTGCCTGTGCACCTTGGCTCATTGGCACGCTACGCAGGCTGCAGCCCACTCTTCCACTTGTTTGCGCAGGCTCAGCCAGACGAACTTTGCTCCCACCATTTTGACTGATGCGCGCACTCCCGGGTGCGCCAGGGAGTGAACCAACTCGAAAACGCGGTGGCGCCAAGCACGTGGTACCACCAGGCGCGGGCAGCCTGCGGAAATGTTACAGATTAGGGGAGGGCCCCCGTCTTGTAGTACTCTACTCTCCAGCCTTAACCCTGTTGGTCCAGACTGGGGCACTCAAACGTCCGCATCGTGGACCTGCTCGGCGGCAATGGCCGTGTAATCTATCCCTGCGTAGACTGGGGCCACCTGATGCACGCGAAAGGCAGTCTGCCATCACGTTGAGTTTACTGGCCACATGCTGAATGTCGGTCGTAAACTCTGAGATCGCGGCCAGCTGTCTCTGCTGCCGGGCCAACCATGGTTCCGAAGCCTTGGCCATAGCATACGTTAGCGGCTTGTGGTCCACAAACGCAGTGAAGCTGCACCCTTCCAGCCAGAACTGGAAGTGGCATATGGCCAGGTGGAGAGCCAGTAACTCCCTGTCAAACATGCTGTATTTACGCTCATCGTCATGCAAAGACCTGCTAAAAAAAGGCGAGTGGCTGCCAAGAACCGGCGACGCGCTGCTCCACAACAGCCCCTATGGCCATGTCCGATGCGTCGGTAGTGAGCGCTATCCGAGCCGCCGGGTCCAGGTGCACCAGTAGTGCAGCGTTCGGTAGGGCTGTTTTGGCATCGGAAAACGCCTGCTCCCGCTCAGAAGTCCAGTCAATTCTGTCCGCTGGTTTCCGTTTCTTAAGCGCGGCGTACAATGGCTGCATGAGCTGGGCTGCGCGGGGGAGGAAACTGTTGTAAAAGTTAACCATCCCCAAAAACTCCTGCAGCGCCCTGACCGTCTGAGGCCAGGGAAAATCTGCCACTGCGCGCACTTTGTCCGGTAAGGGTATCGCGCCCTCCGGTGAGATGCGGTGGCCCAAAAAGTCCATCACTGTAACCCCAAACCGGCACTTCACCGGGTTGATTATTAACCTGTGCTCTTCCAACCTTTGGAAAACCATCCTGAGGTGGGCTATGTGTTTGTCCTCGGACGCGCTGGCCACCAGGATGTCGTCCAGGTAGACAAACACAAACGGCAGATCACGCAGTACCGCATCCAATAATTCATTGTAATGTCTGCGCCACGCCTTCTAACCCGAAAGGCATGCGTAAGAACTCAAAAAGACCAAATGAGGTTGTTACTGCCATTTTGGGTATGTCTTCCGTGTGCACCGCGACCTAGTGGTACCCGCGGACCAGGTCCATCTTGGAAAAAAATGTGTGCCCCAGTGAGGTGGACGGAAAAATCCTGAATATGGGGGATTGGGTAGCGATCGTGCGCTGTGGCATTGTTTAATCTGTGGAAATCTCCGCATGGTCGCCACAATCCCTCGACTTTAGGCACCATATGTAGCGAGGACGCCCATGGGCTGTTTGAGCGCCTGATGATGCCCAACCTTTCCAAGTTGGCAAACTCCTCGCGTGCACTGGCCAGTTTAGCTGTGTCCAGGCGCTGAGGTCGTGCAAAAATGGGCGGCCCCGTGGTGGTAATTAAGTGCTCTACCCCGTGTTTAGTGACGGCCACCTAAAACGTCGGAACCGTGAGTGCTGGGAACTGGGTAAGTAGTGTGTGGAACTTACCCCCTGGCGCTGTGACGTTGGCTAGTGTTGTGGACCCGGCTCCTCGAGCTGTACAGGGCAGAGAATCAAAAGATGCAGCGTTAATCAGGCGCCTGTTAGCCACATTGACCAATAGTCCATATGCACACAAAAAATCTGCACCCAAAATGGGGGAGTTACATGCCGCTATGATGAAGGACCATTGGTAGTTACGGCCGTGCAAGGATATGGTCAGTGTCCTCTCACCAAAAGTCTTAATGTCTGAGCCGTTTGTGGCTGCCAACTCAGAGCCACTACTTCCAGCCAGCCGGTCTGCATAGGACGGCAGGATGAGCCTCTTTTGGGAGCCGGAGTCCATGAGGAACCGTCTCCCCGAGCTTGAGTCTGTCACATAGAGCAGCTTGGTTGTGTCACCGGCAGTCGCAGCTGCTACCGACTGCCTGTCCTGGCATTTCCTGAGCGCTTGAACTGGCACGGTGGCACACATTGGCGTGTGTCTTCTCCAAAGCGGCGGTGGTAGAAGCAGGGCTTGCCCCTCCGGTGCTTCTTAGCCTCCGCGGCAACCACCATCGATGGCTCCTCGCCCTCGCTGGCCATCTCACTGGGCTCCGACGCCGCTGTGTTCACAGCGCAGGTTCTGGTCACCAGGATAATCCGATCCGCCTCTTGTGCCAGCGCCCGGTAGTACTGCGTGGCCAGCAGCTGCAAATTGGCGAGGATCGCTCTGGCAGCTGTCGGGAGGTTCCGGAGGAAAAGGTGGGCAAAGAGGAACTGCTCGCCATCTTTGCCCATCAACGCCAACATCTTCTCCATTGGTTCGACCGCCGACCCGTCTCCCAACTTGGCGCACGTCAGGAGCCTTTCCGCTCTCTCGCAGTCCGAGAGCATGTAGCACTGGGTCAGTGCGGTTTTGAGAGCGTCATATCTGTCATGGGCTGGGACCCGTTGGAGCAGGTTTGCCACCTGCTGTGTTGTGTGTGCGTCCAGCGCTGCAACCATGTAGTAGTACTTAGTGTCATCCGCCGTCACTCCACGGAGCACGAACTGGGCCTCGGTGTGGAGGAACCAAGCCTTCGGGTCATGTAGCCAAAAGTCTGGGAGCTTGACCAAAATGGCGCACGCGGTGCTGGCGCCTCCAGTCCGGGTCGTCTCCCGGGTGTTTGCCTCGAGTTCCATTATACGTCAAAGGTCACCAGTGTAGAGAGAGAAATGAGCAGGCGAGGCAGTGAGCTTGATCAGAGTGGACTTTATTCTCTCTGTATCCATAAGTCAACAAGAAGCTTAACCCAGGTCGCTGGACATCTCTCTTTTATACCTTACATCCTCGCCTAGTGACCTGGGGGGTTCACACCACAATACACACAATTACAATCTACGTTGTCACCAAGCCTGTCGGCGCATTATCATGCAGTCTGGTAGAGAAGGCGCATTATCATTCAGTCCGGTGGAGAAGGCGCATTATCATGCAGGCCGGTGGAGAAACCACAGTCTGCCCTGCATATCCGCCTAACAGTCTTTTAGCGTCTCCACACCTGCTGTCCCGTCTCGACCCCTGTAGCGTGAATTGCCTATAAAAATATTTGTCATAAGGTACAGGAATTATTTATTTTATTTAATAGTGGGTGTGAAGGGGGGCGGAGATAAACCGTCACTTCTACACCCGCTAAATTAAATAAAAGCACTCGTAAAAGGGGCACCAGTCCTAACGGACAATAATATTAACTTTAATTTTAATTAATTTTGTACCTTAAATTACTTAATGAATCAGTCTCAAGGTTTCAGTGAGTTTTTGTCCTGCCGTGATTAGGAAACCTGTATATGCGAAAGGAAAACACTTCAACTTCTCTCATTCACCCATTTATTAAACTCATTCAGGTTACATGGCATGGCGTTCAAATGATGAATAAACAGATTCAGATGATGACAGCGTAAAATATCACATCAACTGATATTGGGTTCCTGAACATAAAATCCAGCGTTTCACCTCTGTAGAACCACGGAGGAACTAGACTTATGTTTCAACGGTAAATGAGGCTGGAATGTTTTAACAAAACAACGCAATTTTATGGGGAAAATTCATAAGCTAATTATCTAAAAATGAATTCGGAATTAATCTACAAAAATTTAAGGGCAGTTACTTAAAAATGACTAAGAGTCTTCCTTCAGTTGATAGCTCTATCCTGTGGCTGAGAGACTAATTGAGCCCTGAAATACGGGCCATATTCAATTGTAATTTAATTGTTAGGACATCACGTTTTAACCCAGCAGATAGGAGAAATAAGAGTTTCACTCACACAACAGCCGTAGGTCCACGTTTCCGCGGGTCGGTACCGCTGGGTTTTGAAGTTAGGACGTCGGAGGAAGCGGCTGCTGTCCTCACAGCCGTGGAGGTGATAACTAAGCTGGGGGCCCTTCAAGGAGACAGTTGCAGCCGTGGATGGTTTGTCTCAGGGCGGCGTGAAAAGTCCTTGGAAAAAGAGTCCAAATTTGGGGTCTCTTGTAGCGGGATCAACCCAAAACTGAAGGAGAAACTTCTCAGTCTCTGTTCACTTTAAATTAGGCAAATTAAAGGTCCGCTTTAATGGCGTGAAAAGTCATAAAAAAAAAATGAGAAAAACATTCACTAGGATAAGAATGGCTTCTGAGGTGAAGGAAAAAGTTTGAGAATTTGATTCTCTAAAAGGACGAGCTCTAAAGAAAAATGGTTTCTCCTCAGTAACCAGAAAGACTTGACAAACTTCACAGAGAATAAAATAAAACTTCACAGGGCCTTGAAACGGTGGAATAAAATCTTCTTCTGAGATCTAGATTACTATTCTGCTTCTTTAATCTTAATTTAGTTCCTAATCTTTCTCAAAATCTCTTTCTTTCTTCTTTCTGTGTTTCTAATTCTTAATTCTATCACCGTTCTCTATCTTGCTTCTTGCTAATCTTCCTGCCTGTTCTTTGTCTGATCTTATTGCTTGCTCTGCTGATCTCTGTTCTTTTCTCTACTGTTCTCTTACTAACTTCTCTCTTTTAAAGTTACCTCGCCGGGTCGTAAAACTGATGATGTTGATCGCAAGACTGACCAATCGACTTTTTCAGAAGCAGTTTGAAATGGCTGCTATCCAATGTGAGAACATTTCTTTGTTTGAGAGCAGCCAATCAAACGAAGACACCATCCCATGAAATTGCAGAGGGAAAATCAACACTCAGTCAGTTCTTTATGAAATTAGGTGCTCAATATAAAATCTAACTAAATTAAATGACTTGGCTAATATTTGGTGATCATGCATTTATACCATTACTCCAATACGTGTTTGAATAACACTCATGAATATAAAATTTCTTATACATAATTATAATACATGCATTTACATTTAGATCAAAATGCAGCAAACCATGGTTGGTGATAAAAGAGGGATGATTTTCAGTGTCCTTAGGATCCAGAGGATAAGCTGAAAGAAACTTAATGTTTAGAACAAATTAAAAGTCATCCTACATACTGAAAACACATTCCGTAGGTATCTGCTAGGAGGTACTGTTGAGCTGTAGATGATTTCCTTTAGTATCTGGGCGAAGACCTGGATAGTATCGTGCTATAAACCCGTCAGATTAAGCGGTTTATGACTCTTTTAAGAACATTGGTTTCCAGTGAAAAGGTACGTTATCAAATGCAGTGTTCACGTTGAGAGGTCTGGTCTCCTGAGTTTTATGTTCCTTTGAGCCTTTAAAAGCAAATTCTGATCCTTACAATCTCTGCAAGAGGCAACTGTTTACATTGGGGTCCTGGGAAAGCAAGCATCTTTGGTCAGGCCCGGAAGAGGCCTGCATGAGTCGACATAAAAGCCAGTGATATTCCTGAAAAGGCAGAAAAGTGGTATTCCTGTGTAATGAATAAAGTGAAATTCCTGTAAACTGGAGAGAAGTGATCTTCTGTCTTGGTTTGAGGAGACGATGATGCTACACCCCCATCGGCTTCTCTCCTCCTGTGCCGTTCAGTCTGAGTGGAGAATGTAACGTCTGGGTTCCCCACAAACTGTTATTCAGTGTCCAGTCTGTCATCTCTGTCTCTGACTTCTTATTTATGAGAATTGCAATACTGTGTTGGATACCTTAAATACCTCAAACAGCGCCACAGTGAGGCGCTGTTTGAAAAAAAAAATCATGGTGACCTGAAAGTCCCACCCTTTTTTGAAGGAAAAAAAAAAACAAAACAAAACTTTATTCAGTCTACCCTTATAAACATCCTTAAACTATTTCACCTCTGTTTAAAAAAAAAAAAAAAGGCAAGGCTAGAGTTGGATTTATTGCATCAATTAACAAACCACAGTACCTTTGAGGTGAAAGACTCTTTATTTAATCTAAAAATGCCAAGAAAAAGTGAGTGAAGTCTGCCGAAGCCAAATCGCTAGCATGCTAACTAGCCACCTGCCCCAATTTTGACCCAACCTGATTCAATAGGTGACCAGTATGTATTATAAAGACTGACTCTTGCACTGCCCAATATTTTAATTTTTTTACATGTGTCTGAAATGATATTCCACGTACCAATGTCATTTCAGACACATGTAAAAAAAAAAAAAAAAAAAAAATTAAACGTGTCTGGATGTGGCTAGATATAGTTGGCCTCACCTCAACACACAGCTCCGGTTCTGAAACCAGTCTCCTGGAGAGGGGCTGGAGCTTGGCCTTTTCTGGAGTTGCCCCGGGCGAGAGGCGACGAGCAGGGGTGGGTATTCTTGTATCCCCCCACCTTGCTGCCTCTATATTGGAGTTTTTCCCAGTGGATGAAAGGGTGCGCCTTCGGGTTGGGAAATGGGTCCTGACCATCATTTGTGCCTATGCACCAAATGATGTTTCAGAGTACCCACCCTTTTTGGAGTCTGTGACTGGGGTGCTGGAGGGTGCTCCTCTTGGAGACTCCATTGTCCTACTGGGGGACTTCAATGCGCACGTGGGCAACGACAGTGAAACCTGGAGGGGGGGGTGATTGGGAGGAACGGCCTGCCCGATCTGAACCAGAGTGGTGTTCAGTTATTGGACTTCTGTGCTAACCACAGTTTGTCCATAACGAACACCATGTTCAAGCATAAGGGTGTCCATATGTGCACCTGGCACCAGGACACCCTAGGTCGCAGGTCGATGATCGATTTTGTTATCGTGTCATCAGACCTTTGACTGTATGTCTTGGACACCCGGGTAAAGAGAGGTGCAGAGCTGTCAACTGATCACCACCTGGTGGTGAGTTGGATCCGATGACAGGGGAGGAAGCCATTCAGACCTGGTAGACCCAAACGTATAGTGAGGGTGTGCTGGGAACGTCTGGCTGAGGCCCCTGTCCGGGAGGTCTTAAACTCCCACCTCCGGAAGAACTTCAACCACATTCCGAGAGAGTCTGGAGACATGGAGTCTGAATGGGCCATTTTCTCCACCTCTGTTGTTGAAGCGGCGGCCCAGAGCTGCGGCCGCAAGGTGGTCGGTGCATGTCGTGGTGGCAATCCCCGAACCAAGTGGTGGACACCAGTGGTGAGGGGGGCCATTAAGCTGAAGAAGGAGTCCTATCAAGCTTGGTTGGCTTGTGGGACTCCCGAAGCAGCTGAGGTGTACCGGCAGGCCAAGCGGAGTGCAGCTTGGGTGGTTGCTGAAGCAAAAACCCGGGTATGGGAGGAGTTTGGTGAGGCCATGGAACAAGACTTTCAGTTGGCCCTGAAGAGATTCTGGCAAACTTTCCAGCAGCTCAGGAGGGGAAAGCAGCTCCCTGTCCACACTGTGTATGGTGCGGATGGGGCACTGCTGACTTCGACTGGGGATATCGTCGGGGGGTGGAAGGAATACTTCGAGGATCTCCTCAATCCCCCTGATACGCCTTCCACAGAGGAAGCAGGGTTTGGGGACGAGGGGATGACTAGCCTATCACAGGGGCTGAGGTCGCCAAGGTGGTTAAAAATCTCCTTGGTGGCCGGGACCTGGGGTGGACGAAATTCGCCCTGACTACCTCAAGGCCCTGGATGTTGTTGGGCTGTCATGGTTGACACGCCTCTGCAACATTGCGTGGAGGTTGGGGGCAGTGCCTTTGGCATGGCAAACCGGGGTGGTGGTTCCTCTCTTCAAAAAAGGGGACCGGATGGTGTGCTCCACCTTTAGAGGGATCACACTCCTCAGCCTCCCTGGGAAGGTCTATGCCAAGGTACTGGAGAGGAGAGTCCGGCCGTTGGTCGAACCTGGGATTCAGGAGGAGCAATGTGGTTTTCGTCCTGGCCGTGGCACATCGGACCAGCTCTTTACCCTCTCGAGAATTCTCGAGGGCTCGTGGGAGTTTGTCCAACCAGTTTACATGTGTTTTGTGGACTTGGAGAAGGCATTTGACCGTGTCCCTCGTGGTTTTTTGTGGGGGGTGCTTCGGGAGTATGGGGTATCGGGCTTGTTGTTACGAGCCATTTGGTCTCTGTACGACTGTTGTGAGAGTTTGATTCGTATTGCCAACACTCGGTCAGAGTCATTCCCAGTGAGAGCTGGACTCTGCCAGGGCTGCCCTTTGTCACCGATCCTGGTCATAATTTTTATGGACAGGATTTCTAGGTGCAGCCAGGGAATGGAGGGTGTTATGCGTGGTGACCACAGGATCTCATCTCTGTTGTTTGCAGATGATGTTGACCTGTTGGCTTCATCCAGCAATGACCTACAGCTCTTGCTGGGACGGTTTGCCGCTGAGTGTGAAGTGGCTGGGATGAGAATCAGCACCTCCAAGTCCGAGTCCATGGTCCTCAGCCGGCAAAAGGTGGATTGTCCTCTCTGGGTTGGGGACAGGCTCCTGCCCCAAGTGGAGGAGTTTAAGAATCTTGGGGTCTTGTTCACGAGTAAGGGGAAAATGGAGCGAGAGATTGACAGACGGATTGGAGCAGCATCTGCAGTGATGCGGACATTGTACCGGTCTGTTGTGGTGAAGAGGGAGCTTAGTTCTAAGGCAAAGCTGTCAATTTACCAGTCAATCTACGTTCCTACTCTCACCTATGGTCACGAGCTTTGGGTAATGACCGAAAGAATAAGATCGCGGATACAAGCGACTGAAATGAGCTTTCTCCGTAGGATTGCTGGACTCACCCTCAGAGATAGAGTGAGGAGCTCAGTCATCCGGGAGAGGCTCAGAGTAGAACCACTGCTCCTCCACATTGAAAGGAGTCAGTTGAGGTGGTATGGGCATCTGATTAGGATGCCTCCTGGACGCCTCCCACTTGAGGTGTTTCAGGCACGTCCCACTGGGAGGAGACCCCGGGGCAGACCCAGGACTCGGTGGAGAGACTACAGTATGTCTCCCAGCTGGTCTGGGAACGCCTTGGTATCCTCTCTGAAGAGCTGGAGTAGGTGGTTGGGGAGAGGGAAGTCTGGGCTTCTCTGCTTGAACTGCTGCCTCTTCGACCCGGACCTCCGGAAAAGCGGTAGAAGATGGATGGATGGATGGTGTCTGAAATGACAGAAGTTAGATTTTTCTATATGATGCTTAACAACAGTTAAGAAGGGACTATTTTTCCTCTGTGGAGCAAAATAACTGGTTAAACACACAAAGCATAATATTTTGTTCTCTACTGCTGTCATTTAATAAATTATGCTTGCAGAACTGTTGTATAAAAGCAATATTACACTCGAGGCCATACGGCATATCCATTTATACCATACTAACTTCTCGTGTAATATTTCTTCAATATATTAGCAACTGTGAATTACTGAACCACCTGGTTTAAATGAAGTTTAAAAAAAATAACAATATCAACCGCGATAGGTAAAGTAATTGGCTAGTAGCACTGTTAGCTCGAGTACGCAGGGTCTTTACAACAATAAACCTCGTTCATGCTACACCACGCTGAGATGCATGTCCACTTTGGATGACGTCAGTGTTAGATGTATATTTGGGGCACTTTATTGTGAAGTGCAGTGTGGTGACGTGAACTTCCTGTCACATCACCGCACTGCCCTACATAGCGCAGCGAGCCACCATGGCATGGCCTCTTGCGCCGGATGCCCACGCCAGGTGCCTGTCATGTAACCGCAAGTTCCACCATCAATAAAGCTGTTTGATGCTACCTCATGTTGCCTCATTCATCACAAGGTTTTCCATACATAACATTTGGCGACAAAGGATTAACTCATGGAGGCGTTTGTGACACCACTCCGTCCCTTCCTTGAGCTCCTGTGTGAATCACCGGTGCTTTGGCCACGCTGGTTCAAGGCTTTTCAAACCTACATCGCCGCACTGGACTTCGGGGAGCTCGATAAGGTGAGGGCATGTGCGCTTCTCGTCCATAACCTAAGTACTGAGGGCCAGCGAGTCCTGCAGACACTTGGTGCATCAGACTCGTTTGACGATGTCATGGAGCTGCTAGCTAACCATTTCCAGACTCCAGACAGTGTGACTGTATGGAGAATTAGTTTTCATCAGCGGCACCAATGTGAATGTGAGCTCATCCACCAAATTGTCGCTGATTTGAGACAGCTAGCTAGCGAGTGCCACTTTTGGCAACTGGGAGATGAAATGGTGCGCGACCAGCTAGTGGAGCACACGTGCAGTGCCGCATTGCAAGCAAGGTTACTCATGGCGCCCAGTGACTTAACATTAGCCAGAGCAGTCGAGCTAGCTCTCCAGTTGGAGGCCGCAGACAAGCTAGCTTCGGAGCTATCCTGGCGCCAGTCACAGAGGCTGCCGGAGCTGCCCGCCACGGCAAATGTTGCAGACCCGGGAAGCGAGGATAGCTTGAATGACAACATTATGGAAACCAATGCTGCCAGCCGAAGGTCTGCCCCGGGAAAACTCCTGTGCAAGGGTTGTGGGTCTGCAACACGCTGCAATAAGGCAAAGGATTGCCCAGCAAGAGAAAAACGTAGCAGATGTGGACGCTTGAACCATTATGCTAGAGTGTGCCGCTTATCTGAGCTGGAGAGCCCACACAGGAATCCACCCCGCCCGCCCCTGACAACCATCCATACGGTGAGCCCCAACACTAAGCAGGCTGTGCACGGTTGGGACTTTGAAGTTAACATCTCATTATAAGTCTGGGAAGATAGTTGACTTCCCGTTACAGGTGGCAGCACGCAGCAATAACATCATGGGCTGTGACCTATTTTACGAACTGGGTTTCGCCATTAAAGATGGTGCCGGGAACGAATGGTTGGGTTATGGCCGCTGGAACCCTCTGGTACCGGTGGTTGAAAAGGACGTTGTGTGGGACGAAGAGCTACCAGGCACTCCAGTGGTCAAGCAGGACCAGTTTCACTCAGGTTCGGCGCGGGAGGGTCTCCGTGCCGGTGCTCGGGACATGGTAGAGGGGGGTACTCAGTGTGGTAAAGAGGCACCCGCGTCAGCAAGTGACACCATGTGAGCCCCAGATGCCTCCGGAGCTTGGCAGCAGTGGGATGGGGGGTCTGCAGCTACAACGATGACCACTACGACGTTTTTAGAAGAGGACGGGGCCAGACTGACGAACATGGAGTTACCGCATGCTCGGCAACAGCACGTCAGGCCGAGCCGGGCCTCGGTGAGGGTTTTGGACTTGGTTCTTTTTAGTTTATTTGGTGGCAGAATAATCCACCATGTCGTGCGGGCTGTGTGGCAGTCCACCCACCAGCCTTATTTTAGGTTGTTTTGTGTGAGTGTGTTAGGCTAGTTGAGTACACTGATTTTCGTTATTTTAGAGCATGATTTGGGTTCCAAAATAGGGTGGGTTTCAATTGTATGTGTGGTTTTGGACTTTTCTAAAGGGGGGAGGAAATGGCATGTGTATTTGGGGTACTTTATTGTGAAGTGCATTGTGGCGACGTGGACTTCCTGTCACATCACCGCACTGCCCTATATAGTGGGGCGATCCGCCATGGCACAGCCTCTTGCACCGGATACCCATGTCAGGTGCCTGTTGTTTCACGGCAAGTTCCACCATCAATAAAGCTGTGTTCGACACTACCTCATCTTGCCTTATTCATCACCAGGTTTTCCATACATAACAGTCAGAGCGCACATGGTTGTATATATACTTAATTTTTTCATCTACTAGGCCAAGTGTTTGACGCATGCGCATAACCGTCATTTGTAGGTTCACCCCAGCCCTATGAGTAGCGCAACTGTGCCAACGCACCAGTTTGTTAGCCAGCTACTGTATATAAAAGTGAAGAAATGCAAGAGTGACAGACATTTTTTGTAGCAACAATAATGGTGTTGTTTCAAGGAAAAGGGATTACCGTTTTTCAATGATCCTCTCTGTCCAAGCTGCTGCTGCTGCTGCAAAAGGATTCATATATGTTTATTCTCATCTTCCTCTTCTTGATCTACTTTGACTTTGCATGCCGTGTCGGTAGCGCCACCTCCTTATTGGGAGGTTCAATCGTGCACATGTGTAGTCACCGCACCCAGGCAACATGGTAACAAAATTTGGGCTGCACGCGGTCAGATGCGGAGGGGTTCCGCGGAGACAGTGATGTGATTCTCATTACACAAGCCCCGCGGTCAAACGGACGCAGACAGTGGAGGTGCAGCATGAACCCAGCTTTAGGCTGGCCAATGATACAGCAACAGGCAGGTACTGAGGCCCGGCTTACCATGTTTATGATGCTCCGAGTTAAAACAGCTCATCAGAGACAGAAACAATATAAGGGCTGTTTGTGTGTGTGGGAGGGGGGGTTTAAGACACACGTTTTGATATTTTTTCAATAATCACATTGTGGAGAATGTGTTGAAGGATGAGACTGAGTTTATTCCTCAGATTCAGCTTTATTCACAATCACATACTCCAACAATTTCAAAGCAGGAAAAAGAGGATGAATCTTCTCACATCTGTCCTTTTATACCTAGGACATCAAACTACAGTCACATGGTGTTTAATCAAACATACAGTCACATGGTACTTAATCCCAGTCACAATATAACTTCCTCCGATCTTAACACCATCCACCCCCCAGTCTCCGGTGGTCAGGAAATCTCTCAAGGCCATCTCCTTGAAACAAAAGGCCAAATCTCACACCTTCCCGTTAGCTCTAGGAGGCTCAGTCCCTTTGTTCCCTTGAGACGTGCAGCACACAATAAACACACAGTATTCTATTTGTGGAGCATATGAAACCAACATATGTGTCCCACATGACCCCCCCCCCAAACGTCTAAGATGGAACAATCATAACTAAAGATGCATGTCATAATAAAATCACTACATATCAATCCACATGGCGCTTAGGCCTCAGTCTTCTGCCGTATTTGCTGTAAGCCGGTTTTACTGCCTCCGCAGAGTCCTCCTGCTGTGGGGCCACTGCCTGTGGATTAGAACTGTTAGTCAATCTCTGTGGGTGTTCCGGAGGATGCCCTCTAGGGGGTCTGCTGCGTCGGGGGGGGCCCTCGCTAAATGCACAGTTTCATCAGCCATCACAAAAGCGGGTTTGAGTCTGTTTATGCCAATTACTTCCTTTCTGCCTCCCAAATCTAGCACAAAATGCTTCTCTCCTGTTTCCAACACTCTGAATGGTCCATCATAAGGCGGTCGCAAGTTTGGGCGGTGGGCATCATGCCTGACAAAAACAAACTCCGCATTTTTTAAAGCTTTAGGCACAAAAACGTGCGGGAAGCTGTGATGAACCGGGCCAGGAAGCGTGCTCGCTCCCGTGTCGCTCTGCAACCCCTGAGCAGGGGGGCACTCTGGTGCAGGATTATCCGGGAGAAACTCCCCGGGCAGCCGGAGTGGCTGCGCAAAAACTAACTCAGCTGGGGAGGCTTTTAAATCCTCTTTAGGTGCAGAACGCAACCCCAATAAAACCTATGGTAGCCTGTCTACCCAATTTGTATCCGTAAGCGATGCTCTGAGGGCTGCTTTCAATGACTATGGAAACGTTTGCATAAACCATTAGCCTGCGGGTTGTAAGCGGTAGTGCGGTGGATCGTTACTCCCAGGCTGCGGGCCATCGCTGACCAGAGCTTGGACACAAATTGAGGACCTCTGTCGGACGTAATGTCCGACGGAACTCCAAAACGTGCTACCCATGCTGTTAAAAACGTGTGCGCCACCTCCTCGGCTGTGGTTGATGCCAGTGGGACCACTTCCGGCCAACGCGTGGTGCAGTCCACCATTGTCAAAAGGTGTGTGCACCCCTGTGACAGCGGAAGGGGGCCTACGAGGTCGACATGCACATGATCGAACCGCTTAGCCGGGATGTGAAAAGGCTCCAAAGGCGCTCCAGTGTGTTTGTGTATTTTGGCTCGCTGACAAGCCACGCAGGCTGTCGCCCACTCCTTGACCTGCTTGCGCAGGCACGGCCATACAAATTTCTCTCCTACCATTTTGACCGACGCGCGCACCCCCGGGTGCGCCAGAGAATGGCTCGAGTCAAAAACACGGTGGCGCCACGCGGCTGGTCACTTCCGGCTCTGAGAGAGAGCAGACGCTTTTTCTAATCCTCTCTTTTCCTTTCTGATCCCAGCTTGCAATGTTGCGTTTTTGTCTGTGTTTAGTCGCTCTTCTGCTGAATCTTAATCTAAATGGAAATTATGGATCTGGAAAGCGGCTTAACTGTGATTGTCACCACTTCAAAAGAAGATCGGGTCAGGAGGAACCCAACGAGGAGACTCATGGACATTGGAATTCATGCGTCTGTGGAGATTTGGCAGGAAACATTATTGGTTATGATCTCAGGACTTCTATTTTTGGCTGTGAAGTTCCCTTATGTATCAGAAATTGAAGGAAGGTGAGAGAGCTGATCAAAGCGGACCCGGCAAGCTCCTTCATCAAATCCGACCAGTTGGAGAGGGCACGAGTAGCGGCAAACGGTGAACTGAATGACAGTGATTCAGCGGAGGAATACATCTGGAGCCCTGTGCTCTCCATGGAATGGAATGCCTGTTTAAGCCTGTATATTAATATTAAAATTATGAAGCTCAAGCGCATGAGAGAGGAAAATTCTATTCTCCGTGGGCTCTGAGCTGTGTAGATTTGACCTTGTTTTGATGCCCTGTTTACATTCCTCCTCGATGAGATAAGCAGAAGTGGCGGCTGCTAGCCCAAACAATCGACAGACAGCTGTTGTTGTCTCAGCGGATGAACTTCTCAAGGACAGTCCATGTGCCTTCATCTGCAAGCGAAGAGATAGACTCCGGACTTGTTTATAAGTCACATGATTATAACATCTATCCACTGCCTGGAGGCGCCCTCTGCTGTTCACTAGCAACTGTCACACCTACACTACACAAATGCATACAACATTACACGAACTGACACATATATACTGACTCATACATACACTGCCTCTCTCAACTCTTGTTTGTGTGATCTATATTGTCTGCTAATTGTGCATAGAGGGTTTTTTTCTGTGTAGTCAAAATTTGGCTCATTTGAGCTTTATATGAGCTTATACGAGCGTTATTCTGATTAACTATGTTTTTTCTCTCTCCTATTGTGTTTTCCTCCCCCTCCCTTCCCCTCTTTACCCCCACTGTATGACAGGCGCCTTGCATGGCTGCCGCGTCATTGGATGCGCCTAACGTGCGCGTCCAATGTCAAGTCAAATTCCTCGTATGTTTACTTGTAAATATACTTGGCAATAAAGCTGATTCCTGATTCTGGTACAACCGGACGCGGTCGTCCAGTGGAGACATCGCAGATTAGGGGGGGCATACCATCTTGCAGCACCCTGCTCTCCAGCCTTAACCCTGTTGGTCCAGACTGGAGCGCGCGCACGTCCGCGTCGCTAACCTGCTCCGCGGCCATGGCTGCATAATCTATCCCTACGCGGACCGGGGCCGCGCGCGCTTCCGCGTCGCTACCCTGGTCTGCGGCCATGGCTGCAGAGTCTGCCCCCACGGGGCCTGGAGCCGCCACAGCACGTGAGAGGCTGTCTGCCACTACATTATATTTACCTGCCACATGCTGGATATCGGTGGTAAACTCCGATATCGCGGCCAGCTGTCTCTGCTGCCAGCCCGACCAAGGTTCCGAAATCTTGGCCATCGCGAAAGTCAGCGGTTTGTGGTCCACGAACGCGGTAAAACGGCATCCTTCCAGCCAGAACTGGAAGTGGCGGATGGCCAAGTGTAGAGCTAACAACTCCCTGTCGAACGCGCTGTATTTTCACTCGCTATCGCGCAAGGTTTTGCTGAAAAACGCGAGCGGTTGCCAGGCCCCAGCCACGTACTGTTCAACGACCGCCCCTATGGCAACATCTGATGCGTCAGTAGTGAGCGCCATGCAGGCCGTTGGGACTGGGTGTGCCAACAACGCAGCGTTTGCCAGAGCTGATTTGACTTGAGAGAATGCACGCTCCCGCTCAGGAGACCATTCGATTTTATTCGTGGGTTTTTGTTTTTTTAGTGCAGCGTACAATGGATGCATGAGCTGCGCTGCACGGGGGAGGAAACGGTTATAAAAATTAACGATTCCCAAAAACTCCTGTAACGCTTTGACCGTTTGTAGTTGGGGAAAATTTGTTATTGCGCGCACCTTATCGGGCAGAGGGACCGCTCCTTCTGGCGAAACGCGATGCCCCAAAAGTCAATCTGCGCCACCCCGAACTGACACTTCGCTGGGTTAATTATTAACCCGTGCTCTGCTGTGAGGTGGCTTTCGTGTTCGTCCTCGGATGCGCTGGCTACCAAAATGTCGTCCAAGTAGACGAACACGAAAGGGAGATCGCGTAGGACCGCGTCCATCATGCGTTGGAACGTCTGCGCCACTCCCTTGAGCCCAAACGGCATGCACAAAAACTCAAAAAGCCCGAACGGAGTTATTACCGCTGTTTTGGGTATGTCCTCAGCGCGCACTGGAACCTGGTGGTAGCTGCGTACTAAGTCTATTTTAGAAAAAATGCGCGCCCCCGCCAAATGAACCGAAAAATCTTGGATATGTGGAATCGGGTAGCGATCGTGCGCTGTGGCGTTATTCAACCTGCGGAAATCACCGCAAGGTCGCCACGAGCCATCAGCCTTTGGGACCATGTGCAGTGGTGAAGCCCAGGGGCTCTTCGAACGCCTGATGATGCCCAGTTTTTCCAGGTTGGCGAACTCCTCGCGCACTATGGTCAGTTTAGCTAAGTCCAAGCGCCGAGCTTTTGCAAAAACGGGCGGGCCAGTGGTAGTAATAAAATGTTCCACCCCATGTTTAGCCACTGTCGCCGAAAACGTTGGGATCGTGAGTGCTGGGAACTGAGTGAGGAGTGCGTGGAACTTACCACCTGCAGCTGTGACGTTGGCTTGTGCAGTTGGCGGGGCCTCTCGAGCTGTGCAGGGAATAGAGTGAAAGGAGAGTGCATTAACCAGATGTCTGTTAGCAAGATCAACCAATAAACCATGTGAGCACAAAAAAATCAGCCCCTAACATGTTGAAATTTACTGCCGCTACAACAAAAGTCCACTCAAATGTACGGCCCTGCAAAGACAGAAGCAGAGTCCTCTCCCCGAAGGTCTTAATCGCTGAGCCGTTGGCTGCTGACACCCGGGGACCCCTGGAAGGCGCCAGCCGGTCCGCGTAGGAAGGCGTGATGAAGCTCAGCTGGGAGCCTGTGTCCACGAGGAAATGCCTCCCCGAGCATGCATCAGTCAGGTAGAGCAGCTTGTTCTCCTCCCCGAGGGCCGAAGCTGCTACCAGCCCCCGGTCTTCGCGTTTCCCGAGCGCTTGAAATGGCACGGTGGGATGCACTTGAGCGCCTTCTCTGCAAAGCAGCGATGGTAGAAGCAAAGGGGGTCGTCCGCTCCGTGTCACCTGGCCCTTGCTGCTGCCGTCGTCGGTGAGTCTGGTGCTGCAGCCTCTGGCCCCATGCCGTCTCCGGACGTTGTGCCTAGCTCCGCTGCCGCGGCCGAAGCTGCGCTCCGTTTATGGACGTCGACGAGTCGTTGCGCCTCCTGGCTCAGCTCGTGGTAGTCTCGCCGGGCCAACAGAGGTGAACCTGCCAGGGTCACTCTCACCGCTGGCGGCAGGGTCCTGAGGAAGAGGTGGGCGAAGATAAAGCTGTCATCCTCGGAGTCTCTCAGCCTCAGCATTTTCACCATCAGGTCCGCGGGTCTGTCGTTCTCAAACTCCGTCAACGCTAGGAGCCCCTCTGCTCGCTGTTGCACCGAGGGGGTGAATTGGCTGATAAGCGCAGCCTTCAATGCGCTGTACTTGTCGCTGTCCGGCGGGTGGTTGACCAGGTTCTCCACCCTCTGGACTGTGTGGTTGTCCAGCTTCGCCACCACATGGTAGAATTTTGTGTCGTCTCTCGAGATTCTCCGGAAGTTGAACTGCGCCTCGACCGCGCTAAACCAGGAGCGCGGACTATTCTGCCAGAAGTCCGGCAGCTGGAATGTGGCGGCATTCGTCAGGCTGGCTTCTGACGAGCCCCGCTCGCGAGAATTATCTCTGCTCATGCTTCGTCGTAAGGTCACCAGTGTGGAGAATGTGTTGAAGGATGAGACTGAGTTTATTCCTTAGATTCAGCTTTATTCACAATAACATACTCCAACAATTTCAAAGCAGGAAAAAGAGGATGAATCTTCTCACATCTGTCCTTTTATACCTAGGACATCAAACTACAGTCACATGGTGTTTAATCAAACATACAGTCACATGGTACTTAATCCCAGTCACAATATAACTTCCTCCGATCTTAACACCATCCACCCCCCAGTCTCCGGTGGTCAGGAAATCTCTCAAGGCCATCTCCTTGAAACAAAAGGCCAAATCTCACACCTTCCCGTTAGCTCTAGGAGGCTCAGTCCCTTTGTTCCCTTGAGACGTGCAGCACACAATAAACACACAGTATGCTATTTGTGGAGCATATGAAACCAACATATGTGTCCCACAACATTACCAATAGCTGCATTTCAGAAGGTTAAAACCTATAAAAACTTTTTTTTCCCATCAGTGAACCTGTTATGGATTTTTTTTTTTAATCATCATCCGTTCATTCTGTCCCCTGTAATGGCATCACACTCAATACCTTTCCCATGGAGATCCTGGGGCCGATGCTGTGATCACGAGACGTTTCGAGACAATTTGTGCAATAATCCTAATGGCGACTGCTGTCGACCGAGCTTAAAAACAAACTTTTCCACAGATATTTTTTTTTTTCTTTTTGGTAATTAATTCATTAACTAATTGTCTGTGTTTATCTTTCTTTTTTCGTACGGAGCTGGAGGAACTAGAGAACTACATCGACGAGTTGTATTATCATTGCTGTGTCATGGAGCAGGCGAGTGTGTGTTCCGTCCCTGCTTCTCAGTCTAAATGACCGAGACCCACAGATTCGCCAAAAATAACGCCCAAGAAATCACAGCAGGGCACCAAGGTTTTTGACATCCTTTTCTCCATTGAGAATAAACTTACCAGCATGGATGGTAGACTGGCGCTGGTTGAGCTCCTTCATCAAGAGTTCCAGAGTTTGCGGGAGAGTTTAGAGTTCAGTCAAGCACAGCTTGTCTCTCTCGTAGAGGAAAATAATAGCCTAAAAAAGTCAGTAAACACACTAACCACGCGGCTTGGCGTTGAGGGAGAAAACCGAAAAATGAAGGAAACAGTTCTCAGTTTGCAGTCACGCAGCATGAGAGATAACCTTGTTTTTTCTGGAATTCTTGAAAAAATAATGAAAATCCAGAACAGCTGGTCCGTGAATTTATCTCAACTCAACTAAAACTATCCCCCGAAGTCACAAATTCAATTACTTTCCACCGAGTCCACTGAATTGGGAAAGAATTCCCAGAATAAACATCCCAGACCTATTGTTGCCAAATTTGAGCATTTTAAGCAAAAAATCTTGGTACAGAGGAAGGGTAGGCAGCTTAAAAACACCAATTATGGTCTAAATGATCAATTTCCACACGAAATCTTGGAAAGGAGAAGGAAGCTTTTTCCCCATTAGGAAACAAAACATCCAAGAAGGTAAACAAGCTATTGTTTCTGTGGATAGACTGTATATAGATGGCAAGCTGTTTATGGATGAAACTATAACGCCCTGGTTATTCTAGAGCAGGGGTCACCAACCTTTTTGAAACCAAGAGCTACTTCATGGGTATCGAGTCATGTGAAGGGCACCAGCTTGACACACTCCTCTAAAATAACAAATTGTGTGTGTGTGTGTGTATATATATATATATATAAATAATTATCAATAACTTAGAGTGGGTAACAGACAAGATCAATATTCAACACTTTATTTTTATTAATCTCAGCAATTGTTCAGATGATCACTTCTACATTTCATAAAAAAAATGTCCAGTTTTCACCAGTCCCTTTTAACCATAAAAAACTAAACCCTTTTAATTCATGAACTATGTTGAACCATGTTTGAAAAAGTTATGCAACATTTAAGAAAAATCAACTTTCATATTAAATAAATCTTATCACATTTTTAACTGAACAAATCTACTGCAGTTCTGCTCAAAATCTGTTACATTTAATAAACACACTTTTGTGTGTTCTTCTTCACTGGAATTATATCCATACAGTTCTTGCCAAGAATCATGCTTGAGTAATAACCAGCGCTGTCCTTTCATGAGGAGAAGCTAAACAGCACTGAGAGTGCTTATATGCACGGTGGCGCAGTGGTTAGCATCGCGGCAGCAGTTTACCCTCGGTCGGGGGATCGCGGGGATCGTGGGTTCGATCCCCGGCCAACAGTGATCTGTGTGGAGTTTGCATGTTCTGGTGGTGCATGTTCTCGTTTTTCATGCAAAAACATGCAGGTTAGGGAGTTAAGGGGCGCTTGCGCACGCAGCGGCTGGTGGCTTGTCACCGGACTGCAGAACAAATCTACCTACGGGTACAAGATAAGTCAAAAAAAAAAAAAAAAAGAGTGGGTAGTGAAGTGTCGCTCCACATAGTGGCGCCCCGCAAATGAAACACACGCAGCTTCCTTTCACGGTAGTAAAAAAGAACTCTTCCGCCTGCACACTTTGAAAATGATAAATTTTCTGTCTTTTTTTTTTGCCATGTTTTTGGGCTTGGAAACAGCACTCCGCTCACCATCTTAACTGCCCGCTAGCTTACGCTCCACAAGTGCGAAGGTTTTGTCATGCGCACAATACTGACCTTTGAACTAGGTCAGATTCACCTTAACTTTACGTATAATAAACATATTTTCATTTTTTTTTTATTTTTAAGACATTCTCATTTTAAAATCTATATAAATGCAAGTGTGATTTTAAAAAATATAAAAAATATAAAATAAAAAATAGCGGCAGAAAAAATTACGTCTTAGACGCAGCTCACTTGCGAGTTGTGCTATTTTTAGAACAGGCCTGCGGGCGACTCATGTGGTCCCTGCGGGCGACATGGTGCCCGCGGGCACCGCGTTGGTGACCCCTGTTCTAGAGCCTACTTTGTTGTTTTTTTTAAGCTACAGGTGGAAAAAGAGTGCGATTGTGCGCAGGTCTCTTACTCTTACTCAGTCTCAGTTTAATTTGTTAACATTTGTCAAAATGTTTATTTCTTTGTTGTTGAGGTTGTTGTTTGTCTGTTGTAGTTAATTTTTTTGACCTCAACGGTAGAGCAGGCAGAAGCTGGTAGTAATGGTAAACACCACAATGGCTGTAAAAGTGGACGAAGGCTAAGGGAGCACACCCTGACAAAAAAGCAAGCTGAAGGTGGCACGCTTTGAGGCGATTTCCCAAAAACCTGGATTCCGGCAGCCTCCTGCAGCTGTGAGAAGATGCCGGTCGTCTAGGGTCTCCCTTGCCACTGGAACCATCTTCTCTACAATCAAGGTAGTGGCATCGGGAAAAGCGCACCCCCCATGCGACTCTAAAAACCATCACTGCGCAGGTATCTTCTTTACCTGAGTCTCCGACCTCTAAAGTCTGACGGCGATGAAGCATCCAGTAACGGGGGCAGGTCTGAATGAGCTGGAAGCTCCTAGCTGGAACTCTGCACGTCAGCGGCACAGGACAATGGTCGTAAGCAGTTGGGATTGAGTGGCAGCTGCTTCCGGCAGTCCCCTGTGTGTCTGAGCAGCCCTATTTAGGGACCGCACTGCTCACCCCAACTGGGGAAAGGCCTAGAAAAGGTGGCCTAAACATTGCCCACTCAGCACAGCACCCGGATAGGAAACCGCACCTGTCGGGACTTTCCACTATGCGGTCGAAAAACAAAAACAATACCATTTAGAATTGCAGCATGGAACATAAGGACACTCCTGGATGCCAGTCCGGACAGACCACAGCGCAGAACAGTACTTGTTGCCAGTGAGCTGAAGCGCTACAATGTGGATGTGGCAGCACTCAGTGAGACCCGACTCCTCGAGGAAGGCTCACTCAATGAAGTAGGAGAGGGTTATACATTCTTTTGGAAAGGATACCCCATTGGCGGACAACTCCTTCATGGAGTTGGTTTTGCAATTAAGAACAGCTTCCTGCACAAGCTCACAGAATCACCAGAGGGTGTCAGTGAAAGGCTCATGACTCTTCGCATCCCCCTTGCAAAATGCAGGTATGTCACTTTGGTAAGTGCCTATGCACCAACTCTGCCATCGAACGCTCAAGAGAAGGACCGCTTCTACCAGACACTCGAGGACATCCTCAGTCACATTCCGAAGGGTGACAAAATCATGCTGCTTGGTAATTTCAATGCAAGAGTCGGAAAGAACTTGCAAAACTGGAATGGTGTAATCGGTGCCCATGGCATTGGAAAAGTCAACCCCAATGGCATGAGACTTCTTAGTCTCTGTGCGGAACATGATCTTACCATCACTAACACAATCTTCCAGCAAAAGAACACATATAAGGCATCCTGGATGCATCCCAGGTCCAAACATTGGCACCTGATCAACTATGTGATCGTGAGGAGGGCTGACCTCAAGGACGTGTTCATCACAAGAGCTATACGAGGGGCACACTGCTGGACCGACCACCGCATGATTCTGTCAAAGGTCAGAATGCATGTTCGGCCCCTAGCTCACCACGGTGGCCCAAAGAGGAAAACACTCCACTGTGCCAGACTCTCTAGCAGTGACATCTGTGACAACTTTCGTCGCTCCCTAGCTGAGAGGCTGGCAGGTATTGAACAACTGATCATCTCAGAGTCTGGGATGGATGAGAAGTGGACCACTCTATCCACCATCCTCTTTGACACTGCAGCCCAAGCCATTGGTTTCAAAACCAAGAAACATCAGGACTGGTTTGACCAGAATGCTGGAGAAATCTCCACCCTCCTGGACAGAATGCACAGGGCACACAGAGTCACCTTGAACAACCCACAATCCCAATTCCATAAGAAGCAATGGCAAGCCCTTCGTTCTGAGGTCCAAACAACTCTCAGGAAACTGCAAGATGAGTGGTGGATCTCAAAGGCCAATGAAATCCAGACTCATGCTGATAGAAACGATATGCACAGTTTCTATGATGCAGTCAAAACCATCTACGGCCCCAGAAACTGCTCCCTGGCTCCTGTTAGATCTGCTGATGGATCTTCTTTAATCAAGGATCAGGCCATGATAGTGGAGCGGTGGGCTGAGCATTTTAACACCGTGCTTAACCAGCCCACCTCAGTGGACCCAACTGTCCTTGCAGAGTTCCCTGAACATCCTACCTTGCCAGATCTCGACCTCCCCCCAACCTTCAAAGAAATCCTGCATGCAGTAAAAACCCTGAAAAATAATAATTCCCCTGGACCTGATGGCATCCCAGCTGAACTTCTTAAGGAAGGAGGCTACCTCTGTACTCGGACACTGTATCTCTATATCTCAGAGGTGTGGAGACGAGAGTGTGTCCCACAACAGTGGAAAGACGGCAACATTGTGACCATCTACAAGAACAAAGGAGACATATCTTTCTGCTCCAATAGTAGGGGTATCTCTCTGTTGGCCATTGCTGGAAAGGTCCTTGTCAAGGTCATGCTCCGCAGACTCATCTCTGCAATATCAGAGTGGGTCACCCCAGTGTCACAGTGTGGTTTTCGGAAGGACAGGGGGACAGTTGACATGATCTTTGTGACACGTCAGCACCAAGAGAAATGTCAGGAGCAGCATAAGGACCTGTTCATTGCCTTTGTCGACCTGTCAAAGGCGTTTGACACAGTGAACAGGGAACTACTGTGGCAAGTCCTGAAGAGATTTGGGTGTCCACCCAAGTTCCTCACCATCCTTCCGCAGTTCCATTCTGGGATGATGGCCCAAGTGGTAGTGGGAAGGCACAACTCAGAACCTTTTGGAGTGCAAACCGGAGTGAGGCAAGGCTGTGTGCTGGCCCCAGTTCTCTTCAACATCTTCCTTGTCTGTGTCAAGGAAGTGGCTTGATGGTAACCTGTTTAACATCAGGAGGCTACAGGCAACTTCCAAGCTGACATCAGAGACCATCACTGAGCTACAATACGCCGATGACTGTGCCCTGGTTGCCCATACACCAGACGCTCTACAAAACATCCTCTCGGCAACTGTAACTGCATACACCAGAATGGGACTGACAATCAATACCCAGAAGACAGAGGTACTCTGTCAATCCAGTACTGACCCCCCACAAAACCCAATAACCCTCACAGCAGCAGGGCAACAGCTGCTCACAGTGCCCACTTTCAAATACCTGGGGAGCATAATGTCTGACACCTGCTCAATGGATGACGAGATCCAGAACCGCCTCAAGCAAGCATCAGCATCTTTTGGTCGTCTAAGGAGAAGGGTTCTTCAGAACAGCAACCTCATACTCCACACCAAAGTGCTGGTCTACAGAGATGTATGTATCACCACCTTACTGTATAGATGTGAGGCATGGACTATTTACAGCCGCCATTTGAGAAGCCTGGAGACCTTCCATGTAAGATGTCTCCAGAAGATCCTTGGCATCACTTGGAAGGACAGAGTGCCGCACACAGAAGTGCTGGAGAGAGCTGGCAGCTGCAGCATGGAGTCTATCATGGCCCAGCATCAACTCAGGTGGTTGGGGCATGTCATCCGGATGCCCATCCACAGACTCCCACGCAGAATCTTGTATGGTCAGTTACACCGAGGCCAACTCAGCGCTGGTGGGCAGAAGAAGCGCTTCAAAGACCAAGTGAAGTCCATCCTGAAGAGATGTCGGATCAACCCCTCTTCACTGGAGGAACTCGCTTCCTGCTGAGACATCTGGTGCTTCCACTCCTCACAGGGGGTGGATTATATGGAGGAACAGCGCACACAACACCGGACAGCAAAGCGTGCAAAGAGGCATGCTCGCCAAGTCCCCCCTGCTCCCCCCCAACACCTCCTTCACATGCCCGGTCGGTAACCGAATCTGCAGATCCAGGATCGGACTATTCAAACACCAGCAGACTCACAAATAAAGAAGATGGTCATCATCGAATCGATGGACTACCAGAAGAAGAAGAATTTTTTTTGAAGTTGTTAGGTCATTGTGTTATCTGCATTTTTTCACCACTTACTAACCTTTATTTCTGTTTTTTCCTCATACTTCTGGTTTATAGGAAATAACTTGAATTACATGTACCCCATTTGCTTGCAATTGCAGGCAAATGGCACAGAGACATCATGCGCGCACACCCAATTATATATGCGTAGGTGTATATTTTACACACAACATATATATACACATACAGTATATGCATACATTACAGACATATAATCACATAGGCACATTTAGTCAGTCTTTAGTACATAACCAGTTAGTGAAAACATGTCCACATTTAAGTTTGTCACGTGGAACATATGTGGAATTGGTACCAGGGAGAAGGGGCTAAAAGTTCGACTGAACGATCTACAGGCAGACTTTGTCTTATTGCAGGAGACACATGTTTCTAAGTCATCTGTAGATGCACTCACCTCCCTGGAATTCCCCCACATGTACTCAGCCGGTTTTAATTCTAAACAAAGGGGGGTAGCTAGACTGGTAAACAGAAGAATACGCTTTGTTGTGAAGAACACCATAACAGATCCAGATGGTAGCTTTATAATACTAAAAATCTCAGTCCAAAATTTGAATCTATGTATTGCAAGAGTTTATGGCCCAAATGTTGACGACCCATCCTATTTTCACACTTTTTTCACTTCTCTTTCTGAGCACTTGAACACTACACTTATAATAGGAGGGGACTTCAACCTGGTATTAAACCCTGCAATTGACAGGCTCAGTACATTGGGGAATCACCGGAAATGGCAGGCTACCAACACTCTCAAACAGTACATGAATGATTTTGGTCTTTGCGATGAACGGCGTTCTCTTCACCCAACTCTTCGAGAATACACTTTTTTTTTTTTCCATCAGTTCATAGTTCACATTCACGTCCAGATTTCTTTTTAGTCAGTAACTCTATTGTGAGGGACATCACAGACACTGAAATATGTTCAAATCAAGCTATTAGTGATCACCATCCAGTATCTCTTACACTAGTAAATAGGAAAGCTACAAGGGAAACTAGGAGCTGGAAATTTAATATATTACTACTGAAAGACAAAGACTTTATTAACTATTTTAATAAAGAGTGGGAATCATATCTGGAATATAATGATGTGCCAGGAATATCCCCAGGTGTTCTTTGGGAAGCAGCAAAAGCGGTCATGCGAGATAAAATAATCTCTTACTGTTCATATAAGAACAAAAAAGAAAAAGCACTGGTACTGGACTTAGAACAGAAAATTAAAATCACTGGAGACAACCTGTGCCGTTTCCCCACAGGAACAGACACTTAACGATCTGAGAAAATTAAAGCTGGAATTAAAAGAAATTACAAACGAGCACAGTTTTTAATACAAAGACTGCATCTTGAGAAGTTTGAACACAGTAATAAATTGGGGCGATATCTTGCGAACCAGCTTAGATTGAATAAAGAAAAAACAACTATCCACTCTATCAAGGATATGACTGGAAATATTACCCATGAGCCTGAAGAAAAAAATAACTCCTTCAGAAAGTTTTATGAAAACCTCTACGCATCGCAGGTTAACACATCTGACTCAAAGATAAATAAATTTTTGGACGATATTAATTTACCACAATTAAATAATGAACAGATTGCAGCTCTGGATGCACCTCTTCAGGTGTCAGAACTCCAGGAGGCACTTAAGCACATCCCAAACAACAAAGCCCAGGGACCAGATGGTTTTCCAGTAGAATTTTACAAAGAATTTTGGCCTGTGATGGCACCTAATTTTTTTTTAAAATGAGGAACCAAATTAAAGAAGATAATGTAATTCCTCCAAATATGAATTCGGCTAGTATTATCCTGCTCCTTAAACCTGGAAAAGAACCTACGCTTCCATCCAGCTACCGTCCCATCTCACTTATGAATGTTGATCATAAAATAATTTGCAAAGCTCTCGCCGAAAGACTGGAAAGGATAATTCCATTTATTATACACCCAGATCAAACAGGTTTCATCAAGGGTAGGCACTTGGCTAATAATACATGCAGGCTATTTAATTTAACAGACTACTGCAAGATCAATAACGTAGAAACTACAATCTTGTCCCTGGATGCAGAGAAAGCCTTTCACCGTGTTAACTGGAAATTTCTTTTTATGGTGTTAAACAAGTTCGGGTTTGGTTCATCTTTCATAAACTGGATTAAAACACTATATAGGTGTCCTGCTGCGTCTGTCCAAACAAATGATCAGACTTCCCGAAGCTTTAATCTCCAGAGAGGTACTAGGCAGGGGTGTCCACTCTCTCCCTCACTTTTTACCATCTTTACTGAACCATTAGCAGCAGCCATACGACAAAATGTTGATATCAGAGGTATTCAAACTGGAGAAAAAGAACACAAGATAAGTCTTTATGCTGATGATGTATTGATTTTCCTTGAAAACTCACAAAGATCTCTTCTTCAGACAGTGGCACTCATTGATAAATTTTCATCATTATCAGACTATTAACTGGGTAAAATCAATTCTTTACTGAACCATTAGCAGCAGCCATACGACAAAATGTTGATATCAGAGGTATTCAAACTGGAGAAAAAGAACACAAGATAAGTCTTTATGCTGATGATGTATTGATTTTCCTTGAAAACTCACAAAGATCTCTTCTTCAGACAGTGGCACTCATTGATAAATTTTCATCATTATCAGACTATTAACTGGGTAAAATCAATTCTTCTACCTACAAATTGCAATTTCTCAAATACATCTACTATTCCAATTCAATCAGGTAATATTAAATATTTAGGAATAGATATTTCTCCCAGGCTCTCATTATTGCGAATAAATCACATTCCCCTTTTACAAACAATACAAGACGACCTTACGCGCTTGAGGACACTACCTTTATTACTAATGGGAAGAGTCGCAACCATTAAAATGATGGTCCTTCCTAAAGTCAACTATTTGTTCTCAATGATTCCTACCCAACCATCAATGGCCTGGTTTAAGTCTCTAGACTCAAATATAAGTAAATTTTTAAGGAAGGATAAACCATCACGGATTAGTTTAAAAACCCACCAGAAAGCGAAAGAGCACGGAGGCTTAGATTGACCAAATTTCTTTAATTACTTTTTAGCCAATAGACTGCAGTTTGTTTCAAAATGGACAAAATCAACCCCACTAGGAAACCCATGGTTAGATGCTGAACAGGCTCTCTGTGGGTCGCTAAATATCTTTGACTTACCTTTTATAAGTCCCTGTATTAAACGCCATGACTGTTTTAAAAGTATTAATATCAGCTCCTCTCTGACGGCTTGGTGGAAATTTTTAAAAATAACAGGGTCTTCACTTGGGCGGCGTGGTGGCGGAGTGGTCAACACTGTGGCAGCACAACAACTCACCCTTGGCCGGGGGATCCTGGGTTTGATCCCAGCCCCCGACCAACAGTGATCTGTGTGGAGTTTGCATGTTCTCCCCGTGTCTGCGTGGGTTTACTCCGGGATTTCTCCGGTTTCCTCCCACATGCCAAAAACATGCAAGTTAGGTTAACTGGCATCGAAACTGGGGATTCTAAATTGTCCTTAGGTATGACTGTGAGAGTGAAAGGTTGTCTGTCTCTCTGTGTTAGCCCTGCGATGGACTGGGAATCTGTCCAGGGTGTACCCTGCCTCTCGCCCAAAGATGCTGGGATAGGCTCCAGCCCCCCGCGACCCGAAAAGGATTAAGTGGAAGAAGATGAATGAATGAGGGTCTTCACTTGTCCCCTGTAAACTCACGCCCATTTGGAATAATCCTAATATCTTGCAACAAAAGAGGACATTAAAATTTCCACTATGGCAAGAGAAGGGAATAAATAACATCTTATTCAAGGTGGAAATTTTCTCCAATTTCAGAAACTAGTGTCACAGTACGACATCAGTGATTAAAAAGCATTTTGAATATCAACAGCTTAAATCCATAATAAAAGCAAGATTTAATCTTAATCAGACAGATTTAGAGGTAACAGTTAAGGTGGCAGAGTTTCTAAATCTCCGTTCCTCTAAATTGATATTGAAAATACATGGACTATTATCAAAGCTGGATGAGTCTGTATCTCTTCCAATATCAAAATGGGAGACAGACTTATCAATTAATAAGGAGGAAAGTTTCTGGACACAAATATGTTTAAACACTTTTAAGATGACTAAAAACTCTAACTTACAACTTATACAGCATAAAGTTCTACATAGAATTCATTACACAGGACAAAGGATGTTCAAAATGGGCCTGAGTCACACAAATATCTGCTCTCACTGCACCAGCAACATCCCAGATAGCTATATGCATGCTATGTGGTCCTGTGCACCGGTTCAAAAGTTCTGGCAGAAGACATGTGAGGACTTGTCGGCATGGCTTGGGTACAGTCTCCCACCCTCACCCACACTTTGCATATTAGGTGATTTAAGTGAATTAAATATAGATGCAAGGATGTCACACATGGTTCTCACTGCCTTATGCATCGCAAAGAAAACTATCCTCATGAATTGTTAATCAAGAAATAACTTATGCATGACTTATTATAATAACTTACTATTAGATTATATTAACCTGGAGAGAATGTCAGCCTCCTCAAATAATTAATTGGCGGAATTCAATTCTCTCTGGTCCCTGCTTATTAATTCTATAATATGAGGGGTGGCGGGCGGTGGCTCGCTCTCCATGGCACCTCTGGTGGCTGGCTGCGCCCTGACCGCGGGTGTCCGGGGGGCCTGTTCCGGGG
Source organism: Pholidichthys leucotaenia (assembly GCA_020510985.1). Taxonomy (NCBI): domain Eukaryota; kingdom Metazoa; phylum Chordata; class Actinopteri; order Cichliformes; family Pholidichthyidae; genus Pholidichthys; species Pholidichthys leucotaenia. The sequence continues at coordinate 27,034,234 of CM035839.1, read as the reverse complement.
TGGCTGTTTGTCTGGCCCTGGGGGGAGTGGGGTGGTTGGGAAGGCTGCAGGGTGGGCCGGGGGGGTTGGGTTGTGGCCCCCGGCCGGCTGGCCTCATCCCTCGGGAGGGGGGGGGGGGTCTGGACCTAGGCCCCTGGTGCTGGGAGGGGCGTCCCCCCCCCCACGGGCCGGGGTCAGGTGTGCGCCGGTGGTGCGGGTTGGCCCCGGTGCATCCTTGCGTGGCGGGGGTTGTGTTTTCTCTGGGGCCCTGGTGGCACCCTGGGGTTGGTGCCTGCATCCTGGGTCGCCCTCCCCGTCCACTGGGGTCTGCGGGTGTGCATGTACGTGTGTGAGAGTGAGTGTGAGTGGGGGCTTGTGTATGAGCGGATGTGGAAGTGGTTGTGTGTGTTGAGTGGGCAGGTGGGGCTGTGTGTGGGTGTAGGTGGGTATGTGTGATGGTGGGCGGGGGCATGTGTGTGTGTATGGAAGCGGTTACTTGTGGGTGGATGTCTTGGGGGTGGAGGATGTACGGGTAGGAGAACTTTGTTGGGTGGCAGGGGTTGGGCAGTCCATCTAGTGGCATGGGGGCTGGCGTTTCGGGGCCTGCTTGTCCCGGCCACCCTGCTGTTGTGTTGCGGGGTGAGGCGCTTTGTCGCATCGCCCCTGGTGTCATTGGCGGCAGGTGCGTGTTGGTGCTTGGGGGGCCATTGGCGCGGGTTGATGGTCGTGTTTCCATCAGGATGCTCCGGGATGGCTGTGGTTACAGGGCGGCCTGCGGCTATCGGTGTGCCTCTGGGGTGGGTGGTCGTGGGCCTGCGTGGGCGCTCGGAGGTGTCGCCTGGCATGTTGGGTGCCATGTGAGTCTGGCCCATTTTTTTTTTTGTTACTTATTTGTACCCGTAGGTAGATTTGGTTTGCAGTCTGGTGACAAGTCACCGGCTGCCGGTCGCTGCGTGTGCGAGCGCCCTAAACCTACATGTTTTTGGTGTGCGGGAGGAAACCAGAGAAATCCCGGAGTAAACCCACGCAACACAGGGAGAACATGCAAACTCCACACAGCTCACTTGTGGTCGGGGGCTGGGATCGAACCCACGATCTCATGATCCCCGCGATCCCCCGGCCGAGGGTAAAACTGTGCTGCCACAGTGCTAAACCACTGCGCCACCGTGCAGCCCATTGTTCACTATTGTGACTGTTGTTGTCAATGTTTGTGTGTGTAAGATGAGTGGAAATTGGTATGGCTGCCCCATCATGTTTGTGGTGCTGGGAGCTCCGGGGCGTGATGCTGGTGGGTCCTGGGCTGCTTCCACTGGCGGCCCTTGCCCTGGGTTGGGATTTGGGAGCAGTGGGTGGCCTCATGAACCAGTCTGCAAGCTGGCTTCTGGGAGGGGGACGGCCTCACTTTTAGACCGCCTACCTCCCCAGTCTTATCCCCCCCCCCCCGACTCTGGGTGGAATATACATCTTTTTTGTTACATTTAGGGCTTTGGGGTGGGGGTGTGCCGCACTGTGTCAGTGAAGGGGATACCTTTGCTGCGCGGTGGGGCTGCACTCACCTCAATTTTAGCACTGCTGCCTTACAGCTAGAAGGTTCCTGGTTCAAATCCCCAGGCTGGCAGGGGTTGGAACCTTTCTGTGTGGAGTTTGCATGTTCTCCCTGTGCTGCATGGGTTTACTCCGGGGGCTCCGGTTTCCTCCCACAATCCAAAGACATGCATGTTAGGTTAATTGGCTGTTCTAAATTGTCCCTAGATATCGGTTTCCTATAGGCCCTTAGAATAGAGGGTTAGTACTAGTGAAAGCGCTTTGAGTGGTCTTTGTGACTAGAAAAGCGCTATATAAGTGCAGGTTAGTTAGATAGTAATTGCATTTTAGACACTGAGGGCTTGGGGGGATGGGGGCCCTGCTGCCCATTGCAGTGGCTAGCGGTGCTCCAATCACTATCCCCCCAATTTTAATTGCACTTTGGTAGTACACACAATTACATCATATAACTGAGCAACATGGCGGCCGGGATGGTCACACTTTTTCAGTGCTGAGACAAAGTTGCTGATTTTGCCATTAAAATAACTAACCAACAGCGATCGGCATTTGTGATGCACACGCACGGGCTGAATTTCCACCTTCGTTGAAATACCCCTTTAATCGCCTTTCACCGGGCACTGTGAGTAAACTGATTAGCGTTTCTTTTTGTGGTTCGCTGCTACGCTTTACCCGAAGCGTTTGCTAAGCTAATGCTAGTCGTAACAACTAACACCGACACGAAGCGACTCTGTCCCCAGTGATTGGGGCTCGCCGGAGGAACTAACCGAGGCAACAGTTGGACGGGAGCCGGATCGGAATTCGGGTGCAGCGGTGGTGGGAGACGGGGACCAGTGGAGGACCATCGGGGCCCCAGCCAGACAATAGCCTGAGTCGGAGCCCAGTTACAGCGGCGGGGATCAGCAGAGGAACTACTGAGGCAGACGGTGGTAGGTGGCGAGGCTCAGCGGAGGAACTACTGAGGCAGACGGCGGTAGGTGGCGGGGCTCAGCGGAGGATCTACCGGGACCCCAGCCAGACAGAAGCAGGATCGGAGCTCGGCTACAGCGGCGGTGTGCGGCGGGACTCGGTGGAGGAGCAGCCGGTACCCCAGCTGGACAGGAGCTCGGTTACGGCAGCGGTAAGCAGCGGGACTAGCAGCGGAGGGGGCTAGCTGAGGCCCAGTTGGATTCGAGGTCGGTCGGATCGGATACCGGCGACACCAGCAGAGATTGTTTTACTATCCACAGGTCAGTAAAAATGCCACCAAAGAGGGAGGAAATGGAAACGATCAAAAAATCTCTGAACTTCTTGTCAGAGGAAGTGACCAAAATGGTTAGCCAGCAGGCCAAAATATTAGGCCTAATGGAAGAAGTCCGAGAATTAAAATGAACAATTCAGGAAAAAGACAAAAAAAAATTACGGACTTGGAGCGACGCGTCGAGGATCTTGAACAATGTTCTCGTATGGATGATCTAATTATAAGTGGACTAGACATCAAATATCAATCATACGCTCATGCTACAACAGGATTGAGAGGTGAGGAGGCTCCCACAAGTGAATCAGTCTCCCTGGAAAACCAGGTGCTTCAGTTCCTTGATAGTAGAGATATAAAGGTCGAAGCAAATGCAATTTCAGCCTGTCATGCTTTACCCAGAAAAGATAATAAAACAAAGAACTCAATTGTGATGCGGTTTGTGAACAGAAGGGTAAAGAATGACATACTGAGGCAGGCCAGAAAGCTACGGGGAACAGAAGTTTACCTAAATGAACACCTAACAAAAACAAATGCTGAAATAGCACGGCAAGCACGGATGCTGAAAAGACAAAATAAGATACAGGCAACATGGACAAGAAATTGTAGAATTTGGATAAAACTAAATGGAACACCTGAGCAAGCAAAGAGCATAATGATCAGAGATGTTACTGACCTAAATAAATACAGATGAACACTGATTAAGAAAATTAAGAGACAATGATAATCCATATCCACACACATGGGAAGAATAGTTCTTTTGACATACCATGTCAATGTACTTTAAAAAAAAATAAGCAAAACAAACAAAAAACTTATGACTGACTTGAGTAGACATCAATTATCCCCAGTTGGAGGAAGTCATTTGACACAGAGTGAGGAAACTCAAACTCTGAAAATATGCCATTATGCTGAACATAAAGTACAAGGGATGGAGAATGATATTGATCCTGATAACCACTTTTTCAATAATATTCATAACCATTGTGAATATTACACTGAAAAGCAATTCAAAAGTCAAGTGCAACTAGATGGTAAACTATCAATAATACACTTCATCAGCAGAAGTCTTAACAAAAACTTTCCACAGATTCAGGACTATTTAAAACAGCTAGACAGAAAATTTACAGCTATCGCAGTCTCTGAAACTTGGCTTAATGAAGAGCAGGCTCCCCTGATGGCAATAGAGGGATATCAGATGTTTCATATTAACAGATCTCAAAAAAAGGGTGGTGGTGGTGCACTGTATATTGATGACCTGTATAGGTGTAAGCTTGTAAATGGAATGTCCTTTGCACGACCAGGGATTTTGGAATGTGTTACTGTTGAGATTGACCAGGATAAAACAAAAAATCTAATTATAAGTTGTATATATAGAACGCCGGGAACTTGCATTGAGACATTCAGAGATAAATTAGTCGAGCTGTACAATAATATTACTAGTAAGAAAATGGTAGTAATTTGTGGAGATTTCAATATTGACTTACTAAATCCATATCAACAACATGTAATTACAGAGTTCATAAACTCTATGTTGAGGAGAGTCCGGCCGTTGGTCGAACCTCGGATTCAGGAGGAGCAATGTGGCTTTCGTCCTGGCCGTGGCACATCGGACCAGCTCTTTACCCTCTCGAGAATTCTCGAGGGTTCGTGAGAGTTTGCCCAACCAGTTTACATGTGTTTTGTGGACTTGGAGAAGGCATTTGACCGCGTCCCTCGTGGATTTTTGTGGGGGGTGCTTCGGGAGTATGGGGTATCGGGCTTGTTGTTACGAGCTATTCGGTCTCTGTACGACCGTTGTGAGAGTTTGGTTCGTATTGCCAACACTCGGTCGGAGTCATTCCCAGTGAGAGTTGGACTCCGCCAGGGCTGCCCTTTGTCACCGATCCTGTTCATAATTTTTGTGGACAGGATTTCTAGGTGCAGCCAGGGAATGGAGGGTGTCATGCTTGGTGACCACAGGATCTCGTCTCTGTTGTTTGCAGATGATGTTGTCCTGTTGGCTTCATCCAGCAATGACCTACAGCTCTTGCTGGGACGGTTTGCCGCTGAGTGTGAAGCGGCTGGGATGAGAATCAGCACCTCCAAGTCCGAGTCCATGGTCCTCAGCCAGAAAAAGGTGGATTGTCCTCTCCGGGTTGGGGACAGGCTCCTGCCCCAAGTGGAGGAGTTTAAGTATCTTGGGGTCTTGTTCACGAGTGAGGGGAGAATGGAGCGAGAGATCGACAGGCGGATTGGAGCAGTATCTGCAGTGATGCGGACGTTGTACCGGTCTGTTGTGGTGAAGAGGGAGTTTAGTTCTAAGGCAAAGCTGTCGATTTATCAGTCAATCTATGTTCCTACTCTCACCTATGGTCACGAGCTTTGGGTAATGACCGAAAGAACAAGATCGCGGATACAAGCGGCTGAAATGAGCTTTCTCCGTAGGATTGCTGGACTCACCCTCAGAGATAGGGTGAGGAGCTCAGTCATCCGGGAGAGGCTCAGAGTAGAACCGCTGCTCCTCCACATTGAAAGGAGTCAGTTGAGGTGGTATGGGCATCTGATTAGGATGCCTCCTGGACGCCTCCCACTTGAGGTGTTTCAGGCACGTCCCACTGGGAGGAGACCCCGGGGCAGACCCAGGACTTGGTGGAGAGACTATGTCTCCCAGCTGGTCTGGGAACGCCTTGGTATCCCCTCTGAAGAGCTGGAGCAGGTGGCTGGGGAGAGGGAAGTCTGGGCTTCTCTGCTTGAACTGCTGCCTCCGCGACCCGGACCTCCAGAAAAGCGGTAGAAGATGGATGGATGGATGGATGAACTCTATGTACAGCATGAGTCTATATCCCACAATAACACATCCCAGTAGAATCACAGTTCACACTGCTACACTTTTTGACAACCTGTTTGTTAATATTATTGATAAGAAAATAGAAAGTGGATTATTGATAAATGATATAAGTGACCATTTGCCAACCTTTGCACTTATCCATGGCCACACGGAGGCCAATACAGAAAATTTTTTAAAATCGTTCAGATACAAATCACAAAATGCAATCAGTTCTTTTAAAGAGGACTTGCTGAAGCAAGACTGGACAAAAGTCTATGTATCAGATGTAAATGAAGCCTATGACACATTTATAAACATTGTAACCACTCTTTATGAAAAAAATTGTCCATTAGTAAAGAAAAAGCTTAAACATAAATTTGCCGATAAGCCATGGTTAACCAAAGGATTACAAAAGGCGTGTAAAAAGAAAAAATTATTATATAAAGCTTTCCTAAAGAAAAGGACAAAAGAAGCAGAGCAGCGGTATAAAACATACAAAAATAAGTTAACATATATAATAAGATGTAGTAAGAGAGACTATTACAGTAAAGAACTGGAGAAAAACAGAGACAACATTAAAAATACAGTACATGGACAATACTTAACAGTATTCTTGGAAATAAAAGCAGAAATACAAGCTACCCAACCGTTTTTTCAAAAAATAATAAAACGACTCAGAGTGTGACTGCAGCTTCACCTGCAGATGAATTTAATAACTTTTTTGTTAACACTGGTCCTAATTTGGCTCAAGAAATACCCATTACGGCGCCTACAGGTGATAAAATAAGCAAAAACACTGCTATAAAAGACTCCATTTTCATAAAGAACACAGACGAGAGAGAGGTCATTGAAACTGTTAAATTGTTTAAAAGTAAAACATCTACGGACTGTGATGGTATTGACATGCTCTTAGTCAAAACTATTATTGAATGCTTAGTGAAACCACTGACATATATCTGTAACCTGTCTCTCCAAACAGGTATATTTCCCAATGCAATGAAAATAGCTAAAGTAATTCCGATATACAAGACGGGTGACAGAGGGGAATTCTCAAACTGTAGACCAATTTCACTATTGCCGCAATTTTCCAAGATACTTGAAAAAATATTCTATGAGAGAATTGACAACTTCATACTGAAGAATAATTTATTGTGTGAGCAGCAATATGGGTTCAGACACAAGAGGACAACTGCATTTGCTCTAATGGAATTTATGGAAAAAATATCAACTGCCATTGAAAGTAAAGAGTATTCAGTTGGGGTATTCCTGGATCTTAAAAAAGCATTTGATACAGTGGATCATAATTTATTATTAAAGAAACTACAAAATTGTGGTATTAGAGGGGTAGCACTGTCCTGGTTATGTAGTAACTTAAAGAATAGATATCAGTATGTATGTGTTGGTAACAAAAACTCACAGTTACTGAAGGTTACTTGTGGAGTCCCACATGGTTCAGTTTTGGGCCATTATTATTCAATATGTATATAAATGATATATGTAAAGTTTCAGAAAAAATGGACTTAATATTGTTTGCCGATGACACTAATCTATTATGCAGTGGAAGCAATTTGGAACAACTTCTGGATACACTCGGAAAGGAATTAGGAAAGCTTAAACTGTGGTTTGATTCAAACAAATTAACGCTCAATTTAAGTAAGACAAAATTTATAGTTTTTAACAACCATCACAACAACTTAGTATCTAAACTCAGAGTAAATGGTGTAGAGATTGAAAGGGTATCTGAAACTAAATTTCTTGGAGTAATAATTGATAATCAACTGTGCTGGAAGTCACATATTAATTATATTAAAGGTAAAATATCCAAATCAATTGCAATACTACACAGAGTGAAATATTTGCTGAATCAACCCACATTATATACCTTGTATCATTCATTAATACTCCCATACATGACATATTGTACTGAAGTATGGGGAAATACATATAAAACAAACATATATCCAGTCTTTATGCTTCAAAAGAGAGCTATTAGAATAATAAACAAAGCTGCTTACAAGTGCAGCTGCCACCGTGCAGCCCCGCAGCACAGTTTACCCTCGGCCGGGGGATCGCAGGGATCATGAGATCGTGGGTTCGATCCCAGCCCCCGACCAACAGTGAGCTGTGTGGAGTTTGCATGTTCTCCCCGTGTTGCGCGGGTTTACTCCGGGATTTCTCCGGTTTCCTCCCGCATACCAAAAACATGTAGGTTTAGGGCGCTCGCGCATGCAGCAACCAGCAGCCGGTGGCTCGTCACCAGACTGCAAACCAAGTCTACCTACGGGTACAAATAAGTAACAAAAAAAAAAAAAAGTTGAAAGATCTGGTTGACTTTAAAACTGCAGTAATAATGTTTAAAGTGAAGAATCTATCACTGCCCGCAAATATCCAAAAGTTGTTCCAAATAAGGGAGAAACAATATCATTTCAGAGGAACATGTATATTTCAAAAACCTTCAGTGAGAACTACCACCAAGCAACACTGTGTTTCAGTGCAAGGAGTCAGATTATGGAAAGATTTTGGACCTGAATTAAAATCATGTACAACGCTTGGACAATTTAAACAAAAACTAAAGGAAGAAATACTCCAAACATATATACAAGATGACATGTAAAATCACATAAGGATTGTCATATCCAGCCTGCGTTGTGTTGTAGCTTAGTTTTTTGTCACATTTTGTCTTAGCTATGTTCTGAATTGTAATCGCTCTTGTTTTGTTTTTCTTTTGAATTCTTGGATGGAATATGGGTGGGCAATATAAGCTGCGGCTTCAGCCATCACCCATTTCGGATAACTTATGTTGAACTGTATAATCAGAGGAGTTATTGTTTAATTTGACCTTGTTGGATTTTCTTTCCCCCTTTGTTATATTATTCAGTTTCTTTTAACCTGTACTTTTAATCTATCCGAAATAAAGATTCATTCATTCATTCATTCATATAACCAACACCCACCCACCATGTTCTGTGCGGGGGGGGGGGGTCTTCCCCCACCCCTGTTGCCCTGCTCCTGCTGGGGGCGTGGGGGCCTGGTGGGGAGCCTGTGACCTATCATGATGTCAAAATCCCTGGGTGCTACTGAACATATAGATACAACCAAGAAAGTGAGAGGGGGGCTGAATATGAGTGTAAGTGAGAGTGAGGGGGTGATGAATGGAGGTGGTGATGGTGGGTCTGTTTTGTGCAGCGCTTTGCATGTCGGGTGGCATCTCGGGGCGCCTGCGGTGGTCTGCTGATTGGTCGCTCAGATGGATGCTGGGGGTGGGGGTCTGCTTCTGTGGCCTGCGCCAGTGGTCCCCCTGGTCACTGCCGAGCACTGGTGCATGTTCAGGCTTGTTGCATCTGCTTTGCAGCCGCCTTATTAAACAAGGGTGAATGAGGGGCGAGTTTGAATGGGTACACGAGTGAGAGAGAATGGGTCGGTCTGGGTGAGTGAGAGGGAGTTAGTGCATTTGGGTGTGCATGGGAGCATGTGGGTGTGAAGGTGTGAGGAGGGGTGTGTCTGTGAGTCGAGAGGTGCTGGATTAAGGGGGGTAGTGTCTCTCGGCAACGTGGGCTCCCCTGGGCGGGGGGGACTTCTTTGGGCATGGGGGTCCCCGGGGTGTGTGACAGAGGGGCTGGGGTGGGCCTGCTGTGGGGGTGCCCAGGGAGGCTCGCGCCGGGGAGCGCGGGCCGGTCTCCGCCCCGGGGGGGGGGGGGGTGCTGGCCTCCTGGTGCCTGGGGGCGGGCGTTGGCCCCGCTGGGGGGGTGGGGGTCGGGCGGGTCCAGGGGTGTTGGCTCACCGTGCCGGCCGCCGAGCAGCCTGGCCTCCCTTGATCGTCCCTCCGGGGGCAGATGCCTGGCTTTCCTGGGGCTCGCTGACCTCAGACGTTTGTGCCCTGTGGGGGTCGGTGGCGCTGCCTTGCCTGCTTGGGGTTTCTGGAGGGAGAGCTGCTGCGACCAGCCCTCCGCTTCGTATGTTTCCTGACAAACCACTCACATGCGCACACTTATTTTGCGCACGTTCTCATATATATGCAAGCAGACATACACGCACAAGTGTCTCTCCTTTAACAGGTGCAGAAACCAGACTCATGTTGAGACCTCTTCGGTGGAAGAATTCAATTCAATTCAATTCAACTTTATTTATATAGCGCCATTTCACAACAACAGTCATCTCATAGCACTATCAACTGTAGGGAGGACCCCCACAGTTGCAGAAAGACCCCAGCAATCAGGCGATCCCCTGTGAGCAAGCACTTGGCGACGGTGGAGAGGAAAAACTCCCTTTTAACAGGAAGAAACCTCCAGCAGAACCAGGCTCAGGGAGGGGCAGTCATCTGCTGCGACTGGCTGGGGGGTGAGGGGATAGAGAAGAAGAAAAGAACAGACATGTAGAGAGCAAACAGCACGATGGGGACTCAATCTATGGGAGAGAACAAACAAATGTTAATGACCAGCAAAAAAAAAATATTTCATAGAGAGTGAGGAAAGGAGTGAGGCCCAGTGCATTACTGGAGGTCCCCCGGCTGACTAAACCTATTAGCAGCATAACTAAGGGAGGGTTCAGAAAACACATGATCCCTCCCTAATTGTAGGCTATATCAAAAAGGTAGGTTTTAGCCCTATTCTTAAAAACAGAGATCGAGTCTGACTCCCGAATCCAGATTGGCAGCTGATTCCACAGGAGAGGAGCTTGATAACTGAAGGCTCTGCCTCCCATTGTACTTTTGGAGATTCTAGGTATTACAAGTAAACCTGCATTTTGGGAGCGTAGTGCTCTGTTAGGATGATACGGTAGTATCAGATCTTTTAAATAAAAAGGAGCCTGATTGTTTAGAGCTTTGTAAGTAAGAAGAAGGATTTTAAACTTAATTCTAAACTCTATGGGAAGCCAATGAAGGGAGGCCAGAACCGGAGAGATATGATCTCTCTTTCTAGTACCTGTTAAAACTCTTGCTGCAGCATTTTGGATCAGCTGAAGACTTTTTAAAGATGTTTTAGGACAACCTGATAATAAAGAATTACAATAATCTAATCTCGAGCTAACAAAAGCGTGGATCAGCTTCTCAGCATCACTCTGAGACAAGATGCTCCTAATCTTGGCAATATTACGCAAATGATAGAAGGCAGTCTTAGAAACAAATTTAATATGTGAATTGAAGGACAAATCCTGATCAAAAATAACTCCAAGGTTCCTCACAGAGCTATTAAGAGAAAGAGTAACTGCATCCAAACTGAAAGTTTGATTTGGAAAGGAATTTCTAAGGTTTTTTGGACCAACAAGAATGACTTCAGTCTTATCTGAATTTAATAGCAGGAAATTACAAGTCATCCAAACTTTGATTTCCTTAAGACAGGCTTCTAACTTGGCTAATTGATTAGTATCATCTGGCTTCATTGACAGGTATAATTGTGTGTCATCTGCATAACAGTGAAAATGTATACAGTGCTTTCTAATAATGTTGCCTAACGGAAGCATATATAAACTAAAAAGAGTAGGGCCAAGCACAGATCCCTCTGGAACTCCATGACTAAGCTTTGAGCTGAGAGAAAACTCATCATTTACATGAACAAACTGGAACCTATCAGATAAATAAGATCTAAACCACTGCAACGAAGTTCCATTAAGTCCAACATAGTGTTCTAATCTATCAAGTAGAATATTATGATCAATAGTATCAAAAGCTGCACTAAGATCTAAAAGGACAAGTACAGAAACTAGTCCATTATCAGATGCAATGAGGAGGTCGTTAGTGACCTTCGCTAAGGCTGTTTCAGTGCTATGATGGATTCTAAACCCAGATTGAAACTCCTCAAATAAACCATTTCCCTGCAGGTGGTCAAATAATTGCATAGCAACAACTCTTTCTAAGATTTTTGAAATGAAAGGGAGATTAGAGATTGGTCTATAGTTAGCTAAAGCTCCTGGATCTAGCGTTGGCTTTTTGAGTAAGGGTTTAATTACAGCCGTTTTAAAAGCCTGCGGTACATGGCCTAAAGTTAATGAAGAATTGATTATATGAAGAATAAAGCTACCAATAAGTGGGAAGACTTCTTTAAATAACCTGGTAGGAATAGGGTCTAAAAGACAAGTTGAAGGTTTGGATGAGGAAACTATTTTGTCTAACTCACAAAGGTCGATTGGAGTAAACTCATCAAGACAGACATCAATAGAAGGAGTTGTAGTAGTTACAGTATTTAAGTTAACTGTGGGAAGAATCTGATTGATTTTATCTCTGATGGATGAAATTTTATTATTGAAAAAGTTCATAAAGTCCTGACTAGTAAGCTCTAAGGGGATGCTAGGATTGACAGAGTCCTGACTCTTTGTCAACCTGGCTACAGTACTGAAAAGAAACCTGGGATTATTCTTGTTCTCTTCTATTAATGCAGAGTAATAACTCGTTCTAGCTTTTCTAAGAGATTTTTTATAAATTAAAAGATGATTTCTCCAAGCTAAATAGATTTCATCTAAATTAGTAGAGCGCCATTTTCTTTCTAATTGACGAGTCTTCTGTTTTAAGCTACGAGTTTCTGTGTTGAACCAAGGAGTTAAAAATCTCTGATTAGACTTTTTCTTTTTTAAGGGGGCCACCAAGTCTAGAGCCTGATGCAGAGAAGCTGAAACACTATCCACCATGTTATCAATTACAGAAGGAGCAAGCTGTCTATAGCTTATTTCCGTTGTGTTGACACATGGCATAGAGGAAACAATCTGCATAAATTTGGAAACAGCATCATCTGAGAGGCATCTACTGTGATAATATTTTTCTTTAGGAGCCAAATAGTCAGAAATAGTAAAATCAAAGGTTAACAGACAATGGTCTGACAGTACAGGGTTATGAGGAGACACTACCAGATTTTCTATTTCTATGCCATATGTCAGAACAAGGTCCAATGTATGGTGGAGGTAATGAGTAGAATTTCCTACTTTCTGAGAAAACCCAATCGAGTCTAATATTGAATTAAAAGCCACATTAAGGCAGTCACTATCTACATCCACATGTATATTAAAGTCCCCTACTATAATTATTCTATCAGATTTCAGCACTAAACAGCTAAGAAATCAGGAAATTTGGATAAAAATTCTGAATAGGTTGATGGGGGACGATAAACTATGGCAAATAAAATTGGGTTTAACCTGGAATTGCTAAAGTGCCCAATACTGAGGACCAGGCCCTCAAAGGAATTATAACAGAAGAAGCAGTTTGTCTTTTGTTTGTTTTAGTTGTTGGTTTGTTTGGGTTTTTTTGGTTTGTTTGGGTTTTTTTTTTTTGTCTGTTCTCCTCCCTTTTCTTTCCCCCTCCACACCACTTCCTTTCTCTCTTCCCCATCCTGTTGGGTTTTCCATGGGTAAAATAATTCAAAATAAAGTATTAAAATATTACAGGAGGAGTTTACAACAATATACAATACACAGTTAGGTACTGTATAAGCTCCTCTTGGCAAAGTAAATCTGTTTTGGCACAATAAGGGTGACAGATCCCTGTTCTGTTTCCCTAGCTGCCTGACAGGACAAGGGGAAAAGAAATACATTTCCCATGAAACACAACCAGCCTTGAACATTGTATCAATCAAACTCAAACTTTATTTGTATAGCACTTGTCAAACATTGGATGCTGCACAAAGTGCTTTACATAGATAAAAGCAGTAGACAAATTTAAATACATATGTATATTTGCATGATACATCCCACCCCCACCCGCCCAACCCTCACAGGCACACCCACACACCAACCACTACCTACTTTGTACACACACATACAAAATAGAAGAGACATAGCTCGGCACTGAGGCACCATGTGAAGGCCACCCCGACCGGGGCCCACACCACAGCTGTAAGGCAATGGCATAGAGCCCCCACCTACCCAAGCCAGGGAAACCCACGAGACCAACACCCCTGCAGATGAGCCAAGCAGCAGTCGACATGAGGGGCTCCACGGAGGAAAATACTGGAGCTAAAACACAAAATACAAAATAAAACCAAGAACACATAAAAAAAACAAAAAAAAACCCCAAGGGGAACTAAAAACCCATGCTTACAAACTGAGCTAAAAACACATCAAAATAAAAAGAGATGAGAAAATCTAAAAACAAATGGAGCTAAGAACATAAAACAACAGAACATAAATGACTACTTCAATAATAATAATCGGACTACATCAGCTTCTGTGTGGACAACGCCATTCCCACCAAGACCATACGGTGTTGCTCGAACAACAAACCCTGGATCAACCCTGAGATAAAAAACACTTCTGAGAGAGAAGAAGAGGATCTTCAGGTCGGGGAACAGGGAGATGCTGAAGTCCGTACAGAGGGAGCTGAGGAAGAAGATCAGAGAAGGCAAGGACAGCTTCAGGAAGAAGATGGAGGACAAGCTGCAACAGAGTGACATCGGTGGGGTCTGGAGAAACCTTAAAACCATCTCTGGGCTCCAGAATACCTCCTCCCAGGCCATTGGGGGCAGGGAGTGGGCAAACAATCTGAACCTGTTTTTTAATAGGTCTGACCAACCGCCCTCCCCCCCGACTGCACAACCACTGCTGCCTCTAATGACATCGAGTCCTGCTGTCCACACCCCACTCCACCAACACCCCCCACTCCCAACACATAGCCCCCCAACATGACCCTCACTAAGACCCAGGTGAGGACGGAGCTGAGAAAGATCAAGGCAAGGAAGGCGTCGAGACCGGACGGCATCAGCGCAAAGCTCCTCAAGTCCTGTGCAGATCAGCTATGTGGGATTGTGGAGCTCATCTTCAACCTGAGCCTGAAGCTGGGGAGGGTACCACAGTTGTGGAAAACATCTTGTGTGGTACCTGTACCAAAGACCTCCCGCCCCAAAGACCTGAACAGCTACAGACCAGTGGCCCTGATGTCCCACATGATGAAGACCCTGGAGAGACTGCTCCTTGCTCACCTCCGCCCCCTGGTGGGACCAGCGATGGATCCACTCCAGTTCGCCTACCAGCATGGCATTAGGATGGAGGATGCAGTGATCTTCCTCCTTCACCGTTCTCTGTCCCACCTGGAGAAGCCCGGGAATGCGGTGAGGATCATGTTCTTTGACTTCTCCAGTGCTTTCAACACCATCCAACCGATGATCCTGAAGGACAAGCTGCTGTGCGCAGGGGTGGACCAGCACCTGTCATCATGGATCTTGGACTACCTCACTAACCGGCCACAGTTTGTGAGAACCCGGGACTGTGTGTCCGACACGATCATCGGCAGCACAGGGGCCCCCCAGGGAACGGTTTTGGCTCCCTTTCTGTTTACCCTTTATACTGCGGACTTCTCACACAACACAACACACTGCCATCTACAGAAGTTCTCTGACAACTCTGCAATCATCGGCCTCATCTGAGTACAGAGGACTTATCCAGGACTTCGTGGACTGGTGCCATAGGAACTGCCTCCAGATCAACGTGAGGAAAACTAAGGAGCTGGTGGTGGACTGCCGCAGGCAAGGACAACCTCTCACAGCACCAGTAAACATACAGGGAACAGACATTGAGATGGTGACATCCTACAAGTACCTGGGTGTTCATCTGAACAATAAACTAGACTGGTCACACAATACCCACGCACTCTACAAGAAGGGACAGCGCAGGCTGTTCCTACTGAGGATACTCAGGTCTTTTGGTGTGCAAGGGGCGCTGCTGAAGACATTCTACAGCACGGTGGTGGCATCAGCCATCACTTTTGGAGTGGTCTGCTGGGGCAGTGGCATTACAGCAGCCGATAGGAAGAGACTGAACAAACTGATCAAGAAAGCTAGCTCTGTCCTGGGGCAGCGCCCTGACCCAGTGGAGGAGATAGGAGAGAGAAGGATGGTGGCTAAACTGTCATCTCTGCTGGAGTCCAAGTCCCACCCTATGCAGGACATACTGAACGCACTGAGGAGTTCATTTAGCAGCAGATTACATCATCCTAGGTGCGCAACCGAGAGGTTTCGCAGGTCCTTCCTACCTACGGCAGTCAGACTGTATAACCTAAGCAGGGCTGCTCGCAGAGATGGCAAAAAAAACGTGACGACCTAATAGTACTGAATGCAAAAGACACAATGGACTTACACAAAATGATCCCCTCCAGTATATACAACAAGGACAGTATCGGTCACTACGGAGGGTGACAATATGTATGGGTACATATTCATACTATGTAGGATAACTAAGTAGACGGTTATGCTGTTTATTCCATCTCGCTACAATGCTCTGCACTTTGTATATATATTTATATATTGATGTGTATGTATGTATATCCACTGCTCTTATTTATATCTTCCGTATCTTCTTAATTATTGCTCTGAGTGTTGCTATCCCTGTGCTGTTGCAATCCTGGAATTTCCCCATTGTGGGACTAATAAAGGCTTATCTTATCTTAATAAACAGGTTTGTTAAAAGCCAAATTAAAAAGGTGGGTCTTGAGCCTGTTCTTAAAAACATCTACTGACTCTGCGGCTCTGAGGCTCTCTGGAAGGCTGTTCCACAGACAAGGACCATAGTAATGAAAGGAGGCTTCACCGTAGGTCTTGGTCTTGACTTTGGGAACCATTAAAAGACCAGTACCTGAGGACCTCAGGGTCCGCAAGGGCTTGCAAGATAAAAGCAACTCAGTTACTGTAGATAAGAAGGCCCAAGACCACTGAGGCATTTAAAAACTACTAGAGAACCATCTGATCAGGATGCCTCCTGGACATCTCCCACTTGAGGTGTTTTGGGCACGTCCCACTGGGAGGAGACCCCGGGGCAGACCCAGGACTCGCTGGAGAGACTACGTCTCCCAGGTGGTCTGGGAATGCCTTGATATCCTCTCTGAAGAGCTGGAGCAGGTGGCTGGGGAGAGGGAAGTCTGAGCTTCTCTGCTTGAATTGCTGCCTCGTTGACCCGGACCTCCGGAAAAGCGATAAAAGATGGACAGATGGATGACCAGAGAACCTTAAAAATCGATCCTAAAACACACAGGGAGCCAATGCAGAGATTTTAAAACTGGGCTAATATGCACCCGCCCATACACAGAACATTTGTATCTCTGAGACATCTTCAAGTTCACATTTCAAGTTTATTCACACATCATCAACAGCATGAC
The DNA here is from genome assembly GCA_020510985.1 of Pholidichthys leucotaenia. Taxonomy (NCBI): domain Eukaryota; kingdom Metazoa; phylum Chordata; class Actinopteri; order Cichliformes; family Pholidichthyidae; genus Pholidichthys; species Pholidichthys leucotaenia. Next base: position 27,017,602 of record CM035839.1, on the reverse strand, counting down.
TTACAGTACAAAATAAACTTTTTTCACGTTGACTAGGAGTGTGAATGGGTCAGCCCAAGGAAGCTATTTAAAGCTTTTGATAGGGGGCCCAGTTTCTACAACTGAAGTAATGACAGACTCAATCAGGGGTGTTAAACGTATGGCCCGCGGGCCAAAACCGGCCCACCAGAGTCCAAACCAGCCAGCGGGATGAATTCGCAAAGTGTGAAAATTAAATAATACACGAGCAGCACTTTTTCAATAAAGTAACCGCTATTACTGGTTTGTTCATTTGGGTTCGCACAAGAGTAGCAGACACAAAAGTGATCCCCAGTTTACACTGAGGTCGGGAGGACAGGATTTTCTCCAGAAAGACTCTCCAAGGCAAACTTTTCCCGTGTGTCTACTATCATCTCTTCTCACCCATAACAGATCGCTACAAATATGCAACGTCTTTTTTTTTTATGGATCCCGGATCCAGCACACTGAAATACCATGGTATTTACTGTATCTAATAACTGCTCTTTAAAAATACATTGACCCCCCGTGTCTCGCAGCTCAGCAGGTGATGGGGGGAGGGGGGCACCAGTTTGCTGCCTTTTGCCAGATGTTTTTATGATCGGAACCAGTTTTTCTGGTCACAAAATTTTTTTGAACATGTTCAAAACAAGAGAAGCTGCCGGTGTCTTGCCAAAAAGGGATGGGCCACTAAAAACTGACCAGCTCACCATGGGAGCGCGCCTCACTTGGCTAAAGCCGCTTCTCTTCTGATTCTGAGGGCTGCTTTTGAGCAAAGTGGACATAACTTTTTGTCCATGCAATTAGCGAAGGTATGTCTGTGAATATTTAATGCGGTGAGGGATTAGTCATAGTTTTAGCCCCATGAGTTTTGTGTTAGAATAATCCGATGTGATGTTTTGTCTTGTAGCAGCTTTTAATGTTTTGCCTTATATGTTAAGAAAAGTGTGCTGAAATTAGCAAAATCTGTGTATAATGATGTAAGTCAATAAAGCATTTCTTTCCCATGAATACTAGTGTTTGTCCATTATTTACCTCCTATAATTACTATATATTGTAAGTCCATAAAATGTATGCTTCATCTGCCAAAAATTCATTAAATCTCCCAATTTGTGTTCAGACATTTTATTTGCCAAAAATTACTTGATTTGGTTCTTCAAGGATGAATTGTGACGATTATAACATGTTCTGTTCAACTTGTGAAATGGTCTCAAAGGGCTGTTATAGCTTATAAATACGTTATTTCACCTGCCAAAAATTGATTAAAGGTCTTAATGTTGATTGAAACAGTTTGCATGCTTTAAAAATGATTTTATTTGATTCAGGATTAAAGTGTGAATATAATGTCTGGGTACATATTTATATTCTGCCGGGTAATGTAACTAACTGTAATGCTGTTGATACCATCTGGCTGCAATGCTCCTGCACTGTGTATATACATAACTGTGTACATATGTATATTTGTTTACTGCTTTGGCTAACCAGTTCTTATCTTGTTGTCTTGTTTGCTATTGCTCTGAGTGCTGCTATCCCTTTGCTGCTGCAGTCCTGGAATTTCCCCATTGTGGGACTAGTAAAGGCTGATCTTATCTTAATACTCAAACTTGCTCCCTCACACTTGTGAAATGGTCTCAAATTACAACAGTTCTGTATTTTGCCTGCCAAAAATTGATGAAGGGTCTTACATTCCTACCCTCACCTATGGTCATGAGCTTTGGGTAATGACCGAAAGAATGACATCACGGATACAAGTGGCTGAAATGACCTTTCGCCGTAGGATTGCTGGACTCACCCTTAGAGATAGGGTGAGGAGCTCAGTCATCCGGGAGAGGCTCAGAGTAGAACTGCTGCTCCTCCACATCGAAAGGAGCCAGTTGAGGTGGTTTGGGCATCTGATCAGAATGCCTCCTGGACGCCTCCCACTTGAGGTGTTTTGGGCGCATCCCACTTGGAGGAGACCCCAGGGCAGGCCCAGGACTGGCTGGACAGACTATGTTTCCCAGCTGGCCTGGGAATGCCTTGGTATCCTCTCTGAAGAGCTGGAGCAGGTGGTTGTGGAGAGGGAAGTCTGGGCTTCTCTGCTTGAACTGCTGCCTCCGCGAATCAGACCTCCAGAAAAGTGGTAGAAGATGGATGGAAGGATGGGTCTTAATCGCTATTGAAACTGCAGAAATCCAATCATAACTGGTTTATTCATGTGCATGTAAACGTTTATATTCAACTTTATTTATATAGCGCCATTTCACAACAACAGTCATCTCATAGCACTATCAACTGTAGGGGGAACCCCCACAGTTGCAGAAAGACCCCAGCAATCAGGCGATCCCCTGTGAGCAAGCACTTGGCGACGGTGGAGAGGAAAAACTCCCTTTTAACAGGAAGAAACCTCCAGCAGAACCAGGCTCAGGGAGGGGCAGTCATCTGCTGCGACTGGCTGGGGGGTGAGGGGACAGAGAAGATGAAAAGAACAGACATGTAGAGAGCAAACAGCGCGATGGGGACTCAATCTATGGGAGAGAACAAACAGATGTTAATGACCAGCAGAAAAAAATATTTCATTGAGAGTGAAGAAAGGAGTGAGGCCCAGTGCATTATTGGAGGTCCCCCGGCTGACTAAACCTATTAGCAGCATAACTAAGGGAGGGTTCAGAAACACATGATCCCTCCCTAATTGTAGGCTATATCAAAAAGGTAGGTTTTAGCCCTATTCTTAAAAACAGAGATCGAGTCTGACTCCCGAATCCAGATTGGCAGCTGGTTCCACAGGAGAGGAGCTTGATAACTAAAGGCTCTGCCTCCCATTGTACTTTTGGAGATTCTAGGTATTACAAATAATCCTGCATTTTGGGAGCGTAGTGCTCTGTTAGGATAATATGGTAGTATCAGATCTTTTAAATAAAAAGGAGCCTGATTGTTTAGAGCTTTGAAAGTAAGAAGAAGGATTTTAAACTTAATTCTAAACTCTATGGGAAGCCAATGAAGGGAGGCCAGAACCAGAGAGATATGATCTCTCTTTCTAGTACCTGTTAAAACTCTTGCTGCAGCATTTTGGATCAGCTGAAGACTTTTTAAAGATGTTTTAGGACAGTCTGATAATAAAGAATTACAATAATCTAATCTCGAGCTAACAAAAGCGTGGATCAGTTTCTCAGCATCACTCTGAGACAAGATGCTCCTAATCTTGGCAATATTACGCAAATGATAAGAAGGCAGTCTTAGAAACAAATTTAATATGTGAATTGAAAGACAGATCTTGATCAAAAATAATTCCAAGGTTCCTCACAGAGCTATTAAGAGAAAGAGTAACCGCATCCAAACTGAAAGTTTGATTTGGAAAGGTATTTCTAAGGTTTTTTGGACCAACAAGAATGACTTCAGTCTTATCTGAATTTAATAGCAGGAAATTACAAGTCATCCAAGCTTTGATTTCCTTAAGACAGGCTTCTAACTTGGCTAATTGATTACTATCATCTGGCTTCATTGACAGGTATAATTGTGTGTCATCTGCATAACAATGAAAATGTATACAGTGCTTTCTAATAATGTTGCCTAACGGAAGCATATATAAACTAAAAAGAGTAGGGCCTAGCACAGATCCCTGTGGAACTCCATGACTAAGCTTTGAGTTGAAAGAAAACTCATTACTTACATGAACAAACTGGAACCTATCAGATAAATAAGATCTAAACCACTGCAATGAAGTTCCATTAAGTCCAACATAGTGTTCTAATCTATCAAGTAGAATATTATGATTGATAGCATCAATCTTAATATTAAACAATCAATCTTAAACATACCTACTGCTACTACCAGATTGATGCTGACTACATTTGCATGAAACCAGACCAAAGGGACGGCCGAGGTCACAAGTTTAGGCACCAAATCAACCGTACCCAAAAGAAAGCCCGTCAGAACTTCCTGTCCAAGAGAGCAGCAAACACATGGAACATACTTGCCAACTTTTCAAACCTGAAAAGCCTAGTAGCTAGCCGGGGTCCAGGGGCCGATGCTAATGCTAATAATGCTAATGCTAATAATAATAATGCTAATATTTGCCAAACAAATATTAGCATTAAATCTAGTTAAATGTAGCTAACAACCTCATATTTCTTCAACTTTCAAACCTGAAAAGCCTAGTAGCTAGCCGGGGTCCAGGGGCCGCAGTGTCAAACAAATATTAGCATTTGACATAGAAGTCACATATTAATTATTTTAAAGGTAAAATATCTAAATCAATTGCAATACTACACAGAGCGAAATATTTGCTGAATCAACAACCCACATTATATACTTTGTATCATTCATTAATACTCCCATACATGACATATTGTACTGAAGTATGGGGAAATACATATAAAACAAACATATATCCAGTCTTTATGCTTCAGAAGAGAGCTATTAGAATAATAAACAAAGCTGCTTACAGGGAACCAACAAACCCACTTTTTCTTAAATTAAAAGCTCTCAAGTTGGAAGATCTGGTTGACTTTAAAACTGCAGTAATAATGTTTAAAGCTAAGAATCTATCACTGCCCGCAAATATCCAAAAGCTGTTCCAAATAAGGGAGAAACAATATCATTTCAGAGGAACATTTCAATTCAACTTTATTTATATAGCGCCATTTCACAACAACAGTCATCTCATGTATATTTCAAAAACCTTCAGTGAGAACTACCACCAAGCAACACTGTGTTTCAGTGCAAGGAGTCAGATTATGGAACGATTTTGGACCTGAATTAAAATCATGTACAACGCTTGGACAATTTAAACAAAAACTAAAGGAAGAAATACTCCAAACATATATACAAGATGACATGTAAAATCACATAAGGATTGTCATATCCAGTCTGTGTTGTGTTGTTACTTATTTTTTTTTTTTGGTCACATTTTGTCTTAGCTTTGTTCTGAATTGTAATCGCTCTTGTTTTGTTTTTCTTTTGAATTCTTGGATGGAATATGAGTGGGCAATATAAGCTGCGGCTTCAGCCATCACCCATTTCAGATAACTTATGTTGAACTGTATAATCAGAGGAGTTATTGTTTAATTTGACCTTGTTGGATTTTTTCGCCTTTGTTATATTATTCTGTTTCTTTTTAATCTTTACTTTTAATCTATCCGAAATAAAGATTCATTCATTCATTAAATTTGCATTCAAAAGACTATCTTAACACTGCATAGAACTTTGAATAGGCCAGATGTGATGTATTATGAATACTAAAAAAGCACTCGGACAGCGCAGACCTCCGCAAAGCACCACAGTCCCCCCCCCATACAGTGTTTAACATCATAAATAAAATATTGAAAATGGCCCTATCTCGCAATGTTAAATTAAAAAAAAAAAAAAGAATCCTTTAAAAAATTCCTGGATCCAGACGGTGATCTGGATCACCACCAAAATCTAATCATCTGTAGGATACCCCATTTCTGACAATCTGTTAAAATTTCATGAAAATCCGTCCATAACTTTTTGAGTTATCTTGCTAACAAACAAACAGACAAACCAACGCTGATGATCACATAACCTCCTTGGCGGAGGTAACTAGAAGACTAGAAGTATCAGCAGGCACAGGCACGTGCGTAAAAGACGGCAAAATCGCTCTGATATTTTATGTGTTTACATGATACACCAAGCATGACAAGGCTTGCAATTACACAGCACATGTTCTTCAGAATCTTAGGCATTATATAAAATGTATTCTCCCTTTAGATCCATGGTCCATTTGCCAGGGTTGAAGTGCAGTCGTGCGAACGTCTGCAGCAGTTTACATCGTGTTTACATCTCGCCATGTACGCACGCCTCTCCGGGATTTCGCGCGAGAATAGAAACCTCAATACCCTCAATAGCGATAGCGTTAGCTTAGCAAACGCGTCAGGTAAAGCGTAGCAGCAAACCATGAAAAGAAACGCTACTGACGCTACTATGTTCTAAATTTAGATACGATTCCTAGCGATCTCGTGTTTGGAATTGCTTTCGTGTTTTTTTTACGATTTAAAATTTTTGACTGAATTTTTAGTGAAAAACTATAATTTTGATTAATAAAGCCGTAACCCGGAATGGGGTCTTGAAAACCGGAACCATTACGGCAAAACCGGAGTAGTTGGCAGGTATGCATGGAACCACATCCCAGAGTTGGTGGCCGATGCACCAAGTCTCAATGCTTTTAAATCCCATTTAGACAAACTATGGACAGGCTTCCGGTACAGCCAGCGGTCGATTCATGAGTCCTACTCTGTTCTCAGTAGATATCAATCACGACCCGACCTGCCAACAGGCTTTTAGCCTAACTTCGCAGAAGAGGATAAATATAAATATAAATATCAAAAGCTGCACTAAGGTCTAAAAGGACAAGTACAGAAAGCAGTCCATTATCAGATGCGATGAGGAGGTCGTTAGTGACCTTCGCTAAGGCTGTTTCAGTACTATGATGGATTCTAAACCCAGATTGAAACTCTTCAAGTAAACCATTTCCCTGCAGGTGGTCAAATAATTGCGTAGCAACAACTCTTTCTAAGATTTTTGAAATGAAAGGGAGATTAGAGATTGGTCTATAGTTAGCTAAAGCTCCAGGATCTAGCGTTGGCTTTTTGAGTAAGGGTTTAATTACAGCCGTTTTAAAAGCCTGCGGTACATGGCCTAAAGTTAATGAAGAATTGATTATATGAAGAATAAAGCTACCAAAAAGTGGGAAGACTTCTTTAAATAACCTGGTAGGAATAGGGTCTAAAAGACAAGTTGAAGGTTTGGATGAGGAAACTATTTTGTCTAACTCACAAAGGTCGATTGGAGTAAACTCATCAAGACAGACATCAACTGAAGGAGTTTTAGTAGTTACAGTATTTAAGTTCACTGTGGGAAGAATCTGATTGATTTTATCTCTGATGGATGAAATTTTATTATTGAAAAAGTTCATAAAGTCCTGACTAGTAAGCTCTAAGAGAATGCTAGGATTGACAGAGTCCTGACTCTTTGTCAACCTGGCTACAGTGCTGAAAAGAAACCTGGGATTATTCTTGTTCTCTTCTATTAATGCAGAATAATAACTCGTTCTAGCTTTTCTAAGAGATTTTTTTATAAATTAAAAGATGATTTCTCCAAGCTAAATAGATTTCATCTAAATTAGTGGAGCGCCATTTTCTCTCTAATTGACGAGTCTTCTGTTTTAAGCTACGAGTTTCTGTGTTGAACCAAGGAGTTAGAAATCTCTGATTAGACTTTTTCTTTTTTAAGGGGGCCACCAAGTCTAGAGTCTGATGCAGAGAAGCTGTAACACTATCCACCATGTTATCAATTACAGAAGGAGCAAGCTGTCTATAGCTTATTTCCGTTGTGTTGACACATGGCATAGAGGAAACAATCTGTATAAATTTGGTAACAGCATCATCTGAGAGGCATCTACTGTAATATTTTTCTTTAGGAGCCAAATAGTCAGAAATAGTAAAATCAAAGGTTAACAGACAATGGTCTGACAGCACAGGGTTATGAGGAGACACTACAAGATTTTCTATTTCTATGCCATATGTCAGAACAAGGTCCAATATATGGTGGAGGTAATGAGTAGAATTTCCTACTTTCTGAGAAAACCCAATCGAGTCTAATATTGAATTAAATGCCACATTAAGGCAGTCACTATCTACATCCACATGTATATTAAAGTCCCCTACTATAATTATTCTATCAGATTTCAGCACTAAATCAGCTAAGAAATCAGCAAATTTGGATACAAATTCTGAGTAGGTTGATGGGGTCGAAAAACTATGGCAAATAAAATTGGGTTTAACCTAAAATTGCTAAAGTGCCCAATACTGAGGACCAGGCCCTCAAAGGAATTATAACATGTTTTTTGCTTTACATTAACTAGTAATTTGGAATGGTAAATTGTTGCTACTCCTCCTCCACGACCAGAACTTCTGGGATTTTGACAGTTTAAATAACCAGAGGGAGTTGATTCATTTAAACCAACATAATCCTCTTGCCCTAACCAAGTCTCTGTAAGGGATATTAAATCAATCTGATGATCAATTAACAGATCATGGACTAACAGAGACTTGGGAGTTAGAGACCTAATATTTAATAAACCACATTTAATTTTTAAATTATGAGGAGGAACAGAGGCCAAATCATTCAATTTAGAGGCTTTATGTTTAATTTGAGTTTTACCAATATTTTGCTTAATCACTTTGGGATGCTTATATATTATATTTTTATTTACTTTGGAGGGAGCAGACAATGATTCTCTGATGGGGAAGACAGGGGCTAAGTTGAGGGGTGGCGGATGAAGAGGAGGCATGTAAGACTGCGACTCTGCTTCCTGGTCCCAACTCTGAGTAGTTAAGGTTTTGGAAATTTGGATAAAAAAGATGCCAGATTGTTAGATAAATGAGAAGCACCATCCAAAGTGGGATGAATGCTGTCTCGTCTCATAAATCCAGGTTTTCCCCAAAATGAGCTCCAATTGTCAATGTAGCCCACGTCATTTGCAGGACACCACACAGACAGCCAGCGGTTCAAGGATGACGAGCGGCTAAACATGTCATCACTGGTCAGATTGGGGAGGGGCCCAGAGAATACTACAGTGGCAGACATCGTTTTTGCAAAGTCACACACCGATTCTACATTAAGTTTTGTGACTTCTGACTGCCGGAGACGGATGTCATTAATGCCAGCGTGAATAACAATTGTGGAGTATTTACAATTACTTTTAGCCAGCATTTTCAAATTTGACTCGATGTCGCCTGCTCTGGCCCCAGGAATGCATTTGATTATGGCCGCTGGAGTCTCTGGGTTCACGTTTCTGACTACAGAGTCGCCAATGATCAGAGTTTTTTCCTCAGTGGGTGTGTCGCTGAGTGGGGAAAAACGATTAGAAACGTGAACAGGTTGGTGGTGTACCGGGGCTTTGCGACTAGGCTTCCTTCTCACCGTCACCCACCCAGTCTCCTCACTGCTGAGGAATGCCGGGGGTTAGCTATGCTAGCTAGCTCCGCTGCAGCTAAGGGGCGTCCGTCAAGAGTAACTGGCGCAGATGGTGTTTCAATGCAGCGGAGCTGGGATTCCAAATCAGACAACCTCGCCTCGAGCGCCTCAAAAAGACAACATTTATTACATTTACCGTTATCACTAAAAGAGGCAGAGGTGTAGCTAAACATCTGACAGAGAGAACACACCAGAGGAGGAGAGGAAGGAGAGCTAGTAGCCATCGCTAGTGGCTAACCCAAAAGCTCAGGAGAGTGAGGAGAGCAAACCACACAGACAGACAGCAAAACAGGAAGTGACGATACGGTACCACAAGGAAGTGATGAAGACACCAAGTGACGAAGATACCAAGGTTCTGAGATTGAGTTCTGAGATTATATGTACACTAACAAACAGGTTATGAATGGATTTCTGCAGTTATCCGATTATTCAAGTGACCATGTAAACAGAATAATCTGATAAAGGCCATGCAACTGGGGTCATTAACTCAAGTGGTTTACCCTCCAGTAATCCGTTTATTCAGTGCATGTAAACATGAGAAAATGGATTATTGGCATTATCAGTTTATTGCCAGTAATGGGTTTATTGTGACCATGTAACCGGAGTCATTGTTCAAAATACAAACAAGTTACAGGACTAAACAGGAGATGGCAGCAATATGATATCTGGTTCCTTAAATGGTGTTTGTTTTAATCATGATTAAGCTATTGTTTAACAGTGTTGTTTATTGTTAGTTGCAAAGATGTAATTATACTGAATTCAGTACCCTCCACCCCACCTCTCATGCCCAAAAGCCCCAGATTCAGTCTTTGGCAGGAAACTTTGTTTTAATACTTAATAATGTATATTTATGAAACTTCAGATTTCTGAGTGTACCTGAAAGCAACACTGCAGCTCAGGTGGTGACCGCTCCCTTCAACCACAGCAGCCACTGAACTGGGACCAGTGACTGCGCCTGCAGCAGCCAGGTGATCCATGTTGGGATTTATGATGCCAGCCTTGGCTTTTACAATCACTGTGGAAAATGATGAATATCTATTGGTCTGTCAGAATTTATTTTGTAAGAGAACATGCACAACAACCAACATTTTGGTGTTTTTGTGTGTGTGGGTAGGGTGGGGTGGGGGGATAAAACAGAGGCTAACGTTAACACAGAAGCAACTGCATCTTTAGTCATTGTAATGAATTTTGAAGATGAATGAATGAACGAACAGTTTTATTCGTAATTCCATTTTATTTCTACAAAAACAGAGGTAAACTTGTTGTTTTGTCCTGGTTCTGCAAATTAATGTTCAGATAAGTGTGAAAAAGTCACAATTTTACCACAAAGTTTTCAAGTAAAAACATAAATTCATTATTATAAAATAGACAAATTTAGGAGTTAAAAAAACCACAAACTGATGAGAAAAGTAATAAATCTACAAAAAAATGAAAGTTTTTAGAAAACCTCACAAATTTATGAGAATAACACAATATTAATGTTATTAATATCGTAAGACTACTTTTACTTGGCTACAAATTCTGACTACCCAAATCTGACTGTATAATTTGTATGTGTGCGTGTACACAATAGACATACATACTAGTTTTCACTTTGCGGATAAGCTGTAATATGATGTTGCTAAATTCCATGTTCCAGACCTCTGGAAAAGTGGTAGAAGATGGATGGATGGACTCGATGTTGCATTTTTTTTGGATAATTAGTATATAGAGTATGCATATGATGTCACCAGAGGAACTCATGTCAGTCAAAAAACACAGAATGGCAAAAATGAGTGGTAGGGTGTATGCAGCAAAACACAAAATACACACAATATTCAGTTGCAGCAGTACACAGAGTACCTGATTGTATTGTGGAGAGCTAATCTTATCATTCTATCTTGATTAATTGGCCAAAAATTGTGCCCTGTGGCACTGACGCCCATAGTCATGAAGTGCTTTGAGCGACTGGTCTTGGCACAGCTCAAAAAATGCCTGCCCCCTACACTGGACCCTCACCAGTTTGCCTACCGGAGCAACAGGAGTACAGAGGATGCGGTTTCTACAGCGCTGCACTATGTACTCTCACACCTGGATGACAAGAACACCTACGCAAGAATGCTGTTTGTTGACTTCAGCTCAGCATTCAACACAGTTATCCCCTCCAAGTTGATCACTAAACGTGGGGTCCTGGGAATCAGTACCTCCACCTGCAACTGGATCATGGATTTTCTGACCAACAGACCCCAGCATGTTAGGTCAGGCCCCAACCGTTCTTCCGTCATCACACTCAACACTGGTGTACCACAGGGCTGTGTGCTCATCCCATTCCTCTACTCCCTCTACACCCATGACTGCAGGCCTATGTATGATCCAATTCCATCATAAAGTTCGCAGATGACACCACGGTGATCGGACTCATCAGGGACAACGATGAGTCAGATTACAGGGCAGAGGTTGAGCACTTGGCTACTTGGTGCGCTGACAATAACCTGCTCCTTAACATCAGCAAAACCAAGGAGCTCATAGTGGACTACAGGAAGGAGAGGGGAGAGACACATGACCCCATCCATATCAATGGCATAGCTGTTGAACGTGTCCCCAGCTTCAAATTCCTGGGGACCCACATCTCGGAGGACCTGTCCTGGTCAGTTAACACCACCAGCCTGATCAAGAAGGCCCATCAGCGCCTCTTCTTCTTGAGGACACTGAAGAAGAACCATCTGTCAACTGACATCATGGGCAACTTCTACCGCTGCATGATAGAGAGCACCCTGACCAACTGTGTCACAGTCTGGTATAGGAGCTGCTCTGTCGCTGACCGTAAGGCGCTGCAGCGGGTGGTGAAAACCGCCCAACGCATCACAGGGACTCCACTTCCAGTTATACAGGACGTCTACAGGAAAAGATGTCTGCGCCGGGCACGCAGCATTCTTAGGGACTCCAACCATCCTGCTCATGGACTGTTTCAGCTTCTCCCCTCCAGAAGGCGTTTCAGAAGCCTTCGGACTAGAACCAGCAGGTGTAGGAACAGTTTCTTTCCAACAGCTGTCACGTTATTGAACTTACTTCCCCGCTGACTCTCTTACCATCATCTCTTACCATCCTCACCTGTACATAACTGCCCATCTAACTTATTGTACATTATTTGCACATAACAGTACTCTTAACTTTCTGCACTGCTGCATATATTTGCATATATTTGCTTAAATTGCACATACTGTCAATTACTGTATAAACTGCACTGCTGTCCTTTGCACTTCTGATTGGATGCTAAACTGTGTTTCGTTACCTTGTATTCATACATGTGTAATGACAATAAAGTTGAATCTAATCTAATCTAAAGACTCTGAATCAGTTCTTCACTTACCATGTGCTCCTTGGTCTTTACCCACACATCACTGCAGTCAAGTGAATGGTGTGGTATTAACATCTAAAGTAAAAAAAAACTACTCCATGAACTGCTGTGACTAAATATTTTGTGTGATTTTTATGTTTTGCTGCATACAAAATAAAGCTGTCACATGTGATTGCCACTCAGTGCTGTGTTGCTATGGTAACTGTCCTATAACCGCCAAGAATTCTGTTCCAGTGCATCCTCTCTATTGTGAAATATAGCCTGATGTAAGACTCCATGGTCTTGTAGTGTGTATACCTTGTGTAAAATTACAGTACGTTCAATTTTGTTTGTATAAGGGTTACAGTAATTCAATATTAAGATATAAATAAAGTATACAGGTGCATCTCAATAAATCTGAATAGCATCAAAGTGTTATGTACAGAATTACCTCCCAAAGGATGAGGCCAGGTGCTCGATAGAACTCAGCTTTATTTACGATACCATCTCCACAATTCAGCCGCTAGGCAGGGGTGTTGGCAAAGAGGCTGAGCCTGGATGCCTGCTGGTATTTATAGGGGCGGTGCAGTGGCGGAAGAGGAAGCGCACGCCATTACAACACACTTCACAAATAAGAGCACGAGTTGCAATACAACATCTCCCCCCTGCAGAAAAGTCCAAAAGCACACACACAATTAGGATCCTCCCCAATTTAGGACCCAAATCACGCACTAATAAAGCGAAAACTGAAATCACTAAAGGGCCTAACACATTCATACAACAAACCTAAGCTAGGGAGGACAGGTGGACTACTGTCCCACTCCACATGGCAAGGTGGGTTATTCTGCCACCAGTAATCCTCTCTAAAAAATGAAAAAGTCCATTAAACTCAGAACATTGCCGTGTTTCCTAACATGAAAGCACAGAACAGTAGAAATATTTTCTTATGTCAACTTTTTTGTTAGAACATAGAATAGTGTTAACAACCAAACACACACACACACAGAAATAATCATAAACTTGAAATACACACACACACACACACACACACACACACACACACAGTCTAGCTACCAGTACCACATTATCTTGCAACCAGAATCTGCAAAAGCTCGTAAATACAGTCAGTACGATTTTTCCAAACACATGCAAACACACAAGCATTACAACATTGGAACTTTTTTTTTTTTTTTAAACAAACCCACAACACCGTCCATTTGGCAGAAAGGGGTAGAACTGGCTTGTGGGGGCCCCGGGCAGTTCCTCAGTAAGTCCGCCCCTGGAGGCGGCATGTCCCTGGGGCTGTAGCTGATCGCGTAGGCGATGGTGCGCTTCTTCTTCGCCGTCGGCTGCTCCTCTCGTCCGGACCCACCATCTGAAGCCTCCTCTCGAGCACGCCGCAGCTCACTGGCGTGCCTCCACGAGCCGTCCGACAGTTGAAAGTAGGCTGCGCTCCATTTAGCCACGATGTACAGCCATTCTTGGTGACCCTCAGGCTGTCGTTTGGCCTGTATTCGCCGTGGACGTCCCTCCCCACGAGCCCGAACCAGGTCCGTGACTCTCAGAGGGGTCTTGCTCAGCTTGCAGTGTTGCTGATCGGATCGCAGTCCCTCCGTGCCTGTCGGTCTGGCCCTGACCACTTTTAAAGCTGCTGCAGCGGTCGCCATCAAAGCCCCATATCTTCCGGCTCACTACGGCCGAGCTCCGGGGGAAACTGGAGCTAGCTTGTCTGCGCCACTCATCGACGCAGGCGCCTCACTGTTACACTCGGTATCCTCGTCCAAGGTATCTTCAGCGCCGGCACTGAGACCCTCCTGCGTCCAACCTGAGCGAGGCTGGTCTTGCCCGACCACCGTGATGCCTGGTAGATCTTCGTCCCACACTGTGTCGTCCTCCACCCTCGGAACCGGCCGGTTCCACTTTCCACACCCAGACAACTCCTCCCCAGCGTCGTCTTTAATGGCGAATCCCAGACCATAAAATAGGTCACAGCCCATGATGTTGTCGCCTCAGGCTGTCACGTGGAACTTGAAGTCAGCCATCTCTGCCCACTTGTACCGCACCATCAGCACCAGCGTTCCAACCGTGCACAGTTGTCCACCTCCATAACCAACGAGCGGTGCTGGGTCTCCTACAATTTTGTAGTGGGGGAAGAATTTTCTCACCCTAGCCCAATTCAGTAGAGAACCCTCTGCCCCCATGTCGCTCAGCAGTGGCACTTCCTCACCATCCAGCTCGACTGTGCAGAACGTGTAGCCGTTGGTACTCGAAGACACTGCATGGACAACTGTCGGGGTGGGGGGGGGGGGTCAATTTTCCCTGTGGGCTCCCCGGCTTGGACGTACGGCACACCCACGCATAGTGGTTCAAGCGTCCACACTTGCCACAGTGCTTTCCTCTTGCTGGGCAGTCCCTGGTCTTGAAGCTATGTTTCACGGACCCACAACCCATACACACGGGTCTTCCTGGGGCAGACGTAAGTTTTACAGTGTTGGTCTCCACAGCGTTGTCCTCCACGCTACCATCGCTGTCTGGGTCCGCTACTTGTGCTGTGGTGGGAAACTCCAGCTGCCGCTGTGACTGGCATCCACTTAGCTCAGGAGCTAGCTTGTCCGCTGTCTCCAATTGGAGAGCTAACTCGATAGCTCTGGCCAGTGTCAAGTCGCCCGGCACTGTGAGCAGTTTTGTTCATATCTCAGCGTTGTTGGTGTGCTCCGCCAGCTGGTCGCGAACCATCTCCTTCTCTTGTGGCCCAAAACACTCACTAGCCAGAAGTTTCAGGTCGGTGACAAACTGCTGGATAGGTTCACCCGCCCATTGGTGGTGCTGCCGAAACCTGATCCTCAGAACGATGATGCTGTCCGAGGCGTGAAAGTGGTACGCCATTAACTCGTCTTCGAATGTGTCCAAGTCTCCGAGTGTGCTTAGGATCCGCTGGCCCTCAAGTCCTAAATTATGCACCAGGAGCACACGTGCCTTCAGCTTGTCCGTCTCACCCAGGTTGAGCGCCACAACATAGGTCTCAAAGGCTGCAAACCATCTCGGCCAGGGGACAGGTGGCTCGCCGGGGAGGGGCAAATTGGTGAAATACACGCCTCTATACTTTTATCCTCGTCGCCAAAATGTTATGTACAGAATTACCTCCCAAATGACAAGGCCAGGTGCTCGATAGAACTCAGCTTTATTTACGATACCATCTCCACAATACAGCCGCTAGGCAGGGGTGTTAGAAAAGTCCAAAAGCACACACACAATTAGGACCCCCCCAATTTAGGACCCGAATCACGCACTAATAAAATGAAAACTGAAATCACTAAAGAGCATGAGTTGCAATACAACACAAAGCATTTATTTCAGTAATTCAGTTCAAAATGTGAAACTCATATATTGTATAGATTCATTACACACAGAGTGATAAATTTCAAATGTTTATTTCTTTTAATTTTGATGGTTATGGTTTACAGCAGATGAAAACCCCAAACTCACTTTCTCCAAAAAAAAAAAAATTGAATATTACATAAAATCAATTTAAAAAAAAAAAGATTTTTGATAGAAATGTTGGCCAACTGGAAAGTATGTCCATGTACACCCTCAATACTTGGTCGGGGCTCCTTTTACATGAATTACTGCATCAATGTGGTGTGGCATGGAGGTGATCAGCCTGTGGCACTGCTGAGGTGTCATGGAAGCCCAGGTTGCTTTGATAGCGGCCTTCAACTCCTCTGCATTGTTGGGTCTGGTGTCTCATCTTCCTCTTGACAATACTCTATAGATTCTCTATGGGGTTTAGGTCAGGAGAGTTTGCTGGCTAGTCAAGCACAGTGATACCATGGTCCTTAAACCAGGTATTGGTTCTTTTGACAGTGTGGGCAGGTGCCAAGTCCTGTTGGAAAATGAAATCAGCATCTCCATAAAGCTTGTCAGCAGTGGGGAAGCATGAAGTGCTCTAAAATTTCCTGGTAGACAGCTGCACTGACTTTGGACTTGATAAAAGGGTCTTCACATGATGAAGACCCTGGAGGGACTGCTCCTTGCTCACCTCCGCCCCCTGGTGGGACCAGCGATGGATCCACTCCAGTTCGCCTACCAGCATGGCATTGGGGTGTTGGATGCAGTGATCTTCCTCCTTCACCGTTCCCTGTCCCACCTGGAGAAGCCCGGGAACACGGTGAGGATCATGTTCTTTGATTTCTCCAGTGCTTTCAACACCATCCAACCAATGATCCTGAAGGACAAGCTGCTGTGTGCAGGGGTGGACCAGCACCTGTCTTCATGGATCCTGGACTACCTCACTAACCGGCCACAGTTTGTGAGAACCCGGGATTGTGTGTCCGACACAATCATCGGCAGCACAGGGGCCCCCCAGGGAATGGTTTTGGCTCCCTTCCTGTTCACCCTTTATACTGCGGACTTCTCACACAACACAACACACTGCCATCTACAGAAGTTCTCTGATGACTCTGAGATCGTCAGCCTAGATGAAGCTAAGTACAGAGGACTTATCCAGGACTTCGTGGACTGGTGCCATTGGAACTGCCTCCAGATCAATGCGAGGAAAACTGAGGAGCTGGTGGTGGACTGCCGCAGGCAAGGACAACCCCTCACAGCACCAGTAAACATCCAGGGAACAGACATTGAGATGGTGACATCCTACAAGTACCTGGGTGTTCATCTGAACAATAAACTAGACTGGTCACACAATACCGACGCAATCTACAAGAAGGGACAGCGCAGGCTGTTCCTACTGAGAAGGCTCAGGTCTTTTGGTGTACAAGGGGTGCTCTTGAAGACATTCAACGACACGGTGGTGGCATCAGCCATCACTTTTGGAGCGGTCTGCTGGGGCAACGACATTACAGCAGCCGATATGAAGAGACTGAACAAACTGATCAAGAAAGCTAGCTCTGTCCTGGGGCAATGCCTTGACCCAGTGGAGGAGACAGGAGAGAGAAGGATGGTGGCTAAACTGTCATCTCTGCTGGAGTCTGAGTCCCACCCTATGCAGGACATACTGAACGCACTGAGGAGCTCATTTAGCAGTAGACTACATCATCCTAGGTGCGTGACCGAGAGGTTTCGCAGGTCCTTCCTACCTACGGCTGTCAGACTGTATAACCTAAGCAGGGCTGCTCGCAGAGATAGCAAAAAAACGTGATGGCCTAATAGTATTGAATGCAAAAGACGCAACAGACTTACACAAATGGTCCCCTCCAGTATACAACTAGGACAAAATCAGTCGCTATGGAGGGTGACAATTTGTATGGGTACATAGTCATACCATGTAGGGTAACTAAATAGAGAGTTATGCTGTTTAGTACATCTAGCTGTTTAGTACATCTAGCTGGTTCCAAGGTTGTCATAGCCAGGAGCGGAACTGGGGTTAAGCTCCCAGTGCTCATAAAATGCACCTTACGGCGTGCGTCTCGAAAAGCCTCTGACTACTAAGTCCAACTCCTAGCCTGCCCGTGTGGTTTAGTCTCTAAGCCCGGCGGAACTGCTTTTACTAATAGGAGAAGGGGCGAGGGCGGACCTCTGGCACATTAAAACCAGATGCTTTGGGTGGATGGTGGCTCATCAACCTGGGAAGGTAGCCCATCTAGAGGAAGGTAAACCCTGATTTCAAACCTCCGCTGCCTTGCGGCACACCCGGTCACAGGAAAGGCTTCGGGAGTCAACCCTGAGGAAAAATCTTGAGTCGGAGTACCTAAGGCAGTTCTCTGTTGTGCTCAACATCGTTCTGGCAGTTCCTGCGAAGGCGCTGGTGCCAAACTGTAGCAGCCCTGCTGTTCCTTTGGATTCATCAGTGACGTGGAGAGGGGGGACATGCTGCATGGGCAACATCTTGTCCTCCATATCTTCGCAGTGAAGAACACCTTGCTGAAGATGGTGGAACCAGGCAGCAATGGCTCTGCATGACTCCTCACCCTCCGCCTCAACACCACTCAAGGCCCAGTCACCCTCATCAGTGTGTATGCCCCAACACTGACAGCCACAACTCGCAACAACTGTCAGGATCATCCCCAACTCTGAACAACTCATTCTCCTTGGAG
Source organism: Pholidichthys leucotaenia (assembly GCA_020510985.1). NCBI lineage: Eukaryota > Metazoa > Chordata > Actinopteri > Cichliformes > Pholidichthyidae > Pholidichthys > Pholidichthys leucotaenia. The sequence goes on along the minus strand of CM035839.1, from coordinate 26,999,263 downwards.
ACTTCAATGCCAGAGTGGGTGCTGACCACGACTCCTGGCTCTCCTGTCTTGGACCATTTGGCATGGGCAGAATGAACGACAACGGACAGTGGCTGCTCGAGTTCTGCACATATCATGATCTGTGCATCACAAACTCGTTCTTCAAGACCAAGCCCCAACACAAGGTTTCCTGGCGACATCCGCGCTCAAAGCACTGGCACCAGCTGGACTTGATCCTGACCAGGCGCACCTCACTGAAGAACGTGCTAATCACCCGTTCGTTCCAGAGTGCAGATTGCGACACAGACCATTCATTGGTGTGTTGCAAGGTCAAGCTGCAGCTGAAGAAATTCCATCGTGCTAGACAGCCTGGAAAGGCACGGACTGACACCAGCAAGATGGCCCAACCAGAACTTGTTGAGCAGTTTGCCTTCACCTTTGAAAAGGAACTTGGTGTACCACAAGAAGGAGAATCTGCAAAGCAGAAGTGGGAAGAGCTGCGAAACACCATCCACCGCACAGCCTTGGCTACCTTTGGGAGGAAGACCTCGAAGTCACAGGACTGGTTTGATGCCAAGTTGACTGAGATGACCCCCGTCATTGAAGCCAAGCGCTCAGCACTTGCTGAGTACAAGAAGTACCCAAACGAGAAGAATCTCCACATTCTCAGGGCTGAGAGAAGCAAAGTTCAGCAGACTGCTCAGCGCTGTGCCAAAGAGTACTGGACTCAGCTCAGCCAACACATTCAAACCGCTGCCATAACAGGGAACATCCGTGGTATGTACGATGGCATCAAGAAAGCACTTGGTCCGGCTCAGAGCAAGACGGCCCCCCTCACATCCTCCACTGGGGAGATGATCACAGAAAAGAACAAGCAGATGGAGAGATGGGTGGAACACTACTCCGACCTCTACTCCAGACAGAACACCGTGACACCGTCAGCCCTTGATGCCATCGACTGCCTGCCATCCATGGATGAACTTGACGCCGAGCCAACCATCGACGAACTCAGCAAGGCCATTGATAGCTTGGCCTCTGGCAAGGCACCCGGCAACGACGGCATACCCCCCGACCTGATCAAGCACTGCAAGACCGCCCTACTGCTGCCATTGCATGACGTCCTCTGCCAGCGCTGGAAGGAAGGTGCCGTACCACAGGACATGAGGGACGCCAAGATCATCACCCTCTACAAAAACAAAGGGGAGAGAAGCGACTGCAACAACTACAGGGGCATCTCCCTCCTCAGCGTTGTTGGCAAAGTCTACGCACGAGTTGTTCTCGTTCGTCTACAGAAGCTTGCCGAACGTGTCTACCCCGAGTCTCAGTGTGGCTTCCACGCTGAGCGTTCGACGGTAGACATGATATTCTCCATCCGCCAACTCCAGGAGAAGTGCAGAGAACAGAACATGCCCCTGTACGTCGCCTTCATCGACCTCACCAAAGCGTTCGATCTGGTCAGCAGAGAGGGCCTTTTCAAGATCCTGCCAAAGATAGGATGCCCACCAAAGTTGCAAAGCCTCATCGAATCGTTTCACACCAACATGCAGGGGATAGTGCAGCACGACGGCAACGTCTCAGACCCATTCAACATACGCAGCGGAGCGAAACAGGGCTGTGTACTTGCGCCAACCCTCTTTGGGATTTTCTTTGCTATGCTTCTGAGGCATGCCTTCAGCACAGCAACAGAGGGAATCTACCTGCACACAAGATCTGACGGCAGGCTTTTCAACCTCGCCCACCTGAAAGCCAGAACCAAAGTACGCGAGGCTCTAATCAGAGACATGCTGTTCGCAGACGACGCTGCAGTCGCAACCCACACACAGCAGGAGCTTCAGACCCTGATGGACCGCTTCTCCCAGGCACGCAAGGACTTCGGGCTTACCATCAGCCTGAAGAAGACTAACGTCTTGGCGCAAGGCACGGAAGCACCACCAACCATCACCATCGACGACTACGAGCTGGAGGTCATGAATCAGTTCACGTACCTGGGGTCCACGATCAGCAACAACCTCTCCCTTGATACAGAGATCAACAAGAGGATTGGAAAATCAGCCTTCACACTTGCTCGCCTCACCACACGAGTGTGGGAGAATCCCAAACTCTCTGTCAAGACGAAGATGGCAGTGTACAACGCCTGCGTCATCAGCACACTGCTCTATGGAAGTGAGACATGGACAACATACGCCCGGCAGGAAAAGAGACTGAACTCCTTCCACTTGCGCTGCATTCGCCACATCCTGGACATATCCTGGCAGGACAAAGTGCCCAACACAGAAGTTCTGTCCCGCGCCGGCCTTCCCTCCATGTTCACTCTACTCAGGCAGCGCAGGCTCCGCTGGCTAGGCCACGTTCACCGTATGGAGGATGGCAGAATCCCCAAAGATGTCCTCTACGGAGAACTGGCGACTGGCAGGAGAGACGTTGGCCGCCCACAGCTGCGCTTTAGAGACGTCTGCAAGAGAGACATGAAGGCCCTGGAGCTCAACACACAGCGCTGGGAGGACCTTGCAACAGACCGCTCCAAATGGAGAGGCACCCTGACCAGACAGCTCAAGGCGGGTGAAGAGAGACTGACTGCTGTAGCAGATGAAAAAAGGACCCGCAGGAAGAACCGCCACAGACCCAGCAGCACGGAGACCACCCACAAGTGCGACCTGTGTGACAGGGACTGCCATTCGCGCATCGGCCTGTTCAGCCACAGGCGGTGCTGTTCAAGCAGAGTAGACGTTTAGGATTTTCTTTCATGGTCATCATAGACCGACGGAGGCCGACGAATACATCTAGCTACAATGCTCTGCACTGTGTATATATATTTATGTGTACATATGTATAGTCATTGCTCTTATTTTCTTCTCTCCTAAATTATTGCTCTGAGTGTTGCTATCCCTGTGCTGTTGCAATCCTGGAATTTCCCCATTGTGGGACTAATAAAGGCTCATCTTATCTTATCTTAAAACATGGCTCCTCAAATCTTCAATGACTGTGGAAACTTCATACTGGGCCTCAAGCAACTTGGATTCTGTACCTCTCCACTATTCCTCCAGACTCTGGACCTTGATTTCCACATTACAGGACTTGGCACCTGATTTGGCAAGCAACCTAGGCTTCCATAACACCTCAGCAGTACCACAGGCTGATCACCTCCACGCCCATGCCACACTGATGCAGTAATTCATACAAAAGGAGCCTTGACCAAGTACTGAGTGTGTACATTGACATACTTTTCAGTCAGCCAACATTTCTGTTAAAATACATTTTTATTTATTTTTTTTTTAAATTCATCTTACGTAATATTCAAATTTTTTGAGAAAACTAATTTTGGGTTTTCATTACTTGTAAGCCATAATCATCAAAATTAAAAGAAATAAATGTTTAAAATATATCTCTATTATTAAAATATATCTCTATCTTATTCTATCTTATTATTCTATCTTATTATCTCTATCTTATGTATCTCTATATTATTAAAATATATCTCTATCGCCCAATCTCTATTTTACCAGTCCTGTCTAAGGTTCTTGAAAAAGTTGTAGCTACACAGCTGATAGACTACTTACAAGACAGTCAACTTCTTCATCCACATCAATTTGGTTTTAGACCAGGATACTCAACAGAAACAGCAAATTGTTGCCTTATTGAAAACGTCAAACAGTCCTTGGACAAGGGTAATGTGGTAGGAGCTGTTTTTCTAGATCTCAAAAAGGCTTTCGATACTGTAAACCACAGTTTGCTTTTATCCAAAATGGTATCTTTTAACTTCTCCCCAGATACATTAGAATGGTTTGCATCTTATCTCCAGAATAGAGAACAGTGTGTAAAAGTTCACCAGGATAAATCCTCATTTTTAAACAACCGCATGGGTATCCCACAAGGGTCCATTCTTGGTCCTTTACTTTTCAGCATTTTTATTAATGACTTGCCGTTACACTGCTCAGCTGCAACATGCCAACTTTATGCAGATGATGCAGTTATTTACACAGCTGCCAAGACTCCAGCACAGGCTGCAGATGTACTGTCCACAAGTATGGTTGATGTCCAAGAGTGGCTCCTCCAGAACCATCTATTGCTGAACCTTCAGAAAACAGTCTCTGTGCTTTTCAATCAAAAAATGTAACCTGCAACGTTTTAAAGTTAATATACATGATCATGACATCAGTTTAGCTACAGAATTCAAATACCTTGGCATTGTACTAGATCCTCAACTCAAATTTAATCTTCATATAAAGAAAATTTCAAAAACAGTAAAAAAAAATCTGAACTGCTTTAATTAGATATTACATACCTTACGAAGCAGCTGTACTGTATATGCATTCTATGGTTTTTTCTCATATATCATACTGTTTGACAGTCTGGGCTCAAGCAACCCCTCCCACAATAAGACATATAGGTTCATTATATAATCAAACCCTAAAAATCTTGGACAAAAAGCCCATTAGGTGGCATCACTGTAATGTTTTAAAAAAAATACAACCTATTGAGTTTTGAGAGTTTCATTGACCTTTGTTTTCTGAAATTAACGTTCAAATGTTTCCATAAATCAGCACCCGAGCCACTTGCTGGTTTCGTCCAAAGACAGGACAGCAGCAGAGCCACCAGGAGTTCTGTTAATAACTGTAAAATATTCCACCGCAGAACCACATTTGGACAAACAGCTTTCTCTATAAAGGGCAGTCACATCTGGAACACAATGCCAAATGTAATTAAAATAATAACGGACTTTAAAACATTCACTAAAAAGGTTAAAAACTGGCTGAAAAATAAACAAGAATGTACTCATGTATGAATTGATTGTCTGCAAAGTGAGAGTGAATGAAGGGAAGGAATGAATGTGTTTGTTTATAGTGAGTGACGAAGGGAGGGAGGCCTGAAATAGGCAAATGTGAGCCAGGTTGTTATATTTGTGTATTTGTGTATTGTAATATTTATAATTGTGTATTTATAATCTTTTTGCATTGATGTATGTGGTTATTGTGTATTTTTTTTTCTTTACTTGATTCTCTTTTCTTAAGGCCATCCAGGGACAAGAGTTGCAAATTAGCTAATAGCTATACACTCTATGTGCAACACATCAGATTGATTGTCATTGATTAATTGTCTATGTTTATTGCACTGTCCCTGTCAAATAAACTAATCTATCTATCTATCTTCTTTGGTCATATAAGCATAATTAGCATAGCTGACTACATTCTATTCATCTTAATTTTAAATCTCAATCACATACCGTGCCTTGGGTGTGTTGGCTGTGCGTGATGTAGGATGCTTTCTGCCGAGACACTGTAACAGCTGACGTTGTAGCATGCTAGCTCACCACTCAGCTTTACCATATACACACTGCATAATATTTTCCTTCAGTTTGAGCTTGAAATAATTCCAGACTTGAGATACTTTTGTCATTTAAAAAAAAAAAAAATCTTTATCTTTGCCGGCCCATCACTATGCCACTCTGACTTGGTGCCGTAAAACAAATCTGTGTTTTGTTTAGATAGTGTGTGTTGTGTGGGGTTTTATTGTGGAGTGAGGTGTGATGACGCCGCCTTCCTGTCACGTCATCACACTGCCCTACATTAAGGGGCATCCGTTATGAGGGCTTCCTCTTGCCCGGGCGACTCCACATGTGTAACATGTAGTGTGCTGTTGGCCAGTATATAATAAAGCTGTGTTCCAGTGCAACCTGTCTGTCAACCTCATTTATTACCAGGTTTGTGGACATAACAGCATGACCGGAAGAAGGTCATATAGATCTTAAGTGCTACATTACACGAACGACATGTCAACCCATAAATTTTGAGTCGACAATTTTTTGTAAACAAATTATTCAAGTAATCATTGCAGCCCTAGTCAAGATATATTAGCAAATTGTTCAACACTAATGGAGAAACATCAATAAAACTAGAGGGCACTCAAGAGAGCGCATACAGTGGGGAAAAAAAGTATTTAGTCAGCCACCATTTGTGCAAGTCCTCCCACTTAAAAGATGAGAGGTCTCCAATTTTCATCATAGGTATACCTCAACTATGAGAGGCAAAATGAGGGAAAAAAAATCCAGAAAATCACATTGAAGGATTTTTAATGAATTAATTGGTAAATTCCTCGGTAAAATAAGTATTTGGTCACCTACAAACAAGCAAGATTTCTGGCTCTCACAGACCTGTAACTTCTTCTTTAAGAGGCTCCTCTGTCCTCCACTCGTTACCTGTATTAATGACACCTGTTTGAACTCTTTATCAGTATAAAAGACACCTGTCCACAACCTCAAACAGTCAGACTCCAAACTCCACTATGGCCAAGACCAAAGAGCTGTCAAAGGACACCAGAAACAAAATTGTAGACCTGCACCAGGCTGGAAAGACTGAATCTGCAATAGGTAAGCAGCTTGGTGTGAAGAAATCAACTGTGAGAGCAATTATTAGAAAATGGAAGACATACAAGACCACTGATAATCTCCCTCGATCTGGGGCTCCACGCAAGATCTCACCCCGTGGGGTCAAAATGATCACCAGAACGGTGATCAAAAATCCCAGAACCACACGGGGGGACATAGTGAATGACCTGAAGAGAGCTGGGACCAAAGTAAAAAAGGCTACCATCAGTAACACACTATGCCGCCAGGGACTCAAATCCTGCAGTGCCAGACGTGTCCCCCTGCTTAAGCCAGTACATGTCCAGGCCCATCTGAAGTTTGCTAGAGAACATTTGGATGATCCAGAAGAGGATTGGGAAAATGTCATATGGTCAGATGAAACCAAAATAGAACTTTATTGTAAAAACTCAACTTGTCGTGTTTGGAGGAGAAAGAACACCATACCTACTGTGAAGCATGGGGGTGGAAACATCATGCTTTGGGGCTGTTTTTCTGCAAAGGGACCAGGACAACTGATCCGTGTAAAGGAAAGAATGAATGGGGCCATGTATCGTGAGATTTTGAGTGAAAACCTCCTTCCACCAGCAAGGGCATTGAAGATGAAACGTGGCTGGGTCTTTCAGCATGACAATGATCCCAAGCACATCGCCCGGGCAACGAAGGAGTGGCTTCGTAAGAAGCATTTCAAGGTCCTGGAGTGGCCTAGCCAGTCTCCAGATCTCAACCCCATAGAAAATCTTTGGAGGGAGTTGAAAGTCCGTGTTGCCCAGCGACAGCCCCAAAACATCACTGCTCTAGAGGACATCTGCATGGAGGAATGGGCCAAAATACCAGCAACAGTGTGTGAAAACCTTGTGAAGACTTACAGAAAACGTCTGACCTCTGTCATTGCCAACAAAGGGTATATAATAAAGTATTGAGATGAACTTTTGTTATTGACCAAATACTTATTTTATCGAGGAATTTACCAATTAATTCATTAAAAATCCTTCAATGTGATTTTCTGGATTTTTTTTTTCCTCATTTTGTCTCTCATAGTTGAGGTATACCTATGATGAAAATTGGAGACCTCTCTCGTCTTTTAAGTGAGAGAACTTGCACAATTGGTGGCTGACTAAATACTTTTTTTCCCCACTGTACCTCCACCAAGGCTCCCTCCCTCCCTCTGTCCCTTTGTCCGTCCATATCACCATCCATCTGTACTTTGCGAGACAGGGCCTTGGCAGAGGTATGCATTCATGGATCACCTCCAACATCTCATGAGTTCATCTTTGGTCCAAGGGCCCCCCCTCTGGTGAAAATCTCATCCAAATCCATCTAGGAGTTTTTGCATGATCCTGCTAACTGAGAAACAGCAGCAAAAGCAACATGACTATATGACTACATTATAATAACAAGACTGTCATAATTGTATTGACCAGACATTGGGGCTGGGCAATTCCACCTTTAATTAACATCATGGTTTATTGAATCTTTCAGGTAGGTTTTTGTTTTTCTTCCTCCTCTCTTCTCCCTTACTGTTTACTGACAAGGTTCATAATTATTAAGCAACATTACACAACAGTGCGGTATCATATCACTGCGGTGCATAGTAAACGAGAGTAATAGAACAGGCCTATTGTGATTTTTTTATTAGCGCGGTGGCGGAGTGGTTAGCACTGCGGCAGCACAGCAACTCACCCTTGGCCGGGGGATCCTGGGTTCGATCCCAGCCCCCGACCAACAGTGATCTATGTGGAGTTTGCATGTTCTCCCGTGTCTGCATGGGTTTACTCCGGGATTTCTCCAGTTTCCTCCCACATGCCAAAAACATGCAAGTTAGGTTAACTGGCATCAACTGGGGATTCTAAATTGTCCTTAGGCATGACTGTGAGAGTGAATGGTTGTCTGTCTCTCTGTATTGGCCCTGCGATGGACTGGCAATCTGTCCAGGGTGTACCCTGCCTCTCGCCCAAAGATGCTGGGATAGGCTCCAGCCCCCCCGCGACCCAAAAAGGATTAAGCAGAAGAAGATGGATGGAACCTTTATTTTTTCAGGAGGAGAAAGCTGGGGATTCTAAATTGTCCTTAGGTATGAATGTGAAAGTGAATGGTTGTCTGTCTCTGTGTTGGCCCTGCGATGGATTGGCGATCTGTCCAGGGTGTACCCTGCCTCTCGCCCAAAGATGCTGGGATAGGCTCCAGCCCCCCCGCGACCCAAAAAGGATTAAGCAGAAGAAGATGGATGGAACCTTTATTTTTTCAGGAGGAGAAAGCTGGGGATTCTAAATTGTCCTTAGGTATGAATGTGAAAGTGAATGGTTGTCTGTCTCTGTGTTGGCCCTGCGATGGATTGGCGATCTGTCCAGGGTGTACCCTGCCTCTCGCCCAAAGATGCTGGGATAGGCTCCAGACCCCCCACGACCCGAAAAGGATTAAGTAGAAGAAGATGGATGGATGGATGGAGAAAAAACCTCATTGAGATCAAAGATCTCTTTTACAAGAGGATCCTGGCCAAGACAGCAGTAATTTTGCAAACAAAAAAAATCAAGCATTGTCCAGTGCTGAAGTTAGTGTCTTTATATACCGTGTGGGTCATGCGGCTCGCATCCTTGGCTGCTGACTGGAGTTACATCTGCATGTACTCCAAACTCCGTCTTAAACCGCACACTTTGCTTGCTGTTCTTGGCATCTTCAGATGACATAATGTCAACCATCGCATACTATGTGGATGGAGACCACTTTCCTTTTTGTTCCAAGACGTTTTACTTTTTCTGCAGTGTTTGCTGCACTGCTTCTGGGTTGTGGAGGTGTGTGGCCACGCACGTAACTATGCACGTAACTCAGCGGGCACGTCTTAAAAGGGGGAAGTACACGAAAAGCGCAATATTAATATGTAAAATAATTTAAAAAAAAAAAAACTGGATTCAGATCATGATCCAGATCACTACCAAAATCTAATCATCTATTCCCCGTGCCATTACACACCTTTCCTGAAAATTTCATCAAAATCCGTGCATAACGTTTGGAGTTGTGTTGCTAACAGACAGACAAATCAACCAACAAACAAACAATGGCAAAAACATTACCTCCTCCCTTGGCGGAGGTAATAAAAAAGAAATTACAAGTTTTATGATACAATTAGTAAATTAACTGTATAATGATAGGAGCTGCATTTTTACTTTTGTCTTGAAGATGGAGATGGAAGGTGACATTTTTCGATACTCATCAAGCTCATTCCAAATCGGCAGTCCTCTGCACACAAAACTAAAGCTGGTATAGCCCTGAACGCTGCATGCTCAGCTTTCTCAGAACAATCCTTATGTGTTTGTCTCACTAGATAAAGTCTCTCTGCACTGCATCGTAACTTTGAATTCTCTCGTGGCACTCGCTTGCGTGTAGTGCACAGGACATTTTCCCTCCTTGGCCAAGATGTAAATGAACCTACTAAACAGGCATCTTTGACTAGCGCTCTATTCTTCAGTCACCGGATCAACGAGGGACATTTGTTACCCTCCTCCGGGCTGAAGGCCAGGGCAGCCATTATGTTACCTGTATAGAGCAGATGAAAGCAGGACCAATGAAGACGTGATGCTTCTGTCTCTCCAGCCTGCGTCTCGCAGTTTATTAAACAACAAATAATAATCCAAAAGAACTAAGCATTTTTCTAAAAGTCCACTTTCAAGTTTTCACATGACTTAAGTACATAGTATGGTTGTTGAAGTCCATTCTCACTGGTGAGTAATGGTGAGTAATGGTCCATTACTCATCATTACTCATCATTTACAAAACACAGGTTTCTCTTTGACCAGTTGGGCTTTGTTATACAATAAACACATTTCCTTAACCTTATGTTCAGCTAAACAGGTAAATAAACCATTTTCTCACAGTATATGACTGTTTTTAACACTCTGGCACATTTCCAGTACATTTCCAAAAGAAGTCACATTCCACCTTTAAACATGTCTGAATGACACTAATCCGCGTAGTCACAAAACCTTCAAATGAGTGCTTACGCAACACAAAAGTATTTTCAATAAATCACAACTTATTGCTTTAACCTCAACTTTCTTACTTTACTGTAACTTGTCATTTAACTTTGATTTACATGTGCACGTTTCAGGAAAACGCTTTAAAGTTAACAGAAATTAGTGTCAGGCGCCTCTGGTCTATAGTCAAACCAACGGGACCGGACTAATTGCTGGGCAGCGTGAGTCTTCACGGCGGGAAACTTTTCACCACGATGAACCTTTTCACGTCAATTAACGCACCAAACGTTGCCACACGCACGTGCCGCACTTCCACCAGGCTCTCAAAGTGATGAGCCTTGGCTTAAGTTAATATTTATGACCTACTCATGGTTTACCGACCTGTATAAAGCAGGCGAAAGCAGCAACGATGACGACGTGACGCTTCTCTGCCTCTCTCCAGCCTGCGTCTGAGGGGTGCTGCGTGCGTGCGTGCGCGCGCCCGAGCGACCGGCGCGAGCACTGACGTTTCGCCTTACTGAACCTGCACTATTTAAATAAAATAGACCTTAGATTAATTAACACCAGAAAATTTACTGTGTATGGCAGTTTTGTTTAGCGTTACCGCCTACTTTTTTTCTCCACATAAATATAGATATGTCAAGGATAATAATTCCAAAAATATTTGGCCAAATCATCACTTCCAAATATTTTGTATTGTTGTGGTCACATTCCTTTAGGTGCGCCACGCGCTGATCAGTAAATGTGAGCGACTTTAAGGGCTGCTACTCAAAGTCCTTTATTCATGTTCCTGGTGCTGGGGGCTGCGAACCCCAGAATCTGAATGGAAGATATCGGAAGCCACTGGCCTCGTTTTTCACTCGCTGCAGAGACGTTTTCCGTTTGCGAATTCACACGGTATGTTGCTTAATTTCAGTGATGGTTGCTGAAATTATATTCATTTAAACTGCTTGCACGTTTTGAGAGGTTTTGTTTGTGTTTGGTGCATCTGTACAGTTTACTTCTTCAAGACTGTCGAGTAGCCTGCTAGCCTAGCCACTAGCTAAACCCGGGAGTTTTGCAGCCCTTTGGCGAGCGCAGCGACGTGTCTGTGATTTACAACACGCTCATAAACGCAGCTGAAGGCCGCACAGTACCCTTTAGTGACTGTTTATAGTGTTTTTTATGCAATATTAAGAGGCTACATGTTTTGGCACCAATTCTGTCATTGTATGTACTTTTATTTTACTTGAGCCAATGAATTCAGCTGAAGTGTTTTCTTTCTGTGATCATGCGGGTGTGAATGATGTACTTTAAGTTTTGGGAGGTTTTTTTAATTTCAGTTTTTGTTCTAATGTGATTTGAGTTTATTTGCCTCTCATTTGTTTGCTATTTAGTTTTCACGGTGTTCGACGAGAAAGCGATAAATGAGATGGCAGCCGTCAGAGACTCTGCAGTTATTCCTTTAGATGCCAAGGGGCTGCTGCAGTAAAAATCCACAGCAGCCCATTTGAGCTGGACTAACTGAAAGCGACTTACATTCACTGTACAGCACAAATCCCAATGCTTGTCTTGAGCGCTGAAGACAAACCCTGTGTGGTTTTCTCTTTATTAGTGCGCTTTATCAATGCGTGCTCTTGGCTGAATTCTGGCTCACCCTGAAGAGCAGGGGTGTCAAACCCATTCCATGGAGGGCCAAGACCCTGTAGGTTTTACCTCCACCCAGTGTCTTCAGCAGGTGATTTCACTGAATTTCTTCCCACTGATTGCTGATCAATGAAAACACCTGCTGTAGACACTGGGTGGAGGTAAAACCTGCAGGGTCTTGGCCCTCCATGGAATGAGTTTGACACCCCTGCTGCAGAGGAACGAGCATCTGCCTCAGTTTTTCAGTTTGCTTTAGTTTCACGAAGAAGAGCGACTTCCTGTCATCACAGCAGTCCTGAAACAGATGGTGAGCGGAACCTCGCTAACCCAGGCCCCACAGGAATTACCGTGGAGGCGTTCAGGCGGCCGGCATGCTTGTAATACCGAGCAAATTTTGTCATCAAATGTGGCAATTTGAAGCATTTTCATGGACTGTAAAGGCATTTGTTCTCTTTTTACGCGGCCATTCGTCTCCATACCTCGCGCCGCAGCGGCAGGTAATTGGCGTCGCGTTGCAACTGGCTCTCGATTCAAACGAAGACCCGGTGAACACGTCTACAGCTTAATTAGCATAAACAGAATACAGTACAGTCCAACAGTGCACAGGTTTTATTTCTCCCCACAGATAAAGAGAGGTGATTATTATGTCAAGAGAGCTGATGGTTTGGAACGAGCACGGTGTAATTATTGACAGATTTCAGGTGTTGCCTGGAACACTGCTGGCATTCCATCTGTTTTCTCACAGAATTTCCCTAATTGGGAAAAGTCAATATTTAACTCCATCTCCCTGTAAGTGCAACAAAAAATCAGCAAACTAGGAATTCAGCTTCTGTTAAAGGAGGAGAAACAAAGTCGCGAGGAACCAGGGCAGTTTCTGGATTTTTCTACGTCCCCTCACAACAAAAACATAAAAAAATAAACTTTGTCTGAGAGCAGATAAGAAAAAAAATGACTATACACAATGAAAATATAACCAGCAACCATGCAATATAAGTGCAGATTTACAAAAAAAAAGGTCACACATTTAAAAAAAAAAAAGATGAAAAAGGGCAGCTCGGTGGTGCAGTGGTTAGCAGTGTGGCAGCACAGCAGGAAGGTCACGGGTTCAATCCCACCCCCTGACCATCGGTGACCCTTCTGTGAGGAGTGTGCATGTTCTCCCCGTGTCTGCGTGGGTTTACTCCGGGTACTCCGCTTTCCTCCCACAGGCCAAAGACATGCAGGTTCGGTTAACTGGCACCAACTGGGGATCCTAAATTGTCCTTAGGTATGACTGTGAGAGCGAATGGTTGTCTGTCTGTCTGTGTTGGCCCTGCCGTGGACTGGCGATCTGTCCAGGGTGGATCCCGCGCCTCGCCCAAAGATGCTGGGATAGGCTCCAGCCCCCCACCCCAACCCCCACCCCCCGGCAACCTGAAAAGAATTAAGTAATAGAAGGTGGATGGATGGATGGATGGATGAAAAATTTCCCAGAAAAAAACTGCAACTTTACAATGAGAAAACTGCAGTTTAGGAGAAAAAAAAATGAACATTTACAAGAAAAAAAAAATAAAAATAAAACAACCTCAAAAATTCATGAAAAATAACAAGAACGTTTTTGGAAAATTAACGAGAAACGAAGTTGAAAATTTATGAGAAAATGTGTAATTTAGAAGAAAATGTAGCAAATTTATTTAAAATGACAAGAAAAGGGACAAATTTACAACAAAATTTTTCTTGCTAATTTTCATAAGAAAAAAATTATCAAATTTAGGATAAAAAAAAAGAGACAAATTGACTGCAAAAAAAATAATGTATTTACAAGAAAAAGTAGCAAATTTATGAGGGGAAAATGGAATTTTGAATTCTCACCCCAAAAAGTTGATGTTCAAGGGCCCCATCGTAGCTGTGGGGGGCCGTTGCGTTTGCGCAGTCTGCTTTATGTCCTGAAACAGCTGTGAAGAAAATGTGATTATTATGTATCCAACTCCCTCTCCTAAGTGCAATAAAAAAAAAAAAGCACCAAACTAGGAATTCAGCTTCCGTTAAAGTGGGGAAAAAAGCTAAGAAGTAAAAGGCGTTGCAGTACTCACGCTGGCTGTCTCGTGTCTGCGCTGATTGAAGAACCGTCCGGGCTGGCTCTTTGGCAGCCATACAGAACATCATGTATAATATATGTGCGCCCGTTCAGCTATGCAGAAAAGCCAGATGTTCGTGTCCCCCCACGCGCCGCTAACGCGTTGGAATGAGCCGACCAAAACCAAACAACAACAAACAAGTGTTTTCTGTTACCAACAGCAGCCATTTTGGAACAAATAACAAAAGGACTTTTTTGGAGCTCTCCACAGCAGGGAAGGGAGGGGGGCCTAAAAGGTGTTTGCTAGTGTTTCTTCTTCTTTCCATATCAGGTTAATGAGGGAGATTCTGTTGTTGTTGTGATGCTGTGTGTGGCTTGCAGGAGTCTCTCGGCGTTTGGTTCTGGCAGGGTGACAGCAGCGCTCTCCCAGGGCAAAACAAACAGCTGCAACACACAGGGAGGACGTACAGCTCGGTGTCACGTCTGAGCCACGCGGGGGAGGACAGTGGTGGTGGTGGGGGGGGGGGGGGGATGAAGGACATGTGGGAATGTGAAATCCCACCTGTATGCAGAGCCATTTCTGCCTATATAGACCTGTCATACCAGAGGTAAACAAGCCGTCATCACCACGGCAACCACCGCCGAGGATTTGCACCTGTCTGAGCACAATTTGACCTTACAAAACTACAGTTTATTTTTATTGTTAGTTGTTTTAAAATTTCAACTTTAGCAGAAATGAAAGGGAAAGTTGGAAGAATGTGTGCAGTTCTCTGATGCTCCAACAGGCAAAATAATCCTCCACCCCAGTCCACCTTATTCCGAGGCCCCATGATGCCTTGCATGAATTATGGTAGCAACTTCCGATACAAGTTTAGAACGTATGGTTGTCACTAAAACGGGACACCTTTCCTTGTTAAAAAACAATGACTTCGGCATCAGAAATGCGGGAACACGGCCTCTTGCACCTGAAAACAGTAATATAATCATAGCATTTTCCACGGCTGTCGAGGGATGGGAAGATGACCTTAAAAAGTGGCCTGGCAGACAGTAGCTCCATTAGTTCACTTCGCTGCTAAGATGCTAACACTGTAAACAAATGACCTGTGCTGGCAAAATGACTCACTTTGAGGACATTTTCAAAACTGATGTAATATTATTTCCACATTCTGTACTGAAAGACCTTCAAAATGATATTTAATTTGTAGGAAGTGCACAAAAACTGACTCAGAAAAAAGACGATTTGTTTATATTTCGGCTAGGTTGAAAACTCGCATTCGATGGTGGGGAGTTACATCTTCTGCAAAAGCATACCTGTAAGTATTTTTTAGAAAGTATGATTTATAAGCTTTCCAATGATACCAAACACTCATGGGGGTTTTCCCAGGACTTTGCCGCTACCAAACAAAGAGTCATGATTTATGACTTCTCATTGCCTGTACTCATGACGCGGTGCGCATTCCGACCAGCACGTCTCCACTGCGATAAAGTCGGCTGCATTTTGTTAAAATATGTTGGACATACCGTATTTTTGGGACTATAAGGCGCACCGGATTATAAGGCGCACTATCAATGAACAGTCTATTTCAGGGGTGTCCAACCATGTGCCATGGAGAGCCAAGACCCTGCAGGTTTTACCTCCAACCAGTGTCTTCAACAGCAGATTTCTGTGAACTTCTTCCCACTGATTGCTGATAAGTGAAAACACCTGCTGAAGAGACTGGGTAGAAGAGAAAACCTGCAGGGTCTTGGCTCTCCATGGCACCTGGTTGGACACCCCTGGTCTATTTGATGGTCTAATTTCATACATAAGGCGCACCGGATTATAAGGCGCATTAAAACGAGGTAGTCTGAGCCGGGAAAAAAAATTTTTTTTGCGTGCATGGAAAGAAAATCCTCTCTATAGTCATTATAGACACATATAGCGCGATTGTCTGCGAGTGTTGAATGACCTGCTCCATGAGCAGGCGGAACGTTTTTAGTCCAGTGGCTGTTTACATCGCCATATTGGCCAGAATATCACTTGGTACTCGATACGGCTCGCTCTCCGGCAGAGAGCGAGCCGTATTTACAGCCGTATTTACTGCTCCTGTTTACAGCTAAACGGGAGCAGTTTCCCGATGCCGAAATTTCACATACAAATCCTAATATACGTATGTGTTCTATACACCATCGGCTTTTGGGTTTTTAGTCCGTGGCTGTTTACATCGCCATATTGGCCAGAATATCGCTCGGCACTCGATACCGAGTACGATACCAATACGGCTCGCTTTCTGCCGGAGAGCGAGCTGTATTTACAGCCGTAAATACGCATTTATAGCCGTATTTACTGCTCCTGTTTACAGCTAAACGGGAGCAGTTTCGATGCCAAAATTTCACATACAAATCCTAATATACGTGTTCTATACACCATTGGCTTCTGGGTATCAACTACCTCGCGAGGTAGTCGGATCTGGGAATTTTATTTTATTTTTTTTGCGTGCATGGAAAGAAAATCCTATCTATAGTCATTATAGACACATATAGCGCGATTGTCTGCCAGTGTGAATGACCTGTTCCATGAGCAAATGTACGTTTTTGGTCCGTGGCTGTTTACATCGCCAGGATACTCGCTCAGTACTCGATACGGCTCGCTTTCCGGCGGCAGCCCCGAGAAGTAAACAATGCAAACAAATGCCGGGACGCTTGAATTCTTTCGTCCCGAAAATATCATTTTTGAATATTAATTACAGCTAAACAGGAGCAGTTTCGATCCACGATCCATTGGCAGATAGTGGCGTAACTCGCTAGCAATATAACTTTGAACGACCTGTTGACACCAATATAGCGGTTGGAGTTCTTTGGTTAATCCCCCGGAATGATGGCAAGCTCCGAATTAGTTTGCTTCACTTGGGTTTTGACAGTATCGGTGAGATGGGCGCGCATGGAGTGGCAGATCAATAGGGATGGAGATTTGTGGAAAAAGCCATACAGCCATTATGTTGAAGCACATATTACTCCGCGAGGCTCCTGACTACCGTAATGCTCCGAAAATCCCTCAAGCGGTTCGGCTTCATAACTTACCAAAGTCGTACTAAAACATTTTTGACAGATTTTTGAGCACCGTGTACCGCATAAAATCGGTTCGAGGTCAGTAAGCACAACCAGAATTAATACATAAGGCGCACCGGATTATAAAGTGCACTGTCGATTTTTGAGAAAATTAAAGGATTTTAAGTGTGCCTTATAGTCCAAAAAATACGGTAATCAAATTTACCTTAGAGCAGACGTATGCTGCAACACCGTCCTTGGATGTCGTCTGTCACCGTGTAGTGAGAAGCCTCCATTTATCCAGTCTATGACACAACCACGAACACCAGCAAGTACCAGAACTACGCCAAAACATTCAAAAAATACAAAAACTAGAAGAGCTGAAATTAACTACCACTTGAGTGCAAAACGTGTGTGGACTATACATTAAAATGAATTTGAAAAACTTAAAAATGCTATTTTAAATGTTCCTGCTACTCCACTCTTATTGGCTGATTTAACACTACGTCAGCTGAAACCGGAAGCTCCGCCCATAATTGTTCCATACAGTGGCGCCCCCAAGAATAAGGTGGATAACATCGTCAAACTTTATATATCATGTTGGAGAACTGAATAGTCTGATGCACCAATTCTAAGTAGAAATGGGAAAAAAATTTAATGCATTTGCAATGTTTTTCTCAGGAATTTTTTCTCAGGAATTCTCAGGAATTTTCAAATTTTTTCGTGCAAATTTGCAACATTTTTGCTTTAAAGTTTTTACATTTTTTTCATGTAAGTTTCCACTTTTTTTCTTGTAAATTTGAAACTGCTTTCCTGTAAAGTTTCAACTTTTTCTTATAAATTTTTGCAACTTTTTTCCTGTAAATTTTCAACTTTTTATTGTATATTTGCAAATTTTTTTCTTGTAAATTTGCAACGTTTTTCCTTTAAAATTCTTTTCCTGTAAATTTTCAACTTTTTTGTGTAAATTTGTAACTTTTTCATTTTTTTTCTTGTAAATTTGTAGCTTTTTTCCTGTAAATTTTCAGCTTCTTTCTCTTAAATTTGGACATTGTTCTTGTAAATTTTTGGCTTTTTTTCTTGTAAATTTTCAGTGAATTTTCTTGTAAATTTATCACCTTTTTTCCCTGTAAAATTTCAACTTTTTTTCTCCTAAATTTAGACATTTTATCCTTTAAATTTTCAACTTTTTTGCAAATTTTTGGCTTTTTTTCTTGTAAATTTTTGGTGTATTTTCTTGTAAATTTGTGACTTGTCCCTATAAATTTTCAACTTTTTTTTTCTCCTAAATTTGAACATTTTTTCCGTTAAATTTTCAACTTTTTCTTGTAAATTTTAAGCTTTTTTTTTTTTTGTAATTTTTCAGCATATTTTCTCATACATTTGTGACTTTTTCCTTCTGAAAAATTTGCGAACATTTTTTCTTGTAAAATTACATGTCTTTTCCCATTTCAAAGGGTTTGAACTCTTTCCCATTACAAAAACAGCCCCCCCCCCAAACACAATATTGCACAGGGCCCCCAAAGATCTAGAAACGGCCCTGCCTGTCTGTGTTCCACGGCGGCGTCAGTCACGTTCCTGCAGTGGCTGGGGGCAGCAGCAGCAGCAGCAGAATAACCTCACTCGGTGTATTCATTAGGCGCAGGGGCCTGAGCATGGCCCCCACGATGAAAGCAGTGGTGTCAGGCATGGGGGGGGGGGCACTGTGCGAAGACCCACCCCTGGGTATCTATCACACACAGCCATCACTCGGGAGCAGAGTCGACCTGATAAATAAATCAACTTAGAGGTCCCAGTGAGGTTTCAGGGGTCTATTCCTCTTCATGAGTACAGCAGGGTGAGAGATGGAGAGATGGAGAAGAAGAAGAAGAAAAAAACTTTGACTTCTTCACGCCTCGGTCCCAGTAGGCGCAAGGACCAAAAAAGATGCCAACTCTGTGATTCTTTCAAAAATTAAATATATTCACTTATGTGAAAGGCCCGGGCTCCAGATCCTCGCCTTTTTTCTTTAACGTCCCAGATAAAAGCGCCAGGACTTTCCCATTGGCTTTCTCTTTGAACACTCACACTTAATGATTTGAAGGCCTCTTTTTTTATAAACTTACTCTGGGACAACAATTTCTGAACTGGCCCTCTTTTTATGTGGAGATGAGTGGAGAAAAGGGCCCGTGTGAAAACATCAGGGAGCTTCAAATTAGCCCGACTTTAGAAAGAACATGGGTTATTAGGGCCTAATTGAACGCGACTGACTCCACTCCAGCAGCCGCTCTGTATTTCTAATCCACTCCCCCTCCTTTAACATTTTTTTTTATTTGTGCTGTTATTTATTTATTACAGACAAAAGTAGAAGACGTCTGGGATTTTGTTGAGTTTCTTTGGCAGGAACTTTACAGACGTGTGTACAGTTTTCACTAAAACGCAAAAAAAAATTTAAGGTTAGAAAAAAAGCGGAGAGCAGTTTCTTCTAAATTTGCAAGTTTTTTTTCTCATAGAACTGCAGCATTTTTCTTATAAAACTGCAACTCTTTCTTGTAAAATTTGCAACTTTTTCTTGTAAATATGAGACTTTTTTCACATAAATTTACAACTTTTTTCTGAGAAAATAGCAGCGTTTTTCTTATTGTCCCCCGCCCGGCTCTTCCGCCCTTTTGGGCTTCGACCGAAGGGGGATTATGTTATGGGTCAGTCCGTCCATCCATCTGTCCCACTTTTGTGAAATCAACTTCTTTTGGTCCGATTGTTTTGAAACTTGGTACCATGGTTTGAGATACTCTGATGATGTGCATATTGCAATTTCACTCTCATTGGATCACCTTGAGGTCAAAGGTCAGAGATCAGATTTTCCCCAAATCTTCTAAACACAATAACTACTGAAAAAAATGATGTAGGCTTTTCAAATCGGTACAGTAGTTGTATCTAATACACATCTTGGACGATTTACACCCTGACCTAACTATGGGTTTGGGGTCAAGGGGTTAAAGTTCAAAGTTAACACTGCAGTTGCACTATGCTAAATGCTACATTTACTATTACGATAAAACGAGTAAAGCTAGGGCCACCAAACCTGGTCCACAGGTTCACCTTTGGATCCTGACCTCTGACTATGGGTTTGGGGTCAAAAGGTCAACGTTAACATTCCGTATGCCTTATTACTGTACAAGAAGTAAAGTTAGGGTCACCAAACTTGATACACAGGTTCACCCTGTGACCCTGAAGTGTGACTATGGTTTTGGGATTGCAAGGTCAAAGGTCAACATCAAAATGACTTATAAATTATATGTCAACAACAAAGAAAGTTAGGGTCACCAAACCTGTTACACAGGTTCACTCTGAGACCATGACCTCTGACTACAGGTTTGGAGGTCAAAGGTCAAGGTTGACACTCCCTTTGCTCTCTCACTATAGACCGTGTAAAGCTCTCTAGGGTCGCCATACTTGCTACACAGGTTCACCTCGGGATCCTACCCTGCAACTATGGATTGTATACTTTGTTGTATGTTCTTGGATGATGGATTTATCATAATTTGGTTCTGCCACAGTAATTATATTGAAAAGTTGAAAACTGCTCTCTGTCAGTAAGTATTGAGATCTTCAAAGAAAACTGAGGCGGGGCATACAGTGGGGAAAAAAAGTATTTAGTCAGCCACCAATTGTGCAAGTTCTCCCACTTAAAAGATGAGAGAGGTCTCCAATTTTCGTCATAGGTATACCTCAACTATGAGAGACAAAATGAGGAAAAAAAAATCCAGAAAATCACATTGAAGGATTTTTAAGGAATTAATTGGTAAATTCCTCGATAAAATAAGTATTTGGTCACCTACAAACAAGCAAGATTTCTGGCTCTCACAGACCTGTAACTTCTTCTTTAAGAGGCTCCTCTGTCCTCCACTCGTTACCTGTATTAATGGCACCTGTTTGAACTCGTTATCAGTATAAAAGACATCTGTCCACAACCTCAGTCAGACTCCAAACTCCACTATGGCCAAGACCAAAGAGCTGTCAAAGGACACCAGAAACAAAATTGTAGACCTGCACCAGGCTGGAAAGACTGAATCTGCAATAGGTAAGCAGCTTGGTGTGAAGAAATCAACTGTGGGAGCAATTATTAGAAAATGGAAGACATACAAGACCACTGATAATCTCCCTCAATCTGGGGCTCCACGCAAGATCTCACCCCGTGGGGTCAAAATGATCACGAGAACGGTGAGCAAAAATCCCAGAATCACACGGGGGGACCTAGTGAATGACCTGCAGAGAGCTGGGACCAAAGTAACAAAGGCTACCATCAGTAACACACTACGCCGCCAGGGACTCAAATCCTGCAGTGCCAGACGTGTCCCCCTGCTTAAGCCAGTACATGTCCAGGCCCGTCTGAAGTTTGCTAGAGAGCATTTGGATGATCCAGAAGAGGATTGGGAGAATGTCATATGGTCAGATGAAACCAAAATAGAACTTTATTGTAAAAACTCAACTTGTCGTGTTTGGAGAAGAAAGAACACCATACCTACTGTGAAGCATGGGGGTGGAAACATCATACCTTGGGGCTGTTTTTCTGCAAAGGGACCAGGACGACTGATCCGTGTAAAGGAAAGAATGAATGGGGCCATGTATCGTGAGATTTTGAGTGAAAACCTCCTTCCATCAGCAAGGGCATTGAAGATGAAACGTGGCTGGGTCTTTCAGCATGACAATGATCCCAAACACACCGCCCAGGCAATGAAGGAGTGGCTTCGTAAGAAGCATTTCAAGGTCCTGGAGTGGCCTAGCCAGTCTCCAGATCTCAACCCCATAGAAAATCTTTGGAGGGAGTTGAAAGTCCGTGTTACCCAGCGACAGCCCCAAAACATCACTGCTCTAGAGGAGAGCTGCATGGAGGAATGGGCCAAAATACCAGCAACAGTGTGTGAAAACCTTGTGAAGACTTACAGAAAACGTTTGACCTCTGTCATTGCCAACAAAGGGTATATAACAAAGTATTGAGATGAACTTTTGTTATTGACCAAATACTTATTTTACTGAGAATTTACCAATTAATTCATTAAAAATCCTTCAATGTGATTTTCTGGATTTTTTTTTCTCATTTTGTCTCTCATAGTTGAGGTATACCTATGATGAAAATTGGAGACCTCTCTCATCTTTTAAGTGGGAGAACTTGCCCAATTGGTGGCTGACTAAATACTTTTTTGCCCCACTGTGTTTCACTCGCCTCAGAGTGCTCTCGTAAAACTGCAACTTTTTCTTGTAAATTTGAGATATTTTTCACATGAATTTGCTACTTTTTTCTTGTAAATTTGCAACATTTTTCTTATAAAATAACAGCATTTTTCTTAGGAAATTGCAACTTTTTCTTCTAAAATTTGCAGCTTTTCCTCATAAATTTAAGACTATCTTCACATAAATTTGCAACTTTTTTTTCTAAATTTGCAAATTTTTTGCAAATTTATGTGAAAAGTTGCAAATTTTCAAGAAAATAGATGACAAGTTTACAAGAACATAGTTGCAAATTAATGAGTGAAAAACTGCAAATTTACAAGAAAAAAGTTGCAAACTTTTGAGAAAAAGCTGCAAATTTGCAAAAACATTTTTATGAAAAAATATTAAGTGAAAAAAGTTGCAAATTTACACTTAAAAAGTTGCAAATTTTTGTGAAATGTTGCAAAAATAAGATAAGATAAGATAAGCCTTTATTAGTCCCACAATGGGGAAATTCCAGGATTGCAACAGCACAGGGATAGCAACACTCAGAGCAATAATTAAGAAGATACGAAAAATATAAATAAGAGCAGTGGATATACATACATACACATCAATATATAAATATATATACAAAGTGCGGAGCATTGTAGTGAGATGGAATAAACAGCATAACCGTCTACCTAGTTATCCTACGTGGTATGATTATGTACCCATACATATTGTCACCCTCTGTAGCGACCGATACTGTCGTAGTTGTATACTGGAGGGGACCATTGTGTAAGTCTATTGCGTCTTTTGCATTCAGTACTATTAGGTCGTCACGTTTTTTTGCTATCTCTGCGAGCAGCCCTGCTTAGGTTATACAGTCTGACTGCCGTAGGTAGGAAGGACCTGCGAAACCTCTCGGTTGCGCACCTAGGATGATGTAATCTGCTGCTAAATGAACTCCTCAGTGCATTCAGTATGTCTTGCATAGGGTGGATACAAGAAAGTTGCAAACTTTTGAGAAAAAGCTGCAAATTTGCAGGAAAAAAAATTGTAAATTCATGTAAAAGTTTCAAATTTATGTGAAAAAAGTTGCAAATTTATGTGGAAGTTTTAAATTTTCAAGAAAATAGATGCAAATTAATGAGAAATTGCAAATTTATTCGAAAAAGGTTCAAATTTCTGTGAAAAAAGTAGCACATTTGTGAGGAAAAACACGTCAAAGGTAAAGGCAGTTTGGATTCTTCTCCCAACACGTACCGAGGGCAAACTTGTAGCTTAGGTGCCTCCTAGTGGGTGAGGAGGGGGTGCCATTGCATTTGCGTAGCCTGCTCTCTGGACAGAAACGTTCCTAAGAAGAAGTCAGACTTAAATGACACAAAGCCGGACTTTGAAACCCCCCCACCCTCCAATCCACACATCCCGAGGAACAAAAGCAAACAGAGATGGAGTTAAAAGGAGGATGAGAAGAAAACTAAAAGTCCCCATGCACTCTGTCTCAGTTAGAAACTTAATGGTTGTGTTTACCTTCTCCCTCGACTGTTTTCTCTCAAGCCCCCCACCACCAACACCACCACCACTTTTTATATACAGTATTTGACTCTAGGAAACATTTCATTCCATCTTATTTTCCTGTCTCTTCCTCATTCTGTTTGTTCTCGACTCGCTCTTAAGTTTCGCCGTAGCGGTTTGGCAAGTGTTACGCCGGGCTGAATGGGGAGACGTGTCTTAAGGCGTTTTTTTTTTTTTTTCTACCCTGACAGAGGCGGCAGCGGCTGTATGTGGGGGGTGACAGCGTCAGCGGGAAATTCTGTCCCCCCCCACCTCCCCTTTGTGGGCTCAGATAAGTAAGCATGCACAACACCCCTGTGATTAAAATCTCCTTCTGATACTTCTATCAAGATTTCTATTAGGAGACAGACAGGAGGGGAACGACGCTGCCAAAATAGCGCGCCGCCGAGACGGTGTGTGTGTGTGTGTGGGGGGGGGGGGTTACATCCTGGGAGTGAAATCCAATTCAAGAGAAGAGAGGGGGGTATTTAAAATATTTAAGCCAACTCTCTCTTTCTGTCTTTTAGCTGTTTATTGTGTGTCGGTTTACGTCGTCGTCAGGAAACATTCTTGAGCGCCGCGGCGGCTTCTTCCGAGAAAAAACCCAGAGCGGGTGGTTAGCGACATCTGGGCAGACTTGGGGAGGGAACGGGATGAACCTGACACCTGAGGGACGGATCCCCGATGACGGCGCCCTGCATTTCAGCCTGTTTACAGCGCGTCACAGCGGCGGGGCGCAACAGTCACCTGTCAGCTCCTTTAAAAGCGTCGTTGGGTGGGGAGTGGGGGTGTAATTGTGTTTTCGCCGCTCACAATTATGCATGCCGAGGCCACAAGTTCTGCCCCCCCCCCCCGCTTGCTCATTTCATATTTTACAACCAGTGTCTGAGACAAAAGAGTCATTTACATTTTCCTTGGGCAAGTGCTCCCTGTCACACCCCCACCACTCTCGGGGGGGGGGGGGGGCTTTTCTCTCTCCATCTCTCAGTAACAAAAGCTTATTTAACCCAAGGTTAGATTACAACAGTGAGGTGATCGCCTGGCCCTCATCCAGCGCCCCATTATCAGAGAGGCCGCTACCTAATCTGGGGGAGCGGTGCCCTTCATTAATGTATTATTAACAAGGCTGTTACAGTGGGATGTGGGGGGAGGGGGGCTCCACTGGGGATAGGCCTTAAAGGGGAGGGCAAGGTTACAGCGAATCAGGCCAAAAGGGAGACCAACAAGGCCCCGCCCCCTCGTCATCCTCCAAAAAGCATCTTCCAATTAGCTTAATTGCATATTTGGAATGTTAAAGACAACAGGGTGTAATTGAAAGAAGCCCCCCAACCCCCCACGGTGGCGACAGCAACAGCGCTGTAAACAATGTCATCCGCGCACATGCGGCGTGTCAGAGATGACAAGCGTGAGATCGCTGAATCATTTGATAATCAAGACATCAAACGGATACGTAACGGGACCCGTCGTCACGCAACGGAATCACAGAGATGTTAGAGAGCTTCAGTGAGTAACCAAAGGATCATTTTAGTACGCATACACAGGAGGAGATTTGGGGGGGGGGGGCGCTAACCTCCTTGTTAGCAAAATGACCCTAAAGCATCCCACCTTGTTGCTGTCATCTCCCCGTCCCCATTCATAGGTGTCAATCAAATGTGGAACGAGGGGGGGTATTGCCCCTCCCAAAATGGGGAAGAAGCCCCCCCCCCCCCATATCATCATAAGCTTTTCTGCGCCACGTTACATAACGGTGCCTGCTAAAACACGGAACAAACAGTATGGTACAGAGTGTTCCGAATACGTCCCATGCATGACGTCTGCTGGTTCTGCCTGCTGTCAGTTCTCTGCCAACGTACCTTCATCATGAGCCGCAGTCCATACTGAGCACTTAGCATGTTCCATACATATACCGCGCATGTTCCGTAGCTGACAGTTGTAAATAAATGCAACTGCAATTATAAATAAATGAATACATGCAATAAGAAATTAAGGAACATACCATAAGGTTTGTCAGTTATCAGGTTGCCCGGTTGTGTTCATTCATTAATCCATTAATCATTAATCCAGGCAGTCAGTTTTTTTTCCAGTTGGTCCGGTTTTATAAAAAAATCCTTTATAAACAAACTGTCCCTAAAATGTGTAAAATGCAAAGCAACATGTGAAAAATAAATCACAAAAAGCATATGTTTTGTTTTTTTTTTTCCTGGTAGCTCTGGTTTTATAGAAAACTCCTTTATAAACAAACTTGCCTGTGTTTTTCTAGCGTTCTGTACAGAACATTGAGCATCTATGGAACAGGTACGGACCATTAGCTAGTAGGACTGTTATGGAACTTGTACATGTAAGCAACGTTATATTTTCATGTTAATAAAACACTTGAGCTAGCAGGACTAGTTAGCTTCCTGTATGGAACGTTCCATATCTAGTATTGCAATTAGATGCTCATAAAACACTCGAGACCTAGCTAGTAGGACCGCTAGCATTCCGTAAAGAACGTTCTGTATCTACGGCACTTGGGAATGACAGGGTATGGAACGCATATGGAATGTTCTTTATGGAATACAGACAGAACACGTATGGAATGTTCCATACCTTTTGTTCCGTGTTTTAGTAATCTCCTTACATAACTGAATAACTCTGAACCACCAATTCTAAGCAGAAATGCAAATAAAAAAATTACATTTTCAATTTTTTCTCTTAAGTTTGTTAATTTTTTCTATTGGATTTGGAACTTTTTTCCCCATAAAGTTATATTTTTTATTAAAAAGTTGTTACTTTTTTCATTAATAAATTTGCAGCTTTTTTCTATAAATTTTAAACCTTTTTTCTCATAAATTTGCAACTTTTTTGTTCCAAATTGGCAACTTTTTCATCATAAATTTATAACTTTTTTGTAAAGGGGTTACTTTTTCTCATAAATTTGCTACTTTTTTCTCAAAAATTAGATTTTTTTTTCATAAATTTGCATTCTTTTCTTGTATTTTTTTCCTGTAAATTTTCAACTTTTTCCCTGTAGATTTGCAACTTTTTTCCTCATAAATCTGAAACTTTTTTCTCAGAAATTTGCAACTTTGGCCTCAAAAATTTGACTTTTTTCTTTAAAAATATTTCTGTAAAACTTTCCAGTAAATTTCCAGCTTTTTCATAGCATTCTAACTCTTCCTGTAGATTTTCATTTTTTCTCATAATTTCTGACTTTTGTCCTGTAAATTTTAATTTTTTCTCTCATAAATTTACAACTT
The DNA here is from genome assembly GCA_020510985.1 of Pholidichthys leucotaenia. Classification (NCBI taxonomy): domain Eukaryota; kingdom Metazoa; phylum Chordata; class Actinopteri; order Cichliformes; family Pholidichthyidae; genus Pholidichthys; species Pholidichthys leucotaenia. Next base: position 26,972,275 of record CM035839.1, on the reverse strand, counting down.
TTTCTTGTAAATTTGCAACTTTTTTTCAGAAAAATTTCTAATATCTTGTATGTTTTCTGCTTTTTGCTTCTAAGTTTGCATTGCTCATCTGGATGCTGGTAGATTGTTTAGTCTGTCATTAAACTGTAATTTGCCACTTTTTATTTTTAAATTGGCATCTTTTATCACATCTTTGCACTTTTATTCTTGCAAATTTTTAACTAATTTACATTTATACATTTGTACCTTATGTTAAATTGTCTCTTGTTGAAAAAATAATAGTCTACTCTGTATACATATAGCGAAAGAAAAATAGAAATAGCAATGGTTAGAAATCAGAACATTTAAGTTCAGTGTTGTGTGTTGTGTGTGATAAAGTGGAATGAAACAGGAAAAAAAATATTGACATGGCAGAAGAAATACTGCATATCACCCCCAAAAACAGACTACTCCAACAGTGAAGTTTGGAGGTGGAAACATCATGTTTTGGGGTTGTTTTATCTTATGGCACTGGCAGACTTCAAATGATTAAAGGAACAATGAATGGAGCCACGTTCCAGAGTATTCTTGGGAAAAAAAAAAAAATCTCCTGCCATCCACCAGAATGGTGAGGATGAGACGGGGGTGGACCTTCCATCAGGACAATGGCCCCAAACACACAAAGAGGGAAACGGTTTGCCACAAAGAACGTTAAGTTGTTAGAATGACCCAGCCTATTACCTGACTTAATTCCAATTAAAATCAGGACTCATTTTTCAGGATTTAGAAGAATGGGCCAAATTCCTATTTGAGCACTGCGGGAGATTAGTTTCTTCATACAGGAAGTAGCCTTTGTGTGAATGGACCAGCGTTGGATTTGCATTTCTTCTTAGCTTTAACCATCACTACTGTAATCCCTGAACTATCTACGGAGAACAAATGAAAGAGAAAAATTTCTATAACTGCTTTTATTTAGGGATGCATGCTATATATTGGCATGCTATCGGTATTGGCCAATAAGGCATTTAAAAATTATCTATCAACAAAAATTAATATTCACAGCTGATAGAATATTACAGTAGACAGTCTCGAGTGATGCTCTGTTGCTTCTCCCTCGGTGCGAGGGACTGACGTCATTACATCAGACGAGCGTATCTCAACTAACATGGCTGCCCCCACAAACTCCTCAAACAATGCTGCATGTGCTTCTTACTTGTATTACTTTTTTGTGGTTAAGTGCTGTTGAAGCCTGTCAAACATCTACAGCAGACAGGAATTACTGCACAATCGGAAGAATATGCCAAGTTACTGCAGCAGCAACCAGTGACGGAGACGATATTGTAAACAGAAGCAGGAAAGTCATCTGGCTAGTTGCCTAGGCTAAAAGGTCTCCAAACAGACGAACGCTGCCTAGCCTTGTTGTTTTAAAGGCTTGGTCCCTTGGAAACAAGATTGATGAACTTAAACTGAATACATAACCCCACCAACCACAGGAGGCGGCTCTGTGATGATCATCAGCAAGCTGGCTACACCCTAAGATCAGACGCCGCGATTGAACTAGCGTGCTGCTAACTACGGAGATTACTAGAACATGGAATGAACGGTATGGAATGTCTCATCCATGTTCCATACGGAACATTCCATACACATTAGATACAGAACATTCCTAACACAACACTAGCGGTCTTACTAGTTAGGGTCTTGAGTGTTTTACGAACATGTGCATGTAACATTAGATATGGAATGTTTCCTATTTAATGCTTGCGATCCTGCGAGCTCGCGGTCCTACTAGCTAGTGGTCTCGAGTGTTTTATGAATATGTACTTGTAACATTAGATATGGAATGTTTCTATACAGAACGCTAGCTAGTCCTGCTAGCTCAAGTGTTTTACTATCATGAAAATATAATGTTACTTACATGTACATGTTCCATAGCGGTTCTGCTAGCCAATGGTCTGTACATGTTCCATAGATACTGAACGTTCCATATGAAATGCTAGAAAAACATAGGTATCACAGACAGTTTGTTTATACATTTTTTTTTAAAAAATAAAACTGGACCTACCAGAACAAACATATGCTTTTTGTGGTTTGTGGATTAATGAATGAACACAACCAGACATCCTGACAGCTGACAAACCTTACTGTATGTTCCTTAATTTCTTATTGCATGTATTTATTTATTTATTGATAATTGCAATTGCATTTATTTACAACCATCATGTACGGATCATGTGCAGTATACGTATGGAACATGCTAAGTGCTGACTGCATCTCACGATGAAGGCACATTGACACAGAACTGACAGCAGGCAGAACCGGCAGACGTCCCGTACGGAACATTCGTGGAACATGTTCAGAACGTTCCATACCTTTTGTTCTGCGTTTTAGAAGCCACCGCTAACTACACCAAAGGTAAGAGCTGTGGAAGCAGAATTTGTATATACTGTATATGAATAAGGGCTTGTTAACAAACTCTGTGCTCACCAGAACTGGACCTGCTGGCGGTTTCTGTCTGCCACAGGACTTTTCTGTTGCCGTGGTATCAGTGGTTCAGATGCTAAAGCTAATTTAGCATTTGGCTATGTGCTAGCAGCCACTGACAAACAGCAGACCTGGTTTTGACCAACATATTAAGTGCACAACACGAGGCGATAACACGCTGGACTGTTTATCTTCCAATATTATAAAGGGAAACAGCCCCCTCCTGGCAGGTTTGTCTGGAAATACATAACACGTATTAATTTTCATATTAAGCTGAGGTAGTTGTCTTATTTTCCTTAGGGAATGTCTCGTTATATGCCAGTTAATTGTCACCGCAAGACAAAGGAAATCTAAATAGGAAGGAAAATATATGTGCATATTTTGGCAAAAATGAGTTTTAAACTAAAGCGTTTAAACTAAAGTTTAATGTACTTGATGCTAATGAGCATCTTCTGCAGTATGAAGCAAATTAAGTCCAGTAATCTTAGCTTTGGGTGTTATTGTCATCATGCAACGATCAACGGCATAACACACCCCGTCTACCCATTTCTCCCGCCCCTCAAAGCCACGTTCCTCCCTCCACTCTTCACACTCCTTCTCTCCTGTCTAATTGACTTCATGCCTGTTCATGAAAGGGATCCTGGTTTCCACCTGCTCAGCCTCCATTCACAGTATAACACCCAAATTCTCCTGTGCTCTCACTCCATTAACAGGGATCATACCCAAGTTCAGTTTCCCGCTATTATTGCGGGAGATGCTAAAATCTCATTTTCAACTCAATTTAACCTGGTTCTGCTCAGGGGAATGAAAAAGTCCTCCCTCTGACTTAATTATGAGCGCGGTGGCTCCGCAGTTCTCATTTTGAACATTTCCTGGCGGTTAGAAAACAACAATCCTCGTGCTGTTCACGCGCTTAATTTGTTGTATGTTGCAGCTATTTTAACGTACAAGAATTACCCAAGGAAGTTCTTCGGTGGCGTAATATTTGTGTGTGTATTTTTGGGGTGCTGTAATTGGCACCAGGGTGGTAAACAGAATCTCCTTTTCAAGTTTAACCATTACCGACTCCTGGTCTTTTTCAACTAGGTGCCCCAATTAGAGTTAATAATTCAGGGATCTTTATGCAGTTTAGTTCAAGTGACCTAGATAGCATTTTTTTAATGAAGTGCTCTCCTGTTTCAGCTTCCACTTGGCTCACATTGAGGCGCCCATTACCTGGCTTCACCGTGTCACAGCCAGCTTCCACCCCGACTCCCCGAAAATGTAAACTTCCCAATAAATTGACTCCGGAGGTTTCTGGTGTCTGCGCCTATCAGACGAGATTGTCAGCTGATGTCATCCGCCGCTCAGTACACATACAGTCATATGCGCACGTAAGTGTGTCGGCTCTGACACCTTCCCATTCATTCCATCGCCCCATATGGATATTCATGCACTTTAGCAGACGCCAGGCTTAATTCGCGCGTGGCAACGGGGAGGCAGAAGGCCCCCACCACCACCACTAACAAGAGTAAGAAGTGACGTTTATGTGGCGTCCTTGAGGAGGCTGTCTGTGGCTGTTGCTTTGAGCTCCCCTCCAGCAGATACACAGATCCTTAGCGGGAACAGTCTGGCTCGGTGTTTAATGGTACACCGATACCAGGTTGAGCTCCTGTCTACGCCGCTTCCTCCCAGCTATTGAGCGCTGTTACCGGGGCCATCTGTGACTTAAGTGTTGTGCAGTTACCCCAGTTTTGGAGCATTACCCCCCCCAGCACTTCTATGATCGTAATGAACCCACAAGCTTTTTACTGTCAATCAATAATTGAAGAGCCAGTGAAAGAGCTCTTTCTTTTCTTTTTTCATTTTTTTGGCCTCCACAGCTATTTGAAGGGGTACAGGGGTGGCTGAGTTTGCCTAGCGATTTAAAATGCACGTCGCAAAGCTTTCCCCTAGACTGCATACGGCTGCTGCTGCGAATGGATGGATGCAAAAAGCAAATGCTCCCATGCTTTATTCTGCAGGCTTTGTATCTGCTAAATCTGTTTTCAGCAGCGCATGACACACACACGCGGCTGAATACGTAGCCTCAGCCGTTTCTATCCGAGCCTCATTTTCACCTCATTCGCGCCTAAAGGGGGACGCATCTGACTGCGATTAACAACAGGTCATAGACCGGCCCCACGCTCTATGAGAGGTAACACCTTCAAGCATCTGTCAAGTCAGGCACGATGCCTATTAACGTCTCACAGAGGTTGATGCTGATGACGATTTCAGTCTTCAGGCTTTATAGCTACAGTATGTTGCGTGGTTTACATGCTAATTAAACATAAGCATTCAAAATGTAATTAGCCCATCATTATTAGAGTAAATCTTACCCATACTAGTCTTGGATGATGTTGATTTAGCTGCTTGATTTTAAAGAAAGACACAAGTTTGACACAATTAAATGGAATTGATGTAACTGGTGGCTTTTTTTTTAATCAAGTAGAGAAAAAATGTTGTAATATCCATTTAAAAAAAAACCAAATATCTGCACAAATGTAAGTATACAAATTAATCTGCAACTTAAAAAGAGTGCCTGCAGGTCTCAACAGGCTGTTCCACCTGACTGATTGGCAGGAAATGTGGCCCCAGCAAGAGGGCTGTCAGTAGAAACAGTGGAAAGGATTATAAAACTCCTTCAAGAAGGTAATTCAAAAGATGTTGGTTGGTTCTATTTGTTGGAACCAACCAACAACTGTGGCTATGGTGGCCCTGCAATGGACTGGCGATCTGTCCAGGTTGTACCCTGCCTCTCGCCCAAAGACACTGGGATAGGCTCCAGCCCCCCCACGACCCGAAAAGCATTAAGCAGTTGAACATGAATGGATGAATGAATGGTTCCAGTCACCTGTGCCTATAATTTGGAACAGTATAAACAAAAGTGGGAAGCTTGTAAAAGTGAAACACACAGGTAAACTCATATTGATATCTATGGGTGCTTTCATACCTAAGTTTGGTCCTGATGTTCCAACGTTTCAGTCTGGTTTGGACCAAAATTTTTGGTGTGAAACCATTCCCCCAGAACACGGTACCAAAGTCCAAAAGAGATGGTCTTGGTCTGGCTCAAATTTCCTTTTTACTTAAGGCCCGGATAATATTCTGCCCTCTCAAAACCAATTCACCAACTCTTAGGGCTGTGCGATATGATGCTATACAGTGGTGTGAGAAAGTGTTTGCCCCCTTCCTGATTTCTCAGTTTTTTGTATGCTTGTCACACATAAATGTTTCAGATCATCAAACAAATTTAAATATTAGACAAAGATAACACAAGTAAACACAAAATGCAGTTTTTAAATTAAGGTGTTTATTATTAAGGGAAAAAAATCCAAACCTACATGGCCCTGTGTGAAAAAGTGATTGCCCCAAACCTAATAACTGGTTGGGCCACCCTTAGCAGCAACAATTGCAATCAAGCGTTTGTGATAACTGGCAGTGAGTCTTTTACTGCGCTGTGGAGGAATTTTGGCCCACTCATCTTTGCAGAATTGTTGTAATTTAGCCACACTGGAGAGGTTTCGAGCATGAACCACCTTTTTAAGGTCATGCCACAGCATCTCAATCGGATTCAGGTCAGGACTTTGACTAGGCCACTCCAAAGTCTTCATTTTGTTTTTTCTTAAGCCATTCAGAGGTGGACTTGCTGGTGTGTTTTGGATCATTGTCCTGCTGCAGAACCCAAGTGCGCTTCAGCTTGAGGTCACAAACAGATAACCGGACATTCTCCTTCAGGATTTTTTGGTAGACAGCAGAATTCATAGTTCCATTTAACCACAAAAAGTCCTCCAGGTCCTGAAGCAGCAAAACAGCCCCAGACCATCACACTACCACCACCACCACCATATTTTACTGTTGGTATGATGATCCTTTTCTGAAATGTTATGTTACTTTTATGCTGGATGTAATGGGACACACACTTTCCAAAAAGTTCAACTTTTGTCTCGTCAGTCCACAGAGTATTTTCCCAAAAGTCTTGGGGATCATCAAGATGTTTTCTGGCAAAACTGAGATGAGCCTTTATGTTCTTTTTGCTCAGCAGGTGTTTTTGTCTTGGAACTCTGCCATGCAGGCCATTTTTGCCCAGTCTCTTTCTTATGGTGGAGTCATGAACACTGATCTTAACTAACTAACTAACTAACCTGCACTTATATAGCGCTTTTCTAGTCACAAAGACCACTCAAAGCGCTTTCACTAGTACTAACCCTCTATTCTAAGGGCCTATAGGAAACAGATATCTAGGGACAATTTAGAACAGCCAATTAACCTAACATGCATGTCTTTGGGTTGTGGGAGGAAACCAGAGCCCCCGGAGGAAACCCACGCAGCACAGGGAGAACATGCAAACTCCACACAGAAAGGTTCCAACCCCTGCCACCCTGGGGATTTGAACCAGGAACCTTCTAGCTGTAAGGCAACAGTGCTAACCACTGCACCACTGAGGCAAGTGAGGCCTGCAGTTCTGCAGTTCTTTGGATGATGTTGTGGGGTCTTTTATGACCTCTTGGATGAGTCGTCGCTGCACTCTTGTGGTAATTTTGGTCGGCCGGCCACTCCTGGGAAGGTTCACCACTGTTCCATGTTTTTGCCATTTGTGGATAATGGCTCTCACTGTGGTTCGCTGGAGTCCCAAAGCTTTAGAAATGGCTTTAAAACCTTTTCCAGACTGATAGATCTCAGTTACTTTGTTTCTCATTTGTTCCTGAATTTCTTTGGATCACAGCATGATGTCTAGCTTTTGAGGATCTTTTTGCCTACTTTGTCAGGCAGGTCCTATTTAGGTGATTTCTTGATTGAGAACAGGTGTAGCAGTAATCAGGCCTGGGTGTGGCTAAAATTGAACTCAGCTTTCCAAAGATGTGATAAACCACAGTTAATTTATGTTTTAACAGGGGGAGCAATCACTTTTTCCACACAGGGCCATGTAGGTTTGGATTTTTTTTTACCCTTAATAATAAACACCATTTAAAAACTGCATCTTGTGTTATATTTGTCTAATATTTAAATTTGTTTGATAATCTGAAACATTTATGTGTGACAAACATACAAAAAACTGAGAAATCAGGAATGGGGCAAACACTTTTTCACACCACACCTCTGATTTAGACAGCTGGGGGACCTCCAATAATGCACTGGGCTTCACTCCTTTCTTCACTCTCAATGAAATATTTTTTTTTTTTTTTGCTGGTCATTACAAGAGTTGCAAATTAGCTAATAGCTATACACTCTATGTGCAACACATCAGATTGATTGTCTTTGATTAATTGTCTATGTTTATTGCACTGTCCCTGTCAAATAAACTAATCTACTACTACTACTCTATCCCCTCACCCCCCCAGCCAGTCGCAGCAGATGACTGCCCCTCCCTGAGCCTGGTTCTGCTGGAGGTTTCTTCCTGTTAAAAATGAGTTTTTTCTCTCCACAGTCGCCAAGCGCTTGCTCTCAGGGGATCTGATTGCTGGGGTCTTTCTGCAATTATGGGGGTTTTCCCTACAGTTGAAAGTGCTATGAGATGACTGTTGTTGTGAAATGGCGCTATATGAATAAAGTTGAATTGAATTGAACCACTGCATATTGGATGATGATATAAAAACGTCTAACGTTTCATAGAATACTCTTATCATTTATATCATATTTAAAATGCACATACCCCCGTTTATTCAGTAAACCTCCTACCTCACCACTAGTCAGCGTCCTGTCTCTCCTCTGCAGTGCGCACAGCGGAAACAGGTGTGTGGTGGATGCTAATGCTAACTCCAAATTACCGGTTCAGATAGCTGCTACTCCTGTTTTCCATCGTGCTGCGTTAGAGAGGATAGTCTGCTAACCTCGTTTTAATAGGAGGTAAGTAACATTAACACCATGTCTAATTATAAAACGCTACTGTAAATGACGATGCTAAGTTGTGCTAACTGGAAACCGTAGCAGACCATCGGTGGGGGGGGGGGGGGGTTAAATTACTGCTGAGTTTCTTAGTTTTGTCTGAAATTTTTTTTATTAAAGCTGCAAAAGTGTGTGATGGTGGCACATACATGCCAAATAAATAATAAATACATTAAAATGGGTCAGAGTTGCAAGTTGACGCTTAATGTAATTTATTTGATTTCTAATCATTTTAATTAGTCAAGTAGTGATAATGAATAAAGTTAAAGTCATCACATGTATTTTATTACATTACCTTTTGTGTCTTTGATTTTCAGATCATGACCAACCTGAAATATTTTTACTAAGAAGCAAACAGGTTAAATCAGGCCAGAATGGCAGGTCTGCAGGTCTACACTGAAATTTTCACTGATTTAAGCTAACAGCTAATTTATATCTGTAGATGGCAGCCATGGGTCATTTTTTCATTGTCACATTTTTTATGTTTTGTTTTGTTTTGTTGTTTTTTTTGCTATTCTCCTCTGGCTCAGGAAATATTTCACTTATTGATGTTTACTTTTTATCCATATATTATTTAGAAGAAAAACCTGAAATTTATGAGAATCAAGTCTCAAATGCACATTACAAAACTATTTTACAACACTGCAAAATTATGAGGGGAAAATGGTACATGTAAAAAAAAAAAAAAGTTGGTCATTTTTATATGATTATCTAAACTGTAGAATTTACAGAAAATGCATATCATGATATATATCGTTATCGTGATATGATGACTTATATTGTGATATAAATTTTTTTCCGTATCGCACAACCCCACCAACTCATATGATGAAGTCTTCCCAATTTCAACTTAAAGTGCAGAAAACTGAGCTGCAGAAAAACCTTGGAAGGTGAGTAGCATGTTTGCTAACTACCGATATGTGCCAACAACACAAATGCCGTCATAATAACAAGATGTACCTAGGTACATCACGTAAAGTTGTTTAGTTCACTTGGAAAAGGAGCAGTGTGAAAACAAACCTAACCGGACCAAATCTAGACAACGTAACGAAACCTTGCAAACTTTCAGGTGTGAAAACACCCTTAGTAATTTATCTGTCGCTAGTATGTACACTACACTCAGAGGCGCTGCGTGCTGGCAGGCAATGCTGGCAGCACGGTGGTGCAGTGGTTAGCACTGTTGCCTCACAGCTAGAAGGTTCCAGGTTCGAATCCCCAGGCTGGCAGGGGCCTGTCTGTGTGGAATTTGTTTGTTTCTGTGTGTTGGTTTACTCCAGGGGTGCCGGTTTCCTCCCACAATCCGAAGACATGCATGTTAGGTTAACTGGTGACTAAATTGTCCCTCGGTATCTGTCTCTGATAGGCCTTAGAATAGAGGGTTAGTGAACCTACTAGTTAAGTGCTTTGAGTGGTCTTTGTGACTAGAAAAGCCCTATATAAGTACAGGTCCTTATCCCTTAAATGCTTAAGGCCCAAGGCTAGAGGGGCTGACCAGCTTTGAATCACTACAGCAGTGACAATGTGGAGAGTTTGCAATGACAGTGGTAGGCCAGCGCAGAATTCCCAAAAGGGGCCCCACCCTCACTGTAAATTTAGCAAACGTAAAGAAAATGAAATTCTTTCTTCACTGAATGGCAGTAGAAAATTCCCTCTGGCAGAACACCGAAATTTTAAGAGGTTAAATTTGCAACTTTTTTCTTGTCAATTTGCAACTGCTTTCTCAACAATTTGCAACTTTTTTTTCCAAAATTTGCAGCCTTTTTCTCAAAAATTAGCAGCTTTTTTCCTGTAAATATGCAACGGTTTTCTCCTCAATATGTATTTTTTTTATCATAAATTCCAACCTTTTTCTCAAAAATTTACTCTTCCTGTAAATTTGCAACTTTTTTCTCCTCAATTTGCTATTTATTTTTTTTTTTGTAAATTTGCAATTTTTTTCTCAAAAATTAGCAAATCTTTTCCTGTAAATTTGCAGTTTTTTTAATTGTAGACTTACAACTTTTTCTTATAAATCTGGGACTTTTTTCTTATGAATTTTCAATTTATTTACTCATATATTTGCTACTTTTTTGTTAATTTGTAACTTTTTCAAAATTTTTCCTCATAAATTTGTGATTTTTCTTGTAAATTTGTATCTTTTGCCTCCTAAGTTGTTACTTTTTTCCTCATAAATTTGCAATTTTTTTCTAGTAGATTTGTGATTTTTTTTTTTTATCTTTTAAATTTGCTACTATTTTTTTTGTAAAATTTTCACTTTTTTCTAATAAATGTTCACGTTTTCCTCATAAATTTGTAACTTTTTTTTGTAAATGTGCTCATTTTTTCTTATAGGTTTGCAACTCTTTCTTCACTGAGTGGTAGCAGAAAATCTGAAATGTTCTGCAGGCACAACACAACATTTGAAGAAGTTTTTGTTTTTAGTGTTCTGGTTTTGATGTATTGCTCTTCAGAATTGTATTTTTGAATTTAACGTTTAAATTCTTATTCTTGAAATGATACCAATGTGCAGTTTTGAAATAAATAAACGTTTACATTTCACATTTTTTTGTTAGTATAATTTATTATATCAGGGTGATGAATGCTTGAGCTGGAGGGGCCCAGGCCCCGGGAAATGGTCAATGTTATGGTAAACACTTCCTGTGGATCGGCTTCATCGTGTTATCACTAAAACTTTTCAACTTCGGTGCATTAAATTGTCGATATTCTGTATTTCTGCGTTGTGCGGCTGTGTTTCTTTAAATGTAGCTCTGCCTAACGTCCTATTTGTCAAACTGCCGATGATTTTGTGATTTCTTTCTTGTTGTGGCAGCAACTCTGAATAACTGATCTGCTTTGAATAAATTTGGGAAGCCAGTGTGAGTTTTATTCTCCCATCCGTTACCAAAACGAGGATTTTTGGCGGCACCCACGAGCGCCCGCGAAACTCGCACCATCGGCGGGCAGCATCGGCTCTCTCAGTCAGGAGGTGAAGCAGCTGAGCGCGGAGTTTTTCCTCCTGTAGAGTTCTCCCCCGAATGGGCGGTGGGGGAATACTGGAGAAAGCATGTCCCTAGGTTCTCTTAGCCCTCTTTATCCGCAGACTTCCACGGAATAGACCTTAAACCACTTTAGCTCTGCTTTATGGTCTCATCATTGAGTCGCTTGTGACATGTAGATGCGCGGGGTGCCCAGGATCTACGGATTCATCCATTATTTATGAAACGTGTCGCCCGGATATAAATGCCGCCATCTCATTGCGGGGGTACTTGGCCTTTTCGAGCCGCGTCATCCATTCACAGACGGCGATGCTGAGCTTTTCATTCCGCCGCCGCTCGCGTGAAGAGTATTGCCTCCGCCGGGGGAGCCGGTCTGGACCGGGCCTGAGCCACTTGTTTTTTTTTCCACTTGTTTTTTTTTTTTTTTTTTTTGCATTATTTTATGAAGTCTTGAAGAGTGAGAGCAAACAACTTTCACACCTAGCCCTAAGAAGCAGGGGGAGTTGTGTCCTGCTTTATTTTGTCCTCCTGGGAGCCATGAATCCTTCACACAAACTTCTCCTTAATGAGTTGGACAGCGCCTAACGGGAAAACATCAGTATTATTGGGAGGGGAGAGGGAGTTTGACTGACAAGGTCCCGCTCTTGACTTTTGTCGAATTAAAAGCGGATAGCTGTCGAACGCTGGGTATATTAAAACGGCCATTTGCATATTTGCGGCTATATTAAAAGGGATTAGCTCCAGCCAGCGGAGCACAACAAACGCAGCGAGGAGGACGGCGTGGTTTAATATCACAAATGACACCCGGGGAGTTACCCCCTTCACTCCGAGCCTGATTACTACTTCTTAATTAGGACAGCTCCCCCCCTGCTCTGCCACATACGGGCACGAGTTTAGTCCCAGCTTCAATATTTACCCTGCACTCCTCCACTTGTAGCAGGAGTTTTTTAGAGGGGTGAGTTGGGGGTGATATTAATCATGAAATCTGCTCCTCCTACGCAGGTGCAAACCAATTAGCAGGCTGGCATTTAGAGGACTCTGACTGGTATTTGGTCACACGTGAAGTCGGTTGTGTTTAAGTGCCCCTCGCGCTCCAGTTTTCATATATCCGTCCCCAATGTTGCAGCATTGGGCAGCCGCGTGCCAGCAGGTTCCAGGCTTGCTCCGACACGCGCGTGTGTTGGTAATATATCGGGCTGGGATGACCGTTAATCACCGTGCAGATGGATGGAACTGAGCAGCGTGTGGAAATATGCTTCAGTCTGAGACTTTCATGTTGGACTTCATGCCAACAGCGCATCCATGTGGGCCCCACCAAAGGTTCAGCCTGGGCTGTCTTATGGGTCCCATCTGTGTTTGCCCACATGGACTTTCAAGGTTCAAGGTGACTTTATTAATACCCGTAGGTAGATTCTTTCCCGTAGGACTTTACTTGTTTACCCATTTTCAACTGATTTTCTCCTAAATGTGTGACTTTTCTCCTAAGTTGATACATTTTTGTAGAAAATTTCAGACTCTCTCATAAGTTTGCTACTTTTTTGCTGTAAACTTGCAACTTTTTCCTCATAAATTTGTTCATTTTTTTCTTGTAAATTTGCAGTTTTCTTGTAAATTTGTGACTTTTCCCCATAAATTTGCATAATTTTTTTTGTAAATTTTCAACTTTTTTAAATTGTAAACTTACAACTTTTTCTCATAAATTTGGGACTTTTTTCTCATGAATTTTCAATTCATTTACTCATATTTTCTACTTTCTTGTTAAGTTGTAACTTTTTCAGAATTTTTCCTCATAAATTTGTTTTTCTTGTAATTTTGTAACTTTCAAGTGTTTTAATTTTTTTCTTTTAAATTTGTAACTTTTGTCTCCTAAATTTCTACCTTTTTCTCATAAATTTGGAGTTTTTTTCTAGTAAATTTGTGATTTTTTTTCTCATAAATTTGCTACTACTTTTTGTACGTTTTTCACTTTTTCTAATAAATTTTCACATTTTTTTCCTCATAAATTTGTAACTTTTTTTTTTGTAAATTTGCTAAATTTTTCTTATGAGTTTGTAACACTTTCAGATAATTTTACAATTTTTTTTCTTGTAAATTTGCAACTTTTTTCTCCTAAATTTTTGTTTTTCTCACAAATTTGTAACTTTTTTCTAATAAATTTTTTTTTCTCATAAATTTTCTATTATTTTTTTGTAAATTTTTCACTTTTTGCTTATAATTTTTCATTTTTTTCCTCATAAATTTGTGACTTTTCCCCCCATGTAATTTTACCTATGGTGCCAGTGTTGCTGACACCTGTTTACCCACATTAAACCCATGTGAGGCCCGGCTGGGTTTAATATGGCCTTCTACTTCCGGTTCCATTATATTTGCCCATGATGTGATGCTTTCCCGTGTCAGTAAATCAATTTTATCACTTTTATTTATCATTGTACATATTGGAAATAGTGTACTGACAGATCTGTTTTTCTTTATAAAGTGCGTGTTTCACATTTTTGGTCATTTTTGTAACCATGCAGTGTGGTTTCATTGTTAGCCCAGCTACCTAAGCATAGCGTAGCTGTCGTGTTGTTTGTCTGTCACTTTCCAAATACCAGTGCATGGGCTGTAATGGACCTCTTAATATTACTTTGGGTATGCAGCATTCCTTTGTTTTTGTTTTTAGCATGACTGTTATTGTTATTAGCCTAGTTAGCTTCCAGTTGCTTGTGTGTTATTTATTCTCTTATTAAATTTTGACTCACTGTTAATAATATTCCTTGGACTCAAATAAACATGAGGAATAAAGTCACTAATAGTTGGTTTGGTAAAGCTTTTACTTACTAAGAGTCAATTATTTCTGCTTTCATGCAAACATTGGTCAGCTTTAGGCTATTTTGGGCTTAAAGCTAATTATTTAAGGTAATTGAACTTTCAGCTATTTCCATTTTTAGCATTGTTCAGCTTTAAACTTGTATTTAGCATTTTTAAGTAACTCTGTTCAACTATGAGCCACATAATGGCATGAGGTAACACTTAGACCCAGGAGCAGACAATGAAGACAACATTAAAGGTGAGTGTAACAATCTTTTTTGACAATAATATTGCAATAATGTGATAGTGGTAAGGATCTGGCCACCCTGTACGGGAGAGAGCAGAAACAACGGTGAGAATTTGATAAGATGATAGGGAGATAATATTGTTGTTTTGCTTGCATGTTTCTGCTGGTGGGAGCAGTGGTGAATTAAGATAAGATAAGAAGCCTTTATTAGTCCCACAATGGGGAAATTCCAGGATCGCAACAGCACAGGGATAGCAACACTCAGAGCAACAATCAGAAGGCAAGAAAAAACAAGAGCAGCTAGTATACATATATATATATATATATATATATATATACAGTATATACAGTATATATATATATATATATATATATATAGACACACAGTGTGGAGCATTGTGGTTGGTGGATGTGCAGCAGAAAGTCTAAGCTCTCTCTCCGCGGATGCGGCAGGCCAGCTGGATGTCTTTGGGCATGATGGTGACCCTCTTGGCGTGGATGGCGCACAGGTTGGTGTCCTCGAAGAGACCCACCAGATAGGCCTCGCTGGCCTCCTGCAGAGCCATGACGGCGGAGCTCTGGAAGCGCAGGTCGATCTTGAAGTCCTGAGAGATCTCCCTCACCAGGCGCTGGAAGGGCAGCTTTCGGATGAGCAGCTCCGTGGATTTCTGGTAGTGACAGATCTCTCTCAGAGCCACGGTACTGGGCCTGTAACGGTGAGGCTTCTTCACTCCGCCGGTGGCCGGAGCGCTTTTCCGAGCAGCCTTGGTGGCCAGCTGCTTCCTGGGGGGCTTTTCCTCCAGTAGATTTACGGGTGGTCTGCTTGGTTCTTGCCATCGCTCTTTATTATTCAGTCTTATATTTCTTGCACGCCGCCTAAACTCCAGCCCGGCACCCGCGTCGTTTTCGCTTCAGTTCTCCCGGTATGTCGAGTTTCTCCGTTAGCACCGGGTGGCGGTTGAGTGCTAGCTAGCTCTTCCCTGCTGTATCGTCTCCTGCTGTAAACAGAGGCTCCGTCCGCCGACTCGGGAGACCTTTGGGGCAATCCGTGATATATATAGAGTGAAAGGTGTGCCGGATCAGAAAGTTATCACCGGATCAGAAAGAAGAAGGAAGATAAAAAGACTCAGAATTGAGCCGCTGTTGCAAAAGGCAGCCAACTCGTGTGGCGTCGGAATCTATAAATACAGCAGATCCAGTGATGGAGTTGATCAGGGAAGGAGTCATGTTGGTGCAGGTAAGGGGCAAAGGTGGAGAGGCTTGCCAGGCCTGGGTGCTGGGGAAAACAGGGGTGAAGATGCTGGTGATAACGGTGGTAAATCGACTTACTTGGAGGGGTGATGATGTGCACAGTCAGAGATTATTCAAATCCTATCCATCAGGCAGTTTCCTGAGTCCAGAGGCAGGCAGGGGTCTGAGCACAGCAGGCTAGGACAGAACAGGCAGACAAATCCAAATAACAGACAGGCACAGGGTCAAGAGGCAGGCAAGGGTCAGATCATGGCAGAATAAATCACAAGGTGGAATCAGGATAACCACAAGGCAGGATATAGGTAGGGTGAGGATCAGACATAACCAGGTAGAGTAATGGGAGCGCATCCTATTTATAAAGTCCGCTGATTGGCGACAGGTGGTGCTTGCAGCTGTAGGGAGTGGAACAGTCAGCGAGGAGAGAGGGAGAGCCAGGCAGGCAGATCAGACAAAACCCTTACAGTACCTCCCCTTCCCCAAGGGACGCCTCCTGACGTAACCCTGGGCTTGTCTGGGTGATGGCGATAGAAATCCTCGATCAAGGTGTTATCCATTTTGAATGATCTGGGGGATCCAAGACCATTCTTCAGTACCATATCCCTTCCAGTCCACCAGGAACTGGACTCCCCGCCCCCTGCAGTGAGCGTCCAGGATGCATGTGACTGCATACATCAATCCTCCATTGACCATCTTTGGGGGGGAGGTGGTTTGGATGGGGGACATAGGGCGCTGGGGAAGATGGGTTTTATATTGGAGATGTGGATGGAGGGATGGACCTGGAGTGAGGCAAGAAGATCGAGCTGTACTGACAAGGGGTTGATTATCTCCTTGATTGTGAAAGGACCCAGGAACCGGGGGGCAAGCTTCTTGGAGTCGTTTTTTTTTTGGGGGGGGGGGTTGTTTTTAGTCAAGAGCCACACCCTCTGACTGACCTCGTAGGCCGGAGCTGGACGCCTCTTCCTATTGGCCCACCTGATGTTCTCCTGGACCGATCTGAGCTGGGCAGTCTTGGTGTCCTTCCAGTAGTTCCTGCATCTGGACATGTGGGCTGCGATGGATGGGACTGCAGCTCCTTCCTCCTACATGTGGAGCGGGAGGGGAGGTTACACCCCAGCAAGGTCTCGAAGGGCAAGAAGCTGGTGGCTGCAGACATGGCTGAGCTATGGGCATATTCTACCCTTGGCAGGAACGTGCTCCATGATGATGGGTCTTCAGCCATCACGCAGCGGAGCATGGCCTCCAGCTCCTGGTTCACCCGCTCACTCTGTCCATTGCTCTGCACTTGGTAGCCGGAGGAGAGGCTGCTCTGATGACCTTACAAAATGCTTGCCAGACCCGCAAGATAAACTGGGGGACATGGTCGGGCACAATGTCTACTGGGATGCTGTGTAACTTGACCATGTGGTTGGACAGAAGCTGTGCCGTCTCCAAGGCAGAGGGTAGCCTTTTGAGTGGGACAAAGTGTGATGCCTTGGAGAACCTGTCCACCATGGTAAGAATCATGGTGTGCCCGTTGGAGGGGGCAAGCCAGTGATGAAATCCAAGCCAATGTTGGCCCAAGGCCATCTGGGGACAGGGAGGGGCTGAAGAAGGCCAGCCAGAGGGGTGATGGGGGACTTTCCAATTGAGCACTGAGGGCAGGCTTTGATGTACTCCCATACATCTTTTTCCATCACGGGCCACCAGAATGTGCACTGGAGTGAAGAAAGAGTCCTAGCCACCCCCTGATGGCAGGAAAATTTAGCTGTGTGGAGCCAGTGAATAACTTCTCCTCGTGACAGCTGCAGGGACAAATAAACGGCCCAGTGGACCCACTCCTGGGTCCGGGTTGGTGACCAGAGCTTCCTTGATCCACTGCTCAATCTTCCCATGTCAAGACCCCCACGACGATGGCTTTGGGGATGATGGTCTCCTCAGTAGAGGCTGACAGATCAATGGCAAATTGGCAGGAGAGGGCACCTGGCTTGATGTTTTTTTATCTGCCCAAACAAGGAATGGTTGGGCTGCACCCTCCAACCTGTGGCACCACTCTTCAAAGGCTAATTTCAGGACCAGCAGCTTTCAGTCACTGACATTGTAATTCCTCTCGGCTGGGGACAGTCGCCGAAAGAAATACACACAGGGGTGTATCTTCTCGTTGGTGACAGAGCGCTGAGATAACACCGCCCCTACCCTAATGTCAGAAGCATCCACCCCCACTATGAACTGGCATTCTGGGTTGGCTTGGATCAAAATGGGGTTTGCGTGAAGTGGGACTTCAGGTGGGTGAATACCTCATTGGCCTCCCGTGTCCAGCGAAAGGGGCTTTTAGTGGCTGTCAGGGTGGTGAGTGGGTGGGCAATAGAGCTATAATTCCTAATGAAGCGGCAGTAGAAATTGGCAAATCTTCGGAATTGTTGCAGCTGTTTTCTCGAGGAGGGGATGGGCCAGTAAGTGACAACTTTAATCTTGACAAGGTTTGTTTGATGGAGTTAGGAGAAATGATGAACCCCAAAAAGATGGTGGAGGTGGTGTGAAACTCACACTTCTCTGCCTTCACATACAGCTGGTTCTCAAGAACGTGCTGGAGAACCATGCAGACGTGGGTTTGGTGTTCTTCGAGGGAGTGAGAGAAGATGAGGATGTCTGCGCTGGAAAACTGCAGGGGCATTGGTGAGACCAAATGGCATTACACAGTACTTGAACTGGCCCAAGTGTGTTTAAAAAGCCGTCTTCCATTTGTCGCCCTCCCTTATTCTAATGAGGTGGTAGGCGTTTCTAAGGTCAAGTTTAGAATAAATGGTTGAACCGTGGAGCAGGTCAGATGCAGTTTATGAGGGGAAGGGGGTATTTGTCCTTGATGCTGATGTTATTGAGTTCGCAAAAGTTGATGCAGGGACACAGAGAGCCGTCTTTCTTCCCCACGAAGAAAAACCCTGCCCCCAAGGCAGAAGAGGAACGATGAATGAGGCCGGCACTGAGTGACTCCTTAATATATTATCCCGTGGCTTCTCTCTCAAGGGCAGATAGGCTGTATAACCTGCTGGTGGGTAATGGCGCTCCCTGCTGGAGCTCGATGGCACAGTCCTGTGGCCAATGAGGGGGAAGAGACAGGGCCATAGCTTTGCTAAAAACTGGTGCCAAATCGTGATAAACGGGCAGAATTTTGTACAGATCAGGGGGCTCTGGGTCTGGAGGCTGGAGGGGAATGGAGGGTGAACAGGCTGCTGACTGGAGGCAGGCGGACATGCAAAAAGTGCTCCATGAGCGGATGGCAGCCTGGCTCCAGTCAATGATGGGATTGTGACAGTCCCTCCAGGATTTCACAGGATATTTTTGATTGTTGCGGCCCAAAAAGGCTGAATTGGCAGGAGCATTTTAAAAAAGTTGCAGTAAAAGTTGCAATGTTTTGAGAGGGTTTTTTTTTTGCACTAGAAGTGGTGGGAAGAATTACACATTTTAAAGCAGATGTTTTTTCCATAGTTTACTGTCATATTGACTGGACAAGCACCCTGAGTGCAAAGTGCAATCACCAAGAGAACACACAGGAAACGTTAGACCTTTTATTAGAATTTTGAAAACCACACACTTGTAGAAAAAGTCAGTCACTCGCCAGATTAGCAGGAGCCCTCCGGAGGAGAGACGAGGCTGATTAGGGAGGAATGGAGAAATTATGGGAAATCTAATTACACCACTTACGTGGGAGGTGAGGAGAGTCCAGCACAGAACCCAGCGAAGGAGAAGAACCAGCAGGCAGAACTGCCGGTCGGGTATAGTTAGTGGGGTCTGATCGGGTGGAGAAGATGAGCAGAGTAGAGGTAGAGCAACGAGCTGGCGAGCGCACCAAATCCTCGGAGACGCACCACTTCGTTTGCAGCAACCTGGAAGAGATGGAGGAGAATATGTGTAAGACAAAGTCATAGATTACACAACCGCTTACTAGTGAGCTATCTGTTGAGCAGTATACCCAAACGAGCCAGCGTTGAATCACTGAAGAGCGCTTCCTTATAAACAATGGCCCAGCAGGAATCAGCAGGTGCGTCTAATGAGGAGACCAGTGAGCAGGAAGGAGGGGGTGAGCGCTCGCCAGCACATGACAGTGCCCCCCCCCCCAAGGAACACCTCTTGGCAGTCGCCCAGGCTTCTCCGGATGGGCTTGATGGTAAGTCCGGACCATACCTTTGTCTTGGAATCCAGACCATGGGACCCATGACCGATGCTCCGGGCCGTAGCCCTTCCAGTCAGCCAGGTATTGGAGCCCCCCGGCCCCGACGACGAACATCCAGGATCTCCTTTACGGTGTGCGTGACGTGCCCGTCAAAGACCCTGGGAGGAGGAGGCGGCTTTGGGGGAAGGCAGAGAGAGCTGGAGGAGAGAGGCTTGACCTTTGAGACGTGAAAGGAAGGGTGCGCGCGGAGCGCCCGTGGGAGCTGGAGCTGGACAGCAGAGTCGCTGATGTTACTGGTGACGGGGAAGGGACCCACGAACCGAGGAGCGAGCTTCCGGGACTCAGCCTTAAGTGGGACCTGATCTGTGGCCACCCAGGCCTGCTGTCCAGTCTTGTAGTCCGGCGCCAGGACCCTCTTGCAGTCAGCGTAGCGCTGATTACACTCAGTGGAGCGGAGGAGAGCCGCTCTGGTGGACCTCCAGGCCCGGCGGCAACGATGAAAATGGACCCCCACGGACGGCACCGCAACCTCTCTCTCTGCCATGGAGAGCGGGGGGGGGGGGGGGTTGTAGCCCACAGATGCCTCAAATGGTGATCGGCCCGTGGCTGAAGAAACCGTGAAATTAAGCGCATATTCCACCCAGGTCAGATGGGAGCTCCATGAAGCGGGATCGTCGGCTGCCACACAACGAAGGGCGGCCTCCAGAGACTGGTTGGCACGCTCAGCCTGCCCATTGCTCTGAGGATGATAGCCGGAGGTGAGGCTGACGGTGGTACCAAGGCAGTGGCAGAATGACTTCCAAACCCGTGATATGAACTGAGGACCCCGGTCAAACACAATGTCTGTTGGAATCGCATGCAGCCTGATACGTGGTAGGATAACAGTTCTGCGGTCTTGGAGGTGGATGGCAACTTGGGGAGGGGAACCAGATGTACGGCCTTCGAGAATCTGTCAACAATGGTCAGAATCACTGTATTACCATGGGAAGGAGGAAGACCAGTGACAAAATCCATGGGGATGTGGGACCAAGGCCGACTGGGGATGGGGGTGGGGGTGGGCGGGTGAAGAAGGCTAGCAGGAGGGGTGGAGAATGACTTATTCCGGGCACATGTCTGGCAGGCCTTCACATATTCCTGCACGTCCCGCCCAATCTGGGCCACCAAAACGCTCATCTGATGATGTCTATAGTACGTACCACCCCCCGGTGGCAGGCAAAACGTCTGGTGTGCCCCCACTGAATCACTTCGCTGTGGAGGGCAGCAAGGATGTACAGGTGGTTGGGGGTACATCCCGCTGGTTCGGGCTCTGAGGACTGGGCCAGGTGGACTCTCTTCTCGATCTCCCAGGTAAGGGTTCCCAGGATGCACGAAGGCGGAAGAATGGGCTGGGAGCGGGAAGGGGGGTCAGCCAAGTCCTGACTGAACTGCCTGGAGAGAGCATCAGGCTTCCTGTTATGGGAGCGGGGCCTATAGGTGACAGTGAAATTAAAACGCTGGAAAAATAGGGCCCAGCGAGCCTGCCTAGGATTAAGCCGGCGGGCCGACCGCAGATACTCCCAAGTTCTTGTGGTTGGTCCACACGACTACCGGGTGAACGGCTCCCTCCAGCCAGTGTCTCCATTCCTCAAATGCCAACTTAATGGCCAACAGCTTGCGATCCCCCACGTCGTAATTCCTCTCAGCTGGGGTGAGCCGCCGAGAGAAATATGCACACGGGCGGAGCTTCAAGTCCAGGGGAGAGCGCTGGGACAAAACAGCGCCCACCCCCGTTTCTGAAGCATCCACCTCCAGGGTGAATTGGAGCTGAGGCTCGACCTGAGCCAAGATGGATTTGTCAGCGAACAGGCCCTTTAATTTAGCAAAGGCCTGTTCAGCTGCATCGGTCCATAAAAATGGTACCTTAACTGAGGTCAGCTGTGTCAAAGGCTGTGCTATCCCACTATAGTTTCGGATAAACCTGCGATAAAAATGTGCAAACCCAAAGAAGCATAGCAGCTCCTTGTGGGAGTGGGGTGTTGGCCAATCTAGCACAGCCTTCACTTTGGCCGGGTCAGCCCTCAGCTCTCCCTCCACTATAATAAAGCCAAGGAAAGAAGTGAAAGTTGTGGAAAATTCACACTCCTCAGCCTTGACATACAGTTGATTCTCTAAGAGCCGCTGTAACACAGCTCTAACATGAGTCTCGTGCTCCTCTGGCGTGCGAGAAAAATCAGGATGCCGTCTAAATAGACGAAAGCAAACCAGTTAAGCATATTGTGGAGGACGTCGTTAATTAAACGTTAGAAAACAGCGGGGGCCTTAGTTAATCCAAAAGGCACAACCAAATAGTCAAATTGCCCCAAGTGTGTTTTAAACACTGTTTTCCACTCATCCCCTTCGCATATTCTAACTAGATGGTATGCATTACGTAGGTCGAGCTTAGAGAATACACGCGAACGCTGCAGGAGCTCGAAAGCGGAGTTCATCAGGGGCAAAGGGTATTTATCTTTGACGGTGATGGCATTAAGTTCCCGGTAGTCAATGCACGGAGACCCATCCTTCTTGCCCACAAAGAAAAAAACCCGGCCCCAAGGGGAGCCAAGGATGGCCAAATGAGACTGGTGTTGTCCTTAATGTACCTCTCCATCGCCTCCCTCTCAGGCCCAGAAATACTATAGAGTTTGCTGGACGGCAGCCTCTTACCCAGAAGGAGGTCGATGGCACAGTCATATGAGCGATGCGGAGGAAGCGCTAATGCTCTTGACTTGCTAAAGACCTCCCCGAGGTCATGATAGACCTCAGGCACGAGGCTGAGGTCTGGCAGCTCAACCTGAGAAGAGGAGACGGGGAGGGACGGTGAACACTCGGCTGAGTTTAGACACGTAACCAAACAGTTTGGGCTTCAGGAGGTGATGAAATTTTGTGCCCAATTAATAATAGGATTATGCCTCCCTGAGCCATGGATAACCAAGTACCACCACGTGAGAGGCCCATGGAAACACGTAAAAAGTCAGCCTCTCCCGGTGGTTACCGGACAACAGGATGGATAACTGCGCCGTGCAATGGATAACAAACGCCACCGTCTGGCCAGAAAAGGTTTGCAAGGAACGGGGAGCCGGCAGTTTAACCGTCAGAATCCCCATCTCATGCACCAGCTTAGAGGAGATAAAATTACCCTCTGCCCCGGAATCAATTAGGGCAGAGACCCTCCTTTCGACCCCCGGTAGCTGAACCAGGGCAGAAATAGCAAAATTACCAGGGGGATCAGATTGAGTCCCGCCCACCAGACCCCCCACAGCTACTGATGGGCCGATTCTTTTCGGCCGTAGGTGGCATGTATCCAACTTGTGCTTCAGCAAACCACAGTAGGCACATGCCCCGATCCGCCGCCGCCACTCAACCTCTGCCCGCGGAAGGCGAGCAGAGCTGAGCTCCATAGGCTCGGGGGCGGAGTTTGACTCACCTAGGTCAGTAGGCGCCGAGAGTGTGCGTGTGGCGAGCGGGTGAGAGGAGGCACCGTGCTCCTGAGCGTGCTCGCGGTACTGATTATCTAGCCCGACCGCCTGATCTATCAGACCGTCCAAAGTGGCAAGAACGGCATAAACTGCCAGGTCGTCGCGAAGCCGAGGATTCAGTCCGTGGAGGAACGCGCTGCGTAGAGCAACTTCATTCCACCCCGAATCTGCTGCCTCGACCTGAAACTCCACCGAGAAGTCGGCCACAGACTGACTGCCCTGGCGGAGCGACATCAGGTGACTCATAATATTCCCTTCACTCTTGGAACGGTCAAAGGTGTGGGAAAACTTGGACACAAATTGGTCAAACGTGGGTGGCGAAGCTCTCTGACTATCGATAACTGACCGTGCCCAACTAAGAGCGCGGCCCCGAAGAAGAAGAGTAAACTGGTGGATTTTGGAAGTGTCATCTGGGAACTCCCCCGTCACCTGCTTGAAATAAAGCCGAATCTGACACAAAAAAATCTTTACATTTCCCCACCTCCCCCACATATGGAGCAGGTATGGAAATGGAAAGGGTTCGGCGAATGGTAGTAGACGGTGGATGAGCAGGTGGGGGTGGAGTAGCCGGGACAGCCACATGGCCCAATTGATCAGTAATGACACTCAACTGCTGTGTAATTGCTTACAGCAGCTGAATATGTTCAGCCACCTGCCTCGCTGTAAAGTCGAGGCAGTGGAGCGTGGGGTGCTCTGTTGATAATGCACTTGCCAGGTTGTGACCCTGGCTGGCTCGTTCTGTCATATTGACTGGACAAGCAACCCAAGTGCGAAGTGCAGTCACCAAGAGAACACACAGGAAATGTTTGACCTTTTATTAGAATTTTGAAAACCGCACACTTGTAGAAAAAGTCAGTCACTTGCCAGATTAGCAGGAGCCCTGCGGAGGAGAGACGAGGCTGATTAGGGAGGAATGGAGAAATTATGGGAAATCTAATTACACCACTTAGGTGGGAGGTGAGGAGAGACCAGCACAGAACCCAGCGAAGTTGAAGAACCAGCAGGCAGAACTGCCGGTCAGGTATGGTTAGTGGGGTCTGACCAGGTGGAGAAGATGAGCAGAGTAGAGGTGGAGCACCGAGCTGGCGAGTGTACCAAATCCCCGGAGATGCACTGCTTCGTTTGCAGCAACCTGGAAGAGATGGAGGAGAATATGTGTAAGACAAAGTCATAGATTACACAACCGTTTACTAGAGAGCTGTCTGCTGAGCAGTATAACCCAGCGTTGAATCACTGAAGAGCGCTTCCTTATAAACAATGGCCCAGCAGGAATCAGCAGGTGCGTCTAATGAGGAGACCGGTGAGCAGAAAGGAGGGGGCGAGCGCTCGCCAGCACGACATTTACTGCAATGATATTCTATATAACAGCACAAGAAAAGCACAGGATTGTCAAAAATTCAGTGATTTTGTAAATTAAGCAGAAACTTCTGCTATACAGAAAAACTCTTGTGCAACAGCAAAGACTTTAACACAATATCCACTATAACCGCTAAATTGCATTGAATGCATGTTAAAGAGTATAGATTTGGAAATTATTGGCAGCACCTTGAAAACGCCCAAACCGCAGCAGCCCTCACACAGTCAGTACCGAGCACAGGGAGAAAAGAAATAAATTATTCTGTTGCTCTGTATTGTCTATCGGAGTCTGTGTTTTTCTAAAAAAAAAAACAAAACTTAGTATTTTCTCCTTTTCCATGACTAACTCCGATCTGTCTATCTGCTGCGTCTTGACACACACACCTGCCTCATCAGATATTGATCTTTCATTTACCGGGAGTCATACTTGGGGGGGCGGGGGGGGGGGGTTGTTCCGTGTCCAGACTGGAGATTCATAGCTTTAAAGCTCATTGACAAGATGTAGTAATGGTTTTACCTCTAAAGATGTATAAATGTTCAAACACTGGCTGTAGCGTTATATTTTCTCGTTTGTTTGCGGTTTTATGGAGTCTCTCCTTATGCGCACTCCGGCATTGGGGTGCTTTTCAGGCAGGCAAACATTTTTCAACACAAACCCAGCACTTTGTACACGCGGTCAAGACGAGGAAGCGGCAAGACGTCCACCGGCAGGCAGGGGAAGACGGAGGAAGGGGCGGTGTGGGGAAACCTCGCAGGTACTGTAAGTGTTTTTTTTTTTTTAAATCACACGTACACAGTTTTTTTGGAGATGTGTTCTGTTAAAACTCACTGTGGGCACGGAAGTGAGCGTGGTGCAGCAGTGCATTTGAGCACTACTCAGGGACAAATTTGATTGGTAAAATTGGTTGACAAGGATTGGCTAAAATTGCAGGAAAGTTGCTGTGATTGGACAAAGTTGCAAGGTCCCACAAAAGATGTGAAAAGGTGTGCAAAAAGGGTCAGCAACATTTGCATTGTTTGAGGAAACTTGCACGCTTCCAAACTGACCGAACCATAATGACAATGTTTTATCGGGCTTTTATTGAATCTGTTTTATCCTTTTCTTTAGTGTCATGGTTTGGTCAAATAAAACTGAAACAGAGGAAATCCTTGGATCAGGTAGTTAGATGGTCCAGTCGTTTGCTTGGTGAGTCACAGCTGAGCCTGACATCCTTGTACACCAGACAGGTACAGAGGATGGCTACCTCTATTTTAAATGATGACTCCCACCCTTTGCACTGCCACTTTTAGCTTCTTCCCTCAAGACGGAGGTTTGCTGTCCCAAAAAGTAAAACCCAGCGCTACAAAAACAGCTTTGTTCCTGCTGCTGTTAAAGAGTTGAACAAGTTGTAACAATACAATATATTGCACATAATTTAGTTACCTATTTATTAACTCCATTTTATATTTACTTATTTTTGTAGGATTTTTATTTGGGTTCTAAATCTTTTATTGGGTTTTAGACCTTTGAGTTTTTAACCTCTTTTTGTTACTTATTTGTACCCGTAGGTAGATTTGGTTTGCAGTCTGGTGACAAGCCACCGGCTGCCGGTCGCTGCGTGCGCGAGCGCCCTAAACCTACATGTTTTTGGTATGCGGGAGGAAACCAGAGAAATCCTGGCGTAAACCCACGCAACACGGGGAGAACATGCAAACTCCACACAGCTCACTGTTGGTCGGGGGCTGGGATCGAACCCACGATCTCACGATCCCCGCGATCCCCCGGCAGAGGGTAAACTGTGCTGCCACAGTGCTAAACCACTGCGCCACCGTGCAGCCGGTGGCGCAGTGGTTCTTTGACTAGTCTTTAACTTTTTAATATGACCCTTCTCTCTTATCTCTGGTTTTTCTCCCATCTCTTTGTCTTTATATCCTGATGATGGAGCCTTGAGTATTTTTATCATGTTTATAGTCAGCTTCATGTGTGCCTGTGTTTGTGTTTATGTTGAATGTAATTGTGGTTTGTAAATATGGATGTCACCAGACTGCAAAACAAATCTACCTATGGGTACAAATAAAGTAACCTGAACCTGAACCTGAAAGATGCAGCCAATCAATGATTTTTTTTTTTTTTTTTTTTTTTTGTTACTTATTTGTACCCGTAGGTAGATTTTGTTTGCAGTCTGGTGACAAGCCACCGGCTGCTGGTCGCTGCGTGCGCGAGCGCCCTAAACCTACATGTTTTTGGTATGCGGGAGGAAACCGGAGAAATCCCGGAGTAAACCCACGCAACACGGGGAGAACATGCAAACTCCACACAGCTCACTGTTGGTCGGGGGCTGGGATCGAACCCACGATCTCATGATCCCCGCGATCCCCCGGCCGAGGGTAAAACTGTGCTGCCACAGTGCTAAACCACTGCGCCACCGTGCAGCCCACGGTGCGTGAATTGACGTGATTGTAACATCACGAAATCCTGGAGGGACTGATTGTGAGTAAACAACCAGGGGTATCCGAAAACTACAGGGGAAATGGAGGCCGGGAGAACAAAAAAGGATGGCTCCTCCCAGTGGTTGCCCAAGGTTAAAACAGTTACCGGGACCGTGTGTTTAATGACCTGAGTGAGGGGCTGGCCAGCCAGAGCTATGAGCTTCTGGGGCTGAGGTAACTGGGTGCAGGGAATTTTGAACTCGATTGCCAGACTCTCAGAAATAAAATTTAGTTCGGCCTCTGAGTCAACTAATGCTGAGCCAACAAACTCAGTGGACTGGAGCATTATACGCACGGGAAGAACAAGGTGTTTTATAGGGGATTTTTTGACTCCACCCATCAGTCTCCCTATTTTGACTGACAGGTTGAGCCATTGAACTTGTCTGGGCACTGATTCACAAAATGATGAGGTTGGCCACAGTACAGATATAGCCCCTCGTCGTGCTGCCTCTGTTTTTCAGCCGGAGTTAACTTGGACTGCCTGATCGTCGTGGGTTTCGAGGACTTGTGATCAGTGGTGGCTAGCACAAAGCAAGGAGCTGTAAACACGGTGGGCTAACACGTGATGTAGCGCTGGACACGCGTTGCCGCTCCGTCGAGCATTTGCGAAGTTCTCTTGTCCAGCTTTATGACTAACGAAATGAGAGCATCTAACGACTCCAGTTCATCCTGAAGGTGGGACAGCTTATCACGAAGGTGAGAGCTAAGACAAAAGTGAATATGGTCTTAAGTACAGCGTCACCCCACCCAGTCTCAGCTGCTAAAACCCAGAAACAAGCTGCGTGCCCCGCTGCTCAGTTTTGCCCCTGGCGGAGGTTAAGTAGCCACACAGAAACGTTGCTGTCCTAGTCATTGTAGTCAAAAACCTGAGTGAACTCAGTGAAGCTGGAGAGAAACTGAACACATGCATGGAAATAACTGACTGGGACATGTTTAAAAGAGCCACACATGATCTTAATGAGTACACATACACTGTGAACTCATATATCAACTTCTGTGAAGAGCACATTCTCCCATCGCGCACCAGGATAAGATATTCTAATGACAAGCCTTGGTTCACAGCTAAGCTCAGACTGATCAGGAAGGAGAAGGAAGCAGCGTTGAAAAGTGGAGACAGGGACTGCTACAGGGAGGTCAAATATCGGTTTAACAGAGAGCTGAGGAGAGCTAAATCTGTATATTCTGAGAGACTCCAGCAGCAGTTCACTGCTAATGACTCGGCTTCTGTGTGGAGAGGACTGAGGCAAATCACCAACTATCGGCCTCAGGCTTCTAAAGGTCAGGATGACAAAGCCCTTTGTCAAAGACTGTCCCAACACTATGCCCGTTTTGACACCTCGTCAGCTGTGTCCAACTCACCCACTCCACCCAGCTCCTCTGCCTCCTCAGCCCCTAATTCATCAAGAGCGGTCCCCCCCTCCTCCTCCTCCTCCTCCCCCCTCCCCTTGTCATCAGTGAGCAGGACGTGCACAGACAGTTCTCCAGACTGAACCCGCGCAAGGCCCCCGGGCCGGACGGTGTGTCTCCCTCCACCCTGACACACTGTGCGAAAGAGCTGGCTCCTGTCTTCACAGACATTTTTAACACCTCCCTTAAGCAATGTCACGTGCCGACCTGCCTCAAATCCTCCACCATCATCCCTGTCCCCAAGAAGCCACGGATTACTGGACTTAACGACTACAGACCTGTAGCGCTCACCTCTGTAGTCATGAAGTCCTTTGAGCGCCTGGTCCTGTCTCACCTCAAGTCCATCACCACATCCCTCCTAGACCCGCTGCAGTTTGCCTACCGTGCTAACAGGTCTGTGGACGATGCAGTCAACCTGGCCCTCCACTCCATCCTGCAGCACCTGGACTCCCCGGGAACCTACGCCAGGATTCTGTTTGTGGACTTCAGCTCCGCATTCAACACCATCCGCCCCGATCTGCTCCAGGACAAGCTGTCCCTGCTCAACGTGCCTGACTCCCTCTGCAGGTGGATCACCGACTTCCTGACGGACCGGAGACAGCATGTGCGGCTGGGGAAGTCTGTCTCAGACTCTGTTAGCATCAGCATTGGATCACCCCAGGGCTGTGTACTTTCCCCCCCTACTCTTCTCCCTTTATACCAACTCCTGCACCTCCTCCCACCAGTCTGTTAAGCTGATTAAGTTTGCGGACGACACCACCCTCATCGGGCTCATCTCCAACGGCGACGAGTCCGCCTACAGGGAAGAGGTGGCCCAGCTGGTGTCCTGGTGCAGCCACAACAACCTGCAGCTGAATGCTCTGAAGACAGCGGAGATGATTGTGGACTTCAGGAAAGTCACATCCCCCCTGCCCCCCCTCACCATCACAGGCTCTCCCATCACCTTTGCAGACTCCTTCCGCTTCTTGGGCACCACCATCACCCGAGACCTCAAATGGGAGCCAACCATCAGCTCCCTCATCAAAAAGGCCCAGCAGAGGATGTTCTTTCTGCGGCAGCTGAGGAAGCTCAAGCTACCCACCAAGATGTTAGTGCAGTTCTACACGGCCATCATCGAGTCCATCCTCACCTCCTCCATAACTGTGTGGTACGCAGGAGCCACTGCCAGGGACAGACTAAGGCTGCAGTGCGTTGTGCGCACTGCTGAGAAGGTGATAGGCTGCAAGCTCCCATCTCTCCAGGACCTGTACATCTCCAGGACCCGGAGGCGTGCTGGCCGGATCATAGCTGATCCTTCACATCCTGGTCACGTGCTGTTTGCCCCCCTCCCCTCAGGTAGAAGGCTTCGGTCCATTCGGACTAAAACCTCCCGGCACATGAACAGCTTTTTCCCCTCTGCCATCAGACTGCTGAACACTAAGTGACTTTTGACTCTCGTGCACTATGTACAGCAGCTCAACCAGACTCATGTCAATCATCACTGTTTTTCTGTTGCATTATTGACTGCACTATGTGGTACTTCACATTATCTGCTACATGCTAATTTTTTAAAACTGCCTTGACTAGTACTACTCATTATTACTAGTATTATTATTATTATTACTTATTATTACTTATTTTTCTACACTTATTGCACGTTTTCAGTCCTTTAGTTTTTTAGTTTATCCCTTTTTCTCATTATGTTTTTAATGTTGCAGCATGGCACCGAGACAAATTCCTAGTTTGTGTATCACATGAACAATGGCAATAAACCTGATTCTGATTCTGAACTCCTCGGAAAACCGGGGACAGGTGAGCAGATGGTTATCTCACCTGTCACCTGTGGTATCGTATCGTCAGTTCCTGTTTTGCTGGCTGTCGGTGTGTTTTGTGGTTAGCCTTCCTCACTCTCCTGAGGATTATTGCCTTTGATTGTATTTTAATCACTTTTTTCCATCTACCGTAACCTCTCACTTCTGTTTAACAAGCCTCTTACACCTGTGTGCACACTCAGTGTCACCTAATCACCCTCTTTAGCCTTCTGTTCACCTTTCATCGGTGGTTGTGTTAGCTTTGGGTTAGCCACTATCGACGGCTACTAGTTCTCCTTCCCCTTCTCCTCTGGTGTGCTCTCTGTGTCAGATGTTTAGCTACACCTCTTCCTCTTTCAGTGATAATTGTAAATGTAATAAATGTTATCTTTTTGAGGCGCTCGAGGTGAGGTTGTGTGATTTGGAATCCTGGCTCCGCTGCATTGAAACACCATCAGCGCCAGTTAATGGCTGACTCCCCTTAGCTGAAGCGGCTTGGGCGGCCTGTTAGCTGTCCTCCGGCTTCTACCTCTCCTGAGCAGCCAGGAGAAAATGGGTGGATGACGGTGAGAAGGAAGCATAGTCGCAAGCCCCTGGTTCACCACCTACCTGTTCACGTTTCTAATCGTTTTTCCCCGCTCAGCGAAACACCCGCTGAGGAAAAATCTCTGATCACGAGCGTTTCTATAGTCAGAAACGTGAACCTAGAGACTCCAGCGGCCATAGTCAAATGCATTCCCAGGGCCAGAGCAGGTGGCATTGAGTCAAATTTGAAAACGCTGGCAAAAAGTAACTGTAAATACTCCATAGTTGTTATCCACGCTGGCATTAACAACATCCGACTCCGGCAGTCGGAAGTTACAAAACTTAGTGTGGAATCAGTGTGTAACTTTGCCAACACAATGTCTGCCTCTGTAGTATTCTCTGGGCCCCTCCCCAATCTAACCAGTGATGACATGTTTAGCCACATGTCATCCTTCAACCGTTGGCTGTCTGTGTGGTGTCCTGCAAACAATGTGGGCTACATAGACAATTGGAACTCATTTTGGGGAAAACCTGGTCTTATTAGACGAGACAGTGTCCATCCCATATAATGTATACGCATCCCAAAGTGATTAAACAAAAAGTTGGTAAAACTCACATTAAACATGAAGCCTCTATATTTAACCCCTTGCACTCCGGTCAATTTCCCTAAAAACGCCAAAAAATAACGTGCCCAAAGTAAATCAAAAGCTGTTCTTCAACCCTTTGCAGCATCTTCATGGGGTTGGTATCATTTAAAAGAAAACACTTTGAATTTTTTGGCAAAACAGTCATAATCTCTCTAAGTGCTCCGGCCACTGAGTAACAGTCATCTAAACTTACTGAACTTGAAGAAAATAAATTTGGCCTGGGTTTTTTTTTGGATACAAATGCTTGCAAATAACACACAGCTTCAGATTCGGGCTGGAAAATGCAACAGAAATGTAGAACCAAGTGTTATCCAGCTGAGGTCCAAATTTTATAACAATACCACAAAAAATGAATATATTACACAGCTTTGTTCTCAGGTAGTTCCCAAGCATTTTTGAACTGTGCCAAATTGTGCCAAATGGCACAGTTTGGAAAAACGTCTGTAACTTTTGAATGATTCAATATAGAAGCTTCATCTTGGGCTCTAATGAAAGGTGACACTCAGGACTGTGTGTGTGTGTGTGGGGGGGGGGGTTGTCCCCCCCCACCTCGCTACAGAGGACGAACATCGCCCGTTGCGCCGCGGTCTGTCATGGGGCGATGACGCACAGCTGTAATTTACCGATCGGTCAAAAGTCATTTTTGATTACAATTTTCAGGGATAAACAATAATTTAGCTTATAACACTTACCTCTTCACAGCAGCAGCGTAGCTGGCGAACTTCTCTTCCTCATTGTCAGACGAACGCGACGCTGGTCCGCTTGTTACGGACTCGTGGTTCTGGTCTCACGACCTGGTCAAAACATAATTCCATTATTGCGGTTTTGCGCTTCCATGATTGTGGTTTTGGCGAACGATTTTTCAAAACAAATAACAGTAGTAATTAAAAAAGACTGGCGAACGCGTGTGTGTCACTCAGCCTTTGTCGCCGGCCTCCGTCAGTCTATGATGACCATGGAAGAGAATCCTAAACGTCTATTCTGCTGGAATAAAAAAAAAAAGCACCGTCTGTGGCTGAACAGGCCGATGCACGAATGGCAGTCCCTGTCACACAGGTCACACTTGTGGGTGGTCTCCGTGCTGCTGGGTCTGTGGCGGTTCTTCCTGCGGGTCCTTTTTTCATCTGCTGCAGCAGTCAGTCTCTCTTCACCCAGCCTTACACAAAACAGCTTTCAAACTTCTGTGCTTCAATTGGCTCGCTGCATTCGCAGCATTGGTAGGCGGGTCCTTCTTGCTAGGTTTTCAGTCATTGGTTCTTCAAGGTTTCAGAAACCCAATTCAAAGCTCTTATTAGTCGAATGAGAGGTCAATCATATCTAATCTGTTCGCGGCTGTGTCTGTAGTGGAAGAACGGAAATGCAGCTTTTTTTTTTCAGTGAGCTCTTGGACGCAGCGCTCTCATGCACCCTCGTGCGCTCTAGGACGCAGAGACGTGCCTGCCCACGGTACACAGAAGTGCAACAGGTTAATGACTTGGCATCTGTTCCTTCTCATAATTTAAAAATTAAATGTGGTTTGTTAAATATTAGGTCTCCAACTCCGAAGTCTCTGCTAGTCCATGATCTGATAATTGATCATCAGATTGATTTAATATCCCTTACAGAGACTTAGGGCAAGAGGATTATGTTGGTTCAAATGAATCAACTCCTTCTGGCTATTTAAACTGTCAAAATCCCAGAAGTTCTGGTTGTGGAGGAGGAGTAGCAACAGTTTACCATTCCAAATTACTAGTTAATGTAAAGCAAAAAACATGTTATAATTCCTTTGAGGGCCTGGTCCTCATTATTAGGCATGTTAGCAATTATAGGTTGAACCCAGTTTTATTTGCCATAGTTTATTGTCCTCCCTCAGCCTACTCAGAGTTTTTATCCGAATTTGCTCAATTCTTAGCGGATTTAGTGCTGCAATCAGAATAATTATAATAGGGGACTTTAATATACATGTAGATGTAGATAGTGATTGCCTTAATATGGCATTTAATTCAATATTAGACTCAATGTGGTTTTCATACCTGCCAACTACTCCGGTTTTGCCGTAATGGTTACAGTTTTCAAGACCCCATTCCGGGTTACGGCTTTATTAATCAAAATTGCGGTTTTTCACTAAAAATCCAGTCAAAAATTTTAAATTGTAAAAAAAACACGAAAGCAATTCCAAGCACGAGATCGCTAGGAATCGTATCTAAATTTAGAACAAAGGCAATCGGCACTGCTTCCTGTAGGTGTATTGCGCATGTGCGAGAGGTCTGAGCCATTGTTTCCATTTGGAATCGCGAAGGAATTAGGTCAGCATTGTATACGTTTTTATCATGGAATCTGCCGGAAGAAAAATCACAAATGAGCGTGAAACCCAAACGAAAATTACAGTCTTTTCATGAGGAATACTCCAAAGCATTTCCAGGAATTATTATTCGCTCAAGAAAGGGTGAAAATTACGCCAACTGCACTTTGTGTAGACAAGATTTTTCGATCGGACATGGAGGAATCAGCGATGTGAAAGACCATGTGGGAACGAAAAAACACAAGTCGAATGCCAATGCCAGTGACACCAGCGGCAAACTTTCTACGCAAATGTTTCCCCTTTGTGTTTTTTTTAAATTTTTACACCTTTCACACCACTCTGGTGGTGGCCTAGAGGTAGAGCATCCGCCCGACAACCGGGAGTTCAGGGTTCAAGTCCCATCCGAGTCATGCCAAAGACCTTATAAAAATGGAATTTCCTGCCGTCGAGCTTGGTGCTCAGCAAAAACAGAACGGAGAAGGGAAATGTGGGCGGCAGTGGCTCAGGAGGTAGAGAAGGTCATCCAATAACCAGAGGGTTGGCAGTTCGAATCCCGCTCTCCCCAGCCATCCTGTCGTTGTGTCCCTGGGCAAGACACTTTACCCACCTTGCCTCCAGTGTCCATAACACTGGGTATGAATGTGTATAAATGTTCGATAGTGGTCAGAGAGGCCATTGGCATGGATTGGCAGCCACATTTCCATCAGTCTGCCCCAGGGCAGCTGTGGCTACAGTACTAGCTTAGCACTACCAACGTCTGTCTGGAGTGAATGAATATTGGACTCATTGTAAGTGCTTTGAGATGTCAGTGGGGTGGCGGTGTGGTGGTGCAGTGGTTAGCACTGTGGCAGCACAGCAACTCACCCTTGGCTGGGGGATCCCGGGTTCGATCCCACCCTCTGACCAACGATGATCTGTGTGGAGTTTGCATGTTCTCCCCGTGTCTGCGTGGGTTTACTCCGGGATTTCTCCGGTTTCCTTCCACAGGCCAAAAACTTGCAGGTTGGGTTAACTGGACACTCTAACATGGCCCTATACTGTATGTGAATGTGTGTGTGAATGGTGAAGGGATTGGCGCCGTACCGTGGCTGCTTCATCCATCCAGGTGAATGCCCTGAATTTCCCCTCTGGGGATCAATAAAGTACACAAAATAAAAATAGATAAATAAATAAAAGGTCACTTGACATATAAAGCACCATATAAATCAAATCCATCCATCCATCCATCTTCTGCTGCTTTTCCAGAGGTCCGGGCCGGGGAGGCAGCAGTTCAAGCAGAGAAGGCCAGACTTCCCTCTCTCCAGTCACCTGCTCCAGCTCTTCAGAGAGGATACCAAGGCGTTCCCAGACCAGGTGGGAGACGTCATCTCTCCAGCGAGTCCTGGGTCTTCCCCGGGGTCTCCTCCCAGTGGGACATGCCCAAAACACCTCAAGTGGGAGGCATCCAGGAGGCATTCTGATCAGATGCCCATACCACCTCAACTGGCTACTTTCAATGTGGAGGAGCAGCGGTTCTACTCTAAGCCTCTCCTGGATGAATGAGCTCCCCACCCTATCTCTAAGGGTGAGTCCAGCAATCCTACCAAAGATTTTCTGTAGGATCTAATCCATTATTATTATTATTATATGTTAACATTGTAAAACTTATGCCATCTTAGCTTTTAAGCTTGTGTTTTTACTTAACTTTCTTCAACTTAAACTTCCTCCCCCATTTATGGTAACATTGAAACAGTATATGTATGCAATTTTATCTTTTGGCATAACATTTATCAGTGTTTTATTACTTTTATTTAACATTTTATGTTAACTTTCTTCAAATTTAGGCTTTTTCAGGTTGTAAGCTAGTGTCCAGCTTCCAGCTATATCCACTTTTAGCAGTGTTGCCATCTTTCATTCTTTTGGGCTGAGCGTCACTCTTACACCCTCTGTCACACCACAAACCCAATTTCTCACTCAAACTGTGGAAATTACTGCCAATATCATGTTGCCTTTCTTCAGATTTTTCCCACAATAAGAGCTCTCAGGCTCGCATAAGGCAGACTGAGCATGTTGTAAAACTTATTCTGAGGTAAAGGTGTATTCATTGAAAAGAATAACAGTTTATGTGAATTCTGCGACTGCACGCTCACTCCACCCCCCAGTCTATAAAAAGTGTTTTAGGCTAACATGGTCCAGCTTTAAGCTACTTCAGGTTTTCAGCTTTAAGTTATTCTAGCATTAAAAAATGTTTCAAGAAAGCATTTGTTATCTTACAGCATCCAAAACACGACCCCAACAGCACACATGTATCTGGCCTACATCTGCCCATGTATAAAGTTTGCATTGGGACTACTGTACATCTTATAGAGGTCACTTGCACATTGGCAAGACATTGGCTAGACGTCAGGGTAATCCCGATGCAAACTTGCTGACATTGGCCCAACGTACGTGTGCTGCCGGGGTATATTTTTCAGCAAATGCAAATTCTCTCTTGTCTATATGAGTGGCCCAAATGACGACTGATCATTTACAATAGCAGGGCACTAAAGCGCGAGTTATTTATGGTCAGAAAATCAACTTTTTTTGTTTCTTTGTTTAAAAGTTAGTAAAATTACAATTGACAAGCACATTTACTAAATTTATATCAGCTTTTTGCTTGTTTTAGACAGACACTTTACACTTATTTTCTTGGGTATAGCCAGCCAAATGTGAAAGTAAATGCTTCAGTGAAAATATAGTTTAGCTGTGATTTGTAAATACATCAAATATTATGTGAATCGGCAGAATTAATAGAATAAAAATTAATAAAGCTAAGTAATGAGATAATAAAAACAGCTTTTTTTAAAAAAAAAAAATGGAAGACAGTGGACTGCTCTCGATAGTTCCCAGTGCCCTGTAGGAGGGTGGTGAAAAATTTAGGGTGTACCATTTTGATTTTAACCAACCCTTTCTTTGTGCCGTCTCCCACCCCTGGAATACAAATACAACACAGAAGCAGCAGTAACAAAAATACAGTAATGCGTTTGGAAAGAGCCCATTTTCCATTTTGACGATCTCTTCTTTTTCAAAAGCTACGTTGCTCTGCACAGCTAGTAGCACCACATAAGAAAAGAGAACCTTCCCTTATGCTCGTGGCTCCCTGAAAAAACAACCTGTCAATTGATTTCCATTTGTAGTTTGCAGAAGTTAGCGCCTCTCTTCTGTTCCCATAAGCATAAACGGTGAGTTATACTGGCTAACAAGCTTAGAAATGGAGCTCAATAATCACAAAAACAAACATAAGGACAAAACCCAAAAAACAATGAGGGTTTACACCAGGGATCGGCAACCTGTAAGAGACGCTTTGATTTTTGTCTAATAAAAATGGCATGGAGCCACGAAAATAACAGAGCCTGAAAACTGCTGCAAAACAGCAAAGTTACAGCTACAGTCTGGCCTGACAACATCAGGATCAAAAGAGGTTTTTGTCATAAATTTGCAGCTTTTTTGATTGCAAATTTGTTACCTTTTTCCTCACAAAATTACAATTTTAGGTAAATTTTTGATTATTTGCAAAAAATAGAATTTTTTTTCTTGCAAGTTTGTGTGTGTGTTTTCCTCATTAAACTGTTCTTTCAAAATGCGTTATATTTTGGCATAAATGTGTTTTGCTTCTTTTCTTAAATTGGGGCATTTTTCTTTGCAAATTTGATACCTTTGTCAAATAAATTGAAGAGTTTTTATTTAAATTTGTGTAATTTTTCCATATAAGATTACAGTGATCCCTCACTTATCGCGGTTAATGGGTTCCAGAACCGACCGCGAAAAGTGAAAAACCGCGAAGTAGCATCACCCCTAATGACGTCACCCATAAATAATACGTACGTTCATTCTCTCACTCTCTCTCTCTCGTGTGATACGTGTGTGTGTGTGTAAGTGTACATACATACGTAGATGTAAATAAAGTGTACATAAATATGTTTTTAGAACTCTTTTATTCTTATAACAAGATACGTAACTCAAGATGAAGATGATTTACTGCACAGGTTAATGAGAGCTTTACTGCTCCTCAGGTGACGCCTCATCGTCAGGTGCTAGAAGCGCAGGATCGTCGAGGGCAGCTTCCGATAGAGCTGGAGAAGCTGCAGGAGGCGGCGTAGTGGCTCGACGGGAAGACTATTTCGCACAAAATGGCACAAGAGAACAGCAAAAAGTTCCACGCGGCTTGACTAAGCAACACGAGCGATAAAGAGCAATGAATGCGGTCTTCCTTCGATGCATTGGCGCTCGGCAGGGACAGAAGCTGGGTGAAACGTCTCGGCCAATCAGCTTGCGAGATTCCCGAGCCGAGCCAACACGAGAACAGCGAACAGAGAGGTGGGGCTCTCAGTGTTGATACCTGATGGTCTAATGTAGTCTCCCTGCCTTCTGCTAGCGCCCGCCCATTATTTCTCAATTTTGAATTTTTGATGAATATTTTTGAAAAATCCACGATGCACTGAGGGCACGAAAGGTGAAGCACGAAGTAGCGAGGGATCACTGTACAACTTTTTTCATCGACTTTGTTCTCAAAAATGATTTTTTTTTTTTTTTTTTTGGAGGGGGGGGGTTGCTTTTTTCCAGGTAAAAATTCAGCTTTTGTGTGTGCCACAATTTGACAGAAAAATCGTAGCCCTTTCTGGTAAATTTGTCTTTTTTGGTAGCTCTTTTTGGATTTTTTCTATGAAAATTTGTGGTTTTCCCTCATAAAATTGTAGCTTTTTTCCATAAATTTTGAGTATTTTTGGCATAAATTTTCAGCTATAAAATACTGGAAATTTAAAATAAATTTATTTTTTTGTACATTATGACTTTTCACGAGTAAAACTGCACCATTTTTACATAAATTTGTTGCATTTTTACATTAAAACTCAAAACTTTTTTCAGTTAATGTATGATTTTTCCCCAGAAAATTTATGACTTTTTCTTGTAAATTGTGGTCATGTTTTCCTCAGGAAACGGCAACGTTTTCTCTAAATATGGGAGATTTTTTTGCACTCACAAAGTTAGAGAAAAAAAACAATTGCGACTGAATAATTTCACTAATGTCCAAGGAAAAAGCTGTTAATCAAAGAAGAAAAACTAAAATATGAGAAAAATTTGGCGAAAATGTATGAGGATGTGTTGCTCATTTCTAAGAACTGAATTGTGAATCTGCAAGGAAAAAGTTTCACATTGAAGAGAAGAAAATGTATTCACACAAAGAGTTGTAAATTTAAAAAATATAAGAGGAAAAGAAAGCTACACATTAACATCTACTACAGATTTATTTAAAAAAGCTGCAATTTTTTAAAGTCACAGATTTATGTGGAAAAAGTGTTGCACGTTTGCAGTTAAAAAGCTGAAAATTAAAGAGGACAAGGACACAAATTTGAGAGAAATATTAGGCACATTTCCAAGAAAAAAATGTTGCACTTTAACGAGAAAAACTTTGCAGAGTTCTGTGTGTATTTTTAAGACAGCAGCTGCAAAAATATGAGGCAAAAAAGCCACAAATTTAGAAAAAAAGGTTGCTAATTTAAGAGAAATATATTGCAAATTTACATTGAAAAATTTGCCAGTTTTCAGGAAATGAGCTGCACATTTATTTCATATTTGGGAGAAAAGAATCCAAGGGAGGAAAAAAGCCTCGAATTTATGAATTAGGCTGCGTATCCACCAAACGTGTTTTTTGTCGCCCGACTGCTCTGAGCATTTTTATTCAGCGTTTGTGTGCAGCGCTCTGGGAAAAAAAAAGTCTGTGCCCTGTATGCCAGCAACAGCTTGTCACTCTCAGCTCAGCACTTCCACTTTTCCTATTGTCAGACTTTCTACTGATTTTTTTAATATCAGTCTCTAAATAACAATGGACAGGAAACATTTTCTAGCAGCTCTGGATGTAAAATATGGTGACACGGAAAGCAGAAGTCTGAGTACAGACTAGTACCAGCATCCTATGTCCCGCCCACGCAGCAGTTCTGATTGGCTGCTTCAGTCTGACATTGACGAGCTCAGCTGCAGTCTCTTAAAAGTTGAACTATTTTCAACTCTGAGCGCCCTAAGCGCCGCAACAAAAAACGGCCACTGCCGAGAGCATTTCTGCGCCGAGGGCGCTCGGCGCTGTAAACGCTGGACTACATAAAGAATGAATGGAAAATATCCACCAGAGCTGAAAAAACACGTTTGGTGAACACGCAGCCATAAGCTGCAAACTTAAGTGAAAAGTAGCAAGTTTGTCTTTAATAATTGTAAATTAATTTTTAAAAAGTGCAAATTTTTTTAAAAAAATTGGTAAAATGCTGTTTATAAGAGAGCAATGTTGCAATTTTATTTGTCTCTTTTACCTCTTTTTTTTTTTTTTTTTTTTTTTTTTTTTTTAAGGCTCAACTAAGTTTTGTGGCTCCATGCAGATTGTTTTAGACAAAAATAGCTTTTCATAGTGCTTGGTGACCCCTGCCCTCGACATGACAAAACTTCTTCATTAATCGACAGTGGA
Source organism: Pholidichthys leucotaenia (assembly GCA_020510985.1). Lineage (NCBI taxonomy): Eukaryota > Metazoa > Chordata > Actinopteri > Cichliformes > Pholidichthyidae > Pholidichthys > Pholidichthys leucotaenia. Next base: position 26,932,081 of record CM035839.1, on the reverse strand, counting down.
ATGAAAATCTCACTTGCAGGCAATATTGTGACTTATTTTGTTATATTTTGGCCAGGATGGCTCTGTAATCATGCTGCTAGTGGAGTAAGCCTTGCTTAGCAACCACAGTTTTTATGGCTAGTCTCTCTATATTCTACTCACCCCACATCTTACAACAGTTTTTTTTTTTTTAAATACACAACAGATTATATACATCCCTTCCAGATGTTATTCTGGCTAATTTTATTATATTTTAGCTTGGATGGCCTTGGCAGACATGGTAGCCAAGTTAGACTAGCTAGCTATTGCTTATGGCTCCCTTTGAACTCGCCATTCCATCCTCCGACCTTTGACTTATTATTAAGCAACATTACATTAGTGCGGATCAGTGAATATGTCATTGCAATGATTTGGTTGTAGGCCTGACGTCAAGTGTGATATATTCATGATATTGCATGACCTTGAGTGTAATGTTGCTTTTATATAACAGTTCCATAGTTCCAGTTAAATAATTTACAGCAACGCATGACAGAAGATTATAGTTTTTCCTTGTTTAACCAGTTTATTTTGCTCTGCTGAGAAAAATAATCTGTCCTGTACCCTGTTAACTGTTTGTAAGCACAGCAATGAGCATAATATAGAAAAGAATAGACTTGTCATTTCACACGTGTACAATGAAATTAGATATTATGCCATGAAGAAGTCAGTGTTTATGTACAGTGGTGTGAAAAAGTGTTTGCCCCCTTCCTGATTTCTCATTTTTTGTATGTTTGTCACACTTAAATGTTTCAGATCATCAATCAAATTTAGATATTGGACAAAGATAACACAAGTAAACACAAAATGCAGTTTTTAAATGAAGGTGTTCATTATTAAGGGGAAAAAAATCCAAACCTACATGGTCCTGTGTGAAAAAGTGGTTGCTCCTGCGTGAAAACATAAATTAACTGTGGTTTATCACATCTTTGGAAAGCAGAGTTCAATTTCTCTAGCCACACCCAGGCCTGATTACTGCCACATCTGTTCTCAATCAAGAAATTACTTAAATAGGACCTGCCTGACAAAGTGAAGTAAACAAAAAGATCCTCAAAAGCTAGACATCATGCTGCGATCCAGAGAAATTCAGGAACAAATGAGAAACAAGGTAATTGAGATCTATCAGTCTGGAAAAGGTTATAAAGCCATTTCTAAAGCTTTGGGACTCCAGCGAACTGCAGTGAGAGCCATTATCTACAAATGGCAAAAACATGGAACGGTGGTGAACCAGCCCTGGAGTGGCCAGTCGACCAAATTACCCCAAGAGCACAGCGCAGCTCATCCAAGAGGTCACAAAAGACCCCACAACAACATCCAAAGAACTGCTTCAGTTAAGGTCAGTGTTCATGACTCCACCATAAGAAAGAGACTGGGCAAAAACGGTCTGCATGGCAGAGTTCCAAGACAGAAACTACTGCTGAGCAAAAAGAACATAAAGGCTTGTCTCAGTTTTGCCACAAAACATCTTGATGATCCCCAAGACTTTTGGGAAAATACTCTGTGGACTGACAAGACAAAAGGTGAACTTTTTGGAAGGTGTGTGTCCCATTACATCTGACGTAAAAGTAACACAGCATTTCAGAAAAGGAATATCATACTAACAATAAAATATGGTGGTGGTAGTGTGATGGTCTGGGGTTGTTTTGCTGCTTCAGTACCTGGAAAACTTGCTATGGTAAATGGAACCATGAATTCTGCTATCTACCAAAAATTCCTGAAGGAGAATGTCTGGCCATCTGTTCATGACCTCAAGCTGAAGCGCACTTGGGTTCTGCAGCAGGACAATGATCCAAAACACACCAGCAAGTCCACCTCTGAATGGCTTAAGAAAAACAAAATGAAGACTTTGGAGTGGCCTAGTCAAAGTCCTAACCTCAATCCGATTGAAATGTTGTGGCATGACCTTAAAAAGGCGGTTCATGCTCGAAACCCCTCCAATGTGGCTGAATTACAACAATTCTGCAAAGATGAGTTGGCCAGAATTTCTCCACAGCACTGTAAAAGACTCATTGCCAGTTATTGCAAACGCTTGATTGCAGTTGTCGCTGCTAAGGGTGGCCCAACCAGTTATGTTTGGGGGGCAATCACTTTTTCACACAAGGCCATGTAGGTTTGGATTTTTTTCCCTTAATAATAAACATTTTCATTTAAAATCTGCATTTTGTGTTTACTTGTTATCTTTGTCTCATATTTAACCCCTTGAACTCCGGAATTCCGCAGGCGGTCACGTCTCTGCGTCATAGTGCGTCTCAGTGCGCACTGAAAAAAAAGCTGCATTTCCGTTCTTCCAGTACAGACACAGCCGCAAACAGAAAGCGAAAGAAGTATTTTGATTGGTTTAGATTTGATTGACCTCTCATTCGACTAATAAGAGCCTTGAATTGGGTTTCTGAAACCTTGAAGAACCAATGACTGAAAACCTAGCAAGAAGGACCTGCCTACCAACAACCGCGAATACAACGAGCCAATTGAAGCAGAGAAGTTTGACGATTGCAACGCGTGCGTCGCCGTGCGTAAAATCTTTTTTGTCTAAGTCGCTGGGTGACACACATTGAGACCTGTGTGTAACGGTAGCATTAGCCACTGTCAGCCGTTAGCCAGTCTTTTTTTATTACTACTGTTCTTATTTGTTTTGAAAAATGGTTCGCAAAAACTGCAATCATGGAATCTGAGATGGTTTGACCGGGTTGGATGACCAGAACCACGAGTCCGTAACAACCGGACCAGCTTCATGTTCATCTGACAATGAGGAACAGATGTTTGCCAACAACACTGCTGTTGTGGACAGGTAAGTGTTATAAGCTAAATTATTCTTTATCAATGAAAATAGTAATAAAAATGACATGACGGACCGTTGACGGACCGTTTTTTGTGCGCCAAGCTCCTCTGTAGCGGGGGGGGGGGGGTAGTTATCCTCTACATTGCAGATATTTTAGTATAATTTTTATTGCACTGTAGGTTATTTTTTCTTGTAAAAAAAAAAAGGCCACACATTTTTTACGTGGCATGTATCTTTGTGTGTGGGGGGGCTTGTTTGTTCATTCATTCATTCATGAATGAACAAACAACCCCCCCCCACACACACACAAACACACAGCCCTGAGTGTCACCTTTCATTAGAGCCCAAGATGAAGCTTCTATGTTGAAGCATTCAAAATTTATAGATGTTTTTCCAAACTGTGCCATTTGGCACAATTTGGCACAGTTCAAAAATGCCTGGGAACAACCTGAGAAAAAAGCTGTGTAATATATTCATTTGTTGTGGTATTGTTACAAAATTTTGTCCTCAGCTGGATAACACTTGGTTCTACATTTCTGTTGCATTTTCCAGCCAGTATCTGACAGCTGTGTGTTATTTGCAAGCATTTGTATCTAAAAAAACACCCAGGCGAGCTTTATTTTCTTCAAATTCAGTATGTTTAGATGACTGTTACTCAGTGGCAGGAGCACTTAGAGAGATTGTGACTGTTTTGCCAAAAAATTCAAAGTGTTTTCTTTTAAATGAGACCAACCCCATGAAGATGCTGCAAAGGGTTGAAGAACAGCTTTTGATTTACGTACTTTGGGTATGTTATTTTCAGGCGTTTTTAGGGAAACTGACCAGAGTTCAAGGGGTTAAATTTGTTTGATGATCTGAAACATTTAAGTGTGACAAACATTCAAAAAAAATGAGAAATCAGGAAGGAACACTTTTCCGCACCATTACACATATGCAGTCCTCCCCTTGAGTTGGTTTTGTGAGTCACATGACTTCCTGTGTTGCCAGCTGCTAGTTAGCTTGAAAGACACTGAGGGAGTCTTTATGGAGCCACAGTTATGTTATCACCATATACTTCTGTAGGCATTACGAGTCTGTAATAGGGAGGGTAAATCCAACTTCAGCTTGTCCATTTTGTCGTTGGCCCATCCATCTTTAGTGGATGATGTGACACAGGTTGCAGTGAGAGGCTAACAGGGATTTAGTTTTTGCCCATTTCCTAAGCATCTTTAGATGAAATGAAGAGTCCATCACCACATATGTGTTACAGTTGGCCAGTCAGAATGATAAATTCCACTTCAGCTCATCTGTTTGCTGAAAACAAACATGAAATTTGTGAATATTTAACTAACATGTGGCTATCTTCTAAATCCTACTGCATCTCCAGCAATGCAAAGTGACACACCTCATTCAAATTACCATAACCCCTTGACCATTCAAACTAGCACAGTAATTCCAATGGTTTCTGAAAGCTGAGAAGTGGACCTTTCCATTGATATAAGGTACATTATGGTAATCAAGGGATTACCTGTGTGTGTAAAGGCAAAAGTATGCACAGCAGAAAGAGCTGCAGGCGGAGAGGAGGAAAGAGGAGATAGGAGCTCTTCAGGTATTTTTGCAGTATTTTCTGTCTAAACAATAGTATTGTAAATAGTAGTATTAGTTTGTGAGAGTTTTGGAATGTGACAAACACAAATGTTTGAGAAGATGTAAAATAGGTTCAGTTTCATTCTGTAATCAAAAGTTTTGTTCACGTACATTTTAAGTATTTATAGAGAAACCTGATGAAAATTCAAATCCTTTTTTTTTTCCCCCCCACTTTTTTGGTAACACACACTGTTTTCAGTATTTATAACATATAATAATAATGACAAATACTTGCCAGATTTTGAAAGTTACATTTTTCCTGGAAAAAAGGGCAAAATAATTTACACAAAGGACAAAAAAGACAAAAAACAGGTGAACTTTCATAATTTAAGTACTACATAAACCCAGATATTTAAAAGTGCAGATACATTTGGGTCTCAGAGGTCTGCACTTTGAAGACTGTCTCTTTTCAAAGAGCTTCTCACTGTGGAAGTTAAGGTATACAAGACATTACTCACAAATTATGAGAAGCCACCAACTATTACTGTAATTTAAAGATTATTAAAACCCTGCTGAAGCAGAGCGATACACATTCAGTTATCGGGGAATACAACAATTCCTGGAATATTTACACAGCTCTGGAGTACATGACAGAATTGGTTACTTCTCACCTACGTATGTATGTTGTAGGAGTGTTATCCGAAGAACTGAACTTTCCTTTCACATAAGAAAAATATGGCATGACTGTTATATTTAAACCTGCTCTGTCTGACAGATTATTACATTTGTTCTTTACCAGCAGCTCTGCACATAAATAGCTTGGAAGCACACAAGCCTTCATGAACACCGTTACATACCTCAAACATTAATATTAAAGACCGTGTCATCCTCACTCCCTGTCTTTGTGGAATCACAGAGGGGCCGCTGACCTGCAAAGATGCAACTTGAACCGCTTTCCCCCCCCTTTTTTTTCCCCAGCCACCGCCAGGGCCTGAGGGGGGTTAAAGGTCAACTGTCACAGAAGCCACAGGGATCCTCCTGGGTGAAGATCCTTGAGACTCTCCCCTTAAACCAGGACACCGCGGCCGGGTTTCACAGGTCTGCCCCGCGGCCGCCTCGAGGCTTGAATACATCTCTGTGTTTATAGGACAGTGGCCACAATCCCCCCTCGAATGTTTCCCCCCAGTCAGGGCAACTCTTGATGTTAATGTTTAAGTGGGATTTCTGCTCCTCCACACCACAACATGCATACAATCCAAGCTGAAAGTCGCACTACAGGCCAGGCCCGTTCCTGGCTTTTTTGGGGGGCCCCATGTGAGATTGTGTTCAGGGGTGACTATTTTTGTAAATGGGGGGTAGAGTTCAAACACTTTAAAATGGGGAAAAAAAAAAAGAAAAATCTCTCCCTTCCCAACAAAAACATTAAAAAATAAACTGTTCATATTGTCTGGAATGAACAAACAATTAAACAGTTACACAGGATAAAAATTTAACCAGCGTCCATGTAAATGCTGAAAACTTCCAAGGAAAAAAAATGGCAAAAGCGTATAAGAAAATGGTGAAAACATTACACACTTATGAGGAAAAACTCAAAAATTTATGAAAAAACATTGCAAAATTATGATGAAAAAGTGGCAGATTTATAAGAAAATTTTGCACATTTATGAGAAAAAACTTGGAAAAATGGAAAATGTACAAGAAAAAACTGCAAATTTATGAGAAAAAAGTTGCAAATTTATGACTAAAAGTTGCACATTTATGAGGAAAAAGTAGCAAATTTATGAGAAAAAAGTTGCAAATTGAGAGAGAAATGTATGAGGGAAAAGTAGCAAATTTATAAGAAAAGTTGCACATTTGAGAAAAAAGGTTGCAAATTTGAGGAAAAAAATGTAAGGAAAAAGTAGCAAATTTATGAGAAAAAGAGAATGTATGAGGGAAAAGTAACAAATTTATGACAAAAGTTACAAATTTACGAGGAAGAAAGTAGCTAATTTATGTGAAGAAAGTAGCAAATTTATAAGAAAAAAGTTGCAAATTTATGAGGAAAAAAGAAAAGTAGCAAATTTATGAGGAAAAAGTTACAAATTTGTAAGGAAAAAAACAGCTAATTTATGTGAAGAAAGTTGCAAATTTATAAGAAAAAAGTTGCAAATTTATGAGAAAAAAGTTGCAAATTTATGAGAAAAAGAGAACTGTATGAGGGAAAAGTAGCAAATTTGAGTTACAAATTTATGAGAAAAAAGTAGCTAATTTTTGTGAAAAAAGTTGCAAATTTATGAGAGTTACAAATTCACAAGAAAAAAGTAGCTTATTTATGTGAAGAAAGTAGCAAACTTATAAGAAAAAGGTTGCACTTTATGAGAAAAAAGTTACAAAGCAACAAACAAGATGTTGGAAACTATCAACCTTTCTCAATTCTGAGAACTATGTCAAAACTGTTTGAGAGGATTGTCTACAATCAAATAGATGAATACCTAAAAGATCATAACCTCTTTTATGAATACCAATCTGGTTTCAGATGTTCTTATTCCACTGTAATCTGTCTACTTAACTTTACTGATTGCATCAATTTGCAGCAGGATACAGGACATTATGTAGGAGTGATTCTTTCCGATCTCCAGAAGGTGTTTGATATGGTAGATCATGGGATAGTATTACAGAAACTGGAGGCAATGGGAATGCAGAAATCTGCTTTGAAAGGGTTTCAATCTTACCTTCATGATTGGACAAAGTTGGTGGAAGTCATTGGTACTTTTTCCAGTCCTGTTGAAATTATGTGTGGTGTGCCTCAAGGGTCAATATTAGGACCTCTGTTGTTTATTATATATATTAATGGTATTCCTTCAGCAGCTAAATGTAAAACTATTCTGTATGCAGATGATAGAGCCCTGATAGTGTTAGGCAAAAATGTGGAAGATATTCAAGTGAGCCTCTCCTCCGAGATTAAAAAAGTTAGAGAATGACTGATTGATAAGAAGCTATCCCTTCATTTAGGGAAAACCAAGACCATATTATTCGGTTCTAAACCAAGATTCCGACAAAACAAATCCTTGCAAGTGCACTGTGTGGGAAAATTTTTAAAAAATTTTAAATTGTCAAAAGCAAGTGAAATATCTGGGGGTTACCATTGATCAGTCTCTGACTGGAGAACAAATGGCTGAGAACATCATAACAAAGTCAAGTGCCAAATTAAAATTTCTTTACAGACAGAAATGTAGATATTAAAACTAAAAAAACTGTCACAATGACTGAATGATCAGCTCAAGTGCTGGATGCTTCACCAGAGAAAAACACTCGAGACACAGAGAAGCACATTTAACAGTTTATTAATTTCAAAGTGGAGCACTGCTAAGGAAAACATCACTCGCCAGAGGAAGACCCAGCCTGTGGGGAGAGACGAGAGCAATTAGCAGGAGAAGGGAGGTAGGAGATGGAAAACAGAGATATGGCATTTACGTGGGCCAAGTAGAGAACCCGACAGAGATACCCAGCGAGAATAGACGAACCAGCAGCATGACGCTGGCGAGGAGTAGGAAGGGAGATGAGCTGAGTGATGTCTGACCGGGAGGAGAATGGAGGCTGCAGCGGGGTGAGGATGATGAAGCAGGTGAGTGCACAATAAATTGTGAGAATTGTGAGTAGCGGAATCACAAAATGCAAAAAAGCGTTCACTAGTTGTCTGTTAGGCAGTATACCCAATGAGCCAGCACTGAAGCTTCCGCTTGATGGCCCTTATAAGCACTGGCGAGGAAGAGGCGCCAGGTGTGTCCACACACACAGGTGTGTTGATTACCTGCGGAGCCAGGGAAACGGGAAGGAGGGGGCGCACTCACCTGAATATGACAGTGGCCCCCCCTCAAGGAGCGCCTCCTGGTGGGCCACTGGGTTTTTTCGGATAGGCTTGGTGAAAGGCCCGGACCATCCCTTTATTGTGGAAGCAAGATTCTGGAATCCGTTTTCAGAGGGATCTGGTCTGCTGATAACCACACCTGCTGTCCAACGACACACTGAGGAGCTGGAGTCCGTTTCCAGTCCGCATACTGGGGGTTACGTTCTGTGGAGCGGAGGAGGGTGGCTCAGATGGCTCTCCAGAGCTGACGACAGCAGCGTGCGTGAGCCCCCACGGACGGCACCGCGACTTCCCTCTCCGCCATGGGCAACGGGGGGGGGGGGGGGGTGTACCCCATAGAAGCCTCAAATGGCATGAGCCCCATGGCTGCGGAAATGGCAGAATTGTAGGCATACTCCACCCAGGTCAGATGTGTGCTCCATGATGAGGGGTTTTCAGCTGCTACACATCTGAGGGCGGCCTCCAGGGTCTGGTTTGTACGCTCAGCCTGCCCGTTGCTCTGGGGGTGGTAACCAGACGTAAGACTGATAGTGGTTCCAAGCGGCCGACAGAAGGACCTCCATGTCCATTGGAATGCCATGTAGGCGGATGACATGAGTGGTGATGAGGTCGGCGGTTTCAGAGGCGGAAGGTAGTTTGGGGAGGGGTACCAGATGAATAGCTTTGGAAAATCTGTTGACGATGGTGAGGATGACAGTCTTGCTGTGAGAGGGAGGAAGTCCTGTGACGAAGTCTAATGCAATATGTGACCAAGGTCGACTGGGAATGGGTAATGGTTGCAGCAAGCCAGCAGGGGGTGAGGAGTTAGATTTATTACGGGCACAGGTCTGGCATGCTTTGATATAGTCCTGCACGTCCCTCTGCAGGGTGGGCCACCAGAACATCAGATCAGGTCTACTGTCCGAGTTACCCCAGGGTGACAGGCGAAGTGACTGGAGTGGCCCCACTGGATGACATCGCTGTGGAGGACGGCAGGCACGAACAGGCAGTCTCTTGGGCACCCTGCTGGTTCGGGTCCCAGGGACTAGGCCTGTCGGACCCTTTGCTCAATCTCCCAGGCAAGGGCTCCAAGGACGCATGAAGGCGGAATAATAAGTTGGGAGAGGGACGGGGGGGGGCAGGATGGTCAGAGCAAAACTGCTGGGAGAGAGTGTCCAGATTGATGTTGCGTGAGCCAGGCCTGTAAGTGATGGTGAAATTAAATCTGAGAAAGAATAAGGCCCAGCGGGCCTGCCTGGCATTAAGTCGGCGGGCTGACCGCAGGTAATCTAGGTTCTTGTGGTCGGGCCACACGACTATAGGATGGATCGCTCCCTCCAACCACTGCCTCCACTCCTCCATAGCCAACTTAATGGCTAGGAGCTCTCGATCTCCAACGTCATAATTCCTCTCGGCTGGGGTAAGCCGCCGAGAGAAAAACGCACATGGGTGGAGCTTCTGGTCGGAGGTTGAGCACTGTGAGAGGATAGCGCCCACCCCCGAATCAGAAGCGTCCACTTCCAGGGTAAACTGGAGCTGAGGGTCAACCTGGGCCAAGATGGGCGTATTAGAGAACAGGCTCTTTAGTTTGGAAAAAGCCTGTTCGGCTGCCTCGGACCAGACAAATGGCACCTTAATGGAGGTCAGCTGTGTAAGAGGCTGTGCTACCCCACTGTAGTTCCTGATGAACCTGCGATAAAAGTTCACAAACCCCAAGAAGCGCTGGAGCTTCTTGCGGGAGTGGGGTGTTGGCCAATCTAGCACAGCCTTCACCTTTGCCAGGTCAGCTCTCAGCTCCCTCTCCGCCACAATAAATCCAAGGAAGGAAGTGGAGCTGGTGGAAAACTCGCCCTATTCTGCCTTCACAAAAAAATTGGTTTTCCAGGAGCCGTTGTAACACAGCTCTGACATGGACCTTGTGTTCCTCTGGCATGCGAGAAAAAATCAGAATATCATCCAAATGAATGAAGACAAATTGGTTCACCATATCACAGAGGACGTCATTAATGAGGCGCAGAAAGACGGCAGGAGCGTTAGTAAGCCCAAAGGGCATAACTACAGTGGGGCAAAAAAGTATTTAGTCAGCCACCAATTGTGCAAGTTTTCCCACTTAAAAGATGAGAGAGGACTCCAATTTTCATCATAGGTATACCTCAACTATGAGAGACAAAATGAGAAAAAAAAAAATCCAGAAAATCACATTGAAGGATTTTTAATGAATTAGTTGGTAAATTCCTCGGTAAAATAAGTATTTGGTCAATAACAAAAGTTCATCTCAGTACTTTGTTATATACCCTTTGTTGGCAATGACAGAGGTCAAACGTTTTCTGTACGTCTTCACAAGGTTTTCACACATTGTTGCTGGTATTTTGGCCCATTCCTCCATGCAGATCTCCTCTAGAGCAGTGATGCTTTGGGGCTGTCGCTGGGCAACACGGACTTTCAACTCCCTCCAAAGATTTTCTATGGGGTTGAGATCTGGAGACTGGCTAGGCCACTCCAGGACCTTGAAATGCTTCTTACGAAGCCACTCCTTCATTGCCCAGGCGGTGTGCTTGGGATCATTGTCATGCTGAAAGACCCAGCCACGTTTCATCTTCAATGCCCTTGCTGATGGAAGGAGGTTTTCACTCAAAATCTCACGATACATGGCCCCATTCATTCTTTCCTTTACACAGATCAGTCGTCCTGGTCCCTTTGCAGAAAAACAGCCCCAAAGCATGATGTTTCCACCCCCATGCTTCACAGTAGGTATGGTGTTCTTTCTCCTCCAAACACGACAAGTTGAGTTTTTACCAAAAAGTTCTATTTTGGTTTCATCTGACCATATGACATTCACCCAATCCTCTTCTGGATCATCCAGATGCTCTCTAGCAAACTTCAGATGGGCCTGGACGTGTACTGGCTTAAGCAGGGGGACACGTCTGGCACTGCAGGATTTGAGTCCCTAACGGTGTAGTGTGTTACTGATGGTAGCCTTTGTTACTTTGGTCCCAGCTCTCTGCAGGTCATTCACTAGGTCCCTCTGTGTGGTTCTGGGATTTTTGCTCACCGTTCTCGTGATCATTTTGTGAAGAAATGGACTGAGGAATCAAAGCTGAAGTTACAAGCCTGCTTTGACTGCACAGATTGGAGTGTTTTTGAAGCTGCAGCCATTAACTTAAATGAACTCACTGACACTGTGACGTCATACATCTGTTTCTGCGAGGACATGTGTGTGCAGACCAAGACCTTCTGCACATACAACAACAATAAACCCTGGTTCATTCCTAAACTGAAGCAACTACGTCAGACCAAGGAGGAGGCCTACAGGACGGGTGACTGGACTCTGTATAAGCGGGCCAGAAACATGCTGACGAAGGAGATCAGGCTTGCTAAGAGGAGCTACAGTGTGAACTTACAAAAAAACTTCTCAGCCAATAACTCTGCTTCTGTCTGGAGAGGCCTGCAGAATATCACCAACTACAGGAGACCATCCCCCCACCCTGTGGAAAACCTCCAGCTGGCTAACGACCTAAACAGCTTTTACTGCAGGTTTGAAAAGAACCTACAGTTCTCACCTCCCACCCACACAAAAGGATTATCTGCAGCCCCAGGAACTCCATCCCTCCTCCACTCTGACCTCCCACCAGCACTAACGATCTGTGAAGAGGAGGTGCGCCGGGTCTTTCAGAGACAAAAGATCAAGAAGGCTGCAGGACCTGATGGTGTGTCTCCGTCCTGCCTGAGAGTCTGCTCCAACGAGTTGGCCCCCATCTTCACCCGGATCTTTAACAGATCACTGGAGCTGCGTGAAGTGCCTTCCTGCTTCAAACGCTCCATCATCATTCCAGTTCCCAAGAAACCCTCTGTTACAGGATTAAACGACTACAGACCTGTTGCCCTGACCTCTGTGGTCATGAAATCCTTGGAGAGATTGGTGCTGAACCACCTGAAGGTCATCACAGGCCCCCTGATGGACCCACTGCAGTTTGCCTACCGGTCAAACAGGTCAGTGGATGATGCAGTGAATATGGGACTACATTACATCCTGCAACACCTCGACTCCCCAGGGACGTACGCCAGGATCCTGTTTGTCGACTTCAGCTCAGCGTTCAACACCATCATCCCAGGCATTCTTTATCAGAAACTCCTCCAGCTCAAAGTGCCCCCCTCCACCTGCCAGTGGATCTCCAGCTTTCTGACTGACAGGTGGCAACAGGTGAAGCTAGGGAGATTTACATCCAGCTCCCCAAAAATTAGTACTGGCGCCCCCCAAGGATGTGTCCTTTCTCCACTGCTCTTCTCCCTCTACTCCAATGACTGCACCTCAGAGGACCCTTCGGTGAAGCTCCTGAAGTTTGCGGACGACACCACAGTCATCGGTTTGATCCGGGATGATGATGAGTCTGCATACAGGCGGGAGGTGGAGCAGCTGATCCTCTGGTGCAGCCAGAACCATCTTGAACTTAACCCAGCCAAAACGGTGGAGATGACTGTGGATTTCAGGCGACACCCCCCTTCATTCCCCCCACTCACCATCCTCAACAGCACAGTGTCCACTGTGGACTCCTTCAAGTTTCTGGGTACCACAATCTCCCGGAACCTGAAGTGGTCCTCCCATATAGACACTGTCCGGAAAAAGGCCCAGCAGAGGTTGTTTTTTCTGCATCAGCTCAAGAAGTTTGATTTGCCTCAGGAGCTGCTGGTTGTCTTCTACACCGCCATCATCCAATCTGTCCTCTGCTTTTCCATCACTGTCTGGTTTGGATCTGCCACTAAACAGGACAAGACCAGACTGCAGCGGATCATTAAGTCTGCGGAGAGGATCATTGGTACTGACCTACCCTCCATTGAGAACTTATATCGGTCCATAACCAGGAAACGGGCGGGAAACATCTGTGCTGACCCATCACACCCCGGCCACAAACTGTTTGAACTTCTATCTTCTGGTCGTCGTTACAGATCACTGAAGGTCAAAACCACCCGTCACAGGAACAGTTTCTTTCCTCAAGCCATCACTCTGATGAACTCCTAACATTCACCTAGTCCTACCTGTTGCTGTACTCATGACTTTTCATCCATTATTACATTGCACATAACTCTCACACTGCTTTTTACTTCATTCACATTATATCACTGAATCTGAGTTCACATTGAAATACTGTGTGACTGTATATTTTTTCATATATTTCTGCAAAGTGTGGTTAGTCTGAGTAAATAACTGCATATATTCCTGTATATATTTGCATCCTTTTATAGAAACGTGGACAGACTGTAATTTACTGTACATACCCTGTTGTCATTGAATCCTTATTTAAATCCTCCACCTGAACAATGAGAGCAAGTTTTTAGCCAAAGTCAAATTCCTTGTATGTGTTGTGCATACTTGGCCAATAAAGCTGATTCTGATTCTGATTCTGATTCTGATTTTGACCTTACAGGGTGAGATCTTGCGTGGAGCCCCAGATCGAGGGAGATTATCAGTGGTCTTGTATGTCTTCCATTTTCTAATAATTGCTCCCACAGTTGATTTCTTCACACCAAGCTGCTTACCTATTGCAGATTCAGTCTTCCCAGCCTGGTGCAGGTCTACAATTTTGTTTCTGGTGTCCTTTGACAGCTCTTTGGTCTTGGCCATAGTGGAGTTTGGAGTCTGACTGTTTGAGGTTGTGGACAGGTGTCTTTTATACTGATAACGAGTTCAAACAGGTGCCATTAATACAGGTAACGAGTGGAGGACAGAGGAGCCTCTTAAAGAAGAAGTTACATGTCTGTGAGAGCCAGAAATCTTGCTTGTTTGTAGGTGACCAAATACTTATTTTACCGAGGAATTTACCAATTAATTCATTAAAAATCCTTCAATGTGATTTTCTGGATTTTTTTTCTCATTTTGTCTCTCATAGTTGAGGTATACCTATGATGAAAATTGGAGACCTCTCTCATCTTTTAAGTGGGAGAACTTGCACAATTGGTGGCTGACTAAATACTTTTTTGCCCCACTGTAGATATTCAAATTGCCCCAGATAAGTCTTGAAAGCGGTCTTCCATTCGTCCCCCTCGCGAATGTGGGTTACATGATATACATTGTGCAGATCGAGTTTGGAGAACACCCGTGCGCGCTGAAGGAGCTCAAATGCGGAGTTTATCAGGGGCAGAGGATATTTGTCAGAATCAGAATCAGAATCAGATTTATTGCCATTGTTCATGTAGTACACAAACTAGGAATTTGTCTCGGTGCAATGCTGCAACATTAAACATGGAATAGCACTAAAGATAAAAAAAAAAAAAATAAACTATGCAATAAAAATAAACTATGCAATAAAAATAAAAAACTGTCCTTGATGGTAATAGCGTTCAGTTCTCGGTAATCAATACACGGATGCAGGGATCTGTCCTTCTTTCCAACAAAACTAGAAATCTGCCCCAAGAGAGGCCGAGGAAGGCTGAAGGAGGCCGGCATTCAGCGAGTCTTTAATATATCTCTCCATTGCCTCCCTCTCCGGACCAGAGATGCTATAAAGCCCGCTGGACGGCAGCCGCGCACCCAGGAGGAGGTCTATGGCACAGTCATAAGAGCGATAAGGTGGAAGAGAAAGTGCTCTCGACTTGCTGAAAACCTCTCCAAGGTCATGATGGACCTCAGGTACAAGGGTGAGGTCCAGCAGCTCCACCGGATGGGAGCAAATGGGCAGAGATGGCGAACACTTGGCCTAACTTAAACAGGATGCAAAACAAAATGGACTCCAGGAGGAAATGGAGTTTTGTGCCCAATTAAGAATAGGATTGTGCCTCCGGAGCCAAGGGTACCCCAGGACCACCGGGGAAGATGAATTTGGGAAAATGAGGAATGATAGCGCCTCCCGGTGCTTCCCGGAAAGAAGGACAGAAATCGGCACTGTGCATTGCGAGACTGAAGCCACGTTCTGGCCCAATAAAGTGGTGGCACTCAAAGGGGTGGACAGTTTAGTAGTGGGAATTCCCATCTCCTGAACGAGTTGGGAAGAAATGAAATTCTGCTCCGCCCCTGAATCAATCAATGCTGTAACCCTCCTCTCGACCCCTGGCAATTGGATTAGGGCCGAAATAGAGAAATTACCAGGAAGATGAAGAAGTGTCCCACCCGTCAGACCCCCCACGGCTACTGACAGGCTGCGTCTTTTGGCTTCAGGCGGCAGTCATCCAGTTTGTGCTTTAAAGAGCCACAATACATGCATGTGCCAGCCGTCCTTCGCCACTGGTGCTCCTCCGGAGTCAGCAGAGAGCGGCGGAGCACCATGGGTTCGGAGGAGGAGCTTCACCTTAGTCAGCATCCTGGATGGACACACACGCGAGAGGAGGATTTATACTCTTTGCACGTTCGCGGTACCAGTTGTCCAAACCGATGGCCTGATCAATTAAACCGTCCAGAGAGGAGGGAACAGCATAAGCCACCAGGTCGTCACAGAGGTGAGAGTTTAAACCATGGAGGAATGTGCTGCGTAACACAACGTCATTCCATCCAGAGTCCGCCGCTTCGACCCGAAACTCCTGTGAGTAGTCGGCTATAGACTGACTTCCCTGGCGGAGAGACAGAAGGCGGCTCATTATGTGTACCCTCACTCTTTGTTCGGTCAAAAATACGGGTGAATTTGGACACAAATTGCTCAAATGTGTAGTGTGTGCCCTCCGGGCTGTCAAGAACAGACCGAGCCCGACTAAGAGCCCGGTCCCACAGCAGGAGGGTCAGAAAATTAATTTTAGCGGTCTCGTCCGGGTACTCCCTCCCCACCTGGCCCAGGTATAGCCGAATGTGACAAAGGAAATCCCTACATTTCCCCACCTCCCCTGCGTACGGGGCCGGTGGAGGAACGGAGGTAGTTCGGCACACAGTGGAAGAAACTGGGCAGCAGGAGGAGAGGATGGACCCAAACGAGGCATATGGGCCAAATGTTCGGTGACCGTGCTCAGATGCTGCGTAATGGTTTGCAGCTGTTGAGTGAGCATGACCACCTGCCTCTCTGTGATGTTGAGGCAGTGGAGAGCGGAGTGTTCCGCTGATGTAGCACCCGCTGAGCTTACGTCCTGACTGGCTTGTTCTGTCATAATGACTGAATGATCAGCTCAAGTGCTGGATGCTACACCAGAGAAAAACACTCTTGACACAGAGAAGCACATTTAACAGTTTATTAATTTCAAAGTGGAGCACTGCTAAGAAAAAACGTCACTCACCAGAGGAAGACTCAGCCTGTGGGGAGAGACGAGAGCAATTAGCAGGAGAAGGGAGGTAGGAGGTGGAAAACACAAATTTGCCATTTACGTGGGCCGAGCAGAGAACCCGACAGAGATACCCAGCAAGAATAGATGAACCAGCAGGATGACGCTGGCGAGGAGTAGGAAGGGAGGTGAGCCGAGTGGTATCTGACCGGGTGGAGAATGGAGGCTGCAGCAGGGTGAGAATGATGAGGCAGGTCAGTGCACAACAATCCCCAGAGAATGCACCGCTTAGATGGCCGCGACCTGGAAAAGGGAGAAGAGAGAATTGTGAGTAGCGAAATCACAAAATGCAAAATAGCATTCACTAGTTGTCTGTTAGCCAGTATACCCAACGAGCCAGCGCTGAAGCTTCCGCTTGATGGTCCTTATAGGCCAGGGGTCAGCAACCTTTACCACTCAAAGAGCCATTTGGACCCGTTTCCCACAGAAAAGAAAACACTGGGAGCCACAAAAACCCTTTTGACACTTAAAATTAAATAACACTGCATATAGCTTTTTTTTCCCTTTATGCTATGTATAAACAAACTATAATGTGTTGCATTTATGAAATCAGGGAACTCCTGCAGAGAAAACAAAATTACATTTCTGCATGCGACAAAAACATTTTGAACTCCGAAAAAAAAAAAGACATTGGGTTGAAGGTTGACATTGGGTTGAAAAGAGAGTGCCATTTCTAGCACTGGTGACTCCTGATCCTTCGATAAAAATCTCATAATTCCGCTGAAAACAATACCGAAAGCTCAGAATTCCAACACGAACCAGCAATGTGATTTGGGGTCGGGGAAATTATCTGAAAATTTAGCAGGGCGTCTGGGGGACATAGTCCCCCAGCGGGGTCCGGGGCAGAGCCCCAGTGGGGCGGGGGGTGGGGGTGGCGAGGGGGGCAAAGCCCCCCGAAGCTCCTGGGTTTTTATGATTTTTAAGTACCAGAACTGTGCTTAAATGACATAAAACAAACAGCTGAATGCCACTTATTAATGTATAATATTGACTTATGTTCCAAGAAGATAGCATTCCTAAAATATTCCAACAAGCATTATCCATCACATGCTTTAACACTTGATCAAATCAAAATCAGTTAATTTTATCTGTTCCATAATAGAAATAAAATTCCAACATACCATAACTTTTTATAATTTCAGCATTCATTTCAGATCACCAGTTTCAATCTCCACTGAGTCTTGAGCAGTTCATTTTGCACAATCACTGAATTAGCCAAGTCTTAGAAATATTCAAAAGTTATGAGTCAATGTCCACTGTGCACTGTCAATTTCAAACTGTTTGGAATCATAAAAGGGGATGGTTAACTTTTATTACCGTTTCCTCACTCGCGCCAGCCCAGCTCATACAGCCGTTGTATGCCGCCAGTAACAGAGAGTTAATGACTCTCCACCTGGCCATACCGATTGCCGGAAGTGGTCATACGCCACTTCCAGTCCTGTCTGAAAGGGCGCAGCTTCACTGCGTTCGTGGACCACAAGCTGCTAACGTACTTAACGTACTTTATCTTCCTGGAAGATAAAATAAAGCGGAATTCGGCGAATTAGCAGAAAATCACATCCCTGAGAACACGCTGCCATGAATCTTTGAAAAAGCATACAACGAGCCATTTGATTGGTCCAATCGTTTGCAACTATCCAATCGCAGGGCTGTCAAGCTACTGCAATACAGCAGTAGCTTGAACACAACACATCCGGGTTATCGCGGGAGATGACTTCCGGGGAAGCGCCGAGCGCTTATGTAATCGTGTTGATTTTCGCTGACGGTGATTAAACTTTAACACGTTTTTTTTTTTAGATTTTACAAGATCACCATAATCTTCAAATTTAGAATTACATTTTAAAAACTAATGAACTAAAATAAAATACATTTTAATTAAATACTCATTATTTATTTTCCAAAGCCACAGGGAGCCGCAGCAGAGGGATGAAAGAGCCGCATGCGGCTCCGGAGCCACGGGTTGCCGACCCCTGTTGTAGGCGCTGGCGAGGAAGAGGCGGCAGGTACGTCCACTCACACAGGTGTGTTGATTACCTGCGGAGCCAGGCAAATGGGAAGGAGGGGGCACACTCACCTGAATATGACAAGAACGGGTAGCATCAGCCGTTACTATGTCATTTTGTCATGTTATAGTCATTTTGATTACTTTTGTATTTCATGGTACACTGGTCTTCCTAAAAAATACAAAACTAAGCTACAATGTTCACAAAATAAAATTATGCGGTTTCTGTTAAATGTACCAACCAGAACACGCATAGGAGCTCGTGAATTTGAGATGCTGGATATGTTACCTGTTGAGTTTTGTGTCAAACAGTTAAAATTAAATCACTTTTTTAATATTGTTCATGGTTCAGATCCAAATTATCTCTCCTCCCTTTGATTGAATATGTAATCATCATCATATCAACACAGGATCGGGCACCATGTCCTTCCAAATCCCAACTGTTAAATCTTTTGGGAGGACTTCCTTTCAGTATACCAATACTCTTCTGTAGAAGGACTTGCCTCCGCAAATTCAGTGTGTAAACAGCAAACCCCCTTTTAAGAAACTAGTCAACAAAACATTTATTTTTAAGGCTTAACAGTCAGGAAAGCTGTTTTATATTTTATTAAGTTAATTCCTTTCCACACCATGTGGGACACCATGTGGTGTATGGGGTGGTGCCTATCTCCGTTTCTCTGACCCTAGGCCACAGAGCTACTGTAAGTAGTGAAAGCTACAGTGATGTGGGGGGGGGGGGGGGTCAGTCCTCTGGTAGCTCTGTGCTTTAACTTTCCTTTCCCCATTCTATCATGCTGAGCACCAAGCTAGAAGGTGGAAAGTACCTTTTTATATATACATATATGGTCTTTGGTATGACCCGGCCGGGATTTGAACCCAGCACCAAGCTAGAAGGTGGAAAGTACCTTTTTATATATACATATATGGTCTTTGGTATGACCCGGCCGGGATTTGAACCCAGCACCAAGCTAGAAGGTGGAAAGTACCTTTTTATATATACATATATGGTCTTTGGTATGACCCGGCCGGGATTTGAACCCATGACTTCCCGGTTGTGGGGCGGATGCACTACTAACTAGGCCACCACTCCAGTATATGTTTTATTAATTTGTTTTATTTTGTTTTACTGTTTTTGTCATGTTTTAATCTGTGTTTTGGGACCACAATGGAAATGTTTGCACTTTATTGTGTTATCCTAATTTATAGAATGTATTTATAGATATGTATTGTATGTATAGTGTTTATATGTACATTTTATTTATTAAATTGTCGTGAAGCACAAATTAGGACACCAAACGCTCTCTGTGAGTTTGCACGTTTATGAACATAAACACAGACAAGAACATGGGCAGAGCAAAACTAAATCATAAAGTTCATGGCACAGACAAGCAGGAACACTAACATGGTAAATGCTAGAGGTGAGCGGGGCTCAACGTCCAGGGGGACATGAAGCCAGGGAACACCTGGCCAGGGGCAGAATCCAGCCGGAGCTCTCCCGAAGGCTGCAGGGGCTCACGGCTGGAAATAAGGGATAAACGTACCTGGATGGAGCCCTCCACTCACCTCAACAGGAGAACCCCAGCACACTCAGGACACATAGGAGCTCCTGAGGATGGGTACACATGAATGAAGGACACGACAAACCCCAGAGGTTTGCTGTACCCTATAAGCAGTCCGTAATGAGTGACAGGTGTGGATTCATGAGTAACAGAATGGATAGCAGCTGTGCAGCCCCGACCAGTTTGACAGCCGGAAGCTGCACAGTGCTGTCAAAATAAAACAAACCAGAAACCATAAAAATACAAACACAACAGAATCCAAAAGGATCATAATTATTCAACAGATAAAAGAAACAGAAAAACTCTAACTAGACAGGGAAATGCCCCCCCCCCCCGTGCCCCAGGATCATGCCAGTACCCCCCTCAAACATCAAAAAGAACCCCACACACATAGAAGACCACCCCAAAACAGAAAAACGTCATATAGATACCATGACAATAAAGCCCAAACCAAAAACATGATAACATTAACAAAGTATAAACATGAACTTAAAGCAAGGCATGGCCCGATTCAAATCCAATTAAAAGGCAAACATAAATAAACCAACCTAATCATAGCAGTAACACTAAAAATAAATGCAAATAAATAAGACTATAAAGAATAAACCAGGACTAAGATATAATCAGAGTGTATGGTCAACATGTAACAAAAATAAAGTAAAACCAGTCTAAAATGAAATGTAACAAAGACCACTTATTTTCTCCAAACTTGAGCTAATAACTCAAAACAAATAGCAAATTAATTTCATCAAATAACTACAAAAAGAAAAGAAAAAGACAAAAACAGAAAAAACAATTAATAGCAAACAACCCACCTATTTTCCAGAAAGTAAAGGAACAAAACAATTTCATGAATAACAATGCTGCCAGCTTTAACTGTAAATGTGGTTCAATATACAGGCCTAGCAAACCCTCCCAACAAGAACAATCCACCCCATAGGGGAGGAGGGGGAATCCAGGCATGGAGGGATCGAAACAAACAACAAAAACAAAGCAAAAGAAAACACTCAAGATCCACACACTGTCCCACAGGTGGCAACATGGGACTCTAAGCCCAACTGATCAGTGTATGGGACAGTTCGGGCGGTCTTCCGGAGTCCCAAGACCACCAGTGTCTATGCTGGAACACGTCAAGTGGCCTTCCCGTATTCTAAAACCACCCGAGCAGGAGGGGCAGCCCATCAGGCGGCCTCCCAGCATCCCTAAGCCATCGAGCCTCGGGAGCTAGTGGACAGCATCCTATAGCGAAGGGCGGCCGATCAGCAGGGACCTCCCATGATGCAGCCGCGGTGGCCCAAGGCTGGGGCAGTGCACCCACGGCGGCCCTAGGCTGGAGCATAGCTGCACCCGCGGTGGCCCTGGGCTGGGGCATAGCTACAACCACGGGGACCATAGATGGCAGGACAGCAGCTCCCTCAGGGACCATAGACGGTGGGACAGCAGCACCCTCGGAGACCATACACAGTGGGACAGCAGCTCCCTCAGGGACCCTAGATTGCGGGACAGCAGCACCCTCGGAGACCATACACAGTGGGACAGCAACTCCCTCAGGGACCCTAGATGGCGGGACAGCAGCCCCCTCGGAGACCATAGACGGCGGGACAGCAGCCCCCTCGGAGACCATAGACCGCGGGACAGCAGCTCCCACGGCGGCCTCGGACCAAGGTGTGGCACCTGCAGCGGCCCCCGGACTGAAACATAGCACCCCCAATGGACCCCAGCTGGGCGGCAGCACCCACGACAGACTCAGACTGGGGCACATCATCCACAATAGCCCCAGGCTGGAGCGTAGCACCCACAACAGCCCGGATGGAGGGGGAGCAACACCCACGGAGACCTCGACCGGCGAGGAAGCAGCACCCAAGGAGACCTCGACCGGTGGGGGAGCAGCACCCCGTAGACCTCGACCAGTGGGGGAGCAGCACCCTTGGAGACCATGGACGGCAGAACAGCTGCACCCATGGAGACCCTAGAGACCCTTGACTGTAGCTTAGGGGAAGGCACAGAGACACATACACACACCGGGTCAGGGTTACTGGCAGCGGCAGAGCCTGGCGAGGAGAGCACCTGGATCTCCCCATCAGGAGTCAGGCAAGATCTCTCTAGGACAGAGAACAAAAAAACAAGGAAGAGCACCTGGCCTGAGCTTGATTTCCACTGCCTTCCAGGACTCCAACAATCCTGGCTGGCACGTCTCAGTTCTCCCTTTCTTGGCGTCCACACCCTGCATGGCTACCTCAGATTGGGGGGGGGGGGCATCTCAGTCCTCTCCGTCTGGACGTCCACTCTGGACACGGCCACCTCAGACGGGGAGGAGAGGAAAAAAACACCGGAACAACATTGCCAGCAGTGGTGGAGCTCGGTGAGGAAAATCCGGAAGCAGAAGACATCTGCAGCTGGTTCTCCTCACCACAAGCCAGACAACAACCCTCTAGAACTGTGTGTGTAAGAACAGAGCAGAGTACTTGCCTGGACTCGAACTCCACTGCCACCCAGGACTCTGGGGACTCTGCTGCAATGATCCCAGCAGCAGGCGTGATGGTGGCTGCAGCCAGACGTCCTCCAGGCTTGGTGCTCCCTGCTGGTGGGCCTCCCAGTGGGATGGCAGCTACTGGAGGTGACCTCTCCTCCCGTCCTAGACATGGCCACAAGGCAGGAACAGGAACTCCAAGGACTGCCGGTCTCTCTGCCAACCAGCGGCTCCTTCCCATGAGCGACGGGCTCTCGGCCACAGAGGAACACATGGGAGAGGGAGGTGAGGGTAAGTCAATCTGATGGTGCTGCATTCTGGGAATGCCCTCCTGTTGGCGCTGACCTGGATTCATGGACTGAGATCCTCCCGCAGTACTCCCACTGCAGATCCTCCAGCTGGAACACCCTCTCCCTCCCTTTGACATGCAGCGCAAGCCGAGGGTGACGTTGTACCACCGCCTCTGCCAGGCTCAAATTCCAGAAGACGTCTTTCGGGGTGGAAGATGTGCATGCATTGGTGATGTGTCCATCCAGCTTCCTGAGCGCAGCGCAGAGCTCCCACCCCAAGTTCCATGAACGTTGTCTCCCACCTGCTGACATCTCAGCAGGCAAAGGATAGCAGGGAAAAAAGGTAATCAAAAGAAAAACTGCAAAACTCGCAGAGGCTGGTGTCCAGATGGTCGTGTCCTTCTGTTGTGAAGCGCTCATTTCACAAGCGCAAATTAGGACTGCAAACGCTCTCTGTCAGTTTGCACATTTATTAACACTAGTACATACCTGTGCATGCCCCTAGAAAGCAAGTGTAAGCAAACATTTCTGCATGGCCATCGAAAGTTACTGTTACCATGGCAACAGCAACCATGGTAAAACCTGCCTTGGATCTTTGACATCACCACTCATTCGTTGATGCCTAGCTTTGATCTGTGATGCCTGCCTTTGATCTTTGATGATGTCATAGCGAGCCCTGTGATCGTGAGTGCAGCCCACCTTTGATCTCATGGCAAATCCTATGATGTTTTTGCAAGTCCTATGATCATGACATTGTGACCAACAGAGATTTCTTGAATTATATATAGTGATATTCCTTGTCTCCAGGGCATGGGTCCCAGCCCACATCCTCGCTTTAAGTTTGGATTTTCTGTATTTCACCTTTTTATTATTATCCTGGGTTGCTATTATTGTTCTTCTTCTTCTCCTTTTAGATTTGATTGGCAGTTGGCAACTCCTTGTAGGAACTCTCAATTATTTTGTCTTGCATATTTATTTCTTCATTGGTCTTCCTCTTAGTTTAAGTTTATCAGCATTAGTATTATTATTATTGTGAGTGATGGCTGCCTTTGATCTTTGACATGGTTCCCATGGCAACACAAAGTGCTATGTTTGTGACACACAGACATCGGCGGTCCAATGATCCTTGGCGTCACAGGAACATCACAGGACATAATGTAGTCATAGACATCATATCTATATGATGGTATCGCAAATCCTATGATGCCTGAGATCATAGGATCATATAGACTTCATATCTATATGACGGCATCGCGAGTCCTATGATGCCTGAGTTCATAGGATCATCACAGGACATCATGCAGACATCATAGGCCGTCCTCTGAATGCCTGAGCTCATAGGATCATCATAGGTCATAGCAAGTCCTGTGATCATAAGTGAAGCCTGCCATTGATCACATAGTCAGAGACACCTGTCTATATGTCTCTGTGACATCTTCTTCTTTTAGATTTGATTGGCAGTTGGCAACCAGCTTACAGGTGCATTACCACCACGTACTTTACTCTATATCATCACTGTGTGTCTTTGTATCAGGAGTTCTTATAAGAAGCTCAGAACAACTTCTTATGTGTGAAAAAATTATCCGTCCTTGGATTGGACGTGTCCTGCCACCAAGTCCTGTTGACATCATATCTTTATGACAGCATCGTGGGTCCTATGATGTCTGAGATCATAGGATCAGCATGAGTGATGCCTGCCATTGATCACGTAGTCAAAGACACCTATTTGTCTATATGACGTCATATAGACAAAGACACCTGTCTATATGTCTGTATGACATCATATAGACATCCTATCTATAGATCATCAGAACATCATAGGTCATAGCAAGTCCTATGATCGTGAGTGATGCCTGCCTTTGATCACAGTGAAAGATACCTGTGTATATGTTTCAATGATGTCATATAGACATATCTATATGACGGCATCACAAGTCCTATGATGCCTGAGATCATAGGATCATCGTGAGTGATGCCTGCCATTGATCACCTAGTCAAAGACACATGTCTATATGACGTCACTTCTGTATATCTATATGATGTCATATAGACATCATATCTTTATGACGGCATCGCGAGTCCTATGATACCTGAGATCATAGGATCATCATAGGACACCATGCGTGACATCATAGGCCATCCCATGATGGCCTATGATCGTGACACACAGACACACAGAGATTTCTTAAATTTATAGATAAACACAGACAAGAACGTGAGCAAAGCAAAACTAAATTATAAAGTTCATGGCACAGACAAGCAAGAACACTAACATGGTAAATGCTGGAGGCGAGCAGAATCCAGCCGGAGCTCTCCTGAAGGCTGCAGGGGCTTACAGCTGGGAATAAGGAATAAACGTACTTGGACGGGGCCCTCCACTCACCTCAACAGCAGAATTCCAACACATTCAGGACACGTAGGAGCTCCCGAGGACGGGTGCACATGAAAGGACACGACAAACCCCAGAGGTTTGCTGTGCCCTATAAGCAGTCCATGATGAATGACAGGTGTGGATTCATGAGCAACAGAATGGATAGCAGCTGTGCAGCCCCGACCAGTTTGACAGCCGGAAGCTGCACAGCGCTGTCAAAATAAAACAAACCGGAAACCATAAAAATACAAACACAACAGAACCCAAAATGATCATAATAATCCAACAGATAACAGGAACAGATAGAAAAACGCTAACTAGACAGGGAAACTGGGCACGGTGCCCCCCGTGCTCCAGGCTCATGACATGAATCAAATCAAATCAATTACGAGAAAAAAGTAGCTAATTTATGAGAGAAAAAAGTGACAAATTTACAAGACAAAAGCACTCTGAGGCGAGTACAGTATCCCCCACCTCCGTGCTTTTGAAAATCCCATTACTTACTGACAGAAAGCAGTTTTCAACTTTTCAAAATAATTACTGTGGCAGAAAGAAATTAGGATAAGCCCATCATCCACAACTATACAACAAAGTACACAACCCATAGTTGTAGGGCAGGATCCCAAGGTGAACCTGTGTAGCAAGTTTGGTGACCCAAGAGAGCTTTACACATTCTATAGTAAGAGGGCATAGGGAGTGCCAGCCTTTGACCTTTTGACCTCAAACCTGTAGTCAAAGGTCATGGACTCAGAGTGGACCTCTGTGCCAGGTTTGATGGCCCGAGCTTTCTTTAAGATATAGTTTATAAACCATTTTGATGTTGACTTTTGATCTTGCGATCCCAAAACCATAGTCACACTTTAAGGTCACAGGGTAACCCTAGTTTTACTTGTTGTACACTAATAAGGTATAGAGAATGTTAACCTTGACCTTTGACCTTGTGACCCCAAACTCATAGTCAGAGATCAGGATCCCAAGGTGAACCTGTGTACCAGGTTTGGTAGCCCTAGCTTTACTTGTTTTATAACAAATAAATTTAGCATTTATCGTAGTGCAAATAAAATGTTAACTTTGACCTTTTGACCCCAAACCCATAGCGAGGTCAGGGTGTACGTCATCCAAGATGCTTGTAAGATACAACAACTGTACCGATTTGAAAAGCCAACATCATTTCTTTCAGTAGTTATTGCGTTTACAAGATTTAGGGAAACGCTGACGTCTGACCTTTGACCTCAAGGTCATCCAATGAGAGTCAAATTGCAATATCCTCATCACAAGAGTATATCAAACCATGATACTAAGTTTCAAAACATTTGGAGCAAAACTGTAGGAGTTGATTTCACAAGACAGTTACTGTCTAGGACGTGAGGTGAAACAGGAGGTCATAGGTCAGGGGCTACAACTCCTGCAAAAATCATCCAGTCAGAACCAAATTGCAATATGCACATCCTCAGTGTATATCAAACCATGGTACAAAGTTTAAAAACCATCGGAGAAAACTATAGAAGTAGTTAATTCCACAAAATTGGGACGGACATGTTGTGTTAGAGTTTGGACTTTTATTTTTGTGGTATGGGTGGCGGCTCCACCTTCTGGTTCTGCCACCACCCGCAGCTATAAGAGGGCAGTGGGCAGGAGGGGCAGTTTCTTGGCCACCTCTCTGCCTGGCGGATGCGTTTGTGTGCTGTGGAGTGCCTTTCAATAAGTGTGTTTATTGAAACACACGGGACGGCAGTGGCTCAGGAGGTAGAGCAGGTCGTCCAATAACCACATGGTTGGCGGTTCGAATCCCGCTCTCCCCAGATATCCTGCCGTTGTGTCCCTGGGCAAGACACTTCACCTCCAATTGCTCCTGGTGGGTCTGGAAGCACCATGTTAGGCAGCATGCCTCCGTCAGTGTGTGAATGTGTGTGTGAATGGGTGGATGGCAGGATCTGTAAAGCGCTTTGGTCATCAAGAGATGAGAATAAAAGCGCTATATAAGTGAATACCATTTAGCTCGACACCTGGCCTCGTCCTTGGCTCCTTATTACCAACATAACATTTGGCAACAAGGATAAAAGCAGGTATGGACGCGTGTGTTACATCTGTTTGGCCATTTTTGGAGCTTCCTGGTGGGCCACCCGTTCCTTGGTCGAGGTGGTTGGCCGCGTTCCAGACGTACTTGGTGGTGCTGGACCTTGGAAGGCTGGAGAAATTTAGGGCATGTGCATTGTTGGTCCAAAATCTCGGAATGGAGGGACAATGAATTTTGAGCATGTTGGACGACTGTGATAGTTTTGAAGAAGTGGTTGGGCTAATGACGCGCCATTTTCGCGCCCCGGAAAACGTCATCGTCCGCAGAATCCAGTTTCGACAGCACCACCAACGGGTTGACGAGTCTCTGCAGCGGTTTGTGGCAGACCTGAGGCTGCTGGGCAGTCACTGCCAGTTTGGACCGTTGGAGGAGGCGATGGTTCGCGACCAGTTGGCAGAACATACCAACTGTCCCGCTATTAGGTCGAAACTGCTTATGTTCTCGGGTGAACTGACGCTATCTACAGCCATCGATTTAGCTCAGCAGTTGGAGGCTGCCGTTGAACTATCGCAGGAGCTGAGTGGGAGTGTGCTACACCGACAGCTTGGATCAAAGTCGACTGCACATGCAGTGGCCCCAGACAACGACGATAGTGTGGAGAGTCATGTGGACTATGCCAATGCTGTGAAAATGAGGTCTGCCCCGGGAACGCCCATGTGTATGGGTTGTGGGTCCATGAAGCACCGTTTTAAGACCAGAGAGTGTCCGGCGAGAGGGAAGCTCTGCGGCAAGTGTGAACATTTGCATCATTTCGCCAGGGTATGCCACAAGATTGAGCAAGAAAGTCCAAGACGCAAAGAAGACTTTCCCGCCCCCACAGTCATCCATGCTGTGTGCCTGTGTACCAACGGACGCTCGTACTGTATGGTGGAGCTGGACGGGGTGGTGGTGCCATTATTGATTGACATGGGAGCGGTGGGCTCCATGTTGAATTGGATGACCGTGAGGAGTTTTTTCCCCACATTACAGGATTGGGGGTGATCCGGCGCCGCTTTGCAGTTATGGTGGAAGGAGACTGGCCATGGTGAGAACGCTGAGACTGACGGCTTGGTACAAGTCGGCCGAGGTGTGTGACCTGAGGTTCATCGTGACTGCCTGTGGTGAGAATATAATGGGATGCAATCTGTTTTATGGCCTGGGCTTCACCATTAAAAGCGGTGCTGGAGAGGAGTGGTCGGGCTGTGGTTTGTGGGGACCGGCTAGTCCCGAGAATTGAAGATGGGGCTGTGTGGGATGAGAACTTGCCTGGCACCCTGGAGAGTGAGCAGGACCAACATCACCCAGGGCCATCATGGGAGGGTTCCTGTGCCAGAGCTCAAGTCGCCCTGGATGAGGGTACTGGGCGGCACAGCAGGACGCCTGTGACGGTGGGTGACATCAAGATGCTGGCTCCATCTGTTCCCGAATTTTGGCTGGAAGGGGCCAGTAAACAGGGGGTCGCAACAGCAATGACGGTGGTGAAGGTAAAAGCGGTCGGGGCCGGACAGTCTGGCACAGTCGAATGATGTGCCAAGCAGAGACACTGCAAGCCGAGTAAGGCCCCTCTGGGGGTCGTGGATGTGGTCTGGGCCCGGGAGGAGGCACGGTCACGGCGGATTTGGGCCAAGCAGCAGATGGAAGAGGACCAGGGGCGGCTGCAGGTGGTGGCCACATGGGAGGACGCCTATCTCCAGCTGTTGGATGGCTCATGGAGGCACCCAAATGAGTGGCGTGCCCGGGAGAAGATTGGTGGACTTGGGCCTCAACATGGGACTCCTCTGGTGGTGTCAAAGAGGAGACACACCGGGATCGAGACAGCTAGCGGTGGGAGGCAATTTCCCTTGTAACAGTATATGAATTAATAATTATGATCAGGTATAAAAAATATTTAATTTATATTAATGTATTGGAACCGGAGATGAATTCTCGGTTCATCTACACCGGAAAAGTTAATAACACTCGTGGGGCACCAGCTTCTATCTCTACGAAGCCATTTTTTTTTTCCACAGTATTCTTTATTGAACTTTTTTTTTTACAAACATGGCACAAACAGTCAGACAGTAACACTAAAGTAATTTAAAAATTAAAAAAACCACTATCAACAACAACAAAAAAATGTACTAAAAACAACAACAACCATTAACAAAAGCAAATCAACAACAATGCTCCTCTGTTTAGTCTAGGTAATCTATTACATAAGAATACATAATATACATTCACCAGTTTGGAATTTGCAAGGTCCACACATATCATTCACCTTCTTCTTCAGAAGTTATGTTTAATTTCTTTACATAATCAATGAAAGGTCTCTATATATTCTCAAACAC
Source organism: Pholidichthys leucotaenia (assembly GCA_020510985.1). NCBI lineage: Eukaryota > Metazoa > Chordata > Actinopteri > Cichliformes > Pholidichthyidae > Pholidichthys > Pholidichthys leucotaenia. The sequence goes on along the minus strand of CM035839.1, from coordinate 26,902,582 downwards.
ATTTTCCTTTAATTTCATTATATATGTTATTCTTTCTAGTGGAAGGTTTGTTAACATGTGTCTTAACCACTGAGTCACATCTGGTCTATGAGTCTTTTTCCCCAGTAGTGCAATGCATTTTTTGCCATTAAGCAAACCAAGGTCTATGAATGCTCTTTCACTCTTATTAAAGTTATGTTTTTCTGGATACAGACCCAACAAAAACAGTTTAGGGTTCAATGTGAATTGTTTTGAAATTATTTTTTCAATTGTTACCCTCACCTCTTCCCATCTACGAAGCAATTTAATTTTTAGTTTCACTTTATACCTGTTTAATCACTCAATAAATTAATTATTAATCAGTCTCAAAATTTTAGTGAATTCAATACTGGGGACTTGAACCAGACTCAGAATGAAATAATTTCTCAACAACTTCTCTCATTTTCACATATTTATTAAATGAAATTATGATTAACAGACATTGCAATGATTTCATTAACCATAAAATTAAACTTGTGATAGATTAACAATGTCAACATTTGCAGAACCAGGGTTAACTGTGAAATGAATTTAGATCAGTTTGAGTTAACAGATTGTGGAAGACAACACAAATTTATGGGGAAAGTTTTACTAATTATATGAAAAGTTCTGGATTACTCTTTAAGAAAATAAAAACGGAATTTTAATGAAAAGAGGAGTTATGTTAATGGCTCCTTAATTTGCATCTGATTAGATATCGAATTATTATCGAACCTCAGAAGTTTAATTCAGCAGATGAATAACATTTCAGCTCACGTGACGGACGTTTGATGTTGAAGGTCCTTCCGTGTTGTCCTGTAGTTCTTAAATGGCTCCAAAAGTCGGAATATTTGACCAGAAAATATTCTTTGACGAGGGATGAGATTGGTATGTTTGATCCCAATGGTTGAAATCCAGCTGAGGCGTCTAATCTTTGTGGCGTGCGGATTCCTTCAGCACGCGTGATCGTGGGGAGCTGCGTCTTCTCTCCTTCGTTGGCAAGCGGCTTTCTCAGGGAATTCGGTAATAATTAAAATTATCTAATCTGATCTCAAAAGAGTTTCGGGACTTTAAATAAAAGGGCTTCTGGTGTGGGATTGATCAATAACAATATTATAAAAATAAAGTCATGATTAAAGCTTACATTAATATTAAAAACGGTGGTTTTACAGAAAGTTTAACAGGAAAAAGCGATAGAAATAAACGTCTAGGATTGGAGTCTAACTCCTGATTAGAATGAGCTCAGAGAAAGAATTCCAAGGCATTTAAAGAAACATTAAGATACAAAGACATTACAAAAAACAGGATACTTCAGGCTCTGTGATTGTAGGAAAGAAAACATGTGGGATAAGTTCCTTAGTTCTCCAGTGGTTCTCTGATGTGTAGACATGAAGACAATAGAAGTGAAATGCCGAAAGAGAGATCTGGTGAAAAACGGCGGTGAAAAGAGAAAGTAGCAAGGGGTCTCCCTCCTTTTATAAATTCAGTCGAGCTTTTGCGGGCTTCCGGGTTGACAGGAGCTCAGCAAATAGGCTTCCTTCGTGGGCGGGCTTTATGAACTTTAGTCCAGTGAGCAAACAGTCTTTTGTCTGCACTTTGAGAGACCTGTTGTCAAGCAGTGATTGGCTGCTGGCAGTCACATGATTTGAGAGACGCTTTGCAAATCTAATACACATTTTAATACTGGAATATTCCTCTATACACTTACAGTATGTATATTCTCTAACCTAGTCTTAGTGATCATGCAGCTTATACCCAGTGCTTATAAATTAACATGTAGGAATAAATGTTCATCTAAACATTTTAACATACACATATCTAATATCACGGATGAATACATTTCAAACCTATTATTGATTGTCCAGAATCAACATCAAGAGTCCATTTGCTTTTCCTGGGGTCCTGGAAAAAGAAGAGAGATGTTGAAAAGTGAGTTCTAAAGATGTGGTTAAAAGGTTTGCTGGTTAAATTCGGCATGTCCCAGAGTTTAAGGCAGGGGTTTTCAACCTTGGGGTCGCGACCCCACGTGGGGTCGCGTGGAATTCAAATGGGGTCGCCTGAAATGTCTAATAATTGATAAAAAAAATTCTGATAAAAATTTTTTTTCAACTAATTATTATTCTTTTAAAAATTTTGATTAAAGCTCCACACACACTCTTAAAGAACTATATTCTTTCACTTTCAATATAAATCAGTTCAAATAAAATGTAGTATATAAAAATATCGGAGCTGGCACATCTTGATTGACGGCGGCGATCACGTGACCCCTATTTGAGTTCCCGCTAACTGTGTAAACACAACCTAGTCAGTAGGGAAAAATGGAGAGATTTCTTCGTCCGCCTGCCCCTGTGAAGACAGTTCCAGGAGGAAAAAGACAGAGAAAATATGACGAAAGCTACCTGAAATATGGATTTACGAGTGTCATGATGCAGGCGCAGTGGACCTGCCTGCCACCGCTGTTGAACAGCTGATTGAACTGTCATGTGACAAAACGCATTAGGGAATACATTCGCGAGTGGCCGTGGACGAATTCTGGTTTGGAGCAAGAGATGAGTACCCAGAGATCTCACTGTGTGCTTTAAAAATGTTGGTTCCTTTTGGAAGCACATATTTGTCTGAAGCTGGATTCAGTGCCCTTGTGTGAATGAAGTCAAAGTACCGTTCCTGACTGGATGTTACGTCAGAGATGAGATGCGAGGTGTGCAGGCTCAGCCATCCCATTAAATGTGGTGAGTTGAGAGGATAATAATATATAAAAGACATGACTGAAGCTGAAACTGAAGCACTATGATACTGTCCATCTTTCAAATGTTCACTGTGGCCAGTTTAAGATGCTGCAGCTTTTTTTTTTCCACAATTCATTGTTTGAGAAATTGTTTGCTCAGTATTAATTTTAAGCCTTTTAAATACAAGTTGCACTAACTGTACATCCTGATCAGAGAAAATAAAATGACACTTTGTGCACTAATCTGGCTACTCTGTATTTGTAAGACAGTATAACAAACATGATCAAAAAATAAATATAGCAAAAAAAAAATGTCTCCGGGGTCGCGAGATATTTGTGATGTCAAAATGGGGTCACGACCCAAAAAAGGTTGGGAACCCCTGGTTTAAGGCAATGTTGAGCTGTGGATCTTTGTGGGCCATGAGGGGCTCCAGGGGCCTGTTCCATGTTTCCATGTTTATGGGGCCATAAAAGTCAAAACAGGAAATGCATTAGGGTGAATTCCTTAGACTGGTTTTAACAAAGGAATGTGAGTTCAGTTGCAGCCTGGGGTAAAAGAGCAGTTTCCTTGCTGTCTTTTTCCTGGGTGAAACAATGTTTTTAAGCAGAAGAATAATCCTATTGATGAGTCAAAGTGAGATGATGCTACACCCTCCTGGGGCGGACTGATGTGAGGACAGTCTGGGGGTGGGGCATGGGTTTGTTCTTATGGTTGGTATTTGGTTTAATTGTGGTGTTTTAGACTGTTGTACTCTATGTATCTAATATTTATATATGTTCACAAGGATTAATTTGATGTTGTGTTTAGATTAGGACGTGGCGGTATTTTGTGTTAAGTAGACTTGTTTGGAATATAAGCGGCAGAATAATCCGCTTCGCCATGTGGGGTGAGGTGGCATTCTACCCATCTCCCCCTAGTTTAGTATTTTGGGAGTGACTGTGTTAGGCCATTTGTATTGTGTTATCTTATTACTCTTAGTGCGTGATTCGGGTTCCAAATTGGAGCGGGTCCAAATTGTGTGTGTAGTTTTGTTGGCTTTTGTGAAGGGGGAAGAATGTTGTGTTCGAGTTTGGGCTTTTATTTGTGCCGTACGGGTGACGGCTCCACCTTCCTGTTCTGCCACCACCCGCGGCTATAAGAGAGGGTGGACAGGAGGGGCAGTCTCTTGGCCACCTCTCTGCCTGGTGGATGCGCTTGTGTGCTGTGAAGTGCCTTTCAGTAAACGTGTGTTTAGCTCAACACCTGGCCTCGTCCTTGGCTCCTTATTACCAACATAACAGGATGGACGGACGGATGGACGGACGGACGGAATGACGGACCCATAACATAATCCCCCTTCGGTCTTCACCCGCCCAAAGGGCTCTTCAACTCCTTTGGGCTTCGACCGGCAGGGAATAATAAAAGTAGTAATAAGGGATTAGATTTATATGGTGCTTTACATGTCAAGTGACATCTCAAAGTGCTGACAGAGAAAAAAGTTGCAAATTAAGATAAAACTATAAATTTATGAGAAAAAAGGATCAGATTTATGAAAAAGTTACAAATTTGAGAAAAATAGCAAATTTATGAGAATAAAGGATCAGATTTATGAGAAAAAGTTACAATTTTACAAAAAAGTGGCAGATTTATAAGAAAAGTAAAAATTTACAAGAAAAAAGTAGCAAATTAATCAGAAAAAAATTTGAGGAAAAAAGTTACAAATTTACAAGAAAAAAGTAGCAAATTTATGAGAAAAAAGGAAATTCATTGTTTCCTCTGTCATTATATTGGGGGGGGGCACCCCCAGAGTGTCAAGTTAATCTTCTATCTAAATGCAAGGAATCTCCACAAGTGATGATCAGAAAATTGGTCCCCATTAGGGCTGCAACGATTACTCAAATAATTCAATTCCAAAATTTCTCAATTCAAAATTTGTGCTTTGATATGTCATTTAATGTAGCACTTCCGGGCTATATGACCTTCTTTCGATGCAACCTTCTTCTGGTCACGCTACTTAAACAAAACACAGATTTGTTGAACCGCGCCATGTCAGAGTGGCATAGTGACGGGCCGGCAAAGAGGAAGAAAATTTTTAAAAAATGACAAAAGTATCTCAAGTCTGGGATCATTTTGAGATGAGATGAGTTGAGATGCTTTATTTTGAACAAAAAAGCAAAAACAAAACAAATGACAAGTGCAATAAAAGTGACGGTGTACAGGAAGGAAAAAGCTAACTTAGTTGTTCCAACTCTCTTTCCCTAAATACAACCCATGTGAAATATATACATATTACCTCTATTAAAAACCCCAAGTAGGCACTTAGCTATATTTTATACATATCAACATTGACACCCATCCATCCCTACATAGACACAGCCCATACATACAGTGGGGCAAAAAAGTATTTAGTCAGCCACCAATTGTGCAAGTTCTCCCACTTAAAAGATGAGAGAAGTCTCCAATTTTCATCATAGGTATACCTCAACTATGAGAGACAAAATGAGGAAAAAAAATCCAGAAAATCACATTGAAGGATTTTTAAAGAATTTATTTGCAAATTATGGTGGAAAATAAGTATTTGGTCACCTACAAACAAGCAAGATTTCTGACTGTCCACAACCTCAAACAGTCAGACTCCAAACTCCACTATGGCCAAGACCAAAGAGCTGTCAAAGGACACCAGAAACAAAATTGTAGACCTGCACCAGGCTGGGAAGACTGAATCTGCAATAGGTATGCAGCTTGGTGTGAAGAAATCAACTGTGGGAGCAATTATTAGAAAATGGAAGACATACAACACCACTGATAATCTCCCTCGATCTGGGGCTCCACGTAAGCTCTCACCCCATGGGGTCAAAATGATCACGAGAACGGTGAGCAAAAATCCCAGAACCACATGGGGGGACCTAGTGAATGACCTGCAGAGAGCTGGGACCAAAGTAACAAAGGCTACCATCAGTAACACACTACGCCGTTAGGGACTCAAATCCTGCAGTGCCAGACGTGTCCCCCTGCTTAAGCCAGTACATGTCCAGGCCCGTCTGAAGTTTGCTAGAAAGCATTTGGATGATCCAGAAGAGGATTGGGAGAATGTCATATGGTCAGATGAAACCAAAATAGAACTTTTTGGTAAAAACTCAACTTGTCATGTTTGGAGGAGAAAGAACACCATACTTACTGTGAAGGATGGGGTGGAAACATCATGCTTTGGGGCTATTTTTCTGCAAAGGGACCAGGACGACTGATCCGTGTAAAGGAAAGAATGAATGGGGCCATGTATCGTGAGATTTTGAGTGTAAACCTCCTTCCATCAGCAAGGGCATTGAAGGTGAAACGTGGCTGGGTCTTTCAGCATGACAGTGATCCCAAACACACCGCCCGGGCAACGAAGGAGTAGCTTCGTAAGAAGCATTTCAAGGTCCTGGAGTGGCCTAGCCAGTCTCCAGATCTCAACCCCATAGAAAATCTTTGGAGGGAGTTGAAAGTCTGTGTTGCCCAGCGACAGCCCCAAAACATCACTGCTCTAGAGGAGATCTGCATGGAGGAATGGGCCAAAATACCAGCAACAGTGTGTGAAAACCTTGTGAAGCCTTACAGAAAACGTTTGACCTCTGTCATTGCCAACAAAGGGTATATAACGAAGTATTGAGATGATCTTTTGTTATTGACCAAATACTTATTTTCCACTATAATTTGCAAATAAATTCTTTAAAAATCCTTCAATGTGATTTTCTGGATTTTTTTTTCTCATTTTGTCTCTCATAGTTGAGGTATACCTATGATGAAAATTGGAGACCTCTCTCATCTTTTAAGTGGGAGAACTTGCACAATTGGTGGCTGACTAAATACTTTTTTACCCCACTGTATGCATACATATATACCCAGCTCCAAACAACATAGATATACACAGTACCATCCCACCTACCATACCATAGTGTCCCAGAGTGAGTTTAGTGCATCTGACATATTAATACTACCCCTCTAACATATATCCTTTTAGCAAATAATGTTTATACCTCTTTTTGAATTGATTTCTGTTCGTACATAGCTTCAGTTCCAGCTCCAGACTGTTCCACAAATCCACCCCACAGACATGCACATGCTTTTCTTTATTGTTCGAACCTTAGGTTTTGTAAAGTTTAAGTTTCCTCTCAAATTGTAATCATTCTCTTTTTTTGAATATTTTTTTGTATATTAGTTGGAAATTGATTATTAATTGGCCAGTACATTATTTGTGCTGTCTTAAATCACTCTATAAATTCAAGAAATTTCTGTGTGTCTGTGGTGTGTCTGTCATGTTTATAGGACGTCATAGGACGGCCTATGATGTCTGCCTGATGTCCTATGATGCATTATAGGACATCCTATGATCTCAGGCATCATAGGACTCACGATGCCGTCATAAAGATATTCGCGATGCCGTCATAAAGATATGATGTCTATATGACGGCACATTCAAGAAATCTCTGTGTCTGTCACCTTTATAGGACATTATAGGATGGCCTATGATGTCTGCCTGATGTCCTATGATGCATCATAGGCCATCCTATGACCTCGGGCATCATAGGTCTCGCAAATCCGTCATAAAGATATTCGCAATGGCGTCATAAAGATAATCTTTATGGGTCATCACTCTATATAATTCAAGAAAGTCTGTGCGTCTGTCTCTCTGTCACGATCATAGGACTTGCTATGACATCATCAAAGATGAAAGGCAGGCATCACGATCATAGGACTCGCTATGACATCATCAAGGGCAGGCATCACTGAACGAGTGGTGACGTGCTTCCTTACATCTGCTTTCTATGGGCATGCAGAAATACTTGCTCATACTTGGTTTCTACAGGCATGCACGGGTATGCACTAGTATATGTAGATAGATCAAAGGCAGCATTCACTCACGATCATAGGACTCAGTATGACATCATCAAAGTTCATCAGACTAAAAGATCATAGGCAGACATCACTGTGGTATGACATCAAAGCTCATAGGACTCACTATGACATCATCAAAAATCATTTGACTCGCTATATCACTCTATATATAGTTCAAGAAAATTTGTGTGTGTCTGTCTGAGTGTCTCTGTCATGACCATAGGGCTCGCTAAAAGATCATAGGATCGTCTATGATGTGCCTATGATTTCTACATGTCTATATGACGTCACATAGACACCATAGTATGGAGTGATTCAAGAAAATCTGTGTGTGTGAGCAACGGCAGGCATCATTCACGATCATAGGACTCGCTATGACATCATCAGAGATCAAATGCAGGCATCACTCACACTCACTCATGATCATAGGACATCAAAGATCAAAGGCAGGCATCACTGAATGCATGGTGCCGTGCTTGCTTACACCTGCTTTCTATGAGTATGCAGAAATGCTTATACTTGGTTTCTACGGGCATGCATAGGTATGCACTAGTTTAACTAAATCCATGAACTTTATTTCAGATCTTATTTCATTTCAAGCTCAAATTGAAGGAAAACATTGTGCAGTGTGTCCATGACAAAGCCAAGTGGCAAGCTAGCATAGATAGATAGATGTACTTTATTGATCCCAAACAGGGAAATTACAGCATGCTACAACGTTGGATGTTACAGTGTCTCAGCAGAAAGCATCACACATCATGCACAGCCAGCACACCCAAGACAAGGTACGTGATTGAGATTTTAAATTAAGATGAATAGAATGTAGTCAGCTACGCTAATTATGCTTATATGACCAAAAAACATATTGCTAACGGCTAGCGAATGGAACTTTATGGTGTAACGTACTGTTTAAAGTTACGTCCTATGCAATAAACATTGCAATAAGCATTGCAATAAATGTGTACCTGTGTTATTGAGTGTTTGGTACAATTACTACTGTTCTTTAGGAAAGAAAGTTATGCAAATGTTGGCCAATGCAAGTTTCTTTAAAAAAAAAAGTAACAGATTACTCGAGTAATCTTTGATTAGAGTGGGTGATTACCTGAGCTGTAAAATAGTCATTAGCTGCAGCCCTAGTCCCCATCAAACATGAACACCAGTATGTGTGTGTGTGTGTGTGGGTGTTCCTGTCTTTCTATTTTTGTGTGGACCACCCCTTGACAAACAACCTTTTTTGTCAGGACATTTTTCCTTCTGAGGACATCTGGCCTGGTCCTCATGAGGAAAAATGCTAAAAATGCTAGGATCCATTCCCAAAATTCAAGATACACTATTATGAATATACAGTAAGTTATAAAAGATCACACAAATAAGTGATCTGACAAACAAATAAACAAGGGTTCCGAAACAGTCGCTAATATTGGATGTACTATTCGTTTTCGATAATGAAGTATTTTGTAATTTTTCTATATTTATTTTTGTATATAGCACCACAACACCATGATTCCTTTAGAGTTTGTCATTGTTGACCTTCACCCCCCCTTCCCGAAGGGTGTAGACCTAGGAGAAACACTAAAATTTTTTAAAAAACTGCAAGTTTATGAGGAAAAAAGTAACAAATTTATCAGAAAATGAGCAAATTTATGAGAAAAAGTTACAAATGTATGAGAAAAAAGTGCAAATTTATGAGACAAAAATGGAAATATATGAAGAAAAAGGTTTTTTTTTTTTTTTTTTTTGTTACTTATTTGTACCCGTAGGTAGACTTGGTTTGCAGTCTGGTGACAAGCCACCGGCTGCTGGTCGCTGCGTGCGCGAGCGCCCTAAACCTACATGTTTTTGGTATGCGGGAGGAAACCGGAGAAATCCCGGAGTAAACCCACGCAACACGGGGAGAACATGCAAACTCCACACAGCTCACTGTTGGTCGGGGGCTGGGATCGAACCCACGATCTCATGATCCCCGCGATCCCCCGGCCAAGGGTAAAACTGTGCTGCCACAGTGCTAAACCACTGCGCCACCATGCAGCCCAAGGTAGCAAATTTATGAGAAAAAAGTTACAAATTTACAAGAAAAGTAGCAAATTTATGAGAAAAAAGGAAATTTATAAGAAAAAATTGCAAATTTATGAGCAAAAAAGTAGCAAATGTATGAGAAGTACAAATTTACAAGAAAAAAGTAGCAAATATTAAAAAAAAGCGAGCAAATTTATGAGGGAAAAAGTTACAAATTTAGGAGAAAAAAGTAGCAAATTTATGGGAAAAAGGAAATTTATAAGAAAAAATAGCTAATTTACAGTATGAGGAAAAGGCAAATTTATGAGAAAAAATACAAATTTACAAGAATAAAAAAGCAAATTTATGAGAGGCAAAAATTAGAAACTTATGAGGAAAAAATAGCAAACTTCAGAGACAAAAAATAGAAATTTATCAGGAAAAAAGTAACAAATTTATGAGAAGAAAGTTACAAATTTACGAGAAATAAGTAGAATTTGTGAGAAAAGAGGAAATTTATAAGAAAAAATTGCAAATTTAAGAGGAAAAAGTAGCAAATATATCAGAAAACAGTGAGCACATTTATGAGAAAAAAGTTACAAATTTATGAGGAAAAAAGTACAAATTTATGAGAGACAAAAAATAGAAATTTATGAGGGAAAAAACAGGAAATTTTTGAGAAAAACAAAATTTACAAGAAAAAAGCAAATTTGTGGGGATAAAAGAAAATTGATGAGAAAAAAATGCTAATTTATGAGGGAAAAAAAGTACAAATTTACAAGAAAAAATGGCAAATTTATCAGATAAAGCAAATTTGTGAGAAGAAAGTTACAAATTTACGAGAAATAAGTAGAATTTGTGAGAAAAGAGGAAATTTATAAGAAAAAATTGCAAATTTAAGAGGAAAAAGTAGCAAATATATCAGAAAACAGTGAGCACATTTATGAGAAAAAAGTTACAAATATATGAGCAAAAAAGTAGCAAATTTATGAGAGACAAAAAATAGAAATTTATGAGGGAAAAAATAGGAAATTTTTGAGGAAAAAAAACAAATTTACAAGAAAAGTGGCAAATTTGTGGGGATAAAAGGAAATTTATGAGAAAAAAATGCTAATTTATGAGGAAAAAAAGTACAAATTTACAAGAAAAAATGGCAAATTTATCAGATAAAGCAAATTTGTGAGAAGAAAGTTACAAATTTACGAGAAATAAGTAGAATTTGTGAGAAAAGAGGAAATTTATAAGAAAAAATTGCAAATTTAAGAGGAAAAAGTAGCAAATATATCAGAAAACAGTGAGCACATTTATGAGAAAAAAGTTACAAATTTATGAGGAAAAAAGTACAAATTTATGAGAGACAAAAAATAGAAATTTATGAGGGAAAAAAACAGGAAATTTTTGAGAAAAACAAAATTTACAAGAAAAAAGCAAATTTGTGGGGATAAAAGAAAATTGATGAGAAAAAAATGCTAATTTATGAGGGAAAAAAAGTACAAATTTACAAGAAAAAATGGCAAATTTATCAGATAAAGCAAATTTGTGAGAAGAAAGTTACAAATTTACGAGAAATAAGTAGAATTTGTGAGAAAAGAGGAAATTTATAAGAAAAAATTGCAAATTTAAGAGGAAAAAGTAGCAAATATATCAGAAAACAGTGAGCACATTTATGAGAAAAAAGTTACAAATATATGAGCAAAAAAGTAGCAAATTTATGAGAGACAAAAAATAGAAATTTGAGGGAAAAAATAGGAAATTTTTGAGGAAAAAAAACAAATTTACAAGAAAAGTGGCAAATTTGTGGGGATAAAAGGAAATTTATGAGAAAAAAATGCTAATTTATGAGAAAAAAAAGTACAAATTTACAAGAAAAAATGGCAAATTTATCAGATAAAGCAAATTTGTGAGAAGAAAGTTACAAATTTATGAGAAAAAATAAACATTTGAGGAAAAAGTCACAAATGTAAGAGAAAAAGTTCAAAATTTATACAAAAAAGTAGCAAATTTCTGAGAAAAAATTTCCTCTGCTTTATAGTCAGAAACGTAGTGCTGTAGTCAAGCCCAGGGCCTCAGAAGACCAAGATAAGACCAGACAAGTCCAAATTAGGGGCCAAGACGGAGGCCTACTGTATATCCACCGTGGCCTTGGTCTTGACCCCTTCTGGTCTCGACTAGAACTCTACAGAAGCTGCTCTGCACTTTCTTCTAAGTTTTGTTGACACTTCATTCAAAGGGAAGAAATAGCCCGGTGTCAGGAGCTAATGCGCTTCATATTGCAGCCGAGCCGCCTCTGTTTGACTTAATACAGTAACAGTGGGCCGCACGCACGCAAAGAGATAAATGAGATTTTGCTCATTTGCATGTTGTTCGGTGTCAGCGGAGCGTTGGCGTAAGCGCTGATTGGGAATCCACTCAGCCAGAACTAAACTGTGTTTGCTCTCCCCACAGTGGAAGCAGGCGGGGAGGAAAGGGAAAAAAAATCATATTAGCAAAAATAAATGTTGGTGGGTTGTTAGAGTCTGATTATGTGTGTCTCAGGCAAATTGGCGGTAATGAGTCAAGAGACTGCACTCGTTCACATACATTAAAACAGCGATCATTAGGAAATTAGGGCCTAGATTAATCCTGTTAATGACACACTGGTGCTCATGGGAAAAAAAAGAGAAGACAGCCCCAGATGTCGGGACGCGGCGGCGTGATGAAGCATCAGCAGCGTGCCGTGGCTCTAGCTCTCTCGCTCTCCCTCTCTTTGCCTGACAGTAACGTGGGGCCGCTCCCGCACAACGCCGCCACTTGAAATGCAAACGATGGGGTGGGGGGTGGGGGGGCGAAGCCGACTGCTAATGAGAGCAGATCCTGGTGATGAGAGAGAGAGAGAGAGGGAGAAAAGGAAGAAGGGGGGAGAAGGAAAAGTGAATAAATTAACAACAACAAAAAAAGGAGCGATGTGAACTGGGGATAAGACGCAGCAGCAGGAACTCTGATGTCCCCAATTAGGAGGGATGTCACCCCCTGTCTGGGCCGCCGTAATAAAGCCCTCACTCTGTATTCCGGATCGCACGGCTCCAGCGCTGTTAACATTCTAATATCTTGGGCGTGCGTGGTAACATTAATTACTCGGCCATTTGGATGGCTCCCGAATCTCCTTAATGTTTGCCTCCAAATGGAAATCTGAGCTCAGGCTTAGGAGTGTTACATTAGAAAATAATAAGTAATATTTACCCAGCCTCGCCTCGCTTCCTCTATTGACTGTTTGGATATACTGTTCTCCTATACAAAGACAATTACTCTGTGATTCTTTTTACAAGAATGCAAGAATTTGATCCTTTTTTTTTTTTTTTTGGTGTGTGCGTGTGTGTCCTCTTGCACATAAAGCCCGCTGCTTAAGAGAGGCCGTGGCACGTTTAGATTTAATTACAGGTGTTTGAGAGTCCATGCAAATCTTCTCCTGTGTATTCCTATCAGGCAAGCCCAATAATTGAAGGGAACCCCCCCCCCCCCCCAAAAAAAAACCCCAACTCCCTGTCTACCATTAAAATTCATGGTCACCTTGAAAGGCGATGTCTGCGACGGAGAAACCCATCACTTCTCCCTCGACGACAAACAAACACTCTTCTTTAGTTGCTACTATATATGTGTAAGGAATTGGGTGGGGAAGAACATTGTTCACACTGCAAATGGTCAACTTTCATCTGGCGGAAACCGCGTCTGCTGGATTGTTTTTCAAAGTGTAGTGAACCCAAAAGAGAAAGGGTAAAGCCATTTTGGTGTGTGTGTGTGTGTGTGTGTGTGCCAGCAGAAATGTGTTCTTTGCGGTGGCGATATGAGAGGAACCCGGGATAAAGGAGGGAAAAGATTACAATTTTTTCACTCTCTCTCTCTCTCTTTTCTTTTCCCCGCACCATGTTGTGGCGGCAAGAGCTGCCAGCCATGGAGAGGAGGCTGAGAGGGAGCGGCGAATGTAATGGTTGTATTACTGCACCCGGCGATGCATTATTAATGCAAACGTGATCAAGGCAGGTGGACAAGCCCAGGAGAGATGGCGCTGCCTAATGAACAGCCACGCTCCCTCTCTCTCTCTGAGGCACAACGAGGCCTGGCAGCTGTTAGTGTAGCACCAGTGAGGTGTGAGCCACGTGTACCTGTGTGGTTAAGGTATACCCCCCCCCCTTCCCCTATTTAATTAACAAATAATCTGCAGCCGCTGCTAATTGACTCGGTTCACAGACCGGTGCACGTGTCAGTGCCCACCTGCATTTTAAACAGCGGCGCCGACAGATGTTCCATGCCATTCGGCGTTTGTTTTCGTCTTGAGCAACCCAAGCGGACTGATTCGTGCAGGATGAGTGAATGCACCTAAATATACGTGTTTAAGTTAAGTCATTTAGCCACAAAGTTGCTATCACGTATACATTTTTGTGTCGTATACGCCGATTCTACAATGCAGCAGTGAGTGAAAAACAAGGAACTGCAGCCATTAATCTTCCTAAGGATGCAGGGCTTCATTTTTTTCATGTACGGAGCCTTGCTGAGAGCCACATAATTATTTAGAGACTACTCAGTTCAATCACGGTGTGTACACGGCTGGTAGGGACGTTGCTGATGGTGCGCTGTAAGGATTGCTTTCATGGAGGATAACATCGATTTGACTTTCAATTTTCTTTTAATTTTCACACAGGCCCTGTCAAAGCCCTGGCTTCATCAGTGTACTGTTGTGCATGTTTGGGTTTTTTTTAAGTCACATACTGCCCCCTGGTGTGCGTGTGGAGCATTGCTGTACATCATCACCCGTCCGGCGGTCTCCCTCCTGGAGGGGGAGGGGGGGGGGGTCTGCTGTTGCTTAAGAGATGCACAGTGGCAAGAAAGCAGCAAGAGCTCAGAGAAAGGCACGACTGTGCAGAGACTGTTGTGTGGTGTGCCCCTAGTTTGTGTGTATGTGTGTTTCCATTTCCCAGCAGTGCCACAATGGAGGATTGAAACACTTTAAAACGGGATTCTGTTTGTTTTTGCCAAATCTGATTTCAGTGCACTTAAACTCAGCAAAAACACTGACCCTGTCTCCTCCAGCGTCAGGGTTAAGGCTAGGCCGGGTGTCCACAGAAGAGGTATAATCATTAGGGTTCGGTGTGATACGATGAGGTAAGAAATCATCAAATCCATGGCTCGGTTTATGCTTTGAATTTAGGGTCAGATTTCCAGTTCAGAGCCCTACAATCAGAATCAGAAAAACAAAAAATCCTGAAGAAAATTGCTTATGTCAGGACTGCACATACTGTAGACATCAGCCTGAACACCAAAGATCCCACAGGACAAACAAATTATAACACAGGTAAATAAAACATAAAAAAACACCCTAAACTATGCTAATAACGCATGTTTAAATATAATAATGTACAACAGTACCAAATTACTTTCACCAGATGTTATCGCACAAACCACTCTGAATTTTGCACATTCTAACAGAAAAAATGTCTCTACTGTAGTTCATGTTACAGGTTCGGGGTGTGTCTTCTGAAGAATCAGCGATGAAGCTGAAAACGTTAAGAGACCATACGATTGTTTTCTTAATTTACACTTGTGGTGTGAGAGGCTTATGTTGATATATGAATGTTGCTGTGGGTGTTGAATCACTGTTTTTGTTTGAAATGTGCATGTTGAATATGGATGATACATAAAATGATACTGTCAGGTTTGTTTAATTATTGAAAGAAAAAGAAAAACTTGAATTAAAAGGGAAAAAAAAACCAAATATAAACCAACACAAAGCTTTAGTAACTAAACTGATGCTTGTGCAATGAATGAATCCCCACGTGACGGACATTTAAAACTAGCAGGGAAATGTTAGCGCAGGTGTTAAATGTTGACATTACACTACAGTGTTGCAGATTTTAACAGCTGAGCACCCTGCCACCACCTCAGTGTGGATCTCCGGAGCGCAAGTGAAGTAAGAACGAAATCCAGCTCAGAAAAGATGAGCAAAACAAAGCAAATGATGGTCAAAACTTGCATTTCCCGTATGGTAGACCAATGACTTTTCCCACCACCCCACCACTGCACCAACCTCTCTATAAGCGTGAAGCTTAAAATCAATTTGGATTAACAGAGATAAACGTAAGATGTTATACTTAAATTCTAAAATGTATGAAAAATGTTAATGAGAAATTATGTGTACAGATTTTCGGGAACATGTATGCTTATTCCCATTCAAACATTTTCTGCGTCTTTCTGGAATAAACGTCATGTTTGGAGTAGGTTTTAGATCATGTGTTCCTTGGATCAACAATTTCTGTATGTGCATTTACTACAGTCAGACAAGATGTAATGTATTCCACACCCAGACTGAGAATGTCTTCGGGTTACGGGGTACGGGAAGTAGTAATGGGACAATAATGAAATTTAATATTATGATTATACTGGCCAAAATTATTGGAATTCATGATGATCACCAAAATATGCTTAAATGTATGAAATGTCACTAAAACATAATGGAATCACTTTATAATACAGTATGTAATTTTATGTGAAAAGTAACAAAAAATGTCAGAAATACATTTGTTCATATGAGGATACTGGCAGTTACCCTGATAAAGCATGGTAAATTAAATAAATCGATGACAAAATCATACATTGCTCCACCCCTAATGGGAAGATGAAGCAGCAAACTGCGGGGGAAAAAAATGCCACTGCTATTATGGCCTTAAATATTGCAATGCGATTTTGATTACTTATATTTTAATGTTTTTTCCACCACAAATGGTTTCATGAGTGCACTTATTTTGCTGTCAAGGAAAATACAAAAATGTGTATTTTACTCAAAAATGTAGTTACATAAAAAATACAAAAGTGTAAGTTTGTACAGAACTGTACAAAATAACATCAATATTAACTGACTGAGACGTAGCATTTTGTGTGGTTATATAAATGCAGAAAGTGACATCGCGATTACAGTTATGGTCATAGCGCCTTGCCAGGTTGTAGAAATATATATTTAATTTTTCGTTTTTGTGGGATTGATTATTTAGTGTAAGCTGGGGCAAAAATTTACACCCCCCCCACCTGCCCGCGTTGGGCATGCGTGGCCTTTCTGATTTTAGGCTCAGTACGTGCCCAATATACTCTGTATTTTCCCACTGCACATGAGCCATGCGTATGGATCTTTGTACACAGGAGAGGAGGAATAAATGTATCAGGAGCCCTCTGAGGGATTTGGTGATGATGGGGCAAGTTGTTACAGAGCGACCAGAGCCACATTATTACAGTGTAACTACTATATGGCACTGTGGGTTATTGTCAAGTTAATATTTTATGTTGTAATTATGTTAAAAATTAAAAGCTTATAAACATTTTATTTATGATCAAATGAACAATTTGATTTGCAGAAATAATCATCACAACATGTGTTTACATTTTGAATTTGTTAGCTATACCCTCTATAGGTATGGCTTCAAAATTCCAACATGAGTTCATGCATCTTTCCCTGTTTTCCACAAGTATTTTGATTTCAATCCATGTTTAGTAAGCAGTGTGGCATTTTTATCTGCGCAGACCGATGCACTCTTCTTCTTCTTCTTCTTCTTCTTCCTCCTCCACAGCAGATCATCTGCCTCCATCTCACCCTATCCCCTGCATCTTCCTCTGTAACACCAACCCTCTCCATGTCCTCCTTCACTACATCCATGACTCTTCTCTGTGGTCTTCCTCTTTTCCTCCTGCCTGGCAGCTCCATCTTCAACATCCTTTGTCCAGTATATCCACTGTCCCTCCTCTGCACTTGTCCAAACCGTCTCAGCCTTGCCTCTCTTACTTTGTCTCCAAACCGCTCAACCTGGGCTGTCTCTCTGATATACTCATTTCTAATCTTGTCCCTCCTAGTCACTCCCAATGAAAATCTTAGTATCTTCAACTTTGCCACCTCCAGCTCCACCTCTTGTCTTTTTGTCAGCGCCACCGTCTCCAAACCATACATCATAGCAGGTCTCACTACAATACACTGCCTTCACCTTTTATTTCAGATATAAAGCCTGGTGCCAGAGTATGAGTGTTTTGTTTACAGTTTGAATAAAAACTATAGAAAGGGGTAATTTGTCTTGCGATTTTAACAACTTACCACCCAGTGTAACAACTTACCCCAGTATATGTAACAACTTTCCCTGGCAGTTACATGACCATACATGTACAGTATGTATTTCCTTTTGTCCATTAAAAGCATGCAATATAATACAAAATTAAAAAAAACCATGTAAATCATATAAACGAGAACATGTCCAAAAACATGGACAAGATTTGTGTGAAATAAAACAATATCAACCACATTTGTTTGACAGTCATATAAAAAACAAACTTTGCACTCCAGCTTATCTTATATTTCACAAGAGTGGTTTTCTTCTTTTTTTTTGTTTTAAATTAGTTTTTGTTAATTATTTTAACCCTCAGGGACCCTTCAAATATTAATCACCCTTGCGTAAAAAAATGTGCCTTTCAAAAGGTAGCTATAAAATATTACGCATTATTATGATGGGCTGCTTTCATTAAGCTAATTATTTTCACCTACATCTGACCTAATTATTGATAGTGATAGTCATTCATTTTTAAAGGTTTTAACCCTTTAAATACCAGGTTTTTGTCATGTTGCCACCATGTTTTTAGATTGGGGAAAAACAGAAAAAATGAATTATTTTAAATATCCTACATGCAAAGTATTTTTTTTTTTGTGCTGTATTATCACAGCCTGATGTGTCAGTGGTTAGCAGTGGGGGGGGGGGGGGGGGGGGTTGTGATGGTGCCATCTAGTGAAAATTTTTTTTGCCATATGCCAAATGTGGTCAAAAAATGGCGCCATCTGGTGGAAAGAAGAAAAAAGGATCAAATTCCAAGGCAAAAGCCCAGTTTGACACCCAGATATAATAAAATGCATGTATTGTACTTTCATGGCAGTAAGACCAAAAACTGCAGTTTGAATGGATTTCAATGGCACATTTTTTGCACTCATCAGTTTGAGTATAGCTCACTTGCACACAGTGTATTTTAGATTTACTGTAGGAGCTGAGCTGGAAATAACAAGATCAAATAAAAATACACAATCCTTCCAAGAGTCATGCCATATGCATGAACACAGCCAGAATTATTCAATTCAATTCAATTCAATTCAATTCAACTTTATTTATATAGCGCCATTTCACAACAACAGTCATCTCATAGCACTATCAACTGTAGGGAGGACCCCCACAGTTGCAGAAAGACCCCAGCAATCAGGCGATCCCCTGTGAGCAAGCACTTGGCGACGGTGGAGAGGAAAAACTCCCTTTTAACAGGAAGAAACCTCCAGCAGAACCAGGCTCAGGGAGGGGCAGTCATCTGCTGCGACTGGCTGGGGGGTGAGGGGATAGAGAAGAAGAAAAGAACAGACATGTAGAGAGCAAACAGCACGATGGGGACTCAATCTATGGGAGAGAACAAACAAATGTTAATGACCAGCAAAAAAAAAAAATATTTCATAGAGAGTGAGGAAAGGAGTGAGGCCCAGTGCATTACTGGAGGTCCCCCGGCTGACTAAACCTATTAGCAGCATAACTAAGGGAGGGTTCAGAAAACACATGATCCCTCCCTAATTGTAGGCTATATCAAAAAGGTAGGTTTTAGCCCTATTCTTAAAAACAGAGATCGAGTCTGACTCCCGAATCCAGATTGGCAGCTGATTCCACAGGAGAGGAGCTTGATAACTGAAGGCTCTGCCTCCCATTGTACTTTTGGAGATTCTAGGTATTACAAGTAAACCTGCATTTTGGGAGCGTAGTGCTCTGTTAGGATGATACGGTAGTATCAGATCTTTTAAATAAAAAGGAGCCTGATTGTTTAGAGCTTTGTAAGTAAGAAGAAGGATTTTAAACTTAATTCTAAACTCTATGGGAAGCCAATGAAGGGAGGCCAGAACCGGAGAGATATGATCTCTCTTTCTAGTACCTGTTAAAACTCTTGCTGCAGCATTTTGGATCAGCTGAAGACTTTTTAAAGATGTTTTAGGACAACCTGATAATAAAGAATTACAATAATCTAATCTCGAGCTAACAAAAGCGTGGATCAGCTTCTCAGCATCACTCTGAGACAAGATGCTCCTAATCTTGGCAATATTACGCAAATGATAGAAGGCAGTCTTAGAAACAAATTTAATATGTGAATTGAAGGACAAATCCTGATCAAAAATAACTCCAAGGTTCCTCACAGAGCTATTAAGAGAAAGAGTAACTGCATCCAAACTGAAAGTTTGATTTGGAAAGGAATTTCTAAGGTTTTTTGGACCAACAAGAATGACTTCAGTCTTATCTGAATTTAATAGCAGGAAATTACAAGTCATCCAAACTTTGATTTCCTTAAGACAGGCTTCTAACTTGGCTAATTGATTAGTATCATCTGGCTTCATTGACAGGTATAATTGTGTGTCATCTGCATAACAGTGAAAATGTATACAGTGCTTTCTAATAATGTTGCCTAACGGAAGCATATATAAACTAAAAAGAGTAGGGCCAAGCACAGATCCCTGTGGAACTCCATGACTAAGCTTTGAGCTGAGAGAAAACTCATCATTTACATGAACAAACTGGAACCTATCAGATAAATAAGATCTAAACCACTGCAACGAAGTTCCATTAAGTCCAACATAGTGTTCTAATCTATCAAGTAGAATATTATGATCAATAGTATCAAAAGCTGCACTAAGATCTAAAAGGACAAGTACAGAAACTAGTCCATTATCAGATGCAATGAGGAGGTCGTTAGTGACCTTCGCTAAGGCTGTTTCAGTGCTATGATGGATTCTAAACCCAGATTGAAACTCCTCAAATAAACCATTTCCCTGCAGGTGGTCAAATAATTGCATAGCAACAACTCTTTCTAAGATTTTTGAAATGAAAGGGAGATTAGAGATTGGTCTATAGTTAGCTAAAGCTCCTGGATCTAGCGTTGGCTTTTTGAGTAAGGGTTTAATTACAGCCGTTTTAAAAGCCTGCGGTACATGGCCTAAAGTTAATGAAGAATTGATTATATGAAGAATAAAGCTACTAATAAGTGGGAAGACTTCTTTAAATAACCTGGTAGGAATAGGGTCTAAAAGACAAGTTGAAGGTTTGGATGAGGAAACTATTTTGTCTAACTCACAAAGGTCGATTGGAGTAAACTCATCAAGACAGACATCAATAGAAGGAGTTGTAGTAGTTACAGTATTTAAGTTAACTGTGGGAAGAATCTGATTGATTTTATCTCTGATGGATGAAATTTTATTATTGAAAAAGTTCATAAAGTCCTGACTAGTAAGCTCTAAGGGGATGCTAGGATTGACAGAGTCCTGACTCTTTGTCAACCTGAATTATAACAAAATTATAACAAAAAGAGGAATGAAAAGCATGTAGAATGCACTCAAAGGTCCCTAAAGGTTAATATTATATCATCAAAACTTACCATTAACACGGGTTATCTGTTCATATCCACTAGTTTTTCATTGGTAATCAGGTGGCCAAATAGTGTTGTTTGTTGAAAATAAATCTCAATAAGGACCTTGCCAGAAGAGCAAATTGAATTTGTGAATAACACTAAAAAAAAGAAAAAAAACCCCATAGTGCTGAATGCTGATCAGAGATGATGCCACAGCATCCTTAAGTTTGGCAAAAATGGCCCTGAGCTAATGCCACTTCCAGCTAGGTAAACATCCCCCACCCTGAGCCTGGCTGGTGCTCCGCCGTTGTTTTGCAGCCTGCACTCACTGGGCCTACGGGGCCTGCAGTAGAGGAACAAAGCATACGTGCACAGCCAGTGAAAGCTTTAATAGCCAACTCAGGTTTCGTTTTGCAACAGGATCTTGATGCTGATTAGGAACACGCGGCCGTAACGTTAAAAACCAAAAAAAGCAATCGATGGGGTGGGCAGGTGGATGATTGAACAGATCAAAAACATAAACAGACGCGTGCTGCATGATGTACAGCTCTTCAGGCTGGGGTTAATGGAATACTTACGGATGTAGTTTGGGAAGGATTGCGATGGAAGTGGGATTTTTGGGGGTCGCCGCCGCATTCGTGAAGCCCCCGCTAGCCATCATCGGGCCGGATTAAGAGCATGTCAGGCTAGACGGAGCAGATGGCAAGGACGGCAACACTGACGCATACATCCTGGCCCTTTTACGAAGGATTTTGTCATGGAACAGATATTTACGACTCCTGATATGGGCGGACGTATGGGCAAATTATTCCTGGATTACGTAGATGATGCTCCAAAGCCGTCGCCGTTATGAATTCGAATGAGGCGGCGGTGCATGCGGTTGTGATGGGGCATTATTTTATAGAGGAGGGGGGATAGAGCAGTAATATGTCACAGCTGTTAGCTCTGACATGCAGGATTTGGAGTCTGGAGTGATTTGAACGGTAGAAATTGGCCCAAAGCTTGTGACACAATCCCTCGCATTTCTTCATTTGTAATGAACAGGCAGGACTTTTATTTTAAGATTTGGTTGGCTCTGAACTCACCTCCCCAAACCAAGGTCAGCCCAGTGCCGACACGAAGCGGCGGTACAAATGCGTCTCCGAACAACTTGTCATTATATTTCAGCTGAGCAAAAAATAAACATTTGGATACGATGAAGCCAAGAATTGATTGTGGCTTTGGGGAGGGTAACATTGTAGCCCGTGCAGCTTTGCCCGAGGCTGGAGCTTACCAGTGCTTTTATACATAGTTTATTCCTACCTGTTCTCGCTCCGTGTCTTGGACCCGTATGATAGTATCTGCTTCAATTCCCCAGTCTGAGCAATCTGTTTGAATCCGCAAGGTTGTGAATAAAACAAACCTGCTCTCCTGCTCAGCTTAGTGTATAATGCAGGACCTCGCCATTGGTCATGAATTGACAAAGTCAAAGTAGAGTTACATCCCCACACCCTCACCTGCTGGAAACAGCCATTAGGGCTGCAGCTAACTATTATTTTTGGTACCGATTATTCAGGTTTTTTTATTAGTCGACTATTCATTTGGACATTTTTGTTTGATGTATGATTTTTTTTTTTATTCCCCTGATAAGTTTGTGACTTTTTGTCATGAGTTTGTGATGCTTTTCTGAAAAAAATCTTGACTTTCTGTGAGGAAATTTTTCAACTTCTTTTGCAATGCTACATCACCATGTTGTGTAGCGCCTGTCTCCATTTCTGTGACCCTAGGCCACACAGTTGCTGTAAGTAGTGAAAGCTACAGTGTGTGTGTGTGTGTGTGTGTGGTGGTGGGGGGGTCAGTCCTCTGGTAGCTTTGTGTGTTAACATTCCTTTCCCCATTCTATTATGCTGAGCCCCAAGCTAGAAGGCAGAAAGTGCCATTTGGTTTGACCCGGCCGGGACTTGAACCCACGACCTCCCAGTTTTGAGAAGGATGTTCTACCAACTATGCCACCACTCCGGTAATTTAAAAATTCAAGACCTCTTTATAATGAATTTGAGAATTTTTTGTGTTCAGTTTGAAACATTTTTCATTTCTTCTTTTTAAAAATCTCATAAATTTGCTACTTGTAATTTTTTTTTTCATTTTTTAAAAATTCCCGATAATTTTGTGATTTTTTTTTTTTTTTTGTCATTTAAGTCTAGAAAGTTTTTTCATTAAAATTTGCAACTTTTTGTGAGGAAATGTGTAATTTCTTAGCTCGTTCCAGCAAAGCCTGAAGGAGTTAATGCAATGGTGTGGCGTGTGTTTGACATGGTTTTGTGCACCGGACCCAATGGCAGATACCACAACAGATACACAGAGAAACAGAGTGCAAGGGTTTGTATTTCCATTAAAAAGTTGTGACAAGTCTGGACCGGAACTGACCTGAGAGAGGACAAGAGAACAGAAGGCAAGTATGGAGATTAACAGAAAATGGTAGAAGTGCAGTGAATGATTATTCTTACTGTTGATGAAGAGGGATGGAGCAGCACCTTGTTCGGGTGGGAATGGGAAGGGTGAACTTACGGAGCGTTTGTAATGACTATATTCACTTGCAGGTAGAGAAAGGGGAATGACAGTAGGGGTGACAACCTTCTCTGGGTAAGTATTTGCAGGTGGAAATGGAGGATGAATCTGGTAACTTCGGTACTCGTCTGAGGTGAAGGTGCAGGTACCCCGGGCCTGGGGCTTTGATCCAGTAACAATTAGGTAGTGATAATTGTTGATTGCATTTTCCTTACTTGGCACCCCCCTCCCTTTTTGCAGGGTGGACATGGAGAGAAGAGGACCAGGGCTGACAGGAGACTGAGAGCACAGAACAGAGGAGAATGATTCCAAAGTTGTTATTGGTTGAATGAATTGCTCAGCAGGCTTACATTCAATTCAGTTCAACTTTGAATTCAATTCAACTTTACATGAATTCCCAAGGGAGAGATACAGTCTTCAGGAAGGTGAGAACCCAAGGCAAGCACACAAGAGTATGGGGGTAGGAGAACCAACGTGACAGCAAGCTGTTGAGCTAAGGCAAATCCACGAGAGCCTGGGCCAACTGAGGTCTATTTATCGTGCAGCAGGCAATCAGCTCAGGTGTGTAAAGAGAACAGCTGCAGGTAATGAAGTGATTAGTGGAGATCAAAGGACTTATATGATTTTATGAAAAATTCTGCTCCTCCTAGGCAGTTGCCCTCAGGTTTGTGTTCAAGTGTTCAAGATAGTGACGGGGTGAAGGGACTCTAATTAATGTGAATAGTAGGAAGTTCTTTGAAAGGTTATCGGTTTTAAATAGGAGTTATCTGTACAAGTTATATAAGAAAAGAATGCACAAGGGACTTGAAGTAAGGAAAAACTTCTTCTCACAGAGAATTATCAACCATTGGAATAAGTTGCCTAGTTGGGTTGTCGATGCCCAGACCGTACTCACCTTTAAAAGGAAATTAGGCCAAATATGGGAACCTACAAGCCTAGCTTACTAATAAATCCCATCAAACCTTAAGTGCAAGTGTAAGTCCATCAAGGTCATTGTCAAAGGTCAGGAGATCTGGGAATTTATGATTTCACAAAAATTGTTACTTCTCCTAGACAATTAAGTATAAGATAAGATAAGCCTTTATTAGTCTTACAATGGGGAAATTACAGGATTGCAGCAGCAAAGGGATAGCAGCACTCAGAGCAATAGTAAATAAGATAACAATAGGTTAGCCATCATCGTCATCTGTATTTATTTTGACAGGACACAATTAGTCCCTCAGTTGGGGTGGGTCCTCTTACAGTTGAAGCTGAGTTTTTACGCCAGATGCCCTTCCTGACGCAACCCTGCCCATTTTATCCGGGCTTGGAAGCGGTGCAGGGAGTGCACTTGACTTGTGCACCCACTGTGGCCGAGTAACCAACATTTCTCTTCTTCGTTCCATTGTTGCTGATCACCAAGCTGGATGGCAGGAAGTTCCACTTTTTACATGGTCTTTGGCAGTAAATAAGCAGTAAATAAATATACCTATGTACACAGTGCAGGAGCATTACAGTTAGATGTATCAGCACCATTACAGTTAGTTAAATTACCCGGCAAAATATAAATATTGACCCAGACAGTATATTTTACATTGAATCAACAGTGTTGTTGCCACCCTCAATAATAATTGTAATTGTCTTAGTTGTGTATTGGAGGGGACGATGTCTATTGTGCAGAGTTGTGATGTTTAATATAGCCTTTATGAGAACTATTTAGATTATACAGTCTGACAGCCATAGGTAGGAAGGACCTGCGGAACCTCTCCCTCGAGCACTTGAGATGGCACAGCCTACTGCTAAATAAGCTCCTCAGTGCGTTCAGCATGTCCTGCATGGGGTGGGACTCGGACTCCAGCAGAGATGACAGCTTAGCCACTGTCCTTCTCTCTCCTATCCCCTCCACTGGGTCGAGGCGTCGCCCCAGAACAGAGCTAGCTTTTTTGATTAGCCTATTCAATCTCTTCCTGTCGGCTGCCCTGATGCCACTGCCCCAGCAGACCACTCCATACGTAAAGGCTGATGCCACACAGAATCATAGAAGGTCTTTAGGAGTGCCCCCCAACACTCCAAAAGACTTGAGTCTTTGAATTTGGTTGAACTGCCCCAGTCTTTGTCAAAACCCATGCACGATGATTATCACGCCGTTCTTCATCTAAGCAATGCTTAAGGTCAGCAGTCAGGAGATCTGAGCACTCTGGGAGATTTCATTAGGTCGGAATGAGCTACTCTGGATTGACAGTCTGGTTTTTCTTGTACATTTGTAACATTTTTCTTAGAAATGTGTGATATCTTTGTACTCTGATTTTTTTTCCTTCATAAGTTTGTGAAAAAAGGGCGCATAGGGAATTAAGTTAATTATCAAATTAGATGTTGATTTGTTCTCTGTTGACTGACTTGTCGACTGATCAGCTAATTGTTGCAGCACTATGAGTCACATAGTAAGATGCAGTCACAATCAGGCAATCGAGGCAAGCAAGTCTTGCATGGACAGCTTCACATAGAAAGCCCCCATTAAACATGGGAGTAGGCAAAAACCAGCGCGAAACAGGACATTACACGTGGAGGGAAATGGACCTCCGAAGACCTCAGTTCAAGGTGCAGAGCAGACAGCGGACGGCAACCATGCTAACAAAGCCACAGCCACCACTGCCTGGTCTCAGGGAGGCACCGGGCCTGAATATTTCATGGCTCCTCCAAGCACAAAAAGACTGCAAAACTGACCCAGCTCATTTGGAGCCGTGAGCTCACTGAAGGTCAGGACCTGAAAAGAGAAAGTCAGCGGCAAAAGGCTTGTTTGAGGGGAGGGGGGAAGGGCCAGACATCAAACATATTGCTCAATGATGGTATTTTTTTGTTTTTGTTGTTTTGCATTTTTTCCCTCTTGTTGTGCAGATCTACAGCTCAGAACATCAAGTGCATGCATTATTTTTAAACACTCGAGACTCCCATTCTCGCCGGAGTAGAGCAAGTCGGTTCATTAGATTGATGTATTTTTCTCGGTGCTCATAAATGCACAAAGCTGCTTTTTTAAAAAATATTATTAGTATCAGGGAGCCTTGACGAGGTGGGCGCACAATTCAACATGCGCTCACTTCTCGCTAACAACACAAAAGAGAAAACAATGGGGTTGGTTTAATACCCCGCAGACCCTAAAGGGAGGCGTTTAGCTCCTTGTGACTTTGTGTGCAAAGCAACCCAAACTCCCCACGCCGGCACACTGGCGGAGAACAACAGTGAGAACTCAAGGGCTGTCTCCGACAAAAGGGAGCGGGACGGCGGTGTCTGAAACCCCCGTGTACCTCTTCTCCTTATTCCCTCCCTAATCAATATCAAAAGCAACAGAATAAAAAAAAAAAGGCAGGCGCGAGCAAAGATGCACACGCGCAAAAGCAAACAAACGCCTGTTCAGTGGGGGGAGCGAATTAGAGCGGCGGCGCCATCTCCTCATCTTACCTGTCATTATCTGCTTTAGCTCTTAATGAGTGCTCCTCTACACTTGGTCACATCACATTTGTTTTATACCGGTCCCTTTGAACGGCTGAGAGATATTGAGCCTCCTTTGATCACCGAATCCGTCTGAATTTCAAATCAGCCACGAACGAAGCCTCCCTCTCTCCCGCCCCTCCCGCATCATCTCGGGCTAGGTCGTCTCCACATTTTCAGTCACTGTTTTGTTTGTTTATACGCTGGTGAAGAGGGGGGAAAGAAATGTGATGAAGAAAGATGTGGAAGCAAGGACTGTGTGGGTTGAATAAATTTTATTATTAATTAATGGTTATGAATTTAACAAAGAAATGATAAAAGAATGAAACACAAGACGCTGCCTACTGTTTTCATATAAATATATATTTTTGTTTTTTTTGAAGGCAGCCTTCTTCTAATGATGACCCTTGGCGTGCTGTGGCACCTGGGACCTCCCCCAGCATGAGGGAGGCTGAGGAAAATTAGCCCATTCACATTTCAAACAGAATTTCGCCCCGGCCCCTGATCACAGTGCCGGGGCCCCTCCCCTCGCCGTCCTGCAGAGTAGAACACGCACCACCAGAAAAGGGCCTCGCCACACCGGCCAGAGCCCTCTTCCCTGGCGATCATCACGGGGAACACGTGGTGACATGACCGCGGGACGCCAGGGGCGTCTGGATGTACTCGGACTGTTATTCCCTGTTAAAAGATTTAAACCATCAGGGTGTGATAGGTCCCTTTGATGTTTGCTAAGCACGGAGCTGGTGGGGAACGAGGAGGAGCGGGGTGGGGCGAGGTGTAGCCGCTATGGTAGCGGGCGCTGGTAGCGGGGCAGGGGCTTGTTACCAGAAGGCAATCGTCTTTTTGTGGAGCCACTCCAGAGGAGGGAGGAGGAGGAGGAGAAGCGGCGAAGGCTCCGTTTTCAAGCGCAGCCATGCCGACAAAAGCGAAGATGAAAGAGGAGAGGTTGGAGCCAGGGCCAGGACCCACTGTGAAGCCCAGATTAACTGCCAAGCACAAAGTTTTGGCACTTCTACCACTGCAGCAACTTCTACGTTCCTAATTGCCCCAATTTAACTCATGCTAATAGAACTGTTATTTTTCTCCACTACAATCAATTTCCTCTTTGTCTAATATTATTAACACACTAACTAACTCGTTACATTTACTCAGGTGCATGTACACTACCGTTTAAAAGTTTGGCGTCACCCAGACAATTATTTTGTGTTTTCCATGAAAAGTCACACTTATTTACCACCATGAGTTGTAAAATGAATAGAAAATATAGTCAAGACATTGACAAGGTTAGAAATAATGATTTGTATTTGAAATAATAATTTTTTCCAGATACTCAACCTGCTCAAAGGAAAGTCAGTTTTATAGCTTCTCTAACCAGCTAAACTGTTTTCAGCTGTGCTAACATGATTGCACAAGGGTTTTCTAATCATCCATTAGCCTTCTGAAGCAATGAGCAAGCACATTGTACCATTAGAACACTGGAGTGATAGTTGCTGGAAATGGGCCTCTATACACCTATGTAGATATTGCACCAAAAACCAGACATTTGCAGCTAGAACAGTCATTTACCACATTAAGATAAGATAAGATAAGATAAGATAAGCCTTTATTAGTCCCACAACGGGGAAATTCCAGGATTGCAACAGCACAGGGATAGCAACACTCAGAGCAACAATCAGAAGGCAAGAAAAAAAACAAAAAAAAAACAAGCAAGAGCAGCTAATATACATATGTACATATTACTATAAAATATATATATACACACACACACACACACAGACACAGTGCAGAGCATTGTAGCTGGATGGAATAAATATATGAATATATGAACACACAGTGCAGAGCATTGTAGCTAGATGGAATAAATATGTAAATATAGTATAAACACCCACAGTACGGAGCATTGCAGCTAGGTGGAATAAATATGCAAGTATATAAACACACACAGTGCGGAGCAATGTAGCTAGATGGAATAATATGTAGATATATAAAAACACAGTGCGGAGCATTGTAGCTAGATGGAATAAATATATAGATATATAAATATAAACACACCCAGTGCTGAGCATTGTAGCTAGATGGAATAAATATATAGATATATAAATATAAACACACCCAGTGCAGAGCATTGTAGCTAGATGGAATAAATATGTAAATATATAAACACACACAGTGCAGAGCATTGTTGCTAGGTGGGATGAAACAGCATAACCGTCTATTTAGTTATCCTACATGGTATGATTATGTGCCCATACATATTCTCACCCTCCATAGCGACCGGTATGTTCCTAGTTGTATGCCGGAGAGGACCATTGTGTAAGTCTATTGCATCTTTTGCATTCAAAAAACAAAAAAAAACAACAAAAAAACTATTAGTTTGTTACGTCTTTTTGCTATCTCTGCGAGCAGCCCTGCTTAGGTTGTACAGTCTGACAGCCGTTGGTAGGAAGGACCTACGAAACCTCTCGGTTGTGCACCTGGGATGATGTAGTCTGCTGCTAAATGAGCTCCTCAGTGCATCCAGTATGTCCTGCATAGGGTGGAACTCGGACTCCAGCAGAGATGACAGTTTAGCCACCGTCCTTCTCTCTCCTATCTCCTCCATCGGATCAAGGCGTTGCCCCAGGACAGAGCTAGCTTTCTTAATCAGTTTGTTCAGTCTCTTCCTATCGGCTGCAGTAATGCCACTGCCCCAGCAGACCACTCCAAAAGTGATGGCTGATGCCACCACCGTGTCATAGAATGACTTCAGCAGCGCCCCTTGTACACCAAAAGACCTGAGTCTCCTCAGCAGGAACAGCCCGCGCTGTCCCTTCTTGTAGAGTGCATCAGTATTGTGTGACCAGTCTAGTTTATTGTTCAGATGAATACCCAGGTACTTGTAGGATGTCACCATCTCGATGTCTGTTCCCTGTATATTTACTGGTGCTGTGAGGGGCTGCCCATGCCTGCGGCAGTCCACCACCAGCTCCTTAGTTTTCCTCGCGTTGATCTGGAGGCAGTTCCGATGGCACCAGTCCACAAAGTCCTGGATAAGCCCTCTGTACTCAGCTTCATCTCCGCTGGAGATGAGACCAACGATCGCAGAGTCATCAGAGAACTTCTGTAGATGGCAATGTGTTGTGTTGTGTGAGAAGTCCGCAGTATAAAGAGTGAACAGGAAGGGAGCCAGCACCGTTCCCTGGGGGGCCCCCGTGCTACTGATGATCGTGTCGGAAACACAGTCCCGGGTTCTCACAAACTGAGGCCGGTTCGTGAGGTAGTCCAGGATCCATGATGACAGGTGCTGGTCCACCCCTGCGCGCAGCAGCTTGTCCTTCAGGATCATCGGTTGGATGGTGTTGAAAGCACTGGAGAAGTCAAAGAACATGATCCTCACCATATTCCCGGGCTTCTCCAGGTGGGACAGAGAACGGTGAAGGAGGAAGATCACCGCATCCTCCACCCCAATGCCATGCTGGTAGGCGAACTGGAGTGGATCCATCGCTGGTTCCACCAGGGGGCGGAGATGAGCAAGGAGCAGTCTCTCCAGGGTCTTCATCAAGTGGGACGTCAAGGCCACCGGTCTGAAGCTGTTCAGGTCTTTGGGGTGGGAAGTTTTTGGTACAGGTACCACACAAGATGTTTTCCACAGCTGTGGTACCCTCCCCAGTTTCAGGCTCATGTTGAAGATATACGTCACAATCCCACACAGCTGGTCTGCACAGGACTTGAGGAGCTTTGCGCTGATGCCGTCCGGTCCCGACGCCTTCCTCGCCTTGATCTTCCTCAGCTCCGTCCTCACCTGGGTCTTGGTCAGGGTCAGGATGGGGGGCTGTGTGTTGGGAGTGGGGGGGTGTCGGTGGAGTGGGGAGTGGGTAGCAGGACTTGATTTCTTAGAGGCAGCAGTGGTTGTTGTGCAGACAGGGGGGAGGGCGGTTGGTCAAACCTATTGAAAAACAGATTCAGGTTGTTCGCCCACTCCCTGCCCCCCGTGGCCTGGGGGGAGGTATTCTGGAGCCCCGAGATGGTTTTGAGGTTTCTCCAGACCCCGCTGATGTCGCTCTGTTGCAGCTTGTCCTCCATCTTCTTCCTGAAGCTGTCCTTGCCTTCTCTGATCTTTCTCCTCAGCTCCCTCTGTACGGACTTCAGCATCTCCCTGTTCCCCGACCTGAAGATCCTCTTCTTCTCTCTCAGAAGTGTTTTTATCTCAGGGTTGATCCAGGGTTTGTTGTTTGAGTGACGCCGTATGGTCTTGGTGGGAACGGATTTGTCCACACAGAAGCTGAGGTAGCCCGTGAAGGTGTGAATGAGGCCATCGATGTCCTCACCATGTGGATCGCAGAGCTGCTTCCAGGCAGTGGCTTCAAAACAGTCCTTTAGAGTGTCCATTGTCTCCTCAGACCATAACTCCACAGTGTGCATGGCCGGAGGTTGTCTGTGCACTAGGGGTTTGTACACCGGTCGGAGATGAACCAAGTTGTGATCCGATCTCCCAAGTGGGGGGAGTTGTGATGAGGTG
The DNA here is from genome assembly GCA_020510985.1 of Pholidichthys leucotaenia. Classification (NCBI taxonomy): domain Eukaryota; kingdom Metazoa; phylum Chordata; class Actinopteri; order Cichliformes; family Pholidichthyidae; genus Pholidichthys; species Pholidichthys leucotaenia. The sequence goes on along the minus strand of CM035839.1, from coordinate 26,871,079 downwards.
TACGCCTCCTTAGTGTTTGCGTAGAACAAATCCAGTGTTTTATTGTCTCTAGTGTGGCATGTGACATACTGGGTGAAAGTGGGCAGAATGGGAGACAGTGAAACGTGGTTGAAATCGCCTGAGATGAGGAGAAGAGCATCTAGGTGTTCTGTCTGCAGCCTGCTGGTTACTGAATGGATGACGTCACGCGCTGTCCCAGCGTTCGCCGTCGGATTTGCATAAACAACAATGCAGATCACGTGTGAGTGTTCTCTCGGGAGATATGTAGGCCTCATGCTAACAGCTAGCAACTCAATGTCTTTGCTGCAGTGTCGTTGTTTAACAGTGATATGTCCCGGTCTGCACCAGTTGTTGTTAACATACATTATCACTCCACCGCCCCTAGTTTTGCCACTCTCTGGTGTTCGGTCAGCTCGTATCATGTGAAAACCCTCCAGCTCAATGTTAGCATCTGCTGCTAGTTCAGTTAGCCACGTCTCAGTAAACAAAAGGAGAGAGCACTCCCGGTAAGTGCTATCATAACGGGAGATAGCCGCTAGCTCATCTAACTTTCCCAGTATCGACCGTACATTTCCCATGACAACAGATGGAAGGGAGGGTCTGTACCTTATATTTTTTGTCCTCCGCCTTACTCCAGCCCGGCAGCCGCGGCGTTTTCGCCTCAGTTCTCTCGGTATGTCGAGTTTTTCCAGTGGGACCGGGTGGCGGTTAAATGCTAGCAGCTCTTCCCTGTTATATCGTATCCTGCTATAAACAGTGGCTCCGTCCACCGGCTCAGGAGACATTTGGGACGATCTGTGTGTCCGTGATATAAGTGGGGTGAAAAAAAAAAGTGATCAAAAGAGAGAGGAAGGGAAAAAAAAACTCGGAATCGAGCCGCTGTTGCAAAAGGCAGCCGACTGGTGTGGCGCCGAGTGTGGCGTACATTAGCAATGTACTGTATATTAGATATAGAGTGTATTTCTGATTAAAGTTATCTTCATTGAAAAAAACAGTGCTTTTCTTTCAAAAATAAGTAAATTTCTAAGTGACCCCAAACTTTTGAACGGTAGTGTACTTAAGTGACTTTTTCCATTGAATTGTAGTTTTCTGAGTAGTTTAACACTTTTGCCTCTTAACTAAATACATTTATGGAGGGGAAAAAAGTTCTTTTGGTCTTGCCAGAACCGTTTCTGGCTATAAAGCAGAGAATGCTCTTGTGTGGCCCCAAGCTACAAATTCAGCCTCATTATGTTTTTAGGGAAGAATTAAAATTACAAGGGCTGGGCGATATGTCTATACTTTAACCCTTTATCTGCCCGGAAAAAATGGCAGGAAAATGCAGTTTGACCTCAAAATTTCAGATGATTATAGCTTCACAATGGTGAAAGTTAGAGGATAACTGTCAATTGGAAAAATGTTGCAGACGAACCAAAGGTCATGACTGGCCAGTTTGCACCCATGCATCTTTCATAATTTGACCTGAAATACTAATGGTCTTTGAGTTACACCCCCCTCCTTTGTTGTTGCAGACGTTGCAATGTAAACACAGACACACACACCGATGTGAATACACTAATATGCACCTACCTATGCACCAAATATGCACCTACATGCTACAACTACATTCATTGTGAGACATAGAAAAATAAAATAACACACAGTTTATGCCAACTCAGAATGGAGGGGACGTCGTTTACATTCACTGTAACATGATTTGGCACATATATGGAGCCAACGCTATCATATAACAGTTATAGTGAGGCACACACAGCAATAACACTAATAACATATGGACAATGTGGATTATTCACTGTATTTTCCATGTTGTGACGTTGTATGGTCCACAAAGTAAGGAGGCGGCTGTGGTGCACACACAACACAGAATTGAGGGAAAGTCATGAAAAAAACCCAGAAACTCTGCGGGGGTTTTTTCCCACAATATGCACCTACATGCTACAGTTACATTCATTGTGAGAAATAGAAAAATAAAATGAATAACACATAGTTTACGCCAAAATGTTTACCTGTTTGTTTCAACGGTGATCAGCCTCCAGAAGTCGTCAGTCCAAAACAAATTCAGAAAGTCAGTGAGGCACACCAAAGACATATCTCCATCCCCACGATATCCACATGGCTCCTGAAATGGTTTGAGCCATGGCTGATATGTTTCTTCATCCGTAACGAGCTCCTAGACATCATTGTCCAAACCCCCAGTAGGATTTGTACCGCTGGTTGTTGGCGCTCGACGGGACACACTGGGTTCTGAGCGGCCCGGTCCACCCAAGCTTTGTCCACGAACTGTTCTGGGCCTTTTTGCCCCAGGGCCACAGTTCGGCAAAGTAGAGCAATCTTTAGAAGAAGCCCCTGTGCCATTTTCGGCACTACTTGACACAGAAAAAAAAAACCTCCAGTCTGGCGCACAGGACTGCCGTTTTCCTCACTTTCACCGGACTCACTTGGCACATAATCCAAGCTGCGGTCTTCATCAATTCAATTCAACTTTATTTATATAGCACCATATCACAACAAAAGTCATCTCATAACACTTTCAAATGTAGGGGAAACCCCACAATTGCAGAAAGGCCCCAGCAATCAGGCAATCCCCTGTGAGCAAGCACTAGGCGACGGTGGAGAGGAAAAACTCCCTTTTAACAGGAAGAAACCTCTAGCAGAACCAAGCTCAGGGAGGGGCAGTCTTCTGCTGCGACTGGCTGGGGGGTGAGGGTGTGACAGAGATCATCCTGCGCAGTTCGCCCCACACGGGACACGAACCCACAACCTCTCAGTCAACTACACAGTTCGAGCATGGGAGACACAGCACGATCGCGCTGAGCTAAAGGTCCGACCAGTAGCTCAGCGCTACCGATACTGTATGAGGCTTTGGGAGGGAGGTTTTACTAACGTTCTATGCCGAACAGTACTAGTTGGCATCCGTTACACTCTCCCCCTTAAACCTCACTCCCATGCCGGGTTCACGGCACCAGTGTGACAGAGATCATCCTGCGCAGTTCGCCCCACACGGGACACGAACCCACAACCTCTCAGTCAACTACACAGTTCGAGCATGGGAGACACAGCACGATCGCGCTGAGCTAAAGGTCCGACCAGTAGCTCAGCGCTACCGATACTGTATGAGGCTTTGGGAGGGAGGTTTTACTAACGTTCTATGCCGAACAGTACTAGTTGGCATCCGTTACAAGGGGATAGAGAAGATGAAAAGAACAGACATAAGAGAGCAAACATTAACAGAGAGAAGCCAAGTACATTATTGGAGGTCACCCAGTAGTCTAAATCTAATAACAGCAAAACAAAGGGAGGGTTAAGAGACACAAGATCATTCCCTAATCGTAGGCTATATTGAAGAGGAAGGTTTTTACCCTATTCTTAAAAACAGAGATCAAGTCTGACTCCCAAACCCAAATTGGTAACTGGTTCCACAGAAAAGGAGCCTGATAGCAGAAGGCTCTGCCACCCATTGTACTTTTGGAGATTCTAGGTATTACAAGTAATCCAGCATTTTGGGAGTGTAGTGCTCTGTTAGGATGATAGGGTAGTATCAGATCTTTTATATAAGAGGGGGCCTGATTATTGAGAGCTTTGTAAGTGAGAAGAAGGATTTTAAACTTAATTCTAAACTCTATGGGAAGTCAATGAAGGGAGGCCAGAACCGGAGAGATATGATCTCTCTTTCTAGTACCTGTTAAAACGCTTGCTGCAGCATTTTGGATCAACTGAAGACTTTTTAAAGATACTTTAGGACAACCTGATAATAATGAGTTACAATAATCTAATCAAGAGTTAACAAAAGCGTGGATCAATTTCTCGGCATCACTCAGAGACAAGATGCTTCTAATCTTGGTAATATTATGCAAATGATAGAAGGCAGTTTTAGAAACAAATTTAATATGTGAATTAAAAAACAGATCTTGATCAAAAATAACTCCAAGGTTCCTCACAGAACTATTCAGAGTAAGAGTAGCTGCATCCAAATTAAGAGTTTGATTTGGAAAGGTATTTCTAAGGTTTTTGGGACCAACCAGAATGACTTCAGTCTTATCTGGGTTTAATAGTAGAAAATTACAAGTCGTCCAAGCTTTGATTTCCTTAAGACAGGCATCTAACTTGGCTAATTGATTACAATCATCGGGCTTCATTGACAGGTATAATTGTGTGTCATCTGCGTAACAATGAAAATGCATACAGTGCTTTCTAATAATGTTGCCTAACGGAAGCATATATAAACTAAAAAGAGTAGGGCCTAACACAGATCACTGTGGAATGGCTGAGCTTAGAGTTGGAAGAAAACTCATTATTGATATGACCAAACTGAAGTCTATTGGACAAATAAGATCTAAACCACTGCAGTGAAGTACCATTTAGTCCAACAAAGTGTTCTAATCTATCAAGTAGAATATCATGATCGATAGTATCAAAGGCTGCACTAAGATCTAAAAGGACAAGTACAGAAACAAGTCTATTATCGGATGTGATAAGAAGGTCATTAGTGACCTTCACTAAGGCTGTTTCAGTACTATGATGAATTCTGAACCCAGATTGCAACTCTTCAAATAAACCATTTCCCTTTAAGTGGTCAAATAATTGCATAGCAACAACTCTTTCTAAGACTTTTGAAATGAAAGGCAGATTAAAGATTGGTCAATAGTTAGCTAAAACTCCTGGATCGAGCGTTGGCTTTTTAAGTAAAGGTTTAATTACAGCAGTTTTAAAAGCCTGTGGTACATGACCTAAGGTTAAAGAAGAATTGATTATTTGAAGAATACGGCTACCAATAAATGGGAAGACTTTTTAAAATAAGCTGGTAGGAATAGGGTCTAAAAGACAAGTTGAAGGCTTGGATGAGGAGATTATTTTATCTACAGTAACTCTAAAAGGTCAATTGGAGTAAACTTATCCAAACGGATATCAATTGAAGGAGTTGTAGTAGTTGCTGTACTTAAGTTTACGGTGGGAATAATCTGATTGATTTTATCTCTAATAGATAAAATTTTATGATTGAAAAAGTTCAAAAAATCTTGACTAGTGAGCTCTAGGGGGATGCGAGGATTGACAGAGTCCTGACTCTTTGTCAGCCTGGCTACAGTGTTGAAAAGAAACCTGGGATTATTCTTATTCTGTTAATGCAGAGTAGTAACTTGTTCTAGCTTTTCTAAGAGATTTTTTATAAATTAGGAGATGATTTCTCCACACTAAGTAGAATTCATCTAAATTAGTCGAACGCCATTTTCTTTCTAATTGACGAGTCTTCTGTTTTAAGCTACGAGTTTCTGTGTTAAACCAAGGGGTTAAAAATCTCTGATTAGACTTTCTTTTTTAAAGGGGCCACCAAGTCTAGAGTCTGATGCAGAGAAGCTGTAACACTATCTACCATGCTATCAATTATGGAAGGAGCAAGCTCTCCATCTATTATTTCCGCTGTGTTGACACATGGTATAGAGGAAATAATCTTCAAAAATTTGGAAACATCATCATCTGAAAGACATCTGCTGTAGTAATATTTTTCTTTAGGAGTCAAATAATCAGAAATAGTGAAATCGAAAGTTAACAGACAGTGGTCTGACAGTACAGGATTATGAGGAGACACTACCAGATTTTCTATTTCTGTACCATAAGTCAGAACAAGGTCCAATGTGTGGTGGAGATAATGGGTAGAATTTTCTACTTTCTGGGAAAACCCCATTGAGTCTAATATTGAATTGAATGCCTTATTAAGACAGTCACTATCTATATCAACGTGCATATTAAAATCCCCTACTATAATTATTCTTTCAGATTTCATTACTAAATCAGCTAAAAATTCGGCAAAATCGGATAAAAACTCTGAGTAGGCAGAGGGAGGACAGTAGACTATGGCAAAGAAGATTGGGTTTAAGCTAAGATTGCTAACATGCCTCATAGTGAGGACCAGGCCCTCAAAGGAATTGAAGCAGGTTTTTTGCTTTACATTAACTAGTAATTTAGAATGGTAAATTGCCGCTACTCCACCTCCACGACCAGAACTTCTAGGATTATGACAGTTTAGATAACCAGAGGGAGTTGATTCATTTAAACCAACATAATCATCTTGCCCTAACCAAGTCTCTGTAAAGGATATTAAATCAATCTGATGATCAATTAATAGATCATGAACTAGTAGAGACTTGGGAGTTAGAGACCTAATATTTAACAAACCACATTTAATTTTTAAATGATGAGGAGGAAGAAGAGAGGCCAAATCATTAAATTTAGAGACGTGATGTTTAATTTGAGTTTTACCAAGTTTTTGTTTAATCACTTTGGGATGTTTATACATTATGATTTTATTAACTGTGGGGGGAGTAGACAAAGATTCTCTGAGGGGGAAGACAGGGGCTAAGTTGAGGGGTGGTGGATGAGGAGGAGCTGCAGAAAGGCATGAATTTATCAAGTTATGTTGTATTTGTCTTGGGTTATAATATTTTGGGTAACAGGAGACAGACACAATCTCAACGAGGTTTTAAACTGAAGGCTGATCTAAACAGTGAGGATTATTTGGATTAATAGGATTAATATGAGAAGTGGAAACAGAGAAGGGCTGGTTGGCAGACCCAGGAACTTCAGGGTGAGTTAACGTACCAAAATTCAGTCACTGTACTAAAAAACGCTGAATGGAATAGAACAGATTGTCCCTTAAAACACGTGCACCAAGTCTATTTGGATGGGTGCCATCTGGCCTCATAAACAATGGGCGGTTCCAAAACAGGTTGAAATTGTCTACAAAACCAATGTTAAAAGTAGGACATGTAGAACACAACCAGGTATTAAAACTGAGAGTTCTGCTAAAATAATTGCAACCTCGTCTGAAAGGGGCCAAGGGCCCAGAAATAAACACACGTCTGCCACAGTTCATAAGAGTGGACAGAAGGCTCCTGAAGTCACTCTTTAAGATCTCTGAGGCTTCATCTGGAATGTTGTTGCATCCAGCATGTACAATGACAGTTTTAGCGTGGGGGTATTCATTTAATAGGTCAGGGATAAGAGCCTCAATGTCTGACACTTTAGCCCCAGGAAAAAAATTTGTGACACAGTACCTGCTTCTGACGTTCCTCATAATCAAGTCACCAATTACCAACGTCATCTGGGGGAGCCTTGCCGGTGGTTTCTGAAATGGGGGATAATTTTGCCGATGTTTTGATAGCGGGGTGATGGGCTCTCTTCTTTTTGGAGCTGGTGTATAGTTTGGCACACCTAGAATGGTTTTAATCCAGGGCTTGCGGGTTTGGGCCACTGCTGAAGGAGGAGGAGGAGGAGGAGGAGGAGGGGCGGCCATGGGAGGGTGATCGACTTTCAGGTGGGGAAAATCTTCCAGGGAAAGGATGTTGAATCTGTTTTCCAGTAGCAACGGGAGAGAGGAAGCATGACCGGGTCTAGTCAACTGCCGATGCTTGCTAATTGGTTCAACCAAGATCCAAGGTTTATTGCCGGGGTCCTGGACAGCTGAAGAGACCGGAGCAGGGGTGGAAGTGGATGGCGATGTGCTGAATTCACCCAGGTAAGTAGCCGTCTCTGCTAGCTGAGAGTCGGTTGCCAGGGCCGATGTTTTCCCGAGAATTATGGTGTCTAGGTGGTCTTCAGCCTCCCAAATCTTATAGAGATTGGAGAGTCTCACTTCCAACTCAGGTTCAGGTTCAGGTTACTTTATTTGTACCCGTAGGTAGATTTGTTTTGCAGTCTGGTGACATCCATATTTACAAGCCACTAATTACATTCAACATAGACACAAACACAGGCACACATGAAGCTGACTATAAACATGATAAAAATACTCAAGTCTCCATCAAACAGGGTATAAAAAGACAAAGAGATGAGGGAGAAACCAGAGGTAAGAGAGAAGGGTCATATTAAAAGTTAAAAACTAGTCAGAGGTTAAAAAACTCAAAGGTCTAAAACCCAATAAAATATTTAGAACCCAAGTGACATCATACAAAATAAGTAAATATAAAATATGTACTCAGAACTCAGAAACCTTCTTAAGGAGGGACAAACAGCTGACACACATCGGGGATGGAGCCATGACGTCCGACGAGAAATGGATAGCTAGCTGGCTAAAAACAGCTAAAAACAGGTTAGCCTGGCCTGGTGAAAACAGCCCTGCCCGGGGTCTGATTCACCTGTGTGCCAATCGGGCTTTCTGCTAGGCCAACACTAAGCTAACACTAGGAAAAAAGCTAACAGTAGTAAAAAAAAGATAAAGAATTAAAAACAAAGTTAATAAAAACAAACAAAAGCGAACAGGATAATGCTTTGACGTGACGTGACGTTTACAGACATCACATTAGCACATTAGTGCCTCATAGGGTAGGCATTGGTGGTGGTGGTCTGCTTCTGTGGCCGCTGCTGTGAGATGGGTTGGCAGGGTGTGGCTGCTGGTCCGTGCTGACGGTCTTCCCGGCAGCTGCCGGGCATTGCTGCGTGTTCATGCATGCTCAGACGAAGAACTGTGGCTTGGCTCTTCCTCCGACCCAGGAGCAGCCCACAGCAGTGCTAAAGCATCTTCAAGACCGAGCATTCTTCTCGCCATCCTGTCTCGTCCATGTCAAACCGCAGAATGAGCTCGGTCCGTCTTCAACGGGAGATTTGAACAAGAAGTTGCATTGCATCATATCTGGTTTTTGTGGGAAGTGAAAAGCTCTTCCAATATAACGTCTTCTAGTGTTAAAAGGTTATTATTTCTCTGACTCTATTAAGCAATACTGCCTTTGATTTTATTTATGACCTGACAGGCGCCATATGGCGTCTAGGGCAGTTAAAGGGTTAAAATGTATCGATATATTTTCACCCGCGACACAGGATGACCCTGTCATAGCTGCCCCTTGAGGGCGAAGGAGACAACCCAATCGCGTGGCGAAGTTTAAACATAATTTATTGCAAAAATAACAAAATGCAGCACGAGGCTGGAAAAAAATAACACAAACTTGAATGGCAGGCTAAACGAGAAAAGAACCTAAACCGTGAACAGCTTGGATAAGCAACAGTACACTCTGCGTGTGAGCGTAAGGATGAGAATAACAGAGAGAGTGAGCCGAGAGCTGACTATATGGAGCAGCTGGTGATTAACACAATCAGATACAGCTGTGGATAATTAACAACACAAAAGGCTCAATAATGAGGAGCAGAAGTAACTGAGAGTGCTGTCGCCACAAGTAAACACAAAATGAGTGAGACAGGAACAAAGATAATAATAATGACAATAATAATAATAATGAGCCCAAAAAGGAACACAAAGCGTAAACAGGGACTGCAACCCTGTCCAGATCACTACAGATCCAGTATCGTTTGTATCGATACTCCAGTACACCTCACCCACCCGCGTCCAGAGAATGGCTGGCAAAAAAATACCACACTTAGAGGAGCAATCCCCAACCTTTGTTTTTTTGCTTCACCGACTGGTACTTCACAACTGAACCGGTATATTTTTACACATTTGTGACTTTTTTTTTTTGGTGAAGTTTTTACTTTTTACCTCATACATCTGTGAATTTTTTTTTTATTGAATGTGCAACTTTTTTTTTCTCATAAATTTATTACTTTTTCTTGTGAATTGTGTTTTTGGTCATACATTCACAACTTTTTTTCTTGGAAATTTGTGAGTCTTTGTGTACAACATTTTTTTTTCTTGTCAGGTTGCAGTGTTCACACTGGTGTAGAATAGTTTTTATTTTATGTATTTGTTTCTGTTCTGTTCACTAGACAACAACCTAAGTTTATGTTCATCTTTCTAATTTTAAAAGTGGACTAGACAGTATTTTCATGAAAACACATTTTTAAAAAATAATACATCAAAAAATTGTTTAAAAAGGTTAGAATTAAAGTCCCCCCTCATGGATCGTCACCTTATCGTGGTGGGGGGGTTTGCGTGCCCCAGTGATCCCAGGAGCTATGTTGTCCGGGGCAATTTGCCTCTGATAGGGTCTCCCAAGACAAACTGGTCCTGGGCGAAGGGCCAGACGAAGAACGATCCAACAGACTCTCATGATAAATTGTATATCAAGGATTCAGTGTACCCCGCCCGGTATGGGGTTACCGGGGCCCCACCCTGGAGCCAGGCCTGGGGGAGGGGCTCGAAGGCTAGCGTCTGGTGGCCGGGTTTCCACCCATGGGACCCGGCCGGGCTCAGCCCGAAGGAGTTACATGGGTCCGCCCTCCAGCAGGTTCACCACCTGCAGGAGGGATCATGGAAGTCCGGTGCTATGTGGATTAGGTGGCAGTCAAAGGCGGAGACCTTGGCGGACTGATCCCAAGCTTTCTAAACTGGCTTTTGGTACGTGGAATGTCACCTCTCTGGTGGGGAAGGAACCTGAGCTGGTGTACGAGATTGAGCGATACCGGCTAGATATAGTCGGCCTCACCTCAACACACAGCTCCGGTTCCGGAACCAGTCTCCTGGAGAGGGGCTGGAGCTTGGCCTTTTCTGGAGTTGCCCCGGGCGAGAGGCGACGAGCAGGGGTAGGTATTCTTGTATCGCCCCACCTTGCTGCCTCTATATTGGAGTTTTCCCCGGTGGACGAAAGGGTTGCTTCCCTGCGCCTTCGGGTTGGGAAACGGGTCCTGACCATCATTTGTGCCTATGCACCAAATGATGTTTCAGAGTACCCACCCTTTTTGGAGTCTGTGACTGGGGTGCTGGAGGGTGCTCCTCCTGGAGACTCCATTGTCCTACTGGGGGACTTCAATGCGCACGTGGGCAACGACAGTGAAACCTGGAGGGGGGTGATTGGGAGGAACGGCCTGCCCGATCTGAACCCGAGTGGTGTTCAGTTATTGGACTTCTGTGCTAACCACAGTCTGTCTATAACGAACACCATGTTCAAGCATAAGGGTGTCCATATGTGCACCTGGCACCAGGACACCCTAGGCCGCAGGTCGATGATCGATTTTGTTATCGTATCATCAGACCTGCGACCGTATGTCTTGGACACCCGAGTAAAGAGAGGTGCAGAGCTGTCAACTGATCACCACCTGGTGGTGAGTTGGATCCGATGGCAGGGGAGGAAGCCATTCAGACCTGGTAGACCCAAACGTATAGTGAGGGTGTGCTGGGAGCGTCTGGCTGAGGCCCCTGTCCGGGAGGTCTTCAACTCCCACCTCCGGAAGAACTTCAACCACATTCCGAGGGAGTCTGGAGACATGGAGTCTGAATGGGCCATGTTCTCCACCTCTGTTGTTGAAGCGGCAGCCCAGAGCTGCGGCCGCAAGGTGGTCGGTGCATCTCGTGGTGGCAACCCCCGAACCAAGTGGTGGACACCAGTGGTGAGGGGGGCCATTAAGCTGAAGAAGGAGTCCTATCAAGCTTGGTTGGCTTGTGGGACTCCCGAAGCAGCTGAGGTGTACCGGCAGGCTAAGCGGAGTGCAGCTCGGGTGGTTGCTGAAGCAAAAACCCGGGTATGGGAGGAGTTCGGTGAGGCCATGGAACAAGACTTTCGGTCGGCTTCAAAGAGATTCTGGCAAACTGTTCGGCGGCTCAGGAGGGGAAAGCAGCTCCCCGTCCACACTGTGTATGGTGCGGATGGGACACTGTTGACTTCAACTGGGGATATCGTCGGGCGGTGGAAGGAATACTTCGAGGATCTCCTCAATCCCACTGATACGCCTTCCACAGAGGAAGCAGGGTTTGGGGACGAGGGGGATGACTCGCCTATCACAGGGGCTGAGGTCGCCAAGGTGGTTAAAAATCTCCTTGGTGGCCGGGCCCCGGGGGTGGACGAGATTCGCCCCGAGTACCTCAAGGCCCTGGATGTTGTTGGGTTGTCATGGTTGACACGCCTCTGCAACATTGCGTGGAGGTCGGGGGCAGTGCCTTTGGCATGGCAAACCGGGGTGGTGGTTCCTCTCTTCAAAAAAGGGGACCGGAGGGTGTGCTCCAACTTTAGAGGGATCACACTCCTCAGCCTCCCTGGGAAGGTCTATGCCAAGGTACTGGAGAGGAGAGTCCGGCCGTTGGTCGAACCTCGGATTCAGGAGGAGCAATGTGGTTTTCGTCCTGGCCGTGGCACATCGGACCAGCTCTTTACCCTCTCGAGAATTCTTGAGGGTTCGTGGGAGTTTGCCCAACCAGTTTACATGTGTTTTGTGGACTTGGAGAAGGCATTTGACCGCGTCCCTCGTGGATTTTTGTGGGGGGTGCTTCGGGAGTATGGGGTATCGGGCTTGTTGTTACGAGCTATTCGGTCTCTGTACGACCGTTGTGAGAGTTTAGTTCGCATTGCCAACACTCGGTCGGAGTCATTCCCAGTGAGAGTTGGACTCCGCCAGGGCTGCCCTTTGTCACCGGTCCTGTTCATAATTTTTATGGACAGGATTTCTAGGCGCAGCCAGGGAATGGAGGGTGTCATGCTTGGTGACCACAGGATCTCATCTCTGTTGTTTGCAGATGATGTTGTCCTGTTGGCTTCATCCAGCAATGACCTACAGCTCTTGCTGGGACGGTTTGCCGCTGAGTGTGAAGCGGCTGGGATGAGAATCAGCACCTCCAAGTCCGAGTCCATGGTCCTCAGCCGGAAAAAGGTGGATTGTCCTCTCCGGGTTGGGGACAGGCTCCTGCCCCAAGTGGAGGAGTTTAAGTATCTTGGGGTCTTGTTCACGAGTGAGGGGAAAATGGAGCGAGAGATCGACAGACGGATTGGAGCAGCATCTGCAGTGATGCGGACGTTGTACCGGTCTGTTGTGGTGAAGAGGGAGCTTAGTTCTAAGGCAAAGCTGTCGATTTACCAGTCAATCTACGTTCCTACTCTCACCTATGGTCACGAGCTTTGGGTAATGACCGAAAGAACGAGATCGCGGATACAAGCGGCTGAAATGAGCTTTCTCCGTAGGATTGCTGGACTCACCCTCAGAGATAGGGTGAGGAGCTCAGTCATCCGGGAGAGGCTCAGAGTAGAACCGCTGCTCCTCCACATTGAAAGGAGTCAGTTGAGGTGGTATGGGCATCTGATTAGGATGCCTCCTGGACGCCTCCCACTTGAGGTGTTTCAGGCACGTCCCACTGGGAGGAGACCCCGGGGCAGACCCAGGACTCGGTGGAGAGACTATGTCTCCCAGCTAGTCTGGGAACGCCTTGGTATCCCCTCTGAAGAGCTGGAGCAGGTGGCTGGGGAGAGGGAAGTCTGGGCTTCTCTGCTTGAACTGCTGCCTCCGCGACCCGGACCTCCGGAAAAGCGGTAGAAGATGGATGGATGGATGGATTTACATCTGAGCAGATGGATGATGAGACATAGATATGTATAAATACTAGATAGGACATGACAAACATTTTCATAGCAAATGGAGACACCATAATCTATAGGTAATTATGATGGTTGATGGCACTTGACCATTGTGATAACAGGATACACAATTGTTTTGATTGTAATCATATAAGTAAGCTATGAATGTCTATGAAATGTGACAAGCCTGGTGGCTAGCTATATCTTATCTAGTGTTTATATTTATGGCCAATAAGGATGTCACAGCTAGTCACAGCCAATAGCATAACTGGGTTGACATCATGTGTCTCTACCAAACAGTTTGGTGCAACAGTAAGTGTGACACCTACTGGTCTGGAGGTCAGAATGTTGTCTCTGTCGCCTTTAAGGTTAATCATTTAAAAATGCTGTCAGTGTTTAAATTTAAAATGAAATATAGACTCTATCCACTGTGTTGACAGATATTTTAGCCCTGGATTTCCACAGACTTCGGATGCGGTCTGCTACAGCGGCAGTATGATTTGAGTGTTGTGGCCCTCTCCCTCAGCTCCATTAGTGTTTTGAAGCAGCACAGACAAGAACAGGGTTGGAATGACAAGATCACATGAGAATGATATAAAATAACAAGAGCCTGACTGAGGAGAACCGATCACGGTCACGTGATAGCAGCAAGGAAGCAAGGTGTGCTGTTTTAATTCTGTGTTTGTATGTTACGTCAAAGCTTTTATCTTCTCTGACACAGGACTGGAGAAGCAGACTTCAGAAAATAATGGGCGATTCTTAGTTTTTAATGGACCAACGGTTATTAAATACAGTAGATACCGCAGCGTTTTGTTGCAGAATGGAATCTGTCATAAATACACTTGTGTATCTTTAGTGATCTGTTATGTATGAAATCAACTTTTGAAAAACGAGGCCAGGTGCACAGTAGAACTCCGCTTTATTAATAACAGTTTGCACAATACAACCGTTAGGCAGGGGCATCGGCAAAGAGGCCGAATAAAGATGCCCGCTGGTATTTATAGGGCAGTGCAGTGGCGGCAGAGGAAGTGGCCACCACTATACAGCACTTCATAAAACACAATACCACCCCCCATAGAAAATACGAAACCACACATACATTTGAGACCGTCCCCAATTTAGGACCCGAATCACACACTAAAACTAGAACTGAAATCACTAAAAGGGCCTACCATATTCACACAACAAACCTAAAACTAGGGAGGACGGGTGGACTACCGTCCTACCCTGCACAGCAAGGTGGATTATTCTTCCACCTGTAGTTAACTAAAAGTCCATTAACAACTTAAAACATTGGTGTGTTTCCTAAAAAAATGTAAATACACCCAGAACAATAACATTTTAGTCATTTTGTCAATTTTTGTCCAAGTCATACAAAGCAAAATTAGCAACTAAAACCACACAGAAATGATCATGAAAAACCAGAAACATGTACTACACATAGAGGGTTTGTCTTCTCATACAGTATTAGCATGCAATAAGGACCTGCAAATGCTCCTTAAAGGGCCTATATCATGCTATTTTAAGCCTTTCAGAGTAAACTATATGCATGTGTGTGATAGTATATTACCTTTGGTACACTGGAGAATGAATTTCTTATGAAATATGAGTTATTTTCGCGAGCTGCTTTACCAACCCGGAAGTAAGATGCCTCGATCTCTGAGGCTCAGCCTCTCCTTCTTGTGGCTGCCGCCCATTTCATGACGTAACCCCTGAGCCAGCTGCTGCAGCGTGTCACTGGGTTCCGCCCACGAAAACTTAGAAGACATTGTCTTACGTAAAAAAGCAAACAGTTGTTGTCACTGAGCAGATTAGGTGCGAGAGGAACTACTTCTTCACAGCGTCAATGCTAAAGTGAAAGAGTTTTGCCGATCACCGCTCTGTTAGCTGCGCGGAGAAAGTGGGTGTGTGCGTTAGCCTGGGGGCGGTGCTGGCAGCACAGGCACTTCCTGGAGTGGGCGGCTCACCCACGTTCATACGTATGAACGTGGGGATCCAGTCATTATCAGGGACAGGGCGGAGCAGCAGCTCAGAGAGCAGGGTTGAGGAGGAATACTCAGAGATGCGTGAATGGAGCAAAATACCACTTTGGGGGTGTTTTTGGTGAGGAATTAACATTATAACATGCTTAAAAGCTCAAAAAAGTCGATTTTGCATGATATAGGCCCATTAATACAGCCAGTTTGGCATTTTTTTGTGTGTGTATGTGTGTGTTCCTCATCTTAATGTTTGTAACCAAAAAGACGATAACATTTTCCTCAAACTTATAGTACAAAATTACAAAATGAGCTGCTTCTTCTTATCTGTTTTTTTTTTATTTTTATTTTTACACATGCAAACATATGAACACTGAAACATTAGAACTCTTTTTTTTTTTTTTTTTCCTCCAAAAACTCACACTATTGTCCTTCTGGTGGAAAAGGGGTTAGAACTGGCTTGTGGGGGCCCAGGGCAGCCCCTCAGTAGACCTGCCCTTGGAAGCAGCATGCCGCCAGGATTGCAGCTGGCCTCATAGACAAGAGTGCATCTTGTCCTCATCGTCGGCCACTTCTCTCCTCCGGACCCACCATACGAAGCCTCCTCCCGGGCACGTCGCAGCTCTTTGGCGTGTCTCCATGAGCCATCCAACAGCTGGAAGTAGGCTGCGCCCTGCTTAGCCACGATGCGCAGCTGCTCCTGATATTCCTCTGGCTGTCATTTGGCCCACATCCGCCGTGGACATCTCTCCCCTCGAGCCCAGACCAGGTCTGTAACTCTCAGAGGAGCTCTGCTCGGCCTGCAGTGTTGCTGATTGGCACGCAGTCCCTCTGTGCCTATCGGTCTGGCCCCGACTCCTTGTAAAGCTGCTGCAGCAGTCACCGTTGTAGTTCCAGATCTTCCAGCCCACTGTGGCTGAGCTTCGGAGGAAACTGAGGCTAGGTGCCTTGCCATCATGCTTGGTACCCTCTTCCACTGTACCCCGAGCGCCAGCACTGAGACCCTCCTGCGTCGAAACTGAGTGAGGCTGGTCCTGATTGACTGCCGTGGTGCCCGGTTAATCTTTGTCCCACACAGCGTTGTCCTCCACCACCGGAACTGCACAGTTCCGCTGGCCACAACCAGTCCACTCTTCCCCAGCATCGTCTTTAATGGCGAACCCTAGTCCATAAAACAGGTCACAGCCCATGATGTTGTCGCCTCGGGCCGTCACGTGGAATGTGAAGTCAGCCATCACTGCCGACTTGTATCAAGCCTTTGGCGCCAGTGTTCCAACTGTGCACAGCCTTCCACCTCCATAACCATAGAGGCTCTCTGGCTCGGACATACGACACACACTTGCATAATGGTTCAAGCGTCCACACTTGCTACAGTGCTTCCCTCTCGCGGGGCAGTCCCTAGCCTTGAAACGGTGCTTCGCGTACCCACAACCCACACACAAGGGTTTTCTCGGGGCAGACCTCCTGCTGATAGTGTTGGTTTCCGCGTTGTCGTTGTCCTCACTATCTGGGTCCGCTACTTGTGCTGTGGCGGGAAGCTCCAGCTGCCACTGTGACTGGCACCCACTTAGCTCAGAGACTTGCTTGTCCTCGGTCTCCAATTGGAGAGCTAACTCGATAGCTCTGGCTAGCGTTAAGTCACCCAGCGCTGTGAGCAGCTTCGTCCATATCATGGCGCTGTTGGTGTGCTCTGCCAGCTGGTCGCGTACCATCTCTTCCTCCAGCGGCCCAAAACGACACTCACTCGCTAGCAGCCTCAGATCGGCGATGAACTGGTGGATAGTTTCACCCACTCATTGGTGTTAATGCTGAAACCTAATCCTCCGGATGGTCACACTGTCTGGGGCGCGAAAACGGCACGCCAGCAACTCGACCATGTCCTCGTATGAGTCCGAAGCCCCAAGTGTGCTTAGGATCCGCTGGCCCTCAAACCCCAAATTATGCACCAGAAGTGCACATGCCCTCAGTTTATCCAGCTTACCCAGGTCGGGTGCCACAATGTAGTTTTGAAAGGCGGCAAACCATCTTGGCCAGGGGTTAGGCAGCTCGCCCGGAAGCTCCAAGAAGGGCCAGAGTGGTGAAATACATGCCTTCATTTTCATTCTCATTGCCAAAATATTATATATGAAATTAGCTTTTGAAGGACAAGGCCAGGTGCACGGTAGAACTCTGCTTTATTAATAACAGTATGCACAATACAACCGTTAGGCAGGGGCATCGGCAAAGAGGCCGAATAGCAATGCCCGCTGGTATTTATAGGGCGGTGCAGTGGCAGAATAAGGAAGTAGCCACCACTACATTGCACTTCATAATAAAACACAATACCATAATCTGAATCTGGTGAGCCAGATTCGCTCCACAATGAGCTGGACCAGGTGGGGAGTAGAACATTGACTAGAACGGGAACTATTTGCTGCAGAGACTGGATCACAGTCGTAATGGACCCCAACCGGAGTCAGTGGAAATCGAGGGTAATCCTACAAAATGTAAGTCCGCCACCATTGTCCTAGTTGTGGTTCTTTGCTCTTTTACTTTATGGTCATTAGGTTGCCCTAGCTTGAGCAAGTAATGTGAAATTCGTACAACCACCGCAGCTCCTAGAGCATATGTTAGCCCGTTAATGCTAGCTTGGTGAGCAGTGTAAAAAACATTAGTATTGCATGGCGAGCTAGGCAACTGCGTGCTAGTTCTTTTGCTGGTGTTATTGAGAACAAATCCCTTCCCATTAATTGTACAAAAGGCTCTGTGCTGCACTTGCATGTGACTGAAAATTCCAACACAGCACGAGCCTTCTGAACGCAGCGTGAGCTCCCCAAACACACACGAGCCCCCTGAATGCAGCGCACTCGGACTTTATTCTTGGACTACTTTTTGGAATACAAAGCCCCATGTTGAGTATTGTGTTCACCGTTGCTGTGTGCATCCAGAAAAAGTAAGGACTATGAGTGCTAGACTGCTCTGTTGTCTGTGCATGTTATTGAGTTACTTTTGTGAAGTATGCTCCTTTGCTTGTGCCAGTTGTGGCATGTTAACAGAGTTAATCACAAGCCACTAATCGGCTAATTGATGTGAGGACACATGTTAGCAGTGTGACATTTCAGTTGTGTGTTTGCTCATCTGTTGCTCAGTCAGGTAGTAGTTATCTAGCTAATATCTGAGTTAAATTTTATTGTGTTTATCTGAGTGTTAATACGTTTATTGACAGTACTTGCTTATATTTCCTATATTGATCCAGATATGTACACTGTAGCTGTGATTTCAGTTGAGTACCGTATATAGCTACTAATTAATGTTGTTTTATTCTTTATCTTTGTAGAACCACACACACCCCTACTCAAGCGATGTCTTTATAAACATTTGAACACAATACCTGGCCTGCTTCATTCTTCACTCATCTGAACATAAATAAATGTTCTGACAGACACTCTGAGGTGATTGGAACCACACCTAATGATCCATTAAAGTTCTCCCCTACAATTTATGGTCCTTCGAGCCGGATCTAGTCACAACCACTTCAGCTTCAGATGTTCAGGCGAGATGAGAGACAGAGAGAACATGATGCAGAATGTCCATACAGGCGTAGCCACCTGCCATCGTATCTTCAAGACTATGAAGTTGGTTATCCCATCAGGTACCATAGTCCAGCTGATGAGCAGATCAGACAGTGTACTTCAGCTGAGGTTCTCAACTACATGCACAGCATGAAGGAGGAAAAAGACCAACTGTGACAAGATGTACAGCACCTTACAGATTTTACCTACAACTCTCCTGCCTTAGCTTCACAGTTCAAGCCACAGCTCAGATGCCATGGGAAAGAGACTTCATCCACGCCTGCATATAAGCCAGCGTCGTTTAGAGGTCATCAGGACACACGTCAGCAAGGAAGTGCCTCACAGGTGTGCCACATGTGCTACAGTGATGAGCCTCCACACCCTCAAGGCAGCCGGGGTGAATTAATTGAGGAGCTTACTGACAGTCTAAAAAGAGCAGGATTAACTAGAAAGGAATCAGCACGTTTGTCTACTACTTCAGGAGAGTCATCCTCTCCCTATAGAGACTTTCCACTGACAACACCAGGGGAACGAAGGTCCCCTCTATCTCCAGGAACAAATGCGGTGGAGCCGTCGCAGCCACATCACACAGAAGAAAGATGTGATGTTCCCCATCAGATTGTTGAAAGTTACCCTACTCATCGTGGTGTCACCTCTAGTCAGCCTGACACAAAAGGTCATTATCAACCTGATGATACCCACCATCACCATGATGACCTCTTCCAGCCATGCGAGGACAGGTATCACTCCCAATATGGGGCTGCTCACAACCACCCTGATGACAGATTCCATCCCTCTCCTCACTATGGCAACAGTTACCAGCAGTCAATTGCATTACATCAACAGCCTAGTTCCAGAGCCTATCAGGATGCTCACAATTGTAGGCAAGAAGGCAGACCTCCCCCTGTTCACAGAAGTCATGCTGGTGATCACTTTCATACCCCTCATGATTATGGCAACGATTACGATCACAACTGCCATAGGCCAATAGATGGCCATCGCCCAGGTGATTTCCACCCACATCCATACGATCACCTACATCCACCTGATCGGCATTATGCTCCACCACCATTCAGCTGACACCCACAATTGGAGGCATATGGTGGGCTCAGGCCAACTATTCCTGATCTCATCCATGAAGACCCACATGACTTTGCGAGACTGAAGCTTGCACTAGACAACATACACCTTCCTGATGCTCCAGAGTGCTTTAAGTTTCAAATATTGACAGATCACCTGAAGTGTGAAGACGCCCTACTCATTGTTGATTCGTACAGTAACAGCCTATTCCCATTCACCGACACCATGAGAGCACTCACCAACAGGTACGGCCAACCTCAGCAATTGGCTTTGAAGTGGATCTCCAATCTGATGGACGGACCAAACATCAGGAGTGGTGACACCAGAGCCTTCAAGTCATTTGCCTTACAGGTTCATGCACTAGTAGGCATGTTACACCAGCTGGGAGACCAAGGTTGGACAGAACTGAGGTGCGGCTCACACGTATCTCACCTCTTAGCTATGTTACCACATGACCTAAAAGCTAACTTTCAGAGATTCGTGAATCCCATCCGGACTCCTATTCCAACATTGCTTGACTTGACTGATTGGCTTGAATACAAGATATGTGTACACGTTAATGGAGACCAGTACTGCAACAGCTTAACTAAAGAGAAGCAGGCTCCACACAAAGACTGACGCACTGAGTACAAGTCACATAAGACCACCACTATTCTCCATGGTAGTGAGTCAAATGAGGTAAAGGTCAGGTCAGAGAACCCTCCACCTATGTGTACAAAGGAGAAGCCAAAGAAATACTGCCCCTTCTGCGACAACGTGCAACACTACCTGAACTAGAAAAGCACTCGGAGAGCGCAGACCTCCGCCAAGCGCCACAGTTCCCACCATACAGTGTTTGTGTGTACGTTTTCAGATTCCTTGACCATGAAAACATATGACTAGCAATTGGATTCACAATGATAGGATTAGTGGTTCAGTAGTAAAAGCATTACCTCCTTGGCGGAGGTAATAAACTCAAGTGTTGCTGTTGTGTCCATCTGCTCCATCTCCAAACTCCCAGGCTGCGGGCGTTGCAATTCATCGCACAACCGTGTACAGCCCACAGGCCAATGGGTTATGCGAGCGTTTTCATAGATCACTGAAAGCAGCACTCAGGGCTTCACTGACGGATGCAAATTGGGTAGACAGGTTGCCGTGGGTTTTATATTGGGGTTGCGCTCCACGGCAAAAGAGGATTTGGAAGCTTCCCCGGCAGAGAGCTCATTTTTGCACAGCCCCTATGGCTGCCCGGGGAATTTCTGCCAAATAATCCCGCGCCAGACAGCTGCCCGTCTCAGCTTTTGCAGCGTAGCGCAAACACAGGCACGCTGCTGGGCCCGGCCCACCACTGTTTTCCGCGTGCTTTTGTGCCTAAAACTTTGAAGAACACGGAGTTCATGTTCGTCAGACATGACGACCAGCGCCGTCCATTGCACCTGCACACATGTTGAAAATGGCCGTATCTCACAATGTTAAAGAATCCTTTAAAAAATTCCTGTATCCAGACGGTGATCCAGATCATCCCCAAAATTTAATCAGTTCTTCCTTGTACCATTTCCAACAATGCCTGAAAGTTTCATGGAAATCCGTCCAAAACTTTTTGAGTTATCTTGCTAACCAACAGACAGACAAACGCTGGCAAAAACATAACCTCCTGCGGCCTGCGGCCTGGCGGAGGTAATAAGTGTAGCAACTTTAAGCTCTTGTCTAAGGAGCAGAATACAGAGTGGATTAAAGCTTATTGACATGGTATTTGCTAATAAACCAGAACGAATAACCAGAACCTATAATCTTGTAACTGGTCTCTCAGATCATAACATGGTTCTTGCTGTCAGAAAACTTACTAAAAAGCGACTACAGTATTTTGGGGGAGTTGATATTGACAAATTAAATTTTATTATTCCCATATCAAAAACTGTGGAGTTTGAACATTACTTAGAGAATCAAAATTGGGAGCAGCTCATGTCAATATATGAAGTAAATGATTGCTGTAATTTTATAACTGCAACAATTACAAAGTCTATAGAAAAATTTTCAAAGCAAATTAAAAGTAGACAACAGAAGATTAACCTACCATGGTTAAATAATGAAATAAGAAAACTTATGAAGAGGCGAGATTCTGCATTGAAAACATCATTAACCTCTAAATTACAAAATGATCACCTTGTGTACAAAAGTTTAAGAAATACAGTGGTACAAGAGCTGCGAAAATCAAAAGTATCTTATTACAATAAACTGATAGATCATGCAAAGGGTAACAACGGTTCCCTATGGAGGCATTTAAATAACTAATAAAAAAAATGTTCAGAAGGGTGTAAAGGAACTTAGAATCAATGGCAAGACCATCAGTGACAAGGCTATATTGGCAAATGAATTTAATTCATATTTTGTGGACTCTGTGGAAGAATTAACAAAAAACTTTGTGCTGCCAAATGTGCTCAACAACACAAAATCAGTACTTTCAACAGTTTCTTTTCACATCGATGAGGTAAATGAGGAGTTAATTGCTGGTATTGTTAAAACACTGTCAAACTCAAAAACTAATGATATCTACAATATGAGCACTTCCTTTCTCAAAACGCACAGCAAAATATTAATCAAACCACTGACTCATCTCATTAATCTCTCCATTAGGTCTAGTACATTTCCATCTGGTTGGAAAAAAGCTGTTGTCATACCAGTTTATAAATCAGGCAGTGGGACGATATATGCAATTACCGCCCAATCTCTATTTTACCAGTCCTGTCTAAGGTTCTTGAAAAAGTTGTGGCTACACAGCTGATAGACTATCTACAAGACAGTCAACTTCTTCATCCACATCAATTTGGTTTTAGACCAGGATACTCAACAGAAACAGCAAATTGTTGCCTTACTGAAAATGTCAAACAGTCCTTGGACAGGGGTAATGTGGTAGGGGCTGTTTTTCTAGATCTCAGAAAGGCTTTCGATACTGTAAACCACAGTTTGCTTTTATCCAAAATGGTATCTTTTAACTTCTCTCCAGATACATTAGAATGGTTTGCATCTTATCTCCAGAATAGAGAACAGTGTGTAAAAGTTCACCAGGATAAATCCTTATTTTTAAACAACCATATGGGTATCCCACAAGGGTCCATTCTTGGTCCTTTACTTTTCAGCATTTTTATTAATGACTTGCCACTACACTGCTCAGCTGCAACATGTCAACTTTATGCAGATGATGCAGTTATTTACACAGCTGCCAAGACTCCAGCACAGGCTGCAGATGTACTGTCTACAAGTATGGTTGATGTCCAAGAGTGGCTCTTCCAGAACCATCTATTGCTGAACCTTCAGAAAACAGTTTCAATGTGCTTTTCAATCAAAAAATGTATCCTGCAACATTTTAAAGTTAAAAACAATGATCAAGACATAAGTTTAGGTACAGAATTCAAATATCTTGGCATTGTACTAGATCCTCAATTCAAATTTAATCTTCATATAAAGAAAATTTCTAAAACAGTGAAAAAAAAATCTGAACTGCTTTAAATTAATTAAATATTACATACCATACCAAGCAGCTGTACTGTATATGCATTCAATGTTTTTTTTTCTCATATATCATACTGTTTGACAGTCTGGGCTCAAGCAGCTCCTTCCACAATAAAACATATAGATTCATTATATAATCAAACTCTAAAAATCTTGGATAAAAAGCCCATTAGGTGGCATCACTGTTATATTTTAAAAAAATACAATCTATTGAGTTTTGAGAGTTTCATTGACCTCTGTTTTCTGAAATTAATTTTCAAATGTTTCCATAAATCAGCGCCAGAGTCACTTGCTGGTTTCATCCAAAGACAGGATAGCAGCAGAGCCACCAGGAGTTCTGTTAACAATAACTGTAAAATATCTCACCGCAGAACCACATTTGGACAAACAGCTTTCTCTATAAAGGGCAGTCATATCTGGAACACAATGCCAAATGAAATTAAAATAATAACCGACTTTAAAACATTTACTACAAAGGTTAAAAACTGGCTGAAAAATAAACAAGAATGTACCCATGTATGAAATGATTGTCTGCAGGGTGAGAGTGAATGAAGGGAAGGAATGAATGTGTTTGTTTATAGTGAGTGATGAAGGGAGGGAGACCTGAAATAGGTAAATGTGAACCAGGTTTTTATATTGTGTATTTATAATCTTGTTTGCATTGATGTATGTGGTTATTGTTTATTCTGTTTTCATTTTTTCTTTTCCTTATCCTTCTTTCTTTTTACCTGTTTCTTCTTTCTAAAGCCCATCCAGGGACAAGAGTTGCAAATTATCTAATAGCTATACACTCATTGTGCAACACATTAGATTGATTGTCATTTGATTAATTGTCTATGTTTATTGCACTGTCCCTGTCAAACAAACAAATAAATAAAATAAGCCAACAACAGATGTTGGAGATGCGGTTGTGAGCATCAGGCAGCTAAGTGCACCCTGAAGGCCAAATGCAAGCAGTGTGAAAGAAAGCACCTTGAGATTCTACATGAGGTCAACACCAGCCCAGCTACCACTCCATCTAGCAAGCCAAAAACACCTGAAACCAGCACCTACTTGGTGAGTTCAGTCTCTGAGACACTGTACATACTGTAGATTGGCCTACAAGCAGCAGTCAGGTGCTACTCAAGTTGACTTGTGTCGTCCTTCAGAGCAGCAACAAGGTACTAAAGACCTATGTTATATTAGATGACGGATCGGTGCGAACCATCGTCCCACATGAGGCTGCTGATCGATTGGGGCTTCATGGCTGGGCTGAAGATCTAGTCCTACACACCATCCAACAAGAAGTTCGTAACATCCATGGAAATGCCGTGTAATTTTCTGTTGCTTCTGCATCATTTCCTAGTAAGGCCTTCAAGATTAAGATTCAAGATCAAGTGTTTACTCCCAGGCAACTTGGCCTATCTTGCCATACATACCCAGTGAAGGCTCTGCAGGACAAGTACAAGCACTTGAAGGACCTACCACTACCAGACATCAAGAATGCACAGCTATTATTGTTTATTGGGTCAGATTACCCACATCTCATCACTCCAGTGGGACCTGTGCGACTATGTGCCCCTGGTAGACCGGCAGCTGTACACACCAGACTAGGTTGGATTCTACAAGGCCCATCTAGCCTCCTGTGCCGTCAGCTGTCCCACAACAGTGCCTCTTCACTTCTTGCATCCTTCCAGATGCTGAGCTCTTCCGACACATTGAGAAATTGTTGCAGCTGGATATTCTGTCATACAGAAGTGAACGTGTTATTTCCAGGTCAAAGCAAGACACAGAGGTAGTCTGACTGCTTGAGGACAAGACCACTCAAGTCTCAGTGGATGGTGTGAGATGGTACGCCACCCCTTTACTGTGGAAGTAACCCCCCCCCCCCTCTATGCGCCAAAGGAGGCAGTATTGGCCCAGCTACGTGGGACAGAAAGGCGGCTAGCAAGAGAACCAGAGAAAGTAGTAACCTATAACAGGGAAATCCACGAGCTTCTTGATGCAGCCTACATCAGACCCTTGTCACCAACAGAAGCAGCCAAAAGCAGTCACTCATGGTTCATCTCACACCACCTGGTGCACCATAACAAAAAGGCTCATATAGTCTTCTTCACCTGCTCCCTCACTTTCCAAGGCCAGAGCCTGAATGGCCACCTCCTACCGGGGCCCATACTGGGGGCTGGCCTGATTGGAGTGCTCCTTTGTTTCAGGGAACATCCAGTTGCCATCAGCAGTGATGTAAAGGGGATGTTTCATCAGGTTCAACTGCTAAAAGAGGACAAACCATTCTTTCATTTCTTGTGGCACAGTGTGACGGTAGAACAAGAACCCACTGTTTATGAGTGGCAAGTACTGCCCTTTGGGACAACCTGCAGTCCGTGCTATGCCATCTTCACACTCCAGTCCTATGTTCAGTGACAACAGAGCCAGGAGAAGAATCAGTCTGTCAATAGAACACTGCTTCTATGTTGACAGCTGTTTACAAAGCCTACCCTCTGAAGCACAAGCTAAGGAGCTAGCGGATTGGCTACAGTCCCTTTACCTGGAGGGTGGATTCAAACTACGGGAGTGGGCCAGTAATGTCCCCACAGTCATCAGTCACCTCCCAAAGGAGTCTCAGTCTGAGAACAGTGTACTCTGGTTCACTCAGGGGATGGCTGACCCTCAGGAACCCTTGTACTCGTATGACAGTGCAAGTCTGACACACTTCGCTACAGGCAGCACCAGAGTGAACCTTCAGAACCAACCATGCGCAATATCTATCGACTGCTAGCCCAGCAGTATGACCCTCTCCGATTCATCCTCCCATACACCACCAGAGCCAAGATCATCATACAGAGACTCTGGGGCAAGAAAAGGGGGTGGGACGATCCGCAGCTACCAGCAAACCTGCTCCAAGCCTGGCAGGTATGGGAGAAGGAACTGCCCGAGCTGTCACAGATGATGCTGCCAAGATGTTACACCAACTCCACCGTAGACTGCAGTAATAACAGCTGTAGCATCCATGTGTTCTTTGATGCCTCAGAGCATGCCTATGGGTCTGTCGCATACCTGCACACTGACCATGGTGAAGGACAAATCTCTGGCTTTTCTGGCAGCTAGATCGAGAGTTGTACCCAAGAAGCAACTCTCAATCCCCTGATTGGAACATTGCAGAGCCCTGACAGGAGCACAATTGGCTTCAGTACTGAGGAGAGAGCTCACGCTTGACATCCAGGAGATGGTGTATTGGACGGACTGAACCACAGTACTTAACTGGCTTCAGTCTGACTCCTGTCGATATAAAGTATTTGTGGGGATGAGACTTGCATAGATCCAAGAGTTATCTGATCCTACAGTCTGGCGTTACATTGACTCAGCCACCAATCCTGCAGATGACATAACAAGAAGAAAGACATTGCCTCAACTTGTTGGAGAGAATCACTGGAGTCAAGGACATTCCTTCCTTCAGTTACCAGCTGACCACTAGTTGACGGCACCAGCAGGAAACCTGACAGAAGATTCAGAGGAACTGAGAAAGACAGCGTTATGTGGCCTGCTATCAAAGTCAGCTAGTCTAACCATACCTGATGTCCAGCAGTTTAGCACCTACCAAGAACTCCTGGAAGCCACCACACAGTTGTTAGCTGGAGCAACCAATGAGAGTTCTCAGCCTACCACTGATGACTTCAACAAAGCTAAGTTGGCACTCCTCAGACATGCTCAGATGATGAGTTTTCAAGAAGAGTTTGTGCTAATCAATGCTGGGAAGGCCATTCCAGCCAGCAGCTGACTGCTTACCCTTGCCCCTGACTATGACGAGCCTTCTGATCTCATTCGGGTAGGAGGTCAACTCCGCTGATGTGAAAATGTGAGTCAAGAAGTTCTGCACCCCATTCTTCTAGATCCCTCTCATCTAGTCACAAAACTCCTGATACAGCATGTTGACAACCAGCTACATCGCCCTGGGGCTGAACGTGTCTTTGCAGAGCTGCACAGGAAATACTGGATTCTAAAGGGAAGAGAAGTTCAATTCAATTCAGCTTTATTTATATAGCGCCATTTCACAACAGTCATCTCATAGCACTATCAACTGTAGGGGGAACCCCCACAGCTGCAGAAAGACCCCAGCAATCAGGCGATCCCCTGTGAGCAAGCACTTGGCGACGGTGGAGAGGAAAAACTCCCTTTTAACAGGAAGAAACCTCCAGCAGAACCAGGCTCAGGGAGGGGCAGTCATCTGCTGCGACTGGCTGGGGGGTGAGGGGATAGAGAAGATGAACAGAACAGACATGTAGAGAGCAAACAGCGCGATGGGGACTCAATCTAGGGGAGAGAACAAACAAATGTTAATGACCAGCAAAAAAAATATTTCATTGAGAGTGAGAAAAGGAGTGAGGCCCAGTGCATTACTGGAGGTCCCCCGGCTGACTAAACCTATTAGCAGCATAACTAAGGGAGGGTTCAGAAACACATGATCCCTCCCTAATTGTAGGCTATATCAAAAAGGTAGTTTTTAGCCCTATTCTTAAAAACAGAGATAGAGTCTGACTCCCGAATCCAGATTGGCAGCTGGTTCCACAGGAGAGGAGCTTGATAACTGAAGGCTCTGCCTCCCATTGTACTTTTGGAGATTCTAGGTATTACAAGTAATCCTGCATTTTGGGAGCGTAGTGCTCTGTTAGGATAATACGGTAGTATCAGATCTTTTAAATAAAAAGGAGCCTGATTGTTTAGAGCTTTGTAAGTAAGAAGAAGGATTTTAAACTTAATTCTAAACTCTATGGGAAGCCAATGAAGGGAGGCCAGAACCGGAGAGATATGATCTCTCTTTCTAGTACCTGTTAAAACTCTTGCTGCAGCATTTTGGATCAGCTGAAGACTTTTTAAAGATGTTTTAGGACAGCCTGATAATAAAGAATTACAATAATCTAATCTCGAGCTATCAAAAGCGTCACTCTGAGACAAGATGCTCCTAATCTTGGCAATATTACGCAAATGATAGAAGGCAGTCTTAGAAACAAATTTAATATGTGAATTGAAGGACAGATCTTTCCTTAAGACAGGCTTCTATCTTGGCTAATTGATTACTATCATCTGGCTTCATTGACAGGTATAATTGTGTGTCATCTGCATAACAATGAAAATGTATACAGTGCTTTCTAATAATGTTGCCTAACGGAAGCATATATAAACTAAAAAGAGTAGGGCCTAGCACAGATCCCTGTGGAACTCCATGACTAAGCTTTGAGTTGAAAGAAAACTCATTATTTACATGAACAAACTGGAACCTATCAGATAAATAAGATCTAAACCACTGCAACGAAGTTCCATTAAGTCCAACATAGTGTTCTAATCTATCAAGTAGAATATTATGATCGATAGTATCAAAAGCTGCACTAAGGTCTAAAAGGACAAGTACAGAAACCAGTCCATTGTCAGATGCGATGAGGAGGTCGTTAGTGACCTTCGCTAAGGCTGTTTCAGTACTATGATGGATTCTAAACCCAGATTGAAACTCTTCAAGTAAACCATTTCCCTGCAGGTGGTCAAATAATTGTGTAGCAACAACTCTTTCTAAGATTTTTGAAATGAAAGGGAGATTAGAGATTGGTCTATAGTTAGCTAAAGCTCCTGGATCTAGCGTTGGCTTTTTGAGTAAGGGTTTAATTACAGCCGTTTTAAAAGCCTGCGGTACATGGCCTAAAGTTAATGAAGAATTGATTATATGAAGAATAAAGCTACCAATAAGTGGGAAGACTTCTTTAAATAACCTGGTAGGAATAGGGTCTAAAAGACAAGTTGAAGGTTTGGATGAGGAAACTATTTTGTCTAACTCACAAAGGTCAATTGGAGTAAACTCATCAAGACAGACATCAATAGAAGGAGTTGTAGTAGTTACAGTATTTAAGTTAACTGTGGGAAGAATCTGATTGATTTTATCTGTGATGGATGAAATTTTATTATTGAAAAAGTTCATAAAGTCCTGAATAGTAAGCTCTAAGGGAATGCTAGGATTGACAGAGTCCTGACTCTTTGTCAACCTGGCTACAGTGCTGAAAAGAAACCTGGGATTATTCTTGTTCTCTTCTATTAATGCAGAGTAATAACTCGTTCTAGCTTTTCTAAGAGATTTTTTATAAATTAAAAGATGATTTCTCCAAGCTAAATAGATTTCATCTAAATTAGTGACGCGCCATTTTCTTTCTAATTGACGAGTCTTCTGTTTTAAGCTACAAGTTTCTGTGTTGAACCAAGGAGTTAGAAATCTCTGATTAGACTTTTTTCTTTTTTAAGGGGGCCACCAAGTCTAGAGTCTGATGCAGAGAAGCTGTAACACTATCCACTATGTTATCAATTACAGAAGGAGCAAGCTGTCTATAGCTTATTTCCGTTGTGTTGACACATGGCATAGAGGAAACAATCTGCATAAATTTGGTAACAGCAACATCTGAGAGGCATCTACTGTAATAATATTTTTCTTTAGGAGCCAAATAGTCAGAAATAGTAAAATCAAAGGTTAACAGACAATGGTCTGACAGTACAGGGTTATGAGGAGACGCTACAAGATTTTCTATTTCTATGCCATATGTCAGAACAAGGTCCAATATATGGTGGAGGTAATGAGTAGAATTTCCTACTTTCTGAGAAAACCCAATCGAGTCTAATATTGAATTAAATGCCACATTAAGGCAGTCACTATCTACATCCACATGTATATTAAAGTCCCCTACTATAATTATTCTCTCAGATTTCAGCACTAAATCAGCTAAGAAATCAACAAATTCGGATAAAAATTCTGAGTAGGTTGATGGGGGACGATAAACTATGGCAAATAAAATTGGGTTTAACCTAAAATTGCTAAAGTGCCCAATACTGAGGACCAGGCCCTCAAAGGAATTATAACATGTTTTTTGCTTTACATTAACTAGTAATTTGGAATGGTAAATTGTTGCTACTCCTCCTCCACGACCAGAACTTCTGGGATTTTGACAGTTTAAATAACCAGAGGGAGTTGATTCATTTAAACCAACATAATCCTCTTGCCTTAACCAAGTCTCTGTAAGGGAAATTAAATCAATCTGATGATCAATTAACAGATCATGGACTAACAGAGACTTGGGAGTTAGAGACCTAATATTTAATAAACCACATTTAATTTTTAAATTATGAGGAGGAACAGAGGCCAAATCATTCAATTTAGAGGCTTTATGTTTAATTTGAGTTTTACCAATATTTTGCTTAATCACTTTGGGATGCTTATATATTTTTATTTACTTTGGAGGGAGTAGACAATGATTCTCTGATGGGGAAGACAGGGGCTAAGTTGAGGGGTGGCGGATGAAGAGGAGCTGCAGAGAGGCGTGAAAGACTGCGACTCTGCTTCCTGGTCCCAACTCAAACAAACCCAAGTCAAGGTTTTGGAAATAAGAAGACACCAGCACAACTGTGCAGAAAATGGAGAGGCAAACCTGAAGTCCCAAGAAAAGCAGATTTGCCCCCTTCACACTTGAGGCTCTTCTGACCTGCCTTCTATTCAACAGGGATGGACTGCTTCGGTCCTATGTTCATCAAAGTAGGATGATGAACTGAGAAGAGATAGGGTGTCTTATATAAATGTATCACTACATGAGCCATCTACCTAGACCTGCTGACTACTATGGATACTGATTCATTGGTGATGTCACTTTGACACTTCATAGCTCACCATGGGAAACCTTTTGAGCTTCTCTCCGATCAAGGTGCCAGCTTCAAGGGAGGAAGTAAGTAACTGGCTGAAGCCTTCAGTGCCTTGGGGCCAAACATCAAAGATCGACTGGCAACTTAACAGATCCGGTTCCACTTCAATCCACCCAGTGCTCCTCACTTTGGTAGTTCTTGGAAGTGAGAAGTAAGGTCTGTGAAGACAGCTCTCTGCACCACCTTAGGAGCTCAGACTGTGACAGAAGAGGTATTGAAAACAGTTCTGATTGAAGTAGAGAGCATCCTCAACTCCAGACCTTTGGGCTATGTGTCCACAGACACTGCGGATCCAGATCTCATCATGCCTAATTTCTTGCTGATGGGGCAGCTAGACTCCCCCTGCCTCAGATTGTATACCCGGAATCTGAACTGCTCAGTCACAAGAGATGGAGGCACACTCAAGTCCTAGCAGATCATTTCTGGAAGCACTACATACACTTCTTCTTTCCCACCTTACAAGAACAGCAGAAATGGTGTACTGAGAAGGATGACATTTCTGTTGGAACTGTAGTCCTCATCATTGAACAGCAGACTCCAAGGGCACTCTGGCAAGTAGGAACAGTGAAAACCATCATCTCTGGAGCAGATGGTCTTGTGAGGACTGCGGTTGTCCAAGTGAAGGACCGTACCCACACTCGTCCAGTAGTACAGCTCATCCGACTATCATCTTTGCCTGAGGATTCGACTTCAACTTAGGACCTCACTGATGTCAAATTTGTGCACCAAATTTGGGGGCAGCTGTACAAAAGGCTCTATGCTGCGCTTGCATGTGACTCAAAATTCCGACACAGCGCAAGCCCCCTGAATGCAGCAAGAGGTCCCTGAACACACACAAGCCCACTGAGCGCAGCACACTCAAACTTTATTCTTGGACTGCTGTTTGGAATACAAAGCACCACATTGAGTACTGTGTTCGCCGCTGCTGTATGTGTCCAGAAAATGTAAGGACTATGGGTGCTGGACTGCGCTGCTGTCTGTGAATGTTGTTGAGTTACTTTTGTGAAGTATGCTCCTTTGCTTTTGCCACTTGTGGTGTGTTAACAGAGTTAATCACTAGCTGCTAATTGATGTGAGGACACATGTTAGCAGTCTGACATTTCAATTGTGTGTTTGCTCATCTGTTGCTCAGTCAGTTAGTAGTTATCTAGTAAATATCTGAATTAAATATATTGTTTATCTGACTGTTAATAAGTTTATTGACAGTACTTGCTTATATTTCCTATATTGATCCAGATATGTACACTGTAGCTGTGATTTAAGTTGAGTACCATATATAGCTAATAATTAATGTTGTTTTATTCTTTCTTTGTAGAACCACACACAACCCTACTAAAGCAACGTCTATATAAGCATTTGAATGCAATACCTGGCCTGCATCATTCTTCACTCATCTGAACATAAATAAGTGTTCTGACAGACACTCTGAGGTGATTGGAACCACACCTAATGATCCATTAAAGTTCTCCACTACAATTTATGGTCCTTCGAGCCGGATCTAGTCACAACCACTTCAGCTTCAGATGTTCAGGCGAGATGAACAATCACCTCAGACCTAACGATCCATTAAAATTCTCCACTACATTAATGGTCTTGACCCACTTCTGTGAATCTGTGTAAACTGTGCAGCCTCAAACAGGTACAAGCCTGTTACAGGAAAGGTGTGTGTATGTCACATTCTATTTTTTTCTTTTCAAAGTTGAAGTTTGTCACCCCATATAGCAAGATTGGCGTGGCCAAGCCCAACATTTCATCCTTCCCACACTCCTCATGGAAGAACAGCAATAAGGCAGTCTGCTACTGGTTGCCAAATACGGTCCAAACAAAGCCAGCAATGCCAAATGTACCACGTGTTGGCCACCTGAGGAATAGCGCACAGCTGATCTAGCTGATCAGGTTTGGGTGAAGAGAAATGGACATTTTTGCCCATACGATGGACTGTACATCAGCAGGTGAGTGCTTCCGTGCCCAGCGTTTCACAACTTGTGCCTGGTAACTTGCAGAGTTTTCCCTAAATAAATATGGACATACGTGGTTGTGTTCTGTGTCAGGGATTGGCGTGTGAAAGCTGGACACGGACACACACGTCCAATCACAGAAGTGGTGCAATTTCAGATGTGATCAAAAGTTTAAAATCCCTGACAGGGCAGCACATGCATCCTATTTTTTTTTTTAGCTCATTCTCGCAAAGCCAAAAGGAGCAAATGTTATGACATGGTGTCCTGCCCTGGATTATCAAGTGGGCTTACCAGGGCAGGAGCCCTGGGGCCCTGGCTTGTTTGGGGCCCCCCCAAAAAACAGTTTTTTTTTCTTTTTTTGCTATTTCTGCCACGTCCAATGTTTATTGAAAGGTTTGTTTTGGTGCATCAACTTTTTATTTGTTTAGGTGTACAGCGGGGAAATAAGTATTGAACATATCAACATTTTTCTCATTAAACATATTTCTGATGGAGCCACTGACCTGAGATTTTCACCAGATGTCAGTAACAGCCCAAGTAATCTATATGTAATATGAGGTTTAATTACAGGAAATGGGCTGTATAGTATGTACTAGCATACAACACAGTATAATAGGACAACGATGGACCAGTATCGGAGTCACCTAGATTTGACTACGGGAGCAGTAATAGACTTTAGATAAAGAAGAGACCACAGACCAGGAAGTATTTTCAAAGTGCCGGCTTATTATTAAATGGACAAGAGGACAATGATGTACATTAAACATAGAATAAATCCCCTTTTTGTTTAGACCTTTAGTTAGATTTAAAAGGATTTAACCTCCTGCACTCCGTTGTACCGCGGGCAGACAAGTCTCTGCGTCCCAGAGCGCACGAGGGCGCTCTCGTGCGTCCTCGAGCACACGAGGGTGCAGGAGAGCGCACTGAAAAAAAACAAAAAAAAGTCCTTCCACTACAGACACAGCCGCGAACAGATTGGATATGACTGACCTCTCATTCGACTAATAAGAGCCTTGAATTGGGTTTCTGAAACCTTGAAGAACCAATGACTGAAAACCTAGCAAGAAGGAACCGCCTACCAACGCTGTGAATGCAGTGAGCCAATTGAAGCAGAGAAGTTCGTGAGCTCTTTTTTTTAAGGCTGGGTGAAGACAGACTGCTGCAGCAGATCAAAAAAGGACCCGCAGGAAGAACCGTCACAGACCCAGCAGCACGGAGACCACCCATAAGTGCAACTTGTGTGACAGCGACTGCCATTCGCACATCGGCATGTTCGGCCACAGGCGGTGCTTATTTTGTTTTTGTTCCAGCAGAGTAGATGTTATGATTTCTTCCATGGTCATAGACCGACGGAGGCCGCCGACGAAGGCTGAGTGACACACACGTCTGCCAGTCTTTTTTTAATTACTACTGTTATTTGAAAAATGGTTCGCCAAAAACCGCAATCATGGAAGCACAAAACCGCAATAATGGAATTATGTTTTGATCGGGTCACGAGACCAGAACCACGAGCGGACCAGCGTCGCGTTCATCTGACAATGAGGAAGAGAAGTTCGCCAGGACACTGCTGTGAATAGGTAAGGTGTTATAAGCTAAATTATTCTTTATCCCTGAAAATTGTAATCAAAAATGACTTTTGACCGATAGGTAAATTACAACTGTGCGGCGCACGAAGTCTGAAGTCCGTGCGCCGCGGTACACGGGTCGTTCGTCGCGTCCAGACCGTGAACGCCGCCCCCCCCGCTATTCTTCTGTAGCGAGGGGGGGGAAAGCCACGGTGACTGTGCCGCTGTTGCCACATCGCCACATGAGGCTAATCCGTCATGTAGCGATGGCCGATGTCCATCCTCTGTAGCGAGGGGGGGGACAACCCCCCCCCCCCACACACACACACAGACACAGCCCTGAGTGTGACCTTTCATTAGAGCCCAAAATGAAGCTTCTACATTGAATCATTCAAAAGTTAGACGTTTTTCCAAACTGTGCCATTTGGCACAGTGTAGAGAATGCATTCAAGGATGAGGCTGAGTTTATTTCTCAGGTTCAGCTTTATTATGAGAGCACATTCTCTAGCAATCTCCAAACAAGAAAGAGACTGAGCAATGAAATGCCACACTCTTATACTGCTGGAGCCACGAAACCTAAGTCACATGGTGCTTTAGCAAACATACAATCACATGGTATTTAATCCCAGTCACAATGCAACTCTTTGATGTTTCACTATTGTCTCTTATCCCTCGGTGATCCGGGAATCCTTCTGGGGCATCCTCTCTGAGACAAAGGCCAAAACTCACACCTCCTCGTCATCTCCTGTAGATCTCTGCAGACCCAGACCTTCTTTGTCCCGCGAGACGTGAAGCACCCAATAAACATACAGCCATACATTTGTGGGAAATATGAACTCAATATATGTGCCACATAACCCCCCCCCCCCCCAACGTCTATATCGTCGGCCTCCGTCGGTCTATGATGACCATGGAAGAGAATCCTAAACGTCTACTCTGCTGGAACAGCACCGCCTGTGGCTGAACAGGCCGATGCGCGAATGACAGTCCCTGTCACACAGGTCACACTTGTGGGTGGTCTCCGTGCTGCTGGGTCTGTGGCGGTTCTTCCTGCGGGTCCTTTTTTCATCTGCTGCAGCAGTCAGTCTCTCTTTACCCGCCTTGAGCTGTCTGGTCAGGGTGCCTCTCCATTTGGAGCGGTCCGTTGCAAGGTCCTCCCAGCGCTCTGTGTTGATATCCAGGGCCCTCATGTCTCTCTTGCAGACGTCTCTAAAGCGCAGCTGTGGGCGGCCAACGTCTCTCCTGCCAGTTGCCAGTTCTCCATAGAGGACGTCTTTGGGGATCCTGCCATCCTCCATACGGTGAACATGGCCTAGCCAGCGGAGCCTGCGCTGCCTGAGTAGAGTGAACATGGAGGGAAGGCCGGCGCGGGACAGAACTTCTGTGTTGGGCACTTTGTCCTGCCAGGATATGTCCAGGATGTGGCGAATGCAGCGCAAGTGGAAGGAGTTCAGTCTCTTTTCCTGCCGGGCGTATGTTGTCCACGTCTCACTCCCATAGAGCAGTGTGCTGATGACGCAGGCGTTGTACACTGCCATTTTCGTCTTGACAGAGTTTGGGATTCTCCCACACTCGTGTGGTGAGGCGAGCGAGTGTGAAGGCTGATTTTCCAATCCTCTTGTTGATCTCTGTATCAAGGGAGAGGTTGTTGCTGATCGTGGACCCCCAGGTACGTGAACTGATTCACGACCTCCAGCTTGTAGTCATCAATGGTGATAGTTGGTGGTGCTTCCGTGCCTTGCGCCAAGACGTTAGTCTTCTTCAGGCTGATGGTAAGCCCGAAGTCCTTGCATGCCTGGGAGAAGCGGTCCATCAGGGTCTGAAGCTCCTGCTGTGTGTGGGTTGCGACTGCAGCGTCGTCTGCGAACAGCATGTCTCTGATTAGAGCCTCGCGTACTTTGGTTCTGGCTTTCAGGTGGGCGAGGTTGAAAAGCCTGCCGTCAGATCTTGTGTGCAGGTAGATTCCCTCTGTTGCTGTGCTGAAGGCATGCCTCAGGAGCATAGCAAAGAAAATCCCAAAGAGGGTTGGCGCAAGTACACAGCCCTGTTTCACTCCGCTGCGTATGTTGAATGGCTCTGAGACGTTGCCATCGTGCTGCACTATCCCCTGCATGTTGGTGTGAAACGATTCGATGAGGCTTTGCAACTTTGGTGGGCATCCTATCTTTGGCAGGATCTTGAAAAGGCCCTCTCTGCTGACCAGATCGAACGCTTTGGTGAGGTCGATGAAGGCGACTTACAGAGGCATGTTCTGTTCTCTGCATTTCTCCTGGAGTTGGCGGATGGAGAATATCATGTCTACCGTCGATCGCTCAGCGCGGAAGCCACACTGAGACTCGGGGTAGACACGTTCGGCAAGCTTCTGTAGACGAACGAGAACAACTCGTGCGTAGACTTTGCCAACAACACTGAGGAGGGAAATGCCCCTGTAGTTGTTGCAGTCGCTTCTCTCCCCTTTGTTTTTGTAGAGGGTGATGATCTTGGCGTCCCTCATGTCCTGTGGTACGGCACCTTCCTTCCAGCACTGGCAGAGGACGTCATGCAATGGCAGCAGTAGGGCGGTCTTGCAGTGCTTGATCAGGTCAGGGGGTATGCCGTCGTTGCCGGGTGCCTTGCCAGCGGCCAAGCTATCAATGGCCTTACTGAGTTCGTCGATGGTTGGCTCGGCGTCAAGTTCGTCCATGGATGGCAGGCAGTCGATGGCATCAAGGGCTGACGGTGTCACGGTGTTCTGTCTAGAGTAGAGGTCGGAGTAGTGTTCCGCCCATCTCTCCATCTGCTTGTTCTTCTCTGTGATCATCTCCCCAGTGGAAGATTTGAGGGGGGCCGTCTTACTCTGAGCCGGACCAAGTGCTTTCTTGATGCCATCGTACATACCACGGATGTTCCCTGTTATGGCAGCGGTTTGAATGTCTTGGCTGAGCTGAGTCCAGTACTCGTTGGCACAGCGCCAAGCAGTCTGCTGAACTTTGCTTCTCGCAGCCCTGAGAATCTGGAGATTCTTCTCGTTTGGGTACTTCTTGTACTCAGCAAGTGCTGAGCGCTTGGCTTCAATGACGGGGGTCATCTCGGTCAACTTGGCATCAAACCAGTCCTGTGACTTCGAGGTCTTTCTCCCAAAGGTAGCCAAGGCTGTGCGGTAGATGGTGTTTCGCAGCTCTTCCCACTTCTGCTTTGCAGATTCTCCTCCTTGTGGTACACCAAGTTCCTTCTCAAAGGTGGAGGCAAACTGCTCAACAAGTTCTGGTTGGGCCATCTTGCTGATGTCAATCCGTGCCTTTCCAGGTTGTCTAGCACGATGGAATTTCTTCAGCTGCAGCTTGACCTTGCAACACACCAATGAATGGTCTGTGTCGCAATCTGCACTCTGGAACGAACGGGTGATTAGCACGTTCTTCAGTGAGGTGCACCTGGTCAGGATCAAGTCTAGCTGGTGCCAGTGCTTTGAGCGCGGATGTTGCCAGGAAACCTTGTGTTGGGGCTTGGTCTTGAAGAACGAGTTTGTGATGCACAGATCGTGATATGTGCAGAACTCGAGCAGCCGCTGTCCGTTGTCGTTCATTCTGCCCACGCCAAAAGGTCCAAGACAGGAGGGCCAGGAGTCGTGGTCAGCACCCACTCTGGCATTGAAGTCTCCAAGGAGAATGAGTTGTTCAGAGTTGGGGATGATCCTGACAGTTGTTGCGAGATTCTCGTAGAACTCGTCTTTTGCCTCTGGTGTGGCTGTCTGTGTTGGGGCATACACACTGACGAGGGTGACTGGGCCTTGAGTGGTGTTCAGGCGGAGGGTGAGGAGTCGTGCAGAGCAAGTGCTGCCCGGTTCCACCATCTTCAGCAAAGTGTTCTTCACTGCGAAGCCCACTCCGTGTTCCCTGTGTTCGTCACTGCCCTTTCCCTGCCAGTAGAACGTGTAGTCCTTCTCTCTCAGTGTGCCTGCATCAGCTAACCGTGTTTCCTGGAGAGTGGCGATATCCACTCCCAGTCTCTTCAGCTCATTATTGATGATTGCAGTCTTCCTGGTGTCGTTGATGTCCTTGAGGTTAGCAGCGAGTCCTGTCATCATAGTGCGGACGTTCCAAGTTCCCAGTTTTAGAGTTGGTCTCTTTTGTTTTATTGTCTTGCCTGGTGCGAAGGTTCTCAGCCTGCTGTTTGGATTTCTCCTTATCCCCATGCACCCAATGAGGAAAGCAAGCTGTGGCGGGACAACACCTTATTGGCTGGGGGCTGCCCAGCTTGAGGCGGGCGGTAGCTGTCCAGTGAGATCTGATGATCCCTCCCACCGTCGGGAACAACCCCTGGCGCCACGCTCTACGCCAATTGAGCAATGGCTTATAACCGGTAACTGTCATTCCCCGTGTTTTGTCTACGCCAAAGGCAAAGCTGGAGTGTCCTCTCCAGTGATCCGGTGTTCTACCTTCCAGCGTTGGGCGTTGGTAGGATTCAAGCCTGGGCAGGAAGATATGGAGGACAAGATGTTGCCCATGCAGCATGTCCCCCCTCTCCACGTCACTGATGAATCCAAAGGAACAGCAGGGCTGCTACAGTTTGGCACCAGCGCCATTGCAGGAGCTGCCAGAACGATGTTGAGCACAACATAGAACTGCCTTAGGGGCTCCGACTCCGGACTTTTCCTCAGGGTTGACTCCCGAAGCTTTTCCCGTGACCGGGTATGCCGCAAGGCAGCAGAGGTTTGAAATCAGGGCTTACCTTACCCTAGATGGGCTACCTTCCCAAGTTGACGAGCCACCATCTACCCGAAGCATCTGGTTTTAAGGCGCCAGAGATCCGCCCTCGCCCCTTCTCCTATTAGTAAAAGCAGTTCCGCCGGGCTTAGAGACTAAACCACACGGGCAGGCTAGGAGTTGGACTTAGTTGTCAGAGGCTTTTCGAGACGCACGCCA
Organism: Pholidichthys leucotaenia; assembly: GCA_020510985.1. NCBI lineage: Eukaryota > Metazoa > Chordata > Actinopteri > Cichliformes > Pholidichthyidae > Pholidichthys > Pholidichthys leucotaenia. The sequence continues at coordinate 26,831,638 of CM035839.1, read as the reverse complement.
TAAGGAGCATTTTATGAGCACTGGGAGCTTAACCCCTGTGCCGCTCCTGGCTATGACAACCTTGGAACCGTTGGAAACGTCTATTAAGGGACAAAACATAATCAGAGATGCATGACAGAAAACATCACTACATATCACAAATCAATCCCCCAATTGCTTGGGTTTTAACCTCCTGCCATATCTGCTGTAAGCCGGCGTTGTTCCTTCTGCAGTGACTTCCTGCATCTGTGGATTAGAATTGTTAGCACATCTCTGTGGTGGCTCCGAAGAATGCCTTCCCGGCAGCCTGCCACGGCGGGGGGCCCTGGCCAACTGCACGTGTTCATCAGCCAGAACAAAGGCGGGTTTGAGTCTGTTAATGCAAATCAACTCTTTTCTGCCTCCTAAATCAAGCAAAAAATGTTTCTCCCCTGTTTCCAACACTCTGAAAGGCCCGTCGTAAGGCGGTCGCAAACCTGGGCGTTGAGCATCATGTCTAACAAAAACAAACTCCGCATTTTTTAAAGCCTTCGGCACAAAAACGCATGGAAAACTATGATGAACTGGGCCAGGAAGGGTGTTTGATCCTGTGCCGCTCTGCAACAGCTGAGCGGGGGAGCAATTTGGCGCAGGGTTGTCGGGAAGGAATTCCCCTGGCAAACGGAGGGGTTGTGCAAAAACTAATTCAGCCGGAGAGGCCTGCAAATCCTCCTTAGGTGCAGAACGCAACCCCAATAAAACCCATGGAAGTTTATCCACCACAATTTGTATCGGTAAGAGACGCTCTGAGGGCTGCTTTCAATGACCTATGAAAGCGTTCGCACAAACCGTTAGCCTGGGGGTTATACGCGGTAGTGCGGTGAATCTTCACCCCTAGGCTGTGGGCCATCGCTGACCAGAGTTCGGAAACAAATTGGGGATCCCTGTCGGACGTTATGTCCGACGGAACTCCAAAACGCGCGACCCAAGCTGTTAAAAACGCACGTGCAACGTCTGCTGCTGTGGTTGCCGCCAGAGGAACCACTTCTGGCCAACGCGTGGTGCGATCTACCATCGTCAAAAGGTGTGTACACCCCTGCGACAATGGAAGGGGGCCCACCAAGTCAACATGCACATGATCAAAACGCTTAGCCGGGATGTAAAAAGGCTCCAAAGGGGCTCTAGTGTGCTTGTGTATTTTGGCTCGCTGACACGCTACGCAGGCTGCTGCCCATTCCTTGACCTGTTTACACAACCCCGGCCAAACAAATTTCTCCCCCACCATCTTAATCGATGCGCACACCCCCGGGTGCGCCAGAGAATGGATTGAGTCAAAAACGCGGCGGCGCCACGCAGCTGGAACCACAGGGCGAGGACGCCCTGTGGAGACATTGCAGATTAGAGGGGGCATACCTATTTGCTGCACCCTGTGCTCCAGCCTTAACCCTGTTAGTCCAGACTGGAGCGCGCGCACATCCGCATCGCTAACCTGCTCCGCGGCCATAGCTGCATAATCCAAACCTACGCGGACCGGGGCTGGGAGCGCTTCCGCACCACAAACCTGGCCCACAGCCATGGCCGCCGAGTCTGCCCCCACGGGGCCTGGCGCTGCTACCGCACGCGAAAGACAATCTGCCACTACATGTTTGCCCGCGACATGCTGAATATCGGTGGTGAACTCCGATATCACGGCCAGCTGTCTTTGCTGCCGGCCTGACCAAGGCTCTGAAATCTTGGCCATCACAAACGATAGCGGCTTGTGGTCCACAAACGCGGTAAAACGGCGCCCCTCCAGCCAGAACTGGAAATGGCGCATGGCCAAATGCAGGGCCAACAGCTCCCTGTCGAACGCGCTGTATTTCCGCTCGTTATCGCGCAAGGTTTTGCTGAAAAATGCGAGCGGCTGCCAGCTCCCTGCCACAAACTGTTCAACGACCACCCCCACCGCTAAATTGGAAGCGTCAGTGGTGAGCGCCATGCGGGCCGTTGGCACCGGGTGTGCCAACAAAACGGCGTTCGCCAGGGCTGATTTGACTTGGGAGAATGCGCGCTCCCGCTCCGGGGACCATTCGATCTTATTTGCAGGTTTTTGTTTTTTTAAGTGCCGCGTACAATGGTTGCATGAGCTGTGCTGCGCTTGGGAGGAACTGGTTATAAAAATTAACCATTCCCAAAAATTCCTGCGATGCTTTGACCGTCTGAGGTTGGGGAAAATTTGTTATTGCGCGTACTTTATCGGGCAGAGGGACCGCTCCTTCTGGTGAAACGCGGTGCCCCCAAAAATCGATTTGCGCCACCCCAAACTGGCACTTCGCTGGGTTAATTATTAACCCGTGCTCTGCCAGCCTCCGAAAAACCGCTGTGAGGTGGCTTTCATGTTCGTCTTCGGACGTGCTGGCTACCAAAATATCATCCAAGTAGACGAACACGAAAGGGAGGCCGCGTAAAACTGCATCCATCATGCCCTGGAAAGTCTGCGCAGCACCCTTGAGTCCAAACGGCATACGCAAAAACTCAAAAAGCCCAAAAGGAGTTATAACCGCTGTTTTGGATATGTCCTGAGCGCGGACTGGGACTTGATGGTACCCGCGCACCAAATCTATTTTAGAAAAAATGCGCGCCCCCACTAAATGCACCGAAACATCTTGGATGTGCGGAATCGGGTAGCGGTCGTGTGCTGAAGCGTTATTCAACCTGCGAAAATCACCGCAAGGCCGCCACGAGCCATCAGCCTTGGGGACCATATGCAGCGGTGAAGCCCAGGGGCTGTTAGAGCGTCTAATGATGCCCAGCTTTTCCAGGTTGGCGAATTCCTCGCGCGCTATGGCTAGTTTAGCTGAGTCCAAGCGCCGAGCTTTTGCAAAAACGGGGGGCCCGGTGGTAGTTATAAAATATTCCACCCCATGTTTAGCCACTGACGCTGAAAACGTTGGGACTGTGAGTGTTGGAAACTGAGTGAGTAGTGCTTGGAACTTACCACCCGCAGCTGTGACGTTGGGCTGTGCAGTAGGCGGGACCACCCGGGCTGTACAGGAAATAGAGTGGAAAGACAGTGCATTAACCAGACGTCTATTAGCAAGATCAACCAATAAACCATTCGAGCACAAAAAATCAGCACCTAACATGTTATGACTGATTGCCGCTACGACGAAAGTCCATTCGAATGTCCGACCATGAAAAGACGGGGAGGGTCTTCTCCCCGAAGGTCTTGATCATCGAGCCATTCGCCGCCAACACCAGGGGTCCGCTGGAAGGCGCCAGCCGGTCAGTGTAGGAAGGTGTGATGAAACTCAGCTGGGAGCCTGTGTCCACCAGGAACTGCCTCCCTGATTTCGCGTCCGTAAGGTAGAGCAGCTTGTTCTTCACGCCGAGAGCTGCAGCTGCTACTGACTTGGTCCTGGCATTTCCCGAGCGCCTGAACTGGCACGGTGGAATGCACTTGCGTCCCCTCTCGGCGAAACGTCGATGATAAAAGCAGAGGACGTCGCCCGCTCCGTGTCTCCTGGCTTCCGCCGCTGCTGACGTCAGCGAATCTGGTGCTGCAGCCTCTGGCCCCCTGTCGTCTCCGGGCGTTGCGCTCAGCTCCGCTGCTGCCGTCGTGGCCGTGTGGCGTCTGTGGGCGTCGACGAGTCGCTGTGCCTCCTGGCCCAGCTCGTGGTAATCTCGGTTGGTCAGCAGCTGTGAACCGGCCAGGGTAACTCTCACCGCTGACGGTAGTGTCCTGAGGAAAAGATGGGCGAAGATAAAGCCGTCATCATCATCGCCTCTCAGGCTCAGCATCCTCGCCATCAGGTCCACAGGCCTGTCTGCCTCGCCTTCAGTCAACACCAGGAGCTTCTCTGCTCGCTCTCCCAGCGAGGGGGTGAAAGCACGGATGAGAGCGGCTTTCAATGCGCCGTACTTGTCGTCGTCTGGTGGGTGGTTAGTCAGGCTCTCCACCCGCTGGGCTGTGAGGCTGTCCAGCTTTGCGACTACATGGTAGAATTTCGTTGCATCCACCAAAATTCCCCGAAGATGGAACTGCGCCTCGACAGTGTTAAACCAGGAGCGCGGGCTATGCTGCCAGAATTCAGGCAGCTGGACTGCGGTAGCTGCGTTAGCCTGGCTGGCTCCTGATGAGTCCAGTGTAGAGAATGCATTCAAGGATGAGGCTGAGTTTATTTCTCAGGTTCAGCTTTATTATGAGAACACATTCTCTAGCAATCTCTAAACAAGAAAGAGACTGAGCAATGAAATACCACACTCTTATACTGCTGGAGCCACGAAACCTAAGTCACATGGTGCTTTAGCAAACATACAATCACATGGTATTTAATCCCAGTCACAATGCAACTCTTTGATGTTTCACTATTGTCTCTTATCCCTCGGTGATCCGGGAATCCTTCTGGGGCATCCTCTCTGAGACAAAGGCCAAAACTCACACCTCCTCGTCATCTCCTGTAGATCTCTGCAGACCCAGACCTTCTTTGTCCCGCGAGACGTGAAGCACCCAATAAACATACAGCCATACATCTGTGGGAAATATGAACTCAATATATGTGCCACAACAGTTCCAAAACGCCTTGGAACTACCTGAGGAAAAAGCTGTGTAATATATTCATTTTTTGTGGTATTGTTACAAAATTTGGACCTCAGCTGGATAACACTTGGTTCTACATTTCTGTTGCATTTTCCAGCCCGGATCTGAAGTTGTGTGTTATTTGCAAGCATTTGTATCCAAAAAAACACCCAGGCCAAATTTATTTTCTTCAAGTTCACTATGTTTAGATGACTGTAACTCAGTGGCCGGAGCACATAGAGAGATTATGACTGATTTGCCAAAAAAATTCAAAGTGTTTTCTTTTAAATGAGACCAACCCCATGAAGATGCTGCAAAGGGTTGAAGAACAGCTTTGGATTTAATTTGGGCACGTTATTTTTTGGCGTTTTTAGGGAAATTGACTGGAGTGCAAGGGGTTAATTTAGTTTTATTTTAATAGGTTGCAACCATTAGTTTATTTTAGTTCAGTTCAAGATAGTTCTTTAATCTACTTGAGTTAACTCTGTTTTGTTTAAGATAAGATAAGATAAGATAAGATAAGCCTTTATTAGTCCCACAACGGGGAAATTCCAGGATTGCAACAGCACAGGGATAGCAACACTCAGAGCAACAATCAGAAGGCAAGAAAAAAACAAGCAAGCAAGAGCAGCTAATATACATATGTACGTATTACTATAAAATATATATATATACACACACACACAGACACACAGTGCAGAGCATTGTAGCTGGATGGAATAAATATATGAATATATGAACACACAGTGCAGAGCATTGTAGCTAGATGGAATAAATATGTAAATATATAAACACCCACAGTACGGAGCATTGCAGCTAGGTGGAATAAATATGCAAGTATATAAACACACACAGTGCGGAGCAATGTAGCTAGATGGAATAATATGCAGATATATAAATATATAAACACACCCAGTGCTGAGCATTGTAGCTAGATGGAATAAATATGTAAATATATAAACACACACAGTGCAGAGCATTGTTGCTAGATGGAATGAAACAGCATAACCGTCTACTTAGTTATCCTACATGGTATGATTATGTGCCCATACATATTCTCACCCTCCATAGCGACCGGTAAGTTCCTAGTTGTATGCCGGAGGGGACCATTGTGTAAGTCTATTGCATCTTTTGCATTCAAAAAACTATTAGTTTGTTACGTCTTTTTGCTATCTCTGCGAGCAGCCCTGCTTAGGTTGTACAGTCTGACAGCCGTTGGTAGGAAGGACCTACGAAACCTCTCGGTTGTGCACCTGGGATGATGTAGTCTGCTGCTAAATGAGCTCCTCAGTGCATTCAGTATGTCCTGCATAGGGTGGAACTCGGACTCCAGCAGAGATGACAGTTTAGCCACCGTCCTTCTCTCTCCTATCTCCTCCATCGGATCAAGGCGCTGCCCCAGGACAGAGCTAGCTTTCTTAATCAGTTTGTTCAGTCTCTTCCTATCGGCTGCAGTAATGCCACTGCCCCAGCAGACCACTCCAAAAGTGATGGCTGATGCCACCACCGTGTCATAGAATGACTTCAGCAGCGCCCCTTGTACACCAAAAGACCTGAGTCTCCTCAGCAGGAACAGTCTGCGCTGTCCCTTCTTGTAGAGTGCATCAGTATTGTGTGACCAGTCTAGTTTATTGTTCAGATGAATACCCAGGTACTTATAGGATGTCACCATCTCGATGTCTGTTCCCTGTATATTTACTGGTACTGTGAGGGGCTGCCCATGCCTGCGGCAGTCCACCACCAGCTCCTTAGTTTTCCTCGCGTTGATCTGGAGGCAGTTCCGATGGCACCAGTCCACGAAGTCCTGGATAAGCCCTCTGTACTCAGCTTCATCTCCATTGGAGATGAGGCCAACGATCGCAGAGTCATCAGAGAACTTCTGTAGATGGCAGTGTGTTGTGTTGTGTGAGAAGTCCGCAGTATAAAGAGTGAACAGGAAGGGAGCCAGCACCGTTCCCTGGGGGGCCCCCGTGCTACTGATGATCGTGTCGGACACACAGTCCCGGGTTCTCACAAACTGAGGCCGGTTCGTGAGGTAGTCCAGGATCCATGATGACAGGTGCTGGTCCACCCCTGCGCGCAGCAGCTTGTCCTTCAGGATCATCGGTTGGATGGTGTTGAAAGCACTGGAGAAGTCAAAGAACATGATCCTCACCATATTCCCGGGCTTCTCCAGGTGGGACAGAGAACGGTGAAGGAGGAAGATCACCGCATCCTCCACCCCAATGCCATGCTGGTAGGCGAACTGGAGTGGATCCATCGCTGGTTCCACCAGGGGGCGGAGGTGAGCAAGGAGCAGTCTCTCCAGGGTCTTCATCAAGTGGGACGTCAAGGCCACCGGTCTGTAGCTGTTCAGGTCTTTGGGGTGGGAAGTTTTTGGTACAGGTACCACACAAGATGTTTTCCACAGCTGTGGTACCCTCCCCAGTTTCAGGCTCATGTTGAAGATATACGTCACAATCCCACACAGCTGGTCTGCACAGGACTTGAGGAGCTTTGCGCTGATGCCGTCCGGTCCCGGCGCCTTCCTCGCCTTGATCTTCCTCAGCTCCGTCCTCACCTGGGTCCTGGTCAGGGTCAGGATGGGGGGCTGTGTGTTGGGAGTGGGGGGGTGTTGGTGGAGTGGGGAGTGGGCAGCAGGACTTGATTTCTTTAGAGGCAGCAGTGGTTGTTGTGCAGTCAGGGGGGAGGGCGGTTGGTCAAATCTATTGAAAAACAGATTAAATTAAAATTAAAATTAAATTAGTTTAGTTCTATTTTGTTTCAAGTTCCTTTCACGTTTAGTACAGGTACCCTTTAAGTTTAACCATTACCATTGTTTTGTTGTTTACAATCAAACAATTATCATTGTACTGTAACAACACCTTTACAGTATAATTGTGTATGGTCAATCAAATAAAAATTGTATAAGTGTACAAAACTCAAAATAATTCAGCAAAAGACTGAACAAATCTTTTAGCCGCAGAATAAGTCTTTTTCTTTCAAGTCTACTAATCCTTTAGTTCTTCTGAATTAGGGATCCAGTGCTTTCATCCAGAATCCACTGGTTTTTGATGGAAATGTGGATGGATCATACCAGTTCAGATGAAAACCATGCAACGTCCAGTAGAGGAGTGGTACGCCCTCTAGTTTCCTAGTTCATGCACAGTTCACACAAGGTCCCTTGGGTGGCTCGCCATCACAGTTAAAGCACATGTTCTTCAAATCTTCGAATCCAGTCCTAAATTGACATATCTTCATCCCAACCTAAGTTGGACAAGTCCCAGTAAATCCAAGTACAGAAATCTCCAGAAACCACGACTGGTTGGAAAAACCAACAATACCGAGTCCTGTTACTTCAGGTATAACCAGGACAAGTCAGAAAACAAAAAAAAATGTACATGTACCTTCTTCAAAGTACAAAAATAGCTTAGATTAGCTTCCCTTTCCCTTCCTCTCTCTTTTGATTCGTCTTTTTTTTTCACCCCACTTATATCACGGACACACAGATCGTCCTAAATGTCTCCTGAGCCGGTGGACGGAGCCACTGTCTATAGCAGGATACGATACAGCAGAGAACAGCTGCTAGCATTCAACCGCCACCCGGTCCCATTGGAAAAACTCGACATACCGAGTGAACTGAGGCGAAAACGCCGCGGCTGCCGGGCTGGAGTAAGGCGGAGGACAAAAAATATAAGGTACAGACCCTCCCTTCCATCTGTTGTCATGGGAAATGTACGGTCGATACTGGGAAAGTTAGATGAGCTAGCGGCTATCTCCCGTTATGATAGCACATACCGGGAGTGCTCTCTCCTTTTGTTTACTGAGACGTGGCTAACTGAACTAGCAGCAGATGCTAACATTGAGCTGGAGGGTTTTCACATGATACGAGCTGACCGAACACCAGACAGTGGCAAGGCTAGGGGCGGTGGAGTGATCATGTATGTTAACAACAACTGGTGCAGACCGGGACATATCACTGTTAAACAACGACACTGCAGCAAAGACATTGAGTTGCTAGCTGTTAGCATGAGGCCTACATATCTCCCGAGAGAACACTCACACGTGATCTGCATTGTTGTTTATGCAAATCCGACGGCGAACGCTGGGACAGCACGTGACGTCATCCATTCAGTAACCAGCAGGCTGCAGACAGAACACCCAGATGCTCTTCTCCTCATCTCAGGCGATTTCAACCATGTTTCACTGTCTCCCATTCTACCCACGTTCACCCAGTATGTCACATGCCACACTAGAGACAATAAAACACTGGATTTATTCTACGCAAACACTAAGGAGGCGTACACCTCATCACAACTACCCCCACTCGTGAGATCGGATCACAACTTGGTTCATCTCCGGCCGGTGTACAAACCCCTAGTGCACAGACAACCTCCGGCCATGCACACTGTGGAGTTATGGTCTGAGGAGACAATGGACACCCTAAAGGGCTGTTTTGAAGCCACCGCCTGGAAGCAGCTCTGCGATCCACATGGTGAGGACATCGATGGCCTCATTCACACCTTCACGGGCTACCTCAGCTTCTGTGTGGACAAATCCGTTCCCACCAAGACCATACGGCGTCACTCAAACAACAAACCCTGGATCAACCCTGAGATAAAAACACTTCTGAGAGAGAAGAAGAGGATCTTCAGGTCGGGGAACAGGGAGATGCTGAAGTCCGTACAGAGGGAGCTGAGGAGAAAGATCAGAGAAGGCAAGGACAGCTTCAGGAAGAAGATGGAGGACAAGCTGCAACAGAGCGACATCAGCGGGGTCTGGAGAAACCTCAAAACCATCTCGGGGCTCCAGAATACCTCCCCCCAGGCCACAGGGGGCAGGGAGTGGGCGAACAACCTGAATCTGTTTTTCAATAGATTTGACCAACCGCCCTCCCCCCTGACTGCACAACAACCACTGCTGCCTCTAAAGAAATCAAGTCCTGCTGCCCACTCCCCACTCTACCAACACCCCCCCACTCCCAACACACAGCCCCCCATCCTGACCCTGACCAGGACCCAGGTGAGGACGGAGCTGAGGAAGATCAAGGCGAGGAAGGCGCCGGGACCGGACGGCATCAGCGCAAAGCTCCTCAAGTCCTGTGCAGACCAGCTGTGTGGGATTGTGACGTATATCTTCAACATGAGCCTGAAACTGGGGAGGGTACCACAGCTGTGGAAAACATCTTGTGTGGTACCTGTACCAAAAACTTCCCACCCCAAAGACCTGAACAGCTACAGACCGGTGGCCTTGACGTCCCACTTGATGAAGACCCTGGAGAGACTGCTCCTTGCTCACCTCCGCCCCCTGGTGGAACCAGCGATGGATCCACTCCAGTTCGCCTACCAGCATGGCATTGGGGTGGAGGATGCGGTGATCTTCCTCCTTCACCGTTCTCTGTCCCACCTGGAGAAGCCCGGGAATATGGTGAGGATCATGTTCTTTGACTTCTCCAGTGCTTTCAACACCATCCAACCGATGATCCTGAAGGACAAGCTGCTGCGCGCAGGGGTGGACCAGCACCTGTCATCATGGATCCTGGACTACCTCACGAACCGGCCTCAGTTTGTGAGAACCCGGGACTGTGTGTCCGACACGATCATCAGTAGCACGGGGGCCCCCCAGGGAACGGTGCTGGCTCCCTTCCTGTTCACTCTTTATACTGCGGACTTCTCACACAACACAACACACTGCCATCTACAGAAGTTCTCTGATGACTCTGCGATCGTTGGCCTCATCTCCAATGGAGATGAAGCTGAGTACAGAGGGCTTATCCAGGACTTCGTGGACTGGTGCCATCGGAACTGCCTCCAGATCAACGCGAGGAAAACTAAGGAGCTGGTGGTGGACTGCCGCAGGCATGGGCAGCCCCTCACAGTACCAGTAAATATACAGGGAACAGACATCGAGATGGTGACATCCTATAAGTACCTGGGTATTCATCTGAACAATAAACTAGACTGGTCACACAATACTGATGCACTCTACAAGAAGGGACAGCGCAGGCTGTTCCTGCTGAGGAGACTCAGGTCTTTTGGTGTACAAGGGGCGCTGCTGAAGTCATTCTATGACACGGTGGTGGCATCAGCCATCACTTTTGGAGTGGTCTGCTGGGGCAGTGGCATTACTGCAGCCGATAGGAAGAGACTGAACAAACTGATTAAGAAAGCTAGCTCTGTCCTGGGGCAGCGCCTTGATCCGATGGAGGAGATAGGAGAGAGAAGGACGGTGGCTAAACTGTCATCTCTGCTGGAGTCCGAGTTCCACCCTATGCAGGACATACTGAATGCACTGAGGAGCTCATTTAGCAGCAGACTACATCATCCCAGGTGCACAACCGAGAGGTTTCGTAGGTCCTTCCTACCAACGGCTGTCAGACTGTACAACCTAAGCAGGGCTGCTCGCAGAGATAGCAAAAAGACGTAACAAACTAATAGTTTTTTGAATGCAAAAGATGCAATAGACTTACACAATGGTCCTCTCCGGCATACAACTAGGAACATACCGGTCGCTATGGAGGGTGAGAATATGTATGGGCACATAATCATACCATGTAGGATAACTAAGTAGACGGTTATGCTGTTTCATTCCATCTAGCAACAATGCTCTGCACTGTGTGTGTTTATATATTTGCATATTTATTCCATCTAGCTACAATGCTCCGTACTGTGGGTGTTTATATATTTATATATCTACATATTATTCCATCTAGCTACATTGCTCCGCACTGTGTGTGTTTATATACTTGCATATTTATTCCACCTAGCTGCAATGCTCCGTACTGTGGGTGTTTATATATTTACATATTTATTCCATCTAGCTACAATGCTCTGCACTGTGTGTTCATATATTCATATATTTATTCCATCCAGCTACAATGCTCTGCACTGTGTGTCTGTGTGTGTGTGTATATATATATATTTTATAGTAATACGTACATATGTTTATTAGCTGCTCTTGCTTGCTTGTTTTTTTTTTTTTTTTTTTTTTTTTTTTCTTGCCTTCTGATTGTTGCTCTGAGTGTTGCTATCCCTGTGCTGTTGCAATCCTGGAATTTCCCCGTTGTGGGACTAATAAAGGCTTATCTTATCTTATCTTAGATTAGTTTATCTGGTCAGTCACTGCAACAGATACTGGAATCAGTTTGTCTTAGCCTGTCCTTGCCACTGATAATACCTCTATCTGCCGAGAATGTGCCGCTAGTACAGCAAAAGCTAGTGGTACTCAAATACTTTGCAAGCAGTTTCATGAAATGGTCAGTCAGAAAGCAACTCATAGTGGCTCGGACATCGCCCGGGTTAACAAAGTCAGGAGTTCCTGGCAGCGGAAGGCGAAGGACAGAGCTGCGTGGGGGAATCTGATCAGACCTAAGTGAAACAGTCATCGTCACCCCCGATGGACTGCTATGATGATGATGAGATTTGTTTTCTGCTCTTTTACTCTTTTTTTTTTCTCTGCAGCACCTTCCCTGTGTCTGCGTAACTCCCTTGTTTTACACAGGAAAACCTGCAGCAATCCAGTTGGATGTTGCTTGTGGCATGGGCTACGCAGCAACATACCCTTCAAAATAAGAGTCTAAATGCATTTCAGCTATCTTAAAATGTAAACGACAATGAATTGGCATGTTTTAACATTTTTTTTAATGTTTACCCAAATAAAATGTAGTAACATGAAATATCTTTGTAGACTTTTTTAGTAATATTTAACCACATGAACTTATTTGCTGGCTTTTTACATTCAAAGCATTTATTGCTGTTTTTATTAACAGGCTTTTATTCTGATAGTGTGGTGACCCACCACAATCTACAGGGACATTCATTCTCACACTCAGAAGGTCCGGAAGAAGCAGAGGACCATTCACATATGGACAGAGAGCCCTTGGGGGGGACAACCAGAACAATGGACTATTGTTTCTACATCCCTGGATTAAGGAGAAGACGTCCGGGTGCCAGTTGGTCAGGCTAATCATATGTATTGACTGATATGTATTGTATATCAGTATGCTAATGTACCATGCATTCTCTCTGTTTGTATAACATGTATAAAAGAGCTTGCTATACATGCCTCGAAAACACAAGACAGTACAGCACTGTAGCGCACAGCGCTACAAGTGCATCTCATTTTGATGGAGGAAATAAAACAACTGCAACCTTCCAGCTCGTCATATCTCACCTGAACTTATTCCTCCACACTGGTGACCCGACCCGACGTGTCATGGTGCGCCCCTCACCTGATCTTATCCCTCCACACTGGTGACCTGACGAGAGAGAATGACCATCTGCTCCCTCTCACCGCGCTGTGGATCCCAGAGGAGCAGAGAACGTCTGCAACCTCTTCATCCTCACTGGAGCGCGCTCCCCGGAGCGGGCAGCGCTTGCACCAACACGCACCATGAACGGCGACATGAGCGAACCGAAGGAAGCAGCCTGAACAGGGAAGGACATCGACGCCGGTTGTGTTGATTTCCACCAAGCTCCCCGACCCTGACTCAGCTCGCAACAACAAAGCCCCACATGCACACTGCAGGATTACGAGGACAGCGCAGCTGCCAGCTAAGTGGTCACTGTGCCACGCCCGCGCCACGCACAGGGTCAAGCCAGCTCCACAGACTAATACAGTGTCCTCCGCCACTGCACATGCCCGAGAAACACGGCCTATCGCCAGCCTTGGAACCTTCAGGGCTGCTCACGCACCTGAAACAGACATGCAGCCCACACACAGGACTTTGTATGGGTTTCTCAGCCACGGCGCACAAGGGGAATATTAGCTGATTGCTGCCCCCAATGGCTTTAGGGCTGCTTCCGCACCTAAAAGCCAAACCGCCAGGTCCCTCACACAGCTGCTGTTGTTTCACAGCCGCTACGCATCCTCGGGGAATTTGGCCATTCGCCTTCCCCACATCCTCGCAGGACTGCACCCGCACAAGGAGTCAGAAACTTCAATTTTTTTTTTCTTTCACAGCCGCTGTGGATCATTGCCAGGTTTACCAGGAAAGCCCCTCACCATCGCGGATCCACACGCAATTTTTGCGCGGCCCAGACATCTTTGACGTCCCGGGCCGGCACTCACTTACTCCCACCCCCCTCCCCCTCCTCCTCCACAGTGCTCTTCCCGCACCTCACTCCCTAAAGCCGGCCAATCGCCGTCTGGTTCCATTACGCACGATGCACACCGGCCCTGTGCACCCACGGTCCACAGCCGTTCAACGTGCTGGAACTCAGAGCGGAGCACTGTCTTTTCCACCCCCCCACAGACTGACGTGCCCTCCGGCACTCTTTTACAGCAAGACAGTTCTACTGGAGCTCGAGCCCAAACGACGGGGGGTGGGGAGGGGTCACAGCCCCTTCTGAGTGTTCTGGGGGGGGGCCCTGTGGTGACCCACCACAATCTACAGGGACATTCATTCTCACACTCAGAAGGTCCGGAAGAAGCAGAGGACCATTCACATATGGACAGAGAGCCCCTGGGGGGACAACCAGAACAATGGACTATTGTTTATACATCCCCAGATTAAGGAGAAGACGTCCGGGCGCCAGTTGGTCAGGCTAATCATATGTATTGACTGATATGATATATCATCAGAAACTCCTCCAGCTCAAGGTGCCCCCCTCCACCTGCCAGTGGATCTCCAGCTTTCTGACTGACAGGTGGCAACAGGTGAAGCTAGGGAGATTTACATCCAGCTCCCGAAAAATTAGTACTGGCGCCCCCCAAGGATGTGTCCTTTCCCCACTGCTCTTCTCCCTCTACTCCAACGACTGCACCTCAGAGGACCCTTCGGTGAAGCTCCTGAAGTTTGCGGACGACACCACAGTCATCGGTTTGATCCGGGATGATGATGAGTCTGCATACAGGCGGGAGGTGGAGCAGCTGATCCTCTGGTGCAGCCAGAACCATCTTGAACTTAACCCAGCCAAAACGGTGGAGATGACTGTGGATTTCAGGCGACACCCCCCTTCATTCCCCCCACTCACCATCCTCAACAGCACAGTGTCCACTGTGGACTCCTTCAAGTTTCTGGGTACCACAATCTCCCGGAACCTGAAGTGGTCCTCCCATATAGACACTGTCCGGAAAAAGGCCCAGCAGAGGTTGTTTTTTCTGCGTCAGCTCAAGAAGTTTGATTTGCCTCAGGAGCTGCTGGTTGTCTTCTACACCGCCATCATCCAATCTGTCCTCTGCTTTTCCATCACTGTCTGGTTTGGATCTGCCACTAAACAGGACAAGACCAGACTGCAGCGGATCATTAAGTCTGCGGAGAGGATCATTGGTACTGACCTACCCTCCATTGAGAACTTATATCGGTCCATAACCAGGAAACGGGCGGGAAACATCTGTGCTGACCCATCACACCCCGGCCACAAACTGTTTGAACTTCTATCTTCTGGTCGTCGTTACAGATCACTGAAGGTCAAAACCACCCGTCACAGGAACAGTTTCTTTCCTCAAGCCATCACTCTGATGAACTCCTAACATTCACCTAGTCCTACCTGTTGCTGTACTCATGACTTTTCATCCATTATTACATTGCACATAACTCTCACACTGCTTTTTACTTCATTCACATTATATCACTGAATCTGAGTTCACATTGAAATACTGTGTGACTGTATATTTTTTCATATATTTCTGCAAAGTGTGGTTAGTCTGAGTAAATAACTGCATATATTCCTGTATATATTTGCATCCTTTTATAGAAACGTGGACAGACTGTAATTTACTGTACATACTCTGTTGTCATTGAATCCTTATTTAAATCCTCCACCTGAACAATGAGAGCAAGTTTTTAGCCAAAGTCAAATTCCTTGTATGTGTTGTGCATACTTGGCCAATAAAGCTGATTCTGATTCTGATGTATATCAGTATGCTAATGTGCCATGCATTCTCTGTTTGTATAACATGTATAAAAGAGCTTGCTATACATGCCTCAAAAACACAAGACAGCACAGATAGTACAGCACTGTAGCGCACAGCGCTACAAGTGCGTCTCATTTTGATGGAGGAAATAAAACAACTGCAACCTTCCAGCTCGTCATATCTCACCTGAACTTAATCCTCCACAATAGCTTTATTAACCTCTGGGTTACATATACATACAAAGAAATAAGGGAAACTCAGTGGTGCAGTGGTTAGCACTGTGGCAGCACAGTAAGAAAGTCACGGGATTGATTCCCGCCCCCACCCTTCCCGGACCATCGGTGACCCTTCTGTGTGGAGTTTACATGTTCCCCCCGTGTCTGTGTCTGTTTTCCTCAGGTACTCTGGTTTCCTCCCACAGGTCAAAAACATGCAAGTTAGGTTAATTGGAGACTTTAAAAGTGGCCCTAGGTGTGAATGTGTGTGTGAATGGTGAAGGGATTGGCGCCGTACCATGGCTGCCTCATCCATCCAGATGGATGCCCTGAATTTCCCTCTGGGGATTAATAAAGTATACAAAAAAAAAAAATCAAGGCTACTGTGTTCACAAAAGTTATATTTAATAAAGTGGAATGACACAGGGAATAAGTACTGAACACGCTTGGTGAAATTCATTTAATGTTTAGTAGAAAAGCCTTTGTTGGTAAGAACAGCTTCCAGATGCCTCCTGTATGGAGAAACTAGGCACAGACATTGCTCAGAAGTGATTTTAGCCCATTCTTTCACACAAACTGTCTTCAAATCTTGAAGGTTCCGTGGGTGTCTTCTGAACTCTGATCTTCAGTTTGTTCCATAGATTTTCAATTGGATTCAGGTCAGGTGACTGACTGGGCCATTCTAGCAGCTTTATTTTCCTTCTCTGGAACCAGTTGAAAGTTTCCTTGGTTGTGTGTTTGGGATCACTGTCTTGCTGAAATGTCCACCCTCGTTTCATCTTCAGCATCTTGGCAGATGGCAGCAGGTTCTTATGAAGGATGTCTCTGGACATTTGTCCATTCATCTTTCTTTCAGTTGTGAAGTCTGCCTGTACCATGTGTTGAAAAACACCACCACACCATGATGGGATGTGCAATTCCATTTCTTCTCCAAACATGCTATATGTTATGGCATCCAAAAAGTTCAATTTTGGTCTCATCTGACCAGACTATATTCTCCCAGTATTTTACTGGCTTGCCCAAATGTTGTACAGCAAACTTTAAACAAGCTTCAACATGCTTTTTCTTCAGCAATGGAGACTTGTGAAGTAAGTGGGCATAGAGCCCATGTCAGTTGAGGGCACTGCTTACTGTTTTCATTGAAACAGCAGTACCTGCAAACTCCAGGTCTTTCTGGAGCTCTCCACAAGCGATCTTTGGCTCTTTGATAACTTTTCTGATAATTCTTTTGACTTCTCTGTCAGAAATCTTGCAATGTGCTCCTGGTTGTGGCCGGTTTATGGTAAAATGATGTTCTTTCCACTTCTGAATGATGGCTCCAACAGTGCTCACTGGAACATTCAGCAGTTTAGAAATGCACCTGTAACCAATGCCATCATTATGTTTTGCAACAATATGGTTGCAAAGGTGTAGAGAGAGCTCTTTGCTTCTACCCATCATGAGTTCCTTGTGTGACAGTCTGATGTTCACAGACCTTTTTAAAGGCTATCGATCGGGACTTAACCAGCTGAAATTACTTTGCACTGATGGGGGATGGGATGGCTTCCTAAATTTTGATGGATTTCACCAGGTTTCTTGGCTTTCTATGCCTTTTTGCACCTCTTTTTTTGCATGTATTCAATACTTAGTCCCAGTGTCACTCCACTTTATTAAATATAACTTGTTTGTTGCCTTGATTTCTTTGTATGTATGGATTACTTTGGTTGTTACTGATTTCTGGTGAAAATCTCAGGTCAATGGCACCATCAGAAATATGTTTAACGAGAAAAATGTAGACGTGTTCAATACTTATTTTCCCCACTGTATATCTGTCACGTCTGATCAATTTAATTGGTTAAGAGCTGGCAGTTGACCTGATTAAGGTTGGGCTGATAGTGAATCTGTGGACAAATGAATGATAGTGGCATGAAAAAAGAAGAAAGAAAAACAGGAACGTGACAAGGAGGTTTTAAAAAAGACTCCTAAATTGACAGGATTTTTTTAAAGTTACGATACAGCTGGACAGCGTCAACTTTACAGTCACAACAAGATGTTTGTCAAATTGTTAGTATTGCAAATGCTAACACGGGACACACCAGCAGAGCCGCTGTCTGAAGGTCTGTTAGTCACAGCGGGCAGAAGCTCCAGATCAATGAAGTTGTAAAACTCCCTTGGAAGTGTTAAGATTGTCGTACACACCGGGAATGCTGATCCAGAAAGGACTGAGGAGCTGCCAGAATAATAATGCTGATATCAGAGCATCTGAACATTCCTACAAACGGCAGAAACATTTTTCTCCCAAGTGTCATTTCAATTGCAAATTTCCAAATAGTGAGTATGTTTCAAGACATAGCTTCTATTTTCTTCTTCCACCGCTGTTTGTATTGTTTTACCTGCCGCATATGCAGCGATTTTTTTTCCCCCACTAAGCTGGGTTCACACTATAGCATTTGGACCGACTTTTATATATGTTTTGAAAAATCTGAGAAATCAGGGTTTTTTAATCCAGTGCACACCAACTTTTACGAACTTTGAGCTTTTTAGCGCCACAGCCTTGCTTGACCATGGATGAGAACAGTCGGTTAAATCCAGAGATTATGCCAGTCTTTGTCTTTGTCCAGAAGATGTAAAATTTCCTTCAGTTATATCATCGTTCGTCTCAGCCGGAGTTATATTGATCTGCTCTGGTGAGTACAAAATTGTAGATTTAATTCAAAACAACTGTCGGGTTATTTTCATTTTGAATCATTCTTTTAAAAGAATGACGGTGAATGAGGTTAACATTGTAAAAACCTGTCGCTGTTAGATAATGAATATCAGGTTTGTGTGTACATTAACTTGCTCTTCCCTTGGGTTGTGGAGAAGAGCAGCTGTTTTCTCAGGGCAGACTGGTCTGGCAACCTTTTTTTTTTTTTCCTTTTTCTAGTGAAAAACCCTGTTATAGCTTCAGATAGTCAATATTTAACCGTTGAACAGAAAGCACCATCTGAGTGTGTTTTTTCATTGTCATAACCTAGAACACTAACATTAAAGTTAGTAACACTCACTAACGGCGGGTATATTTTACCCGACATAATGTCATGAACCGAGCCCGTGTTATCCTGTAGGCTTGGTACTGACTGTTCTCTGTGGCTCAGGCATCGGGTTTATTATGTATTGTTATCTTTTGAGTTCTTGTTGTTTTTATGTCTGTATTCCTTTTCTTTTCCATGCCTGTGGCCGCTGCTCTGGCCGGCGGTTGTTGGGCAGCTGTTTGACCCACTTCCAGATGGGCGCTGTCTAGCATTCGCCGGTCCGACCACGCCCCCTCTCTCTTTGACAGTCAGCTGTTTTGCCCCGGTAATTATCTTTCCTGCGCCTCAACCAGGTGTGTCCAATTTGTGACGCCAGCAGCGTTTGTACTTAGGCGGCTCTTGCCGGTCAAACACTGCTGAACCTTTGTGTATTGCCATGTGGACATTAATCACTGCATAGTAGTACTATCAACTGAGGGAAAGCTACACTGTCGCCATTCCCCTCAGTGTAGCTGTTTTTGTGTATGTTCGCCGGTGACTTGGACTTTTTGGACTGCTTCTGTGCTGTGAGTACGAACTGTTTAGCGTAGCCCAGTTTCCTCCTCCAACTACAGTTGAGCGTCCTGGAGTACTCAAGGTCAACCCCGAGCTGTTCATGTTTTGTTTGCATCATCTGCTGTGTTGTCAGCCAGCAAATATTGTCAACACTATCACGTGTTAGCCATTCCACACAGCCGTGGTTCTGTTACATCCCTTGAAGCGATGTCGGCCCTGGTGCGCAACCGTGGTTAACACATTTCCTTCTCATACGTTCGCTGGGCGTTGTCGGCCCCGAACGCCAACTGTAAGTGTTTCTGTTTATTTTGTAAGTCTTCACCATTTGGGATAGCCTTTATTTTTGAACTGTTTGCTTTTGTGTTTAATACAGTAAATGTGGTGAATCCTGCGCGTTAATCCCATTCTTCCTTCCCCTCCTCCGTGTGCTGTGTAAAAGTGCACGAGGAGGCTTGTGACAATAATATACCCAATAAAAAATATTTCTGATCGAAATACATTAAAGTACAACAATACATGGGAAATTGAAGCACTCTTCTATTTCCCATAATACAATGTTTCACAAACCAAAAAAGGTATAATAGGGGGACCCTATAAATAGGCTCAAAAATTAGCAAAAAATTAGGGTCTCATTAACAAAAAATTTTTTTTTTTAAATGGAGCTGGGAGCTTGGTCTTTGGTTAATCCATTCCTGGGACATGTGAGCCTTGTCTGGTGAATGCACAGTCTCCCTGCATCACTGACAACTGTGGAAGAGATGAACAAAAAATGCCTTTTTTGAGAGGGGAAAAATGAGCAGCTCACTATGAATTATTTTTGAATATATGAATTCCATTTGAATGACCAGGGGGACGTGTGGCAGGGACAGCAGGACGTGTGACAGGGGAAGTAGGATGGGCAGTAGACATAGATGCAACATGTCCTGGGGTAGCCATTTGACTGGTGGTAGGCGTACTGGATTCATGACGTTGCATTTTTTCTCTGATGACTTGAAGTGCTAGGCCCAATGCCATCACTATCATCCTCTTCACCATCATCATCACTCGGTTCTGGTATGTAGTCTTTGTCACTGTAATTGTCATACATCACTTCTGCTTCGAAATCATCAGCATCTTCATCGCTGCGTTCCCTGAACAGAAGCTTTTCTATTTCCTTCTGAGACAGTTTATTCACAGGTTTTTTGGACATTTCTTTTCTCTGTTACCGCTACAACTTCACCTGTAGCTAGCTAAATAACTTAGCTGTAGTGTCAAAGAAGAATTTTACACAGCTAACGACTGCCAATGTAAGCGAACCTTAGCTACTTGTTGGCATGCCAAAGTCACCAAGCCTGTGACAGGGCAGTTGTGTGTAATATGGGGCAAAAAATATGGCAGGCCTGAATGTTGTTATCGTCTGATTTTATACACAAACACTAATGCCGGGTAAAATCCACCCGAAAAATATTTTACTCTCAATCACTAACCCGAACACATGCCTGCTGAATAAATCAATGATGGGAGCAGGGAACCATGCCTACCTTTGATGATGTCAGTGACCAGACTGAAGCTACCCAAGAACCCATGCAACTCAGACTGCAGCATCACAATGAAAATCATGTGACTCCAATAGTGTGAGTTAAAATCACCCGACATTAGTGTTCTAGTTGTGCGTTGATACAAGATATTTGTCGGTTGTTAGTCCTGATGACTATATTTTTCTGCTATTCGAGCTAAACTGAAAACTTTGTGGTCATTCACTCTATTTATTTGATTTGATTTTGTATACTTTATTGATCCCCAGAGGGGAAATTGAGGGCATCCACCTGGATGGATGAAGCAGCCACGGTACGGCACGGTCCCTTAACCATTCACACACACATTCACACCTAGGGCCATTTTAGAGTCTTTATTTAACCTAACCTGTGTGTTTTTGGCCTGTGGGAGGAAACTGGAGAGATCCCGGAGTAAACCCACGCAGATCCGGGGAGAACATGCAAACTCCACACACATCACTGTTGGTCAGGGGCTGGGATCGAACCCGGGATCCCATGGCCAAGGGTGAGTTGCTGTGCTGGCGCAGTGGCAGTGGCTATGGATACGGAAGCTGTATCCCTATACGAAATGTCTATTGGTATGGAAAAGTTGACAATCCGAAAAAACCTTTTCAGTTCAGCTCCAAGCCAACTTCTGCTGTGGCTTAGGTAGATAGTATGTTGGGTCTGTGATCAGAAGGTTGCTGGTTTGTGTCCTGCTATCGGCACCTTGTCCAAACCATTTTACTATGAGATGAAATTTAGACTTAAAATTAAGAGGTTAGCCTTAGGATTTGGGAGTGGGCAAGGTTAAAAAGGTAGTAAATACATACTGATTAAAGTTTTGATACAAATAAATGCCTCAGATTTCCGTACCTGTAGCCAGCTGCTTTTAAGATACATATTAATAGAATGTACTGCCCAATCAAATTTGAGCTGTATCTGTAACAAGAATTCTATGTGTACGGTTCCGTAGCCATAGCCACTGCCTTAGTAATTTAGAACCTTGAATGAATGAATGAATGAATGAATGAATGAATTTATTTTCGGATAGTACATTACAGGTTAAAAGAAACTGTATAATATAACAACAAGGTCAAATTAGACAAAGACTCCTTCTACTATACAATTCCACGTGAGTTATCCGAAAGGGGTGATGGCTGAAGCCGCAGCTTATATTGCCCACCCATATTCCATCCAAGAATTCAAAGGAGAAAAAAGAGAAAACAAGACAAGAGCGATTACAATTTAAAACAAGGCTAAGACAAAATATGACTGAGAGAAAAAGAAAACTGAGCTAGTCTAAGTTAAGCGGTTACTATTCAAAAACAAATCTAAGACATAGTGTCACAGAGAAAAAAGAAAAACTAAGCTATAACACAACACAGGCTGGAAATGTCAAACCTTGAAGGTCAAGCTGATCTATCAGTGATCTGGCTACATGGCCACAATAATCCAATAACTAGGAGTAATTGGATAATGGTAATCGGATTTAACATACTTGCATGCACTGAATAAATGGATGATTGGACAATAAACTGTGTTTTAAAGGTGCAATGGATAATATTTTCATGAAAACAAAGATTAAAAAAAATACATCAACAAAGCGTTAAGAAATGTACACAATGTAAGTCTTAATGCACTAAAAATTAGTATATTGATGATTAAAATTATTAATTTTTCATGGTCAAAAATAATATAAATATTTACATCCAGCAGCTGAAGGAAGACAAACACGGAAGTCCAGTGAGGATGTCACAGCCAGTAGCATCACTAGTTTCATGTTACATGCCATCGCCTTTTTTGGGGGGGGGGTTGTCAGGTAGTGAATTATTCAGTTAAATACCTCAGTCTGAAGACAGATGTCAGTTTCCCAATCGTTCTCAAGTATGGCACGACAAAGGAGCAGGATAAATATCGGTTCTGCTTTTGATGGCTGATGTCGGCTGAAGAGTCAAAGTGCTGAAAAGTCACGAAGTGACCACTTTTCTTCTGACAGGTAAGGTAACCAGTGCTAGCTATGATGCTAACTAGCTCATTCATCTTCTGTTGTTAATCTGGTGGTTAGGCTGTTGGAGGGGGTGGGGGAGACAGCAGTCTAAACTCTGTAACCAACTAAATTTTATTTCTGACATGTTCATATTATAATTACGAGTGTATGATAATATTAGCCAATATATGGCGTGGAATAGACCCCACTAACTAATCTTTACTAAGCTGACACATAGATATGACAGCTTCATGATATGAACATCTATGAACGTAACGGCATGTACTAATTATGCACCAGTCATGTTTTACATAATTTTTTTTTAAATTATCAGCTTTGATGTGCAGCTGCTCAGTCTTATAATTTGGTGTACAGTGAAAAAAGTTAGTTCTTTATTGCTATTACAGTTTAAGATAATAATGTAAAACTTTATTGATCACCATGGTGGAAATTGAGGTTAAAATTAAGTTCTAATAGTAGAATAAACAGATCTTAATTTATTTTCTTACTAACTAATGTTACTGCACACAGCATTAGCCACGGGATTTCTTGTGATGTAATTATGTATGTAAAAATTTGTCAGATTTTTGACTAAGTAATAGATCATAACATTTTTTCACCCTCTGTCAGGACTTCCTCCATCATGAGGTGAATAAGCACAGATGGGTGTCTGGACAATGCCATCATGATGCAACAGAGAAGAGCTCCACCAAACAGTGACTGGAGAGAGGGTCAACAGCTTCTGAAGCCCTCACTGATGTGATGGACCAGTGGGGGTTAAGGACAGAACATCAATATCTGACCTTTAGGTGAGTATGATGCAAGTTTTACATGTAAAAAGTCACAGAAAGGACTATTAATATGACTATGTTTTCAATTTTCAATTCAATTCAACTTTATTTATATAGCGCCATTTCACAACAACAGTCATCTCATAGCACTATCAACTGTAGGGCGAACCCCCACAGTTGCAGAAAGACCCCAGCATTCAGGCGATCCCCTGTGAGCAAGCACTTGGCGACGGTGGAGAGGAAAAACTCCCTTTTAACAGGAAGAAACCTCCAGCAGAACCAGGCTCAGGGAGGGGCAGTCATCTGCTGCGACTGGCTGGGGGGTGAGGGGATAGAGAAGATGAAAAGAACAGACATGTAGAGAGCAAACAGCATGATGGGGACTCAATCTATGGGAGAGAACAAACAAATGTTAATGACCAGCAAAAAAAATATTTCATTGAGAGTGAGGAAAGGAGTGAGGCCCAGTGCATTACTGGAGGTCCCCCCGCTGACTAAACCTATTAGCAGCATAACTAAGGGAGGGTTCAGAAACACATGATCCCTCCCTAATTGTAGGCTATATCAAAAAGGTAGGTTTTAGCCCTATTCTTAAAAACAGAGATCGAGTCTGACTCCTGAATCCAGATTGGCAGCTGGTTCCACAGGAGAGGAGCTTGATAACTGAAGGCTCTGCCTCCCATTGTACTTTTGGAGATTCTAGGTATTACAAGTAATCCTGCATTTTGGGAGCGTAGTGCTCTGTTAGGATAATACGGTAGTATCAGATCTTTTAAATAAAAAGGAGCCTGATTGTTTAGAGCTTTGTAAGTAAGAAGAAGGATTTTAAACTTAATTCTAAACTCTATGGGAAGCCAATGAAGGGAGGCCAGAACCGGAGAGATATGATCTCTCTTTCTAGTACCTGTTAAAACTCTTGCTGCAGCATTTTGGATCAGCTGAAGACTTTTTAAAGATGTTTTAGGACAGCCTGATAATAAAGAATTACAATAATCTAATCTCGAGCTAACAAAAGCGTGGATCAGTTTCTCAGCATCACTCTGAGACAAGATGCTCCTAATCTTGGCAATATTACGCAAATGATAGAAGGCAGTCTTAGAAACAAATTTAATATGTGAATTGAAGGACAGATCCTGATCAAAAATAATTCCAAGGTTCCTCACAGAGCTATTAAGAGAAAGAGTAACCGCATCCAAACTAAAAGTTTGATTTGGAAAGGAATTTCTAAGGTTTTTTGGACCAACAAGAATGACTTCAGTCTTATCTGAATTTAATAGCAGGAAATTACAAGTCATCCAAGCTTTGATTTCCTTAAGACAGGCTTCTAACTTAGCTAATTGATTACTATCATCTGGCTTCATTGACAGGTATAATTGTGTGTCATCTGCATAACAATGAAAATGTATACAGTGCTTTCTAATAATGTTGCCTAATGGAAGCATATATAAACTAAAAAGAGTAGGGCCTAGCACAGATCCCTGTGGAACTCCATGACTAAGCTTTGAGTTGAAAGAAAACTCATTATTTACATGAACAAACTGGAACCTATCAGATAAATAAGATCTAAACCACTGCAACGAAGTTCCATTAAGTCCAACATAGTGTTCTAATCTATCAAGTAGAATATTATGATCGATGAAGCTCCTGGATCTAGCGTTGGCTTTTTGAGTAAGGGTTTAATTACAGCCGTTTTAAAAGCCTGCGGTACATGGCCTAAAGTTAATGAAGAATTGATTATATGAAGAATAAAGCTACCAATAAATGGGAAGGCTTCTTTAAATAACCTGGTAGGAATAGGGTCTAAAAGACAAGTTGAAGGTTTGGATGAGGAAACTATTTTGTCTAACTCACAAAGGTCGATTGGAGTAAACTCATCAAGACAGACATCAATAGAAGGAGTTGTAGTAGTTACAGTATTTAAGTTAACTGTGGGAAGAATCTGATTGATTTTATCTGTGATGGATGAAATTTTATTATTGAAAAAGTTCATAAAGTCCTGACTAGTAAGCTCTAAGGGAATGCTAGGATTGACAGAGTCCTGACTCTTTGTCAACCTGGCTACAGTGCTGAAAAGAAACCTGGGATTATTCTTGTTCTCTTCTATTAATGCAGAGTAATAACTTGTTCTGTTCAATTACAGAAGGAGCAAGGAGCAAGCTGTCTATAGCTTATTTCCGTTGTGTGGAAATAAGCACATGGCACAGAGGAAACAATCCATAGAGGAAACAATCTGCATAAATTTGGTAACAGCAACATCTGAGAGGCATCTACTGTAATAATATTTTTCTTTATGAGCCAAATAGTCAGAAATAGTAAAATCAAAGGTTAACAGACAATGGTCTGACAGTACAGGGTTATGAGGAGACACTACAAGATTTTCTATTTCTATGCCATATGTCAGAACAAGGTCCAATGTATGGTGGAGGTAATGAGTAGAATTTCCTACTTTCTGAGAAAACCCAATCGAGTCTAATATTGAATTAAATGCCACATTAAGGCAGTCACTATCTACATCCACATTTATATTAAAGTCCAAGTTTTCATAGATCAACATTTAACAAACACATTCTGATAATCTCAGCAAAAGCTTCTCCTCTACCCCACCTGTGTATGAGGCATTTTTTTTTTTTATTACTTATTTTGTACCCGTAGGTAAATTTGTTTTGCAGTCTGGTGACAAGCCACCAGCTGCCGGTCGCTGCGTGCGCAAGCGCCCCTTATCCCTAACCTGCATGTTTTTGGCATGTGGGAGGAAACCGGAGAAATCCAGGAGTAAACCCACGCAACACGGGGAGAACATGCAAACTCCACACAGTTCACTGTTTGCCGGGGGCAGGGATCGAACCCACAATCTCACGATCCCCGCGATCCCCCGGCCGAGGGTAAACTGTGCTGCCACAGTGCTAACCACTGCGCCACCGTGCAGCCCGGCATGGACTCTGTTAGAGCTCAGGACCACAACCATCAGAGGAACCGTCAAGTGAGGAAGACCATTGGCAGCACACCAATGTAAGTTTAGTCTTATCAAAACATTTTACACACAGTAATGTATAAAGCCAAATCCTTTATTTTGAATTTTTAAATGTGTTTGTTTGGGAGATTTTTTTTTAACTGTTTTTGAAATGTTAAGGAGTGTTTTTAATATTTAGTGAGTAACCTGGTCAAACCAATCATATTCCAAAAGCAGATGCAAGAGATATTTGTTTTTCTTTTTTGAATAACTTTTCAAGACAACAGTCAAAATTTGGCAGCTAAAATGTCTTAGACTTTTCATTTTTATTAAAACCACAACCTGCCTGTGCACTACGTGTTCCAGGAATGTGGAATTAGAAAAAAATGTTGCTCCTCTTCTTTAATCAGATCCAGTCTTGCAGCAGGAATGAATATACAGCACAGCCATCCATCCATCTTCTACGGCTTTTCTGGGGGTCCAGGTTGTGGAGCAGTGTTGCCAACTTGGTGACTTTCTTGCTAAATCTGGCAACTTTTCAAATCCTCTTGGTGATTTTTTTTTTTTTTTTTTGGCAAAAGTGACTAGCAACAAATCTAGTGACTTTTCCTGGTGTTATCAGAGACTTTTCTAGTGTTTTGGAGACTCTGTCATGCAGGGCTTGGCGGGTTGTAGTTTCCTTAGACGGTATGTAAAGTAAAACCTATCTGTAATGTGAGACTATGAAATTACAACTCCCAGAAGCACTATCAGCACACAGTGTGTGTTCATTGGTCCACTGTCACCTGGACCCCTGTAAAGCCGCAGACAGTCTCCTCCGCGGGTCAGTCTCCTGTCCTGCCCCAGTTCACACTGCAACCCAGTGGGAAGAAATGCTGTGGCGGTGGTAACTTCTCATATCAAGCCCTAATTTCCCATTGGCTGAGCGGTGAGTAGCCCCCAACATCAGCTCCTACCTCTGTGGTTAAACATGAGTATTTTTAGAGCAAGAAGGTTGCATTTAATGTCCGCAGTTGTGTAAATGTAAGTTTTCTTACCACGCAGAGAAAAATTAACTGTGATTTGCTGCTGTAAAAAACAAATGAAGCTTCTTCTTGTTATGAATCCCCGTGTGCTTTTACGCAGCGCATGGAGGATGGGGAATAAAAACCTATTTGCAGGAGATAGTTGTGCAAATTTATTGACAAGGAGTGATTAAACAGTACAAAATGGATGAGTAGCACAGGAAAAACGGAATTCTTCCAGGACGCTCTACAGACACAGGTGAGGACTCAACTGGGGAGAAATGTCCCTAAGCACAGACAGGCAGAACTGCAGCGGGAGGGACAGACGAGAGAGCCCCGGGAAGAACTTCCAGGCAGGACTGGATGGCAGGGGTGAAGGAGATTGTACTCACGAGGCTGGAGCAATCTGAGTCAGTCCAAGCAGTGATCCCGGCGAAACAAAACCAAGCAGCAGAAAATGATAAACGCCACACAAAGTGATTCGGTACCGAAACACAGGCAGGGCATCTAGTCATGCGCAACGTAGCACAAACACTGAGTAGAACAATCACAGTGAAGGACAATAATCCAGCAATCTCTTCCAACAGACACAGGGCTTAAATAATGCCAAACCTAATGAGGAAAGAGATTGCCGTTGTGTGTAGGGTGAGTGAGAGAGTAAACTAATAATGACATACAGCTGATAACACTGACAGGAGAGGGAGGTGTGGCTGAGCTGTCAGGGAGCCAAGCAAACCCCAGAGGCTCCCTGAAAGTGCCTGATGGAAAATAGGACACAAAAATACACAAAAGAACAAGCAGCCACCGCGTCATAGAACTGGGTTTGAAACATCAACCCCAGTTCATGACAGAGCCTCCTCCTCAAGAAGTGGATACCAGACACCCCAGTAACATCAAAAAGAAAAACACAACAAGCCCCCCCCCCCCCCGGGAATTACCACAATAAACCAAGGTGGGAGGTGGGAGAAACGGGTCAGGAGGGAAACAACAGGTAAAATAACACAACAATATAATACACATAAGCACAGTGAATCTCCCCAACCCCACAAAACCCAGGACTAAGCCCCCAAGGCCAGAGAGTTCAAAAGTTCAGGGGGCCGACCAAAGTGCCTGGGCCACAGGGCGGCGAGCGGAGACCGGTCAGGTGGTCTATCCACACCCAGACCCAGTCAGACCACCCGGGAAAGCGGGTCAGGTGGCTAGCCAGGGAAACTGGGCCACCTAGCCCCATAGCACAGTTCATCGGGCAGACGGCCTGGGTCCTTAAGTCACCAGTCCAAAAGAGGCAGCCCGGGAGGCAGTCTCCCCACAGGAAAACCCAAAACAGGAAGAGGAAGCCAGGAAGGGGGAACCCCAATGTCGTCGGACAGCGATGAGAGGGGAACCGCTCCGCCCCCTGTAGCCTCGAGCTGAGGGACAGCTGCACCCGCGGTGGTCCCGATCCGGGACAAAGCTACACCCACAGAGGCTCCAGGCTGAAGCTTCATGGCACCCACGGTGGCCCCTGACCGGGCCATGGCAGCAACCTTGATGGCCCCGGCTTGGGACCGCGCTGCACCTTCAGTGGACCCTGGCTGGACCAACTATGCACCCTTGGTGGACCCCGGCTGGGTCAACGATGCACCCTCGGTAGACCCCGGCTGGGCCAAAGCTGCATCCGTGGCGGTTTCCCGGCTGGAGCACCATTGCACCTGCGGTGTTCCCCATCAGGGACCTCATTGCTCCTACAGTGGACCCCGGCTAGGCCTGTGTAGCACCCATGGAGGACCCCAAACTGAGCCATGGTTGCACCCACGGTGGAACCCAGCTGGGCCCATGCTGCACCCGGGGTGGGCCCTGCCTGGGGAAAAGCGGCGTCCGTGGCGATCTCCTCAGTGAGCTCAGATGGGGAATCCAGATCCTCACCAGCCTCAGGCAGCGTGCTCAGGTCCTCAACACTCCCTGATGGCGCCGACACCTCTCCAGCGACCCTGGGAGAAAGCTCAGAGTTGATACAAACGGAAGAAGGGTCAGGGTCGCCGGCAAGGCGGAGCCGGGCGACTTCCCTCGTCAAGAGTCAGGCAAGATTGTTCTAAAAATGAAAAGAGAAAGACAAAATAGAGCATTTGCCTGAGCTCAAGCTCCACCGCCGTCCAGGACTCCGATGATCCGGTGGGTAGCGACATCTCGGACCCGGTCTGGTGGTGATCCCGCTCTGGCACTGACTCTGCTGCGGGGACCTCCGCAGCAGGCAAGATGGTGATGGCAGTCCAAGTCACCTCCAGTGAATGCTCCAACGCAGGTAACTCCCCTGGCATGGGATCTGGAGGTGCAGTTCCTGACTGCGCTGGACCCACGGAGATCGAAGCCAAGGGATGCTCCTCAGTTGGCACAGACTTTCAGTCGGTCACAGCACCCTCTCCCTGTCCAACGTGACTCCACGGGGCTGGGGTGGTGTCCTCCAGCGCCGTAGATTCCTCCCTCCTCCAGTGGTCAGGCTCCTGGGGCGATGGACACTTAGGAACGAGAGGGAGAGATATGGACAGGGTGGACCAGTCATTAGTTGCTGCAATTTAGGGCTGCACGGTGGCGCAGTGGTTTAGCACTGTGGCAGCACAGTTTACCCTCGGCCGGGGGATCGTGGGGATCATGAGATCGTGGGTTCGATCCCAGCCCCCGACCAACAGTGAGCTGTGTGGAGTTTGCATGTTCTCCCCGTGTTGCGCGGGTTTACTCCGGGATTTCTCCGGTTTCCTCCCGCATACCAAAAACATGTAGGTTTAGGGCGCTCGCGCACGCAGCGACCAGCAGCCGGTGGCTTGTCACCAGACTGCAAACCAAATCTACCTACGGGTACAAATAAGTAACAAAAAAAAAAAAAAAGAGTGGTGAGGACCCAGTGGACAGCATAACCTGGGCCTCCTCCCTGAGAGACAGGCAAGGTAATTTGTCTAATAGATAAGAGGAATGAAAGAACACTTGCCTGCTCTCCTCGGGTGTGATGGTCTCCGTTGCAGCTAACCCAGCCTCCTCTATCTCCACTTCTCTGGTGAACTTGGACCCCCTGGAACAGTCTGAGGAAACCGCCCCGTCCTCCGGATGATGGGCAGGGCCGAGGGAGGACTGGCAGCGCTCCCAGCGAATGATGAAGGCGCCGTGGGGAAAGGATCCTCAGCTGCGACGGCCCCAGGGGAAAAGACTGATGTGACAGCCGGAGCAAAGTACCTGGGGAATGGTGCTTTAGGGGCATCTCCTGAACATGGCGGACAGAACCCGGCTGGCTTGGAAGCAGGGCAGTTCTTCTCACGGCCCGTGGCCGTCAGAGAGGCTTGGTCCTCCACCTGGCAATCTGACGGGCTTTCAGGTATAGACAGGGGAGACACAGAGGAAATAGAGGAATTTACAGCTGCAGCTTGAGGAGGAAACACAGGTGATTGCTCAGCCTGCATCTCTCTCCCGGGTGACAGACAAGGTTTATCATTATCAGGAGAAACAGAATGAAAAAACACTCGTCTGGCAACCCGGGTCTGGATGGTGACTGCAGGTGGTAGGCTTTTGCTCTCGTCCATGTGTCGCGGAGGAGAGGGGCCAGGCTCGGGGTGAGGATGACAAGCCCCCGGCTTCCGGGTGCACTTCCTCAGCTTACGGGGTTGACCAGGAAGAGATTTCGCTCTGACCTCCCCCCAGCTGCTGACGAGACTCGCACACCATTATGAGGAGCGGCGTTAGCCCCGGGCATCTCCACAAACTGGGGAATCCCTGGATCACCCCGACAGTTCTGTCCAATAACTGCAAAACAAACTCCGGAGATTGGGTGACACGAGCCCTAGAGGCAAAGTTCACAACATACTCGGCCGCAGCACACTCTTCCAGGCTCAGTCCAAAAACAGAAAAGTCCATCATGGAGGGAGAAGAGAAAAGAAAAAGTGAGGGAATACAAAAGCAAAAAAAAAACAAAACAAAACACACAACTCCTCCACTGGGTTTAAACTGGCTGGATTATTCTGTTATGAATCCCCGCGCACTTTTATGCAGCGCACGGAGGATGGGGAATAGAAACCTACGTGCAGGAGATAGTTGTGCGAATTTATTGACAAGGAGTGATTAAACAGTACAAAACAACGGATGAGTAGTACAGGAAAAACAGGGAATTCCTCCAGGATGCTCTACAGACACAGGTGAGTACTCAACTGGGGAGAAATGTCCCTAAGCACAGACAGACAGAACTGCAGCAGGAGGAACAGACGAGAGAGCCCCAGGAAGAACCTCCAGGCAGGACTGGATGGCAGGGGCGAAGGAGATTGTACTCACGAGGCTGGAGTAGTCCAAATCAGTCCAAGCAATGATCCCGTTGAAACAAAACCAAGCAGCAGAAAATGAAAAATGCCACACAGAGTGATGCAGTACCGAAATACAGGCAGGGCATCTAGACATGCACAACGTAGCAAAAACACTGAATAGAACAATCACAGTGAAGAGCAATAATCCGGCAATCTCTTCCAGCAGACACAGGGCTTAAATAATGCCAAACCTAATGAGGAAAGAGATTGCTGGTGTGTGTAGCGTGAATGAGAGAGTAAACCAATAATGACATACAGCTGATAACACTGACAGGAGAGGGAGGCGTGGCTGAGCTGTCAGGGAACCGAGCAAACCCCAGAGGCTCCCTGAAAGTGCCTGATGGAAAATAGGACGCAAAAATACACACAAGAACGAGCGGCCACCGCGTCATAAAACTGGGTTTGAAACATCAACCCCAGTTCATGACACTTATGAGGTGAACTTTCATTTATCTATGCTTTCTATTTTATTTTATCTTATTAATTTACATGCTGTTGTGATATTCAGCTATTTCATGGAAGTAAATCCTCTAAATATGTATTTTTAATGGACTGGTCCAGAGGTGTCAAACATATGGCCCGTGGGCCAAAAACAGTCCACCAGGGTGTTCAAAATTTTCTCAGAATTTACAGCTTTATTTCTAGTAAATTTCTGACTTTCTACTGATTAGAATAGTTTGTGTAAATCTGAGACATTTTTTTCTCTGTAAGATAAGACTTTTTTTCTCTTCAGTTTTTTTTTTCTTCTTTTTTTCTGATGAGAACAAGGGGCTCTTGATTTCAAGGGCCAAGGGGACGGGGTAGAAATGAGAACTGGGACGGACCCCAAATCTACCTGTACTTCACTCTTACATTGCAAATATTTTTTTCTCAACTGTTTTACAATATTAACTGATGTTAATAACTACTTAAACAGACAGTGTTTCTCTTGCTATTTTTATGTACAGTATGTATAAGGGTCATTGCATTTAAAAAAATTGTACATTAAATTCAACTACATTTTTGCATGCTGATGCTAGCCGGGGGATGACGGCTGAGCCTCCCACACAGATTATTAGAATCTTGTGATTGGTGCTCGGCGGAGGAACTAACCGAGGCCATAGCTGGACAGGAGCCGGATCAGAGCTCAATTACAGTGGCGGGGCTCAGTGGAGGAACTACTGAGGAAGACGGCGATAGGTGGCAGGGCTCAGCGGAGGAACTACCAAGACCCCAGCTGGACAGGAGCTGGATTGGAACTCAGCTGCAGCGGTGGTGGGCGGTGGAGCTCGGTGGAGGAGCTGCCAAGGCTTTAGCTGGACAGCAGCCAGATCGGAGCTCAATTAGAGCGGCGGTAAGCAGCAGGACTAGCAGCGGAGGGGGCTGGCTGAGGCCCCAGCTGGATTCAAGGTCGGCTGGATCAGATACCGGCGACACTAGCAGAGACTGTCCGACTATTATCAGGTCAGTAAAAAATGCCACCAAAGAAGGAGGAAATGAAAGAGATTTAAAAAAATCTCTGAACTTCATGTCAGAAGAACTGACCAAAGTGGCCAATCAACAGTCTAAACTATTAGGGCTAATGGAGGAAGTCCGAGAATTGAAATTAACAATTAAGGAAAGAGACAAAAAAATTGCAGACTTGGAGCAATGCATCGAGGATCTTGAACAATATTCTCGTATGGATGATTTAATCATTAGTGGATTAGACATTAAATACCAATCATATGCCAATGCTACAGCAGGGATGAGAGGTGAGGAGGCTCCCCTAAGTGAATCAGTCTCCCTGGAAAACCAGGTGCTTGAGTTTCTTGAAAGCAGAAACAAAGGTTGAAGGAAATGCAATTTCAGCCTGTCATACTTTACCCAGAAAGGATAATAAAACAAAGAAATCAACTGTGATGCACTTTGTGAACAGAAGGGTAAAGAATGACATACTGAGGCAGGCCAGAAAGCTACGGGGAACAGAAGTCTACCTAAATGAACCTTTAACAAAGACTATTGCTGAAATAGCACGGCAAGTACGGATGCTGAGAAGACAAAACAAGATACAAGCAACATGGACAAGAAACTGTAGAGTTTGGATTAAACTAAATGGAACACCTGAGGAAGCAAAGGCCATAATAATAAGAGGTCTCGCTGACTTAAATAAATATAGATGAACACTGATTGGGAAAATTAAGAGACTACGATAATCCATATCCACACACATGGCAAGAACAGTTCTTTTGTGACATACCATATCAATGTACTTTAAAAAACAAAGCAAAACAAAAAATTTATGACTGACTTTAGTAGACATCAATCATCCCCAGTTGGAGGAAGTCATTTGACACAGAATGAGGAAATTCAGACTCTGAAAATATGCCATTATGCTGAACATAAACTACAAGAGATGGAGAATGATATTGATCCTGATAACCACTTCTTCAATAATATTCATAATCATTGTGAATATTATACTGAAAAGCAATTCAAAAGTCAAGTCCAATTAGATGGTAAACTATCAATAATACACTTCAACAGCAGAAGTCTTTACAAAAACTTTCCACAGATTCAGGACTATTTAAAACAGCTAGATAGAAAATTTACAGCTATTGCAGTCTCTGAAACTTGGCTCAGTGAAGAGCAGTCTTCTCTGATGGCAATAGAGGGATATCAGATGTTTTATATTAATAGATCTCAAAAAAGGGTGGTGATGTTTCATTGTATATTGATGACCTGTATAGGTGTAAACTTGTAAATGGAATGTCTTTTGCACTACCAGGGATTCTGGAATGTGTTATTGTTGAGATTGACCAAGATAAAACAAAAAACCTAATTATAAGTTGTATATATAGAATGCTGGGAACTTGCATTGAGACATTTAGAGATAAGTTAGTCGAGCTGTACAATAATATAACAAATAAGAAAATGGTTGTAATCTGTGGAGACTTCAATATTGATTTACTAAATCCATTTCAACAAAATGTAATTACAGGGTTCATTAATTCTATGTACAGTATGAGTCTATATCCCACAATAACACATCCCAGTAGAATCACAGTTCACACTGCTACACTTATTGATAACCTGTTTGTTAATATTATTGATAAGAAAATAGAAAGTGGATTATTGATAAATGATTTAAGTGACCATTTGCCAGTCTTTGCACTTATCCATGGCCACGCGCGGGCCAATACAGAAAAAACTTTAAAATCTTACAGATACAAATCACAAAATGCAATTAGTTCTTTTAAAGAAGACCTGCTGAAGCAAGACTGGACAAAAGTCTATGTATCAGATGTAAATGAAGCCTATGACACATTCATGAACATTGTAACCACTCTTTATGAAAAAAATTGTCCATTAGTAAAGAAAAAGCTTAAACAGAAATTTGCTGACAAGCCATGGTTAACCAAAGGATTACAAAAAGCGTGTAAAAAGAAAAATTCATTATATAAAGCCTTTCTAAAGAAAAGGACAAAAGAAGCAGAGCAGCAGTATAAAACATACAAAAATAAGTTAATATATATAATGAGATGTAGTAAAAGAGACTATTATGGTAAAGAACTGGAGAAAAACAGATAACATTAAAAATACATGGACAATACTTAACAGTATTCTTGGAAATAAACAAAGAAATACAAGCTACCCAACCAATCTTTCAAAGAAAGAAATGACTCAGAGTGTGAATGCAGTCTCACCTGCAGATGAATTTAATAAATTTTTTGTTAACATTGGTCCTAATTTGGCTCGAGAAATACCCATTACGGCATCTGCAGGTGATGCAATAAGCAAAAACATTGCTATAAAAGATTCCATTTTCATAAAGAACACAGACGAGAGAGAGGTCATTGAAATTGTTAAATCATTTAAAAGTAAAATATCTATGGATTGTGATGATATTGACATGCTTTTAAACTATCATTGAATGCTTAGTGAAGCCACTGACGTATATCTGTAACCTGTCTCTCCAAACACGTATATTTACCAGTGCAATGAAACCAGCTAAAGTAATTCCGATATACAAGACGAGTGACAGAGGGGAATTTTCAAACTATAGACCTAGTTCACTATTGCCACAATTTTCCAAGATACTTGAAAAAATATTCTGTAAGAGAATTGACAACTTCATAATGAAGAATAATTTATTGTGTGAGCAGCAATATGGGTTCAGACACAAGAGGACAACTGCATTTGCTCTAATGGAATTTATAGAAAAAAATATCAACTGCTGTTGAAAATAAAGAGTATTCAGTTGGGGTATTCCTGGATCTTAAAAAAACATTTGATACAGTGGATCATATATTATTGTTAATGAAACTACAAAATTATGGTATTGGGGGGTAGCACTGCCCTGGTTATGTAGTTACTTAAAGAACAGATGTCAGTATGTATGTGTTGGCAGCAAAAACTCGCAGTTACTGAAGGTTACTTGCGGAGTCCCACAGGGTTCAGTTTTGGGGCCATTGTTATTCAATATGTATATAAATAACATATGTAAAGTTTCTGAAAAAATGGATTTAACATTGTTTGCAGATGACACTAATATATTATGCAGTGGAAGCAATTTGGAACAACTTTTGGATGCACTCGGAAAGGAATTAGAAAAGCTTGAACTGTGGTTTGATTCAAACAAATTAACGCTCAATTTAAGTAAGACAAAATTTATAATTTTTAACAACCATCACAACAACTCAGTATCTAAACTCAGTGTAAATGGTGTAGAGATTGAAAGGGTATCCGAAATTAAATTTCTTGGAGTAATAATTGATAACAAACTGTGTTGGAAGTCACATATTAATTGTATTAAAAGTAAAATATCCAAATCAATCGCAATACTACACAGAGTGAAATATTTGCTGAATCAACCCACACTATGTACTTTGTATCATTCATTAATACTCCCATACATGACATATTGTACTGAAGTATGGGGAAATACATATAAAACAAACATATATCCAGTCTTTATGCTTCAGAAGAGAGCTATTAAAATAATAAACAAAGCTGCTTACAGGGAACCAACAAACCCACTTTTTCTTAAATTAAAAGCTCTCAAGTTGAAAGATCTGGTTGACTTTAAAACTGCAGTAATAATGTTTAAAGTGAAGAATCTATCACTGCCCGCAAATATCCAAAAGTTGTTCCAAATAAGGGAGAAACAATATCATTTCAGAGGAACATGTATATTTCAAAAACCTTCAGTGAGAACTACTACCAAGCAACACTGTGTCTCAGTGCAAGGAGTCAGATTGTGGAATGCTTCTGGACCTGAATTAAAATCATGTACAACGCTTGGACAATTTAAACAAAAACTAAAGGAAGAAATACTCCAAACATATATACAAGATGACATGTAAAATCACATAAGAATTATCATATTCAGTCTGTTGTGCTGTTGCTTAGTTTTTTGTCACGTTTTGTCTTAGCTTTGTTCTGAATTGTGATCGCTCTTGTTTTGTTTTTCTTTTGAATTCTTGGATGGAATATGGGTGGGCAATATAAGCTGCGGCTTCAGCCATCACCCATTTCGGATAACTTATGCTGAACTGTATAATCAGAGGAGTTATTGTTTAATTTGACCTTGTTAGATTTTTTTTCTTTCCCCTTTGTTATATTATTCTTTTCTTTTTTTTAATCTTTACTTTTAATCTATCCAAAATAAAGATTGATTGATTCATTCATTCATGCGATAACCAAATTTGATCATATTAAACATAATTTCCCAACTGCAAAATTGTGGCTAGTTAAAAGGCTGAGTGGCTAGTAACTTTAGAAAATCACAAGCCACAATGGCTGCTGATGTGAAAGCACTATTGCTCTGCTGTTACTATCCTCAGCAAGCAGCAGGTGCTACTGTGAGCTTCTCCCCATCCCAAAGCACACACAGCGGTCAGTCTCACAGTAGCCTCATGCAGTAGTTGGTTGCAGTCAGAGAGGAGACCCATGCCCATGCCATTCGCGTCCAAACTGCAAATGAATTGCATCTGCACAACCCCCCTGCCAGTCGATGTAAATGTTTCTTCACTGTCGGTGTCACACTAATAAATCACTGCATTTGACTAACAGCCTCAGTCACATACTCATTTAGTCCACTGTGTGTGTGTGGGTGTGTGTGTATGTGACATCAGCTAAACATCTAGCAGCTAGCTCGTCATGTCGCATTCTAAACTGTTCTGACAATGACACCAGCGCGTGGGTGTGCCTGTCCGCCAGTTTGTCGCCGACCTGTGGCAGCTGGCTAGCGTGTGTTGTTTCGGGCCATTGGAGGAGGGAATGGTACGTGACCAGCTGGCGGACCAGACAACCAGCAATGCTTTATGAGCTAGGCTACTCTTGGCGCCGAGTGACCTGATGTTATCTGAGGCTGTCAAGCTAGTTCTCCAAGTGGAGACCGCAGACAAGCTAGCTTCGGAGCTAAAGTGGCACCAATCACAACAGGGCCTTCCACCGCAGCATTAGTTGCGGACCCAGACAGCGAGGATAGCACGACCGACGACATCATAGAAACCAACACTATCAGCCAAAGGTCTGCCCCGAGAAAACCCTTGTGTATGGATTGTGGGTCCGTGAAGCACCAATACAAGGCTAGGGAATGCCCGACTAGAGGGAAGCGCTTCACCAAGTGTGTACACTTGAACCATTATGCCAGGGTGTGTCGTATGTCCAAGCCAGAGAGCACATGGAGAAAAACAACTTCACCCGCCCCAACAACTGTCCATGCGGTGTCCCCGAGTACCAACGAGTTCACGTTCTGCAAGGTGACGCTCGATGGTGAGGAGGTGCCTCTGCTGGTCGACACAAGGGGCAGAGGGATCATTGTTGAATTGGGCCACGGTGAGGAAATTTTTTGCCCACTACAAAATAAGAGGTAACTCAGTGCCGCTCTACAGTTATGGAGGTGGAAGGCTGCGCACGGTTGGAAGACTGGAGTTAACAGCTCGGGACAAGTCGGCGGTGATGGCTGACTTCACGTTCCACGTGATGGCCCGAGGTGTCAACATCATGGTCTGTGACCTGTTTTATGGACTGGGGTTTGCCATTAAAGATGACGCTGGGGAAGAGTGGACTGGTTGTGGCCAGTGGAACAGTCCAGTTCTGGTGGTGGAGGACGATGCTGTGTGGGACGAAGATTTACCAGGCACCACTGCAGTAAAGCAGAATCAGCCTCACTTAGGTTCGATGCAGGAAAGTCTCAGTGCCAGTGCTCGGGGTATTGTGGAAGGCACCTGCATCGGCGGGTGACGCCAACGAGCTAGCCTCAGTTCCGGAGGAAACTGGAGGATCTGGAGCTACAACGGCAACTGCTGCAGCAGCTTTACAAGGAGTCGGGGCCAGACCGACAGGCACAGAGGGACCATGTGCTGATCAGCAACACTGCAATCCGAGCAGAGCTCCTCTGAGAGTTACGGACCTGGTCTGGGCTCAAGGGGAGGGATGTCCACAGCGGATGTGAGCCAAACGACAGTCAGAGGAATACCAGGAGCGGCTGCGCATCATGGCTAAGCGGGGCGCAGCCTACTTCCAGCTGTCGGACAGCTTGTGGAGGCACCCCAACCAGCTGCGGCGTGCCCGGGAGGAGGCTTCGGATGGTGGATCTGGACGAGAGAAGCGGCCAACGGCAAGGAGAAGACGCACTCTTGTCTGTGAGGCCAGCTGTGATCCTCGTGGTATGCCACTTCCAGGGGCGGGTCTACTGAGGGGCTGCCCTTGGCCCCCACAAGCCAGTTCTACCCCCTTTTCCAACAGCCAGAAGAACAATAGTGTGAGTTTTGGAAAAAAAATTATATAAAGTTCTAATGTTCATATGTTTGTGTGTAGTTAAAAAAAAACTAAAATGTTGTTCAAGGTGTGTTTATATTTTAGGAACACAGCAATGTTTTTAGTTGTTAATGGATTGTTATTTTACAGGTGGCAGAATAATCCACCTTGCCTTGTGGGTACCTTTTCCCCAAGGGCAAGGGGCTGAAGAGGGAGTGTGAGGGGTGGGAGGTGTCGCCTGCGATTGTTGATGGCTCTGCAGGTGAGGTAGATGTCTGTGAGGGGGGCAGAGGGGCACCGATGATCTTGCTGGCTTCTTTCACTGTGCGTTGTAGTGTCTTCCGGCAGGAGGCGGTGCAGCTTCTATACCACACTATGATGCAGCTATTGAAAATGCTCCTAATGGTGCCCTGGTAGAAAGAGCACGTGATGGGGGTGGGACTCGTGTTCTCCTCAGTTTGCGGAGGAAGTGGAGGAGAGTTTGAGCTTTCTTGGCCAGTGGTGTATTGTTGATGGCCCAAGAGAGGTCCTCACCCTCAAGAGCGTGGTGCTGCTCACCCTTTTACACAATATTATTTGAAAAAACATGATGATTCCACCATAAATTATTTACAACTTCACTAAGGAATATTGATTATAATGTTATGTATATGTATATCTAATACATACAGTATATTTTAGGTTCTTGTTTATCACTACATTATAAAAAGGTTGAAAATACTTTAGTTTTGCAGATGTGAGGTAAACTATTACTTTGTGAATCTGTCACATTGAATAAACAATAGATTTCATCTACAGGTTACTGAAAGGGTACAAATGAATTCAGGCATCCAACATTTCACAACATTTATTTATATATTTTAAAACAATAAAAACACACATTTACAACCTAAAATGAACTGGAACTGACATAAATGACTGCTGGAGCTTAATAGCAATGACTGTTTTGTTTGTTTATTTTTATTAAGTATGCATAGCTAAAACGGATGAACATAAGGAGACCATAAAAGTGTGATTCAGCATATTTACAGAAACCACAGAACAACTAACAGCAGTCAAAGTCCTTACAATCTGAACTAAAGTGTTGCCATAATTGTCATATGTGGGTTTGGCCCTCCAGGCTTGCCATAGCCAGCGCCTGACGCACAATGTGGTGATGTCAGGTGGGCTGTGGCCGCTGTATATGTTTTGCCTGTTGGTAATAAAGTTCAGTTTGTTGCTCAGTTCAGCATGGCTCAGGTCTCCCGTTATTGAGACATAACATTTGGCAACGAGGATGGGATCCATGGGAACGTGCATAAAACCGCCACGTCCGTTCTTACAGTCTCCGGGTGTGCCAGCTACACCATGGCGCTGCTGGCTGGAGGCATTCAACAAGTACATCACCGCAGCTGACCTGAGCGGCGACAACAAAGAGAGACAGAAGAGCCTGCTTGTTCACTGTCTCGGTGAGGAAAGCCAATGAGTGTTTTGCGTGCTGGGTGGCAAAGGCTTGTTGAAGGAATGTCTGGACATAATGGACAATTTCTTTAGGGACCAGTCCAACATCACAGCGCAAAGATGTACATTCTTTGACCACCGCCAACAACCTGGAGAGTCCACCCAACATTTCTTAATGGAACTCTGTAGCCTAGAAAGCAAGTGCGCCTTCAGGCCAATCAAAGAGGAGCTAGTCCATGACAAGCTAGCACACGGTACCAGCAACGAGTGGCTCAAAGAAAAGCTAATGGTAGCTACGGATGTTTTCACACAGAAAAAAGTGTCTGAATTGATCAGCCAAATTGAGTCCGCTACCCAGCTAGGTCTACAAATGCTAGCTAGAGAGAACCTAGCCACCCAAGCCTTCTCTCCTTGCCAGGCTGCTGGCAGCACAGCTAATCCTTCGGGACAGACCCCCAAAAGGCAGCGGACCATGAAATGGGCAGGAGTGGGAGCTCGGGGTCTGTGTGGCAGCTGTGGCTATCCCCGTCACCCGGCGGGTTCAACAGTTCTGATGGTGTCCCCTGAATGGCATGTCCGCTGGCCGGTGTTGTTCGTGGGCCTAGGATGTATTGAAGCATTCAACCACCACCCGCTCATTGACCCAAGCTTGACACCCAAGATCCAACCATTACGGCGGCTTCCCCTTGCCCTGCGGGATGACGTCACGGCGGAACTGAATAAATTGCTGAAAGCCAGCATCATCGAGAAAGTGGATGCCTCACCATAGATTTCAAACATAGTAGTGGCCAAGAAGAAGGTGGGCGGCATCCGGCCGTCCATTGACCTCAGGATGGTTAATAAAGTGATTATCCCGGACAAATACCCGCTCCCCATGATGGAGGAACTCACTGCAACGTTCAGCAGCTCAAGGGTGTTCATGAAGCTAGATCTCCACTAGGGTTATCTGCAGGTGCCCCTCCACCCAGCCAGCAAGGACCTGACGGCATTCGTGACCCACATGGGTGTTTTCAGGTACACCCGCATGCCTTTTGGTCTGAGCTCAGCACCAAGCTGCTCTCAGAAGATTATGTCCACAATTCTGGCTGGCCTCAGGGGTGTAGTGGTGTACCTGGACGACATCGTGGTCCACGGCAAGTTGCAGGGGGAACACGACGGTCGTTTGGGACGAGTGATGGAGGTGCTGCTGGAGCACAAAGTCACGTTGAATGGGGAAAAGTGCATTTTTGCGGCAGATTCCATTGAGTTTGTGGGATTCCGGCTGGCAGCAGAGGGCCTGAGCCCCCTGCACTCGAATGTGGAGATGGTCCTGCGTCTCCCTAACCCCAGGACACCCGTGCAAATCTCCTCAATCCTGGGCATGGTGAACTTCTACGGGCGTTTTATTCCCCATTATTCAGAGATTATCAAACCCCTCCGGGCCCTTCTGAAGCAGAACTCGCCGTGGCAGTGGACCCTCGCCTGCTCAGCAGCAGTCGCTAGGCTGAAGTCCCAACTCCCCTCCCCTCCAGTGCTGGCCCACTTCGATCCAAAATGGCCAACATTTGTGACCAAGGGGACACTGCACATTGATCCCGATGTCTCTGAGATCACGAGTTCTGACAATGCTCCACGAGGGTCACCTGGGTGTGGTCAGGGTGAAGGAGCGTCGCAGGGATTCAGTTTGGTGGCCTGGTACCGATAAGGACATTGAAACTATGGTAAAGGACTGTGTTCCGTGTGTTGCGCTAATCTGTCTTAACCTCCAGTTCTTTTGATATGAAGGCTAAAACACCAGTCTATGAGTCGAATGACATTTCCATAATTTCATAGCACAGAGATATGGTACAGGTACAGCGCTGGAGCATAACTCTCATGACATATCAGAAGAGAATACTGCTCGAAAAGTGGGTCCTATGGTTTTTATAGAACTCTGCCACTCCCTC
Organism: Pholidichthys leucotaenia; assembly: GCA_020510985.1. Classification (NCBI taxonomy): domain Eukaryota; kingdom Metazoa; phylum Chordata; class Actinopteri; order Cichliformes; family Pholidichthyidae; genus Pholidichthys; species Pholidichthys leucotaenia. Next base: position 26,788,865 of record CM035839.1, on the reverse strand, counting down.
ATGCAGGAGGGAGGGCTCCCCTCACATGTATCAGTATTCCTCCACTATGTGCCAGCTCAGCTAAGGGCAGAGCTGATTCTATCTGGTTTCAGCAAGTGAGTCCTTGGGTGTAATCTAACAGCGGCAGTGTGGCGTGCAAAGCAAGCAGGATGAAGGATGAAAACCATAGTTACAGAATAACTGACATTCTCAAAGCAAGCAGGATGAAGGATGGAGAAACATATAGTTGCAGAATAACCAACATTCTCAAGAGAAACAAGGGCATCATAGAAATTTTTCAGCAATTCCCCCTGTTGAGGTGTCCTAATGGGCACCTCACTAGCTTAATAGCAACTTATATTCGCGTTTTTGCATCTCCCCCTGTTGAGATGGGTATAAACCCATCTTATAACCCTACTCTAGCCCCTGAGTGTAGTGTTTCTAAGTTTCTATATGTAACTGATGTCCCCTTCCAGCAGTCACGTGGACCTGCTCCCCTTCAGGTCACCATTTCTCCGGTAGACATCAGGTGTGGTGCAAACATTGTGGGTCAATATGGCTAACAATTCTATATGTGTAAAAGTATATCAAAATAATCTATCCCCCTATACGTATCTACATCCCATGAATCATATCTCACAAAAGAAACCTGTGGGGCAGAGGCACAGCGAACCAAATGCTAACATCATGTAGGTGTGCATTGTAGACCTTTTGCAGGCCCTAAACTATTTCCGGTGCGTCTTCAAAGGCTTTGTCCAGGTCCAGTCGTGGCATAACTTCATCACCATCCTCGCAGTCAGAAAGCAAGTGGGCAGCTTCCTGGACACCTTGGTATGGAGGAGGATCCTTGCAAGAGAAGGCTGCTGAAATAGTTCTTTCAACAAGTTGATTAATTATGGGAATACAACAACATCCACAGAAGACAAAGATCAGCAAACTAATAATAATAATAATGGCGGATAGGTCTTGATTAACAAAACAAGTAACGTTGTAGACTGGCCCTGGAGCGAAAATGGGTGGAATCAGATTTAGGGATGAGAGTCACAGGTCGCTTAGTCTTATTGGGAGGTGCAGTGACACTAGTCTTGGGTTTGAGCTGCACAGTAATAGAGAATAATTCTTGTGGATATTCATGCGGAATAGGCTCCGAGCACATAAGTACCATTATCTATCAATGACCACTTGAGAGGTAGTAATTTTACATGGTTTTGTTCCTTATCAGTTTACCTTGTTCCTTATAAACATGATATTTCCTTTACAATAATCTACAGATATTTTCTTAAATATCTGGAAATTTATTGATGTAACTTTTAACTTTTCCTATTGAATGTTGTGATTTCATTACCATGCGGTTTCGTTTATATTTTTCTCTTCATTATTGATCATCTTTTGATAATTTTTATGTATTATCTATTTTTCTGAGGATTGCTAATTATTTTTGCCATTTAATTTCTTTGGTACCCCCCTTTTGATGCATGGAGATGCACATGCAGCAAAGTTACAGGGTAGTTGCTTGATGGGTAGTGTCTGTTTACTAGAAGGAAGCGTGTTACCACTTTTATGTGTTACACACAGTTAATTTAGATGAAAATTTGAACAGTATAGCTCCTTCAAAATGAGGTTTCAATAATCATGGCTTCTTTTGTGTCGTCTCTTGAACTAATTTACAAATTCCATTTAGGAAAAAGCAATATTGACATGGTTAGAGACCCAGGAGAGAGACGCTGACACGAGTTGATAGCAGACAATTATCTTTTATTAATAAAGTGTGAATGTAGTGTGTGAATGGATGAGTGTGTGGTCGTCTGGTTACTGGAGCTGAGCACGTCTTGTGGCGACCTGGCAACCCTTTAACATACAAGCACAAATGATTACTGCTGCTCATTAGGGTTAGAGGCTTTATGCTGGTGATGCTTACTTGCAGGTCCCACAGTGTAAGTCTTGCTGGCTCCTTGTACCCGTGAGGTGTAGTGCTCGTGGTGCCCGGTGTAGCGGGGGTGAGGAGGAACTCCGAGGTGGAGGGGATAGCGCCCCGTCAGCTGATGAGGATAGTCCGCCGCCTGGGAGGTCCACCTGTGCACAGGGGAGAGAACTAGAAGAGGTTGAGTGCTGGGATTGCTTATTTGGCTTGGCTTGGCGTGCGCTTCTGGACTTGAGGTCGAGATCTCAGCGCATTCCTTGGTAAAGATGACAGACAACTCCGTGTCGAGGAGTCCGCGGGTCGGGCTTTTAAAGCCCGCTGATTGCCACCTGCTGGAGTGAGCGCAGTTGATGATGATGATAATGATGACGGCCTAGCGGCCATCATGACAGTACTCCCCCCTCTAGAGGTGCCTCCAGGCACCTGCCCAATCCTACCTGGATGCGCCCGATGGAAATCGCGGATCAATTGCTTGTCGAGGATCAACGCAGGGCGAATCCAGGAGTGATGCTCAGGACCAAACCCCTCCCAGTCCACCAAATACTGAAGGCCCCGACCCCTCCTGCGGACATCCAGGATTGCCGTCACCCCCCAGGCCGGCTGGCCATCGATCATCCTCGGGGGGGCTGGAGCTGCGGGGGGCAAGCACAGCGGGTCGGCGATGTAGGGCTTGACCTGGGAGACGTGAAAGGTGGGGCAGATGCGCATGTGAGGGGGGAGAGCAAGACGCACAGACACAGGGTTGACAATGCGGGAAATGACAAAAGGGCCGATGAAGTGCTTGGTCAGCTTGCGCTTCTCGGCCGGCACACTGATGTTTTTTGTGGACAACCAGACCTTCTGACCCACCTTATAGTCCGGGGCGGGTCTCCTGTGACGGTTGGCCACTTGGATGTTACGTTCCGTGGTTCTCAGGAGAGCTCTGCGGGTGATGGACCAAATCCGCCGACAACGCCTGGCGTGAACCTGCACTGATGGAACCGCTACCTCCTTCTCCTCCACAGGGAACAGTGGTGGATCGAACCCCAATGATGCCTTAAAAGGGGACATCCCCGTGGCAGAGGACACCGTGGTGTTGTGGGCGTACTCGATCCACGGCAGGTACGTGCTCCAAGAAGAGGAGCAGGAGGAGCTGACGCAGTGCAGTGCAGTCTCCAGCTCCTGATTGGCCCGCTTGCACTGGCCGTTGCTCTGCGAGTGATACCCAGAGGAGAGACTGGCCGTGGCCCCAGTACCGTGCAGAACGCCTTCCAGACTTGAGAAACCAACTGTGGTCCTCGATCCGAAACGATGTCAGCGGGGATCCCGTGAAGACGAACCACATGAAGGACGAGAAGGTCCGCCATCTCCCGCGCCGATGGCAACCCCCGGAGAGGCACAAAGTGGGCAGCTTTAGAAAAGCGGTCCACTATCGTCAAGACAGTTGTAAAATGGCCAGAGGGGGGCAAACCGGTCACGAACTCCATGGCTACATGGGACCAGGGGCGGGAAGGAACGGGCAGAGGGTGCAGAAGGCCCGCCGGGGCCGATGATGACGTCTTCCCAGTAGCGCACTGAGTGCAGGCCCGGACATAGTTGTTAACGTCCTTCCTCAGCCCTGGTGACCAAAAGGTCCTCTGGAGGAGGTCAGTGGTTCGACCCACACCCGGATGACACGCCAGTTTAGACACATGGCCCCACTCTATTACCTGGCCTCTGACAGAACAAGGAACAAACAGGCGACCCGGGGGCCCCCCACCCGGATCAGGCTTCACCTTCTGCACTCTTCTGACCTTGTCGCAGATCCCCCAGGACAACGCACCCACCACACAGGAGGACGGCAGGATAGTCTCCTCCTGCTCATCAGAGGATGGCACGTCAAACTGCCTCGAGAGGGCGTCAGGCTTACCATTCTTGCTTCCCGGCTGGTAGCAGATGGTGAAATTAAACTGGCCAAAAAAAAGAGACCAGCGGGCCTGACGTGCGTTCAACCGCTTGGCCGTCCTGAGATACTCAAGGTTGCGATGGTCAGTCCAAACGACAAACGGCTGGGCAGCCCCCTCCAGCCAGTGCCTCCATTCCTCCAGGGCGAGTTTCACGGCCAGCAGCTCCCTGTCTCCAATGCTGTAGTTTCTTTCAGCGGGTGTCAGGCGATGGGAGATGTATGTGCAGGGCCGGATCTTACCATCCACCGGTGAGCGCTGAGAGAGAACGTCCCCAACTCCCGAATCTGAGGCGTCCACCTCCACCAGACACTGCAGCTCCGGGTCCACCTGGGTCAACATGCGGGCCGAAGCGAACTCCTCCTTCAGTCTCCTGAACGCCATGGCAGCCTCCTCACTCCAGCGAAAGGGAACCTTCGGGGATGTGAGCGCAGTCAGGGGTCGGGCGATGTTCCCAAAGTTAGGCACGAACCGCCGGTAAAAATTGGCGAACCCCAGAAACCCCTGCAGCTGCTTCCTAGACGTGGGTGTGGGCCAGTCCACCACCGCCTTGACCTTAGCCGGGTCAGGAAGCACCTGATTTCGGGCGATGATAAAGCCGAGGAAGGAGGTCCTGTTCGTGTGGAATTCACATTTTTCCGCCTTGACAAACAGCTGGTTCTCCAGGATGCGCTGCAGAACCCGCCGCACATGCACCTGGTGCTCCTCCAACGTGCGCGAGAAGATGAGGATATCATCGAGGTAAACAAAGACGAAGGAGTTGAGGAAGTCCCAGAGGACGTTGTTGATTAGGCGCTGGAACACCGCCGGAGCGTTGGTTAACCAAAACGGCATTACCAGATATTCGAAGTGGCCGCTTGGGGTCCGGAAAGCTGTCTTCCATTCATCGCCCTCTCGAATACGCACCAGGTGGTAGGCGTTCCGCAGATCTAATTTGGTGAACCAAGACACCCCCTGGAGAGAGTCGAAGGCAGTGTTCATCAAAGGAAGTGTGTATTTGTCCTTGACTGTAATCTCATTGAGGCCCTGGAAGTCAATGCAGGGACGCAGCGAGCCGTCTTTCTTCCCCACGAAGAAAAACCCTGCACCCACTGCCAAGGATGAAGGACGAATGATACCGGATGCCAGAGACTCCTTGATATATGTATCCATGGCCTCACGCTCCGGGGCTGTCAGGCTGTATAGGCGGCTCGCCGGGAGAGGGACCCCAGCCTTGAGGTTAATTGCGCAGTCATACGGACGATGGGGGGGAAGGGACAGCGCCCGTGACTTGCTGAAAACTGGACCCAGGTCATGATAGACATCGGGTACCTTGGACAGGTCCGGGGGAGGCATCGAGGGTGGAAGCACCAGAACCGAGGGGGCACACGCCACCGACTGGAGGCAGGCACTCAGGCAGAATGAGCTCCATGCCGTGATACTCCCACCCTGCCAGTCAAAAGTGGGGTTGAGTAGCCGAAGCCAAGGATACCCCCCAGCAGGTTGATAATATATCCAATTTTGTTTAAATCAGTGGCAAAGTCCCCCGGGACGCAGCGAAACACTGACTCGCACTGCAACAAAAACCCTCGTGCCTCCCCGAGTTTTCCATTAAAACGGGCGGGGGTTGGCACGGGAGTGAGGCGATGTGCAGATGGTGGGTTAGTTTGGCTAGTAGCGGCAGCTGCGGAAGCAGAAGACGCCCCGCTGGCCGGGGGGAACGCCTGATGTCCTTCCAGGTGGTCCAGCCGGCTGTTAACTTGTGTTAATTGGTTTAGAATTACTGTCTGTTGGTGGGAAATCATATCAACTCGGGCGCTGAGAGTGTTTAAGCGGCGCGATAGCGCGCTGTCTGCTGGGTCATCTTCACGGAGTCATACTGACATGGTCAGAGACCCAGGAGACAGACGCTGACACGAGTTGATAGCAGACAATTATCTTTTATTAATAAAGTGTGAATGTAGTGTGTGAATGGATGAGTGTGTGGTCGTCTGGTCACTGGAGCTGAGCACATCTTGTGGTGACCTGGCAACTCTTTAACATACAAGCACAAATGATTACTGCTGCTCATTAGCGTTAGAGGCTTTATGCTGGTGATGCTTACTTGCAGGTCCCACAGTGTAAGTCTTGCTGGCTCCTTGTGCCCGTGAAGTGTAGTGCTCGTGGTGCCCGGTGTAGCGGGGGGTGAGGAGGAACTCTGAGGTGGAGGGGATAGCACCCCGTCAGCTGATGAGGATAGTCCGCCGCCTGGGAGGTCCACCTGTGCACAGGGGAGAGAACTAGAAGAGGTTGAGTGCTGGGATTGCTTACTTGGCTTGGCTTGGCTTGGCTTGGCGTGCGCTTCTGGACTTGAGGTCGAGATCTCGGCGCATTCCTTGGTAAAGATGACAGACGACTCCGTGTCGAGGAGTCCGCGGGTCGGGCTTTTAAAGCCCGCTGATTGCCACCTGCTGGAGTGAGCGCAGTTGATGATGATGATAATGATGACGGCCTAGTGGCCATCGTGACAAATATAGCTCTCTGTGCAGATTTGATATGATTTAGTATTGATAACTAAGATCAGTTTGTGGACTTCCGGTTATGGCGGCCACGTAGGAAGACGTGTTTCACTCTGCTCTGCTCCTAATAATAAAAAATAGGCTAAAACTCTCTCAATTGGAGCAAAAACCTATCCTAGCGTTTAGGCACGGATATGGTAAAAACCAAGGCTGTGAAATCAGGCAGAGGAAAAACTGATTCGTCGAGACAATCCAAGTTAACAGACTTCCACGCTAGTGACGAAGCAGGAAAATCTCCAGGGACCGTGGCTGAGGACGGAGCTAGCGGCGGAGCGGTGACTGCCGAAGGAACGAATGCGGTCCTTGCTGTTATCAGCGCTATGAGAGCAGACTTTTCGTCTAAGTTTGACGGGATTATAGCAGCGATAGAAGGCATGAGAAAAGAAATAAGCGACTGTATGGAACGAGTATCGCAGGCAGCGCTCCGGATTTCCAACGCTGAAGATGACGTCACCAGCCTACAATTAAAGGTCCAAACATTGGAATTAAAAAATAAACGTCTGGAAGATAACGTCTTGGACTTAGAATCCCGGTCGAGACGGAATAATTTAAGGCTGGTGGGCCTCCCGGAGGATACAGAGGGACAGGATGCATGTTCCTTTTTGGAAAAGTGGATTCCAGAGGCGCTGAACAACGCAGATCTACAGTCATCGGTCGTCTTGGAGAGCGCACACCGAATCGGCCCACCGAGAGATAAGAAGACACCACCAAGGACGCTGATTATGAAGTTCCTCAACTACAGAGACAAGATGACGGTCTCCAATGCAGCGCGTACTAAAGGAGAAATCAAATACCAGGATCATCAGGTGCGGTTCTACCCAGATTTGGCCACAGGAATCCAACAATTAAGGAAACAGTTTGACCCCGCCCATAAAGAGCTGCGCAGCCTCGGAATTCGTCACGGGGTGATTCATCCGGCAAGACTGCTGGTCACATATAAAGGGAGAACCCATATCTTCAAGACCCCTCAGGAGGCGCAGGAGCTCATTAAACAGATCCAAGGAGAGACTGGCGGGAGCTAAGCATGAAGCAAGAACAAGATATAAAAGTAGAATATTTAAGAATGTGTACAAGTATCTGACTGATCTGAAACACATAGCATGTCTACAAAATATAGATTGTATTATATATAAAAAAAAAAAGCTATGATGTACAAAGTTGCTATAAAATTTTGGAGTTAAGTTGGAAAAACTACAGAAGAGAGTTATTGTCATGTCATTAAAAGTAGCAGAGACAGGGTGATTGAGAGGAGGAAAGAGTGAGTGGTTTGACTGAACCTCGCGGGTGAGGAGCAGCCACTGGCTATAACGGGAGACAGAATTTTTTTTTGATTTTGGGGGGATTACCACGAATGTGGGGAGGGGGAATTTGTTTTTGTGTAGTTTGTGGGATGAATGTTCAACCATCCATGTTTTTGCTTCTCTATATGAGCATGCTTATTTTGCAAGGTAATCTCAAACTCTTTATCGATCATAGACCAAAGCGTTAATCTTAATTTAACATCATGGAATTGCAGAGGTCTACAAAATCTAAAAAAACTAAAACAAGTTTTGAATAAAATAAAAGATATCGGTTCAAAAATTGTGTTTTTACAAGAAACTCATCTAATAGAGGAGGATGTAAAAAGAATAAGGAGAAGATGGCAGGGAAGTGTGTTCACCTCATCATTTTCATCCCGAGCCAGGGGAGTTATGACTCTCATACATAAAACAGTTCCATTTCAAGTGAAAAATGTAATTGGAGATAAATTGGGAAGATATCTAATCATACAAGGATCTTTGTTATTAGAAAATATAAATCTGTTGAACATATATGGTCCCAATATAGATGATCAAAACTTCTTCGTTAATTTATTTCTTACTTTAGCATCACTCACAGGGCAACATATAATAGCAGGGGATTTTAATTGTACATTGAATCCCAGTATAGATAGATCAACAGGACAGGACTGTACGCACAATGGATGTAGGATGACCATTAATCATTTTATGAAAGAATTGAGATTGCTAGATATATGGAGAGAAATGAAACCACAAGTCAAAGCCTATTCTTGCTATTCTAATACCTACAAGACATTTTCACGTATTGACTATTTTTTGATCTCCACAGAATTAAGGTCCAAGATTCAAAATTGTTTCTATGATAACATCGTGATATCTGATCACGCACCCTGCTGTCTAATATATGTAGATAAGAAATTGACAAAGGTTCCAGGTAGGTGGCAATTTCAGCATAAATGGCTTCAGGATGAGGAATTTGTTAAGTACATAGAAAAACAGATAGATGAGTTCTTTGATATCAATACTACACAAACATCAGCATGTATAAAGTGGGAGGCTTTCAAAGCTTTTATTAGGGGGCATATTATTAGTTATACAGGTTCAAAATCTAGGAAGACTCGAGAGGAGAGAGTCCAATTGGAACGTAAAATAAAAATTCTTCAAGAAAAAGTGTATGCAGGAAGTAATCCAAAATTAGAGAATGAATTACTGATTCTGAGAGCTGAATATGACAAAAAATCAGCGAATAGAGCTGCCTCGAGTCTTCTAAGATTGAAGCAAACCTTTTATGAACAAGGTGAAAAATCAGGAAAATTATTGGCATGGCAGATTAAACAATTAGAATTTAAAACACCAATTACCAGTATTATAAGTAACGGACAGGCAGTTGTAGATCCTTTAGAAATTAATAGTGCTTTTAGAGATTATTATGAAAAATTATATGATACAAAAAATGAAACTGACTTAACAAAACTAAATGGGTTTTTGGACGGATTATCTATACCATTTATTCCAAATGAAAATAGGGAGATACTGGAGTCAAAAATTAGTCAAGAAGAAGTTGGGCTAGCCATTGATAATATGAAATCAGGAAAAAGTGCGGGACCTGATGGTCTTCCAGTTGACCTCTATAAAGAATTTAAGAATAAATTAATAAAACCATTTTTGGAAATGGTTTTAGAAGCATTTCAAAATAGTAATTTACCACCATACATGAATAATGCCTTAATTATACTGTTGCCAAAACCAGGTAAACCCTCTAATAAATGTGAAAACATGAGACCAATAAGCCTATTAAATGCTGACCTTAAGATAATCTGTAAAATTTTAGCAAGACGACTACAAGAAATATTACCAAATATTATTAACCGAGATCAGAATGGCTTTATAATGGGAAGACAAGGCTTCCATAATGTAAGAAGACTATTTAATATTATTTATTCTAATAAAGAAGAACCGGATACAGCTCTCCTATCATTGGACGCTGAAAAGGCCTTTGATAGGGTTGAATGGCCCTTTCTTTTTGAAGTCCTACAAAGGTTTGTACTTGGAAATAATTTCATAAAATGGGTTCAGATAATATACAATAATGCTACAGCAGAAATTCTAACAAATAGCAATATCTCAAAATCAATAAAAATCAATAGAGGATGTCGACAAGGATGTCCACTTTCACCTTTACTGTTCACTATGGCAATTGAACCTTTAGCGATGGCAGTACGTTTACATCCACAAATATATGGAATTAAAGTAGGACCAACAGAACATAAAATCTCCCTGTATGCTGATGACATAATTTTGTTTATGTCGAATCTTAAAAAATCAATTCCGACCTTGTTAAATTTAATAAAGAACTTTGGGGAAATATCAGGATATAAAATAAATAAAACTAAATCTTCAATCTTCAAGGATTCAGTGTACCCCGCCCGGTATGGGGTTACCGGGGCCCCACCCTGGAGCCAGGCCTGGGGGAGGGGCTTGAAGGCTAGCGTCTGGTGGCTGGGTTTCCACCCATGGGACCCGGCCGGCCTCAGCCCGAAGGAGTTACATGGGTCCGCCCTCCAGTGGGCTCACCACCTGCAGGAGGGATCATGTGGGTCCGGTGCTATGTGGATTAGGTGGCGGTCAAAGGCGGAGACCTTGGCGGACTGATCCCAAGCTTTCTAAACTGGCTTTTGGTACGTGGAATGTCACCTCTCTGGTGGGGAAGGAGCCTGAGCTGGTGTACGAGGTTGAGAGATACCGGCTAGATATAGTCGGCCTCACCTCAACACACAGCTCCGGTTCCGGAACCAGTCTCCTGGAGAGGGGCTGGAGCTTGGCCTTTTCTGGAGTTGCCCCGGGCGAGAGGCGACGAGCAGGGGTGGGTATTCTTGTATCGCCCCACCTTGCTGCCTCTATATTGGAGTTTTCCCCAGTGGACGAAAGGGTTGCTTCCCTGCGCCTTCGGGTTGGGAAACGGGTCCTGACCATCATTTGTGCCTATGCACCAAATGATGTTTCAGAGTACCCACCCTTTTTGGAGTCTGTGACTGGGGTGCTGGAGGGTGCTCCTCTTGGAGACTCCATTGTCCTACTGGGGGACTTCAATGCGCACGTGGGCAACGACAGTGAAAGCTGGAGAGGGGTGATTGGGAGGAACGGCCTGCCCGATCTGAACCCGAGTGGTGTTCAGTTATTGGACGTCTGTGCTAACCACAGTCTGTCCATAACGAACACCATGTTCAAGCATAAGGGTGTCCATATGTGCACCTGGCACCAGGACACCCTAGGTCGCAGGTCGATGATCGATTTTGTTATCGTATCATCAGACCTGCGACCGTATGTCTTGGACACCCGAGTAAAGAGAGGTGCAGAGCTGTCAACTGATCACCACCTGGTGGTGAGTTGGATCCGATGGCAGGGGAGGAAGCCATTCAGACCTGGTAGACCCAAACGTATAATGAGGGTGTGCTGGGAGCGTCTGGCTGAGGCCCCTGTCCGGGAGGTCTTCAACTCCCACCTCCGGAAGAACTTCAACCACATTCCGAGGGAGTCTGGAGACATGGAGTCTGAATGGGCCATGTTCTCCACCTCTGTTGTTGAAGCGGCAGCCCAGAGCTGCGGCCGCAAGGTGGTCGGTGCATCTCGTGGTGGCAACCCCCGAACCAAGTGGTGGACACCAGTGGTGAGGGGGGCCATTAAGCTGAAGAAGGAGTCCTATCAAGCTTGGTTGGCTTGTGGGACTCCCGAAGCAGCTGAGGTGTACCGGCAGGCCAAGCGGAGTGCAGCTCGGGTGGTTGCTGAAGAAAAAACCCGGGTATGGGAGGAGTTCGGTGAGGCCATGGAACAAGACTTTCGGTCAGCCTCAAAGAGATTCTGGCAAACTGTTCGGCAGCTCAGGAGGGGAAAGCAGCTCCCCGTCCACACTGTGTATGGTGCGGATGGGACACTGTTGACTTCGTCCGGGGATATCGTCAGGCGGTGGAAGGAATACTTCGAGGATCTCCTCAATCCCACTGATACGCCTTCCACAGAGGAAGCAGGGTTTGGGAACGAGGGGGATGGCTCGCCTATCACAGGGGCTGAGGTCGCCAAGGTGGTTAAAAATCTCCTTGGTGGCCGGGCCCCATGGGTGGACGAGATTCGCCCTGAGTACCTCAAGGCCCTGGATGTTGTTGGGTTGTCATGGTTGACATGCCTCTGCAACATTGCGTGGAGGTCGGGGGCAGTGCCTTTGGCATGGCATACCGGGGTGGTGGTTCCTCTCTTCAAAAAAGGGGACTGTAGGGTGTGCACCAACTTTAGAGGGATCACACTCCTCAGCCTCCCTGGGAAGGTCTATGCCAAGGTACTGGAGAGGAGAGTCCGGCCGTTGGTCGAACCTCGGATTCAGGAGGAGCAATGTGGTTTTCGTCCTGGCCGTGGCACATCGGACCAGCTCTTTACCCTCTCGAGAATTCTTGAGGGTTTGTGGGAGTTTGCCCAACCAGTTTACATGTGTTTTGTGGACTTGCAGAAGGCATTTGACCGCGTCCCTCGTGGATTTTTGTTGGGGGTGCTTCGGGAGTATGGAGTATCGGGCTTGTTGTTACGAGCTATTTGGTCTCTGTACGACCGTTGTGAGAGTTTGGTTCGTATTGCCAACACTCGGTCGGAGTCATTCCCAGTGAGAGTTGGACTCCGCCAGGGCTGCCCTTTGTCACCGATCCTGTTCATAATTTTTATGGACAGGATTTCTAGGCGCAGCCAGGGAATGGAGGGTGTTATGCTTGGTGACCATAGGATCTCATCTCTGTTGTTTGCAGATGATGTTGTCCTGTTGGCTTCATCCAGCAATGACCTACAGCTCTTGCTGGGACGGTTTGCCGCTGAGTGTGAAGCGGCTGGGATGAGAATCAGCACCTCCAAGTCCGAGTCCATGGTCCTCAGCCGGAACAAGGTGGATTGTCCTCTCCGGGTTGGGGACAGGCTCCTGCCCCAAGTGGAGGAGTTTAAGTATCTTGGGGTCTTGTTCACGAATGAGGGGAAAATGGAGCGAGAGATCAACAGACGGATTGGAGCAGCATCTGCAGTGATGCGGACGTTGTACCGGTCTGTTGTGGTGAAGAGGGAGCTTAGTTCTAAGGCAAAGCTGTCGATTTACCAGTCAATCTACGTTCCTACTCTCACCTATGGTCACGAGCTTTGGGTAATGACCGAAAGAACGAGATCGCGGATACAAGCGGCTGCTTTCTCCGTAGGATTGCTGGACTCACCCTCAGAGATAGGGTGAGGAGCTCAGTCATCCGGGAGAGGCTCAGAGTAGAACCGCTGCTCCTCCACATTGAAAGGAGTCAGTTGAGGTGGTATGGGCATCTGATTAGGATGCCTCCTGGACGCCTCCCACTTGAGGTGTTTCAGGCACGTCCCACTGGGAGGAGACCCCGGGGCAGACCCAGGACTTGGTGGAGAAACTATGTCTCCTAGATGGTCTGGGAACGCCTTGGTATCCCCTCTGAAGAGCTGGAGCAGGTGGCTGGGGAGAGGGAAGTCTGGGCTTCTCTGCTTGAACTGCTGCCTCCGCGACCCGGACCTCCGGAAAAGCGGTAGAAGATGAATGGATGGATAAATCTTCAATATTAATGCTAAATGAGACCCAGAGAAATCACCCAGCTCCTGAGGTAAATCAATTCAATGTTGTAAATCAGTTTAAATATTTAGGAATTCAAATTGTGCCTAAGTTAGAATCAGTCGCCAGTGCCAACTATGAAGCCTTAATGACAGATATTAATGAGTTGCTTCAGAGATGGATGTCACTTCCAATGTCGATGATCGGGAGAATTAATATACTTAAAAGTAATATCTTACCCAAAATACTATATTTATTTCAATACATTCCTTTACCACCACCTTCAGATCTATTCTCTAGAATTTAAAAAAAAGTTAGTGGAATTTATATGGAACAATAGGAAGGCTAGATTACGTCTGTCCTTACTATATTTACCATTTGATCGTGGAGGTCTGAAATGTCCAAACTTTTTGTTGTATTACTGGTCAGCACAACTGAGGTCTATGACATATTATTTTTCATCAAATGATCTCCCTCACTGGATTGAAATGGAATCATACAATTTACCTTTACCTCTTCCCTTATTCATATACTCAGACTTGGCTAAAAAATTACAGAAACAAGTTAAAAATCCTATTGTAAAGCATATGATCAAAATATGGTGTGAAATCAATAAATATTTAAAAGAACCACACTTATTGTCACAATTTAGCCCAATATGGGGTAATCAATATTTTACACCAGGGAGAGCGGATGCTGTATTTAAATTATGGAATTTAAAATGGATTCAAAAGATTCAAGACTTATATTTGTCACGTTCAGATAACATAATGTCTTTTGAAGAACTGAGGGTCAAATTTAATCTTAATAGAACACATTTTTTTAAATATCTTCAGCTTAGGAATTTTATTCGATCAAATCAAAATAATGTTCTCACCCGACCTACTTATTCATCCTTGGAAAAAATTTTGACAAAAGATAGTAAGAGAAAGGGTATTATTTCAGAGTTTTATAACTCATTGACACTATTCTCAAGTGAAAACTCACAGAAAAGAATGAATTATTGGAAAGAAGACCTGCAAATTGAAATTTCAGAGGAACAATGGGAATTGGCTTGCACAGAAGCTCAAACCAAATCAATAAATGTACGTCTTAAATTGATACATTTTAAATGGTTAATGCGGATGGTTTTTTGGGGGGTTTTTTTGTTACTTATTTGTACCCGTAGGTAGATTTGGTTTGCAGTCTGGTGACAAGCCACCGGCTGCCGGTCCCTGCGTGCGCGAGCGCCCTAAACCTACATGTTTTTTGGTATGCGGGAGGAAACCGGAGAAATCCCGGAGTAAACCCACGCAACACGGGGAGAACATGCAAACTCCACACAGCTCACTGTTGGTCGGGGGCTGGGATCGAACCCACGATCTCATGATCCCTGCGATCCCCCGGCCGAGGGTAAACTGTGCTGCCACAGTGCTAAACCACTGCGCCACCGTGCAGCCAATATGATGTATGTTACACCGGTGGAGTTAAATAGATATAACAAAAACATACCAGATACGTGCACAAAATGTATGGAAAGTAAAGGAACCCTATTTCATTGTTTATGGGAATGTAGTAAAATTAGAATGTTTTGGGAAGAGGTGAGGGTAACAATTGAAAAAATAATTTCAAAACAATTCATATTAAACTCTAAACTGTTTTTGTTGGGTCTGTATCCAGAAAAGCATAGTTTTAATAAGAGTGAAAGAACATTCGTAGACCTCAGTTTGCTTAATGCCAAAAAATGTATTGCACTATTGTGGAAAAAGACTCATAGACCAGATGTGACTCAGTGGTTAAGACAGATGCTAACAAACCTTCCACTAGAAAGAATAACATACATACTGAAATCAAAGGAAAATGTGTTTGAGAATATATGGAGACCTTTCATTGATTATGTAAAGAAATTAAACATAACTTCTGAAGAAGAAGGTGAATGATGTGTGTGGACCTTGTAAATTCCAAATTGGTGAATGTATAATATGTATACTTATGTAATAGATTACCTAGACTAAACAGAGGAGCATTGTTTGACTTGCTTTTGCTAATGGTTGTTGGTGTTTTTAGTATTTTTTTTAATTTTATTTTTTAAATTACTTTAGTGTTAGTGTTTGATTGTGTCATGTTTGTTAAAAAAGGTTCAATAAAATATTGTGGGGGAAAAAAAAGATCAGTTTGTCCATTTGAACACAGACAGGTTGAATTTGTGTAAGTGAATCCTTGTGAAAGATTGTATCACACTCCTTCAGTCAATGGAAAGATGGACATATTGCCTAATTAGAATTTGGCTTAATTTTGTACAAGGAATGCCTCATTTTATATATTCCTTGGTAAATTATGGGGTGGACTGTAGTCCTGAGGCCCAGCTCGGCCAAGGCTAAACCCCAGGAGCACAAGTATTCCTTATTTATGTGATATTGTCACACCATTATGTGGTGAGTGGCATCAGATGTACAGTATCTTGCAGTGTGAAGTCATATGAACACTACATTTTTTAAGTCAAAGTCATTTAAATTGTTATGCAATGTCATTTGTTCTACTTAGCTTCAAAAAATGCTTGTCAATTGAGAAGTCCTTCCCCCTATGGCCACCGTCGCCCCCTCCAGCGATCCAAGCCTGGTGTTCACTTTCCTTCCCTATTTCTTTGTCCTCGTTGTGTTTGGGTGTGTCTGCATTCTTACCGCTTGGCTTGCTGTCTTCCATCTTTTCACTCTCCTCCTGGGGCGCCTGGACCGTCGCAGGTACCCTTTTGAAGGAGACCTGCCTTTTTCTCCGCCTCTCTTGCCTGTTAAGATAAGATAAGATAAGCCTTTATTAGTCCCACAACGGGGAAATTCCAGGATTGCAACAGCACAGGGATAGCAACACTCAGAGCAACAATCAGAAGGCAAGAAAAAACAAGCAAGCAAGAGCAGCTAATATACATATGTACATATTACTATAAAATATATATATACACACACACACACACAGACACACAGTGCAGAGCATTGTAGCTGGATGGAATAAATATATGAATATATGAACACACAGTGCAGAGCATTGTAGCTAGATGGAATAAATATGTAAATATATAAACACCCACAGTATGGAGCATTGCAGCTAGGTGGAATAAATATGCAAGTATATAAACACACACAGTGCGGAGCAATGTAGCTAGATGGAATAATATGTAGATATATAAAAACACAGTGCGGAGCATTGTAGCTAGATGGAATAAATATATAGATATATAAATATAAACACACCCAGTGCAGAGCATTGTAGCTAGATGGAATAAATATGTAAATATATAAACACACACAGTGCAGAGCATTGTTGCTAGGTGGGATGTTCTTGTTCTTCTGTTCTTGTTGTCTATACAATCTCCCCACATACGCGACTTTGTCTGCTTTGTTTGATAGGGGATCCCCAAATGACCAAATATTCCGTCTCTTTGCAACCATTTAACCCATGTTTTAAACTGTTTGCGCTCTTCATTTAATTTTTCACGTCGTGCAGTCGCTCTTAACACTTCCTCCATTTCTTTCATTGCATATCTCAGAGTACCCAGAGGGTAATCAGAGCTGTGTTTGTCATTGTCCATTTTATCGTTGTCCAGTTCTGTTGCCGTTTAGTCCAACCAGTTTAAGTGCTATAGTCTAATATCAATATATTATAACATAGAATGAGATTATTATTATGATCTCATTTATCTCCACTTCTTCACAACAATAACTTCTCCACAATTTAAAACTCTCTGTGGTAAGACCAACTCTGTTTTAGAGACGCGTACGTTGTAATTCTCTAGGAGTTAAAACCTTTTGGTCTGAGCTAAGTACGCTAGGGGTGCCAACTCTTCTTTTTAGAAACTAAGCAATAATTTCAAGGGGTTAAAACCTTTTGGCAAAGCTATGCACAACTGGATAACACTTCTTTTTCAGTGGCCCTATATCAACCACCTTGGGGTTTAAACCTTTTATCCAGGCTATGCAATGTTCAACAGGGTAACACTTTCTTTTTTGATGGCCATATTTCAGCCACCTCAGGGTTTAAACCTCTTGCCCAAGCTGTCTCCAACCCTACTTTTTAGGAAAAGTATTACGCATATGACTTATTTCACGAGGTTTAAACCGCTTGGAGATTCCGTCCTTCTCTTATAGCTCTTAAAAATATATATTCCAAAACCTTGTAAAACCTTTTAATGTAAAATATCAAAAACCATAACCATATCTCTGGCTCTCTTCACAAGTATAAAACACAGGTGCGTGAGAATTTAATCTCTACAGTAAGGTCTGTCCCCGAAGGGACAGGCAGAAGTTTATCACAAAAAGGTTTCTGCTTACCTTCTCAGAGTTGTACGGCCGCCAAACTGTAGAGAAAAATCCTCACGCCATCTACAAAACTAAAGTTTAGCCTTAGTAACCGGGCAGAAACACCAAATTGTTGCGCTAATCTGTCTTAACCTCCAGTTCTTTTGATATGAAGGCTAAAACACCAGTCTATAAGTCGAATGACATTTCCATAATTTAATAGCACAGAGATATGGTACATGTACAGCACTGGAGCATAACTCTCATGACATATCAGAAGAGAACGCTGCTCGAAAAGTGGGTCCTATGGTTTTTATAGAACTCTGCCATTCCCTCACGCAGGAGGGAGGGCTCCCCTCACATGTATCAGTATTCCTTCACTATGTGCCAGCTCAGCTGAGGGCAGAGCTGATACCATCTGGCTTCAGCTAGTGAGTCCTTGGGTGTAATCTAACGGCGGCAGTGTAGCATGCAAAGCAAGCAGGATGAAGGGTGAAAACCATAGTTACAGAATAACTGACATTCTCAAAGCAAGCAGGATGAAGGTTGGAGAAACATCGTTGCAGAATAACCAACATTCTCAAGAGAAACAAGGGCATCATAGAAATTTATCAACACATGCTTGGAGAGCACAAAGACCAGCGGGCCACCACCCCGACCATTACCGTACCCAGAGGGCCTTTGGAAGTACATCCAATTGAACATATGGTACCACCAAACAGCCATTTTTTGCTAGTGGTCTACGAGCTGTTGTCAAAGTGGCCAGAGGTGTTACCCACTAATTCGGTCACGACGGATGTGATTACAGGTTTCCTCTCGTCAATGTTCACCAGATGGGGGGTCCCGGGTGCCATTACTGCAAACAATGGCCCACAGTTCACCTCTAGGGGTTTGAGGAGTTTTTGGGTGCTAGGGGGGTGGAGCACAGCAGAACTGCATTCTACCACCCCCAAGACAATAGGGGCGTAAAGCGTTTCAACAACACTCTGAAAAACGGTCTGAGAGCCCATTTGACGGACGGCTTCACATTCCCTGACACCATCCAGAGCACACTCCTCTACTACAGGGCAACAGCCTACGCCACGACAGGGTGCTTCCCGGCAAAACTCATGCTGGGGCACAAATTCACCCAACAGCAGAAGATGAAATGACGTTTCGACAGGAAGCACAGGGCGAAGGCCCACAGACTTGATGTGTCGCACGGGGCCTGGATTAAGCATCCCAACCGCATGCATAAACTGCAGCCTTTCTGGACGGGGCCTCTACAGATCATCAGGTGGTGGGGCCGGGACACGTTCGAGCTCTTGGATGGCTTGCGGTGGCATTCCAGCCAACTCAGGAAGTCGTTGCCTGCACAGGGTCCGAGAGCTGCAGCAGATTGGACTGATGAGGGTTGGAACTTATCTGATGGGGGTGTTGGGGAATCTCAGGTGTGGCCGACGGAGCCTGAAGCAGGACCTCCTCTGGTGAGGCGCTCAGCGAGGATGCGTCAGAGGCCCAGATACCTCGATGACTTTGTAACTCAAGTAGCTTTAGCTGAAGCGTGTTGGGCATGGGCAGCAGAATAATCTGCCCCAACACCATGAGGATATCCTGGCAGTCTACCCAGGTGCCTGTTTAGCTCATTAGGCTTAGTCTGTGTGTGTTCAAAAAAAAAGAAAAGGTTGTTTAAAAATATATATATAAAATGCATGTTCTATGTTGAAGAGGGGGGTTTCTGCTAAATTTGGGGGGGGGGGGGGGGCGGTGAATTATGTTCTTACCGTTTTGTAAGGGGGGGGGGATGTTGTGTGTGGGTTTGGCCCTGGAGGTTTGCCATAGCCAGTGCCGGACGCACAATGTGGTGATGTCAGGCGGGCTGCGGCCACTGTATATGTTTTGCCTGTTGGTAATAAAGTTCAGTTTGTTGCTCGGTTCAGTATGGCTCAGGTCTCCCGTTATCGAGACATAACAATAATTACGTCTTCAAAATTAGAGAGCTATCACTGCTGTGCTACATTAGCATTACTGTCAATTCCACTGTACGATGTAGTTATTTAAAAAATGTTTACCGGACATGCACATCAGAGAGGATTATTTTAAATTCACGATTCTATACCACAAGAGTCCTCGCTTGACACGCTGTCTGGCTCATAATAAACAAAGGTCTGAGATGTTAGCAGTCTGCAGTCTTTTGATGTTAGCCTCCAGGAAGTGCTGTTTATCTCTATACCTGGCAACCGGTACGAGATTATAGTGAGTCACCAGTGAGTGCAACACCTACTGGCCAGGAGGTCAGAATGTTATCTCTTGCACCTTTAATGTAATTTCACTTTATATAACACAATAATTGCCTTTTATCTGATTATTGTTTTTACATGACTACTTTAATAACCGGATAACTCCAGAAGTCTGATTAGAAACTGTTTATTACCGTGCATGTAAACATGGCAATTTTGCATATCATACTCCCATAAATATGTTGGAGGGCGCAAAAATTGCTCTAGCCCAGGGGGCCACAACCTTCTTAATCTGGCCCTGGTGGTGTTCATCCTTCCACATTTATTTAACCTTTATTTAACCAGGTAGGTAAATTGAGAACCAATTCTCATTTCCATTGACAACCTGGAAACACCTCACAATGCTCACCAAATTCATTCATAGTAATCCTCAGGAGGGTCTGCATCCAACTTGTGCTCAAGGTTGAGGTTGGGAGATCTGGGCACTTACATAATTTTAGAAAAAATCACTCCTCCTCCTAGGCAAGTGCCTTGATTTCTCACCAAACTGACTCACAGTGACCCTCAGGTAGGTCTGTGTCCAGGTTGAGGTCAAGGTTATTGTCAAAGATCAGAAGACCTGGCCAGTTCTGATTGCATGAAAAACATTACTCCTCCAAGGCCATTGACCTCGACTTTAAGCACATCCTAAACTGGTCTGCATCTAGCCTGTGCCTATGGTCGAAGTCAGCGGTCAGGAGATCAGAGCACTCCCAGGGTGAGTTCATCGAGCCGAAATGAGTTACTTTATCACTGACATTCTGGTTTTTCGTGTGTTTCCAGTGTTCAGAAGCACACACATTTTTACCCAGTGCCTGGCCACAGGAGGCCAACAGAGTCATATCAGTGCCACAAGTGCGTCACATCTGATGCTGCCTTCTTGCTGGTGGAGAAATGGAGAACTGCACACATTCTTCCAACTTTGGCTAAATGTGACAAATATAAGAAAAAATAAAATAAATAGTAATATTGTTGTTGACAACTTGTGCTCAAACAGGCACATTTCTCTGGAAGTGGTCATTCAGGTAATGGCGGATTGTTAGTTCCGGTATTTCACCAGATTGGTCTATAGTGCAATGCCTTCTGGTTGCCTGCCTTTCTATTTACCCAAATTAGTTACATATCTTATCCTGTCAAGTTGTATCCAGCATGGTGACTAGGCTAGAGACAACACATCAAAACATTTTTAAACTACCCACAGTCTATCAAGATCAAAGAGATTTAGCCAATGCATGCATTACGTCTTACAGGAACATTTTCAGTCACATTTTACTGTAAGTTTCTACGGGATCCACCATGTGAGGAAGTAAAACCAGGAGCAAAACAACAGTGCAGCGGTGTTCATCCAGATATGCGCATAGTTGTAAGAACCTGTCAGTCATTTCTCATTGATTTATATCGGCATGGTGGATGAGCTTTCGTTACTGGACAGGAGGTGAATGGTTGTGGAGGAAAATACCATCACAGACATATTGTACCGTACCATATTGACATGTTTAGTCGCTCGTCATCCTTGAACCGCTGGCTGTCTGTGTGGTGTCCTAAAAATGACGTGGGCTACATTGACAATTGGAGCTCTTTTTGGGGAAAACCTGGTCTTATGAGACGAGACAGCATTCATCCCACTTTGGATGGTGCTTCTCATTTATCTAACAATCTGGCATCTTTTTTATCCAAATTTCCAAAACCATGACTACTCAGAGTTGGGACCAGGAAGCAGAGTCACAGTCTTACACGCCTCTCTGCAGCTCCTCTTCATCCGCCACCCCTCAGCTTAGCCCCTGTCTTCCCCATCAGAGAATCGTTGTCTGCTCCCTCCAAAGTAAATAAAAATATAATGTATAAGCATCCCAGTTTAGAAAGCTTATTGCCAACACTCGGTCGGAGTCATTCCCAGTGAGAGTTGGACTCCGCCAGGGCTGCCCTTTGTCACCGGTCCTGTTCATAATTTTTATGGACAGGATTTCTAGGCGCAGCCAGGGAATGGAGGGTGTCATGCTTGGTGACCACAGGATCTCATCTCTGTTGTTTGCAGATGATGTTGTCCTGTTGGCTTCATCCAGCAATGACCTACAGCTCTTGCTGGGACGGTTTGCCGCTGAGTGTGAAGCGGCTGGGATGAGAATCAGCACCTCCAAGTCCGAGTCCATGGTCCTCAGCCGGAAAAAGGTGGATTGTCCTCTCCGGGTTGGGGACAGGCTCCTGCCCCAAGTGGAGGAGTTTAAGTATCTTGGGGTCTTGTTCACGAGTGAGGGGAAAATGGAGCGAGAGATCGACAGACGGATTGGAGCAGCATCTGCAGTGATGCGGACGTTGTACCGGTCTGTTGTGGTGAAGAGGGAGCTTAGTTCTAAGGCAAAGCTCTCGATTTACCAGTCAATCTACGTTCCTACTCTCACCTATGGTCACGAGCTTTGGGTAATGACCGAAAGAACGAGATCGCGGATACAAGCGGCTGAAATGAGCTTTCTCCGTAGGATTGCTGGACTCACCCTCAGAGATAGGGTGAGGAGCTCAGTCATCCGGGAGAGGCTCAGAGTAGAACCGCTGCTCCTCCACATTGAAAGGAGTCAGTTGAGGTGGTATGGGCATCTGATTAGGATGCCTCCTGGACGCCTCCCACTTGAGGTGTTTCAGGCACGTCCCACTGGGAGGAGACCCCGGGGCAGACCCAGGACTCGGTGGAGAGACTATGTCTCCCAGCTAGTCTGGGAACGCCTTGGTATCCCCTCTGAAGAGCTGGAGCAGGTGGCTGGGGAGAGGGAAGTCTGGGCTTCTCTGCTTGAACTGCTGCCTCCGCGACCCGGACCTCCGGAAAAGCGGTAGAAGATGGATGGATGGATGGTATAAGCATCCCAAAGTGATAAAGCAAAATATTGGTAAAACTCAAATTAAACATAAAGCCTCTAAATTGAATGATTTGGCCTCTGTTCCTCCTCATAATTTAAAAATTAAATGTGGTTTGTTAAATATTAGGTCTCTAACTCCCAAGTCTCTGTTAGTCCATGATCTGTTAATTGATCATCAGATTGATTTAATTTCCCTTACAGAGACTTGGTTAGGACAAGAGGATTATGTTGGTTTAAATGAATCAACCCCCTCTGGTTATTTAAACTGTCAAAATCCCCAAATCCCAAAAGTTCTGGTCGTGGAGGAGGAGTAGCAACAATTTACCATTCCAAATTACTAGTTAATGTAAAGCAAAAAACATGTTATAATTCCTTTGAGGGCCTGGTCCTCAGTATTGGGCACTTTAGCAATTTCAGGTTAAACCCAATTTTATTTGCCATAGTTTATCGTCCCCCATCAACCTATTCAGAATTTTTATCCGAATTTGCTGATTTCTTAGCTGATTTAGTGTTGAAATCTGATAAATAAATAAATGAATAATTATAGTAGGGGACTTTAATATACATGTGGATGTAGATAGTGACTGCCTTAATGTGGCTTTTAATTCAATATTAGACTCGATTGGGTTTTCTCAGAAAGTAGGAAATTCTACTCATTACCTCCACCATACATTGGACCTTGTTCTGACATATGGCATAGAAATAGAAAATCTTGTAGTGTCTCCTCATAACCCTGTACTATCAGACCATTGTCTGTTAACCTTTGATTTTACTATTTCTGACTATTTGGCTCCTAAAGAAAAATATTATCACAGTAGATGCCTCTCAGATGATGCTGTTTCCAAATTTATGCAGATTGTTTCCTCTATGCCATGTGTCAACACAACGGAAATAAGCTATAGACAGCTTGCTCCTTCTGTAATTGATAACATGGTGGATAGTGTTTCAGCTTCTCTGCATCAGGCTCTAGACTTGGTGGCCCCCTTAAAAAAGAAAAAGTCTAATCAGAGATTTTTAACTCCTTGGTTCAACACAGAAACTCGTAGCTTAAAACAGAAGACTCGTCAATTAGAAAGAAAATGGCGCTCTACTAATTTAGATGAAATCTATTTAGCTTGGAGAAATCATCTTTTAATTTATAAAAAAATCTCTTAGAAAAGCTAGAACAAGTTATTACTCTGCATTAATAGAAGAGAACAAGAATAATCCCAGGTTTCTTTTCAGTACTGTAGCCAGGTTGACAAAGAGTCAGGACTCTGTCAATCCTAGCATCCCTTTAGAGCTTACTAGTCAGGACTTTATGAACTTTTTCAATAATAAAATTTCATCCATCAGAGATAAAATCAATCAGATTCTTCCCACAGTTAACTTAAATACTGTAACTACTACAACTCCTTCTATTGATGTCTGTCTTGATGAGTTTACTCCAATCGACCTTTGTGAGTTAGACAAAGTAGTTTCCTCATCCAAACCTTCAACTTGTCTTTTAGATCCTATTCCTACCAGGTTATTTAAAGAAGTCTTCCTACTAATTGGTAGCTTTATTCTTCATATAATCAATTCTTCATTAACTTTAGGCCATGTACCGCAGGCTTTTAAAACGGCTGTAATTAAACCCTTACTCAAAAAGCCAACGCTAGATCCAGGAGCTTTAGCTAACTATAGACCAATCTCTAATCTCCCTTTCATTTCAAAAATCTTAGAAAGAGTTGTTGCTACGCAATTATTTGACCACCTGCAGGGAAATGGTTTACTTGAAGAGTTTCAATCTGGGTTTAGAATCCATCATAGTACTGAAACAGCTTTAGCGAAGGTCACTAACGACCTCCTCATTGCATCTGATAATGGACTAGTTTCTGTACTTGTCCTTTTAGATCTTAGTGCAGCTTTTGATACTATTGATCATAATATTCTACTTGATAGATTAGAACACTATGTTGGACTTAATGGAACTTCGTTGCAGTGGTTTAGATCTTATTTATCTGATAGGTTCCAGTTTGTTCATGTAAATGATGAGTTTTCTTTCAGCTCAAACCTTAGTCATGGAGTTCCACAGGGATCTGTGCTAGGCCCTACTCTTTTTAGTTTATATATGCTTCCGTTAGGCAACATTATTAGAAAGCACTGTATACATTTTCATTGTTATGCAGATGACACACAATTATACCTGTCAATGAAGCCAGATGATACTAATCAATTAGCCAAGTTAGAAGCCTGTCTTAAGGAAATCAAAGCTTGGATGACTTGTAATTTCCTGCTACTAAATTCAGATAAGACTGAAGTCATTCTTGTTGGTCCAAAAAACCTTAGAAATTCCTTTCCAAATCAAACTTTCAGTTTGGACGCAGTTACTCTTTCTCTTAATAGCTCTGTGAGGAACCTTGGAGTTATTTTTGATCAGGATTTGTCCTTCAATTCACATATTAAATTTGTTTCTAAGACTGCCTTCTATCATTTGCGTAATATTGCCAAGATTAGGAGCATCTTGTCTCAGAGTGATGCTGAGAAGCTGATCCACGCTTTTGTTAGCTCGAGATTAGATTATTGTAATTCTTTATTATCAGGCTGTCCTAAAACATCTTTAAAAAGTCTTCAGCTGATCCAAAATGCTGCAGCAAGAGTTTTAACAGGTACTAGAAAGAGAGATCATATCTCTCCGGTTCTGGCCTCCCTTCATTGGCTTCCCATAGAGTTTAGAATTAAGTTTAAAATCCTTCTTCTCACTTACAAAGCTCTAAACAATCAGGCTCCTTTTTATTTAAAAGATCTGATACTACCGTATTATTCTAACAGAGCACCACGCTCCCAAAATGCAGGATTACTTGTAATACCTAGAATCTCCAAAAGTACAATGGGAGGCAGAGCCTTCAGTTATCAAGCTCCTCTTCTGTGGAATCAGCTGCCAATCTGGATTCGGGAGTCAGACTCGATCTCTGTTTTTAAGAATAGGGCTAAAACCTACCTTTTTGATCTAGCCTACAATTAGGGAGGGATCATGTGTTTCTGAACCCTCCCTTAGTTATGCTGCTAATAGGTTTAGTCAGCGGGGGGACCTCCAGTAATGCACTGGGCCTCACTCCTTTCCTCACTCTCTATGAAATATTTTTTTTTGCTGGTCATTAACATTTGTTTGTTCTCTCCCATAGATTGAGTCCCCATCGTGCTGTTTGCTCTCTACATGTCTGTTCTTTTCTTCTTCTCTATCCCCTCACCCCCCAGCCAGTCGCAGCAGATGACTGCCCCTCCCTGAGCCTGGTTCTGCTGGAGGTTTCTTCCTGTTAAAAGGGAGTTTTTCCTCTCCACCGTCGCCAAGTGCGTGCTCACAGGGGATCGCCTGATTGCTGGGGTCTTTCTGCAACTGTGGGGGTCCCCCCTACAGTTGATAGTGCTATGAGATGACTGTTGTTGTGAAATGGCGCTATATAAATAAAGTTGAATTGAATTGAATTGAATTACAGCAACACTGTAAGTATACGTACACAGTAAAGAACATGACTGACATAAGATAAGATAAGATAAGCCTTTATTAGTCCCACAATGGGGAAATTCCAGGATTGCAACAGCACAGGGATAGCAACACTCAGAGCAACAATCAAGAAGACAAGAAAAAACAAGAGCAGCGAATATACATATGTACATATAAATATATAAACACACAGTGCGGAGCATTGTAGCTAGATGGTATAAATATATAAATATATAAACACACACAGTGCAGAGCATTGTAGCTAGATGGAATGAACAGCATAACCGTCTACTTAGTTATCCTACATGGTATGATTATGTACCCATACATATTGTCACCCTCCGTAGCGACCGGTATTGTCCTAGTTGTATACTGGAGGGGGCCATTGTTTAAGTCTATTGCGTCTTTTGCATTCAATACTATTAGGTTGTCACGTTTTTTTGCTATCTCTGCAAGCAGCCCTGCTTAGGTTATACAGTCTGACAGCCGTAGGTAGGAAGGACCTGCGAAACCTCTCGGTTGTGCACCTAGGATGATGTAGTCTGCTGCTAAATGAGCTCCTCAGTGCGTTCAGAATGTCCTGCATAGGGTGAGACTCAGACTCCAGCAGAGATGACAGTTTAGCCACAGTCCTTCTCTCTCCCATCTCCTCCACTGGGTCAAGGCGTTGCCTCAGGACAGAGCTAGCTTTCTTGATCAGTTTGTTCAGTCTCTTCCTATCAGCTGCTGTAACGCCACTGCCCCAGCAGACCACTCCAAAAGTGATGGCTGATGCCACCACGTGTCGTAGAATGTCTTCAGCAGCGCCCCTTGTACACCAAAAGACCTGAGTCTCCTCAGTAGGAACAGCCTGCGCTGTCCCTTCTTCAAATCAAATCAAATCAAATCAAACTTTATTGTCATATTGCTGTACATACAACTGTAGTGCAAGCAAGATGAAATTGCGTTTCTCTTGGCATCCATATAATAGAAGCAGCATGATTTAAGACACACCCACACATAGCTTCACCCCCCACCCCCACCCCCACCCCCATCCATTCACACATCCCTGAGACATACTTGGGGAAAAAAAATAAAAAAATAAATAACTATAATATACAAATAATATACAAAATGTCCGTAGGTGCAGTAGTGTGTATGAGAGATTCCGGGTCAACTGTTCAGCATCCTGACAGCTTGTGGAAGGAAGCTCTTGATCAGTCTGGTGGTTCTGCCTCTGATGCTCCAGAATCGTTTACCAGATGGAAGAAGTTCAAAGTGTTTATGCAGAGGGTGAGAACAGTCCTTGACAATGTTCAGTGCCCTGCTCCTACAACGGCTCTGAAAAAGTTCTTGGACAGAGGGGAGGGAGACTCCAATTACCCTCTCAGCCCCCTTGACTATCCTCTGCAGGGCTTTTTTGTCTGACATTCTGCAGCTGGAGTACCATGTAGCAATGCAGTATGTCAGAACACTCTCCACCACACCTCTGTAGAAGGTCCTGAGGATGCAGATGGGGAGAGAGGCCTGTTTGAGTTTCCTCAAGAAGTGCAGTCTCTGCTGAGCCCGCTTCCTGATCCCCAAGGAATTCTTGCTCCAGGTCAGGTCCTGCGAGATCTGCACGCCGAGGAACTTGATGTTCTCCACTCTCTCCACTAAACGGCCGCCGATACTGAGGGGGACGTGCTCAGGCTGAGACCGCCGGAAGTCGATGATCATCTCCTTCGTTTTGTCCACGTTGAGCACCAGATTGTTCTCCCTGCACCAGCCCTCCAGGTCTCTCACTTCTTCCCTGTACATTGATTCCTCATCCCTCTGAATAAGTCCCACCACCGTGGTGTCATCTGCAAACTTAATAATCTGGTTCCCCTCATGTCTGGATACACAGTCATGTGTTAGAAGTGTAAACAACAGTGGACTGAGTACACAGCCTTGAGGGGATCCGGTGCTCAGCGTGACAGAGTTGGAGATGTTGTTTCCAACCCGGACAGACTGAGGTCTCTCAGTCAGGAAATCCAGGATCCAGAGACATGTGGCAGTGTTCAGACCGAGAAGGAGTAATTTCTCCATCAGTCTCTGGGGAATAATGGTGTTGAATGCTGAACTGAAATCAATGTACAGGAGTCTGGCGTAGGTGTCTTTCTGGTCCAGGTCCAGGTCCAGGTCCAATACTGACGCACTTCTTGTAGAGTGTGTCAGTATTGTGTGACCAGTCTAGTTTATTGTTCAGATGAACACCCAGGTACTTGTAGGATGTCACCATCTCGATGTCTGTTCCCTGTATGTTTACTGGTGCTGTGAGGGGTTGTCCTTGCCTACGGCAGTCCACCACCAGCTCCTTAGTTTTCCTCGCGTTGATCTGGAGGCAGTTCCGATGGCACCAGCCCACGAAGTCCTGGATAAGTCCTCTGTTTGACATTCATATACATTCACACAAAACATGGGTAAAAATGGCATTTCCTTGTTTTTACCAATAGTTATCAAGATTCTATCAAACTAGCTCATATTTCAAAACAAAATCTGAGTTTGTATTAGTGCTGTTAAAGATAACCATTTAGGTTTAACTGAGAATTACAAGAATGTGGCTTTGTAAGTGTTCTAACTGGGAAAAAAATAGGGGACCTGCACCAGTAATTTGTATAAAATTGCATTTTTCTTTGTTTGCAGTAATTGCTGCATGACTATTTTTCTTTGTTTTACAGCAAGAATTTCATCAGTTTAAAGTACTGTTAGTGTTAGTTAATTTGTTAGTCAGAAAAAGGACAGCCAGGATAAAATATCAAAAGTCAAAGTGAACTTTAGCTTATTATTGAATTAAATTGCATTTCTGCCAGTCCCACAGTATAAACATTAATGGGAATACTGTAAATAGACCATTGTTGGCTTTGTCTTATGTCTGCATTAATAAGGGAAAAAAAATAGACATTCCTATAGACACTGAAGCACAAAGACACTGCTGAAAACATTGCAGCTATATATAAAGACGGGTAAAATTATGAAATATATTTTTGTTTTCATCAAACCTAGCTCTGAGAACAAGCTTGTTACGTTTCGTGATGAAATGCAATATAGCAATAGTAATAATGTATGTTTTTTAAGAAATTGTTCACATTCTGAGGTTTTGTGTCACCCCACATTCTAAGAATTTAATAACTATGATTACAATCAAAAGCTTATTGTTTAATTGGCATATCATATGCAGTAACAGTGTGTGAAAACATGAGAAAGGAAGCCACCACTACCCTCTGAAGAATAAGTGGTGCCTAATTACTGCAGCCTTACATTTGCAGGCACACATTTGCATCACCCCCCCCCCCCACCCCTTTCATGGTAAAGCGTTTGGGAGACAGATGGAGGAGCGTCTCTGCAAAGGGAATACTGAAGATCTGAAAGCGTTTTAGAAACAATTAATATCTTTGATGGTTTAATCTGTTCACATCAAAAGCAACAATCCCTCTGTTTGATTTTCTTGTGATGACACAGTATAAAACTGATTAAGGCCAAATGTTGGCAAACAATGATGCAAAGCTCGGGCTGAGAGAAGAAGTGCCGTACAGTCGCACAGTCAAGAGGGTGAGATGGAAGTCTGCTGTTCAACTGGCATGAAACACACTGAGTACAGAAGGACAGAATCGACCATTAAAGTTGGCATGGAATCATATTAATGTATTAATTATGTAAACTGCGGAAAAAAATATGGAGAAAAAATATCAAAACACACTTCTCTGAAAAACACAGCATCAATGGGGCCCGCTGCGCATGCGTTTGATTGTGTGTATAAGCTAACTGAACGTCATTCACAAATTTAGATTGGATTTTGCATGTCATAGTTTTGAATTTTCCTATTGGCATCTACTATGTCCACTAAAAACACTGCTAATTATGTGTAGTGTTTATAGTTTTGGGGCATTACATCACTAGATCCAGCTACACATGCGTTTGCTTGCCGTGCTACCTCGGAGATTTGTTAGCTAGCTTATTAAGCCTGAAAAAAGCCTATAAACATGCTGTAATCCTATATTAACCTAGCATTGGTGCAACATTGCACGTTGTATGTGTACAAACATTGTTCTGCCTGTATGTTGTTGTTATCTGTATGAATAGTCTCTCTTTCTTTTCTTCCTCCGCCCCCCAAACCAGTCGTAGCAGACGACTGCCCCTCCGTCAGCCTGGTTCTGCCCGAGGTTTCTGCTATAAGGTAGTTTTTCCTTCCCACTGTCGCCTAGTGCTTGCTCACGGGATCATTTGGGTTTTTCTCTGAATTACTTGTGATTTGTGCTTATGTATCTATCGGTTTGAGATGACTTTTGTTGTGATTAGGCACTATACAAATAAAGATGAATTGAATTTCCAAGTTTGATATGGAACGTCATAAGCATGTTAAACCCAGCCTCGATACCCACATGCTGCTGTGTTATTGGCTAGCCTAATGTCGCAGAGACACTGTGCAGTTCAGCTAAAAGTGCAACTAGGGAGATAGCTTACCAAGCGTGGCTTATTTTTGTTATTTAAATTTCAGTCACCTTCATAGACATCCCTGTTTTCACCTGGTAATCCACAGTCAACAATATTTATCATGTCATTCTGGCTTTTCTTGTTACAGTCGTGGACAAAATTGTTGGTACCCCTCTGTTAATGAAAGAAAAACCCACAATGGTCACAGAAATAACCTGAATCTGGCAAAAGTGGTAATAAATAAAAATTCCATGAAAATAAATCAATGAAAATCAGACAATGCTTTTGAATTGTGGTTCAACAGAATTATTTTAAAAAACAAACTCATGAAACAGGCCTGGACAAAAATGATGATACCCTTAACTTAATATTTTGTTGCACAACCTTTTGAGGCAATCACTGCAATCAAACGATTTCTGTAACTGTCAATGAGACTTCTGCACCTCTCAGCAGGTATTTTGGCCCACTCTTCATGAGCAAACTGCTCCAGTTGTCTCAGGTTTGAAGGGTGCCTTCTCTCGCATGCTTCAGCTCCTTCCACAGATGTTCAATAGAATTTAGATCAGGGCTCATGGAAGACCACTTTAGAATAGTCCAA
Source organism: Pholidichthys leucotaenia (assembly GCA_020510985.1). NCBI lineage: Eukaryota > Metazoa > Chordata > Actinopteri > Cichliformes > Pholidichthyidae > Pholidichthys > Pholidichthys leucotaenia. The sequence continues at coordinate 26,757,760 of CM035839.1, read as the reverse complement.
TGTTTCGCTCTTAGCCATTCTTGGGTGTTTTTAGCTGTGTGTTTTGGGTCATTATCCTGTTGCAAGACCCATGACCTGCGACTGAGACCAAGCTGTCTGACACTGGGCAGCACATTTCTCTCTAGAATACCTTGATAGTGTTATGCGGTGACCCTCGTTGGCCACCATAAGACGCCAAAAGTCACCAGTAAGTTTTGCATTGATGTTTTATTATAACGAGACAAGACGAGACACAAAGCTGTGAGCCGCTGAGGGCAAAACACACACTACAGAATACAAGGGATCGTAGGGCTAACCCCAGCCACTACGACCTTAACTATGACATGGACAAGAATAAGCACGAACCTGACATGAACGAGGACCAGGAATGATTGACGAATGTTTGACGATACTCCAGCATCAACCAGCTGTCAGCGCCCGCTAATAAAACCGGCAGCTAACGAGTGGTGATGCCGAACAGCTGATCGGTTCTGACAGCAGGAAGCCCCACCGAGCGCTGTCACAATAAGAGCCCGGGGAGCCAGAATGTAATCCACTGCTGTCAAAGCCGGCAGAGATGATGCATGGCCCGAGTGCGGACAAGATCGGCGCTCGGGTCATAACAGTTCCCTCCCTCCGAGGGCGGGCTCCTGAACGCCCATAGACATCCAATCCCACCCCCCTCACCCCCTCCAGGGTGGGTGGATGGGGCAGGAGAGGATCAAACCACAGATTGAGAACCAGAGCACAGACGGGAAAAAAAACGACTCAAAAAAATACATGGAACAGTCACACAGGCATGAAATAACAGAAGAAAAAAAACTCCCTACAGTACAAAACATGATGACAGGACAAATGAGGCAACTGCAGAACACAAATCTAACTCCCAAAATGCACAAATGGCAACTACAAGAAACAAAACACAGGACAGCGAAAAGAACAGAACCATTATAGGACCAGACTACATCCTAAAATACATGAAACAATCACCCAGGCACGAAAACAAAAATACCACACTCTCAGGTCAAAAAGCAAATACAACACAGGACAGAGGAAAAAAAAGCAGAACAATTACAGGACCAGACTACATTCCAAAATACATGAAACACAATTATACAGGTACGAAAACAAAAATGCCACGCTCTTAAGTCAAAAGCAAGAACAATACAGGACAGAAAAAAAAAAGAACAATTACAGGACCAGACTATACTCCAAAATACATGAAACACAATTACCCAGGCACGAAAACAAAAATACCACGTTCTCAGGTCAAAAAGCAAATACAACACAGGACAGAGAAAAAAAAACAACAGAACAATTACAGGGCTAAACCACCACCAGGAATGACCTCTACCCCCGACAGTTCATGCCGACCGGTGGAGACCAAATGCCACGGGAACAGTTCAGGCGGTCTCCCCGCGTCCAACGGCCGACCGGTGGTCATGGGGGGCGGAACATGACCGGGCGGCTTACCACAGTCCCAGGCCCGGAAAGTCCACTCCTCCGTTGGCCGAACCAGATCACTCAGAGAAACACATAACATGTCGGGTGGCCGACCCGAGGCGCCGACCCGGCGAAAGAGTTCCTCAGGCGGCCGACCCGCATCCCTCAGCCACCAGCACCGGGGGAAAACAGCCCGCGGCGGCCTCCCTGGCGAGGACAAAACACGGGAGAGTCGGGGCGAGCGAAAAGAGACCCCCACGGCCCCCGGCGATGATGCACGGGGGCGATGACTCTGAAGAGGGGACAGAAGGCAAGGATGAGCCCGAACTGGGTCAGGCGGCGAAGGGTCTGCAGCTCCTCGACCGTCCGTGGACCAAACCGGCGCTGCACCGCCGCTGGACCCCGATTGGGTCCCGGCTGCGCCCACGTCGGACCCCGATTGGGCCAAAGCAGCTCCCGCGATGGACCCCGATTGAGTCTTGGGCGCACCCATGTTGGACCCCGATTGGGCTACAGCAGCCTCCACAACGGACCCCGACTGGGTCGGTGCAGCTCTGCTGACGACCTCCACCCCCGAACCTGGAACCTCCAACTCAGCGACCCCGACTGGCTCCATGCCGGTGACACTGCAAGGAAGCTCAGAACACAGAGAAAAACTGGGATCAGTATCACCGGCAGCAACAGAACCCAGCGAGACGAGTTCGGGCGCAGCAGGTGGCTGCCCCTCACTCGCCTCCCCAAGAGGCAGGCAAAAATGCTCCAACACAGGGGACAGAGACACAAGAGGGAGCACTTGCCTGCACTCGGGTTCTGTTGCCATCCAGGACTCCGTCGATCCAGGCTCAGGGCGAAGAAGTTTGTGCGCAGGCTCCAACTCAGCTGCGTCGGGCTCCGCAGCTGGCAAGATGGATTCCGCAGCCTGAGGTTCCTCTCGCGCTGATGCCCACGCCGATAACCCGTATGGCGTGGAGGCAGGGGACCCTCGACCCACTGGTTCGGACCGCTCCGGCGAGGAGACCCGGGGACGCTTCATCGTCGGCACAGGTTCCGGGCCGCAGTCCTCTCTTCTCCTCTGTCCACGACGTGGCTGCAGGGCCGGATCCAGGCTTTCCGGCACCGCAGGCCCCCTCCTCACCCCGTGACGTAGACCTGGCATCGCGGACCACTCAGCAGAGGGAGACACAGAGGCAGCAGGTTTGGTTATCACAGTTACAGCAGGTGGCGGGAGCTCGGGGGGCTGTGAACCCCAAACTCCGCCCCCAGAAGTCAGACAAGGCAGATCATAATTATGGTGGAGTGAATGAACTTGCACTTGCCTGCCTCCTGGGGAGAAGATGGTGCCTGCTGCAGCGGGTGGAGACCTCCTTCTGTCCCTCCGGGAGGTAACGGTGGACCCCTCGGGGCGACGAGGAGGAGCCGCTCGGGGTGGATTGCTGACGGGCCTCGCCGAAGCACAACTCACAGCACTCCCAGCTGCTGAGGATGACGTCGGAGAGGAGGACATGACAGCTGGGGCGATATGGGCACGAGGAGCTGACAGCGCAGCTGGAACAGATGACCCGGGGGCGGCAACTGCAGGGGTTCCCTCCTGTCGTGACGTGAGACATGCGGCCAACTGGGAGGCTGGGTTTCTCCGACGACCCGGAGCTGGATCCGGACGGGATTCTCGTTGGGACTTGGTAGGAGCATGGCGATGAGGCCTACTGGCCAACGATGCGGCGCGGGACCCAGGAACACATGGCGCTGGGACTGGACGGGCAACAGGAGCTGGATTCCGATACGCAGATCTCCTGCCGGGTTTTCCTTCCAGCCTAAGGATCCCCACTCTCGCCAGGGACGCTGTCCTCGCGGGAGGTGGAGGGGTTTCCTGGAGCGCTTTTGCCATCCATTTGTGCTGTGCCACAATCCATGATAACCTCTCGTTCCCCTCCAGAGTAGAGGTAAGGTGGTAACTGCGCAGGGCCCGCTGGGCGAGGCATAACTGGTAATCGGCCACTTCGGTGGGCATGACACGGGCGGCTTCCGCTAGATAGCCGTCAATCTCCTCCTGCCACTCCGGGCAAAAACCACACTCGCGGGTGGGCATCTCCCTACTAAGTCCAACTAACGGGGAAAACTCCACCCTATGGCAAAAACTCACGGTGAAAGGCATCTCGGTGTGGCGTCTCCATTTAGACGTCCTGGCAGGAGTATACTGTCATGTGGTGACCCTCGCGGGCCACCATAAGACGCCAAAAGTCACCAGTAAGTTTTCCATTGATGTTTTATTATAACGAGACAAGACGAGACACAAAGCTGTGAGCCGCTGAGGGCAAAACACACACTACAGAATACAAGGGATCGTAGGGCTAACCCCAGCCACTGTGACCTTAACTATGACATAGACAAGAATAAGCACGAACCTGACATGAACAAGGACCAGGAATGATTGACGAATGTTTGACGATACTCCAGCATCAACCAGCTGTCAGCGCCCGCTAATAAAGCCGGCAGCTAATGAGCGGTGATGCCGAACAGCTGATCGGCTCTGACAGCAGGAAGCCCCACCGAGCGCTGTCACAATAAGAGCCCGGGGAGCCAGAATGTAATCCACTGCTGTCAAAGCTGGCAGAGATGATGCATGGCCCGAGCGCGGACGAGATCGGCGCTCAGGTCATAACAGATAGTCTTGAGATTTCATTGTACCCAGCACAGATTCAAGACACCCTGTGCCAGATGCAGCAAAGCAGCCCCACAACATAACAGAACCTCCTCCATGTTTCACAGTAGGGACAGTGTTCTTTTCTTGGTATGCTTCATTTTTGCGTCTGTGAACATAGAGCTGATGTGCCTTGCCAAAAAGTTCCAGTTTTGTCTCGTCTGTCCATAGGACATTCTCCCAGAAGCTTTGTGGCTTGTCAACATGCAGTTTGGCAAATTTCAGTCTGGCTTTTTTATGATTTGTTTTCAACAGTGGTGTCCTCCTTGGTCGTCTCCCATGAAGTCCACTTTGGCTCAAACAACGACGGATGGTGCGATCTGAAACTGATGTACCTTGACCTTGGAGTTCACCATGAATGTGTTTAGAGGTTGTTCTGGGCTCTTATGTTACCATTTGTATTATCGGTCTCCTCCTGCGGCCACGTCCAGGGAGGTTGGCTACAGTCCCGTGGATCTTAGATTTCTGAATAATATGTGCAACTGTAGTCACAGGAACATCAAGCTGCTTGGAGATGGTCTTATAGCCTTTACCTTTAACATGCTTGTGTAGTAGTCTTAAGAATAAATATGTTCCTGCAGTAATGAACTTCCCAAAATGTCCGTGTTGTAAATATGTCAAGTGTTTCTGATGGGGCGATAATTAGTGTGACACATCTGGGAACTTCCTCACACGCTGGAAGCCTGGGAAGGGGTAAGTTGTGTGTAATTCCTCAGGGAACGAAATTGATTAATGTGATTGATTTACTGTAGTTTTCTTTAAGTTATTGTACTAATTTTGATTGTAAGATTTTCTGTTACATTTTCGTTTGCAATACTGATGTAAAATATTCAAAGTAGCGTCATAAATACCGATGATTGATGGCTAGTTAAGTAGGCGCTAACGAGTCCATTGTTCTGTAGGAATGCCAGCACTTGTCCCCATTCCCGTGTCATGTGTAAATTGTCTGCCCCAATCTGTTTCAGGTATGTTAAAATGTTAAATGTACTGTTGTAAAAAATAGAAAAAACGATCAGTCATGTAATGCTGTCATGTATTTGGTGCTAAACTTTTTCTTTGCTTGTGGTATACTGTAACTATACGATCTAAAGTTATGTAGTCCAAGTAGCTGTAAGCTATGTTTCTCACACGCTGGAAGCCTGGGAAGGGGAATGCCAGCACTTGTCCCCATTCCCGTGTCATGTGTAAATTGTCTGCCCCAATCTGTTTCAGAAATAAACAGACTACTGACTGATCGAGATCCTGCCTGACGTCTGCTTCTCTGCATCGGCCAAGATTTATTTATTTTGTTATTTTAATGTAGCTGACTAGTTCGAGTCCGTTACATAAACTGGTGCCGTGACCTTTCAAGGATTCTTCTGATCAGCCACAGCTGATCTCCGGGGTCCAGCTGCCTGCTGAGTGGAGGTTCGCAAGGAGAGTCCAGTCTTCATCAACACAACGCATCCTTCGGTTACTTAAGGTTTTTGACAGAAGCTCATTCAGTATTATCTGGCTTTGAATTTTATTTTATGTGTGTTATATCAGAGTAGCCTGTTTTGAAATTTCTATTTTGTGTTTATTACCATTTAATTGAGCTAGTTTTTAGTAATGGATGGTGATATGTCTCATAGCCTTTATTCTCACACCCCTGTAGCTGGGGCAGGTAGAGGCAGGGGTCTTTTTTTGTTGAGGGGTGGGGGAGTTAAACAGTTAACTTTCACTGACATGGTGGGAGAGGGTGGTACTATGCATACACACCCAGTGGGGGCTACTTATGTTGTACAGACACCACAGCCACATATCAGTGATGGGGAGGGGGATTTACCAGCACAGGCATGTGAGGTAGGGCCCGCATCCTCCACGCCCATGTTTCCTCCTGGTAGCAATGACCCCTCAGCTGAGCTGCGTGATCTAATTACTGAATTAGGGAATCGAATTGGAGATTCCATAGCCAGTCGGCTGTTACCTTCTACTCAGCCTGTCACACAGTCATGTGACCCAGTCTCTCCAATGGCGCCAGACAGGCATGAACAATCTAGTAACATCAGTGGCACTCTTGATCTCACCAATGTCAATGTGGTAGTCAAGTCAGATGTTCGTGAGCCTGCTGTGTTCAGAGGGGAGGGGTCTGATAAATGCTCAGTACAGGAATGGATAGAGCTGATGGAAATTTATTTACGCAAAAAGAAATTCCCCACTTCGGATCAAGTTGATGAGATCCTGAGTCATCTGATGGGAAAGGCCAAGAAAATAGTTAAAGTGGGAATAAGGAGTAGCTTAACCCCAGACCATGCAGTCCAGCCAGACATGATCTATGATATCCTGCGGAAGTATTTCAGTGAGTCCCCTGCATCATGCTTACCGTTGGCTGATTTTTATGCCACTCAGCCCAGTGGGGGTGAGAATCCAGTGGATTATTGGGTGCGCTTGAATACAGCAGCAGAGCAGGCAGATCGTCTCCTGAAAAAGCAAGGCAGGAAATTGGAGAACATGAATGCTGAAATATCCATGATGTTTATTAGGAACTGCAATGATCCTGAGCTGTCCAGTGTATTTAAGAGTAAACCTATGAGCAAGTGGTCTTTGACAGAGGTGCAGGAAGCGATCGATGAGTATCAGAGGGAGTTCCTGTCCAAGAGGAGGCCAGCGGAAGTTAAACCATCTAAGGTGACTGCGGCTGTCGCTTACTCCATGCCAGACGTTAAGGAGGAAGTGAGTGTTCGTGAGCCTAGTGCGTCTAGCCCGTCCAGATTCAGCGAGTCCTCCAGTGCGGAGGGGGGTGCGTTTGAGCGTGTCCTGTGTATGCTGGAGAGGGTGCTGGAGAAGACAAACCAGGCCACAGCACCGGGTGTTGCGCAACCAGCCCAGTGGGTTCGAGTCACTCCCTGCCGCGTCTGTGGCGACAGCACCCACTCTACAAGATCGCACTGCATGAGAGAAAAGCGATGCCTTGCTTGCTTTGAAACTGGACATCAAAAAAAGGACTGCTCCAAGCGCAGGACAGCAATGCCCAATACCACTGCGCCTGCTCAGGGAAACTAGGCCACCCACATGTGGGAGGGGACGATGTGGGTGCATTTAGTCAGTCCCTCAGTTTTGAAGATGATGTGCAATCTACTTATGAAGAAAAATGCAAGTGTGCTCCTGCTGGAAATAAGATTGTTTATCAAAATGTGCACAAATTAGCAAATTCCGATAGTCTCTTTTATACTGACGTCTCAGTGAAGAACCAATTTTTGTTGCATGCATTAATTGACAGTGGGTCCATGGCCTGCACAATGAATGAAGAGGCTGAACAGAAACTACGTAGTGTGGGCTTATGTGCTGAGAGCATTACTGCAGACACAGGCATGGTACTGGTGGGGTGTGGTGGGGTTCAAGTGAAGCCGAAGTGCATTTATCAGCTGGAGATGACTGTGTATGGACAGGATGTGAGTGTTCCCACACTGGTCGTGCCAGGTCAGTGTGACGAAATGATCCTGGGCTCCAACGTGATAAAGCACTTGATTCATCACCTCAAACAAAACTCCAGTTACTGGAAAGTGATTGAGAAGCCTGAATCAACGAATGACCCAGGGGTTGAACATTTTCTTAACATGTTATCTGGAATTAACAGATGGAGGGGGAATGTGATTCCTGACATGATAGGTACAGCCAAGCTGACACAAGCCGTAACACTGCTGCCACATCATGAACACCTTGTGTGGGGTAGGCTCCCAGCCAACTCACCTGTTTCAGCAGGGAGCGCTATTCTCGTTGACGCTCCAAGTTCCAACACACACAAGAAGGGTATCATGGTGGGGAGGGCTGTCGCTACAATGTCAGGGGACAGATGGGTACCTATTAAAGTGATCAATCCAAGTGACAAACAAATTACATTGAAGCGAAACACTAAGTTAGCTGATGTGTTCCCGTGTGTTGCGTTGGAAGACCTGGATGTACCCACTTCCAAAACCCCCCCAAATGACCTTCTGGTGAACAGCCAGAGCCTACATGATGCTGACTCATCCTCCTCTACCCCTGATTTCAGTGATGCTCTGAATCGACTCGGATTGAGTGACCTCGACATTGATTCATGTGATGTTACAGATTATTGGAAAGGCCAGTTGTTCGACTTGATACGGAAATATGAGAGCCTATTTTCTAGGAACAAGTTGGACTGCGGTGAGGCCACCGGTTTTGTTCATCGGATCCACCTGACTGATCCTCGGCCATTCAGACTCCCGTATCGACGTGTCCCACCTGGTCATTACCAAAAGCTGAGACAGGTGCTGTCTGAGATGGAGGAAAAAGAAATCATCCGTAAGTCTTCCAGTGAGTGGGCGTCACCCCTGGTACTCGTATGGAAGAAGAACGGTGATCTGAGGGTTTGTGTGGATTACAGATGGCTGAATTCCAGGACTATCAAAGATGCCCACCCATTGCCTCATCAGGCGGATTGCCTGGCTGCTCTTGGGGGGAGTGCATTCTTCAGCACCATGGACTTAACATCAGAATATTACAATATCCCCATGTGTGAAAAGGATAAGAAACTGACTGCCTTTACCACGCCCATGGGGCTGCATGAGTTCAATCGCATGCCTCAGGGGCTATGTAATGGGCCAGCCAGCTTTATGCGCCTCATGACAAACATCTTTGGCGACCAGAATTTTTTGACTCTGTTGTGTTATTTAGATGACCTCTTGGTTTTCGCGCCGAACGAAGGTGAGGCACTGAAGCGGCTCGATGTAGTGTTCAGCAGGCTGAGTGCGCACGGATTAAAGCTTGCGCCCAAAAAGTGCCATTTTCTTCAGCGCAGTGTGAAGTTTCTGGGCCATGTCGTTGACGAGAGTGGAGTAGCGACTGATCCGGAGAAAGTACAAGCAATTGCTGCCATGACTGAACAAGCACTAATGCATGAAGATGGCGTGACCCCATCCCCAAGAAAAATAAAGTCCTTTTTGGGCATGGTCATGTATTATCAGCGCTTCATTCAGAATTGCTCTAGCATTGCTAAGCCTCTCTTTGCCCTCACTGCAACGCCAAAGAAGAGTAAAGGCCAGACAAGGCATGTGGCCTTTAAGAAACTCAAGCCGAGTGACTGGACAAGTGACCAACAGAAATCTTTTGAACAACTGAAGTTGGCCCTACTCGAGTCAGTCGTCTTAGCTCATCCAGATTTCAGCCGTCCCTTTATCCTGTCCACTGATGCGTCATTAGATGGGTTAGGGGCAGTCATCTCTCAAGTCCCGGAAGGGGAGAACAAGGCCCGTCCGATTGCTTTCGCAAGCAAGTCTCTGACGCAATCCCAGACCAAGTACCCAGCGCATCGTCTGGAGTTCTTGGCCCTTAAGTGGGCAGTCTGTGACAAATTTAGTCATTGGTTAAAAGGGCATGAGTTCACTGTCTGGACGGATAATAATCCATTGACATATATACTGACTAAGCCGAAGTTGGACGCATGCGAACAGAGATGGGTTGCGAAGTTAGCCCCGTACAACTTCAGTATCAAGTATATTCCTGGCAAGAAAAACATTGTGGCAGACGCCCTCAGCAGGCAGCCTTTCGTTCAGGGCTGTGTCAGCAAGAGGCTTGTGTCTGAGCCATACGGAGCGCTGCTGGAAGAAGCATAGCTGATTAAGGACAATATGATACAGGAAGTCTTTAGACTGAGTGCCAACCACCAGGAGGTCAGTTGTCTCTCGCAAGTCTCCAGGCTGGAGCGTTCCTCACTCGACAGCGAAAAAGTGAAGGCCGTGTTCGAGGGTCATGCTGAGTGGGAGATGGGATCAGCTGAGAGAGCCTCGTGTTGGCTTGTCCAGGACGTGCAGCAGCTGGCTGCCTGTGGTCAGAACCCCTTACCTGTGTTTTCCATTCAGGAGTTGCAAGGCCAGCAGCAGCAAGATGCCTGCCTCTCCAGAGTCATCTCTTTTGTGACACGCGGGAGACGACCGTCGCGAAGAGAAAGGCCTCACGAGACAGATGACGTCTTGAGAATGTTGAAGCACTGGGACAAACTCAAGATGTTAGATGGGCTACTGTACAGGGTGAGCAAAGATCCACTGACTGGCAAGAAAAGACACCAGTATGTTGTTCCAGCTTCATTGGTTCAGCGAGTGCTGCAAGGCATCCATGATGACGCAGGCCACCAGGGCCAGCAGAGAACTTTATACTTGGCAAGGCAGAGGTTCTTCTGGACTGACATGGAACGGGATGTCCGTGAATATGTGAAAACATGCAAGCGTTGTGTGGTCAGTAAGACTCCTGAACCCGAAGCCAGAGCGCCCCTCGAAAGCATTAAGACCACGAGCCCATTAGAACTTGTGTGCATTGATTTTTGGTCCGCGGAGGACAGCAGTGGGAAAAGTGTGGATGTGCTAGTGGTCACTGACCATTTTACTAAAATGGCCCATGCCTACCCCTGCCGTGACCAATCTGCAAAACAAGTTGCCCGCTAGCTCTGGGACAAATACTTTTGTGTGTATGGGTTCCCTGACAGAATTCACTCAGACCAGGGTGCCAATTTTGAAAGTGAGCTGATCAGGGAATTGTTGCAAGTTGCTGGGGTCAAAAAGTCCCGAACTACTGCCTATCACCCCATGGGGAATGGGAACGTTGAACGGTTCAATAGAACTTTGGGCAGCATGATAAGAACCCTTCCCCCTAGAGCAAAGCAGAAATGGCCGCAGATGCTACAGACTCTAGCGTTTGCTTACAACTGCACTGCACACGAATCCACCGGTTACGCGCCATTCTTTTTAATGTATGGCAGAGTGCCACGTCTACCAGTGGATGTCATGTTTCAGAATGCTGTAAGGGACTGCGACACTGTGGACTATGACCAGTATGTTGCTAGGATGAGACAAGATCTGAAGGAGGCTCTGTCAGCTGCTCAGGCCAACGCTCTTTCAAGCCAGGAACGTCAAGCAGACTTGTACAATAGGAGAACTAAAGGACGTGACATTGTGGAAGGTGATCGAGTCTTGTTGGCAAACAAGGGTGAACGGGGGCGCAGGAAATTAGCAGACAAGTGGGGGTCCACCCCGTATGTCGTCGTCTCTGCCGACCCTAGGTGCCATACTTACCGTGTCAGGAACACAACCAATGGGCAAGAAAGGGTTGTTCACCACAATCTGCTTCTCTTGGTCAACTTTCTGCCAATTGAAATGGACAGTGCTGCTCATGAAGTGACCCTGAGTGAGTTGTATGAGTCAGGTGATGATCTTGATTCACATGTTGCTGCATCAGAGATCGACAGGACTGCTTGGACAGCCAGTTGGGTGGCAGGGGCCTCTGCCTCCAATCAGCTACAAGAGACTTCATGCACACAAGATTCTGACCTGCCCATGCAGTTGAACACAGCAGAGACTGTTCAGTTGACCAATGATCTTTCAGAAATGCCCTGTCTATCTGCCAGTTTTTGTGCTGACCAAAGATCTGAAGTGTCCATGCCGCCTTCCAGCATTGGGAGTTCCCCTAGTAGTACAGTGGGCGCAGTGAGAACCAGGTTAGGGAGGGTAGTTAAACCAGTGAATCGGCTGATTCAGAACATGGCCCAACAGTATACTCAACGCTCAAACAGTTCAGTTCTTAGTTTGGCTAGGGCACTGATGCCGTAGGGGAAGACACACACACACACACACACACACACACACACACACACACACACACACACACACACACACACACACACACACACACACACACACACACACACCACATAGGCCTTCTGTCCAGTTGAAGAATGACAGATTTGTTCTTTTTCTTTGTTTTTTCTTCTCTTTATTTCCTTTTCTCCAATTCATGTGAAGTCAACTGGTGGTATTTAGTCTGGTATGATATGGGTAGTGCATACGGCACTCCTGTAGCAAGTACACTATGGGGGGGTCTGCGCAGCCCTCCGTAGTTGCTTTCCCTTTGAATTGGGTGACATACATGTTGCAGTATACTGTGGGATATACTTATCCAGTGGTTTTTTGGTGGTTGACTTGTAGTGGTATTTTGGTGAAGTTCAGAGGGGAGTATGTAGTAGTCTTAAGAATAAATATGTTCCTGCAGTAATGAACTTCCCAAAATGTCCGTGTTGTAAATATGTCAAGTGTTTCTGATGGGGCGATAATTAGTGTGACACATCTGGGAACTTCCTCACACGCTGGAAGCCTGGGAAGGGGTAAGTTGTGTGTAATTCCTCAGGGAACGAAATTGATTAATGTGATTGATTTACTGTAGTTTTCTTTAAGTTATTGTACTAATTTTGATTGTAAGATTTTCTTACATTTTCGTTTGCAATACCGATGTAAAATATTCAAAGTAGCGTCATAAATACCGATGATTGATGGCTAGTTAAGTAGGCGCTAACGAGTCCATTGTTCTGTAGGAATGCCAGCACTTGTCCCCATTCCCGTGTCATGTGTAAATTGTCTGCCCCAATCTGTTTCAGGTATGTTAAAATGTTAAATGTACTGTTGTAAAAAATAGAAAAAACGATCAGTCATGTAACTCTGTCATGTAATGCTGTCATGTATTTGGTGCTAAACTTTTTCTTTGCTTGTGGTATACTGTAACTATACGATCTAAAGTTATGTAGTCCAAGTAGCTGTAAGCTATGTTTCTCACACGCTGGAAGCCTGGGAAGGGGAATGCCAGCACTTGTCCCCATTCCCGTGTCATGTGTAAATTGTCTGCCCCAATCTGTTTCAGAAATAAACAGACTACTGACTGATCGAGATCCTGCCTGACGTCTGCTTCTCTGCATCGGCCAAGATTTATTTATTTTGTTATTTTAATGTAGCTGACTAGTTCGAGTCCATTACACTTGTCTATAATTTTCTTTCTAATCTCCTGAGACAACTCTCTCCTTTGCTTCCTCTGGTCCATGTTTAGTGTGGTACACACCATGTCACCAAACAGCGCAGTGACTACTTGTCACCCTTTAAATAGGCCGACTGACTGATTACAAGTTTGTAGACACCTGTGATGTTAATTAGAGGACGCATCTTAGTTGAACATGTTCCTATGGTCACATTATTTTCAATCTTTTCTAGGGGTACCATCATTTTTGTCCAGGCCTGTTTCATGAGTTTGTTTTTTAAAATAATTCTGTTGAACCACAATTCAAAAGCATTGTCTGATTTTCATTGGTTAATTTTCATAGAATTTTAATTTATTACCACTTTTGTCAGATTCAAGTTATTTCTGTGACCATTGTGGGTTTTTCTTTCATTAACAGAGGGGTACCAACAATCTTTGTCCACGGCTGTATATTTCAATGTAATGCTATACTGAAATGTTAGCACTGGCTCAGCTAGGCAATTGGAGACGGTCAGTTTAACCACATTAGAGCTCACCTCAGCAGGGGATTGGCTGACAGACAGGGTATCTGGTTTTAGCTTAAGCTAGTATCTCACGGCACGGCAGATGCTGACGGACTTTGCGATTACTGGGTTTTGTCTGGGTTCGTAAACAGTTGCAGAACAGTTTGCAAACAGTTTTTAAGGTTGCAAACAATTTTTCTTGAATTTACTTTTTTCACTAACAGTTGCAAACATGAGTCAACACTAGCAATTGTTTAAGAACCTTTACAAACCCCTGGGTTTGCTCACCTTTTATATTGGATTCATCTGACATTCACCTGGTATTTCACCCAGAGTAGGCAACAGGCCCCACTGTAACACTGTTGCTAACATTTGCTAATTGTCTCTTGCAAACATTTGTGCAAATGTTGCTAATTGTCACTCAATGTCATTAATGACAGAGGCAAACCCTGATTTTCATGAACATTCCTCAAAAAAGTTGGAGAATCCAAAAACCACGTTCATCAGTATTCTCCATGCCGTGAGGTACTAGCTTTAACTGTCAGTCCGCTGATTCTGATTGCTATTTTCGGTAAATTCTTTCACCCTGCCCACACGCTCATTAAACCAGTTAACGACTGGAGGCCAAGCCATTTGGCCTCTGGGGATTTTTGTCTGCACAACATCAGAGGACAATAGTTTTATCAAACTGCCTAAGAAGCATCGTTCTGACCTATTTCGTTGCAGTCTTTGTGCGCGTTCATTAGACAGTTAATCACAGGAGGGAGTACTTCATAGTCGAAGGGATTAGTTGAGGCGGGGAGGCTTTTTGACTTTCTGACAGTGCTCCACCGGGTCACTCCTCCTCACTTTTCCCCACAGGAAACCCAGCATCACTTCCACTCACAATCTGACAATGGGAATTAATTTACTTTAAATTACCAGCAATTCAAAGGCAGCCCTGAATGAGTCTCTGGCTTGTTGTTTTTAATGTAGATTTTTTTTTTTAACAGCAAAAATTGTTTGATGAAAAGTGTCTTCACAGCTTTTGCTTTGATGGTTTATTTTTTGTATGGCATATGTTCTCCATCCTAATTTACACATCCTTTAGTGGAAGTCAAATCACATTCCTGCCAGCTCATGTCAGATGACCCCGGACCGTGGAGATTTGCACCTGTGCATTGCATGTGGTGTGTTTACATTTGTCTAAAAGCAGTGTAAATTGAATTCTGCTGTATGTTCCCGACAGCGACTACAAGTGTAAAGTGGCGTGTACAGAGTTGTGCAATACGGCTCCTCTGGGGGCCCCAACCCCTCCCTCTCATTGTTCCATCAAGGCTCAGGATGATGGCGTGGAGAGCGGGGAGGCAAATAATCAATAACTCACATGGCATCCTGCATCCAGGAAGACTCGGCTGTAAATTAACTTGACAGCGGTGGATGAAAAAGGAGGGAGAGCTCCTCTGGATATCTGTTTGTCTGCGCTCTTTTCTCCGACACGTCAGGGAAAGAAGTACCAAACGGGGAGCAATTGAATGCAAAGTGCTCGTTTTCTTGCCGACTTTTCTGCAAGCGCAGCCAACCAACCCCCCACCTCCACCCGACCCCTTGAGGCGAGACCAGCAGAAGCCCACGTCAGATCAGAAGGTGACATATCAAAAAACCGTGTCACAAAAAAAAAGGCAGTAATGGTTGCCAAAGATGTGGCAGCAGCTCCAGTTTTCCACTGGGCTCGCTCTATTGCTCCCCTGTCTGTTGGAGTTGTATGGTATCAGAGGGAGACGCGCTCTCAGGCCTGCCACAGCGGAGCGGGATTTGATCTTGATGGCTTTGTGACAGTTTGGGATGAGGGATAGCGGTTAGTGCTGAACAAGAGACTCCGGGCTGATCAATGGGACTTTTCAGACAGGCCTGTGTGCAGAGAAGTTATGGCACGGCACCTCTGTGCCGATCTAAAGCTCCCGTTTCCACTTTCTCTCTCTCGCTAATAACCACTCTTTTTTTCTTCAGTCTCCAAGAGCAAATGACGACAAAGTGCACGCACAGATGGCTGCCCAACTCCAAATCGTTAATTTAAAGAAGTATTTAATCAGAAGAATGATTTTTGTTAAGATTACTGCAATCAAAACTCTAAAAACGTGGACGAAAAAGCACAGGTTTAGCAGTTTCTTCTCAGGAGTTAGCAGTAGCTAGTAAATATGAATCCAGACAGGTTTTCATTTTACTGTGTTCTGAAAAGATGGTTTTCTGAAGTGAGAATAAGCATGACTTGAACATTGTGATTTTGGAGAAGATAACTTTGCATCATTCAAAAAGACCACCAGAGTCAGAAGTCTTTCTGTCGACAGAATATGGATAAAGGGGGAAAAAACTACCACCACGCTATTTTACAATGTCTTGTGAATACCTAATGTTACGGCCCGACTAGGCCAAGGCCAGAATCACTTACCTGGGATCTGTAGTCCGTTTTGACGCTTTATCATTAAGGTGGACGAACCTACTGTCTTTTTCACCCATAGGTAAGGAGACTCACACCTACATACCCCAATTTGAACTCCTGACCACATGATTTATACCAGGGCTCCTCAAATGCCTTTGCCAGGGGTTGGCATTTGTTTTTTTCCCAGTGGGCCGGAGGTCTGGAGCAGTGCTAGCAAGGTCCATGGGCGGATACTTCATTTTGATGTTGGGAAGGGCAGAGTAAATACTGAGGGTACAGCCTAACTACTATTGTAGTCAGTCACAAAATTATGAGAAAGAAAATGTACACTTATAGGAAAAAAGCTGCAGATTTACAAGAAAAAAGTCATAAATTTATCAGAAAGAAAATTGCAAATTTTCAAGAAACAGTTGCAAATTTACACAAAAAGACAAATTTACTAGAAAAAAGCTGCAAATTCATGAGAAAAATATATAAATTTACAAGAAAAAACTTACAAAATTATTAGAAAAATCTTAAAAATTTACAAAAAAAAATGCAGATTTAAGATGCAAAAACAGCAGATTTATGAGGAAAAAGTGGCAAATTTACAAGAATAAAGTTATACAAATAAATGCAGTAAATTATTAAGAAAAGTTACAAATTTATGAGAAAAGTTGTAAATTTTAAAGAAAAAATTCCCCCAAGATCCCCTTGATTTACGTCTATGTCACCAGGCTGTCCTGCTATGGGAGGAGCTGGGTGAGTGCAGCGACTTTCAGCGGCAGTTAGCACAACATTAGTGCACATAATTGGACCAGTGATGAGCACGCCCACACACAGGCAACGAGCATATGCTCTTTGAGCTTTGGTGGCAGCAAGGCCAAGTTGATGTTCACAGTCAGGAGGCTGTGTGTGGAACGGAGTGAAGTCGCACACGGTTAGCGCAGAGAAGCTCATATATTAAATAAAAGTGAAATAAAGTAAAAGAGTAACACAGCCATTCAGTAAAAAATACACAGAATTTCTAACATATGAATATCAGACATCTAATGAAAACTGGAAACAACCCTACTGCTGTCGGTGGCTCCCTGGCTTTTGTTTTTCATCATGTTTGGATCGCCAGTCCATGGAGTGTGGTGGTGCAGGGGCCCTGATTATCAAAGGTGGAATGCGGGCACCCTTTCCAGGTTGTAGTTCTCCAGTTGCCAGCGGTGGTTGCGACCATTTTCTTCCCTCTTATTGATTTATTGGCTGATTTATTTCATCCACATCAACATCAGATCAACACATCCCAATAAGGACTCTATTAGCAATGAACAAAAAGGTACAGGAAGAAAATAACCTTGTGAACCTGCCCATTATACAAACAAGCAACTATACATATGGAGTACATTCACAAAAGTGCATTTGTTCATGCCTATTCACATACTCAGGCATATCACACCAAATTCATGTACACATGAAAAGAAATGAAAAAAAAAACAAACAAAAGGAAAACCAAACAAAACCAATTACAACTTAAGTCAGGAAAAAAAATAAAAGTGTAGGTCTTCACTCACAAAATGTTAAAATGTTACTTTGGCAAGTAAGAATATAAATTCTGTAATTCCTGGAATAATTCAAAGTTTTGTCCAGATTGTTCCACAGTTTAACACCATATCTCTTCTGGGTGGGGAGCGTGGTGCGGTTTCTCGTGCTTGCCTACCTCCACTGAGCATTTTGCTCTGGTGTGATGGGTCCTTGTCAAAGACCTCACAGTATCCATGGCTGTCTCAATGCCATAAGCTGCCCAGCTGGTGGCCATTACAACATTTGAGTTCGGGGTTTGTTTGATTTTTGGGGGGTTATTTTTTTTGTTCCGTCAAAACAAAACAAGCATTTTTGTTTTGTTTTATCAAACTGTATCAAAAGGCTTTGGGGTCCAGATGGAAAACCCTCATGGTCTGGATCCAGAATGGGATCCCCCCATTTGAGGAGTCCCAATCTAGCGCCTCACACTTTAACCCAGGGATGGGCAACTGGTGGTCACTGCAGCCCAATAGTCCATTTCCAAAAATCAATTATGTATTTGTGTCACGTTTGGCCATATATTTGGAACCGCATTCTTAAATGCAGTTATAGAGTCCGCCAGCAGAGGGAGCTCTAATTGAAACCTAGGTGCCGCTCTGTGCAAGAGAGCGAGAGTGAGGGAGCCACAGAGATAGAGGGAACAGTGTGCACCGGAGTGCATGTTTGTAAGTTATGTGTTGCATGCTAAGACCACGTTAATAGGCTGTAAACAGCAGTAAATGTACAAAGTAGGCTGTTTTTAAACAAGAATAAATTCTACCATTTATTCTTGTTTGGCAGGTGAAGCCTCATGGAGCTCAGAGGCTTTCCTTCTAATTGTGCAGAAAAAGATTCAAAGCTTTGAGGTTTCTTTCTAAAGAGTGCGACTGAAGCACTGACACTGTTTCAATCCCCTGTCAGCAATAAGAGTT
This sequence comes from Pholidichthys leucotaenia, assembly GCA_020510985.1. Classification (NCBI taxonomy): domain Eukaryota; kingdom Metazoa; phylum Chordata; class Actinopteri; order Cichliformes; family Pholidichthyidae; genus Pholidichthys; species Pholidichthys leucotaenia. The sequence continues at coordinate 26,739,484 of CM035839.1, read as the reverse complement.
CAGAGACTGTAGTCATTTTAATCTGCTGATCTTTTTGTTCATTTATACCAGCGGCTCTTAAACTTCTTATTTTTTCCTCCATTTGGGGGAGCCAGACGATTACCAAGCCCACCTACCCACAGCTATTCCTTTGCCCCTCCACACCCACAATGAATCCAAGAGCAAGCTAAGCCTTGTCATATTTCCTTTTCTTCTTGGCTTTTTTGTTATCTTTGCTCATCATGTTGATGGAGAGAGTTTTAAAAATTAGGTCATGATATAATTTTATCTATCCATCTTCTACTGCTTAATCCTTTTTTTGGGGGGTGGGGGGGCTGTAGTCTATCCCAGCATCTTTGGATAAAAGGCAGGGTACACCCTGGACAGATCACCAGTCCATTGCAGGGAAGATATAATTTAATCAGTAATTTTAATTCTAATATGATAAAATGCCAAGTAGCTTTTATTTTCATTTGCATTTTCAGTTTTAACTGTGAAAAGTTTGACTTTGCAGGAAATAATACCCCCACCCCCCCCCACCCCCAGATGGTTTACCTGTAAATCTGGCAATTGAGGAGAAAATTTTGTGGCCCTCCCTACCAAAGTTGCCCATCCCTGCTCTAACCACTCAGCTGAGGAGGAACTGCTCTGATAGCTGTGAGCTAGCAGTGGAGGTGAATCTTAGGGTACCCGGAAATTACAGCACTGATAAGTTGTTATGGAGGAAGGATTTGTAACACCTTCCCCCTTAAGGAAGTGGAGTAGTTGAAAATTTACAGGTAAAAATATATACAGCTATATATATATATATTTGCTTAGAAGTGGTTGCTCAAAGTCATGTTATTCAGTTATGTAGCAAGATATATACATGTATATAAAGGTTTATGATGTTATTGGGGGGACAATTCTCTCCTTTTTCCAGGTTGGGAGGGGCAGTGTTCCCTCGTCCCCCCATCAATTTAAACCTACAAATGGGGATGATTTGGGGTCATTTTGCTTACAAGGGGGATAGCATCTCCATCATCCCCCCTCAACTCATCTACTGTCTACAACTGAATCACCTCAGTGATACAGTATAGTCATCGATACCCCACTCCCTCTAGTGTAATATTGCTTGATTAAATGAGTAAAAGCACTGAAAAATGGGCACATTTTCATCATATGTCTCCTTTAAATTATACAGTAAGTCATAAAAGGCAGACCTGTGATTTCATTTCAGTTTCTAGTTCACTGATGCCCGCAGCAGTAGTAGGTGACATTTTTATAGTCTGTTTATAGTGAGAGGAGAAGCTCTTTGAGCTGCAGCGAGGTTAGTTTTCCCACATCGGGGTCACGAGTTTGCTCTGAGTCCTGAGAGATGCGGCGGTCTTAGACGTTCCTCCCACTTATTCACGGTGCCAAATCAAAGCGCTGCAGTCAGGGTCGCAGATGAACGAGTGACGGAAGACACCCGACAACTGTGCCACGACAGCAGGTCCCGGAGGTGAGCGGTCAGCGCAAAAAAAGGAGACGCATTAAAGATCAAATGCCAGCGACCGTGTGAAATCAAAGGCAAAGACTCAGAACAGCCAGGCACCTTTAGCATTTAGAGGCAGCTGCAGAGGAAGTGCGAGGTTTCATTATGGATGGAATGGAGAGCCAGCCAAGGTCGGAAAGCAATCATCATTCTGACACCTCGCCCAGCAGGCAGCGCCGCTGCCGGAGAGCCGTCTTACACATAACAACAACAGGCGATGGAGGCCAAAGGCAATGTCACAGGCTGCAACTCCACCGATAACAGGATGGGATCTGTACAAGAGAGTTCTTATCACAGAAAATAGAGCCTGTCAGTGCACAAAACTCCAGGGCTCTCTTTTATTGGGTTAATATTTTTAACCAGAACGTCATGTTTTTGACGGCTGAAAATAATATAACCCTTCGTAGTCTGTCATGGAAATTATTGTCATTCTTACAGTATTAAAGAATCAACACATTCTTGTCTTTTGTCTGGTTTGATCTTGTACAAGAGGAGACAACTGGTCGCACAGAGCCCACAGCAGCGGGCAGTGAGATCGGATTGAGTAATATTATGGCGCTTTCCCCAGTTTACCCTTAAAGTGCCCAGAGCTGCAGAAAGCTCAGAGGGTGAGTAGCATGTTTGCTAATTACCACATCTGTGCTAACTGCATAAACGTTGTCATGACAACAAGATGTAGGTGCGTCTGGTGAAGTGGTTTGGTTCGCTTGGATGAAACTGGACCAAATGTAGACAGTGTAACATAAAGGGTCCAGACACTGGTGTGGACTGTTAAATGTGAGACTTTCTCTAAATGTAAACGGTTGTTTTTGAGTTTTCAACATTTTTTGACATGGTGGCAGAGAAATTGGGTTCATGACCATCAGGCTTTATACTTATTCCTACAGGAATTTCCCTTTCTGTAGAGGAGCTATTTGATGAGTGTTTATCTCATTTTACTTATGAATTGTACCTAGCCAGCATGTCCATGTGGGCTCCACTGTAGGTTAAATCAGGGCTGTCCTATGGGTCCCATGTGGGTTTGGCCATGGGTTCCATGTTGGCCCCATCTGAGTTTGCTCACATGGACTTTACCTGTGATACAGGTGAGCAGTTAATTTGCTCACCCACATGGCGCCACAGGCAAAATTACAAGAAAAAAGTCACAAATTTATGAGAAAAAAGTTGTAAAATTATGAAGAAAAATGTGGAAAATTTATGAGAAAAAAGTCACATCTGTACAAAAAAAAATAGTCTCAGATTTACTGGAATGAGGAAAAAATATCCAGGACTTCGTGGACTGGTGCTATCGGAACTGCCTCCAGATCAACGCGAGGAAAACTAAGGAGCTGGTGGTGGACTGCCGAAGACAAGGACAACCCCTCACAGCACCAGTAAACGTACAGGGAACGGACATTGAGATGGTGACATCCTACAAATACCTTGGTGTTCATCTGAACAATAAACTAGACTGGTCAAACAATACCAACGCACTCTACAAGAAGGGACAGTGCAGGCTGTTCCTACTGAGAAGGCTCAGGTCTTTTGGTGTACAAGGGGTGCTGCTGAAGACATTCTACGACACGGTGGTGGCATCAGCCATCACTTTTGGAGTGGTCTGCTGGGGCAGTGGCATTACAGCAGCCGATAGGAAGAGACTGAACAAACTGATCAAGAAAGCTAGCTCTGTCCTGGGGCAACGCCTTGACCCAGTGGAGGAGATAGGAGAGAGAAGGATGGTGGCTAAACTGTCATCTCTGCTGGAGTCCAAGTCCCACCCTATGCAGGACATACTGAACGCACTGAGGAGCTCATTTAGCAGCAGACTACATCATCCTAGGTGCGCAACCGAGAGGTTTCGCAGGTCCTTCCTACCTATGGCTGTAAGCAGGGCTGCTCGCAGAGACAGAAAAAACCTGACGACCTAATAGTATTGAATGCAAAAGACGCAACAGACTCACACAAATGGTCCCCTCCAGTATACAACTAGGACAATATCAGTCGCTACAGAGGGTGACAATATGTATGGGTACATATTCATGCTATGTAGGATAACTAATTAGACGGTTATGCTGTTTATTCCATCATGCTACAGTGCTCTGCACTTTGTATATATATTTATGTGTACGTATGTATATTCACTGCTCTTATTTATATTTTTCATATCTTCTTAATTATTGCTCTGAGTGTTGCTATCCCTGTGCTGTTGCAATCCTAGAATTTCCCCATTGTGGGACTAATAAAGGCTTATCTTATCTTATCTTATCTTAAAATGTTAAAATTTAGGCGAAAAAAAATTTCAAATTTAGATTACTTGAAAAAGTTACAAACGTAGAAGAAAAATTTGGCAAATTTATAAGAAAAATGTCAAATTTATGATGAAAAAATCAGAAAAAGTTGCAAATTAACAAGAAAAGTAGAAAATTTATCAGTAAACTGAAAATTTGCAAGAAAATGTAACAAATTTATGAGGAAAAACTTGCAAGTTTACAGTAAAAAAAAAAAAAGCTGAACATTTATTTTTTTTTTTTAGAAGGTTCCAGATTTACACGAAAAATGTTGCAAATTTTTTGGGAAAAGTCACATATTTACAAGTCACACATTTATGACAAAATACTACAAGTTTACGGTAAAAAAAAGTTCCAAATTTATGAGAAAGTTTTCCTTTTTCAAGAAAATGTGTCAAATCTACAGGAAAAAGTCAAATTTACAGGAAAGTCGCAAATTTTTGAGAAAATCAGTTGAAAATAGGTAAACAGGTCAAGTCCATGTGGGAAAACGCAGATGGGATCCATAAGCCAGCCCAGCTGAACCGTTGATGGGGCCCACATGGACATGCTGGCTGGGTGACAGTGGGAGCGGACTGTGTTGCCGCCTTCCTAAATGCACCATCACAACTGACTGGATGCAGATTTACAACGCAGGACGGTCCTTCAGCGCGGTCGACCTCCTGCGCCCAGCAGCAAAATAAAACCTTTTGTCTCTTAAGGACGCGACGTTTTGTTTCTGAACTCCAGATACGAGCATAGACAAACACAAAAGAACGAGCCTCGATTTGTATTTGCATCTTTTTTTTCTCTGTGCATTCCCTACGAGCGGCAGCCAATCTGTAAGAAGCCGTGACAGCTAGTAACAGCTCGTAACAGCTCCGTGTGACAGGTGTCTTCCTCCGCCATGTAATCACAGTGTGAGGACCCATGCTGTGCAAAACAGACAACACCAGTTCTTATAATGATGGAAAACCCACAGCTCGCCGACTTTAAACGAGCACTCCTGAGGACGCCTCGGATGCTCTTCCTGAATAGCATTTTTGAGTCGGCGGCAGCAGCATGAGAAGCACAGCCCTGGTAATAACACACTGTTCTTCCAAAGGTTGAATTTCAAAGTGAATTGGAGTGGATGGGAGTTAATAGGGTGATGGTGGTGGTGGGGGGGGGGGGGGTGTTCTATTGGACAATTCATTACCTGTGGACCCCGGTATTCAGTCTTGCTGCCCACTGAGACTTGGTACCGGTCCAGTCCTGCACCAGATGTGAGCCTGAGGGGAGCGGCGGGTCGGGGTTAATGGTGTCGTGTTCAGCTCTGTTGACGTCCACCCTCTCGCCCTGCCAACGGGGCAAAGAGGTCAGCAGGGACATTAGTTTCAGCTCTGTTCTTCATTAGCCTGGCTAATTACGGGGCTCCCCTACAGGGAAGGCAGCTCGTGGCTGGCGCTCTTCCTCTTCCTCCTCCCATCTTTGTTACGCTACCGTGGCCCCGCCACATGCCCAGCTCTGATGTGTCTCTATAGGAAAGACGCCTATTTCTGACACATATTCACACTAGAGAGCACCCTCAGCCCAGGCTGTTTCAGGCTTTTTGGGGGACCTGCGTAAGATTGTGTTTGAGCGGGGGGGTGGGGTTGTAAATGGGATGAGCCTAAACTGTTTAGAATAACAAGAATGTCTGTCAGCGAAAAACTAAACTTGCATTATTGTCTAGATCCCCAGTCACCATGTCCATGTGCGCCCCACCAGAGGTTAAATCAGGCCTGTCCTACAGCTCATACTTTACCTATTTTCAACTTATTTTCTCATAAACTTGCAATTTTCTTGTAAATTTGTGGCATTTACCTAATTTGATACATTCTTGAAAATGTGAAACTTTGTCATAAATTTCCAACTTTTTTTACTGTAAACATGCAACATTTTTCTCATAAATTTGCAAACATTTTCTTGTAAATTTTCAATTTATTTACTCCTATATTTGCTCATTTCTTTTGTTAATTTTGTTTAGAACTTTTCTAGTTTCTAAGTAAATTTGTTATTTTATTTTTTTTTTGTAAGCTTGTAACTCTTTTCAAGTAATTTTGCAATTTTTTTTTAAAATTTGAACCTGGGATCCTTATTTAAATTATATAGGCCCTGCCGTTTTGGTTATTATGTTGCAAGGATTTTTTTAAAAATGTGTTATATGAATATTTCGACACCTTGTTGAAGGTTGAATGTTAATTTGAGGCCAACCCTTTTTTCTGCTTTCTTTTGGGGGGAAGGTGTTATTTTGTTTCATTAAAAGTCTTATTTAATGTTTTGCTGTTGTGTAGATGTCATCTTATTAGTTAATTCTTTGCTTACTTTTTTGTGTAATAAAATTGAAAATTAATAAATATATTTTGGAAAAAAAATTGAAACTTTTTTCTCCCAAATTTTCACTTTTCTCTCATAAATTTTCTACTCTTTCTTTGTAAATTATCACTGTTTTTCTTATAAATTTTCACAATTTTTTGTCATAAATTTGTGACTTTTTTTCTTGTAATTTTGCCGATGGCGCACATTAAACCCATGTGGGGCCCAGTGCATTTCATATGGGTAAACAGATCACCTGCTCACCTGCACCACAGGGAAAGTCCATGTGGGCAAACACAGATGGGGCCAACATGGAACCGCAGACAGACCCACATGGGACTCAACAGACAGCACAGTTTGACCTATCGTGGGGCCCACATGGACATGCTGGGTGGTTCATGCATTTTAATGCAATTAACTCACCTTGATGCGATTAATCACAATCAATCTGTCTGATTAATCGCGATTGAAGTCGCACCACTAAAAATACCAAATGTCCAATGGAAACCTGGAAGTTTTACATGAAATTTGCAAGAGAAAAAAATCACAAATTTCAGAGAAAAAGTTGAAAATTTACAAGAAATTTGTTGACAATTTTACGCTGAAAAAGTAACAGATTTATGAGAAAAAAATCTTCAAATTTACAAGTAATAAGTTGCAAATTGATAAAAAGTGACTATATGAAAGCTCTAAATTTAGAAGAAAAAAGCTGTGAATTTACTAGAGATAACTTGCACATTTAGGTTGCGTGTTCACCAAGCAAGTTTCTTTCCAGTTCTGAGCATCTATTTTCTGTTCATTTTCCACGTAGCCCAGCGTTTACTGTGCTCAGCACCCGCAGTGCAAAATCGCTGTCAGCATTTTTGTGTTGCTGCTGCACGCAAAGCACTGAAAGTTAAAAACAGTTCAACTTTTGGAGTGCCGCACCACTCATCAGCGAATCACCTCTGTAACCAGCCAAACTTAGAAGGATGCGTGTCTTCTTATCAGTTTGACGCGGTTTAGCGCAGTTAGTGGGGAGTTTCAGAGCAAAATGTGTGAAACACAGTGGTAAGTGGGTGCTAGGATACTGGGCAGAGACCTTTTTTTTAAGAGTGCCTGTCAAGCACTGAGAAAAACAGGTTTAGAGCGTTTCAACATGATCTGTGGACACACAGCCTTATGTGAAAAAAAGGTCAGAAATTTACAAGAAAAAGTTGATAATTCACAAGAAAAAAGTCACATTTATTAGAAAAAAAGATGGTTTTATTTGAAAAAGAAAAACAGATTTACAAGAAGAAAGTAAATTTATTTTAAGAGAAAAAGGTTGAAATTTATGAGAAAAAAATTAAAATTAATGAGATTTAAGTTTATTTTTTTTAATTTAACCTTTATGTTATACAGGGTAGTGTGGTGACCCACCACAATCTACATGGACATTCAGACAGCGGGGGGGGGGGGGGGAGCACTGTGGTGACCCACCACAGTCTACAGTACATGGACATTCAGGGTTACGAGGACAGCGCAACTGCCAGCTATGTGGTCACTGCGCCAGGCGCGCGCCACGCATCAGGGACAAACCGGCTCCACAGACTGATACATAGTCCTCCACCGCTGCACATGCCCGAGAAAAACGGCCGATCACCACCCTCGGAACCTTCAGGGCTGCTCGCACACCTGGAGCGGACGTGCAGCCCTCACACAGGACTTGGTATGGGTTTCCCAGCCACAGCGCACAAGGGGAATTTAGCCGATTGCTTTCCCCGATGACTTTGGGGCTGCTTTCCGCACCTAAAGCCAAACCGCCTCACACCCTCACACAGCTGCAGTTGTTTCACAGCTGCTACGCATCCTCGGGGAATTTAGCCGCCCGCCTTCCCCACATCCTCGTTGGATCGAGCCGCGGGAGGAGTCAGATAAAATGTTTTTTTCACAGCCGCTGTGGATCTACGCCAGGCTTAACGGGAAAGTCCCTCACCATCGCAAATCCACACACAATTTTTGCGCAGCCCAGACACCTTTGACGTCCCGGGCCGGCACTCGCTTACTCCCACCCTCTCCCCCTCCTCCTGCACAGAGCTTTTCCCGCGCCCCACTCCCTAAGCCGGCCGATCGCCGTCTGGTTCTATTACGCACGACTGCACACCGGCCCATGCGCCCATGATCCACGGCCGTTTAACGTGCTGGAACTCGGAGCAGAGCACATTTTTTCCACCCCTTCCCCGTCACTCCACGGACTGACATGCCCTCCGACAGTTCTACTGGAGCTGGAGTTCAAACAACGGGGGGGGGGGGGGGGAGGTGTCACAACCCCTGCTGAGTGTTCTGGGGGGGAGCACTGTGGTGACCCACCACAATCTACATGGACATTCAGCCATAACACTCAGCTAGGGCATGAAGCAGAGCAATTTGCATATGGACAGAGAGCCCCTTGGGGGACAACCAGAGCAATGACTATTGTTATACATCCCCGGAGTAAGGAGAGGAAGTCCGGCGCCAGTTAATCACGCGATTGATATGTATTGACATATGTATATCAATATGCAAATGTGCAATGCATTCTCTCTTGTTTGTATAAAAGAGCTGACTTTACATGCCTCACGTAGCGCACTCACAGGACCACACACACACACACACAGAGCACTGACACGCACATACACACAGCACAGCACACAGCGCTACAGTGTGTCTCATGATGATGGAGGAATAAAACTCTGAAACCTTCAGCTCGTTGCTCTCGCCTGAACTTATTTGTACCTCCACAGTAGTTCTATTGAGAGGCAACCTCTCATTTTCAAGGACGCTGTGGTGTTGGGGTTTAACACCTTTATTGTGAAGGTGTAGTGGCAGCCACTTCCTGCTCCGCCACTGCACCGCCCTATAAATTGCAGAGGGCATCCATTACACATCCTCTTCAACCGGTGCCCTCTGCCTGGTGTCTGCTGTCTGTCCGTGTGACTGCATTAGTTCAATAAAGCTGAGTTCATGCAGTCACCTGGCCTCATCCTTTCAGAGGTACCTTACCATACATAACATTTGGCGATCGAGGATTAACTAATGGAGGTGTGTATTACACCACTTCACCCCTTTCTCGAGCTCCCGGGGGAGCCGCTCGTTCTGTGGCCGAGATGGTTTGAAGCTTTCCAGTCCTACGTCACCACATTCGACCTGGGTAAGCTCGACAAGTTAAGAGCACGTGCGCTGCTTGTTCACATCCTCGGGATTGAGGGACAGCGTGTCCTGTGCTCACTCAGGGCTTCGGACTCATTTGAGGACGTTGTTGAACTGCTAGCAAGCCACTTCCATGCTCCGGATAGCATGACTTTCTGAAGGATTTGCTTTTAGCAGCGACATCAATGTGTGGGTGAGCCTATACATCAGTTTGTCACCGACTTCAGGCTAGCAAGTGTCGTTTTGGGCCGCTGGAGGATGAATTGGTTCGTGACCAGCTTGCAGAGTACAGGAGCAGCGCCGCTATACGGGCTAGGCTACTCACAGCGCCGAGTGACTTAACATTAGCCAGAGCTGTCAAGCTAGCTCTCCAATTGGAGGCCACAGACAAGCTAGCTTCATAGCTAAATTGGCGCCAGTCACAACGGCCGCCGGAGCCTCCCAATGCAGCATTAGTTGCACATTCGGATAGCAAGGATAGCTTGGATGACGGCATTATGGAAGCCAATGCTGCCAGCCGAAGGTCTGCCCCGGGAAAACCCCTTTGCAAGGGTTACGGGTGCGTGAAGCACCAAAATAAGGCAAAGGACTGCCTGGCTAGAGGGAAGCGTTGTAGCAAATGTGGACACCTGAACCATTATGCTAGAGTGTGCCATGTATCTGGGCCGGAGAGCCCACGGAAGAAATCACTCCACCCGCCCCCGACAACTATCCACACGGTGTCCCCGAGTACAAACTGGTACACATTCTGCACAGTGACATTGAACGGCGTGGAGTTGCTGCTGCTGCTTGACATGGAGGAGCGGAGAGGTTGTTGCTGAATTTGGCCATGTTGAAGAAGTCTTTCCCCCACTACAGGATAAAAGCTATCCTAGTGCCGCTTTATGGTTGTGGAGGTGGCAGGCCGTGCACGGTAGGAACGTTGGAGTTAACAGTTTGGTACAAGTCTGTGATGATGGCTGACTTCACGTTCCACATGACGGCCCGAGGCGACAACATCATGGGCTGTAACTTGTTCTATGGACTGAGTTTCGCCATTAAATATGACGCTGGGGAAGAATGGTCTGGTTGTAGCCTGTAGAACCCTCCGGTTCCGGTGGTCAAGGATAACGTTATGTGGAACGAAGAACTAACAGACACCACAGCAGTGAAGCAGGACCAGCCTCACTCAGGTTTGGCACAGGAGGGTCTCAGTGCTGGCACTCGGGAAACGGTAGAGTCGGGTACTGAGCGTGGTGGCGAGGTGCCTGCGTTGGGGAGTCACACTGATGTGCTAGCCCCAGATTCCTCCGGAGCTTTGCCACAGAGGGATGGAGGATCTGCAGAATCAGAATCAGAATCAGAATCAGAATCAGGTTTATTGCCATTGTTCATGTAGTACACAAACTAGGAATTTGTCTCGGTACAATGCTGCAACATTAAACATGATAAGATAAGAGAAATAAACTATACATGTAATAAAGTGTAGGATAAGATTAAGTGATACTGGTCAACAGTTAAAATATATATTAGCCAGCAGCAGATACTGTGGAGAACTATATAGTGCAGTCGGTAATGCAGGAAGAAAACAGTGATGATTGACATGAGTCTGGTTGAGCTGCTGTACATGGTGCACGAGAGTCACTTAGTGTTCAGCAGTCTAATGGCAGAGGGGAAGAAGCTGTTTATGTGACGGGAGGTTTTAGTCTGGATGGACCGAAGTCTTCTACCAGAGGGGAGGGGGGCAAACAGTACATGACCAGGGTGTGAGGGATCGGCTATGATCCGGCCAGCACGCCTCCGGGTCCTGGAGATGTACAGCTCCTGGAGAGATGGGAGCTTGCAGCCGATCACCTTCTCAGCAGTGCGCACGACGCGCTGCAGCCTTAGTCTGTCCCTGGCAGTGGCTCCTGCGTACCACACGGTTATGGAGGTGGTGAGGATGGACTCGATGATGGCTGTGTAGAACTGCACTAACATCTTGGTGGGTAGCTTGAGCTTCCTCAGCTGCCGCAGGAAGAACATCCTCTGCTGGGCTTTTTTGATGAGTGAGCTGATGGTCAGCTCCCATTTGAGGTCCCTGGTGATGGTAGTGCCTAGGAAGCGGAAGGAATCAGCAGTGGTGATGGGAGAGCCTGAGAGGGTGAGGGGGGGCAGAGGAGTAGTGACTTTCCTGAAGTCTACAATCATCTCCACTGTCTTCAGAGCGTTCAGCTGCAGGTTGTTATTGCTGCACCAGGACGCCAGCTGGGCCACCTCTCTCCTGTAGGCGGACTCGTCGCCGTTGGAGATGAGCCCGATGAGGGTGGTGTCGTCCGCAAACTTGATCAACTTGACAGACTGGTGGCTGGAGGTGCAGGAGTTGGTGTAAAGGGAGAAGAGTAGGGGGGAAAGTACACAGCCCTGGGGTGATCCGGTGCTGATGCTAGTATAGTCTGAGACAGTCTTTCCCAGCCGCACATGCTGCCTCCGGTCCGTCAGGAAGTCGATGATCCACCTGCAGAGGGAGTCAGGCACGTTGAGCAGGGACAGCTTGTTCCGGAGCAGAGCGGGGCGGATGGTGTTGAATGCGGAGCTGAAGTCCACAAACAGGATCCTGGCGTAGGTTCCCGGGGAGTCCAGGTGCTGCAGGATGGAGTGGAGGGCCAGGTTGACTGCATCGTCTACAGACCTGTTGGCTCGGTAGGCAAACTGCAGCGGGTCCAGGAGAGGGGTGGTGATGGACTTGAGGTGGGACAGGACCAGGCGCTCAAAGGACTTCATGACTACAGAGGTGAGCGCTACAGGTCTGTAGTCATTAAGTCCAGTGATCCGTGGCTTCTTGGGGACAGGGATGATGGTGGAGGATTTGAGGCAGGACGGCACGTGGCATAACTTAAGGGAGGTGTTAAAAATGTCTGTGAATACAGGAGCCAGCTGTTTCGCACAGAGTCTCAGGGTGGAGGGAGACACGCCGTCTGGGCCGGGGGCCTTGCGCGGGTTCAGTCTGGAGAACTGTTTGAGCACATCCTGCTCACTGATGACAAGGGGAGGGGGGGAGGTGGGGGGGGGGGGTGCCTTAAATGAAGTAGGGAATGTGGAGGCTGTGGAGCTGGAGGGAGGGGGGGAGTTGGACACAGATGACGAGGTGTCAAAACGGGCATAGTGTTGGGACAGTCTCTGACAAAGGGCTTTGTCATCCTGACCTTTAGGAGCCTGAGGCCGATAGTTGGTGATCTGCCTCAGTCCTCTCCACACGGAAGCCGAATCATTAGCAGTGAACTGCTGCTGGAGTCTCTCTGAGTACACAGATTTAGCCCTCTTCAGCTCTCTGTTAAACCGGTATTTAACCTCCCTGTAGCAGTCCCTGTCTCCACTTTTCAGCGCTGCTTCCTTCTCCTTCCTGATCTGTCTGAGCTTAGCTGTGAACCAGGGTTTGTCATTAGAGTAACTCACCCTGGTGCGTGATGGAAGAATGTTCTCTTCACAAAAGTGGATATATGAGTTCACAGTGTCCGTGTACTCATCCAGATCATGCGTGGCTCCTTTAAGCATGCCCCAGTCAGATATTTCCATGCACGTTTCCAGCTTCTCCTCAGCATCACTGGTCCGTATCTTCGTAGTGCTCACAACAGGTTTAGTGAGCTTCAATCTCTGTCTGTATGTGGGAATGAGGTGAACCGTCACGTGATCAGATAATCCCAGCGCAGCTCGAGGGACAGCGCGATATGCGTCTTTCACTGTGGTGTAACAGTGATCCAGTGTGTTTAATCCTCTGGTGGGGCATTTAATAAACTGTTTGTAGCGGGGGAGATCGTGGCTCAGATTGCACTGATTAAAGTCGCCAGCCACAATAATCAGCGAGTCTGGAAAACTCCGCTCTGTGTGTTGAATGTGATCCGCGAGCACGCGCTGAGCTTCGCGCGTGTCCGCGTCGGGAGGGGCGTACACAGCGATCAGTATAAAAGAAGCAAACTCCCGTGGGGAATAAAAAGGCTTGCAGTTGATAACAAGAAATTCCAAGGCAGGAGAACAGTGTTTGGAAATTTCCGTTACATCAGAGCACCAGCTACAGTTGATGTAGAAGCAGACACCGCCTCCTGTGGTCTTGCCGGAAAGCTCTGTGTCACGATCAGCACGGAAGAGCTGGAAGCCGTCGAGGCGCAGCGCGCTGTCCGGTATATTTTCCCGGAGCCAGGTCTCAGTAAAGCAGAGGACAGCTGAGGAGGCGAGGTCCTTAAAACGCATCAGCAGTCTCAGTTCATCCACCTTGTTAGAGAGAGAGTTGGTATTGGACAGAAATATGCCAGGCAGCGCCGTTCGCGAGCCTCTCCTGCGAAGTCGTACGAGAGCGCCCGCTCGTCTTCCTCTCTTCCGCCGTCTCACTTTCCGAGCCAAACAATAAACCAGATCGGCGGCAGGGGCTAGAAAAACTGGGAGGAGGTCCGTGGGGGTCAAAGTCCTGATATTTAAAAGTTCTTCACGGGTATAAGTGCAAGCAGACACACAATTGACAAACAAAAACAAACAAAGAGCGCAGCGAAGCACCGAGTCGACCGCTGTGGGCGTCAGCTATGATGGTGACCACTACGATGGCTTCAGAAGAGGACGGGGCCAGACCGACTTGCACAGAGAAACCACATGCCAAGCAGCACCATGTCAGGCCGAGCCAAGCCCCTCTCAGGGTTATGGACTTGGTCCGGGTTCGAGGAGTGGAACATCCACAGCAAATATGGGCCGGAAGACAGCCGGAGAAACAAGAGGAATGTCTGCACATTGTGGCTAAGCATCATGGTAAGCATACTTCCAGCTGTCTGACGGCTTGGCGAGGCATGCCAATCAGCTTTGGCATGTCCAGGAAGAGGCTTCTGGTGACAGGGCTGGACGAGAGCGGCAGTCGGTGGTGGTGAGGAGAGGCGCTTTCAATCGAGAGATCAGCCACTATCCTGGGGGCCTGCTGCTTCCAGGGGTGCGTCTGCTGAGGGGCTACCCTGCCCCCCCCCCCCCCCAAGCCGGTTCTACTCTCCCTGCCCAAGGGACAGTGCTGTAAATATTGTTATATAATTTTGCTGTTCATATGTTTATGTATGCAATAAAATGTTATTGTTTTGTGTGTTTTTTATTAGTTTAATATGGCAATTATTTTAGTTTATTAATGGACTTTGCATTATTTTTTTTTCCACAATATCTTTATTGAACCTTTTTTTTTTTAACAAACATGATACAAACAATCAAACACTAACACTAAAGTACTACAAAAAAAATGCACTAAAAACACCAACAACCACCAACAAAATCAAGTCTTCAACAATGCTCCTCTGTTTAGTCTAGACAATCCAATACATAAGTATACATATTATGTTCACCAGTTTGGAATTTACAAGGTCCACACACATCATTCACCTTCTTCTTCAAGAGTTATGTTTAAATTTTTTACATAATCAATAAAAGGTCTCCATATATTCTCAAACACAATTTCCTTTGATTTCAGTATATATGTTATTCTTTCTAATGGAAGGTTTGTTAACATCTGTCTTAACCACTGAGTCACATCTGGTCTATGAGTCTTTTTCCATAATAGTGCAATACATTTTTTGGCATTAAGCAAACTGAGGTCTATGAATGTTCTTTCACTTTTATTAAAATTATGCTTTTCTGGGTACAGACCCAACAAAAACAGTTTAGGATTCAATATGATTTGTTTTGAGATTATTTTTTCAATTGTTACCCTCACCTCTTCCCAAAACATTCTTATTAATCTACATTCCCATAAACAATGAAATAGGGTTCCTTTACTTTCCATGCATTTTGTGCATGTATCTGGTATATTTTTGTTATATCTATTTAACTCCTCCGGTGTAACATACATCCGCATTAACCATTTGAAATGTATCAATTTAAGGCGTACATTTATTGATTTGGTTTGAGCTTCTGTACAAGCCAATTCCCATTGTTCCTCTGAAATTTCAGTTTGCAGATCTTCTTTCCAGTAGTTTAATCTTTTCAGTGAATTTTCACTTGAAGATAGTGTCAATGAGTTATAAAACTCTGAAATAATACCCTTTCTTTTACTATCTTTCATCATCATTTTTTCCAAGGATGAATAAATAGGTCGAGTGAGAGCTTTATTTTGATTTGATCGAATAAAGTTTCTAAGTTGAAGATATTTAAAAAAATGTGTTCTATTGAGATTAAATTTGATCCTCAGCTCTTCAAAAGACATTATGTTATCTGCACATGGCAAATATAAATCCTGAATCTTTTGTATCCCTTTTAAATTCCATACTTTAAATACAGCGTCCGCTCTCCCTGGTTTAAAATATTGATTACCCCATATTGGACTAAATTGTGACAATAACTGTGGTTCTTTTAAATGGTTTTTAGCTTCACACCATATTTTGATCATATGCTTTACAAATGGATTTTTAACTTGTTTTTGTAATTTTTTTGCCGAATCTGAGTATATGAATATGGGAAGAGGTAAAGGTAAATTGTATGATTCCATTTCAGTCCAGTGAGGGAGATCATTTGATGAAAAATAATATGTCATAGACCTCAGTTGTGCCGACCAATAATACAACATAAAATTTGGACATTTCAGACCTCCACGATCAAATGGTAAATATAATAAAGACAGACGTAATCTAGCCCTCCTGTTGTTCCATATAAATTCCACTAACTTTTTTTTTATTCTTGAGAATAGATCTAAAGGTGGTGATAAGGGAATGTATTGAAATAAATAAAGTATTTTAGGTAAAATATTACTTTTAAGTATATTGATTCTCCCGATCATCGACATTGGTAGTGACATCCATCTCTGAGTTAACTCATTGATATCTGACATTAAGGCTTCATAGTTGACACTGGCGACTGATTCTAGCTTAGGCACAATTTGGATTCCTAAATATTTAAACTGATTTACAACATTGAATTGATTTACCTCAGGGGCTGGGTAATTTCTCTGGGTCTCATTTAGCATTAATATTGAAGATTTAGTTTTATTTATTTTATATCCTGATATTTCCCCAAAATTCTTTATTAAATTCAACAAGGTTGGAATTGATTTTTTTAGATTCGACATAAACAAAATTATGTCATCGGCGTACAGGGAGATTTTATGTTCTGTTGGTCCAACTTTAATTCCATATATTTGTGAATGTAAACGTATCGCTATCGCTAAAGGTTCAATTGCCATAGTAAACAGTAAAGGTGAAAGTGGACAGCCTTGTCGACATCCTCTATTGATTTTTATTGGTTTGAAATATTGTTATTTGTTAGGATTTCTGCTGTAGCATTATTGTATATTATTTGAACCCATTTTATGAAATTATTTCCAAGTCCAAACCTTTGTAGGACTTCAAAAAGAAAGGGCCATTCAACTCTATCAAAGGCCTTTTCGGCGTCCAGTGATAGGAGAGCTGTATCCGGTGCTTCTTTATTAAAATAAATAATATTAAATAGTCTTCTTACATTATGGAAGCCTTGTCTACCCTTTATAAAGCCATTCTGATCTCGATTAATAATATTTGGTAAAATTTCTTGTATTCGTCTTGCTAAAATTTTACAGATTATCTTAAGGTCGGCGTTTAATAGGCTTATTGGTCTCATATTTTCACATTTATTAGAGGGCTTACCTGGTTTGGCAGCAGTATAATTAAGGCATTATTTATGTATGATGGTAAAGTATTATTTTGAAATGCTTCTAAAACCATTTCCAAAAAAGGTTTTATTAATTTATTCTTAAATTTTTTATAAAGGTCAACTGGAAGACCATCTGGTCCTGCACTTTTTCCTGATTTCATATTATCAATGGCTAGCCCAACTTCTTCTTGACTAATTTTAGACTCCAATATCTCCCTGTTTTCATTTGGAATACACGGTATAGATAGTTCGTTCAAAACCCATTTAGTTTTGTTAAATCAGATTCATTTATGGTATCATATAATTTTTCATAGTAATCTCTAAAGGCTCTGTTAATTTCTAAAGGATCTATAACTACCTGTCCCTTACTTATAATACTGGTAATTGGTGTTTTAATTTCTAATTGTTTAATCTGCCATGCTAATAATTTTCCTGATTTTTCACCTTGTTCATAAAAAGATTGTTTCAATCTTAGAAGACTCGAGGCAGCTCTATTCGCTGATTTTTTGTCGTATTCAGCTCTCAAAATCAGTAATTCATTCTCCAACCTTGGGTCACTTCCTGCATACACTTTTTCCTGAAGACTTTTTATTTTATGTTCCAATTTAGCTCTCTCCTCTCGAGTCTTCTTAGATTTTGATCCTGTATAACTAATAATATGTCCCCTAATAAAAGCTTTGAAAGCCTCCCACTTTACACATGCTGATGTTTGTGTAGTATTGATGTCAAAGAACTCGTCTATCTGTTTTTCTATCCATCCATCCATCCATCTTCTACCGCTTTTCCGGAGGTCCGGGTCGCGGAGGCAGCAGTTCAAGCAGAGAAGCCCAGACTTCCCTCTCCCCAGCCACCTGCTCCAGCTCTTCAGAGGGGATACCAAGGCGTTCCCAGACTAGCTGGGAGACATAGTCTCTCCACCGAGTCCTGGGTCTGCCCCGGGGTCTCCTCCCAGTGGGACGTGCCTGAAACACCTCAAGTGGGAGGCGTCCAGGAGGCATCCTAATCAGATGCCCATACCACCTCAACTGACTCCTTTCAATGTGGAGGAGCAGCGGTTCTACTCTGAGCCTCTCCCGGATGACTGAGCTCCTCACCCTATCTCTGAGGGTGAGTCCAGCAATCCTACGGAGAAAGCTCATTTCAGCCGCTTGTATCCGCGATCTCGTTCTTTCGGTCATTACCCAAAGCTCATGACCATAGGTGAGAGTAGGAACGTAGATTGACTGGTAAATCGACAGCTTTGCCTTAGAACTAAGCTCCCTCTTCACCACAACAGACCGGTACAACGTCCGCATCACTGCAGATGCTGCTCCAATCCGTCTGTCGATCTCTCGCTCCATTTTCCCCTCACTCGTGAACAAGACCCCAAGATACTTAAACTCCTCCACTTGGGGCAGGAGCCTGTCCCCAACCCGGAGAGGACAATCCACCTTTTTCCGGCTGAGGACCATGGACTCGGACTTGGAGGTGCTGATTCTCATCCCAGCCGCTTCACACTCAGCGGCAAACCATCCCAGCAAGAGCTGTAGGTCATTGCTGGATGAAGCCAACAGGACAACATCATCTGCAAACAACAGAGATGAGATCCTGTGGTCACCAAGCATGACACCCTCCATTCCCTGGCTGCGCCTAGAAATCCTGTCATAAAAATTATGAACAGGACCGGTGACAAAGGGCAGCCCTGGCGGAGTCCAACTCTCACTGGAATGACTCCGACCGAGTGTTGGCAATGCGAACTAAACTCTCACAACGGTCGTACAGAGACCGAATAGCTCGTAACAACAAGCCCGATACCCCATTACTCCCGAAGCACCCCCCACAAAAATCCATGAGGGACGCGGTCAAATGCCTTCTCCAAGTCCACAAAACACATGTAAACTGGTTGGGCAAACTCCCACGAACCCTCAAGAATTCTCGAGAGGGTAAAGAGCTGGTCCGATGTGCCACGGCCAGGACGAAAACCACATTGCTCCTCCTGAATCCGAGGTTCGACCAACGGCCGGACTCTCCTCTCCAGTACCTTGGCATAGACCTTCCCAGGGAGGCTGAGGAGTGTGATCCCTCTAAAGTTGGAGCACACCCTCCGGTCCCCTTTTTTGAAGAGAGGAACCACCACCCCGGTTTGCCATGCCAAAGGCACTGCCCCCGACCTCCACGCAATGTTGCAGAGGCGTGTCAACCATGACAACCCAACAACATCCAGGGCCTTGAGGTACTCGGGCGAATCTCGTCCACCCCCGGGGCCCGGCCACCAAGGAGATTTTTAACCACCTTGGCGACCTCAGCCCTGTGATAGGCGAGTCATCCCCCTCGTCCCCAAACCCTGCTTCCTCTGTGGAAGGCGTATCAGTGGGATTGAGGAGATCCTCGAAGTATTCCTTCCACCGCCCGACGATATCCCCAGTTGAAGTCAACAGTGTCCCATCCGCACCATACACAGTGTGGACGGGGAGCTGCTTATCCCCTCCTGAGCCGCCGAACAGTTTGCCAGAATCTCTTTGAAGCCGACCGAAAGTCTTGTTCCATGGCCTCACCGAACTCCTCCCATACCCGGGTTTTTTGCTTCAGCAACCACCCGAGCTGCACTCCGCTTGGCCTGCCGGTACACCTCAGCTGCTTCGGGAGTCCCACAAGCCAACCAAGCTTGATAGGACTCCTTCTTCAGCTTAATGGTCACTCTGTTGTTGAAGCGGCAGCCCAGAGCTGCGGCCGCAAGGTGGTCGGTGCATCTCGTGGTGGCAACCCCCGAACCAAGTGGTGGACACCAGTGGTGAGGGGGGCCATTAAGCTAAGCTGTTTTTCTATATACTTGACAAATTCCTCATCCTGAAGCCATTTATGCTGAAATTGCCATCTACCTGATTCCTTTGTCAATTTTTTATCTACATATATTAGACAACAGGGTGCATGATCAGAGATCACGATGTTATCATAAAAGCAGTTTTGATCTTGGACCTTAATTCTGTGGAAATCAAAAAATAATCAATACGTGAGAATGTCTTGTAGGTACTGGAATAACAAGAATAGGCTTTAACTTGTGGTTTCATTTCTCTCCATATATCTAACAATCTCAATTCTTTCATAAAATGATTAATAGTCATCCTACATCCAATGTGCGTGCAATCCAGTCCTGTTGATCTATCTATACCTGGATTCAATGTACAATTAAAATCCCCCTGCTATTATATGTTGCCCTGTGAGTGATGATAAGATAAGAAATAAATTAGCAAAAGAACTTCTGATCATCTATATTGGGACCATATAAGTTCAC
Source organism: Pholidichthys leucotaenia (assembly GCA_020510985.1). NCBI lineage: Eukaryota > Metazoa > Chordata > Actinopteri > Cichliformes > Pholidichthyidae > Pholidichthys > Pholidichthys leucotaenia. The sequence goes on along the minus strand of CM035839.1, from coordinate 26,719,386 downwards.
AAGATTTATATTTTCTAATAGCAAAGAACCTTGAATGATTACATATCTTCCAAATTTGTCTCAATTACATTTTTCACTTGAAAGGAACTGATTTATGTATGAGAGTCATAACTCCCCTGGCGGGATGAGAATGATGAGGTGAAGACACTTCCTTGCCATCTACTCCTAATTCTTTTTATATCCTCCTCTATTAATGAGTTTCTTGTAAAAACACAATTTTTGAACCCATGTCTTTTATTTTATTCATAACTTGTTTAAGTTTTTTTTAAATTTTGTAGACCTCTGCAATTCCATGAAGTTAAATTAAGATTAACACTTTGGTTTATGATCAATTGAGAGTTTGGGATTACCTTGCAGTGTAAACATGCTCATACAGAGAAGCAAAAACATGAGTGGTTGAACATTCATCCTACAAACTACACACAACAAATTTCCCCTTCCCCACACTTGTGGGAAACCCCCCAAAATCAAAAGAAAAATTCGTCTCCCGATATAGCCATCGACCGCTCCACACCACGGGGAGCAGCCTAGCCACTCCTTCTTCATCCTCCCAATCACCCTAACTCTACTGCTTTTAATGACGTAACATTAACTCTCCTCTGTAGTTTTCCAACTTAACTCCAAAATTTTTAACAACTTTGTACATCATAGTTTTTTTTTTTGTTTGTTTTGTTTTTGTTTTTTGTTTTTTTATCTATATAATACAATCTATATTTTGTAAACTTACTATTTACTTCAAGTCAGTCAGATGCCTGTGCAAATGCTTAATTATTCTACCTTATAATTTGTTCATGCTTAGCTCCCACCAGTCTCTTCTTCTTCTTTGATCTTCTTGATGAACTCCTGCGCCTCCTCTGGGGTCTTGAAGAGTGGGTTCTGCCCTCATACGTGGTCAGCAGTCTCGCAGGATAGATTACACCATGACGAATCCCAAGGTGCGCAGCTCCTTACGTATGGGATCAAACTGCTTCCTCAATTGTTGGATTCCTGTGGCCAAATCTGGGTAGAACCGCACCTGCTGGTCCTGGTGTTTAATCTCTCCTTTAGCTCGTGCAGCGTTGAAGATCTTCATCCTGTCTCTGTTGCTAAGAAACTTCATAATTAAGGTCCTCGGCGGTCCCTTATCTCTCCGTGGGCCAATACGATGTGCCTTTTCCAGAACCACTGCTGATTGCAAACTCCTCGCTGCCCAGCACCTCCAGAATCCACTTTTCAGAAAGGAACATACGTCCCGACCTTCTGATTCCTCTGGAAGACCCACCAGCCTCAAGTTATTCCTGTCTCGACCGAGATTCCAAATCCAAAATATTATTTTCCAGAGATTATTTTTTTTTTCAAAGTGCGCACCTTTAATTGAAGACGGGTGACGTCATCTTCAGCACTAGCGAGACGGAGCTCCATCTGCGCCGTTCGTTCTACACAGTCACCCAATTCCTTTCCTTATTCCTTCCAACGCTGTCATAATCCCATCAAATCTAGAGGAAAAGTCCGCTCTCATTGAACTCATGGCAGCCATCAGCGCATCTGCGCCGCTCCCCGCAGACATCGCACCGTTGCCAGCCTCCTCCGCCATATATGGAGTTTTATTTGCTGCGTCACAGACCTGAAAGTCCGTTAATTTGGACTGTTTCGGCGGCTCGCTTTTTCCTTTACCTGGTTTTCCAGCCTTAGGCTTCGCCGACATATCCTCGCCAGACGCTGGGATACGTTCTGTCCCAAATGAGAGAGTTATTTGCCGATTTTTTTTTCTCAGGAGCAGAGCAGAGTGAGACACATCCGTCCTACGTGGCAGCCATAACCGGAAGTCCGACTTTGCATTATTTTAGCAGGTGGCAGAATAATCCACCATGCCATGTGGGCAGGACGGTAGTCTACCCGTCCGCCCTATTTTAGGTTTTGTTGTGTGTATGTGTTAGGCCATTTAGAGACATTAGTTTTCGTTTTGTTAGTGCATGATTCGGGTCCCAAATTGGGGAGGGTTTTAATTGAGTGAGTGGTTTTACACTTTCTAAGGGGGGGGGGGGTGTTGTGGTTTAACACCTTTATTGTGAAGTGCAGTGTAGCGGCGGCCACTTCCTGCTCTGCCACTGCACCGCCCTATAAATAGCAGAGGGCATCCATTACACATCCTCTTCGACCGGTGCCCTCTGCCTGGTGTCTGCTGTATGTCCCGTGACTGCATTAGTTCAATAAAGCTGAGTTCATCCAGTCACCTAGCCTCATCCTTTATAGAGGTATTTTACCATACATAACAGATGCCCTGTTCATATTCACACCAGGAAGCTGCCCAGTACAACCACAGACTGACCTTTGGCCACTGAGCAGCTCCACTGGAGCAGTTGGGGTTAAGGGCACCACTCAAGGGTACCACAGCGGGGTTAAGGAGGGTGGAGCAAACACTGCTATGTTATCTATCCCACCCAGATCTAATACTGCCGGTCCAGGGATCAAGCCCGGGACCCTCTGCTCACCAGTTCACATCCCTAACTATTAGGCCACCACTGCCCACAAAGAAAACACTGTCGTGGACTTTCTTTATATTGATAAAATGTCCCTTGTTGATCTGGTGAATAAAGTGCAGAGTCAAAAATGCCTTTGCTGGGTATTTATTTACTTCTTGGCCAAGATGGGGAAAATGTGTGCTGTATACAGGCAAGTGCCACGAGTCTCAGAAGAGAGTGGCGAGTTTTAATACAATAGACCAAACAGATAAGCATTGTTTTGAGGACGCTGGGTCAGCAGTGTTCAAGGCTGCATTGGATCCTCACTGTCTCATAGGAAACGTACTGGGTGTAATTTCATTCATCATTACAGGAGACAGAATTAACGGACAGTAATTTAAAAAAAAATCCATAACACCTTGAAGGGCGAGTTGCATGTTTGCTAACTACCATGGTCTGCTAACTACACACATGTCATCATGACAGGTGCATCAGGTCTGTGGAGTTCCTGGTGTGAAACTCCCTAAAAGATTCATTACAGCCCATGCATTGTTATTTGGAGAGGACAAACGGTGGAGACAACACAATGGCTAGGCTAAGCTATGTGTGGATGCTGTGCACACAATGTAATAGCAAATAAAGCCAGCCAACTGGGAGTGAGATTTATGTTTTAGTATGATTAACACTGGAGCCTGTGCAGCATTGTTTGGAATTGTTCAATATTTTACATCACTCGCTGCGCAATATGACGAGTCACTCCCATAAGCCTTTGCAGTGTGACGCTGTTTGACATAACACTACCGAGCAGCAGTGGTGGGCCAAAGGTCTCAAGACAAAAGGCGCTAGAAAAGTGGGCAGCTGGTTGGCTATGTGAACAAAAAATCTGAGGACCGACCACTACTGAAGTTTTAGTTCATTTATTATAATTTTAAAAAGCAGAATCTCACATAGAGTATGTTAATTTACTATCACACATTTAGAAAGGCAGAAAGAAAAATTGGAATCCTTGCATCCCGTTAAACTAAAATTAAATCTTTAAACATCCCTAAAAGGGAGAGGAGAATTAATGGAGAAGTGAATTATTAAATTAAGCCTTCAGAGTGCAGAGTTCCCCTTATTATAAACCTCTAACTACTGACATAGAAAACATTTATTCAGCTTCAGAAAATTAGATATCATTTGCAAAAATCTATATTTTGGTTCAGTTGTGTGAAAGAGGAAGCATCGTCAGCTTAAAACAGCTCTTACATGTAGCGAATATGCGGCAGTTGGTGTGTCTGACGGGTCCAAGTAGAGGGAGAGGACGAATAAATATTGTATAGATGAATTTATTGTGTAATGCGAGCAATCAAATTAATTAAGGGGGTCCGCAGCTGTTGGAGACGAACGGGGCCATGAATTTTTCAGCGCCACCACTTCTCCCCAAGATTTCGTACAATAAATATTTCTGGAGGTCTTGGATGAATTTTTCATGGCTGAGCGAGGGAGATGAAAGGGGAACGGGAGGGGATCCAGGGGACGGGAGCTCTCCGCCGCTGACACGCCAGCGGAGAGGTGCATCGGCTCCAATCTTTATCAATGGAGCCCGACCGGCGGTATTGCTTTAATTACCCTGCTTTGTCAGGCATTCCGCTATCGACGGAGAAGGGCCGGGGCCGCGTGGTCGGCTCAAGGAGGAGGAGGTGGAGGAGGAGGAGGAGTTGGAGGGGGTGATATCTTGAGTTCCCCTTGTTTTCTTGCCCTCCCACTTTAAAAGAGGAAATGATGTAACCTAGCGATGATCGAAGAGACAAATCTAGACCACCACGCTGCGCCGGAGCAACGCAACTGCAACTCGTGTTTTTGTCGAGGTTTTCCTTGAGGTCATTTGAATCCCAGCGGCGTAGGGGTGTCAGAAACCACGGCGCCACCCTTAATTCAAGGCTATATCATTAATTTATCTATGATATCCGCGCAGGAGTCAAATCAATAAGGCATCAGGCTACCATATACGGTACACGGCGGGTATTTTACGCCACGAATGACTAACAGATGGGATTGATTTTAATGCCGTTGTCTAGGCATGAGGTGCAGCCCTGATGAATAAATCAAAACTGAGCACAACTTGTGTGTGTCGCCCCCCCCCCCCCCCCCACCACCACCACCACCACCAACTCCCCTCCTTCATTTGTTATTCAGGGAGGATCCAGAGGTAACTAATTCAGGGGAGACATCTGTTTGGTGGGCAATACACGAGCGATATTCCACCTGGAATCGCATCCATAAACAGCCCCGACTAAAACGCGGGGAGTGGGGAGCAAAGGTGGGGGGGGTGAGGGTGCGGGTTACATGGGAGGTTCTGCTGGGTTTATACAGAGGACCCAGAAATGAATAAAAGAATTACATAAAAGGTTATTTCTGCTTTAATTTGCTCCTGTATTAATTTGGTCCTATAAAAATCACAAGGTCAAAGGTCAAGGTCAAAACGCCATAGAAACTACATCTCAGCAACAAAGAAAGAGGCTGAGAGGGGCTAAAGGCATCCGCCGGTATTTTTTCTTTTAAATTCGTGAATTTTTTCTTGCAATTTTGCTAATTTTTTTCTCAGAAATTTGCAGCTTTTTTCTTGTAAACTTGCAGCTTTTTTTTCTCATACATTTGCCATTTTTTTCTTGGAAATTTGCATCTTTTCTCTCAACAATTTGCAAATTTTTTCTCATAAATTTTCAACTTTTTTCTAAAAAATTTGCAGCTTTTGCTTTAAATTTCCAACATTTTTCTCATACATTTGCAACTGTTTTCTCAGAAATTTAGAACGTTTTTGCTCACAAATTTGCAGCTTTTTTCTTTTAAATTTGCAACTTTTTCCCATAAATTTGCAACTTTTTTCTTGTAAATTTACAGCCTTTTTTCATGAATTTGCAACTGTTTTATCAAATTTTCAGCTTTTTTTTCCCCATAAATTTGCTTTTTTTTCTTGGAAAGTTGCATCTTTTTTCTCATAAGTTTGCAATTTTTTGTCATAAATTTGCAACTTTTTTCAAAAATTTGAAATTGCAGCTTTTTCTTTTAAATTTCCAACTTTCTCATAAAGTTGGAGCTTTTTATCATAAATTTATAACTTTTTTCATAAATTTGCAACTTTTTTCTCATAAATTTGCAAGTTTTCTCACAAATTTACAGCTTTTTTCTCATAAATTTGCATATTTTTCTCATAAATATGTAACTTTTTGTAATAAATTGCTACTTTTTCTTTTAAATTTGCAACTTTTTTCATAAATTTGCAACTGTTTTCTCAAAGTCACAGCTTGTTTATCATAAATTTGCAATTTTGTCCTCGTTTTTTTCATGTAAATTTGAAAATTTTATCAAAAATTTGAAAATGTTTTCATATATCAACTTTTAACTCATAAATGTGCAACTTATTGCTGTATATTTGTAAATTTTTTCTTTGTAAATTTGGAACTCTTCACTCATATGTTTGACTTTTTCTAAATTTGTAACTTTTTTCTTATACTGTATGTATGTACGTCCTTGTCTTAGTCTAAACTTGGTCTTGACCCCTTGTAGTCTCAGTCTTGTCTGGTCTTGACAGACTGGTCTCAGTCGGGTCTTAAAGTGGTCTTCACTGCATCACTAGCCTAGCTTGTCAGCCTCTCCTGCCGAGGCGTGCTCTAATGTGATAGACAGACTCAGACCAACTAGTCAAGCTATTTGTGTTTGGTTATGTTTCCCTCTCTTCTTACTAACAAGGCTCTTAATTAAGCGATATTACACAAGAGTGTGGCGTCATATCACTGCAGTGTAGTAGCAAATGAGCATAATATAATAAACAACAGGTCTATTGTCATTTCACACAAAGTAAATGTTCAGTGTTTACAACACATACCGCTTGAGGGTTTGTGGGCCATATCACATGCGTGCTGGCTAATTAGCTTGTTAGCTGCATTGGGGGAGTCCTGTACACACCCATGATTGTGTTACCACCACATAGCGATTATGAGTCTCTTATTGGGTACTTAAATACAGCCTTATCCATTCCCTCTATGAAACAGTTGAGATGACACGGATGTCAGAGGCTAACCAGGCTGCTCCTTTAAGTGTTAGCATCTGTGCACTTCATTTGCTTTTTCTTGGCATCTTCAGATGAAGTAAAGAGTCAATCATCACACAGTGCCCTTCTGCGGGCATGTCTTAAAGGGGCGGTACATGAAAAGCTCTTACATACATGCACACGACAGGGAGAGGGGAAAAAACAAACAAAAAAACCCCAACGTGAGCAAAACTACGTCGGTTCTACACCCGGAACTTCAGTTCCAGTTTTATTTCATTTAATTTGTTTCTGTTTAGGATTTTATTCAGTTTAGTAATATCCAAAATAAAAGGGCAAAAGAAATAAAGTAAATGGGAAAAAAATGAAAGTGTGTCGACTGAAGCTAGAGCTAATATGGCGCCTACCCTACTGTAGCTGCAAAAATACATACGGCCATATACAGCAGATGTCTTCTGGATAATGGACCTTGACACTTTCCTGATGGGTTTAGACCCTCAGTTACTAGTGCTAAGTCACATTACATAAAACTGATGCTTTTTTTTGATAATTTTGTCCACTGCAGTCTGTATTAAAGTTTTTGATTGATGCCTGCCTCGTGTGTTAGCCTGTGAGATTTCTCATCTCAACAAGTTTTTGACAGCTGATGAGAAGAGGGCTCATATGTCCATCACTTGACGATGCCCTGGCAACTACGTCCATCTCTTATAATTCTGGATTTTGTCTTTGTGACTGATATCAGCATTTAGGCTCTTGGGATGTGCTGCTGTATCCTAACCACAAAGAAGGTCAGCGTCTGTTCAAGAAGAAAATCCAGGGCTGTTTCATTTGCTTACTCTGTTTTATAGACAGAAACAGCTCTGATTCACGGAGCAAATCAATGCCCATACTGTGATATTTGGCTTTCTATATTATTCCTATAAAACATGCAGGGTGTTTTCCAACAAAATGGTGCCGTTTTATTCTTTTTTATAAAAGTGACGGTGTTTTCTGGGCTATTAACAGGGAGAGAGGCAAGCTTACGGACAGCTCCGCTCAGCAGCGAGGAAGACCAATAGTTTAATTCTGTTCTATTCTCGCCAATCAATGCGCTCACTTCAAAGCGATGGGAAACGCCGACGTCCAAAGCAGATTGATCAGTTCTAATACAAGTCATTAACATACAAGTTGTTAACAAGTGAGCCCTCTGTACTGTAGCTTGGAATCAAGAGAGCCATCGATACGGCCAATTTAGGACTTTTAACGTCTTAAAAACTGCTAGTGTACACTCCTCCGCTCCAAACAGGATTAACCGCCTTTTTTTCCCCATCCCACATAGGTGTAAATCAAGGGGATGGGGGAGTGGTGGTGGTGGTGAGGGGGTGGGGTGGGGTGCTGGGCCCACAGGTCCACACGCAACATGGAAAAAACATAACTGAATAAAAAGCATTTGGAGCATCAATGCTCAGCATGAATGCAAAAAAAAAAATCTCAGATATTTGTAACTTTTTTCTTGCAAATTTAGATTTTTCCCCCATAAATTTACTTTTTTTTTCTCTTAAATTTGCATCTTTCTCATAAATTGGCAACATTTTTGTCCTAAATTAAAAAAAAATTGTGTAATTTGCATATTTTCCTTATAAATTTGCATCTTTTACTCAATAATTCACATATTTTTGTACATTTGTGTGTTTTGTCTTAAATTTGCAGCTTTTTTCCTCAAAATTTTAAAATCTCTTTTTGCATAAATTTGCAACTTTTTTCTTATAAATTTGCATAATTTTTCTCAAAAATTGGCAATTTTTTCATAAGTTTAAAACAGTTTTTTCTTACATTTGCATATTTTTCCTCATAATTTAAAAACTTTTCATGTAAACTGGCACAATGTTTCTCAATTCAAAAACTTTTGGTGTAAATTTGCATATTTTTCCTCATAACATTGCCACTTTTACTCAAAAATGTGCATATTTTGTAAATTTGTGTTTGTTTCTCATAAATTTGCATAGTTTTTATTAATATTTGGCAACTTTTTCTTTACAAATTTTAAATGTTTTTTCATCAATTCGTATGATTTTACTCATAAATTTGCATCACCATTTTCTCATAAATTTAAAAACTTTTTCCTATAAATTTGCAACATTTTTCATAAATTTGCATTTTTTTCTAAAATTTTTTAATCTTTTTTCTCAAAAATTTGCATCTTTTTTCTCATAAATCGGCAACTTTTTCTCAAGAATTTTAAAACCTTTTTCATGTAAATGTGCAACTTTTTTCTCATAAGTTTAAAATATATTTTTTTTCATAAATTTAAAAACTTTTTTCTCATAAATTTGCAATTTGTTGCTCTTATATTTACAGCTTTTTTCCTCATAAATGTGCAACTTTTTACAAAAATTTTAAATCTTTTTTCTCATAAATTTGTCATTTTTATAGTAAATTTGCATCTTTTTCATAAATTTAAAAATGTTTCTCATAAATTTGCGTCTTTTTTCTCATGAATTAAAAATTAATGTAAATTTGCAACTTTTTCCTCATAATTTTACATTTTTCTCATAAATTTGCATCTTTTTCTCATAAATTTGCATATTTATCTCAAAATTTAAAAATATTTTTCCACATAAATTTGCATTTTTTTCTATAAATTTAAAACTTCGTGCAAATTTTCAGAAAAAAATTTCATAAATTTGCATATTTTTTCTCATAAATTTAAAAATTATTTTCTCATAAATTTGCATAGCTTTTTCATTATAAATCTGGGACTTTTTTGTAAATTTGCAACTTTCTTCTCATAAATTGAAAATCTTTTTTCTTATAAATTCGCAACTTTTTTCACGTAAATTTTTTTTCTCACAGATTTGCATCTGTTCTTTTTTGTAAATTAGCTGCTTTTTCCATCATAAATTTGCAGTTTTTTTCACTTAAATTTGTAACTTTTTATCCCTCACCGGTCGAAGCCCAAAGGGGTCAAAGAACCCAAACCAAAGAGGGATTATGTTATGGGTCCGTCCGTCCGTCTGTCCCACTTTTGTGAAATCAACTCCTCCTACAGTTTTGTTCCAAATGTTTTGAAACTTGGTACCCTGCTTCGATATACTCTGATGATGTGCATATTGCAATTTGACTCTAGTGAGATGACCTTGAAGTCAAAGGTCAGAGGTCACATTTTCCCTAAATCTAAACAGAATAACTACTGAAAGAAATGATGTAGGCTTTTCAAATTGATACACTAGTGTTATCTAAGACACATCTTGGATGATTTTCATCCTGACCTGACTGTGGGTTTGGGGACAAAAGGTCAAAGGTCAACGTTAACATTCCATTTGCACTATGGTAAATGCTAAATTTACTATTGCTATAAAACCAGTAAAGTTAGGGCCACCAAATCTGGTACACAGGTTCCCCTTGGGAACCTGACCTCAGACTATGGGTTTGAGGTCAAAAGGTCAAAGGTCAAGGTTAGCATTCTACTTGTACTATCACTTTAAAACCGTAAAGCTAGGGCCACAAAACTTGGTACACAGGTTCACCCTGTGACCCTTAAGTGTGACAATGGTTTTGGGGTGGCAAGGTCAAAGGTCAACATCAGAATGGCTTATAAAGTATGTCATAAAAATAAAGAAAGCTAGGGCCACCAAACCTGGTGCACAGGTTCACCTTGGGATCCTGACCGCAGACTATGGGTTTGAGGTCAAAAGGTCAAAGGTTAAGGTTAACATTCCTGTGGTATAGGGAATTATGGCACTTTGTTGTGAAGTGCAGTGTGTTGATGTGGACTTCCTGTCATGTCACCGCACTGCCCTATATAGTGGGCTAGGCCGTCATGTTACAGTCTCTTCCACCGGTGCCCACGCCAGGTGCCTGCTGTGTTACTGCTGTGTTCAACGCTACCTCATCTTGCCTCATTCATCACCAGGTATTTCCATACATAACATTTGGTGACTGAGGATTAACTCATGGAGGCGTGTATTACACCACTTCATCTCTTGCTCCTGGGTGAATAGCCGGTGCCTTGGCCTAGATGGTTTGAGCCTTTTCAGAGCTACATCACCACGCTGGACCTCGGGCGGCTTGACAAGCTAAGGGCACATGCGCGTCTCGTCCATAACCTGGGTATTGAGGGCCAGTGAGTCCTGTGGACACTCAGCATGTCGGACTCATTTGAGGATGTCGTGGAGCTGCTAGCCAACCATTTCCACACCCTGGATAGCGTGACTGTCCACAGGATTTGTTTTCAGCAGTGACATCAACGAGTAGGTGAGCCTATCCATCAGTCTGTCACTGACTTGAGGCAGCTAGCTAGCGAGCGCCACTTTGGGCCGTTGGAAGATGAAATGGTGCATGACCAGCTAGCGGAGCACACGTGCAGTGCTGCATTGTGGGCTAGGCTTCTTATGGCGCCCAATGACTTAAAGTTAGCCAGAGCTGTCGAACTAGCTCTCCATTTGGAGGCCCCAGACGAGCTGGCTTCAGACCTAACCTGGCGCCAGTCACAGAAGCCGCCATAGCTACCCGCCGTGGCAAATGTTGCGGACTGGGAAAGCGAGGATAGCTTGGATGATGACTTTATGGAAACCAATGCTGCCAGCCAAAGGTCTGCCCGGGGAAAACCACTGTGCAAGGGTTGTGGGTCTGCAACACACTGCAATAAGGCAAAGGACTGTCCAGCAAGAGGAAAACGTTGTAGCAGATGTGGACACTTGAACCATTATGCTAGAGTGTGCCGTGTGACTGAGCCGGAGAGCCCACAGAAGAAATCACTCCACCCGCCCCCGACAACCATCCATACGGTGTCCCCCAGCATAAACGGGTGCACGTATTGCGCAGTGGAGTTGGACGGCGTGGAGGTGCCACTGTTGCTCAGCACGGCGGCGGGGGGGTCGTTGCTGAACTGGACCCCAGTGAGGAAGTTCTTCCCCCACTACAGGATTAGGGAATCTTCACGTATCGTCACTTCCTACACAGGAAGTGATGAAATGTGGTAACGTATCGTCACTTCCTGTGTTGCTGGCTGTCGGTGTGGTTTGAAATGGGGTTACCTCTTCTCACTCTCCTGGGGATTGTTGCCTTTAATTGTAGTTTAATCGCTTTTTTCCATCTACCGTCACCTCTCACTTCTGTTTAACAAGCCTCTTGCACCTGTATGCGCACTCAGTGTCACCTAATCATCCTCTTTAGCCTTCTGTTCACCTTTCATTGGTGTTTGTGTTAGCTTCGGGTTAGCCACTAGCTGTGGCTACTAGTTCTTCCCCTTCTCCTCTGGTGTGCTCTCTGTGCCAGATGTTTAGCTACACCTCTGCCTCTTTTAGTGATAATGGTAAATGTAATAAATGTTGTCTTTTTGAGGGGCTTGAGGCGAGGTTGTGCGATTTGGGATCCCGGCTCCGCTGCATTGAAACACCGTCAGCGCCATTTAATAATGACAGACTCCCCTGAGCTGCTGTGGAGCACCCTAGCATAGGGCCTGTTAGCCGTCTCCAGGCTTCCACCTCTCCTGAGCAGCCAGGAGAGAATGGGTGGGTGACGGTGAGAAGGAAGCATAGTCGCAAGCCCCTGGTTCACCACCAACCTGTTCATGTTTCTAATTGCATTTCCCCACTCAGCGACGCACCCACTGAGGAAAAAACTCTGATCATTGGTGACTCTATAGTCAGAAATGTGAACCTAGAGGCTCCAGCGGCCATAGTCAAATGCGTTCCCGGGGCCAGAGCAGGCAGCATCGAGTCAAATTTGTAAATGCTGGCTAAAAGTAACTGTAAATACTCCACAATCGTTATCCACGCCGGCATTAACAACATCCGACTCCGGCAGTCGGAAGTTACAAAACTTAGTGTGGAATCGGTGTGTGACTTTGCCAAAATGATGTCTGCCTCTGTAGTATTCTCTGGGCCCCTCCCCAATCTGACCAGTGATGACATGTTTAGCCGCGTGTCATCCTTCAACCACTGGCTGTCTGTGTGGTGTCCTGCACACGATGTGGGCTACATAGACAATTGGAACTCATTTTGGGGGAAACCTGGTCTTATTAGACGAGATGGCATCCATCCCACTTTGGATGGTGCGTCTCTTTCATCAAAACAATCTGGCATCATTTTTATCCAAATTTCCAAAACCTTGACAACTCAGAGTTGGGACCAGGAAGCAGAGTCACAGTCTTACACACCTCTCTGCAGCTCGTCTTCATCTGCCACCCCTCAACTTAGCCCCGTTTTCCCCATCAGAGAATCATTGTCTGCTCCCTCCAAAGTAAATAAAAATATAATGTATAAACATCCCAAAGTGATTAAACAAAAAGTTGGTTAAACTCAAACACGAAGCCTCTAAATTTAACGACTTGGCCTCTGTTCCTCCTCATAATTTAAAAATTAAATGCGGTTTGTTAAATATTAGGTCTCTAACTCCCAAGTCTCTGCTAGTCCATGATCTGTTAACTGATCATCAGATTGATTTAATATCCCTTACAGAGACTTGGTTAGGGCAAGAGGATCATGTTGGTTTAAATGAATCAACTCCCTCTGGTTATTTAAACTGTCAAAATCCCAGAAGTTCTGGTCGTGGAGGAGGAGTAGCAACAATTTACCATTCCAAATTACTGGTTAATGTAAAGCAAAAAACATGTTATAATTCCTTTGAGGGCCTGGTCCTCAGTATTGGGCATGTTCGCAATTTTAGGTTAAACCCAATTTTAATAGTTTATCGTCCTCCCTCAGCCGACTCAGAGTTTTTATCCGAATTTGCCAAATTCTTAGCAGATTTAGTGCTGAAATCAGATAGAATAATTATACTAGGGGACTTTACTATACATGTAGATGTAGATGTAGATAGTGATTGCCTTAACATGGCATTTAATTCAATATTAGACTCAATGGGGTTTTCTCAGAAAATAATAAATTCTACCCATTATCTCCACCACACGTTGGACCTTGTTCTGACATGTGGCATAGAAATAGAAAATCTGGTAGTGTCTCCTTATAACCCTGTACTGCCAGACCATTGTCTGTTAACCTTTGATTTTACTGATTGACACTGATTGAACTTATTGAAGAAATTACTAGTTGTATAGATAAAAATAAGTTTGCTGTAGGAGTACACTACTGTTCAAAAGTTTGGGGTCACTTAGAAATTTCCTTATTTTTGAAAGAAAAGCACTGTTTTTTTCAATGAAGATAACTTTAAACTAATCAGAAATACACTCTAATATCTAATATACATTGCTAATGTGGTAAATGACTATTCTAGCTGCAAATGTCTGGTTTTTGGTGCAATATCTACATAGGTATATAGAGGCCCATTTCCAGCAAGTATCACTCCAGTGTTCTAATGGTACAATGTGTTTGCTCATTGCATCAGAAGGCTAATTGATGATTAGAAAACCCTTGTGCAATCATGTTAGCACAGCTGAAAACAGTTTAGCTGGTTAGAGAAGCTATAAAACTGACCTTCCTTTGAGCAGGTTGTGTATCTAGAAAAAATTATTATTTCAAATACAAATCATTATTTCTAACCTTGTCAATGTCTTGACTATATTTTCTATTCATTTTACAACTCATGGTGGTAAATAAGTGTGACTTTTCATGGAAAACACAAAATAATTGTCTGGGTGACCCCAAACTTTTGAATGGCAGTGTATGTATAGATTTAAAGAAAGCTTTTGACACCATTGACCACAGAATACTACTAAGGAAACTGGAAAGGTATGGGATAAGAGGGGTCGGACTGAGTTGGGTAGAAAGTTATTTACGTAACAGAAAACAATTTGTACAAATTGGTGAGCACAAATCACCCTTCATGGACATCACTTGTGGTGTGCCCCAGGGGTCAGTTTTGGGACCCAAACTCTTTATTTTGTATATAAATGACATATGCCAAGTATCAAAAATTCTGAAATTTATTTTGTTTGCGGATGACACAAATATCCTTTGCACTGGTGAGAATTTGCAGCAGGTTTTAGAGGTGGTCACAACTGAAATGAAAAAGTTAACGCAGTGGTTCAACAAAAATAAATTATCTCTAAATCTGAAAAAAAAACAAAGATTGTGTTGTTTGGAAATTATAAAATAAATCATGAAATAATGGTAACGATAGATGATACCAGAATAGAAACAGTACAGGAAAATAAGTTTCTGGGGGTGACGCTAGACAATAAAATGTGCTGGAAACCTCACATCAGTCACATCCGGGCCAAGTTGGCAAAATGTATAGGTATACTGGGGAAAACAAGACACATCTTGGACTATAAATCATTGTTCTTACTGTACAATTCACTGTTTCTACCTTATCTTAACTACTGCGTAGAAGTCTGGGGAAGCATCTACAAGACCAACCTACAGTCAATATGCACATTACAAAAAAGAGCTATAAGGATAATAAATAATGTAGGATATAGAGCCCATACCAATTCGTTGTTTTTAAAGTCACATGTCATAAAGTTCATCAATTTAGTTAAATTTAAAACAGCACAAGTCATGTACAGGGCAATTAATAATCAACTCCCAACTAATATACAAAAAATATTTAAAAAAAGAGACAATGATTATAATCTGAGAGGAGACTTAAACTTTACAAAACCCAAGATACAAACAACTAAGAAAAGTATGTGCATATCTGTCTGTGGGGTGGATTTGTGGAACAGTCTGGAGCCTGAACTGAAACTATGTACAAACAGAAATCAATTCAAAAAGAGGTATCAACATTATTTGCTGAAAGGATATATGTTAGGAGGGTAGTATTTATATGTACGATTCACTATGCTCACTCTGGGACACTATGGAATGGTGGGTGGGACAGCACTGTGTATATCTGTGTTGTTTGAGGCTGGTTTTGATGTATGGACTGTATGTATGTTGGGATGGATGGGTGTTAATGTTGATATGTACAAAATACAGTTAATTGTTTACTTGGGGTCTTAAAGGTGGTAATTTGTATATAATTCACATGGGTGTATTTATGGAAAAGAAGAGTTGGAATTATAAGTGTTCACTTCTTCCTTCTCCCTTTCGAACACTGTATACTGTTACTTTATTGCAGTTGTCATTTGTTTTGTTTTTGTTTTACTTTTTTGTTCAAAATAAAGTATGTATGTATCTATCTATCTATCTACTATTTCTGACTATTTAGCTCCTAAAGAAAAATATTACTACAGTAGATGCCTCTCAGATGATGCTGTTACCAAATTTAAGCGGATTGTTTCCTCAATGCCATGTGTCAACACAACGGAAATAAGCTATGGAGAGCTTGCTCCTTCTGTAATTGATAGCATGGTAGATAATGTTACAGCTTCTCTGCATCAGACTCTACACTTGGTGGCCCCTTTAAAAAAGAAAATGTCTAATCAGAGATTTCTAACTCCTCGTTTCAACACAGAAACTCGTAGCTTAAAACAGAAGACTCGTCAATTAGAAAGAAAATGGCGCTCCACTAAATTAGATGAAATCTATTTAGCTTGGAGAAATCATCTTTTAATTTATAAAAAATCTCTTAGGAAAGCTAGACCAAATTATTATTCTGCATTAATAGAAGAGAACAAGAAAAATCCCAGGTTTCTTTTCAGCACTGTAGCCAGGCTGACAGAGTCAGGACTCTGTCAATCCTAGCATCCCCTTAGAGCTTACTAGTCAGGACTTTATGAACTTTTTCAGTAATAAAATTTCATCTGTCAGAGAAAAAACAGATTCTTCCCTCCATTAACTTAAATATAGTAACTATTACAACTCCTTCAATTGATATCTGTTTGAATGAGTTTACTCCAATTGACCTTTTAGAGTTAGATAAAATAATTTATTCATCCAAGCCTTCAACTTGTCTTTTAGACCCTATTCCTACCAGCTAATTTAAAGAAGTCTTCCCATTTATTGGTAGCTCTAATAATCAATTCTTCATTAACTTTAGGCCATGTACCGCAGTCTTTTAAAACTGCTGTAATTAAACCCTTACTCAAAAAGCCAACGCTGGATCCAGGAGTTTTAGCTAACTATAGAGCAATCTCTAATCTTCCTTTTATTTCAAGAATCTTAGAAAGAGTTGTTGCTATGCAGTTATTTGACCACTTGCAGGGAAATGGTTTATTTGAAGAGTTTCAATCTGGGTTTAGAATCCATCATAGTACTGAAACAGCTTTAGTGACGGTCACTAATGACCTCCTTATCGCATCTGATAATGGACTTGTTTATGTACTTGTCCTGTTGCACCTTAGCGCAGCTTTTGATACTATCAATCATAATATTTTACTTGATTGATTAGAACACCTTGTTGGACTTAATGTTACGACCCGAGCGCTGGGTTCTGGTGGTGCTCGGGCCATGTTCAACCCGCTGCCGGCCTTGACAGCTGCGGGCTGTATTCTGGCCTCACCGGGCTATTATTGTGAAGATGCTCGGTGGGGCTTCCGCCTGTCAAGGCTGGCCAGCTGTATGTCATTGCCGTTCGTTGGTGCTTCGCCTTTATAAACCCGGCACTAGCGACGGTATGACGCAGGAGTATCGTCGGACCTTCCTTGTCAGGAGTATCGTCTGATCTTCCTTGTCAGGATTAGCGTCTAACTTTCCTTGCCAGACGCTGTCAACGCTGCGTCAAATCTTCGTGTCAGGTTTGTGATCTTTAGTCACGTCATGGTTTGGCTCATGGTGGCTGGGGTTAGCGCTACGAGCCCAGGTCTTGTTTAATGTGTGTTTTGCCCTGCGGGGTTCATAGTCTTGTCTTGTCACGTTGTGTAAATAAATTAACATCATTGCCAAACTCACTGGTGGACTCTTTGGCGTCTCATGGTGATCCGCGAGGCTCACCACATGACAGTATACTCCTGCCAGGACGTCTAAACGGAGGCGCCACACCGAGACGCCTTTTCACCGTGAGTTTGTGCTCAACTTGACTGTTGTTCTTCCCTGTCTGGGTGCCTGTTACTGGGAGAATACCGTCATCCAGGGGCCGTGGTCGGTGCCTGGGCAGAGAGCTAGCGAGCGCGCTGGAGTACGCCAACGGGGCGTTCCTCGCCGCTACTTTTGACGTCACCTCCAGCTACATGCGCTGGCATCTGGACGTTGCTGAGGATTTCCTGGACAACCTCCCTCTTGGTTATGACGATCACCCGGAGGTGATAACGAGGAGGGAGGAACTCGCCTTGCAGCGCAAGGTGCTTCGTGGGCTGGAGGAGGAAGAGAGCAGGAAGCAGAGGAGAAGGGATCCTCGCTCCCCGCATTGGAGTCCCGTCCCCGTCCCAGGGCTGGTCCAGGAGTGTGTGCCGTCTGGGGGCCGACGTCGACGTCGGCGCAACAGCACAGGCAATTCGCAGCAGAATCCCCGGCTGGACTCGCTGCCGGCAGAGCCCGTCAGCGAACCTCCGAGAGCGGCCCCACCTCGTCTTCCCAGGGGGCCCTCTGTCGCCATCCAGTGGGGAGAAGGAGGAACGACGTCCCCTACAGCAGGAACCATCTCAGCCCCGGGAGGAAGGCAAGTGCACGATAATTTGTCACACCTTGATTTTGTTCTGCCTTGTCTGACTCCTGGGGGCGGAGTTCGGGGTTCGCAGCCCCCCGAGCTCCCTCCACCTGCTGTGGATGAAATTATTAAACCTGCTGCCTCTGTGTTCTCCCCCGCCGAGCGGTCCGCGACGCCAGGCCAGCGTCGTCAGATAAAGAGGGCCCCTGCAGTGCTAGAAAGCCTGGATCTGGCCCTGCAGCCACGCCGTGGACGGAGAAGAGGAGCGGACTGCGGCCCGGAGCCTGAGCCGACGGAGAAGAGTCCCCGGGTCTCCTCGCCAGAGCGGTCCGAGCCAGTGGGTTGAGGGTCCCCTGCCTCCACGCCAAACGGGTCATCGGCGTGGACAGCAGCGTGGGAGGAACCTCGGGCTGCAGATGAGATCTTCCCAGCTGCGGAGCCCGACGCAGCTGAGTTTGAGTCTGCTGACGAAAGTCGCCCTGAACCTGGATCATCGGAGTCCTGGGTGGCAACGGAACCTGAGTGCAGGCAAGTGCTCCCTCTTGTGTCTCTGTCCCCTGTTTTGGAGCATTTTTGCCTGCCTCTCAGGGAGGCGAGTGAGGAGCAGCCATCTGCTGCGCCCGAGCTCCTCTCGCTGGGTTCCACTGCTACCGGTGATTCTGATCCTGGTTTTCCTGTCCCTGAGCTTTATTGCAGTGTCACTGGCGTGGAACGGGTCGGAGTCACCGAGTTGGAGGTCCCAGGTTCGGGGGTGGAGATCGTCAGCGGAACTGCACCGACCCAATCGGGGTCCACCGCGGGTGCACCGGAGGTCCAATCGGGGTCCACCGCGGGTGCGGTTTCGGCCCAATCGGGGTCCAACATGGGTGCACCAGAGGCCCAATCAGGGTCCACCGCGGGTGCAGTTCTGGCCCAATCGGGGTCCACCGCGGGTGCAGTTTCGGCCCAATCGGGGTCCAATGTGGGTGCACCAGAGGCCCAATCGGGGTCCACCGTGGGTGCGATTCTGGCCCAATCGGGGTCCACCGTGGGTGCGTCGGAGGCCCAATCGGGGTGCACCGCGGGTGCGGTTCCGGCCCAATCGGGGTCCAACGTGGGTGCAGCTGGGACCCAATCGGGGTCCAACGGCGGTGCAGCGCCAGCGTGGTCCTCGGACGGGGGAGGAGCTGCAGAACTTTCTCCGTCGAGCGGATTACGAGCTCGCCCTGCTCGTCTGTCCCTTTTGAGTCACCGCCTCTGTGCGTCATCGCCGGGGGCCGTGGGGGCTCCTGTTCGCTCGCCCCGGCTCTCCCGAGTTTTGTCCTCGTCAGGGAGGCCGCCGCGGGTTGTTGTTGCCCTGGACTGGTGGCGGAGGGACACGGGTCGGCACCTCGGTTTGGCCACCCGACCTACTGTGCGTGTCATCAGGCGACCTGGTTCAACCACCGGAGGAGCGGACATGCCGGGCATTGGACTCTGGTCAGCCGCCTGGTCATGTTCCGCCTCATATGACCACCCGCCGGCTGTTGGACGCGGGGAGACCGCCTGAACTGTTTCTGTGGCGCTTGGTCTCCGCCGGTCGGCGTGAACTGTCGGGGGGGGTAGTGGTCGTGTTTCTGGGTTGTTCTGTCTGTGATTGTTCTGTTTTGTTTTTTCTCTTTGCTGTCTGGTGTATTTTGTGTTTTATGTCTTGCAGTAGCCTTAATTTGTATTGTGTACACTCAGATATGTGCCAGTAAGTGTTCTGCTTCTGTATTTGGGTTTTTTTGAAGACTCATGTGAATTCACTCGGGGGGGTGTCATCTTCCTGTGTAACATGTGGGCCAAGATTTATTTTTTCTCGTGCTGTCCTGTTTCCTGTACCTTAGTTGGGGATTTTTGGCAATTTGGGTTATGTTCTGCTGTTGCCTTATTTTCCTCTGTGTGATTTATCTGAATTGTATATTTGGTATTTTGTCTTAGGCCTTGTATCTAGTCTTTCTAACCCAGTAGTTCTGTTTTTTGGTTTCGCCATGTGCTTTTTCTTGTTTGTTTTTTTTTTCTTTCTGAGTGGTTAGTCTTGTCATTGTCCTGGACGTAGTTGTTGTCATTTTTTGTTTCTGGTTTTGGGTTCTCTCCCTCCGCACCTGCCCCCAGCCTCCCACCCTGGGGGGTGGGGGGGGCAGGGTGGTCCCTTGGGGCGTTCGGAGTCCACCTGTGGAGGAAGGGTACTGTTACGACCCGAGCGCTGGGTTCTGGTGGCGCTCGGGCCATGTTCAACCCGCTGCCGGCCTTGACAGCTGCGGGCTGTATTCTGGCCTCACCGGGCTCTTATTGTGAAGGTGCTCTGTGGGGCTTCCGCCTGTCAAGGCTGGCCAGCTGTATGTCATTGCCGTTCGTTGGTGCTTCGCCTTTATAAACCCGGCACTAGCGACGGTATGACGCAGGAGTATCGTCAGACCTTCCTTGTCAGGAGTATCGTCTGATCTTCCTTGTCAGGATTAGCGTCTAACTTTCCTTGCCAGACGCTGTCAACGCTGCGTCAAATCTTCATGTCAGGTTTGTGATCTTTAATCACGTCATGGTTTGGCTCGTGGTGGCTGGGGTTAGCCCTACGAGCCCAGGTCTTGTTTAATGTGTGTTTTGCCCTGGGGGGTTCATAGTCTTGTCTAGTCACGTTGTGTAAATAAATTAACATCATTGCCAAACTCACTGGTGGACTCTTTGGCGTCTCATGGTGATCCGCGAGGATCACCACATGACACTTAATGGAACTTCGTTGCAGTGGTTTAGATCTTATTTATGTGATAGGTTCCAGTTTGTTCATATCAACAATGAGTTTTCTTCCAAATCATAGCTCGGTCACAGAGTTCCATAGAGATCTGTGCTAGGCCCTACTCTTTTTAGTTTATATATGCTTCCGCTAGGCAACATTATTAGAAAGCACTGTATACATTTTCATTGTTATGCAGATGACACACAATTATACCTGTCAGTGAAGCCAGATGATTGTAATCAATTAGCCAAGTTAGAGGCCTGTTTTATGGAAATCAAAGCTTGGAAGACTTGTAATTTCTTGCTATTAAATTCAGATAAGACTGAAGTCATTTTTGTTGGTCCAAAAAACCTTAGAAATACCTTTCTAAATCAAACTCTTAGTTTGGATGTGGTTACTCTTTCTCTTAATAGTTCTGTGAGGAACCTTGGAGTTATTTTTTTATCAAAATCTGTTCTTTAATTCAAGGGCGGCGCAGAGGCGGAGTGGTTAGCACTGCAGCAGCACAGAAACTCACCCTTGGCTGGGGGATCCTGGGTTCGATCCCAGCCCCCAACCAACAGTGATCTGTGTGGAGTTTGCATGTTCTCCCCGTGTCTGCGTGGGTTTACTCCGGGATTTCTCCGGTTTCCTCCCACATGCCAAAAATATTTAGGTTAGGTTAATTGGCATCAAACTGGGGATTCTAAATTGTCCTTAGGTATGACTGTGGGAGTGAATGGTTGTCTGTCTCTCTGTGTTGACCCTGAGATGGACTGGCGATCTGTCCAGGGTGTACCCTGCCTCTCGCCCAAAGATGCTGGGATAGGCTCCAGCCCCTCCGCGATCCGAAAAGGATTAAACGGAAGAAGATGAATGTTCTTTAATTCACATATTAAACTTGTTTCTAAGATTGCCTTCTATGATTTGCAAAATATTGCCAAGAGTAGGAGCATCTTGTCTCAGAGTGATGCTGAGAAACTGATGCACACTTTTGTTAGCTCTAGATTAGATTACTGTAACTCTTTTTTATCAGGTTGTCCTAAAACATCTTTAAAAAGTCATCAACTGATCCAAAATGCTGCAGCAAGAGTTTTAACAGGTACTAGAAAGAGAGAGCATATCTCTCCGGTTCTGGCCTCCCTTCACTGGCTTCCCATAGAGTTTAGAATTAAGTTTAAAATCCTTCTTCTCACTTACAAAGCTCTAAACAATCAGGCCCCTTTTTATTTAAAAGATCTGATACTACCCTATTATCTTAACAGAGCACTACGCTCCCAAAATGCAGGACTACTTGTAATACCTAGAATCTCCAAAAGTACAATGGGAGGCAGAGCCTTCAGTTATAAAGCTCCTTTCCTGTGGAACCAGCTGCCAATCTGGATTTGGGAGTCAGACTCAATCTCTGTTTTTAAGAATAGGGTTAAAGCCTTCCTTTTTGATATAGTCTATAGTTAGGGAGGGATCGTGTGCCCCTGAACCCTCCCTTAGTTATGCTGCTAATAGGTTTAGACAGCCGGGGGACCTCCAACAATGCACTGGGTTTCATTCCTTTCTTCACTCTCAATGAAATATCTTTGCTGGTCAACATCTGTTTGTTCTCTCCCATAGATCGAGTCCCCGTCTTGCTGTTTGCTCTCTGCATGTCTGTTCTTTTCTTCTTCTTCTCTATCCCCTCACCCCCCCAGCCAGTCGTAGCAGATGACTGCCCCTCCCTGAGCCTGGTTCTGCTGGAGGTTTCTTCCTGTATAAAGGGAATTTTTCCTCTCCATCATCGCCAAGTGCTTGATCACAGGGGATTGCCTGATTGCCGGGGTCTTTCTGCAATTGTGGGAGTTTCCCCTACAGTTGAAAGTGTTATGAGATGATTGTTGTTGTGAAATGGTGCTATATAAATAAAGCTGAATTGAATTGGTGGCAGAATAATCCACCATGCCAGGAGGGCTGTGTGGCAGTCCACCCACTGGCCCTAGTTTAGGTTGTTTTGTGTGAGTGCGTTAAGCCAGTTTAGTGCATTAGTTTGCGTTATTTGTGTGGAGGAATCTGATCAGACCTAAATGAAACAGTCATTGTCGGCCCCGACAGACTGCTATGATGATGATGATGATGATGATGAGTCCCAAACTGAGGTGAGTTTCAATTGTGCGTGTGGTTTTGGACTTTTCTAAGGGGGGAGGAAATGTGGTATAGGGAATTATGGCACTTTGTTGTGAAGTGCAGTGTGGTGATGTGGACTTCCTGTCAGTCACCGCACTGCCTTATATAATGGGCCAGGCCACCATGTTACAGTCTCTTACACTGGTGCCCACGCCAGGTGCCTGCTGCGTTACCGCTGTGTTCCAATTATCAATAAAGCTGTGTTCAACGCTACCTCATCTTGCCTTATTCATCACCAGGTATTTCCATACATAACAATTCCCTGTGCCTTACTGCTGTACAACAAGTAAAGCTAGGGTCACCAAACCTGCCTTGCTTTCAGTTGACAAAACAATTCACCGAACATAGGTTGCAAGGCAAACTGACCTAAATGAATGGGCAGTTCTCAGTGAACGATTTTTCTGTTCAGCTCCCGTTGTGAAGATCTATGGTCCTCCTTCAGCCGGTTAGAGGATACGGTAACTATGGTGTAGACTATAGCCTACTTCAACTTCATATTACCTAAGAATTCTCCGTTATACCCCCACCAAAAACAATATTTTATGCGTAGTATTGTTTTACTTACAAACTGGCATAACCTCTACTCTTAAATTGATGGAATTGCTCCAAAAAGAAAAGAAAACTAAAGGAAATCGCAAACTGTCTTACCTAGCCGCCATCTTTGTTCACTACGAGAGCCACCTCCCCAAGGAGTTCGGCCAATGAGAAAACAGTTTGCAGCGACCGTGTCGTTCAGTTACTGAAACTAGCAAACAGTTCTGAACAGTTGCAAACTGTTTCGTCAACTGAACGCGCCCCTGGTACACAGGTTCACTCTGAGCCCATAACCTCTGACTACAGGTTTGGGGTCAAAAGGTCAAAGGTCAAGGTTGGCACTCCCTATGCCCTCTTACTATAGAACGTGTACAGCTCTCTAGGGTCTCCATACTTGCTACACAGGTTCACCTTGAGATCCTGCCCTACAACTATGGATTGTATACTTTGTTGTATCAATATTACACTCACCTCAGAGTGCTCTTTTTAAATTAATGTGTGACTTTTGTGTTGGTTAAATTCACATTCTGTGTAATGGTTTGATTTTTTCGATTCATCCAATAAGCCAATTTTAGTTTTTGTTTGGATTTTTTTTAAAAGGAGTTTTAACTGTTCCCCTTTTCAAAAACATAAATAAATTTAGAATCGACCCCGACTACAGTGATATGTCCCCCCTCCATATTTCCTCTGGAGAAAACGTTCTGTTTGCTGTGAACCCAACCATCCACCCGGGCTGTCCCGCCATTCGCTCACTTCCTCGTTCAAACTCAGCCACTTAGCTGGAAGCCTGTGCTGCGGCATGAGACCACTGGTATGTTTTACTGATGATAAATTTATAAGCCAAACTGAGGGGAAAGTATTCAACAACCTTGTGAATAGCCGGGGCTCACTTTAACCGAGGCGGCATATCTTTTTCATCAACAAAAATAACTCTTCAAAGGCAGCGGGAGCATGCTCGGAAAGTAAAAGGCCATTTTAGCGGATGAGGCCTGCAGTGAGGAGGTGGGGCGGGGTGGGGTGGGGGTGAAAACAGAAACAATCCAGCTCCGCGGTAGCCCACAGCTCCCCCCCCTCCACCGCCAAACCTCAACCACACTACTGGCAACACAGCACATATTCCACTGCCTTAAAAAGCTAAATCAAGGCTTTGAAAAACATACAGTGTCTTTAATAATTCAGACGTGGGTGGGTTTGAATAGCCTCTTTAGCGCAGAAATATACCGTCTCCTGATATAAGATCAGTCCCTCAGGGGCACTCGTTTGCCATCTCGCTGCACCGTGCCCCTCTCTTAACTGCAGTATGGGCTCCTGCTTAACATGCAGCTACCTGCCTGATTGCATTAAAGAGGGAGGAACTGTCATCCATACAGCAGAGGTGTCAGAGCCAATCTCACTGAGGAACAGTTGTAGTGGAACTTTAATTAACATTATCCAGCATGCACGCTGCGGATTTATGAGAGGGAGAAGTTAGAGATTTATCAGAGGGGGGAGTCATGAATTTATGAGTGGGGGGGTAAAGTTTGGGATTTATGATGCTGGGCAGGAAATGTGGCGAGTTTAAGAGAAAAAAAAATGAATTTATGAGGAAAAAATAAAATACAAACTTACATTATCAGCATTGCACTTTCATGAGAAAAAAATCACATTAAAAAGGAAATGTCATATTTATGAGAAAAAAGTCAAAAATTTATGCGAAAAGTGATGTAAATATTCAAGAAAAAGGCAAATATTTGTAAGGAAAAAAGTCACAAGTTTATATGAAAAAACATACAATAGTTTATGTTTAAAAAAGTTGTAAACTGACATAAATCAATTCAAACCAAGTCAAAAATTCATGAGACAAAAAGTCAAATTTACAAGAAAAAAGTCAAAAATTCATGAGAAAAACAGTCACAAACTGATTAGAAAAAATCTCTCAAATTTATTTAAAAAAAAAACAAATTTATGAGGAAAAAGTCACAATTTTATTAGCAAAAATGTCACTAATTTAGTAGGAAAAAGGCACAAATTTATGAAAAAAGTTACAAACTCGTGAGGAAAAAATGTCAAATTTATGAGAAAAAGTCAAAGTTATAAGGAAAAAGTTACAATTTTATGATAAAAAAATCACAGTTATGAGAAAAAGGTCAGAAATTCATGAGAAAAAAATCATAGTTATAAGGGAAAAGATACAAATTTACAAGAAAAAAGTCACCAAATTATGAGAAAAAAGTTGCAACATTACAAGAGAAGTCACAAATGTATGAGAAAAAAAGTCATCAATTTATTAGAAAAGCCACACATTTCTAAGAAAAAAGTCACAAATTCATGAAAAAAACCCTCACAAATTTATTAGCAAAAGTGTCACTAATTTATTAGGAAAAAGTCACAGATTTATGAGAAATAAAGTCACAAAAACATAAAAGAAAAATGTCAAATTTAAAAAAAAAAAAAGTCACAAATTTATGAGGAAAAAAGTTGCAAATTTACAAGGAAAAAGTCACAATTTTATGAGGGGAAAAGATGCAAATTATTTATTTATTTATATTTTATTTATTTCATTAGCAAGAAGTCACAAAGTTAGGAGAAAATAGTCACAAATTTATGAAAAAAGTCACTAAGTTATGAGAAAAAAGTCACAGATTTACAAGAAAACAGATATAGATTTAAGTTTAAAAAGTTGCAAATACACATAAATTAGTTGTAAGTTTATAAGGAAAAAGTTTCAGGTTTACAAGAAAAAGGCTGCAGAGAAAAGACAGAAACGGTGGAGGGAAAAGTGGACGAAGAAGACGCCGCGGCTAAAGCAGAGAGACGCTAACTTAAGTATCTGTTTAGACGCTGTTTTCCTGATGCGATGCAGCCTCGGTTTACATTAAAAGAAAGAAAAGAGAACGCGCTGTGAACTGGAACGACTCCACGCAAAGCCTCGAATCAGACCTAAAGTTTTGCAGCGGAGCAATTATTGCAGCTGACTAGCATCTTTACTGAGGTTGTGGACCAACACAGGATTGTAAATATTTAACTATGTCTGCACCCAATGCACATTCATATTTCATCAGGTTTCTCCCAGTTTATTCTCAAAGCAAAAAGTGTTGGGCTGCATAATTATTTCAGTTTAGCGACGTGGTTTTTTTTTTTTTTTTCCCAACCTATTACTTCCATAAATACAGGAATTTGAGTTATAGCTCCTCAGAGGGCTAATTTAAGAAAAAGCGCTGCATTAATTAATACAACCTAGATGGAAAGGAAGAAATCCCTAAGTAAGTAAGCTGTTGGCAGATATCAAGGATGATTTTTGCCTTCAAAGGAAATGGGGATGGATTTGAGAGGATGCGGCGGTTTAATCAATACTGTTGACTCTGGAGGTTGGCAGGTGGGGGCCAGGGCGCCGTGCCCCCTCTCAGCAGAAGCGCTTCCATCATCCGGGAAGAAAACCTCCACATGGCCGCTGTGGAACCCCACCCCCCACCCCGCCCTCCTAAGGTCCTGAGTTTTTTTTAAATCATTCTCAATAAAACAATTTTGCCATAACAAAGCGTGGCGTCCCTTTGTGTGTGTGTGTGTGTGTGTGTGTGTGTTTATTTTCCAAGTCTGTGGCTTCAAACCCTTTAATTGTTCCGTCCGTGTGTACGTCCATTCTCACATCGGATGTGCAGAATAATGAAATAAATATCAAACTCTTAAATATTTCAGTGCATTCTAGGAGTAAAGTGGAAGTGTTTTTCTGACAGACCTTCCCTGCATCTCCCCCCCCACCCCCACATTCTCTCCGTTTCTCCTCACAAATGCATTGTGTGCACCGGCCGACCCAATCCATCACTTGGCGTCTGGCGGGAGAAAAAGCACTTTCCCAGGGTGGGTGTTTCTTAGTTCTGCCAGCGCTGCTGTTTCAGTGGGCACCCGTGAGACCTCGCTGATGGACACTCTGGTCATCACTGGCAGGGAGCGCTGGGACGCTTCAACCTCCACCTACCCCCCCTTCCTCCCCACCGCCGCCGCCGCCTCTCCTTCTATCTATCTCCACCTCAGCCGGTTCCACTCACCTCGTGTTTTCACCAGCACCTTTTCTTTGTCCCAGCAGTGTTAACACGCTCCCTTTTTGACAATGATGACTACTGTACCTGCCTGAATTCTCTCAGTGTAAAGTGGCCCGGCCTTCTGAGACCAGCCACGCTCCGTTCGAGGGGGCCCGGGGCCTCTCGGGGGTGGGGGGTGCAGAGTTTTACTGCACAAAATCAAATAAAACAAAAATATTGTTTGTACTTGTTTGTACTGGTCACATAAAACTGGAGTGATGGCCTATAGTGGTAGAAAAAATGATACTTCCTGCCTTCTAGCTTGGTGCTCAATATAATGGAATGGGGGGGAAGGAAAGTTTCTTACTCAGCCACAGGGGGAACACAAGCCAGTGTGCTCCTTGTGCCGGTCCCAAGACTGGATAAAAGGGGAGTGCTGTGTCAGGAAGGGCATTATGATGGTAAAACCAGCTGTGTTAATTTCTGTGCACTTAACATCTGTGCAGTAGCGTTAATAAGCAAAAAAGTATTGCTCAAGCTGTATTCAAGAGTATACTTTTTTCTTCAAATAGCTTGTAATTTGCTAATATTAGCAAACATGCTATGTTCCCTACCTGACTTGTAAATGAATACATTTGCAATTATCAATAAATAAATACTTGCAATAGGAAATTTAGGAACATACCGTAAGGTTTGTTGGTTATCCGGTTGCCCAGTTGTGTTCGTTCATTATGCCTTGGTAAAACAGAGGCATACAGTAATCAGTGTGTCTGTTTGTGGCTGTGCGGGTGTGTGTATCTGTCTGTCTGTCTGCCTCTCTGTTTCAGATTGCCTGGTCAAAATTAAGTGGAACTAAAGGCTTATATCATTGTATTGCCATATTTTTCTGACTTTTAATTTGCCAGAATTGCGAGAAAAGGCTTTGTTTTCAAAATAAACACAAATTTAACTCACCATTTCTGTCAATGCAGCCCCGAAAAAAGAAAATGTAAAAACTATGCCGGTCCAATAGAGGTCGGAGTGCCACTTTTTTACAGTCACCCATGCTGCCATGCCACAGGCACCAAGGCACAGCACCTTGGTGCTTTTTATTAATCCATTAATCATTAATCCAGGTAGTCAGCTAAAAAACATGGTTTATACTATGCATGTGGGTGGGTGGCAACATAAGTTTTGTCCAGTAGGTCCGGTTTTATAAAAAACGTTCCCTATCTAATGTTAAATGTACATGTTTGTAAAACATTAAAAACCGCAAGCTAGTAGGATGCTAGCTAGCAGGACCACTAGTGTTCTGTGAGGAATGTTCCATATCTATGGCACTTGGGAATGGCAGTGTACAAAACCCATAGGGAACATGTATGGAATGTTCCATACGGAACACGGACGGAACATTACGTACCATACCGTCATTCTGTGTTTCAGTAATCTCTGTTCAAATGTGTTCAAACCTGCAGGCTCACACTGTGTTCCAACTGTTCATTTTTGCTAAGTTCAAGTCTCATTTCAACCACTTCTTAGTAGCAAACTTGCAGCTGTTCCTCATATGATTCAAGGACAGACATTGTGTGGTGTGGAGTTCCCTATTCCATCTTGCCAAGAATTCACACATTAATTTTTTCCAACACAGTTGTTTTTTTTGTGCTCTTAAGCAGATTATATATGGAACTGGACTCTAACTTTAGCTAATGCAGCTTGTTGATGAAGTAGAGATACAGAAGAGAGGCACTGAATCAAAAACATAGAGGCAGCAAAAATGTCATGTCTTTTGGGGTTTGATGGAAAGTCTGGTTTTTATCGTTCAGGTAAAAATCATAGTAAGCTCCCCTGCTGCTGCTACGCTTTCTATGACCTTTTGAACCACAGTGGAAGAATTTGAAATCCTCCTTTGGTGTGAAGGCAGTCATGTCGCTGCTATGTTTTTTCTGTGCTATTTACTGCTATCTCCCACATCCGCGAAATGCTCTCATTAATCACCCTTTATTGTGTAGAATCAGAGGGCCGCTGCCATGCAAGGCACCGCCACAAATTTCCCTCCTCCATTCCATTTTTGCTGAGCACCAAGCTGGATGGCAGGAAGTTCCACTTTTATATGTTCTTCGGCATGACCCGGCCGGGATTTGAACCCCTGCCTCCCGGGTGTGGGGCGGATGCTCTACCAACTGAGCCACCACTCCGGTAACTCCGGTAATTACATGTCTGCACCACGTTCCTTCAATGATCCTATCACGCATGTCCACAGTCATGCCACGCTGTGACTGGGGATGCGGGGGGAATGTGGACGTGCACTTCCGTGGCTGTCTCGCGATGCTCCGCCCTGGCTTTGGTCCTGGGCGTCTGTGATGGGGATGCCACCCCAGGCATGCTTTTCGGTCCGTCATAATTTGCGGCCCCAGGCAACCGATCTTCCTGCACATGCATGGGGTTGACTCGCGTGGTGCACTCATAGAGGGGCCACAGATCTGCTCCTCAATTGTCCGTGAGCCAATGCTCAGACTCTCTTGAAACCAAAGATAGGAAATCCCACACCAGGTGGTAGAAGGGCGGTCCAAACAATACGCCAGTCTGGCAAGCCAGCGTGCCAGGTTCAGTTCTCAAGTGTCACCCATATTGAGATACACACAAAAAGTTAGGGAAATTCGGCTTTCGGGTGAAATTTCAGGATGCATCCAGAATGCACTATAACCTTTACAGGTGCACTTAATTTGACCTTTTCAAACCTTTTGAATGCACATTTCCAACGGTTCAATGTTCCAGTACTTTTTGCATAACTTGTTGTTCTCTAACAAGGTGCTTAAAGGCAAAATTTACAACAGGTGTTTGATCCATGAATCGACCAATAAATTTTCTGGTTCAATTAGAATTGGTATTTAAACAGTCTTCTTCATTATGCTGTTCACATTTTGACATCATGAGACCAAGACGACACCTAACAATTGCTCAACAGTACCTCGCCATGGTGAGGCTTCAAACAGGATGTTCTAGATAGACAGATAGATAGATAGTTTATTTCGAACACAAAAATATAACAAATACAAGCAAATGGCAAATGCAATAAAGTAACAGTATACACTGTTCGAAAGGGAGAAGGAAGAAGTGAACACTTATTAATTCCATCTCCTCTTTTCCATAGATACACCCATGTGAATTTTATACAAATTACCACCTTTAAGACCCCAAGTAAACAATTTACTGTATTTTTTACAAATCAACATTAACACCCATCCATTCTAACATACAATGATGTCCATACATCAAAACCAGCCTCAAACGACACAGATATACACAGTGCTGTCCCACCCACCATTCCGTAGTGTCCCATAATATCCCAGAGTGAACATAATGAATCGTACATATAACTACTACCCTTCTAACATATACCCTTTCAGCAAATGGTGCTTATACCTCTTTTTGAATTGATTTCTGTTTGTACATAGTTTCAGTTCCGGCTCCAGACTGTTCCACAAATCCACCCCACAGACAGATATGCACATACTTTTCTTGGTTGTATGTATCTTGGGTTTTGTAAAGTTTAAGTCTCCCCTCAAATTATGATCATTGTCTCTTTTTTTAAATATTTTTTGTATATTAGTTGGTAGTTGATTATTAATTGCCCTGTACATTACTTGTGCTGTCTTAAATTTAACTAAATCGATGAACTTTATGACATGTGACTTTAAGAACAACGCATTGGTATGGTCTCTATATCCTGCATCGTTTATTATCCTTATAGCTCTTTTTTGTAATGTGTATATTGACTGTAGGTTGGTTTTGTAGGTGTTTCCCCAGACTTCTACACAGTAGTTAAGATAAGGTAAAAACAGTGAATTGTACAATAAGACCAATGATTTATAGTCCAAGAAGTGTCTTGTCTTCCCCAGTATGCCTATACATTTTGCTAATTTGGCCCGGATGTGACTGATGTGAGGGTTCCAGCAGATTTTATTGTCTAGCGTCACCCCGGGGAAGAGGGAAGTGGCCACTTCTCAGAGGGAAGTGGCCACTGAGCTTAGAGTGTCAGAGTGTCATCAGCAGGTTGCAACAGAGATACAGAGAGACTGGAAGAGTCACAGAAAGGCATAGAAGTGGACGTCCTTTGGCCACATCCCACGCTGATGACCGCTTCATTGTGAACAGTGCCCTGTGGAATCAGATGATGAATGCCACTCAACTTCAGGCACATTTAAGGAGGGTGAGAGGCACCCAAGTGTCACATCAGACCATTCAAAACTGTTTACATCAGCATAGTCTGCATGCTAGATGACCTGCAAGGGTACCTGACCACACCACCAGGCACAGAAATCATCATTTGCATGGGCCAGGGAGCATTTAAGCTGGACAAGGGACCACTGGGCCTCAGTGCCATTCTCTGATGACAGTCGATTCACGTTGAGCAGAAATAATGGCCTCCAACTATGTTGGAGATGTCAAGGAGAGCCACTGCTGTCACCAGACGAGCCTTTGGTGGTGGTGGTGTTACAGTCTGGGCAGGTGTGTCTAGTCAACACAGAACGGGCCTACACCTTGCGAATGGTACAGTGACAAGCCTATACTACCTAAATAACATCATTAATCCAGTCATTGTGCCCCTGCATGAACAACACAGGCCTAATTTCATCTTCATGGACGACAATGCTCCAGCTCATTGAAGCCGCATCATTAGGGAACGGCTGCTGGAGGCTGGAGTACTTCAAATGGAGTGGGCTACACTTTCTCCAGACCTGAATCCCATAGAAAACCTATGTGATCAGCTGAGTCGCTGTGTAGAGGCTTGTAGCCCTGCACCCCACAACCTCAGTGACCTGAGGGCCGCCCTCAGGAATGCCATGCCTCAGAAGACAATAGGTTGACTTGTGAACAGCATGAGACGTCGTTGTCAAGCTGTAATTGATGCTCAAGGGCACATGACAAGTTATTGAGACAGTGACATTTTTTGTTGTGGTATACCCACCACTGCTCTTGACTTTTGTTTCAATAAATTGTTTGAGATGAGGAAATCACCATTGCACGCTTCTACTTAAATGCCTTACTCTCATGATATAATATCTCTGTTGCGTGAACTTTTTACATTTTCCATTAATTTCACCCGAAAGCTAAATATCCCTCACTTTTTGTGAGTAGTGTAGGTGATTATCAAGACTGCGCAGACAGACATGTGGCACAGGAAGAGAGGGAGGATCCATTAATTTTTCAGACTAAGTCATAAATTTCTTTGTTTTTCTTTTAAAACTGACTTTTCTTCTTTCAAATTTGCTAACTTTTTTGGAACTTTCTCATAAATTTGCCACTTTTTTATTGTAATCTTGCAGCTTTTTCTCATAAATTTGTGACTTTTTTCCTTGTAAATTTGCTATTTGCTTGTAAATTTGTGAGTTTTTCCAATAAATTTGAAACATTTTTCTTGTAAAGTTTAAATTTTCTGAAAAAATTTCTACTTTTTTTACTGTAAACATAGCTTTTCCTCATAAAATTGGGACTTTTTTCTCATAAATTTTCAATTTGTTTACTCATACATTTGCTACATTTTTGTTAATTTACAACTTTTTGTAAATTGCTAAATTTTTCTTGTAAGTTTGTAACTCTTTTCAGGTAATTTTAAAAATTCTTTTTCTTTTAAATTTGCATCTTTGTTTCTCCTAAATTTTCACTTTTTTCTTATAAATCTGAGATGTTTTTTCAAGTAAATTTGTGGCTTTTTTCTAGTAAATTTGTGACTTTTTCAAGTAAATGTGCTACTATTGTTTTTTTGTAAGTTTGTTACATGCAAGTTAGGTTAATTGGCATCAAACTGGGGATTCTAAATTGTCCTTAGGTATGACTGTGAGAGTGATTGGCTGTCTGTCTCTCTGTGTTGGCCCTGCGATGGACTGGCGATCTGTCCAGGGTGTACCCTGCCTCTCGCCCAAAGATGCTGGGATAGGCTCTAGCCCCCCCGTGACCCGAAAAGGATTAAGCGGAAGAAGATGAATGAATGAATGAATGTTACTTTTTTCTTATATGGTGGGGAAAATAAGTATTGAACACGTCAACATTTTTCTCATTAAACATATTTCTGATGGAGCTACTGACCTGAGATTTTCCACCAGATATCAGTAACAACCCAAGTAATCCATACATACAAAGAAATCAAGGCAACTGTGTTCACAAAACAAGTTATATTTACTAAAGTGGAATGATACAGGGAATAAGTATTGAACACATGACGGAAAAGAGGTGCAAAAAGGCATAGAAAGCCAAGAACCAGCTGAAATCCATCAGAATTTAGGAAGCTATCCCATCCCCCATCAGTGCAAATTAATTTCAGCTGGTTAAGTCTTGACAGCCTTTAAAACGGTCTGTGAATATCAGATTGTCACACTACAAATAACTCATGATGGGTAGAAGCAAAGAGCTCTCTCTAGACCTTTGCAACCTTATTGTTGCAAAACATAATGATGGCATTGGTTACAGGCACATTTCTAAACTGCTGAATGTTCCAGTGAGCACTGTTGGAGCCAAAATTTAGAAGTGGAAAGAACATCACTTTACTATAAACCGGCCACGACCAGGAGCTCTTCACAAGATTTCTGATAGAGGAGTCAAAAGAATTATCAGAAGACTTATCCAAGAGCCAAAGACCACTCGTGGAGAGCTCCAGAAAGACCTGGAGAAAGCAGGTACTGCTGTTTCAAAGAAAACAATAAGTAATGCACTCATCCAACATAGGCTCTATGTCCGCTCACTTCACAATACTCCATTACTGAAGAAAGAGTATGTTGAAGCTCATTTAAAGTTTGCTGCACAACATTTAAGCAAGCCAGTAAAATACTGGGAGAATATGGTCTAGTTAGATGAGACCAAAATTGAACTTTTTGGATGCCACAACACAGCATGTTTGGAGGAGAAATGGCACTCATCATGGTGTGGGGGTGTTTTTCAGCACATGGTACAGGCAGACTTCATATAATTGAAGGAAAGATTAATGGACAAATGTACAGAGACATCCTTGATAAGAACCCGTTGCCATTTGCCAAGATGCTGAAGATGAAACAAGGGTGGACATTTCAGCAACACAATGATCCCAAACACACAGCCAAGCAAACTCTCAACTGGCTCCAGAGAAGGAAACTAAAGCTGCTAGAATGGCCCAGTCAGTCATCTGACCTAAATCCAATTGAAAATCTATGGAACAAACTGACACCCACAGAACCTTCAAGATTTGAAGACATTTTGTGTGGAAGAATCACTAAACTCACTCCTGAGCAATGCTTGTACCTAGTTTTTCCATACAGGAGGCGTCTGGAAGCTGTTATTACCAGCAAAGGCTTTTCTACTCAATAGTAAGTGAATTTCACCAATCGTGTTCAGTACTTATTCCCTGTGTCATTCCACTTTATTAAATATAACTTATTTTGTGAACACAGTTGCCTTGATTTCTTTGTAAGTGTCATGAATCGCCCTTCAGGGCAGAGAGGAGAGATCTACACGCTGGGCTGTAGTTTGTGACATTTATTAACAACAACACAAAATCCCAAAAGGTGCAAAACAGAAAATTCAGACTGAAAAACTAAGCAGACTTACAGCGCACCAGAACAGGGCCAGGATTCTGGTGGAGACGAAAACTGCGGCGTTGGCAAAGAGAAATGAAAATAACAGCCAGAAAATAAAGCTAGAAACAATCAAACACAAATAATACCCGGTGTGAATCACATGAGTGGACTGGGGAGAAAATGACAATCAGCTGTGAGTCATGAGGAGGGGAGGTGGAGCTGACAGTTTGATAGGAGCACCACCCACAACCTGGCAGTGCCCCTGACAACTGCAACCCCCCCCCCCAAGAGAGAAAGAAAGGGAAGGCACTAGCAAAAATAAAGTGGAAATAAACAAAGACAAATAAACCCAAAATATGTAAATAACAAAACTACACTGAATGTAAACAGGAAAATAAATCATACAAAGAAACAATACCGAATATGTGAAAACAAACTAGAGATAACATAACAGGCATAGAACTCAAAATACCACATTATACAAATAAGGAAAACAAAAGGCAAAAAGACCAAGCACGGTGGAATCCCCACCCCGCCCCCCGTGCTCAGATCGTGGCAGTGTGGGCGACCCCCACAGCCTACTGACAAGCAGAGCGCTCAGCTGGAGCAATTAGCAGAACAGTGAGATGTATGGACTGATATCAATAAGCAGCCTCTCTTTGTCTAATCCCGGCGCCAGTAATCCTGCTATTGATATGTGTGACTCTAATGCAAATGTCCATGCTTTACTGCTGTGCATGTATTGTCTGTGGCTGGGTATATAAGTCAACCGTATATCGCTTGCTCTCCCTCTTTTTGACCACTTGCATTGCCTGTTTGCTGACTAGGGACAGAGGGCTCGCTCCAGCGCGCTCCCACAGCGCTGGGGTGAACCCTCGTGCTGGAGGATGAAATAAACACCCTTTTAAACTTCAGTTCGCCGTGTCCTGCCTGCACTTATTCCGTGCCTCCACACTGGGTGCCTTTAATACTATCCGCCACACTGGTGACCCCGAAAGAAAGAACACGCTGACGACGAACGAACGCAGCTGCCTGACGCAAATGGACTGCCCTTCCTTCTGCCACAGGGAGACCTCCACACAGAACCAACACCAGGCGAACTCTCCAGAGATCATCCACGACCGGGAAAGCTGCAGAAAGCGTCATTGTGCGACCCTCGCCTGAGATCTGGACATCCACGTTGGGACCGGCCGAGGAACAAAGAGCGTCTACTCCCTCTCACCGCTCCTCCGCATCCACACGAGCGCGCACGCACCTCGTCCTCTCTCCACGACGGCGACCTCCAGGGCCGGACGGAGAACGCAGCACGTGGACCAGAACGCACCATGACCCGGCACGAGCGAACGACAGCAACAGCCCGAACAGGGACAACCATCGGCACCGACGACGCTAATCTCCAGCAAGCTCCCTGACCCTGACTCACCTCTCGACAGCGGACCACCCACGCACCGAACCCCCGCACACGCACCGGGGGGTTACGAGGACAGCGCACCACACAATGGACAATACCGGTTCCACAGCCTGCCATCGTCCTCTGCCGCTGCACACACCCGAGAAACACGGCCGACTGCCATCCTCGGAACCTTCAGGGCTACTCACACACCTGAAGCAGACACGCAGCCCGCTACAGGACTTTGTATGGGTCTCAGCCACGGCGCACAATGGGAATTCAGCCGTCAGCTGTCCCCGAGGGCTTTAGGGCTGCGCGCACACCTAAAGCCAACACGCCAAGCTCCTGTTCTTCTTCATGCCGCTACGCAGCCTTGCAGGACTTAGCCGCGAGAGGTGTCAGAGACAAATGTTTCTTCTCACAGCCGCTGTGGATCTCCGCCACGTTCAATGGGACAGCCCATCAACATCGGGGATCCACATGCAATTTTTGCGTGGCCCAGACACTTCGCCGTCCCGGGCCGGCACTTATTACCCCCACCCCCCCCTCCCTCCACCTCCGCCTGCACAGAGCTTTTCCCGCAGCTCGCTACCAAAGCCGGACGATCGAGGCCTCAGCCCCCTGCTGAGCCCTCTGGGGGGGAGTGGTGTGGGCGACCCCCACAGCCTACGGACAAGCAGAGCGCTCAGCTGGAGCAATTAGCAGAACAGTGAGATGTATGGACTGATATCAATAAGCAGCCTCTCTTTGTCTAATCCCGGCGCCAGTAATCCTGCTATTGATATGTGTGACTCTAATGCAAATGTCCATGCTTTACTGCTGTGCATGTATTGTCTGTGGCTGGGTATATAAGTCAACCGTATATCGCTTGCTCTCCCTCTTTTTGACCACTTGCATTGCCTGTTTGCTGACTAGAGACAGAGGGCTCGCTCCAGCGCGCTCCCACAGCGCTGGGGTGAACCCTCGTGCTGGAGGATGAAATAAACACCCTTTTAAACTTCAGTTCGCTGTGTCCTGCCTGCACTTATTCCGTGCCTCCACACCAGGTGCCCTTATTTTATCCGCCACAACAGTATGTATGGATTACTTGGGTTGTTACTGATATCTGGTGAAAATCTCAGGCCAATGGCGCCATCAGAAATATGTTTAATGAGTAAAATGTTGATGTGTTCAATATTTATTTTCCCCGCTGTAAAAGTTCACATTTTTTTCTCATAAATTTGTGACTTTTTTTGCATAATTTTGCCTATGGCACAAGCATTCCTGAAACCTGCTCCCCTATTTGAACCGGTGGGGCCCAGATGGGTTTAAAGTGGGTAAACATATGACCAGCTTCCCTGCACCACAGGTAAAGTCCATATGGGCAAACACAGATGGGGCCAACATGGAACCCACAGACAAACCCACATGGAACCCATTAGACAGCCCAGATTTAACCAATCATGGGGCCCACATGGGCATGCTGTCAGAATTGTTAAAGTCAAACTGATATTTTAATCCCTATCCACTGTATTCTGATCCAAGGATTTAGAGAACAATATACAGTGGTGTGAAAAAGTGTTTGCCCTTTCCTAATTTCTCATTTTTTTGTATGTTTGTTGCACTTAAATGTTTCAGAACATCAAACAAATTTAAATATTAGACAAAGATAACACAAGTAAACACAAACTGCAGTTTTTAAATGAAGGTGCTTATTATTAAGGGTAAAAAAAATCCAAACCTACATGGCCCTGTGTGAAAAAGAGATTGCCCCCCTGTTAAAACATAAATTAACTGTGGTTTATCACATCTTTGGAAAGCCGAGTTCAATTTCTCTAGCCTCACCCAGGCCTGATTACTGCCACATCTGTTCTCAATCAAGAAATCACTTAAATAGGACCTGCCTGACAAAGTGAAGTAGACAAAAGATCATCAAAGCTAGATATCATGCTGCGATTCCAAAGAAATTCAGGAACAAATGAGAAACAAAGTAATTGAGATCTATCAGTCTGGAAAAGGTTATGAAGCCACTTTTAAAGCTTTGGGACTCCAGCAGACCACAGTGAGAGCCATTATCCACAAATGGCAAAAACATGGAACAGTGGTGACCTTCCCAGGAGTGGCCGGCAACCAAAATTACCACAAGAGTGCAGTGACAACTCATTCAAGAGGTCACAAAAGACCCCACAACAACATCCAAAGAACTGCAGGCCTCACATGCCTCAGTTAAGGTCAGTGTTCATGACTCCACCATAAGAAAGAGACTGGGCAAAAATGGCCTGCATGGCAGAGTTCCAAGACGAAAGCCACTGCTGAAACAAAAAGAACATAAAGGCTCATCTCAGTTTTGCCAGAAAACATCTTGATGATCCCCAGACTTTTGGGAAAATACTCTGTGGACTGATGAGACAAAAGTTGAACTTTTTGGAAGGTGTGTGTCCCATTACATCCGGTGTAAAAGTAACAGCATTTCAGAAAAGGAACATCATACCAGCAGTAAACTATGGTGGTGGTAGTGTGATGGTCTGGGGCTGTTTTGCTGCTTCGGGACCTGGAAGACTCGCTGTGGTAAATGTAACCATGAATTCTGCTGTCTACCAAAAAATCCTGAAGGAGAATGTCTGGCCATCTGTTCGTGACCTCAAGCTGAAGCGCACTTGGGTTCTGCAGTAGGACAATGATCCAAAACACACCAGCAAGTCAACCTCTGAATGGCTTAAGAAAAACAAACTGAAGACTTTGGAGTGGCCTAGTCAAAGTCCTGACCTGAATCCAATTGAGATGCTATGGCATGACCT
Source organism: Pholidichthys leucotaenia (assembly GCA_020510985.1). NCBI lineage: Eukaryota > Metazoa > Chordata > Actinopteri > Cichliformes > Pholidichthyidae > Pholidichthys > Pholidichthys leucotaenia. The sequence goes on along the minus strand of CM035839.1, from coordinate 26,680,411 downwards.
TAAAAAAGGCGGTTCATACTCAAAAAACTCTCCAATGTGGCTGAGTTACAACAATTCTGCAAAGATGAGTGGGCCAAAATTCCTCCACAGCGCTGTAAAAGACTCATTGCCAGTTATTGCAAACACTTGATTGCAGTTGTTGCTGCTAAGGGTAGGTCACTTTTTCCCCACACAGGGCCATGTAGGTTTGGATTTTTTCCCCCTTAATAATAAACACCTTCATTTAAAAACTGCATTTTGTGTTTACTTGTGTTATCTTTGTCTAATATTTAAATTTGTTTGAGGATCTGAAGCATTTAAGTGTGACAAACCTACAAAAATGAGCAATCAGAAAGGGGGGCAAAACACTTTTTTCCCACCACTGTACATTTATGTCATCTGCAAATAAACAACATGAACATTCAGAAACTTTACAGATAATCATAAACATACAATATAAATAATTAAGACCTAGGACTGAACCTTGAGGCACCCCACAATGTTGCATAACACTTTAGTTTACTTGTCAAAATGCTTTACAACATGAAAAAGATAACGTTTAAAGCATGATTAAGTTTGAGTCAAGAAGATGGCTCCATTAGAGCAGGTGGTGGGGGGTGTCTCAGTGGTACAGCCAGGGAGGCATACACGGCCTCTCCCATTCAGCCTTCCTCTCTGATCACAACCAGGCAAAGCGCATGAAAAAAGAGGGTTTTGTGCATGTATGTGCTCAGAACAATTATGTAGAAATAAATCTATTCAAATTGAGGCCCTGCTCCAGTTTTACTCCGACAAACTGAGATTTGATTTCCAAACGCTCGCTCGTCTCTTCTACACAAAGAAGCCAGCGGGGGAGGGGGGGGGCATCGCTGGAGAAAAGTGGGCTGGAAGGCAAATCTAGGTGATGCGTATGTTCTTAGAGTGCCCCTGGGTCTTCCATGGGTAGGTAGGATCTGACAAAAGAGATCTGTACAGCAAAAAAATCCTCCACTCTGCTTGAGCATGGGAAATTAAGCCCAGATAAAGATTCTCTCTTAAACACACTCCCTTCCCCTTCTTTTCATCCCCCCTGCCCTTCTTCCTTTCCTCCCCCTCCTCTCTGCTGTGGCAGAAGAAATTACCCATTGTACCATTAGATAAACCCAAACAGCCCTCTCCGTAAGACCTCCAGTTCCTCGTGCAGTCTCAGCTTGGCGTCCCTCGGGTGTTTGTTCAAAAGAAAAACTCTGCCGTGCCTCCGGGGGATGTTTAACTCATTGCAGTGGCAAGTATTTAGAGAAAACTCAACAAGTTTGAGGCTGTCAGAGCTCCAATCCAACTGTCAGGCAGAATTATGTCTCCGAGGCGTCTGATGTGAGGTAATGACCAATTGCATCATTTTGACAAACCCACCATCGATGAGAAACTGGGGCAGGCGGCGATTGCTTTTCTTTTTTTTCCCTTTTTGCACAAGTGTTTTCATTTGAGTTTGAGCCGCCGCTGCTAAGTGCATTAAATGATGCTGATTAACTAAGATTATGGCTGCTGCAGGGATGTGATTTCTGTTTTGATAGGGAGCATAAATTGAGGCAGAGCAAACTGTTTTTTTTTTGAGTGGCTGATGAATAATTGAAAGTCAGCAGAGGGTACATCAATAAAGTGGTAATGAGGCGTATTTGTGTGAAATTTCTAATTCTCAAACTCAGTCTCTCGTCTGGATGTCGAGAACGTTCATTACCACCACCGCTGCTGCTGCTTGTTGTTATTATTAAGAATCCATTTTGATACAACTGGTCTTTTCATCTAAAGAAAACCACACAAATCACCTGAACCTGAAGTATCATTAACCCTTTAGATGGAAAAAAACGGAAAAAGTGATTATTTTCAATATACTAACATGCAAAGTAATCTTTTTGTGTTGAATTATTACAACCTGGGGTATGTCAGTGATTAGCAGCAACATTGATTTTGATGCATTATGCAGTGTCAAATACTCTCATATCACTTAGTGCAAAAAAGGTAGCTATAAAGAAATTATTATATACTAATTTCATTAAGCTAATTTTTTTCACTTACATCTGCCCAAATTATTGATATGAAATATTCACTAGTTTTTAAAGATTTTAAAGTCTTTAAAAAATTAATGAATATTTGATATCAACCATTATGTCAGATGTAAAATAATGAGCTCAACAAATGTAGAATATAATATTGATGTATATTTTTTTCATAGCTACAATACGAAAAACACATTTTTTTGTGCTTAGCGGTATCATTGTGACTAATATTTAAAGGGTCCCTGATGGTTAACTATTATTTTTTTTTTTACATTTATGAAGACATTACAATGTCATAACAGTTAATTATTTGCAGATACTGTATATCATGTCATATCATAAATAGTTTGCCCTTAATGCACCTCTGTGAAATATCTCCAATGACTTTCTACATAATCTTTCAATTAGTGTTGTCATAGATAACGCGATAATCAGAGGTGCTGCATGCCGACAGGTAAGGCAGGCAAATTATTGGGGCCCAAGCCAGAAGGGGGGCCCCCTGAGGGCTGACCACCTTTGAATCACTACAGCAGTGACAATGTGAAGAGTTTGCAATGACAGTGATAGGCTGGCACAGAACTTCCTAAAGGGGCCTACCTCTCACTCTCGAAAGTATCAGTGCGCGTCCTACGTAAACAAACAAGTGAGAGAAGGTGTATCAAAAGGAAGTGAAATTATCCATCTGGCAGTGACAAAAGAAAGAAGAAAAATGAAGAAGAGGACAGTGGTACTCGTCCTGTTTGCTCAGCTAGCAGGCTGAAAATAAAAACGCCTAACTTGGACAATACTTTTTCTTTAGTTATCAAATGAAAGCTGTGTCAGGCTAAGATCACTAAGTTCTACAATTTATATGCAAGAAAAATGAATAATGTACTGCTAAGCTGGACTGATGGAAGTCATGTAAGTGGTGTGTGTATTTTATTGGATTTCCCATATGCGTCGAGTAGGCTTTGTGGTTTTATGTTCCTGAAAACTGTATCTTTGTATTATGCTGTAAATGTAATCCTAAAGAGCCATAATGCAGACTTCAGCACAAACTTTAATCTTTTGTTTTGGAACTATGTTAAATCATATTGTCCCTGTATGATTAAATGAAAATTGTAAATAATGAATAGTGAAAGCTAGGCTGAAGAACATTAAAAAGTTGCATTTTAGGAATTTTAACACTATAATAGCAAAGCCTTTTGAAGTCCTTTTGTTATCATAAGTTATTTAATCATTTATGTTTTTATTCTGGTTTTGATCATTCTGCTTTTGTTGCTCTTTAGAAACAGTACTAACACTTTTGAAACAATCTTGAAATAAACAATGTTTACATTTCTTGCCAGTGTTGGATTACTTATTAAATTAGGGCGATGAACTCCAGTTTGAGGGGCCCCCTGTGAAATTTTGCCTAGGGCCACAAGAGATTCTAGAATTGCCTCTGGCGACAGCAACGAGCTAACGCACTGCCCCATTTGATGTCACTGATTTTTAAGTGCACAAACAATGTGCATGCAAACACATGTTTTTGAAGTACTTAAAAAGTACTTAAAAATCTACAGGTTAGTCAAAACCGTGTCGATTCATTTGGAAATTGCATAAATCTGTCATGATGTAAATGTGTTTCACATGCATGTACTGTACATCGAGTGCTGGGATGTGAAGTAGTTTTGAGCATTTGTGGGATACCGATCTTGTTCCGGCTATCAACCTTTTAGCGACCCAGAAGACGGCAACCCCGAAAACAAGCCTCTTGCACCTGTGTGCGCACTCAGTGTCAGCTAATCACCCTCTTTAGCCTTTTGTTCACCTTTCGTCAGTGTTTGTGTTAGCTTTGGGTTAGCCACTAGCTATGGCTACTAGCTCTCCTTCCCCTTCTCCTCTGGTGTGCTGTCTGTGTCAGAAGTTTAGCTACGCCTCAGCCTCTTTTAGTGATAATGGTAAATGTAATAAATGTTGTCTTTTTGAGGCACTCGAGGTGAGGTTGTGTGATTTAGAATCCCGGCTCCGCTGCATTAAAACACCGTCAGTGCCAGTTAATAATGATGGATTCCCATTATCTGCAGCAAAGCGCCGTAGCATAGGGCCTACTAGCCGTCCCACGGCATCCACCTCTCCTGAGCAGCCAAGAGAGAACGGGTGGGTGACAGTAAGAAGGAAGTATAGTCGCAAGCCCCCGGTTCACCACCAACCTGTTCACATTTCTAATCACTATTCCCCGCTCAGCGACACACCTGTTGAGGAAAAAACTCTGATCATTGGTGACTCTATAGTCAGAAACATGAACCTAGAGCAGGGGTGGGCAATCATGTGCCATGGAGGGCCATTCCACTGCAGATTTTCTGTTCCACCCAGTGTCTTCAGCAGGTGTTTGCTCTGATCAGCTTCAAGGATAGCTAATAATTGAAAACACCTGCTGAAGACACTGGGTGGAACAGAAAATCTGCGCTGGAATGGCCCTCACTGCCCACCCCTGACCTAGAGACTCCAGCGGCCAGAGTCAAATGCATTCCCGGGGCCAGAGCAGGCGACATCGAGTCAAATTTGAGAGTGCTGGCTAAAAGTAACTGTAAATACGCCACAATTGTTATCCACGCTGGCATTAACAACATCTGACTCCAGCAGTTGGAAGTCACAAAACTTGGCATGAAATTGGTGTGTAACTTTGCCAAAACGATGTCTGCCTCTGTAGTGTTCTCTGGGCCCCTCCCCAATGTGACCAGTGATGACATGTTTAGCCATGTGTCATCCTTCAACTGCTGGCTGTCTGTGTGGTGTCATGCAAACAATGTGGGCTACATAGACAATTGGAACTCATTTTGGGGAAAACCTGGTCTTATTAGGCAAGACGGCAATCACCCCACTTTGGATTGTGCGTCTCATTTATCTAACAATCTGGCATCATTTTTATCCAAAGTTCCGAAGCCTTGACTACTCAGAGTTGGGACCAGGAAGCAGAGTCGCAGTCTTACACGCGTCTCTGCAGCTTCTCTCCATCCGCCACCCCTCAACTTAGCCCCTGTCTCCCCATTCAGAGAATCACTGTCTGCTCCCTCTAAAGTAAATAAAAATATAATATATAAGCATCCCAAAGTGATTAAACAAAAAGTTGGTAAAACGCAAATTAAGCATGCTATAATTCCTTTGAGGGCCTGGTCCTCGGTATTGGGCATGTTAGCAATTTTAGGTTAAACCCAATTTTATTTGCCATAGTTTATCATCCTCCCTCAGCTTAGTCACAGTTTTTATCTGAATGTACTGAATTCTTAGCAGATTTAGTGCTAGAATAATTATAGTAGGGGACTTTAATATACAGTCATGTGAAAAAATTAGGACACACTGTATATACCCTTGTTGTTTTTTTTTTGTTTGTTTTTTTTACATATTTACATATTTTACATATTTTACATATTTTTACAGCATTAAGCTAACTAGCTAACGCTAGTTAGCTTAATGCTGGCGCCAGCCATTCCACCTAACACCAGCCTGAATCAAAGCCCAGCTGCGAGGCCCAGCGGAGATACTACCAGGCAGGCGGCTATTTGTTTGACGGGGCTCAGCAGAGATTTCACCCAGGCAGACGGAGGTAGGCGGCGGTGCCCAGCGGAGGACTTACCGTGACTGCAGCGGCGGTGTGCGACGAGACTACCCGAAGCGATTGCTAAGCTAACGCTAGTTAGCTTAATGCTGGCGCCAGTCATTCCACCTTACACCAGCCTGAATCGAAGCCCAGCTGCGAGGCCCAGCGGAGATACTTACCAGGCAAGCGGCTATTTGTTGACGGGGCTCAGCAGAGATTTCACCCAGGCAGACGACGGTTGGTGGCGGTGCCTAGCGGAGGTTTTACCGTGACCTCAGCGGAGCTCGGTGGCAGCGGCGGTGTGTGACGAGACTCGGTTGGAGGAGCGGGACGGGAGACCAGTTACGGCGACTATGAGCAACGAGACCAGCAACGGAAGGGGCTAGTTGGCTAGCTGAGGCCCAGCTGGGATTCGAGGGACGATCGGATCAGATTCTGGCGATATAAGCAGAATTTATTTTACTATCCACAGATTTTCCTTTTCCTTCTTTCCAAGAAAGACTGAAGATGGCTGCCACCGGATTAAAAAGTGGGCTGATGGGCACCACTAATAAGCCTTCTCTACTTATCTACTTCCTCTTCGTTTTGTCTTTGTGTGTCTGGACCTGCAACAAGAAGGATTTTCCGACAAACTCAACCAAAGGTGAAGTTAAAAAGTTTTATCTGTATGGATTTGGGCTTGGACATCTCACCCTACACTCTATGTGGTCTTTAAAAGCCCTGAGCAAAAACTTCCAAATTAAGGCAAACATGGCTGTTAAGCAAAAATCACAATATGGCAGAGGATATACAGTTAAAGTTCTGTTAGTTCTGCTACTTCTGGCAGGAGATATTCACCTTAACCCTGGACCTGCCACTATTAAACAGCAGACCACTGGGTTAGCACAAAAACCGAGCTGTACAAAAGCAAAAACAACATTTATTTTTCCAAACTGTTAACCATGCACGAGTTCTTTGGGACACCAAGGCTAAACCAAAGGGGATCCTCGGCGGTCATTTAAACATACGGAGCATAATCCCCAAAAGAGATGAGATTTCGGTGTTGCTGTTGGACTCAAATCTGGACTACCTTTGTCTCTCAGAAAGCTGGCTACACAGTAACATAGACACTAATATGATCGATATTGTGGGCTACCAGTGTTTTAGAAAAGACAGGCAGGTAGGGAGGGGAGGAGGTGTTTTAATTTACATCAAAGAGAAATATAAATGTCAACTGGTTGATTTGAATACTTCACTTGAATGTTTAGCTGTTAATGTATGTCTCTCTCCGGTAATTGAATTTCAACATTGCAGTAGTGTACAACCCACCGTCACACAACTCTTCCTTTTATAATGAATTAAGTGATCTGGTTAAACAACTTTAGAAGAACAGAGAAACAATAATTCATGGTGACTTTAATATCAACTGGTCTGATAAAAAAGACAAACAAAAACTGAAAAGCCTCATGACTAAATTTAATTACCAGCAAATCATCAAAGGACCCACCAGGATAACCAAACAATCCAGAACACTTATTGACATGGTATTTACTAATAAACCAGAACGAATAACCAGAACCTATAATCTTGTAACTGGTCTCTCAGATCATAACATGGTTCTTGCTGTCAGGAAACTTACTAAAAAGCGACTACAGTATTTTGGGGGAGTCGATATTGACAAATCAAATTTTATTATCCCCAAATCAAAAAATGAGGAGTTTGAACATTACTTAGAGAATCAAAATTGGGAGCAGCTCATGGCAACATGTGAAGTAGATGATTGTTGTAATTTTATAACTGCAACAATCACAAAGTCTATAGAAAAATTTTCAAAGCAAATTAAAAGTAGACAACAGAAGATTAGCCTACCATGGTTAAATAATGAAATAAGAAAACTTATGAAGAGGCGAGACTATGCACTGAAAACATCACTAACCTCCAAACTACAAAATGATCACCTTGTGTACAAAAGTTTAAGAAATAAAGTGGTACATGAGCTGCGAAAATCAAAAATATCTTATTACAATAAACTGATAGATCATGCAAAGGGTAACAACAGTTCCCTATGGAGGCATTTAAATAACTTAACTAATAAAAAAAACGATCAGAAGGGGGTAAAGGAACTTAGAATCAATGGCAAGACCGTCAGTGACAAGGCTACTTTGGCAAATGTATTTAATTCACACTTTGTGGGCTCTGTGGAAGACTTAACAAAAATTTTTGTGCTGCCAAATGTGCTCAACAACACAAATTCCATACTTCCAACAGATACTTTTCACATCGATGAGGTAAATGAGAAGTTAATTGCTGGTATTGTTAAAACACTGTCAAACTCAAAAACTAATGATATCTACAATATGAGCACCTCCTTTCTCAAAATGCACAGCAAAATATTAATCAAACCACTGACTCATCTCATTAATCTCTCCATTAGGTCTAGTACATTTCCATCTGGCTGGAAAAAAGCTGTCGTCATACCAGTTCATAAATCAGGCAGTAAAGACGATATATGCAATTACCGCCCAATCTCTATCTTACCAGTCCTATCTAAGGTTCTTGAAAAAGTTGTAGCTACACAGCTGATAGACTACTTACAAGACAGTCAACTTCTTCATCCACATCAATTTGGTTTTAGACCAGGATACTCAACAGAAACAGCAAATTGTTGCCTTATTGAAAACGTCAAACAGTCCTTGGACAGGGGTAATGTGGTAGGAGCTGTTTTTCTAGATCTCAAAAAGGCTTTCGATACTGTAAACCACAGTTTGCTTTTATCCAAAATGGTATCTTTTAACTTCTCCCCAAATACATTAGAATGGTTTGCATCTTATCTCCAGAATAGAGAACAGTGTGTAAAAGTTCACCAGGATAAATCCTCATTTTTAAACAACCGCATGGGTATCCCACAAGGGTCCATTCTTGGTCCTTTACTTTTCAGCATTTTTATTAATGACTTGCCGTTACACTGCTCAGCTGCAACATGCCAACTTTATGCAGATGATGCAGTTATTTACACAGCTGCCAAGACTCCAGCACAGGCTGCAGATGTACTGTCTACAAGTATGGTTGATGTCCAAGAGTGGCTCCTCAAGAACCATCTATTGCTGAACCTTCAGAAAACAGTCTCAATGTGCTTTTCAATCAAAAAATGTAACCTGCAACATTTTAAAGTTAATATACATGATCATGACATCAGTTTAGCTACAGAATTCAAATACCTTGGCATTGTACTAGATCCTCAACTCAAATTTAATCTTCATATAAAGAAAATTTCAAAAACAGTAAAAAAAAATCTGAACTGCTTTAAATTAATTAGATATTACATACCTTACGAAGCAGCTGCACTGTATATGCATTCTATGGTTTTTTCTCATATATCATACTGTTTGATAGTCTGGGCTCAAGCAGCCCCTTCCACAATAAGACACATAGGTTCATTATATAATCAAACCCTAAAAATCTTGGACAAAAAGCCCATTAGGTGGCATCACTGTAATGTTTTAAAAAAATACAACCTATTGAGTTTTGAGAGCTTCATTGACCTCTGTCTTCTGAAATTAACGTTCAAATGTTTCCATAAATCAGCACCCGAGCCACTTGCTGGTTTCGTCCAAAGACAGGACAGCAGCAGAGCCACCAGGAGTTCTGTTAACAATAACTGTAAAATATTCCACCGCAGAACCACATTTGGACAAACAGCTTTCTCTATAAAGGGCAGTCACATCTGGAACACAATGCCAAATGAAATTAAAATAATAACGGACTTTAAAACATTCACTAAAAATGTTAAAAACTGGCTGAAAAATAAACAAGAATGTACTCATGTATGAATTAATTGTCTGCAAAGTGAGAGTGAATGAAGGGAAGGAATAAATGTGTTTGTTTATAGTGAGTGACGGAGGGAGGAAGGCCTGAAATAGGCAAATGTGAGTTATGTTATATGTGTTAAATGTGAGTCAGGCTGTTATATTTGTGTATTTATAATATTTATAATATTTATGTTAAATGTGAGTCAGGCTGTTATATTTGTGTATTTATAATATTTATAATATTTATAATTGTGTATATATAATTTTTCTGCATTGATGTATGTGGTTATTGTGCATATTTTTTATCTTGATTCTTTTTTCTAAAGCCCATCCAGGGACAAGAGTTGCAAATTAGCTAATAGCTATACACTCTATGTGCAACACATCAGATTGATTGTCTTTGATTAATTGTCTATGTTTATTGCACTGTCCCTGTCAAATAAACTAATCTACTACTATTTGGACATATGGATATTTAACATCACTGTTAAAAATACTGGGAGATTCATGTAATACAACTAACAATTAAAAAATAATTAAAGACACCCCCACATTCGTTCCCACTTAAAATGGCTAAAATAAATGTTAAAAAATGCAAATAAAGATAAAAACAAGGTTAGACATAGATATGTGAACATTTCTTAATAAAGAACTGAATATTTAATGGGGTGTCCTAATTTTTTCATGACTGTAGATGTAGATAGTAATTGCCTGAATATAGCATTTAATTCAAAATTTAGACTTGATGGGGTTTTCTCAGAAAGTTGGAAATTCTACCCATTATCTCCACCACAGTTAGACCTTGTTCTGACATATGGCATAGAAATAGAAAATAAGATAAGATAAGATAAGATAAGCCTTTATTAGTCCCACAACGGGGAAATTCCAGGATTGCAACAGCACAGGGATAGCAACACTCAGAGCAACAATCAGAAGGCAAGAAAAAAAACAAGCAAGCAAGAGCAGCTAATATACATATGTACATATTACTATAAAATATATATATACACACACACACACACACAGACACACAGTGCAGAGCATTGTAGCTGGATGGAATAAATATATGAATATATGAACACACAGAAAACTACCAGAAAATCTGGTAGTGTCTCCTCATAACCCTGTTATGAATGTTAAAATATTAAAATGTTAAAATATTACTACAGTAGATGCCTCTCAGACGATGCTGTTACCAAATTTAAGCAGGTTGTTTCCTCTATGCCATGTGTCAACACAACGGAGATAAGCTATGGAGAGCTTGCTCCATCTGTAATTGACAGCATGGTAGATAGTGTTATAACTTCTCTGCACCAGACTCTAGACATGGTGGCCCCTTTAAAAAAGAAAAAGTCTAATCAGAGATTTCTGATTCCTTGGTTCAACACAGAAACTTGGAGCTTAAAACAGAAGACTCGTCAATTAGAAAGAAAATGGCACTCCACTAAATTAGATGAAATCTATTTAGCTTGAAGAAATCAACTTCTAATTTCTAAAAAATCTCTTAGGAAAGCTAGAACAACTTATTATTCTGCATTAATAGAGGAGAAAAAGTATAATCCCAGGTTTCTTTTCAGCACTGTAGCCAGGCTGACAAAGAGTAAGGACCCTGTCAAATCTCGTATTCCCTTAGAGCTCACTAGTCAGGACTTTATGAACTTTTTCAGTAATAAAATTTCATCTATCAGAGATACAATCAGTCAGATCCTTCCCACCATTAACTTAAATACAGTAACTACTACAACTCCTTCAAATGATTTCTGTTTGGATGAGTTTACTCCAAATGATCTTTTAGAGTTAGACAAAATAATTTCCTCATCCACGCTTTCAACTTGTCTTTTAGACCCTGTTCCTACCAGGTTATTTAAAGAAGTCTTCCCATTTATTGGTAGCTCTATTCTTCAAATAATCAATTTTTCATTAACATTAGGCCATGTACCACAGGCCTTTAAAACTGCTGTAATTAAACCCTTACTTAAAAAGCCAACACTGGATCCAAGAGTTTTAGCTAATTATAGACCAATCTCTATTCTGCCTTTCATTTGAAAAATCTTAGAAAGAGTTGTTGCTTCGCAATTATTTGACCACTTGCAGGGAAACGGTTTATTTGAAGAGTTTCAATCTAGGTTTAGAATTTATCATAGTACTGAAACAGCTTTAGTGAAGGTGAATAATGACTTCCTTATCGCATCTGATAATGGACTTGTTTCTGTACTTGTCCTTTTGGACCTTAGTGCAGCTTTTGATACTATCAATCATAATATTTTACTTGATAGACTAAAACACCTTGTTGGACTTAATGGAACTTTGCTGCAGTGGTTTAAATCTTATTTACAGTGGTATGAAAAAGTGTTTGCCCCCTTCCTGATTTCTCATTTTTCAAAAATTTAGTTTTTAAATGAAGGTGTTTATTGTTAAGTGTAAAAAAAAATCCAAACTGACCCCCCCCCCCCCCCGTTAAAAACATAAATTAACTGTAGTTTATCCCATCTTTGGAAAGCTGAGTTCAATTTCTCTAGCCACACCCAGGCCTGATTACTGCCACACCTGTTCTCAATCAAGAAATCATTTCAATAGGACCTGCCTGACAAAGTGAAGTAGACCAAAAGATCCTCAAAAGCTAGAGATCATGCTGCAATCCAGAGAATTTCAGGAACAAACGAGAAACAAAGTAATTGAGATCTATCAGTCTGGAAAAGGTTATAAATCCATTTCTAAAGCTTTGGAACTCCAGTGAACCACAGTGAGAGCCATTATCCACAAATGGTGAAAGCATGGAACAGTGGTGAACCTTCCCAGGAGTGGCCGGCCGACCAAAATCACCCCAAGAGCGCAGCGATGACTAATCCAAGAGGTCACAAAAGACCCCACAACAACATCCAAAGACCTGCAGGCCTCACTTGCCTCAGTTAAGGTCAGTGTTCATGACTCCACCATAAGAAAGAGACTGGGCAAAAATGGGCTGCATGGCAGAGTTCTAAGATGAAAACCACTGCTGAGGAAAAAGAACATAAAGGCTCATCTCAGTTTTGCCAGAAAACACCTTGATGATCCCCAAGACTTTTGGGAAAATACTCTGTGGACTGACGAGACAAAAGTTTAACTTCTTGGAAGGTGTGTGTCCCATTACATCCGGCGTAAAAATAACACAGCATTTCAGAAAAGGAACATCATACCAACAGTAAAATATGGTGGTGGTAGTGTGATGGTCTGGGGCTGTTTTGCTGTTTCAGGACCTGGAAGACTTGCTGTGGTAAATGGAACCATGAATTCTGCTGTCTACCAAAAAATCCTGAAGGAGAATGTCCGGCCATCTGTTTGTGACCTCAAGCTTAAGCAAACTTGGGTTCTGCAGCAGGACAATGATCCAAAACGCACCTGCAAGTCCACCTATGAATGGCTTGAGAAAAACAAAATGAAGACTTTGGAGTGGCCTAGTCAAAGCCCTGACCTGAATCCGACTGAGATGCTATGGCATGACCTTAAAAAGGCAGTTCATACATGAAAACCCTCCAATATGGCTGAATTACAACAATTCTGCAAAGATGAGTGGAACAAAATTCCTCTACAGCGCTGTAAAAGACTAATTGCCAATTATCGCAAACGCTTGATTGCAATTGTTGTTACTAAGGGTGGCTCAACCAGCTATTAGGTTTAGGGGGCAACCACTTTTTCACACAGGGCCATGTAGGTTTGGATTTTTTTTTCCCCCTTAATATTCAAGCACTGCTTCTGTCCTTAAAGGTAGGATCAAACTCACAGGCAGGGCGATAAAGCTGCTGCGTCTGGTGGAGTTGTTCTGTTTTCTTACCGGTGTCTGTGTCTGTGCTGCTAGACTCTTTTAGTACTTTTTTCCTCCGAGGCCAAACTTATGTTCACTGATTTTTTTAAAAAAATTTGTTGTGGTGCCAGTGCAGCTGCTCAAACAAATGTGAGCTAAGCACTGCTGATGTGACTGGCACATTTGGCAGTGAGGAGGAGCCATCGAGGTATGAGCTGATCAGCTATGAGCAGGCATCAGTTTCTGGTGATGTGTTGGTGTTCACATAAATCAAAATTATGATTTTTGGGAGGTGCACAGAAATGCTAAAACTATCATATACAGTGGGAAAAAAGTTTTGAAAGCGTCAACATTTTTCTCATTAAATATACTGCATTTCTGATGGAGCCACTGACCTGTAATTTTCACCAGCTATCAGTAACAGTCCAAGTAATCCATACATACTAGAAATCAAGGTAACTGTGTTCACAAAACAAGTTATATTTAATAAAGTGGAATGACACAGGGAACAGGTATTGAACAGGCTTGGTGAAATTCCTTTAATATTTAGTAGAAAAGCCTTTGTTGGTAATAACAGCTTCTTGTCATGTTGATAAAATGAACAGCTCACGTGCGGGGTGCAACATCAGAGAAAACACTCTTGACACAGAGAAGCAATGTTTAAATAGTTTATTAATTTCAAAGCACAGAGGAGCACTGATATAGAAGAATGTCACTCGCCAGGGAAGACTCGGCCTGTGGGGAGAGATGAGAGTAATTAACAAGAGAAGGAAGGCAGGGAAGTAGAAAGACAAATTAGCCACTTATGTGTACCGAGCAGAGAACCCAACAGAAAACCCAGTAGGAATAGACGAACCAGCAGGATGAAGCTGATCGGGGAATTGGAACTGGGTGATGTCTGATCAGGTGGAGATAGGAAGCTGAGGCGGGGTGAGGATGATGGAGCAGGTGAGCGCACAACAATCCCCAAAGACGCACCGCATGGATGGCAGCAACCTCGAAGAAGGACAGGAGAGAGAAATGTGAGCATAATTTCTCCAGACAATAGATCAACTTACTTGTTGTTGGCATAGGCAGTATACCCAACAAGCCAGTGCTGAAGCTTCCACTTGATGGTCCTTATAAGCGCTGGCAATGATGAGCCAGCAGGTGCATCCACTCACGCAGGTGAGATGATTGCCTGCGGAGCTGGGGAAACTTAGTAGGAAGGAGGGGGCACGCACTCACCTGAATATGACAGTGCCCCTCCTCAAGGAACGCCTCCTGGCGGTCCACTGGGTTTCTCTGGATGGGCTTGGTGAAAGGTCCGGACCAGCCTTTTGTCATGGAAATAGGATTTAGTGATCCACGACATTTCTTCAGGGCCATAGCCCTCCCAGTGGACTAGATATTGTAAGCCTCGGCAGTGAACGTCCAGAATCCTCTGGACGGTATAGGTGGTCTGGCTGTCGAGGGTCCAAGGGGGAGGAGGCGGCTTCAGGGGGGACAGAGAAGACTGGTGGAGAGGGGTTTGATCTGGGAGACATGGAAAGTCGAGTGGACACAGAGGGTCTGTGGGAGCTGTAGGTGGACCGTGGCATCATTGATGATCCTGACGATGGGGAATGGGCCCAAGAAGCGAGGTGACAACTTCCTAAATTCTGCTTTCAAGGGTATCTGGTCTGCCGATAACCACACATGCTGTCCGACCTTGTACTCGGGAGCTGAGGTTCACTTCCAGTCTGCATACTTGCAGTTGCGCTCTGTAGAACAGAGGAGGGCAGCTCGGGTGGCCTTCCAGAGCCGGCGGCAGTGGCATGCATAAGCCCCCACGGACGGCACCGCGACTTCCTTCTCTGCCATGGGCAACAGGGTGGAGTGTACCCCACAGAGGCCTCGAAAGGTGTGAGCCCCGTGGCTGTGGAAACAGCGGAATTGTGGGCATATTCCATCCAGGTAAGATGCGTGCTCCAATAGGACGGATTTTCGGCTGCTACACATCTGAGGGTGGCCTACAGGGACTGGTTGGTACACTCAGCCTGGCCGTTGCTCTGAGGATGGTAACCAGACATGAGACTGACCGTGGTTCCCAGCGATTGGCAGAAGGATTTCCTGACTTGCGACGTGAATTGGGGGCCCCGGTCAGACACGATGTCCACAGGGATACCATGAAGGCGGATGAAGTGAGTAGTGATAAGATTGGCAGTTTTGGAGGCGGAGGGTAATTTGGGGAGGGGAACCAGATGAATAGCTTTAGACAATCGGTCGACAATCGTAAGGATGACAGTCTTGCCATGAGAGGGGGGAAGTCCTGTGACAAAGTCCAAAGAGATATGGGACCAGGGTCGACTGGGGATGGGTAAGGGGTGAAGTAGGCCAGCAGGGGTGAAGAGTTGAACTTGTAACGGGTGCAGGTCTGACACGCCTTCACGTACTGTAGTCTTGAACGTCCCTCCACAGGGTAGGCCACCAGAACACTCGTCGGACCAGATCTATTGTCCAAATTACCCCGGGGTGACAGGCAAAGTGGCTGGAGTGGTCCCACTGGATGACATCACTGCAAAAGGTGGCAGGAACCTCACTGGCTTGGGTTCCAGGGACTGAGCCTGTCGGACCCTCTGCTCGATTTCCCAGGTCAGGGCTCCTAGGATTCATGAAGGCGAAACAATTGGCTGGGAGAGGGACGGAGGGGCTGAATGGTTGGAACAAAATTGTCGGGAGACAGTGTCCAGTTTGATGTTTCATGAGCCAGGCCTGTAAGTGATAGTGAAATTGAATCTGAGAAAGAATAAGGCCCAGCAGGCCTGCCTGGCGTTAAGTTGGTGAGCCGACCGGAGGTACTCTAAATTCTTGTGGCCGGTCCACATGACTATGGGATGGACTGCTCCCTCCAACCAGTGCCTCCACTCCTCTAAAGCCAACTTTAGCCAGGAGCCTTTAGCCAGCCACCTTTAGCCAGGAGGCCAGGAGCTCTCAATCCCTGACGTCGGCTGGGGTAAGCCGCCGAGAGAAAAACACGCTGTGAGCGGACAGCACCCACCCCCTAATCAGAAGCGTCCACCTCCAGGGTTAACTGGAGCTGAGGGTCGACCTGGGCCAAGATGGGTGTATTGGAGAACAGGCTCTTTAATTTGGAAAAAGCCTGCTCGGCTGCCTCGGACCAGAGAAATGGCACCTTAACAGAGGTCAGCTGTGGAAGAGGCTGTGCTATCCCACTGTAGTTCCTGATGAACCTGCGATAAAAATTTGCAAACCCCAAGAGGAGCTGGAGCTCCTTGCGGGAGCGGGGTGTAGGCCAATCCAGCACAGCCTTCACCTTAGCCGGGTTGGCTCTCAGCTCCCCCTCCGCCACAATAAATCCCAGGAAGGAAGTGGAGCTGCTGGAAAACTCACTTTTCAGCCTTCACAAAAAGTTGGTTTTCCAGGAGCCGTTGTAACACGGCCCTGACACGGACTGTCATGATTCCTCGTGTGCCGCACGGAATGAAAAATTCAAGTGATGGAGTAGAACGTGCCATTTATTAACTTAAGCCACAATGAAATAGCCAGTCCAGTTGACCACAAAAATACAGAGAGCTGTGATGATGAATTAACGGCCACCAGACATACAGGGAAACCACCCGGATGTTCCACAGCCTGGAGAGATGCCTAGTGCCGACGTACGCTGGGCACACAGAGAAAGGCAAACGTACTTAGGGCTGGAACGATCCGAGGCTGCCCATGTCATCTGGTGAATGGGGAAGTGAGGCAGAGTCAGACGCTAACATCAAGGAATCCTCCGTCTTGAAATGTCAGGCTGAATATACGAAGGTAGTAATACAACATTCATGGAGGAACACGCTGCCACGAATGAGGGTGAATGCTCCGACAATCTCTTCCCACAACTGCAGGATATTTGTAATCATAATGCTAACGAGGGAAGAGATTGCCGGTGTGAGGAAGCGTGGGCTGAACATAATTGAACCCTGGTGTGCATGAGTGCGTGCATGCATGTGTGAATGGGAATGAATGGAGTGCGAGTGTATGTGTGTGTAAACACCCGTACTGAAGCACAGCTGATGGCACTTGACAGGAGCCACTGCCTGCCTACAAACCTTTATTGAAGCGCAGCAGGCCAGCAGTGAAACAAATCAGGATTTGGCCAGAGAGTGCAACCTCTGCACTGAAAGACTGTTTTCTGCACACAGACTGGGAGGTCTTCAAAATAGCAGCCTCCCAGGAAGACAAGACAGATGTGGAGGAGTATGCTGATACAGTCACCAGCTACATCGCGAAGTGCACAGAGGATGTCACTACAGTGAAGACCATCACTATGCGGGGTAATCATAAGCCCTGGATGACTGCAGAGGTGCGCTCGCTGCTTACAGCCAGAGATGCAGCCTTCAGAGTGAAGGACAGGATCGCCCTCCGCTCAGCCAGGTCTGCGCTCTCAAAGGGAATTAAGGCGGCAAAGCGCGCCTATGCGGAGAAAATCCAGGGACACCTCTGTGACACTAGGAACACCAAGCAGATGTGGCAGGGAGTTCGGACACTGACGGGCTATAAGTCTAGGCAGGGGGTCGATGATGACGACGCTTCGCTTCCAGACAGGCTTAATGACTTCTTTGCACGTTTTGAAGCATCAAACTCGACAATCAGAGGGAGGGCTGGCCCACCCCCACCATCGGTTGGACCAGCTTTTACCATCAACACAGCGGACACACGTTGGACCCTAACCAGAGTCAACCCACGCAAAGCTGCAGGTCCAGACAACATTCCGGGACGTGTGCTCCGAGACTGCGCGAGCGAGTTGGCGGATGTCCTGACTGACATTTATAACATCTCCCTGAGTCAGGCCATTGTTCCCAGATGCTTCAAGACCTCTATCATTGTACCGGTGGCAAAGAAACCAGTTGTGTCCTGTTTGAATGACTATCGTCCTGTTGCACTGACACCAATTGTGATGAAGAGTTTTGAACGGCTTGTCAAACCACACATTACAGCCTGCCTCCCTGCATCACACGACCCACTCCAGTTTGCATATCGTTCAAACCGCTCCACGGAGGATGCTATAGTCACCACCCTACACTCTGTCATCACCCACCTGGACCAGAAAGACACCTACGCCAGACTCCTGTACATTGATTTCAGTTCAGCATTCAACACCATTATTCCCCAGAGACTGATGGAGAAATTACTCCTTCTCGGTCTGAACACTACCACATGTCGCTGGATCCTGGATTTTCTGACTGAGAGACCTCAGTCTGTCCGGGTTGGAAACAACATCTCCAACTCTGTCACCCTGAGCACCGGATCCCCTCAAGGCTGTGTACTCAGTCCACTGTTGTTTACACTTCTAACACATGACTGTGTATCCAGACATGAGGGGAACCAGATTATTAAGTTTGCAGATGACACCACGGTGGTGGGACTTATTCAGAGGGATGAGGAATCAATGTACAGGGAAGAAGTGAGAGACCTGGAGGGCTGGTGCAGGGAGAACAATCTGGTGCTCAACGTGGACAAAACGAAGGAAATGATTATCGACTTCCGGCGGTCACAGCCTGAGCACGTCCCCCTCAGCATCGGCGGCCGTTTAGTGGAGAGAGTAGAGAACATCAAGTTCCTCGGAGTGCAGATCTCGCAGGACCTGACCTGAAGCAAGAATTCCTTGGAGATCAGGAAGCGGGCTCAGCAGAGACTGCACTTCTTGAGGAAACTCAAACAGGTCTCTCTCCCCATCTGCATCCTCAGGACCTTCTACAGAGGTGTGGTGGAGAGTGTTCTGACGTACTGCATTGCTACATGGTACTCCAGCTGCAGTATGTCAGACAAAAAAGCCCTGCAGAGGATAGTCAAGGGGGCTGAGAGGGTAATTGGAGTCTCCCTCCCCTCTGTCCAAGAACTTTTTCAGAACTGTTGTAGGAGCAGGGCACTGAACATTGTCAAGGACCGTTCTCACCCTCTGCATAAACACTTTGAACTTCTTCCATCTGGTAAACGATTCCGGAGCATCAAAGGCAGAACCACCAGACTGATCAACAGCTTCCTTCCACAAGCTGTCAGGATGCTGAACAGTTGACCCGGAATCTCTCATACACACTACTGCACCTACGGACATTTTGTATATTATTTGTATATTATAGTTAGTTAGGTTTTTTTCCCCCAAGTATGTCTCAGGGATGTGTGAATGGATGGGGGGGTGGGGGTGGGGGTGGAGCTATGTGGGAGTGTGTCTTAAATCATGCTGCTTCTATTTATATGGATGCCGAGAGAAACGCAATTTCATCTTGCCTGCACTACAGTTGTATGTACAGCAACAGGACAATAAAGTTTGATTTGATTTGATTTGATTTGATTAAAGGGGGCGTGCCTGAGCTGTCAGGGAGCGAAGGCCAAAAGCTCCCTGAAGCGTCTGGTGGAAAATAGGGCAAAATAACCATAAGTTAGAACTAGCTTTGAAACCATCAAACCCAGGTTCATGACATGGACTTTGTGTTCCTCTGGCGAGCGAGAAAAAATGAGAATATCGTCTAAATACACGAAAACAAATTGGTTCATCATATCGCAGAGGATGTCATTAATAAGACATTGGAAGACGGTGGGGGCATTGGTCAGTCCAAAGGGCATGACCAGATACTCAAACTGCCCCAAGTGTGTTTTAAATGGCGTCTTCCATTCATTCCCCTCACAAATACAGATGAAATGATACGCATTGCGTAAATTGAGCTTGGTGAACACCCACGCACGCTGAAGGAGCTCGAATGTGGAGTTTATCAGGGGCAGAGGGTATTTGTCTTTGGTGGTAATAGCATTCAGCTCTCAGTAATCGATACATGGGTACAGAGATCTGTCCTTCTTACCAACGAAAAAAAAACCTGCCCCAAGAGGACCTGAGGAAGGCCGAATGAGGCCGGCGTTCAATGAGTCTTTAATATACCTCTCCATTGCCTCTCTCCCCAGACCAGAGATGCTATAAAGGCGACTGGACGGCAGCCGTGCACCTGGGAGGAGGTCTATAGCACAGTCATATGAGCGGTGAGGTGGAACAGAGAGCGCTCTCGACTTACTATAGACCTCCCCAAGGTCATGATACACCTCGGGAATAAGGGTGAGGTCCAGTGGTTCAACCGGAGGTGAGGAGATGGACAGAGACGGTGAACATTTGGCCGAGCTTAAACAGGAAGCCAAACAATAAGGATTCCAGAAGGAAATGGAGTTTTGTGCCAAATTAGTAATAGGATTATTCCTCCGGAGCCAAGGGTACCCCAAAACCACCCGGGAGGATGAATTCAGGAAAATTAGGAACGACAATTCCTTCCGGTGGTTCCCGGAAAGAAGGATGGAAATAGTCGCCGTGCTTTCTGAGACCAATGCCACACTCTGACCAGATAGAGTAGTGACGTTTAATGACGTGGGCAATTTGGTAGTGGGAATACCCATCTCCCGTACAAGCTGGGAGGAGACAAAATTCTGTTCTGCCCCTGAATCAATCAAGGCTGTAACCCCCCTCTCAACCCCCGTCTATTAGATCAGGGCCGAAATAGAGAAATTACCGGGGGGATGAGAATGACTCCCACCCATCAGACCCCCCACGGCTACTGACGGGCCACGTCTTTTTGGCTTCAGGTGGCAGTCGTCCAATTTATGTTTTAAAGAGCCACAATATAAGCATGCACCGGCCCTCCTCCGCCACTGGTGCTCTTCCAGAGTCAACCGAGACCGGCCGAGCACCATCGGTTCAGAGGAGGAGTCGGTTCCACCTGTGTCAGTAGCCTGGGGGGGGTACACGTGCCAAGGGCGGGCGAGAGGAGGATTTGCGCTCCTTCACGCGCTTGCGGTACCGGTTATCCAAGCTGACAGCCTGATCAATTAGACCATCCAGGGAGGAGGGAACAGCGTGAACCACCAGGTCATCACGGAGGGTGGAGTTTAAACCCTGGAGGAAGGCCCTTCGTAACAAAACGTCATTCCATCCAGAGTCTGCCGCTTCGACCCGAAACTCTACCGAGTAGTCGGCTACAGACCGACTACCTTGGTGGAGAGACAAAAGGTGGCTCATAATGTTACCCTCGCTCTCTGTATGGTCAAAGGTACGGGTGAATTCAGTGACAAAACAATCAAATGAATAGTGCAGGCCCTCCGGACTGTTGAGAACAGACCGGGCCCAACTAAGAGCCCGGTCGTGCAACAGGAGGGTCAAAAAATGAATTTTGGAGATGTCGTCTAGGTACTTCCCCCCACCTGGCCCAAATAAAGCCGAACATGGCAAAGAAAATCTTTGCATTTCCCCACCACCCCCACGTATGGAGCAGGTGAGGGGATGGAGGTTGTTCGGTATATAGTGGAAGAAATAGGAGCGACAGGTGGAGTGGGAGGCCCCGGAAGAGATATGTGGGTCAAATGCTCGGCGACTGTGCTCAGCTGCTGCGTAATTGTTTCCAGCTGCTGCATGAGCACAGTCACCTGCCTCTCTGTGGCATTGAGGCGGTGGAAAGTGGAGTGTTCCGCTGGTGCAGCCTCCACTGAGCTCACTTTGTGGCTGGCTCGTTCTGTCATGTTGCTAGAATGAACAGCTCACCTGCAGGGTGCAACACCAGAGAAAACACTCTCGACACCGAGAAGCAATGTTTAAATGGTTTATTAATTTCAAAACACAGAGGAGCACTGATATAGAAAAATGTCACTCGCCAGGGAAGACCCGGCCTGTGGGGAGAGACGAGAGTAATTAACAAGAGAAGGGAGGCAGGGAAGTGGAAAGACGAACTAGCCACTTATGTGTACCGAGCAGAGAACCCGACAGAGAACCCAGTAGGAATAGACGAACCAGCAGGATGAAGCTGATCGGGGAATTGGAACTGGGTTATGTCTGACCGGGTGGAGATAGGAAGCTGAGGTGGGGTGAGGATGATGGAGCAGGTGAGCGCACAACAATCCCCAAAGACGCACCGCATGGATGGCAGCAACCTCAAAGAAGGACAGGAGAGAGAAATGTGAGTATAATTTCTCCAGACAATAGATGAACTTACTTGCTGTTGGCATAGGCAGTATACCCAACGAGCCAGCGCTGAAGCTTCCACCTGATGGTCCTTATAAGTGCTGGCAATGGCAAGCCGGCAGGTGAGTCCACTCACGCAGGTGAGATGATTGCCTGCGGAGCTGGGGAAACTTAGCAGGAAGGAGGGGGTGCGCGCTCACCTGAATATGACACTTCTAGATGCCTCCTGTATTTAGAAACTAGGCACAGCCATTGCTCAGGAGTGATTTTAGCCCATTCTTCCACACAAACTGTCTTCAAATCTTGAAGGTTCCATGGGTGTCAGTTTGTTTCATAGATTTTAGAATAGAATAGGCTTTATTGTCATTGTACAGTTGTACAGTACAACAACAATTTTCAGTTGGATTCAGGTCAGATGACTGACTGGGTCATTCTAGCAGTTTTATTTTCTTTTTCTGGAACCAGTTGAGAGTTTCCTTGGGTGTGTGTTTGGGATCATTGTCTTGCTGAAATGTTCACCCTCATTTCATCATCTTCAGCATCTTAGCAGATGGCAACAGGTTCTTATCAAGGATGTTTCTGTACATTTGTCCATTCATCTTTCCTTTAATTATACAAAGTCTGCTTGTACCGTGTGCTGAAAAACACCCCATACTATGATGCTCCCACCTCCAAACTTCATTGTTGGTATGGTGTTTTTGGGCTGACGTGCAGTGCCATTTCTCCTCCAAACATGCTGTGTGTAGGGGCATCCAAGAAGTTCAATTTTGGTCTCATCTGACCAGACTAGATTCTCCCAGTATTTTACTGGCTTGCCGAAATGTTGTGCAGCAAACTTTAAATGACCTTCAACATGCTTTTTCTTCAGCAATGGAGTCTTGCGAAGTGAACAGGCATACAGCCCACTGCCCATGTCGGTTGAGTGCATTACTTGTGGTTTTCCTTGAAACAGCAGTACCTGCTAACTCCAAGTCTTTCTGGAGCTCTCTACGAGTGGTCTTTGGCTCTTGGATAACTCTTGTGATAATTCTTTTGACTCCTCAGTCAGAAATCTTGTGAGGACCTCCTGGTCGTGGCCGGTTTAGGTTCAGGTTCAGGTTCAGGTTACTTTATTTGTACCCGTAGGTAGATTTGTTTTGTAGTCTGGTGACAACCATATTTACAAGCCACAAATTACATTCAACATAGACACAAACACAGGCACACATGAAGCTGACTATAAACATGATAAAAATACTCAAGGCTCCATCAAACAGGGTATAAAAAGACAAAGAGATGAGGGAGAAACCAGAGGTAAGAAAGAGGGGTCATATTAAAGTTAAAAGTTAAAAACTAGTCAGAGGTTAAAAAACTCAAAGGTCTAAAACCCAATAAAGTATTTAGAACCCAAGTGACATCATACAAAATAAGTAAATATAAAATATGTACAATATATTTTTATAGCTTGTTCAACTCTTTGACAGCAGCAGGGACAAAGCTGTTTTTGTAGCGCTGGGTTTTACTTTTTGGGACAGCAAACCTCCGTCTGGAGGGAAGAAGCTGAAAGTTGCAGTGCAAAGGGTGGGAGTCATCATTTAAAATGGAGGCAGCCATCCTCTGTACTTGTCTGGTGTACAAGGATGTCAGGCTCAGCTGTGACTCACCAAGCAAACGACTGGACCATCTAACTACCTGATCCAAGGATTTCCTCTGTTTCAGTTTTATCTGACCAAACCATGACACTAAAGAAAAGGATAAAACAGATTCAATAAAAGCCCGATAAAACATTGTCATTATGGTTCGGTCAATTTGGAAGCGTGCAAGTTTCCTCAAACAATGCAAATTTTGCTGACCCTTTTTGCACACCCTTTCACAGTTCACTTCAAAGTTTAAATTACTATCAATAATTGTCCCAAGATATTTGTACGATTGCACACATTCGGTGGTCTGGCCTTTTAGTATGGTGACTTTGTGCCTGGGAGTTTTCCTCCTAAAGTCAATAATCATATCTTTCATTTTTGTTGTATTCAGCTGCAGGTAGGAATCCTCACACCAGTGAACAAAATCATCAACTTGATGATGATTTTTATGATAAAATGATGCTTTTTCCACTTCTGAATGATGGCTCCAACAGTGCTCACGGGAACATTCAGCAGTTTAGAAATGCGTCTGTAACCAATGTCGTCATTATGTTTTGCAACAATAAGGTTGTGAAGGTCTAGAGAGAGCTCTTTGCTTCTACCCATCATGAGTTCTTTGTGGTGTGACAATCTGATATTCACAGACCTTTTTAAAGGCAATCAGTCAGGACTTAACTAGCTGAAATTACTTTGCACTGGTGGGGCATGGGATGGCTTCCTAAATTCTGATGGATTTCAGCTTGTTTCTTGGCTGTCTATGCACCTCTTTTTCATCATGTGTTCAATACTTATTTCCTGTGTCATTCCACTTTATTAAATGTAACTGGTTTGTGAACACAGTTGTCTTGATTTCTTTGTATGTATGGATTACTTGGGTTGTTACTGATATCTGGTGAAAATCTCATGTCAATGGCTCCATCAGAAATATGTTTAATGAGAAAAATGTTGACGTGGTCAACACTTGACTTGAAAAGGATTAAGCGGTTAAGAAGATGAATGAATGAATCATGATTGAAGGTTTTCTGACAGCAGCTATACTGTCATGTCCTATAATCATTCAATTTCATTCATCCATCCATCCATCTTCTTCCGCTTAATCCTTTTCAGGTCCCGGGGGGGGGGGGGGGGACTGGAGCCTATCCCAGCATCTTTGGGCGATTCAATTCAAATAATTTAATTATTTTTACATTTCGTCAGTAAATCAGGTTTGGTACTCCAGTTTAACTTCCCATTTTTGGACAAGGTGGGGGTAGCAGTTGAGGTGATTATAGCTAACTTAGCATAATTAAAAGACAATGGATGAAAAAACTGGGCTAAATCTGGTACATTTATAGGTTGGACTGTAGTGCTCATGTTGAAAAAGCCTCTATGAACTGAAGCACATAAAGAAAAGGCCATTTTGAACTGCAAATTCAACTTTACAATTACATTATAACAGATAGAAAGTGTGCTTCATTCAAAGTTCACTAACAGCACTATTTTCAATGCAGCTATCTTAGTGACTGAGGTGTTAATAGTTATGCCTCGGTGCAATGGAGAGGCATACAGTAATCACTCATTGCGTCTGTGGTTGCATCTGTCTGTCTGTCTGTCCGCCTGTCTGTTTCAGCTCGCCTGGTCAAAATTAAGTGGGGCTAAAGGCTTGTATCATTGTATCGCCATATTGTCTCGACTTTTAATTGACCAGAATTTTGAGATAATGCTTTGTTTTCAAAATAAACATTAAAAATAGCTCACCTTTACCATCAATGCAGCTGAAACGTCATTGTGATACCTATGCCGGCCCAGTAGACGTGGCAGTGCACCTTTATTACAGCCCCACTGAACATTTCCTGCCAACAATCAACCTTGTGCTCAACTTTTAAAATAGTTGTTTCTGCAAACTAAACACATTCAGAAACTACACCATTTGTTCAACACAGTGTTTCTTTTGAGACATGTTTTGCTGTTTACTTTTAAAGATAAAGAACAACGTATATTCTTCCTGTAGTTTACAGCTCATCGGTAAAAACTACAATTCCCATATTGCTCAAGTGCAATGTGCCAATCTCAGCAGAGCTTTCTCTGAAGTCAAAGAAACTAGCAGACAACATCAGAACAGAAGAGGAGTAGAAAAAAAAAACATTTTACAAGCTTGCCCTTAAATTATGCAGCAGTTTCATTGTTATGCCTTGGTGAAAATGGAGGCATACGGTAATCACTCAATGCGTCTGTGTGGATGGTTTTGTGTGTGTGTGTGTGTGTCTGTCTGTCTGTCCACCTGTCTGTTTCAGCTTGCCTGGTCAAAATTAAGTGCAACTAAAGCCTTGTATCATTGTATCACCATATTTTCTCAACTTTCAATTTGCCAGAATTGTGAGATGAGGCTTTGTTTTCAAAATAAACACAAATTTAGCTCACCTTTACCATCAATAGAACCAGGAAAAAAGTACTGTAATAACTATACTGGGCCACTAGAGGCGGTAGTGCGACTTCTTTACAGCACAACACAGCATGTTTTAGTTACAGCACGTGGAGCTGAACTGTTATAAAAGAGCGGTTACTGAAAAAAAAAAACATTCAGTAACTGCAAAATTTATTCATCACATCAATTTTTTTCACACTGGTTTTGCTGTTTAGTTTTGCAGAGGAAGGACGAGGTTTTCAGTTCATTGCTAAAAACTCCAAGACCCAACATTCCTCGCCTGCAAATGGTCACAGTGAACTGCACATGCATCCAGAAACTCCCGCCAGAGGGATCCAGAGGGAGCAATCCGCCAATACTGGGTGAACAAATGTCCGTCTTTTTGCCTGTCTGTTTTCTTCTTCTGCCACTAAACAGCAAAAGCTCTGCTTGTCTTGATTGTCATTGTATTCACGTACCTGCCACCATGCTCTTCTTTTGTGTTTGGATTGCAGCTGTTCAAATCAGTTTGGTGGCTCTTGGCTGCCGCAGACAGTACGGACATGTGAAATGCAGATTATTTTCACTGTGCATGCGTGTACTCCAAAACTACTGGACGGATTTGGATGAAATTTGTACCAGAGGTGGTCCTTGAGCTAGAGAGGAACCCATAACATTTTGATGATGATCCCAGAACGCATACCTCCACCAAGGCTCTGGCACTGAGGCATCAGCACCTTGATGCTTTCAGTAACACATTAACACCTCCTAACACGACAACATTTGATTCTTAAAGCTTGTGTTTTGTCACATTATTTTTCGATGTGCTCTGCTATTCGTGCTTACATGATTCATACTGTATGTTAATAACTTGTTAATGTTAAATTGGTTTCTCTAAAGTACAGACAATTTTTTCAACTCTTAATACTAATGTCAGTAATATAAAAACACCACGGTGTGACATCGTTGAATAATTTCCTTTAAAATAACTTTTACAGTCCTATCATTTCTTTATTGATTTGTTTACTCAATTAAAGCTGATGTAAGGTGTGGGAATATAAAAACCACTTGAGGTTGTTTTAAACAGAAAAACAAACAATTTCTTAAGCTGGGTAGGAACATGACATCTGAAATAGAATTTATTTGACGCTGACTTTAAAAATGTTCTATCACACCTGTAATAATAATCACATTTTCACTATTTTTTTTCCTTCTCGTTTCTCTTTCTGAGGTCCACGGTGGTGAACCTGAAGATGAGCAGTCTGAGCAGATGTGAAGAGAATGGGCTGGAAGCTACATAACAATATTGCATGTTCTCTTTATAGAAAAACTACGTTTCAATAATTTTCTTTTTTGCATAATAATTCAAGAACCTCTCTCAGTGCTCATACACACAGAGTGAAACATTTAGACCCATTCTGATTTAATGTTGATGATTATGGTGATAGTTTTTGAAGTTTTGATAATTTTACCTGCTATTGCATGCCGTAGTTTAAATATACATGTATTAAATTAATAATATCTGTTAATCCAGCATTTTTCTTTCTGCTCCTAATTTTATTCTTGCGCTTCTCTATTTTTTCTTTTATGCACTCCTTGCCAAAAAATGCCGGCGTATGGCCCTGGGATGACATACACCTCATGTGTATTGTGACAGTGACATCAGAGTCATACCTGCATAAACAAATACCAAGCATTTCAAACCCACGCATGGATGCATGACAATACCCATGCTACCATGCCACAAGCACCGAGGCATCAGCGCCTGTGCTGCTTTCATTAATTTAAGCATTATCAAGGGCCTACAGATGAAACTTAGCCTTTCTGATCATTGTCTTGTCCAACTCCCAGCTAGATCTCAGCAGTCATGCCTTTGCTTTGCTGACCTAGGCAGACAGGAAGCATTTAGCACCATCTAGTGGAGTGAAAATTCAATTGATTTTTATTACTCTGGTACCTAAATAGGTACATTTGTATTTGCAACGTTTGTTATACTGTAATTTTTAAGAAAGTATCACGATACCGGTGCCCCCTAATCGACACATTGTCACCACCACAAATTATCACAATGTTAGACTGTATCAAACCCCCCAGTCTGGCACATTTACATGGACTTTAGACCTCAAGTTGACTACTGTCCCTTTTAAATCAAATGAATGTAAAATAATCCCTACTAGTGCACAAATGAAGCCTTCAACAACCATGAAACTTGGAATATTTTTCCCTTTTAATTTTTGAATTATTTATTTATTTAATTATGAAGGAGGGATGTTTATATTCTATGAAGATATTAATCATAGTTTTCATCTGAGAATTTTTCCCATGGTTTTATTTTTTTCTTGTAAATGTGAAAAAAATGTGTTGCCATTATTATTGTTGTTATTATTATTATTATTATTATTATTATTGCAACCTGCAAGTATTATTTTGTCCCTTTTTTAAATAAATTTGCAATGACACCTCCCACCACCAAATAGGTGTATATAATGATTATTTCTTACATAACCTCTTCTCTTCTATTTGTTTGTCTTGTGATGCTGATATTTATTTTAAAGCAGAACATTTGCAGAATTTTTTTGTACAGCTTCCAAATGAGTTTGTTTATCAGTATATAAGGGTGTTTTCACACCTAAATTTGTTTACTTTGGTCCAAATCGGTTGATAAGTTTGTTACTTTGTATCATTTTCTCCATGGTTCGGTTCCCTTTCACACAGGCAAAAATTCAAGTGGACCAAACCGTGTCACATTAAATCCCACGAGACTCACGTGAGAACGTTCTCTGTTCTTATTGGTCAGATTTTTTTGCCGCAAGAACAGGAAAGGTAAATACAGGAAGTAGGATGACTACTGTGTATTTATGCATTTCTGTGGAGAAAATAACACAAATTGTAGCATAATCTACGGGAGGTTTCATCACACTGGTTATCATTTATTACATTATGTGCCTATACCACTTTCAGCAAATCGTACAGTTTGAAAATGAAGTGCGGCTACAGATGGAAAATAACATGTTAATGTTCATTAGTCCTCCAGAACCGTGACGTGCTCAGCCACAGATATTCTCGAAGCTCCATCAGGTATGTACAGTGGCATAAAATGTTTTATCATTTGCCGCTGGTCCTGTTGTAGTACAATCCCTTTCTCATCTGCAGGACCGCACCAGAGTTCGCCAGGTGATTGGAATCGAGTCCACCTCTTTTTGGAGGTCTCGGTGCGGTAGGTTTGGTGCGCACCTGAGTGCGATTACTGTGTTCTCACCAGACAAAGCAAACCGCACTAACAGAGCAAATGAACTTGGCTTCGATTGAAATGAACTAAAGCCTGTAGGTGTGAAAGTATCCTAAGTGTTGACATCATAATGTCCTTCCTGTTTCAATCATCTTCGTAACTTCTATGTGATATCGTTCCATAACACTCTTGCGTAAACTCCTTTATACAACAGTTAGTTCTGACCGAGCAATTTGATTGGACAACAGAGATTCCAGGAGTTACTATTTTCCACCATAATCACACTCCAACATTTCACTGGATATGCATCACTCCGCTTCAAAGGTGTTCTAGTAACCGTTAATTACCAACCGTGATTTAGTGTCCAGTCTATCATCTCTATCACTGACTTCTCGAGAATTTCAACACTGTGTTGGACACCTTAATGTCCACAGTGAGGCACTGTTTGAAAAATCATCATGGTGACGTGGCAGTCCCACCCTTTAAAAAAAAAAAAAAAACTTTATTCAGTTGGATTTATTGCCTCAGTTAACAAGGCACAATACCTTTGTGGTTATGGACTCTTTATTTCATCTGAAAATGCCAAGAAAAAGCGAGCGAAGTGTGCCGAAGCACACTAACTAGCCACCATCACCTCTAGCATGCTAACTAGCCACCGTCATTGGCCACTTTTTGATCTGGGCCCTTCCGTGGTATCGACTCAACAAGTGACCAGTATGTATTATAAACCCTGACTTTTGCACTTGACAATATTTAATTTGTTTACATGTGTGTGAAATGACAATAGACGTTTTCATGCTGATTGAGATGTTTAGCAACATTTACTGGCTATATTCAGAAGGGACTATTTTTTTTCTCAGCTGCGCAAAATAACTGGTTAAACAAATAAATCATGATATTTTGTCCAGTATTGCTGTCATTTAATAAAATCTGCTTGTGGAACTGTTGTATCAAAGCAATATTACACTATTTTACTGCTGGAAAATAAAATCAGCATCTTCATAAAGCTTGTTAGCAGAGGGAAGCATGAAGTGCTCTAAAATCACCTGGTAGACGGCTTGATAACGGATTTGATAAAACAGTAGTCCATCACCTGCAGATGACATGGCTCCCCAAATCAGGTGCCAAGTCCTGTCACTTGGAAATCAAGGTCCCAGAGTCTGGAGGAGTGGAGAGGCACATAATCCAAGTCACTTGAGGTCCAGTGCGAAGTTTCCACAGTCAGTAATGATTTGGGGAGATATGTCATCTGCTGGTGTTGGTCCACCGTTTTATCAAGTCCAAAGTCAGCACAGTCGTCTACCAGGAAATTGTAGAGCACTTCATGCTTCCCTTTGCTGACAAGCTTTATGGAGAAGCTGATTTCATTTTCCAGCAGGATTTGACACCTGCCCACTCGGCCAAAAGTACCAAAACCTGGTTTAATGGCCATGGTATCACTGTGCTTGACTGGCCAGCAAACTCTCCTGACCTAAACCCCGTAGAGAATCGATGGAGTATTGTCAAGAGGAAGATGAGAGACACCAGACCCACCAATGCAGATGAGCTGAAGTCCGCTATTAAAGCAACCTGGACCTCCATAACACCTCAGCAGCACCACAGGCTGATCACCTCCATGCTATGCTGCATCGATGCAGTAATTCATGCAAAAGAAGCCCTGACTAAGTACTGAGTGTGTACATGGACATACTTTTCAATCAGCCAACATTTCTATTAAAAATATTTTTTTTACATTAATTTTATGTACTATTCTAATTTTTTTGAGAAACTGAATCTGGGGTTTTCATGAGCTGTAAACCATAGTGTTATGTATGGAATGACCTCCGTAATGACGAGACCAGGTGCACAGTTGAACTCAGCTTTATTGGGGTGGTCACACACAATACAGCCACCAGGCAGGGGCATCGGCAAAGAGGCCGAATAGGGATGCTGGCTTTTATTTATAGGGCAGTGCAATGGCGGAAGAGGAAGTGACCGCCACTACACCGCACTTCACAATAAGATAACATTACTATATCATCCCCCACCCCCACCCTGTAGAAAGTCCAAAACTACACATGCAATTGAGACTCTCCCCAATTTAGGACCCAAATCACGCACTAAGAAGACTAGAACTGAAATCACTAAATGGCACAATCACACAACAAACCTAAGCTAGGGGGGACAGGTGGACTACCGTCCCACCCCACACAGCAAGGTGGGTTATTCTGCCACCTGTAAACTTAAACAAAAGTCCATTTGTAACTAAGAACATTGCTGTGTTCCTAAAATAAAACACAACCAGAACAATAATAGTTCTTTTTTTTTTTGCTTTTTTTTAATACATACACAAACATATGAACACTGGAACTTATTCTATTAATTTTTCAAAACTCACACTACTGTCCTTCTGGCAGAAAGGGGTGGAACTGGCTTTTTGGGGGCCCAGGGCAGTCCCTCAGTAGATCCGCCCCTGGAAGTGGCATGCCACCAGGATTGCAGCTGACCTCATAGACGAGAGCACCTCTTCTTTTCGCCATCGACCACCTCTCTCGTCCGGACCCGCCATCTGAAGCCTCCTCCCGGGCACGCCACAGCTCATTGGCGTGCTTCCATGAGCCGCCCTACAGCTGGAAATAGGCTGCGCCCTGCTCAACCATAATGTGCAGCCGCTCTTGGTGTTCCTCTGGCTGTCGTTTGGCCCACATCCGCCGTGGACGTCCCTCCCCTCGAGCCCGGACCACATCTGTAACTCTCAGAGGAGCTCTGCTCAGCTTGCGGTGTTGCTGATCAGCACATGCTCCCTCCGTGCCTGTTGGTCTGGCCCTGACTCCTTGTAAAGCTACAGCAGCAGTCGCCATTGTAGCTCCAGATCCTCCAGCCCACTGTGGCCGAGTTCCAGAGCAAACTGAGGCTAGCTCATCGGCATCACCTGCTGACACAGGCGCCTCGCCCCCATGCTCGGTGCCCTCTTCCACGGTACCCCGAGAGTTGGCACTGAGACTTTCCTGCATCAAACCTGAGTGAGGATGGTCCTGCTTGACTGCCGTGGTGCCCGGTAAATCTTCGTCCCACACAGCGTCGTCTTCCACCACCAGAACTGGACGGTTCCGCTGGCCACAACCAGTCCACTCTTCCCCAGCGTCATCTTTAATGGCGAACCCCAGTCCATAAA
The DNA here is from genome assembly GCA_020510985.1 of Pholidichthys leucotaenia. Lineage (NCBI taxonomy): Eukaryota > Metazoa > Chordata > Actinopteri > Cichliformes > Pholidichthyidae > Pholidichthys > Pholidichthys leucotaenia. The sequence continues at coordinate 26,647,924 of CM035839.1, read as the reverse complement.
ACAGGTCACAGCCCATGATGTTGTCGCCTTGGGCCGTCACATGGAACGTGAAGTCAGCCATCAACGCTGACTTGTGCCAAGCCGTTAACTCCAGTGTTCCAATCCTGCGCAGTCTGCCACCTCCATAACCGTAGAGCGGCGCTGGGTTACCTCTTATTCTGTAGTGGGGGAAAAATGTCCTCACTGTGGCCCAATTCAATAATGATCCCTCCACCCCCACGTTGACCAGCAGCGGCACCTCCCCACCATCCAGCGTCACTTTGCAGAACGTGAACCCGTTGGTACTCGGGGACACCGCATGGACAGTTGTCGGGGTGGGTGAAGTTGTTTTTCTCCGTGGGCTCTCCAGCTTGGACCTACGACACACCCTGGCATAATGGTTCATGCGTCCACACTTGCTACAGCGCTTCCCTCTAGCCGGGCAGTCCCTAGCCTTGTATTGGTGCTTTGCGGACCTACAACCCATCCACAAGGATTTTCTCGGGGCAGACCTTCGGCTGATAGTGTTGGTTTCTGTGTTGTCGTCAGTCGCGCTATCCTCGCTGTCTGGATCTGCTACTAATGCTGCGGTGATAGGCCCCAGCTGCCGTTGTGATTGGTGCCACTTTAGCTCCGAAACTAGCTTGTCTGCGGTCTCCACTTGGAGAGCTAGCTTGACAGCCTCGGATAATGTCAGGTTACTCGGTTCCGAGAGTAGCCTAACTCGTAAAGCATTGCTGGTTGTCTGCTCTGCCAGCTGGTCATGTTCCATTCCCTCCTCCAATGGCCTGAAACAACACTCGCTAGCCAGCTGCCACAGGTCGGCGACAAACTGGTGAACAGGCTCACCCACTCACTGGTGTCGTTGTCGGAACCTAATCCTCCGGACGGTGACGTTGTCCGGGGTGTGGAAATGGCACGCTAGCAACTCCACCACATCCCATCCTCATTGCCAAAATGTTATGTATGGAATGACCTCCGTAATGACGAGGCCAGGTGCACAGTTGAACTCAGCTTTATTGGAGTGGTCACACACAATACAGCCACCAGGCAGGGGCATCGGCAAAGAGGCCGAATAGGGATGCTGGTTGGTATTTATAGGGCGGTGCAGTGGCAGAAGAGGAAGTGACTGCCACTACACCGCACTTCAAAATAAAACAACAATATTACACATAACCATCAAAATTAAAAGAAACAAACACTTGAAATATATCACTGTACGTGTAATAAATCTATATATAATATGAATTTCATTTTTTAAATTGAATTACTGAAATAAATCAACATTTTGATGACATTCTAATTTACTGAGATGCATATAGTGTTCTCTGGTTGATGTTGCAAGGCTAAAATAAAGGACAAAAAAACAAAACAAAATTCCGCCACTTAACATTGATTAATAAATTATTAATAATTTATTGTGCCAACTTTGTCCTTCTCCCCCCAGTAATGTACACAGAAGAGTTTTTATGTAGGACGTCAATAGTGGAAGGAAAACACCAGACTATATGTGCATGAGAAAGTTTAAAATAGAATGCCACGTGACAATATTGCAATATTATATTACAACAATTTTTTTTTCCAATTATGACTAAAAAGGAGGATGTACTTTGACAACACAGAAGTTACAAAAGTGGGTAGCTTAAAGAAGTTCAGAATGCAGCTGCATCCAAACACCGTTAACCCCACAGCCCTATAGGTTTCTCAGTAACGGCGCTGTCTCTTCGTGGGTTTTTTTTATCATGACATGTAACTGTTGCATCAGACTGTACTTCTTTATTGTGAGCCTAACCTGAGCGCCTCTGGCGAGGGTTTAGCGCTGTTGGAAAATTAAAGGCGCTAACCTCTGAGCACGCAGAGCTCCTCCATCCTCTGCGTTGGCGCTTCAAAAGCGGTTTCTCCAAAACTGAGCCTGTGGCGCCCTCTAGCGGTGAGAGGAAGAAAGAGCAGCAACAAAAACTTCAATGGTCGCCCAAAGAAGAGGCGCTTCTTCCTGACTGCTTCATTCATCTGAGCTTCACTCCACTTCTGGGCACCCAACAGGCGCAAATCCACAGTGGACTTTAAGGACGAATCATTTCACTCAGGTGGATATTTTATGTGGTGCTGTAGATTTCTGGAGGTCCTGTGTTGGGTTGTGTTTGGACGGGGAGGTTTTTGTGATAAGGAAGAGTATGAACCCTTTAAAAAGAATAAATAAGTAAAAACAAAAGCCTCTCCCCTTCTAACAAAAACATTAAAAGTTCAAACTTTTTTTTTTTTTTTTTTTTAATGAAAGGTCGACATACATTTTTCCCCAATGGGCCCGAGGGGCCACTAGACTACAACAACTTAAAAAAAAAAATGAAACCCATCTACTGCTTGACGAGAGAAGCGGCTCCGCAGGCTGAGAACAAAAGTTGTGATGAGACATTTTTGTGTCGTCGCCTCAGTGTCCTGTGGACGGTGCTGTTCCACGTGGCCATGAGTGGCGGTCCCGCAGTGGCATGCTACGTCACCTAGGGCTGTGCGATATGACGATATATATGGGATGACGTGACAAAAATGTCTATCGTTTCATGCCAAACTATCACTTATATGGACACGCACCCCGTTTCTTCAGCACAGCTCCTCATGCCTGTCAGCGCCCGCCCGTCCCCCACGCGCCACAGCAGAACAGGCGTGGACGGGCCCGTCCGGCAGTTAGCGCAGCAGCTAACTCCAAACTCATGCTTTGGTCAGTTAGCCGCTCTGTTTGCCAGGGATGTGGGACCGTTTCCCGCCGTCAGACGCGACGGTCCTCTGACCTCGTTTTAATTGCTGCTAAGTGACGCTAATGCCGCCTCACTCTTATCAGCGTAAAACAGCAAATGCTAAATGACGATGAATACGCTGTCACTAACAGGAAACATTATTAGTGTATCAGACCATCGTTTCTTTGTTTTAAATTGCTGCTGCTTTTCTTAATTTTGTCTGAAAAAATATTATCATTAAAGCTGCAAAAGTGCATGACAGCAGCACACAAAGTAAATAATAACCAGATTAAAATGAGTCAGGAGCAAGTTAGCTCTTAATATAATTTACCTGATTTCTAATAATTTTATTGAGTCAAGTAGCGATAATGAATAAAGTCATCACATGTATTTTATTACCTTTAGTGCCTTTGATTTTCTGATCATGATCAATGTGAAATATTTTTACAAAAGGAAGCAAACAGGTTAAATGAGGCCAGATTTTATTATTTTTTTTTTTTTATGTTACTGCTATTTTCCTCTGGCTCAGGAAATATTTAACTTATTAATGTTTACTTTTTATTCATGTATGATTTGGAAGAAAAACCTCAAATTTATGTACATTAAAAAAAAACAAGTTTATAACAACACTGCAAAATTAGGAGGGAAAAAAGCTGCATAAAATTAATGACATGAATTTGTACAATTGATTTTTTTTCAGTATGTAAAAACAGATGGTCCTTATGTGGTTATTATATGTAAACTATCAAATTTACAGAAAATATGTATTGTGATATGTATTGTTAGTGGGACATAAGATTACTTATATTAAAATCTGGTCATATCTCACAGCCCTAATGTCACCGCTCTTTATGACAGCAGCTGCGTCACTGTAAATCAGGAACAATGGTTTGGTTCTGGACTTTGCCGGAATGAGCACAGATTTTTCTATCCATTCTTCTTTGAATTCTCGATTTTTCCTGATCAACATTTCTGTTTTTATTAGCGCTATTACCCCCCCCCCCCACCCATCCCAAATGAAACCAATGTTCAGGACATATGTAACTGATGTAATCTTGCTGATGTCGGTTTTTTCCCCCCTCCCTGTTGTGTGCATCTGTAGATGAGAGCGTTCATGTACTGTCCCTTTAAAACGTCTCCTGTGTGTGCAAGTCACGTGACTGTGCAACCAGGAAGCAGAGTGGGCATATTGAACTGTACTGTTAGGAAGGAGGAGACCACAGCGTCCGTCGACATAGTATGTGATGATCGATTCTTTATTTCATCTGAAAATGCCAAGAAAAAGTGAGCCAAGCGTGCAGAAACTAACATGAAAATGCACCAAAGCTAAATCCCTGATAGCCTCTAACCCTTATCCGCACAGCAAAATGGATGAGCTGAAGTTGGATTTATCATTCCGATCAGAATCACGTCATCCCTATATGGTGATAACATAATCGTGGGGGCACAAACGACTCCCTCAACACAGCTAAGCTAACTAGTCGCCATCGCAAGTTACATGACCCACAAAACCTCAAGAGGTATGTATATGAACACTGACTTCTGCACTGGACAATATTTAATTTGGTTACGTGTGTGTGAAATGACAATATCTCTATTCTTTATTATATTATGCTCATTTACTACCGAATCACCTGCCGTGATCTGTTCACCGATACCACAGTCATGTGTTATATTGCTGAATTATGAGCCTTGTTCATTTGACCACGATTACCCATCCCTAATGTTCAGTCACTCCGGCAGCACGCCGGTGCCCAGCGAGGCGCACATAATGTGAAGCACACTCGGTGGCCCCAGGGGTCAGCATTCTGAGAGAACTCCGGTAAAACAGCAACATTAGCAGTGCAAACTGCCCCGACACCATCAATATTAAAAGCTTTTTCCTCGCGAAATGATCTCTTTTTTAAAAAAAATTTGTTAGATTTTTGGAATAAATTTTCAGGTTTTCTTTTACATTTTTCATGTTTTTGTTTGAAAATTTGTTATGTTTTCAGGTAAAATTGTAGCCTCTTTCCACATGAATTTGGGAACATTTTTCTGCTTGAAAATCCAATGTTTCCACTAAGTTTGTGATTTTTTTCAGTAATGTTGTCATGGTGTTGCACTGTTTTCTACCCAATGTTTTTTTTTTAAATCTTATTTATTATTGCTCTGAGTGCTGCTACCTTTACTGCTGCAATACTGTAATTTCCTCATTGTGGGACTAGTAAAGGATTATCTTAACATGTGTTGTAATTTTTTAACTGTAAATTTGCAAGTGTGTTTTTCTCATAAGATTGCAACTATCACCCTAAATTTGTCACATTTTTAGCATAAATCATCTACTTTTCTGATAAAGGTGTTCTGTTCTCCATTGTTAATTTGTTACCTTTCCAGGTAAATTTGCAGAACTTTTCACTGAAATTTGGAATATTATTCTCCAAAAACTGCAACTTTTCCAGAAATTTTTTTCCTCCATAAATATTATGACTGTTTCTTGCAAATCTGTTGTGTCGTTTTCCTCATAAAATTGCCACATTTTTTCCCTACATTTGTCAACGTTTTGAGCATAAATTTCTCATAAACGTGCTATTTTTCTAGGAAAGATACCTCACAAATCCGTGTCGTCTTTATACTGAAAGTTTAGCATTTTTAAGGGAGCCACTGTGGGCAAAGGAGCCACATGTGGCTCCAGAGCCGCAGGTTGAAGACCCTTGGTCTGTAGAGAAAAAAAATATTACATAGAATAAAAATGTGTCCAGCAGCCATATGAACGCTGCACATTTACAAGGGAAAAAAAGCTCATAAATTTATGAGAAACAAGTTGAAAATTTAGGAGAAAAGTCACAAATCTACTAGAAACAATTTCAGTTCCACAATTAAAAAATATCAAAATCTTTAGGGAGATAAGTAGCAAATTTATGAGAAAAAAAGGGGAAAATAATTTTAATTCAAGGTTGAACCGAAGTGGTGGCTCAGTTGGTAGAGCATCCGCCCCACACCTGGGAGGCAGGGGTTCAAATCCCGGCCGGGTCATGCCGAAGACCATATAAAAGTGGAACTTCCTGCCGTCCAGCTTGGTGCTCAGCAATAACGGAATGGAGGAGGGAAATCTGTGGCGGCGCCTTGCATGGCAGCGGCCCTCTGATTCTGCACTTGGGGTGTGTGTGATTAACACAGTAGATAGGAAAAACACAGTCTCGTTCTACTGTACATGATTGGTTGTACAGTTGAATGACAATAAGGGTGATTTAATTGAATTCAAACTTGGAGCTTGAAAGTTGAGAATTTACCAGAAAGAAGTTGCGAATTTTTAAGAGAAAAGTAACAAAGCTATGAGGAAAAAAGTTTCAAATTTGTGGGGAAAAAAATTACAAATTCACTGGAAAAAGTCCCAGATTTATGAGAAAAAGAGTCAAAATTTAAGAGAACCCCCCCCCTCCAAAAAAAAGAATGTTGAGGGTAAATTTGTAGCTTTGGGGCCCCCTAGTGGCTGAGGGGGCCTGTACAGCATTTGCGTACTCCGCTTTATAGGCAGAAACAGGTCCAGTTTTATTTATAACCTCATGGTGAGATTAAAAAGTGAAGGAGATTTACAGAAACAAACCCACAGAATCTTCTGCCTTTCTTATTTTACAGCAGCAGTGTCTTACGGGTCACTTTCTTTGGAGTAAAACTGTTCCTTTTGTTCTGCCTTTTTTCCTCCCCCCAACGTGGCCATGGCCTGTTGGCGTCCACCCGGAGCGCCGTTGACCTTCGGCGAGGCAGCCGAGCTAGTTAAAGAAGTCCATTTTCAAGGCTGCTGCCGCTCATATCAAGACCCCATTATGGATTTTACCTCCAGGGGAACCCAGGGCTCACAAGGTCCTTGGCAATTTTACCTGAGGAAGAAGCTAAAAGGATTCGAATCTCCGAGGACGGGGAGGAGGGTGCGGGGACGAGAGCGAGGGTGGGAGGCACACCCCAGGACCTGAGACCCCTAATCTTTTCTCTGCCAAGCAGAGAGCAAAAGCAGAGCATCTGCAACAGCAAAAAAAAAAAAAAAAAAAAAATGGAGATTTGGAGATGGTTCACTGGCACTGGACCCTGAAACATCAGGGCCTCCAGAAGTGGAGGAGGAGGAAAAAAATAGGCAGAAAAAAAACTGCGTTGCCAGGGGAAATAAATTCAAACTCAGAGAAAATAGAGGATCCAATATATTTAGGGCAATTTCACACCTCTTTGTGTTTTTGTTCTGCAGCTTTACATGATGCTCCTATGTCTTGCTGCCATGACGACGTTTGCGGGTGCCTACTAAAACACGGAACAAACAGTACGGTATGGAACGTTCCGTTGGCGTTCTGTACGTCAACCAAGACTGCCTGCTGCCAGTCCTACTAGCTTGCAGTGTCAAGTGTGCTACGAGCATGTACATGTAACATTAGACGTGGAACCTTCCTTACAGAACGCTAACCTTGAGGTTCTGCTGTCACCGCAGTAAAAGTGTCAACACTGGAGAGTAAACTAGTTTGAAAATGAGACTGACACTCGTTTGGGGACAGAACTACTGGGAGCTCTGCAGCTGTGTCGGAGTTTTTCACCCACGGACTCCTGCCACGGACGTGCTAACAAGGCTAGCAGGGTAGCAGTGTGAACAACTCATCATCCAGGTGAAAATCTGGAGGCAGGGACAATTTTTTTCAGGCAAGACCCCGTCATAATGTAAACCTAAGCATGACGGCGTTTTGGGAATTTCCGCAGCAGGTTGAACACAGCTGCAGAAGTTATGAAGGCAGCTTCGCCTGTCTGCAACTCAATCAGATGGTGATTTCATTCCTGCTACGTTTGTTCCATCCGTGTTCTGTACAAAACATTCCGTTAGATACAGAACCTTCTGTCTTCTGGAAAAAATATGATTTTTGTGATGTATCTTTTACATTTTGCTTCTCATTTTACAGGGAAGGAAGGTTCCGTATCTAACATTACATGTACATGTCCGTAGCACGCTTGACACTGCTAGCTAGTAGGATCGCTCTATACGAAGGCACATTGACATAGAACTGACAGCAGGAAGGATTGGTTGATGTGCTCCTTACAGAACACCAACGGAACGTTAAGTACTGTACCGTTCATTCCATGTTTTAATAATCGCCACGTTTGTGTTGTTAGCACAGCGCGGTATAGTTAGCAAACAAGCTACTCACCCTCCAAAGTGTTTTCTGCAGCTCAGGACACATCGGAACCACACTGTAACTGTAAACTGGTTCAGACGCCGTCGTGTTAGTGGGGGAACATCTGTCCCCCTCGGTAGCCAGGACCATTTTCAGGTGGCATGGCTCATCCATTTTTGCATAAACTCTTCTGCATCCTCTCCGAAATGATTTTTATGATTTTTTTCCACAATTTATTATTTATGCCACTAACGGCCATATTTCAAGTAAAAATTGGGTCTCTTCCTCTACCTGCGGCTGCCTTAACTTCCCGTGTTTGAAATGAAAGTCTGAACTGTTCTGAAAATTGTTTTCACACCCTAATCCAGGGGTTAGCAATTAACCTCCACTATGAAAAGAGCCAATTTAAGCAATTTTTGTCCCAAAAAATCTACCTGGAGCCACAAAACTTATGTTTTACTTTTGTCACAGAAATTTGTAGTTTTTCTTGTTAATTTGCAACTTTTTTCTTGCAAATGTGCAGAATTATTCTCTCAAATTTGTGACCTTGTCCTCTTTAATTTGCAACTTTTTTTTAATTGCAACTTTTTCATGAATCTGTGGCTTTTTTCTTCTAACCTAGATAAGTAGCTTTTCTCATTTTTTTTTTATTTACAACTCACTGTGTAAAATTTTGTGGTGTTGGACGATTAAAATTTTTAGTCACGATTAATCTTTTGGAATGTTGAGTTAATCGTGATTAATAACGCATTGCTCGCGTGTTTTTTCCATACAGATATAGTGTACCTTAAGTCGGTAAGTTTGTCATACTGTTATGAACATGGGAGTGGACAAATATGCTTGCTGTCTTCACCTGCAGGTTTATTAAAGTTCTCAACATATCCAAAATGATAAAAACTATCCAGAATATTCTCCAGAAAATTCTCAAAAGTATTACTGCATGTGCAAACAACAGAATGCCAGGGCTCAGTAACGTCACTGCAACACAACTTAGCATCCAACCAGCAGCCACAAAAGGAGCTTGCTCTTTCTCCCATAGCAAACATCCACAGCTTTTAAGCAGATCAACACAAAACCTCGTGTGTCACAACAGACACAATTTCCCTTTTAGCAGAAAAATTGCAAACATAAACAAACAACTGTCTCCCCCATCATGACACCCCACCATGCTGCAAAAACAGTGAGGGAGTGAATGGACATTACGAACACAGCTTGAGAATTTTTTTTAGACTGGTACTCACCAACAGTTGGACCCAAAGCTATGAGGATGAAAACAGATGAATTTCTGTCCGTGTCAGCTGCTGGAGGACAGCTACAACCTAGCATGTAGCTATGAGCCAGCTAGCCAGCTTCCACAGAAGAAGAACAACCCAACATCCAGGCAAAGTTTTGGAGGAGGCTGTAACAGTTATCCAGGTGAGAGCTCCGACAGATAACGTTGTAAACTTAAACATGACAGCACTTTGGGGATTTCCATGGCTGTAATCCAGCTTGTTTGACTTCACAATGTCTGCATAGAGCACACAGTGGCTGCGGCCAAAATGGCTGCGCTACGGAGAGCCGCGAGGCCAAAAAGTACTGTTTGCGCTTTCTGCCATTAACTGCCGTTAACTGTGATCACAAAATTTGTTGCCATTAACGGGGGCAAAGTGTTATTAACGGGCGATTAACGCCATAATGCCAACACCACTAGTAAATTTGCATATTTTTTCTCTTTAATTTGGAACTTTTTCTTGTAAATTCAAAATTCTGTTCTCACAGATACACAGCAATTCTCATAAATTTGTTGTCAGTTTTCTCTCAGTTTTCCTGCTTTAATTTGCAGCTTTTTCTTGCACATTATTAAATTTATTTTGTCATAAATTTGGGACCATTTTTCTGCAAATTTGTGAGTTTTTTTTTAAATCACAGGGAGCCACTGAAGCATCCGCCCCACAACTGGGAGGTCATGGGTTCAAGACCCAGCCGGGTCATACCGAAGACCATATAAAAATGGTACTCCCTGCCTTCTAGCTTGGTGCTCAGCATAATAGAATGGAAGCTGGTTACCAGACAGGGATTGCTCCCTGTGCCGGTCCCAAGCCCGGATAAATGGGCAGGGTTGCATCAGGAAGGTCATCTGACATAAAAATCCTCACCAAATCGACATGCGGATCATCGCGATATCATGTGATGATCCGCTATGGCGACTCTGAAAGGGAGCAGCCGAAAGAGACAGAAGAAAGAAGACAGGGAGCCACTGAACATGGGCAGAAGAGCCACAGGTTGCAGACCTCTGCTCTGAACAAACTGGACCAGAGTTCAGTTTGATCTGGACTCACACCACCTGTGACATAAATAGTTACTTGAGAAAAGTTTTCAGAGGACGCAAAAGAGTTTTTGAAAGAAGAAAATGGTCGAGAAAATCACCACGACTGATTAATGGACACCTGGATAATATTCTAGCCTCACTAAACCAGATCACCGACTAAAGCTGGATTTCCACTGACTCCAGATGTGGTCCGTTGCAGATACAGTGCAGACAGAGCCTTGCGTCCATCCCTACCAGCTCCGTTTGTGTTTTGAAGCGACATGGATAAGAACAGGGTTCGAAATAAGAGATGACACGAGAATTATATAAAATAACGTGAGATCTCGAGAAAGACCAGAGAAGGACCGATTGCATGATGTCCTGGCTTCCCACCTGGATTTTTGTGCTCTAATAATGTGTAAGTAGCCCGTTAATTTTAATTGTGTGAAGTGTTTGTATGATATGTCAAAGTTTTTATTTTCTCTGGCACTGTGGTGGCGGAGCAGACCTCAGAAAATAACACGATCCTTCAATAGTTTTATGCCTCGGTGCAACGGAGGCATATGGTAATCACTCAACGATTCTGTGTGTGGTTGTGTGTGCGTCTATCTGTCTGTCTGTCTGTCTGTTGCCAGCTTTTCAGCCCGCCCGGTCAAAATCAAGTGGAACTAAAGGCTTGTATCATTACATCGCCGTATTTTCTCAACTTTTTACTTTGCCAGAATTTCGAGATAAGTTTGTTTTCAAAATAAACACAAGTTTGCCTCGCCATTATACCCTCAATGGAGCCATGAAAAAAGGTACTGTAATAACTAGGCTGGGCCAGTAGAGGTCGCGCCAAGGCAGCTGCACCTTGGCGCTTTCATTAACTACAGTAGATACTGGGGCTTTTCCTTGCACACTGGATCCAGCATCCGTCAAAAATAGACTTGTTGCATTCATTAACAATCCGAATCTGACGAGCTGTATCCGTTCCGCAGTGGTCCAGAACAGGTGGGGATTAGAACAGTAATTAGAATGGAACTATTTGCTGCAGAGATCAGATCACAGCCGTAATGGACCGGATCCGGAGTCGGTGGAAAATCCGGATAATATAGTGGAGTCTGAACCAATTTTAACTTAAAGTGCAGTTGCTGATGTGTCCAGAGCTGCAGAAAACACCTTGGAGGGTGAGTAGCATGTTTGCTAACTACCGGTCTGTGCTAGCAACACAATCATTGTCATGGCAACAAGACACAGGTGTGCAGCATAAAGTTGTTTAGTTCGCTTGGAAAAGGAGCAGAGTGAAACCACGCCTAGCGGGGTCAAATGTAGACGATGGAACAAACATATGAACCTCGGTGTGGACTTTCAGTTGTGAAAACTGTGGAGCATGATGCAAAAAAAATGTAAAAATAGAATAGAATACAGCTTTATTGTCATTGTCACATATACAATGAAATTTTCATAGAATATATAAAATATAGCAATCATTTGTCATTGCACAGTCCCTTAATGCGCATTCATCCTGTAATAATTACTTTTTTGCTGCATTTATTGAATAAAAACTGTTTTTGAGTCTGTTTGTTCTCGCTTTAATTGATCCGTATCGTCTGCCTGATGGAAAAATCAATACCCACGTAAGAAACAAAAAACTTGTGGTGTTTTAAGGTCAAACTGTGGTCAAACAAACGCAGATCTCTGGTAATGGCAGCTTGTTTCCTTCCTGTATTTAGCAGGATGGACTTCAGTTGCTGCTGCGCCCTGAAACATCAGGGCCTCCAGAGCTGGTGGTGTTGGAGGAGGAGGAAGACACAATCTGGGGGAAAAAAAGAGGTGGAAAAAAACAGAAAAACACGAGCTGGGTTGCCAGGGGAGCTGGTTTGACGCGCCCAGAAAAAGCGCGCGTCCAACACATTTAACATATATGAAAGAAGAGCAGCGCCGTCTCCTCACACCATCCCTGACTGTGTACTAACAAGACAGATGGAGGCCAAAGATGCAGACAGATCGCATCAGGACATCTGTCACGTCACGGCGGCAGCCTCCTTAATAAGCGACAAGGCTTCCTCACCCCGTGGGCACAGGATGGATGGGGGGGGGGAGGCGAGCGGGGAGGGCTAGTGTGGCTGTGCAAAGTCAAGCCATTTCCCCCCCTAAACAACTTGTTCCAATTACAGCCAATCACATGCGGTCTTTCTTGCCCTTGATTATCATCCTGGGCAGCAAGAACATCAAAGCGGCGCCGACGCCAGGCCGCGCGACGTAATTAGCGGACTTCAACCGGAGAAGGAGAGTTTCATCACCCAAATGTTTTCAGCATACCCAATGTCTTCATTTGCAGAAGGGGGCGGGGGAGAGAATGCCCCACAGAAATAATTAAAGCGTAATTTACAGCTCATCAGCTGTGCAAGTGTTGCAAAGTGCCGTCGCTGAAGATGTGCCGCTTTCCTCGGGGCTTCAGAAGAAGACGGAGGAGAAAATAAGAGGAGGAGGAGCCGCACTGGAGCCGAATAAATGCTCATGACTTATTACACGAAAGCAGCAGGAGCGGGGCCAGCTCCAGCTTTTCAGGGGCTCTATGCAGTCCTGTGCTGGGTGGGGGGGGGGGGGTCCTGTTTCTGGAATCTGGAAGAGCTCAACCTTGGCCTCTGCTTTGATTAGCTTGTTTTTACTAATTACTTGCATATTTAAAAAAAAAATAATTAATTGCAATTATGAGCTAATCTTGTGTAAAAGAAGTAACTTTTAGTCACAGTTTCATTCACTGGACGTGTGACTCATTTTCAACAAAAATGCAGCTGGAACAACAAAATACTGGATAATCACCAATGTATATTCTATTTTTTTATGATAGCAATTTGTAATATTCTTTTTCAGTTCAATATGAAGAGGGAGATGATTTCTTTGCAAAACTACATTAACATTGTTGCCTCATTTCCTGTTTTATTTTGAAACAGCCAAAGAAGAAGTCAGTGCTTCTACTTAAGGTAACTTTCCTAATTATCACAACCCATAAAAGTACGAAAAACCCCAAAACAAAACAGAGCAATTCTTAAATGATATCCGGAGATCCTGACTTTTATGGTGAGTTAGAAGCTTTTACTCACTTTATATTGGAGTGTGTGTTTTCCACTGCTCACTCTGACAGAAATGCTCCCTCTTTGTTAGACTTTTGGGCAAGCAATCCTAACCAATGACACTACGTAAGATGTGTGCGCAGGATGAATCAGTTTTGTGTGGTGGGTGTAAATGTAAATGCTGAAAACCAAGACCTACTTTTTTTTTAAGCTGAGCTAGGTGCTGAGGCAAGCCAGGCACCACTGTGATGCCTCCACAGGGAGTGATCTGACAGCGTCAATTTTTTTTATGTGTTAATTGTCCGACATTAATTAAAAAGGTTAATGTGTTAATTATCATATCCTTTAAAATGAAAAAAAAAAATCACTCCCATCCCAACAAAAACAGCTAAAAAAATGAATACAAATAAGCTTTGGTTGTTGTCTTGATAAACAAAAAAGGAAATAACTACATAGAATAAAAATTTAAGCAGCATATAAGTAAATGTTGCAAATTTACATGAAAAAAGTTGCACATTTTAAAAAACAAAAGTCACAAATTTAAGTAGCAAATAACTATAGCAAGTATACAAGAAAAAAAAATCAAAAATTCACAAAAAACGCTGCAAATTTTCAGTGAAAACTAGCAAATTAATGTGAAAAACTAGCAAATTCACAAGGAAAAAAGGTAATAAAAATTATGGTAAAAAGCTGCAACTTTACAAGAAAAAAGTTGACAACAAAAAAGTTGCACATCTTTAAAAACAAAAATCACAAATTTAAGATGAAAAAGTGACAAATTTATAGGAATAAAATTAAAAATTCACAACAAAAAAGTTGCAAATTTTCACTGAAAACAGTAGCAAATTAATGTGAAAAAAGCTGCAAATGTCCAGAAAAAAGTTGCAAATTTGTGATTAAAAAAACTAGCAAAATCACAAGGAAAAAGGGTCATAAATTTATAAGCAAAAGTTGCAACTCTACAAGAGAAAAAGTTGGCAATTAACAAGAAAAATTTGCACATCTTTAAAAACAAAAATCACAAATTTAAGATGAAAAAGTGACAAATTTAAAGAAAAAAAATAAAAATTCACAACAAAAAAGTAGCAAATTTTCAATGAAAAGAGTAGTGAATTAATGTGAAAAAGTTGCAAATTTAAAAGAAAAAAGTTGCACATCTTTAAAAACAAAAATCCCAGATTGTACCACTGTGGTGTCTGATAAATCTATGAGAAAAAGTTGCTACTGTATGAGTACAAAAAGTTACAAGTTTACAAGAAAAAAATTAAAAATTCACAACGTTGGAAATTTTCTATGAAGAGTAGTCAATTAATGTGAAAAAAAGTTGCAAATTTATAGAAAAAAGTTGCAAATTTTTGATTAAAAATCAGCAAAAAAAGGAGCATAAAGTCAAATTTATGGGAAAAAGTTGCAACTTTACAAGAAAAAAGTTGACAAGAAAAATTGCACATCTTTTAAAAGCAAAAATCACAAATTAAAGATGGAAAAAGTGACAAATTCATAAGAAAAAATTAAAAATTCACAACAAAAAACTTGCTAATTTTCAATGAAAAAAGTGGTGAATAAATGTGAAAAAAGTTGTAAATGTACAAGAAAAAAGTCGTGAGATTTTGAGGCAAAAAGTTGAAAATGAGCAACAAAAACAGTGCAAAATGTACATGAAAAAACGTTGAATGCAGCATCATTTCCCCCCTGAAAAAAACCCGTTGAGGCTCAACCTGCGGCTCGTGGGGACGCGTAGCCGTTGCGTTTGCGTAGTCGGCTTTCTAGGCAGGAACGGCTCTGGTGAGGACAGTCAGGCCGGCCTTAACGACACAATCCCCAACTGCAGTTCACTCCTGCGCTTATTATTCCTCAATAAACGCCTGCGCTGGTTTTAAAAAAAAAAGACATGACGTCTGCCAAGGACGAAGCAGGCGGCGCTCGTCAAAGCGGGGAAATGCAGGGACGCGCGGCAGGTCGTTAGAGCAATAACTCGTCTCCCCGGCTGATGTGTCAAAGCCTGGGGTCCGCGTGGGGCTCGGGCACAGGGACGCGGGGGCCGGTCAGCGGTTTAAATTGGCATCGCGTTCGCCGCATGTGTGTCCCCGCGATGCTGAGCGCGGCCGTGCCCCGCGATGACCACTTTATACACGAATGTGGCTGACGGCGGGGAGAGCTGCACGTTAAGTGTTTGTGACGAGAGCCAAGGCCACTGCTTGATCCCAAGGGAGTAATGAAGGCTGGACCGCGGGCCGTGTGTCTTCTCCGTCCACCTGATGGCGGACAGATAACAACCCCGGGTGTCAGGGTGGCTTAAAGTCACGCGTCCTCTCCCTCTCTGCTGGTGCACCCCGGAGTTACCCTGACATATGTTTTTATCGCTGACCGAAGAGCCAAACAGAATGACGGTCACTGTTAAGTCAGCTCCGATGACGACCACGTTTGCATGTGCGTGAAGAACTTGAAGGAACATTACAACAGAGCGGGACGCCCTCTGCTGGAGCCAGAGAGGAAACAAACGGCAGGACTAAAGGTGAGGTCGTCGGGCGGCGGGCCCACTGCCGCCGTTTGTCTGTTTGCAGGATTAAAACTGTGGAGACGGTTTGACTGAAGTGTACCGTAGCAGAACAGTGGATGTTGGACCACAGGAGGAACACGTTACATTTAAAGGTCCCATTCCACGGCCAGCATGCCCCCCACGATCGGTGTAACTGGGGACCATCTGGGCCCCACATGGGTTTAATATGGCTGAGCAGGTTTCAGTAGCACCGGTGCCGCAGGCAAACTTAGGCAAAAGGGTTACAGATTTATGAGGAAAAAATGTGAACATTTATGAGAAGTAGCATGCTAGCACGTCTGCTCATGTGATCACAGGGCCGTCTCAGCTGAAACATAAAGTAGACCAGAACAACATTTGTAAGCGAGACGTATAATTGAGAGTGGATTAATGAACCAGCATGGAAGCAGGGATGGCTGAGCAAAGTGTATATAGAGAGTAGCCATAAAACTGTGGTTGAGCTGGCTGTCGAGCTGCGCTGCTGGTGTGTGGCTTTAGAAGCTCTTGGGGACACGTCAGCTCCCATATTCATAACCACCTGCTCATCCATATCATTGATTAAAATACTGCATAACATGAAAGCACCAAGGTGCTGATGCCTCAGTGTCAGAGCCTTGGCGGAGGTATGCAATCTGGGATCATCACCAGTTTGAAACGGCGGAAGCGATGGAGGTACATGAATACAATATTTTTGTGTTTATTTCAAAAACAGTGTTATTTTGAAATTCTGGCAAATTAAAAGTTAAGAAAATATGGTGATACAATGACACAAGCCTTTAGTTCCACTTAATTTTGACTGGGCGAGCTGAAACAGAGAGGCGGACAGACAGACAGATACACACACACACACACAGAGCCACAAACAGACACAATAACCAATTACCACATGCCTTCATTTCACTGAGGCATAATTAATACTAACTCAACAATACTAAGTAAAATGCTAAAAAAAAAAAAATCAAAACAGTGTCAATTAAAACCAATTAACACACAAGAGATGTTGTACAGTAACAGGGGTTGAAATAACGATGAGTCCCCTTTAGGTACTGGTGGAGGTATGCACTCTCTAGCTTGTTTTGTGCTCAGGGATTTAAAAAAAAAATCACACTTAAGCAATATCTTTAATGAATGAAAATATAAAAACTGTACAGAAAAAATGAACTAATTATTCAAATAATTGCATAATTAGAATTAATTAAATAGTTAATTAGAATTAAATAATTAGCAGCGCAGAGTAACATTCATTTCTACTATTTATTATGGCGACTTTATTTTCTGATGAGGCGCTTATCAAATGGAAAAAATGCAGTTTCAACTTATATCCACAAGATGGCGACAAAAAACAGGAAATGAGCTTAGCTTTGGCGCCTTTACTATTTGGACTTTTTTGTCACGTCTCTATTGGAATATTTAAGGTTTATATTAAATTTTGTTTTACATCCTCTATGGATACATTTCAGTGGCCTTATATCATATTTTATTTTTTTTCCAAATTGTATTTATTGAAATTTTTTTCTTTTGTTTTGCACACACACAACCCCCCCCCAACAATCAAAACATGAAAAACAGCTCAGCACAAAATTGATCTACACAAAATTAAAGATTAAAATTTAAAAAAAAAAGTAAGATATACTTAGCTAGAAACTCATACATGTACACACATATACCAGCACTTGTACCTTTGTACGGAGGAGCGTAACCATCATAGCACCACAAACAAGGTCAAAAAAAAAAGGAGTCATATTTAATCCAAGTTAACGCTCCCAAGAATCGAGGCCACCGTAAGGTTAGAGAATTTGAGGTATGGGGTCCATATTTTCATAAAATATCTCTTTGTTGAGTGAAGTAAACATGTTAAATATTCCAAAGGGAAACACTCCATGATGATTTTATGCCAGTTTGTTTTAGTTGGTGGTTTGTCACATATCTATGACAAAAAAATATTTCTTCTTGCCGCGTATGCAAGGATATTGTACAGTCTTGCAGAGCTTCCAAAAAGTAAGTCCTGGTTTGGGTGTCCCAGTAGCAGAGAGCGAGGATCCATGTCTACATTCACACCAAATACTTGATTCATGTCTTGTACAACGTCTAGCCATTATGCTTGGATTTTAGGACAAGACCAAACACAATGAGTATAGGTATCAACTGATATTTTACATTTCAGACACATGGGTGAAAGCTGGGGATTCATGTTGTATCTTTTACTGGGAGAGATTTGTAAGCGATGTAAAATTTTGTATTGCAATAATCTTACACGATTGCATATTGAAATCTTCTTGGCACACTCCCAGATTGCATCCCATGAATCCTCACAAATATTTACACCAAGTTCACTTTGCCATTTCTGTTTAAGATCCTGCATAATTGACATACACATCACATCTGACTGAC
The DNA here is from genome assembly GCA_020510985.1 of Pholidichthys leucotaenia. NCBI lineage: Eukaryota > Metazoa > Chordata > Actinopteri > Cichliformes > Pholidichthyidae > Pholidichthys > Pholidichthys leucotaenia. The sequence goes on along the minus strand of CM035839.1, from coordinate 26,629,805 downwards.
TTAAGGCACTATAACAGTGAGTTATAAATTTTTTGGTTGGGCCTAAAAGAAGTAACAGCTCAACTGCAGACACTGTGGCATTTACATTGAGTGTGGTCTTTCTAGTTATGAAATCTCGGATCTGAAGGTATCTAAAAAAATTCTGTTTAGAAAGACCAAATTTCTGTGGATCAGGTGGCGGTCAAAGGCGGAGACCTTGGCGGACTGATCCCAAGCTTTCTAAACTGGCTTTTGGTACGTGGAATGTCACCTCTCTGGTGGGGAAGGAGCCTGAGCTGGTGTACGAGGTTGAGAGATACCGGCTAGATATAGTCGGCCTCACCTCAACACACAGCTCCGGTTCCGGAACCAGTCTCCTGGAGAAGGGCTGGAGCTTGGCCTTTTCTGGAGTTGCCCCGGGCGAGAGGCGACGAGCAGGGGTGGGTATTCTTGTATCGCCCCACCTTGCTGCCTCTATATTGGAGTTTTCCCCGGTGGACGAAAGGGTTGCTTCCCTGCGCCTTCGGGTTGGGAAACGGGTCCTGACCATCATTTGTGCCTATGCACCAAATGATGTTTCAGAGTACCCACCCTTTTTGGAGTCTGTGACTGGGGTGCTGGAGGGTGCTCCTCTTGGAGACTCCATTGTCCTACTGGGGGACTTCAATGCGCACGTGGGCAACGACAGTGAAACCTGGAGGGGGGTGATTGGGAGGAACGGCCTGCCCGATCTGAACCCGAGTGGTGTTCAGTTATTGGACTTCTGTGCTAACCACAGTCTGTCCATAACGAACACCATGTTCAAGCATAAGGGTGTCCATATGTGCACCTGGCACCAGGACACCCTAGGTCGCAGGTCAATGATCGATTTTGTTATCGTGTCATCAGACCTGCGACCGTATGTCTTGGACACCCGAGTAAAGAGAGGTGCAGAGCTGTCAACTGATCACCACCTGGTGGTGAGTTGGATCTGATGGCAGGGGAGGAAGCCATTCAGACCTGGTACACCCAAACGTATAGTGAGGGTGTGCTGGGAGCGTCTGGCTGAGGCCCCTGTCCGGGAGGTCTTCAACTCCCACCTCCAGAAGAACTTCAACCACATTCCGAGGGAGTCTGGAGACATGGAGTCTGAATGGGCCATGTTCTCCACCTCTGTTGTTGAAGCGGCTGCCCAGAGCTGCGGCCGCAAGGTGGTCGGTGCATCTCGTGGTGGCAACCCCCGAACCAAGTGGTGGACACCAGTGGTGAGGGGGGCCATTAAGCTGAAGAAGGAGTCCTATCAAGCTTGGTTGGCTTGTGGGACTCCCGAAGCAGCTGAGGTGTACCGGTAGGCCAAGCGGAGTGCAGTTCGGGTGGTTGCTGAAGCAAAAACCCGGGTATGGGAGGAGTTCGGTGAGGCCATGGAACAAGACTTTCGGTCGGCCTCAAAGAGATTCTGGCAAACTGTCCAGCGGCTCAGGAGGGGAAAGCAGCTCCCCGTCCACACTGTGTATGGTGCGGATGGGACACTGTTGACTTCGACTGGGGACATCGTCGGGCGGTGGAAGGAATACTTCGAGGATCTCCTCAATCCCACTGATATGCCTTCCACAGAGGAAGCAGGGTTTGGGGACGAGGGGGATGACTCGCCTATCACAGGGGCTGAGGTCGCCAAGGTGGTTAAAAATCTCCTTGGTGGCCGGGCCCCAGGGGTGGACGACATTCGCCCCGAGTACCTCAAGGCCCTGGATGTTGTTGGGTTGTCATGGTTGACACGCCTCTGCAACATTGCGTGGAGGTCGGGGGCAGTGCCTTTGGCATGGCAAACCGGGGTGGTGGTTCCTCTCTTTAAAAAAGGGGACCGGAGGGTGTGCTCCAACTTTAGAGGGATCACACTCCTCAGCCTCCCTGGGAAGGTCTATGCCAAGGTACTGGAGAGGAGAGTCCGGCCGTTGGTCGAACCTCGGATTCAGGAGGAGCAATGTGGTTTTCGTCCTGGCTGTGGCACATCGGACCAGCTCTTTACCCTCTCGAGAATTCTCCAGGGTTCGTGGGAGTTTGCCCAACCAGTTTACATGTGTTTTGTGGACTTGGAGAAGGCATTTGACCGCATCCCTCGTGGATTTTTGTGGGGGGTGCTTCGGGAGTATGGGGTATCGGGCTTGTTGTTACGAGCTATTCGGTCTCTTTACGACAGTTGTGAGAGTTTGGTTCGTATTGCCAACACTTGGTCGGAGTCATTCCCAGTGAGAGTTGGACTCCGCCAGGGCTGCCCTTTGTCACCGATCCTGTTCATAATTTTTATGGACAGGATTTCTAGGCGCAGCCAGGGAATGGAGGGTGTCATGCTTGGTGACCACAGGATCTCATCTCTGTTGTTTGTAGACGATGTTGTCCTGTTGGCTTCATCCAGCAATGACCTACAGCTCTTGCTGGGACGGTTTGCCGCTGAGTGTGAAGCGGCCGGGATGAGAATCAGCACCTCCAAGTCCGAGTCCATGGTCCTCAGCCGGAAAAAGGTGGATTGTCCTCTCTGGGTTGGGGACAGGCTCCTGCCCCAAGTGGAGGAGTTTAAGCACCTTGGGGTCTTGTTCACGAGTGAGGGGAGAATGGAGCGAGAGATCGACAGACAGATTGGAGCAGCATCTGCAGTGATGCGGACGTTGTACCGGTCTCTTGTGGTGAAGAGGGAGCTTAGTTCTAAGGCAAAGCTGTCGATTTATCAGTCAGTCTACGTTCCTACTCTCACCTATGGTCACAAGCTTTGGGTAATGACCGAAAGAATGAGATCGCGGATACAAGCGGCTGAAATGAGCTTTCTCCGTAGGATTGCTGGACTCACCCTCAGAGATAGGGTGAGGAGCTCAGTCACCCGGGAGAGGCTCAGAGTAGAACCGCTGCTCCTCCACATTGAAAGGAGTCAGTTGAGGTGGTATGGGCATCTGATTAGGATGCCTCCTGGACGCCTCCCACTTGAGGTGTTTCAGGCACGTCCCACTGGGAGGAGACCCCGGGGCAGACCCAGGACTCGGTGGAGAGACTATGTCTCCCAGCTGGTCTGGGAACGCCTTGGTATCCCCTCTGAAGAGCTGGAGCAGGTGGCTGGGGAGAGGGAAGTCTGGGCTTCTCTGCTTGAACTGCTGCCTCTGCGACCCGGACCTCCGGAAAAGCGGTAGAAGATGGATGGATGGATGGAAGACCAAATTTCTCCTGAAGCTGTTCAAATGATAACAGTGCACCATCAAAAAGGTCATAGATTTTCTTTAACCCTTTAACTGTCCATATATTATAACCACTGTCCATCATACCAGGAACAAAGTCCGGATTGCCTTGAATAGGAATTAATAAAGTAGTTAAATCTGATCTTCCTTCAAGCTTCCATGTCATAAACCAGGCCTTTAAAGTATTGCAAATTATGGGGTTATTATCACAGAGATTTCTAACTGACTTTAAATTCTTACAAGACAAAAGGCCCAACAGTGAACTGGAGACCTGTGACTTTTCAAGGCCCAATCAAACAGAAGTAGGATCCTCTTTAACCCATTCTGCTATAAACCTTAGTTGAGATGCTATTTGGTACCATTTAATGTTAGGAACATCCAAACCTCCCATTGAACTTGGAAGTTGTAGTTTTACCATTTTTAATCGTGGCTTCCATCCATCCATCCATCCATCTTCTACCGCTTTTCCGGAGGTCCGGGTCGCGGAGGCAGCAGTTCAAGCAGAGAAGCCCAGACTTCCCTCTCCCCAGCCACCTGCTCCAGCTCTTCAGAGGGGATACCAAGGCGTTCCCAGACTAGCTGGGAGACATAGTCTCTCCACCGAGTCCTGGGTCTGCCCCGGGGTCTCCTCCCAGTGGGACGTGCCTGAAACACCTCAAGTGGGAGGCGTCCAGGAGGCATCCTAATCAGATGCCCATACCACCTCAACTGACTCCTTTCAATGTGGAGGAGCAGCGGTTCTACTCTGAGCCTCTCCCGGATGACTGAGCTCCTCACCCTATCTCTGAGGGTGAGTCCAGCAATCCTACGGAGAAAGCTCATTTCAGCCGCTTGTATCCGCGATCTCGTTCTTTCGGTCATTACCCAAAGCTCGTGACCATAGGTGAGAGTAGGAACGTAGATTGACTGGTAAATCGACAGCTTTGCCTTAGAACTAAGCTCCCTCTTCACCACAACAGACCGGTACAACGTCCGCATCACTGCAGATGCTGCTCCAATCCGTCTGTCGATCTCTCGCTCCATTTTCCCCTCACTCGTGAACAAGACCCCAAGATACTTAAACTCCTCCACTTGGGGCAGGAGCCTGTCCCCAACCCGGAGAGGACAATCCACCTTTTTCCGGCTGAGGACCATGGACTCGGACTTGGAGGTGCTGATTCTCATCCCAGCCGCTTCACACTCAGCGGCAAACCGTCCCAGCAAGAGCTGTAGGTCATTGCTGGATGAAGCCAACAGGACAACATCATCTGCAAACAACAGAGATGAGATCCTGTGGTCACCAAGCATGACACCCTCCATTCCCTGGCTGCGCCTAGAAATCCTGTCCATAAAAATTATGAACAGGACCGGTGACAAAGGGCAGCCCTGGCGGAGTCCAACTCTCACTGGGAATGACTCCGACCGAGTGTTGGCAATGCGAACTAAACTCTCACAACGGTCGTACAGAGACCGAATAGCTCGTAACAACAAGCCCGATACCCCATACTCCCGAAGCACCCCCCACAAAAATCCACGAGGGACGCGGTCAAATGCCTTCTCCAAGTCCACAAAACACATGTAAACTGGTTGGGCAAACTCCCACGAACCCTCAAGAATTCTCGAGAGGGTAAAGAGCTGGTCCGATGTGCCACGGCCAGGACGAAAACCACATTGCTCCTCCTGAATCCGAGGTTCGATTAAACGTTAATACGTTAACGTTAACGTTAATCGTGGCTTCCTTTTGCTCCAAATAAAATCATTCAACCAACCACTGAGTAACTTCAAAACCTTATTAGTCATAAATATTGGAACCATCTGTAGGGGGCACAATAACCTAGGCAGGATATTCATTTTGATAATAGACACTCTGCCGAGTAATGATATGGGAAGTGAACACCACCTGTTTAAATCCTTCTTTATAGTGTCTAGAAGAGGGTTAAAATTGTCTTTAAACATCTGATGGAACATAGGAGTAATCTGAATACCCAAGTACACAAAACCAGACATAGACCAGCGAAATGGAAGTGATATAACGGAGTTCATTCTATTTCTGAGGCTTCCCATGGGCATAGCTAAAGATTTAGAAAAATTAATTTTGTAACCAGAAAAAGATCCAAAATAATTAATGATATCAACCAGTCGCGGAACAGAGGTAGCAGGATCTGCTACGTACAACAAAATGTCATCCGCATAAAGGGAAATTTTATGGTGCGTCTCCCCTACATCTATACCCCTGACAGCTGGATCCTGTCTGATGGTTTCAGCTAAAGGTTCTACCACAAGGGCAAAAAGAGCAGGACTTAAGGGGCAGCCTTGACGTGTTGAGCGATGAATTGGGAAATTATCCGATCTGTAACCATTTGTTATGACTGATGCCAAGGGTTTATTACACAAAAGTTTGATCCATTTGATAAATTTATCCCCCAGATTAAATTTTTGTAATACTTTAAATAGATAAGGCCACTCAACTCGGTCGAAGGCTTTCTCTGCATCCAATGAGATGATTACAGTGTTGTTTTCTTGTGATTGACAGAAGTGAACAATATTTAAAAGCCTCCTAATGTTGTGACTACAGCTTCTGCCTTTAATAAACCCTGTCTGGTCCTCCTTAATGATAAGAGGCAAAACCTTCTCTAATCGCAGAGCCAGGATCTTAGATAACAGTTTAACATCTTGATTTAAAAGAGCAATAGGTATATATCCTGAGCAATCTTCAGGACACTTGCCTTTTTTAAGAATTAGAGAGACGTCAGCTTCTCTTAATGACTGAGGTAAACTCTCAGAGGTAAAGGAGTGTTCTATCATCTCCAAAAATGGATCCACAAGTATATCCTGAAATTCTTTGTAAAATTCGCTGCCCATGCCATCTGGCCCCGGTGCTTTACCTGATTGTAAACTGTTAATCGCTAATATAGCCTCTTCTCTAGAGATGGGAGAATTTAAATCATGTCTCTGAGTATCAGAAATAGTAGGAAGCGCTAGGCTGTCCAAGAAAGAGTCCATCTGATATGAGGCCCCTGCTGTCTGGTCTGCTGTATATAGCTCAATATAAAACTGCTTAAAGGTATTATTAATATTTTTGTTATCAAAATAACGAGTGCCATTTAGACCTACAACTGAAGGAATCAGTTGGGAATTTGTTCAGATTTTTGTTAAACAAGACAAATACTTACTAGATTTGTCTCCAAATTCACATAACCTCTGTTTTGAAGAAAAAAAAAAGGAGCACGCTTAGCTTGTTGAGTTAATAATCATCTGTTTCATGCTGTTTCATCCCATCTAGCAACAATGCTCTGCACTGTGTGTGTTTATATATTTACATATTTATTCCATCTAGCTACAATGCTCCGCACTGTGTTTTTATATATCTACATATTATTCCATCTAGCTACATTGCTCCGCACTGTGTGTGTTTATATACTTGCATATTTATTCCACCTAGCTGCAATGCTCCGTACTGTGGGTGTTTATATATTTACATATTTATTCCATCTAGCTACAATGCTCTGCACTGTGTTCATATATTCATATATTTATTCCATCCAGCTACAATGCTCTGCACTGTGTGTCTGTGTGTGTGTGTGTATATATATATATTTTATAGTAATATGTACATATGTATATTAGCTGCTCTTGCTTGCTTGTTTTTTTTTTGTTGTTTTTTTTTTCTTGCCTTCTGATTGTTGCTCTGAGTGTTGCTATCCCTGTGCTGTTGCAATCCTGGAATTTCCCCGTTGTGGGACTAATAAAGGCTTATCTTATCTTATCTTATCTTATCTAATGCAGCTTGTGTGGCACACTTTCTCTGCAATAATATAGGATCTGATAATGATGATGAACCAAGTACTCTCTTAATTTCTTCCAGTTCCTTTTCAAGTTTAGATTGCTGTTCTTTTTGCTTTCGTTTTTTTGAGGCTAAATATGCTATGATTAGGCCTCTGATATAGACTTTAGAGGTTTCCCATAATAAGGATGAGTCATTGGTAGATTGAGAGTTGATAGCAAAAAATATTTTAAAATCATCTCTCAAGTAAGTAGTAAACTTTTCATCTTTTAGAAGGCATGTATCAAATCACCATCGTCTACTCTTAACCTGCCCTAAACCAACAGATAAATCTATTAATACTGTTGCATGGTCACTAACAATGATGTTGCCTATTGTACACGAAGACACCGATTGTACCAAGACTTTAGAAATGAAAAAGTAATCAATCCTTGTATGACATTTATGTGGGGAGGAATAAAAAGTAAATTCTCTAGCAGATGGGTGGAAAGTTCGCCATGCATCTACTAAATTCATTTCTTCACAGATATCATGAAGAGCATCAGCCTGAGTTGTTAAAGATGTATTCCAAGGAGGGTGTCTATCAAGCAGGGGGTTAAGTAGGCAGTTAAAGTCTCCTCCCACTAAAGCTATTGCTGGGGAAAGCTCTGCAAATTCAGAAAAGGCCTTAACCAAGAAGCTAGGTGAATAATTAGGTGGACAATAAAGATCCATAATAGCAATCTCTTCACCATATAAAACCCCTTTAATAATCACATATCTTCCATTTCAGCTGAAACTGGAAGTTGCACCCATAATTGTTTCTACAGCAGCGCCCCCAGGAATAAGGTGGATAGAAAAATCAAAACCCTTTCTAACTCCGTTTCCCAGCGGCGTGACTGTTGTCACCCCACGGCAAGCTCCGTGCCGTTCCCCTGTGCTTGTGAAGAAACAATTAAGTTATTCCATGAAAAAGGCAGTTAAATGGGACTTTTGAAATAGGGGGAAAATGCAAAAATAAACTCGGGTCATTGTCTTGGAGAGGAAATTATAAAATATAATAAAAATTATCCATATAATGGTTGCAAATTTAAAAGAAAAAAGTCACAAATCTATGAGAGAAAAATTGCACGTTTAAGAGAAAAATGTTGCAAATTTTACAAAATATAAATGTTGAACTTGTAGTTTGTAGCTTCAGTGGCTGACTGCTTTATAGCTGGAAGTGCTCTACTGTTAAAAAAAATCTTTGTGTAAAGCAAATAAAGGAAACAGACTTACAGTTCAGGCTTTTTATTTAAATTTGATCTCACATTTAAATTCATAAACACTGAAAAGAAAAAGTTAAATTATCTGGTTCAACATTGAATAAAATAATTTTCAGCTATTAATTTAAAAACATTCAGCCATCAAGATTCAAAATAATTATTGTGAACAGCTTTGATTTCCTGCATTGAGTAAAGGGAACAGTAACAATAATAACCATATATGAGTTCCTTCATTTATGAAGCTCATTTTTAAAAACAGATTTACAATGTTCTGCAGTAAATAATGAAAAAAACAAACGACAGAAACATGCAAATAAATAAGCAGAATGACTGCTGGAATAAATGGTAATTAGAAATACTTGCTAAAGTACAACAGTATGGAATAATGTGCTGTTTGCTACTTTGTAAAGAAAAAAAAATAAGGGCATGTGTGCAGATTTGAAAAGTAGAGAAGAAAACGCTGCTGGGAAACATTATGGAGTACTATATGAAAATGTCTGACAAGCATACAGTAGATGGAATGTGTGTTTAACAGGAATATGCTACTGTCTGTCTGAACTGCAGAGGCTGAACATGCTATATCCCACGACCTTTCAGACATTTATTATAAATATTAATTTTTTACCTCACTTCATTAAAATTTAAAGAGCTTCTGTGATGCACTTTTTCCACAAATGATGACAGTTTTCACTTTTTCATTGCTTTGCATATCCAGAGTGGCTACCGACTTTTGCTCGAGTTGCAACATGGGAACCGGCACTCACTGGAGTGACACCACCCTCCCAGTGTTGTCTCCATCCATTTTAACGGCAGTGGGAGGATCCTCATGAACATGACACACACTGACAGTGCTACTACAGGAGCATGCTAGCCCATTACAGAGTTAGCTTTGCCACTATGGTTTATATTGCTAATTATTATAGTCGTCCCCACTAGGCGTCACTGTTCCCACCTGGTTCACTTAGCCATAGTCATTAATATGTCGGGCACCATTTTAGCTTATTTTGTCATATACTGTTTTACAGCGGTCCCCAACCACAGACCATGGGACAAATAATTTATTCTGTTCCATTCGAAGTGCCTCTGCGATCTTGTCACATAACTATCTTGGTAAATTAGTGGTGATGCTTGAAAGTTAAACCCACAAACTAGCTAGCCAAAACGAATTAAAAAAACAGTCAACAACCTCAGTGCTCCCAGTGAAGGTGAGTGTGGTAGACTGCAAGTCTAAATTAAAACATTACTGGCACAGGCCTCTAGGGGGAACTACCTGTATTGTTCAGCACTACTACTAAGGGGACATTAGAATAAGAGTGTGAAAAACCCCGCGCAGAATCCATGTTCAGTCATTGTCGTGTGTGTTGCAGAATAAATGGCAAGAGTTAGCCAAAGAAATAACTCAAGTGTGATCATTGCTACACGGTAGGATATCACACAATTGGCGACGAGGATTAAAAAAAAAAATTAGCGGCGAGAAACAGAGAACATTGCAAGTGTGGCGAACTCAAGTGACTCCAGTAGTTGGAGTGCAAGTTCAGAGGAGGAAAACGAGGTTTCCCCACCACGACGAGCAATGGCGGCTGTAATCGGAACGGTAACCCCTTTTGATAACTCGACTCAGTCATGGGAAGAATATAGTGAAATGTTGGACTTTTTCTTCGAAGCTAATGATATTGAGGAGCCAGACAAACGGAAGGCTGTACTGTTGAGTGGAGTTGGTGCAACTACTTACAGCTTGTTGAGAAATTTAATAAGCCCTGCATTACCGAAAGATAAAACGTACGACCAGCTTACTGCTGAGCTTCAGAAGCACTTCAGCCCCAAACCGAGTGAAATCGTGCAACAATTCAAATTTAATTCACGCATAAGGAGGAACACTGAGTCCATAGCAGAGTATGTGGCAGAATTGAGGAAATTAGCACTGCACTGTGATTACAAAGACTCATTGGAAGAAATGTTAAGAGACAGACTTGTGTGTGGAGTGAATGATGACCGAATGCAACGGCGACTTTTATCTGAAACAAAACTCACTTTTGCGAAGGCTTTGGAATTATGCCAAGCGATGGAAACAGCATCTAAAGATGTGAGAGAAATGCAAGGGAAGCTAGCAGAGGACACAGCAACGCATGTTCGTGTGCCTAAGACCCAAGTAGGTGTCCACAAAGTGTCGACTGACAAAACTCAGCGCAAATTCCCCAGTTGTTATCGCTGCAAAGGCCAGCACAATGCCGCCGAGTGCAAACTTGCCACTGAGCTGTGTCATAATTGTGGCAAGCGAGGGCACATTAAGAAAGCATGTAGAACAAAGGTGGGCAAAGCACAGGTGCAGAAGGCAACAGTTAAAGGGCAAAAGAATGAAAACAAGGGCCCAGGAAAGGAACAGCGAGCGAATCAACTTAGAGGGGAGGGAGAAAGTGATACAGAAGACATGGGTTTTCACACAATTTACAACATGTCAGAGGAGCTGACCAAGGTAGCGCCCATCACGCGTACCATGAATGTTAATGGAATGAAAGTAACATTTGAAGTTGATACAGGCTGTGGAGTAACCATATTAAGTAAACAGCAATATACACAACTGTGGAAGAAAACAGACACAGCAGAATTAAATCCCTGTTCATTAAAATTAAAAACATACACAGGAGAGAAGCTAGACGTGCTAGACATGGCACAAGTGAAGGTGCAACACAAAAACAAAGAAAAGGACTTACCTGTAGTAGTAGTTGGGAGCGAAGGACCAAATCTACTAGGGCGAAGTTGGCTACAAGAACTGGCCATGATTGATCAGTTGGTGAATAAGGTGGAATCTCAGCCCAAATTGCAGCTGGAGGAGATCCTCGAAAGACACGCTGAGGTGTTCAAAGAAGGCTTAGGACAGCTAAAAGGTGTCACTGCAAAGATTAATGTGGACAAGGAGGCCCAACCACGATTCTGCAAACCCCGACCGGTGCCCTATGCAGTCAAGCCACTGGTCGAAAGCGAGCTACAGAGGCTGCTGGATGACAAGATCATTGAGCCAGTGCAGGTTGCAGAATGGGCGGCGCCCATAGTCCCAGTGAGAAAGCCGGATGGCTCCATTAGAATATGTGGAGATTACAAACTCACTGTCAATCGAGCATCACGGGTGGATCCGTATCCAATTCCTAAAGTGGAGGACCTCTTCGCACAGCTGAATGGCGGCCGACACTTCACGAAATTAGACATGAGTCACGCTTACCAACAGGTAGTCTTGGAAGAAGAATCAAGAAAGTGTGTAACCATCAATACACACAAAGGCTTATATACCTACACACGCTTACCATTTGGAGTAGCTTCCAGTCCTGCTATATTCCAGAGAACTATGGAGGGCATCCTAGGTGGAATTCCGAATGTTGCCATTTATTTGGATGACATCCTTTGTACAGGACCAAATGAACAAGAACATCTGAAAACGCTGGAGGAAGTGCTTCAACGGTTGGAGAAAAGCGGTCTGAGGTTGAAAAGAAGCAAGTGTGAGTTCATGGGAAAAGAGGTGGTGTTCCTAGGCCACAAGATCAACGCCAGTGGTCTACACCCTCTGACAGACAAAGTGGAAGCCATTGCGGAGGCGCCTGAGCCACAAAATGTTACTGAGTTAAAAGCCTACCTGGGCTTGTTGAACTATTACCATAGGTTCCTCCCAAAGCTCTCCACGCTGCTGGCACCACTACATACCTTACTTAAGAAGGAAGAAAAATGGTCATGGGGGGTCAAGCAGCAGAAGGCGTTTGAAGAGTCCAAAGCGCTACTTCAGTCCTGTAGTGTGTTAGTGCACTATGATTCAAACAAACCACTCATCCTGGCGTGTGACGCATCACCCTACGGTGTGGGAGCTGTACTCTCTCATCGTATGGAGGATGGCTCAGAGAGACCCATAGGGTTCGTCTCAAGAACTCTTAGTGCAGCTGAGAAAAACTACTCCCAGCTAGACAAGGAGGGCCTTGCAGTAGTATTTGGTGTAAAAAAGTTCCACAAATACCTGTACGGGAGACAGTTCGCCATAGTGACTGACCACAAGCCACTAATTTCACTGTTCAGTGAAATGAGAGCCATACCCCAGATGACATCTCAGAGAATTCAGAGATGGGCCGTTACATTAGCAGCGTATGAGTACACCATTAGTTACAAAGCCGGACGGGACCATACGAATGCTGACGCGATGAGTAGGTTACCCTTGGATGGAGGAAGAGACAGCACGCCTGAGGAGGAGGAGAGAGTGCTATTGTTTGAAGATATCGGCGTGCCCCTGGTGAACGCACAACAAATAAAGAAGTGGACAGACAAAGACCCTGTTCTAGCAAGAGTGCGAGAATACATCTTGCGAGGATGGCCGAAGATGAACAGTCCTGAGTTCATTCCCTATGCCCGACGACAGGATGAGCTCAGCACCCAGGAAGGTTGTATCCTGTGGGGAGGACGCGTGGTTGTTCCACCACCTGGTCGGAATGCCTTACTGCAACAACTACACCAAGCACACCCTGGCATCACTCGCATGAAAGCGTTGGCGAGGAGTTACATGTGGTGGCCCAACATGGATGCAGAGGTGGAGGCGCTTGTGAAGTCATGTGCGGCATGCCAGGAGAACAGGAACAGTCCTCCAGCAGCCCCACTACATCCCTGGGAAGTTCCAGATAAACCATGGAGAAGAATTCACATTGACTACGCAGGTCCATGTGTCACGCCGCGCCGCTCATCAACGGCGCCACCTGCTCACACACCTGTCAGTCATCAGCGGCGAGGAATATAGGCTGCCTCGCCCTGAGCTTCGGTCTGAAGCCGTAGACTTCATTTCCCTTTCATGGGCTTCTACCACATTCTCTTCAGCATCCTCGTCACCGGTAAGAAGATCACTTACCTCATCTCTCCAGTTTGCTCCCCTGTGCACAGGTGGATTCCTCGGCGGCGGACAACCCCGTCCCTCGTCTCTCCTCGCTGCTGCACCGAGCCCTGCAGGTGGCTGTCTCCCGGGCTTCCATCCTTGAAGCGCCAGTCATCTGTCCAAACAAGTAAGCTTCTCTCCCTCGCCTATTCTCCTCCTGTGTTGGTGTGCGCTCATCACCCTGTGTCTGATTTCTCCCATAGGGTTGCCGGCTGAACGGTCTCCTGCCTCTGGGTCCGAAGCAGACACCACCACCAACACATTAACATTCCGCAGACACGCACCCAAACATCCCTGCTGTTAATAAACAGTTTGAACTACTCTGAGCCTGTGTGTGTGCGTCTCCTGAGCCGAACGTTATGTCACCATGGATGGGAAGAATGTTCCTGATCATAGTTGACGCATACTCAAAGTGGATCGATGCATATTCTGTGAGTAGCTCTACTTCTACTGTTACCATTGAATGTCTTAGAAAGAGTTTCAGCCAACATGACATACCTGAAATCATAGTATCAGATAACGGTACATGTTTTACGAGTGAACAGTTCCAAGAGTTTTCTGAAAAGAATGGCATACGTCACATCACGACTGCGCCATACCATCCTTCTTCTAATGGCTTAGCCGAGAGGGTCGTGCAGACGTTCAAGTCACTCATGAAAAAGATGGCAGGAGACTCTATTGAAACCCGAATGTCGCGAGCTCTGTTCAGCTATCGAATAACACCCCAATCTACAACTGGCAAGTCACCAGCTGAGCTGTTGTGTGGAAGGAAGTTGAGGTCAACATTTGACTTAATACATCCAGACTTCAGAAACAAAGTGCATGATAAACAAGAGAGACAAAAAGGTTATCATGACATGCATGCTAGAGAGAGAATACTGAGAGAAGGAGACGTGGTCTACACCCGCAACTTTGGCTCAGGACCAGCCTGGGTACCAGGAGAAATAACAGAAAAGACAGGCCCTGTGTCATTCAAGGTGACATTAGGCCATGGACAAGTGGTGAGGCGACACATCGACCAAGTTCGTGGTAGGAGCTCCATTCCCCTGCCGATGGCACCAGAGGTGTTGTCTGACAACCATTCTGAGGAGAGCATCAACGAACCACCACTTCAGGTGATACCTGAGGTACCCGTCTCTGCAGATTCTACGGGCAGCACTGCAGCAGCCGAAACAGTGGAGCAGTCTGAGTCTTCACCTGCAGTTGGCTCACCCGCCGTGAGAAGATCTCAGCGAGCTAGGAAAGCTCCAGACTACTTGAAGGACTATACTTAGTCAGTAGTGAGTTCCCCAGCCACAGGACAAGAATGCGTCCTGGAACCTCACTGGGATGCGGTAGTCAAACCAATTCCCCAGTTAGACTATTATGTGTGTTATACATGTGAAAAGAAAAAAAGAGAAAGAAATTATGTGTATGGCACATGTGTTTAAGAAGTTAAAAAGTAACTGTGATAGTTTAGGGTTAAATGGGAGTTCCAGGATGTCTAGTACAATTGGCTAGTGTAATTAAGAGTAGTTTAATCTAGAGGGGAGGGATGTGGTAGACTGCAAGTCTAAATTAAAACATTACTGGCACAGGCCTCTAGGGGGAACTACCTGTATTGTTCAGCACTACTACTAAGGGGACATTAGAATAAGAGTGTGAAAAACCCCGCGCAGAATCCATGTTCAGTCATTGTCGTGTGTGTTGCAGAATAAATGGCAAGAGTTAGCCAAAGAAATAACTCAAGTGTGATCATTGCTACACGGTAGGATATCACAGTGAGTTTTTTTTTTTTTAAATCACACACTTTGTTTTTGCTTGGGCTCATTCATTTAACACCTAGCTGGGGACCACTGATATACTGGACGTAACGGGCAGGAATGTCAGCCCTGCTCGCACCTTGGCTAGTTGACTGAGGTCGGTCTGTTGACTGCCAAAGAGTGACAGATTAGCCCAGATGGCGTTAGCACATTTAGCTATTCACACGTTCAGGATTGTTTTTTTATAGCTTTTGTAACCCCCCCCCCCCCTTCCCAGGGCCGGTCAAAAATGGAAATGGCACTGAAATAAGTAAAACTTGATGTATTTTGGCCAAATCATGTCACAGACATGATTTAAGACTTATGGGAATGGCGTCAACATGTAGAAAAAAGTGCATCATATGTCCCCATTAAATCTACATGAGTTTTTGAGTCATCCTGCTAACAAACACACAAACAGTGTTCAACGATGATCACCCGATCCTTTCGGCAGCGGTAATACTGAGGGTTGGAATACATAGAATTAAAAAAAAGATTATCTTCTACTCATAACCGTGCAATGGAGTGAGACCATCATCCATATCGTCTTGCTAAATTTTGCTTGAAAGTTCTCTTTGTAACTGGAAAATCTTTGTTTTTATCGACACCTGCACACAATCTTCATCTTATCCACAGGTGTCATGAAAACAAAAACTTTTGGGGGTTACATGGAATGCCTCTAAATGGAGGTCGATCTTCACCAGCAAACAGCTTTACCACTGAAAACAACTTCTCTTAATAAATAGAGGGGCCAAGGCTACACAAGTGTATTGTTTAGTAGTGTGAATCATGCAGGCCAAGAACTCTTGTCCAAGGATAAATATATGTTGATCTGAATATTACCATTATTGGTCAAATCAGATTCTTAGTAGGGAGAATTTGCTCCAGGTTGTTCTGAAAACATTAAATTACATCACAGTCATAGAAAGGGGTTGCTTCAAAGTTATACAGATTGATAACTGTGCCTACAAAAACTAACAAATATAAACAGAGTTCTTGGACTGGTATGCTAAATATACACTTCATGAAGACAAAAAAAAAAAAATCCAGTCATGGCAAAAATAATTAGATAAAATGGTGCTCAGGAAAAAAGATCCAAAGGGCTTTGTTTTTGTTATGCTATGTTACTTGGGTAGGTTCAATAAGGACCATGTAGTCTACGGTTCAAGTTATAGCAAGGATGGGGCCTAAGATGAGTTACTGGAGATTTGATGTTGATGCCATGTGGGATGCCATGAGGAATGTCCGTCATTCAGACATTTACACCCATTTGCAAAAGGAGCGTTGGACTCCTGATTGATGCCTTCTTTCACCTCAATGGGGAGCGAATCGAAGAGGTGATCCTCCACAACCAGGCAGCTCCGGCGCAGGAGGGAGCACTGCCCGAGCTGAGCGGGGAGGCGGTCCAGGCAGTTTCCCTTCAGCTCCAGGTGGGTGAGCTGCGAGAGCTGTCCGATTTTCTCTGGGACGGAGGAGATGCAGTTGTGGCCAAGGCATAAAGTCCTAATTTTGGTACACTTGAACAGTTGCTTGGGGATTGCCTCGACTTTGTTGTTGGAAATGGCAAAATGTTGGAGGTTTTGCAGGAAGCCCACCTCAGGCGGGATTGCCGATATAGAATTATGACTAACATCGAGGTACCTCAACTTGAGAAGGGTGAATAGTGGAGATGGCAGAGACTCTAGCTTGTTGTGGGACAAATAGAGGGACTCCAAATTTTTGACATGGCTGATAGACAATGGAATGGTGATGATCTTATTGTGCCAGAGTTTGAGGCATGTCAACCTCTTCAGGTGCTGAAAGCTGATCACCTCCTCGATCGTCCGTATGTTGTTGGACTTTAGATCTAGTTCCTGAAGGTTGTTCAAACTGAAGATGGCATGAGGGATCCGCTCCAGCTCACAGTTATGAAGCTCCAGCTCTGCGAGGTTCATCATTTTCTTTAGACTGTTCAGCACCAGGAGCTTAGTGCCATCATTGTGAATGACCAGCTTAATCAGATGTGGGGACAGGTCGGTTATGTTTGTCGGGATCTTGGTCAGGTTGCTTTTGAGGTGTAGAATCTTTAAGTGCCGGAGATCCCGCAGAGACTCAAGTCCGATCAGTTTGTTGTTTTCAGAGTTCAGGTTACCCACCAAGTACAGTTCCCTTAAATTCTTCAACATGTACACCCAGCTAGGAATCTCTGCAACATCTGTGAACTTGACATGAAGGCACCGAAGGTGATCGCGGAGGAAAACGAAAGCATTCTGCTCAACTTTGGCTGGACAGTGGTAGAAGTGAAGCTCCTGAAGGTTCATCATTTGTGAGATCTTGGCCGTTATTCTGGCCTCTGGGATCAGTTCTAGTTTCAGGATTTCCAAGTCGGTGAGATCAAACACAGCATCCGGCACTCCAGACAGCATGAACAGATGAAGTTCCAACTTATCCTGAGGATTGCGCGTTACATGCTGACGCAGCTTCTCAAAGGTCCATTCATTGTTTAGGCTGATCTCCCGAAGTTTGTTCTCGCTCACTTCTGACAGAAAGATGCCAAAGCGCTTCGAATACAGCTGGTCATACTGATCGACCATGTGGAGGAGGAATGCAAAGTCATTCTTAACATCAGGGATGTCACTGAAGCTGCTCTCTTCTCTGACTTTTTCAAAGGAATACTCTTTAAGTGGTCGACGAAACAGCCAGAACAGGGTGTATATACAGATAACACCATAAGCACAAATGAGAGCAATGTAACTAATGAGGAGTTTCTTTAGCATAAATGCCATGTTATGTGTGCACTGGAACTTGGCATATCCAGTCAAATGCTTTATTTCAGGCTCACACACATGGTCAAAGTCAATAGAGGCAACAAATGTCATTGTGTAGCACAGGATCAAAATAAATTTCACAGTTTTGATGACCGTCTGAATGGCATAGAGTCTATAAATCAAATCACTGTCTTCCACGTGGGCACGGAATTTACGGACCTTTTCAAACAGGGCCTTCGCTTGCTCGCCATCTTTCTTGTCCAGTATGGTCATGGAGGGAATTTCACTCACAAGCTTTTCGGCAGAAAAGGTAACCCCCGATTTATTCAGCATTGGGGCCGACTGGTTTGGACTGCCCTCCTCGCTGCTTGTGGACAGATGTTTCTGTAGGGACGAGGGGCCGACCAGCCTCTGCTTGTTTTCTGACGAGTCCTCGCACGCGGTCTCAGACAATGCTTTAGTCGTCCAAGGAGATTCAAAGCATTTCCCGAGTATGGAAACAAAATGTTCTACTTTAGAACTTGTCTTGGGGTATTTAAACCAGAAGTTGCTGCTGACCATCAATACAATTGTGTGGATCAAAGCCAGGTAGGGGAAGTACTTGGAATACCAAGGCAGGGCAACATGGTAGCACATCTGGTTGACAAAAACATACTGCTGAAAGTCCAGCTTGGTCCGGACACCTGTAGGCTGGGGCTGCCCAAGAGTAGCTGACGGTGTGAAGTGGATTGTAGAGGTAATGCTATCAGGAGGCCTTTTAGCCATGAGAGGAGCAGCCTGCTCCCCGATGGCGCTCTCCTTGTTCCACAAACCGTCAGTTGGTTCTTGCATTTGCGGTTCCAAGAAACCTCCCGCTCCCTCTGGAGTTTGCTCCAAAATGGGAAGACAAACCACTTGGTCCTTAGTTAACTGCATGGTTCCAGAAAAGATTGCCAACATCAGCATGACGATACCAAGGTAGTCCATAAAGACATCCCACCATGGCTTTAGGATCCGGTAAGTTGGTTGGATGTCGTTCAGGGAGGCTACTTCTGTGAGGGTGAACATCCCTGCAACAGAGAAAATAAGTCAAACCAAAGGTATGGAAATTTTGCAGTATCACACATCTAGTAAATTCTTTTCACGTTGAATCATCTAATATATAAGATAGGATGTAATAGGGTATTTATGGCTTTATGACACATTTTGGCATCCATTTATATATGTAAATGAATGCCAAATCTCTTATATTATGATGGATTTAGAGATGTGGCCACCCTTCAGCTGGTCACATGACACAAGCTGTCAATGTTGTGATGACTAACTTTATGTCTGAAACATCCATTCCTCTGTACTAAATCTAACCGAGCCTACAGTTTACAGTCTTATGTCCAAACACCACATACAGTACACAACCCCATATAATATGCAGATATGCTACTTTTCCTCGACTACATTTGGTCCTACTCTTAAATTTAGGGTGCTTTCACACCTAAATTCATTTAATTTGGTCAGAATCAGTTGATAAGTTTGTTACTTTGTATCATTTTCTCCTTGATTCGGTTCCCTTTCACACAGGCAAAAATTCAAGCGGACCAAACTGTGTCACGTTAAATCTTACGAGACTTACATCAGAACGCTCCCTGCTCTTATTGGTCAGATTTTTTTGCCGTGAGAACAGGAAAGGTAAATACAGGAAATGGGATGACTACTGTGTATTTATGCATTTCTGGGGAGAAAATAATACAAATCCTTGCATAATCTACAGAGGTTTTCATCGCCCTGGTTATTGTTTATTACATACGTGCATATACCATCCATCCATCCATCCATCTTCTACCGCTTTTCCGGAGGTCCGGGTCGCGGAGGCAGCAGTTCAAGCAGAGAAGCCCAGACTTCCCTCTCCCCAGCCACCTGCTCCAGCTCTTCAGAGAGGATACCAAGGCATTCCCAGACCAGCTGGGAGGCATAGTCTCTCCACCGAGTCCTGGGTCTGCCCCGGGGTCTCCTCCCAGTGGGACGTGCCTGAAACACCTCAAGTGGGAGGCGTCCAGGAGGCATCCTAATCAGATGCCCATACCACCTCAACTGACTCCTTTCAATGTGGAGGAGCAGCGGTTCTACTCTGAGCCTCTCCCGGATGACTGAGCTCCTCACCCTATCTCTGAGGGTGAGTCCAGCAATCCTACGGAGAAAGCTTATTTCAGCCGCTTGTATCCGCAATCTCGTTCTTTCGGTCATTACCCAAAGCTCGTGACCATAGGTGAGAGTACGAACGTAGATTGACTGGTAAATCGACAGCTTTGCCTTAGAACTAAGCTCCCTCTTCACCACAACAGACCGGTACAACGTCCGCATCACTGCAGATACGTGCATATACCACTTTCAGCAAATTGTACAGTTTGAAAATGAAGTGTGGCTACGGATGGAAAATAACATGTTAATGTTCATTAATCCTCCAGAACCGTAACATGCTCAGCCACAGATATTTTTGAAGATCCATCAAGTATGTACTGTGGAATAAAATGTTTTACAGTTTGCCGCTGGTCCTGTTTTAGAACGGTCCCTTTCTCACCTGCAGGACCTCACCAGAGTTCGCCAGTTGATTCGAATCGAGACCACCTTCTTTGGGAGGTCTCAGTATGGTTCCTTTGGTGCGCACCTGACTGTGATTACCGTGTTCTCACCAGACAAAACGACTCACACTAACAGAGAAAACAAACTTGAGTTCGATTGAAATGAACTAAAGCCTGTAAGTGTGAAAGCACCCTTTCTTTTGATTTTACCAATTTGACAAGTGTTAAGCAGCTGTCAGAGGAGGGAATGCTAACTGTAATGCTAACAGCAGTACCTGATGAATGTGTGCACAAGTAAATAATAAAAGAAGCCACACAACCACTGGAACTAGGACCTGTTTTGGATTGTTTCAAAGATTCACAAGAACTTACGCAATGTTTTTTGGGAATGGGTACATTTCAGAAACAACACTATGGCTAGGCTAGGCTAACTATGCCAGCAAAAATCAGCAACAGCATGCTGCATACATTAATTATTAATAAAACCAAATCACAACTGGAAGTATGTTTCGGCATGTTTCACAGGTTCATTATGTCCCATTCAGTATTTTTTGTAATGGGTACATATTTAATTATACATAAACAAAAACAATAGCTAAATTATGCAATGTTATCTGGGGTAGCAAAAGACAACCAAGGGATACTGCACACATAAGTTGATAAGAGGCCACATAACAACTGGGAGTACGATATGTTTCGGTGTGATTCGTGGGGTCATTAGAGCCTGTGTAGTGGTATTTGAAATAGGTAAATATTTAATGACTTGAGTTAATGGGGTGCTGAATAGAATTGACAGAAAACAGCAATTAAAACTAGCCGGATCAACTGTTAAACTAATGTCAGGCGGCCTGTCCATTAGGAGAGCTCTAATGCGGTTAGACTGACCAACGCTAACCACCCATCCATCCATCCATCCATCCATCTTCTACCGCTTTTCTGGAGGTCCGGGTCGCGGAGGCAGCAGTTCAAGCAGAGAAGCCCAGACTTCCCTCTCCCCAGCCACCTGCTCCAGCTCTTCAGAGGGGATACCAAGGCGTTCCCAGACTAGCTGGGAGACATAGTCTCTCCACCGAGTCCTGGGTCTGCCCCGGGGTCTCCTCCCAGTGGGACGTGCCTGAAACACCTCAAGTGGGAGACGTCCAGGAGGCATCCTAATCAGATGCCCATACCACCTCAACTGACTCCTTTCAATGTGGAGGAGCAGCGGTTCTACTCTGAGCCTCTCCCGGATGACTGAGCTCCTCACCCTATCTCTGAGGGTGAGTCCAGCAATCCTACGGAGAAAGCTTATTTCAGCCGCTTGTATCCGCGATCTCGTTCTTTCGGTCATTACCCAAAGCTCGTGACCATAGGTGAGAGTACGAACGTAGATTGACTGGTAAATCGACAGCTTTGCCTTAGAACTAAGCTCCCTCTTCACCACAACAGACCGGTACAACGTCCGCATCACTGCAGATACGTGCATATACCACTTTCAGCAAATTGTACAGTTTGAAAATGAAGTGTGGCTACGGATGGAAAATAACATGTTAATGTTCATTAATCCTCCAGAACCGTAACATGCTCAGCCACAGATATTTTTGAAGATCCATCAAGTATGTACTGTGGAATAAAATGTTTTACAGTTTGCCGCTGGTCCTGTTTTAGAACGGTCCCTTTCTCACCTGCAGGACCTCACCAGAGTTCGCCAGTTGATTCGAATCGAGACCACCTTCTTTGGGAGGTCTCAGTATGGTTCCTTTGGTGCGCACCTGACTGTGATTACCGTGTTCTCACCAGACAAAACGACTCACACTAACAGAGAAAACAAACTTGAGTTCGATTGAAATGAACTAAAGCCTGTAAGTGTGAAAGCACCCTTTCTTTTGATTTTACCAATTTGACAAGCGTTAAGCAGCTGTCAGAGGAGGGAATGCTAACTGTAATGCTAACAGCAGTACCTGATGAATGTGTGCACAAGTAAATAATAAAAGAAGCCACACAACCACTGGAACTAGGACCTGTTTTGGATTGTTTCAAAGATTCACAAGAACTTACGCAATGTTTTTTGGGAATGGGTACATTTCAGAAACAACACTATGGCTAGGCTAGGCTAACTATGCCAGCAAAAATCAGCAACAGCATGCTGCATACATTAATTATTAATAAAACCAAATCACAACTGGAAGTATGTTTCGGCATGTTTCACAGGTTCATTATGTCCCATTCAGTATTTTTTGTAATGGGTACATATTTAATTATACATAAACAAAAACAATAGCTAAATTATGCAATGTTATCTGGGGTAGCAAAAGACAACCAAGGGATACTGCACACATAAGTTGATAAGAGGCCACATAACAACTGGGAGTACGATATGTTTCGGTGTGATTCGTGGGGTCATTAGAGCCTGTGTAGTGGTATTTGAAATAGGTAAATATTTAATGACTTGAGTTAATGGGGTGCTGAATAGAATTGACAGAAAACAGCAATTAAAACTAGCCGGATCAACTGTTAAACTAATGTCAGGCGGCCTGTCCATTAGGAGAGCTCTAATGCGGTTAGACTGACCAACGCTAACCACCCATCCATCCATCCATCCATCCATCTTCTACCGCTTTTCCGGAGGTCCGGGTCGCGGAGGCAGCAGTTCAAGCAGAGAAGCCCAGACTTCCCTCTCCCCAGCCACCTGCTCCAGCTCTTCAGAGGGGATACCAAGGCGTTCCCAGACTAGCTGGGAGACATAGTCTCTCCACCGAGTCCTGGGTCTGCCCCGGGGTCTCCTCCCAGTGGGACGTGCCTGAAACACCTCAAGTGGGAGACGTCCAGGAGGCATCCTAATCAGATGCCCATACCACCTCAACTGACTCCTTTCAATGTGGAGGAGCAGCGGTTCTACTCTGAGCCTCTCCCGGATGACTGAGCTCCTCACCCTATCTCTGAGGGTGAGTCCAGCAATCCTACGGAGAAAGCTCATTTCAGCCGCTTGTATCCGCGATCTCGTTCTTTCGGTCATTACCCAAAGCTCGTGACCATAGGTGAGAGTAGGAACGTAGATTGACTGGTAAATCGACAGCTTTGCCTTAGAACTAAGCTCCCTCTTCACCACAACAGACCGGTACAATGTCCGCATCACTGCAGATGATTTTGTTGTTAGATTAGATGTTCACGAGTGAGGGGAAAAAAACGCTAACCACCTAGCAAAGCTAATGCTAACAGTTTGATGTAGCACCACGGCTGTGCAATATTGCAACTCACTCCCACAAGCCTTTGTCACCTTTGACATCATGGTGCTAAGCAACAAAGGCAGTCCAACGATTTCAACTGGAGGGCCTAGAAAAGTGGGCGGGGTCAGCTATGTAACACAAGTCTGAGTCAGTTCACAGTAGTGGCTGACAGCACTCAGCCACTGCTGAAGATTTCAGCTGTCAATTTATTTTAAAATATTAAAAACTGCAAATCTAACTTAGTGCACTTTTTAATATTCTGATTCACTACCAGTCCCCAGGATTTTTGGGTTTAAGATTGAAAAAAGGGAATGAATGTAGTGCCATCAACAGAGGGTGCTGTCTGCTTACAGCTAACAGGCTAATAGGACAAATCAAAATATTAGAAATAAAAATTAGCTGCCCTGGCAGAGATTTGTGCTCTCTGGGTGCTTTCAAGTTTAATTTATTTTACAACAGAGTGACTTCTTTAGTTCACAGCCTACTAAAGTTTTAAATAACGGCTCTTACTTAGAGTGATTAAAAATAAAGTAACCTGTAGCGGGTTGAATTCAACCCCCACAACACAGAGACAGAACACAGAGACAGTCAGCTCGCACTCCTTGGTTTCTTCCGCTGCACTACTGAGATGTTATGTGCCATTCATGTATTGTGATGCAATGTGCCACGCATGTATTGTGATGCAATGTGCCATGCATGTATTGTGATATAATGTGCCATTCATGTATAGTGTTCATGCGTCCTGTCCTTACTGTGACCTAGAGACAGTTCAATATGTAGATGTGCCTTGTAACCTCTTTGTCCTGCAAGCCGGAGCAGAGGCTGCATCTGCCTATTGTTATGTAGGTCTTACAAATGCAAATGTCTCATGCCTGTTCTGCAGTCCCTTTGATCAGACCAACTGCTGTGAATCTGCTTTGATGTATTGTTTGAGTTGGGTATAAATACTGCACAGGTTCTGTAACTCATCCTCTCCATTCCACTTCTGCAACTGCTGCTGCTAGACACAGACATTGTGTCCTCCTTCTCTGAGAGCCGTGGGCTCGCTCCCGGCGCGCATCCACGGCGCCGGGAGCGGAGCCCGTGACGGCGGTATGATAATAAAACCAACTTAAAACCACAGCATTCGCCGCTTATTATTTTTTATCATGCCGCCGCACTGGTGACCCCCATGTGATGCACACACTTTGTGCGACGCAGCCTTCTGATTTGGACGGCCACGCTGGCGAACCGACGCTGACAAAAACACGCTGCCAGCGAACACAGCAGCCTGACGAGCTGCTCTCCCTTCGGCTTCAGGGAGACCTCGACGCGGAGCCAACACAGGCGAGCCGTTCTCCGGACATCACCCACGACCGGGAAAACTGCAGAAGACGGCATGGCGCGACCCTCGCCTGAGATCGGGACGTCCACGCTGGACCAGCTGAGGGACACGGAACGTTTTTTCCCTCTCACCGCTACTCCTCCCGCTCAGCGAGCCTACTCATCTACCCGAGCCTGAGGAACAAAGATCGTCTATTCCCTCCCACCGCTCCAACGCATCTGCACGAGCCTGAGGGACAAAAGATCGTCTATTTCCTCTCACCGCTCCAACGCACCATGGCCAATCTGCAGCCACAGCTCAACCTGTATTTTATCGGCGCCGTCTGCGCCGATCTCCACCAAGATTCTGCACCCTGACTCGTCACTCCAACGGCCCACCCAAGCACGGAACCCCCGCGCGCACACCGGGGAGTTACGAGGACGGCACACCACGCACGGGGCAATAATGGCTTCACTGACCGCCTTCCTTCTGCCGCACACTGGCCCTTCAGGCTTGCTTGTACACCTGAGGCCCGCAGCTTGTTCACTGGATTTTATGGTCTTAGCCACGGAACACAAGGGGAATTCAGCCGTCAGCTGTTCCCGGGGGGCTTTGGGGTTGCTCCTGCACCTAAAGCCAACACGCCAGTCCCTCTGCTTTTGTTTCTTTTTTTTTCTTACAGCCGCTCCTGCTTTTCTTCATGGCCACGGGAGGAGTCAGAGACAAATTTTTTTCTTCTTCTGATCTCCGCATGTTCAGACGGGACATCGCGGAGCAGCAAACACTTTTGGCGTGACTCGAACGATTTTCCCGCGCCCGGTCAGCATGTACTACCCCCCCCCCCCCTCCTGCACAGAGCTTTTCCCTGCTCACTGCCCAAACTGCAACATCGAGGTCACGGTCCCCTACCGTGCCCTCTGGGGGGGAGCAGTGTAGCGGGTTGAATTCAACCCCCACAACACAGAGACAGAGCACAGAGACAGTCAGCTCGCACTCCTTGGTTTTTTCCGCTGCACTACTGAGATGTAATGTGCCATTCATGTATTGTGATGCAATGTGCCACGCATGTATTGTGATGCAATGTGCCATGCATGTATTGTGATATAATGTGCCATTCATGTATAGTGTTCATGCGTCCTGTCCTTACTGTGACCTAGAGACAGTTCAATATGTAGATGTGCCTTGTAACCTCTTTGTCCTGCAAGCCGGAGCAGAGGCTGCATCTGCCTATTGTTATGTAGGTCTTACAAATGCAAATGTCTCATGCCTGTTCTGCAGTCCCTTTGATCAGACCAACTGCTGTGAATCTGCTTTGATGTATTGTTTGAGTTGGGTATAAATA
Organism: Pholidichthys leucotaenia; assembly: GCA_020510985.1. Lineage (NCBI taxonomy): Eukaryota > Metazoa > Chordata > Actinopteri > Cichliformes > Pholidichthyidae > Pholidichthys > Pholidichthys leucotaenia. The sequence goes on along the minus strand of CM035839.1, from coordinate 26,603,788 downwards.
CTGCACAGGTTCTGTAACTCATCCTCTCCATTCCACTTCTGCAACTGCTGCTGCTAGACACAGACATTGTGTCCTCCTTCTCTGAGAGCCGTGCGCGCCGGGAGCGGAGCCCGTGACGGCGGTATGATAATAAAACCAACTTAAAACCACAACATTCGCCGCTTATTATTTTTTTATCATGCCGCCGCAAACCTACTTTTACTGAGTAGTTTCTGGATTTTCTCTTCACATCTGATCATAATTGTTATGATGGAACTGACATGTATTTTATATAAGAAAAACTTAATGAGTAAAATCAAGTTATTTCAGTGTTGTTAAAAAGTGTAATATCATCAGCAGGTGATTTGAGGGGGGATGAAGGTGGATGCCATCCCCCTTGTTATCAAGATGACCCAAAAGCATCCCCTTGTTAACCTGCACCCCGCCCATCCACTGGTGTCAAGAGAGGACGGGGGACCCTGCCTCTCCCAACCCCCCGAAAAGAGAGAATTGTCCTCCCAACATTATCATAAACCTTTCTATCTCACTCTGAACAACATGATTTTAAACAACCAATTCTATGCAGAAATACAAAAAATCCATTAATTTAATTACTTCAACAATTAATTTTAAATTTGCTATTTTTTCTCATAAATTTGAAACTTTGTTCTTATAAATTTGCTATTTTTCCTGTAAATTTTCATTTTTTTTTCTCGTAAATTAGCAACTTTTTTCTTAAAAAATTGAGACTTTTTTCCTCATAAATTTGCAACTCTTCCTTTTAAGTAGCAAGTTTTTTCCTTAATTGATTTCCAACTTTTTGCTCATAATTTTGCAGCTTTTGTTTTCAAAAATTAATGACTTTTCTCAAAAATGTGCAATTTTTCTTGTAAATTTACCATGTTTTTCTCATAAATTTGTTACTTTTCTCAAAAACTTGAAGCTTTTTTCTCATAAATTTGCAATGTTTTTTTGTAAATCTGCAGCTTTTTTCCCATAAATTTGCTATATTTTTCCCTGTAAAATTTCAGTTTTTTCTTGTAAATTTGCAACTTCTTTCTCAAAAGTTTGACTTTTTTTCCTCATAAATTTGTAACTTTTTCCTGTAAATTTTCAGCTTTTTTCCTCATAAAGTTGCAACTGTAAAGTTGCTATTTTTTAATAGATTTGCAACGTTTTACCTCACACTTTTGCAGTATTTTTCTCAAAAATTTGCACATTTTTTCTTGAAAATTTGTCAATTTTCTCATAAATTTGTAACTTTTGTCTCAAAAACTTGACACTTTTTTCTCATAAATTTGCAATTTTCTTCTTGTAAATTTACAGCTTTTGTCATAAATTGGCTATTTTTTTCCTGCAAATTTACAAAAACATTTTCTTGTAAATTTGTAACATTTTTCTCAAAAATTTGACTTTTTTTCTCTTAAATTTGCAACTCCTTGTAAATTCGCAAATTTTTTGTTGTAAATTTGCAACTTTTTTCTCATAAATTTGGAACTTTTTTTCCTGCAAAATTTCAGTTTTTTTTCTTGTAAATTTGTAACGTTTGTCTCAAATTTGTGACTTTTTTCTCATAAATTTGTCCTTCTTGTAAATTTGCAAAAAAACAATTCTTGTAAATTGGCTAATTTTTCCTGCAAATTTTCAAAAAAAAAAATTCTTGTAAATTTGCAACATTTTCTCAAAAAACAGACCCATCTGGGTGCAGCGGCAATATGGCCGCCGAGTCATCTGTGTACCGGAACTGTGCACCGGACTTTCAGATTTGGGGACCGGAAGTGACACAAAGTTCCATGGAAAGGACGCCCTCATGTGAGCTGGAGATGGAACCGGTGGCCCTTCTTTGTTCCATGGAGGAAGAAGAAGCAGCGCTGCAGACAAAGGTCTAACTTATTAAACATGTGCCGATTGTATGCGTGTCACATGGGTAAGTATTTACTCTCGTCATTGAGCCGATTATTATAATTGAATATTTCAGACAGTATTGTAACATGTACCGTTTACATTTCAGACATAGTTGTGGCTCATTGTGAAACACTCCTCACCGTCCTTGTCCCAGAGCAAAGTAGAAAAAAGGTTGAACTGGTAGAAAAAAGGTTGAACAGTGGACACAGAACTTGTGTCTGTCCAGAGGGACATTTCAATACGTGTGTTTCAGCCTGAAGTCTGCACTGGACAGAATGGACAACTTATCGTCTGGCTGTCCAGCCACCTGCTGCAGATAGCAGATGGAGTGTGTGCAGCCTGGATGTGTTCCCTCGTGCCTTCCAACTAATCACAGCACATTTTCACAATAAGCTGTTGTGAGCAGTTTATGTTGTGTGAAATAAAGATTTCCTGCCTTTCAGCTCTTTATGCATTATGAAATCTATCAGGAGTACATCAGTAGTAGACTTTAAAGGTTAAGAATTAATCAGTGACTGAAGAGGTTATTTATGGTTTAAAAATATTTAATTATGAGGGGATCGTCGGCCTCCGTCGGTCTATGATGACCATGGAAGAGAATCCTAAACGTCTACTCTGCTGGAACAGCACCGCCTGTGGCTGAACAGGCCGATGCGCGAATGACAGTCCCTGTCACACAGGTCACACTTGTGGGTGGTCTCCGTGCTGCTGGGTCTGTGGCGGTTCTTCCTGCGGGTCCTTTTTTCATCTGCTGCAGCAGTCAGTCTCTCTTCACCCGCCTTGAGCTGTCTGGTCAGGGTGCCTCTCCATTTGGAGCGGTCCGTTGCAAGGTCCTCCCAGCACTCTGTGTTGATATCCAGGGCCTTCATGTCTCTCTTGCAGACGTCTCTAAAGCGCAGCTGTGGGCGGCCAACGTCTCTCCTGCCAGTTGCCAGTTCTCCATAGAGGACGTCTTTGGGGATTCTGCCATCCTCCATACGGTGAACGTGGCCTAGCCAGCGGAGCCTGCACTGCCTGAGTAGAGTGAACATGGAGGGAAGGCCGGCGCGGGACAGAACTTCTGTGTTGGGCACTTTGTCCTGCCAGGATATGTCCAGGATGTGGCGAATACAGCGCAAGTGGAAGGAGTTCAGTCTCTTTTCCTGCTGGGCGTATGTTGTCCACGTCTCACTCCCATAGAGCAGTGTGCTGATGACGCAGGCGTTGTACACTGCCATCTTCGTCTTGACAGAGAGTTTGGGATTCTCCCACACTCGTGTGGTGAGGTGAGCGAGTGTGAAGGCTGATTTTCCAATCCTCTTGTTGATCTCTGTATCAAGGGAGAGGTTGTTGCTGATCGTGGACCCCAGGTACGTGAACTGATTCACGACCTCCAGCTTGTAGTCATCAATGGTGATGGTTGGTGGTGCTTCCGTGCCTTGCGCCAAGACGTTAGTCTTCTTCAGGCTGATGGTAAGCCCGAAGTCCTTGCATGCCTGGGAGAAGCGGTCCATCAGGGTCTGAAGCTCCTGCTGTGTGTGGGTTGCGACTGCAGCGTCATCTGCGAACAGCATGTCTCTGATTAGAGCCTCGCGTACTTTGGTTCTGGCTTTCAGGCGGGCGAGGTTGAAAAGCCTGCCGTCAGATCTTGTGTGCAGGTAGATTCCCTCTGTTGCTGTGCTGAAGGCATGCCTCAGGAGCATAGCAAAGAAAATCCCAAAGAGGGTTGGCGCAAGTACACAGCTCTGTTTCACTCCGCTGCGTATGTTGAATGGCTCTGAGACGTTGCCATCGTGCTGCACTATCCCCTGCATGTTGGTGTGAAACGATTCGATGAGGCTTTGCAACTTTGGTGGGCATCCTATCTTTGGCAGGATCTTGAAAAGGCCCTCTCTGCTGACCAGATCGAACGCTTTGGTGAGGTCGATGAAGGCGACGTACAGAGGCATGTTCTGTTCTCTGCATTTCTCCTGGAGTTGGCGGATGGAGAATATCATGTCTACCGTCGATCGCTCAGCGCGGAAGCCACACTGAGACTCGGGGTAGACACGTTCGGCAAGCTTCTGTAGACGAACGAGAACAACTCGTGCATAGACTTTGCCAACAACGCTGAGGAGGGAAATGCCCCTGTAGTTGTTGCAGTCGCTTCTCTCCCCTTTGTTTTTGTAGAGGGTGATGATCTTGGCGTCCCTCATGTCCTGTGGTACGGCACCTTCCTTCCAGCACTGGCAGAGGACGTCATGCAATGGCAGCAGTAGGGCGGTCTTGCAGTGCTTGATCAGGTCAGGGGGTATGCCGTCGTTGCCGGGTGCCTTGCCAGCGGCCAAGCTATCAATGGCCTTACTGAGTTCGTCGATGGTTGGCTCGGCGTCAAGTTCGTCCATGGATGGCAGGTAGTCGATGGCATCAAGGGCTGACGGTGTCACGGTGTTCTGTCTAGAGTAGAGGTCGGAGTAGTGTTCCACCCATCTCTCCATCTGCTTGTTCTTATCTGTGATCATCTCCCCAGTGGAAGATTTGAGGGGGGCCGTCTTGCTCTGAGCCGGACCAAGTGCTTTCTTGATGCCATCGTACATACCACGGATGTTCCCTGTTATGGCAGCGGTTTGAATGTCTTGGCTGAGCTGAGTCCAGTACTCGTTGGCACAGCGCCGAGCAGTCTGCTGAACTTTGCTTCTCGCAGCCCTGAGAATCTGGAGATTCTTCTCGTTTGGGTACTTCTTGTACTCAGCAAGTGCTGAGCGCTTGGCTTCAATGACGGGGGTCATCTCGGTCAACTTGGCATCAAACCAGTCCTGTGACTTCGAGGTCTTCCTCCCAAAGGTAGCCAAGGCTGTGCGGTAGATGGTGTTTCGCAGCTCTTCCCACTTCTGCTTTGCAGATTCTCCTCCTTGTGGTACACCAAGTTCCTTCTCAAAGGTGGAGGCAAACTGCTCAACAAGTTCTGGTTGGGCCATCTTGCTGGTGTCAATCCGTGCCTTTCCAGGTTGTCTAGCACGATGGAATTTCTTCAGCTGCAGCTTGACCTTGCAACACACCAATGAATGGTCTGTGTCGCAATCTGCACTCTGGAACGAACGGGTGATTAGCACGTTCTTCAGTGAGGTGCGCCTGGTCAGGATCAAGTCTAGCTGGTGCCAGTGCTTTGAGCGCGGATGTTGCCAGGAAACCTTGTGTTGGGGCTTGGTCTTGAAGAACGAGTTTGTGATGCACAGATCGTGATATGTGCAGAACTCGAGCAGCCGCTGTCCGTTGTCGTTCATTCTGCCCACGCCAAAAGGTCCAAGACAGGAGGGCCAGGAGTCGTGGTCAGCACCCACTCTGGCATTGAAGTCTCCAAGGAGAATGAGTTGTTCAGAGTTGGGGATGATCCTGACAGTTGTTGCGAGATTCTCGTAGAACTCGTCTTTTGCCTCTGGTGTGGCTGTCTGTGTTGGGGCATACACACTGACGAGGGTGACTGGGCCTTCAGTGGTGTTCAGGCGGAGGGTGAGGAGTCGTGCAGAGCCAGTGCTGCCCGGTTCCACCATCTTCAGCAAAGTGTTCTTCACTGCGAAGCCCACTCCGTGTTCCCTGTGTTCGTCACTGCCCTTTCCCTGCCAGTAGAACGTGTAGTCCTTCTCTCTCAGTGTGCCTGCATCAGCTAACCGTGTTTCCTGGAGAGTGGCGATATCCACTCCCAGTCTCTTCAGCTCATTATTGATGATGGCAGTCTTCCTGGTGTCGTTGATGTCCTTGAGGTTAGCAGCGAGTCCTGTCATCATAGTGCGGACGTTCCAAGTTCCCAGTTTTAGAGTTGGTCTCTTTTGTTTTATTGTCTTGCCTGGTGCGAAGGTTCTCAGCCTGCTGTTTGGATTTCTCCTTATCCCCATGCACCCAATGAGGAAAGCAAGCTGTGGCGGGACAACACCTTATTGGCTGGGGGCTGCCCAGCTTGAGGCGGGCGGTAGCTGTCCAGTGAGATCTGATGATCCCTCCCACCGTCGGGAACAACCCCTGGGATACTGTCACAATATATGGTCAGTATATGAGGTTTAAAATGTGGAAGGAACGTGGTGAAATGTTTGCTTTATTTTATAAGTGGCCACAAGTGCATCATGGGACAAAATCAGGTCACCCTGTATAAGCCTGTGTGTTTAAACATTTTGACATATGGATATTTAATATTAATGTTAATACTGGGAGATTCACATTATATAATTAAACAAAACAGAAGTCTTTAAAATTTTATTAAAGAAACAGTGAGGAATAAGTTAGAACATCCCCACCTTATTCCCACTTAAAATGGCTAAAAAAAATTTAAAAAAAAATTGGTCATCAACGTGAATAATTAAGTGAATATTTAATGGTGTCCAAATTGTATCACCTGACTGTATGTGAATGCCAGACCTTTGTTGAACATGATAAACTTGGTGCATTTTAAAAAGAAGTTTATAACCTGTAGTTCAACACACCTGAGGCTCAGAAAGGCTTGAGATGCAGTGAGCAAAGATGGATGATTTAATATTTCACAGTGCTGACCCAATCACTCCTAACACCACTGCTGTTAAACAACAAAACAAAGTTTTGACTCTTCAAATGTTCATTTATTTATTTTCCAGTAAAATACTTCAAAAACTTCAAGCATACAACAGACACACCATAAATTTACACTTCGGTGTTTCTACGTCTCCCAGCGTGCCTGGGAACGTTTCAGTATTCTCTCTGAAGAGCTGGAGCAGGTGGCCGGGGAGAGGCAAGTCTGGGCTTCTCTGCTTGAGCTGCTGCCTCCGTGACCCGGACCTCCAGAAAAGCGGTAGAAAATGGATGGATGGATGGATGGATGGTTGGTTTCTTCTCGCTTCGGCTTCTGACTCCAGCATGTCGTGCACAGCAGCCAGAAGAGTTTCACTCCACTTTCTCTTTCCTGGAAAAACCACAGGGAGGATGGAGACAAATATTAACAGACAACAATTCTAATGCAGTTCTGAGACTCAACAACATGTGTGGGCAATGCAACAGAAAGGTTTCCTTTACCTGGTCTAAGATGGCGGAGGGTGCTGGCAGCAGCAGATGGCAGGCAGATGGCAGTCTCTGAATAAAGACATTTCTGGATCAGAACCATATTATAAAAAAAGAAGATGGCAAAACTAGCAAGGTAGATCAGCTGGGCCAGAGGTCTGAAACCTGTGGCTCTTCTGCTCATATTCAGTGGACAGAAAAACTGTCACATGTATGACAGAATAAATTCATTGATACACACGTGGCCAAAATTGTTGGTACCCCTCTGTTAATGAAAGAAAAACCCACAATGGTCACAGAAATAACTTGAATCTGACAAAAGTGGTAATAAATAAAAGTTCTATGAAAATTAACCAGTGAAAATCAGACAATGCTTTTGAATTGTGGTTCAACAGAATTATTTTAAAAAAAACAAACTCATGAAACAGGCCTGGACAAAAATGATGGTACTCTTAACTTAATATTTTGTTGCACAACCTTTTGAGGCAATCAGTGCAATCCAACGATTTCTGTAACTGTCAATGAGACTTCTGCACCTCTCAGCAGGTATTTTGGTCCACTCCTCATGAGCAAACTGCTCCAGTTGTCTCAGGTTTGAAGGGTACCTTCTCCAGACGGCATGTTTCAGCTCCTTCCACAGATGTTCAATAGGATTTAGATTAGGGCCCATAGAAGGCCACTTTAGAATAGTCCAATGTTTCGCTCTTAGCCATTCTTGGGTGTTTTTAGCTGTGTGTTTTGGGTCATTATCCTGTTGCAAGACCCATGACCTGCGACTGAGACCAAGCTGTCTGACACTGGGCAGCACATTTCTCTCTAGAATACCTTGATAGTTTTGAGATTTCATTGTACCCTGCACAGATTCAAGACACCCTGTGCCAGATGCAGCAAAGCAGCCCCAGAACATAACAGAACCTCCTCCATGTTTCACAGTAGGGACAGTGTTCTTTTCTTGGTATGCTTCATTTTTGCGTCTGTGAACATAGAGCTGATGTGCCTTGCCAGAGAGTTCCAGTTTTGTCTCGTCTGTCCATAGGACATTCTCCCAGAAGCTTTGTGGCTTGTCAACATGCAGTTTGGCAAATTCCAGCCTGGCTTTTTTATGATTTGTTTTCAACAGTGGTGTCCTCCTTGGTCGTCTCCCATGAAGTCCACTTTGGCTCAAACAACGACGGATGGTGCGATCTGACACTGATGTACCTTGACCTTGGAGTTCACCATGAATGTGTTTAGAGGTTGTTCTGGGCTCTTTTGTTACCATAAGTATTATCCGTCTCCTCCTGCGGCCACGTCCAGGAAGGTTGGCTACAGTCCCGTGGATCTTAAATTTCTGAATAATATGTACAACTGTAGTCACAGGAACATCAAGCTGCTTGGAGATGGTCTTATAGCCTTCACCTTTAACATGCTTGTCTATAATTTTCATTCTAATCTCCTGAGACAACTCTCTCTTTTGCTTCCTCTGGTCCATGTTTAGTGTAGTACACACCATGTCACCAAACAGCACAGTGACTACTTGTCACCCTTTAAATAGGCCGACTGACTGATTACAAGTTTGTAGACACCTGTGATGTTAATTAGAGGACACATCTTGGTCCCTATGGTCACATTATTTTCTTTCTTTCTTTTTTCTAGGGGTACCATCATTTTTGTGCAGGCCCGTTTCATTAGTTTGTTTTTTAAAGTAATTCTTTTGAACCACAATTCAAAAGCACTGTCTGATTTTCATTGGTTAATTTTCATAGAATTTTTATTTATTACCACTTTTGTCAAATTCAAGTTATTTCTGTGACCATTGTGGGTTTTTCTTTCATTAACAGAGGGGCACCAACAATTTTGTCCATGGCTGTATACAAGAAAAAGATGCAAATCAAAGAGGGAAAAACTCTGAAATATGAGAGAAAAATAAGTATAATATACAAGAATGTTGCTTATTTATAAGACCATAATTGTGTATTTATCAGAAAAAACAATCAAAATTAAATAAAAATAAAAATAGGAAAATTTAGGTGTTGCACATTTTAGAAAGTGCAAAATTATTAGGAAAAAAGCTGTGTATTTACAAGAAGCCCCAGATTAATGAAAACGTTTCAAATTTTTAAAAAAATGCCTTAAATTTAGAGACAGTGCACTGTAAATGTATGTGGAAAAATGTTGCAAATTTATAGTAAAAAAGACCTGCAGATTAAAGAGGACAAGGATGCAAACGTGAGAAACTTAATGCACATTACAAGACAAAAAACTGCATATTAGAGAGAGAAACAGTGGAAACTTCTGTGAAATAAGGTGAACATTTGTAACAAAACGCATTTCAGAGGAAAAAAGGTAAACAAATTAACAAGAAAAAGTTGCAAATTTAAGAGAAAAATATTGTAGATTTACACGACAAAAAGTGCCAGTGTTCAGAAAAGGAGCTGCAAACTGATTTCATATTTGGGAAAGACAAATTCAAAGTTAAGAGGGTGAAAAAAGCCTCAAATTTATGAGATAAATTGCATATTTTTTGCACATATTTACCAACCTTCAGCTCCTCAGAGGACGGCCCACTCCAGACTCAAGATTGCATCCAAAGTGTTGGAACATTTCCTGGTTCTCCCGGTTCTCATTGTTGGGGTTCTTATTTGTTACAGTCCTGTTTGAGTTTTGAGGAGTGTTGCGCAACAAGCCACAATGACATCTGGAACGCAAACAGTACATGTTACAATACTGTCTAAAATATTCCATTATTATAGTCAGTTCAACGACAAGAGTAAATATTTACCCATGTGACACGCATACAATCGGTGCATGTTTAATAAGTTAGATCTTTGTCTACAGCGCTGCTCTTTCTTCCTCCACAGAACAAAGAAGGGCCACCGGTTCCAGCTCCAGCTCACATGAGGGCGTCCTTTCCACCAACTTTGTCACTTCCAGTCCCCAAATCCGGAAATCTGGTACACAGTTCCGGTACACAGATGACTTGGCTGCCATATTGCCGCTGGATCCAGGTACTCTTGAAAAAATTTGAACTTTTTTTCATAAATTTGTGACTTTTTCCCAAAAGTTTGCAACTTTTTTCTCATAAATTTATTTTTTCCTTTAAATTTTCAAAAAAAAAAAAAATTCTCATAAATTCACAACTTTTTTCTCAAAAATTTGCACATTTTTTCCTCATAAATTTATGAGTTTTACCAAAAGCTTAAGGCTTTTTCATAAATCTGCAACTTTTTTCTTAAATTTGTGACATTTTTTCCCCAAAAGTTTGCAGCTTTTTTCTCATAAATTTATTTTTTCTTTTAAATTTTCAAAAAAAAAAAATTCTCATAAATTCACAACTTTTTTCCTCAAAAATTTGCTAATTTTTTCCTCATAAATTTATGAGTTTTACCAAAAGTTAAGGCTTTTTTCTCATAAATCTGCAACTTTTTTTCATAAATTTGTGACATTTTTCCCCAAAAGTTTGCAGCTTTTTTCTCATAAATTTATTTTTTTCTTTTAAATTTTCAAAAAAAAAATTCTCATAAATTCACAACTTTTTTCCTCAAAAATTTGCAAATTTTTTCCTCATAAATTTATGAGTTTTATCAAAAGCTTAAGGCTTTTTTCTCATAAATCTGCAACTTTTTTTCATAAATTTGTGACATTTTTCCCCAAAAGTTTGCAGCTTTTTTCTCATAAATTTATTTTTTTCTTTTAAATTTTCAAAAAAAAAAAATTCTCATAAATTCACAACTTTTTTCCTCAAAAATTTGCAAATTTTTTCCTCATAAATTTATGAGTTTTATCAAAAGCTTAAGGCTTTTTTCTCATAAATCTGCAACTTTTTTTCATAAATTTGTGACATTTTTCCCCAAAAGTTTGCAGCTTTTTTCTCATAAATTTATTTTTTTTTTAAATTTTCAAAAACAAACAAAAAAAATTCTCATAAATTCACAACATTTTTCCTCAAAAATTTGCACATTTTTTCCTCATAAATTTATGAGTTTTACCAAAAGCTTAAGGCTTTTTCCTCATAAATCTGCAACTTTTTTTCTTAAATTTGTGACATTTTTTCCCCAAAAGTTTGTAGGTTTTTTCTCATAAATTTATTTTTTTCTTTTAAATTTTCCCCAAAAAAAATTCTCATAAATTCACAACTTTCTCAAAAATTTGCACATTTTTTCCTCATAAATTTATGAGTTTTATCAAAAGCTTGAGGCTTTTTCCCTCATAAATCTGCAACTTTTTTTCATAAATTTGTGACATTTTTTCCCCAAAAGTTTGCAGCTTTTTCCTAATAAATTCACCATTTTTTTCCCTGTAAATTTTCGATGTTTTCTCATAAATTTTCAACTTTTTCCTGTACACTTTCAGCTTTTTTTCCTCATAAATTTGTTAGTTTTTTCTTATAGATTTGCAGCTTCCCCCCCCCTCAAAAATTAGCAGTTTTTTCCCCGTAATTTTCACCGTGTTTCTCTTAAATGTGCAATGCTCAACTACTGCTTAAATTTTTGTTGTGTGTAAATGAATTGTAATTTGCGGCTTTTTGAATGCGCATCTTTCATCGTATCTTTGCGCTTTCATTCTTGCACATTTTGCCTCGTTTGTACCTCGTGCCAAACTGGTGAGCCGCCCTCATCGTCCTTGTTAAAAAAGCGAACAAATGACCCCCGAGTATCACCGCGAAGCCGTCTGTGTTGTCAGTCCTATTGTGTACCGACGGCATGAAGGTCACGGTTGTCGGTGAGGCGGCTGAGACCGGCTGCAGCAGGGAGACGCATCCACGGACGCAGAACGGGAGGTGGAGCTGATGATTTTACGCAGGAATCAAGACAGCGGTTCTGCCGCGGAAGGAAGGGGGGGGGGGGAGGAAATCCACAAAGTCGGCGCTGGGAATCACATGCAGTTGAACCGAGGTTTTTAATTCCCACCCCGCCCCGCGCCATGTTGACATGAAGCGTGCGAACTGTACCGGCCCGGCGAAGCTCCGCTCCAGCGCGCGGACACGCACCTTCAGGCGCCCTGATCCGGTTCTGATGGTGCCAGCAGCGCCCAACAAAGCCTCTCCTCACACGCCATGCTCCGCCGGTGTGCCGAAGCCGTCCATTTCCGTGGGGCCCGCTGAGAGCAGCTCGGCAGACTACCCCTGCTCCGCCGCAGATGGTCGCTTCCTCCAACCGGAGGGCGGTGGTAGCGGCTGATGGAGGCGCTCCTTCCCCCTCGCAGATGTGTGCGGTGATGAGCAGGAAGAGGGGCGCTCACACGCTACATGTCGCGGCTTATTTCCTCCTCATATCTGCACAAGATGTGGCAGCTTGGCTCAGCTTTTGAACTGCCAATTAAGATAAACCATAGGCATCAATCAGGGAGGGCCGGGGGGGGGACAGTGTCCCCCCCCCAACCTGGAAAAAACTTCCTGTGTCATGTTACATAACTGAATACATGGATTTGAAGCACCAACACTAAGCATAAAGGTCAAAGAATTATTTTTCAAATTTGCTGCTTTTCTCATAATTTCTCATTTTAAAAATATCTTGGCTAAGGTTTTGGAATCACTTGTCAGCACTCAGCTAAAGGAACTTTTAGCTGCTAATGACATCCTATCCCATCTCCAATCAGGGTTCAGGAAGAAACAACTACAGCAGCCTTAAAAGTGGCGAATGATTTTATAAGTTCTGTAGACAGCAAGCAACACTGCAGCCCTTTTTATAGATTAAGGCTGCGTGTCCACCAAATGCATTTTTGGTCACCCTACTGCCCTGAACGTCTTTTTTTCAGCATTTGTGCACTGTGCTCTGGAAAAAAAAAAAAAAAGTCTGTGCCCTGTATCACAGCAACAGCTTGTCACTCACGGCTCAGCACTTCCATTTTTCCTATGGTCAGATTTTCTACTTACTTTTTAATAGCAGTCCCTAAATAACAATGGACAAGAAACATACAGTTAATGAAAGAAAAACCCACAATGGTCACAGAAACAACTTGAATCTGACAAAAGTGGTAATAAATAAAAATTCTATGAAAATTAACCAATGAAAATCAGACAATACTTTTGAATTGTGTTTCAACAGAATTACTTTAAAAAAACAAACTCATGAAACAAGCCTGGACAAAAATGATGGTACCCCTAGAAAAGATTGAAAATAATGGGACCATAGGGACATGTTCAACCAAGATGTGTCCTCTAATTAACATCACAGGTGTCTACAAACTTGTAATCAGTCAGTCGGCCTATTTAAAGGGTGACAAGTAGTCACTGTGCTGTTTGGTGACATGGTGTGTACCACACTAAACATGGACCAGAGGAAGCAAAGGAGAGAGTTGTCTCAGGAGATTAGAAAGAAAATTATAGACAAGCATGTTAAAGGTAAAGGCTATAAGACCATCTCCAAGCAGCTTGATGTTCCTGTGACTACAGTTGCACATATTATTCAGAAATTTAAGATCCACGGGACTGTAGCCAACCTTCCTGGACGTGGCTGCAGGAGGAGACGGATAATACGAATGGTAACAAAAGAGCCCAGAACAACCTCTAAACACATTCATGGTGAACTCCAAGGTCAAGGTACATCAGTGTCAGATCGCACCATCCGTCATTGAGCCAAAGTGGACTTCATGGGAGACGATCAAGGAGGACACCACTGTTGAAAACAAATCATAAAAAAGCCAGACTGGAATTTGCCAAACTGCATGTTGACAAGCCACAAAGCTTCTGGGAGAATGTCCTATGGACAGACGAGACAAAACTGGAACTTTTTGGCAAGGCACATCAGCTCTATGTTCACAGACGCAAAAATGAAGCATACCAAGAAAAGAACACTGTCCCTACTGTGAAACATGGAGGAGGTTCTGTTATGTTCTGGGGCTGCTTTGCTGCACCTGGCACAGGGTGTCTTGAATCTGTGCAGAGTACAATGAAATCTCAAGACTATCAAGGTATTCTAGAGAGAAATGTGCTGCCCAGTGTCAGACAGCTTGGTCTCAGTCGCAGGTCATGGGTCTTGCAACAGGATAATGACCCAAAACACACAGCTAAAAACACCCAAGAATGGCTAAGAGCGAAACATTGGACTATTCTAAAGTGGCCTTCTATGAGCCCTGATCTAAATCCTATTGAACATCTGTGGAAGGAGGTGAAACATGCCGTCTGGAGAAGGCACCCTTCAAACCTGAGACAACTGGAGCAGTTTGCTCATGAGGAGTGGACCAAAATACCTGCTGAGAGGTGCAGAAGTCTCATTGACAGTTACAGAAATCGTTTGATTGCAGTGATTGTCTCAAAAGGTTGTGCAACAAAATATTAAGTTAAGGGTACCATCATTTTTGTTCAGGCCTGTTTCATGAGTTTGTTTTTTAAAATAATTCTGTTGAACCACAATTCAAAAGCACTGTCTGATTTTCATTGGTTAATTTTCATAGAATTTTTATTTATTACCACTTTTGTCAGATTCAAGTTATTTCTGTGACCATTGTGGGTTTTTCTTTCATTAACAGAGGGGTACCAACAATTTTGTCCACGTGTGTATTCTAGCATTGGTAGCAGTTCTGGATGCAAAATATGATGACACGCAAAACAGGAGTCTGAGTACAGACTGTACCGGCTTCCTATGTCCTGCCCTTATTTATTTTGATTTGCTGCTTAGAAGGATCTGACACTGACAAGCTCAGCTGCAGTCTGAAAAGTTGAAATTTTTTCAACTCTGAGCGCCGCAACAAAAAGCGGCCACTGCCGGGAACGTTTCAGCGCTGTAGACGCTGGACTACATAGAGAATGAATAGAAAATAGTTTGGTGGACATGCAGCCTTATCTGAAGCATTTGACACTGTGGAGCACACAATACTGAGACAGACTCATTGCCAGTGGTTTATCTGAAAAAGCTGTGGGTTGGTTCCGTAATTATCTCTCTGATTGGACTGTGCAGGAAAGGGGTTTTACATTTAATTCTGTCCTAACATCAAAAGGTGTGCCTCAAGGATCAATTTTGGGACCACTTTTATTCATTCTTTATATCAATAACATTAATCAAAATGTCTCCAACACCAAGTGTCACTTCTATGCGGATGACACAGTGATATACAGTCGTGTGAAAAAGTGTTTTCCCCCTTCCTGATTTCTCATTTGTTTGTATATTTGTCACACTTAAATGTTTCAGATCCTCAAACAAATTTAAATATTAGACAAAGATAACACCCCCCTCATGGATCGTCACCTTATCGTGGTGGGGGGGTTTGCGTGCCCCAGTGATCCCAGGAGCTATGTTGTCCGGGGCAATTTGCCTCTGATAGGTTCTCCCAAGACAAACTGGTCCTGGGTGAAGGGCCAGACTAAGAACGATCCAACAGACTCTCATGATAAATTGTATATCAAGGATTCAGTGTACCCCGCCCGGTATGGGGTTACCGGGGCCCCACCCTGGAGCCAGGCCTGGGGGAGGGGCTCGAAGGCTAGCGTCTGGTGGCCAGGTTTCCACCCATGGGACCCGGCCGGGCTCAGCCCGAAGGAGTTACATGGGTCCGCCCTCCAGTAGGTTCACCACCTGCAGGAGGGATCATGGAAGTCCGGTGCTATGTGGATTAGGTGGCAGTCAAAGGCGGAGACCTTGGCGGACTGATCCCAAGCTTTCTAAACTGGCTTTTGGTACGTGGAATGTCACCTCTCTGGTGGGGAAGGAGCCTGAGCTGGTGTACGAGATTGAGCGATACCGGCTAGATATAGTCGGCCTCACCTCAACACACAGCTCCGGTTCCGGAACCAGTCTCCTGGAGAGGGGCTGGAGCTTGGCCTTTTCTGGAGTTGCCCCGGGCGAGAGGCGACGAGCAGGGGTAGGTATTCTTGTATCGCCCCACCTTGCTGCCTCTATATTGGAGTTTTCCCCGGTGGACGAAAGGGTTGCTTCCCTGCGCCTTCGGGTTGGGAAACGGGTCCTGACCATCATTTGTGCCTATGCACCAAATGATGTTTCAGAGTACCCACCCTTTTTGGAGTCTGTGACTGGGGTGCTGGAGGGTGCTCCTCCTGGAGACTCCATTGTCCTACTGGGGGACTTCAATGCGCACGTGGGCAACGACAGTGAAACCTGGAGGGGGGTGATTGGGAGGAACGGCCTGCCCGATCTGAACCCGAGTGGTGTTCAGTTATTGGACTTCTGTGCTAACCACAGTCTGTCCATAACGAACACCATGTTCAAGCATAAGGGTGTCCATATGTGCACCTGGCACCAGGACACCCTAGGCCGCAGGTCGATGATCGATTTTGTTATCGTATCATCAGACCTGCGACCGTATGTCTTGGACACCCGAGTAAAGAGAGGTGCAGAGCTGTCAACTGATCACCACCTGGTGGTGAGTTGGATCCGATGGCAGGGGAGGAAGCCATTCAGACCTGGTAGACCCAAACGTATAGTGAGGGTGTGCTGGGAGCGTCTGGCTGAGGCCCCTGTCCGGGAGGTCTTCAACTCCCACCTCCGGAAGAACTTCAACCACATTCCGAGGGAGTCTGGAGACATGGAGTCTGAATGGGCCATGTTCTCCACCTCTGTTGTTGAAGCGGCGGCCCAGAGCTGCGGCCGCAAGGTGGTCGGTGCATCTCGTGGTGGCAACCCCCGAACCAAGTGGTGGACACCAGTGGTGAGGGGGGCCATTAAGCTGAAGAAGGAGTCCTATCAAGCTTGGTTGGCTTGTGGGACTCCCGAAGCAGCTGAGGTGTACCGGCAGGCCAAGCGGAGTGCAGCTCGGGTGGTTGCTGAAGCAAAAACCCGGGTATGGGAGGAGTTCGGTGAGGCCATGGAACAAGACTTTCGGTCGGCTTCAAAGAGATTCTGGCAAACTGTTCGGCGGCTCAGGAGGGGAAAGCAGCTCCCCGTCCACACTGTGTATGGTGCGGATGGGACACTGTTGACTTCAACTGGGGATATCGTCGGGCGGTGGAAGGAATACTTCGAGGATCTCCTCAATCCCACTGATACGCCTTCCACAGAGGAAGCAGGGTTTGGGGACAAGGGGGATGACTCGCCTATCACAGGGGCTGAGGTCGCCAAGGTGGTTAAAAATCTCCTTGGTGGCCGGGCCCCGGGGGTGGACGAGATTCGCCCCGAGTACCTCAAGGCCCTGGATGTTGTTGGGTTGTCATGGTTGACACGCCTCTGCAACATTGCGTGGAGGTCGGGGGCAGTGCCTTTGGCATGGCAAACCGGGGTGGTGGTTCCTCTCTTCAAAAAAGGGGACCGGAGGGTGTGCTCCAACTTTAGAGGGATCACACTCCTCAGCCTCCCTGGGAAGGTCTATGCCAAGGTACTGGAGAGGAGAGTCCGGCCGTTGGTCGAACCTCGGATTCAGGAGGAGCAATGTGGTTTTCGTCCTGGCCGTGGCACATCGGACCAGCTCTTTACCCTCTCGAGAATTCTTGAGGGTTCGTGGGAGTTTGCCCAACCAGTTTACATGTGTTTTGTGGACTTGGAGAAGGCATTTGACCGCGTCCCTCGTGGATTTTTGTGGGGGGTGCTTCGGGAGTATGGGGTATCGGGCTTGTTGTTACGAGCTATTCGGTCTCTGTATGACCGTTGTGAGAGTTTAGTTCGTATTGCCAACACTCGGTCGGAGTCATTCCCAGTGAGAGTTGGACTCCGCCAGGGCTGCCCTTTGTCACCGGTCCTGTTCATAATTTTTATGGACAGG
This sequence comes from Pholidichthys leucotaenia, assembly GCA_020510985.1. Classification (NCBI taxonomy): domain Eukaryota; kingdom Metazoa; phylum Chordata; class Actinopteri; order Cichliformes; family Pholidichthyidae; genus Pholidichthys; species Pholidichthys leucotaenia. The sequence goes on along the minus strand of CM035839.1, from coordinate 26,586,295 downwards.
ATTTCTAGGCGCAGCCAGGGAATGGAGGGTGTCATGCTTGGTGACCACAGGATCTCATCTCTGTTGTTTGCAGATGATGTTGTCCTGTTGGCTTCATCCAGCAATGACCTACAGCTCTTGCTGGGACGGTTTGCCGCTGAGTGTGAAGCGGCTGGGATGAGAATCAGCACCTCCAAGTCCGAGTCCATGGTCCTCAGCCGGAAAAAGGTGGATTGTCCTCTCCGGGTTGGGGACAGGCTCCTGCCCCAAGTGGAGGAGTTTAAGTATCTTGGGGTCTTGTTCACGAGTGAGGGGAAAATGGAGCGAGAGATCGACAGACGGATTGGAGCAGCATCTGCAGTGATGCGGACGTTGTACCGGTCTGTTGTGGTGAAGAGGGAGCTTAGTTCTAAGGCAAAGCTGTCGATTTACCAGTCAATCTACGTTCCTACTCTCACCTATGGTCACGAGCTTTGGGTAATGACCGAAAGAACGAGATCGCGGATACAAGCGGCTGAAATGAGCTTTCTCCGTAGGATTGCTGGACTCACCCTCAGAGATAGGGTGAGGAGCTCAGTCATCCGGGAGAGGCTCAGAGTAGAACCGCTGCTCCTCCACATTGAAAGGAGTCAGTTGAGGTGGTATGGGCATCTGATTAGGATGCCTCCTGGACGTCTCCCACTTGAGGTGTTTCAGGCACGTCCCACTGGGAGGAGACCCCGGGGCAGACCCAGGACTCGGTGGAGAGACTATGTCTCCCAGCTAGTCTGGGAATGCCTTGGTATCCCCTCTGAAGAGCTGGAGCAGGTGGCTGGGGAGAGGGAAGTCTGGGCTTCTCTGCTTGAACTGCTGCCTCCGCGACCCGGACCTCCGGAAAAGCGGTAGAAGATGGATGGATGGATGGACAAAGATAACACAAGTAAACACAAAATGCAGTTTTTAAATGAAGATGTTTATTAAGGGTAAAAAAAATCCAAACCTATTTTTTTGTTGTAAATATGCATTTTTTCCTCATAAATTTGCTATTATTTCCTGTAAATTTCCAGCTTTTTCCCTACATTTGCCGCTTTTTTCTCATAAATTTGCATATTTTTTTCTTCCAAATTTGCCACTTTTTCTCCTAAGTTTGCTACTTTTTTCTAAGAAATTTTCTGTTTTAGTTGTATATTTGCAACTATTTTCTTATAAATTTGCTAGTTTTCTCACAAATTTGCACCTGTTTCCTCATAAATTTGCTATTCTTTCCTGTAAATTTGCAACTTTTTTCTTATAAATTAGAAATTTGTTTCTCCTAAATTTTTAACTTTTTCCTCATACATTTGCTTCTTTTTGCTCAAATTTGCCATTTTTTTCTTGTAAATTGACATCTTTTTTCATAAATTTGCACAATTTTATTTTTTTTTGCAAATTTGCAGCTTTTTTCTCATAGAGCAACTGTTGTCTTATAAATTTATTTCTAATTTCTGATAAATTTGCAACTTTTTTCTTGCAAATTTGCAACTTTTTTTCTCATAAATTAGCTTTTTTCTAATAAATTTTCTATTTTTAGTTGTGTATTTGTAACTTTTCTTAAAAATTTGCTACTTTTTTCTCACAAATTTGTAACTTTTTTCTCATACAAATTTGATGTTTTGTTGTACATATGCATTTTTTTCTCATAAATTTGCTATTCTTTCCTATAAATTTGCAGCTTTTTTCCGACATTTGCTATTTTTTTCTCATAAGTTTGCTACTTTTTTCTAGTACATTTTCTGGGTTTTAGTTGTATATTTACAACTATTTTCTTAGAAATTTGCTAGTTTTTTCTCACAAATTTGCACCTGTTTCCTCATAAATTCACTATTTTTTCCTGTAAATTTGCAACTTTTCCTCCTACATTTGCTTCTTTTTTCCTCATAAATTTGTATTTTCTTGCAAATTTGCAACTCTTTTCTAATAAAGTTGCTATTTTTTTTTAAGAAAATTTATAACTTTTTTCTTCTAAATTTGTAACTTTTTTTCTTGTATGGTTGCAATATTCACATGGAATGGACAACACACCGACGCTGGTGACCAAAATAAATCAAATCAAATCAAACTTTATTGTCATATTGCTGTACATACAACTGTAGTGCAGGCAAGATGAAATTGCGTTTCTCTCGGCATCCATATAAGAAGCAGCATGATTAAGACACACTCCCACATAGCTCCCACTCCCCCATCCATTCACACATCCCTGAGACATACTTGGGGAAAAAGAATAACTAACTATAATATACAAAATGTCCATAGGTGCAGTAGTGTGTATGTGAGATTCCGGGTCAGCTGTTCAGCATCCTGACAGCTTGTGGGAGGAAGCTGTTGATCAGTCTGGTGGTTCTGCCTCTGATGCTCCGGAATCGTTTACCAGATGGAAGAAGTTCAAAGTGTTTATGCAGAGGGTGAGAACGGTCCTTGACAATGTTCAGTGCCCTGCTCCTACAATGGTTCTGAAAAAGTTCTTGGACAGAGGGGAGGGAGACTCCAATTACCCTCTCCGCCCCCTTGACTATCCTCTGCAGGGCTTTTTTGTCTGACATACTGCAGCTGGAGTACCATGTAGCAATGCAGTACGTCAGAACACTCTCCACCACACCTCTGTAGAAGGTCCTGAGGATGCAGATGGGGAGAGAGGCCTGTTTGAGTTTCCTCAAGAAGTGTAGTCTCTGCTGAGGTTGCTGGTGAGGTTCAGGCCTGGATTATATCTTCTTGGTTTAGCACCACAAAATCATCCTTGCAAGGAAGCAAGTGAATGATTTTATTGCTAAAAAAAGTTTTGATATTATTTTTTTAAATTTTCTTGAAAATCTTCAACATTCCCATTAAAACTTCAACTCCGTCTCTGTTTTTAAACTCTGTCTAAAGTGTGAATGATAATAGATAATATGCTTTTCTCTCATTAATCCTCACAGGGCAGCAGTAGACGTCTTATTCTATAACATAACTGAAAATAAAATTATAATGCAGTGGGATTAATATTATTATTTCCAATAAAAGTTTACGTATGGTGACATTTTTTCTGTAACCACGTACAGGTTCTTTAATAGCAGGTACATAAAGCATAGATCATTATTTCTAATAAGTCAAAAACACTTGAACAATTCTGCATGACTATTTCTGCACAAGTCAACATTATTATATTGTCTATTAACAGATTCTGTAAATAATGTATGAGGATTTAATGTTTTATTTAATGATGCAAATGTTTTTTATCAATTCAAAATGCAGTTTAAAATATTGATTTTATTGGTAAACAACTTGAAAACACTTTCATGAAATACATGTTTTATCCAAGAAAAACATTCAACAGTTCTGCAAGTTTAAATTACTTTAAACTTACATATTATATTAAAAAACATCAGTCTTTTTTGCTTTTATACATCCCTGCTGCTGTCCACATGGACTAACAATCTCTAAAGAGCAGCATGAAACAGCTTAAGGCTACTGGTCGATACGTAAGTGAGGTTTGATTTACATTCAGTAATCCAATCTTTTATAGGAGAGTGACCTGGATATTATGGATGATGTATATACTGTAGAAGCTATTGTTGTTGTTTTTAGAAAGAAGAATCAGAAAAATGTTTCTCATTATAGAGGCAGTGCTGTGCGGGAGTATCACGGTTACATTTTCTGCCTGCTTAGCCAAAAACAGAATGCACACATTACAAGTGAGATATACAGTGGTGTGAAAAAGTGTTTGCCCCCTTCCTGATTTCTCATTTTTTTGTATGTCACACTTAAATATTTCAGATCATCAAACAAATTTAAATATTAGACAAAGATAACACAAGTAAACACAAAACACAGTTTTTAAATGAAGGTGTTTATTATTAAGGATAAAAAAATCCAAACCTACATGGCCCTGTGTGAAAAAGAGATTGCCCCTCCTGTTAAAACGTAAATTAACTGTGGTTTATCACATCTTTGGAAAGCTGAGTTCAATTTCTCTAGCCACACCCAGGCCTGATTACTGCCACATCTGTTCTCAATCAAGAAATCACTTAAATAGGACCTGCCTGACAAAGTGAAGTAGACCAAAAGATCATCAAGCTGTACTTGTCCTTTTAGACCTTAGTGCAGCTTTTGATACTATTGATCATAATATTCTACTTGATAGATTAGAACACTATGTTGGACTTAATGGAACTTCCTTGCAGTGGTTTAGATCTTATTTATCTGATAGGTTCCAGTTTGTTCATTTCAATAATGAGTTTTCTTTCAACTCAAAGCTCAGTCATGGAGTTCCACTGGGATCTGTGCTAGGCCCTACTCTTTTTAGTTTATATATGCTTCCTTTAGGCAACATTATTAGAAAGCACTGTATACATTTTCATTGTTATGCAGATGACACACAATTATACCTGTCAATGAAGCCAGATGATAGTAATCAATTAGCCAAGTTAGAAGCCTGTCTTAAGGAAGTCAAAGCTTGGATAAGATAGAAGATATAAGACTGAAGTTATTCTTGTTGGTCCAAAAAACCTTAGAAATACCTTTCCAAATCAAACTTTTAATTTGGATGCAGTTACTCTTTCTCTTAATGGCTTTGTGAGGAACCTTGGAGTTATTTTTGATCAAGGTCTGTTTTTCAATTCACATATTAAATTCGTTTCTAAGACTACCTTCTATCATTTGCGTAATATTGCCAAGATTAGGAGCATCTTGTCTCAAGAGTGATGCTGAGAAACTGATCCACGCTTTGTTAGCTCTAGATTAGATTGTTGTAACTCTTTATTATCAGGTTGTCCTAAAACATCTCTAAAAAGTCATCAGTTGATCCAAAAATGCTGCAGCAAGAGTTTTAATGGGTACTAGAAAGAGCGATCATATCTCTCCGGTTCTGGCCTCCCTTCATTGGCTTCCCATAGAGTTTAGAATTAAGTTTAAAATCCTTCTTCTCACTTTCAAAGCTCTAAACAATCAGGCCCCTTTTTATTTAAAAGATCTGATATTACCCTATTATCCTAACAGAGCACTACGCTCCCAAAATGCTGGATTACTTATACCTAGAATCTCCAAAAGTACATTGGGGGGCAGAGCCTTCAGTTATCAAGCTCCTCTCTCAACAAATCTTCCTACGGGTACAAATAAAGTAACCTGAACCTGAACCTCTTGTGGAACCAGCTGCCAATCTGGATTTGAGAGTCAGACTCGATCTCTGTTTTTAAGAATAGGGTTAAAACCTTCCTTTTTGATATAGCCTACAATTAGGGAGGGATCATGTGTTTCTGAACCCTCCCTTAGATATGCTGCTATTAGGTTTAGACAGCCGGGGGACCTCCAATAATGCACTGGGCTTCACTCCTTTCTTCACTCTCAATTAATTTTTTTTTCTTTTTTTTGCTGGTCATTAACATCTGTTTGTTCTCTCCCATAGACTGAGTCCCCATCATGCTGTTTGCTCTCTACATGTCTGTTCTTTTCATCTTCTCTATCCCCTCACCCCCTAGCTAGTCGCAGCAGATGACTGCCCCTCCCTGAGCCTGGTTCTGCTGAAGGTTTCTTCCTGTTAAAAGGGAGTTTTTCCTCTCCACCGTCGCCAAGCTCTTGCTCACAGGGGCTCGCCTGATTGCTGGGGTCTTTCTGCAATTGTGGGGGTTTCCCCTACAGTTGAAAGTGCTGTGAGATGACTGTTGTTGTGAAATGGCACTATAAAGATAAAGTTGAATTGAATTGAATAGACATCATGCTGCGATCCAAAGAAATTCAGGAACAAATGAGAAACAAAGTAATTGAGCTCTATCAGTCTGGCAAAGGTTATAAAGCCATTTCTAAAGCTTTGGGACTCCAGCGAACCACAGTGAGAGCCATTATTCACAAATGGCAAAATCATGGAACAGTGATGAACCTTCTCAGGAGTGGTTGGCCAACCAAAATTACGCCAAGAGCGCAGTGACGACTTATCCAAGAGGTCATAAAAGACCCCACAACAACATCCAAAGAACTGTAGGCCTCACTTGCCTCAGTAACGGTCAGTGTTCATGACTTCACCATAAGAAAGAGACTGGGCAAAAATGGCCTGCATGGCAGAGTTCCAAGACAAAAACCACTGCTGAGCAAAGAGAACATAAAAGGCTTGTCTCAGTTTTGCCAGAAAACATCTTGATGAACCCCAAGACTTTTAGGAAAATACTCTGTGGACTGACGAGACAAAAGTTTAACTTTTTGGAAGGTGTGTGTCCCATTACATCCGGTGTAAAAGTAACACAGCATTTCAAAAAAGGAACATCATATATCAATAGTAAAATATGGTGGTGGTAGTGTGATGGTCTGGGGCTGTTTTGCTGCTTCAGGACCTGGAAGACTTGCTGTGGTAAATGGAACTATGAATTCTGCTGTCTACCAAAAAATCCTGAAGGAGAATGTCCAGCCATCTGTCTGTGGCCTCAAGCTGAAGCGCACTTGGGTTCTGTAGCAGGACAATGATCCAAAACACACCAGCAAGTCCACCTCTGAATGGCTTAAGAAAAACAAAATCAAGACTTTGGAGTGGCCTAGTCAAAGTCCTGACCTGAATCCGATTGAGATGCTGTGGCATAACCTTAAAAAAGCGATTCATGCTCAAAAACCCTCCACTGTGGCTGAATTACAACAATTCTGCAAAGATGAGTGGGCCAAAATTCCTTCACAGCGCTGTTAAAGACTCATTGCCAGTTATCAGAAATGCTTGATTGCAGTTGTTGCTGCTAAGGGTGGCCCAACCAGTTATTAGGTTTAGGGGGCAATCACTTTTTCACACAGGGCCATGTAGGTTTGAATTTTTTTTCCTTTAATAATAAACACCTTCATTTAAAAACTGAATTTGTGTTTACTTCTGTTATCTTTGTCTAATATTTAAATTTGTTTGATGATCTGAAACATTTAAGTGTGGGTGTGGGGGAGCTAGGTGTTAAGACTTCTCCACCCAGAGTTATGGTCCAGGAGAAGAGAGGTCGTCAGGGGGTCCAGACGGAGCAGCAAAGGTTGGGCACCCCCCGGGGAGGAGACGCTGGGCCGCCAGGAGAAGGAAGTAGTGCGGCACCAGCGTAATGTTATGTTAATGCACCGCACGGGCTTTGTCATGTAATAAGTATGATGTTGGAGCCCCAGGCCACTATGCAAATGATTAAAGGTATATAAGTGAGATGCACTGTGGCCTGGGAGCTCTCATTTGAACTTGACTTGTTAGAGAGAATAAAGTCTGTGCTGATTCAGCTTGTTGCCTCGCCTTGTTCATTCTCTCTACACTTGTAACCCTTGACATGCAATGGAAGCCGAGACAAGCACCCCGGAGACAAGCTGGAGAGGAAGCGCCAGCGCTGCGTGCGCTGTTTCAGTCAAGCTCCCGGACTTTTGGCTGCACGACCCGACAGCGTGGTTCATACACACAGAGGCCCAGTTCGCTCTCCGCGGGGTAACAGCAGACGAGACCAAATACTACTATGTGGTTGCTGCGCTGGACGTGCACACAACACAGCAGGTGGCAAGCCTGCTCCAACAGCCGCCGGTCCACGGAAAATACGAGGCACTCAAGAAGATGCTGACCCAGCACTACATGCTTTCAAACTGTGAAAGAGCGGAAAAGATCCTGACACGTTCTGAGTTAGGAGACAGATTAGCCATCAAATTGATGGAGAGCATGTTGGCATTGATGGGCAGAGCCGTTCCTGTTCACCCACCTGTTCCTCAGAAACCTCCCGGCAGCAGCGAGAGCGATCCTGGCAAACTCACCACTGCTGGTGATGAAGAACTATCGCGCGTTAGCACAGGAAGTGGACCGTATCATCCTGGCGACCAGAACCTTCGCCGTGAACGCAGCAGCGCCGGAGCCCAGAGGGACGGCCAGCGAGGCCAAGGAGCCACTGGTGGTGGCTGGTGCAGACGCCAGGAGGTACAGGAAGGATATGATCTGCTTCTATCGCCGCCGTTTCGGAGCGGACGCATGGCAATGCGTGCCACCGTGCCAGTTCAAGCGGTCGGGAAATGCCAGGGCCGGCAGTCAGTAGCAGCTGCGACCGCTGGCGACAGAGATAAGCTACTGTACATCACAGACTCACGTTCGGGGAGACGGTTCCTGGTGGACTCCGGCTCCCAAAAGAGACCTGTGGACAGCATCGACTGGACTCCCAAGCGGGGTCAGGCTTTTTCGAACGCCAAAACAGCGCTGGCGAAGGCAGCGTTACTTGCGCACCCAGATCCGTCGGCACGGATAGTGCTCACTACGGACGCATCTGATGTGGCCATAGGGGCCATAGTGGAGCAGTGCGTCACAGGTTCGTGACAGCCACTCGCATTTTTCAGCAGATATTTGCGCGCCAACGAGTGCAAATACAGCGCATTCCACAGAGAGTTGCTGGCTCTCCACCTGGCAATATGCCGTTTCCAGTTCTGGCTGGAGGGGTGCGATCACCACGTTTGTGGACCACAAGCTGCTAACGTACACTATGGCCAAAGTCTCGGAACCGTGGTCAGCCCGGCAGCAACGGCAGCTGGCCACAATCTCAGAGTTTATGACCGACATTCGGCATGTGGCCGGTAAACTCAATATGGTGGCAGACTGCCTCTCGCACGCCTTGGTGGCCTGAGTCTATGTGGGAATAGATTACCCCGCCATGGCCCCGGAGCAAGCCAGGGATGCAGACATTTGCATGCTCCAGTCTGGACCAACAGGGTTAAGGCTGGAGAGCAGGGTACTGCAAGAAGGGGGCCCTCCCCTACTCTGTGGCATCTCCACAGGCCGCCTGCGCTCGGTGGTCTCACGCTTTTGGCGCCGTCGGGTTTTCGAGTTGGTCCACTCCCTTGCGCACCCGGGAGTGCGCGCTTCAGTAAAACTGGTGGGGGCGAAATTCGTCTGGCCGTGTTTGTGTCAAGAGGTGAAAGAGTGGGCAGCAGCTTGCGTCGCGTGCCAACGAGCCAAGGTGCATAGGCACACCAGGGCTCCCCTCGAACCGTTCCACATCCCGGCTAAGAGGTTTGACCACGTCCACGTGGACCTGGTGGGGCCCCTTCCGCCGTCGCAGGGGTTTACGCATCTCTTGACAATTGTGGACCGCACCACGTGCTGGCCCGAAGCAGTACTGCTAGCTTCTACCACGTCTGCAGAAGTAGCACGTGCTTTTTTGTCAACATGGGTGGCACGTTTCGGAGCTCCTTCGGACATCACGTCCAACAGGGGCCCACAGTTTCATTTCCGAACTCTGGTCCGTGATGGCCTGGAGCCTGGGGGTCAACATTCACCGCACTACCGCGTACAACCCCCAGGCCAACGGGTTATGTGAACGTTTCCACAGGTTACTTAAGGCAGCACTCAGGGCTTCGCTCACAGACACAAATTGGGTAGGCCGTCTGCCTTGGGTTCTTTTAGGATTGTGTTCCACACCGAAGGAGGATTTGGCAGCCTCCCCGGTAGAACTCATTTTTTCCCAACAGCTGCAGATCCCCGGAGAATTTTTACTGGACAACCCCACGCCCAAGGTCAAGCCGCCCTCGCATTCTCTACATGGCGCAAAGGTAAGTAGAGTGTACCGGGCCCAACCCACCACTGTTTTCCCCACGCATTCGTCCCAAAAAGCTTGCAGAATGCATCCTTTGTGTTCATCAGACACGATGTACACTGGACCCCGCTGCGCCCACCACACAACGGGCCGTTCAGAGTGTTGGAACCGGGAGCGAAACATTTCGTGTTAGACTTGGGGGGGACATAGAGAAACTGTCTGCATTGAGAGGCTCAAGCTCGCCTTTGTGTTGGCAGACGAACAGTGGTGTTGGCCCGGGCTCCCCTGCGCAGACGTCCCCCGTTCGGGGCTCCGCAGGTTGGTGACTCCTCAGCAGGGTCAGGCACTCATGTTGAGGATGTGTTCCCCCCCCCCCTTTTCTCCCCCTTACCCCCCCCCCCCCCCCCCAGAGCAGCGCCACAGAGCCGGTGTCCCTCTGTTACAGCCATTATGGACGTCGGCTGAAGCCCAAAGGATGGGGGGGAGGAGGTTAAGGCCCATTCTGGGTGTTCGGTGGGGGAGCTAGGTGTTAAGACTTCTCCACCCAGACAGTTATGGTCCAGGAAAAGAGAGGTCGCCGGGGGGTCCAGACGGAGCAGCAAAGGTTGGCCACACCCCGGGGAGAAGAGGAGACGCTGGGCCGCCGGGAGAGGGAAATAGTGCGGCACCAGCGTAATGTTTTGTTAATGCACCGCACGGGCTTTTTCGTGTAATAAGTATGATGTCGGAGCCCCAGGCCACTATGCAAATGATTAAAGTATATAAGTGAGATGCACTGTGGCCTGGGAGCTCTTATGTGATCTTGACTTGTTAGAGAGAATAAAGTCTGTGCTGATTCAGCTCGTTGCCTCGCCTTGTTCATTCTCTCTACATGACAAACATAAAAAAAATGAGAAATCAGGAAGGGGCCAAACACTTTTTCACACCACTGTATTTTAGCTGTATCTGGCAACTGGATACCAAATGGGAAGGTAGTGACAGAGAAAAATGTGCAACTTTTTTCTCACAAATTTGCAACTTTTTTCTCATAAATTTGCCAGATTTTTCTTGCAAATTCACAACTTTTTTCTCATAAATTTACTATTTTCTAATAAATTTTCTATTCGGTTGTTGGGTATTTGCAGTTTTTTTGTTTTTTTTTATAAATTTGGTACTTTATTCTAACAAATGTGCAACTTTTTCCTCATAAACCTGCTATTTTTTTTCCTGTAAATCCACTCTTTTTCTCTTAAGTTTGCCAGTTTTTTCTTGCAAATTCACATTTTTTTTCTCATACATTTGGACCAATTTTTTCCTGCAAATTTGCAACTTTTTTCTCATAAATTTTCTACTTTTTTTCTAATATTTTCTATTTTTTTGTTGTATACAGTGGTATCCAGTTGCCAGATACTGCTACAGTACAGTGGTGTGAAAAAGTGTTTGCCCCCTTCCTGATATTTTTTGATTTGATTTTGTATACTTTGTCACACTGAAATGTTTCAGATCATCAAACAAATTTAAATATTAGACAAAGAAAACAAGTAAACACAATATGCAGTTTTTAAATGAAGGTGTTTATTTTTAAGGGGAACAAAACCCCAAGCCCACATGGCCCTGTGTGAAAAAGTGATTGCCCCCTAAACCTAATAACTGGTTGGGCCACCCTTAGCAGCAACAACTGCAATCAAGCGTTTGTGATAACTGGCATTGAGTCTTTAACAGTGCTGTGAAGGAATTCTGGCCCACTCATCTTTGCAGAATTGTTGTAATTTAGCCACATTGGAGGGTTTTCGAGCATGAACTGCCTTTTTAAGGTCATGCCACAGCATCTCAGATTCAAGTCAGGACTTTGACTAGGCCACTCCAAAGTCTTCATTTTGTTTTTCTTAAGCCACTCAAGAGGTGGACTTGCTGGTGTGTTTTGGATCATTGTCCTGCTGCAGAACCCAAGTGCGCTTCAGCTTGAGGTCACAAACAGATGGCTGGACATTCTCCTTCAGGATTTTTTGGTAGACAGCAGAATTCGTGGATCCATTTACCACAGCAAATCTTCCAGGTCCTGAAGCAGCAAAATAGCCCCAGACCATCACACTACCGCCACCACATTTTACTGTTGGAATGATGTTCCTTTTCTGAAATGCTGTGTTACTTTTATGGCGGATGTAATGGGACACACACCTTCCAAAAAGTCAAAACTTTTGTCTCGTCAGTCCACAGAGTATTTTCCCAAAAGTCTTGGGGATCATCAAGGTGTTTTCTGGCAAAACAGAGATGACCCTTTATGTTCTTTTTGCTCAGCAGTGGTTTTCATCTTGGAACTCTGCCATGCAGGCCATTTTTGCCCAGTCTCTTTCTTATGGTGGAGTCATGAACACTGACCGTTACTGAGGCAAGTGAGGCCTGCAGTTCTTTGGATGTTGTTGTGGGGTCTTTTGTGACCTCTTGGATGAGTCGTCGCTGCGCTCTTGAGGTAATTTTGGTCGGCCAGCCACTCCTGGGAAGGTTCACCACTGTTCCATGTTTTTGCCATTTGTGGATAATGGCTCTCACTGTGGTTCGCTGGAGTTCCAAAGCTTTAGAAATGGCTTTATAACCTTTTCCAGTCAGATTGCTCTCAGTTACTTTATTTCTCATTTGTTCCTGAATTTCTTTGGACCGCAGCATGATGCCTAGCTTTTGAAGATCTTTTGGTCTACTTCACTTTGTCAGGCAGGTCCTATTTAAGTTATTTCTTGATTGAGAACAGATGTGGCAGTAATCAGGCCTGGGTGTGGCTAGAGAAGTTGAACTCAGCTTTCCAAAGATGTGATAAACCACAGTTAATTTATGTTTTAACGGGGGGGGGGGGGGATCACTTTTTCACACAGGGCCATGTAGGTTTGGATTTTTTTTTACCCTTAATAATAAACACCTTCATGTAAAAACTGCATTTTGTGTTTACTTGTGTTATCTTTGTCTAATATTTAAATTTGTTTGATGATCTGAAACATTTTAAGTGTGACATACAAAAAAACAAGAAATCAGGAAGGGGGCAAACACTTTTTCACACCACTGTATTTGCAATTTTTTTCTCATAAATTTGCTACTTTTTCTCATACATTTGCTGCTTTTTACTCAAAAATTTACGTTTTTTTTCTTGACAATTCACTTCTTCTTTTCCTCATAAATGTGCACAAATTACACCGACATCTAGCCAATGTCTTGCCAATGAACAAACGACCTCTATAAGATGTATTCCCAATGTAAACTTGCCCTCCTGTTTTCTGATATCTTGGCCGTGATCAGCCAGCACCTTGGCTAGCCGGCTGAGGTCAGTCTGTCTGCTGCCTTGGAGATCAGCTTGCAGGGAAAAATAAATGCGTCAGCCTAGAGCAGGGGTCTGCAACCTGCGGCTCTGGAGCCACACCTGGCTCTTTTGCCCATAGCCAATGCCTCCCTGAGACCTTGAGGAAACACCCCCCCCACACACACACACACACAAATTTCCAAGAAAAGAAGCTGCAAACTTTTTATGAAAAATGGCTGTACTTGTATGACAAAAAGTATCATAAAAAGCAGAAAATGAGAAAACCTAAAATTTTATGCAAAAAAAATCTCCCAAATTCAGACAAAATGTTGCAGTTTTCTGAGGAAAACATGACAATTTAAAAGAGTCGGAAAATTTCTGGAAAAAAATCATAAATTAACTGGAAAAAGCTTTGCGTTTTAATGTAAAAAAATTAGTGGTGTCACTTTAATCATTATTAATCATGATTAATTGCACTGCGAGTTAATTGTTTAATTGCAATTAATTGCAATTTTGCCATAGGCAGCACGTAAGTGAGAGAGAGCTGTGTCGAGTTAATCACTATACGATTAATGTGATTAATCGCACTATGCAGTTAAAGTGTGATCATCATCATCATCATCATAGCAGTCTGTCCTGGGGGACAATGACTGTTTCATTTAAATGCACTAAAACACTTATTAGTGTGATGTGATTCAGAAGAAGCAAGCTGCCCTGTCATCTAAATGTGATGAATTGTGATTAAAAGTGACACCACTACTAAAAATGGAACAAATTTATGTAAAAATGGTGCAGTTTTCCCCGTGAAAGGTAATGAATGTACAATGAAAATGTAGTAAATTTATATAAAATTTTCAGTATTTTATAGCTGAAAATTTATGCCTAAAATATTGAGAATTTATGGAAAAAGCTACAATTTTATGAGGGAAGAAAACCCACAAATTTGCAAAGAAAAAGTCACGAAAGATCTGCCAAAAAAGACAAATTTACCAGAAAAAGCTACTATTTTTCTGTAAAATTGTGGCACATTTATATGAAAAAAGGCTGAATTTTTACCTGGAAAAAGTAATAACCCTCCCCCCACCACCACCACCAACACCACCACCACCACCAAAAAAAGTAATTTTTATGAGAATAAAGTCTATGAAAAAAGTTGTACTTCTATTTGGAAAAATGACACAAATTTAAATAAAAGGTCTTCCAATTTATCTGACAAAGGTATCAAGAACAATGTGCCAAATTTATGAAACAAGCAGAATATGCCAAAATCTAATAGTTTAATTCAATATTTTTATTACACAAGAAAACAGTAAGAATTGTGTGTGTGGTTTAAAATTCAGTGAATTTAAAAGATTTCAAAATTTTGCAGATATATTCCATCTGCCCTCACCAATCCACACGCCATAATAAAGCTCATGTTCAGTATTTTGGCCATAAGAGGCCCGCACATCAGTCCGTTAGCACCTTGGCTCGCCGGTGTAGGTCACAGACGTCCTCGGGATCTCGGGTCGGCTCCCACACCCGTTCATGACATCACACAGTGCAGCTGGCTGTATGGCTGTTTTGACTGGCTGTCCATCTCAGAGTTCATGTTTGTATGGTAAACGTTTTAATTTGTCTCTGTAATGACCAGAACCTTTGCTGTTTTCATTGGATTGTATCTTTTAATAATAAAACTGATTAAAATAGATCTAAAACCACCGTTAAAACTTCAAAATGTCATTTCATACACATTCGCTCAGTACTATAATAAGCATCTGAACTTAAATAATGATTTGAAATGTAGCATGATAATTATTGATTCAGAGTGGTATGAACATTTTTATTGTGATAAATGCGGTTAATTAATTATGGAGCTGCTAATAATTTCAACAGTTTCTTAAGGAAAACATATGAAATGTGCAATCTCTGTGCAATCAATAGTGAATACATGAAAGTTTCTTTTTGTATAATACAGCAAAACATTAACTTTTCCCACAGTATTCTAGCTTACTGAGATATGCTAGTATGCACAAACATGTAAAAAGTCCCGTTAACAAAGTTAACCCCTTAGCATTCCAGCCAATTTCCCTAAATTTAGCAAAGAAAACCTGATTCTTTCTTCACTGAGTGGCAGAAGAAAATTTGAAACATCCCACCGGCGGACCACCGGAATTTTAAGAGGCTTCTTTTTCTTTCAATTTTGCAACTTTCTCTCAAAAATTTGCAGCTTTTTTCTTATAGTTTTTTAACACTTTTTTTTTCTCAAATATTTACAGCATTTTTCAATAAATTTGTAACCTTTTTCCTGAAAGAAACTTTAACTTTTTCTTGGGGATTTGCAACTTTTTTCTTGTAAATTTGCATCTTTTTCTTGGAATTTAGCAATTTCATCTCTTGTAAAAAAAAATTCTCTAAATTTGCAACCTTTTTCTCAAAAATATGCAACTTTTTTCGTGTAAATTTGCAACTTTCTTTTTGTAGATTTGAAACTTTTCTTTTAACCCCTTGTTCCAGCAAATTTCCCTAACTTTAGCATACACAAAGAAAATCAAATTGGTAGTAGAAAATTTGAAATGTCCCACTGGCGGAACACCGGAATTTTAAGTGGTTACAATGACAGGACAACTTTGGCCGCGTTGGGTGTTTCCATGGAAACAGCTGAGACAACTATAGTTATCCAGTATGCAAACGTTGTCACAGGAGTCAGTGCAAGTCTTCACCTTGGAAGGAATTTTTAGAGCTCAAAAATTGTGTTTTCAGTGTTAATAAAATGCAAAAACCAAGTATAAATATTTATGTTAAAAAAAAAAACACGTGTCCATGTAGATAAGGCCACAGATGGACAGATGAAAAAAGATCAAACCAGCACAAGTTCTGATCATTATAGAGACAAAACAAAAATATTTACAATAAAATAATTTTATTTTTTTTATAGAAATCGACAAACATGAATGCTCAGAGGGACAACTTTTTTGTTGTAAAGTTGCAACTTTTTTCAATCAAATTGTTACTTTTTTTCTTGTAAATTTGCTACTTTTTTCTAATAAATATGCAACAGTTTTCTTAAACTTGCAACTTTTCTGCTGGAAAGTTGCAACTTTTTAAAACTTTTTTTTCTTTTAATTTTGTGGCTTTTTTTCTCATAAATTTGCAACTTTTGCTGAAAAGTTGCACCTTTTTCAATCAAACTGTTCCTTTTTTTCTTGTAAATTTGCTACATTTTTCCACATGAATTTGCTATCCCCCCATAAATTCAGTATTTTTTCCCTCATAAATCTGCAACTCTTGTTGTAAATTTGTGACTTTTCTTTTAAATTTGCAACATTTGTATGAATGGTTAAGTTTTTATTCTATTAAATCTCTCTTCAGCTAGACAATGACTCAAGTTTGTTTTTATAGTTTTCATTTAAAAGGGTTTGAACTCTTCTGTGTTACAAAAATAGGGGCCCCTATCAATCTTTCCTCTGGAGAAAATGTTCTGTTTATTGTCCCCCCCCCCCCCAAACAGTGACATGAGATATCTGCCCATGGGCCAGATGGTGAGACTCTTGTGCATGCACACTACCGAATGCAATATAGGAATAATTAACTTAAATACTCTGATATTAACAGCAGTGACATACTTAAGTAAGATAATGAGTTCATATCAAAAATGGCTCTGACAGAACAAACAACAGGCACCATGGCTACAGTAAGGCAACTCACTCGGCCTTCATTTGATCCCTGACATCTGAAGGCAGAGTTTCAAACAGTGTCTCTTCCACTATGAGGCTGCTGCGCTTCAAAGCGCGGCAGCAGCCCAGCTCTGGAGGCAGGAGCTCAAAGTGGTTGCCTTTGAGCTCCAGGTAGGTCAGTAGAGCCAGGTAGGATATTTTTGGCGAGAGTATGGACAGAGAGTTCTTGCCGAGTTTCAACGTTTTCAGCTTTTTGCAAAAGAAAAGTTCATCTGGAAGATTTTCAATTTTGTTACACGTGACGGAGAAGTACTGCAGACTCTGAAGAACTCCGATCTCTGGGGGGATGAAGCGGATGTCGTTGTTGGACAGATCCAGGTAGCGCAGCTTGTTGCACAGGAACAAGTGTGAGGGCAGGATCTCAATCTTGTTGTGGCTGAAGTAGAGGCGCTCCAGGCTGCCGAGCTTTTTGATGTGCTCCGGGATGTACATGATGCCGTTGTACCAAAGTTTGAGGCATGTGAGCTTCCTGAGATGCTGGAAGCTTACGATCTCCTCTATCGAGCGAAGGTTGTTCTCTTTGAGGTCGAGCTCTTGCAGACTTGTCAGGCTGAAGATCGCGTGTGGAATCCGTTCCAGATCACAACGCACCAGCTCCAACTCAATCAGATTGGTCATCTTCTTCAGGTTGTTGAGCATTACTAGCTTGGTGCCATCATTGTGTATGTACAGCCTCTGCAGGTGGCTGGAAACATCCACAATAGACTGGGGTATCTTGGTCAAGTTGCTCTTGAGAGACAATGTTTTCAGACACTTCATCTCCCGCAGAGATTCGAGGACGATGTTCTTGGATGCATCAGGGCTGAGTGATCCGGTGAGACAGAGTTCCTCTAAGTTGCGGAGACCGTACATCCAGTGTGGAAGCTCCCTGTTGTCATCGAACTTCACACGCAGAACTTTGAGGTTCTCTTTGAGAAAAGAGGTAGCAGTTGTGTGACACTTCAGTGAGCACTGGTAAAGAGAAAGCTCCTGAAGGTCTTGCAGCTGGGAGATTGAAGCGGGGATGGTGATGTTGTTGATGATCTCCAGCTTCAGCGACTGCAGCTCCGTCAGTTCAAACACAGTGTCCGGTAAACCAGGCAGCATAAACAGCTGAAGTTCCAGCCTGTTGTTGGTGTTAGTCTGGAGTCTCTGCCGCAGTTTCTCAGCCGTCCACTCATGATTGAGATTGAGCTGTTTTAGTTTGTTCTCGCTGACCTCAGAGAGAAAAACTGCAAACCGTTTAGAGTAGAGTGGGTCATACTGGTCAATCATGTGCAGCATGAAAGCAAAGTCATTTTTGACATCTGGGATGTCATTGATGCCCGTCTCCTGCCGGACGTACTCAAAGGAATACTCTTTCAGTGAGCGGTAGAACAGCCAGTAGGAGGTGTACAGGCTGGTTAATCCGTAGACAGCCACCAAACACAGGTAACAGTAAGAGAGCTTAGAAAAAAGGTGAGCCATGGTGTGATTGCATTCAAAGTCTTTGTAGCCTGTCATGTCCTGGATCTCAACTTCGCAGTGCACTCTGTTCCGTACTTTATTCACCAGAGAGCTATTGTAGCCTATGATCAGGAGAAATTTAAACACCTTAAACACAGTCTGGCGAACATACATAAGGTAGAGTATATCTCCTTCCTCGACGTGCAAGCGGAACTTCTTCACCTTTTCAAACAAAGCTTTTGCTTGTTCGCCCTCTTTTTTATCAAGAACACTCACTGACGGTTTCTCCACAACAATCTTTTCTTGGATCGAACGGAGGGACTGCGTCTTCTCGAGATCGCCTTCTCCAGGAGATACAGCAATGTTGGACCTACTGGTACTGCTCTTTTTATGGTCTTTTTCCTCTGGATTTTCTCCAGACACCTCTGACAGAGCTCGTGTGGTCCAGGGAGAGTCGAAGCACTTACCGAGCATCGAGATAAAATGCTCTATTTTTGAGCTCGAACCAGGGAATTTGAACCAAAAGTTGCTGCACACCATGAAAACCAGAGTGTGTATGAGGACCAAGTACGGAAAATACTTGGCATACCAGTGGAGGGCCTTCTCATAGCACATCTGATTGATGAAACTGTACTGTTGGAGATCCAGGTCAGTTTTCAGGCCGGTCATTTCCCTTGGGTCGTCTGAGGTATTAGAATGAAGGCATAACTTCACTTCCACGTCGCTAATGTTCTCTAAAGGTGATGGTATTCTCTGAGGAAGGCATATAATCTTATCTTGCATGACCTAAAATGAAATTAGAAACAGTGTATTAGCTAACAGAAACATTCAGATATGACACTGCATCTCTCTGTATATATATATATGTGTGTCTGTGTTGTTATGGATTTTTCTGTTATTCTTCATTCATTCTGTCTCCTCTAATCATAAATGAAATTGCACTCAGTACTTTTCCCATGAGATAGTGTTAAAGGTAAAGGCTATAAGACCATCTCCAAGCAGATTGATGTTCCTGTGACTATAGTTGCACATATTATTCAGAAATTTAAGATCCACAGGACTATAGCCAACCTCCCTGGACGTGGCCGCAGGAAGAAACTTTATGAAAAATGGAAGAGACGGATAATACAAATGGTAACAAAAGAGCCCAGAACAACCTCTAAACACATTCATGGTGAACTCTCAAGGTCAAGGTACATCAGTGTCAGATCGCACCATCCGTCGTTGTTTGAGCCAAAGTGGACTTCATGGGAGATGTCCAAGGAGGACACCACTGTTGAAAACAAACCATAAAAAAGCCAGACTGGAATTTGCCAAACTGCATGTTGACAAGCCACAAAGCTTCTGGGAGAATGTCCTATGGACAGACGAGACAAAACTTTTGGCAAGGCACATCAGCTCTATGTTCACAGACGCAAAAATGAAGCATACCAAGAAAAGAACACTGTCCCTACTGTGAAATATGGAGGAAGTTCTGTTATGTTCTGGGGCTGCTTTGCTGCATCTGGCACAGGGTGTCTTGAATCCGTGTAGGCTACAATGAAATCTCAAGACTATCAAGGTATTCTAGAGAGAAATGTGCTGCCCAGTGTCAGACAGCTTGGTCTCAGTCACAGGTCATGGGTCTTGCAACAGGATAATGACCCAAAACACACAGCTAAAAATACCCAAGAATGGCTAAGAGTGAAACACTGGACTATTCTAAAGTGGCCTTCTATGAGCCCTGATCTAAATCCTATTGAACATCTGTGGAAGGAGCTGAAACATGCCGTCTGGAGAAGGTACCCTTCAAACCTGAGACAACTGGAGCAGTTTGCTCATGAGGAATGGGCCAAAATACCTGCTGAGAGGTGCAGAAGTCTCACTGACAATTACAGAAATTGTTTGATTGCAGTGATTGCCTCAAAAGGTTGTGCAACAAAATATTAAGCTAAGGGTACCATCATTTTTGTCCAGGCCTGTTTCATGAGTTTGTTTTTAAAGTAATTCTGTTGAACCACAATTCAAAAGCACTGTCTGATTTTCATTGGTTAATTTTCATAGACTTTTTATTTATTACCACTTTTGTGAGATTCAAGTTATTTCTGTGACCATTGTGGGTTTTTCTTTCATTGGGCTGCATGGAGGCGCAGTGGTTTAGCACTGTGGCAGCACAGTTTTACCCTCGGCCGGGGGATCGCGGGGATCATGAGATCGTGGGTTCGATCCCAGCCCCCGACCAACAGTGAGCTGTGTGGAGTTTGCATGTTCTCCCCGTGTTGCGTGGGTTTACTCCGGGATTTCTCCGGTTTCCTCCCGCATACCAAAAACATGTAGGTTTAGGGCGCTCGCGCACGCAGCAACCGGCAGCCGGTGGCTTGTCACCAGACTGCAAACCAAATCTACCTACGGGTACAAATAAGTAACAAAAAAAAAAACAAACAAACAAAACAAAAAAAAAAATTAACAGAGGGGTACCAACAATTTTGTCCACGTGGACAAATTGCACCATTTTGCGACTGACTGGAGTCTGGGTGTAGTGTAGACTGGCGTTCAGCAGGATCTCCAACAGATACACAATAATCCCGAGTGGCAAAGATGCAGTGCATGATAATAGAATAGATTTTTAAATTCTATTACGATCATGCTCTTCTGTAACTGAATTCCTGAAGGCATGTAAATGAGTTTCATTCTGGAATGTGTTAAAAGTACATGAAAAAAAGTTGCAAAATCTTGAGAAAAAAGTCACAAATTTATCAAAAAAGTTGCAAATCTATAGGGAAAATGCTGCAAATTTATGAGGAAAAATAGTTGCAAATTTATGAGAAAAAGTCATAAATTTTTGAGAAAACACTTGCAAACATGAGAAAAAAGTTGCAAAATTGAGAAAAGTCACAAATTTATGAAAAAAGTTGCAAATTGAGAAAAACTTGCAAATGTATTAGAAAAAGGTTAAATTATTTCAGAAAAAAGTTCAAATTTGGGGGAAAGTTTGCAAATTTACAAGAAATGATGCAAATTTATAAGGATTTTGAAAAATAATTGCAAATTTATGAGAAAAAGTCACATTTCTATGAGAAAAAAGTTGGATACTTTTGAGAAAACAAAATTTTTCAGGAAAAATTAGCAAATTTACAAGAAAAAATTTGCAAATTTATGAAAAACAGCCACAAATCTTTAAGAAAAAAGTTGTAAATCTAAAAGAAAAAGTTGTAAATTTTTTAGAATTTTTTTTGTATGTATATACTGTACTGTATGTATGTACAAGTAAAATGCCATTATAAAGGACATTCTGTGCACTATATATATATACCATGATATGTATGTTTCATGCTGGCTGGAAAAGTTGAAAATTTGTGAGTAAAATAGTAGCAAATTTAAGAGAAAAAGTCACAAATTTTTGAGGAAAAAATTGCAATAGAAAAAAGTTGTAAAATTTTGAGAAAAAAGCCACAAATTGATGAAAAAAATTTTGCAAATTTAAAAGAAAAAAGATGCAAATTTATGAGAGGAAAAAGTAGAAAATTTACAGGAAAAAAGTTGCAAAATTTTGAGAGGAAAAATAGTAGCAAATTTATGAGAAAAAGTCACCAATTTTTGAGGAAAAAATTGCAATAGAACAAAGTTGCAAAATTTTGAGAAGTCACAAATTTATGAAAAAGTTGCAAATTTAAGAAAAAAGTTGCAAATTTATGAGGAAAAATAGTTGCAAATTTATGAGAAAGTCAGAAATTTTTGAGAAAAACTTGCAAATACATGAGAAAAAAGTTGTAAAATTTTGAGAAAAAAAACCACACAAATTTATGAAAAAGATTTGCAAATTTGTAAGAAAAAAAGTTTCAAATTTATGAGAGAAAAAGTAGAAAATTTACAGGAAACAAATTTATGAAAAAAGTTGCAAATTTATGAGGAAAAATAGTAGGAAATTTATGAGAAAAAGTCATTTTGAGGAAAAAATTGCAAATAGAAAAAAGTTGCAAAATTTTGAGAAGAAAGCCACAAATTTATGAAAAAAGTTGCAAATTTGAGGAAAAATAGTAGCAAATTTATGAGAAAAATTCACAAATTTTTGAGGAAAAAATTGCAAATAAAGTTGCAAAATTTTGAGAAAGTCACAAATTTATGAAAAAAATTGCAAATTTTTAAGGAAAAATAGTCGCAAATTTATAAGAAAAAGGTTGCAAAACTTTGAGAAAAAAGTCAAATTTATGAAAAAAGTTGCAAATTTATGAGGAAAAATAGCAAATTTATGAGGAAAAGTCACAAATTTTTGAGGAAAAAATTGCAAATAGAAAAAAGTTGCAAATTTTTGAGAAAAAAGTAACAAATTTGTGAAAAAAATTGCAAATTTATAAGAAAAAAGTTGCTAATTTATGAGGAAAAATAGTTGCAAATTTATGAGAAAAAGTCACAAATTTTTGAGAAAAAAGTCACAAATTTTTGAAAAAGTTGCAAATTTATAACAAATTTATGAGGAAACAATTTGCAAATTTGTAAGAAAAAAGTTGCACATTTAGGAGGAAAAATAGTTGCAAATTTCTACGAAAGTCATAAATTTTTGAGAAAAAAATATGCAAATATATGAGAAAAAAGTTACTAAGTTTTGAGAAAAAAGTCAAATTTATGAAAAAAGTTGCAAATTTATGAGGATAAGTCACAAATTTTTTAGGAAAAAGTTGCAAATATAATAGAAAAAAGTTGCAAAATTTTGAGAAAAAAGTAACAAATTTATGAAAAAAGTTGCAAATTTATAAGAAAAAAGTTGCAAATTTATGAGAAAAAGTCACAAATTTTTGAGAAAAAATTCAAATTTATGAAAAAAGTTGCAAATTTATGAGGAAGTCACATATTCTTGAGGAAAAAATTGCAAATAGAAAAAAGTAGCAACATTTTGATAAAAAGTCACAAATTTATAAAAAAAGTTGCAAATTTATAAGAAAAAAATTACAAATTTATGAGGAAAAACAGTTGCAAATTTATGAGACAAACAAATTTATGAAAAAGTCGCAAATTTATAACAAATTTATGAGGAAAAAAGTTGCAAATTTATAAGAAAAAAGTTGCACATTTAGGAGGAAATATCTTTGCAAATTTCTAAGAAAAAGTCATAAATTTTTGAGAAAAAATATGCAAATATATGAGAAAAAAGTTACTAAATTTTGAGAAAAAAGTCAAATTTATGAAAGAAGTTGCAAATTTATGAGGAAGCCACATATTATTGAGGAAAAAATTGCAAAGAGAAAAAAGTTGCAAATTTATACAAAAGTTGCAAATTTATAAGAAAAAATTTGCAAATTTATGAGGAAAAATAGTTGCAAATTTATGAGAAAAGTCACAAATTTTTGAGAAAAAATATGCAAATATATGAGAAAAAAGTTACTAAGTTTTGAGAAAAAAGTCAAATTTGTGAAAAAAGTTGAAAATTTATGAGGATAAGTCACAAATTTTTTAGGAAAAAATTGCAAATATAATAGAAAAAAGTTGCAAAATTTTGAGAACAAAAGTCACAAACTTATGAAAAAAGTTGCAAATTTATAAGAAAAAAGTTACAAATTTATGAGGAAAAATAGTTGCAAATTTATGAGAATAAGTCAAATGTTTTGAGAAAAACTTGCAAATACATGAGAAAAATGTTGTAAAAGTTTGAGAAAAAAGCCACAAATGTATGAAAAAAAATTACAAACTTATAAGAAAAAAGTTGCAAATTTATGATCGAAAAAGTAGAAAATTTACAGGAAAAAATTGCAAATTTATGAGGAAAAATTGCTGCAAATTTATGAGAAAAAGTCAGAAATTTTTGAGAAAAAATTTGAAAATACTGTATATGAGAAAAAAGTTGCAAAATTTTGAGAAAAAAGTCAAATGTATGAAAAAAGCTGCAAATTTTTGAGGAAAAATAGCAAATTCATGAGAAAGTCAGAAATTTTTGAGGAAAAAATTGCAAATATAAGAAAAGTTGCAAAATTTTGAGAAAAAAGTCAAAAATTTATGAAAAGAGTTGCAAATTTATGAGGAAGTCATATTTTTGAGGAAAAAATTGCAAATAGAAAAAAGATGCAAAATTTTGAGAAGAAGTCACAAATTTATAAAAAAGTTGCAAATTTATAAGAAAAAAGTTGCAAATTTATGAGGAAAAAGTTGCAAATTTATGAGAAAATAGTCACAAATTTATGAAAAAGTTGCAAATTTATAACAAATTAATGAGGAAAAAAGTTGCAAATTTATAAGAAAAAAGTTACACATTTAGGAGGAAAAATAGTTGCAAATTTCTAAGAAAAAGTCATAAATTTTTGAGAAAAAATATGCAAATATATGAGAAAAAAGTTACTAAATTTTGAGAAAAAAGTCAAATTTATGAAAGAAGTTGCAAATCTATGAGGAAGTCACATATTTTTGAGGAAAAAATTGCAAAGAGAAAAAAAGTTGCAAATTTATAAAAAAGTTGCAAATTTATAAGAAAAAAGTTACAAATTTATGAGGAAAAATAGCTGCAAATTTATGAGAAAAAGTCAAATTTTTGAGAAAAAAGTCACAAATTTATGAAAAAGTTGCAAATTTATAACAAATTTATGAGGAAACAAGTTGCAAATTTATAAGAAAAAAAGTTGCACATTTAGGAGGAAAAATAGTTGCAAATTTCTACGAAAGTCATAATTTTTTGAGAAAAAATATGCAAATATATAAGAAAAAAGTTGCAAAATTTTGTGAAAAAAGTCACAAATTTATGAAAAAAGTTGCAAATTTATAAGAAAAAAGTTGCAAATTTATGAGAAAAATAGTTGCAAATTTATGAGAATAAGTCACAAATGTTTTGAGAAAAAATTTGAAAATATATGAGAAAAAAGTTGCAATAGCGGAGGATTTACCGTGACCTCAGCGGAGCTCGGTGGCAGCGGCGGTGTGTGACGAGACTCGGTTGGAGGAGCGGGACGGGAGACCAGTTACGGCGACTATGAGCAACGAGACCAGCAACGGAAGGGGCTAGTTGGCTAGCTGAGGCCCAGCTGGATTCGAGGACGATCGGATCAGATTCTGGCGATATAAGCAGAATTTATTTTACTATCCACAGATTTTCCTTTTCCTTCTTTCCAAGAAGGACTGAAGATGGCTGCCACAGGATTAAAAAGTGGGCTGATGGGCACCACTAATAAGCCTTCTCTACTTCTCTACTTCCTCTTCGTTTTGTCTTTGTGTGTCTGGACCTGCAACAAGAAGGATTTTCCGACAAACTCAACCAAAGGTGAAGTTAAAAAGTTTTATCTGTATGGATTTGGGCTTGGACATCTCACCCTACACTCTATGTGGTCTTTAAAAGCCCTGAGCAAAAACTTCCAAATTAAGGCAAACATGGCTGTTAAGCAAAAATCACAATATGGCAGAGGATATACAGTTAAAGTTCTGTTAGTTCTGCTACTTCTGGCAGGAGATATTCACCTTAACCCTGGACCTGCCACTATTAAACAGCAGACCACTGGGTTAGCACAAAACCGAGCTGTACAAAAGCAAAAACAACATTTATTTTTCCAAACTGTTAATCATGCACGAGTTCTTTGGGACACCAAGGCTAAACCAAAGGGGATCCTCGGCGGTCATTTAAACATACGGAGCATAATCCCCAAAAGAGATGAGATTTCGGTGTTGCTGTTGGACTCAAATCTGGACTACCTTTGTCTCTCAGAAAGCTGGCTACACAGTAACATAGACACTAATATGATCGATATTGTGGGCTACCAGTGTTTTAGAAAAGACAGGCAGGTAGGGAGGGGAGGAGGTGTTTTAATTTACATCAAAGAGAAATATAAATGTCAACTGGTTGATTTGAATACTTCACTTGAATGTTTAGCTGTTAATGTATGTCTCTCTCCGGTAATGAATTTCAACATTGCAGTAGTGTACAACCCACCGTCACACAACTCTTCCTTTTATAATGAATTAAGTGATCTGGTTAAACAACTTGAGAAGAACAGAGAAACAATAATTCATGGTGACTTTAATATCAACTGGTCTGATAAAAAAGACAAACAAAAACTGAAAAGCCTCATGACTAAATTTAATTACCAGCAAATCATCAAAGGACCCACCAGGATAACCAAACAATCCAGAACACTTATTGACATGGTATTTACTAATAAACCAGAACGAATAACCAGAACCTATAATCTTGTAACTGGTCTCTCAGATCATAACATGGTTCTTGCTGTCAGGAAACTTACTA
Source organism: Pholidichthys leucotaenia (assembly GCA_020510985.1). Lineage (NCBI taxonomy): Eukaryota > Metazoa > Chordata > Actinopteri > Cichliformes > Pholidichthyidae > Pholidichthys > Pholidichthys leucotaenia. The sequence goes on along the minus strand of CM035839.1, from coordinate 26,560,225 downwards.
AAAAGCGACTACAGTATTTTGGGGGAGTCGATATTGACAAATCAAATTTTATTATCCCCAAATCAAAAAATGAGGAGTTTGAACATTACTTAGAGAATCAAAATTGGGAGCAGCTCATGGCAACATGTGAAGTAGATGATTGTTGTAATTTTATAACTGCAACAATCACAAAGTCTATAGAAAAATTTTCAAAGCAAATTAAAAGTAGACAACAGAAGATTAGCCTACCATGGTTAAATAATGAAATAAGAAAACTTATGAAGAGGCGAGACTATGCACTGAAAACATCACTAACCTCCAAACTACAAAATGATCACCTTGTGTACAAAAGTTTAAGAAATAAAGTGGTACATGAGCTGCGAAAATCAAAAATATCTTATTACAATAAACTGATAGATCATGCAAAGGGTAACAACAGTTCCCTATGGAGGCATTTAAATAACTTAACTAATAAAAAAAACGATCAGAAGGGGGTAAAGGAACTTAGAATCAATGGCAAGACCGTCAGTGACAAGGCTACTTTGGCAAATGAATTTAATTCACACTTTGTGGGCTCTGTGGAAGACTTAACAAAAATTTTTGTGCTGCCAAATGTGCTCAACAACACAAATTCCATACTCCCAACAGATACTTTTCACATCGATGAGGTAAATGAGAAGTTAATTGCTGGTATTGTTAAAACACTGTCAAACTCAAAAACTAGTGATATCTACAATATGAGCACCTCCTTTCTCAAAATGCACAGCAAAATATTAATCAAACCACTGACTCATCTCATTAATCTCTCCATTAGGTCTAGTACATTTCCATCTGGCTGGAAAAAAGCTGTCGTCATACCAGTTCATAAATCAGGCAGTAAAGACGATATATGCAATTACCGCCCAATCTCTATCTTACCAGTCCTATCTAAGGTTCTTGAAAAAGTTGTAGCTACACAGCTGATAGACTACTTACAAGACAGTCAACTTCTTCATCCACATCAATTTGGTTTTAGACCAGGATACTCAACAGAAACAGCAAATTGTTGCCTTATTGAAAACGTCAAACAGTCCTTGGACAGGGGTAATGTGGTAGGAGCTGTTTTTCTAGATCTCAAAAAGGCTTTCGATACTGTAAACCACAGTTTGCTTTTATCCAAAATGGTATCTTTTAACTTCTCCCCAAATACATTAGAATGGTTTGCATCTTATCTCCAGAATAGAGAACAGTGTGTAAAAGTTCACCAGGATAAATCCTCATTTTTAAACAACCGCATGGGTATCCCACAAGGGTCCATTCTTGGTCCTTTACTTTTCAGCATTTTTATTAATGACTTGCCGTTACACTGCTCAGCTGCAACATGCCAACTTTATGCAGATGATGCAGTTATTTACACAGCTGCCAAGACTCCAGCACAGGCTGCAGATGTACTGTCTACAAGTATGGTTGATGTCCAAGAGTGGCTCCTCAAGAACCATCTATTGCTGAACCTTCAGAAAACAGTCTCAATGTGCTTTTCAATCAAAAAATGTAACCTGCAACATTTTAAAGTTAATATACATGATCATGACATCAGTTTAGCTACAGAATTCAAATACCTTGGCATTGTACTAGATCCTCAACTCAAATTTAATCTTCATATAAAGAAAATTTCAAAAACAGTAAAAAAAAATCTGAACTGCTGTAAATTAATTAGATATTACATACCTTACGAAGCAGCTGCACTGTATATGCATTCTATGGTTTTTTCTCATATATCATACTGTTTGACAGTCTGGGCTCAAGCAGCCCCTTCCACAATAAGACATATAGGTTCATTATATAATCAAACCCTAAAAATCTTGGACAAAAAGCCCATTAGGTGGCATCACTGTAATGTTTTAAAAAAATACAACCTATTGAGTTTTGAGAGCTTCATTGACCTCTGTCTTCTGAAATTAACGTTCAAATGTTTCCATAAATCAGCACCCGAGCCACTTGCTGGTTTCGTCCAAAGACAGGACAGCAGCAGAGCCACCAGGAGTTCTGTTAACAATAACTGTAAAATATTCCACCGCAGAACCACATTTGGACAAACAGCTTTCTCTATAAAGGGCAGTCACATCTGGAACACAATGCCAAATGAAATTAAAATAATAACGGACTTTAAAACATTCACTAAAAATGTTAAAAACTGGCTGAAAAATAAACAAGAATGTACTCATGTATGAATTATTTGTCTGCAAAGTGAGAGTGAATGAAGGGAAGGAATAAATGTGTTTGTTTATAATGAGTGACGGAGGGAGGAAGGCCTGAAATAGGCAAATGTGAGTTATGTTATATGTGTTAAATGTGAGTCAGGCTGTTTTATTTGTGTATTTATAATATTTATGTTAAAGGTGAGTCAGGCTGTTATATTTGTGTATTTATAATATTTATAATATTTATAATTGTGTATTTATAATTTTTCTGCATTGATGTATGTGGTTATTGTGTATATTTTTATCTTGATTCTTTTTTCTAAAGCCCATCCAGGGACAAGAGTTGCAAATTAGCTAATAGCTATACACTCTATGTGCAACACATCAGATTGATTGTCTTTGATTAATTGTCTATGTTTATTGCACTGTCCCTGTCAAATAAACTAATCTACTACTACTACTAATATTTTGAGAAAAAAGACAAATTTGTGAAAAAAGCTGCAAATTTTTGAGGAAAAATAGCAAATTTATGAGAAAGTCAAATTTTTGAGGAAAAATTGCAAATATAAGAAAAGTTGCAAAATTTTGAGAAAAAAGTCAAAAATTTATGAAAAAAGTTGCAAATTTATAAGAAAAAAGTTGCAAATTTATGAGGAAGTCATATTTTTGAGGAAAAAATTGCTAATAGAAAAAAGTTGCAAAATTTTGAGAAAAAGTCACAAATTTATAAAAAAAAAGTTGCAAATTTATGAGAAAATAGTCACAAATTTATGAAAAAGTTGCAAATTTATAACAAATTTATGAGGAAAAAAGCTGCAAATTTATAAGAAAAAAGTTGCACATTTAGGAGGAAAAATAGTTGCAAATTTCTACAAAAAAATCATAAATTTTTGAGAAAAAATACTGTATGTAAATATATGAGAAAAAAGTTACTAAATTTTGAGAAAAAAGTCAAATTTATGAAAAAAGTTGCAAATTTATAAGAACAAAGTTGCAAATTTATGAGAAAAAGTCACAAATCTTTGAGAAAAAACTTGCAAATATATGAGAAAAAAACTTGCAAAACTGAGAAAAAAAGTTGCAAATTTATGAGGAAGTCACAAATTTTTGAGGAAAAAATTGCAAATATAATAGAAAAAAGTTGCAAACTTTTGAGAAAGTCATAAATTTATTAAAAAAAAAAGCCGCAAATTTATAAGAAAAAAGTTACAAATTTATGAGGAAAAATAGTTGCAAATTTATGAGAAAAAGTCACAAATTTTTGAGAAAAAAGTCACAAATTTATGAAAAAGTTGCAAATTAGCAAATTTATGAGGAAAAAAGTTGTGAATTTATAAGAAAAAAGTTGCAAATTTAGGAGGAAAAATAGTTGCAAATTTCTAAGAAAAAGTCATAAATTTTTGAGAAAAAATATGCAAATATATGAGAAAAAAGTTACTAAATTTTGAGAAAAAAGTCAAATTTATGAAAAAGTTGCAAATTTATAACAAATTTATGAGGAAACAAGTTGCAAATTTATAAGAAAAAAAGTTGCAAATTTAGGAGGAAAAATAGTTGCAAATTTCTAGGAAAAAGTCATAAATTTTTGAGAAAAAAATATGCAAATATATGAGAAAAAAGTTACTAAATTTTGAGAAAAAAGTCAAATTTATGAAAAAAGTTGCAAATTTATGAGGAAAAGTCACTAATTTTTTAGGAAAAAATTGCAAATAGAAAAAAGTTGCAAAATTTTGAGGAAAAAAGTCAAAAATTTATGAGAAAAATAGTTGCAAATTTATGAGAATAAGTCACAAGGAGAAAAATGCTGTAAAATTTTGAGAAAAAAGCCACAAATTTATGAAAAAAAATTACAAATTTATAAGAAAAAAGTTGCAAATTTATGATAGAAAAAGTGGAAAATTTACAGGAAAAAAGTTGCAAATTTATGAGTGGCAAAGATGCAGCGCATGATAAGAGAATACATTTTTTTTTAATTCCACTACTACCATGCTCTTCTGTAATTGAATTGCAAATTTATGAAAAAAGACACAAATTTTCGAGACAAAAGTTGTAAATACATTGGAATTTTTTTGTATGTATATACTGTATGTGTGTACCAAATATGATTATTAGAATTATATGAAAGTTTATTCTCTTTTTCCTATAAAAATACAAGTAAAATGTAATTTTACAAGGACATGCTGTGCACTAAATATATAACGTGGTATGTATGTTTCATGCTGGCTGGCAAAGTTGAAAATTTATGAGGAAAAATAGATGCAAATTTATGAGAAAAAGTCACATATTTTTGAGAAAAAACTCACATATGAGAAAAAAATGTGCAAAATTTTGAGAAAAGTCACAAATTTATGAAAAAAGTTGCAAATGTATAAGAAAAAAGTTACAAATTGCTGAAGAAAATAGTTGCAAATTTATGAGAAAAAGTCAAAAAAATTTGAGAAAAAATTTGCAAGTATATGAGAAAAAAGTTGCAAAATTTTGAGAAAAAAGTCAAATTTATGAAAAGGTGCAAATTTATGAGGAAAAATTGTTGTAAATTTATGAGAAAAAGTCACAAATTTTTGAGAAAAAAGTCACAAATTTATAAGAAAAAAGTTTCAAATTTATGAGGAAAAACAGTTGCAAGTTTGTGAGAAAAAGTCACAAATGTTTGAGAAAAACTTGCAAATATTGAGAAAAAAGTTGTAAAAGTTTGAGAAAAAAGCCACAAATTTATGAAAAAAATTTGCAAATTTAAAAGAAAAAAGTTACAAATTTATGAGGAAAAATAAGATAAGATAAGATAAGATAAGCCTTTATTAGTCCCACAACAGGGAAATTCCAGGATTGCAACAGCACAGGGATAGCAACACTCAGAGCAACAATCAGAAGGCAAGAAAAAAAAAACAAGCAAGCAAGAGCAGCTAATATACATATGTACATATTACTATAAAATATATATATACACACACACACACAGACACATAGTGCAGAGCATTGTAGCTGGATGGAATAAATATATGAATATATGAACACACAGTGCAGAGCATTGTAGCTAGATGGAATAAATATGTAAATATATAAACACCCACAGTACGGAGCATTGCAGCTAGGTGGAATAAATATGCAAGTATATAAACACACACAGTGCGGAGCAATGTAGCTAGATGGAATAATATGTAGATATATAAAAACACAGTGCAGAGCATTGTAGCTAGATGGAATAAATATGTAAATATATAAACACACACAGTGCAGAGCATTGTTGCTAGGTGGGATGAAACAGCATAACCGTCTACTTAGTTATCCTACATGGTATGATTATGTGCCCATACATATTCTCACCCTCCATAGCGACCGGTATGTTCCTAGTTGTATGCTGGAGGGGACCATTGTGTAAGTCTATTGCATCTTTTGCATTCAAAAAAAACTATTAGTTTGTAATTAGTTTAATTTTGTTAAATTGTTTCACATCTATGAGAAAAATTCACAAAATTTTGAGAAAAAAGTCATGAGTCTGAGCCTGTTCTCAGACTCTCTCTGTATTTTTGAGTATTCTTCTGTGATTTTCTTGTCTGGTTCTGTTATTTTTGGTAGTATGGCCCCGACAGACTGCTATGATGATGATGATGATGATGATGATGATGATGACATGAGCCTCTTCCTCTCCCAGGCACCCACCATTCACTTGCAGTCTGCCCCGCTTCTCTTCTTCTTCTTTCAAGTTTAACGGCAGCTGGCATCCGTGTTGTTGCATTACTGCCACCTTCTGGTTTCCACATGCCTCTAATCATCCTGCTTTACATCCGTCTGTCCAGTCTGGTCGCTCTTAGGAACTGTATTATCCATTTCCTCCTCTGCACACAGTCCCCATAGTCCAGTATGCTTTTTACAGTCTTTTCTACCTGTCCTGTTTTCTGTAGCTGTTGAATCATTTCCTCCCTTTCCTGATTAAATTTCCTGCAAGATAACAATAAATGCTTTATTGACTCTGATTCCTGACAATTTTCACATAAGCCAGTTGGGTGCTTTCCTAAGATGTATAAGGTGCCGTTGAGATAGCCATGGCCAATTCTCAGTCTACTTATTAGTACTTGTTCTTTGCGTTTCGTTCCCCTGCCGCTTGTTTCACCTACTGTATTCTGAATGGGGTGCAAATGTCTGCCTTTTGTTTCTGTGTCCCACACCTGCTGCCACTGTTGTTTTGCTCTCCCCCACACTATGCTTTTCCCCTCCGACTTTGACATCTTTAATCTAGTGTCTACCATTTCCTTCCTTGTTGCCTCCTTTGCCAACTTGTCAGCTCTCTCGTTCCCTGGGACACCTGAGTGTGCTGGGACCCACAAGAATCTGACACCCCCCCCCCCCACTACTCCTGAGTACACATGCAGTATTTCGTACACTAGGCCTTGGTGACTTTTAGCCACACCTGACTTGATGCTTGTCAGAGCTGACACAGAGTCACTGCATATTAGAATGCTCCTATAGCTTACAGCTATACTCCACTCTAATGCCATCAACATGTCATACAGTTCTACAGCATAAACACTTAAAAAATCAGTTGTCCTCTTGCTGATCCCCACCTGACAGCTAGGCACCACCACCGCTGACCCCTTTGTCCTCATCTGAGGGTCCTTTGACCCATCAGTAAAAATCTGTGTCGTCTTTATACTTATAATCCATATAACTAAAATACTCACTTCTCATATCAGCACTCTTTCTATTCAGTTTTACTTTGAGTAACTCCATATCTACAATAGGCCTTTTTAGTAGCCAAGCAGGTCTTGTTGGCCATATAACCATATCATTAAACTCTTTATCATATACTTCCATGTCTTTTGCCACTTGATCCCCTATCCATCCAAAGCTTCCTTTTTGAGTGGTTTCTTTCTCCCAGCAAGTCTGTAGTACCATTTTTGTTGGGTGGTTATCACCATGTCCCTTCAGATTCACCCAGTAATTAGCCATTAGCTGTTTCCGCCATATTTTTAATGGCATTTCATCCGCTTCCACCTGAATTGAACACACTGGTGAGGTTCTGGCTGCCCCATACATATTCTAAGAGCCCGGGTTTGTACAACATCCAGTCCAGCCAATATAGATTTAGCTGCTGACCCATAAACAATACTTCCGTAATCCAGTCGTGACCTTATTAATGCTACATAAATCTCTTTTAAAAGAGACAAAGTCAGCTCCCCACTCCAGCCCTACCAGACACCTCATTACGTTTATGACTGTTACATTTACTAACCACCTGTCTAATGCGCTCTCTCCATGTTAATACCTGATCAAAGAACACTCCGAGGAATCGGAAACTCTCCACTCTCTCGAGTGTTTCCATAGAGTTTCAGACTGCACTGCTTCAGTTTCTTTCTTGTAAAGAACATTGTCTTTGTTTTTTCCACTGAGAACTTAAAACCCCACTTTGTTCCCCACTTTTCAACTTCATTAATACCAGCCTGCGTCTTCATAACTATATGTTCAACGTTTCTTCCCCTTTTCCACAATGCCCCGTCATCCGCAAAAAGTGATCTCCCCATATCAATTGGAACATTTTCAAATATATCCTTGAGCATAATTAAGAACAAAGTCGGACTGCTTACACTCCCCTGGGGTGTTCCATTTTCTACCACATATTGCTTTGACAGCTCTGTTCCTATCTTCACCTGAATAGTTCTTCCATCTAAGAAGTCCTTAATCCAATTAAACATTCTCCCTCCTATTCCCATTATATGCAGTTTAATGAGGAGCCCCTCTATCCACAGCATATCATATGCCTTCTCTGCCCCAGTTCTCAGCTGTGAATGATTGTTTAATTAGGTCACCCTGCCTGCTCAGCCACACCTGCTGCTCATTTGTCTGCCCAGTATTTAAGCTCTGCAAATTCACTGCGCCAGCATTACTTGGACTATTCCTCTCTCTTCAGAGCATGCCCTGCTCTGGATTACAAATCTAATAAATTGTTTTTGTTGCATTTACATGGACTGCGCTAGTGAATCCTCATCTCACCTGAGCTCCTCTGTAAGTAATCCTTGTTCGCTCACCAGTTTGTATGTTGGGAGTGCCTTTTGTGTTTATTCTTTACTTTCTACTTGCTCGCCAGACTAGCTTGTTGGAGCACTTGTATTTATTCTTTGTTAATGTCACTATACAATCCAGCATCTGGGTCTGCCTTTCAGCCCCGGAGGGGCCAGTTCATGACAGAATGCTGCCGCCAGAATAATCAGACCCAGCTGTTGTATTGGTGGACATTATTCGCCCATTTTGTGCTTTGTTTTTTTTTCTCCCTCTATTCACCTGAGTTTGGCGTTCATCATGTCCCTGGAGAGGTTCACCATGGGCTTGAATGAAATGGAGCGGTGGACAGTGAGTGTGCTGGAGGAAGGCATCTTGTTGCAGGCTCGAGCCTCTGGTACCCCCGAGGCAGCCCAAGAGTGTATGGAGGGCGCAGCGCAGGTGCTTGAGGCATGCTCCAGCCTGTGGGACCACCCGGAGCTCACCGATCTACTTCTTCCCATACTCCTCCTTTCACAGTCGAGCAATGAGCCAGAAGAGACTACTCCAACGCCAGTGCCTGCGCCGACAAGAAACAAGCGCTCACGTAAGTAGAAAACTCCAGTCTCTCACCACTCTCCGGCAGTGGTTCCGCCTTCTTCACCCGAGCTTTGGCCCACTCAATCGGCCGAGGAACTGGAGGAGCGCAGGCAGGCCTTGTTAGCTGAGACCGACCTCCACCCAAGTTTAAACCATGGCTTCTCCCGGACCTTGCTCATGAATTGGAGATGTTTTCACCAATGGAACCGGAGGGTGAGCGTCCCTCGGCTCCGGAACCACCTCGTCCCTATAGCGAGCCTCCGCCTCCCAAGTCGTCAGCTTCATCTCCAGCCCCAGCATGCGCACCGCCAGCTCCACGACGCCATCGCCGGAGGAAGCCTTCCTCCTCTCCGGCTACATCCACCTCCGCGTCCACAGGGGTGGCTCCTCCACCATTCTCAGAGGGGGCCCAAGCTCACCATAGATGCGGAGAGGAAGGACTGTCCATCAGCTTCAACAGTTAACATCGCTTACCAGGATAACAGGTAAGTTTCATTTCATTCTATGCAGGTGCATTATGATGTGCTTTGCCTGATTCCCGGTAGGGAGACTCAGGAAATGCAGTCCCGAGTTCTCCCCACCTGCTGCAGCCAATTTCTCACTTGCTCTCTCCGTGTCTCCTCCTGTTATTCCTGTGTGTGTGCCGGCCCTGGAACTGAGCCGCCAGGTGATGGAGGAGCTTGTGGCCCAGGAAGAACCTACTCCAATGCCAGCGTTGAGCCGACCCCCAGCATCCACGCCGGCCGAGCCACCAGCATGGTCTTCCCAGTCTGGGGAGACTGGGACTGCCAGTACCATCACGCCTGCTGCGGAAGCCACTGTAGCAGAGTTGCAACTGGACCTCCAGAGGACTGAGCCCGGAGCATCGTTACCTGGATCGACGGAGTCCTGGATGGCGATGGAGCTCGAGTTCAGGCAAGTGCCCTCTTCTGCTCCTTTTGTTTCTATATTGGAGAGGTCTTGTCTGGCTCATGGGGAGGAGAGCCAAGTGCAGCCATCAGCTGCATCTGAGCTCACCTCGCTGGGCCGGGAAAAACGTAATCCTTGTTCGCTCACCAGTTCGCATGTTGGAGCGCCTTTTGTGTTTATTCTTTACTTTCTACTTGCTCGCCAGACTAGCTTGTTGGAGCACTTGTGTTCATTCTTTGTTAATAAATGTCACTATGCAATCTAGCATCTGGGTCTGCCTTCCAGCCCCGGAGGGACCAATTCATGACAAAAAAGTCAAATTTATGAAAAGTTACCAATTTATGAAGAAAAGTAGTTGCAAATTTTTGAGAAAAAACTTGCAGATATGAGAAGTTGTAAAATTTTGAGAAAAAAGCCACAAACTTATGAAAAAAAATTTGCAAATTTATGAGGAAAAATGGTTGCAAATTTGAGTCTCAAATTTTTTGAGAAAACACTCGTAAATATATGAGAAAATGGTGGCAAAATTTTGAGAAGCCACAAATTTGAGAAAAATCTGCAAATTTATAAGAAAAAAATTACAAATTTGAGGAAAAATTGTTTCACATCTATGACAGTCTCAAAATTTTGAGAAAACACTTGTAAATATATGAGGAAAAAAGTTGTAAAATTTTGAAAAGTCACAAATGTCACGTGCCGAGCTGGCTTGGCTTTCTCTGGCTTGGCCTTGATCTCTTTGTGGGGTTGGCTTTGCTGGGGATGTGTATTTTGATGTATTCTGGTACATTTTTCCATGTCCCTAGCCACTGTCTGACCGGCAGCTAGCTGTTAGTCAGCATTTGCCATCTCCTTTCTCTCACACTGCTGACAGGCTGCCGGCCCAGCCACGCCCCCTCGCTGTCCTTCTGGTTCATCAGCTGTTTCCAGTCCCCGGTAATGATCCGTCCGTGCCTCGCCCAGGTGTTCCTTATTTGTCACGCCAGCGGCGTCTGTATTAAAGGAGCTCTTCGCTACACAGACGCCGCTGGATCATTGTACGCATTGGATGGTTGTTTCCCTGTCCACCGTCATGTCACTTAAGGACTGTGTGTCCTGGATTTTCACTGTGACAACTCGGCCTGCCCCTGCACTGTGAGTATCTGTCTGTGCGCTATCTGCCGCTGTATACCTCCAAGTGTCTGTTGGGTGGCCTAGAGAACTTTTACATGTATCCAACCTGTTCTGTCTGTATGTTTAGTTTTGTGTTAATAAATGTGTGTTTGGTGTAACCCTGCACTTAAATCCTCGTCCTTTCTCCCCTCGCCGTGCACCGTTGGAGAGGTGCACGGTGAACTCTTGACAGAATGATCCAGCCGAATCGTAGGATTTAGCAGGTACACCCACACATCTTTTTTCTTTCCTTCTTTGCCGGTGATTTTTTGAGACTGAGCTGTGTTGGAGTGTGCCATGGATTCGGTGCCCTGCAGCTATCCTTTGAGCTTGGGATGGGAGACTTGCAAGGCATTGATGGGACATCGACGGGCCCATCGCGTCGCCCAGCATTTATTCTACCCCGGAGGACATTCTCTGGTACATGGGTCTGGCAGGGGCAGAGGTCCAGCGGTGCCCTCAGCTCGCTTGGCATGCCGAGGGCATGAAGAGGATTGACCGATTGGCAGTGCTGTGGCGTGGGTGCAGCAAAGGGGTGAGGAAATCCCCTACAAAGACCGAATTTGAGCCGAGAGTCAAGTGCTCCTGGGGCTCCATTCCTCCCGCCAGCGCGAGATGCCTGCGCCCATCCCGACTCCTCCAGCACCCAGTCATCAACGTCGTCCCAGGAGACACTGGGAGAAGCCCTCCTTGTCTGCAGTGATTCCTGTCACTCCGAGGTCCGCTAAACTCACCCTGGCCACACCCACCTCCGTTGCCATGGAGACGGCTCCTCCACCAGTCTGCAGAGGGGCCTACGTCACCGTTGACATGGAGAGGGACGACTGTCTATCGTCTGCAGCTGTCAAAACCAACAACTGGGATGACAGGCGAGAGTACTTTATCATTCTATTCCATCTAATAGTATTAAATCTTGCCTGTCTTCTGAGGGAGAGACCCAGTTTAAGCAGTCCGCTGGGTCCTCTCCCCCAGCTGCAGATACTTACTCGCTTTTTCTCCCCTCCATGTCTCCTCCTATTCTCCCTGAGGGCCAGCTGGCCCAAGGTCAGGGCCATCTGACGGTGGAGGAGCCAGTGGCTTCGGATGATCCATTCCTGGAGTCAGCATGGAGAGGTTCCCCTGCAGCCACGCCGGTGGAATCCCCAGTATTGGAGCTGCTGCAGGTGGACAACAGGACTGCCAACACCATCTTGCCAGCTGCGGAGGCGTCTGCAGAGGACTGGGAGCCTGAGCTGGACCTCTTGGAGGCCGGGCCTGAGTGTTCATCGCCAGGAACGACAGAGTCCTGGACAGCGGTGGAGCTCGAGCTCAGGCAAGTACTCTCTCTTGTGTTTCTTATGACAGTTTTAGAGAGGTCTTATCTGGCTCTAGGTGAGGAGAGTCGGGCGCAGTGCACAGCTGCGTCTGAGCTTCCCTTGCCGGGCTCCGCCGCCATCAGCGACCCTAACCATCTTTCTTCTCCTGCTTCCCCTGAGCTTTCAACTAGGGTTGCCAGAGAGGGTGTGTCGCCACCGGAGGTCGCAGAGGGTCCTGCTGAAGGAGGACGTCGCTGCTCCAGCCCCTCCTGCCTGGGTCGTCAGGGCTCCGCCCATCGATCGTCTCCTCAGCCTGGTGCTCCTGCAAGTTGGTCCGCTCACCGTGGGTGCAGCTTTGGCCCAATCGGGGTCCACCACGGGTGCAGCGGAGCCTCAGCCGGAGGTCACCGCAGGTGCAGCGGAGCCTCAGCCGGAGGTCACCACGGGTGCAGCCAGGCTCCCGCTGGAGTCCACCGTGGGTGCAGCAGAGCTAGCCTGGTCGGGGGCCACCGCAGGTGCAGTTAGACTCCCGCTGGAGTCCGTCGTGGGTGCAGCGGAACCGGCCCAGTCGGGGCCCACCACGGGTGCCTCTGAGGACGCCGTGGAGGATCCCTCTCCCCGGCCCTGTTGCCTTCCGGTGGGCAGGCTGCCTCCTGCTTCACCTCCATCCTGGTGGCTGAGCAATGCGGGCTGGCCTCCAGAAGAGTTGACTCCCCGGGTCTGGTGGCCTGTGTTTTCTGGCAGGCTGCCGGATTCCATCCACCGGAACTTCTGCTGGGCCTGGGACTCTGGGCGGCCTCCTGAGCCCCAACACCCATGGACTTGGGGGGGTTGATTGTGGACCCTGGGTGGGGTATTGTGTTCCCTCCTTTCCTGTTCCCCTACCTCCCACCTGGCTTCGTGTGTTATTTTGTCTGTGGGGATTGGGGGGGGGGGGGCGGTTCTGATGATGGGTGTCTGGTATCCACCCCTAGAAGGAGGGGCCCTGTCATGTGCCGAGCCAGCTTGGCTTTCCCCGGCTCGGCCTTGATGTCTTTGTGGGGTTGGCTTTGCTGGGATGTGTATTTTGATGTATTCTGGTCCGTTTTTCCATGTCCCTAGCCACTGTCTGACCGGCAGCTGTTAGTCAGCATTTGCCATCTCCTTTCTCTCACACTGCTGACAGGCTGCCGGCCCAGCCACGCCCCCTCGCTCTCCTTCTGGCTCATCAGCTGTTTCCAGTCCCCAGTAATGATCCGTCCGTACCTCGCTCAGGTGTTCCTTATTTGCCACGCCAGCGGCGTCTGTATTAAAGGAGCTCTTTACTACACAGACACCGCTGGATCATTATACGCATTGGATGGTTGTTTCCCTGTCCACCGTCACGTCACTAAGGACTGTCTGTGTGTCTTGGATTTTCGCTGTGACGACTTGGCCTGCCCCTACACTGTGAGTACCTGTCTGCCGCTGTATACCTCCAGTGTGTGTGTTGGGCAGCCTAGAGAACTTTTACGTGTATCCAAGCTGTTCTGTGTCTGTATGTTTAGTTTTGTGTTAATAAATGTGTTTGGTGTAACCCTGCACTTAAATCCTCATCCTTTCTCCCCTCCCCGTGCGCCTCTCCAACGACGCACAGGGAGCTCATGACAACAAATTTATGAAAAAAGTTGCAAATTTATAAGTTGCAAATTTGAGGAAAAATAGTTGCAAAGTTGTGAGTCACAAATGTATGAGAAACAAGTTGTAAAATTTAGAGAAAGCCGCAAATTTATAAGAAAAGTGACAAATTTATGAGGAAAAATTGTTTCACATTTATGAGAGTCTCAAAATTTTGAGAAAACACTTGCAAATATGAGAAGTTGCAAAATGTTAAGAAAAAAGACAAATTTATGAAAAAAGTTGCAAATTTATAAGAAAAGTCACAAATGTTTGAGAAGTCAAATTTATGAGAAGTTACAAATTTATGAGTAAAAATAGTTGCAGATTTATGAGTCACAAATTTACGAAAATTGCAAATTTATAAGAAAGTTGCAAATTTGAGAGAAGTAGAAAATGTGTAGGAAAAAGGCAAATATGCATTGCATGCTAACCGAATAAATCTTTTAATTCTACTCCTCTCATACTCTTCCGTAACTGAATTCCTCAAGGCGTGTAAATAAGTTTCCCGCTGGCATGCGCTCAAAGCACAAACTCCTTTAGAATCTCCTTGCAAATGTAAATAATGAAGAGCAGCTGTTTGCCTCTGCGATGCCGATAACAGGAAATGGATACGTCAGATGTATGGTGGTAGGCCTGAAGAGGACATCTGTGCACAATGTTTATCTGACGCTCCGCCCCCTCAGTGTCACCCCTGGGGCGCATCATCACATTATTTCTACACTCAGGGCACGGCAGTTTACTGCTGAAGTCAGGACAAGTTTCTGTGTTCTTTCTCCCTGCAAAGCCTCTTCTAAGTGCAGCAAATTTAATAACAAGTCCAAACAAAGCTGGGTGTTAATAACGCTCTGACTTCTAAAGTAAACTCAGCTACAGGATTAATGTTCTGTTCACTATTGGGTCATGTCCACAGACTGTTGTGGTGAGTGGAGAAACAAGGCAGCACCGATGCGGATAAATGTCGTCTTATAATAGTTTTGGTATCATTTCCAGATCTTCACAAAGAATGTCCTCATTCCCTGCAGACAGAGAGAGAGTCAAGAGTCGGGCCACAGGCGTTTGGAATCTTATGTTTACTGAAAGGGGCTGGAGCGGGCGAATGTTTCCACTGGTAAACTCCCGCTGCCATGAATGCTCCCTTTGCTGCGTGCAGGCCAGGTTGTAAAAGCTCAGGATCGGTGTTTGTGAGCCGGTGCCAGCGCACAACACGGCGCACTGATGTTCCATTAGAGAGGATGTTTACCTGAATCGAATTAGCCCGAATCTGAGGGGGAACGAAAGCAGCACAACTGCACTTATCTAATAAACAGTTTGGAGTCACATTAGCGTGCACTGGCTGCAGCTGCACGCAGCTTTGGCTTTTCAGTCACAGAAGTCGTGATGAGCTGTTGATCCCAGTGGGTGGGTTGTTGTTTTTTCAACAAGGGTGGGGGGTGTTCACCGACTTGGCAGAAGGTACAAACATATAAATGTGAATTTGGTACAAACTGGTGAGAATAAAGGTGCAAAGATGTGATGAAAGATGACAATTTAAAAAAATAACCCAGACGAGCGGTGCAAATGTTCAAGAAAAAAGTACAAAAGTTACAGGAAAAAAGTTGCATGTATGAGGGGAAAAGTCAACTGTTTGAGGAAAAACTTAAAAAACTGAGGAAAATGTTCAGCGTTTACAGGAAAAACCTGCCAATTCTGAAGAAAAATCTATAAGGAAAAAAGCTGTAAATTTTTGAGGAAAAAAAATTTCAAAGATTTGAGAGAGTCACAAATTTATGGGCAAATGTTAGAAATTTATGAGGGAAAAAGTCACAATCTTTTAAGAAACGTGCAAATACAGTATGAGAGTCTCAAAATTCTGAGGGAAAAAAGTCACAAATTTATCAGAAAAAAGTTGCAAATTTTCAAAAGTCACAATTTTTTAAGAAAAACACTGCAAATATGTGAGCCATGCTGGCAAAATGAGTGGGCGTGCCTGCACCGCGTCATTACGAGCTGCAGGCAGGAGATGTCATAAATCACAACGCTTCTTTGCTAGCGGCAAGTCCCGGGAAAACCCCCATGAGTGCCTGGTATCATTGGAAAGCTTAGAAATCATACTTTCTAAAAAATACATGTTTTGGCGGAAGACGTAACTCCCGACCGATTGAACGCGAGTTCTAAACCTTGCCAAAATATAAACAAATCATCTTTTTCCAGGTCCATTTTTGCGCACTTCCTAAAAATGAAATATCATTTTGAAGGTCTTTCAATACAGAATATGGGAAAAAAAATGTGACCTCAGTTTTGATAATTTCCTCAGAGTGATTCATTTTGTCAGCATGGGTCACATATACGAGATAAAAGTTGCAAAATTTTGGGAAAAAAGTCAAATTTATAAGAAAAGTAGCACATTTTTGAGAAAAAAGTCAAATTTGGGGGGAAAAGTTGCAAATTTAGAAGAAAAAAAGTCACAAATTTTTGAGAGACAACGTCCAAATCTACACAAAAAAGTAGCAAATTTTGGAGGAAAAAAGTCACATTTCTGAGGGGGGGGAAAAGCTGCAGATTTGAGAAAACAGTTACGATTTCTCAGGAAAAAATTAGCAAATTTAAGGTAAAGCCAACTTTACTGTCATTCAGTCCATCATGTACAGCAGAATGAAATTCGGTTTCTCCTGTCTACACTGTTGATCACAGTTAGAATCAGAGGGGTCGCTGCCATGCAAGGCGCCGCCACAAATTTCCCTCTGTTCCATTACTGCTGAGCACCAAGCTGGACGGCAGGACGTTCCACTTTTATATGGCCTCTGGCCCGGCCCAGCCGGGATTCGAACCCCGGCCTCCCGGGTGTGGGGCACGTGCTCTACCAACTCGGCCACCACTCCGGTGGCCTACAAGGACAAAACGAAAGAATTTTTTCTTTTTACAAGAAAAAACTTGCAAATGCACAGGAAAAAAAAATAGTTTTGGGGTCATTTTGCAAAGAGGATGCCCCCCCCCCTTTACTGGTTGATACAGACCTGAAGAGTGCATCCGAAGACGCCAATCATGAGCATGATAACGGACAGGTAGTCGGTGAAGACATCCCACCACGGCTTCAGGACTCTGAACGCTGGCTGCTGTTCAGAAAACTGACGGAATTCCATCACGGGAATCATGACGCCTGACAGAGAGGAAGAAGGCAACATGAGAACACGTTTCGTTAAGCTTTCGTTAAGTACAAAGATGACACGGACTGACCACACAGCGGTGAAGCAGTGCTATTATTCATAGTGTGCATTCCAGATTGGAACATTTTGCAGTCATCCAGTTTGGACTGTTTGGAAATTCTTCTTTAATTAACTATTTAATAATACTAATGCCAACTGTGGCAACAAATAAAAGGGTAATAATTCGTGGCCTAGATTGCTGGACAGCAAGAAACTGTCTGAAAATCACAGTAAAGCTGATACCCAAGTAACTTTTAATGCTGACTGGAGCCTATAAAATACTTTCTTAGGTAAAAATGATGTATTTTCTTGAGCGAACCAGTGGATGATTTATTATTTTTTTGACAAGAAGGGGCTTGGGGTATTTAACCCCTTGCACTCTGGTCAATTTCCCTAAAAACGCCAAAAAATAACGTACCCAAAGCAAATCAAAAGCTGTTCTTCAACCCTTTGCAGCATCTTCATGGGGTTGGTCTCATTTAAAAGAAAACACTTGAATTTTTTGGCAAAACAGTCATAATCTCTCTAAGTGCTCCGGCCACTGAGTAACAGTCATCTAAACATACTGAACTTGAAGAAAATAAATTTCGCCTGGGTGTTTTTTGGATACAAATGCTTGCAAATAACACACAGCTGTCAGATCCGGGCTGGAAAATGCAACAGAAATGTAGAACCAAGTGTTATCCAGCTGAGGTCAAAATTTTGTAACGATACCACAAAAATGAATATATTACACAGCTTTTTTGTCAGGTAGTTCCCAGGCGTTTTTGAACTGTGCCAAATTGTGCCAAATGGCACAGTTTGGAAAAACGTCTGTAACTTTTGAATGATTCAATATAAAAGCTTCATCTTGGGCTCTAATGAAAGGTGACACTCAGGGATGTGTGTGTGTGTGTGGGGGGGGGGGGTTATTTATTCATTCATGAATGAATGAACAAACAAGCCCCCACACACAAAGAAGCATGCCACGTAAAAAATGTGTGGCTTTTTTATACAAGAAAAAATAACCTACAGTGCACTAAAAATTATACTAAAATATCTGTAATGTATAGGATAACAACTCCCACTCCCCCCCCCCGCTACAGAGGACGGACATCGTCCATCGCCACATGATGGACCGCGGGGACGGTGCGCCGCGGTCTACTACGCACAGTTGTACTAAAATATCTGTAATCCGCTACAGAAGAGTAGCGGGGGTGGGGGGGAGTTCATGGTCCGGACATGGCGCACGGACCGGTCCGTCATGTGGTGATGACGCACAGTTGTAATTTACCGATCGGTCAAAAGTCATTTTGGATTACAATTTTCAGGGATAAAGAATAATTTAGTTACAACACTTACCTGTCCACAACAGCAGTGTCGCTGGCGAACTTCTCTTCCTCACTGTCAGACGAACATGACGCTGGTCCGCTTGTTATGACTCGTGGTTCTGGTCACGCGACCCGGTCAAACCATGATTCCATTATTGTGGTTTTGCGCTTCCACGATTGCGGTTTTGGCGAACGATTTTTCAAAACAAGAACAGTAGTAAGAAAAAAAGACTGGCAAACGCGTGTGTGTCACCCAGTGGCTTACACAAAACAGATTTTATGCACGGGACGCACGCTTTCAATCGTCGAACTTCTCTGGTTCAATTGGCTCGCTGTATTCGCAGCCGTTGGTAGGTGGGTCCTTCTTGCTAGGTTTTCAGTCATTGGCTCTTCAAGGTTTCAGAAACCCAATTCAAGGCTCTTATTAGTCGAATGAGAGGTCAATCAAATCTAAACCAAAGCACTCCTTTGGCTTTCTGTTCGCGGCTGTGTCTGTAGTGGAAGAACGGAAATGCAGCTTTTTTTTTTTTTCAGTGTGCTCTGAGACACACAGTGGGCGCGCTAGGACGCAGAGACGTGACCGCCCGCGGTATCCCAGAGTGCAAGAGGTTAACATACGGTACAAATGTATAAATGTGAATCAGGTACAAATTTGGAAGAATAAAGGTGCAAAGATATGATAAACGATGCCAATTTAAAAATTAAAAAAAGTCACAACTTACAATTTAAAATACAGAGAAAGCCTGCTGGATTCATGCTGCACCTCTGCTGTCCACGTATGTGTAACCGGAAACCTTGTGTGACGAAATTTACGTCTTCGTCTCCACTCCGCTAGTGTCCGCAGTGCTCGACCGCGGACAACCGTGTGCAGCCCAAATTTTGAGACCACGCCGCCTGCCCGTGACCTGAATGTCCCATTAGAAGACAACGAGGAGGCGGAAAACGAGAATAAAAACATACATGAATCATACATGCATACTTTCTTTCACCGCGGCAGCAGCATCTTCATGGAAAAGGAATGAAAACCGGTAAGTCAAACAGCAGAAATGGACTCTATATTTGAAGAGAAACTTTGTGAGAAAATCTGCCATTTTTTTTCGTTGGTGAAAATCCTGGCGCATCATCGCATTGGCGCTACCTATCGGGCGGGAGTGAAACTACAAATGATGGTTGTGCACATGCGTTAACCGCTTGGCCTGGGTAGATGAAAAAAGTGAGCATGAACAGCGCCGTGTGCGTGCCGGGCTCATCCAATGCGGACTAGAGGGGAAATGGAGCATGAATCAGGCTTATTCAACCAGCATCCTCATGAATGCTGTATATTTACAAGAAAGTTGCAAATTTATCAGAAAAATTGTCACAAATTTATGAGAAACAGGTTGCAAATTTACAAGGGAAAAATAATTTATGAGAAATTTCATATTAGGACAAAGTTGCAAATTTATGAGAGTTGAAAATTTACAGGGGAAAAAATTGCAAATTAACAAGAAATTTGGAAAATTATGAGAAAAAAAGTTACAAATTTAAAAGAGAAAAATCATTAATTTTGAGAAAAGTGTCAAATCTATGAGAAAAGTTGAAAATTTACAGGAAAAAATTTTCAAATTTATGAGAAAAAAGTTGGAAATTTACAAGAGAAACATTACAAATTTTTGAGAATGAATTTGCAAATTTACAGAAAAAGTTGGAACATTTATGAGAAAAGTTGAAAATTTACAGGGGAAAAAAATTAATTTATAAGAAAAAGCTGCAAATTTACAAGACAAATCGTAAATTTATGAGACGTTTCAAATCAATGAGAAAAAAGTTGAAAATTTACAGGAAAAAAATGGCAAATTAACAAGAAGAAATCTGAAAAATTAGGAGGAAAGAAGTTGCAAATTTGAGGAAAAAAATTTCAGATTTATGAGAATTTAAAGGGCAGTGGTGGCCTTATGGTTCGGCATGTGGACTGGTGAGCGGAGGGCCACGAGTTCGATCCCTGGAGCAGCGGGACCAGATCTGGGTGGGGCAGACACCACAGCAGTGTTTGCCCCACCCTCCTTCACCCCACTGTGGTGCCCCTGAACAAGGCCCTAAACCCCAGCTGCTCCACAGGTCGGTGTGTGGTTATACTGGGCAGCTTCCCAGTGCCAGTGTGAACAGGGCATCCCTGAAAGCGAGAGGCTGCCTCTCAGTGGAACTACCCTGTATAAATAAAGGTTAAATAAATAGAAAAAAGTTACAAATTTATGAGGAAAAAAGAAAGAAAATTTACAGGAAAATTTATGAAAAAATGTTGAAAATCTATGAGAAAAGTTTAAAATTTATAGGAAAAAGTTGCAAATTTACAAGAGAGAAATCATAAAATTATGAGGAAAAAAGCTGCAAATTTTCAAAAGAAAATCACAAATGTATAAGAAAAAATGATAAATTTATGAGAATGGTTACAAATTTATGAGAAAGTTGAAAATTTACAGGAAAAAAATTGCAAATTAATTAGAAAAAAGTGGAAGTTATGAGAAAAAAGTTGAAAATTTACAAAAGAAAAATCACAAATTTATGAGAAAAGTTACACATTTATCCGCCTTATTCCGAGGCCCCATGATGCCTCGCATGAATTATGGGCACAGCTTCCAGTACTAGTTTAGAACGTGTGGTTGTCACTGTAGCGGGACACTTTTCCTTGTTAAAAAACAATGCGTTTGGCCTCAGCAATGCGGGAACACGGCCTTCTGCGCCTCAAAAACAGTAATATAATCATAGCACTTCCCACGACTATGGAGGGATGGGAAGATGACCTGAAAAAGTGGCCTGGCAGACAGTAGCTCCGTTTGTTAGCGCCGCTGCTAAGATGCTAACGCTGTAAACAAATAAAAGCTCTGAGATATATCAATGTCTCCACCGCAATAAAGATGGATGCATTTTGTTAAAATATGTTGGACATAATCAGATGTAGCTGAGAGCAGACGTACGCCACACCGTGCTTGGCTGTCATGGTATATACAGACCGCCGCAGCCGTTCGCTTTACCCCAAAATTAAAATGTTCATGCTGCTGTCATGCCATGAATGCTTGTTATTTAAAGTAACACAAAGACATTTTCTGACAATTGTTCCGAATTTTATTGACCTATATTTTGTGATAATTTAAAAATTAATGCATGCTTAAGTCCATATTGTTCCAAGGCAGTGCAACGGATGCAGAAAAAAACCAAAAACTGTTTGATATCTTTCTTAAATCGTTAAGCCTTAGGAAGCAAACTGTTACTATTTTTTATTTATTATTTTGCTTCACGCAGCCTTCATTCTGGTGACATATATGACACATAAACGTCAGATCTGTGACATTCATACAAGTGAAAACATGCCTGCTGTGCTCTTGTGTCTGCACCACCCATCACACCAACAGTCCTTTTCGTTTTCAGTGCATCATCTACACATTGCCGGTGAGAAGCCTCCATTTAACCTGTCTATGGCACAACCACGAACAACAGCAACAAGTACCAGAACTACGCCAAAACATTCAAAAAATACAAAAACTACAAGAGCTGAAATTAGCTGCCACTTGAGTGCAAAACACGTATGTGGACTATGCATTAAAATGAATTTGAAAAACTTTTAAAATACTATTTTAAATGTCCCTGCTATACTACTGCAGCCGAAACCAGAAGCTCCGCCCATAATCGTTCCTACAGTGGCGCCCCCAGGAATAAGGTGGATACGGTTGTTTTATGCATTTCTGCTTAGAATTGGTGGTTGAAAGTAATTTTATCCAGCACTGTAGCATGATATAGAAAGGTTTATGATGACAGTGGAGGTACAGTTCTGAACGGGGAATGCCCCCCCGCTCCCCTTTTGATGTATTCCTGTGAATGGGGATGGGGGGGGGGGGTGACAGGTTAACAAGGGGGATGATTTGGGGTAATTTTGCTAACAAGAGGAATAGTATCCCCCCACCACCACCAAAAAAAATATTTGGGAAAGAGGTCTTGCTCCATTCATTTCTGAAAAACAGCAGACCAACGTATGTCCGATAACTCACACATCAGTCAAATCTCTACAACCCTTGTTATGACCTTTTCTTCTCTTTCCTCCCTCCTCAATCCACCAAAGAAACATGGCTAGCAGCCTCCTAACTCTGGTTTTCTAAAAGAGAGGTTTTTCCTCCCCACAATTGCCAAATGTTTTTTATTGTTGTGGGGGGTCTTTGCAGTTTAAAAGGGCTTGATGTGACTTCAAATTGATTCCAACTATTAACACCAGGTGGCAGCACTGTGCCAGAAAAAGTGAACCGCTGTTTATTTGACAGTCATGACTTAATACTCACCCTACTGGCAAAGCGGTGCTACTGCAGGAATGAATGGCCTGATTATGAGGGAAAATTTGTTATATATTTCTGTAATGCAATAAATTTGCATCCTTGGTATGACGTCAGAACTGATGGTTCTAAAGCCATTATTTACATTAAATGTAAATAATGATGTTACATTAAGGTAACATCTGAATATTCAGATGTTACATTAAGGTAACATCTGAATATTTTATAGTATAAATCTTGGGATAACTGATGTGACATTGACAAAATTTTAATGAATTTTACTTTGTATTGTTTTCCAATTGTATAGCACATGTTTGAAATAAAATGTGCTTCATAAATAAAATCCCTGTAGCTTTAAAAAGCAGCTAAATGACTGCTACAATGGTGACCAACCTCATTAGCCCTGCCTGCAGAAAAACAACAGACAGGAAGTTAATGGGAACTGTACTTTTAAAATAAGAGCAAAGGAACTGCACACAACTAACTTTCGATGGGGGGAAAAAAACATACAAAATATATTTGTAATGTAATCTCCTGGTTCTAAATTGATGTTAAATATCCACATTACATAGCCTGAGCATTAATAACCACCCTGAAACTACTCACTGTAGAAACGACCCCGAGGCCAAAATACAATAATGGCACTACTGTGTGTGTAAATCATGACCACAGAAGACGGGACTGCTGCACCACATGGCTCTCAGGGAGCGTAATGGAATAATGCATGGGCCGCAGAGTGGTGAACGAGTGACATTCAGAAATCCCACATTCCTGTACATCCATGGAGGACACACCTCCCTGCAGTTCGCCAGCTCTCCGTTGTTGCTCCAATGCCAATGTCCTCACACCTTTTTTTAAATCTTTTTTTCATTATTACCTATACCCAAACACCAGAGGTGGTGGGTGGAATAGGTAGTAAGTTTGCAACATTTGCTACAATTGAACTTTTTTCTCATAAATGTGCAACTTTTTCAAATTCCTTTGTTTTTTTTTCTCATAAATTTGCAGCTTTACCTTCCATGATCATCATTTACAGATGTGCTCAAAGTTGTTGGCAGCCTTCTACAAAAAAACACAACTATCACTGAAATAACTTGAAACTGATGAAAGGTTTTATGGCATCCCCTATTGCTGATATCATATTTAATACCAATCACACTTTGCTTTTGATTCAGTTTAGTATTTTTTTAATGTAATTAAACAAATTAAAATAGCATGAACAGATGGAGATGGTACCCTTGCTTAATATTTTGGGGCTAATCAGATTCAGATCTGGGCTCATGGAGAACTGTTTAAGAATAGTCCAGTGTGGTTTCTCAGCCATTCTTGAGTGCCTTTAGCTGTTTTGGCTCATTAACCTGTTGGAGGACCCATGGCCTGTGACTGGTGCTGAGCTTTCTGGCGCTGGGCAGTATGTTTCACTCCAAGATACCTTAGTAGTCTTGAAATTTCACTGCTGCCCTGCCCAGATTCAAGGTTCCCCGTTCCAGATGCAGCAAAGCAGGCCCAAAACAAAATCGTGCTCCTATATGTTTCACAGTAGGTTCGGTGCCCTTTTCTTTCCAAAGCTTCATTTTTCCTACTGTAAACATAGAGCTAATGTGACTGGCCAAAAAGCTCCAGTTTTGTCTCATCAGTCCAAAAGACATTCTCTCAGAAACTTGGGGGCTTGTCAGCATGCATTTTGGCTGGCCTTTTTTTTTTTTAAGTGTTTTTCTGTCACTAGTAAAGCCCTTTGAGTCTTCTTCCATGGAACAAGTTATTGTTCAAAATATGGCCCACGGTGTGATCAGAAATTGACCTTGGAGTTCAGTTTTTCTACAAAATGCACTATTCGTCGTATACACCTAGGGTTGCATTTTTTCTTGTCTATATCCTAGGACACTACAATCCCATGGACCTTATACTTTTCAATAGTATTGGCAACTGTGGGCCACAGGAACATGAAGCAAACCGTTCACCTTTAACATGGTTATCTATAATCTTCTTTCTGAACTCCTCAGACAGCTCTCCCTGGTCCATGTTCAGTGTGGTGCACACAATGATATCAAACTACACAGTAGTTAGGCTGAATGACTGTTGGCATTTTCCACCCGCCAGACAAGCTCTGAATGATAACATTATTGTCCGTGTCCTCTCCAGCATTAGCTTAATGAAAACAGACTGATAATTACCTTCTAAGTGAAGCGTTGACTTTAAACATTATAAACATAATCATTTAAAAGCTAGTGCCAGCACAAAGCCTAAATAAATGATCCATGCGAGGTTAACATTAACTTCACAGCTCAAGGAGCCCACTTGCTTTGAAGTGCCTCTGTCCCTGGAAACACGAAGCCTGACTAAAACCAAATCTCAGCATTTCAGTTGTGTTCACAGTGCACTTTCTCCGAGCTATAAATCTCTTTAAAAACCCGACTTTGTTCATGTTACAGCCCTGATTCTGCTGTCCGCTCTCATCGACTGTGGTCACCTTCTGTAAAACGCTGCAGCGGCACATATCCTGTATCCAGATTCTGTTTGGTAGCAGCTCGGCTGCAGCATCATTCAAACTGAAAAAAGGCTGTGAGGAACACTTTCACAGGAGGTTTTTGTAGTAAAACAGCCCAGTGTGAAACACCTGATTTTAGATTCTAGAAGTGCTGAATAATGGACAGGCTGTGTGTGTGAAAGTTAAAAGGCTCCTTATTGTGCATTTTCCAGGGATTATTTTTTAAGATTTTGACATCCTCAAGGATGCATGTATGAAGTGTTAAAGACCAAAAGCAATTTCGGTGTTGTTTTACAGCTCATCAAAAAAGCTGTTTATAAAGCTCTATCCGAAACAGACCGTGATCTCACGGAGCAGCAAATGCTGAGGAACATTCACGAATGTAGTGCTTTTGGCGTTTCGTCAGGGTTTGTAAAATAGTTTTTAAGGTCCCAAACAGTTTTTCTTGTGTTAAATTGTTTTTCCACAAACATTTGCAAAATAGTTATAAGTAGGGCTGTGTGATATACCAAACATACTTGATGTATCATGCATTTGGCCACCCGCAATACATAAAAATACCCATATTGCACATATCGAGTATAGTTTGTCATGTTAATATGACAAGGGCTCTCCACCTCCCCTCTATGCTATCGACACCAGCTCCACCGGTTGTTCCAGAGGCTGGCACGCCTCAGTCATCGAATCCAGGGGTCGACGCGCCTTAGTCATCGCACCCAGGGGTCGGCGTGCTCAGTCATCGCATCCAGGGGTCGGCGTGCCTCAGTCATCGCATCCAGGGGTCGGCACACCTCCATCATGTGCTCCCGAGGCCGGCGTGCCTCCGCCGCCTGCAGATTCACCTGCCGCCATGCCTGCAGCTTCATTTGTTGCCACGTCTGAAGTTTCGCCTGTCGTCTCGCATGAGGTTTCGCCTGTCACCACGTCTGAGATTTTGCCTGTCACCACACTTGCTGCTTGGACTGCAGCAACAGAGTCAGTGGGGTCCTCATTGGCAGTGGAGCAAGAGTTAAGGCAAATCCTCTTTTTTGTATTCACTATATCAGTTTTAGAGAGGTCTTGCCTTACTCTTGGCGGGAAGACCCAGTTGCAGCTACCATCTGCTCTTGAGCTCCCCCCACTGGGTTCCACTGCCGCCAGTTATAGTGACCCGATGCTTGCCTCCTCCTCCCTGTCCAAGATGGCCATGTCAGGGATGGATCCCCAAGCGGCTGGGCTTGAGGTTCCCCAGCCTGAATCACCTGGGCTTTTTGCTGATCAGCTTTCATCGTCTGGTTTTGTCTTTGCTCTGCAGTCATCGTCTGAGTTCATCGCTGATCAGCCATGATCGTTTGTTCCAGAGGCCGGTGCGCTCCCATCATCTGCACCTGAGGCCAGTGCACTCCCATCATCTGCACCTGGGTCTGGTGTGCGCCCATCATCTGCACTTGAGGCCAGTGCACCCCCCTCATCCAAACCTGGGCCTGTTGCGCTCCCATCATCTGCACGTGAGGCCGGTGTGGTCCCATCATCCGCACCTGGGCCTGGTACGCGTCCATCATCCGCATCTGAGGCCGGTGTGTTTCTGTCATGTGTTTCCAAGGCCAGTGTGCCTCCACCTGCTGTTCCTGAGATTGGTGCGCTCCAACCATCAACCCCTGAAGTCAGCGCCCCCTTGTCTTCAGTTCCTGAGGTTTAAGCGTCCCTAAAGTGGTCTTTTGTCTCATCCTGCTCTCCTGTCTGGTGGTCCAGGGACTCGGGGAGGCCACCCAACTGGCCTTGTTTTTCGGTTTGGTGGCCCATGAACTGGGGTAGGCCGATCCCCAACCCACCTTGTACTTTAGTCTGAGGACCCTTGGATTTGAGCAGGCCCCCTGACCCACCTCGCCTCATGATCCAGTGGTCTTGGGATGCTGGAAGACCACCCGACCTGCAAGGTTTTTGTTTTCGGGGGTCTGTGAACATTGGGAGGTCACTTGACCCATCTCATTTTTGTTTTAATGTCTTGGACTCTGGGTGGCCCCACAAAATGGTATTTTTTGTTTGGACTCTGTTGTGAGGTAGATCTTTGTTTTGGCCTGCCTGCCATTATGCCCCCACTGCCCACCGTGGGAGGGTGTTTTGGTTTTTTGGTGGTATTGTTTTGGGGTGTCTTTGGGTCGCCACGTAGTGAACACTAGCAACTGTTTTAAAAACCTTTACCACAAAACTGTTTGTGAACTTAAAAACTGTTTGAGAACTGTTTTGCAACCTTTTACAAATCCTGACGAAACCCAACAATCGCAACATTTGTAAACGTTCCTCAGTATTCGCCGCTCCATGAGATAGTAGCTTGATTTTCGCCAACATCCGTCAGAAGTGTTGGCGAATCCAAATATTGCTATGTTTGTCAGAATTCGCTGATCTGTGAGATAATACTAATGACCTTAGAAGGTCAACATTGAAGTCAGTCAGAAATTATGGTTGTGGTCATCCAAACCAGCAAATACTAGCAGTCCAATATACCTAACTATCATGGCCAAAACATAACAAAATCAGCCAGAATGGTGCAGGATCACGAAGTGACTGTAGATTAATGAATGAGCTGATGTCATGGAAATCTTCCAACGTTTAGGCTCTATTCAGTGCTTATTCAATGCTTCATCATCAGCTGTAGAGTTAAAAACATCTTGTGATGCTCAAGGAAAACTCATTGTCTGTACAGATAAGTGGGAAGGTATGATGACCTTCTCTGAAGCTCCAACTTGTCTGACCGAATTTAGGCTGTTATTTAAATAAGAATGTCAGAGGGAAGTCTCTTTATAAAAATGGCTGATGTTGTTTTGTTTTTTTAGCTTTCTCTTACTGCTGCTTGCCGTGTGTTGATTGCTCCTCTCTGCACACATAATTAACTCACAAAAAGCCACATCTGGTGTACATTGTCTCCATTTCCAGCTTCATGATGAGCTGCACGGTGGCGCAGTGGTTTAGCACTGTGGCAGCACAGTTTTACCCTCGGCCGGGGGATCGCGGGGATCATGAGATCGTGGGTTCGATCCCAGCCCCCGACCAACAGTGAGCTGTGTGGAGTTTGCATGTTCTCCCCGTGTTGCGTGGGTTTACCCCGGGATTTCTCCGGTTTCCTCCCGCATACCAAAAACATGTAGATTTTAGGGCGCTCGCGCACGCAGTGACCAGCAGCCGGTGGCTTGTCACCAGACTGCAAACCAAATCTACCTACGGGTACAAATAAGTAACAAAAAAAAAAAAAAAAAAAAATGATACAAAAAATGGATGAATTTCCAAGACAGCTGATCTAGTATGGTGACAAAAATTTACAAAAAGAAAAAGCCCAAAATTCCTGGTCGCGCTGATTTGTGTCGCAATGCTAGCAATGCTAACGGAACCTGTGCCCATGTCACGCTGGAAAAACAAAGCAAAACAGGCCAGAATGTCGTGAGATACATTATCAACTGTGGATTAATGAATGAGCTGGGACCATGGATGTCTAGTGGGGCAACTGGAATTTATAGAGAAGAGCTGGGCTAGTTCACTAGTTAAGTTAGCTACACTGCAGCTATGTGAGCTCTGAGGCTCAGTGGGAAAGTTCTCCACCGAGGAGAGGGTTGTACCAGACTATCCAGGAAGCAGGTCTACATCAGGTCTGGTAAGTAATGATGTGATGACCTCAAAGAAGGGAACACTCAATCCAAACAAGGCGTTTCAGATAGATCAGTTCTAGATTCTGTGGCAGAGGAGAACTCCTGTGCAGAAAGACTTTGGACTGTTTGGCTTTACTGACCTTATAATGTCACAGAAATATTACAGAACACACAAGAACAGGGGTCAACAACCTGTGGTTCTTTTGCCCATAGCCAGTGGCTTCTTAAGGCATTGATAAAACATTTAACTTCTGTACCTCCAGCCTGAAGGTAGAAGATAGAAGTAGAAATGTGAAATGCAGGACAACCAGACTGAAAAACTCCTTCTTTCCCACTGCCATCAGACTCCTGAACAAATAACAATTCCCAAAACTCCGCAACACGGCTTTGCATATAGGAACTCACACACCAGCTGCTAAATTTGCACACTGCTCACCTGTACAGTAGGTATAGTCTCACCCGTCTGATATCCATATCATCTCTGCTGCTAATTAACATCTCTGCTGCTATTTATCATGTACAGTCTACTGGTACTATCATTACAGAGAAATTAGCACCAGGTGCTAATTAGAGCCTGAGCCACTGACAACGTCAGTCGGCGAAAGCCCTATTCTAATTGCTCAGCTCGAAGAAATTCTTCCGCCTAAACGAATGAATTTTTCACCCTCTGAACGTTAACCAAAACGTGATTTTTTTTGGCAGACCCCTCAGACCCGGCAAAAAAATCGATAAACTGGAAAACATAAGTGCCCCCCCACCCCTAATTTTTGTGGGTGGGGCCAAACGTACAAGGTCTATGGAGGCTGGAGACCATAAACTTTGCCGTACAGACATAAAATTTGGGTGAGGTGTGCATCACCTCAAGACATGCAAAAAACATAATTGTGGCCCATACCCACCACCAACAGGAAGGCCGCCATCTTGCCTCAAAGTTGCCCAACCTCCAATTTGGAAAAAAAGTCACACCTCGCATTTGAACGAACTAGTCCTAGGGACCTGCTCCAATTGAGCTCATTTTTACATGGTGGCATCTATAGGCATTGGCCATTAAAAATTGTATAAATTAAGTCAAAATCTCAAAAGGTGTGGCCAGGGCACCATGGCGAAGTTTGACTCCTCCCCTTACAACTTCAAACAGCAGTTTAGGGCCTGAGCCACTGACAACGTCAGTCAGCGAAAGCCCTATTGTAATTGCTCAGTTCGAAGAAATTCTTCCGCCTAAACGAATGAAATTTTCACCCTCTGAACGTTAACCAAAGCGCGATTTTTTTTGGCAGACCCCTCAGACCCGGCAAAAAATTCGATAAACTGGAAAACATACAGTATGTGCCCCCCACCCCTAATTTTTGTGGGTGGGGCCAAATGTACAACGTCTATGGAGACTGGAGACCATAAACTTTGCCGTACAGACATAAAATTTGGGTGAGATGTGCATCACCTCAAGACATGCAAAAAACATAATTGTGGCCCATACCCACCACCAACAGGAAGGCCGCCATCTTGCCTCAAAGTTGTCCAACCTCCAATTTGGAAAAAAAGTCACACCTCGCATTTGAACGAACTAGTCCTAGGGACCTGCACCAATTGAGCTCATTTTTACATGGCGGTATCTATAGGCATTGGCCATTAAAAATTGTATAAATTAAGTCAAAATCTCAAAAGGTGTGGCCAGGGTGCCATGGCGAAGTTTGACTCCTCCCCTTACAACTTCAAACAGCTGTCACTCGGGCAAAAATTGTCCGATGTCCCCCAAACTTTCCATGATGGAAAATAGTCCCACCCCAAACGCGTCAACATTAAAATACCTGACAAAAGATATAGCGCCACATAGTTGTTAACGGAAGAATTGCTGAAAACTGTTTCATTTATTACTCACGTGTCACTTGCCAGACTCACATGAAATTTTCTGAGATTAATCACACCACAGGGATGATCATAACTGCACACCAACTTTAGCATGATGTCACACGTGTTACCATGGACAGGCCCTCCTCGCCATTCAATCCTTGATCTTTTTTACAGGATTAGGAATGACCTGGAGTCATGAAATCTTCAACATAGGTTGAGGTGACTGTAATATATAGTCCTATATGGGTGGACAACACATAACTGATAGGTAAGTGCTGCCATGGCGACATGGCGTAAGCTGACTCTTCGCCATGGAATATCAAAAACTTGCAAATTGGACAAACTTCATCTGATTTCAACCAAATTTTCGACAATGGATAGGACTCCCGCCCCGAACACGTCTATGTAAAAATTATAAGCAAAAGTTACAGCGCCACCTTGTGGTTAGAGCAACAGACACTTATAAATTGGACAAACTTTGTACGATTTTCACATAATTTTGCACATTCGATATTAGTCCCACTGCAAACACATGTATATAAAAAATAATAAACACAAGTTATAGAGCCCCCAGGTGGTTAAAGGAAGAATTGCTGAAAACTCTTATTTATTACTCACGTGCTGCTGGCCAGAATGATGTGAAATTTTCTGAGATTCATCACACCAAAGGGATAATGATAACTGCACATCAACTTTAGCACGATGTCACATGTGTTACCATAGACACGCCCTCCTCGCCATTCAATCCGTGAGCTTATGGGGAGGGGTGGGAAGGTCCCAGAGTCATGAAATTTGGAATATACGTTGACATGACTGTCATATATAGTCCTATATGGGTGGACCACACATAACTGACAGGGAAGTGTTGCCATGGTGAAGTTTGACTCCTCCCCTTACAAAATCAAGCAGCTTTAACTCGCGCAAAACTTGTCCGATATGCACCAAAGTTTTCAAGATGGAAAATATTACCACCTTGAACGCGTCATCATCAAAATACCGGACAAAAGATATAGGGATACATAGTGGTTAACAAACGAATTGCTGAAAACTGTTTTTTTTTTTATTACTCATGCGTCACTTGCTAGACTGATGTGAAATTTTCTGAGATTCAGGTTCAGGTTCAGGTTCAGGTTACTTTATTTGTACCCGTAGGTAGATTTGTTTTGCAGTCTGGTGACATCCATATTTACAAACCACAATTACATTCAACATAAACAAACACAGGCACACATGAAGCTGACTATAAACATGATAAAAATACTCAAGACTCCATCAATCAGGATATAAAGACAAAGAGATGGGAGAAAACCAGAGATAAGAGAGAAGGGTCATATTAAAAAGTTAAAGACTAGTCAAAAAGGTTAAAATCTCAAAGGTCTAGAACCCAATAAAAGATTTAGAACCCAAATAAAAATCCTACAAAAATAAGTAAATATAAAATGGAGTTAATAAATAGGTAACTAAATTATGTGCAATATATTGTTACAACTTGTTCAACTATCTGACAGCAGCAGGAACAAAGTTGTTTTTGTAGCGCTGGGTTTTACTTTTTGGGACAGCAAACCTCCGTCTTGAGGGAAGAAGCTGAAAGTGGCAGTGCAAAGGGTGGGAGTCATCATTTAAAATGGAGGTAGCAATCCTCTGTACCTGTCTGGCGTACAAGGATGTCAGGCTCAGCTTTGACTCACCAAGCAAACGACTGGACCATCTAACTACCTGATCCAAGGATTTCCTCTGTTTCAGTTTTATCTGACCAAACCATGACACTAAAGAAAAGGATAAAACAGATTCAATAAAAGTCTGATAAAACATTGTCATTATGGTTCGGTCAAGTTGGAAGCGTGCAAGTTTCCTCAAACAATGCAAATGTTGCTGACCCTTTTTGCACACCCTTTCACAGTTCTCTTCAAAGTTTAAATTACTATCAATAATTGTCCCAAGATATTTGTAGGATTGTACACATTCAGTGGTCTGGCCTTTTAGTACAGTGACTTTCATCACACCACAGGTTTGATCATAACTGCACATCAAGTTTAGCATGACATAACACGTGTTACCATGGACATGCCCTTCTCATCATTCAATCCTTGATTTTGTTTGCAGAATTAGGAACAACCTGGAGTCATGAAATCTTTAACATAGGTTGAGGTCACTGTCATATATATTCGTATAATGGGTGGACAACACATAACTGACAGGGAAGTGTTGCCATGGCGACATGGTGAAGGTTGACTCCTCGCCATGGAACATCGGAAAGTTTCATCTTGGACAAACTTTGTTTGATTTTCACCAAACTTTCGACAATGGATAATAGTCCCACCCTTAACGCTCCTATATAAAAATAACAAGTTAGAGCTCCACCTAATGGTTACAACATCGGACCCTTGTAAATTTAACAAACTTTGTAGGATTTTCACAAAATCCTCTATGTTTAATATTTCTCCTGCCCCGAACGAGTCTATATACAAATAATAAACAAAGTTTTAGCGTCCCCTAATGATTAAAGGAAGAATTGCTGACAACTGTTTATTTTTCTCTCACCAGCTGAAAAAAATGACATGAAGGAATGACTAGGGCTCATTGACAGTACATATAACACAGAACTGTTTCCATGGTGACCAGCATGCTTCAATGGCTTCCTCGCAATGCAAAACTTGACAGTTACAGCTCAGACAATCCTCGTCTGATTTGGACCAAACTTTGCACAAATCATACTGATCCCATTCTGAACACGTCTGTATATCAATATTCACAAAACTGTCACACCAGCACCTACTGCTGACATGAGGTACTGCACAAAATTGTTTCAAATTTTGTGCAAACACCAGTAGTCACAATGACATGACATTTTCAGAGGTTTCTCAGAGTGCATTGGACTACCCTCAGTGGAAGTCACTTTTTCCCTGCGATAAGCACAGTTGTCATGGAAACCCATTCCTTGACATTAAACATGTTTTATACTTTGGAGGCTTGGGGAAGTCCAAGGGTCACCAAATGTGGAACGTAAGTCAAGATGACTCTCTTCTGTAGTTCTGCATAGGTTTGCAACATCTACTGAAAATGTTAACCCTTTGAATGTGTATGGTGCAGAACTGTGACATACCCCCTAGTGGTCAAGAGTGGTAAATATTTTTTGTCAATAAAATAGTTCAGATTCCCAAGGCTATAACTTGAAAGTGGTAAGAGATAATGACTTACTGTCAATTAGAAAGATGTAAAATATGATCCAAAGTTTCAGATAGGAATAAATTTATGCATCTAATTTGCATAATGTCACGGCACCTCTTTAAATTCCATAACTCAGTCAAAACTGGACTTTGGATGTATTTACACAAAAAATGGTTCAGTCTTTTGACACCGTTTTTTGTACAGAGGTACCTCATCATCTTATTTTCAAAGTATATGAACAAGAAATCAGTACATTTAAAAAAAAAACAACAGAAATTTCTCACTTTTGACAAAGTCAGAGTGAGAAGGCAGGCGCAGTGCCATGCTCTGCCACTAGGGGCACGCAAATTCTCACACTCAACGGGTTAAGTGTTATAATGGCCACATGTCCAAGTTAACCTTATCGCAATACATTAGACAGTTGTAAATTGGACAAACTGTGTCTGATTTTCACCGTAATTGCCATGATGGATAGTCCCCCTCTGCAAGCACCTACATGAGAATATTTGACAAAAGCTACAGCGCCACTTACTGCTCAAAGGAAGTTCTTGCCAAATGGTTTACTTTATTATTCATGCAGCCCTTGCAGCAACAACGGCAAATTTTCCAAGCCAGCAAGGTACGACGGGCGCTGGGTTGTGCGGGTGTGTGGGGGTGAATGTCCGCTTACATCTGCTTGCAGGTTTATTTGTAATTGAAGAGTTCTTTTGCAAAAACAGCTAAGTCCAGTTGAGTTCAAAATGAAAAAAAACAAAAAAAACAATACTTTTTCATCTGTAGGTTTATTGGTGTTAGTATTTCCAAATCAGCTTCTAAGACATGGTCACTTAAAATATGAGTATCTCAGACATAATAAAGCAAAAAATCAAACATCAACTCATTGTTACTTTTTGGCAATTTATTAGTACGTTTTTTTTGCAAAAACAGGTACGTAAGTCTACAAGCCATTTTTTTTGGGCAAAAACAGATAAGTCCCGCAAGCCATGCTATTTTGTCTGGAACACACTTGAATGTCTGTAAGTATCAATGTAGTATGATTGACACACTGATTTAGGCATATCCACTCAGTAAAATGGTATAATATAGCTATAATTCAAGATTCAAAGATTTTATTGTCAGTACCACTATACATACAGGACATACAGGAGAATTGAAATGGCGTTTCTCTCTCTCTTCATTGGTGTACACAGTATGAAAAGAAAAGGAACAAGGCTGGAAAAAAAAAACTCCTTCCCCATATAGTGTACTATAGTGAATGCGCAGCCAACAGAGCAGTGAGAGAAGAGCTTCATATCACAACATAAACTACTTTAAGGTATTTATATTTAATAATTAAGCAAAAATGATTTAATACAGATTTACTACAAATTACTTGCAGGTATTCATTTTTTTACCACCGTTAGTCTGTTACATTTTACGCTCACGTGTTGACGTCATTAATTATGCCGCGAAAACAAGCCCAGTAGTGTCCGAAAGTGGTTAATTTTATTGTTATATTGAGTTGACTGTATAGTCCACTATATCTAAATTCACTATATAGCGAGTAGGGAGGGAGGGAGGGAGTGAGTGAACATTCCAAACACAGCCAGGGAAATCAGTCAGAGCGAGCAGACCCGGAAGGCTGCCAAGATGAGTCACGTGACCCACAAACCAAGTGCTGATTTGCCCTGTGGTATTATCAGCTTTTGTTAAAAAAAAAAAAAAAAAAAACGCTCCCGATGTTTATCGGCTTTTGAAAAAAAAAATATGAATTTGTAGTGTCTATAACATAGGACATACCAGCTTTTGAGACAAAACGATTTGAACTTCTACAAGTAGGTAATGTTAACAGTTGTTTGATGTAAAGAGTTAAATTTTCATGGAAGTGGCGTTTATCGGTTTTTGCAAACAAACTCTTCAATTACACACTGCTCATTGCACAATGCTCAGTTGCACACTGTACATAGGCTTATGCCATCTCAGGTTCACATCATCTCTGATATCAATATACCACTATCACTTTA
Source organism: Pholidichthys leucotaenia (assembly GCA_020510985.1). Taxonomy (NCBI): domain Eukaryota; kingdom Metazoa; phylum Chordata; class Actinopteri; order Cichliformes; family Pholidichthyidae; genus Pholidichthys; species Pholidichthys leucotaenia. Next base: position 26,524,585 of record CM035839.1, on the reverse strand, counting down.
GTCATCCAGTGAATTTTCAGTTTCATTCCTCTTGTCGGACTGCTTTAACTGTCCAAATTGCCTAGTGTGTGTTATTAGTACTCATTAGTATTTAGTATCAAGGTGTGCTTAATGAGTCCTAATTGCCTAACTGTGTGTTGGTGTGTGTGTTATTAGCATGCATTAGTATTAGGATTGAGTTACTGTGTTAGTGTGTCATGACCTTATTAGAACTGTTGTTTATGTACCTATTAATTTGGCATTCGTTCGGACAGCAAAGTAAGAATTTCATTGCTCAGGAAATGTAGCATTTCTTAACTGTGCAAATGATAATAAAGCCTTTGAATCTTGAATCTTTGAATCTTTAAAATTTTCAGTGAAAAGAAAGAAATACTTAAAAAAACAAAAAATTTAAGAGGAAAAGCTGAAAATGTGTAAGAAAAATATCTCAAATTTAGGGAAAAAAGTTGCAAATTTATGAGGAGAACATCACAGCAAATTTGCAAGAAATGGTCATAAAATTTCTGGGGGAAAAAAACACAAATTTACTGGAAAAGTTGCAATTAATAAAGAATACCGTTAAAACTTTTATGTGAAAATTTATGTGAAAAGTGCTACAAAGGTAGCAGATTTACAAGGGGGAAAAGAACAAATGTATTAGAAAGGCAGAGAATTTATGCCAGAAATAATAATAATAATAACACTGGGCAGTGCGGTGGTGGAGTGATTAGCACTGCGGCAGCACAGCAACTCGCCCTTGGCCGGGGGATCCTGGGTTCGATCCCAGCCCCTGACCAACAGTGATCTGTGTGGAGTTTGCATGTTCTCACCCGTGTGTGGGTGGGTTTACTCCGGGATTTCTCCGATTTCCTCCCACATGCCGGAAACATGCAAGTTAGGTTAATTGGCATCATACTGGGGATTCTAAATTGTCCTTAGGTATGACTGTGAGAGTGAATGGTTGTCTGTCTCTGTGTTGGCCCTGCGATGGACTGGCGATCTGTCCAGGGTGTACCCTGCCTCTTGCCCAAAGATGCTGGGATAGGCTCCAGCCCCCCCGAGACCCAAAAAGGATTAAGCGGAAGAATATGGATGGATGGATAACACTGGTAAACACCAAATTTATTGTCTAATTTTTTAAAACTGATTTAGGACTTTTTTTAAACTGATTTAGGAATTTTGATGTGCTGAATCCAAAAATCACATTGGTTTTGCTCAATCAGGTCAACTTTTTGAATTATGGCCACATGTTGTTTTATAAGTTTTTGTTTACATGTACGGGTATTTTCGCTTTATATGATGCAAAATTCTTTTTTTTATGTCTTGAAATTCTCTGAATTTTGAACAATGATGATGTAACATTCAATGACATAGTACTAAGTACTAAGTAAGTACAGGTTTTTACTGAGCACCTGATCGAGAGAAACGGACGTCACTTTCGGATTCAGCAGTGCAAAATTGTCTTAAATCAGTTGAAAAAACACAGACAACTTACAAAAAAAATATTTTTGTAACCCTGAGTAATAATAATAATAATAATAAAAGACCAGCTGCTCATTGATAAAATGGTACTGCGAAATTGTACAAGACAGAAAACCAACTTGGCAATGGCATGGATAGACTATCGTAAGGCCTATGATATGATACCACACTCATGGATATTGGAAACAATGAATAAATCATTACAATAAATCATTCAATACTTCTTAATAAACTGCAATTGTATGGTATTAGGGGAGTGGCACTGAATTGGGTTACAAGTTATTAACAGTGGGGCAAAAAAGTATTTAGTCAGCTACCAATTGTGCAAGTTCTCCCACTTAAAAGATGAATGAATGAATGAATGAATGAATGAATTTATTTCGGATAGTACAGTACAGGTTAAAAGACACTGTATAATATAACAACAAGGTCAAATTAGACAAAGACTCCTCCTACTATACAATTCCACGTGAGTTATCCGAAATGGGTGATGGCTGAAGCCGCAGCTTATATTGCCCACCCATATTCCATCCAAGAATTCAAAAGAGAAAAAAGAGAAAACAAGACAAGAGCGATTACAATTTAAAACAAAGCTAAGACAAAATGTGACTGAGAGAAAAAGAAAACTAAGCTAGGCTAAGTTAAGCGGTTACTATTCAAAAACAAATCTAAGACAAAATGTCACAGAAAAAAAAAAAATGAGATGAGAGAGGTCTCCAATTTTCATCATAGGTATACCTCAACTATGAGAGACAAAATGAGAAAAAAAATCCACAAAATCACATTGAAGGATTTTTAATGAATTTATTTGCAAATGATGGTGGAAAATAAGTATTTGGTCACCTACAAACAAGCAAGATTTCTGGCTCTCACAGACCTGTAACTTCTTCTTTAAGAGGCTCCTCTGTCCTCCACTCGTTACCTGTATTAATGACACCTGTTTGAACTCGTTATCAGTATAAAAGACACCTGTCCACAACCTCAAAAAGTCAGACTCCAAACTCCACTATGGCCAAGACCAAAGAGCTGTCAAAGGACACCAGAAACAAAATTGTAGACCTGCACCAGGCTGGGAAGACTGAATCTGCAATAGGTAAGCAGCTTGGTGTGAAGAAATCAACTGTGGGAGCAATTATTAGAAAATGGAAGACATACAAGACCACTGATAATCTCCCTCGATCTGGGGCTCCACGCAAGATCTCACCCCGTGAGGTCAAAATGATCACGAGAACGGTGAGCAAAAATCCCAGAACCACACAGGGGGACCTACCCTGCAGAGAGCTGGGACCAAAGTAACAAAGGCTACCATCAGTAACACACTACACCGCCAGGGACTCAAATCCTGCAGTGCCAGACGTGTCCCCCCGCTTAAGCCAGTACATGTCCAGGCCTGTCTGAAGTTTGCTAGAGAGCATTTGGATGATCCAGAAGAGGATCGGGAGAATGTCATATGGTCAGATGAAACCAAAATAGAACTTTTTGGTAAAAACTCAACTTGTCGTGTTTGGAGGAGAAAGAATGCTGAGTTGCATCCAAAGAACTCCATACCTACTGTGAAGCATGGGGGTGGAAACATCATGCTTTGGGGCTGTTTTTCTGCAAAGGGACCAGGACGACTGATCTGTGTAAAGGAAAGAATGAATGGGGCCATGTATCGTGAGATTTTGAGTGAAAACCTCCTTCCATCAGCAAGGGCATTGAAGATGAAACATGGCTGGGTCTTTCAGCATGACAATGATCCCAAACACACCACCCAGGCGATGAAGGAGTGACTTCGTAAGAAGCATTTCAAGGTCTTGGAGTGGCCTAGCCAGTCTCCAGATCTCAACCCCATAGAAAATCTTTGAAGGGAGTTGAAAGTCTGTGTTGCACAGCGACAGCCCCAAAACATCACTGCTCTAGAGGAGATCTGCATGGAGGAATGGGCCAAAATACCAGCAACAATGTATGAAAACCTTGTGAAGACTTACAGAAAACGTTTGACCTCTGTCATTGCCAACAAAGGGTATGTAACAAAGTATTGAGATGAACTTTTGTTACTGACCAAATGCTTATTTTCCACCATAATTTGCAAATAAATTCTTTAAAAATCAGACAATGTGATTTTCTGGATTTTTTTTTCTCATTTTGTCTCTCATAGTTGAGGTATACCTATGATGAAAATTGGAGACCTCTCTCATCTTTTAAGTGGGAGAACTTGCCCAATTGGTGGCTGACTAAATACTTTTTTGCCCCACTGTATCTGAGAGACAACAGTTTGTGAAGATTGGAGAATATCTGTATGGGAATTGCCTGTGGAGTCCCCCAGGGGTCAGCATACCTGCCAACTTTTAAAACCTGAAAAGCCTAGTAGCTAGCCAGGGTCCAGGGGCCGCAGGCCCCGGTAGGTCCAGGACAAAGTCCTGGCGGGGGGTTCAGGGGGGCGAAGCCCCCCGACGGCAAACAAATATTAGCATTAAATCAAGTTAAAATGTGGCTAACAACCTCATATTTCTTCAATTATCATGTTTCTATTTTTCTTACAAAGAACGTAGAAAGTTTGCCGCTGGTGTCACTGGCATTGGCATTCGACTTGTGTTTTTTTGTTCCCAGGTGGTCTTTCACGTCGCTGATTCCTCCACGTCCGATCGAAAAATATTGTCTACACAAAGTGCAGTTGGCGTAATTTTCACCCTTTCTTGAGCGAATAACAATTCCTGGAAATGCTTTGGAGTATTCCTCGTGAAAAGACGTAATTTTCGTTTGTTTTTCACACTCATTTGTGATTTTTCTCCAGCAGATTCCATGATGAAAACGTATACAGTGCTGACCTAATTCCTTCGCGATTCCAAATGGAAACAATGGCTCCAGGAATGTGATTTGGGGTTGGGGAAATTATCGGAAAATTTAGCAGGGGGTCTGGGGCAGAACCCTGGTGGGGGGGCAAGGGGGGGCAAAGCCCCTCGAAGCTCCTAGGTTTTTATGATTTTTAAGTACCAGAACTGTGCTTAAATGACATAAAACAAACAGCTGAATGCCACTTATTACTGTATAATATTGACTTATGTTCCAAGAAGATAGCATTCCTAAAATATTCCAACAAGCATTATCCATCACATGCTTTAACACCTGATCAAATCAAAATCAGTTAATTTTATCTATTCCATAATAGAAATAAAATTCTAACATACCATTACTTTTTATAATTTCAGCATTCATTTCAGATCACCAGTTTCAATCTCCATTGAGTCTTGAGCAGTTCATTTTGCACAATCACTGATGTAGCTAAGTCTTAGAAATATTCAAAAGTTATGAGTCAATGTCCACTGTGCACTGTCAATTTCAAACTGGTTGGAATCATAAAAGTAATGTAACTAAATTGTTTTGCTATTTTTTTCTCCTCAACATCAATGTCAGGGCGCTGCAGGAGTTTTTGGGGATGGTTAACTTTTATAACCGTTTCCTCCCCCGCGCAGCCCAGCTCATACAGCCGTTGTACGCCGCACTCTAGAAACGGAAACCGGCGGACAGAGTCGACTGGACTCCTGAGCGGGAGCAGGCGTTCTGAGGTTAAAACAGCTCTGGCGAATGCTGCACTACTGGTGCACCCAGACCCAGTGGCTCGACTAGCGCTCACTACCGACGCCTCGGACATGGGCATAGCGGCCGTCGTGGAGCAATGCGTCGCCGGTTCTTGGCAGCCGCTCACCTTTTTTAGCAGGTTTTTGCACGACAGTGAGCGTAAATACAGTGTGTTCGACAGAGAGTTACTAGCTCTCCACCTGGCCATACGCCACTTCCAGTTCTGCCTGAAAGGGCGCACCTTAGGCTCAGACCTCTCGCACATGCGCAATACACCTACAGGAAGCAGTGCCGATTGTCTTTGTTCTAAATTTAGATACGATTCCTAGCGATCTCGTGTTTGGAATTGCTTTCGTGTTTTTTTTACAATTGAAAATTTTTGACTGAATTTTTAGTGAAAAACCGTAATTTTCATTAATAAAGCCATAACCCGGAATGGGGTCTTGAAAACCGGAACCATTACGGCAAAACCGGAGTAGTTGGCAGGTATGGGTCAGTATTGGATCCCAAATTATTTAACATATACAGTATATAAATGATATATTTCAAGTTTCTGAATTATTAAAAATAATATTTGCTGATGATACTAATATATTTTATTATGGAAATAATTACCACCACCAAGGTCACTTGGTGAGCACAGGATCTCATCTCTGTTGTTTGCAGATGATGTTGTCCTGTTGGCTTCATCCAGCAATAACCTACAGCTCTTGCTGGGACGGTTTGCCGCTGAGTGTGAAGTGGCTGGGATGAGAATCAGCACCTCCAAGTCCGAGTCCATGGTCCTCAGCCGGAAAAAGGTGGATTGTCCTCTCTGGGTTGGGGACAGGCTCCTGCCCCAAGTGGAGGAGTTTAAGTATCTTGGGGTCTTGTTCACGAGTGAGGGGAGAATGGAGCGAGAGATTGACAGACGGATTGGAGCAGCATCTGCAGTGATGCGGACGTTGTACCGGTCTGTTGTGGTGAAGAGGGAGCTTAGTTCTAAGGAAAACCTGTCGATTTACCAGTCAATCTACGTTCCTACTCTCACCTATGGTCACGAGCTTTGGCTAATGACCAAAAGAACAAGATCGCGGATACAAGCGGCTGAAATGAGCTTTCGCCGTAGGATTGCTGGACTCACCCTCAGAGATAGGGTGAGGAGCTCAGTCATCCGGGAGAGGCTCAGAGTAGAACCGCTGCTCCTCCACATTGAAAGGAGTCAGTTTAGGTGGTATGGGCTTCTGATTAGCATGCCTCCTGGACGCCTCCCACTTGAGGTGTTTCAGGCACATCCCACTGGGAGGAGACCCCGGGGCAGACCCAGGACTCAGTGGAGAGACTATGTCTCCCAGCTGGTCTAGGAACGCCTTGGTATCCTCTCTGAAGAGCTGGAGCAGGTGGCTGGGGAGAGGGAAGTCTGGGCTTCTCTGCTTGAACTGCTGCCTCCGCGACCCGGACCTCCGGAAAAGCAGTAGAAGATGGATGGATGGATGGATGGATGGAAATAATTATAAGGAACTAATCTATACTCTAAATAATGAATTAAATAAGCTAAAAAATGGATGGATAGTAATAAGTTATCACTAAATATAGATAAACTAAGGTAATGATAGTTGGTAATTGTAAAAATAAAGAAGATATACGTACATATTCATAGAGATAATGTAATTGAAAATATTAAGATCAAATTTTGGGGTGTAATACTAGATAATAAAATTAGTTGGAAACCACACATCAGATACATACAAAACAAAGTGTCAAAAAATATTGCAATTATAAATAAAATTAAGCAAGTCCTAGATTGCAAATCGCTTCATATCTTGTATTGCTCATTAGTACTTCCATACTTGACCTATTGTATAGAGGTCTGGGGTAACAATTATAAAAATACACTTAATTCATTGCTAATATTACAAAAAAGGGCAGTCTGTGTTATACACAAAGTCGGGTCTCTTGAGCATACTAATTTATTGTTTTCACATTCAAAATTATTGAAATTATAGGATCTAGTTGATTATTATACAGCACAGTTAATGTTTAAAGTCAGTAAAAACTTTTTGCCACATAATATACAAAATCTTTTTAGTCAGAGAGAAGCGAAATACAATTTACGGGGAATACAAAATTTAAAATGCACCTAGTAAGATCTACTAGGAAAAATTTTTGTGTCTGTGTGTGGGGTAAAATTGTGGAATGAGTTGGGAGACAAACACAGGCAATGTCCAAACATCCATATATTTAACTCAACGTATAAAGAAATGATTTTTGAACAATATAAAAATAAAGGACAGTAATATTACAATGTGTCTTTAATGAAGAAAGGTTGTTATTGTTGTTATTGTTGAATATATATGCTGAGTACTATTATCATTGATATCATTGTTACTAGAATATAACAACGGTATTATAGTATTATGATTGTTGTCCAGAATGGAATTATTTAAAGTATTATATAGGCCAGGTGGTATTATTATTATTATTATTATTATTATTATGGGTGGCGCGGTGGCGGAGTGGTTAGCATTGCGGCAGCACAGCAACTCACCCTTGGCCGGGGGATCCTGGGTTCGATCCCAGCCCCCGACCAACAGTGATCTGTGTGGAGTTTGCATGTTCTCCCCGTGTCTGCGTGGGTTTACTCCGGGATTTCTCCGGTTTCCTCCCACATGCCAAAAACATGCAAGTTAGGTTAATTGGCATCAAACTGGGGATTCTAAATTGTCCTTAGGTATGACTGTGAGAGTGAATGGTTGTCTGTCTCTGTGTGTTGGCCCTGTGATGGACTGGCAACCGAAAAGGATTAAGCGGAAGAAGATGAATGAATGAAGATGAATTATTATTATTATTATTGTTGTTGTTGTAACTACTACATGGCTACCTATTATTATTATTATTATTATTATTATAATTATTATTATTATTATATGGTTACTTACTGTGCCTAGGTATTGTAAGCCATGTGGGGGTATATGGTGGTATATATGGTGATTATGATGATGATAATATTTTTTTTGTTTTTTTTTTTTTTTGTTACTTATTTGTACCCGTAGGTAGATTTGGTTTGCAGTCTGGTGACAAGCCACCGGCTGTTGGTCGCTGCGTGCGCGAGCGCCCTAAACCTACATGTTTTTGGTATGCGGGAGGAAACCGGAGAAATCCCGGAGTAAACCCACGCAACACGGGGAGAACATGCAAACTCCACACAGCTCACTGTTGGTCGGGGGCTGGGATCGAACCCACGATCTCATGATCCCCGCGATCCCCCGGCCGAAGGTAAACTGTGCTGCCACAGTGCTAAACCACTGCGCCACCGTGCAGCAATATTGTCTATAATTATAAACATACCAGTATTTACTTATTATTGTTACAATTATTATTAAATGTTGGTATTATTGTCAATATAAACTATCATTGTTGTACTATTTCTATTGCATAATTTAATTATAAGATGCATTATATATTATGGTATTGTATAATGAATGTAATTATGGGATGGATAATGACTAGAATGATATTATAATTTATTGGCTATGGAGAAGGGGTGGGACGATGTAAGCGTTGGCTTCTTCCCACTCCTTTCGAAGAAGGACATTTTTTGTTATGTTTATTTTTTGGTTTTGATTGCTTGTTTTTAATTTTTTTGTCTTTATGTTCAAATCAATCAATCAAGGCAACTGGAATTGCTCCCAGTATCCAAGAACTGATACAACAGAGCATGGCAAACTGGAAAACAGTTCTGATATCTGGTGATCAAACCTTAGGAGAAGTGCAAATCTGACTAGGTATATTTCAAGGTGACTGTCACCTCTTCTGTTTGTTTTCTCCTTGATACCATTGTCGATGGCGCTACGCATCTCTAAATGTAAATACCAACTGGGAAAAGACACTGGATTTCTTAATCACCTGTTGTTCATGGACGACCTCAAGTTGTACGGAAAAGATGAGCATGAGATTGAATCTCTAGTGAACACAGTACGTATTGCCAGCAGTGACATACAGTAGGCATGGCGTTTGGTCTTAAGAAGTGTGGTATTCTCATATTAAAAAGGGGAAAGGTAGTGAAGGTTTAAGGAATAGATTTGCCAGATGGATGTAGGATTAAGACTGTGGAGGAAACTGGGTACAAGTACCTTGGAATCCTCAAGTATGATGATCTCCTACATGAAGGTATGAAGAAGGCCCTGAAAGGTGAATATTTCCGCAGACTGAAAAAGACCTTAAAATCAAAGTTGAATGGAAGAAATGTCATCATGGCCATTGACACCTGGGCAATATCAGTGATGTCAGTGATGCGGTATGGTGCTGGAGTAGTCAGTTGGACTAAAGTGGAACTTGAGAACATGGATCAGAAGACAAAGAAACTAATGACAATCTACGGAATGCTACACCCTTGGGCAGATGTTGATCGTCTATACCTCCCAAGGCAAAGTGGAGGCCGTGGTCTCATCAGTGTGGAGAACTGTGTACAAGGAGAAGAGATAGGCCTGCTGGATTATGTCCAGAGGAGTGAGGAAACTCTTTTGACTGCAGTAAGAAACTAGAAAAGCACTCGGACAGCGCAGACCTCCGCCAAGCGGCGCAGTTCCCCCCATACAGTCTTCAGATTCCTTGATCATGAAAACATATGACAAGCAGTGGTTCAGTAGTTATTCACGAAAATGGCATTTTCCGTAATGGTGGCCACAGTTCCTCCCATAGAGTGTTTGTGTGTACGTTTTCAGATTCCTTGACCATGAAAAGATATGACTAGCAATTGGATTGACAATGATAGGATTAGTGGTTCAGTAGTTATTCACGAAAATGGCATTTTCCGTAATGGCGGCCACAGTTCCTCCCATACAGTGTTTGTGTGTACGTTTTGAGATTCCTTGACCATGAAAACATATGACTAGCAATTGGACTGACAATGATAGGATTAGTGGTTCAGTAGTTATTCACGAGAATGGCATTTTCCATAATGGCGGCCACAGTTCCTCCCATACAGTGTTTGTGTGTATGTTTTCAGATTCCTTGACCATGAAAACATATGACTAGCAATTGGATTGACAATGATAGGATTAGTGGTTCAGTAGTTATTCACGAAAATGGCATTTTCCGTAACGGCGGCCACAGTTCCCCCCATAGAGTGTTTGTGTGTACGTTTTCAGATTCCTTGACCATGAAAACATATGACAAGCAATTGGATTGACGATGATAGGAGTAGTGGTTCAGTAGTTATTGACGAAAATGGCATTTTCTGTAATGGCGGTTTAGCGCCACAGTTCCCCCCATACAGTGTTTGTGTGTACGTTTTCAGATTCCTTGACCATGAAAACATATGACAAGCAATTGGATTCACAATGATAGGATGAGTGGTTCAGTAGTTATTCTTGAAAATGGCCTTTTCCATAATGGCGGCCACAGTTTCCCCCATACAGTGTTTGTGTGTACGTTTTCAGATTCCTTGACCATGAAAATATATGACTAGCAATTGGATTGACAATGATAGGATTAGTGGTTCAGTAGTTATTGAGGAAAATGACATTTTTCGTAATGGCGGTTTAGCGCCACAGTTCGCCCCATACAGTGTTTGTGTGTAGGCTTTCAGATTCCTTGACCGTGAAAACATATGACTAGCAACTGGATTCACAACAATTGGATTGACAATGATAGGATTAGTGGTTTAGTAGTTATTCACGAAAATGGCATTTTGCGTAATGGCGGTTTTCATGTGGACGGTGATCCGGATCACCACCAAAATGTAATCATCTGTAGGATACGCCATTTCTGACAATGTGTGAAAATTTCACGAAAATCCGTCCATAACTTTTTGAGTTATCTTGCTAACAGACAAACAAACAGACAAACAGACAAACCAACGCCAATGATCACATAACCTCCCCCTTTGGCGGAGGTAATGAGAATCTGGTGAGATCAGATGTGGCTGAACGCCAAGACAACTAAAAGACATGATGCGGGAAAAGAGACTAGAAAACTATAAAGTTAAGACCATGCATGGCCAAATCCTACGTCAAACGGATGACATCAGACACAAAGCCTCGTGGCACTAGTTAAAGAGAGGAGACCTGAAGAAGGAAACAGAGGGGCTTATCACAGCAGCCCAAGATCAGGCCTTAAGAACAAATGCCTTGAAAGCAAAAATAGAGAAACAAGAGCTTTCTCCTTTATATAGGATGTGTGGGGTGAAAGAGACTGTGGGTCACTTGTTGTATGAATGCAGTAAGCTGGCAAAGACTCAGTATAAACACCGACATGACAACGTAGCCAGGAGTATACACTGGTCAGTCATGAAACAGTTCGGTCTTGATGTCAGAGAAAGATAGTATGAGCATAAACTGGAACCAGTGATTGAAGATGAAGGTGTTAAAACTATTGTGGGATTTTTCTATCCAAACAGATCGTGAAATTCAGGCCCATGGACCAGACATTGTGGTAATAAAACAGGAAGGCTAATGAGTGCTTGATAATAATTGACATTACTGTGCCTGTTGATGCTAATACCGTGGATAAAGAACAAGAAAAGATCCAAAAGTACCAGGATCTCAGAAGAGAGGTTAGGTTGCACGTTTATGGAACATCAAAATGTGCGTCGTTCCAGTGGTGGTTGGATCCCTGGGCATGGTCACTAAGAACCTTGCCAAATACCTAACAAAGATTGGGATCCAAACAAACATAGAGCTCCTACAAAAAGCAGCACTATTCGGCTCTGCAAGAATCCTTAGAAACGTACTTGAGGTCTAAGGCTGTGGGTTACAGCTTACCCTCTATGTAAACAATTTTCCAGCCTACATCTATGCTGTGATTGTTTAATAATAATAATAATGAATTAGATTTATATTGTGCTGTACAGCGTGGAAAATAAATATTGACTGCATCAACATTTTTCTCATGAAACATATTTCTGATGGAGTCATTGGCCTGAGATTTCCTGCAGATATCAGAAACAACTCAAGTAATCCATATATACAAAGAAATCAAGGCAACTGCGTTCATAAAACAAGTTATATTTAATAAAGTGGAATGACACAGGGAATAAATATTGAATATGCTTGGTGACATTCATTTAATATTTACTAGAAAAGCCTTTGTTGGTAATAACAGCTTCCAGACACCTCCTGTGGCAAGAAACTAGGTGCAGGCATTGCTCAGGAGTGATTTTAGTGATTCTTCCACACAAACTGTCTTCAAATCTTGGAAGGTTCCATGGGTGTCTTCTATGAACTCTGATCTTCAGTTCGTTCCATAGATTTTCAATTGGATTCAGGTCAGGTGACTGATTGGGCCATTCTAGCAGCTTTATTTTCCTTCTCTGGAGTCAGAGTGTTTCCTCGACTGTGTGTTTGGGATCGTTGTCTTGCTGAAATGTCCACCCTCGTTTCATCTTCAGCATGTTGGCAGATGGCAACAGGTTAATTATCAACGATATCTTTGTACATTTGTCCATTCAACTTTCCTTCATTTATATGAAGTCTGCCTGTACAATGTGCTGAAAAACACCCCCACACCATGATGGGATGTGCAGTGCCATTTCTCCTCCAAACATGCTCTGTGTTGTGGCATCCAGAAAGTTCAATTTTGGTCTTATCTGACCAGACTATATTCTCCCAGTATTTTACTGGCTTGCCTAAATGTTGTGCAGCACACTTTAAATGGGCTTCAGCATACTTTTTCTTCAGTAATGGAGTATTGCGAAATAAGCAGGCATAGAGCCCATGTCAATTGAGTGCATTACTTATTGTTTTCTTTGAAACAGCAGTACCTGCTAACTCCCGGTTTTTCTCGAGTTCTCCACGAGTGGTCTTTGGCTCTTGGATAACTCTTCTGATAATTCTTTTGGCTCCTCTGTCAGAAATCTTGTGAGGAGCTCCTGGTCGTGGACGGTTTATGGTAAAATGATGTTCTTTCCACTTCTGAATGATGGCTCCAACAGTACTCACTGGAACATTCAGCTGTTTAGCAATACACCTGTAACCAATGTCATCATTATGTTTTGTAACAATAAGGTTGTGAAGGTCTAGACATCAGTGGGATGAAGTCCAAGTTTGATGTATGTATAGGATGCCGCCAGGGAGGCCAAGAACCCCCTTGTCTGTTCAACTACTACTTTGACTTTGTGCTAAAAGTCGCAGCCAGTGAGACTGATTAGGCCTTCCCTGGCAGATGGGAAGTTAATCGTGAATACAACATACCACATCTTTGTACTAATAGAGAACAGTGCTGTCATGGCCAGCTGCGAGGGACGAAAGTTGTGAAGTGGATCTTGTATGCTGACGATGCTGCTCTGTTCTCCATGTCCATCCGTGAGGCAGAGAAAGTTTTTGAGTATCCTCAACGAGATGTGTAAGCGCTTTGGGCTAACAATATCTTTCAAGAAAACCAAGACTCAAGTGTTCAACGACCAAGCCCTTGCAAAGCAGACAACCTTGTTCTCTATGGAAGGTCATGCTATTGAGAATGTGACAGTTTTGCTATCTTGGTCAGATTGTTACCAATGTGGAGGACGGATGCTTTACCGAACACTGTGTGGCCAGTGCAATAGCTAAGTTCAACGAGCTACGTAATGTTCTGACCGACTGCAGGGTAGGTTCAGGTTCAGGTTCAGGTTCAGGTTACTTTATTTGTACCCGTAGGTAGATTTGTTTTGCAGTTGGTGACATCCATATTTACAAGCCACAATTACATTCAACATAGACACAAACACAGGCACACATCTTACAAAATAGGTAAATATAAAATATGTACAATATAATTTTTATAGCTTGTTCAACTCTTTGACAGCAGCAGGGACAAAGCTGTTTTTGTAGCGCTGGGTTCTACTTTTTGGGACAGCAAACCTCCGTCTGGAGGGAAGAAGCTGAAAGTTGCAGTGCAAAGGGTGGGAGTCATCATTTAAAATCGAGTCGGCCATCCTCTGTACTTGTCTGGTGTACAGGGATGTCAGGCTCAGCTGTGACTCACCAAGCAAACGACTGGACCATCTGACTACCTGATCCAAGGATTTCCTCTGTTTCAGTTTTATCTGACCAAACCATGACATTAAAGAAAAGGATAAAACAGATTCAATAAAAGCCCGATAGAACATAGTCATTATGGTTCGGTCAATTTGGAAGCGTGCAAGTTTCCTCAAACAATGCAAATTTTGCTGACCCTTTTTGCACACCCTTTCACAGTTCACCTCAAAGTTCAATCCACTATCAATAATCGTCCCAAGATATTTGTACGATTGTACACATTCGGTGGTCTGGCCTTTTAGTATGGTGACTTTGTGCCTGGGAGTTTTCCTCCTAAAGTCAATAATCATATCTTTCGTTTTTGTTGTATTCAGCTGCAGGTAGGAATCCTCACACCAGTGAACAAAGTCATCAACTACTGGGCCATGGCCACTCTCACCATCCTGGAGGAGACTGACAATGACTGAGTCATCAGCATACTTTATAATGTGTCTGTTGTCATGTCTGCTCCGACACATGTTTGTGTACAGGATGAAGAGTAGTGGTGACAACACACACCCCTGAGGAGAGCCAGTAGAAGAGCACTTTAGGTCAGACAATGTACCATTGACCCTTACTCTCTGCGTCCTGTTGGTTAAGAAATCCAGAATCCAACCCACCAGATTATTGCTTAAATCAAATTGTTGCAGGAGCCTTTCAACTAAAATATGAGGTTGGATTGTATTAAAGGCAGAAGAAAAGTCCACAAATAAAAGCCTGGCGTGTGTCCCATTAAAATCCAGATGTTTAAAAAGCATGTTAAACAGAGTGACAGTGGCATCCTCCACTCCTCTGTGAGGCCTATAGGCAAACTGCAGAGGATCCAATGCATGTTCAGTCTGCTTTAGGACCTCACATCTGACCAGTTTTTCAAAAATTTTCATTAAAATTGAAGTCAAAGCAACTGGTCTAAAGTCATTTACCGTTTTAGGACAGCTGGATTTTGGAATGGGAACAACCACGGCATCTTTCCAGATCTTAGGCACATGTTGTGTCTGTAAGGACTTATTGAAAATGTAGTGAAATATAGGACTCAGTTCATGTGCACAGGACTTTACCAGGCGTCCACATATATTATCAGGGCCCTGACTTTTGTTCACTTTTACAGCGCGGAACTCCCTTTCAACATCCTGCATCTCAATATTAAAGTGCTGATTGTCTTTGAGTTTCTGTTTCAAATCTTGGATTTCTGTGCTAAAATCAAAGGAGTCAAAACGACCATAAAAACAATTAAGAGCATTAGCCAGCTCTGTGTCTGAACTAAAACCATCTAAAAACACACGATTACTGCGCTCTGTGCTCTGAAGGCCTGCAATTTTTTTCATACTGGCCCAGGCCGAACCAAGTTTATTTGCTGCCATCTTGCTTTCCAATTCTGATTTATAATTCTGTTTTGCTCTTAAAATTTCGGCCTTTAGCTCCTTAGTGGCAACCTGTAGCGCAGAAACAGACCCCTGTTTAAAGGCAAGTGCTTTCCTCTGTAAGCAGGATTTAACTGATTTAGTAACCCATGGTTTGTTGTTGGGATATATTTTGACACGTTTACGTGGAACAAACTTATTTTGACAGTGAGCCATGTATGAGCATGTGAGCTCAGCCAGAGAGTCCAAATCATCCCCGCAGGCCATTATGAACATCTTCCAGTCTGTACAGTCAAAGCATTCCTGGAGGCTGTGCTCTGAATCTTCTGTCCACACATCAATGTCTCTCATCTCCACCTTGCCTCTTCTGAGAGCAGTTTTATATGTGGGCAGCAAATGAACACAGTTGTGATCTGATGATCCTAAAGGAGGAAGGGGGAGTGATTTATAGGCCCTCTCTATGGATCCATAGCACAGGTCCAATGTCTTTTTTCGCCTGGTTGGGCAGGAGACATACTGATGAAAGTTTTTAAGTGTCTTCTTTAAAGAAACATGGTTAAAATCCCCAAGAATGAAGTTTGGCGCCTCTGGAGAAATTGACTGCAGCCGCTGGATCACATCAGAGATGGTGCTGGAGGCGGAGTCAGCGTCTGCCCTCGGATGAATGTACACAACTGTGATGAAAAGTTGGGGAAACTCTCGAGGCAAATAAAAGGGGCGAAGCGACACAGACAGCAGCTCCACATGGGGTGTACAGATGCGCTCTCTGACCGTGACAGATGTGCAGTACTGCTTATTAATGTATAAACATACTCCGCCCCCCTGACGTTTCCCCGTTACCTCTTCCTGCCGATCCGAGCGCAGCGGAGCTCCAAAGCCGTCAATCCACAGCTCTGCATCTCGATCATGCGCAGTAAGCCAAGATTCAGTGAAAGCCATGACGCAGCAGTTCTTAAAATCCTTCTGGTAACGTACGTTGCCTTGAATTTCCTCCACCTTGTTTCTCACAGACTGTGCATTCCCATGGGTATCCATGTACAACACAAGACAAAGGATCGTACAAGCATGCGTTTGGTCTGGACTTATCTATGGCACTCAAGCATGGTTCCCTAATGAGAGGCAAACTGCCAAACTTGAAGCATGCTGGACACAATGCCTGAGAAGCATGGTGAAAGGAGGTTGGTGTTGGAAGGCTTGTGATGATGAGGAAGACACATTTCACTTTGTTTATTCCAGTGAAGATATTTTTAAATTGACAGACTGTGGCCGTCAGATTTTATCACAGTGTAATATCTTAAGTGGATTGCCCATATGTGTAGAGGTGAAAACACCAGTCTTTTAAAAAAAAGGCTTTATTTGCATTGCTGTTGAAGAAATATTATAGAGGTTGAAGAGATATCCTCTTCTTCTTCTTCTTCTTCTTCTTCTACTACTAGATTTGATTGCCAGCTGGCAACTAGCCCCCAGGTGCACCATCGCCACCCACCGGGTTGGAGTGTGGACAAGAGAATGGCAGGGGAAAAAAAAAAAAAACTATTTTAATTAATCCAGTTGCACTTAAATATTATAGAGATCCCTGGCTGAAGATCAGCAACCTGCTGGGTGTAACACCTTAACAAGCAAAAAAGGTTACCCAGTCCAAATCTGAGCTCTGCAGAATCATAAACATTCATTTTGGCCTGCCCCATAGTGATTAATGTCATCAATTGAGGAATCAAATGTACTGTAGAGAGAGCCCTTTGCTTCTACCCATCATGAGTTCTTTGTGGTTTGACAATCTGATATTCACAGACCTTTTAAAAGGCTATCAGTCAGGACATAACCAGCTGAAATTAATTTGCACTGATGGGGGATGGGATGGCTTTCTAAATTCTGATGGCTTTCAGTTGGTTTCTTGGCTTTCTTTGCCTTTTTGCACCTCTTTTTCTTCATGTGTTCAATACTTATTCCCTGTGTCATTCCACTTTATTAACTATAACTTGTTTTGTGAACACAGTTGCCTTGATTTCTTTTTATGTATGGATTACTTGGGTTGTTACTGATATCTGGTGAAAATCTCAGGTCAATAGTGTAACGGATGCCAACTAGCACTGTTCGGCGTAGAATGTTAGTAAACCTCCCTCCCGAAAAGCCTCATACAGTATCGGTAGCGCTGAGCTATCGGTCGGACCTTTAGCTCAGCGCGATCGTGCTGTGTCTCCCATGCTCGAACTGTGTAGTTGACTGAGAGGTCGCGGGTTCGTGTCTCGTGTGGGGCGAACTGCGCAGGATGATCTCTGTCACACTGGTGCCGTGAACCCGGGATGGGAGTGAGGTTTAAGGGGGAGAGTGTAACGGATGCCAACTAGCACTGTTCGGCGTAGAACGTTAGTAAACCTCCCTCCCGAAAAGCCTCATACAGTATCGGTAGCGCTGAGCTATCGGTC
This sequence comes from Pholidichthys leucotaenia, assembly GCA_020510985.1. Taxonomy (NCBI): domain Eukaryota; kingdom Metazoa; phylum Chordata; class Actinopteri; order Cichliformes; family Pholidichthyidae; genus Pholidichthys; species Pholidichthys leucotaenia. The sequence goes on along the minus strand of CM035839.1, from coordinate 26,506,804 downwards.
GGACCTTTAGCTCAGCGCGATCGTGCTGTGTCTCCCATGCTCGAACTGTGTAGTTGACTGAGAGGTCGCGGGTTCGTGTCTCGTGTGGGGCGAACTGCGCAGGATGATCTCTGTCACAATAGCACCATCAGAAATATGTTTAATAAGAAAAATGTTGAAGTGTTCAATACTTATTTTCTCCGCTACATGTCAAGTGACATCATGAAGTGCTTACAGTGAGTCCATTACTCATTCGCTCCAGACAGACACTGATAGTGGTAAGCTACTTCTGTAGCCGCAGCTGCCCTGGGGCAGACTGATGGAAACGTGGCTGCCGGTCTGCGCCAACAGCCTCTCCGACCACTACTGAACATTTATACACATTCATACACAGTGTCACTGGGTATGAATACAATATGACAACTTTTTGGGGGGGGCAAGCTTATAAGAAAAATGCAAATTTGCAAGAAAAAAAAATTCAGGGAAAAAAATTGCATTTTTACAAGAAAAAAATGTTACAAATTTATGTTAACACATAAAGTTAACACATTTTCAAAGAAAAACATGAAAAATGTATTAGAAAAGCAGAAAACTGATGCAAAAGAAACCTCACAAATTTAGGAAAAATGTAATTTTGTTTGGAAAAGCCTCTTAATGGTGTCAAGTCAGTTTTCAAGCTATTTTAGATCATTTTTCAGGTTCAGATATTTTTGCTGGTCAAAAATCTCTCAGAATGGCTCTTTGCATACTAGAGGCTGCCAACCATCCATCCATCTTCTTCCGCTTAATCCTAAAGGTGGACCCCCACCCCAACATAATAGGGGCTCTTTAATATTTTTTAGACAATTGCACATTTACAAATGAGGAAAAGACAATTAACACTCTTGTTTGGTAGAAAGGCTTTTTTCTGTTTTTATAAACTTACAAATGAATTTAATTCAGTGGGTGACTTATTTATCATTCCAAAGTTTGGTGAAAATTTTCCTGTTTGATAAGAAGTTCAAACTACTTTCTGCACGACTCCAGTGGGCCTCTGAAGAATTCCAGGGTGAAATAATCAGACAATAAAAAGGGTGATTCGTCTTTGGACGCTCAAACAATTCGCGTTAGGTTGGAAACGTGAGTTGCCCCTGGATGAGTCAGCCATTGAACTGCGCTGACCAGGCCGGCATGTCCTTCCTGACGGGAAACGTCTGAAGCCCTCAGACGTCCCAAAACAGAAATGTTTGGAACACACCCAGCCTAAAGTCCAGTCTCACTAGGGAGGATGGAAAAAAAACTACCCGGACTGCAGGAGTGCTTTTTCTTTTCCTCCCACGAAGCTCAGCTCCACTTCAGGATTTATAGAGAAACTGTAAAAGTGCTGCTAGAGTGAGAGAAGCTGTGATTCAGCCTGTGATCATCGGGAAGGTCAACCGTTAAACGGCTTAGAGAATTCTTTCAGCACTTCGCACACTTCCAGTCTCTACTTAATAAACAGATGCGGAGTAAAGAGATGAAACCGCTCTGGAGCGTTAGTGGTTTACCTTCCTAGATGGGAGCTTTGCCCGAGGATGTGAGCGGTCAGCCGGGTTCAGGCGCTCCAGTCCGGGATCATGATGTGCCGACTCGTCCTCAGTCTGGTCTCCTCAACCTTCTGGATCCTCGTCCGGAGCAGCAGAGAGGACGTGGACACCGTCCAGACATCAGAGGGGCGGGGCCTGTCGAAGAACACCCCCTACACACACACACACAAAAAAAAATATTATTATTATAATGAGTCAGTAAGGAAGAATTGTTTTTTCACATTTAGTTATAAATCAAGGACGTGCACAGGCATGGGCCTTTGTTGTCCGGGCAACAGCCCATTTGCTATATTTGTGTGAGCTGCTCCTGCAGAGGAAAACAAACACGTCTAATATGGAGCCAGGGACGAGGCCAGGTGTAGAACCAAACACACATTTATTGAGGCAGAGGATGGCAAAGAGAACGTCCCTTCTTCTTCTTTTAGACTTGATTGGCAGTTGATCCACCAGCCCATGATGTCCCTGAACTTAAAGGTCCCCCACTTAACAAGTCCTCAACTGCTTCCCACTGTAGAGCCCCTTAATGCCAAGATATTTTTTCTGCTGCTTTCACAATGATTTTGATTTTTTCTGTTTTCTTGGAAGTCTACGCAGTGCAGTTTATCCCATCTACCACAAATAAGACAAAATTATTTTCCTTCAAAACCAGAGTATCTTCCTTCATTGTACTGCATGCAGTGTAAGTCTGCACACAAGAGAACGCCCCTCCTGCCTGCAGCCCTTTTATAGTCACGGGCGGTGGCGTGACCGGGAGGCGGAGCCACCACCCCGTGCCTCGCATCTATCTATAAATAAATTTAAGAAATCTCTGTTTGTGTGTCTGTTTGTGTGTCTGCCTGTCACGATCATAGGACATCATAGGACGGCCTATGACATCTCCCTGATGTCCTATGATGATCCGATGATCTCAGGCATCAAAGAACTCGCAATGCCGTCATAAAGATATGATGTGTATATGACGTCATATAGACAGAGCACATCATAGGACGCCCTATGATGTCTGCATAATATGGACCTGAATTAAAATCATATACAACGCTTGGACAATTTAAACAAAAACTAAAGGAAGAAATACTCCAAACATATTTACAAGACGACATGTAAACTCACATAAGGATTGACATATCCAGCCTGTGTTGTGTTGTAGCTTAGTTTTTTTTTTTTCTCTCTGTGACATTCTGTCTTAGATTTGTCTCGAATAGTAACTGCTTAACTTAGCTTAGCTTAGTTTTCTTTTTCTTTTTTTTTCTCTCAGTCACACTTTGTCTTAGCTTTGTTCTAAATTGTAATCACTCTTGTCTTGTTTACTCTTTTTTCTTTGAATTCTTGGATGGAATATGGGTGGGCAATATAAGCTGTGGCTTCAGCCATCACCCATTTCGGATAACTCACGTGGAATTGTTTAGTAGAAGGAGTCTTTGTCTAATTTGACCTTGTTGTTATATTATACAGTTTCTTTAACCTGTACTGTATTATCCGAAATAAAAAAAAAAATAATAAAAAAAAATAAATAATATCCTATGATGATTCAATGTGTCGAAGACCCTTTGACCTTGGACCTCAGGAATTGAGGTTAGGTTCACCAGCTTGCAGTTCCTAGAGGAATTTTCCTCATAGGGAATTCTGTTACCTGTGTAGGTGCTTGGTGACTTGAGAGTTACCCCAGCTGTACTGTCTTCATTTATTGGAGGACCCCCACTGCCTGTACACCAGACCTCTGACTGAGTGACCTGTCCAGCCAGATACCTGGAATACACCTCCAATATTAACGACAGCCTCTCATGGTCTTACATTGCTCTTGGTAATCTGGGTAAATGTTTAAAACCAGGAAAGAATTGGTTTATAGGGGATCTATTTTAAATACCATTAAGTAAGGAAAACCTTTAAAAGCTCAAAAATTGTCAAAAATCACCCCATGAGAATGGACGCTGAATCAATAAGTCCACAGAGTCCCATACTGTCTTTGATATGCTGTGGTATTTATTAAAAATCAGCAAAGCTCAGCCAAAACAGGATAAATTGCATTAAACAGTCCATAATAAAAAGAAAAATGAAAATTGAAAATTAAACCCAGAACCCTGATTGCAGAACCTAGATTCAAAAGTTGAAAAATTGTAAAAATCAGTCATTTGATCAAAAAGATTTAAACTCAAAAAGTTTCAAAATAACCCAGTAAAATGTTCAGTAAATCATCGAAAAGTTCAAAAAACCAGGATAAAAATCAAAATAAATCATAGTCCTTTAAATAAAACCTGATAAAAAATACCTGATTAATTTGTTGGTTATATCTAAGAAACCTAAAGGGTGAGTTTTGGGAAAAGGATGTGATCGCTGGTCTTCTTTCCTCAAAGCCCCTCTCGTCGAGAAGGAGTGAGGGGATAGGGAAGGCAGGGAAGGAACAAGACCGCCGCGGACAGATGCTTCCTCCTCAGGCTGGACGGTGGCCGCCTTTGGCCGGGAAGAAGTGATGAGTCGACTCCGATGTGGCGTTCCAGCCCGGGGGAGCTTCTGCTTTCTCCCGCTGTTGCTCCGCGACGCCCGATGACTCACAGCGCCCTGGCTGAGAGCTGGGGACAGCAGCTGTAGCTTGTTCCTCTTTTTGCACAAGTGTTATAATAACACTTTAGCAGCAGATGTAAAAGTTGTTTAAGAGCTGAAGAATTGAGGCAGAAACTGGATCACTTCTCTTCTGGCGTTCCCCGTCTTCAGTCCGCTGCTCCGATGATGTTGTTGCCTCATTGTAGACCGCCGAGAAAGTGAACATTTGGGGCAGAATAGGCTTGGTTTTTATAACCTTTGCCCAAGTTCTCTGATTGGTCCCAAACTCACCCTAGGCTTTCTTGGCCCCTTTTGATTGGCTTAAAGTCACATTTATATAATACCATTACTTCATTTCTGCACATGATCAGGCTAGTCAATTCTCGTAAACCATGTGACTGGTCAGGCGCTCATGACTCATGGCCTTTCCCGCTAGCCTCTCAGCATTTTCCATTACCAAAATACCTCAGTTCGCTGGACATCTGTGCCCATTTCCTCATTTCTAACACATTTCCAGTAAACAGGGTTCTTTCCAACATATCACAATCTGTTTTGCATAAAACCTTCTATTGTGCAGTTAAAAGATACATATAATTATACAGTTTGATTACATTCATCATTTCAGGTGATTACATACATTACATGTACTTTTAACTCAATGAGCATATTGATTTACTAATCATACAGAAAATATCACATAGCATGGCATATGCAATTTAATATGGCTTTTACATTCAGTCTCTGTGATTCACCAATGTTGTCTGTTGCCATCCTTTCTGAATGCTGGATTTTGGGCCTTCTGATAATTCCTCTCATTTTGCTGATTACCCTGAGTGGATCTTTGAACAGCCTGTTATGATCAGCAGCAGAATTGCCCATTTTCCTTCCATAGGGGGTATATCGGTGTGATGGGGAAGGCCGACCACCTTCTACCCTTCGGCGGTGATTAGGGTCGTGGCGTGGGGTATTCGAACACCCCTCGGTTGGGCGATTCTGATGATTTTCACCTTTTTGCACCTGTGGAATGAGTTCTATAAGAGTTCCTTCATCTTCTGTTGTGAGAGAAAGGACATCCTCACGTGCAGTTGAACTGTGAGGAGCTGCTGACGACATATGATGCCCATGAGACGAGGCTGTATCTGCTCCCTGTAGCGGTGTTTCAGGAGGCTCATCCACAGCTTCATCTATTATAAGAAGATCATCTCCTGGAGTTGGCGGTTGACCATCTGGTGAAGTAAGCTGCGTAGAAGACGGCTGATCAACCTGTGGGGATGCAGCTGGAAGACCCACAACCCCCGGTGTGGAAGTCATTGTCTTTGCTGATACCTGGGTCACAGATGGTCTAGACCCCAAGGACTGTGGCGGCACTGGCTCCTCACCTAGTGCTTGCGTCAGCTGTGAAAGGGCATCCATGGTTTCACGATACATGTTGTCATTTGCTTGAGGTTGTGCCGGTGCAGCTTGGATGTAAGCCACCCAGGCGTCGTTGTGCATGAGATGGGTAGAGAAAGCCTTAAACCCATCAGAGAGTTCCCATACCTTCTGATACAGTGGATAGTAGAAGCCATTGCTGTACCTGATAGGCTTCCACTGTGGTCTATACCCCTCATTCAATGAGTCATGAAGCATCTTCCCTGTTGTTTGTATGGGCCTTCTTGCCTCCAGCGGAATTGGGGGTATAGGGATGCGTTCTTCCTGACTAAAAAGACCAGTCAGGGTCACAGGTGGAATTGTTGTGGGACCCGGACAGCAGTTTGGGCACCACAGCATTCCACCATTGTCCCATAGGTACTTGACGTCAGCCAGCGAAGTGTGACAGAACAGGCAGGTGACTTTCCCATCCTGCAACACACAGGTGAAACACAGAGTACATCTTGTAATTGGATAGTCTGTTAGGCAACTTAGCAGGCTTGCTGGTTAGCTGTAAGCAAATCTTCGGGAGGTTTACTCTCCCCTTTAAGTTGAATCAGCGTTTTTTTTTTTTTGTAACTTAAGATTTTTATTCATTTTTCATTATATATATTGCATTCAGATCACAGTCTACATTTAAAAAAAACAAAGGGGCTAGAGTAAAAAAGAAAAAGGAGAAGAAAAAAAAAAAAAAAAAAAAAGGGGGGGGGACAAATGTTGGAGCATCAAGTTTTTAGTTTCCATCTCTTAATTCTTCTGGTTTTTCCAGCGTCTTTGGTTATTCTTTCAATATCTGTCTCGTTGTTGCACTTTGTAGTGTGTCCATTTCCGCCATTTTTTTTCCCATAGTCCTTCTTGCATTCTTTGTCGATATGTTAGTTTTTCCATCATACGTATGTCCTCAATAATGTCAGTCCATTGCTCTTGGTCAGGAAGAACTTCTGATCGCCATTTTTTTGTGATTGTTTTTTTACATGCAATCAACAAGATTTTAACTAGATATCTGTCCTCAGCCTGTATAACATTGTCTCTTTTAAGATCACATAGGTACATCAAGTTACAGTTCATTGGTATATTATATCCTAATATCCTCTGTATTGTCACATGTATAGATTTCCAGAATGATGAGATTTTGCAGCATTTCCAAAACATATGCGAGTGGTCTGCATTTTGAGCCCCACATCCCCTCCAGCATATAGATTGGGTATTTGTATACTTTCCTTGGATCTGTGGTGTAATGAAAAAGCGAATCAGGTTTTTCCATCCAAATTCCCTCCATGTTCTTGAATTTGTTGACGTGTGTTGTGTTTTCCATATTTCCTGCCAGCTTTCTTCTGTTATGTTTAAATTGAGCTCTTTCTCCCATTTCTCCTTTATATAGTTACTTGAATGATTGTTTGCCATAAGTTTCTGATATAGCTTTGAAATAATTCTTGTTTTATTTCCTGTATATGAGCTTAAAATGAATTGTATAATCTCGCTCACATCTGTTTGGAGGTTATGCCTAATCTTCTTCATATAATAGTCTCTCATCTGCAGATATCTGAAGAATTCCGATCTTTCTAGTTTAAATTTTCTCCTGATGTTTACAAAGCTCCCGAGATCTTTTTTTCCGATATTGCCCCATGCTGTGATTCCCTTGTTCACCAGATTTTTGTATCCCCTATCTTGTTTTGCCGGTTCAAACTGACTGTCAAATGCTACCCATTTCAATAGTTTTATGTCTTCCTTTATATTATACTTTTGTACTATTTTATACCACAGTTCTAAAGTAAATTTAGTGATTGGGTCTATTTGTTTGATTTGCTTATATGCATCTTTATCTCCTATTATGCTTTGTACTGGGAGTCCCTCAATTTCCTTTTCCATTTCTTTCCATTTTGCCTCATATCCCTCGTCGCACCAACATATGATATATCTTATTTGTGCTGAGTAGTAATATTCCTTTAGACTCGGTAGGCCCATGCCTCCTTTCTCTTTTGGTAACTGGAGAGTTTTATATTTCACTCTTGGTTTTTTACCTCCCCAAACAAATCTCGATATCATCCTGTCCCACTTTGAGAATTGGGCATCTGGAATCTCTGTTGGTATAGCCTGGAAGAGGTAAAGTAATCTAGGTTGTATGCTGATTTTGACTGTCTCAATTTTTGAATTCAGATCCATATTTAAGATTGACCATCTATCAATATCTTTTTTTATTTCTTGTTCCAACCTATCATAGTTTGCTTTATAGATTTTGCTTAGATCTTTAGGTATGTTCACTCCAAGGTATTTTATTTCTTTTTGTTTCCAGTTTAGTTTGATCTTATCAGTTATCTGGTTTAGAGGGTTATAGTGGAATGTCAGTATTTGTGTTTTTGTTATGTTTATCTTGTATCCTGATAATTTTCCAAAATTTTCTATCAAGTTCATCATTTCCATTATTGATTCATCTGGTTGTTCAAGGTAAACTATAATATCGTCTGCAAATAGCCCAATCTTGTGTTCCGCCCCCTTTATTGTTACACCTTTTAATTTCTTATTTTGTCGTATCGCTTGAGCCAGTGGCTCTATGAACAGAGCAAACAAGGTGGGCGATAAGCAGCATCCCTGCCTAGTTGATCTTTGTATATTTACTTTGTCTGTTAAGCTACCGTTTATCTTGATTCTTGCCACAGGTTCTTGATACAGCGTCCTTATGCATTGTACTGATTTTTCGTTAAATCCAAAGCGTTCCAGCACACTATATAGGAATTTCCAGTTAACCCTGTCAAATGCTTTTTCTGCGTCTAAACTCATTATTACTGCGCTTTTCTTTTCTTTATGTATTTGATTAATTATATGTATTGTTCTCCTGATATTGTCATGTGTTTGGCGTCCCTCTATGAAACCAGTTTGATCATCTTCTATCAATTCCGTCAAGAATGTCTTTATTCGTTTACATATAATTGTTGTATATATTTTATAATCCACATTTAATAAAGAGATTGGCCTATAGTTTCCGCATTGTTCTCTATCTTTCCCTGGCTTTAAAATGACTGAAATAATGGCTTCGTTCCATGATGGAGGTATTTTGTTGTTGTTCAACGTCCAATTAAATGACTTTAGAAGCTGTGGCGTGAGTTCTTCTATAAACAGTTTATAAAACTCAGAAGGGTATCCATCACTACCTGGTGATTTACCATTTTTAAGTGACTTAATCACATCTCTAATCTCTTGTGTTGTTATTTCTGCTGTTAGCTTTTCATTTTGTTGATTTCCTATTGATGGCAAGTCCAATGTGCATAGAAATTTTTTAATATCTTTAGTATTTGTTTCTTCAGGTTGCGAGTATAGTTCTTGGTAGAAATTATGGAATATTTCTTCGATGTTTTCTGGGTTAACTGTGGTTTTATTTGTGGTGGGGTCTTTAATCTTATATACATTATTCATTGTTTGTTGTTTTCTTAACCGTTTTGCCAGCAGTTTTGTGGCTTTTGGTCCCGTTTCATAATATTTTTGCTTTAGATATCTATTTTTCCTTTCAATTTCATCCATTTGTGTTTCTTTTATCTTTATTTTTTCTTCTTTAATTTCTTGATATATTTTTGGGTCATTTGTGCTTTGATGTTTATGTTCTAATTCCCTCAGTCTCTCACATCTTTGTTCATATGCTTCCAGTTTAGTCTTATTTGCTTTTCCTGTTTCAACAATTAATTTACCTCTTAACACGGCTTTTAGTGCATCCCATAGTATTGTTGGGTCCACTTCTTCATTGTCATTCTCTTGGATATATTCATTTATGTTTACTTTTATTCTTTCTTTCATTTTATCATCATTTAACAGTCCTACATTAAGTTTCCATGTTGTTTGTCGTTTTCTATTGTTTAAATTTATTTCCATGTATATAGGATTATGATCTGATATTTCTGCCCCTCCAATCCAACAATTTCTCACCCTGTGTCTGTCATCTTCATTCATAAGGAAGTAATCTATTCTAGAGTGTACTTTATGGACTGCTGAATAATGTGTATAGTCTTTTTCGAGTGGGTGCAGGTCCCTCCAAATGTCTACCATACCCATTTCTGCCAGTGAGGTTCTTATGAATTTTGTTACATGTTTTTTTGTCTTCTTAACACTTGTTGTATCAATTTCATGATCCATGACAGCATTTAAGTCTCCTCCACAAATTAGGACTCCTTCACTGCGTGTTGCTATGAGATCAAACAGATGTTGAAAAAAACCCTTGTCACTTTCTGGTGGGGCATAGATGCTCACTAATGTGATCTGCATTCCATCTATGCTACCCTTTATTATTACATACCTGCCTTCTTTATCCTGGATTTCCTGTTCACATTCAAATTGTATTTTATTTGAGATTAGTATCATAACCCCCCTTTTAGTTCCTCCCTTAAATGAACTGTAGTAGGAGTTCTTATAGCCAAATCTCTTTAGTTTCACATGTTCTGTCTTGCTCAAATGTGTCTCTTGCATAAATATAATTTCGGCTTTTTCTTTCTTGAATTTTCTTATTATTCTTTCCCTTTTAACAGGTGAGTTCAGACCATTCACGTTTAGTGTTATTATCTTAAGATTTTTACCCATAATCATGTTTTTCCATTTTTTTAACTTGTGCTCCTAGCCCCTTTAACAACAAAAATAACACATATTTATATAAAAACACATTAAAAAATCTCGACCTCCGTACTTTGAGCCTTTCTTCTGCCCACTGGTCCCTGTTGGTGGGTGGAGGGATTGTCCTCACCGAGTGTAGGGCCCTCCCTAGACCTGTATTTACTATCCAAGAAATAGTCATTAGTCTAGAAATGTCCAACAAATATCACTTAAACCTCTCCTAGCCGTCTGTTTCTCTTTTACCTTGTCTTCTTGGCCTTCATTTCTTCTGTGTCTTTCTTAATCTTTGTTATAATCTAGGCTTTCAGTTGAAAGCCTTGTAGTCTTTCCTGGGCCCGCTGCGCCACGTCTCCCCCCGTCTTTTGCCGTTCACTCGCCTCCACTCCGTCTGTCGTGATGCGTTCAGGGCCTCCGCTGCTCCTACCGTTTCCTCCGGCACGTACACCTCAAGGCCCCGCTCCATCATGTCCTGCGCTGCCTCTCTGGCTGTGTTGTAGGTTCTTACGCCGTTCTCCCAATGAATCCTCATCTTCGTTAGCGGCGTTTGGAATCTAATTTTTTTTCCTTTCAGCGTTTTTTTAATGTTGGCATATTTCTTCCGCTGCTGCACAATTTCCGCCGGGTAGTCATGATCAAAGAATATCTGCTTGTCGCCGATTCGTATCTTTTTTTTCCACGCTCGTGTCAGGATTCTTTCCTTTACATCATATTTCAGAAAGTTTACCACAACTGACCTGGGTGTAGAGCATGGGTTCGGGTTCTGTGCCGAGGCTCTGTGCGCTCGTTGAATCTGCAGATCCGCTTCGCTGGGCAGTTCCAGCTCTTTTTTTAAGAACTGATCCATGAATTTCGTCATCGAGTTGCCTTCAATGCCCTCCGGGATCCCGAAGATGCGTATATTGCCCCGTCTGGACCTGCTCTCCAAGTCGGTTACTTTCTCCTGCATCCTCTGCATTTGTGCCGTCAGGGTCTGCAGCTGTTCGCTTGCCTCGCTATTCCAATCTTCCAGCTCTGATATTCGGGCCTGCGCTTCTGTCATACACGCCCGCTGGGAGCGCAGCTCCTCCATGTTTTCTGCTAGCTTGCGCTCCATTTCTCTTCGGAGGCCCATAATTTCTTCCTTAATCTCTTTTTTCAGCTCCTCCTTAAGAGCCGCTAAATCCTGTTGTAGCTGCCGTTTGAAGTCTCTCAACTCTTTACCCAAACTGGCGATGCCAGTGTTCATGGTATCGAGTTTTGTGTCTTCCATTTTCTCTGCTGCGGTCACCTCGTTTTTTTGGGCCCCGTGTTCAGCGGTTTCTCCTGCGTTGTTGAAGAGGAATTCTTTAATTTTACTCTGCTTTTGTCCTTGTGCCCGGCTCCTTCGTGTTTTCATCCCTTAGTTTATTGATCCGCTTATGTCGAGTTGGCCATTTACCGATGATTTTTAATCCGGCTAGGGAGAGCTCTCTGTTTAAGCGTTATGTCTCTCCGCCATCTTCCCGGAAGTCCGAATCAGCGTTTTTAACTTCAGTTACAGACTGTTCAGGCTTTGGCTTTGCGTTCATCTTGGCAATGTCTTTCATGTAGCCCTCCACCTTCTTGGGGAAGAATACTGCATATGTCATCATCCATGCTATCATAGTTGAGCCACAGATGAGTTTCATCCACCATATTGCTGTTATGACCCCCCAAATCACTCCCCAAAAGGCAACAGCTGCCAGCCTTCTGACCCAGATTTTACGGCCGCTCTTTTTCAACTTCAATACTAGCCATACTTGACGACTCAGTAATGCAGCTGCCATTAATCCTACCCAAATCACAGCCATTATCTCAACGGCCTGGTAGAAAATGGCAAGCATGTCGATAGCAACCCAGACGAGGATCACCACTGCGCGGGCAAAACCTTCGGAATCACATTGTGGTGTAATGCGACCCAGCATATAGGTGACGAACAGAGTCAGAGTGTAATCATATTTGCCAAATATGATGTTGACCAAGACGATGCGGATGACTGCTGCCAAAGTTGTTACTATTCTCAGGACATGCCGCTTGGACCAGGCTCCAGTGAAACAGAAGCATGCCCAGATGGCTTGCAGTACCCAAAACTGTATCTTGGCCTTTATTATTTCAGTAACCCACGCAGGTGAAGAAGCTGTACTCACTTTGTACGGAGTGCCCATTGAAGTGTAGAGATCATCTGTTGTTGGTGCTCCTGTAGACATGCTTGCAGTGGGCTATGCTGTGCCAGTTGATTCTGATAAGACTGAGGAGTGGGGGGTATTTAGTTGTTTAATGGTCGCCAGCCGAAGTCCAAATGAAGTCTGCAACTGGGTGGTGCGGAAGTTTTATCTATACTTCCTCTTTTAATGGGCGGAGTTCTCCCACCCCTCCTCTCTTCGGCGCCCTCTTTCGACGAAAGATGGATGATACAGCAGCTCGGGCGCTACCTTTGATGACTACCAGTAGGATTATTCCTGCAATCAGCAGGCCTAATCCCAGCAAAAGATAGGGCCATACCCAGCTAAGGAGTGTTCCCAGCCAGGAAGCGACAACTTGTAGCCCTTCCTCAACTACTTCAGCTGCTCCTTGTAGAACTGTAGTTACAGTCCCCTTAATCATTTTTCCTGCTATTTCTAGGAAAGTACACTCATGTTCATTTTTTCTTGTGCCACAACGAAGCCAATGCTCAGCAGGAGAGTGACAGGTACCATTGTTGTAGATGCCATTCTTGCCCAACCATCCATAACCCACTATTTCTTTACCTTCACAGACGCTTTTCCTGAAGGCATAACCCTCTGCAACATAGAACTGTGGGTCATCTACAACTTGAGGGATAATTAGGCCTAGAATCTGCTTCCTCTTATGCATGTTGTGCCCCATAATTGCTTTAGTACACCCCACCTTTTCAGGAGGTATTTTACTCCACTTCCCATTAATCTTCTTCCAAACTGTTTGCAACCCATAAGTCTCATATTGCCCCTCATAATAGTCTTTACAGTCCTGTTCCCAAAAACGGACTTCTCCGCAATGCCCCCTTGACAAGCTAATTGTGCAGGTGGTACTCTTTTTGTCACAGACCATCTTCCATGGTGTTGGGCTAATATAATTGATGGTGTAGAATGACCAAGGCAGAATACTTCGATGCTTTGAGTACACTGTTGCCAGATACTGATATTTTACCCAATAATTTGAGGACTGAGAGAGGCATGGCAGGACCCATTTCTTTGCTTCTTCTTCCTCCATACCCCACCATGTTCTCCATTCTTCTCGTTTCCATTGTTCATGCCAGGATTGCAGGATACCTTTGACTGTTTTATTCTTCTTCAGTGATGTACAATCATACGCCCATGAACTCCAGACGCGGTCCCATACTTGCCATAAGGGGCATCTGGGTGATTTCTTGTCATATACCCATTCAGTGCCATTGAGTGTCTCGAATATCTTGTTCACCACACATTCATCAATCTTTTTGAAGTCTTCTTTTGGAACACTGAATAGGTCATCTGGAGTTGGTAACTTTTGCACATAGAACAAAGATTTGCGAACTTCACCAAGGCCTTGTGGCCTAACAGGCATACTAGGTGCAAATGTAGCTTGGAAGTAGTTTAAGTCGTACATCCACAGCCAAGGCAAGGTGTCGTTTAACCAGTCTTCATGGTAGGCCTGTGGTGTTGTTTTAAGGGATGTGCCAGGTATCATCCAGAAGAAAGGTTTGTACACCCTAGTGATGACCATATAATGCTTACCACTGGGGCATTTGCCACCGAAGTTCCAAAAGCATGGGGCTAATTTACTTCTTTTTTCTTGCATGCAATAATCAATCAGCTTTCGGCTGTAATCTGTTTGTCTTCTTTTAGCAACAGGCTGGAAGTTGTTCACAATTTCTTCTGTAAATTTTAAGACTGTTTCTGGCATGAGTGTTTTTGCAGCGTTGTCACTGGAGCGGGGCTTTCCTGGGGTTGGAGTTAGAGCAATTCGAGATGAAGGTGTTGAAGGTGTCTTGCTAGTTGAGGCGACGTCCCTCTTTGTTCTTTTCTTTGGTGGGTCTGTACCCGGACATTCAAGGATATAATTACCCCAAAAGGGCCCATAATTTGGAAAGATTCCCTCGCAGGTCTCGTTGCGATAATGGGCTGGTGCTATTACCACTTCAGACTCCCAGTACCCTGTTCTATTCATACTTGGTACAGGTCTGCAACCCCAGGCGCAATACCATGCTGAAGAATACATTTCTGGCTTTATCCAGTTGCATCGGACGTTGATTGTTTGTTTCGTTGTGAGGATAAGTAATCCTAGTAGACCCCCTTCTTCTGAGAGGTCTTGCAAATCTTCAATTGCCCATTTCCCAGGTTGGGCACCGGTGATGTTGAGCTGATCTTCAACCCAGAGAGTGTCGTTCATTTGTTTTCTCCAATCTTCAAAGCTGAGGTTGGTTATTTGCTGTTGCATCTCGGTTAAGTTGAACTGAGTGTCATTGCTGAGCGGTGCGATGTAAATTCTTCTTCTTTCTGCTGCCCAGCAGGTTTGTTGAAATCTCTTGGTGGTAACAAACTGAGCCCTTGTATGGGTGAGGGCCCATGGCTCATAACCCAACCAGTATAATATGGCAAGGACTGTTATCATACCAAGGGTTATGGTCGTGAGCTTGAGCCAAAGAATAAGACAAAGCTTCTTTGCACTCATTTGTTGAGGCTCCCCTTTCTTGGGTTTCTTCTCAGGGATCTCACAATACAATTCTTCTTCTATTCTCTTCTTTCTTCTTCATCCCATCTTCTGAGGTAGTGAACTTTAAGGTTGTATTCAGTGGCGCTCCTTGACTTAAATGAACACCCATGAAGACGGACAAGATTTTTATGCTGCACTAGTGATGTCATCACTTCTGTTTTTCTTCCCCGAGGGGGTGTGGCCACCCCTCGGTTGGCTTGAATAGTGCAGCTCTAATAACTCAAAATAACAAAAAGAATATGTATATGTTTATGTATGTACGTATGATGCTCTGATGAGTGTATGTTGCATGTGAGACGTGAAAAAGTGTATGTTTATGTATGTTATGTAATGTATATGTAATGTGGTGCACCTGTGGCTATGTTGTATGTGTGTTTTTGAGGTAGATTTTGTATTAGCAGCATGAATGTGGAGCCTACACAGGGGGTGGAGATGACGAGTCCTGACTTCTTTTTTGGAATAAGGGCCATTCTTTAGCCTTGCCAAAAGTTTTCCAAGCCGACCCTTTCCTTCAGTGGTCTTGGAGCTTTTCTGCCATGCGGGCTCGTCGATGACTCGAATCTCAGCACCCACTGAGTAGATACCCCTCAAGGGCACAGTCACCATGGACACCGTCAAAGTTATCTTACGTGTATCTTCTGGCCGAATCGGCTCTGGGGCTCGACCAACTAAAGTGCCCGGTATCTGTGCCCGACCCCCTCTCATCCAACCTTCTGGTGTCACGATGAATGTGGCAGCTTTAGCTAATCTTGTGACCCCTACAGGCTTCACAACATCGATGTCTGTTATCCAAGTTCAGAGAGTCGTCGCCCGGAGGTCTTTCTCTTTAGGGACTGAGTCAAGCCCTTGAATGGGGAGATGGGGGTTCCCGATAACTTCCTTAATCAATGTAGCCCATGTGGTGAGCTGCCATGGCCCTTCATAGCCATATCTACGTGCTTCCTCCTGGTGTGCCTCAGAAAGATATGCTGGAAGAGGTGTGTAGTCAGGGTGGTTCGGGTCACAGTACACCCTGAATACCTGTGGATATTGCATAGTGCCTATGGGTGCCAACATCTGTGGTGCAGCATAAGGATTGTAGGGCCATCCCAGGCATATTGCTGTGTCCAGGTGTGTTAGGCCTACAGCAAGATTGACCCTAAAAACTCCCGGATTGATTGAGTCAAACCCTAGGGCCGGCGGAGCCGAGGGACCGGGGGAAGTACAAGGTGCAGATGGTGTTATAGATGAGCTGGATGCACTTGCTTGATCCGTGTCCTCCCCTTCTATCTTCTTTTGTTCTCCACACACCTGCTCCTGATTTGGTGAGAATGCTTGCAACGGACTATACATCCTCCTAATTTGCCAACCTTCTGCTTTCCCTGCCATAAATAGATACCCTCGTGCCAGGTCACTCTTACAACTGAGGCAGGGATGGAGATATTGTCCGTCCCACTGGCAAGTACACCCGCTAGGTGATGTTCCGGCGCTCTCTCGATAATCCCACTGCATCATGACCATTATCCTGGGCAAAGTTCCCACACGACATTGGCCGCAAACGTGGCCACCTAGGATCTGAACCGGCTTCCAGAGCATTTCCTGAAGCTCATTTTGATCAGCAGAAATCTTTTTTGGTTTCTTGTAAGCTGGGCCTTCCCATATTATCTTGCACTGAGAAGGCTGTAGGCATATCACACACACTTTTCCCGCTTGGTACCAGATTGGGGTTTCTTTTGCTGGGGTTAAATAACCTTTTTTGGCATAATACAATAAATCTAAGGCTCTGCCTACCCAAAAGCTATACAAAGCTCTTCTCATGACAATCAAGCCCTTCACCGTTGCCAGTTTGATGAAGGGAGGTATTGTAGAGGTGTCGCTAGCCATCTTCAGCTTCTGGTTTTCTCTTAAATAGAGATTGGCTTCAACTGCTCCACTCCTTGGATCCCGTTTTCTTCCAAAAGGACAGTATTACTATCCAAAACTTGCTTGATTATGTCAGCTCGATCGTACTTTGGCTTGACTGCAGCGGTTGTAGGCTGATGTGCTCTGATCCACACTCGTTAACCCACCTGAAAAGGCACCTTAGGTTGCTGTGGCTCCTTTTTATCTTCAGGGCTCCGCCCCACTTCCTGAGATGTGAAGGGGCGTTGGTTTAGCTCTTGAGAGGGGGAGGGCCTACCTGTGCGGTGTCTGTCATTCAGTTGTTGAGCCATTTCTAACAGCTTTGTACTCCATTCTCTGGAGTTTTCATTCTTTCCAATCCAACTTTTCACCAGCCCTATTGTTCTTTCCACCACCCCATTTGCCTGTGGAGTGTATGGAGGGGAATAAACCCTTATTACCCCAAACCACTGACACCACTGATCTACCTGTGCATTGCGAAAGTGAGTGCCATTATCTGTTCTCAGTTCTTTTGGCACCCCCAAGCACTTACAGGTTTCTTCCAACATTGTCACCACACTGTTGCCATTTGCTTTTCGCACTGCTTTTGCAATCATGTAACTAGACATGGAGTCGACTAAGGCTAGGATGTACTTCTCACCCTTCTTGCCGTTTACCCCCATTGGTCCAGCTACGTCCTTGCATACTGAACCCCATGGCACAGTGGTTTTTATTGTTAACCCATCCACCCTCTGCCCTCTCCTACCTGCGTTATATTTCCCACATACTTCACAGTTCTTGAGGACTTGACGGATGCGATGTGTAGGGACCCAGAGCTGCAATTTCACCAACTCTCTTCGTGTAGGGACTGTACCTGCGTGACCCAGTGACTCATGCACTGCAGCCACTACTCCCTGCACGGAACCTTCTGGGACCACCCTTCCTTTGGGTGTATCTTCCCAGTTTTCCTGACCTACTAGGATGACTCTCCTTATCTGCACATAACGATCAACCTCATCGTTACCTTGCCAGTGAGGACCTGTCTTCTTGTGAGCTTTCTGGTGCACTACCTCCAGCTCCATATTTAATCTGATCTCTGCAATCTTCTTCCACAAGTCTTGATGTGCCACCGGCTTTCCTTTTGCTCCTTCAAAACCATTTTCTTGCCAAATGGTTAAATCTTCTTGCAATGCTCGTGCACAGTAGTCACTGTCTGTGATTATTGTTGCCTTTTTTACCTTTCTTTTCTCCAACTCTAACAGTCCTTCCAGAACTGCTGTGACCTCTCCGGTTTGTGCGGTACCAGGCACTTTACCCTTTTTTCTCCACCTCTCTTTCTCTCCCTCTTTTAGGATAAAGCCCCAGTATGCTTTGTCATCTGGCCCTTTACTAGACCCATCTGTGTAGAGTGTCCATTTTGGTAGATGCTCTTTGTCTTTGTCAGGTTTTGCTGTCTTTTTTGGAACTGGTCTTTTAGGGCCTATTTCTAGGTCAGGGTCTTGTAGCAGATCTTCCCAACAGCCCCATCTTGCATTTGTGGCTTTTGTGCTTTCCACTGTGGCTTTTGTCAGATACCTGTGCACCTGACTTTGTGTGATTATCTTGATACCTTGCCCTTGAGCTAACTCTTTGAGATGACTCCAATATTTAGCTACTACAGCCAACTCTTTCTCTTCTAGGGGATATTTCTTCTCCACTGATGATAGAGTATAGCTCCAAAGGGCCAC
Source organism: Pholidichthys leucotaenia (assembly GCA_020510985.1). NCBI lineage: Eukaryota > Metazoa > Chordata > Actinopteri > Cichliformes > Pholidichthyidae > Pholidichthys > Pholidichthys leucotaenia. Next base: position 26,488,425 of record CM035839.1, on the reverse strand, counting down.
TAGCCCACCATTTTCATTAGCCACAGTGACAATCACATCATCTTCATCACAACTTACTTCAGCCACTAAGCGAGTGGTGAGGCTTCGGGGCTCTAGGGTAACTGCATTTTGAATGGCTTTCTTCAAACCTTCCAGATGCTGTTGATCTGATGCCGACCATTCCCATTTTTTCTTTGCATTTGGAGTTTTATCAGTCTTCCTGAGCTTTGCATAGAGAGGCCTAGCATATTTCTGATAGCCAGGAACATGATCTCTGACATAATTACAAAGCCCCAAAATTTTCTGCATTTCATTCTCTGTTGTGGGGGGCCTAATTTTTTCCAACTTCTCTCTGTAACCCTCCGAGAGCCCCAGTTCAGATGAAATTTGGAACCCTAGGTAATCTACTTCGAAGCGGGCAAACTGACATTTTGGAAGGTTGAGTTTTAACCCTGCTGTTGTGAGTCTGTCAATGACTGTTTGCAGCTTTTTCAGGTGTTCTTCTTCTGTGTCATCTGCAATGAACACGTCGTCAATGTAAATTGTGGCCTCTAAACCTCGCAGTATATCCATTACTGCTGCTTGAAATACATTTGGTGAATTTTTGTACCCCTGGGGGAGGCGCTGCCATACATAAGATTGGCCTTTACGTGTAAATGCTGTTTTACCCTGTGACTCTTTTGCCAATCTCAGTGAGAAAAATCCATTTGCTAGATCGATGCAGGACTTGAATTTCCTCACCTGTAGAGTCTTCAGAGTGCCTTGTGGATTTATCAAACTTGCTTTGTTGGCTATTGTTCTTCTGTTGAGGGCTTTGAAGTTGATCACTGGCCGCCAACCTCCTCCAGCTGACTCTGGTTTTCTTACTGCTTGAATGGGGCTGTTGGTGGGGGGATTTGACTCTTTTCTAATTATGCCTAAAGCATTTAATTCTCTCACTATTTTGTCCATTTCTTCAACAGCGGCAGGGTTCAGAGGGTATTGTTTTACTGCAGGATGAATCCCCCCTTCTATTGTGTGGGTATATTTTGCACCCATGTCCCCACAATCATTTTTGAAATAGGCCACATTTGCGGTTTGAAGAATTCGCTTTAGCTCTTCTTTACCTTGCTGGGAGAGGTCACGCTCCTCCACTTTTTGTTCTCTTACTGTAGGCACATTTACTGGCTTGTACCACTTTTTGTCTGTCAGATTACTCAAATACAGCAATAGATTACTGAAATCTATTTTTACCTTGATGGATTGCAGATGCTGTATTCTTGCTCTGAGTCTTTTCTTCCGACCCTTAGGATCTTGCAGGTCCTTTAGGTCTCTGTAGGAGATCAAGTTATGGGGCCCTCTCAAAAACACAATGTCATTCCATACCCCATATGGCATTTTTGTAGTCCACCCGTCTGCGAGTATCACTGTTAGGTGTCCCTCTATTTTTATGGGTTGGCAGGTCATTGACACCTCTGCTCCTGTATCTACCAAGTAGCGGACCCCATTGATGTCGGTGTAAAACATTTCTTCATCTTGGTAGACGTCGTTTAAAATGACCTGCCCCCTAGCTGCCATTACTTTTTAGCCCCCGAGAGGGTCTTCTGGTGTTCCTCTCGGTGGGCTCTTTTTTGTTCTGGAGTCAGTTTTTGATACTCTTCAGGTGGCAAATAATTACTTTTCTTCTTTACTTCACCTTTAGAAGTTGTAGCTGAGGGGGTTTGTGCTGATGCAGACAGCGGCTTGGGCCTTGGCCCAGGGGATTGTTGCGGCGGAGGAATTCTTTCAGGTGGTTTATTTTTGGGTCTTTGCTGTTGCTCACCATGTCTTCTTTTCTTCTCATAGAACTTGCTTTCCAAGTCCCAATGTGACACCTTTTCATCAAGCTGTTTCTCTGTGGTATTGGAGGGCAGAAGCTTGTGGAATGTTACCTCTCCCCTCCTGCCTTGCCGCTTAGCCCCCATACCTTTACCTTTAGGGGTCTGAGTTTGTTGTACCTTTTTGCTGCCAAAACTCTTTTCTTCTCTTGACTTGTTTGCAGCTTGTTCTCTGAGTCGTTGTTCTGTGTCTTGTTCTGGTGAAACTACCATGATTATTTCTCTCAGTGAGTGCCCTCTTCCCGGCCACTCCATGTACTCGTCTATTGCTGCCCTTACTGCTTTTTCTGTTTCACCCCAATGATGAGCGCCAGAAATTAACCCACGTAGTGGCAGCACTACTCTTCTTAGCTGGAAGTCTGCAGCTCTGCAGAGGGCTCTAAATATGTTTGAGCCCATGAGTGCTTGATGAAGCCTAACTGCACTTCCTTTCTTGTATTCTTGCATAGGCACCAGCAGGATCATGTAGTAAGAAAGATCACCCCCACTTACCACCCCTATTGTTGACTCTTCTTTTCTTTGATCGTGGCATTCTTTCTTGACTGCTTGGACTTCTTCTTGCCACTTTTTACCAATTCTTCCATGCAACTCTTTTCTGAAGGAGGCATTTCTTATCTTCAACTCATGGTCAGTGAACACCACTAACCCATCTGCCTCTAGCAGCCAGGGTCTTGCCACTAACCTGAATGCCTTGATCTTCCCTACTGACAGGAACGATTGGGCTTTTCCGGGGAGAGGGGATGGTGATTTCTTCTCATCTTTGAAGATAGGGGCAACCGCTGTGTGGGGGTTCTTCTCATACTCCCCATTTGCTTGGTTGTAGGGGGTAAGGCGGTAATCTGAAAGGGGGTAAGGTCTGTCGTAGGATCTTGATGACTGACCCCCGCCCCGTACTTGTGTACTTTCTTTACCTCTTACCACTGTTGCGGGTGTATTGGGTGTGTCTGCTGGATACCTTACTGGACTCAGAGGACGGTAGTGCTGCCCTTTTGTGTTCTTTAAGACCGCCCTGAGTCCCTCTAGCAGCTCTTGATGAACTGCCGGTCTTTTCTTCACTGCTGTAGCTGGGGGAGTTTGACCCCCCTGCCAGGCTGCTCCTATGCCGTGTTGTTTTTCTTCTTCGTTGTTCCCCAGGCTACGCCCTGGAGTCAGATGCCTTTGCAGTTCTTCCAGCGAGGCAGCTAACTGATCTGTTGTTCTTTCAAGCGTATCTACTATCTCTCCTTCCTCCCCAGACTCAGCTCTAGACTCTAATTGCCCTTCTTCTTCACTGCCTGAGGAGGGAGGTCGCTGTCCTGACTGCTCACCGTGCTCTTCTTTTTGCTTTGTGAAGTAATTCGGATCTGACCTAGCCAGACTTGTATATTGAGTACTGTCACTGTCGCTGTCTTCTGCTGTTTGAAGAAATTGTCGGCGCTTCTTACACTTTTCTTCATATTGTCGGAGTTCTTGCAGATAGTCAGTATAATCGTCATACCTTTTTGCTGCTGTAGTTTCCTCTTTGATGCGACATGAAGAGACTTGCATTTCCCTGGCCACCATTTTGACCAAGGGATCGAGTTCTTGACTGGAGCTGTAGAGCTTCACCACTTCAAACTGTTCTTCATCCAGCCGCCTTAGCCGCTTTACCCACCACTCCAACCACTGCCCGACCTCTTTTTTGTGGGCAGCAGCCGGAGGGCACTTCACCACTAGCAGCGGGATGTTGTGATAATTTGTTAGCAGGAGACTTTGACCTTTTCTTTTTACCTCACCACTGAGAAATTCCCCCAAACCATCAGGGGTGCTGGTGAGGCCTTGTTGGTTGTATTCTTGACTCATTTCTTGCAGGACCCTGCTGCTCCAGGTGAGCGGGTCACCCGTATGCAGCATAACCCCCACTTTTATGGGGATTCTTGGAGCCCCACTTCGTCTTCTTTCAGCTGATTCTTCGCTTACCTTTAATGTGCCCCTGTGGGGCGGTGGCCCTTGACTTGTTTCTTGACCTTCTTCGCCATCCGACCGCCCGTAGAGCTCTGCTTGCTCAGAGCTCACAGGAGCGTTGTCTTGCAGTGAGCTGAGGTTAGGGTATACCCCGACCTCTGTTGCGTTGAACCCTTCTGCCATCTTCCTTGTAGGTCACCTTGTGTCCTCCCTTCAAAGCCTCCCCTTAGCGCATCGGGGCTCAGGGATGAGGGGAGAGACCCAGGTCACTGCACCTCCTCCCGGACCTCGTCAGGCCCGGCTGAATCGATGCTCCTAGCCCTGTCAGCTTCTTTGACAGTACTCTGCAGCCTGTAGCACCCACGTTGCCTACCAATTTCTTGATAGGTTTTTACCTGTTATGGTGCTCCCTCGCAGGCTACCAGTGTAGCAAGACCCAGGCAGGTCACCTGCCTGCCCGAGCCTCAGATCAGGATCTCTTTGAACAGCACAGCAGCCGCTCTTGACTGCTGGACTCTTCTTGGCTGCTCAGGCGACTCGAACCCAACAGCTTGTGGACCCCGGTGCTCCTTCGGGGCCCACCCAGGGACGCCACTGTGTCGAAGACCCTTTGACCTTGGACCTCAGGAATTGAGGTTAGGTTCACCAGCTTGCAGTTCCTAGAGGAATTTTCCTCATAGGGAATTCTGTTACCTGTGTAGGTGCTTGGTGACTTGAGAGTTACCCCAGCTGTACTGTCTTCATTTATTGGAGGACCCCCACTGCCTGTACACCAGACCTCTGACTGAGTGACCTGTCCAGCCAGATACCTGGAATACACCTCCAATATTCATCCATCGATGGTGGAACCAGTGATGGATCCACTCCAGTTCGCCTACCAGCATGGCATTGGGGTGGAGGATGCGGTGATCTTCCTCCTTCACCGTTCTCTGTCCCAACTGGAGAAGCCCGGGAATATGGTGAGGATCATGTTCTTTGACTTCTCCAGTGCTTTCAACACCATCCAACCGATGATCCTGAAGGACAAGCTGCTGCGCGCAGGGGTGGACCAGCACCTGTCATCATGGATCCTGGACTACCTCACGAACCGGCCTCAGTTTGTGAGAACCCGGGACTGTGTTTCCGACACGATCATCAGTAGCACGGGGGCCCCCCAGGGAACGGTGCTGGCTCCCTTCCTGTTCACTCTTTATACTGCGGACTTCTCACACAACACAACACATTGCCATCTACAGAAGTTCTCTGATGACTCTGCGATCGTTGGTCTCATCTCCAGCGGAGATGAAGCTGAGTACAGAGGGCTTATCCAGGACTTTGTGGACTGGTGCCATCGGAACTGCCTCCAGATCAACGCGAGGAAAACTAAGGAGCTGGTGGTGGACTGCCGCAGGCATGGGCAGCCCCTCACAGCACCAGTAAATATACAGGGAACAGACATCGAGATGGTGACATCCTACAAGTACCTGGGTATTCATCTGAACAATAAACTAGACTGGTCACACAATACTGACGCACTCTACAAGAAGGGACAGCGCAGGCTGTTCCTGCTGAGGAGACTCAGGTCTTTTGGTGTACAAGGGGCGCTGCTGAAGTCATTCTATGACACGGTGGTGGCATCAGCCATCACTTTTGGAGTGGTCTGCTGGGGCAGTGGCATTACTGCAGCCGATAGGAAGAGACTGAACAAACTGATTAAGAAAGCTAGCTCTGTCCTGGGGCAACGCCTTGATCCGATGGAGGAGATAGGAGAGAGAAGGACGGTGGTTAAACTGTCATCTCTGCTGGAGTCCGAGTTCCACCCTATGCAGGACATACTGGATGCACTGAGGAGCTCATTTAGCAGCAGACTACATCATCCCAGGTGCACAACCAAGAGGTTTCGTAGGTCCTTCCTACCAACGGCTGTCAGACTGTACAACCTAAGCAGGGCTGCTCGCAGAGATAGCAAAAAGACGTAACAAACTAATAGTTTTTTGAATGCAAAAGATGCAATAGACTTACACAATGGTCCTCTCCGGCATACAACTAGGAACATACCGGTCGCTATGGAGGGTGAGAATATGTATGGGCACATAATCATACCATGTAGGATAACTAAATAGACGGTTATGCTGTTTCATCCCACCTAGCAACAATGCTCTGCACTGTGTGTGTTTATATATTTACATATTTATTCCATCTAGCTACAATGCTCTGCACTGGGTGTGTTTATATTTATATATCTATATATTTATTCCATCTAGCTACAATGCTCAGCACTGGGTGTGTTTATATTTATATATCTATATATTTATTCCATCTAGCTACAATGCTCCGCACTGTGTTTTTATATATCTACATATTATTCCATCTAGCTACATTGCTCCGCACTGTGTGTGTTTATATACTTGCATATTTATTCCACCTAGCTGCAATGCTCTGTACTGTGGGTGTTTATATATTTACATATTTATTCCATCTAGCTACAATGCTCTGCACTGTGTGTTCATATATTCATATATTTATTCCATCCAGCTACAATGCTCTGCACTGTGTGTGTGTGTGTGTGTGTGTGTGTATATATATATATTTTATAGTAATATGTACATATGTATATTAGCTGCTCTTGCTTGCTTGTTTTTTTTCTTGCCTTCTGATTGTTGCTCTGAGTGTTGCTATCCCTGTGCTGTTGCAATCCTGGAATTTCCCCGTTGTGGGACTAATAAAGGCTTATCTTATTTACGACAGTCTCTCATGGTCTTACATTGCTCTTGGTAATCTGGGTAAATGTTTAAAACCAGGAAAGAATTGGTTTATAGGGGATCTATTTTAAATACCATTAAGTAAGGAAAACCTTTAAAAGCTCAAAAATTGTCAAAAATCACCCCATGAGAATGGACGCTGAATCAATAAGTCCACAGAGTCCCATACTGTCTTTGATATGCTGTGGTATTTATTAAAAATCAGCAAAGCTCAGCCAAAACAGGATAAATTGCATTAAACAGTCCATAATAAAAAGAAAAATGAAAATTGAAAATCAAACCCAGAACCCTGATTGCAGAACCTAGATTCAAAAGTTGAAAAATTGTAAAAATCAGTCATTTGATCAAAAAGATTTAAACTCAAAAAGTTTCAAAATAACCCAGTAAAATGTTCAGTAAATCATCGAAAAGTTCAAAAAATCAGGATAAAAATCAAAATAAATCATAGTCCTTTAACTAAAACCTGATAAAAATACCTGATTAATTTGTTGGTTATATCTAAGAAACCTAAAGGGTGAGTTTTGGGAAAAGGATGTGATCGCTGGTCTTCTTTCCTCAAAGCCCCTCTCGTCGAGAAGGAGTGAGGGGATAGGGAAGGCAGGGAAGGAACAAGACCACCGCGGACAGATGCTTCCTCCTCAGGCTGGACGGTGGCCGCCTTTGGCCGGGAAGAAGTGATGAGTCGACTCCAATGTGGCGTTCCAGCCCGGGGGAGCTTCTGCTTTCTCCCGCTGTTGCTCCGCGACGCCCGATGACTCACAGCGCCCTGGCTGAGAGCTGGGGACAGCAGCTGTAGCTTGTTCCTCTTTTTGCACAAGTGTTATAATAACACTTTAGCAGCAGATGTAAAAGTTGTTTAAGAGCTGAAGAATTGAGGCAGAAACTGGATCACTTCTCTTCTGGCGTTCCCCGTCTTCAGTCCGCTGCTCCGATGATGTTGTTGCCTCATTGTAGACCGCCGAGAAAGTGAACATTTGGGGCAGAATAGGCTTGGTTTTTATAACCTTTGCCCAAGTTCTCTGATTGGTCCCAAACTCACCCTAGGCTTTCTTGGCCCCTTTTGATTGGCTTAAAGTCACATTTATATAATACCATTACTTCATTTCTGCACATGATCAGGCTAGTCAGTTCTCGTAAACCATGTGACTGGTCAGGCGCTCATGACTCATGGCCTTTCCCGCTAGCCTCTCAACATTTTCCATTACCAAAATACCTCAGTTCGCTGGACATCTGTGCCCATTTCCTCATTTCTAACACATTTCCAGTAAACAGGGTTCTTTCCAACATATCACAATCTGTTTTGCATAAAACCTTATATTGTGCAGTTAAAAGATACATATAATTATACAGTTTGATTACATTCATCATTTCAGGTGATTACATACATTACATGTACTTTTAACTCAATGAGCATATTGATTTACTAATCATACAGAAAATATCCAAGGTTCCAAGGTTGTCATAGCCAGGAGCGACACTGGGGTTAAGCTCCCAGTGCTCATAAAATGCTCCTTATGGCGTGCGTCTCGAAAAGCCTCTGACAACTAAGTCCAACTCCTAGCCTGCCCATGTGGTTTAGTCTCTAAGCCCGGCGGAACTGCTTTTACTAATAGGAGAAGGGGCGAGGGCGGATCTCTGGCGCCTTAAAACCAGACGCTTCGGGTAGATGGTGGCTTGTCAACCTGGGAAGGTAGCCCATCTAGGGGAAGGTAAACCCTGATTTCAAACCTCTGCTGCCTTGCGGCATACCCGGTCACGGGAAAGGCTTCGGGAGTCAACCCTGAGGAAAATTCCGGAGTCGGAGCCCCTAAGGCAGTTCTATGTTGCGCTCAACATCGTTCTGGAAGCTCCTGCAACGGTGCTGGTGCCAAACTGTAGCAGCCCTGCTGTTCCTTTGGATTCATCAGTGACGTGGAGAGGGGGGACACGCTGCATGGGCAACATCTTGTCCTCCATATCTTCCTGCCCAGGCTTGAATCCTACCAACACCCAATGCTGGAAGGTAGAACACCGGATCACTGGAGAGGACACTCCAGCTTCGCCTTTGGCGTAGACAAAACACGGGGAATGACAGTTACCGGTTATAAGCCACTGCTCAATTGGCGTAGAGCGTGGCGCCAGGGGTTGTTCCCGACGGTGGGAGGGATCATCAGATCTCACTGGACAGCTACCGCCCGCCTCAAGCTGGGCAGCCCCCAGCCAATAAGGTGTTGTCCCGCCACAGCTTGCTTTCCTCATTGGGTGCATGGGGATAAGGAGAAATCCAAACAGCAGGCTGAGAACCTTCGCACCAGGCAAGACAATAAAACAAAAGAGACCAACTCTAAAACTGGGAACTTGGAACGTCCGCACTATGATGACAGGACTCGCTGCTAACCTAAAGGACATCAACGACACCAGGAAGACTGCCATCATCAATAATGAGCTGAAGAGACTGGGAGTGGATATCGCCACTCTCCAGAAAACACGGTTAGCTGATGCAGGCACACTGAGAGAGAAGGACTACACGTTCTACTGGCAGGGAAAGGGCAGTGACGAACACAGGGAACACGGAGTGGGCTTCGCAGTGAAGAACACTTTGCTGAAGATGGTGGAACCGGGCAGCACTGGCTCTGCACGACTCCTCACCCTCCGCCTGAACACCACTGAAGGCCCAGTCACCCTTGTCAGTGTGTATGCCCCAACACAGACAGCCACACCAGAGGCAAAAGACGAGTTCTACGAGAATCTTGCAACAACTGTCAGGATCATCCCCAACTCTGAACAACTCATTCTCCTTGGAGACTTCAATGCCAGAGTGGGTGCTGACCACGACTCCTGGCCCTCTTGTCTTGGACCTTTTGGCGTGGGCAGAATGAACGACAACGGACAGCGGCTGCTCGAGTTCTGCACATATCACGATCTGTGCATCACAAACTCGTTCTTCAAGACCAAGCCCCAACACAAGGTTTCCTGGCAACATCCGCGCTCAAAGCACTGGCACCAGCTAGACTTGATCCTGACCAGGCGCACCTCACTGAAGAACGTGCTAATCACCCGTTCGTTCCAGAGTGCAGATTGCGACACAAACCATTCATTGGTGTGTTGCAAGGTCAAGCTGCAGCTGAAGAAATTCCATCGTGCTAGACAACCTGGAAAGGCACGGATTGACACCAGCAAGATGGCCCAACCAGAACTTGTTGAGCAGTTTGCCTCCACCTTTGAGAAGGAACTTGGTGTACCACAAGAAGGAGAATCTGCAGAGCAGAAGTGGGAAGAGCTGCGAAACACCATCTACCGCACAGCCTTGGCTACCTTTGGGAGGAAGACCTCGAAGTCACAGGACTGGTTTGATGCCAAGTTGACCGAGATGACCCCCGTCATTGAAGCCAAGCGCTCAGCACTTGCTGAGTACAAGAAGTACCCAAACGAGAAGAATCTCCAGATTCTCAGGGCTGCGAGAAGCAAAGTTCAGCAGACTGCTCGGCGCTGTGCCAACGAGTACTGGACTCAGCTCAGCCAAGACATTCAAACCGCTGCCATAACAGGGAACATCCGTGGTATGTACGATGGCATCAAGAAAGCACTTGGTCCGGCTCAGAGCAAGACGGCCCCCCTCAAATCTTCCACTGGGGAGATGATCACAAAGAAGAACAAGCAGATGGAGAGATGGGTGGAACACTACTCCGACCTCTACTCTAGACAGAACACCGTGACACCGTCAGCCCTTGATGCCATCGACTGCCTGCCATCCATGGACGAACTTGACGCCGAGCCAACCATCGACGAACTCAGTAAGGCCATTGATAGCTTGGCCGCTGGCAAGGCACCCGGCAACGACAGCATATCCCCTGACCTGATCAAGCACTACAAGACCGCCCTACTGCTGCCATTGCATGACGTCCTCTGCCAGTGCTGGAAGGAAGGTGCCGTACCACAGGACATGAGGGACACCAAGATCATCACCCTCTACAAAAACAAAGGGGAGAGAAGCGACTACAACAACTACAGGGGCATTTCCCTCCTCAGCGTTGTTGGCAAAGTCTACGCACGAGTTGTTCTCGTTCGTCTACAGAAGCTTGCCGAACGTGTCTACCCCGAGTCTCAGTGTGGCTTCCGCACTGAGCGATCGACGGTAGACATGATATTCTCCATCCGCCAACTCCAGGAGAAATGCAGAGAACAGAACATGCCTCTGTACGTCGCCTTCATCGACCTCACCAAAGCGTTCGATCTGTCAGCAGAGAGGGCCTTTTCAAGATCCTGCCAAAGATAGGATGCCCACCAAAGTTGCAAAGCCTCATCGAATTGTTTCACACCAACATGCAGGGGATAGTGCAGCACGATGGCAACGTCTCAGAGCCATTCAACATACGCAGCGGAGTGAAACAGGGCTGTGTACTTGCACCAACCCTCTTTGGGATTTTCTTTGCTATGCTCCTGAGGCATGCCTTCAGCACAGCAACAGAGGGAATCTACCTGCACACAAGATCTGACGGCAGGCTTTTCAACCTCGCCCGCCTGAAAGCCAGAACCAAAGTACGCGAGGCTCTAATCAGAGACATGCTGTTCGCAGACGACGCTGCAGTCGCAACCCACACACAGCAGGAGCTTCAGACCCTGATGGACCGCTTCTCCCAGGCATGCAAGGACTTCGGGCTTACCATCAGCCTGAAGAAGACTAACGTCTTGGCGCAAGGCACGGAAGCACCACCAACCATCACCATTGATGACTACAAGCTGGAGGTCGTGAATCAGTTCAAGTACCTGGGGTCCACGATCAGCAACAACCTCTCCCTTGATACAGAGATCAACAAGAGGATTGGAAAATCAGCCTTCACACTCGCTCGCCTCACCACACGAGTGTGGGAGAATCCCAAACTCTCTGTCAAGACGAAGATGGCAGTGTACAACGCCTGCGTCATCAGCACACTGCTCTATGGGAGTGAGACGTGGACAACATACGCCCGGCAGGAAAAGAGACTGAACTCCTTCCACTTGCGCTGCATTCGCCACATCCTGGACATATCCTGGCAGGACAAAGTGCCCAACACAGAAGTTCTGTCCCGCGCCGGCCTTCCCTCCATGTTCACTCTACTCAGGCAGCGCAGGCTCCGCTGGCTAGGCCACGTTCACCGTATGGAGGATGGCAGAATCCCCAAAGACGTCCTCTATGGAGAACTGGCAACTGGCAGGAGAGACGTTGGCCGCCCACAGCTGCGCTTTAGAGATGTCTGCAAGAGAGACATGAAGGCCCTGGATATCAACACAGAGTGCTGGGAGGACCTTGCAACGGACCGCTCCAAATGGAGAGGCACCCTGACCAGACAGCTCAAGGCGGGTGAAGAGAGACTGACTGCTGCAGCAGATGAAAAAAGGACCCGCAGGAAGAACCGCCACAGACCCAGCAGCACGGAGACCACCCACAAGTGTGACCTGTGTGACAGGGACTGTCATTCGCGCATCAGCCTGTTCAGCCACAGGCGGTGCTGTTCCAGCAGTGTAGACGTTTAGGATTCTCTTCCATGGTCATCATAGACCGACGGAGGCCGACGACCGACGACAGAAAATATCACATAGCATGGCATATGCAATTTAATATGGCTTTTACATTCAGTCTCTGTGATTCACCAATGTTGTCTGTTGCCATCCTTTCTGAATGCTGGATTTTGGGCCTTCTGATAATTCCTCTCATTTTGCTGATTACCCTGAGTGGATCTTTGAAGCCTGTTATGATCAGCAGCAGAATTGCCCATTTTCCTTCCATAGGGGGTATATCGGTGTGATGGGAAAGGCCGACCACCTTCTACCCTTCGGCGGTGATTAGGGTCGTGGCGTGGGGTATTCGAACAGATGATATCAGGCAACATAGGATCCGCGATGCCGTCATATAGACAAATGTGTCTTTATGATGTCATATAGACATCACTCACGATGCCTAGACTAATTTGTCTTTATGATATCATATGGCTCAAAATTGCAAAAGTGAATAAGTCACAGGGCCAGTCTTGACAGCGCATTGCTGTTTTCTGCAAAACAGATTTCTTCAGCCATGGCCAATTCTACGTTGCCACAAGCACAGTTGCCAGATCAAGCAGTCTTCGTATTCTTGTTCAAGATGAAGAAACTAAGCAAAAGCGTCACTTTCTGAGCAATGTGGTTTTTAAAGAGGTGCTGATACGGTAAAAATGTGCAACCTTGAAGAATGCCAGTCTACACTACAAATGTGTAAAATGCCAAGCAAAGCGTTGATTTTCTCCGGGTGCTCCGGTTTCTTGGTTTTGACGGGCATGCATGGGCCTTCCTGAACAAGACTGAAAGCCACTTTTTGCTCAGACAGACACACAAACAGACACACAGAGATTTCTTAAATTTATAGATAGATGATCCTGTCCATGAACTGCAATTACGACACACCTATCCCTCTTGTTTTGTTTTTTTTTCTCCCTCTTGTCCTGTCAGGCAGCTAGGCAAACAGAACAGGGATCTGTCACCCTTATTGTGCCAAAACAGATTTACTTTGCCAAAAGGAGCTTATACAGAACCTAACTGTGTATTGTATATAGTTGTAAACTCCTCCTGTAATAACTTTTAATACTTTATTTTAATTATTTTACCCATGGAAGACCCGACAGGATGGGGAAGAGGGAAAGGAAGTGTGTGGAGGAGGAAAGAAAAGGGAGGGGAACAGACAAAAAACAAACAACCAACAACTAAAACAAACAAAAGACAAACTGCTTCTTCCACCGAAGATGTCTCAACATGAATCTGGTTTCAGCACCTGTTAAAGGAGAGACACTTGTGCGTGTACATCTGTGTGCATATATATGAGAGCGTGCGCAAAATAAGTGTGTGCATGTGAGTAGTTTGTCAGGAAACATACGAAGCGGAGGGCCAGTCGCAGAACCTCTCCCCCCTGGAACCCCGAGTAGGCAAGGCAGCGCCACCAACCACTACAGAGCGCAAACGTTCGAGGTCAGCAAGCCCCAGGAATGCCAGGCATCCACCCCCGGAGGGACGATCGAGGGAAGCCAGATTGCTTGGTGGCCGATGCAGTGAGCCTGTACCCCCGGACCTACTCGACCCCTAACCCCCCAGCGGGGCCAACGCCCACCCCCGGGCCCCAGGCACTAGGAGGCCAGTGACCCCACCCCCCAGGCCGGAGACTGGCCCGCGCCCCCCAGCGCGAGCCCCCCCAGGCAACCCCGCAGCGGGCCTACCCTAGTGCCACCGCCGCACACCCCAGGGACCCCCATGCCCAAAGAAGTCCCCCCGCCCAGGGGAGCCCACATTGCCGAGAGGCACTATCCCCCTTAATCCAGCACCTCCCGACTCACAGACACACCCCTCCCCACACTTTCACACCCACATGCTCCCATGCGCACCCATATGCACTAACTCTCTCTCACTCACCCGGACCAACCCATTCTCTCTCACTCCTGTACCCATTCAAACTCACCCCTCATTCACCCTTGTTTCATAAGGCAGCTGCAAAGCTGATGCAGCGGGCCTGAACGCGCACCAGTGCCCGGCAGTGACCAGGGAGACCACTGGTGCAGACCACAGAAGCAGACCCCCACCCCCAGCACCCGCCTGAGCGACTGATCAGCAGACCACTGCAGGCACCCCGAGATGCCACTCGACATGCAAAGCGCCGCATAAAACCAACCCACCATCACCACCTCCATTCATCATCCCCTCACTCTCACTTACGCTCATATTCAGTCCCCCTCTCACTCCCTTGGTTGTATCTATACATTCAGTAGCAACCAGGGATTTTGACAACATGATGGGTTCCAGGCTCCCCACCAGGACCCCATGCCCCCAGCAGGAGGAGGGCAACAGGGGTGGGGGAAGACCCCCCTCCCCCCGCGCAAAACCTGGTGAGTGTATGTCAGTTATATGATGTAATTGTGTGTAAATGTGTGGACTACCAAAGTGCAATTAAAATTGGGGGGATAGTGATTGGAACACCACTAGCCACTGCGATGGGCAGCGGGGCCCCCATCCACCCAAGCCCTCAGTCTCTAAAATGCAATTAAAATTGTGGTGAGTGCAGCCCCACCGCGCAGCAAAGGTATCCCCTTCGCTGACACAGTGCGGCACACCCCCACCCCAAAGCTCTAAATGTATCCAAGAAGATGTATATTCCACCCAGAGTCAGGGGGAGGGGGAGGGCGGGAATAAGACTGTGAGGGAGGCGGTCAAAAAGTGAGCCCCACCCCCCGGAAGCCAGCTTGCAAACTGGTTCATGAGGCCACCCACTGCCCCCAAATCCCAACCCAGAGAAAGGGCCGCCAGTGCAAGCAGCCCAGGACCCACCAGCATAGCACCCCGGCGCTCCCAGTACCACAAACATGATGGGGCAGCCATTCCAATTCCCACTCATCTTACACACACAAACATGGACAACAATAGCCACAAGAGTGAACGATGGGCCAGACCCACATGGCGGCCCACATGCCAAGCGACACCCTCGAGCGCCCACGCAAGCCCACCAACCACCCACCCCGGAGGCACACCGACAGTGGCAGGCCACCCTGCAGCCACAGCCACCCCGGAGCAACCCAACGGAAACACGGCCACCAACCCGCGCCAACGGCCCCCCAACTACCCCTAAGCACCAACACACACCCACCGCCAATGACACCAGGGGCAATGCGACAAAGCGCCTCACCCCGCGAAACAACAGCAGAGCGGCCGGGACAAGCAGGCCCCGAAACGCCAGCCCCCATGCCACTAGATGGGCTGCCCCACCCCTGCCACCCAACAAAGTTCTCCTACCCATACTGTACACACATCCTTCACCCCCAGACATCCACCCACAGGTAATCGCACCCATACACACACGTACCCCCACCCACCATCACACATGCCCACCTACACCCACACACAGCCCCACCTGCCCAGTCACAACACACACACCCACTTCCGCATCCACTCATACACAAGCCCCCACTCACACACACATACACACACACACATACGCACACCCGCAGACCCCAGTGGATGGGGAGGGTGACCCAGGATGCAGGCACCTACCCCAGGGTGCCGCCAGGGCCCCAGGAAAAACAACCCGCACCACTGCCGCACACCCGACCCCGGCCCGGGGGAGGAATGCCCCCCCCCCCCAGCACCAGGGGCCCAGGGCCAGACCCAGACCCCCTGGGAGGTAAGGCCAACCAGCTTCCTTATTGATCAATAGGTCTGTCTCCCATTTTGATACTGGAAGAGATACGGACTCATCCAGCTTTGATAATAGTCCATGTATTTTTGATATCAATTTAGAGGAACGAAGATTTAGAAACTCTGCCACCTTAACTGGTACCTCTAAATCTGTCTGATTAAGATTAAATCTTGCTTTTATTATGGACTTAAGCTGTTGGTATTCAAAATACTTTTTATCACTGATGTCGTACTGTGACACTAGTTCCTGAAATTGGATAAAAATTCCACCTTGAATAAGATGTTCTAAGTTATTTATTCCCTTCTCTTGCCATAGTGGAAATTTTAATGTCCTCTTTTGTTGCAAGATATCAGGATTATTCCAAATGAGCGTGAGTTTGCAGGGAACAAGTGAAGACCCTGTTATTTTTAAAAAATTTCCACCAAGCCATCAGAGAGCAGCTGATATTAATACTTTTAAAACAGTCATGGCATTTAATACAGGGACTTAAAAAAAGGTAAGTCAGAGACATTTAGTGACCCACAGAGAGCCTGTTCAGCATCTAACCATGGGTTTCCTAGTGGGGTTGATTTTGTCCATTTTGACACAAACTGCAGTCTACTGGCTAAAAAGTAATTTAAAAAATTTAGTAGATCTAAGCCTACACACTCTTTCACTTTTTGAAGCGTTTTTAAACTTATCCGTGATGGTTTATCCTCCCATAGAAATTTACTTATATTTGAGTCTAGAGACTGAAACCAGGCCATTGATGGTTGGGTAGGAATCATTGAGAACAAATAGTTGATTTTAGGAAGTCCATCATTTTAACAGTTGCGACTGTTCCCATTAGTGATATAGGTAGTGTCCTCCAGCGCGTAAGATCGTCTTGTATTGTTTTTAAAAGGGGAATGTGATTTAGTCGCAATAACTCTGAGAGCCTGGGGGAAATATCTATTCCTAAATATTTAATATTACCTGATTGTATCGGAATAGATGTATTTGAGAAATTACAATTTATAGGTAGAACTAATGATTTACCCATTAATAGAGTATTCTGATAATGATGAAAATTTATCAATGAGTGCCACTGTCTGAAGAAGAGATCTTTGTGAGTTTTCAAGGAAAATCAATACATCATCAGCATAAAGACTTATCTTGTGTTCTTTTTCTCCAGTTTGGATACCTCTGATATCAACATTTTGTCGTATGGCTGCTGCTAATGGTTCAATAAAGATGGTAAAAAGTGAAGGAGAGAGTGGACACCCCTGCCTACTACCTCTCTGGAGATTAAAGCTTCGGGAAGTCTGATCATTTGTTCGGACAGACGCAGCTGGACAGCTATATAGTGTTTTAATCCAGTTTATGAAAGATGAACCAAACCCAAACTTGTTTAACACCATAAAAAGAAATTTCCAGTTAACACAGTCAAAGGCTTTCTCTGCATCCAGGGACAAGATTGTAGTTTCTACGTTATTGATCTTGCAGTAGTCTATTAAATTAAATAGCCTGTGTGTATTATTAGCCAAGTGCCTACCCTTGATGAAACCTGTTTGATCTGGGTAAATAATAAACAGAATTATCCTTTCCAGTCTTTTGGCGAAAGCTTTGCAAATTATTTTAAGATCGACATTCATAAGTGAGATGGAACGGTAGCTGGATGGAAGCGTAGGTTCTTTTCCAGGTTTAAGGAGCAGGATAATACTAGCCAAATTCATATTTGGAGGGATTACATTATCTTCTTTAATTTGGTTCACCATTTTAAAGAAAGTAGGTGCCATCACAGGCCAAAATTCTTTATAAAATTCTACTGGAAAACCATCTGGTCCCGGAGCTTTGTTGTTTGGGATGTGCTTAAGTGCCTCCTGGAGTTCAGACACCTGAAGAGGTGCATCCAGAGCTGCAATCTGTTCATTATTTAATCGTGGTACGTTAATATCGTCCAAAAATTTATTTGTCTCTGAGACAGATGGGTTAATTTGAGATGAGTAGAGGTTTTCATAAAACTTTCTGAAAGAGTTATTTATTTCTTCAGGCTCATGGGTAATATTTCTAGTCATATCTTTAATAGAGTGGATAGTTGTTTTTTTCTTTATTCAATCTAATCTGGTTCGCAAGATATCGCCCCGATTTATTACTGTGTTCAAACTTCTCAAGACGCAGTCTTTGTATTAAAAACTGTGCTCTTTTGTTTGTAATTTCTTTTAATTCCACCTTTAATTTTCTCAGATTGTTAAGTGTCTGTTCCTGTGGGGAAACGGCACAGGCTGTCTCCAGTGATTTAATTTTCTGTTCTAAATCCAGTACCAGTGCTTTTTCTTTTTATTCTTATATGAACAGTAAGAGATTATTTTACCTCGCATGACCACTTTTGCTGCTTCCCAAAGAACACCTGGGGATGTTCCTGGCACATCATTATATTCCAGATATGATTCCCACTGTTTATTAAAGTAGTTAATAAAGTCTTTGTCTTTCAGTAGTGATATATTAAATTTCCAGCTCCTAGTTTCCCTTGTAGCTTTCCTATTTACTAGTGTAAGAGATACTGGCTGGTGATCGCTAATAGCTTGATTTGAACATATCTCAGTGTCTGTGATGTCCCTCACAATAGAGTTACTGGCTAAAAAGAAATCTAGATGTGAATGTGAACTATGAACTGATGAAAAAAAAGTGTATTCCCAAAGAGTTGTGTGAAGAGAACGCCATTCATCGCAAAGACCAAAATCATTCATGTATTGTTTGAGAGTGTCAGCAGCCTGCCATTTTTGGTAATTCCCCGATGCACTGAGCCTGTCAATTGCAGGGTTTAATACCAGGTTGAAGTCTCCTCCTATTATGAGTGTAGTGTCCAAGTGCTCAGAAAAAGAAGTGAAGTGTGAAAATAGGATGGGTCGTCAACATTTGGGCCATAAACGCTTACAATACATAGATCCAAATTTTGAACTGAGATTTTTAGTATTATAAATCTACTGTACCTTCCGGATCTGTTATGGTATTATTCACAACAAAGCGTATTCTTCTGTTTACCAGTATAGCTACCCCCCTTTGTTCAGAATTAAAGCCAGCTGAGTACATGTGGGGGAATTCCGGGGAGGTGAGCGCATCTATGTCATAAACTCCCCATGCGCTTTTCCACACAGCATGGAGGAGGAGAAGGATTGCTGGATTTATGTGCAGGGTTTTCACCAAACACGCATTTATTGACAACACACAGTTCAAAAATAAAGACTTACAGGTTGGAACTGATGTACACAAAAGGCTAATGTCTCAGCGTACAGCGGGCAGACCACCGTGTACCATGGCCACCAGAAAAATAATACAAAATAGCACTCATGCGCTCGGGAGAGTGAGGAAGACTTTATGAAGCTCTACTGACTCAGGGAAGCAAACTGGGCAACAGCCTAAGAGTAGCAGTTGAGCTGCAGGGAGAAACGCTACCAGAAAAGCGTAGCAGCTAACCGCACAGAGAAACGCAAGACAGTTTACTCCCGGGCAGGAGCAGTCCAAAAAGTCCAATTCTCCCATGAAGCACCAATAACCAATCCTTCGGGACGTGACGGTGACATGATGGGAAACGACTGTGTGACTCGTATAATGATCCAGTGGTGTTTGACTAGCAAAGAGCTGCTTATGTACAAACACCGCTGGCCTAACAAATTGGGAACACCTGGGTGAGGCGCGGGAAAGATAATTACCGGGGCAAACAGCTTACTGTCAGAGAGGGGGTTGTGGTCGGACCGGCGAACGCTAGACAGCGCTCACCCGAGCAGAGGCTAAGCACAGAAATAAACACACAGATGAGAAAACAAAACACAACATATAACCAAGAATGATCAGAACCGAGCCCACAGGAGAACCAGGCTCGGTTCATGACAGGGACCCCCCTCTAGGGGTGGACACCAGACACCCACGGTAACATCATGAAGACCCCCCCCCCCCCCAACAACAGCAACAGCAACAAACAACACAAACCCGGGTGGGAGGTAGGGGGAACAGGAAGGAGGGAAGACAATACCCTGCCCAGGGCCCACACTTAACCCCCCCAAGTCCACAGGCGTTGGGGCTCAGGAGGCCGCCCAGATTCCCAGGCTCGGCAGAAGGTCCAGTGGACGGAGTCCGGCGGCCTGCTGGAAAACATGGGTCACCAGACCCGGGGGAGTCAATTCTTCCGGCAGCCAGCCAGCATTATACCGGTCGCTATGGAGGGTGAGAATATGTATGGGCACATAATCATACCATGTAGGATAACTAAGCAGACAGTTGTGCTGTTTCATCCCATCTAGCAACAATGCTCTGCACTGTGTGTGTTTATATATTTACATATTTATTCCATCTAGCTACAATGCTCCGCACTGTGTGTTTATATATCTACATATTATTCCATCTAGCTACAATGCTCCGCACTGGGTGTGTTTATATATCTATATATTTATTCCATCTAGTTACAATGCTCCGCACTGTGTGTTTATATATCTACATATTATTCCATCTAGCTACAATGCTCCGCACTGTGTGTGTTTGTATATTTACATATTTATTCCACCTAGCTGCAATGCTCCATACTGTGGGTGTTTATATATCTACATATTTATTCCATCTAGCTACAATGCTCCGCACTGTGTGTTTATATACTCATATATTTATTCCATCCAGCTACAATGCTCTGCACTGTGTGTCTGTATATATATATATATATATATATATATATACAGTATATATTTATAGTAATATGTACATATGTATATTAGCTGCTCTTGCTTTTTTTTTGTTTTTTTTCTTGCCTTCTGATTGTTGCTCTGGGTGTTGCTAACCCTGTGCTGTTGCAATCCTGGAATTTCCCCATTGTGGGACTAATAAAGGCTTATCTTATCTTATCTTATCTTATTATTAAGCCACCAGGACCAAAGGGGTGAAGCAGGAGGTGGGCCTGCCCACCAGAAGGCTCACTGGTGGGAAACCGGACCGGGGCGAAGGAACCTCCACGGCAGGGGGAAGGGGACCATGGTGTCTTCCGGGAGGTCCGCAGCACCCTCGGTGGTTCCAGCTTGGAACAAAACTGCACCTCCAGTGGGTCCCGACCAGGCTGGCTCCGCTGCACCCGCGGTGGACCCTGACCGGACCGGCTCCACTGCATCCATAGTGACCTCTGGCTGAGGCTCGGCAGCACCCGCGGTGACCTCTGGCTGAGGCTCAGCAGCACCCGTGGTGACCTCCGGCTGAGGCTTGGCAGCACCCGCGGTGACCTCCGGCTGAGGCTTAGCAGCATACGTGGTGACCTCCGGCTGAGGCTCGGCAGCTTCCGCGGTGGACCCCGACTGGGCCGACTCCGCTGCACCTGCGGTGACCTCCGGCTGAGGCTCTGCAGCACCCGCGCTGGTCCCGGTCTGGAACGTAGCTGCACCTGCGGTAGGCTCCGGTTGGAGCACCGTCGCACCAGTGGTGGCCCCCATCAGGGGCATCATTGCTCCTGTGGTGGCCTCTCCAGCGAGGGAGGTGGTACTCCTCACGCCACCTGGCACTGGACTCCTATCCTTGGTGGCTTCTGGCAAGGTCAGCTGCTCTCCAGCGACCCTGGCAGGGGGCTCAGAACCCTGAGGGAGAGAAAAAGAGACCGGGTCAGGGTCGCCGGCAGCGGCAGAGCCCAGTGAGGCAGCCTCGAGGGCTACTATGAGCTGCCCCAGGCCCTCCTCGCCATGAGTCAGGCAGTGTGACATTGACCTATTCAGGACTAACACAATGGAGCACACTTGCCTGAACTCGGGCTCCACCACCATCCAGGACTCCGGCGATTTGGGGTGCGTCAACTCTGTCATCTCGCTAGTGCTGTGCCCCTGTCAACCTCCTCAGGGACCGCCAGCCTCCCGTCATCATCAGTAGGCCACTCCGGTGGTGGCTGCTTCTCTCCGGCAACCCTAGTGAGGGGCTCAACAGGCATGGGAGAGAAGGAAGGGTTAGGGTCGCCGGCAGCAGCAGAGCCTGGCGAGGGGAGCCCAGGTGCAGCCGGAAGCCACACCTGACTCTCCTCCCCAAGAGCCAGATAAGACCTCTCAATCACAGTCAGATGAACTACAGGAGAGATAACTTGCCTGTGCTCAAGCTCTACCACTGTCCAGGACTCCAACACTACCGACGATGATGGTCCGGGTCCCGTCAGCTGGGGGTCTGGTCCGGGGAATGACTCTGCTGCAGCAATCCCCGCAACAGGCATGATGGTGGTTGCAGTCCTGGTCCTCTGACGTTCCTCCTCGACTCGGCTGTTGACTGCAGCAAGCAGGTTCACCTACTCCTCGTTTGACGGAGAGTCCGGGGGTTGAGCCGGCGTGGGGGGGAACCCTCACAGTGGGGGAGGTGCATCCTTGGACCCCCCTCTCTCGGTGCTCCTTTTCAACCCAGCAGTTGAGCGCGGCGAGCAGAGCTGACCACTCCTCGTCCGCCGGAGTGGATGCAGGGAAATGCCTCCGTGCGGGCCCCTGGGCAGGATCATCCAGGGCCTCAACCTCCTCCATTGTCTGACGACTCGGTTCTTGGACCAGCAGGCCCTCAGGAATTAAGGGAGGAGACACGGAGAGGGGAAGGACACAATCATTATTTGCAGCTGGAGGAGAGGTCCCAGTGGACTGCTGATACTGGGCCTCTCCCTCTGGAGACGGGCAAGATTCAGTGTTAATAAATTATTTTGAATGAAACAATACTTGCCTGTCATCCCGGTTGATGAAATCCGCAGCTGCAAGTGGCAGACATTCGTCCCTCTCCGTGCCAGTGGTGACGTAGGTCCTCCCGAGGAGGGCTTGCGGAGGAGCCGTCTCCATAACGACGGAGGTGGGCATTCCCGGGATGACCTCAGCGGACATCTCAGCAGCCGAAGGGATGATGGCAGCTGATGGAGGAGAGGGCTTCTCCCGGCACTTCAACGCAGGACGACGCTGTCCCCTATTAATCGGTACTGACCATGCTGGAGCAGGAAGAGGGTCGGGAGAAGAGTCCTGGAGAATGAAGGCCTGCTGGTCTTCGGGTCTCTGTCTCGGCGCCGTGGGGAACATCAACCCGGGGAAGGAGCGCTGGAGTGAACACACTGTAGCCAGCAGGTCGGCGAACTCGGGGTAGTCCCTTAACCCGGGATGCACCTCCAGGACCTCCTCAGCTCCTTCCAGGCACTCCAGCCTCTTCTTCAGTCCCCGGGCGGCGAGGGCCTCATTTACGAAGCTCCAGATGTATTCAGCGGCCCATCCCTCCTCCATTGTTGGAAACTCTGCTGCCGTTCCTCTTCTGCCTCGTTGAGAGTGGGGCATGGTGAACTCCAGCAACAGGTCAGTCCAAAAAATAGCACACAAAAAAAGGGGGAAAGGGATGTGTGGATGAACCCGCTAAATCCTTCTAACTGGCTGGACCATTCTGTTATAAACTCCCCATGCGCTTTTCCACAGCGCACGGAGGAGGAGAAGGATGGATGGATTTACGCGCAGGGTTTTCACCAAACACACATTTATTGACAACACACAGTTCAAAAATAAAGACTTACAGGTTGGAACTGATGTACACAAAAGGCTGACGCCGCAGCGTACAGCGGGCAGACCACCGTGTACCGTGGCCACCAGAAAAATAATACAAAATAGCACTCATGCGCTCGGGAGAGTGAGGAAGACTTTATGAAGCTCTACTGACTCAGGGAAGCAAACTGGGCAACAGCCTAAGCGTAGCAGTTGAGCTGCAGGGAGAAACACTACCAGAAAAGCGTAGCAGCTAACCGCACAGAGAAATGCAAGACAGTTTACTCCCGGGCAGGAGCAGTCCAAAAAGTACAATTCTCTCATGGAGCACCAATAACCAATCCTTTGGGACCTGACGGTCACACGACGGGAAATGACCATGTGACTCGTATAATGATCCATTGGTATTTGACTAGCAAAGAGCTGTTTATGTACAAACACCGCTGGCCTAACAAATTGAGAACACCTGGGTGAGGCACGGGAAAGATAATTACCGGGGCAAACAGCTGACTGTCAGAGAGAGGGGGGCGTGGTCGGACCGGCAAATACTAGACAGCGCCCACCCGAAAGTGGGTCAAACACCTGCCTAACGATCGCCAGCCAGAGCAGCGGCTAAGCACAAAAATAAACACACAGGTGAGAAAACAAAACACAACATATAACCAAGAATGGTCAGAACCAAGCCCGCAGGAGAACCAGGCTCGGTTCATGACAATCTACAGACGACTTAGAGACATGTGTCTCCTGCAATAAGACAAAGTGTGCCTGTAGATCCTTCAGTCGATTAAAAACTTTTAGCCTCTTCTCCCTGGTACCAATTCCACATATGCTCCACATGACAAATTTAAATGTGGACATGTTTTCACCAACTGGTTATGTACTAAAGACTAACTAAGTGTGCCTATGTGATTATATGTCCGTAATATATGTTGTGTGTAAAATATACACCTGTAGAGAATGCATTCAAGGATGAGGCTGAGTTTATTTCTCAGGTTCAGCTTTTTCAGAGAACACATTCTCTAGCAATCTCTCCACAAGAAAAGAGACCGAGCAAAGAAATACCACACTCTTATACTGCCTAAGTCACATGGTGCTTTAGCAAACATACAATCACATGGCATTTAATTCCCAGTCACAATGCAACTCTTTGATGTCCGTCTCCTATCCCCCGATGTTCCGGGAATCCTCCTGGGGCATCCTCTCTGAGACAAAGGCCAAAACTCGCACCTCCTCGTCATCTCCTGTAGATCTCTGCAGACCCTGACCTTCTTTGTCCCGCGAGACGTGAAACCCCCAATACACATACAGCCATACATTTGTGGGAAATATGAACTCAATATATGTGCCACACACCTACACATATCTGACTGGGTGTGCGCGCATGATGTCTCTGTTCCATTTGCCTGCAATTGCAAGTAAATGGGGTGTATGTACTTAAAGTTATTTCCTATAAACCAGGAGTATGAGAGAAAACAGACATAAAGGTTAGTAAGTGGTGAAAAAATGCAGATAACATATAACGACCTAACAACTTCAAAAAAAATTAACTACAACAGACAAACAACAACCTCAACAACAAAGAAAAAACATTTTGACAAATTAAACTAAGATCGAATAAGAGACCTGCACACAATTGCACTCTTTTTCCACCTGTAGCTAAAAAAAAAGGCTCTAGAATAACCAGGGGGTGATGGTTTCATCCATAAACAGCTTGCCATCTATATACAGTCTATCCACAGAAACAATAGCTCGTTTACCTTCTTGGATGTTTTGTTTCCTAATGGGAAAAAGCTTCCTTCTCCTTTTCAAGATTTCCTGTGGAAACTGATCATTTAGACCATAATTGGTGTTTTTAAGCTGCCTTCCCTGCCTCTGTACCAAATTTTTTTGCTTGAAATGCTCAAATTTGGCAACAACAGGTCTGGGACACTTCTGGGAAATTTTTTTTTGCCCAATTTGGTGGACTTGGTGAAAGGTTGTGACTTCGGGGGATAGTTTCAGTTGCATTGACATAAATTCACGGACCAGCTGTTCTGGATTTTCATTATTTTCAACGATTCCAGAAAAAACAACGTTATCTCTCATACTGCGTGACTGCAAATTGAGAACTGCTTCCTTCATTTTTCGGTTTTCTCCCTCAACAACGCCAAGCCACATGGTTAGTGTGTTTACTGACTTTTTTAGGCTGCTATTTTCCTCTGTAAGAGAAACGAGCTGTGTTTGACTGAACTCTAAACTCTCCTGCAAACTATGGAACTCTTTATGAAGCAGCTCGACCAGTGCCAGTCTACCATCCATGCTGATAAGTTTATTCTCAACAGAGAAAAGGATGTCACTAACCTCGGTGCCCTGCTGTGATTTCTCGGACGTTATTTTTGGTGAATCTGCGGGTCTCGGTCGTTTAGACTGAGAAGCAGGGATGGAACACACACTCACCTGCTCCATGACACAGCAACGGTAATAAAACTCATCGATGTAGTTCTCTAACTCCTCCAGCTCCGTACGAAAAAAGAAAGATAAACACAGACAATCAGTTAATGAATTAATTACAAAAAGAAAAAAAAAACTACCTGTGGAAAAGTTTGTTTTAAGCTCGGTCGACGGCAGTCACCATTTTGGATTATTGCGCAATAGTCTCAAAACGTCTCGCGAACACAGCATCCTCTCGCCTCACCTTTACTTTGGCTTCCTAACTCTTGTTCAGCTTATTCCCTCTTGGTTTCTACGGGCATGCACGGGCCTTCCTGAACAGGGTTGAAAGTCACTGCTCAGATCTATTTTCATGATCCTGTCCATGAACTGGAATTATGATGCACCTATCCCTCAACCAGTGGTCTGAATGAAGAAGAAGAAGAAGAAGAAGACCCAGCAGAAGGAGAGCAATAGAATGAGGAGAACTGCTGCACATCCGAAAAGATGTTGTGAAGATGAAACACCTCAGGTTCGAGCAGTATGCCGCAGGCATGATCGCGGGCCCTGTCATCAGTCCACCCCTGGAGGCAGCCAGCCTCCCGGGCTGCAACAGGTCACCTCAGCACCGGTGTGCCTCCTCTTCATCACCACCAGCTGCTCCGCTCGTCCAGGCCCACGTCCCTCAGTCCCCTCCCAGGCATGCAGCAGCTCGTTCAGGTGCCCCCACGAACCGTCTGGCAGCTGGAGATGTGTGTCCTCCCGTCTGGCCACGACTCGTGATCATCCCTGGTGCTCCTCCAACCATCGACCAGCATACCTGCCGTGATCCTCTCTCCTCCCGGAACCAGTCCTTGACCCCCAGAGGGGTCCCACTTAGCTTGCAGGGTCTCTGCTTGGCATGTCGTTCTGCCATGCCTGACGGTCCAGCTCTGACCTCTTCTAAATTCATCGCCGCCGTAGCCATTGTGGCCCCCTGTTCACCAGCTCACTTCAGCCGAGATCTGGGAACAGGTGAAACCAGTCTCTCGACGTCACCCATCGTCATAGGCATCCTGCCGTGCCGTCCAGTACCCTCGTCCAGGGTGACTTGGGCTCTGGCACAGGGACCTTCCTGTGATGACCCTGGGCGATATCGGTCTTGCACACTCTCCAGGGTGCCAGGCAGTTCCTCATCCCACACTGTGCCGTCTACTACTCTTGGGATTGGTCGGTCCCACAATTCACAGCCCGACCTCTCCTCCCCAGCACGGCTTTTAATGGTGAAGCCCAGACCATAGAGCAGGTCGCAGTCCATTATGTTTTCTCCACGGGCTGTCACGATAAATTCCAGGTCACACATCTTGGCCAATTTGTACCGAGCCGTCAGTCTCAGCATTCCCATCGTGGCCAGCCGTCCTCCTTCACAACCACAAAGCGGCGCCGGGTCACCCCCAATCCTGTAGTGTTGGGAAAAACATCCCACAGTCGTCCGACCCAACACAGAGCCCACCACTCCTGTGTTGATCAATAAAGACACCTCCACCCCATTGTAGTGTTGACCTTGGGTTCCACTCTATAAAATCATTCTTTCCTAAAGAAAAATTGTTTCAACTCAAAAGTCTGGTCATGAACTGCTTCTCTCACCCAAGGACCAGAGCTGTAACACTACCCATCTGCCATAAAGTGGAAGTTAATCCCTTCTCCAGGACTTAGTCATTCCCCCTTTTCTGCGCTTTGGCAAAGAAATGTTTCAGATGACAGATTTATGGTTGATATAACTCAGACTTGGGAGTCAAGGTTCCTCATTAACCAACCAGACAGTTTTACAGTGCCATCTGGTGGACGACACAGGAATATTTAATATTTTTCTCTCTCTCCCTCTCTGAAATGGAATCTTTGCAGTTGTGAACAATAAATTAATTCATATTCTTTCTCTCAAGTGTCATGTGCGTGCGCTTTTGCACACGCACAAATGAAAAGAGATGAGCCCACTTGCAGGTGAAGTGTGTGCTTTATTAACAAAGAGTCAATCACACAAAAACGTGTCCAACATAAGTAATCAAATAATAAGCAACACAGCAGGTAAGCACAGTTCAGTGGAGTCGGGTTGGCTACGGGGAAAAAGTTCATGTCACACCCCAGGGGAAAGCTGGCCGCTGGGGGAAACAAGAAATGTGAGCCGGGAGAAGGAGGACTTACATGAATGGGTCGGAGTGCAGCTGGGCTCTGGAAAAAAACGACACCAAACGTAGTCCCGAGAGAGAGTAGTCCAAACATGAAGAGATTACTGAACAAAGAGGCTGACTGCTTGCAGAATACAGACTAATGCCGTGACAATAAGTGAAAGAACTGATAAGGAAGAAATACATGGTGAACTATTGGCACAGAGTGAATACCGGTGAGAAACTGCAGCAGGTGTACTGATTACAGACTGCTTACTGCAGCGGCAGGCTCAGCAGCCAATGGGGAGTGCCTGCAGGAAGAGGGAGAGGCAGAATAGAATACAGAATCAATCTATACAATAAGTGGACAAAACTAGGAAACAAAATACAACAACAGTCTGTGTCTGGGGTCTGGAGTGACATAAGCCCCCAGACACATGAAATTAAGACAGCATCCACAACTGAATAAATGGTTGAACTCTGGAATGGACAATTGTGGTTTCAAATGCTTTTTTTGATATGATTTGATATGTGTTGCTTTATTTTGAGGAAGAAATTAGTTTTGCAAGCTTACTATCACAAATTAATTACAGTTACAATGTAGAGACATTGTATGTTCCCTTATTATTGAGTAGAATATCTTAGTCACTAAAGTTTGAGGAATTTATGCTTTATTCAGCAACATATGTGTCTTAAGGGGGGTCTCACTTCTCATATCAAATGTCTCTCCCCCTCCTCTCTCTCTGCTCTTTGGAAAACCGTAGCTGGACTTTAACTGACCAATAGAGCTCCAGGCTCCCTTGCATTTCCTTTTTTAGGTTAAGTTTATGACTTCTGCTGGAAAAAGAAGCAATGTAATTGGGCCAGCTCAGGTTTCATGAAAATCAGTGAAATTCTGCCACACCTGAAAAAAATCTTCCCTTTGTTCAGTTTTTGGGGCATTGGTCAAGCTGTAAGGAGCAGACTTCTCTGCTCTCCCATTTTGTTCTATCTTCCAATAGGCCCAGAGCCTCCAATGCGCTGTGAAAATTCTTTTTTTTCTTTTCTTTGAAGTTCACGTTTTCTTATTTTAATCTTTTTCTTTAAGTTACCGTGTAAGAAGATTTTGCTTGATTTTTTTTTTAAGCTTAAACCAACTCATTTAAACCCCAAACATTGGAAGAAGTGGATTTGTGGTGTGTTTTTGCCTCAGTTTGAATTTCTGATGGGACTTTGTACAATAAACCAATTCCTTCTCCAGTGCATAAGAGAAGACTGCAGCCAGCCTGCTGAAGAACCAGCCCTTTTGTGATCTCGAGAGTAGGCCATAACCGTGGTGAGGAGCCTGTCTGCCAGTCTTCCAAAAGAACCCACACCGGTCACGTTGAAACAGAATCCAGTGGACTGCCTGCTACCTACTGGGACACAATGATTCTGCTTGGCTGACAGTCTGTTATTTAATTTAAACTTAATTCTTCAGAATATTCCTGGTATAAGTTCTTTAAACTTAATTTCATGCAAAGCCCTATCAGAATTTCAAAATGCATTTTGTCCTTTCATTAATTTACGTTCTTTTTCAGAGTAACACCAATATTCCATTTTTATAAATAGTTTAATCATCATTTTCTTCATAAAATTGCATCTGCTTTTCTTAACCAATGCTATTTTATGGTTTTCCAATTTCCACTATACTGACAAGTTAAACTACGATTTATTCGGTTCCATAAATGTTTGATTCACAGGTTACACTCAGTAACAATAACAGTCTATGACACTCATAGTACATGTTGAATTCCCTGTCTCAAGTTATCCGAATGTGTTAACCTATTTGGACATTTCTTATTAAACCATTGAAAGACATGTGGTGAAGCGGCATGATAGAATAAAGGCAGCGATGGAGTTTTTAGTTGGTTTATTGAATCATACCGCCTTCATCGGAACACCTCCCCAGCCCTCGTGCTGCGGGCTGAGGTGATGTCCTCAGCAGTTGAAGGAGTCAGTGAATGAGAGGCAGATTTACAGAACAGTGCAGCATATATACCCAACTCAGACAATACATCAAAGACATTCACAGCAGTCGATCTGGGCATTTGCATATCAGAGGTACAGACAGGATGCATGAACACAATGCATGGATGACACTTTAACCTCACAGCTGTAAACTCAGCATGCAGCGGAAAAACACAACACAACACATTGCCATCTACAGAAGTTCTCTGATGACTCTGCGATCGTTGGTCTCATCTCCAGCGGAGATGAAGCTGAGTACAGAGGGCTTATCCAGGACTTTGTGGACTGGTGCCATCGGAACTGCCTCCAGATCAACGCGAGGAAAACTAAGGAGCTGGTGGTGGACTGCCGCAGGCATGGGCAGCCCCTCACAGCACCAGTAAATATACAGGGAACAGACATCGAGATGGTGACATCCTACAAGTACCTGGGTATTCATCTGAACAATAAACTAGACTGGTCACACAATACTGACGCACTCTACAAGAAGGGACAGCGCAGGCTGTTCCTGCTGAGGAGACTCAGGTCTTTTGGTGTACAAGGGGCGCTGCTGAAGTCATTCTATGACACGGTGGTGGCATCAGCCATCACTTTTGGAGTGGTCTGCTGGGGCAGTGGCATTACTGCAGCCGATAGGAAGAGACTGAACAAACTGATTAAGAAAGCTAGCTCTGTCCTGGGGCAACGCCTTGATCCGATGGAGGAGATAGGAGAGAGAAGGACGGTGGCTAAACTGTCATCTCTGCTGGAGTCCGAGTTCCACCCTATGCAGGACATACTGGATGCACTGAGGAGCTCATTTAGCAGCAGACTACATCATCCCAGGTGCACAACCGAGAGGTTTCGTAGGTCCTTCCTACCAACGGCTGTCAGACTGTACAACCTAAGCAGGGCTGCTCGCAGAGATAGCAAAAAGATGTAATAAACTAATAGTTTTTTGAATGCAAAAGATGCAATAGACTTACACAATGGTCCTCTCCGGCATACAACTAGGAACATACCGGTCGCTATGGAGGGTGAGAATATGTATGGGCACATAATCATACCATGTAGGATAACTAAATAGACGGTTATGCTGTTTCATCCCACCTAGCAACAATGCTCTGCACTGTGTGTGTTTATATATTTACATATTTATTCCATCTAGCTACAATGCTCTGCACTGGGTGTGTTTATATTTATATATCTATATATTTATTCCATCTAGCTACAATGCTCCGCACTGTGTTTTTATATATCTACATATTATTCCATCTAGCTACATTGCTCCGCACTGTGTGTGTTTATATACTTGCATATTTATTCCACCTAGCTGCAATGCTCCGTACTGTGGGTGTTTATATATTTACATATTTATTCCATCTAGCTACAATGCTCTGCACTGTGTGTTCATATATTCATATATTTATTCCATCCAGCTACAATGCTCTGCACTGTGTGTCTGTGTGTGTGTGTGTGTATATATATATTTTATAGTAATATGTACATATGTATATTAGCTGCTCTTGCTTGCTTGTTTTTTTTTTTTGCCTTCTGATTGTTGCTCTGAGTGTTGCTATCCCTGTGCTGTTGCAATCCTGGAATTTCCCCGTTGTGGGACTAATAAAGGCTTATCTTATCTTATCTTATCTTATCTTAAAAAACCCAGGAGTAACGAGCTGACTGTCTCTGTGTGTTGTGGGGGGGTTGAATCAACCCGCCACAGTGGGAGTTATTGTTTGATTTCATGTCCATCTCCTTGATGATCAGCAGACAAGAACTCACAAGTTGGTTTTTTTTTTTTTTGAAACTCATCATTGGTACAAATAAAGAATTGTTAGTAAAATTGTCCATTATCTGGACTGGTGCCCTATGAGGATATGAGTGTAATAAAAGGAAATCTTCATTCCTACTCACATTCATATTTACATTAATACTTGTACCAACAATAAAACAGCTACAAACCCATTAATCTAAATACACTACACTGTCCAACTCCACCATACAGTACGTGTGTCCGTTGGTGCTTGGGGACACAGTGTGGACAACCGTGGGGGCGGGAGAGTCCTCTTTGTGTCACGGACTTCCTCGCTTGGATCTGTGGCATACCCTGTCGAAATGATGCAAGTGGCCACACTTGCCACAGTGCTTTGCTCTTGCTGAACATTCTCTGGCTCTGAAACGGCACTTCATGGACCTGCAGCCCATGCGCATGGGCTTCCCCAGGGCAGACCTTAAATCCACAGCGTTGGCATCTCAGGCATCTTCTTTCACGCTCCCATCACTGTCTGGGTCTGCTACTCGTGTGGTAACAGGAAACTCCAGCTGTCGACGTGACAAACGCTCGCTCAGCAGGTCACGAACCAACTCTTCCTCCAACAGTCCGAACCAACACACACTAACCAGTAGTTTCAAGTTGACTACAAACCACTGAATATGCTGTCGAAGCACTGTCGAAACCCGCTCCTCCAGATGGTGACATCTCCAGGGCACGAAAATTGCACACCATCAGCTCAGCCACGTCCTCAAAGCTGTCCAAGCTGCCAAGCGTGCTCAGTGTCTGCTGGCCTCCAATTCCCGAATTGTGCAACAACAATGTTCTTACCCTCAGCCTGTCCATTGTTCCCGGGTTCAGCGCCACCATGTAAGCCAGGAAGGCAACAGGTGGCCCGCCCGGGAGCTCCAGAAACAGCCGAACTCCAAACCCACATGCTTCCATAACTTCTTAATCCTTTTTATCCCATCCTCGTCGCCACAATGTTATGTCTGATATGGAGCCAAGGACGAGGCCAGGTGTAGAACCGAACACATGTTTATTGAATAGGCACAGGTGCAACACACAGCTGCCAGGCAGAGGATGGCAAAGAGGCTGCCCCTTCTGCCTGCAGCCCTTTTATAGTCACGAGTAGTGGTGTGACCGGGAGATGGAGCCACCACCCCGTGCCTCACATTATATTATAAATAACTACACTACAAAACAAACAAAATAAAAACTGTTGTACCTTTTAATTATTTTAGTAGCCTGTAATTGCTGATATTAAACCAAGTTTTTTTTCTTTTTTATCTATAAAATGTGCATGTTTTGGTGAATTAGTTTTTTTTTTAATTTAGATTTTTTTTAATGTGATTTTGGAACATTCTCATAAATTGGCTAATTGGTTCTTGTCGTTTCTTGTGAGTATTCTTCTTCTTTGTTTTTCTTGTAATTGGAGACTTACTCATGAGTAAATTTTTTTCTTGAATTTCTGACTTTTGTGTCATAAATCCACATATTTTTCTTCCAAATATGCAACTTTTCATTGGTATTCTCCCCTTTTTGTCTTTCTGTTAAAAGATTTTCCTTTGAAAATTTAGATTTTTTTTCCTGTGTTCCTTCTGTGTTGTAATTTATTTATTTATTTTTTTTTACAGTTTCTTAACTTCTTCTGAATTTAGTACATCTTTAAAAGAAATCTTTTTTTTTTTTTTTTTTAAATTTTGTATACTTTATTGATCCCTAGAGGGGAAATTCAGGGCATCCACCTGGATGGCTGAAGCAGCCACAGTATGGAACTATCCCTTCACCATTCACACACACATTCACGCCTAGGGCCACTTTAGAGTCTCCATTTAAAGCGTACCTGTGGTGGTCGTGAAGACGCATTTGACTTGAAAACATTATGAAAAAGTATTTCTTATTTTGGTAAATAATTTTTGCCAGCCATATACCACCAGACATATATTCAAATAGGACCTTGGCCATGGGCAGCCAATGAAAACTGTGGGCGCAGCCATGACACATGCGGATGTGACGTCACTTCGTTGATACTCAACAGTCAATGCTCCGCCTGTATGAGAGACTAGGGTGCTGTTGTGAGTTTTTTTATTCTATTATGGCTGAATTGTCGGACTCTGAGGAAGAATTTGTCCAACATGGCTACAGGTTTGAGCCAGAAAGGTCTTCTGAGGGTTAAAGTGACGAAGTGGTCCTCACACACAACGCAATTTCGTCTGAAATTATTCGTCTGTGCCCTGTTTCCGCTCCGATCTTCTGACAAGGTGAGCTGGGTTTGGGGACACAAACTGCTGCTCTGTATATAGTTGTAGAATCATCTTCCGTGTTGCGGCAGTTACGAGATCAAATGAGACAAGCAGCTGAATTTAAGCATTTATTTATTTTCTACTCCTTTCAGTTCAGCATTTAATATGAACCCTGAGTTTGAAATAAACGTTTGAATTTTGGTCCTCATACAACGCAACGCCCTGTCTGCCGCTATTTATAGCAGCGACGGAAGAGCCTAAATAATCTGCCGTTTTGTGGCTGTTAACGACCTCAGATCAGACGAGACGACCCGCCGAATTTAAGCATTTATTTATTTATTTTCTACTCGTTTCAGTTCTGCATTTAATATGAACCCTGAGTTTGAAATAAATGTTTGAATTTGAATTAGAATATCCCAAAAGCCGCTGCACATCCGGGTACTCGAGGCTCAGCCAATACTGATCCAGATCGCGGTAGCCACGAAATTACGTCACAGGAAACGTCCTGGAAGTCCATGTAGAGGCAAATATGGCTGCGAACATGTTTTGCTGGCATACCTGAACAAGCACATCAGCAATGGATTTATATCAAATTGCCTTAACTTGAATTTTACCTTGAAATTGAACTAGAAAGTGAGCCAGGGGCTCAATATAATATTTTTTTTTGCACGACCACCACAGGTACACTTTAACCTAACCTGCATGTTTTTGGCCTGTGGGAGGAAACCAGAGAAATCCTGGCTTAAACCCCTGCAGACATGGGGAGAACATGCAAATTCCATACAGATCACCATTGGTCAGGGGATGGGATCAAACCCAGGATCCCATGGCCAAGGGTGAGTTGCTGTGCTGTCACAGTACTAACCACTGTGCCACTTATGCATTTTCAGATTGTAGGCCTACATGTGTGAGTTTTCCTCATAAATTTGTATCTTTTCTCATGAATTTGTGACTTTTGTCTTATAAACTCACTTTTTTTTCTTGTTCCGGGCCCCTCAAAATGCATGTGCACGTTGTGAATTTTATGTTTTCTATCTGGATTCTTTCCCCTTATTTTCTCATATGTAAAACTTTGTAATAAACTTGACTCTGATAGCAACAAATAACAAAAAAAAAACTCACAATGAATAATGATAATAAAATGCAGCTGCTACTGATGTTATTGTAATTTTTTTGTGTATTATTCTATAATAGTAATAATAATCACTCTATTAAAGCAAGAAATCTCTGTGTCTGTCACGTTTATAGGACATCATAGGACGGCCTATGATCTCTGCTTGATCAGGCATCATAGGACTCGCAATGCCATCATAAATATATGATGTCTATATGACGGCACATAGACAAATGTGTCTTTATGATGTCATATAGACCATAACTCACGATGCCTAGATGAATGTGTCTTTATGATGTCATATGGCTCCAAATTGGCAAGGTGAATAAGTCACAGGGCCAAAATAATAATTTTTCCATACTGTGTTTATTCCACCAAAACCAGTCAAGTTTCTAGTATGTGAAACCCCCCCAAAAAATAAACTCAGTTTTGATGATATAACAGTAGTTGAAATGATATTCTTCTTATTCCTTTGAAAAACAGAATATTATGCATTATCCAAAGTCATATAAACAACAATATTGCTACTATTTGGTCAACTTTTCATATTACAAATTACGAGCAGGGGGCTGAAAAGTTCATAGTGGTCAAATTTGACCAAATGTGGTTTATTTTTCAACCGCATGGGATCCAAGTGTTGCAACACTGATTGAAGAAGTGTGTGGACCGAAGAGGAGACGATGTTGAAAAATAAACCATATTTGGTCAAATTTGACCACAATGAACTTTTCAGCCTATGAACTTTTCAGCCCCCCCCCCCCCCCCGTATAGTTATTGACAGCGCTGTATCCACCTTATTCCTAGCCCCATGATGCCTTGCGTGAATTATGGGCACAACTTCCGGTGCTAGTTGTGCCCTTCAGAGGTAAAGTGGGCTATCCCACAAAACCATTATTTTGAGAAAATGAGCTCTAAAGTTGAAATATTCTCAAAAAATCAGTGTGCCTATATCATTAAAAAGTTACCCCCTATAATTACCTTCAAGGTGTGACTTAAATATGAAAATATATTTAAATCACATATTCACAACAATAAGAGAGTAGGGGTTAAAAATGTGGGATAGCCCACTTTACCTCTGAAGGGCACAGTTTAGAAAGTGGGATTGTCAGAGAAACGGGACACTTTTCCTTGTTAAAAAACAATGACTTTGGCACCAAAAACGTGGGAACACAGCCTTTTGCACCTCAAAAAGGGTAATAGAATCACACCACTTCCCACAGCTGTCGACGGATGAGAAGATGACCTTAAAAAGTGGCCTGGCAGACAGTAGCTCCATCGGTTAGCGCCACTGCTAAGATGCTAATGCTGTAAACAAATAAAAGCTCTGAGATATATTATTATCTCCATAACCAATACTCCAATAATGAGGCTGAAGATGCAGTCGAACGGAACTTTATTAAACAGACTTACACTAACCGAAGGCGCTCCCGTACAGACAGAGGTGTTGGTCGCAAAGAGACCGTGCCTCTTCCAGGTAGGCCTTTTATACCATGGGTGGCGGCGGAACCAGAAAGGCGTAGCCGTCACCCATGACACACAATAATAATATAATAATAATAACCATAATTAATATATAACTCCCCCCCTTCCCGTAGAAAAGTCCAGGACACGCACACCATTAGGTCCACCCAAATTTTGACCCGAGTCACACACTTAACAGTACATATAATAGCAGGGCCTATCCATGCGCACAAATAACTAAAACTAGAGGGTGACAGGTGGACTACTGCCCCACCTCCAC
Source organism: Pholidichthys leucotaenia (assembly GCA_020510985.1). Classification (NCBI taxonomy): domain Eukaryota; kingdom Metazoa; phylum Chordata; class Actinopteri; order Cichliformes; family Pholidichthyidae; genus Pholidichthys; species Pholidichthys leucotaenia. Next base: position 26,451,901 of record CM035839.1, on the reverse strand, counting down.
ACGGCCAGACTGATTTTTCTGCCGTCTCAAATATAAAACAGTCCGTAGGACACAATAAGCTGCCATGTTCCTTTTATAACATGTAAAAAATAATCCCAGAACATATTATGTACAATCCAAAGCCTATCAAAACACTCTACGAACAGACAATATCTACATCCACACCCCGCTGTGCCAGCCCCCCACCCAACACTCTCACCCCACAACACGGGTAAATTACACATCACACATGCAAGTTAATGCAACAATACAGACAGTGTTGGGCCTCTTTTTTTTTCAAATTATATTTATTGAAATTTTTTCCTTTTGTTTTACACACACACACACACACACACACACACACACACACACCCAACAATCCAAACATAAAAAACAGCTCAGCACAAAACTGATCTACACAAAATTAAAGATTAAAATTTAAAAAGGGGGGAAGATTACTTAGCTAGAAACTCATACATGTACACACATAAACCAGCACTTGTACATTTGTACAGAGGAGCGTAACCCTCATAGCACCACAAACAAGGTCAAAAAAAAAAAAAAAAGGAGTCATATTTAATCCAAGTTAACGCTCCCAAGAATCAAGGCCACCGTAAGGTTAGAGAATTTGAGGTATGGGGTCCATATTTTCATAAAATATCTCTTTGTTGAGTGAAGTAAACATGTTAAATATTCCAAAGGGAAACACTCCATGATGATTTTATGCCAGTTTGTTTTAGTTGGTGGTTTGTCACATATCCATGACAGAAAAATATTCCTTCTTGCCGCGTATGCAAGGATATTGTACAGTCTTGCAGAGCTTCCAAAAGGTAAGTCCTGGTTTGGGTGTCCCAATAGCAGAGAGCGAGGATCCATGTCTACATTCACACCAAATATTTGATTCATGTCTTGTACAACATCTAGCCTGTATGCTTGGATTTAGGACAAGACCAAACACAATGAGTATAGGTACCAACTGAAATTTTACATTTCAGACACATGGGTGAAAGCTGGGGATTCATGTTGGATCTTTTACTGGGAGAGATTTGTAAGCGATGTAAAATTTTGTATTGCAATAATCTTGCACAATTGCATATTGAAATCTTCTTGGCACACTCCCAGATTGCATCCCATGAATCCTCACAAATATTTACACCAAGTTCACTTTGCCATTTCTGTTTAAGATCCTGCATAATTGACTTACACATCACATCTGACTGACTTAAGGCACTATAACAGCGAGTTATACATGTTTTGGTTGGACCTAAAAGAAGTAACCGCTCAACTGCAGACACTGTGGCATTTACATTGAGTGTGGTCTTTCTAGTTATGAAATCTCGGATCTGAAGGTATCTAAAAAAATTCTGTTTAGAAAGACCAAATTTCTCCTGAAGCTGTTCAAATGATAACAATGCACCATCAAAAAGGTCATAGATTTTCTTTAACCCTTTAACTGTCCATATATTATAACCACTGTCCATCATACCAGGAACAAAGTCCGGATTGCTTTGAATAGGAATTAATAAAGTAGTTAAATCTGATATTCCTTCAAGCTTTCGTGTCATAAACCAGGCCTTTAAAGTATTGCAAATTACAGAGATTTCTAACTGACTTTAAATTCTTACAAGACAAAAGGCCCAACAGTGAACAGGAGACCTGTGACTTTTCAAGGCCCAGCCAAACAGAAGTAGGATCCTCTTTAACCCATTCTGCTCTAAACCTTAGTTGAGATGCTATTTGGTACCATTTAATGTGAGGGACATCCAAACCTTCCATTGAACTTGGAAGTTGTAGTTTTACCATTTTTAATCTTGGCCTTTTTTAAAAAAACAAACACACAGCAATCCCACAGAGAGTATGTGTGAAACATATTATCTATATGGCTCAGGCAATACACACCTATTGGCAACTCTGCACAAACCCCCTGATAAAAGTAGCCCGCACTCTCTTTTTTTTTTTTTTAAATGAACACTCAACCCAGCCACTTTTATGCATATACCACGTTAGCACAACAATAACGCAGCCCTGGTAGGGCACACATTAACATTTTAAACATTACCATGCTGATAGGTCAACCCCAAAACACATTGCCCCCTTGCCACCATACAGTCTCGATGGGGAGACCACCCCCCGGAGATCCGTCTGGCGGGTCCTAACCAGAACTTCTATGCTTTGCCCCCAGAGATGAACCACGTCGGCACCCCGACACCGCCTTCTCCTCACCTTCTCCTCACCGGCAGTCTCAGTTCGTTGAGGTGTCTCCACGACCCATCAGACATCTGAAAAAAAAAAAAAAAAAAAAAAGATGGCGGCGCGCCTAGACGCAGCGGCCCCTCTTGGTATCAGCGAGTGTGAGAGTTTTAATCATCCCAGACGTACATTCTGTAAAACTTACAACCGTGAGACCTTATTAAACATCAAGGTACTGCACGCTGCAAGAATCGCGGCGATCGGTTGTGATCTGGACATTCTACGCCAGCATGGAATTTTGGCGGAGTCCCCGCTGGAAGCTACCCGGGAGAGGAGGAAGCGGAAGCGGAGCGAGCGCAAGCAAAAGCGAGGAAAAAGGGCCGGGATCCATGCTAGGCTAAAGGGTAACCCCTCCAGACCAGCGGTACCGTCGCTTCTTCTATCAAACGTCCGCGCCCTCGAAAACAAGGTAGACGAGCTGCGTTTGCTGAAAGAAACTCGGAGAGAATGGAGGGACTGCTGTGTGTTTGCTTTCACCGAGACATGGCTCCACGACAACATTCCTGACGAGGCCATTCAGCTGGAAGATATGGCGATGTTCCGGGCCGACAGGGAAACGGCGAGCTCCGGTAAGAGCCGGGGGGGGTGGGCTATGCATCTATGTTAACAAGAACTGGTGCGTTAATGCCACGTTAGTGTCTAAACACTGCTCTCCATTGGCGGAGTTCCTTATTGTTAATTGTCGGCCTTTTTATCTGCCGAGGGAATTCAGCAACGTGTTTGTAGTTGGTGTTTACATAGCGCCGAGCGCTAACGCTAAAGCTAATGCTAAGAAGGCACTCGGGGAACTGCACAATGCAATCAGTAAAATCCAAACGTCACACCCGGACAGTTTTGTGGTGGTTGCGGGGGATTTTATCCACACCAGCTTAAAGACTGTGCTCCCCAAGTTTAAACAATGTGTAGACTTTAAGACCAGAGGAGAGAATATGTTGGACTTAGTGTACACAAACACAGATGCATATAAAGCGTTACCCCGCCCCCATCTCGGCCGTTCTGATCACATGTCCGTGATGCTGGTTCCTGCCTACAAACCTTTATTGAAGCGCAGCAGGCCAGCAGTGAAACAAATCAGGATTTTGCCAGAGAGTGCAACCTCTGCACTGCAAGACTGTTTTCATCACACAGACTGGAGGATCTTCAAAATAGCAGCCTCCCAGGAAGACAGGACAGATGTGGAGGAGTATGCTGATTCGGTCACCAGCTACATCGCGAAGTGCACAGAGGATGTCACTACAGTGAAGACCATCACTATGCGGGGTAATCATAAGCCCTGGATGACTGCAGAGGTGCGCTCGCTGCTTATAGCCAGAGATGCAGCGTTCAGAGCGAAGGACAGGATTGCCCTCCACTCAGCCAGGTCTGCGCTTTCAAAAGGAATTAAGGTGGCAAAGCACGCCTATGCGGAGAAAATCCAGGGACACCTCTGTGACACTAGGAACACCAAGCAGATGTGGCAGGGAGTTCGGACACTGACGGGCTTTAAGTCTAGGCAGGGGGTCGATGATGATGACGCTTCGCTTCCAGACAGGCTTAACGACTTCTTTGCACGTTTTGAAGCATCAAACTCGACAATCAGAGGGAGGGCCGGCCCACTCCCACCATCGGTCGGACCAGCTTTTACCATTAACACAGCGGACACACGGAGGACCCTATCCAGAATCAACCCACGCAAAGCTGCAGGTCCAGACAACATTCCGGGACGTGTGCTCCGAGACTGCGCGAGCGAGTTGGCGGATGTCCTGACTGACATTTATAACATCTCCCTGAGTCAGGCCATCGTTCCCAGATGCTTCAAGACCTCTATCATTGTACCGGTGGCAAAGAAACCAGTGGTGTCATGTTTGAATGACTATCGTCCTGTTGCACTTACACCAATTGTGATGAAGTGTTTTGAACGGCTTGTCAAACCACACATCACAGCCTGCCTCCCTGCATCACACGACCCGCTCCAGTTTGCATATCGTTCAAACCGCTCCACGGAGGATGCTATAGTCACCACCCTACACTCTGTCATCACCCACCTGGACCAGAAAGACACCTACGCCAGACTCCTGTACATTGATTTCAGTTCAGCATTCAACACCATTATTCCCCAGAGACTGATAGAGAAATTACTCCTTCTCGGTCTGAACACCGCCACATGTCTCTGGATCCTGGATTTCCTGACTGAGAGACCTCAGTCTGTCCGGGTTGGAAACAACATCTCCAACTCTGTCACGCTGAGTACCGGAACCCCTCAAGGCTGTGTACTCAGTCCACTGTTGTTTACACTTCTAACACATGACTGTGTATCCAAACACGAGGGGAACCAGATTATTAAGTTCGCAGATGACACCACGGTGGTGGGACTTATTCAGAGGGATGAGGAATCAATGTACAGGGAAGAAGTGAGAGACCTGGAGGGCTGGTGCAGGGAGAACAATCTGGTGCTCAACGTGGACAAAACAAAGGAGATGATTATCGACTTCTGGCGGTCACAGCCTGAGCACGTCCCCCTCAGCATCGGCGGCCATTTAGTGGAGAGAGTAGAGAACATCAAGTTCCTCGGAGTGCAGATCTCGCAGGACCTGACCTGGAGCAAGAATTCCTTGGAGATCAGGAAGCGAGCTCAGCAGAGACTACACTTCTTGAGGAACCTCAATCAGGCCTCTCTCCCCATCTGCATCCTCAGGACCTTCTACAGAGGTGTGGTGGAGAGTGTTCTGACGTACTGCATTGCTACATGGTACTCCAGCTGCAGTATGTCAGACAAAAAAGCCCTGCAGAGGATAGTCAAGGGGGCGGAGAGGGTAATTGGAGTCTCCCTCCCCTCTGTCCAAGAACTTTTTCAGAACCGTTGTAGGAGCAGGGCACTGAACATTGTCAAGGACCGTTCTCACCCTCTGCATAAACACTTTGAACTTCTTCCATCTGGTAAACGATTCCGGAGCATCAGAGGCAGAACCACCAGACTGATCAACAGCTTCCTCCCACAAGCTGTCAGGATGCTGAACAGCTGACCCGGAATCTCACATACACACTACTGCACCTATGGACATTTTGTATATTATAGTTAGTTATTCTTTTTCCCCAAGTATGTCTCAGGGATGTGTGAATGGATGGGGGGGGGGGTGGGAGCTATGTGGGAGTGTGTCTTAATCATGCTGCTTCTTATATGGATGCCGAGAGAAACGCAATTTCATCTTGCCTGCACTACAGTTGTATGTACAGCAATATGACAATAAAGTTTGATTTGATTTGATTTGATTTGATTTGATTTGATCTGAAGATAACCGTCCTCCCGGATGGCCACCACCTGCAGCCGTCTCTGGTCCTCATGTCGTTTCCTGTTGCTGTGAACCCCTCTTAGCTGAGCCTCCGCCCTGGGTCAAACCACTCCACCAATCCCATGTGAAGCCCGACTCGGCCTCCAGTTTTTGCTGTGTGGCACATCTGTCCACCGTGCCAGCCGGTCCTGCCCCGCCCTCTTTCATTTTAAATACCGGTGAAGCCGTTGCAGCCCCTTGCTTCTCAGTATCTCCAGGCCAAACTCCGGAAGCAGAGGGAGCCATCCTCACAGCTCCACCCGCCATTGCGGGTGTCCCACCATGCTGCCCAGTTCCCGCATCCAGGGTAACTTGGGCCCTGGCACTGGAACCACCCCGCGATAGCCCTGGGTGGTTTTGATCCTGTCCATCTCCCAGAACACTAGGCCAATCTTCGTCCCAAACCGCATCGTTCACCACGCACAGTACCGGTTGGTCCCACAAACCACAGCCTGACCACTCCTCACCGATACTGCTGGTGATTGTTAAGCCCAGTCCGTAAAATAGGTTGCAGCCCGTTACGTTCGACCCCTTGACAGTCACCACGAACTGGATATTGGACACCACAGCCGACTTGTATCTCTCCGTTAGCTCCAGCGAACCCACGATGGCTAGTCTATTACCTCCATAGCCACAATATGGCGTCAACAGTCCTCTTACACGGTAATACGGGAACAAACTCCTCACAGTAGGCCAGTTCAACGCGGACACTGCTGGGACCGTGTCCACCAACAATGGCACTTCCACGCCGTCCAGCATCACATCACAATAAATACGCCCATCTGTGCTCAGGGAGACGGTGTGAATAACTGTAGGAGTCGTGGGGGGGAATCCGTCTTGTGTCGCCGTTCCCCTCGCTCAAACTTTTTGCAGGCCCTGGTGAAATGATGTAGGAGTCCACACTTGCTGCAGCGTTTGCCCCTCTCCAGACACTGTCTTGCCTTGTATCAGTGCTTGGTGAACCTGCAAAACATCTGGGTGACCCCGGGGCGGACCTAATTTTAATAGCGGTAGCGTAGTCTTCTTTATCTTCTGCGCTATCATCGCTACCCAGGTCCACAGCCTGCTGATTGTGAGTCAGACTGCCTCAACGTTGTTCTCTCACCAAGGTCCTTTGATAGTTTATCTGCTGCTTCATACTGTTGAGCTGTCTCCACAGCTGCATTCAACGTCAGTTCACCAGAGTGTGTGAGGAGCCTGGACGGTGCCGCAGAACAAAGTGTGTGCTCCACTAACTGATCGTGGACCATTTCTTCCTCCAAAGCCCTGAATTGGCACTCTACAGTCAGCTGGCGCAGGTCCACGACATACCGTTGCACCGACTCTTCCAGCTGCTGGTGTCGCTGTTGGAACTGGATCCGTTGGACGATGATGTTCTCAGGAGTGTGAAAGTAGCGCGCCATTAGCTCAACCACGTCCTCAAAACTATCACTCGCTCCCAATGTGCTGAGAATATATTGCCCTTCCATGCCGAGATTATGGACCAGTATCGCTAATGCACGTAGTTTCTCCAATTCGCCAAGGTTCAATGCCACCAAAAAATTTTGGAATTCCGCAAACCACCTCGCCCAGGGAACTGGCAACTGGCCTAGGAGCTCTAAAAATGGCCGAAAACGAGAAACTCTGCTCTCCATAACTTTATCCTCATTGCCAAATGTTATGTCCATAACCAATACTCCAATAATGAGGCTGAAGATGCAGTTGAACAGAACTTTATTAAACAGACTCACACTAACCAAAGGCACTCCCGTACAGACAGAGGTGCTGGTCGTAAAGATACTGTGCCTTTTTTCCAGGTAGGCCTTTTATACCTTGGGTGGGGGCGGAATCGGAAAGGCATAGCCGCCATCCATGACACACAATAATCATCATCATCATAGCAGTCTGTCATGGGCGACAATGACTGTTTCATTTCGGTCTGATCAGATTCCTCCACGCAGCTCTGTCCTTAGCCTTCCGCTGCCAGGAACTCCTGTCTATATCCACCTTCTTCAAGTTTTTTTTACAGTGTCTTTAAATCTGAGCCTTGGTCTATCCTGATTGCGTTTGCCCTCGCATAACTGTGAGTAGAGTATCTGTAGAGGGAGACGCTGGTGGTCCATCCTCTCAACATGTCGGAGCCATCTCAGGTTCATCTGTATTAGCATGTCCTCCATTGATGGTAGACCAGCTCGTTTCAACACTTTTATGTTGGTTATCTTGTCTTTCCATGAGATGTTCATTATGACCTGAAGGTGTCTCATCATGTATGCGGGGAGTTTCTTTACCTGCGTTCCATAGACAATCCAAGTTTCAGCACTGTACAATAGAGTAGCCAGTACTGTCACTCTGTACACTTTGCATTTCACATGGATAGACACATGTTGATTGTTCCACAGTCTCTCCCTCAAGTTTCCAAACACTGTGCTCGCTCTTCCCATTCTGAGAGATAGTTCAACCTCCAGCCTAGCATTCTCTGAAACTGTACTCCCGAGATATTTGAAAGTCTTACACTTGGCTAGTGGCTCTGTACCAATGCTGATCTCTTCTGGTAGTGATGTTGATAACTGGAGTTTTGGTGGTTGATAAAGGCACTCTGTCTTCTTGATGTTGATTCTGAGGTTGAATTGGCTAGCTGTTCTTGCAAATTTCTCCATTAAAGATTGCATGTCTTCCGCACTGTGTACAACTAGAGCACTGTCATCGGCAAAGAGCATTTCTCTTACTACCTTTATTGATGTCTTACTCTTGGCTTTAAACTGTGCCACATTGAACAATTCTGCTTCTTTCCTTGTTTGAATGTATACTCCTTCTGAAGTGTCTTTGAAGACCACCTCCAGCATGGCTGCCAGATATAGCGAGAAGAGTGTAGGGGCAAGCACACACCCTTGTTTCACCCCATTGCTTACTGAAAAGTCTTTAGACACTGAACCACTCATTGCCACATTTGCTTGCATATCTGTATGGAGTGCTTCGATCAGGCTGACAAACTTCTCTGTACAGCCATCTTTCTTGAGTACCTGCCAAAGTCCTTATCGCGATACAGTATCGAAGGCTTTACTGAAGTCAAGTATGTCTCTCTGCCTGACTATGATGTAGTCTAACAAATGCCAGTGCTTGGATATTGGGTGCATCCATGTCTTCTTGTGTGTGTCCTTGTTTTAGAGTGTGATAATGCTTTGTGCATTATCACAAAGTTGTATTCTGAACATGGTGGAAGTAGAAGTTCTCCATTAGCATTGCACTTGCCTACTCCATGACTGCCTAGGACTCCTTTCCATTTCTCAGTGTCCGAACCAACTCTAGCATTAAAATCTCCAATGAATGTCATCAGTCGGTACATGCCTGACAGTTTCATGTAAATCACTGTAGAACTTTTCCTTTGCCTCCTCTGTGTTGGTCATTGTTGGGACATACACACTGATGAGTGTGGCATACATCTTCCGCTGTAGTGGGAGTCTCATAGTCATTATCCTGTCATTCATTGGCACCGGTTCCTCATCAAGCATTGCTGCTATCTCCTTTCTAACTGCAAAGCCAACTCCTCCTTCTCTCCTTTCTTGAGTTGATTTCCCACTCCAAAAGAAGATGTACCCATGGTCTTCCAAGCTGTCATATCCAGGCAATCTTGTTTCACTAAGTGCAGCTATGTCTACATTGTACCTACTCATTTCTGGGGCCACAAGCGTGGTCTGTCTTTCTAGGCACTGTGATGTTGATCTGTCCAACAGAGTGCATACATTCCATTCTGCTACACACAAGGCTGCTGTTTTCCTCTTCTTTTCTCTTCCCATTCCTAACTTACTTTTTACTGCCTGTCGATGACTGAACAGATCAGTGCGGACCTTGTTGACCCTGACGACGTCTGAGCCGGTATGAGTTGCTTTCTGACTGACCATTTCATGAAACTGCTTGCAAAGTATTTGAGTACTGCTAGCTTTTGCTGGACTAGCAGCACATTCTTGGAAGAAAAAGGTATTATCAGCGGCAAGGACTGTCATGTCTGTTGCATAAATCATACAGCAAACCAAGGAGTAAACACAAGCCCAACTGTAAGTGCAGTGTGTGGTTTATTGAACAGGAATATAGTCATACAAGTGTCCATGAAAAATAGTCATAGGGTAGGTAACAGATGTACAGGAGGCATAACTCCGTAGGCGAGAGGAAGGGTTATGTCATGCCTCAGGGAAAAATCAGCCGTAGAGGGAAGGAAAACGTAACTCCAAATGAGAAAGACCTACACTGAGTGTTGGAGCGCAGCTGGGCTGCAACAACATCGTGAAAAGTCCAAGGGGAAAAGGCCAAAAGGGAGCAGAGCCTGGACATCAATTGTAGACAACTAACATGATTAGACTGAAGAAGACTCTCGTGGACAAAACTGACTTGTTGCCATCGCACTGAGCAATCACACCACCACGCATAAATACCCTCATAGACTAATGAGTGGCAAATTGATGCAGGTGTGGCGGCAACTGATGAGTGAAGGTGAAAGTATTTGCAAGCATGTGTGTGTGTGTGTGTGTGTGTGTGTGTGTGTGTGTGTGTGTGTGTGTGTGTGTGTTTATGCCGGAACAGATGAGAGAATAACTAATAACTGGTGAGTGTCTGGTAGAGAGAGGGGCGTGGCTGTAGACTGGCGAGAGCCAAAGCTCAGGGCTCAACCTGCCAGCTGGAATCAATTAACAAAATCAGAAGCTGCAGCCACCAGTCATGGGCGGAGCTGAAATACCAGCTCCACACATAACAGAGCCCTCCCCCATCAGGAGGTGGATTGCAGACACCCATGTACCATCACAAAAAAAACAAAACAAACAAAAAAAAAAAATACCAGAGAAAACCTGCCCCCACCTCCACCCAAGCGGCCAACATGACAACCAGGGCGGGAGGTGGGGGAACACAGGTAGGAGGGAATAATCATTCAGAAAAAAATAATACCACAAAATAATACAATGGTGCCAAGACACAAACCCCCAAACCAAGGTAAAGCCCCCCCCCCCAAACCCTAAGAGTCCCACAGTTCAGTGGTCAGCCAAGTCCCAGGCCAGCAGGCAGCCTTCAGAGTAGTGTCAGGTGGTCTACCAGGCCGAATGGGCCACCTGACACAAAAACCCAGTTCATCGGGCGGCCGGCCCATACAGTTAAGCCACCAGTACCAAAGAGGCGGACAAGACAGTGGCCTACCCACCGAAAGGCTAGAAGGTGAGTGACCCGACAGGGGAAGGAGAACCCCTGTGGTTACTGGTGGCGAAGGGAGAGAAACAAAAACCCAACCAAAGAAGAATGACAGGAACACCCAGGTTACTTCTATTATGAAAGAGACTACCCTGGTGTCCCTAGGCCGGTTGGGTGCACCCTCGGCGGTCTGGTTGGGACTGCAGCTCGGACGTCCCTACAGGGGACCCAGCCTGGGTCGAAGTCTCACCAGTGGTCGTTCCTGTCCGGAACCTCATTGCTCCCGCAGTGAGGCCAGGCTGGGCTGGCGTTGCACCTGCGACCTCCACGAGTGAGCCTGGATCCTCGGACTCATCCAGTGATGTTTCATGACTCCCGACGGCCCTGGAAGAGGACTCAAACAAAGAAGAGGAGGGGTCAGGGTCACCCGCAGCAGCGGAGCCCGGCGGGGAGGGCACAGGTGCAGCGTATAGCTGAAGCTGGCGCTCCTCACCTAGAGCTAGGCAAAAATGCTCTAAAGTGAATAGAAGGAAGACAAAAGAGAGCACTTGCCTTAGCTCGAGCTCCACTGCCGTCCAGGACTCCGACAATCCAGGTGATGTCACAGGCTCAGCCTCCTGGAGGTTCTGATCTGGTGTTGGCTCTGCTGCGGCAACCTCCGCAGCAGACATGATGGTCCTTGCAGTCTTCTGCGTCCCAGCCGTCATAACCCACGCTGACAATTCCTCCGGCATGGCGGCTGGGGTCTGGCTCACCATGGTGGTGAGGAGCGAATCCTCACGAACCTCTGGCTCCTCCTGGTCCCGGCGGTTCAGCTCTGGAGCCGGCATACCCTCAGAGAAGGCAGGAGAGAGCATGGAGAGGGCTGGTGAGCAGTTCATAGCTGCAGCAGGTGGAGAACTCTCTGGGGACTGCTCCCCCTAAGATTCTCCTCCAGGAATCAGGCAAAAGTTTTTATCAATGTTAGAAGGGAAAAAGGAGTTAACTTGCCTGTCCTCCTGGTTTGTGGAGTCCTCTGCTGCAGCTAGCGAGGTGATGCCCTTCTCTGATGAAGTAACGGCCCTGGGCTCCTCCACAGGCTGCTGAGAAGCCTCCAAAACCGGCTCCGGAGGGGATGGATTAGAAGGTAATTCTGCCCCCCCCCCATGCCAAGGCGGAGGTAAAAATTGAGGGAGAAATGGCTGCAGATCCTTTTTCATCCATTAGGTCAATGTTTCTCAAAGTGCAGCCCCCGTGCCAATGGCGGCCCGCGAAAAACATTTCTGGCGGCCCGCGGCCAATCTGTTAACGTCGGCCGGACGAAATTACAATATCGCTAAATCATATCTTAAATTTGTGTGTGAGACGAGCTAATTTGAACCGCACATGTTTTGGTGTCAACAAATGTCGCATAAGGTGACAATGCGCTATTGAAGTATGATTTCCTTGAGAGCTGTCTGTCTGCCAAGCGATCAGCGGCTAAAATGGCCACTGACTGTGTGACGTCAGGTCAGGAGCGACCTGAGGAGGAGGAGGAGCACGCTGAGGAGCACGCGGTGAGTGTTTTGGAACTTCCCCTGCCTGGGAAAATCAGAACCCCATGGGTGAATTTCGTTCAGAAAACGCTAAAAAATTGGAATTATGTTGCAAAATCACCCAACATGTGCATTAGACATTTTGTTGACAGCGATTTTGAGAATAAGATGCAATTTGAAATGAAATTAGCAAAAAGATTGCTGATAAAAAAAATCGGCTGTTCCAACTATATATCCGTTCACTTCAAAGTCCCACTCTCAGACAGTGTCAGTGAAGTGGCGTGAAAAGCAAGGGTGATCTACCGATGCGATCTTTCTGACACTTTCTGACACCTCCTGCTTAAAACCCAAAAAATCAGAAGGATCGTGAGGCCCCGCTTTCACGGTCTGTATTCATACTGAAAATCAAGACCAAGCGAGCTTTTGCCCTTCTGCTCCACGGGAGGTTTCTGTCCTCCCTGAGCTCGCCTTAGGACACCTGCGTTACAGTTTGACAGGTGTACCGCCCCAGTCAAACTCCTCACCTGCCACTGTCCCCGGAGCGGGTCACGCCCGGCATCAGGTCGTTTACGAGTTATTTAGCACCGGGTTCTCCACGAACACGCGTCCGTGAGCGGGGAGGGGCGGCCGCCTTCCGGCCGTCCCCCGGGCCGGTCGCGAGAGCCCTTCCAGCACCGGCCGGGGCCGGCTATCCTAGGCCAACCTGGGATATCCTTATCTTTCTGATCAACCTTATCTTTCTGACAGCAATCTGCTGTCAGAAAGATAAGTAAACGGGGTAATTTTTCTTTTTTTAAATATTCACTGCCAATATTTACTAAAATTATTTACAAGCAATGAATTTCATTGCCTTAACAACTTATCAAATATTAGAATTTTAGGGTATTCATACTAATCAAATATGAAATATTCAGTGCTGTATAGGGAGGTGGTTGTGCCTGTTTGCTCAAGTTATATTTCTATATATGTAATCCAATTTGACACCTCTGGAATGAAATTATGTTGATCTACTGTTTTTGCAGATGTTATCCACTGTCACTCAACCTTCAAATACTGTGGATTTTTTTTTTGAATTTGATTATTCAGCAATTGTCCTCATTGCAGTCATCCATGTGAGGTAACAAGTCACACTAAAGGCTCTCTGTTGGTGATCAAACAACATTGTCCACATTGTGTTGAGGATCGATCCTGGCACAGCCAGCAGATGATCAGGGACATCCCAGCTGGTAACATACAGCTTTCATCCGCCATTCTCTTCACTGGTGCGTCATATGTCAAGGTCCTCAGAGTTCTAAATGCAGCCGGTATCGTTGGAATTTCCACGACCACTTACAAGGAGCTTTCGATTTCTAATTTTTATTAAATTAATTTTATTTCAGAATATGTGGATGATCTGATGAATACTCTTTTCGACAAAACCTTGGTTGATCCAACCCACTTATTGGAGCAGTGGCACTCTGTACAAGCCAGAGTTCCAGCAACATTGAGTGCCAAATTTCAGCGTCCCATCAAAGCTGATGCTGTTGAGCAACATGTATCTAGATTTTCAAAATCAAACATGTAAAAGTAGAATAAATTTCCAATTAGCAATGAAAGTTCAGCTTTCAGTTGTTAGGGAAGCAACATATTTTGCTAAGACAAAAAAATATAAGCCTAAGATTTTTAGAGAAATGTGCTTTTAAAAATTGCACACGAATTTTACACCATAAAATGGTAGAAAAATTACTCTAATGTATATGAGATCCGACTTTGATGAATGCTGAAATATTAGAATTATAAAATTGACATGCACATTAATAAACTCAATATATGATTTTAAAAAACTTTATTTAAATAACATTGATCACAAATCTAATCTTGGTAGGCAAAATCCCTTGTTGTGATCAGATGGGAATGTTTCTCTGATGAGGCTCACAGCACAGGCAGGTATCACCCTCACTTCTTCACCTTCAATACCTCCTGGCAGCACCGAGATTCAGTTGATGTTGGCATAATGTTGCATTTCTCACAAGTGCACCTGTTAAAAAAATGGTATAATCAGATGCTTATAATAAACTAATGGCTCGTGGGAGTGCTATATAAATTGGTCTATGAAGTTTGATTAGAAAATATTTAAAACATGTAAAAAATTTTGAGCAGAAAGAGAATGTTTATAAGTCGCCAAGTAAGGCAGCGAGGGAAAAATTGGCAGTTTTATTTTGATAATTAAGTGTGTGACCATGCATATCGCCTAAAAAAAAAAATTTCAAAGCATATTTTACCAATATAAATCGGCGAGCCTCTCGTTCTTGCCTCTCGTTCTGCTCCGGTCGCTGTTTCGTCCGCGTCTTCCTCCGCACCCTCGGGCTCGAACAAATACGGCTGAATAACCCCATCAGCACCACCCAAAACTACTTCATCATCAGATTCGTCAGTTTCAATATCATCACTTATATTGCGGTCGTCATACTCGATAAAATAATCGCTGTCCGAATCACTCTGCTGTCGTTCAGCCATTTCTGCAGGCCAGTGATCATCCATTTCCTGCAGCCATTTCCTGTTTCTCCCTGACCTGACGTCACTGCTGCACGCCCCTATCGAGAGATGGCGGTACTGCAGCATCACTAAGTGAAATATGGGCTATTAACAAATAAAGTCATTTATGGAGGCTGGTGACACATTTTAAATCACGGGAATGGCCAGAATGGAATATTTTCATACAATCAGTTTATTGGTTCAATAAAAAAATGTCACTGTCCGAGGCCTTTAACCAATATATGATCTGAACTAATTGCTTTGGAAAAATTCCGATACACATCTACGTTTAGTGGTCTTTGGCGCCATCTGTAGGCACAAGCCGTAATTACATGTGTTGTCGACCTTGCGATCACTTCATTGCAGCAGCTAGTCCAATTGTATTATGGGAGATGGAACGTTCAGCGCACAGTGCAGAAGTGTTGGTTGGCAACGGTTTCGGAGCACCATTTTGAGTCAGAAGAAGAATAAGAAATAAATATTAGTGCTTGTGGAAGTCGAAGTGTGGAAATAAAGATGGATCAGCGAGAGAAAGAGGCAGAGATGGAGACCGCTCACTCGAGGAAACCGAGAACTGTCAGCGAGGAAAAAAGGCAGTTTCAGGGAAAATGGACTTTGGTCTACTTCGTTGAACCTCACGGGTCGGATAAAGTTGTATGCCTCATCTGCAGACAGGTAATCGCAGTGCGAAAAGACTTTAACATCAGGCGCCATTACGAAACAAAACACAAAAATTATGAAAAATTCAGTGGCAAGGATCGCACCACAAAGATGGAACAACTTAAAAGGGGCTACACAGCACAACAGTCAGTCTTCACGCAATTTTCAAAAACCAGCGAAGCAGTAACAGAGGCTAGCTATGTGGTAGCTCATGAAATAGCTAAACGGGGCAAGCCGTTTAGTGACGGAGAATTTGTTCGAGACTGTATGCTAAAAGTGGCAGAGCGTGTATGCCCAGACCAAAAAACAAAGTTCCGTGACGTAAGTTTGTCGAATGACACAGTCACAAGACGAATCGAAGATCTGGCAAATGATTTGAAGGACCAACTGGCGATACGTGTGGAGGGGCTAGAAAAGGGAGCGTTTTCCATCGCACTGGATGAAAGCACGGATATTTCCGACACTGCCCAACTGTTGATTTTCATCCGAACTGTCACTGAGAATTTTGACGTCGGCGAGGAGCTACTGAGTATGGAGAGTATGAAAGACACAACGAAGGGAGTGGATATTTGCGAAGCAGTGTATCGCAGTCTGGACACACACAATGTTAACCTGGCATCCTTGGTCGATGTCACGACAGACGGAGCACCAGCAATGATTGGGAGTAGGACAGGTGCAGTGTCGCTGCTGGCTGAGAAAGTGGTGAACAGCGGTGGTAAGAAACCAGTCAGCTACCACTGCATAATTCACCAAGAAGCCCTCGCTGCTCAGACGCTAGAAATGAAACACGTCATGGCCGTAGTTGTGAAGACAGTTAATTACCTGAAGTCCAGAGGTCTGAACCATCGCCAATTTAAAACCTTTTTGGCGCAGTCAGAGGCAGATTTTGGAGACGTCATTTACTTCACTGCCGTCCGGTGGCTGAGCAGAGGTGCCACACTGAAACGTTTTTTTAACCTGAGAAAAGAAATTTGCGAGTTCATGCAGGCAAAAGGACAAGACGTGACTGAGTTAACAGACAGCAAATGGCTCTGTGACCTAGCCTTCCTCGCCGACCTGAATAATTGTCTGAGCGATCTCAATCTGAAGCTGCAAGGCCATGGAAAACTCATTTCCACACTTTTTGACAACGTGAAAGCTTTCCAGCGAAAACTCCAACTGCTCCAGGGACAGCTCAGAGAAGGAGATCTCGCTCATTTCCCTGCCTGCAGGGCGCTGGTAGATGACCCAGACACGGACGGGAGTGAAGTTTTGCGTCACCTGCGTTCAGAGAAGAACCATGGCCTCATCGAAAAGCTTCGAGACGAGTTCGACCACCGATTCTCTGACTTCAGGGACCACGAGGGTGATTTCAACCTTTTCCAAAATCCCTTCTCATGTGTGCCCGAGGCAGTGCCTGCAGACATGCAGTTTGAGCTCATCGACCTACAGGAAAGCTCCGAGGCCAGAGCTGCATATCGTGACAAGAGTCTGATCGAGTTCTACAAAGGACTTTCCCCATCCACATTCCCTGCTCTTCGTCAACATGCTGTCAGAATGGCGTCTTTATTCGGAAGCACCTACATCTGTGAAAAGACCTTCTCCACCATGGCCATCAACAAATCTAAGCTGAGATCCAGGATGACAGATGCTCACCTACATGCAGTCCTTCGCATCGCGACAACGAAGATGGAGCCAGACTTCAGAGGACTCGTGGCCAACCGAAAACAGCACCACAAATCACACTGCAGTTAAAAGGTATGTTGACACTAAAATTATATTTTCATCAGTCCCAATTTCTTACTGTTAATATGACTTTACCCAAACTAATTAAATCTGATAATTAAAAGGATTACAAATGGAATTGAATTTTCAGTCTTTTTTTTTTTTTTGCCTCCGTCCCTTTGGTGGCCCTCGGTTCAACTTTGGATTCCCAAATTGGCCCTCACCCATCAAAACTTTGAGAACCCCTGCATTAGGTGATCAATATCCACCAACCTCGACAGTCTGTGCTCCTCCCAGGTCCCCAACGTCCTCACTGTAGCAGGCAAACTCTCATAGACAGGAGGGGAAGACAAGGAGAGGGCAGAAGGGAATTTACAAACTGCAGCAGATGAAGAGCTCTTAGGGGGCTGCACACCCTGAGCCTCTCTACCAGGATCCAGGCAAGACATAACGATTAGTTTGAATAGAAGTTAATTGCATTTGCCTGTTATCCTGGTAGGCAATGTCTGCTGCAGGAATCGTTTTGTCGTCCCTCTCCATGTCCAAAATGGATCTGACTTTCCCGGAGGACTGTAGGAGAGCCTCCCCTGTGGCTACGGGAACAGGAGTCGCCGGTGAGGAAAACAAGCGTCCCTTGGCAGTGGGAGGAGGCACCAGGGAAGGCTCCGCTACAGGATTGGCCGGAGTCAGTGCCAGGGAAATGGCCGCCGACGTGGCTGAGTAATCCATTCGGGGACCCTGGGTACAACGACGTTGTCGCCGCAGTTGACCAGGCGACTGACGTGGAGGAGCTGGTTCAGCTGGAGCTATCGACGAGGTGGCTGCGAACAGAGACGGCAGCGGGGGCAGGTAGAGAGCGAGCACCCAGGGATGGAAACGCACGCTGGGTCGGAGCTCTAACTGGTTGACGACTCCTCCCCAGCATAACAATGTGTCTTCTTGGGAAAAACAGTTCCACAAGTCGGCTGTCAAGCCCTCAATCGCCACCACGCTCTTCAGCTCCTCGCAGCTCCATCCTCTACTCCAAACTACCTCACCTGCCAGAGCCATGATTGCTTCCCCGAACAGTTGAGTGAAAAAGACAAAAAGGTGAAAAAAACACACATGCTACACTGCTGGGCTCAAACTGGCAATGGCAAACTGTCATGTCTGCTTCATAAATCATGCAGCAAACCAATGAGTAAACACGAGCCCAATTGCAAGTGCAGTGTGTGGTTTATTGAACAGGAATATAGTCATACAAGTGTCCATGAAAAACAGTCATAGGGTAGGTAACAGATGTACAGGAGGCATAACTCCGTAGGCGAGAGGAAGGGTTACGTCACGCCTCAGGGAAAAATCAGCCGCAGAGGGAAGGAAAACGTAACTCCAAAAGAGAAAGACTTACACTGAGTGTTGGAGCGCAGCTGGGCTCTGGGAAACAACATCATGAAAACTCCAAGGGGAAAAGGCCAAAAGGGAGCAGAGCCTGGACATCAATTGTAGACAACTAACACGATTAGACTGGAGAAGACTCTCGTGGACAAAACTGACTTGTTGCCGTCACACTGAGCAATCACACCGCCACGCATAAATACCCTCATAGACTAATGAGTGGCAAATGGATGCAGGTGCGGCGGCAACTGATGAATGAAAGTGAAAGTGGTGTGCAACCATGTGTGTGTGTATGCTGCAACAGATGAGAGAATAACTAATAACTGGTGAGTGTCTGGTCTGGGTGTGGCTGTAGACTGGCGAGAGCCAAAGCTCAGGGCTCAACCTGCCAGCTGGAATCAATTAACAAAATCAGAAGCTGCAGCCACCAGTCATGGGTGGAACTGAAACACCAGCTCCACATATGACAAGGACAAGCCAAGACAAACTGACTCCAGTATCTGTTGCAGAGACTGACCAGATGATAGGTTTGTTTATCTCTGCTCTTTGTGTAGTGCATGTTACAATGCACCAACTGGCACAGTCCACCACAGACCTTGCGACAGATGTGTCAGTCCAGTCTCACCCCATGTAACTGGGAGTGGTCCACCACAGACCTGTGGCGGATATAGTTTTTACCTCTGCCAGGATGCCCCGTTTTACCCTCCACACCCTCAGAAGGGCGGGGTTGCCGGTTGAGTCGCTGACGGCCCGACCCATGAGACATGTAGTACCGGTTTTCATGGTTATCTGGTAGCAAGTAAACCAATGCCTGACCTGACATCTAAATAAATAAATATAAATATAAATAAATAAAATAAAATGTAGATTAACTCTCAGTTAAAAGCTGTGTATTTCCGACCAAAAATCTGGAATTTTGTGGGTAAAAAGCTGCAACTTTAGCAAAAAGACAAAAAAAAAGCAAAAGACAAAAAGATGTAACTTAACAACTGTTTGTGACCTAAAACGCTGGAAATTTACGAGCAAAAATGCTGCAAATATAAGAGATTTGAGAGTAAAAAGCTGCAAATTTTAGTGTTAAAAACTGCAAATTCAAGAGTAAGAAAAGTTCTAAATTCATGAGAAAAAATCTGCAAAATGAATAACATGATAATATGAATAATAAAAGCTGCAAATTTTCAAGTAAAAAGCTGCACATTTCTGAGTAAAATGTGCTGTAACTCTACAAGAAAATTCTGCAAATTTATGAGAAAAGTCCTCACATTTACAGTAGAATGTTTCTAATTTACATGAAAAAGGATATGATAAATACAACACACAGAATAATAATATAATAACACAGGGTTACAAAAATAATTTTTTTTGTAAGTTGTCTGAGTTTTTTCAACTGATTCACGACAGTTTTGCACTGCTGAATCCGAAAATGAATCCGTTTCTCTCGATCAGGCCAGGTTTTTGTGTTAAGTTATAAGCAGTTGTACAGTTGTACTGTAAATTGAATAGTAGACATTGATAAAGGTAAGTACATGTAAATTGAATGTTACATCATCATTGTTCAAAATTCAGAGAATTTCAAGCAATAAAAAAAGAATTTTACATCATATAACGCGAAAATACCCATACATGTAAACAAAAACGTAAGAAAACATGTGGCCATAGTTCAAAAAGTTGACCTGACTGAGCAAAACCAATGTGATTTTTGGATTCAGCACATCAAAATTGTCCTAAATCAGCAAAAAAAAAAAAACAAAAAAAAACTTGGACAATAAATTTGGTGTTGGCCAGTGTAATAACCATAATTAATGTACTGTTGTGGTGGGTTGATTCAACGCCCCCACAACACACAGGACACTCAGCTCTCTTCTCTCGGTTTTTCCCGCTGCACTACTGAGATGTAATGTGCCATTCATGTATTGTGATGCAATGTGCCACGCATGTATTGTGATGCAATGTGCCATGCATGTATTGTGATGCAATGTGCCATGCATGTATTGTGATGTAATGTGCCATTCATGTATAGTGTTCATGCGTTCTGTCCTTACTGTGACCTAGAGGCTGAGATCAATATGTAGATGTGCTTTGGTGTAAACCCCCACAAACAGACCGGACAGACACAGCGCTCAGCTAGAGCAATTAACAGAACAGTGAAATGTGTATTAATGTCTACAGACAGACCCGTTTCTTCTGGCTCACTTCTGTAATGTTAATGTTGCCTTTCATGCATTGTGTTCATGCGTCCTGTCCTTACTGTGACCTAGGGACTGAGATCAATATGTCTCTCAAATGCAAATGTGTCATGCCTGTTCTGTTATCTCTTTGATCATACCAACTGCTGGGGTATGCCCTTTGATGTATTGTTGTAGTTGGGTATATATGCTGCAACTCTGTAACACAAACCCTCTCTCTCTCATTCTGATTCTGCAACTGCTGCTGCAGGATACAGACATTGTATCCTCCTTCTCTGAGAGCTGTGGGCTCGCTCCCGGCGCGCATGCACGGCGCCGGGAGCGGAGCTCGTGACGGCGGTATGATATAATAAAACTTCCTTAAAACCACAGCATCGCTGCTTATTATTTTTGCATCCACTGCACTGGTGACCCCGAAGACGCACACGCTTTGTGCGACGCAGCCTTCTGGTTTGGACATCCACGCTGAACCGGCCGAGGGACACAAGACGTCTCCTCCCTCTCGCCGCCCCAACGCACCATGACCTGAAGGCAGAAGCGAACACAGCAGCCTGACGCAAACGAGCTGCTCTCCTTTTGGCTTCAGGGAGACCTCGACGCGGAGCCAACACAGGCGAGCTGTTCTCCGGACATCACCCACGACCGGGAAAACTGCAGAAAACGTCATGGCTCGACCCTCGCCTGAGATCGGGACGTCCACGCTGGACCAGCCGAGGGACACAGAACGTTTTCTCCCTCTCACCGCTACTCCTCCCTCTCAGCGATCCTACTCATCTACCCGAGCCTGAGGAACAAAGATCGTCTATTCCCTTCCACTGCTCCAACGCATCTGCATGAGCCTGAGGGACAAAAGATCGTCTATTTCCTCTCACCGCTCCAACGCACCATGGCCAATCTGCAGCCACAGCTCAACCTGGATTTTATCGGCGCCGTCTGCGCCGATCTCCGCCAAGATTCTGCACCCTGACTCGCCACTCCTGTGGCCCACCCAAGCACGGAACCCCCGCGCGCGCACCGGGGAGTTACGAGGACGGCACACTACGCACGGGGCAATAAAGGCTACAGAGACTGCCATTGTCCTCCACCGCTGCACATGCCCGAGAAAAATGGCCGATCGCCACCCTCGGAACCTTCAGGGCTGCTCGTTCACCTGAAGCAAGCACGCAGCTCGCCACTGGATTTTCTAATGGTCTCAGCCACGGCACAAAGGGATTTCAGCCGTCAGCTGTTCCCGGTGGGCTTTGGGGTTGCTCCTGCACCTAAAGCCAACACGCCAGTCCCTCTGCTTTTATTATTTTTTCTTACAGCCGCTCCTGCTTTTCTTCATGGCCACGAGAGGAGTCAGACACAAATTTTTCTTCTTGTGATCTTCACACGTGTAACGGGACAGCCCCTCGACGTCGCGGAGCAGCAAGCAATTTTTGCGCGGCTCGGACGATTTCACCGCCCCTCCGGCACTTACTACCCCTCCCCTCCCTCCCCCTCCGCCTGCAGCGAGCTTCTCCCACAGCTCGCTCCCATAGATGGATTATCGAGGTCTCGGCCCCCTGCCGTGCCCTTTGGGGGGGAGCGTGTGGCGGGTTGATTCAACCCCCCCACAACACACAGGACACTCAGCTCTCTTCTCTCGGTTTTTCCCGCTGCACTACTGAGATGTAATGTGCCATTCATGTATTGTGATGCAATGTGCCATGCATGTATTGTGATGCAATGTGCCATGCATGTATTGTGATGTAATGTGCCATTCATGTATAGTGTTCATGCGTTCTGTCCTTACTGTGACCTAGAGGCTGAGATCAATATGTAGAGGTGCTTTGGTGTAAACCCCCACAAACAGACCGGACAGACACAGCGCTCAGCTAGAGCAATTAACAGAACAGTGAAATGTGTATTAATGTCTGCAGACAGACCCGTTTCTTCTGGCTCACTTCTGTGATGTTAATGTTGCCTTTCATGCATTGTGTTCATGCGTCCTGTCCTTACTGTGACATAGGGACTGAGATCAATATGTCTCTCAAATGCAAATGTCTCATGCCTGTTCTGTTATCTCTTTGATCAGAGAAGGGTATGCCCTTTGATGTTTGATGCCCTTTCTTTTAACCTGTAATGTACTATCCGAAATAAAATTCATTCATGTATTGTTGTAGTTGGGTATATATGCTGCAACTCTGTAACGCAAACCCTCTCTCTCTCTCATTCTGATTCTGCAACTGCTGCTGCAGGACACAGACATTGTGTCCTCCTTCTCTGAGAGCCGTGGGCTCGCTCCTGGTGCGCATGCATGGCGCCGGGAGCGGAGCTCGTGACAGCGGTATGAAATAATAAAACTTCCTTAAAACCACAGCATCGATGCTTATTATTGTTATCCGCTGCACTGTATAACATATATCAATGTTTCCACCACAATAAAGTTGGTTGCATTTTGTTAAAACATGTTGGACATAATCAAATTTACCTCAGAGCAGATGTAGAATCTAGTCAGAGCCACAAAGAACCACAACACCGTGCTTGGGTTTTTTAATGTTGGGGTAAAACAGACAACTGCAGCTGTTTGTTTTACCCCGACATTAAAATGCTCATGCTGCTGTCATGCCATGAATGCTTGTTATTTAACTTAACACATACAGACATTTTCTGACAATTGTTCAAAATTTTATTTATCTATATTTTGTAATAATTTAAAAATTCATGCATGTTGAAGCTGCTAAAATCAAGTTCATATTGTTCCAATGCAGTGCAACAAATGCAGCCCCCCCCCACACACACACCTATTTAATATCTTTCTTAAATCTGGGATCCACAGCGCGGTTCCATTGTGGAGGTAAAAGATCAGGCGAGGGACACACCGTGACGCGTTCTGAGGCTTCCCGTCCAGGTCATCTCCGGGGTGTTCGCCTCGTGTTCCATTCTTCGTCAAGGGTCACCAGTGTGGAGGAACAAAATAAGTTCAGGCGAGGCACGGCGAGCTGAAGGTTTAAGAGTTTTATTCCTCCATCATCATGAGACACTGCAGCACTGTGTGCTGTGTGTGCACTCTCCTGAGTGCACTGTACTGAGGCATGTAAAGTCAGCTCTTTTATACAGACAAGAGAGAATGCATGGCACATTTACGTATCGATATACATATCAGTCAATACTGTAACGTCGGGGCCGTGTTAAGGGGGGCAGGGATTTCCCAGCATGCTTTGCCAGCTGAAAATGTTACTGTGTGTGTGTTATTACTGAGTTATTATACTGCTGTGTCATTATAACTGTGTTATAATGACCCAGCAGTGTTTATAGGTAGGACTAGGGCAAGATGTATCATGTGTGTGTAACCATGATTGAAACGGAGGTCTGGGAGAATGACCTTCCCTCCTGTCTGTGCTCAGGAGTGTTGGGGTTGGGTGTGTTGAATAAAGCTTGTTCGTCACAACCATCTGCTTCTCTTCTTTGTGGAACCCCGCATACGTCACACTGGTGTCAGGAGTGGGGATGGAGCAAGATGTTGGCCAGGACCCGGGCGGAGGTCCAGCGGCCGGGGCGGTTCATAGCCCGGCTGGGAACGGAGCGCAGAGCCGAGACGCCGACTCCTGGAGCGGCTCGCTGCGATGGACGGACCAGCGCACCCCGCCTTCCGCCTTTTTCAAGGCAGAGCGGGCCAAGCAGAGCAAACCAGCCCCGCTTCCCGCCCTTTTCAGTGCAGGACGGGCTGACGATTCCACGGCGATCAGGAGCGGCGATCGACCGGGAGGCGACCGTCCCATCCATCCGGCAGCGGGCCAAGATTCCCCGCTACAGCGGCGAGAACCTGTTGGATGACCACCTGGCCCAGGTCGAGTTGGCTGCCGTGCTGAACGACTGGTCGCCGGAGGAAACCGCCATGCTGACAGCGAGGGGGAGGAGGAGGAGTTACGGCAGACCACGGCGGCGCGTCCACGGAGGAGACGGCCACGGCGACGCGAGGGAGGGCGCTTCCACTGCAGAGAGCCAGGGCACATCGCACGGTACTGCCCCGCGCCCACCCCGCGGGAAACTGGTTAAATTAGTTAAATTAGATAAATTAAATTAAATACGTTAAATTAGAGTGAGGTCCCTCCCCTGCCAGGGGAGGGACTGTGCGTAGTCCTACCGCCGCCCGCAGATGCTTCCCCCGGTGGCGACGTCACAGAGGCCCTGGGCGCGCAGCAGCAGCAGAGCGAGCAGGACCGATCCGGTCTTTTCCCGGGCTCGGCAGGGGCTGGATGCCTGGACGCGGGCCAGCCACCGCCTGGGAGGTCCTGGCAGCGGTGGGAGTCGTGACTCCCACCGCTGCCAGGACCTCCCAGGCAGGATTAGGGCAAGATGTATCATGTGTGTGTAACCATGATTGAAACGGAGGCCTGGGAGAATGACCTCTCCTCCTGTCTGTGTTCAGGGGTGTTGGGGTTGGGTGTGTTGAATAAAGCCTGTTCGTCACAACCTTCTCTTCTTTGTGGAACCCCACATACGTCACAATACATATCAATCGCGTGATTAACTGGTTGTCCCCCAAGGGGCTTTCTGTCCGTATGCCAGTTGTTCTGCTTCATGCCCAAGCTGAGTGTTATGAATGTCCATGTAGATTGTGGTGGATCACCACAACATATATAAACATCAGATCTGTGACATTCACACAAGTGAAAACATACCTGGTACTCTTGTCTGTACCACTAATCACACGGACAGTCTTTTTTAGTTTTCAGTGCATGGTCTATGCATTGCTATTGAAACCAGCACAGATTTAGCTGAGGTTTAGGAGCCTCACACCACGAACAGCAGCAAGTACCAGAATTACTCAAAAACATTCAAAAATACAAAAACTACAAGTGCTGAAATTATCTGCCACTTGACTGCAAAACAGGTATGTGGACTATACATTAAAACAAATTTAAAACACTTTTTAAATGCCCCACTACTCCACTCTTACTGACTGACACTACTTCAGCCAAAACCGGAAGTTGCACCCATAATCGTTTCTGCAGCAGCGCCCTCAGGGATAAGGTGGATAATAAGTAAATCATTGTTTACAAACTTTCCACCTCCCAAACCCACGTGGTCTGGACGTCACTGTGGCTTGAATTCTGGGATGATGTTGCATTCATGCTATCGAGAAAATATCTTAAAGACATTTAATGTTGTGGTAACTAAACTGGTATCTGTTCTATGTGTAGATAAACTAAACTTGAATAGTAAAAAATAAAAGTAGAATAATGTGTATTACATTAAATATATCCATATATTGGTGTTCTTTGAACATTTTAAATTGTTTTAGCGTCGAAAAAAGTCTATATGCGGAAATTCCGAAAATCTTAAACGCAGCACCAGTCTCCTTGCCCCTTCCTCCAGCCTGCACCTTCTCCCCATTCTCTGCCTCCTGGCCGCTGCAGCTGCTCTTGGGGGGAAGTTCAGGGAAGCCGTAGACCCTGAAGAGGTGTCTTAACTTGGTTCACTTTGGTTTTCTGAACAGGATTTTCAAAAGGTATACGGGTGTGAAAACAATGAGGGAACACAGTTAGCTAAACAGAGCTAAGCTAATCCTGTGGTGGCTGTAGTGACAGATGACACGGGTTTACGGCAAGGTTCCATATGAACATGCATGTTTAATATGAACCAGCGGGTGAAGCAAAATCCACTGGAGTCAAAGACTGAAGAATCCGCCTCCAGCTTTGGTAGATATTCTTTTTAACAGTAAAATATTCCCTCCGTGTCAGCTAACTCTAGCTAACTGTTGTGGTGTGAATCACATTGGCGCCACCTGCTGTTTTAACTGTGTAGTGTTCTGTCATTTGGGAAAATTGATAACTAACACATTTGAAGCAAAGTATAAAATCCATTCATGCTGGCAGTATTATTACGATATCCAGCTGTTATGCTTAAAAAACTGTAGACACCAAATACAAAAATATACATAAAACTGTATTTCACTCTTGTTGACTCCATTTATGCCATATCACTGTTGTGCTAAAAAAAAGCAACTAAACATTAATCAGAAAGGGGGGGGGAAATGAATGAATGAATCATGTTCAGTTCTAAGGATGTTCCAGTACCACATTTTTAGTACGACCCCTTGGGTAGGGCAGTATGACCTAAGATGTATATTGCGATTACAGTTTGATAAGTTTTTACCTCGGTGGAACAGTGGTTCACACTGTTGCCTCACAGCGAGAAGGTCGTGGGTTCCGCTGGCCAGTGGCGACCTTTTGGTGTGCAGTTTGCGTGTTCTGCCCGTGTCACTGTGTACTCTGGTTTCCTCCCACACGGTTTCTGAACGGGTAACCGACTTCCATCTCAATTTGACTTCCTGGTAAAATAAAGGTAAAATAAATCAATTTGGATGCCTCAGTAGAGAGGCAGGTTTCTAACACTGATAATATAAAATGTATTTATTTTTAGTAGTTTTCTGATAAACTAAACCTGGGTTCCATGCTTCCATTTCAATGGGGCTTCATGGTAAAATAAAGGTAAAATTAGATAATTGAAAACAGATCCCTCAATAGAAAAAGACACAACTACGAACATAAAGTGTATTTATGCTTATTCTCTATTATTGTGTATTTTTATATTTATTTATTCATGAGTCTTTGTCTGTTTTTACCATGTGATGTTAATTACTCAGGTGTAAGTAAGAGTAATCAAAAAAAGCTTAAAAGCAAGGAAGTATTTAAGATTTTACTTAATAAGTAAAACCTGTCTCCAGTTTGGGAGGATTTTCTCCTAAATTTGTGATGCTTTTCTAATGAATTTGCAAGTTTTTTTTACTCATACATTGAAGACCTTTTTCTTGTAAATGTTCAACTTTTTTCCTTTTGATTTTTTTTTACCTATCTGGGGGGTGGAGTGGGCTTTTATCCAAAATTTTGCAACTTTTAAATTTTTTCCCCTCATTTGTGATTTTTTTTTCTTCTTGTACATTTGAAATTTGTAGGGTTTTTTTTTTGCTTTAAATGTATTATTTCTCATTAATTTTTGAATGCTTTTGATAACATAGTGACTTTTCACACAAATTTGCAATATTTGCTCTTAACCACTTGCACTCCGGGCAATTTTCCTAAAAATGCCCAAAAATAACGTGCCCAAAGTAAATCGAAAGCTGTTATTCAACCCTTTGCAGCATCTTCATGGGGTTGGTCTCATTTAAAAGAAAACACTTTGAATTTTTTGGCAAAAAAAACATAATCTCTCTACGTGCTCCAGCCACTGAGTTACAGTCATCTAAACATACTGAACTTGAAGAAAAAAAATTTGGACACTGTTTTTTTGGATACAAATGCTTGTAAATAACACACAGCTGTCCGATCCGGCTGGAAAATGCAACAGAAATGTAGAACCAAGTGTTATCCAGCTGAGATCCAAATTTGGTAACAATACCACCAAAAATGAATATTTTACACAGCTTTGTTCTCAGGCTGTTCCCAGGCGTTATGGAACTGTGCCAAATTGTACCAAATGGCACAGTTTGGAAAAACGTCTGTAACTTTTGAATAATTCAATGTAGAAGCTTCATTTTAGGCTCTAATGAAAGGTCACACTCAGGGCTGTGTCTGTGTGTGTGTGTGTGTGGGCGGGGGATCATTCCCCCCCCCCCCTCCGCTACCAAGGACCAAATTCGGCCCTCGCTACATGACGGAATACACTCTTTTTTTTTTTCCTTGCATGTTTTCACAGCTCCCTCCCCCCTCGCTACTGTGTGTGTGTGTGGGGGGGGGGAACCGTGAACGGACCGTGAACGCCCCCCCCCCCTCGCTACAGAAGAGGGCCATCGCTATATGATGGAATAGACTGATATGCTTCCCCCCCGCGGACCGGGGAGCGTTCGGACCGTGCCCCCCCCCCCTGCTCCTTCTGCAGCGGGGGGGTTGGGGGGGGCGTTCACGGTCCGAACACGGCAAATGAACCGTTTATTGCGGCGCACGCATTTCGTATTTCGTGCGCAGTACAGTTGTAATTTACCGATCGGTCAAAAGTCATTTTTGGATTACAGTTTTCAGGGATAAATAATAATTTAGCTTATAACACCTTACCTCTTCAAAGCAGCAGAGTCGTGGCGAACATCTCTTCCCACGCGTCAGACGAACGCGACGCTGCTCCACTCGTGGATCCCGATCAACATAATTCCATTATTGCCGTTTTGGCGAATGATTTACGACTTTTGTCGTCGGCCTCCGTCTATTCTGCTGGAATGAGTGCAGGTCCCACTTGTGGGTGTTCTCCATGCTGCTGGGTGAGCCTGGGTCTGTAGGAGATTCGTTCAGAGTCCTTCTGCAGCAGTAAATATCGCTTCACCCAGCCAGAATTTCTGTGCTTCAATTGGCTCCTGCGTTCACAGTAGGCGGGTCCTCCTTCCTAGATTTTCATTCATTGGTTCTTCAAGGTTTCAGAAACCCAATTCAAGGCTCTTATTAGTCGAATGAGAGGTCAATCAGATGAACTAATCTGTTCGCGGCTGTCTCTGCAGTTTTTTTTTGAGTGGCGCTTGGACGCTACTACATCACCATCATGCGTCATGCGCACGAGGGCGCACAAGCGCGCTTTCGCGCGCCCTCGTGCATCATAGGACGCAGAGACTTGCCCGCCCGCGGAACAACGGAGCGCAAGTGGTTAAATTAGCAATGCTTTTCTCATAAATGTGTGCCTTTTTAAATTTGCTTGACATCAGAACTGCCCTCAGTGAAATAAATTTACTAAAGTGACCAAAGGTGCCGTTGTTTCTGGTCAGATTTAATTAGTACAGTCCGAACACTAACATTTCTTATCAAACATATGTCAGGTAATAGACCAGAACTACCACATGTCCTGCAGGAAAACCACTGATGCACGTCAGCTTTGTCACGTCTGCCATATGTACGGCACATGCAGAGAATTGAAATGGTGTCACTCTGAGACCCATGGTGCAGCAAGGAAAACACTACGTGAGAAATATAAAGTATGACATCTGACACCAAACATCAGTGCAAAGAAAACCAACCCGCCAACCAAAAACTCATTAAAAATACGAAGGGTGTGCAAAATATTTAAATACGATAAACATTAAAACAGCATGTAACTAAAAGTGACGTGTTGTTCAACGAGAGCAGCCCACTGCTGCTTAAAGTGCCTGGTGCAGCCCTGAGATCAGTGTGTGTGCAGAAGGGAGCAGTACAGTGAGGACAGTTTGGTTTAGTTCCTGGGAACACGCAGAGGTGCATCGCGGTAAGTTAGAATGATGTTAAAAGTTGTTTTTTTTTTTTTAAAGATAAACTTTAATGTATTCATTATACGCACAGTAAAATGCTTTCAAACCCTTCTTGATTTAAATTTGGGGATTCTGGTGATGGTTTTTGACATTAAATAACAGGTCTTGATATTCTGATCTATGTAGATGCAGCGGTACAGCTGCAGTTTAAGAAGATGTCCTAGACTGAACTGCTTTAGTGTTTCAGTTTTGTTATTTTTTTAATAATGCACAGTTCTTTTGCACAATTTCATATGTGAAATATACTGTCTGGGTCTATATATATTGCCGATAATGTAACTAACTGTAATGCTGTTGATACCATCTGGCTGCAATGCTCCTGCACTGTGTATGTAACTGTGTACGTATGTATATTTGTTTACTGCTTTGGCTAACCAGTTCTTATCTTGTTGTCTTGTTTGCTGTTGCTCTGAGTGCTGCTATCCCTTTGCTGCCGCAATCCTAGAATTTCCCCATTGTGGGACTAATAAAGACTTCTCTTATCTGATCTGTTCCTATCTTCTTTAATCCTCTGGCACAAGGAATAGAAACAATAAAAACAAAAGAAGCAGCCGGTATCAGCAGTCTGCCTACATGTGATTTTAACCACCTGTGCGTCCCTTATCATCTCTATAATTCATTTTTTATCTTTTCTTTTTCTCAGTATGAGCATCACCCATCAGGTCCTGAATCATTCCAGCCTTGCATGTCGATTGGCTCAAATAATCTGCAGGAGGTTTTCTGCTTCACAGGTGGGTCTACTGAAGGAAAAAAAAAACTTCACCTAACTGGTTTTAATGTTTGAGTTGTAGTGTTGTTGAACAACTAGTGCTGACTTTCCTGTTTCCCAGCTTTTGTCTCCTTAAAGTGCTGATGACAGGTTTTTGACATTTTTTTAGCATGTTGTGTAAACCCAAAAGTCATTGTCTATGATCAATATAATATTTACAACAGCGCCTGCATTAACTAGTTATCATCAAAAAACCGCATGCGCTGACTGGACTGTGGTGCCGCCCACTGAATTAAGGGCGGCACCCCAATGATGTAATTGACAGAACGGGCTCCGGTGTTGTTAACTAGAATGACAGCAGCTTTGTAGCTCACAGTTTCTCTGGTTTCTTGTTTTAATTTTACAGCTATGCCTTCACGTTGTGTCGCAGGCTTAGATAAACAGCAGGACCACATCACACGCTTCAGCTCCAACTGTCATAAGCCTCCCAGTGCACTTCTCGTGTGCCTTTAGGCAGGAGGAGAAGGATTAATGGATTAACGCACAGCTTTGACCTACTTTCTATGATCACATGCTTACATCTCACTGGTCCGGCCACGTCCCCTCTCTCATTATCACCAGCTGATTCAAACTCCCGCTGATCATGTTTCCCGGTCCTCGCCCAGGTGCTTCTCATCACACCATCACCAGCAGTGTGTGTACATATTGGCGGCTGTTTGCCATTAACGCATTGCTGGTCAATAGTATTGTCGTCTGTGCTGTTAGTCTGCCAGTATTTTCAGCACTCTCACGACTTGTTAGTCACTCCATGTTCGCCGTGGTTCTCGTGCGTCCTTGAAGCGATGTCGGCTCTGGGGCGCACCTGTGGCTAACATGTCTCCTCTCATTCGTTCTCTGGGCGATGCTGGCCAAACGGCCCCGAACGCCATTAGTAAGTGTGTTTTTTGTACGTCTTCACCTTTTTGGGAATTGTCTGTCGTTCTATATTAAATGTGCTTTGGTGAACCCTGCACGCAAATCCTCGTTATTTACATGTAAATCCTCCCTCTCCCTGCCCTGCGTAAGAGCGCACGGAGAGGGAGGATTTACGCATAAATAACGAGGATTTAAGTGCAGGATTCACCACAGCACATGTATTGAACATAAAAACTGATCCCAAAAGGTGAAGACTTACAGAAATACACAAATACAAACAGTAGGCATTCGGGGCCGACATCGCCCAGCGAACATGGAGAAGAAACGTGTTAACCACAGTTGCGCCCCAGAGCCGACATTGCTACAAGGGGCGCAACAGAACCACGGCTGTGTGGAGTGGCTAACACGTCGTGATAGTGTTGGCAATATTGGCTGGCTGACAACACGGCAGATGATGCACACAAAACATGAACAGCTGACTGTCACTGAGTCTGACTTGCTAGGCAAAATGTCCGCTTGACACGGCTCAAACCTATACGATTTGATGCCCCCAGATTCTTTATTGTCATCCCATTCTTCGGAACCATAATCATCTGAAGATTGGACAACACAAACCAATTCCAGACTACATGTGCTGGAACCATCGTTGATGTTCTCAACCGCTTCCATCCTGTGTGTACAATGGGCAGCCAAGCACTGTGTTCTGTCGATGACGTTACAACATGGCCGGGGGGTTTTCCAGCCACTGACGCAATGGGTGACGTTGCGCTCATGAAAACGTCAGATGTTCGCGTGAAAAAAAGCCTTTTTGACTTAGAACTGCACAGACCAACCTATTTCGTCATATTGTATTATGTGTTGAAAAATTAGAGGAAGTCAAAAATGTGTCATCAGCACTTTAAGGCGCCAGCATGCTGACTGTGACAGTTAAGCCTGCTTCATGCTACACTTCTGCTGTCTGCATACGTGTAACCGGAAACCTCGTGTGACGAAATTTATGTCATCTTCTCCACTCCGCTAGTGTCCACAGCGCTCGACCATGGACGACCACTTGCAGCTCAAATTTTGTGACCGCGCCGCCTGTTCGAGACCTGAAAGTGTTGAAAAGCGCATGCGCGAGACTGAGCGTCCCATTCACAAGGTGGCGATATCGGCACAACATACCAAGACAAAGTAGATGAAGAAGACAACAAGGAAGCAGAAGATGAGAATAAACATACATAAATCATACATAAATACTTAAGCAGCAGCAGCAGCATCTTCGTGGAAAAGGAGTGAAAACCGGGAAGTCAAGCAGCAGAAAGCATACAGCGTTTCTTTGTTGGTGAAAATCCTGGTGCGTCAGCACATTGACGCTACCTTTTGGGAGGGAGTGAAACTACAAATGATGGTTGTGTGCATGCGTCAACCGCTTGGCCTGGGTAGATGAAAAAAGTGAGCATGAACAGCGCCGTGTGTGTGCCGGGCTCGACCAAAGTGCACACGGACCAAAGCGGATTAGAGGGGAAATGCAGCATGAACAAGGCTTTAATTAGGGCCCGAGCGACTGACAACGTCAGTTGGTGAGAGTAGTTAGTAGTTAATTCCCTTCCACAGCATGTGGAACACCATTTGGTGTATGGGGCGGCGCCTATCTCCGTTTCTCTGACCCTAGGCCACACAGCTACTGTAAGCAGTGAAAGCTACAGTGGGGGGTCAGTCCTCTGGTAGCTCTGTGCGTAACTTTACTTTCCCCGTTCCATTATGCTGAGCACCACGCTAGAAGGCAGAAAGTACCATTTTTATATGGTCTTTGGTATGACCCGGCCGGGATTTGAACCCCTGCCTCCCGGGTGTGGGGCGGATGCTCTACCAACTGAGCCACCACTCCGGTCAGTTGGTGAGAGCCTTATTGTAATTACTCTGTTTATTATTATTATTATTCCGCCTAAACGATCACATTTTTCACTCTCTGAATGTTAACCAAAACGTAATTTTTTTTTTTTTTTTCACAAACCCCTCAGACCTAGTGAAAAATTTGATAAACTGGAAAAGATATGTGCCGCCCCACCCCTAATTTTTATGGGCGGGTCCAAACGTACAAGGTCTATGGACACTGGCGACCATAAACTTTGCCGTAGAGACATAAAATTTGGGTGAGGTGTGCATCACCTCATGATATACAAAAAACATAATTGTGGCCCTTACCCACCGTCAACAGTAAGGCCGCCATCTTGCCTCAAAGTCGCCCCACCTCCAATTCGGCCAAAAACCACCCCTGGCATTTGAACGAACCTAGCCCTAGGGGCCTGTTTCGATTGAGCTCATTTTTACATGGCGGCATCTATAGGCGTTGGACATTAAAAGTTATTCAACTTAAGTGAAAATCTCAAAAGGTGTGGCCAGGGCGCCATGGCGAAGTTTGACTCCTCCTCTTACAACATCAAACAGCTGTAACTCGAGCAAAACTTGTCCAATGTCCACCAAAGTTTCCATGATGGAAAATAGTCCCACCCCGAATGCGTCTACATAAACATACCTTACAAAAGATATAGCACCACCTAGTGGTTAAAGGAAGAGTTGCTGAAAACTGTTTTATTACTCACGCGCCACTTGCCAGAATGACGTGAAGTTTTCTGAGATTCATCAGACCACAGGGATGATCATAACTGCACATCAACTTTACCGTGACGTCACACTTGTTACCATGGACACGCCCTCCTCGCCATTCAATCCGTGATCTTGTGGGAAGGGTTGGGAAGGTCCTGGAGTCATGAAATGTGGAACATAGGTTGAGGTGACTGTCATCTGTAGTCCTATATTGGTCAGTAACACATAACTGATAGGTAAGTGTTACCATGGCGAAGGATGACTCCTCGCCATGGAACATCAAAAAGTTGCAACTTGGACAAACTTCATCTGATTTTCACCAAATTTTCTACAATGGATATTAGTCCAACCCCACACACTCCTATGTAAAAATGGTTGACAAAACTTATAGCACCACCTACCACTCACAGGAAGTACTGCGCCACTCGCATTAGAACGAACTCCTCCTCGGGGCTTCTATCATTGAACTCAGTTTCACATGGCGGCATCTATAGGCACTGGCCAATAAAAATTGTCAAATGTGAGTCGCAATCTCAAAAGGCGTGGCCATGATACTATGGCGAAGCTTGACTCTGCCCCTTACAACATCAGACAGCTGTAACTCAAGCAAATCTTGTCCAGTGTCCACCAAAGTTTCCATGATGGATAATAGTCCCGCCCTAAACGCGTCTATATAAAAATAATTGACAAAAGATATAGCGCCACCGAGTGGTTAAAGAAAGAATTGATGAAAACTCTTTTATTTATTGCTCACGCGCCACTAGCCAGAATGACGTGAAATTTTCTGAAAGTTTTCAGACCACGTGGTTGATCATAACTGCACATCATCTTTAGCATGGTGTCACTGCTGTTACCATGGACACGCCCTCCTCGCCATTCAATCCGTGATCTTGTTGGGAGGGTTGGGAATGACCTGGAGTCATGAAATGTGGACCATAGGTTGAGGTGACTGTCATATGTAGTCCTGTATGGGTGGGCAACACATAACTGAGAGGGAAGTGTTGCCATGGCAACATGGCAAAGGTTGACTCCTCGCCATGGAACATTGGGAAATTGTAACTTGGACAAACTTCATCCGATTTTCACCAGATTTTCTACAATGGATATTAGTCCCACCATGAATGTTGCTATATAAAAATAATTAACAAAAATTAGAGCGCCGCCTAGTGGTTACAATATCGATCACTTGTAACTTAGATAAACTTTGTCCCATTTTCACCAAATTTTCTATGATGGATATTAGTCCCATCCTGCACGCTGCTATGTAAAAATAATTTACAAAAGTTATATCGTCACCTTGTGGTTAGAACAACGGTCACTTGTAAACTGGACAAACTTTGTACGATTTTCACCAAATTTTCTACAATCAATATTAGTCCCTCCCCGAACGCGTCTATATAGAAATAATAAACAAAAGCTATAGCGCCACCTAGTGATTAAAGGAATAATTGCTGAAAACTGTTTTCTTTATTTTTCTCTCACCGAGTGAAAAAATAACATGAAGGAATGACTGGGGCTCATTGACAGTACATGTACATAGTACAGAACTGTTTCCATAGCAACCAGCATGCTTCAGTGGCTTCCTCGCCGTGCAAAACATGACAGTTACAGCTCAGACAATCCTCATCTGACTTGGACCAAACTTTGCAGAAATCATATTAATCTCACTTTGAGCACATCTGTATATCAATATTCACAAAACTGTCACACCACCTACTGCTGACATGAGGTACTGCACAAAATTGTATCAACTTTCGCGCAAAGGCCAGTAGTCAAAATGACATGACATTTTCAGTGGTTTCTCAGAGCACGTTGGATTACCCTCACTGGAAGTCACTTTTGTCCTGCGATAATCACAGTTGTCATGGAAACCCCCTCCTTGCCATTCAGTACGTTTTATGCTTTGGAGTGTTGGGAAAATCCAAGGGTCACCAAATGTGGAACGTAAGTCAAGGTGACTCTCTTCTGTAGTTCTGTATGGGTCTGCAACATGTACCTAAAATGTAAGTGTTGCCATGGCCACATGTCCAAGTTTACCTTATCACAATATGTTGGACAGTTGTAACTTGGACAAACTGTGTCGGATTTTCCCCGTAATTGCTATGATGGAGATTAGTCCCACTCTGCACATGCCTACATAAAAATATTTGACAGAAGTTATAGCGCCACTTACTGCTCACAGGATGTTCTGCACCAAACGCTTTATTTTATTATCACACAGCGCTTGCTGTGATGACAGGAAATTTTCCTAGCCAGCAAGGTACGACGGGCGCCGAGTTCCGCGGGCATGCAGGGGGTGAAGGCCCGCTTACAGTTCCTTGCAGCTTTAATTTGTTAATGTAATTGTGTTTAAATGGATTATGGAAATGTGGACTTAAAATTCAGCATCTGGGTGGATGAAGCTGTCTTCACATTGGATGCTGAGCTGAGCACAGACAAATATAAGAAAATCTAATAAAAACTTGACATGGGAGCTACCCATTCAGACACAGTTATGTAGTGTGATCAGTATATAAATTTCAATATACTGTTACCATCTGTGCTTCAAATTGTACCGCAAAATGAATTTTTGACATACTGCTCTTTCCTAATACTACCTGTCATCAATCATCCATTTAAAAAAAGGATTCAGGAATAAATTTATTGCACATTGTCTTTTGTTTTCTGTAATTTAGTGATTTTTGCATTGTTCTTTCCAAGTCATACCATGCTTATCTGGGGCCTAGTGCTGCAGCCACTATTCGATCATCAGGAAATTAATCTACAGCTAAGTTGATAGTCAACTAGTCAAAGCCTGTGTACCTTTTCCATCAAAAATGCTAAATTATTTCAGGCTCTAAAATATGAAAAATTGCCACGTTTCTTGTTTGTACATTATGAGTTAAATAAATTATATTTCTGTAATGTCTGACAGTTGTGTTGCTACAAACACTTTTGATGAAGCTATCGAGTTCAGATTTGATGAGTCATTATCTTACTTAGCTATGAGGACAATTTATAAAGCGTTATGTTAAAGCTGGATTCACACTACAACATTTGGACCAGCGTTTACTAACGTTTTGGCAAACATTTGGCTCCACTGGCAAAAGTTGGTAAAAGTTAATGATAGTTGGTGTTCAGTGAAAATTTTCAACATGCTGAAAATTTACCAATGTTGTGCAGAGCTAGCCTAAGTCGGTCTAAGTTGGGCTGCTTTGGCAAACGTCGACTGAAACGCTGGTGGAAACAGATGTTTTTAGACAAAACTCACTTTTCAAACATGGATAGACACAGATGAAAGCACTGCTAATGTGTCCAAAATCCTGGAGAAATGCTGAAGCAGTGTTGCTGCCCACGGTGCTGGAATGCCAAAAGCCCAGAGAAGCAAAAGGGGAATAAAAAATATATATCTATTTATAATCCCCCCCCAATAAAAAATGTGACAGCCCAAAAGAGAAAAAAAAATCTCCAAATTGCAAAATGCAAAACATGAGGTCCCTTGCAATTCCCGACCCTATTCATTTTCTGCTACGTGTGTAATTTTCCAGGATTTATTGGTTCGGCTTCAGCTGTGCAGTGTTTCCTCTGGCTTAAAGACCTCAGCACTTTGGCAACATATATTTTGGGGGGTGGCAGAAACCACATGACACCATTGAAACCGGAATATGTTAATTTTATACTATTTCTTTCTTTTTTAAAATTTTGCACAGTAACTTTTCAGATGGAATTTATTATTTGAAGTATTGTACAACCAAGGGTTGAATGTTGGAATATTGGGCCAGTTGGGCTCCCACCCAGACGTCCAGTGTTTGGACTTTTTACTGGTGTCATCCTTCTCTCCCTCCTCTGCTCTCACCTCTGCTGGACCCTCTGCCTGAACACTTTCCTCTCCTTGGCTCATCTTGTCTGTCTCATCTTTCCCTCTCTGAGGCCTGTCTAATTCAGGTCTCTCTGTCTATGGTGGTATACAAACAGGTTAGAAAATACCAAGTGTCATGTTTTGTCCTGTAGGATTTTTTTTTGTCATGGTTGACATAAATGACAAAAATATGTGTATTTTTTTGTATTTTTATTCTAGTGTTTCTTTTTCCATTGAGAAAGAGTAGGAA
The DNA here is from genome assembly GCA_020510985.1 of Pholidichthys leucotaenia. Taxonomy (NCBI): domain Eukaryota; kingdom Metazoa; phylum Chordata; class Actinopteri; order Cichliformes; family Pholidichthyidae; genus Pholidichthys; species Pholidichthys leucotaenia. Next base: position 26,413,728 of record CM035839.1, on the reverse strand, counting down.
GCGGAAGGGGGAAAACATTCATAATAGTAATTTGCTCATGTATACTTAAATTATTTGATCAGAGGTTGGTATAGTAGCCAGAAATTCTACTCATGTAAAAGCAGTGTTATGAAATTAATAATTAAAAGTAGACAACCAAAAATGTCTAGATAAGGATACAAAAAGCATCCACTTAAAAACGTGAGTAATTCAAGATTCAAAGATTTTGTCACTGTAACTATACATACAGGACGTACAGGAGAATTGAAATGGCGTTTCTCTCTCTCTTCAGTGGTGTGTACAATATTAAAAAAAAGGAATAAGGCTCCTCCCATAGTGCAAATAAAGATACAGTAAACGATAAACGATGATGAAACCCAGCAACCCTATATACAGAAAAATAGAGCAAGTTCACTGTGGTAGTGTAGGTGCAGACAGTGACGGATAGGACTGCACATGATCAGTATTGCAATAACAGACAGCAGCAGATATGGCATTTGTGCAAATGGTTGCAGTAAAGTGCAGAGACATAAGCCCTTTTTCCACTAGTACCTATATAGCCCAGAACACCATGGTACGGTTTTATTCAGTTCAGTACACTTTTGTTTCCATTACACCAGAGTACCACTCGAGGTAGGTGGGATTTGTTTACAGGGAACCAGCGCAGCCCTCCCATGACGTAAAACAAGCGACACAGGCAAAACACAAGATGGCAGGATACGAGGAGACTGTGGTTTCTGGCTTTACAGGAGAGCCAGAGAAGGCTATAGGCGGCGAGACGACACACTCTGGAAAAGTACTGGAGCGTTTAGGAAGCCATGTAGCGCAGTATAAAGCGGGAGGCATGAGGATACGAACTACATCACATATGACGGTAGGCTAATGATTGTGAATGCTACTTTGCTTTAAATCCGCTGTACTACATTGTAATGTCAGCAAGTTATCGCTATTAGGTACTGAAATGCGCATGCTGGGTGTGTGTTTCAGATGGCTCTCTTGTGGCAAAATTATCACTTCAAACCGTGGGTCTGGGTGTTCAACACAGGCTCCCAGTGATGTCACCCCGGCTTCACGAACGCGCAGTGGTTACAGAACTTCAGCATGTCTGTAGAAACGTTTAGCTTCCTGTGCAACAAATTGCTCTGGTCTGTGTGAAAATCATGGAGAGGCTGTTGAGACGTCATGGGATGTACCTGCTCCAGCTGGTGGTGTCGTGGCAAAAAGTGATCAGCTGCCAAAACTTGATCGCCAGGTGCCATATCGTAGTTATGGAGTTATATTAGCCGTAAAATATATATTTCAACAGGTAAACAGTACAGAGTTAGGTATAATAAGATATATTTAACAATTATGATGGATTTTAAGCCAAAACAAACTGGATCTAGGATTAAAAGCAATTTAAATAACGCAGTCACAAGGTTACATGAAGAAATACACTGATTTACTGGGTATATACATGTAGATACTGTATAAATATATATTCTCTGCATCAACAATGAACTATACATGTATTCATTAAGTATTGCCCTGGGAATTTTGACAATAAACCTTTGTACTTTTTGCAGATGTGGAGACACATTACCACCAAGCGACACAAATTAAATACTAAAAGATTGGAAAAGCTGTCTAACAACAATCAGTGATTTTGTTAGTGATATTGTTAGTGATTTCGTTAGTTGTGCTAACAGGAAGCTGAGATGGCGGACATGACAGAAGTAATTGTGATTAGTTGAATGATTGAAAAAAAATAGTCGGCTACCAAAACATTCATTAATTGCAGCCCTACCAGGACCATCATTTTCATTAAATACGTTGTCTGTTTTGTTTTGTTTATGATCAGTTTTGCATGCGGTTATGAGAATGTTGACCCCAAATCTCTTGATATTTTTATCATGAAGTAAAAACCAAAAACAGTTAAACTAGTCCAAACTGTCCAAAGGAGAGCTGCCGCCATCCTCCAGGACCCCACCCACCCCCAGCACAGAATGTTCACACTTCTACCCTCAGGCCGGAGGTGCAGAAGTGTGAAATGCAGGACAATCAGACTGAAAAACTCCTTCTTTCCCACTGCCATCAGACTCCTGAACAAATAACAAACTCCCTATTTTCAAACACAGCTTGCAAATAGGAACTCACACACTGGTTGCTAAATTCGCGCATTGCTCACGGCACAGTGCACATAGTCTCACCCCGTCTCCTGTCCATATCATCTCTGCTGCTAAAGTATCGTTGTACAGTCCACTGGGTAGCATCATTACAGAGAAATTACAGAGAAATTCTCCACTGGGTACTAATTTGTAATGTGTACATTGCTCATTTGCTCACTGTATATAGGCTTCTGCCATCTCAGGTTCATATCATCTCTGATATTAATATACCACTGTCCATTATAGTCATCCAGTGAATTTTCAATTTTCATTCTTCTTCTTTCATCTAGTTTAACTACTTTTACTGCTTTAACTGTCCTAATTGCCTAATGTGTGTTATTAGTACTCATTAGTATTAGATGTTTTATTACCTTATTAGTACTGATGTGTATCTATTATCTTGGCATTTGCTCGGAGAGCAGAGTAAGAATTTCATTGCTCAGGAAATGTTGCATTTCTTAACTGTGCACATGATAATAAAGCCTTTGAATATTGAACTAGAGCAGGGGTCCCCAACCTTTTTTGGTTCACAGAGACCAGTAACATGTAAAACATTTTTTTTTGTGTGTGTGTGACCTGTCGATACCATCCCCCCCCCCCCCCCCCAAAAAAAAATGGCATTCTGTAAGTTTTCAAAATCAAACACCCGATAGAACTGGTCAGTGCAGAGGAACAGAACAGATTTTTTTTTTTTTTCCATGCGGCTCTCTGCGACCCGGTGGATGGAGACCCAATGATGTAGAGAGCACTCAGAGAGCTCATACCTCTGCCAAGGCCCTATCTTTCAATGTTAAAGAAAGTGAAAGAGCTACCTCTGGTGAAGATTTTAACAAAATCCATCTAGAAGTTTTTGTGTAAAAGTTGCTAACTGCGCGTTGTGACGTTGCACCACTGCTGTGGAGACGTTGCTTAATCACTGCCAAGCAAGGTTGTGGAATTTGAACGTTTTATGACAGCAGCAGTGAGTAGATGATTATTTCACCTCCTCTGCTGTAATGGGGGCACTTCATTCTTGGCTCTTATCAGAAGTGTCTTAAGTGTTTCTCTGCAGATCATATCTAAGCCCTGTTATTATACATTTTTTTTTTTACGCCACAGAATATCAGGATGTCACGGCACACGAATGCTAAACGAATTGAGGGACTCGATGAGAATGTTTGGTAAGTGAATCTGTTTATTACCCAACTTCTTCCCCATTACAGCTAAAAACTACAGGAATGCAGTTATACTTGCATATTAGTTTATCATTATGATGATACTTATTGTTCTTATGTACTGATTAATAAGCAGCTGCACAGTGAATTACAGTTGGATTTATTTTTAAAAATCATTGAAATATGAGTGGGGCTTTACCCATATAATCAATTACGTACATACTCAACAATTTTAGTAAAGGTACATTAAAATGTCAACAACTGGAGACAAAAACTCACATATTTAAAAGAAAAATAGCAGAGTGATGTAAAAAGCCACAGATTTACATGACCCCCCCCCCCCCCCGTAAAATCTAAAATACAGATTTATAGAAAATCTGCTGGGAAAAAAATGTAGAAATAAACCATTACATACATTCAGAACTGGGTGCTTTGAAGACCAGATTTAAAAAATACTCTGTTGTCCATTGAGCTTGAATCTATAGGGAGCTCTCTACTGTCCATCCATGCTCTTGTGGTGACACTAGACACAGCGGGTGGACATTCTCTCACACCCAGAAGCAGTGAAGAGGGGCAGAACAAGGAACTGAAGGGGGTAGCTCCCCAGAGGGGTAACTAGACCAGAATATGAGGCGCCTTCACCCCCTGCTGCTCCAAAAGGCAGCATGAAGAGCAGGGGGGTGAATGTATGTATCAAGTGTTATGTTAATGTGTCACACAATGCCTTTGTACACACACATGCATAATGCACCAGCCCAGCTCTCGATGCATGATGAGTAAAGCTATACAAGCAGAATGCAGAGAGAGAGTTGGGAGGCTCTTCTACAGAGATTGGCCCCAGCGGGCCACGCTGGGGGCCACAGGCTGTACATATATGTTAGAGGGTGAATAAAGATTCTGTGTCAACCTACGCTCGTGCCTCGCCTCCACATCCTTCCCTTTTACCCTCTGCACTCTAGTCTTTCTCATTTCAGGGTGCTGTTTAGCTCTGTGGCGGCTGACCCATCCATTGTTAACCTGGGCCAAGGCTATCCAGACATCCCCCCACCCCCGTACATTAAGGAGGCGCTGACGAAGGCCGTGTCCGTGGACCGTATCAACCAGTACACCAGAGGCTTCGTAAGGATGCTCTCGGGGGGAATACTGTGCATACTTTTAGGGCGGACTGCTTAGAAAGCTAAATAAATGGACATTTGTGAAGGAGAAAGAAGGAAGTGGTGGCAGTGCTGTATGCTGGGTGTCTGCAGAAGTTGGTTATCCAGAATTAGGGCTGTCATCGTCCTTAAAAATGGTCACCAGCCCATAACCTTAAAATACCACATACAGTCATGTGAAAAAATTAGGACACCCCATTAAATATTCAGTTCTTTATTAAGAAATGTTCACACATCTATGTCTAACCTTGTTTTTGTTTTTATTTGCATTTTTTTAACATTTATTTTAGCCATTTTAAGTGGGAATGAATGTGGGGTGTCCTTAAAAAGGTGGGGGTGTCCTAATTTATTCCTCACTGTTTGTTTAGAATTACATTTTACAGAAAATTTGAAAAAAGTCTTTAATTCATTTTTAATTGTTTAGTTGTATTACTTGAATCTCCCAGTATGTTTAACATTGATATTAAATATCCATACGTCTAGATATGTTAAAAAAGCACACAGGCTAATACACGATGTCCTAATTTTTTCACATGACTGTACATTATAAACACTACGGTTAGGTTTTCTTATACTGGAGGGGGAACTCCTTGCATTCAATTTACTTTTTTAATTTCAACTTAACTGAAATGAAAAGGAGCAGCAATCATTTCTTAAAACATTTTCTAACATAAATTTATGACTTTTGTGACTTTTTTCCCTCCAAAATTTATGTTTTCCTCTTAAATTTTCCACATTTTTCCTGATAAATTTGTGACTTCTTTCTTATACGTTTGAAATTTGAGACTTTCCTCATCAACACATCCCCTCATTGAAAGGAGCCAGCTGAGGTGGTGTGGCCGTCTGATCGGGATGCCACCTGGACACCTCTCGCTTAAATTGTTTGGGACACGTCTCAGTGGGAGGAGAGCCCGGGGCAGACCCAGGACACGATGGAGTGGTACGCCGTGGTGTCCCCTCTGATTAGCTGGAAGAGGTGGCTGGGGAGAGGAAAGTCTGGGCTTCTTTACTTGAACTGCTGCATCTGCGACTCAGATCCCCAGAAAAGTGGCAGAAGATGGATGGATGGACTTTTCTCAGCAATTTATGACAAACAAACCCTTTTTCTTCCAAAATTTTTGACTTTTTTACCACCAACATTTGGCTCTTATAAACTGGTGTTTTTTGGAAAGTTGCAATTATTTTTTTTCATGGTTGTCAGACAGGAAAACGGGTTAAACTCTCGCGGAAGAAAGATTTGTGAGGAAAAATGTGCAAATTTTGCTGAAAAAAGCAGTGAATTTATTAGAAAAACCTGTTAAATTACAAGGAAAAAGTAGCAAATTTATGAAAAAAAAAATATCCAATTTTAAAAGAAAAGGTAAAGCCAACTTTGTCATTCAATCCATACGGCCAGTCATGTACAGTAGAACAAAGATACGTTTCTCTTAGCTACAATGTTAATCACATCTAGAATCAGAGGGGTCGCTGCCATGCAAGGCACCACCACAAATTTTCCCTCCTCCGTTCCATTATTGCTGAGCACCAAGCTGGACGGCAGGAAGTTCCGTTTTTATATGGTCTTCGGCATGACCCGGCTGGGATTTGAACCCCAGCCTCCCGGGTGTGGGGTGGATGCTCTACCAACTGGGAACTTTACTTACAAAAAGTCTTTTGTAAACTTTATTTACAAAAGACTTTATTTACAAAAAAAATGTCCTCAAAAAATGGTGAATTTTTTGAGGACAAACATTGCATGTTTATGAGGAAAATAGCAAATGTTGAAAAAAGTTGTAAATTTGAGAAATCTTGTAAAACTTAAAAGGAAAAAGTAGCACATTTATTCAAGAAAATCTATGTTTATCAGCGAAGAATTGCAAATTTACAAGAAAAAAAAGTCAGTTTTTTGAGGAAAAAATTGTGTATTTGTGACAAAACAGTCACAAAGGTACAAAGAAAAGTTACAGTTTTTGAGGAAAGAAAAGTCACAAATTTATGAGGGGAAAAAATAGCAAATTTAAACGAAACTTCACCAATTAATGGGATAAGTTGTTGGTTTACAAGAAAAAGTTATGCTGAGCATTGGTGCTTCAAATGCATTTCATTCAGTTGTGTAACATGACAGAAGGTTTATGATGATACTGGGGGCAGTTCTCTTGTTTCTTCTGCCCCCTGGATCTGCACCTGTGATATAGAAACTTTCTATTCACTTTTCAAGGTCTGATGACACATTTTTGACTTCATCTAATTTTTCAACACATAATACAATATAACAAAATAGGTTGGTCTGTGCAGTTCTAAGTCAAACAGGCTTTTTTTCACACAAATATCCGACGTTTTCATGAGCGTCACGTCACCAATTGCATCAGTGGCTGGAAAACCCCCGGCCATGTTGTAACATCATCGACAGAACACAGCGCTTGGCTGCCCATTGTACACACAGGATGGAAACGGTTGAAAACATCGACGATGGTTCCAGCACATGTAGTCTGGAATTGGTTTGTGTTGTCCAATCTTCAGACGATTATAGTTCCAAAGAATGGGATGACAATGAAGAATCTTGGGGCATCAGACCGTATAGGTTTGAGCCGTGCCAAGCGGGCATTGTGCCAAGTGAGTCAGACTCAGAGAGTGACAGTGGAGAGGCACACATGGCCGGCGCAGCAGCAGCGACAAACACACGGCAGGGGAACACCGAGTGTTATGCTTTTGTTACAGATATTGCAACAAATTATTTGTTCATAAATATAATTTATTTAAACCTGATTTTTCAATAAAATCATAGCAGTGTATTCTCTGTGGCTCAGGCATCGGGTTTATTATGGATTATCTCTATGTATGTATTATGAATTATCTGGTGAATCCTGTGCGTAAATCCATTCATCATGATCTCCGTGCGCTCTTAGGCAGGGCACGGAGAATGAGGATGAAATAACGAGGATTTACGTGCAGGGTTCACCACAGCACATTTAATACAGAAAGATATTATATTGATCATCAACAAGGACTTTTGGGTTTACACAACATCCTAAAAATGTCAAAATCATGTCATCAGACGTTTCAAGCGTTGTAATAATAAAGTGGCTGAACAATGCAGCTGTTAAATCTTCATGTAAAGCTGCAAACTGTCTGCTGCAAACATGATGAGCATTCATTACATTCGTGGTATTTTAAACCAGTGTCTTGTATCGATTAAACAGGGTCATCCGCCTTTGGTGAAGGCCCTCTCTCAGGTTTACGGAAAGGTGTGCGGACGTCAGATTGACCCCCTGAAAGAAATCCTGGTCACGATTGGAGCCTACGGTTCTTTATTCAACTGCATGCAGGCCCTGGTGGACGAAGGAGATGAGGTGGTAGTTCTTCTGTTTGTTGGTTTTCATTCGTCAACACTAAACGGCACCACGGTGCTAATCGGCGTTACGGTTCCTCCTTCAGGTCATCATCATTGAACCTTTCTTTGACTGCTACATTCCTATGGTGAAAATGGCGGGGGCCAAGCCTGTGCTGATCCCTCTACGTATGGTCAGTCTGACCAGCTTTTAATAGCGCTGTTAAAATGATAAATCCAGTAGTGATTTATGACATTCCCTGATCTATAACACAAAGCTTCTGCCACATTTTAGAAGTCCGGAGAGAAGACAACCTCTAGTGCAGACTGGTTTCTGGACCCGGATGAGCTTTCCAGCAAATTCAGCTCCAGGACAAAGGCCATCATCATCAACACTCCCAATAATCCTATTGGAAAGGTAAGTTAATGCATAAAAACAACCTAGTAAGAAAAGTGATTTCAGATATTCTCGTCCTCCTCCTGCAGGTTTTCACCAGAGCGGAGCTGCAGGTGATCGCTGAACTCTGCATCAAACACGACACGCTCTGTTTTAGTGACGAGGTTTACGAGTGGATCACCTACAGAGGACACAAGCACGTCAAAATCGGTAAATTCACAGATTAGCATACTTGTTTAAATATGTTTTTTGGGGGGTTCCCCTTTGTTTTAAAGCGTTCTATTGGATTTCTGTGACATATGATGTGAAAAGCCAAATGGGACAGGGTCTTCCTGCACAGGAGTCCTCCTCTCCCACAGAATCTAGGACTACAGGTCCGTCTGAACCACCTTGGTTGGATTGGCTGGTCTCTTCTGTGAGGTCATCACATCATTACTCAGCAGACCTGATACAGACCTGCCTGTTGGATAGTCTGAAACACCCTTTTCTCAGAGGACAACAGGAAATTTCCCAGTGAGCCTAAACAGTGCAGCGAGTTTAGCTAGCGGCCTTACCGTGGGTTTTGAAGCTCTTCTCTGTAAACTCTAGTAGACACCTGTGGTCCCACCTCATTCATTATTCCATCGTTGATAAAGGATCTCATGCCATTCTAGCCTATTTTGTTGTTTATTTTCCAGCATGACACTGGTAGCAGTGTCATTAGTATGGCTAGCTTTGCAACACAAATTAACATTACCAGGGATTTTATAATTTTTTTTGTGGATTGTAGTCAATTAGTTGGTATGTAGGTCAACTCGTTCATTGTAGGTCAACTCGTTCATTAATCCACAGTCGATTATCTATCTCACAACATCATGGCTTATTTTATTAAATTTTGGCTGTATCTGTGTCTATTGCTCTACTAACATTAGCTTGTCTAAGGGGATTGTCTCACTCAGCTGAGACAGCTTGAGACTAGTTGGAGAACAGCATTCTTGAAGGAGTTTCCAAAATGTCTCCAAACATTCTCAGCGGTTCTCATTTTCCTCTCCTGAGTCACAGGGTCTTGCAGGAATTTTGAACATCCATCCATCTTCTTCCGCTTGGGGGTGGGGGGGTGGGGGTGGAGCCTATCCCAGCATCTTTGGGCAAGAGGCAGGGTACACCCTGGACAGATCGCCAGTCCATCGCAGGGCCAACACAGAGAGACAGACAACCTTTCACTCTCACAGTCATACCTAAGGACGATTTAGAATCCCCAGTTTGATTCCAGTTAACTTGCATGTTTTTGGCATGTGGGAGAAAACTGGAGAAATCCTGGAGTGAACGCACACAGACACGGGGAGAACATGCAAACTCCACACAGATCATTGTTGGTCGGGGGCTGGGATCGAACCCAGGATCCTCCGGCCAAGGGTGAGTTGCTGTGCTGCCACAGCTGTGCTGCCGTAGTGCTAACCACTCCGCCACCGCGCTGCCCGGAATTTTGAACATGTTCAAAAAATTTGTGCGACAGCTTTTCTCGAAAATAGTCTCGGAGTCATCGCGGGTGTCTCAAACCCGTCTTGACCTTGTCTCAAACCCTATTCAATTTAGTTTCCATGAGTCCGAAAGTGTGAGAAACGTTAGGGTAGTGTCTCACTGGGTGTAGACAGCTGGAGACTAGTTGGAGAACGGCATTCTTGAGGGAGTTTCCAAAATGTCTCCAAACATTGTCGGCAGTTTTCATTTTCCTCTCCTGAGTTTGTATGGTCTTGCAGTCGTCTCGCAGGAATTTTGAACATGTTCAAAACTATTTTGAGAGAAAAACTAAAAAATTTTTTGGAGTCATCACAGGTGTCTCGAACCCATCTCGACCCCGTCTCGTGTGTTGGGCAGTCATTGTGGGACTGCCGTGAGTACAAACCCCCCCCCCCCTAAACTTTGTCTTGCGTATGTTGCAAGAATGTCCTGCAACTCTTGCATGACATCTATGCAAACACCCGAAGAGCTCACTGGGGGTTTGTGCAACAGTATTGCAACATTCGTGAGACAGTGTGATCCCAAGTGAAAATTGTTGCAAATTCTTGGATTTATCTCACGTCTTTTTTTAATCTCAAACTAGTTGCAAGTTGTCTCAGCCCAGTGAGATACTACCCTAAGCAGCCACAGCTGAGATTTCTGACCAGTTTTGAGATTGCCGTGTTGGGTACACACTGAGAGTGTATACCAGGAATGGGCATGCAGCCCCCGTCATCATTCACTGTGGCCCGCCAGTCCATTTCCAAAAATCAATTATTTATTTATATCCCGTTTGAACGTATTTGGAACTGCATTCTTAAATGCAGTTATAGAGTCCGCCAGCAGAGGGAGCTCTAATCAAAACCTAGGTGCCGCATGCGAGTGGTTGAGCGAGAGTGAGGGAGCCACAGATAGAGGGAGCAGTGTGCCCCGGAGTACGTCTTTAAAGGTATATACAGTGGGGTAAAAAAGTATTTAGTCAGCCACCAATTGTGCAAGTTCTCCCACTTAAAAGATGAGAGAGGTCTCCAATTTTCATCATAGGTATACCTCAGCTATGAGAGACAAAATAAGAAAAAAAAAATCCAGAAAATCACATTGAAGGATTTTTAATGAATTAATTGGTAAATTCCTCAGTAAAATAAGTATTTGGTCAATAACAAAAGTTCATCTCAATACTTTGTTATATACCCTTTGTTGGCAATGACAGAGGTCAAACGTTTTCTGTAAGTTTTCACAAGGTTTTCACACACTGTTGCTGGTATTTTGGCCCATTCCTCCATGCATATCTCCTCTAGAGCAGTGATGTTTTGGGGCTGTCGCTGGGCAACACAGACTTTCAACTCCCTCCAAAGATTTTCTATGGGGTTGAGATCTGGAGACTGGCTAGGCCACTCCAGGACCTTGAAATGCTTCTTACGAAGCCACTCCTTCATTGCCCGGGCGGTGTGTTTGGGATCATTGTCATCCTGAAAGACCCAGCCACGTTTCATCTTCAGTGCCCTTGCTGGTGGAAGGAGGTTTTCACTCAAAATCTCATGATACATGGCCCCATTCATTCTTTCCTTTACACGGATCAGTTGTCCTGGTCCCTTTGCAGACAAACAGCCCCAAAGTATGATGTTTCCACCCCCATGCTTCACAGTAGGTATGGTGTTCTTTCTCCTCCAAACACGACAAGTTGAGTTTTTACCAAAAAGTTCTATTTTGGTTTCATCTGACCATATGACATTCTCTCAATTCTCTTCTGGATCATCCAAATGCCCTCTAGCAAACTTCAGACGGGCCTGGACATGTACTGGCTTAAGCAGGGGGACACGTCTGGCACTGCAGGATTTGAGTCCTTGGCGGCGTAGTGTGTTTCTGATGTAGCCTTTGTTACTTTGGTCCCAGCTCTCTGCAGGTCATTCACTAGGTCCCCCCATGTGGTTCTGGGATTTTTGCTCACCGTTCTCGTGATAATTTTGACCCCAAGGGGTGAGATCTTGCGTGGAGCTCCAGATCAAGGGAGATTATCAGTGGTCTTATATGTCTTCCATTTTCTAATAATTGCTCCCACAGTTGATTTCTTCACACCAAGCTGCTTACCTATTGCAGATTCAGTCTTCCCAGCCTGGTGCAGGTATAGAGTTTTGTTTCTGGTTTCCTTTGACAGCTCTTTGGTCTTAGCCGTAGTGGAGTTTGGAGTCTGACTGTTTAAGGTTGTGGACAGGTGTCTTTTATACTGATAACAAGTTCAAACAGGTGCCATTAATACAGGTAACGAGTGGAGGACAGAGGAGCCTCTTAAAGAAGAAGTTATAGGTCTATGACAGCCAGAAATCTTGCTTGTTTGTAGGTGACCAAATACTTATTTTACTGAGGAATTTACCAATTAATTCATAAAAAATCCTTCAATGTGATTTTCTGGATTTTTTTTTTCTCGTTTTGTCTCTCATAGTTGAGGTATACCTATGATGAAAATTGGAGACCTCTCTCATCTTTTAAGTGGGAGAACTTGCACAATTGGTGGCTGACTAAATACTTTATTGCCCCACTGTATGTGTTGCATGCTGAGACCGCATTAATAGGCTGTCAACAGCAGTAAGGCTGTGTGTCCATCAAACACGTTTTTTGTTGCCCGACCGCCCTGAGCATTTTTTTTTTTTTTTTCAGCGTTTGTGCACAGCGCTGTGGGAAAAAAAAGTCTGTGCCCTGTATCCCAGCAACAGCTTGTCACTCTCAGCTCAGCACTTCTGCTTTTCCTATTGTCAGACTTTCTACAGATTTTTTAATAGCAGTCTCTAAATAACAATGGACAGCAAACATTTTCTAGCAGCTCTGGATGTAAAATATGATGACATGGAAAGCAGGAGTCTGAGTACAGACTAGTACCAGCGTCCTATGTCCCGCCCACGCAGCAGTTCTGATTGGCTGCTTAGGTCTGACGTTGACGAGCTCAGCTGCAGTCTCTGAAAATTTGAACTTTTTTCAATTCTGAGCGCCCTGAGCACCGCGACAAAAAATGGCCACTGCCGAGAGCGCTCATCGCTGTAAACGCTGAACTACATAGAGAATGAATGGAAAATAGCCACCCAGATTGGAAAAAATGCGTTTGGTGGACACACAGCCTAAATGTAGAGTACAGTGATCCCTCGTTACTTCGCGCCTCACCTTTCGCACCCTCAGTGCATCGCGGATTTTTCAAAAATATTCATCAAAAATTCAAAATTGAGAAAAAAGTTGGCCGGGCGCTAGCAGAAGGCAGGGAGACTACACGGAGAGCCGGCACAACTCAAAATCCACCTCTCTGATTCGCTGGCCAGCATCCCCCCCCTAAGAGATTTTGTTCTCGTGTTGGCTCGGCTCGGAAATCTCGCAAGCTGATTGGCCGAGACGTCGCTGCTGCCTTTACGCCTCCTCCTGCTGCCTCTACGCCTTCCCGTCGAGAGAGAGAGTGAGAGAATGAACGTACGTATTATTTATACATTATTTTATGTATATTATTTATATTATTAATATTTTATTTACATGTTTCAAACTATTCTTTAATGTTCTAATGATAACATATGCATTTATAGGGTTAATATACACTTATTGATATTATATATACACAAAAAAAATGTATGTAAAAAATGGGGGGGGGGTTGACGCTACTTCGCGGTTTTTCACTTTTCGCGGTCGGTTCTGGACCCCATTAACCGCGATAAGTGAGGGATCACTGTAGGCTGCTTTTAAACAACAATAAATGCTACAGCTCCTCACTGAGGAGTATTTACAGTAACAAGTTTCAAACTGAAAGGCAAATTTATACAAGAAATGGAAAATTTACAGCAGAATAGCTCACTAATTTAGAAAAAAAAAACAGTACAACTAAAAAGTTATAAATTTTTGAATAAAATGATGCAAATTTATCAGTAGACGCTTGAACATCTCATACCAAAATAAAATATAGATTTGCAAAAAAATGGCTTAATTTAAACCAGAAATGTAGCATATTTATTATCAAAAAAAATTCTGCTATGTGAACTCCATAATAATTACTCTACCTGCTTCCAGGAGGAAGCTAGATGAGATCAGAGCAGCCACAGTCGCAGACGTACCGCCACAGGGCTGAGCTTTCAGAGAGTGATGGACTGGTCACTGGGGGTGCCGTATAGTGATCCCACGGTCAGAGAAGAAGTGTTAAAAAGGGTCCATGAAGATCACCAAGGCCTCTCCAAATACAGAGAAAGGGCACAAGGATCAGTGTGGTGGCCAGGCTTCTCAGCAGAACTAAAGCAGCTGCTGGAGAAATGTGAGTTCTGCTGTGAGAACAAGAGAGTACAGCAGAAAGAACCACTAAACCCTACCCCATTACCAGATACTGTAGGCCCTGGCAGAGGGTCGGAATGGACTTATGCAAACACAAAGTGAAAAACTACCTAATACCTTCTGACTACTTCTCACGGTACCTCAAGATCCTGGAACTACCAGTAACAACATCTGAACAAGTTAGGTCAAGACTGAAGGTGACATTTGCAAGCTATGGGATCCCAGATACAGTATGTTCTGATAATGGTCCACAATTTTCAAGTGAAACATTCAAAAGATTCAGTCAAGAGTATGACTTTACACATGAAACGTCCAGTCTGCACCACCCATCTGGAAATGGTCAGGCGGAACGTGCAGTGCAGACAGCACAATGTTGCCGCACAACGTTGCCGGCAATAGATTGTAAGCTGAAACCTGAATGGCCCAATCTCTCCAGTGTCAGACAGAAGGATGCAGGGGAGAAGGAGCAGCAGGCCTTTTACTTCAACCGAAGACCCGGAGCACAACATCTACCTGCTCTGAAGCCTGGTGATAGGGTCCTGATCAAACTGGTCTCAGAAATGCTGGAACACTCCTTCTGTGGTCCAGCAGGAGAGGTCTACACAGTGGTCATACAGTGGGGTAAAAAAGTATTTAGTCAGCCACCAATTGTGCAAGTTCTCCCACTTAAAAGATGAGAGAGGTCTCCAATTTTCATCATAGGTATACCTCAACTATGAGAGACAAAATAAGAAAAAAAAAATCCAGAAAATCACATTGAAGGATTTTTAATGAATTAATTGGTAAATTCCTCTGTAAAATAAGTATTTGGTCAATAACAAAAGTTCATCTCAATACTTTGTTGTATACCCTTTGTTGGCAATGACAGAGGTCAAACGTTTTCTGTAAGTTTTCACAAAGTTTTCACACACTCTTACTGGTATTTTGGCCCATTCCTCCATGCAGATCTCCTCTAGAGCAGTGATGTTTTGGGGCTGTCGCTGGGCAACATAGACTTTCAACTCCCTCCAAAGATTTTCTATGGGGTTGAGATCTGGAGACTGGCTAGGCCACTCCAGGACCTTGAAATGCTTCTTACGAAGCCACTCCTTCGTTGACCGGGCGGTGTGTTTGGGATCATTGTCATGCTGAAAGACCCAGCCACGTTTCATCTTCAATGCCCTTGCTGGTGGAAGGAGGTTTTCACTCAAAATCTCACGATACATGGCCCCATTCATTCTTTCCTTTACACGGATCAGTCGTCCTGGTCCCTTTGCAGAAAAACAGCCCCAGAGTATGATGTTTCCACCCCCATGCTTCACAGTAGGTATGGTGTTCTTTCTCCTCCAAACACGACAAGTTGAGTTTTTACCAAAAAGTTCTATTTTGGTTTCATCTGACCATATGACATTCTCTCAATTCTCTTCTGGATCATCCAAATGCCCTCTAGCAAACTTCAGACGGGCCTGGACATGTACTGGCTTAAGCAGGGAGACATGTCTGGCACTGCAGGATTTGAGTCCCTGGCAGCATAGTGTGTTTCTGATGTCGCCTTTGTTACTTTGGTCCCAGCTCTCTGCAGGTCATTCACTAGGTCCCCCCATGTGGTTCTGGGATTTTTGCTCACCGTTCTCGTGATAATTTTGACCCCACGGGGTGAGATCTTGCGTGGAGCCCCAGATCGAGGGAGATTATCAGTGGTCTTGTATGTCTTCCATTTTCTAATAATTGCTCCCACAGTTGATTTCTTCACACCAAGCTGCTTACCTATTGCAGATTCAGTCTTCCCAGCCTGGTGCAGGTCTACAATTTTGTTTCTGGTGTCCTTTGACAGCTCTTTGGTCTTGGCCATAGTGGAGTTTGGAGTCTGACTGTTTGAGGTTGTGGACAGGTGTCTTTTATACTGATAACGAGTTCAAACAGGTGCCATTAATACAGGTATTGAGTGGAGGACAGAGGAGCCTCTTAAAGAAGAAGTTACAGGTCTGTGAGAGCCAGAAATCTTGCTTGTTTGTAGGTGACCAAATACTTATTTTATCGAGGAATTTACCAATTAATTCATTAAAAATCCTTCAATGTGATTTTCTGGATTTTTTTTCTCATTTTGTCTCTCATAGTTGAGGTATACCTATGATGAAAATTGGAGACCTCTCTCATCTTTTACGTGGGAGAACTTGCACAATTGGTGGCTGACTAAATACTTTTTTGCCCCACTGTACATGGTCTACTCCCCAGGGGGAGGGGAAAAGAAGAGAAATTGCAGACATCTGCAAGTTCTCCAGCAGGAGTGTGGAGGTGATGAAGGTGACAACACTTTAGGAAAAGAGGCTGGCAAAGACTCTGAGCTTGATTCTAGTAAGACTGTGTGTGTTTCAACTCAAATGACACAGACCCCAGAAGGACCTAAGGTCACAAGGTCGGGAAGAATTTGCAAACCAGTGGAAAAGTTAAATTTCTAACAGTGCTGGGAAAAGTTAGAACCTGTGTTGTACAGAGTTGTGAATTTAAGTAGTAGTTCCAAAGCATAGTAAGCTCACGTAGTGGAGTTAATTTATGTTCTGATGCTTCAGAAGAGTATATGATTTGTGAGTTAAACAGAGTATTCATTATGTTGTATTAAAACTCAAAAGGGGGAGGTGTCAAGGATGTTAGACGAGTGAAGTATCTTGACTTATTATCTTTGTTTGACCTCTACAACCCAATTGAAAATAAAACTGAAATCTTTTAAGGGGAAAAATAAAAAACTTACAATAACCTGGTTGCATAAATATACACACCCCGTTAGAACTGGGGATGTGGCTGTGTTCAGAATTAACCAGTCACATTCAAACTCTTGTTAAATGGGAGTCACCACACGCCTGCCACCATTTACTGTTAATTGCCTCTGATTAACCCCAAATAAAGTTCAGCTGTTCTAGTAGGCTTTTCCTGACATTTTTGTAGTCACGTCTTACAGCACAAGCCATGGTCCGCAGAGCGCTTCCAAAGCATCAGAGGGATCTCATTAGGACTGTGTGATATGATGATATACACTACCGTTCAAAAGTTTGGGGTCACTTAGAAATTTCCTTATTTTTGAAAGAAAAGAACTGTTTTTTTTCAATGAAGATAACTTTAAACTAATCAGAAATACACTCTAATATCTAATATACATTGCTAATGTGGTAAATGACTATTCTAGCTGCAAATGTCTGGTTTTTGGTGCAATATCTACATAGGTGTATAGAGGCCCATTTCCAGCAACTATCACTCCAGTGTTCTAATGGTACAATGTGTTTGCTCATTGCGTCAGAAGGCTAATGGATGATTAGAAAACCCTTGTGCAATCATGTTAGCACAGCTGAAAACAGTTTAGCTGGTTAGAGAAGCTATAAAACTGACCTTCCTTTGAGCAGGTTGAGTATCTGGAAAAAAATATTATTTCAAATACAAATCATTATTTCTAACCTTGTCAATGTCTTGACTATATTTTCTATTCATTTTACAACTCATGGTGGTAAATAAGTGTGACTTTTCATGGAAAACACAAAATAATTGTCTGGGTGACCCCAAACTTTTGAACGGTAGTGTATATCGGATGACGATATAAAAACATCTATCATTTCATAGAATACGCTGTTGTTTATATTGTATTTAAAATGCATATACCCCCGTTTATTCACTAAAGCTCCTACCTCACCACTACTTGTCAGCGCCCCGTCTCTTCCCCGCAGTGCACGACTGCGCGCCGCGGAACAGGTGTGGTAGATGGCTAGGCTTCAGTCCGGTGGATGCTCATGCTAACTCCAAACTATCGGTTCAGATAGCTGCTACTCCTATTTGCCAGGGATGTGGGACCATTTTTCATCGTGCTGCGTCAGAGGATAGTTCACCAATCATGTTGTAATAGGAGGTACGTAACGTTAACACAGTGTCTAATTATAAAATGCTAAATGACAGTGCTAAGTTGTGCTAACTGGAAACTGTAGCAAACCATTGTTTTTTGGGTTTTTTGGGGGGGGTTTAAATTACTGCTGAGTTTCTTAGTTTTGTCTGAAAAAATATTATTAAAGCTGCAAAAGTGCGTGATGGTGGCACATACACGCAAAATAAATAGTAAATACATTAAAACAGGCCTGAAGAGCAAGTTGGCTCTTAATGTAATTTATTTGATTTCTAATCATTTTAATTAGTCAAGTAGTGATAATGAATAAAGTTAAAGTCATCACATGTATTTTATTACATTACCTTTTGTGTCTTTGATTTTCAGATCATGACCAACTTGAAATATTTTTACAAAGAAGCAAACAGGTTAAATCAGGCCAGAATGGCAGGTCTGCAGGTCTACACTGAAATTTTCACTGATTTAAACTAACAGCTAATTTATATCTGTAGATGGCAGCCATGGGTCATTTTCTCATTTTCAGAAAGTTTTTTATGTTATTTTGTTTATTTATTTATTTTGCTATTTTCCTCTGGCTCAGGAAATATTTAAGTTATTGATGTTTACTTTTTATTCATATGATTCAGAAGAACAACCTGAAATTTATGAGAATCAAGTCTCAAATGCCCATTAAAAAACTATTTTATAACACTGCAGAATTATGAGGGGAAAATGGTACATGTAAAAAAAGAGATGGTTCTTTTTATATGATTATCTAAACTGTAGAACTTACAGAAATGGTTTGGGCGCATGCGCATGCAGCGACCAGCAGTGGGTGAAAAAGTTTGGCGTCTTAGTCTCTGTTTTTATGCACTTTATTGTGTTTTAACGTAATTCTCTGTGCCGTTTTTGTCCTTGAATGTTTGTGAACTATATAATGAAGAGCTCTTTGGTTCCATCAGTATGGATTTTCTTCTTGTTTTTGCTCTGTGGCTTCTTTCTTGCCGGCTCTTTGTCTGGAACGTCAGCGCGGTCACACCGGTGAGAATGCAGTACTCCAGAGACATGTTACTGCAACTAAATATGGATAATCCAGCGTTTGTGTTCGAGTCTGGGCCGCAACTGCCGGACTTTATTTTAAGAGACTTTCATGGACACAGCGATGAAAAGAGGAACAAGAGAAGGAAACGCGGAAAGTGTTGGAGGCGTAAGATTAAACCTGAGGAGGCGTCAGCTTAACCGCATTCCTCTTCCTTCCATTATTATGGGGAATGTACAATCCCTGAGAAACAAAGTGGATGAAATTCAAGGAAATGTACGATATCAGAAGGATTTCAAGAACTTCTGTGTCATGGCTTACACTGAAACGTGGCTTATGGATCATGACCGGGACCTGGACCTGTGTATTGACAGTTTTGGAGCCCCACTTTGCTTGGATCGGCAGGAAGAGGTAGCAGGGAAACGTCAGGGGGGCGGCGTATGTTTGTATATTAATAAACAGTACTGTACATCTGTCACAGTCAGAGAGCGCATCTTTACGCCAGATGTGGAGCTTCTGTCCGTATCACTATGCCCCTTTTATCTGCCTCGCAAGTTCCCCCAACTTTTCATAACGACTGTGTACATTCACCCGAGGGTGGATGCTGCCTCCGCCTCCAGCACCGTCTTTGATGTGGTACAGCGGTTGCAGTCGATTTCCCCAGAGGCTCCAAATTTTATCCTTGGGGATTTTAACCATGTGTCTCTAAAGAAGACACTTAAAAACTTTTATCAGTACATCTCTTGCCCAACCAGGCGAGAAAAGACATTGGACCTATGCTATGGATCTATCAAGGCGGCCTTTAAATCACTTCCCCTTCCTCCTTTAGGATCCTCAGATCACAACTGTGTACATTTGCTGCCCACATATAAAACTGCTCTCAGAAGAGAAAAGACGAAGACCAGGGGCATAATGGTGTGGACGGATGATTCAGTGCTCTGCCTCCAGGAATGTTTTAATTGTACGGACTGGGAGGTGTTTACACTGTCCTGCGGAGATGATTTGGACTCTTTAGTGGACGTGACATGCTCTTACATGGCTTTCTGCAGGGACATGATCATTCGATGTAAACGTGTCAAAATATATTCCAACAATAAGCCATGGGTTACTAAATCAGTTAAATCCTGCTTACAGAGGAAAGCACTTGCCTTTAAACGGGGATGTTTCTGAGCTGCAGGTTGCCATAAAAGAGCTGAAGGCCGAAATTTTTAAGAGCAAAACAGAATTATAAATCAGAATTGGAAAACAAGATGGCAGCAAAGAAGCTTGGTTCAGCCTGGGCCAGTATGAAAACTATTGCAGGCCTACAGAGCACAGTAATCATGTCTTTTTAGATGGTTTTAATTCAGACACAGATAGTTGACACAGATGGTATGGTTGTGAGACGTGGACACCATATCGCCGACATATCAAGCTTCTTGAACAGTTCCAACAGCGATGCCTGTGCCTGAGATCCATATGTGGTATCAAGTGGCAGGATAGAGTGACCAATACAGAGGTTTTGGACAAATGCAAGTTACCCAGCACTGAAAGCCTGATCATCAAGGCCCAGCTGCACTGGACTGGACATCTGGCCAGGATGGAGGACATTAGGATCCCAAAGGCAATGTTCTTCAGCCAACTGCAGCAAGGAAAGAGGTAAGTCGGCAGACCCCGTCGCCGTTACAAAGACATCTTCAAAGCTACCCTTAAATCCTGTGACATGGATATCAGTTCTTGGCAACATAATGCCCAAGATCGACTTGCATGGCACCATCTGTGTATGCAGGGCATCAAGCACTTTGAACAGTCCAGGACTACACACTTAATTGAGAAGAGAGCTCGAAGGAAGGCTTCAGCTATGCCATCCTCCAGCAGTAACACAACTCTCATCTGCAGTGTAACAGAGTTTGTCCAAGATTGGACTCATCTCCCACCAGAAGACACACCGGTGAACTATACTTCGCAAGATACTCATGCATCGCCAGTGACGCGAGACTCCATCATCATCAATTCAGACACAGAGCTGGCTAATGCTCTTAATTGTTTTTATGGTCATTTTGATTCCTTTGATTTTAGCACAGAAACCCAAGATTTGAAACAGAAACTCAAAGACAATCAGCACTTTAATATTGAGGTGCAGGATGTTAAAAGGGCGTTCTGTGCTGTAAAAGTGAACAAAAGTCAGGGCCCTGAGAATATATGTGGACACTTGGTAAAGTCCTGTGCACATGAACTGAGTCCTGTGTTTCACTACATTTTTAATAAGTCCTTACAGACACAACATATGCCTAAGGTCTGGAAAGATGCTATGGTTGTCCCTGTTCCAAAATCCAGCTGTCCTAAAATGGTAAATGATTTTAGACTAGTTGCCTTGACTTCAATTTTAGTGAAAATTTTTGAAAAACTGGTCAGATTTGAGGTCCTAAAGCAGACTGAGCATGCATTGGATCCTTTGCAGTTTGCCTATAGGCCTCACAGAGGAGTGGAGGACGCCACTGTCACTCTGTTTAACATGCTTTTTAAACATCTGGATTTTAATGGGACACACGTCAGGCTTTTATTTGTGGAGTTTTCTTCTGCTTTTAATACAATCCAACCTCATATTTTAGTTGAAAGGCTCCTGCAACAATTTGATTTGAGTAATAATCTGGTGGGTTGGAATCTGGATTTTTTAACCTACATAACACAGAGAATAAGGGTCAATGGTACATTGTCTGACCAAAAGTGCTCTTCTACTGGCTCTGCTCAGGGGTGTGTGTTGTCACCACCTCTTCATCCTGTACACAAACATGTGTCAGAGCAGACATGACAACAGACACATTATAAAGTATGCTGATTATTCAGTTATTGTCAGTCTCCTTCAGGATGGTGAGAGTGGCCATGGCCCAGTAGTTGATAATTTTGTTCACTGGTGTGAGGATTCCTACCTGTAGCTGAATACGATAAAAACTAAAGATATGATGATTGACTTTAGGAGGAAAACTCCCAGGCACGAAGTCACTGTACTAAAAGGCCAGACCATTGAATGTGTGCAGTCTTACAAATATCTTGGGATGATTATTGATAGTAATTTAAACTTTGAAGAGAACTGTGAAAGGGTGTGCAAAAAGGGTCAGCAACATTTGCATTGTTTAAGGAAACTCGCACACTTCCAAATTGACGGAACCATAATGACAGTGTTTTATCGGGCTTTTATTGAATCTCTTTTATCCTTTTCTTTAGTGTCATAGTTTGGTCAGATAAAACTGAAACAGAGGAAATCCTTAGACCAGGTAGTTAGATGGCCCAGTCGTTTGCTTGGTGAGTCACAGCTGAGCCTGACATCCCTGTACACCAGACAGGTACAGAGGATTGCTACCTCCATTTTAAATGATGACTCCCACCCTTTGCACTGTCACTTTCAGCTTCTCCCCACCAGACGGAGGTTTGTTGTCCCAAAATGTCAAACCCAGCGCTACAAAAACAGCTTTGTTCCTGCTGCTGTCAAAGAGTTGAACAAGATGTAGCAATATATTGCACATAATTTAGTTATCTATTTATTAACCTCTTGCACTCCGGTGTACCGCGGGCGGGCACGTCTCTGCGTCCTAGAGCACACGAGGGTGCTGCGTCCTAGGAGGCACTGAAAAAAAAGCTGCATTTCCGTTCTTCCACTACAGACACAGCCGCAAACAGAAAGCCAAAGGAGTGCTTTGATTGGTTTAGATGTGATTGACCTCTCATTCGACTAATAAGAGCCTTGAATTGGGTTTCTGAAACCTTGAAGAACCAATGACTGAAAACCTAGCAAGAACGACCCGCCTACCAACGGCTGCGAGTGCAGCGAGCCAATTGAAGCACAGAAGTTCGAAAGCTGTTTTGTGTAAGGCTGGGTGAAGAGAGACTGACTGCTGCAGCAGATGAAAAAAGGACCCGCAGGAAGAACCGCCACAGACCCAGCAGCACGGAGACCACCCACAAGTGCGACCTGTGTGACAGGGACTGCCATTCGTGCATCAGCCTGTTCAGCCACAGGCGGTGCTGTCCCAGCAGAGTAGACGTTTAGGATTCTCTTCCATGGTCATCATAGACCATCCACATGCTGTTGTGAACAGGTAAGTGTTATAAGCTAAATTATTCTTTATCCCTGAAAATTGTAATCAAAAAGGACTTTTGACCGATCGGTAAATTACAACTGTGCGGCGCACAAAGTCCGAAGTCTGTGCGCTACGGAACACGGTTCGTGCGCCGCGTCCGGACCGTGAATGCCCCCCCCCCCCCCCGCTACTCTTCTGTAGCGGGGGGGGGGGGTGGCGCAGGGACCGCGGGGTCCGTGCGCCACGGTCGCCACATCGCCACATGACTATTCCGTCATGTAGCGATGGCCAATGTCCGTCCTCTGTAGCGAGGGGGTGGGAGTTGTTATCTTCTACATTACAAATATTTTGGAATACTTTTTAATGCACTGTAGGTTATTTTTTCTTGTAAAAAAAAGCCACACATTTTTTACGTGGCATGCTTCTTTGTGTGTGGGGGCTTGTTTGTTCATTCATTCATGAATGAATGAATAAACAACTCCCCCCCCCCCACACACACACACAGTCCTGAGTGTCACCTTTCATTAGAGCCCAAGATGAAGCTTCTATATTGAATCATTCAAAAGTTACAGACATTTTTCCAAACTGTGCCATTTGGCACAATTTGGCACAGTTCAAAAACGCCTGGGAACTACCTGAGAACAAAGCTGTGTAATATATTCATTTTTTGTGGTATTGTTACAAAATTTGGACCTCAGCTGGATAACACTAGGTTCTACATTTCTGTTGCATTTTCCAGCCCGGATCTGAAGCTGTGTGTTATTTGCAAGCATTTGTATCCAAAAAAACACCCAGGCGAAATTTATTTTCTTCAAGTTCAGTATGTTTAGATGACTGTTACTCAGTGGCCGGAGCACTTAGAGAGATTATGACTGTTTTGCCAAAAAATTCAAATTGTTTTCTTTTAAATGAGACCAACCCCATGAAGATGCTGCAAAGCGTTGAAGAACAGCTTTTGATTTACGTTGGGCACGTTATTTTTTGGCGTTTTTAGGGAAATTGACCAGAGTGCAAGGGGTTAATTTTTATTTTATATTTATTTATTTTTGTAGGTTTTTTACTTGGGTTTTAAATCTTTTATTGGGTTTTAGGCTTCAGACTTTTGAGTTTTTAATCTCTTTGACTTAGTTTTTAACGTTTTTAATATGACTCTTCTCTCTTATCTCTTTGTTTTTTCTCTTATCTCTTTGTCTTATGTCCTGATTGGTGGAGCCTTGAGTACTTTTATCGTGTTTGTAGTCAGCTGCCTGTGTTTGTGTTCATGTTGAATGTAATTGTGGTTTGTAAATATGTGTCTAAAAGGATGTCACCTGACTGCACAACAAATCTACCTACGGGTACAAATAAAGTATCCTGAACCTGAGAAAATGTTTATCGTGATATATATTGTTATCGTGACACAAGATGACTTATATCGTGATATGAATTTGTTGCCATATCGCACAGCCCTAGATCTCATTGTTCAAAGGTATCAATTAGGAGACGAGTGCAAAAGAATTTCCAAGGCATTAAATATACCATGGAACACAGTGAAGACAGTCATCATCAAGAGGAGAAAATATGGCACAACAGTGACATTACCAAGAACTGGACGTCCCTCCAAAATTGATGAAAAGACAAGAAGAAAACTGGTCAGGCAGGATGCCAAGAGGCCAGCAGAAACATTGAAGGTGCTGTTGGAATTTCTGGCAAGTACTGGCTGTTTAGTACATGTGACAACAATCTCCCGTCTTCTTCATATGTCTGGGCTATGGGGTAGGGTGGCAAGACGGAAGTCTTATCTTATGAAGTAAAACGTCCAAGCCCAGCTACATTTTGCAAAAACACATTTGAAATCTCCCAAATGCATGTGGGAAAATGTGTTATGGTCCGATGAAACCAAAGTTGAACTTTTTGGCCATAATTCCAAAAGGTATATTTGGTACAAATACAACACTGCTAATCACCAAAAGAACACCATACCTACAGTGAAGCATAGTGGTGGCAGCATCATGCTTTGGGGCTGTTTTTCTTCAGCTGGACCTGGGGCTTCAGTCAAGGTGGAGGGAAGTATGAACAGTTTCAAATACCAGTCAGTGTTGGCACAAAACCTTCAAGCTTCTGCTAGAAAGCTGAAGATGAAGAGTAACTTCATCTTTCAGCACGACAATGACCCAAAGCACACATGCACATCAACAAAAGAATGGCTTCACCAGAAGAAGATTAAGGTTTTGGAATGTCCCTGTCAACGATGGCCCTCCGGAGCCATCAATGAGACGCCGAAAGCCAGCCGGTGAGTTTGCATAATTTATTAACAATAGACAAATGACAAAATAATGAGCCACGAGGGGCAAAAACACAACTAAGGCTATGACTAAGACACAGGATACAGAGTCTCAGGGAAACACTTACTGTGTTTTCCCTGAGACTGGTTCCCAGAACCAGGTACTCCAGGGCACCAGGCTCCTTCCTTGTCCGACGGCGTAGACCTGGCGCCGAAGAATGCTCAGGGGAAGGAGACACAAAGGAAGCAGGTTCATAATTAATCACTGCAGCAGGTGGAGGGAGCTCAGGGGACTGTGAGCCCCGAACTCCACTCCCAGGGGTCAGACAATGCAATTCACCCAGTGAAGGAAAAGAATGAAAACGCACTTGCCTGCTCCACTGAGGGCCGGTGGAAGCTGCTGCAGTGGGCTTGGTTCTTCCCTTCCCCTGCTGGATGGTGACGGAGGGCCCCCCGGGAAGATGAGGAGGAGCCGTTCGAACAGGATCGATGACGGGCATTGCCGGAGCAGGACTCATGGAGCTCACAACAGCTGGGGAGAGCGTCGAGGAGGAGGGAGTAATAGCCGAGGCGATCCAGGAACAAGATGCTGACGGAACAGCAGGGACAGATGACCCGGAGGCGGAGGCTGCTGGGTTTTCCTCCTGTCGTGACGCAGGAGAAACAGCTGGCTGGGAGGCAGAGTTCCTACGGCGATCCGGAACTGGATCCGGACGGGGTTCTCGCTGAGGCTTAACACAGGCCTTGTGACGACATCTACCGACAGAGGGCGAGGCGAAGGTTGGGTCAGGAAACCGCCACTCCTGGGCTGGACGGGTGACAGGAGCTGAATCCCGAGGCGAGGAGTGGGGATGCCTCACCGTCAGCCTCCTGCCAGAGTTTCCTTCCAGTCGGTGGATCTCCTCCCTCGTCGGGACGGCCGTATTCGGGGAAGGAGATGAGGGTTCCTTGGCCGCCTTCTCGGCCGCTCTCTCTATCAGTCCTCGTTGCGCCACAATCCACGCCACTCTCTCCTTCCCTTCCGGAAAGGAGGTAAGGTGATACTTTAATAATGTCCTCTGCACGAGACCCAGGGGCTCGTATACAGCGTAAGTGGGCATAAGGAGACGGGCTTCGGCCAGGTAGCCATCTGTCTCCTCAAACCACTCGGGGCAGTACCCACGCTCGAAAGCAGACATGCTAACGGAAAATACGAGCACCCAGAGAAGGGGAAAAACACAAACACATCAATGCAAACACTCACGGCGACCGGCGTCTCATTCTGGCTGCAACCTACTGTCAACGATGGCCTTCACAAGCCATCAATGAGACGCCAAAAGCAAGCCAGTGAGTTTGCATAATTTATTAACAATAGACAAACGACAAAATAATGAGCCACGAGGGGCAAAAACACAACTAAGGCTATGACTAAGACACAGGATACAGAGTCTCAGGGAAAACACTTACTGTGACGAATGATAGACGAGGGAATGTTTGACGAGGTCGCAGCCCGGAGTAAACCGAGCTGCTCCCTTAAATAGGGCTGACAGATTAATCAGCTGATGAGAACGTCATCAGCTGATTGGATTCCAGCCGTCCCTGTGGAGCTCGGCTCTGACAGCCGGAAGCCCCGCCGAGACGCTGTCACAATAAAAGCCTGGCGGCCATATGGTGCGCCTGAGAAGAGAACGGGGAACTACCGGACAATGACAGTTGCCCCCGTTCACGAGGCAAATTCCAGGCGCCGTTTAACATCGAAGCCCCCCCCCCCCCCACATCCAGAAGGTCAACAGGACCACCCCAGGGAGGGAGGAGGGGGAAAGGCCAGGAGGGCAAGAACCAAACCTCATCATAGAGAGAAAAAAAAAGGCTACAACAATCAGAACAGTGTAGGGAATACAGGGCCCAAAAAATACAGGCACATACACTGCACCCAAAGAAAACCCATGAGGAGAAGACAGAGAAAAAACTCAAATGGCTACAAACAGAACACCATAATCAGTCCAATAGAGTCACAGGGAAAAAAAAAAAAACATCTTCACAACCCACAGAGAAAACAGGAAACTCAAGTACAGGCACAAAAATGCAGCGTACCCCATAATACCAGGGAGAAGAAAAAAAAAGTCATGCTACAGAGCGGCGATAAATACAGTTCAATTTAGTCCAGATAACAGGCATAGGCAACAAGGAAACAACCCTCAGACTACAGAGGAGAGAAAAAAAAAAACGCGCTTAAGAGTGGCGAAATACACAGTTCAATTACAAAACACCAGCGCATCCCTAAAATTTCAGAAGAGCAGGCAGAGAAAAAATACACAGGGATGACAGCAGGCAGAGCACAATAGCACAAAAACAAATAGTTTGGGGGGTCTTCCTGCGTCCAACGTCCAGATTGCTGGCAGGGAAAAAAGGAAAAGTTCGGGCGGCCTACCCCAGTCCCAGGCCAGGAAAAACAGTACCTCTGGCGGCTGGACCAGATCGCTGAACAGAGAGTTCAGTTTGTCGGATGGCCGATCCAGAACGCCAAACGGGCGAAGCAATCTCCCAGGCGGCCAACCCGCGTCATTCAGCCACCAAGACCGCAGCGGAGAACTCGAAGACTGCTTCCCTATAGAGAGGAATATTGAGGGAGAGCCGAGCCGATAACGGGGACTCCCAGCGGCCCCCGATGGAAGGGAAAAGGGAACGGGGGAAGGGAAAGGGGCCAGTCCGGCGTCGATCAGCGAAGGATCTGCAGCTCCTTCTCTGAACCCCACACGGACTGGCGCTGCGCTTCCGCTGGATCGCAAGCGGGACTGTGCTGCACCCACGACGGACCCTGATTAGGCCGGAACCACACCCACGACGGA
Source organism: Pholidichthys leucotaenia (assembly GCA_020510985.1). Lineage (NCBI taxonomy): Eukaryota > Metazoa > Chordata > Actinopteri > Cichliformes > Pholidichthyidae > Pholidichthys > Pholidichthys leucotaenia. The sequence goes on along the minus strand of CM035839.1, from coordinate 26,385,789 downwards.
CCCCGACTGGGTCAAAGTTGCACCCACGACGGACGCCGATTAGGCCGGAACCACACCCACGACGGACCCCGACTGGGTCAAAGTTGCACCCACGACGGACCCCGACTGGGCCCAAACCACACCCACAACGGACCCTGACTGGGTCAATGTTGCACCCGCGAAGGACCCCGACTGGGCCGGAACCACACCCTCGATGGACCCCGATTGGGTCAGAGCTGCACCCACGACGGACCCCGAATGGGCCGGCGCAGCACCAGGGCCGGCCTCCAAACCCGAACCCGGAACCTCCAGAACAGCGACCGGAATCAACTCAACACCGGTGACCCAGGGAGAAGGCTCAGGAGAAGAAAGAGAACCGGGATAAGGATCACCGGTAGCAACAGAGCCCAGCGAGACAAGCTCGAATGCAGCAGACGGCTGCACCCGGCTCGTCTCCCCGAGAGACAGGCAAAAATGCTCCAGAGAAAGACAAAATAGAGCACTTGCCTGATCTCGAGTTCTGCCGCCGTCCAGGACTTCGGCGATCCGGGCTTAGCAGGTAGAAGGTCCTCCTCTGGTTCCCACGCAGCTACGGTGGGCTCCGCAGCCGGCATGATGGTGTCCACAGTCCGGGGATTCCCTGACGCTGACGTCCATGCTGAGGGCCCGCACAGCATGGTGGCAGGGGATCCGTGACCTGCCGGGTCGGACTGTCCCTCCGTGGAGACCCGGGGATGCTTGCTCATCGGCGCAGGCTCCAAATTGCAGTCCACCCTCCTCCTTTGCCCATGATGTGGCTGCGGGGCCGGAACCAGGTACTCCAGGGCCGCAGGCTCCTTCCTCGTCCGATGGCGTAGACCTGGCGCTGAAGAACGCTCAGGGGAAGGAGACACAAAGGACGCAGGTTCATAATTAATCACTGCAGCAGGTGACGGGAGCTCAGGGGACTGTGAGCCCCGAACTGCACCCCCAGGGGTCAGACAATGCAATTCACCCAGTGAAGGAAAAGAATGAAAACGCACTTGCCTGCTCCACTGAGGGCCAGTGGAAGCTGCTGCAGTGGGCTTGGTTCTTCCCTTCCCCCGCTGGATGGTGACGAAGGGCCCCCCGGGAAGATGAGGAGGAGCCGTTCGAACAGGATTGATGACGGGCATCGCCAGAGCAGGACTCGTGGAGCTCACAACAGCTGGGGAGAGCGTCAAGGAGGAGGGAGTAATAGCCGAGGCAATCCAGGAACGAGGAGCTGACGGAACAGCAGGGACAGATGACCCGGAGGCGGAGGCTGCTGGGTTTTCCTCCTGTTGTGATGCAGGAGAAACAGCTGGCTGGGAGGCAGAGTTCCTATGGCGATCCGGAACTGGATCCAGACGGGGTTCTCGCTGAGGCTTAACACGGGCCTTGTGACGACGTCTACCGAAAGAGGGCGAGGCAAAGGTTGGGTCAGGAAACCGCCACTCCTGGGCTGGACGGGTGACAGGAGCTGAATCCCGAGGTGAGGAGTGGGGATGCCTCACCGTCGGCCTCCTGCCGGAGTTTCCCTCCAGTCGGTGGATCTCCTCCCTCGTCGAGACGGCCGTATTCGGAGAAGGAGATGAGGGTTCCTTGGCTGCCTTCTCGGCCGCTCTCTCTATCAGTCCTCGTTGCGCCACAATCCATGCCACTCTGTCCTCCCCTTCCGGAAAGGAGGTAAGGTGATACTTTAATAATGTCCTCTGCGCGAGACCCAGGGGCTCGTATGCTGCGTAGGTGGGCATTCGGCCAGGTAGCCATCTGTCTCCTCAAACCACTCGGGGCAATACCCACGCTCGAAAGCAGACATGCTAACGGAAAATATGAGCACCCAGAGAAGGGGAAAAACACAAGCACATCAATGCAAACACTCACGGCGACCAGCGTCTCGTTCTGGCTGCGACCTACTTTCAACGATGGCCCTCACGAGCCATCAATGAGACGCCGAAAGCCAGCCGGTGAGTTTGCATAATTTATTAACAATAGACAAACGACAAAATAATGAGCCACGAGGGGCAAAAACACAACTAAGGCTATGATTAAGACACAGGATACAGAGTCTCAGGGAAAACACTTACTGTGACGAATGATAGACGAGGGAATGTTTGACGAGGTCGCAGCCCGGAGTAAACCGAGCTACTCCCTTAAATAGGGCTGACAGATTAATCAGCTGATGAGAATGTTATCAGCTGATTGGATTCCAGCCACCCCTGCGGAGCTCGGCTCTGACAGCCGGAAGCCCCACCGAGACACTGTCACAATAAAAGCCCGGAGGCCATATGGTGCGCCTGAGAAGAGAACGGGGAACTACCGGACAACTCGAGCGCGGACAGAGTCAGCGCTCGGACCATGACAGTCCCAGCCACAGTCCAGACCTGAACCCGATCGAACATCTGTGGGGTGATCTGAAGAGGGCTCTGCACAGGAGATACACTCTCAATCTGACAGATGTGGAGTGTTTTTGCAAAGAAGAGTTAGCAAATATTGCCACATCAAGATGTGCCATGCTGATAGACTCCTTCCCAAAAAGACTGAGTGCTGTAGTAAAAGCCAAAGGTGCTGCAACAAGTATTAGTTTAAGGATGCACATATTTATGCAAACAGGTTATTGTAAGTTTTTTTATTTTTTCCCCTGAAAAGATTTCAGTTTGTTTTTCAGTTGGGTTGTACAGGTTATAGGTCACATTAATGGTGGAAAAAGTTTTGAAATGATTTATCTTGGTCTGATTTTTTTACATCACAAAAGCCCTGGCATTTGAACAGGGGTGTGTAGACTTTTTGTATCCACTGTATCTGTGAGCACGCAAGGCATTCATTAAAAAGAGTTTGTAAAGAAACTCACAAGCCTTCACCTGTGATTTGACAAGCCATTGTTCTGCAGACATTTGCAGCCTCCATCAGGCTGCCTCTTTTGGTTTTTGTTCCATCTATAGTTGCTGCCAAGGTAGTTTAAAGCCTTCATTATGTCTTTAGTTCACCTGTGCAAGGACATCCTCTGGTGTTCCAGGCTCTACTGTGATTTTTTTTTCTCCATCACCTTTCCTAATCCAACACTGTCGATCATCTGTAGTGTTCCCGCAAAAACACCATCTTCTCCTGCCACAAGTCCATGTTGTTGATCTTCCAAATGTGTTGTTCCTGGCTTTAAAAGTTCTTTCCGACATTAATTTCCTGAGATTTTGAGCCTGTTCTCCTTCCCTGCAGCCACTCTGCCCGGAATGTGGGACAGAACAGTCACCATTGGCAGTGCGGGAAAAACATTCAGTGTTACTGGATGGAAGGTGAGAACAAGTAGATAGAAAAACAGTTCCCAATATTTGTTAATTACTTCCTTTAAATGGTAGAACTGTATGCAGATATTTAGGTATCCACATATTTGTTTAAACTTGTAGCTGATTTTAAAGTTTCCCTAATTGATTTGATTTTTGATTTTTGTTTTTTTTGATTTTGTATACTTTATTGATCCCCAGAGGGGAAATTGAGGGTATCCACCTGGATGGATGAAGCAGCCACGGTATGGCGCTATCCCTTTACCATTCACACCTAGGGCCACTTTAGAGTCTCCAATTAACCAAAAAAGGGTCAATTGAAGCAAAGTCTCAAATTTACATAAACAAATTGAGGTTTATGAGAAAAGTCCTACATTTTTTAGAGAGATGTTGAGAATTTTAGGCAGGGGAAAAAAATGTGTATTTTAAAGAAAAACTTACCTTTATTTACTTTTACAAAGGAGTCAAAAATTGACAAGAAAAGTTTCAAGTTTTAGCGGACAAAAGTTAAAAAAAAAAAAACGGCAAGAAAAAAGGCTCAAATTAACAAGAATAGGGCTGGGCAATTTAGCCTTAAAGTGCTGATGACACGTTTTTGACTTCCTTTAATTTTTCAACATATAATACAATATGACGAAATAGGTTGGTCTGTGGAGTTCTAAGTCAAACGGGTTTTTTTTTACGCGAATATCAGACGTTTTCATGAGTGCCACGTCACCCATTGCGTCAGTGGCTGGAAAACCCCCCGGCCATGTTGTAATGTCATCGACGGAACACAGCGCTTGGCTGCCCATTGTACGCACAGGATGGAAGCGGTTGAAAACATCGACAATGGTTCCAGCACATGCAGTCTGGAATTGGTTTGTGTTGTCCAATCTTCAGACGATTATAGTTCCGAAGAATGGGATGACAATGAAGAATCTGGGGGCATCAGGCCGTATAGGTTTGAGCCGTGCCAAGTGGGCATTGTGCCTATCGAGTCAGACTCAGTGACAGTCAGCTGTTCATGTTTTGTGTGCATCATCTGCCGTGTTGTCAGCCAGCCAATATTGCCAACACTATCACAACGTGTTAGCCACTCCACACAGCCATGGTTCTGTTGCGTCCTTGTAGCGATGTCGGCTCTGGGGCGCAACCGTGGTTAACACGTTTCATCTCCATACGTTTGCCGGGCGATGCTGGCCCCGAACGCCTACTGTTTTTGTTTCTGTGTATTTGTGTAAGTCTTCACCTTTTGGGATCAGTCTTTATGTTCAATACATGTGCTGTGGTGAATCCTGCGTGTAAATCCATTCATCATAACCCTTCGTGCACTCTTATAAGCAGGGCAGGGAGAGGGAGGATGAAATAATGAGGACTCACATGCACAGTTCACCACAGCACATTTAATACAGAAAGACAGACATTTCCCAAAAAGATGAAGGCGTACACAAAACACAAACACACTTACTGATAGCGTTCGGGGGCCGGCATCGCCCAGAAAACGAATGAGAGGAGACAAGTTAGCCACAGGTGCGCCCCAGAGCCGACATCGCTTCAAGGACGCACGAGAACCACGGCGAACATGGAGTGACTAACACGTCGTGAGAGTGCTGAAAATACTGGCAGACTAACAGCAAAGATGACAATACTATGGACCAGCAGTGCGTTACTGGCAAACGGCCACGAAGTACATGCACTGCTGGTGATGGTGTAATGAGAAGCACCTGGGTGAGGACCTGGAAAGATGATCAACGGGAGTTTGAATCAGCTGGTGATAATGAGAGAGGGGATGTGGCCGGACCGGCGAGAGTCAGCATGCGATCACAGAAAGTAGGTCAAAGCTTCGCGTAAATCCATTCATCCTTCCCCTCCTCGCGAGCTCCTCCTGCGTAAAAGCACACGAGGAGGCTTATGACAGTTGGAGCTGAAGCGTGTGATGTGGTCTTTCACGGCCTGTTGTTTATCTAAGCCTGTGACACAACGCGAAGACATAGCCATAAAATTAAAACAAGAAACCAGATAAACTGAGCTACAAAGCTGCTGTCATTCCAGTCAACAACACTGGCGTCCATTCTGTCGCTTACGTCATGGTGGTGCTGCCCTTCATTCGGTGGGCGACACCACAGTCCAGTCAGCGGCTGCAGTTTTTTGATGATAACTAGTTTATGCAGGATGCAATGTCATGTCCGCTGCATAACCTAGCAGCAAACATATAAATTCGGCAGTGAGCCCAACGTGCAGTTAGTAACGTATTTTATTGACAGCACACAAACATGCCACAGAGTCCAAACAACAGTCACTGTAACAAACATAAGACGACCGGCTCCAGCTTTGTTGCTAAGGTTAAATGCCTCACACGTTCCAGACAGGGTAGGAGCAGAGGGGAAAGGCATAAGGAAGGGAGGACTTACGGTGATGTTGGAGCGAGATGGCTCTGAGGAACAACATGCACAGTCCAGGGAAGGAAAGCCAACAGAAGCGAGCCAGAGAGTCCAGGGTTGACACTTGAAGCTGCCGCGTCCATTGATCGCACTCAGCTCTATAAGTACCAGAGCTTAAGTGGGAGCAAGTGGACACAGCTGTGGCGACAGGTGCGTGACTGATGAAGTGATGTGTGCATGTGAGTGTGTGTGTGTGTGTGAGTGTGTGTGCGCGTGTGCAAGTGAATGTATTTGTGTGTGTGCGCAAGTGAATGTGTGTGTGTGTGTGTGGTAAGCCGAATGCCGGTGAATGCCTGGCAAAGGGGGAACGCGGCTGTGGGACTGGCCGAGAGCAAAGCGCAACCTGTCAGCTGGAAAAAACAAGGGACAATTAAACCCACAGCCGACAATCATGCTCAGGGTGATGACCCTGAACATGACAGTGCCCCCCCATCAAGGTTTGGATACCAGACACCCACTGTACCATCAGGGAGAACACAACCCCCCCCCCCCCCAATCAAAAAGCCCAAACAACAACCCAGCGCGGGAGGTGGGGGAAAACAGGCTAGGAGGGATAGGTCGAATAAACACCACAATAACACACAATTCACAGCCCAGCTCCAAGCCTAATTGATCCACCCCTCCCAAGAGTCTCTCGGTTCGGGGGGCCGACCCCAGTCCCAGGGCCAGCAGGCGGCCTGCCCACACGATTAGGCCACCAGGGCCGAGAGGACAGATGAAGCGGTGGCCTACCCACTGAAAGACTGGAGGGTAGGTGGCCGGATTGGGGAAAGGAAGTCCTTGCGGTCGCTGGCGGCGAAGGGGAGAGGATCCTGACGTTGCCTGGCAGTGGGAGGAGGAACACCCACAGGGCCCTCAAAAGGAAAAGAAAGGCACTGGTGTCCCCAAACTATCCCATGGCACCCCTGGTGGTCACGGCATGGGACTGGAGATTGGCCGCACCCTCAGTGGTCACCGGTGGAAGTCCAGCTGTGCCCACGGTGGCCCCTGACCAGGCAGCTCCGCTGCACCCTCGAGAGACTCCAGCGAGAATCTAGCTACACCCATGATGGCCCTTGACCGGGCCAGCTCCGCTGCACCCACGGTGGACTCCAGCAGGAGTCTAGCTGTGCCCGAGGTGACCTCCGGCTGAGGCTCAGCTGCACCCACGGTGAGCGGACCAACCCGCAGGAGCACCAGGCTGAGGAGGCAATTGATGGGCGGAGCCCTGACGACCCATGCTGGAGGGGCTGGAGCAGTGGCGTCCTCCTTAGGTAGGACCAGACCCTCTGCGACCTCCGGCAGCAACACACCCTCTCCGGCGACCCTAATTGAAGGCTCAGGGGAAGCAGGAGAAGAAAGATGGTTAGGGTCGCCGGCAGTGGTGGAGCCCGGCGAAGGAAGTTCAGGCGCAGCTGCACGCTGCGCCCGACTCTCTTCGCCCAGAGCCAGACAAGATCTCTCTAAAACTGCCATAAGAAACACAAGAGAGAGTACTTGCCTGAGCTCGAGCTCTACCGCTGTCCAGGACTCCGTCGATCCTACTGGGGGCGATGGTTCGGGCGCTGACTCTGCTGTGACGGCCTCCATAGCAGGCGTGACGGTAGTCGCAGTCTTAACCTCCTCCAGAGAAGGTTCCCATGTGGGTGGCTCCTCCCGTGTGGACTCCGGAGGTGGCGTCTCATGGTGCGCTGGTCTTGGAAAGACTGAAGCCAGGGGACACTCCATCGTCGGCTCAGGCTTCAGATTTGTCACAGCGCCCTCTCCCTGTCCATGAGAGCTCTGCAGATCCGTCTCATGGTGCGCTGGTTTCCGAAAGACCAAAGCCAGGGGACACTCCGTCGTCGGCACAGGCTTCGGATCGGTCTCAGCGCCTTCCCTCAGTCCATGGGAGCACTGCAGAGCTACAGGCTCCCCCTCCGTCCGATGACTGAGCTCCTGGGCCGATAGGTGCTCAGCAGCGAGAGGAAGAGAGGTAGAAAGGGTTGGTGAGCTTATTTTTGCTGCAACGGGTAATGAGGGCCCAGTGGACTGCGAACACTGGGCCTCACACCCGGGAGACTGGCAAGAAAATTTATCAACCTGATGAGTGGAATGAGAAATTACTTGCCTGTTCCTCCCAGGTGTGATGGTCTTCGCTGCAGCTAGCACGGGCTCCTCCATCCACATGTCCATAATGAGCTTAGTCCCTTCAGGCAGAGACAGGGGAGACACAGAGGGAACAAAGTCTTAAATTCCTGCAGCTCGAGGAGGAGACGCAGGCGAGCGCTCAGCCTGCATCTCTCTCCCAGGTGACAGACAAGGTTTATCATTTTCAAGGGGAAAAGGATGGAAAAACACTTGCCTGGCAACCCGGGAATAGGATCCAGCCACGGACTTGTGTGGAGGAGGAGTGGCCCCATGGTTGAGTCGAGCGTGACGAGCCTCCAACTTCCGGGAACGTTTCCTCTCCTCGCGGGGTGATTCCCATGTTGGAACGGCTGTCTCCTGTCCCTCGCTCCCCCATGAGTAGGAGAAAATGGAGGCCAAGATGGAAGTGGCCTCCGCGCAGCTCCACAAAAAAGGACGTTGCTCCATTAATCGGGCTGCGCTGTCCCGGCTCACACGGACCGCCTCGGGGGTGCTGGAGGTCTCGATCTGGGATAGGAGACTCTCCAGGACACACACCCCCTGCAGCTCCACATCGTCCAGCCGCGGCACGATTCTCCAGGTGAGCTGAAAAATACACAAAAATGAAAAAACACACTACACGCTGCTTGGGCTTCTTTGGCGGCAGCTTACTGTCATATCCGCTGCGTAACATCGCAGCAAACGTATAAAATCGGCAGTGAGCCCAACGTGCAGTTAGTAACGTATTTTATTGACAGCACACAAACATGCCACAGAGTCCAAACAACAGTCACTGTAACAAACATAAGACGACTGGCTCCATCTTCGTTGCTAAGGTTAAATGCCTCACACGCTCCAGACAGGGTAGGAGCAGAGGGGAAAGGCATAAGGAAGGGAGGACTTACGGTGATGTTGGAGCGAGATGGCTCTGAGGAACAACATGCACAGTCCAGGGACTGATGAAGTGATGTGTGCATGTGAGAGGGTGTGAGTGTGTGCGCAAGTGAGTGTGTGTGTGTGTGTGTGTGTGTGGCAAGCCGAATGCCAATGAATGCCTGGCAAAGGGGGAACGTGGCTGTGGGACTGGCCGAGAACAAAGCTCAACCCGCCAGCTGGAGAAAACAAGGGACAATTAAACCCACAGCCGACAATCATGCTCAGGGTGACGACCCTGAACATGACATGCAGTGTTGTAAATATTATATTGATCATCGACAATGACTTTTGGGTTTACACAACATGCTAAAAAATGTCAGAATTGTGTCATCAGCCCTTTAAATCAGCATTGCTGTTAATTGACCCTTTCATGTCGGTTTTCAGGTGTTGGTTATTTTTTTTCTCCCTTCCTCTTACTGACAATGCCCATAATTAAGCAATATTACACAAGAGGGTGGCAGCATATCACTGTGGTGTGGTAGTAAATGAGCATAATATAATGAAGGATAGGCCTATTGTCATTTCACACACAAAATAAATATTATCCAGTGTTTACAACAAATACCTCTTGAGGGTTTGTGGGTCACGTCACGTATGCAGTGGCTAATTAGCTTGCTAGCTGCATTGGGGGAAACCTTTATACACCCTTGATTGTGTTAGCCCTCAGGGGCTAACAGCGACTTAGCTTCTGCTCCTTTTGGTGCTGGTATCTGCACTCTGCTCACTTTTTCTTGGCATCTTCAGATGAAATAAAGAGTCAGTCATTACATATTTTGTTTTTATTAAAGCAAACTTAATTGGTTCTGCTGCATCTGAACAGCATTTCCGGCAGTGCTTCTAGAGTTATGTGCCCCCGCCTGTATCTCCATGGGAGATCGTCTTAAAGGGGCAGTACATGAAAAGCTCTCACATACACGCAGACAGCGGGGAGAGGGAGTGGCCCCGTAGGCTGCAGATGAACCCATTAGATCTCAAGGTGATCAAGGTCAGGATGCAGATTCTGGATCACTTTCTCGCTTTCTTCAACATTATGAGATGGGGCCTTGGTGGAGGTATGCGCTCACGGATCACCTCCAAAATCTGATGAGTCACCCGTAGCCCAAGGGCCACCTCTGGTGAAAATTTCATCCAAATTTGTCCAATAATTTTTGCATAACACTGTTGACAGACAAACCTCCTAACTGAAGTTTCAAATTTAGACTAAAAAAAGTTAATTTACAAGAAAAAAAAATCTTAAAAAGCTGCAAATTATGAAGGAACAAAATACAAGTGACAAAAAAGTTGCAAATTCTTTGTAAAAAAAAAAAAAAAAAACTTGATAATTTACAAGAAAAAATTGCAAATGATTAGAAAAAAGTCACAAACTTACTGGAAAAAAGTTACAAATTTATGTGGTGGAAAAAAGGTAATTTATGATGGGAAAACTGCAAAATGATAAGAAAAAAGTTGCAAATTTTCCTGAAGAAAGTTTCAAATGATGAGAAAAAATATTGTAAATATACAAGAAAGAAGTTGCAAATTAAACTGGGTCAATTTAAGGGAAAAAGTTTTTATAAAATCATGACAAAAAGGTGCAAACAATGAGGAAAAATGCCACTAATTTATGAGGCAAGTTGATTTGTATAGGACATTTCACGTACAAGATAATTCAAGGTGCTTTACATGTTAAAGCATTACAGCAAGTTGTACAAGGAATACATAAGAATTTAAAAGCAAACTAAAAAGTAAATGAGGAAAAAAGTTGCAAGTTTATGTGAAAAAGTACAGTGGTGTGAAAAAGTGTTTGCCCCCTCCCTGATTTCTCATTTTTTTGTATGTTTGTCACACTTAAATGTTTCAGATCATCAAACAAATTTAAATATTTGACAAAGATAACACAAGTAAACACAAAATGCAGTTTTTAAATGAAAGTGTTTATTATTGAGGGTAAAAAAAAATAATTGCAAACCTACATGGCCCTGTGTGAAAAAGTGACCCCTCACCCCCAGTTAAAACATAAATCAACTGTGGTTTATCACATCTTTGGAAAGCTGAGTTCAATTTCTCCAGCCACACCCAGGCCTGATTACTGCCACACCTGTTCTCAATCAAGAAATAACTTAAATAGGACCTGCCTGACAAAGTGAAATAGCCCAAAAGATCTTCAAAAACTAGACATCATGCTGCGATCCAATGAAATTCAGGAACAAATGAGAAACAAAGTAATTACGATCTATCAGTCTAGAAAAGGTTATAAAGCCATTTCTAAAGCTTTGGGACTCGAATGAACCACAGTGAGAGCCATTATCCACAAATGGCAAAAACATGAAACAGTGGTGATCCTTCCCAGGAGTGGTTGGCCGACCAAAATTACTCCAAGAGCGCAGTGACGACTCATCCAAGAGGTCACAAAAGACCCCACAACAACATCCAAAGAACTGCAGGCCTCACTTGCCTCAGTTAAGGTCAGTGTTCATGACTCCACCATAAGAAAGAGACTGGGCAAAAATGGCCTGCATGGCAGAGTTCCAAGACAAAAACCACTGCTGAGCAAAAAGAACATAAAGGCTTATCTCAGTTTTGCCAGAAAACATCTTGATGATCCCCAAGACTTTTGGTAAAATACTCTGCGGACTGACGAGACAAAAGTTTAACTTTTTGGAAGGTGCGTGTCCCATTACATCTGGCGTAAAAGTAACACAGCATTTCAGAAAAGAAACATCATACCAACAGTAAAATATGGTGGTGGTAGTGTGATGGTCTGGGGCTGTTTTGCTGCTTCAGGACCTGGAAGACTTGCTGTGGTAAATGGAACTATGAATTCTGGTTTCTGCCAAAAAATCCTGAAGGAAAATGTCGAGCCATCTGTTCGTGACCTCAAGCTGAAGCTCACTTGGGTTCTGCAGCAGGACAATGATCCAAAACACACCAGCAAGTCCACCTCTGAATGGCTTAAGAAAAACAAAATGAAGACTTTGGAGTGGCCTAGCCAAAGTCCTGACCTGACTAAGGCTGCAGCGCGTCGTGCGCACTGCTGAGAAGGTGATAGGCTGCGAGCTCCCATCTCTCCAGGACCTGTACATCTCCAGGACCCGGAGGCGTGCTGGCCGGATCATAGCCGATCCTTCACATCCTGGTCACGTACTGTTTGCTCCCCTCCCCTCAGGTAGAAGACTTCGGTCCATTCGGACTAAAACCTCCCGGCACATGAACAGCTTTTTCCCCTCTGCCATCAGACTGCTGAACATTAAGTGACTTTTTGACTCTCGTGCACCATGTACAGCAGCTCAACCAGACTCACGTCATTCATCACTGTTTTCTGTTGCATTATCGACTGCACTATGTGGTACTTCACTTGCTAATTTTTTAAAACTGCCTTGACTAGTACTACTCATTATTACTAGTATTGTTATTATTATTATTATCATTATTACTTATTATTACTTATTTTTCTACACTTATTGCACGTTTTCAGTCCTTTAGTTTTTTAGTTTATCTCTTTTTCTCATCATGTTTTTAATGTTGCAGCATGGCATCGAGACAAATTCCTAGTTTGTGTACTACATGAACAATGGCAATAAATCTGATTCTGATTCTGATTCTGATTCTGACCTGAATCCAATTGAGATGCTGTGGCATGACCTTAAAAAGGCGGTTCATGCTCGAAAACCCGTCTCATCTCTTTGTCTTTATACCCTGATTGATGGAGCTTTGAGTATTTTTATCATGTTTATAGTCAGCTTCATGTGTGCCTGTGTTTGTGTCTATGTTGAATGTAATTGTGGCTTGTAAATATGGATGTCACCAGACTGCAAAACAAATCTACCTACGGGTACAAATAAAGTAACCTGAACCTGAACCAATGTAACTGAATTACAACAATTCTGCAAAGATGAGTGGGCCAAAATTCCTCCACAGCGCTGTAAAAGACTCATTGCCAGTTATCACAAACACTTGATTGCAGTTGTTGCTGCTAAGGGTGTCCCAACTAGTTATTAGGTTTAGGGGGCAATCACTTTTTCACACAGGGCCATGTAGGTTTGGATTTTTTTACCTTAATAATAAACACGTCATTTAAAAACTGCATTTTGTGTTTACTTGTGTTATCTTTGTCTAATATTTAAATTTGTTTGATGATCTGAAACATTTAAGTGTGACAAACATACAAAAACTGAGAAATCAGGAAGGGGGCAAACACCTTGTAGCAAATGTAAGCTGTGCTGAAAAGTTTTTCTACCAAATAATAATCTTGACCTTTGTGTGCTGCAGCTTGGCTGGTCTATAGGACCCGAACACCTGATCAGACACCTGCAGACCGTCATGCAGAACACAGTGTACACCTGCCCGACACCTTTACAGGCAAGGGTGAAAATTTAAAAAAAAAAAAATAATAAAGTTTATTTCCTTCAGTTTTAACCTCTTTTCTGTGTGTCTGCATTCAGGAGGCCGTGGCTCAGAGTCTGCTCCTCAACTACGAGCTGATGGGTCAGTCTGACTGCTACTTCTCCTCGCTGGCAGAGGAGCTGGAAGGGAAGCGGGACCGCCTGGCCTCCATCCTGCAGGACGCCGGGATGACTCCGGTCATCCCAGAAGGAGGCTACTTCATGCTCGTGGATGTCACGCCGCTCAGTGAGTTTCTGCACGGTTAGAAGGGTCTCGTAACGGGACTGAGCAGCGTATTGAAATGTCATCATCATCACGATATCAGCAAGGGTGAAAGACATCCTGAACGGTGGTAATAGTGTTTTTCATGTGCTTATGCATTCACACACTGACGTTTTGAAGCAGCGTTTACAAGGTTTTTTGTGCTATTACACTGCAAAGTCAGAAAAAAGATTTACGAGAAGAAAGTTGCCATGGCAATCAGTGAGCATCACATAACATTTAGCAGCTCATACGTGCTGCAAATATAAGTTTGTAGAAACTAAACTAGAATAAATATTTAGCTTTTTTCATAACTCCAAATTATCAATGATGTACATCATCTGTTTGACTCGTCACATAAAGTATCAACAGCTGCTTTGTTTTCATCTCAGATCAGGACCTCTCCCATATCACCGATGATGAACCCTACGACTACAAGTTTGTGAAGTGGATGATTAAAGAAAAGGTAAATATAATTCCATAATTCATGTTGACAACTGGGTGAATACATTTTAACCCCTTTTATTATTTTATCTCATACAGAAACTTGCCACCATTCCCGTCACCGCGTTTGTCGGGGAAGAATCCAAGAAACAGTTTGAGAAATATATTCGCCTTTGCTTCATTAAGGTAAAAAGTGTTGACTTCTAAAGAGCCCTCTTTATTCTAGCGCATTCTGTACGATTTATGTGACATTATGGCCTGTAAAGCCACACAGTCCAAAGGAGTTCTCCTGTCCCACGGAAGCTCCGACTACATCTCTGTCTGAAACTCCTCGTTTAGATTGGTTGTTCACTTCTTTGAGGTCATCATGTCGTTCCTTAACAGACCTGCCTCCTGGATAGTCTGCTACACCCTCTCCCCAGAAGAGGGTTTCCCGCTGAACCTCAGAGCTCACATAGCTACAGTGTAGCTAGCACCCCGGCCATGGTTTATAGAGCTCTTCTCTGTAAATTCTACTCACCACACAAGACAGCTGTGGTGACAAGGACGCTTGGTGGTGGAATGAGGAGGTACAGGAAAGTATCCAAAGGAAGAGGTTAGCAAAGAAAAAGTGGGATAGTCAGGGAGATGAAGAATGTAGACAGGAGTATTTGGAATCTAGGCACATGGCAAAGAGAGAGGTGGCAAAGGATAACCCGGGATTTACACTGACTCCGGATGCAGTACGTTGCAGATGCAGTGCAGATATCCCCTTGCGTCTGTCCTTACCAAATCCGTTTGGGTTTTGCAGCGACATGGATGAGAACAGAATTTGAAATACAAGATTGTGCGAGAATTATACAAAATAACGCGAGATCTTGAGAAAGACCCAAGAGTGACCGAGATGAACCGATTGCAATCACGTGATGACAACAAGCAAGTGTGATGTAGCAACTCCCCACCTGGATTTTTGGGCTCTAAATAAAACATAAGTAGCCCGTTAATTTTAATTCTATGAAGCGTTTATATGTTAAGTCAAGTTTTTACCTTCTTGGACACAGTGGTGGAGGAGGAGACCTCAGAAAATAACGGACCATCCTTAAATCATTTTTAATGACCAGACAGTTATTAAATACCGTGAGATATCGTGGGATTTCCTTGTGGATTGTATCCAGCATCTGTCAAAAATAGATGTGTTGCGTTTCATTAGCGAACCGAATCTGGCAAGCTGGATTTGTTCCGCAGTGGTCCGAATCAGGTGGGGATTAGAAAATTGATGAGAATGGGAGCTATTTGCTGTGGAGGCCGGATCGCAGCTGTAACATACTGCATCTGGAGTCAGTGTAAATCCAGGGTGAGGCATATAGTGAGTTGCATGAGAGGCTGGACATGAAGGAAGGAGCACAGGACTTGTATCGACTGGCTAGACAGAGAGATTGAGCTGGAAAGGATGTACAGCAGGTTAGGTTGTTTAAGGACAGAAATGGTAACGTACTAACAAATGACGAGAGTGTGCTGAGAAAGTGGAAGGAGTACTCTGAAGAGCTGATGAATGAAGAAAATGAGAGAGGAGGGTGGATGAAGGAAAGATGTGGCCCTTTTCCACTAGTGCCTACTCAGCCCTACTCGCCTCAACTCTACTCGGTTTGTAGGGTTTTCCATTAGTACTTGATACCAGGTATTTTTTGGGACCGACTTCAGTGAGGTTCCAACTGTGCTGAGTCGAGCTGAAAATATGACGTCACCAGATTGCAGGCCACTGATTGGCCAGGGCGTAACATCAGAGGATAAGAGTGACATCTTCACAAGATTCAAGACTGCCATTTGTAAATTTGGCTGTGAGTTTTTATTATTTCTGTGATAACGAAATAAATGGCTACACACAAATCAACACCATCACAAAACACTCACCATCTTCCCCGTGAGCAGCCATCAGCTCGGAGACCTCCTGGTATACTTTTTTTTTTTTCATTTCAGCTCGCACTGCCACAGCAGGGCCGGCAGGGCTGAAAAGATTCAAGATTCAAAGACTTTATTATCATGTGCACAGTTAAGAAATGCTACATTTCTTGAGCAATGAAATTCTTACTTTGCTTTCCTAACAAATGCCAAGTTAAAAGGTACAGAAGTCAATTCTAATAGGTCATGACACACTAACAGTAACTCAATCCTAATACTAATGGATGCTAAAACACACACACCAACACACAATTAGGCAGTTTAGGAATGAAACTGAAAATTTACTGGATGACTAAAGTGATAGTGGTGCGCGGTGGAGCAGTGGTTAGCACTGTGGCAGCACAGCAACTCACTCTTGGCCATGGGATCCCTGGTTCGATCCCAGCCCCTGACCAACAGTGATCTGTGTGGAGTTTGCATGTTCTCCCCGTGTCTGCGTGGGTTTACTCCGGGATTTCTCCGGTTTCCTCCCACAAGCCAAAAACATACAGGTTAGGTTAATTGGAGACTCTAAAAGTGGCCCTAGGTGTGAATGTGTGTGTGAATGGTTAAGGGATAGCGCCGTACCGTGGCTGCTTCATCCATCCAGGTGGATGCCCTCAATTTCCCCTCTGGGGATCAATAAAGTATACAAAATCAAATCAAATCAAAAATACTGATATCAGAGATGACGTGAACCTGAGATGGCATGAACCTATGTACAGTGTGCAAATGAACATTGTGCAGCAAGCAGTATATAATTACAAATTATTTGATAAGTAGCAGTAGAAATGATATGGACATCAGACAGGTGACACTATACTGTACAGGTGAGCAGTGTGCAAATTTAGCAGCCAGTGTGTGAGTTCCTGTATGCAAAGCTGTGTTACAGTTTTGGGAGTTATCTGTTCATGAGTCTGATGGCAGTGGGAAAGAAGGAGTTCTTCAGTCTGGTTGTCCTGCATTTCACACTTCTGTACCTCCAGCCTGAGGGTAGAAGTGTGAACAGTCTGTGTTGGAGATGGGTGGGATCCCGGAGGATGGCATCAGCTCCCTTTTGGACTCTGCGGTGGTAGATACTCTCCAGAGAGGGGAGTGGAGTCCTGATGATCTTCTCCGCTGTTTTCACCACTCTCTGCAGGCGTTTGCGCTCCAGAGCAGTGGTGCTGCCGTACCAGTGATGCAGTTGGTCAGGATGCCCTTGATGATGCAGCTGTAGAAATTGTTGAGGATCCTGGGGACATGCCAGACTTCTTCAGCCTCCTCAGAAAGTACAGTCGCTGTTGAGCTCGCTTAACCAGCTCTGTGGTGTTGTGTGTCCACTTAAGGTCCTCGCTGATGTGGATGCCCAGGTATTTAAAGTTGCTCACCCTCTCCACCTTAAGCTTCCGGATGAACAGTGGCCGATGGGGTCTCCTCCTCCCTTTCCACATGTCCACTATCATCTCCTTTGTTCTGTCCGTGTTGAAAGTGAGGTTGTTGTCCTCACACCATGACACCAGGTTGGCCACCTCCCTCCTGTAGGATGCTTCGTCATCACCAGCGATGTATCCTATCACTGCTGTGTCATCCACAAACTTTAGGATGATATTGTCCTTGTGGGAGGCAACATAGTCATGGGTGAAGAGGGTGTAGAGGATGAGGCTGAGAACACAACCCTGTGGGACACCTGTGTTTGTGACGATGCTGGCTGAGGTCCTGTTACCCATCCTGACAGACTGGGGCCTGCCAGTTAGAAAGTCCAGTAGCCAGTCACAGAGGGTGGGGTGCAGGCCAAGTGAAGCCAGTTTGTCAGTGAGTTTGTGGGAGATGACCGTGTTGAAGGTGGAGCTGTAGTCGACAAAGAGCATCCTAATGTAGGAATCTTTATCTTCCAGGTGGGAGAGAGAATAATGGAGTGCTGCAGCGATAGCATCTGAGGTGGACCTGTTGGGCCGGTAGGCGTACTGCAGGGGGTCCAGGGTGCCCGGTATGCTGTCCTGAATGAGGGGCAGTACCACTCTCTCGAAGCACTTCATCTTGATTGGAGTGAGTGCTACCGGTCTGTAATCATTCAGACTGGTTGGCGGGCTCCTTTTGGGGAGGAGGATGATGGTTGTCATTTTGAAGCAGGAGGGGACTATGTTCTGGTTGAGGGAGAGGTTGAAGATTGCTGTGAGAACATCAGTCAGCTCTGCAGTGCATGCTCTGAGGGCCTGCCCAGGTATGTTGTCTGGTCCTGCTGCCTTGCGGGGGTTGATATTCCTCAGTGCTTTGTTTACCTGGCCTGGTGAGACTCTTAGTGGGTGGGGGGTGGGGGTGCGTGAGTGTGTGTCTCTTCTCTGTGCTGTGGCTGGTGGTCTCAAAGTGGGTGTAAAAGATATTGAGATTGTCCGGCAGGCTGTCTATAGAGCTAGTGGTGCTGCTGTTGGTCCTCTTGTAGTCTGATGTGTTGCAGGCCTTGCCACATGCGCCCCGAAAAGGTCATATAGTGGTCAAATTTGACCAAATATGGTTATTTTTCAACAGTCTCCCCATCAGTGCGCACAGCTCTTCCATCGGTGTTGTAGCACTTGGATTCCTGTGCTTGAAAAATAAACTACATTTGGTCAAATTTGATAACTACGAACTTTTCAGCCTATGAACTTTTCAGCCCTGTTGGTCCTGCTCCGGTGGAGTGAGCCAAAATGGGGGGGGGGGGGAGTATACAGGAGGTGTCCGAGCTGATGACTGCTCATGGGGAAGATGGTGAGTGTTTTGTGATTTTAAGCATCTTTTACATTATTTATCAGTGAAAATTTCAGCATGTCAACAACATAACGGGATAACGGGCCAACTTCCTGTAATGAACCCAACCCCACTCAGTTGAGGTGGTACTCGATTGAAATGGAAAACCACCGTGTTGAGCCAAGTAGAGTCGAGGCAAGTCGGGCTTAGTAAGTACTAGTGCAAAAGGGGCTGTAGTGAACAAGGAAGTCCCAAGGATTAGCAAAGCGGAAGTTAGGGCAGCTTTGAAGAAGATGAAGAGTGGAAAGGCGGTTGGTCCAGATGACATACCTGTGGAGGTATGGAGATGTTTAGGAGAGATGGCAGTGGACTTTTGAACCAAATTGTTTAACACAATCCTGGAGAGTGAGAGGATGCCTGAGGAGTGGAGAAGAAGTGTTTTGGTACCAATTTTCAACAGCAAAGGTGATGCTCAGAGCTGTAGTAACTGCAGAGGCATAAAGTTGGTCAGCCACAGTATGAAGATATGGGAAAGAGTTGTTGAAGCCAGGTTAAGAGGAGAGGTGACAATCGGTAAGATAAGATGAGATAAGATAAGCCTTTATTAGTCCCACAACGGGGAAATTCCAGGATTGCAACAGCACAGGGATAGCAACACTCAGAGCAACAATCAGAAGGCAAGAAAAAAAAAACAAGCAAGCAAGAGCAGCTAATATACATATGTACATATTACTATAAAATATATATATACACACACACAGACACACAGTGCAGAGCATTGTAGCTGGATGGAATAAATATATGAATATATAAACACACAGTGCAGAGCATTGTAGCTAGATGGAATAAATATATAGATATATAAAAACACAGTGCGGAGCATTGTAGCTAGATGGAATAAATATATAGATATATAAATATGAACACACCCAGTGCTGAGCATTGTAGCTAGATGGAATAAATATGTAAATATATAAACACACAGTGCAGAGCATTGTTGCTAGATGGGATGAAACAGCATAACCCTCTACTTAGTTATCCTACATGGTATGATTATGTGCCCATACATATTCTCACCCTCCATAGCGACCGGTATTTTCCTAGTTGTATGCCGGAGGGGACCATTGTGTAAGTCTATTGCATCTTTTGCATTTAAAAACTATTAGTTTGTTACGTCTTTTTGCTATCTCTGCGAGCAGCCCTGCTTAGGTTGTACAGTCTGACAGCCGTTGGTAGGAAGGACCTACGAAACCTCTCGGTTGTGCTCCTGGGATGATGTAGTCTGCTGCTAAATGAGCTCCTCAGTGCATTCAGTACGTCCTGCATAGGGTGGAACTCGGACTCCAGCAGAGATGACAGTTTAGCCACCGTCCTTCTCTCTCCTATCTCCTCCACCGGATCAAGGCGCTGCCCCAGGACAGAGCTAGCTTTCTTAATCAGTTTGTTCAGTCTCTTCCTATCGGCTGCTGTAATGCCACTGCCCCAGCAGACCACTCCAAAAGTGATGGCTGATGCCACCACCGTGTCATAGAATGTCTTCAGCAGCGCCCCTTGTACACCAAAAGACCTGAGTCTCCTCAGCAGGAACAGCCTGCGCTGTCCCTTCTTGTAGAGTGCGTCAGTATTGTGTGACCAGTCTAGTTTATTGTTCAGATGAACACCCAGGTACTTATAGGATGTCACCATCTCGATGTCTGTTCCCTGTATATTTACTGGTGCTGTGAGGGGCTGCCCATGCCTGCGGCAGTCCACCACCAGCTCCTTAGTTTTCCTTGCGTTGATCTGGAGGCAGTTCCGATGGCACCAGTCTACAAAGTCCTGGATAAGCCCTCTGTACTCAGCTTCATCTCCATTGGAGATGAGGCCAACGATCGCAGAGTCATCAGAGAACTTCTGTAGATGGCAGTGTGTTGTGTTGTGTGAGAAGTCCGCAGTATAAAGAGTGAACAGGAAGGGAGCCAGCACCGTTCCCTGGGGGGCCCCCGGTGAGCAACAGTATGGTTTCATGCCAAGAAAGAGTATTACAGATGCAATTTTGCTCTAAGAGTGTTGATCAAGAAGTATAGAGAAGGTCAGAAGGAGTTGCACCGTGTCTTTGTGGATCTAGAGAAAGCATATGGTAGGGTACCAAGAGAGGAAGTGTGGTACTGTATGAGAAAGTCAGGAGTGGAAGAGAAGTATGTGAGTGTGGCGCAGGACATGTATGAGGTCAGCGAGATGGTGGTGAAGTGTGTTGTAGGAGTGACGGATGGATTCAAGGTGGGGGTGGGATTACATCAGGGATCGGCTCTGAGCCCCTTCTTGTTTGCCATGGTGATGGACAGGTTGACAGGTGAGGTCAGGCAGGAGTCTCCATGGACCATGATGTTTGCAGATGACATTGTGATCTGTAGTGAGAGTAGGGAGCAGGTGGAAGAGAACCTGGAGAGGTGGAGGTATGCTCTAGAGAGAAGAGGAATGAAAGTCAGAAGCAAGACAGAATACATAATTTTGAATGAGAGGAAGGCAGGTGTAACAGCAATGGTAAATGCACAAGAGAGGTGAAGAAGAGAGTGCAGGCAGGGTGGAGTTGGTGGAGACGAGTGTCAGGGGTGATTTGTGACAGAAAGGTGGCAGCAAAAGTGAAAGGGAAGATTTGCAAGACTGTAGTGAGACCTGCTATGATGTATGGTTTGGAAACAGTGGTGCTGACAAAAAGACAGGAGGTGGAGCTGGAGGTGGTAGAGTTGAAGATGCTAAGATTCTTACTGGGAGTGACGAGGAGGGACAAGATTAGAAATGAGTATATCAGAGGGACAGCTCAGGTTGAGCGGTTTGGAGACAAAGTAAGAGAGGCAAGGCTGAGATGGTTTGGACATGTGCAGAGGAGAGAGATAGTGGATATATTGGACAAAGGATGTCGAAGATGGAGCTGCCAGGCAGGAGGAAAAGAAGAAGACCACAGAGAAGACTCATGGATGTAGTGAAGGAGGACATGGAGAGGGTTGGTGTTACAGAGGAAGATGCAAGGATAGGGGGAGATGGAGGCAGATGATCCACTGTGGAGACCCCTAAAGGGAGCAGCTGAAAGAATATGAAGACACTAGACATCTGTGGTCCCGGCTGGTTCATCAGTCCACATTCAGTCATAACACACTGTATGTGCTTCATGTTGTTTTGCCGTATTCTATTAGTTTTTCCCCACTGGTACTGGAACTGGGGCAGTGCGGTGGCGGAGTGGTTAGCACTGCGGCAGCACAGCAACTTACCCTTGGCCGGGAGATCCTGGGTTCGATCCCAGCCCCCAACCCACAGTGATCTGTGTGGAGTTTGCATGTTCTCCCCGTGTCTAAGATAAGCCTTTATTAGTCCCGCAATGGGGAAATTCCAGGATTGCAACAGCACAGGGATAGCAACACTCAGAGCAACAATCAGAAGGCAAGAGAAAAAAACAAGAGCAGCGAGTACACATATGTACATATAAAAAAATATATATATATAGACACTGTGTGTCTATATATATATATATATATATATATATATATATATATATATATATATATATATATATATATATATATATACAGTATATATATATATATATAGACACAGTGCGGAGCATTGTAGCTAGATGGGATAGGTATATAAATATATAAACACAGTGCGGAGCATTGTAGCTGGATGGAATAAATATATGAGTATATAAACACACACGGTGCGGAGCATTGTAGCTAGATGGAATAAATATGTAGATATATAAACACACAGTGCGGAGCATTGTAGCTAGATGGAATAAATATGTAAATATATAAACACACAGTGCGGAGCATTGTAGCTAGATGGAATAATATGTAGATATATAAACACAGTGCGGAGCATTGTAGCTAGATGGAATAAATATGTAAATATATAAACACACAGTGCGGAGCATTGTAGCTAGATGGAATAAATATGTAGATATATAAACACACAGTGCGGAGCATTGTAGCTAGATGGAATAAATATGTAAATATATAAACACACAGTGCGGAGCATTGTAGCTGGATGGAATAATATGTAGATATATAAACACAGTGCGGAGCATTGTAGCTAGATGGAATAAATATATAAATATATAAACACACAGTGCGGAGCATTGTAGCTAGATGGAATAAATATGTAGATATATAAACACACAGTGCGGAGCATTGTAGCTAGATGGAATAATATGAAGATATATAAACACACACAGTGCGGAGCATTGTAGCTAGATGGAATAAATATGTAGATATATAAACACACAGTGCGGAGCATTGTAGCTAGATAGAATAAATATGTAGATATATAAACACACACAGCGCGGAGCATTGTAGCTAGATGGAATAAATATGTAGATATATAAACACACACAGCGCGGAGCATTGTAGCTAGATGGAATAAATATGTAGATATATAAACACACAGTGCGGAGCATTGTAGCTAGATGGAATAAATATGTAAATATATAAACACACAGTGCGGAGCATTGTAGCTAGATGGAATAATATGTAGATATATAAACACACACAGTGCGGAGCATTGTAGCTAGATGGAATAAATATGTAGATATATAAACACAGTGCGGAGCATTGTAGCTAGATGGAATAAATATGTAAATATATAAACACAGTGCGGAGCATTGTAGCTAGATGGAATAAATATGTAGATATATAAACACACAGTGCGGAGCATTGTAGCTATCCATCCATCCATCCATCCATCCATCTTCTACCGCTTAATCCTTTCGGGTCGCGGGGGGGGCTGGAGCCTATCCCAGCATCTTTGGGCGAGAGGCAGGGTCCACCCTGGACAGATCGCCAGTCCATCGCAGGGCCAACACAGAGAGACAGACAACCATTCACTCTCACATCCATACCTAAGGACAATTTAGAATCCCCAGTTTTTGATGCCAATTAACCTAACTTAACTTGCATGTTTTTGGCATGTGGGAGGAAACCGGAGTGCCCGGAGTAAACCCACGCAGACACGGGGAGAACATGCAAACTCCACACAGAAGGGTCACCGATGGTCTGGGGGTGGGATCGAACCCACGATGGTCAAGGGTGGAATCGATCCCATGACCTTCTTGCTGTGCTGCCACTGTGCTAACCACTGCGCCACCGTGCTGCCGCATTGTAGCTAGATGGAATAAATATGTAAATATATAAACACACAGTGCGGAGCATTGTAGCTAGATGGAATAAATATATGAATATATAAACACACAGTGCAGAGCATTGTAGCTAGATGGAATAAATATATGAATATATAAACACACAGTGCGGAGCATTGTAGCTAGATGGAATAAAACAGCACAACCATCTACTTAGTTATCCTACATGGTATGATTATGTACCCATACATATTCTTACCCTCCATAGCGACCGGTATTTTCCTAGTTGTATACCGGAGGCGACCACTGTGCAAGTCTATTGCGTCTTTTGCATTCAATACTATTAGGTTGTCACGTCTTTTTGCTATCTCTGCGAGCAGCCCTGCTTAGGTTGTACAGTCTGACAGCCGTAGGTAGGAAAGACCTGCAAAACCTCTTGATTGTGCACCTAGGATGATGTAGTCTGCTGCTAAATGAGCTCCTCAGTGCATTCAGTATGTCCTGCATAGGGTGGAACTCGGACTCCAGCAGAGATGACAGTTTAGCCACCATCCTTCTCTCTCCCATCTCCTCCCTTTGGGTCAAGGCGCTGCCCCAGGACAGAGCTAGCTTTCTTGATCAGTTTGTTCAGTCTCTTCCTATCGGCTGCTGTAATGCCACTGCCCCAGCAGACCACTCCAAAAGTGATGGCTGATGCCACCACCGTGTCATAGAATGTCTTCAGCAGCGCCCCTTGTACACCAAAAGACCTGAGCCTCCTCAGTAGGAACAGCCTGCGCTGTCCCTTCTTGTAGAGTGCGTCAGTATTGTGTGACCAGTCTAGTTTATTGTTCAGATGAACACCCAGGTACTTATAGGATGTCACCATCTCGATGTCTGTTCCCTGTATATTTACTGGTGCTGTGAGGGGTTGTCCTTGCCTGTGGCAGTCCACCACAAGCTCCTTAGTTTTCTTTGTGTTGATCTGGAGGCAGTTCCGATGGCACCAGTCCACAAAGTCCTGGATAAGCCCTCTGTACTCAGCTTCATCTCCATTGGAGATGAGGTCAATGATCGCAGAGTTGTCAGAGAACTTCTGTAGATGGCAGTGTGTTGTGTTGTGTGAGAAGTCCGCAGTATAAAGGGTGAATAGGAAGGGAGCCAAAACCGTTCCCTGGGGGGCCCCCGTGCTACCGATGATCGTGTCGGACACACAGTCCTGGGTTCTCACAAACTGAGGCTGGTTTGTGAGGTAGTCCAGGATCCATGATGACAGGTGCTGGTCCACCCCTGCGCACAGCAGCTTGTCCTTCAGGATCATCGGTTGGATGGTGTTGAAAGTACTGGAGAAGTCAAAGAACATGATCCTCACCGCATTCCCGGGCGTCTCCAGTTGGGACAGAGAACGGTGAAGGAGGAAGATCACCGCATCCTCCACCCCAATGCCATGCTGGTAGGCGAACTGGAGTGGATCCATCGCTGGTCCCACCAGGGGGCGGAGGTGAGCAAGGAGCAGTCTCTCCAGGGTCTTCATCATGTGGGACGTCAAGGCCACTGGTCTGTAGCTGTTCAGATTTGGGGTGGGAAGTCTTTGGTACAGGTACCACACAAGATGTTTTCCACAGCTATGGTACCCTCCCCAGCTTCAGGCTCAGATTGAAGATGTAAGAACACGTGGGTTTACTCCGGGATTTCTTCAGTTTCCTCCCACATGCCAAAAACATGCAAGTTAGGTCAATTGGCATCAAACTGGGGATTCTAAATTGTCCTTAGGTATGACTGTGAGAGTGAATGGTTGTCTGTCTGTCTGTGTTGGCACTGCAATGGACTGGCGATCTGTCCAGGGTGTACCCTGCCTCTCGCCCAAAGATGCTGGGATAGGCTCCAGCCCCCTGCGACCCAAAAAAGGATTAAGCGGAAGAAGATGGATGGATGGATGATACTGGAACTGTTAGCAAGACTAGCTTCACAACACAAATCAGGGAGACCAGGGATTTTTTGGTCTTTTTTTTTTTTTTTGAGTGATTGTCGTCACAATACCAGACCAACAAGTTCATTAATTCACAGTCAGTTATATACTGTGTCTTGAGCCGCTCACACTGGCTTACTTTGGCTGTAATAGCCAGGTAGATTTGGCTGTTAACATTAGCTGATCTGAGCAGGACCAACTTCAGAGTCAACCTGGCAGGTACAAACTGAGAGAGGAGTCCGCTAGCCCAGCCACTAGACGGCCATTTACGATATGTCTGATATCTATATTTTCTATCCATTTCTGTCAAGCAGTTTCTTCATACATTCAGCCAGTATTTGTCAGTATGTTATTTAGTCCAACAACCAGCGCTAAAAGCTAACATTAGCCTCAAACATGGTGTCGCCATGAAAACAAAAATGTCAGAGAAATAGTGAAAGAGGGAGGGTGGGCTGCTCCACGCGGACAGGAGCCAGTTGAAGTGGTTGGGCATCTGATCAGGATGCCTTCTGGACACGTCCCACTGGGAGGACACCCCTGGGCAGATTGTGTCTCAGATAAGTAGTAGATGATGGATGGATGGAAGGTTTAGTGAAGTGGGGCTCATTAACATTTAAAGCAGTGTGCCATAAAACCAGCTCATTGTTAGGAGGCTCCTTCCCTGTGTGTAAAATGGTACCGGAATAATTAAACCCTGAGGTGTTTTGATCAAATCGTGTCACAGATGTTTCATTAATGCCTCCAGGAGTTGTGGCAACATGTGGAAAACCAGAGCATCACAGGGGCTCTTTAAAACAACATAATCATCCAGTAAAGGTCCATGTTGGTTTCATCACATTTTCCTCTCTGCTTCTCTTCCAACAGCAAGACAGCACTCTGGACGCAGCCAGGGACATCTTGAAAAACTGGAGCAAAGTGTAACGGGTCGTCGTGCTCAAAGGATTTGAAGTCCGTGGTTGAGATTTGATTGAGCAGAGTCACACATTTGGTGGAAATCCTTAGAATATCAATGGAGAAGATCAGGTTTCACATTATTTCTGTCCACTGTGGGGAAACAAACCAGCAAGTCGTCAGACTTAGGATTAAAGTAAACTGTAGAGTTTTTGTTCCGGATTTGATTCAGTTTTTTCTTGTGCATTTATTTTTACACACAACTGAAAAATGTGACAGACAGTCGAGACAACAATGAAGGACGTCTCTTCTCAGTCGTTGCTGTGACGGTGCCTTTTCCCAGTTAAACTGTGAACCTCAGACAGGTGTTGGGTTGGACCGCCAGTGTTCATCACATGTTTGATAAAAACTGTCAAATCTAAATCCTTTGATTAAACCTTCAACTTCTTTTGGAAGAACACATTTGAAAACATCTTTGCTTGGCTTGATTTCCTTTATTGTGCTCAGCCTGATGGAAAATGATGTTCCTGCATGTTATATTGCTGCGTTGATGCTGTGACACAAGTGCAACTATCAGAAATGACACCTGGCCCCAACATCAGAATACATTTTTCCATATCATGTTACAGAACTAAAGAACATGACTTTGAAGCATCAATTCTGTGCAGAAATGCAAAAAAAAAAAAAAATCATAAATCTGCAACTTTTTCCTCACAGATTTGTTTTTTTTGTTAAATCGCAACTTATTTTCTTGTAAATTTGCAACTACTTTCCCCAAAATTTGTAACCTTTTTTTTTTTTTTGTAAATTTAGGGTTTTTTTTGTAAATTTGTGACTTTTCTTTTGTAAATTTTCAACTTTGGTTCTCCTGAAATGGTGACTATTTTCTCATAGATTTGATTTTTTTTTTTTGTTGTAGCAAAATTGGAACTTTTTTGTTGTAAATTTGATTTAGTAGATTTCCAACTTTTCTGAAAAATTTGCAGCTTTTTCTCATAAATTTAATTTTCTGTAAATTTGCAGCTTTTTTCTGAATAATTTGCAGCTTTTTCTCATAAATTTAATTTTCTGTAAATTTGCAGCTTTTTTCTGAATAATTTGCAGCTTTTTTTCAAAAAAACATTGCAGCTTTTTCTCATGAATGTCTAACTTTTTTTCTTGTAAATTTGTAATATTCATCTGGATGCTGATTTAATTTTTACTTTATGTATCTGTAATTAATTGGCAACTTTGTTAATTTTTAATTTGGCAACTTATATTGTTGCATTTTTATTCTTGCAAGTGGGAATGAATTTAAGGGTGTCCTAAAAAAGATGGGTGTCCTAATTTATTCCTCACTATTTGTTTAGAATTACATTTTACAGAAAATTTGAAAAGTCTAAGTTGTATTACATGAATCTCCCAGTATTTTTAACATTGATGTTAAATATCCATATGTCCAAATGTGTTAAAAACACACACACACTCACACAGAGCGGTGTCCTGGTGTCAGGGTGTCCTGATTTTTTCATGACTGTAGGTCATCAGAGAAAGTGGCACCACTGCTGGGAGCCACTTGAGGGAGACAGAGGACAAGAGACTGAAACACAGCAGGACTGGACAGGAAGCTGCATCTTCTGTTGTGTTCTCGTTTCCATTCCTGTTCAGTCATTCAAAAACGGAACAAAATAAATGCAAGCTGGCTGCACTGTCGCCTCACAGCAAGAAGGTCGTGGGGTCAATGTTGAACCCAAGAGCTGGCCAGTGACGACCTTTCTTTGAATGCTCAGCCCGTGTCTGCGTGGAGGGACATTCATTAACAAACATGCTTATAAGGAATTTATAAGAAAAAAGCCACAAATTTTTGAAAAAAAAAAAAAGGTGCAATTGAGAAAAAGTTGAAAATTTAAGAGGAAAAAGTTGCAGATTTATGAGAAAAGTCAATTTTATGAGGAAAAAAAAGTTGCTAATTTATGAGAGAAAATATCACAGATTTACAAGAAAAAAAATGGCAAGTTTATGAAAAAAGTTTAAAAAATATTTTGAGGAAAAAGTCACAAAATTATCAGAAAAAGTCACAAAGTTTTGAGAAATGAGTTTCAAATTTATGAGAAAAAGTTTAACATTTTGAGGAAAAAGGTCATACATTTGCATGGAAAAAAATGCAAATTTGTGAGGAAAAAAGTCAAATTTTTGAGGAAAAAATTACAAATTCATGAAAAAGTTGCAAATTTACAAGAAAAAATGCAAATAAATGAATCAATATTTGATGAAAAAGATGAAAATTTACAGGAAAAACTACATTTTTTTGAGAAAAATCACAAATTTATAGTAAAAAAAATCACAAATTTACAAGAAAAAAATTTGCAAATTTGTGAGAAAGTTTAAAATTTTGAGGAAAAAGTTACAAAATTCTGAAAAAAGGTCAAATCTGCAAGGAAAAAAATGCAAATTTATGAGAAAAAAATGTAAGTTTATGAGAAAAAAGCCAACTTGTTATATATGAACAAAGTTGGAAATTCATGTGAAAACAACCACAAATTCTTGAGAGAACGTTGAAAATGTACAGGGAAGAAGTCGCAAGTTTATGAGAAAAAAGTCACAAATTTATAAGAAAAAAGTTGCAGATTTATGAGGTAAAAAAGTCAAATTTCTGAGAAAAAAAGTTGCAAATTTACAAGGAAAAAATACAAAATTATGAGGAAAAAGTCAGAAATTTTTTAGAAAAAAGTTGCAAATCTATGAGAAAAAAAAACTGCAGTTTTTTGAGAAGAGATCACAACTTTTTGAGTAAAAAGTTTCAGATCTGTGACAAAAGCTGAAAGATTTCCTTTCCATTTCTGCTTAGAATTGTTTGTTCAAACTCATTCCTTTATGTAGCATCACGATATAGAAAGGTATATGATGATATGGGCTGGGGGGCGGGGCTTGATTTCCACCTATGAATGTGGATGGGGGGATAGCTTACTGACAGTCAGTACCAGTCTGCACCATGACGGCGGTCCTCACACCAACCCGACGGCACGCTGAGGAACGGCGGTTCTGCAGGCCTCCTTGTACCTTGCACAATAATCCCCATCAACGGGCAACATAAAGCTATTTCCAGCCGTCACAGTCAGTGGCGGCATGCGCCTGCACTTAATCTCGGTGGTAGAAGCGTTATCTGATGGAATGCTTTTAATTGTAGCCCCCAGAGTTAATAGTTAATGTTCCAAGCTACTCGGCGTGAAATTGTGCTGTTGGTGGGGATGACGGTGCTCGGTTCTGCTAAACAAACGGGGGGGGGGGGGGGGGGTGATAACAGAGAGAGAGCGAGGCCCCCTTCGACCCCCAGATTAACATCTACAAACCCAAACTGTGAAGGATCCATTTA
This sequence comes from Pholidichthys leucotaenia, assembly GCA_020510985.1. NCBI lineage: Eukaryota > Metazoa > Chordata > Actinopteri > Cichliformes > Pholidichthyidae > Pholidichthys > Pholidichthys leucotaenia. The sequence continues at coordinate 26,356,094 of CM035839.1, read as the reverse complement.
CTCTGCATAGACTGGATGTGTGTTTAAGAAAAGCAGCCCTGACTCTGTCCTCTACCGCCAGTATCCGGGCCCCGGGCCAGATTCAGTCCTCCTCTAGATTTTGTCCACCCCGCCACTACATTTGCAACTTTTTTTCCCTCAACAGTCTGGTAAATCAGTTCATTTGCATCTTATCTCTTAATGTAATCTAAGGTCAAGAACTTTTAGATATTAGAATTAAGCCCATTCTTTTCCCCCTCTTGTAAATTTGCAGCCGTATTCCCCCAGTTTCATAAATTCATAAACGTCAGACTTCTTCCCCTTTTTCCACCAGTCTAGTTATCTTACAACTGTTTCACCCCCTCACAAGTATGCAGCATGTTTTCCATAGTTTTGAGACTTTTCCCCTCTGTCTCGTAAATTTGTGACCCCCCCCCCCCCCCAGTTTCATTAATTCACCACTTCTCTCATTAGTGTGCTAAATTTCAAACTTTTTCCCCTAATAACTTGAAAATATTAGACTTTTTTCTGCGGTCCTGAAAATTTCTTTTCCCCATCATACAAATTTACAAGTTTTCTCCCAGTCTAATAACTTCCTGACTTTTTCTCCCCAGTCTTATTTTTTAATTTTGCCCCAGTCTTTTTGCTGATTTGCTGCATTTTTAAGCAGTTTGTTAATGTGTGACTTTAACCAAATGGTTAGGTGTGAAAGCACAATACGTCATACAAAGTTCAGCTATTTTGGATTTCAAAGATTCAAGATTCAAAGATTTTTATTTGTCAATGCTTCTAGACGTACAGGACATGCAGGAGAATTGAAATGCCGTTTCTCTCTCTCTTAGTGGTGTGCACAATCTATAAGAAAAGAAGGAGCAAGGATGAGAAACAGCAACAGTAGTCTACGTACAGTAATGCTACCCGTAGTGCAAATAAAGATAAATGATAAAACCCAGCAATCCTATATACAGAAAAAGTGGAGCCGTAACAGCCGTAATTGCAAGTTCAATGCGGTAGTGTAGGTGCAGACAGTGACAGATTGGACTGCACATGATCAGTATTTCAATAACAGACAGACAGCAGAAGGTACGGCATTTGTGCAAATGGTTGCAGTAAAGCACAGAGACATACAGCAGCAGATGTATTACTGTTGGTGTGCCAAGTTTTCTGTGCAAACAGCTGAGGTAGTTATTGTGTGGGTGAGTGTGTTACGGTCCGGTGGGGGCAGAATTCAGGGTCTTGATGGCCTGGTGAACAAAGCTGTTCAGCAGTCTTGTGGAGCAGGCCCAGAACTCCAGTATAGGGCTGTGCGATATGACCATCATTTCATATCACAATATAAGTAATCTTATTAGACGATAATGATATATATCACAATATACATTTTCTGTAAGTTCTATAGTTTATGTATAATAACCACTAAAAAGGACCATCTCTTTTTCTACATTTTAAATTACATACTGAAAAAATCAATTGTTCAAATTAATTTTCTGCACCCTTTTCCCCTGTTAATTTTGCAGTTATAAAATTGTTTTTTATGTGCATTTGAGATGACTTCAACTTTATTTATTATCGCTATTTGACTAATTAAAAATTATTAGAAATCAAGTTACATTAAGAGCCAGTTTGTTCCTCCAACATCTGTTAATTTATTATTTATTTAGTGTGTATGCAGCTGCTGTCATGCACTTTTGCAGCTTTAGTAATATTTTTTCAGACAAAATTAAGAAACTTGGCACTAATTTAAACCAAAGAAACGATGGTCTAATACACTATAATGCTTCCTATTAGCGACAGATTAGCATTGTCATTTAGCATTTGCTGTTTTATAATTAGAGATGGTGTTAATGTTACTTACCTGCAATTAAAACGAGGTTAGAGGACTATCCTCTCTGATGCAGCATGGTGGGAAAAAGTCCCACCTCCCTGGCAAACAGAAGTAGCAGCTATATGACCAAAACACTGGCTTGCAGTTAGCTGCTGTGCTACCACCGGAACCCACTATTGCACACACCTGGCACACTGTGGGGGAGAGGCAGGGCTGGGACAGGTAGAGACGGGGTATGTGTCTTTTAAATCTTGATATAAACAATACAGTTTTATATGAAATGGTTGACATTTTTTATCAAGTCACCGATATGTATCGTCATATCACACAGCCCTACTCCGGTACCTTTTCCCCGAGGACAGAGGGCTGAAGAGGGAGTGTGAGGAGTGGGAGGTGTTGCCTGCGATGTTGATCGCTCTGCGGGTGTGATAGATGTCTGAAAGGGGGGGGGGGGGGCAGAGGGGCACTGATGATCTTGCTGGCTGCTTTCACTGTGCATTGTAGTGTTTTCCGACAGGAGGCGGTGCAGCTTCCATACCACACAGTGATGCAGCTGGTGAGGATGCTCTCAATGGTGCCGCGGTAGGATGAGCGCATGATGGAGGATGGGACTCCTGCTCTCCTCAGTTTGCGAAAGAAATAGAGGTGAGTTTGAGCGTTCTTGGCCAGTGATGTGGTGTCGTTGGACCAGGAGAGGTCCTCAGAGGTGTGCATCCCCAGGAACTTGATGCCACTCACGCTCTCTACAGCTGCTCCATCGATAATCAGAGGGGGGTGCTGTGTGTGTCCTCTCCTAAAGTCGACCACAGTCTCCTTGGTTTTTCCCACATTCAGGAAGAGATTATTGTCATTACACCACTGGACCAGTTGGCTCACCTCATTTCTGTAATTGTTTGTGATGAGGCCCACCACCATCGTGTTGTCTGCAAACGTGATGATGTTGTTGGTGCTGTAGGCTGGTACGCAGTCATGGGTCAGAAGGGTGAAGAGGAGCGGGCTGAGCACGCACCCTTGTGGGGCCCCTGTGCTCAGTGTGATGGTCTGGGAGGTTTTGCTGGTGAAAGAAGTGTAAAATTTATGAGAATTTTGTAGTTGCAACCTTAAGAAAATAAGAAAGAAAACAGTTGCAAATGTATTTATTATTTGTCCTTTTTTCTCCTTGAAAAAAGAAAAAGTTGCAAATTTATTTATTTTCCCTTTTCCTCCTTGATAAAAAAGAATGAGAAAAAGAAGAGAAAAAAGAAAGGAAAAACAGTTGCATATGTACAGTATTTATTTATTTTACATTTCTCCCCCTTTTTCTCCTTGAAAAAAAGGGAAGAAAGTTGCAAATTTATTTTTCCTTTTTTGTCCTTGACAAAAAAGAAGGAAAAAAAAAAAAAACAGTTGCAAATTTAAAGGAAAAATGTCAAACCGGTGGTGGTGGTGGTGGTGGTGGGGGGGGGGGGTGTTAAGAGATAACCCTTACAACTTTATGAGAAAAATGCAGTAAAATTTTGAGGAAAAAAACAGAATTGTAAAGGGGTAAAAACAATATATATGGGAAAAAAGTGTTAAATTTAATGGAAAATAGGGGGAGGGAAAAAATCATACAGCAGAGCATATACAGTAAATGCTATGGACCCCCTCAGCCACTAGGGGGCCCTAACCTACAAGTTCACCCTCAATGTTTTCCGGGAGGAGAATTAAACTCACCATCAATGTTTTTTCCTCATAAATTTCCCAAGTTTTTCTCAAAATTTGTCAACTTTCCTTCCAACATTCATATGGATGCTGATTAAACTTTATTCTATGAACGTTTTATGTTTCCTGTTCATCTAGATGAAGGCCCAAGTTTAATTTTCTCACATTTTTGTTTGGGGGGGGGGGATGACAGATTTTTTTCCATCCCATTTTAAAGTGTTTGAACGCTCCCAAAACATGCCCCCCCAGAAACACAGTCTTGCATATTTCCCCCCAGAAAGGCAGAAATGACCCTGCTCACATATTTGACAATCAGTTAAAAAAAAAAAGACTTAACAAGCAAAGTTTTTCATACATATTTGAGTAAAACAAATGCTTAATTTTGACAGGACGGTTTATTTTTATAACTCAGCGGGTTTAATTTCACTTTAATAAACTCAAATATGTTTTGCAGCTTATAAATACAGCTGTGGGAAGTGGAGCTGGGAACTCTGGGAACGCCACAACTGCAGGACAAAATTTAAAAAAAACCCTCTACAGATTATAACGCCGCCTGCTGTTGTCGGCGATACTTAATGCACGGTTAACAGATCCCTGCGGATTAGATGCCTGTTGGTATAACACCGCCATAATTTGTGTTAATTGTGATTATTGTTTCAATAATCTAAAGCCCCAATCCCGCTATTGGGGGAAGGATTTAGGTTAGACCCTGAAAACGAGACCAGATGTTGGTTTTGTGGTGCCGCCTGTAGATGGCCACGTTGATCACGCTGTGGCGGGTTTTGTGCCACGGAGCGGGCGGTCTTCAGTGAGACGAGGCCCTGTTGTGTGCTCACGTTTTGCAGCGCACGTTTCATGCACGCGTTTCAGCTGCAACGGCGGCGCAGAAAGGATGCCTTTATGTATAGATGGCTCCTACATATCCCATGATGCAGCTTGGTAACCGTCCTTCCAGTTGATGTCTGTTTCTCATTAGAGCGTCTCCCGGTCGATTCTGTTCCCTCGCAGCAATTTTGTGTTGAGTTAGAAATGGAAAGGAGACCCGTGCCAGAAGAATTTGGATGAAATTGCTGTGACATAAGCGGCAGCCAATACAGGCAGGCCTCATCAGCTGAAACACAAATGTCCTGCTCTGGGTTTTTTTTTTTTTTTTTTTTTTTGGTGGAGTGCCCTTTTAATGATTCCCGCCGCAACATTGGTTCCAGGAAGCCCCAAAGCTTTCATTTAGAGCTCCACTTCGAACCAATTTTCCCACATTTAACCGGTGTCACGGCATTCAAATTCAATTTCCGCCTCAGAGCCTCGCAGATGGATGTAAAATATAGTACTAATCGTCCAATGGTCATCAAAACATTTGTGTTGGGCTCGTTCTGTAGAATCCCCCCCCGGCATATGTCCGTATACCCATTGTGGCTCAGACATAAATGTCTGTGAGGATTTGAGGGGCGTGCGGCTGCACCCTCCAAACCGTGTCCGCTCTCACGCCGGCCATATGGCAGCGCGCGGCCGGGCTCTTAATGCCAGCCCCCCGCTCTCTGCGCGCGGACTAACAGCTTGGTGGACACATAATTAATTTGCTTAGGCGTCTGCCATTTATTTATCCCCCAACCTACATTTTGTTAATTGGACAGAGGGGGTTAAAATCAAATGAATGTTTCTGGCTTTGTTAGAGCTACTAATTGCATGGAATTTACAAGATAATACTCACTTGTGGGAATAGAGAGAGTCATTGGAGGGTTGGGGGGGTAGTGAGGAGGAATGCAGTGAAAGGCGTCATATGTTTTCGCTAATGTGGTCAGCGGGGTTTTGGCTGAAGTCTGCAGAGGGCAGGAGACCCCAAAAAATGTGAATGACTATTTGGAAAAATCCAGCGCTCACCACACGTAGACTTTAGCTAGGCCGGCCGCCCGCGGATGTCAAGGACGCACTCCGGTGGCTATAAATCCCCTATAAAAAACAAAATCTACATTGTCTAAAATGCATCTTATGCCCTTTTTCTATAAACAAAGTCTTTTCACCCCCCTTTAAAATGCCAGAATCAGTGACTCGGCCCAACCCACATACCACAAGACTAATAGTGGCTAGTGCTACATTAAACAGCATAAATCCTGTGATAAAAAGACTTACTGGTTGAAGGACATGCCCAGTTGTGTGCACAGTGGCCCAGGATAATGACTGAAACTGCATCGATCCTTAAAAGAAATTAAATGGTAAAACCCATCTTAATCTGGGTCAAGTTTTCAAAGCAGCTAGCCGAAAAATGCTCACTGGCTGGAGGCTAACTTCAGTTAGGCCAGAGAGTCCTGATTGGTTCAACACTACTCACGTGCCAGAGGCTGTATAGAGCAATGTCACCAAAAACGCTCCGTTTAAACTTGCCTTTTTTCAGAGGGCGGGGCTTAAGTGAAACTTGAAAGCAAAAAAACAGAGATGAGACATTTGAGTGAGTTCGCTCTTGATAGGCCTTGTAAGTCATAAAAAAAAGCTTTAACAGGCGTTCAAGTATACTTTTCATGTATTTTTATTTTTGCATCAGATACATGCACGTTACTATTTAATAAAGAGGCCCTGTTGTGCTTTCTGGGGTTTCCACTGTATTTTAGTGCGTTGTGCCGAATTTTTGTGACATTATAGGTCTGGTGCACCTGGCTCCTGCACCTGAAACACCTTGTCTGGATTGGCTGTTCTCCTTTGCAAGGTTATCACATCATTACTTAAAGACGCACTCCGGCGACTCTTAAAACCACCTCAAAAACAAATGTGTGTTGCCCAAAATAGTATATTGTGGCTTTTTATCAGCAACAAAACTTTCATTGCCTTAGGATTGCTTGTAAAGAGCTTTTATATCATCCACCCACTTAAGTATGCGCAGATCTATGAATATTTTAATTAGCTCCACCTATACTCCTGCCCACCAGTAACGGATGCTGCAAGGCCAGCCCTCTCCTCTTCTCTCCTCTGACTTGATAACACTGAACAATGGCTAGCTACCCGGTGGGTTTAATGTCTCCTCCTCCGTCCTCCCTGCCGGGGACGGAATGGAGCACCCGGGGGATTGTGTTCTCCCAAAAACTCCTTCACCAAAGACTCAAATGAATGTAAAATGGACAGGTGGCGGTCTTGGAGCCTTCATCCCCCCGTCTGTCTGTGGTTCGGCCTTCCATCCGTGTGCCTCCCGTTCCTCCGTGGGCGCCTCCGGGACCCCACACGTGCAGGCACGGCAGCCAGTGCACTCCAGTTTCCGAGCTGACCATGCCCCGCGTGTGCAACGAGGTTCTGGAATATGGTAGCCCCAGCAGTGGAAAACTATGGGTGACTGTGGTCGGTTTCACGCCATCCCCGGGAAGGGACACTGATTGTCAGCGTGGTCAGTGGTAGGTAGACCGTGAGCCTCCATCCGCGGTCCACGTTGGCTCCTCCCGCTTCCCCTGGGGGAGTGAACTCAGGTGTTTAGCCATGCCCAGTGCTTAGCCTGATTGGTTACTGTTATAACTAATGGGTGGGGGGGGCAACTTTACTGGACATTCACAGCAGGAAAATACAGACTTAGGATTTGGGACTGATTTTGCCCTTGATATGTCTTGTAAGTCACAAAAACATGGTACAGACATGTTAACAACAGAAAAAAAAACCTTGATTTTTGGTGGAGTGTCACTTTAACAGACGATACAGACCTGTCTCCTGGATAGTCTGGTACACCCACTCCTCAGAGAAGAAGAGGAAGTTTCCCACTGAACCTCGGCGCTCACTAACTAGCTTGACTAGTTTAGCTAGTAAGCTGACCGTGGTTTTTACTGCTAGACATCCATGGCCCCAGCTGATTGATTAACCCACAGTCAATGATATATCAAACATCATTAACCCCACTGTGGTGCCCTTGAGCAAGACCCTTAACCCCAACTGCTCCAGTGGAGCTGCTTAGTGGCCACAGGTCAGTCTGTGGTTGTACTGGGCAGCTTCCTGGTGTGAATGTGTAACGGTGGGAACAGGGCGTCCTTGAAAAAGAGAGGTTGCCTCTCAGTGAAACTACCCTGTATACATAAAAGTTAAATAAAAAAAATAAAAATTATGGCCTATTTTGTTATTTTTTCCTAGCATGACTCTTGCACCGTCACTGTAGCATTGATAGCTTCACGACGTGAATTATCAGGGATTTTTATGGCTCTTTTTTTAATTGTAGTCACCATATTAGACCAACTGATTCATTAACAGAGATGGGGATTTGAGTCTGAGACTAATGTGCAAGTTATGCTCCCGCGCCGACCTGACACAGCTGTGACGGCGTTGACACAGCATCGATGTGCATTCCTATTGCGTCGCTGGACGTGCACCTCTCCAGAGAAGGAGAGGTGCACGTCAGCGACGCAGGCCGTAAGTGCTGTGATTGGTCTGCTTTATCTCCTCCTTCACATTTGCAGGTTCTCGCCATCGCTTCGCTCTGCCTATTCACTGCAACACAACTTCCAAAGTGAGTCAGTTAAACAGCGGTCCACATTCAAAAGAATATTGAGGAAGTAAGCACATACAGAACATTTTGTGGCTCGTCATTACCCCAGTAATTACACAGGTTGTCAAAACAGCAGCGGCGGTGATCGCACGTACCGTTTTCTCCAACTCTTTTTCACTGTGCAACAGTCGTATTAAAAGTTGCTTGTTCTTCACATTTAGCTCCAACTCCATCACAATCTGCTCTTGTCCGTCACGATTTCATAAACAAAAACACACGACAAACACAAATCACTACATACATCAGCTGAAACCCATTTTGGTGAGGGAACAAAGCATTTCACCCAACACACAAGAAAAAAAATTGCTGATCACTGCATCTGCGACGGACGTCGGTAATGGCATCGACGTAATGCGGGTGCATAAATCCAGCTTAAAGGTGGACCATGTAGAAATTGCAGGTGATTACTGGCAACACCAGACGGCAGTAATGAACAACACATACCCCTTCATCCACTAGACCAGGGGTCGGCAACCTGCGGTCCCGGGGCCACATGCGATCCTTCATCCCCTATGCTGCGGCTCCCTGCAGTTATATCTCAAAACACAGAGAAGTTAATGAAGTTCATTTTAATTATTTTATTTTTCAAATTATTGTTTATTGGAAACATTTCTCAACGGAAACATACTTTCATGAATGTAAAATATGTATATTTTAAAATTATTTATGTTGTCAACCATGCGTCACATCCGACAGCGGCTCACACAGGAGACACAGGCAGACCTGGGTGCCATCTTGAACCATCGGTTATCTGGAACGTGGTTGGCCACAACCGGACGACAATCTGCATCAGCAGGGACAGGAATACCTGCAGGCCGTCTGGGCATTCAGATCGGTGGACCCGAACCCAATCGAGCACTGTGAGCGGCGATCTGTTCGGCTACACTTGGCACTGCTGCTCTCTCTTCCCTGATGCTGGTTGCTGCTGTGGCGGTGTGACTTTCACGCTGGCGGAAGGATGTGCCCCCGGTTGGCGTTGTCCCACTGGATCCTGCTGGGCCACAAACTCTGTCCCGCAGCACTGCAGCGGCTCCTTGCTGCCGATGCCAGGCACAGATAACGGATGAGTCCGGTTTCTGCCCTTTCTCCTCGCTGTTCTGTCCTTGCGGTGTCAAGCTCAGAGCGGCTGTATCCCCGTCCGGGTGTGTTGCGCTCCCAACATCAGCGTTCCCACAGAGCCCCTGGAGAATGAACACTGGGGGGAATCTTGTCCCGTAGCAAACCTCCAGCAATACAGGCCCTACTACGCTGATGTACACTACCGTTCAAAAGTTTGGGGTCACTTAGAAATTTTCTTATTTTTGAAAGAAAAGCACTTTTTTTCAATGAAGATAACTTTAAACTAATCAGAAATACACTCTATACATTGCTAATGTGTAAATGACTATTCTAGCTGCAAATGTCTGGTTTTTGGTGCAATATCTACATAGGTGTATAGAGGCCCATTTCCAGCAACTATCACTCCAGTGTTCTAATGGTACAATGTGTTTGCTCATTGCGTCAGAAGGCTAATGGATGATTAGAAAACCCTTGTGCAATCACGTTAGGTCTGCAATGCTGTAATTGCTGCAAATGGAGGATTCTTTGACGAAAGCAAAGTTTGAAGGAAAAAATTATTATTTCAAATACACATCATTATTTCTAACCTTGTCAATGTCTTGACTATATTTTCTATTCATTTTACAACTCATAGTGGTAAATAAGTGTGACTTTTGAACGGTAGTGTATGTGTGCCCGTAGTCATACAGCCCCGCTGGATTCTTCTCAATAGGATGGATGGTTGGAACAGGATTTCTTTACTGTATCCCAGTTCATCAGTGACCTCACAGCAGTGGTGTCCCACAGCAACGGTAAGCCGACATCGTCCAACCTCAACGTGCACCACTTGTATGCTGCCCCTCTGGAGCCCACTACGTGGATAGTAGTTGTTGGTGGTTCTTTTGAACTGAGTGGTGGGCTTGATGTCTTTTGTGTTGATTGGCACACCTTGGTGAAGTAATTGAGCTTGCCGCAGCATCTGGATCGCTGGCCCCCGGCCGGGCAGGACCACACTCGCTCTCGGTGCTTCGGGGAGCTGCAGTTACCGCACAAATGGTGTCCCATGATGTTCCGTTGCCCCATAATGTTCACCTTGGCATCCTTCAAGCAAATTGTGGTGTTAACGGGTACTTCTGCTGGGGTAATTGCATAAGCTAGTGAGATTTGTTGTTGTGGCTCACCAAGTTCTGATCTTAGCTTGTTGGTGGCCTCCAACTGGAACACCAACTCCACCACCTTTGCCAGCAGTAAGTTGTTGGGAGCCCTGTTTAGCTTTGTCTGCAGCCATGGGTTGTTGGTGTACACTGCCAGCTGGTCCCGCACCATTTCATCCTCCAAACAGCCAAACTCACATGTTGTATGGGTACATATTCATACTATGTGGGGTAACTAAATAGACAGTTATGCTGTTTATTCCATCTAGCTACAATGCTCTGCACTGTGTATATACTGTATATATATATATTTATATATTTATGTGTACATATATATATTCACTGCTCTTATTTTCTTATCTTCTAAATTATTGCTCTCAGTGTTGCTATCCCTGTGCTGTTGCAATCCTGGAATTTCCCCATTGTGGGACTAATAAAGGCTTATCTTATCTTATCTTATCTTATGTTCTCGCCAGACCGCGGTGGTGTGCAATGAACAGTTGGGTCATCTCACCCGTCCGCTGTCAGCGCTGGCGGAAACAAACTCTCCTTGCCAATATGCTTTCAGGTGGTGTGAAGTGTCTGGCCAGCAGTGCAATGCATTCCTGATATGTGTCCACTTGTCCTAGGGTGTTAAATATCTGCTGACCCTCGGTGCCCCGGCAGTGAAGTAGAATCACTCGCAATCTCAGTTTACCATGTCTTCCTAGGTCCATCACTGCGAAATAAGTGCGGAACAACTCGAACCAACAGGGCCATGGAATGGGCGACTTGCCTGGGGTTGTGAGAAACGGTGAAGGTGGTGCCAGACACGCTTCCATCTTTGGGAAAATGATTAGTTTTCCTCCAGAAGACCAAGTTTTCTCCTCATCACCAATTGTTATGTCTGGAAATAGGACAGTGGAAACAGGCGTTGTACCGAACTTGAACCTTTATTACAAAAACACAAATAGTACACGTGATATGAAATGCTAACTAGCAAGCTAACTATGGGCTGCTATGGGCTGTGGTTGGCTTGGAGGCTCAGCGCCAAAGAGGATGACTCCCACCAACAGTCCCCTTAAGTAGTCTGTGGCGTCTGCTGTTGTTATGTCCTGATACAACAGTCAGATATTCCGATATAGCCTTTTCTGCACAAAACAATTTGTAATATATTTCTAACACTTTTATTTCATGAATGAAGCTATATACAAACCTTGACAGTTTTTCACTGTTGTAGTATGAATTCATTAATGCCACATAATATTCAGAGCTGTGTATGTATAAAAACTTTATAAGCAGCATAATCTTTATTTTAAAGGTCAAATTAGCATTGCGGCCCTCAACTACTTCGATTTTAGTCAGAGATGGGCAAAAAGTCCATCCATATCGCCATCCATCTGTGCATTGCAAGATAGGGCCTTGACAGAGGCATGCACTCATGGATCACCTCCAACATCTAATGAGTTCATCTTTGGGCCAAGGGCCACCTCTGGTGAATATTTCATCCAAATCCATTTAGGAGTTTTTGCGTGATCCTGCTACCAGACAGAGAAATGGCAGCAAAAACAATATGACTACATTATATGACTACATTATAACATTATATGACTATATGATAAGATAAGATAAGCCTTTATTAGTCCCACAATAGGGAAATTACAGGATTGCAGTAGCAAAGGGATAGCAGCACTCAAAGCAATAGTAAATAAGATAAGAACTAGTTAGCCAAACCTGTAAATAAATAAATATAATAATTAATATACATAAAACCCAAGATACGTACAACCAAGAAAAGTATGTGCATATCTGTCTGTGGGGTGGATTTGTGGAACAGTCTGGAGCCGGAACTGAAAATATGTACAAACAGAAATCAATTCAAAAAGAGGTACAAACATTATTTGCTGAAAGGATATACACTCACCGGCCACTTTATTAGGTACACCATGCTAGTAACGGGTTGGACCCCCTTTTGCCTTCAGAACTGCCTCAATTCTTCGTGGCATAGATTCAACAAGGTCCTGGAAGCATTCCTCAGAGAGTTTGGTCCATATTGACATGATGGCATCACACAGTTGGCGCAGATTTGTCGGCTGCACATCCATGATGCGAATCTCCCGTTCCACCACATCCCAAAGATGCTCTATTGGATTGAGATCTGGTGACTGTGGAGGCCATTTGAGTACAGTGAGCTCATTGTCATGTTCAAGAAACCGGTCTGAGATGATTCCAGCTTTATGACATGGCGCATTATCCTGCTGAAAGTAGCCATCAGAAGTTGGGTACATTGTGGTCATAAAGGGATGGACATGGTCAGCAACAATACTCAGGTAGGCTGTAGCGTTGCAACGATGCTCAATTGGTACCAAGGGGCCCAAAGAGTGCCAAGAAAATATTCCCCACACCATTACACCACCACCACCAGCCTGAACCATTGATACAAGGCAGGATGGATCCATGCTTTCATGTTGTTGACACCAAATTCTGACCCTACCATCCGAATGTCGCAGCAGAAATCGAGACTCATCAGACCAGGCAACGTTTTTCCAATCTTCTATTGTCCAATTTCGATGAGCTTGTGCAAATTGTAGCCTCAGTTTCCTGTTCTTAGCTGAAAGGAGTGGCACCCGGCGTGGTCTTCTGCTGCTGTAGCCCATCTGCCTCAAAGTTCGACGTACTGTGCGTTCAGAGATGCTCTTCTGCCTACCTTGGTTGTAACGGGTGGTTATTTGAGTCACTGTTGCCTTTCTATCAGCTCGAACCAGTCTGGCCATTCTCCTCTGACCTCTGGCATCAACAAGGCATTTCCGCCCACAGAACTGCCGCTCACTGGATATTTTTTCTTTTTCGGACCATTCTCTGTAAACCCTAGAGATGGTTGTGCGTGAAAATCCCATTAGATCAGCAGTTTCTGAAATACTCAGACCAGCCCTTCTGGCACCAACAACCATGCCACATTCAAAGTCACTCAAATCACCTTTCTTCCCCATACTGATGCTCGGTTTGAACTGCAGGAGATTGTCTTGACCATGTCTACATGCCTAAATGCACTGAGTTGCCGCCATGTGATTGGCTGATTAGAAATTAAGTGTTAACGAGCAGTTGGACAGGTGTACCTAATAAAGTGGCTCACTCTGGGACACTATGGAATGGTGGGTAGTAGTAGTAGATTAGTTTATTTGACAGGGACAGTGCAATAAACATAGACAATTAATCAAAGACAATCAATCTGATGTGTTGCACATAGAGTGTATAGCTATTAGCTAATTTGCAACTCTTGTCCCTGGATGGGCTTTAGTGGGACAGCACTGTGTATATCTGTGTTGTTTGAGGCTGGTTTTGATGTATGGACATCAATGTATGTTAGGATGGATGGGTGTTAATGTTGATATGTACAAAATACAGTTAATTGTTTACTTGGGGTCTTAAATGTGGTAATTTGTATATAATTCACATGAGTGTATTTATGGAAAAGAGGAGATGGAATTAATAAGTGTTCACTTCTTCCTTCTCCCTTTCGAACACTGTATACTGTTACTTTATTGCATTTGTCATTTGTTTTGTTTTTGTTATACTTTTTTGTTTGAAATAAATATCTATCTATCTATCTAAATATACATATGTACGCAGTTATATACACAGTGCAGGAGCATTGCAGCTAGATGGTATCGACAGCATTACAGTTAGTTAAATTACCTGAGAGAATATAAATATGTACCTAGACAGTATATTTCGCATGTGAATCAACAGTGTTGTTGCCACCCTCAATAATAATTGTAATTGTCTTTGTTGTGTATTGGAGGGGATGATCTCTGTTGTGCAAAGCTGTTGCATTTAGCACATTTAGTACGACCTCTACGAGCAGCACCAGTTAGATTATAACGTCTGACAGCCGTAGGTAGGAAGGACCTGCGGAACCTCTCCCTCATGCACCTAGGATGGTACAGCCTACCACTAAATGAACTCCTCAGTGCATTTAGAGTGTCTCACATGGGGTGAGACTCGGACTCCAACAGAGATGACAGCTTAGCCACCATCCTTCTCTCTCCTATCTCCTCCACTGGGTCGAGGCGTTGCCCCAGAACAGAGCTAGTTTTTTTGATCAGCCTGTTTAGTCTCTTCCTGTCGGCTGCCGTGATGCCACTGCCCCAGCAGACCACTCTAAATGTGATGGCTGATGCCACCACCAAATCGCAGAAGATCTTCAGGAGTATTTAGGAGTTATTGTAATAACACGACTGTCATAATTGTATTGACCATACATTGGGGCTGGACAGTTCTACCTTAAATCAGCATCATGGTTTACTGAATCTTTCAGGTCGGTTTTCGATTTTGTTTTCCTCCTCTTTTCTCCTTTACAGTTTACTGACAACGTTCATAATTATTAACCAATATGACACAACAGTGCGGTATCATATCACTGTGGTGCATAGTGAATGAGCATAATAGAACAGGCCTATTGTGATTTCACAAACAAAAAAATTAAACATTGTCCAGTGCTGAAGTTAGTGTGTTTACATACTGTGTGGGTCATGCGGCTCGCAACGACATCCTTAGCTTGTCTGCTGGTATACATGCCGAACCCCGTCTTAAACCGCACACTTTGCTTGCTTTTCTTGCCATCTTCAGATGAAATAATGTCAATCATCACATACTATGTGGATACAGACCAGCGCTAAGAGTGCACTTCTTCTGGGGTGCGGAGGTGCGTGGCCACGCACATAACTCTGCGGACACCTCTTGAAGGGGCAATACATGAAAAGCTCAATATTAACTGTTTGACTGCCTATGGCGCTCCGTCATGCCATCAGCCCCTAGTGGTCAAGTTTTTTTTCAAGAAAATATTCATTTCAGATGTCAGAGATTTCCAAAGCTATAACTTGAAAGTGGTAAGAGATAATGGCTTACTGTCAATTAGAAAGATGTAGAATATGATCCAAAGTTTGAGAAAGGAGTAAATTTATGCATCTAATTTCCATAATGCCACAGTAGCCATATCAAATTACATAACTTTCAGTCAAAAGCAGACTTTGGACATATTTACACAAAGGATGGTTTTGTTTTTTGTCACCGTTTGTTTTGGGCATTTTGGTGTCATATCTTTAAAGTATATGAACCAGAAAATCAATTACAATGTAAACAAACAAAGAAATTCGTCACTGCTGGTCAAGTGGCTCTTGCTTCGTCCATTTTCATCCATCCTGGTCGTTATTTTGCCTTCTGTCGGTCATTTGCATTTTCTCTCCCACATCCAGAAACTCTTATGATTATCCCACCTCAATTTCGCTTTTATTCCGCCACAATTTATCTTACATGATGACATAGAACCGGCGCAATTGTTCTGTCCAGTCACATGGCGCTGGGGGTCGATGGCAGGTAAGCATCAACCAGCTTTGCCCACCCTCTGTTATAACAACATGTTGATATTTACCTTCATAAGCTAAATAATCTCTTTTTAGAATCATAGTTGGCAAATTTGGGAGCAAATGCCTCCTCCGTCTTGCGATCGAGTACATCATTTGTTTGTCTAAAAATGTCTTTTTCTCTGATGTCCAGAAGTGAGGTTTTTGGATGGTTCTATGGCCGCCATTAGTCCTCGAAGGCAAGAGCAGTGTTACACGGGTCTGCCACCTTGTGAGGTGGAATTCTTAGTACAACTGGGGAGTTTTTGGCCACATCACATGACATCACATGACAGGCGCAGCACTGCACCATAGGCAGTGGGGGTGCTATCTGTTCATGCAATCAAGGATGTCAAAGGGTTAATATATAAAATAATTTTCAAAAAAATTCCTGGATTCAGATTGTGATCCAGATCACCACCAAAATCTAATCATCTGTTCCCTGTGCCATTACAACACTTTTCTTGAAAATTTCATCAAAATCAATTCATAATTTTTGTAGTTACTGTGGTGTGAAAAAGTGTTTGCCCCCTTCCTGATTTCTCATTTTTTTGTATGTTTGGTAAACAAATTTAAATATTAAAGATAACACAAGTAAACACAAAATGCAGTTTTTAAATGAAGGTGTTTGTTATTAAGGGTAAAAAAAATCCAAACCTACATGGCCCTGTCTGAAAAAGTGATTGCCCCCTGTTAAAACATAAATTAACTGGTTTATCACATCTTTGGAAAGCTGAGCTCAATTTCTCTTGCCACACCCAGGTATGATTACTGCCACAGCTGTTCTTAATCAAGAAATCACTTAAATAGGACCTGCCTGACAAAATGAAGTAGACCAAAAGATCATCAAAAGCTAGATATCATACTACGATGCAAAGAAATTCAGGAACAAATGAGAAACAAAGTAATTGCGATCTATCAGTCTGGAAAAGGTTATAAAGCCATTTCTAAAGTTTTGGGACTCTAATGAACCACAGTGAGAGCCATTATCCACAAATGATGAAAACATGGAACAATGGTGAACCTTCCCAGGAGTGGCTGGCTGAACAAAATTGCCCCAAGGGCACAGTGATGACTCATCCAAGAGGTCACAAAAGACCCCACAACAACATCCAAAGAAATGCAGGCCTCACTTGCCTCAGTTAAGGTCAGTGTTCATGACTCCACCATAAGAAAGAGACTGGGCAAAAATGGCCTGCATGGCAGAGTTCCAAGACGAAAACTGCTGGTGAGCAAAAAGAACCTAAAGGCTCATTTCAGTTTTGCCAGAAAACATCTTGATGATCACCAAGACTTTTGGTAAAATACTCTGTGGACTGACGAGACAAAAGTTGAACTTTTTGGAAGGTATGTGTCCCATTACATCCGGTGTAAAAGTGACACAGCATTTCAGAAAAGGAACATTATACCAACAGTAAAACATGGTGGTGGTAGTGTGATGGTCTGGGGCTGTTTTGCAGCTTCAGGACCTGGAAGACTTGCTGTGGTAAATGGAACTATGAATTGTGCTGTCCACCAAAAAATCCTGAAGGACAATGTCCGGCTATCTGTTTGCGACCTCAAGCTGAAGCGCACTTGGGTTCTGCAGCAGGACAATGATCCAAAACACACCAGCAAGTCCACCTCTGAATGGCTTAAGAAAAACAAAATGAAGACTTTGGCGTGGCCTAATCAAAGTCCTGACCTAAATCCAATTGAGATGCTGTGGCATGACCTTAAAAAGGTGGTTCATGCTCAAAAACCCTCCAGTGTGGCTGAATTACAACAATTCTGCAAAGATGAGTGGGCCAAAATTCCTCCACAGCACTGTAAAAGACTCATTGCCAGTTATCGCAAACACTTGGTTTCAGTCGTTGCTGCTAAGGGTGTCTCAACCAGTTATTAGGTTTAGGGGGCAATCACTTTTTCACACAGGGCCATGTAGGTTTGGATCTTTATTCCCTTAATAATGAGCACCTTCATTTTAAAACTGCATTTTGTGTTTACTTGTGTTATCTTTGTCTAATATTTAAATTTGTTTGATGATCTGAAACATTTAAGTGTGACAAACACTTTTTCACACCACTGTATGTTGCTATCAGACAGACAGAAAAACCAACAAACAAACCAATGCCAGCAAAAACATTACCTTCTCCCTTGGTGGAGGTAAAAATAGCCCCCTCCCCAAATACAATCTTTCATAGAACCCCCCCAAAAAACAAGAAACGGGCCTGGTTGGAACAGCCAGTCTTTTAGCTTCAGTGTTCTTCTGACACCTCATGGGACAAATGCTACATGAACTCAACCAAATGAAGCTCAGCGTGAACCTCAAGAAAACAAAAATCATGTACAACAACGACATCAATGATGTAGTAAACCGCCAAAATCAAAAAAAGTTGATTAGCACATCTACCTCAGTCATTGCATTTCCATGAACTCTGCCTCAGATGAACAAGGGATCAAACGACGCATAACCTTAGGCTGGAATGCCTTTGGCAGGGCAAGTGCAGTTTTCAAGAACAAAGACATGTTCATGACACTCAAACATCAAGTTTATGACCAATGCATTTTACCAACGGTCTTGGGTGGCGCAGAAATGTTGAACCTCACAAAACAACAATCTTTGAAGCACCATACAATGCACCGAGTTCATGAAAGGATCATGCGATGGCTGACCTGATCCATTACCCCTGAGCTGTGAACGTCTGTCTTAAAGTATGAATGAAATAATGCATCACTAACTGACTGCAGTGTATGGTTTCAGTGGTCGGACCAGTCCCTGGAGTACAATAAGCACAGAAACATTCACAAGAGTGGCTAATCTGCTAGCTGATGTTAACGGCTAGCTGGCGTTAATTAGCAGCTCAAAATAACGCCTGAGAATGACGTATATGGTCAAGTGTTAGTAGACTCCAGTGGGAGTGAATAGAATGTATAGAAAATGGCAATCAAAACTAGGCGGCCTGTCTGTTACCTCCACCCAGCTGAGGTGAGCTGTGTCCCGGTTACATTGAACAACTCGGACCTAGCATGCTAGTGCTAACAGTTCATTGTTAAATTATGGCGAAAATTATAACAAAATAAGCCAGAATGACAGGAGAGATACGAGGGGGGTCTGAAAAGTTCATCGTGGTCAAATTTGACCAAATGTGGTTTGTCTTTCAACCGCAGGGATCCAAGCACTGCGCCACCGATGGAAGAAGTGTGAGGGCTGACGGGGAGACTATGTTGAAAAATAAACTGCATTTGGTCAAATTTGACCTCTGTGAACTTTTTAGCCTATGAACTTTTCAGCCCCCCTCGTATTATCGAGTGTGGATCAGTGAACCAGCTGGAAACAGGGATGTCTGCTAAAAAGATAACAATAACAATCACGCTTCCTAGCGGCTCAGGGGCTAAAACTTTTAGCTCCCTGTCCATCTGCATGACAGACAACTATGCTGGCCAATAACGGAGCAGCCGGCGGGTATGAAGGACAGTGCTGGGCTGGGTTTTCCATTTTCTGACGTAGAGGAAAAACCCTGGAAGAGTCAAAACAGCTTGATAAAGGCTGTTTATTTTTTTTTTTTAAGAGAAGTGAGTGTTTTGATATTTTTTTTCAATAATCCTGTGACCGTCCTACAGTTAAAACCTTCAAACTAGTGGTGCAGCTTTAATCCCCATCAATAATCGCTTTAAATGCATGAAATGGGATGCGATTAATCATGATTAATGAGATTAATCGTGATCAACTGCTATTAATCACGATAAAGTTAGAGCACTTCTACAAACGCACCGTTTTGTAGCCGTGAGCCCTTTCAGGCTTCAGATATGCTGCCTTACAAACCAATGGGAGACGTAGAATCATCTTTTATGTAGTGTGTGGGCAAAAAAGTGGCCCAGAATCCCCAGCAAATATGCCTTCAGACAGATGCTCCGTACATATATGATGTTATGATCTAATTGTCCTGTGCTGCTGAATAAGAGCCGACACCGCCTCCACCCTGCTTTTCTCCGCTGTGTCATTTTGCCTTTTTTCCCTCTCTTTTTTTTTATTCACGAAGCAATAACTGTCTGTGCAGGCAAAGTTGAATTGGACTTGGAATATGAATTTAATCAAGTTAATTGACAAGTAAATGCAAATGTTATTAGGAGGCGAGTGTGCCGCATAAATCTCGATGAGGCCTGTTCTGTTTTTTCTTTTTGCGTGTTTTGTAAACATCAAAAGATGGTGATGAAAGTTGTTATCTGAGCGATCAGAGAGATAGAAAATAGTGTATCAAGAGAAACCGTTAATTAGAAATCTTGAATATAAAATAGGCCTCTCATTGTGTTCTGTTTTCATTCAATACAGTTCCTCTGCACTGAATAATTAATACGGGCAGTGTACTCAGATAGCAAATAATTAGCGGGGGAAGATTAGAAACATTTAGGAATGTCACATGAAATGATACCGCGCTCAACATATTTGCCTTTGTTTTTTGTTTAAAGTCCACGCATCTTTCTGTTGGAGACTTCTCGGGGTGGTTTCGGGGGGTGAATTATGGGGTTCGCATGTGCTGAGGCATGGAGTAGTCTGTGTAGTGCGGCCTAATGACATTACAAATGATTGCACTCATTCAGACCTTGGGGGATGATCCAGTTAGCCAGTGCCTGCAGCAGCAGCTGTGTGCAAGGGGCGGCGGCGAGGCGGGGGGGGGGGGGGCGGTGGTGTTTGTATGGTGCCCCCGGAGCTCAGTGAAACCGGGCGCGTTGTCCATGGCGGTGGCAGTCCCTGCTGCTGTTAATCACCCCCCACCACCGCCACCGCCGCCACCCCCCTTTCTCTTTCCCCTGCACTGATTTCCAAGCGCAGATTAATCAGAGCATGGGGGCCTTGATGAAATTTTGCTGTTATTGTTCCCAATTTTAGCAACATCTTTTATTGTCTTCATCGCTCATTTACAGAGGAAGAAGAAGAGGCAGGGAGGGAGGGTGGCGGGGGCTGTGTCAATTATGCAAATGGCGTTGCACACTTTTGCAGATTACTTCATTCGCTTGCCATTGTTTGTCAGAATTTAATTATTAAATATTATTATTCTCGAGTTTCCTTCAATTTTTTCTGAAGCCTTGTTTCCAGTTCGGTCTCTCCTCCAGCTGCTCGTGCGCCCCGCTCTGGGCCACCTTCAAAGGGAGTCTGTCTGGCACGCCGGCGCCAAACAAACTCCCCTCCGTTTAATGATTGTGAAGTTGGTACCTCGCTCTCATCTGTTGGCTCAAAAGTGTGATTGGAGGGGGGAGAAAAAAGGGCCACATCCAGTTTAATGACCAGGAATTGAATTCAAGCTTATTCAAAATTGACATTCAATTATGTAGCACCTAATGATATTTTAATCTCTTTTCTTTAATTCCCAGGAATTGGCTTTTCAAAGGCTTTGTCTGGCAGCAACACAGACGGCCTGAATAAAGAATACAGATTGGTATTAGATCCCGGTGATGATAGGGAAATTAAAGCTTTTATAGTTCACACGCTCAGAGGAAAGGCAGTGTTCCCTTATTAGACATCTCCACCAGCCTTTTTTTGGAAGCCATCACCGCCATCTTTACTCTGACATGATAAGGTGGAAATTTGAATATCGCAGTAGCTTTTTAGGAGACATTAATCGATTTCTACTTATTCTTTTTTGATAAAACCTGGTTATTTTAGATTGTAAATTGCCTGATTGATGCCTAAAAGTTTGACTATTTGTAATATTAAACATATTTCACAATGCATTTGGGTATATTCTACAGCAGGCTGTGCTTTAAAAACGGAATAACATCAAAAGTCCCTGATAGTGTGCGTCTGCCCCATGGCTGAAGTTTAGATTGATTACCTGACCGTATAACTTGCTGAAAATTCAGTGGTACAAAACCTTTTTTGCAGACTGGCAGGGTCCATAATGAGCAAATGTGTGATTAAATAAAATCTCAGCTTCAGTGAGCGCCCTGGGCTTGTTTCTCTGTGGGGGGACACTCAGAGGGGAGTGGGGCCCAGGAGTGTTCCCTGTGCCAGGCCCACTCCGGCTCCTCGTCCTGGTTGCCGCCGCTGCTGGTAATCCCACTCCACAAGGGTGGGAGGTTGGAGTTGTGAGCAGGGCCTCCAGTGCTTCTGTGGTGGTCTAGGGATGCTGTGGCCCGGCTTTGGTCCAGGGCGTCGGTGGTGGGGGTGCTACCCCAGCCATTGTGGTCGGGAAGCAACACTCAAACTCTGTTGAAAGCGAAGATAGGTGATCACACTCCGTCTGGTAGGACGGCCCAAACCTGCCAGTCAAACTGGCTAGCCACGTGCCGTGTTCAGTTCTCGAGCATCACCACTAGCACTGACTAGGTGTGCGTCGAGACTGCGCAGACAGACGTGTGGCACGGGAAGAGGAGAGGTTAGCCGGTGTTTTTCTCTCTGCCGCCCAGTATCAAGTAGTCTGTGGACCAATACCAGTGGTTGGGTACCACTGGTATAGTGGATAGCTTAAACAGTTAGGGGAGTAGCACAGTTTTTGCTCATACATTTGATATATTTTAATTTATGCAACAGTTGATGCCAAACAAGCAATTTGATTGGATAATTTGGATTCCATTTGTATCATGCCATGTGAATTTGTGTCACTTTGCTTCAGCTGTGTTCTAAGAATTGTTAATTGCAGTATAACTGCAGGGCCGTTTCCTGGTTTTTGGGGGCCCTATGCAAGATTCTGTGTGCCTCCGAAATACATGCACAAAGGAAAAATAAATTAGGCAGCCTATGTGTTAAATTTTCCAATTAAATAAACCTAAACAACACCATTTTCAAAACTAGAACAATATTTAAAAAACAGTGAAAATTTCCTTATCTCAATGCTTATTTTTCTACATATCAGCCCATAAATTATCCACAGATACAGACATCGCTCCCAACTGAAATGTGATTGATGGTCTAAGTTCAGAAATATTACTAAGTAAATGACACTATGTTGAGGTTCACCTTACAGCTTGGGTGCCCCCTCAGCTGTTGGAGGCCCATGGCATTTGTGTACTTTGCCCTATGGAGGAAACTGCTGTGAGTAACTGTTAGTGGTTTCTTTTGATATGTCAGAATTGTAATGGTGTGTTGTGCACCTTACTTTCCAGTGAGGCGCTGTTTTAAAAAAAGACAGCCTTCAAACTCCAAAAATCATGTTGTGTTGCAGGTGAAGCTAACAGCTAGTTGCGTTATTTTATTTTTAAAATAAGTTAGCCCTCAAAGTTTAGATCAAACCCTCCCTGGGAAAAGTTTCTACTGAAGACTGACAGTGTAACGCTTGCTGCTCACTCTTCATCTGAAGATGCCAATAAGAAGATGCTACCTGAGAGATGGACTCTGGAAAGGCACACGTGAAAGATGATTTCAGGACCATAACAGCTATTGTTCAACACAAGTATTAAACGAAAATAAAGCTGTTAAATTCTCAATAATTTTTTTTCTTTCAATCGTCACACTTGCCATTATGATGACTCTGCTTCACCAGTCACAACTTTGCGTTCTCACCCACTGCTCTCTGGTCCTTCGTTGGGAATGACAGCGTCATGTTGATGGCTGTTAAAATGAGGGGCATGATCATCTCCCTTTACTACTCGGTAAGTCAAACCCAGAAGGAAATACTGATATTTAGTCAAGCTAATCCCAATATATATATGTCTCATTTTTAGACTGACAGGGATGCTAGTTTGGTGACAGCTGTTGTAAACATAACGCATGCACAATTGCAACAAAATATTTTTAATAACCGGGATACTTTTGCAACTCTGTATACATGTACATGAATAACCATGTTCCTGTTGGGCCATGTACTGTAAATGGCATAACTATGATCAGAGTAAAACTCATAATTGGGACGCTGTGCTCAATTAATGCAATCCATGATTTAAAAAAAAAGAAATTATTTTTAGTATCAAAATGGGCCAGAGTGGTGGTCTAGAGGTAGAGCATCTGCCCCACATCTAGGAGGTCGTGGGTTCAAGTCCCAGCTGGGTCTTACCAAAGACCATGTAAAAATAGGTCTTCCTGCCTTCTAGCTTGGCGCTCAGCAAAAACAGAATGGAGGAAGGAAAGGTGGTACCGAGGGCTGAATTTCCCTCAGTACAATATGGTCTTTAACATACAAAAAGTTAATTATTACTGTTTTTGATATACTGAATAAAACATTAACATCCTATTCCTCAATGATTTATTGTACCATTTGGATTTTTTTTCTACAGACAATGGCATTTTTGTAGGTTAATAAATTTTGTACTGTATAGTGTGTACTTAAGTGCTGGTACATCACAGTAAATTACAAATGTCATGATTTTAAATTTATTTTTAAAACTATTACGAATATCATAAATTGATCTTTTTTTAGTTATATTACAAAAAAATAACTTTCACGTTCTAATTTACTGAGATGCACTGGTAGACTGTTTTAACAGGAAAATAAATTGTGAACTGCTTCATGTGTTGTATGTTAAACATTATCACAGTACCCCAGCAATCCAAGCAAACCCAGTACGATCTGGGCTCCTCTGTTGTCCGTTAACCTCAGTGGGAACTTGAGTCCGGTCTGCTTTTCTGTCTTGCAGTGCGGGGCAGCAGAGATGGGTTTTTGCACTCATGTAATCTTTTTCTTTGCTTCGGTCCATTTCTCTGCTATGTTGATTTGAAGCAGGTGGACCTTCAAGCTCGTGTGCTATTAGAACTTCTTGTGGCGCTCTGACTTAACCCGGAAGGACGACTTTTTTTGTTCTGCACAGTGCATGCGTGCACTCTGGGGGCTTGGTGTCTTCTTCTGCTTTTTCGGTTGAAATGCTGCAGTGGGTGACTGCATGTGCCCCCGCCTGGATGGCGACGCCACTACATTTCATAGAATAAGCTCCCGTTGAAAAGGACTGCTAAGTTATCAATTAATTGGCAACCAATGTAATTTAGTCAACTAAACTCTTATTGATAATTAATCAAAAGTCAATTAATCATTAACATCCCTAGTTCGAACATGACCATACCAATTTACTTTGCTTACGTGTCTGTGCCTGTAACTGTCTGGAGGAGCAGCAGAAGGGACATAGGATGCAGAATTTAGGTGTTATTGTTCAAAATGGAAAGCTTCTATCTAGTGTGATACTGTACGTAGGAAGTCAGGAGTGGCCAGGAAGTATGTGAAAGCGGTGCAGGACATGTATGAGAACAGCGAGATGGTGGTAGGATGGAAGGTGGGGGTAGGATTACAGCAGGGATTGGCTCTAAGTCCCTTTTTGCTTGCCATGGTGATGGACAGGCTGACAGACGAGTTCAGGCAGGAATCTCCTTGACCGTGGTGTCTGCAGACGTCACTGTGATCTGCAGTGAGAGTGGGGAGCAGGTGGAAGAGAACCTGGAGAAGTGGAGGTATGCTCCAGAGAGAGGAGGAATGAAAGTCAGTAGAAGCAAGACAGGATACATGTGTGTGAATGAGATGGAGGCAGGTGGAATGGTAAAAATGCAAGGAGTAGAGGTAGTGAAGGCAGATGGGTTTAAATATCTGGGGTCAGTCATCCAAAGGAATGGACGACCCACGTGAGAGCAGAAGAGGAGAATGCAGACAGGGTGGAGTGGGTGGAGGCGAGTCTCAGGGGTGATTTGTAACATAAGGATAGCAGCAAGAGTGAAAGGGAAGATTTACAAGATGGTAGTGAGACCTACTTTGATGTATGATTTGGAGATGGTGGCACTGATAAAATGATAGGAGAACGCACTGGAGGTGGCAGAGTTGAAGATGCTAAGATTCCCATTGGGAGTGACTAGGAGGAACAGGATTGGAAATGAGTATATCAGAGGGACAGCTAAGGTTGAGACGGTTCTGAGACAAAGTAAGAGAGGCAAGGCTGAGATGGTTTGGACAGGTGCAGAGGAGGGACAGTGGAGATACTGGACAAAGGACATTGAAGATGGAGAGAGGAAGACCACAAAGAACATTCATGGATGTAGTGAAGGAGGACATGGAGAGGGTTGGTGCTACAGAGGAAGATGCAAAGGATAGGGTGAGATGGAGACCCCTAAAGGGAGCAGCCAAAAGAAGAAGGAGAAGGAAAGCTTCTACCTTTTACTGCTGCTGAGGAACCACGTCCTTTTGAGTTTTTCAGGCTTTTAGCATTGACATTAATGCTATTCGCCATGAGGGTCAAAAACAAGCAAAGTTAATGTATAAATGTGTCCACAACATGAAAACAATGTACCAATAACATGTAAACAATATTGTCCAAACGTCAAAATCATGAATTCTTAATTTCACTTTCAGCTGAGTTCATTTTTTCTGTGTAAACAACAGCATGTATGCCTGAATCTGGGAATTTTAGTGTTGTACCGAGTGAAAAGTGGAATTGTTGGTTTGTGACTTCCACACACCTTTCTCTCATGTTGAGCTTTCTGTGGGATTCAGTAAGAAGAGCACACACTTTGAAACACCATCCTACAGGAGCAACCTTTTAAAATTGAGCATTAAAAGGGTAAATGTCCAACTTTGATGATGGTAATTAAAAACCTGGGACACAATCGTCCCAAGAAATCTTGAAGGATTCCTGATGTTTATCTCACACATTCCTGTCCTCACCACAGGTCATGGCTGGAATGAAACACCAGCTACAACAGTCTGAAGGGAGAGGATGGGGTCACGAGACCGCCTCATGTGAAGGGGAGCGGCTGGCTCATGTGGGGGGTGGGGACTGAAAAACCATCACCCGAGGAGCACTTTGTCGCTGATTAGTCATTGACGTTTCCCTGCCTTGTGGGATCCTTCTATTTCTGACAGTCGCCCCGGCAGTGGGTGTGTTCGGCAGCGTGTCCGGCGCCACTCGTCACATTGGCCGTGGCTAGAAGGAACAGCTGCCTGTGCTAACGAGGCCAGAGCCGCGCAGACCAGCGGAGGCGGTGGTCCTCGAGCGGACTGCAGCACCACTCAGGCTCCATAAGGCCCCGGGATAAATAAACAGCGAATTAATGAGAATGCATGCCATTACTGTAATTAACACAGCTCACGTCAAAGCACTGTCAGCTTTCAGGAGTTTCAGGAAGGTCTTGCATTACATTAAAAAGGCTGGCGTGCGATGACCAGATGCCCTCCCTATACACCCAACATTCCCAGACCAGCCTGTATAGGATATAAACACTCCATAAAATGGTGCATGAAAAGATTCCAGTCCGCCGTCTCTGATCAAAAAGACCAAACATAAATGTCATTATACAAACATTCAGATTTTATGTTGTCAAGTGTAATTACATCTCAGTCCATGTTCATTTGATCCCAGTTATCCATTCCTGCAAGAAAATGCAATAAACACAGAGTGATATTGAAACGCTCAGAGATTAACCACTCATTAGTAACCAAGGAAACTGGGAACTGATTCACACTGGATATTCTAAAGCGGAGCTAAAGTATTCATTTAAGAGTGAATTTATCTTATTGGTAATTGGTCAGAAATGACCAGAAGTAGCAACATTGGCCTCTGTAATCCTATCCTTGTTATATAAACTGCCTTGGGATGGTCGTGACATCACCCGATTATACAACAGCTGGTTCTGACTGAGCAATTTGATTGGACAATAGGGACTCCACACTTAGATGTTTCACGAGATACAGTATGTATGTTTTGCTAATTAGAGTAACTCAATGGCTCCTTATGACATGTGACAATTGCAATGCTGTGTAGTGTACCTTAATGTCCAGAGTGTGGCACTGTTTGAAGGGACAGACTTCACCAACTCAGAAATTATATTGTGCTCTGGGTTCCTGCTAGCATTTAGCACAGTTAGCAGTATTATTTTATCTTTACAATTAGTCTCCCCTAGGGGCAGGAATCACCAGAGGCTGCATGATATGATATTATCACGATACTTGGGCCATGATGCGATATTATCACGGTCTTGCGACGCGCTGAGTGTTGTGATATGATATATTGTGATTCCCCATTCCGGTCCTTGTTTTGATCAACTCTCGGCTAGACCTCAGGAGTCTCTCCTTTGCAGAGATGGCCTAGCCAGAGTGTGGGGTGGTGGGGCGGTGGGGAAGAAAAAAAACACAGGGTAGGCCCAAAACTGAAAAAAATAGGTGTAGTGCTCACGCAGCATGATGACGCTGGAAAGGCAGTATATACTGTAAACAATGACTGGTGGACAATAGGAAATTTAGTTGCACACGTGTGTAATATGTAGTGGTGTCAAAGTTAACATGGTAACTGCACGATAACGCAACGCCCCGCTTAATGGTGACAATTGCTTTTAATTGTGGTTAACTGCAGCAGAACGAAAAAAAGTGGAACTTTCAAAACCTGGACAATGTTTTCGGTTGGACAGTCTATGGTGCAACTCAAAATAGAGACATTAAGCCCAATTCACAGCAAAAACTCATTTTATTTAATTCTGGGTGTTCAGATCAGTTTGCAGGATGTTATGTCCACAAACCTGGCAATAGCGACCGACAAGGATGCTGCCGTTTACCGAACTTTATTACATAAAATAGTAAAGTACAAGCACGTGTGTAATGGGGCTGGCTGCCAACCACCTCTCATACCACTATGTATCTCTCATACGACTAACATATAACTCCCTTGAGATGGCGGGCTGCCCGGTATATATACTGCGTAGTGACTGTTATGTCTGAGAAATGACGGAAAAGGAGGCGAGTCTTCATGCAGCAAACAACCAACTTTATTACACATAACTGGGGTTTATACACAGAGTGGGCTGTGCCCACCTGAGGTCACCCTGTGGGTGGGCACGGCATCCCAGACACACATATCTCACCCCCCCCCCCAAAAAAAAATGTCAAGCATACAGGAAACCCACCCAAATTCGGTAACCCGAATCACACACTAAGAACAGGTGAACAATGTATTGCATTAGAACAAACCTATCACATTCACACAAAACAACTCAAAATCGGGCCATGTCTCTTTAAAATACAAAATAATCCTATATTATACGTACATTCACTCACTCACATACACATCAGCTATATACAAAGTGCACATTTTCCCAAATATGTACACAAATATTTACATTAAATACATGTTCTGGTTCAGGTTCTGGTTCCGGAACAGGTTCCGGTTCCGCCGGACCGGTGGCGCCACACGAGTCGGCTGCCTGTTGCAACAGCCTTTTTTTTTTTATCTTCCTTCTTCTTTCTACACCTTTCACTCTGTATATATATCACGGACGCACGGATCGCCCCGGGGGGTCTCCCGGGTCGGTGGACGGAGCCATGGTTTGCAGCGGGAGACGCTACAGTGGGGAGGAGCTAGTGCTAGCTAGCACTTGGCCGCCGCCCGGTGCTAATGGGAAACTCGACATACCGGGAGCTGTAGCGAAAACGACGCGGGTGCCGGGCTGGAGTTTAGGCGGCGTGCAAGAAATATAAGACAGAATAATAAAGAGCGATGGCAAGAACCAAGCAGACCGCCCGTAAAATCTACTGGAGGAAGAAGCCCCCCAGGAGACAGCTAGCCACCAGGGCTGCTCGGAGAGGCGCTCCGGCCACCGGCAGAGTGAAGAGGCCTCGCCGTCACAGGCCCGTGGCTCTGAGAGAGATCCGTCGCTGCCAGAAATCCACGGAGCTGCTCATCCGTAAGCTGCCCGTCCAGCGCCTGGTGAGGGAGATCGCTCAGGACTTCAAGACCGTCCCGCGTTTCCTGAGCTTCGCCGTCATGGCTCTGCAGGAGACCAGCGAGGCCCACCTGGTGGTCTCTTCTTCGCTAAGGGGGTCATCATCATGCCCAAAGACTTCCAGCTGGCCCGCCGCATCCGCGGAGAGAGAACTTAGACTTTCTGCTGCACATTCACCAACCAACCATAATGCTCTGCACTGTGTGTCTATATATATATATATTTATAGTAATATGGACATATGTTTAGTAGATGTTGTTTTTTCTTGCCTTCTGATTGTTGCTCTGAGTGTTGCTATCCCTGTGCTGTTGCAATCCTGGAATTTCCCCATTGTGGGACTAATAAAGGCTTATCTTATCTTATCTTATCTTATCTTATCTTATCTTATGTTTCAAGTGACCCCAATGTCTTGGGCCAGCCATCTTCTACACAGCCACAGAGGGCCTGGGCATCCCCACGGCATTCTCAAGTCCGGCCGCTGCCGCCCCCCAGGGTTGAAACATCCCTCTCTGGCCAACCTGTCTCCACCTTTCTAAACTGGTTTCTTCTTTCCGGGCCGAACCCCGCCGTCGACCCGCAGGGAAACCCGACCCAGTCTCCCGTGCCCGCCACGTCGTCTCAGGACCTCCTTCCTGCGTCGTGCTGTCCTGCCGACCCAGTCCCAACTCTCGCCCCGACGATGGCGTTTGGTGCTCTGCAGAACCGCACCGATTTTTTCTGCTCCACTTACATGTAATCCAGTTTCGGCAGCCCTCTTCACGGGGACCCCGCAGCGCCCTCTGGCACCCACACCAAGGGTACCGCGACTACCGGCACCGGGGTCAGCCCTCGCTGGGTTATCGTCACACCAGTCACCATTTACACCCAGCTCGCCAGACCCGCTTGCGTCCCAAACCGCACCGTCAACAATGTCTGGCTGTAGCTGCTGTCCCTCGGGGCCCTCTGTGACACTCCTGTCGGCTCCATCTCCCGACCCGGGCACATCGTCACTGCTCTCGGCCCCCTCACTCCACGTGTCTTGCTGCGTAGCCTCCATATTTGGCTCCTGCTCACCTCCAGAACACTCACCATCACCCTCGTCGGGCCCACTCACCGACCTGGGCTCCTTACCACTGCATCCCATGCTCTCGGTGTTGGTGCGCTTCTGCGCTGTCACCGCGTCCTGCAGCCCCTGCTCCTCCCCGGGGCCTTCAGCCTGCCTGGCCTCACTCGCCCCCTTTTGGCGCGAAGTTAGCTCCTCAGCTAGCCCATCAGTTCCTGGCGCCAAGGGCTCCATCACACGCAGCTTCACGGTCCTCGTCTGACCGTCGAAGTGCCTGGCCAGCCGCTCGACAGCATCCTCGTAGAGGTCCGCTCCACTCAGAGCACCGAGGATCCTTCAGCCCTCCGCGCCGAGATTGTGGGCCAGAAGTGCCCGCCAACATCTCCCGTCTAGTCTGTGTAGGCCCAGCGCCCTAATATACTCCTCAAATGAGGCTCTCCACTCCGGCCAGAGGATCACAGGCTCCCCCTCGTGCTCCAGAAATGGCGCCAACAGCAAAGGCAACCAGTACGCTCCCATTAGACTCCTCGTCGCCAAATGTTATGTCTGAGAAATGACGGAAAAGGAGGCGAGTCTTCATGCAGCAAACAACCAACTTTTTTACACATAACTCCCTGTGCTGCGTGGGTTTACTCCGGGGGCTCCGGTTTCCTCCCACAATCCAAAGACATGCATGTTAGGTTCATTGGTTGTTCTAAATTGTCCCTAGATATCAGTCTCCTATAGGCCCTTAGAATAGAGGGTTAGTACTAGTGAAGCGCTTTGAGTGGTCTTTGAGACTAGAAAAGCGCTATATAAGTGCAGGTCCTTATCGCTTATAACTGGGGTTTATATACAGAGTGGGCCGTGCCCGCCTGACGTCATCCCACACACACATATCTCACACGCCACAGTGACGTCATCCACAGGATGCCGCACCACTCCCAGAACACCCAGTATTAATACACCACATCCCCCCTCCCTTGCAGAATTGAAAAAAAAATCTATAATTACATTTAGCAGATGTGGCCTCCCCAATTTAGTAACCAAATTCCCACTAGTCAGTCACACACACATTACTTCAAACACTTGTAAATATGAAACACATTAAACATGTCTATTCAATATTAGCAGATCACACAACTAGATTTACTGTTCAGGCATTATATGATTACTTACTACTATATTTCAAAGAACTTTTTATTTCTATCAATTGCAAAGAACACTTTTGGTTATTATTTTTCAAAGAACATTTTTTATAAAGAACACACACACACTGTTTTTACTAAAGGACATTGTCGTTGGTTTGTTTTTGCTTTTTTAGAGCATGACCAAAACCTAACGGCTAGAGTAGACCACCGCGGGACCCAACATGGCTGGGTGGGTCATTCTGCGACTGTGTCAGCCGCACTCCTAACTGAACAGTTTTTTTTCTTTTTAAGGACGGTCTTCCATGGGGAGAACAATTCTGCCTGAGGGGCTTTGTAGTGGGCCTGTGGCAGCGTCATCCCTGGAGCTTTGTAGCGGGCCCATGGCGGACGCCTCCCTGGGGCTGTCAGACCCCTGGGGCTGTGGCCAATCTTCATGACACCGGGGCCCGGGTCCCACACTGCGGTAGATGACTCCTGCAAAGCCTCACCGTCTGGAGCAGCCACCTGGACACGCTGTAGTTGGTTTGCGTGCTGAACCGAACTGTCTGTCAGCCGAAAGCATGCTGTTCCCAGCTTTGCCACAATCCTCAGCGGCACCCATTGTTTCGTTGGCTATGGCCCGGTCAGTCGCCATCCCGGTCTTTCGCCGGTGCGAACCCAAACCCGGTCCATGACTTGGAGCGGCGCCTTATTTGGTTTCATGCGTTGTTGAGTTCCCGGTGGCTCTGCACACTCGTTCAGCTTGGGACCTCCGTCGTGCTGCGGCAGTTCTGTAGTCACCTTGTTCATTGCAGACCCTTCACCCGTTGTCTCCGTCATCAGTTGAGGCTCGTCATGGGTACGGAAAGTGTCCGGTGCCTCTCCGGTGTCACTCGCTGAAGCAGACTCCTCACCTGTCAGCTCGGTCGTAACCTCCATAGCTCTTTGAGCGAGGGTACGGAAGCAATCCGGTTCCTCCTCTCTTCTGTCTGAAGAGCTCTGCTGTGCCGTGCCGTGCATTATGTTTGTGCCCGGTTGCTGCTGCTGTGCTTCGGGGCTGTATGCATGCTCGGGCTCCCTTCCCTCCGGGTCCAGCCCTAGCTGAGCGAGGGACGTAGGCGAGTCCAACTGCTTCCCCTCCAGGCAGCTCTCCTCCTGAGAGCGCGGGGTGGACGCTTTGGTGTCGGTGCCGTTCTTAATTACCTCGTCCCACACCACGTCATCATTGTCGAGGTCTGCTGTGCTCCAGCGGCCAGACCCGGACCATTCAAACCCAGCGCTGTCTCTGATAGTGAAGCCCAGTCTGTAGAAAAGGTCACATCCCATAATGCTGTCACTGTGTGCTGCCACTTGGAACGTGAAGTCATACACTATTTTGGACTTGTAGTAAACTGTCAGTTCCACTGTTCCAACATTGCAGTTTGTGACCACCATATCCATTCAGCGGCGTTGTCTTCTTCTTGATTTTGTGGTTGGGGAAAAACTTCTTCACTGTGGCCGGGTGATGGAGAGATAGCAGGCCACCCAGCATATATACTGTGTAGTGATGTCATCCGCAGGATGCCGCACCACTCCCAGAATACCCAATATTAATACACCACACAGGAGTATCACTGTTAAACCATGTGGATAAGGGATGGAATAACCAGAGATCCTACGATACGATATTATCACGATATTTAGGCTGCAATGCAATTTTATTGCGATATCATATATTGGTAATTTCCCATCCCGATCTTTGTCTTGTTCAACTCCGGGCTAGAGCTCAGGAGTCACCCCTTTGCTGTGCTGACCTAACCAGAACATTTAGCACCATCTAATGGACTGAAAAGTCAATTGTTTTTATTACTCTGGTACATAAATAGGTGTATTTCAGTCACTGCAGGATTTTGCGGGATGTTTTTATGATTGTTGCAGCCCAAAAAGCTTGAATTTGTGGGAGCTTTTTTAAAAAAGTTGTGATAAAAGTTGCAATGTTCTGAGAGGTTTTTTGCACTAAAAGTTGTGGGAAGAATTACAGATTGTCATGAATTGGCACCTCCGAGGCAGAAAGACAGACCCAAGTGCTGAACTGCAGTGTGACATTTATTAACAAAAGAGAACAAAATTCCAAAACTGTGCAGACAAGACAAAAATGCAAATAAGGGTAACTTACAAAGAGTGACACTCCAGAGCCGGAGTAGCTCTGGAGGAGAAGAGGAGAAAACTAGGAGGAATAAAGTCCATTTGACTCCAAACAATCCAACAATAGTGCCGCAATGAAACAATGAACTGGCAGTCCTTAAATACCTGGACAAACAAATGAGCAGCAGGTAGGCCAGCAGGGAGGCCGGCCGAAGTCCCAGGCCAGGCAGACAGCAAGGTGGAGTGAGTCAGGTGGCCTGCCGGAGAATATGGGCCACCCAACCCAGCGCCTCAGTCTGTCGGGTGGCCAGCCTGAGTTCTTTTGCTACCAGGACCTGAGGGGTGACCCAGGAGATGGCTCCCCCACGGGGAGGCCCAGTGAGGTGATGTAGGGCCGACGAGGAACACCACAACGGTGTCTGGTGGTGGGGGAGGATCCACGACGGCGTCTGGCAGTGGCGGGGAAACCCAGATGGTGTCAGGCAGAGGAGAAGAGGCCTCAATGCTCTCAGTGGTCCTATGCAGAAAGAAAGTTGCACCTGCAGTGCCTCTGGGCTGGAGCATTGTGGCATCCATGGTGGCTCTGGGCTGGAGCATTGCAGCACCCACGGTGGCTCCGGGCTGGTGCTCTGCAGCACCCGCAGTGGCTCTGGACTGGAGCTCTGCAGCACCTGCGATGGCTCCGGGCTGGAGCTCTGCAACATCCACAGTGGCTCCGGGCTGGGCCAATGCCGCACCCTTGGTGGACCCGGACTGGGCCAACACTGCACCCTTGGTGGACCCGGACTGGGCCAACACTGCACCCATGGTGGACCCGGACTGGGCCAATGCTGCAACCTTGGTGTACCCTGGGCTGAGGCGTAGTGCCCACGGTGGGGCCAAGCTGGAGCGCAGCACCCATGTTGGATTTATATTGGGGCACAGCGCCCACGGGGGTCACCGGCTGGGACATAGCACCCACAGAGACTCAGACCGTGGAGGAGGAACCCACACGACGACCTCGGGACGACCTCATGGAGGTCCCGGGCTGGGACATGACAACCTCATCAGGGGGAGCTGGACCCACAACATCCTCAGGTGGCAAGCCTGGACCCACAGAGACATCTGGCGAAGTTGGATCTTCCCCGGTGACCCTGGAAAAAGGCTCAGAACAAACGGGCAGAGGTACAGGGTCACCGGCAGCGGCGGAGTCTGGCAAGGTGAGCTCAGGTGCAGCTGGTGGCTGCACCTGGCTCTCATCACCAAGAGCCAGACAAGATCTCTCCAGAACAGATGAGAGGAAAACAAGAGAGAGCACTTGCCTGAGCTCGAGCTCCACCACCGTCCAGGTCTCCGTCGATACAGATGATGAGGATGTCTTGGGCCTGGTCCATTGGAGGTCCAGCTCTGGTTCCCACTCTGCTGCTGCGGCCTCCACAGCAGGCATGATGGTGGTCGCAGTCCTTGTCACCCCAGAAGAAGGAGCCCACGCTGGCGGCTCATCCGGCTTGGCAGCTGGGGTTCGGCTCCGCATTGGCACTGGATTCGGCTCTTCCAGGGCCACAGGCTCCTCCGTCGTCCGGTGGCTCAGTTCAGGGACTGGTGGACACTCAGGGGCAGACGGAGGAGACACGGAGAGGACAAGTGAAAAATTATTTACTGCAGCAGGTGGGGAGAGCTCAGGGGACTGCATTTCCTAAGCCTCCCTACTGGTAATTAGGCGAGGCATATCTTCAAAATTTGAAATAGAATGAAATGTAACATGCCTGTTTTCCCCATGTTTGATGTTTTCTGCTGCAGCAGGTGGAGAGTCATCCTTCTCCATGGCCATGGTGAATGTGGGCCCCCTGAGGACTGTGGAGGAGCCACCCCTGTAGTCGCGGAGATGGACGTAGCCAGGGAATCAGTGGATGACCTCTTGGCAGCAGGAGAACATGTGGAGGGGATGGGAATTGCAGCAGCAACAGAAGGAGGAGGGGCTGACGGAACAGCTGGCGAAGGAGAAGTAGGAGGAAGAACTGCTGCGGGAATCATCGGGCTTGACGTGGGCGAAACTGCCATTTGAGAAGTGGGAGGATTCTTCCGGTGGTCTGGAGGATTCCTCCCACGTTGTCGTGGAGTTGATGGGACAGGAACGGGCGCCGGAGGCTGGTGCGGAGTGGAGACAACAGAGGCCTGGAAACACCTCCCCTTCGACGTGCGCCCAGGCTTCTCCGGGGAATTCTTCACCATCCCGCCATTCTCCCACTGCAGCGCTGCCACCAGAGAGATCCTCTCCTTTCCCTCAGTGTGCTCCAACAACTGAGGGCACCGGCAAGCCACTGCCTCCGCGAGCTTCAGATACCACAATGCGTTCTCCGGGGTGGAATATGTGCGTGCCGTGAAGATTTGCCCATCAATCTCCATAAGAGTTCGGCAGCACTCCCACCCCAGACGCATTGGGTAGCCCCGTCTGCCTGCTGAATTCATAATAACTCCACAGACAGGTGAGTGAAAAAAGAAAAAATAGAAAAAAGGACAAAAACGCACACTACAGCAGCTGGGCCTTAATTTGGTGGCACTGTTCTGTAATGAATTGGTCCCTCCAGGCCAGAAAGACAGACCCAAGTGCTGAACTGCAGTGTGACATTTATTAGCAAAAGAGAACAAAATTCCAGAATGGTGCAGACAAGACAAAAATGCAAATAAGAATAACTTACAAAGAGTGGCACTCCAGAGCTGGAGTAGCTCTGGAGGAGAAGAGAAGAGAACTAGGAGGAATAAAGTCCATTTGACGCCAAACAATCCAACAGTAGTGCCACAGTGAAACAATGAACTGGCAGTCCTTAAATACCTGGACAAACAAATGAGCAGCAGGTGCGGGCTGAGCTGGCAGGTGACCTGATTGCATAACTGCTCACAGCTGATAGGAGGGCAGACTGTGAACAGTTAGTGGGGGTGTCTGAGAGAGGAGGGCACATACGTGACAACAAACCAAAATATATACAGAAAACTAACAACAAAATAATAACAAATATGCAAAACTCAGAAATAAATTGAGTCTGAGCTCAGAGGAAATAATTGAGCTCAGACTCATGACACAAATCTTACAGCAGATGCTTTTTTTCCGTTGTTTACTGCAATGATATTCTATATAACATTACAACAAAAGCACAGGATTGTCAAAAAATCCCTATTAAACAGTGATTTGTAAATTAAGCAGAAACTTCTGCTATACAGAAAAACTCTTTTGTGCAACAGCAAATACAGACTTTAAGACAACTGAGAATGAAGTAGCTACTCATAAATTTGTCGTAAAAATGACCAACACTGTCTGTTACTCTTGCTGAGAACTTGAATTTAAAAGGATGAATAAAATAATTTTCCATTACACAGCTAAATTGCACTGAATGCATGTTAAAGAGTATAGATTTGAAAATTATGGCAGTGCCTTCTTTTGAAAATTCCCTAACCGCAGCAGTCCCCAATCACTCAGTACCGAGCACAGAGAAAAAAGAAATAATTTATTCTGTTGCTCTGTATTGTATATTCAAGTCTGTGTTTCACTGGAAAAATACTGAATATTCTCTCTCTTTCCATGCTTGACTCTTACCTGTTTATCTGCTGCGCGTCTTGACACACACCTGCGATTCACAGCTTTAAAGCTCATTGACAAGATGTAATAATGATTTTACCTCTAAAGATGGTGTAGGGTAAAATGGAATTTATTAATAAATAATAAATATGATCAGGTATGAATTATTTAATTTATATTGATGTATTGGAATCTGAGCTCAAATCTCATTTCATATACATCAGAAAAGTTAATAACACTCGTAAGGGGCACCAGCTTCTATCTTTAAGAAGCAATTTGATCTTTAATTTCACTTTATACCCGTTTGATCACTCAATAAATTAATCAATAATCAGTCTCAAAAATTTTCCGTGTATTCGATACCTGGGCTTGAAACAGACTCAGAATGAAATAAATTCCCAACAACTTCTCTCATTTTTAAATATTTATTAAATGAAATGATTAACAGACATTGCAGTAATTTCATTAATCATAAAATCAATCTTGTAAATGATAGATGAACAATGTCAACATTTTCGGAACCAGGGTTAACTTGAGAAACCAATTTCTATCAGTTTGAGTTAACAGATTATGGAAACAACGCAAATTTATGGAGAAAGTTTACTAATTATATGAAAAGTTCTTGATTGATCTTAAGAAAATAAAAACGGAATTTTAATGAAAAGAAGAGTTATGTTAAGGGCTTCTTAATTTGCATCTGATTAGATATACAAATTATTACCGAACCTCAGAAGTTTATTCAGCAGTTGAATTAAAGTTTGCAGCTCACGTGATCCTCGTTCGACGATGGTTCTGTCGTCGTCCTCAGCCCAAGATTTCGTGGATGTTAGGGGAAATATCTGCCCGCAGATATTTCAGGGTCCACAGTTCGACCTTTAAATTCAAGCGGTCGAAGGACTGGATCTTGGCCGTATGACCCACAGTTGAAACTGGGTTAGATGACTTTTCTTCAGCGTGTGATGAACAGCCTTGATTCCTCAGCTGCACGTGACGTGGGAGCTGCGTCTTCTCAAGAGGTCTTTGATAATAATTAAAAGATATCCAATCCGATCTCAAATTAAAAAGGCTTCGGACTTTAGATAAAAATAGTAGCTTCTGGTGGGTGCTTGGTCAAGAAAAATATTATAAAATAAAGTCAAGATTAAAGTTTACATTAAAATTAAACAAACGGTGGTTTTACAGAAAGTTTAACAAAGAAAAAGTGATGAATAAAAATTGGAGTTTAACTCCAATTAAGAATTGAGCTCAAAGAAATAGGAATTCCTAGGCATTTAAGAGAAAAAGAAAAAGACATTAAAATACAACGTTACATAACAAATTACGAGTTATCTGCTCTGTGTTCAGAAAAGCGACACGTGGTCGAAGTCTGTTCAGACGGTCCTTTGTTCTTCCTTGCTGTGTGTAGACAATGGAGAAGATCAGAAAAAAAAAAAAAGAGCCAGACAGAGGATCTGCAAAAGAGTCCAGCCGAAAAGAAGATCCGGGAAAGAGTGAAGCAAAAGGGGGTCCGGAGCAAAAGAGAACGAAGCAGGGGTCCCTCTCCTTTATATAAGCTCTGTTGAGTTTCGCGGGCTTCCGGCCTGACCGGAATCTCAGCCAATGAGCGTCCTTCGTGGGCGGGCTCGATGAACTTTTAGTCCAATGAACAAACAGTCTATTGTTTGGAGCACTTTGGGATGAAGAGTTGTCATGCAGAGATTGGCTGTTGGAGTCACATGTGATATCGAGGCAAAACTTTGATACATACTGGAAGTTAATATTTCCCTTTATGTATTAAACTAAGATAACTTTAGTGATTAGTATAAATTATAAGCAGTGCTTCTAAATCAACATGCAGGAGTAAACATTCATTTAAACATTAACATGCATATATATAAAATCACAGATTAATGCATTTCACACATATTATTGATTTTCCACATTAAAGACATCAGAGTCCATTTGCCTTTCATAGTTCTGAAAAGAATGAAGGTTTAGAATTGAGTTTGTAATAATGTACTTTAAAGTTCACTGGTTAAATCCAGCGTTTCCAGAGTTTAAGGAAATTAGCTGAGTTGTGGGTCTGTTGCATGTTTTATGGGGGCAATAAAAGTGAAGCCGGACATTGGGGAAATTCCTTAGGCTGGTTTTAACAAAACAAAGGGGATTTCAGCTGTGGCCTGGGGGAAGAGAATCCATTTCTTTGTGTTATTCCTGGATGAAACAAAAATGTCTTTAAGCAGAAGAACAATTGTTGCTGAGCCAAAGTGAGATGATGCTACAATGGATAAAATCTTACAACACTGGCTATAGTGGTACAGTGCATCCGGAAAGTATTTACAGCACTTCACTTTTTCCACATTTTATTATGTTACAGCCTTATTCCAAAATGGATTAAATTAATTTTTTTTTCCTTCAAAATTCTACACACAATACCCCATAATGACAATGTGAAAAAAGTTTGTTTTCTTGAGATTTTTGCAAATTTATTGAAAATAAAAAAAACCTAATAAATCACATTTACATAAGTATTCACAGCCTTTGCTCAATACTTTGTTGATGCATCTTTGGCAGCAATTACAGCCCCAAGACTTTTTGAATATGATGCCACAAGCTTGGCACACCTATCTTTGGGCAGTTTTCCCCATTCCTCTTTGCAGCACCTCTCAAGCTCCATCAGGTTGGATGGGAAGTGTTGGTGCACAGCCATTTTCAGATCTCTCCAGAGATGTTCAATTGGATTCAAGTCTGGGCTCTGGCTGGGCCACTCAAGGACATTCACTGAGTTGTCCTGAAGCCACTCCTTTGATATCTTGGCTGTGTGCTTAGGGTCGTTGTCCTGCTGAAAGATGAGCCATCGCCCCAGTCTGAGGTCAAGAGCGCTCTGGAGCAGGTTTTCATCCAGGATGTCTCTGTACATTGCTGCATTCATCTTTCCCTCTATCCTGACTAGTCTCCCAGTTCCTGCTGCTGAAAAACATCCCCACAGCATGATGCTGCCACCACCATGCTTCACTGTAGGGATGGTATTGGCATGGTGATGAGCGGTGCCTGGTTTCTTCTAAACATGATGCCTGGCATTCATGCCAAAGAGCTCAATCGCTGTCTCATCAGACCAGAGAATTTTGTTTCTCATGGTCTGAGAGTCCTTCAGGTGCCTTTTGGCAAACTCCAGGTGGGCTGCCATGTGCCTTTTACTAAGGAGTGGCTTCCGTCTGACCACTCTACCATACAGGCCTGATTGGTGGATTGCTGCAGAGATGGTTGTCCTTCTGGAAGGCTCCCCTCTCTCCACGGAGAAACGCTGGAGCTCTGACAGAGTGACCATCGGGTTCTTGATCACCTCCCTGACTAAGGCCCTTCTTCCCCGATCGCTCAGATTAGACGGCCGGCTAGCTCTATAAAGAGTCCTGGTGGCTCCGAACTTCTTCCATTTATGGATGATGGAGGCCACTGTGCTCATTGGGACCTTCAAAGCAGCAGAAATTTTTCTGTACCCTTCCCCAGATTTATGCCTCAAGACAATCTTGTCTTTGAGGTCTACAGACAATTCCTTTGACTTCATGCTTGGTTTGTGCTCTGACATGCACTGTCAACTGTGGGACCTAAAGAAGGTTTCTGAGTTGGAAGTGAGACTCTTCAACCTCTGTAAGATTCGGGAGGCTGAAGACCACCTTGACACTATAATTCTTGGGCAAACAACAGCCCCCGCAACCAACTCACAGCTGGCAGAGACGGCTACTTACCTGGGTGAATTCAGCACATCGCCATCCACTTCCACCCCTGCTCCGGTCTCTTCAGATGTCCAGGACCCCAGCAATAAACACTGGCTTCAGCTCGGAGCTAAACCCAAAGCCCCGGGTGGTTTTTCTCATCCTCAGTGCGTGCCCTGGACCTTGGTTGGGCCAACTAGCAAACATCAGCAACTGACCAGACAGGGCCACGCCTCTTCTCTTCCCTTGCTACTGGAAAACAGATTCGACATCCTTTCTCTGGAAGACTTTCCCCACCTGGACGTCGATCATCCACCCATGGCCGCTCCTCTCCTCCTCCTCCTTCAGTGGTGGCCCAAACCTGCAAGCCCCGGATTAAAACTACTTTAGGTGTGCCAAATTATACACCAGCTCCAAAAAGAAGAGAGCACATCCCGCCATCACAACAACAACATCGACAAAATTATCCACCATTTCAGAACCCACCGACAAAGCCCCCCCAGATGTTGTTGGTAATTGGTGACTCGATTATGAGGAATGTCAGAAGCAGGTACTGTGTCACTAAATTTTTTCCTGGTTCAGGTTCAGGTTCAGGTTACTTTATTTGTACCCGTAGGTAGATTTGTTTTGCAGTCTGGTGACATCCATATTTACAAG
Source organism: Pholidichthys leucotaenia (assembly GCA_020510985.1). Taxonomy (NCBI): domain Eukaryota; kingdom Metazoa; phylum Chordata; class Actinopteri; order Cichliformes; family Pholidichthyidae; genus Pholidichthys; species Pholidichthys leucotaenia. Next base: position 26,314,750 of record CM035839.1, on the reverse strand, counting down.
CCACAAATTACATTCAACATAGACACAAACACAGGCACACATGAAGCTGACTATAAACATGATAAAAATACTCAAGGCTCCATCAATCAGGGTATAAAAAGACAAAGAGATGGGAGAAAAACCAGAGGTAAGAGAGAAGGGTCATATTAAAAGTTAAAAACTAGTCAAAGAGGTTAAAAACTCAAAGGTCTAAAACCCAATAAAATATTTAGAACCCAAGTAACATCCTACAAAAATAAGTAAATATAAAATGGAGTTAATAAATAGGTACCTAAATTATGTGCAATATATTGTTACAGCTTGTTCAATTCTTTGACAGCAGCAGGAACAAAGCTGTTTTTGTAGCGCTGGGGCTAAAGTGTCTGACATTGAGGCTCTTACCCCTGACCTATTAAATGAATTCCCCGACACCAAAACTGTCATTGTACATGTTGGATGCAACAACATCCCAGATGAAGCATCGGAGATCTTAAAGAGTGACTTCAGGAGCCTTCTGTCCACTCTTATGAACTGTGGCAGACGTGTGTTTATCTCTGGGCCTTTGGCACCTTTCAGACAAGGTTACAATTATTTTAGCAGAACTATCAGCCTTAATACCTGGTTGTATTCTACATGTCCTACTTTTAACACTGGTTTTGTAGACAATTTCAACCTGTTTTGGAACCGCCCATCACTTATGAGGCCAGATGGCATCCATCCAAATAGACTTGGTGCACATGTCTTAAGGGACAATCTGTTCTATTCTGTTCAGTATTTTTTAGTACAGTGACTGAAATTTGGTGCGTTAACTCACTCTGAAGTTCCTGGGTCTGCCAACCAGCCCTTCTTTGTTTCCACTTCTCATATTAATCCCCCCTTTAAACAGGGGTCTGTTTCTGAGCTACAGGTTGCCACAAAAGAGCTGAAGTCTGCAGGTTGCCACAAAAGAGCAAAACAGAATTATAAATCAGAATTGGAAAGCAAGATGGCAACAAAGAAACTTGGTTCAGCCTGGGCCAGTATGAAAACTATTGCAGGCCTTCAGAGCACAGAGCGCAGTAATCGTGTGTTTTTAGATGGCTTTAATTCAGACAGAGTTGGCTAATGCGCTTAATTGTTTTTATGGTCGTTTTGACTCCTTTGATTTTAGCACAGAAACCCAAGATTTGAAACAGAAACTCAAAGACAATCAGCACTTTAATATTGAGGTGCAGGATATTAAAAGGGAGTTCTGCGCTGTAAAAGTGAACAAAAGTCAGGGCCTGATAATATATGTGGGTGCTTGGTAAAGTCCTGTGCACATGAACTGAGTCCTGTATTTCATTACATTTTCAATAAGTCCTTACAGACACAACATGTGCCCAAGATCTGGAAAGATGCCGTGGTTGTTCCCGTTCCAAAATCCAGCTGTCCTAAAACGGTAAACGACTTTAGACCAGTTGCTTTGACTTCAATTTTAATGAAAATTTTTGAAAAACTGGTCAGATGTGAGGTCCTAAAGCAGACTGAACATGCATTGGATCCTCTACAGTTTGCCTATAGGCCTCACAGAGGAGTGGAGGACGCCACTGTCACTCTGTTTAACATGCTTTTTAAACATCTGGATTTTAATGGGACACACGCCAGGCTTTTATTTGTGGACTTTTCCTCTTCCTTTAATACAATCCAACCTCATATTTTAGTTGAAAGGCTCCTGCAACAATTTGATTTGAGCAATAATCTGGTGGGTTGGATTCTGGATTTCTTAACCAACAGGACGCAGAGAGTAAGGGTCAATGGTACATTGTCTGACCTAAAGTGCTCTTCTACTGGCTCTCCTCAGGGGTGTGTGTTGTCACCACTACTCTTCATCCTGTACACAAACATGTGTCGGAGCAGACATGACAACAGACACATTATAAAGTATGCTGATGATTCAGTTATTGTCAGTCTCCTCCAGGATGGTGAGTGTGGCCACGGCCCAGTAGTTGATGATTTTGTTCACTGGTGTGAGGATTCCTACCTGCAGCTGAATACGACAAAAACTAAAGATATGATTATTGACTTTAGGAGGAAAACTCCCAGGCACAAAGTCACCATACTAAAAGGTCAGACCACTGAATGTGTACAATCCTACAAATATCTTGGGACGATTATTGATAGTAATTTAAACTTTGAAGAGAACTGTGAAAGGGTGTGCAAAAAGGGTCAGCAACATTTGCATTGCTTGAGGAAACTTGCACGCTTCCAAAATGACCGAACCATAATGACAATGTTTTATCGGGCTTTTATTGAATCTGTTTTATCCTTTTCTTTAATGTCATGGTTTGGTCAGATAAAACTGAAACAGAGGAAATCCTTGGATCAGGTAGTTAGATGGTCCAGTCGTTTGCTTGGTGAGTCACAGCTGAGCCTAACATCCCTGTACACCAGACAAGTACAGAGGATGGCTACCTCCATTTTAAATGATGACTCCCACCCTTTGCACTGCAACTTTCAGCTTCTTCCCTCAAGACGGACTTTCAGCTTCTTCCCTCAAGACGGAGGTTTGCTGTCCCAAAAAGCAAAACCCAGCGCTACAAAAACAGCTTTGTTCCTGCTGCTGTCAAAGAGTTGAACAAGTTGTAACAATGTATTGCACATAATTTAGGTACCTATTTATTAACTCCATTTTATATTTACTTATTTTTGTAGGATTTTATTTGGGTTCTAAATCTTTTATTGGGTTTTAGACCTTTGAGTTTTTAACCTCTTTGACTAGTCTTTAACTTTTTAATATGACCCTTCTCTCTTATCTTTGGTTTTTCTCTCATCTCTTTGTCTTTATACCCTGATTGATGAAGCCTTGAGTATTTTTATCATGTTTATAGTCAGCCTCATGTGTGTCTGTGTTTGTGTTTATGTTGAATGTAATTGTGGCTTGTAAATATGGATGTCACCAGACTGCAAAACAAATCTACCTACGGGTACAAATAAAGTAACCTGAACCTGAACCTGAACCTGAACCTGAACCTCATCCAAATAATCCTCACTGTTTAGTTCAGTCTTCAGTTTATAACCCCATAGAGATTGTGTCTGTCTCCCTTTACCCAAAATATTATAACCCAAGACAAATACAACATAACTTGATAAATACACACCTTTCTGCAGCTCCTCCTCATCCGCCACCCCTCAACTTTGCCCCTGTCTTCCCCCTTAGAGAACCTTTGTCTACTCCCCCCAAAGTTAATAAAAATATAATGTATAAACATCCCAAAAAGATTAAACAAAATGTTGGTAAAACTCAAATTAAACATCAAGTCTCTAAATTTAATAATTTGGCCTCTGTTCCTCCTCATAATTTAAAAATGAAATGTGGTTTGTTAAATATTAGGTCTCTAACTGCCAAGTCTCTGCTAGTTCATGATCTATTAATTGATCATCAGATTGATTTAATATCCCTTACAGAGACTTGGCTAAGGCAAGATGATTATGTTGGTTTAAATGAATCAACTCCCTCTGGTTATCTAAACTATCATAATCCTAGAAGTGCTGGTCGTGGAGGTGGAGTTGTGGCAATTTACCATTCTAAATTACTAGTTAATGTAAAGCAAAAATCATGTTTTAATTCCTTTGAGGGCCTGGTCCTCAGTATGGGGCATGTTAGCAATCTTAGCTTAAACCCAATTTTCTTTGCCATAGTTTACCGTCCTCCCTCAGCCTACTCAGAATTTTTATCCGAATTTGCCAAATTTTTAGCTGATTTAGTGCTGAAATCAGATAGAATAATTATAGTAGGGGATTTTAATATACATGTTGATGTAGATAGTGACTGTCTTAATAAGGCATTCAAATCAATATTAGACTCAATGGGGTTTTCCCAGAAAGTAGAAAATTCTACCCGTTATCTCCACCACACATTGGACTTTGTTCTGACTTATGGTATAGAAATAGAAAATCTGGTAGTGTCCCCTCATAATCCTGTACTGTCAGACCATTGTCTGTTAACCTTTGATTCAGGTTCAGGTTACTTTATTTGTACCCATAGGTAGATTTGTTGATTTCACTATTTCTGATTATTTGACTCCTAAAGAAAAATATTACTACAGCAGATGTCTTTCAGATGACGTTACCAAATTTTTGCAGATTGTCTCCTCTATACCATGGGTCAACACAACGGAAATAAAAGATGAAGACCCTGTTCCTTCCATAATTGAAAGCATGGTAGATAGTGTTACAACCTCTCTGCATCAGACTCTAGACTTGGTGGCCCCTTTAAAAAAGAAAAAGTCTAACCAGAGATTCTAACCCCTTGGTTTAACACAGAAACTCGTAGCTTAAAACAGAAGACTCGTCAATTAGAAAGAAAATGGCATTCCACTAATTTAGATGAATTCTATTTAGCGTGGAGAAATCATCTCCTAATTTATAAAAAATCTCTTAGAAAAGCTAGAACAAGTTATTACTCTGCATTAATAGAAGAGAATAAGAATAATCCCAGGTTTCTTTTCAACACTATAGCCAGGCTGACAAAGAGTCAGGACTCTGTCAATCCTCGCATCCCCCTAGAGCTTTCTAGTCAGGACTTTTTGAACTTTTTCAATCATAAAATTTTCTCTATTAGAGATAAAAACAGTCAGATTCTTCCCACCGTAAACTTAAGTACAGCAACTACTACAACTCCTTCAACTGATATCTAACTAACTAACCTGCACTTATATAGCGCTTTTCTAGTCACAAAGACCACTCAAAGCGCTTTCACACTAATATGATCGATATTGTGGGCTACCAGTGTTTTAGAAAAGACAGGCAGGTAGGGAGGGGAGGAGGTGTTTTAATTTACATCAAAGAGAAATATAAATGTCAACTGGTTGATTTGAATACTTCACTTGAATGTTTAGCTGTTAATGTATGTCTCTCTCCGGTAATGAATTTCAACATTGCAGTAGTGTACAACCCACCGTCACACAACTCTTCCTTTTATAAAGAATTAAGTGATCTGGTTAAACAACTTGAGAAGAACAGAGAAACGATAATTCATGGTGACTTTAATATTAACTGGTCTGATAAAAAAGACAAACAAAAACTGAAAAGCCTCATGACTAAATTTAATTACCAGCAAATCATCAAAGGACCCACCAGGATAACCAAACAATCCAGAACACTTATTGACATGGTATTTACTAATAAACCAGAACGAATAACCAGAACCTATAATCTTGTAACTGGTCTCTCAGATCATAACATGGTTCTTGCTGTCAGGAAACTTACTAAAAAGCGACTACAGTATTTTGGGGGAGTCGATATTGACAAATCAAATTTTATTATCCCCAAATCAAAAAATGAGGAGTTTGAACATTACTTAGAGAATCAAAATTGGGAGCAGCTCATGTCAACATGTGAAGTAGATGATTGTTGTAATTTTATAACTGCAACAATCACAAAGTCTATAGAAAAATTTTCAAAGCAAATTAAAAGTAGACAACAGAAGATTAGCCTACCATGGTTAAATAATGAAATAAGAAAACTTATGAAAAGGCGAGACTATGCACTGAAAACATCACTAACCTCCAAACTACAAAATGATCACCTTGTGTACAAAAGTTTAAGAAATAAAGTGGTACATGAGCTGCGAAAATCAAAAATATCTTATTACAATAAACTGATAGATCATGCAAAGGGTAACAACAGTTCCCTATGGAGGCATTTAAATAACTTAACTAATAAAAAAAACGATCAGAAGGGGGTAAAGGAACTTAGAATCAATGGCAAGACCGTCAGTGACAAGGCTACTTTGGCAAATGAATTTAATTCACACTTTGTGGGCTCTGTGGAAGACTTAACAAAAAATTTTGTGCTGCCAAATGTGCTCAACAACACAAATTCCATACTTCCAACAGATACTTTTCACATCGATGAGGTAAATGAGAAGTTAATTGCTGGTATTGTTAAAACACTGTCAAACTCAAAAACTAATGATATCTACAATATGAGCACCTCCTTTCTCAAAATGCACAGCAAAATATTAATCAAACCACTGACTCATCTCATTAATCTCTCCATTAGGTCTAGTACATTTCCATCTGGCTGGAAAAAAGCTGTCGTCATACCAGTTCATAAATCAGGCAGTAAAGACGATATATGCAATTACCGCCCAATCTCTATTTTACCAGTCCTATCTAAGGTTCTTGAAAAAGTTGTAGCTACACAGCTGATAGACTACTTACAAGACAGTCAACTTCTTCATCCACATCAATTTGGTTTTAGACCAGGATACTCAACAGAAACAGCAAATTGTTGCCTTATTGAAAACGTCAAACAGTCCTTGGACAGGGGTAATGTGGTAGGAGCTGTTTTTCTAGATCTCAAAAAGGCTTTCGATACTGTAAACCACAGTTTGCTTTTATCCAAAATGGTATCTTTTAACTTCTCCCCAAATACATTAGAATGGTTTGCATCTTATCTCCAGAATAGAGAACAGTGTGTAAAAGTTCACCAGGATAAATCCTCATTTTTAAACAACCGCATGGGTATCCCACAAGGGTCCATTCTTGGTCCTTTACTTTTCAGCATTTTTATTAATGACTTGCCGTTACACTGCTCAGCTGCAACATGCCAACTTTATGCAGATGATGCAGTTATTTACACAGCTGCCAAGACTCCAGCACAGGCTGCAGATGTACTGTCTACAAGTATGGTTGATGTCCAAGAGTGGCTCCTCAAGAACCATCTATTGCTGAACCTTCAGAAAACAGTCTCAATGTGCTTTTCAATCAAAAAATGTAACCTGCAACATTTTAAAGTTAATATACATGATCATGACATCAGTTTAGCTACAGAATTCAAATACCTTGGCATTGTACTAGATCCTCAACTCAAATTTAATCTTCATATAAAGAAAATTTCAAAAACAGTAAAAAAAAATCTGAACTGCTTTAAATTAATTAGATATTACATACCTTACGAAGCAGCTGCACTGTATATGCATTCTATGGTTTTTTCTCATATATCATACTGTTTGACAGTCTGGGCTCAAGCAGCCCCTTCCACAATAAGACATATAGGTTCATTATATAATCAAACCCTAAAAATCTTGGACAAAAAGCCCATTAGGTGGCATCACTGTAATGTTTTAAAAAAATACAACCTATTGAGTTTTGAGAGCTTCATTGACCTCTGTCTTCTGAAATTAACGTTCAAATGTTTCCATAAATCAGCACCCGAGCCACTTGCTGGTTTCGTCCAAAGACAGGACAGCAGCAGAGCCACCAGGAGTTCTGTTAACAATAACTGTAAAATATTCCACCGCAGAACCACATTTGGACAAACAGCTTTCTCTATAAAGGGCAGTCACATCTGGAACACAATGCCAAATGAAATTAAAATAATAACGGACTTTAAAACATTCACTAAAAATGTTAAAAACTGGCTGAAAAATAAACAAGAATGTACTCATGTATGAATTAATTGTCTGCAAAGTGAGAGTGAATGAAGGGAAGGAATAAATGTGTTTGTTTATAGTGAGTGACGGAGGGAGGAAGGCCTGAAATAGGCAAATGTGAGTTATGTTATATGTGTTAAATGTGAGTCAGGCTGTTATATTTGTGTATTTATAATATTTATAATATTTATGTTAAATGTGAGTCAGGCTGTTATATTTGTGTATTTATAATATTTATAATATTTATAATTGTGTATTTATAATTTTTCTGCATTGATGTATGTGGTTATTGTGTATATTGTTTATCTTGATTCTTTTTTCTAAAGCCCATCCAGGGACAAGAGTTGCAAATTAGCTAATAGCTATACACTCTATGTGCAACACATCAGATTGATTGTCTTTGATTAATTGTCTATGTTTATTGCACTGTCCCTGTCAAATAAACTAATCTACTACTTCTACTACTACTACACTAGTACTAACTCTCTATTCTAAGGGCCTATAGGAAACAAATATCTAGGGACAATTTAGAACAACCAATTAACCTAACATGCATGTCTTTGGATTGTGGGAGGAAACCGGAGCCCCCGGAGTAAACCCACGCAGCACAGGGAGAACATGCAAACTCCACACAGAAAGGTTCCAACCCCTGCCAACCTGGGGATTTGAACCAGGAACCTTCTAGCTGTAAGGCAACAGTGCTAACCACTGCACCACCGTGCTGCCCAAACAAACAGCTGAATGCCACTTATTACTGTATAATATTGACTTATGTTCCAAGAAGATAGCATTCCTAAAATATTTCCAACAAGCATTATCCATCACATGCCCTAACACCTGATTCATATCTGTTTAGATAAGTTTACTCCAATTGACCTTTTAGAGTTAGATAAAATAATCTCCTCATCCAAGTCTTCAACTTATCTTTTAGACCCTATTCCTACCAGGTTATTTAAAAAAGTCTTCCCATTTATTGGTAGCCGTATTCTTCAAATAATCAATTCTTCTTTAACTTTAGGTCATGTACCACAGGCTTTTAAAATTGCTGTAATTAAACCCTTACTCAAAAAGCCAACACTCGATCCAGGAGTTTTGGCTAACTATCGACCAATCTTTAATCTATCTTTCATTTCAAAAATCTTAGAAAGAGTTGTTGCTACGCAATTATTTGACCACTTGCAGGGAAATGGTTTATTTGAAGAGTTTCAATCTGGGTTCAGAATTCATCACAGCACTGAAACAGCCTTAGTGAAGGCCACTAATGACCTCCTGATTGCATCTGATAATGGACTCGTTTCTGTACCTGTCCTTTTAGATCTTAGTGCAGCCTTTGATACTATCAGTCATGATATTCTACTTGATAGATTAGAACATTATGTTGGACTACATGGAACTTCGCTGCAGTGGTTTAGATCTTATTTGTCCGATAGACTTCAGTTTGTTCATATCAATAATGAGTTTTCTGTCATGCGACATAAGACGCACACAGAGTCACCAGTGAGTTTTTCAGTGAGTTTATTTACGGTGAAAAGGGTGTTAACACAAGCTGCTGAGATAATGACAGGAGTCTTCACAGAACAGGAGGCATAGGGCTATACAGCACACTATAGGTCCAGAGCAGGAGACAGTCACACACAGTCAGGCTTGGTAATAATAGCACACTGGCTGCTAAGGCAGGGACTTACAGATCAATACACGCCGGGAGGAATAAGGCTAATGTAGCACACTTACTGGTACTGGTGAAAGACGGTCAAGCCCAAGGCAGCCGAGGTGTGATAACAGTCCAGGCATCCGCAACGTGACGGTGGGTGAACAGGTAAGAGATCAGGTTGGCGACCAGACACTGCTGCTTCCTACCGATGCCAGTGCTGGGCTTAAATTGACGAAGCACTAATGACGCTGATGACACTCAGCTGACCGACCGTTGACAGGCGGAAGCCCCACCGAGCACTTTCACAATAAGAGCCCGGAGAGGCCAGAATACCGCCCGCAGCTGTCAAGGCCGGCAGCGAGACATAGCTTAGCCCGAGCACGATCAGAACCGACGCTCGGGTCATAACATTTTCTTCCAACTCTAAGCTCAGTCATGGAGTTCCACAGGGATCTGTGTTAGGCCCTACTCTTTTTAGTTTATACAGATGTGGACAAAATTGTTGGTACCCCTCTGTTAATGAAAGAAAACCCCACAATAGTCACAGAAATAACTTGAATCTGACAAAAGTGGTAATAAATAACAATTCTATGAAAATTAACCAGTGAAAATCAGACAGTGCTTTTGAATTGTGGTTCAACAGAATTATTTTAAAAAACAAACTCATGAAACAGGCCTGGACAAAAATGATGGTACCCTTAACTTAATATTTTGTTGTACTACCTTTTGAGGCAATCACTGCAATCAAACGATTTCTGTAACTGTCAATGAGACTTCTGCACCTCTCAACAGGTATTTTGGCCCACTCCTCATGAGCAAACTGCTCCAGTTGTCTCAGGTTTGAAGGGTGCCTTCTCCAGAAGGCATGTTTCAGCTCCTTCCACAGATGTTCAATAGGATTTACAACAGGGCTCATAGAAGGCCACTTTAGAATAGTCCAATGTTTCACTCTTAGCCATTCTTGGGTGTTTTTAGCTGTGTGTTTTGGGTCATTATCCTGTTGCAAGACCCATGACCTGTGACTGAGACCAAGCTGTCTGACACTGTGCAGCACATTTCTCTCTAGAATACCTTGATAGTCTTGAGATTTCATTGTACCCTGCAAAGATTCAAGACACCCTATGCCAGATGCAGCAAAGCAGCCCCAGAACATAACAGAACCTCCTCCATGTTTCACAGTAGGGACAGTGTTCTTTTCTTGGTATGCTTCATTTTTGCAACTTTGAACATAGAGCTGATGTGCCTTGCTAAAAAGTTCCAGTTTTGTCTCGTCTGTCCATAGGACATTCTCCCAGAAGCTTTGTGGCTTGTCAACATGCATTTTGGCAAATTCCAGTCTGGCTTTTTTATGATTTGTTTTCAACAGTGGTGTCCTCCTTGGTCGTCTCCCATGAAGTCCACTTTGGCTCAAACAACAACGGATGGTGCAATCTGACGCTGATGTACCTTGACTTTGGAGTTCACCATGAATGTATTTAGAGGTTGTTCTGGGCTCTTTTGTTACCATTCGTATTATCCATCTCCTCCTGCGGCCACGTCCAGGGAGGTTGGCTATAGTCCCGTGGATCTTAAATTTCTGAATAATATGTGCAACTGTAGTCACAGGAACATCAAGCTGCTTGGAGATGGTCTTATAGCCTTTACCTTTAACATGCTTGTCTATAATTTTCTTTCTAATTTCCTGAGACAACTCTCTCCTTTGCTTCCTCTGGTCCATGTTTAGTGTGGTAAACACCATGTCATCAAACAGCACAGTGACTACTTGTCACCCTTTAAATAGGCCGACTGACTGATTACAAGTTTGTAGACACCTGTGATGTTAATTAGAGGACACATCTTGGTTGAACATGTCCCTATGGTCACATTATTTTCAATCTTTTCTAGGGGTACCATCATTTTTGTCCAGGCCTGTTTCATGAATTTATTTTTTAAAATAATTCTTTTGAACCACAATTCAAAAGCATTGTCTGATTTTCATGGGTTAATTTTCATAGAAGTTTTATTTATTACCACTTTTGTCAGATTCAAGTTATTTCTGTGACCATTGTGGGTTTTTCTTTCATTAACAGAGGGGTACCAACAATTTTGTCTGCGTCTGTATATGCTTCCGTTAGGCAACATCATTAGAAAGCACTGTATACATTTTCATTGTTATGCAGATGACACACAATTATACCTGTCAATGAAGCCAGATGATAGTAATCAATTAGCCAAGTTAGATGCCTGTCTTAAGGAAATCAAAGCTTGGATGACTTGTAATTTTCTGCTATTAAACCCAGATAAGACTGAAGTCATTCTTGTTGGTCCAAAAAACCTTAGAAATACCTTTCCAAATCAAACTCTTAATTTGGATGCCGCTACTCTTACTCTGAATAGTTCTGTGAGGAACCTTGGAGTTATTTTTGATCAAGATCTGTTTTTTTTAATTCACATATTAAATTTGTTTCTAAGACTGCCTTCTATCATCTGTGCAATATTGCCAAGATTAGGAGCATCTTGTCTCTGAATGATGCTGAGAAACTGATCCACGCTTTTGTTAGCTCTAGATTAGATTATTGTAACTCGTTATTATCAGGTTGTCCTAAAATATCTTTAAAAAGTCTTCAGTTGATCCAAAATGCTGCTGCAAGAGTTTTAACTGGTTCTAGAAAGAGAGATCATATCTTTCCGGTTCTGGCCTCCCTTCATTGGCTTCCCATAGAGTTTAGAACTAACTAACTAACTAACTAACCTGCACTTATATAGCGCTTTTCTAGTCACAAAGACCACTCAAAGCGCTTTCATTAATACTAACCCTCTATTCTAAGGGCCTATAGGAAACAAATATCTAGGGACAATTTAGAACAGCCAATTAACCTAACATGCATGTTTTTGGCATGTGGGAGGAAACCGGAGAAATCCCGGAGTAAACCCACGCAACACGGGGAGAACATGCAAACTCCACACAGATCACTGTTGGTCGGGGGCTGGGATCGAACCCACGACCCCACGATCCCCACAATCCCCCGGCCAAGGGTAAATTGTGCTGCCGCAGTGCTAACTACTGCGCCACCGTGCAGCACCGTGCAGCCCCACCGTGCAGAATCAAGTTTAAAATCCTTCTTCTCACTTACAAAGCTCTTAATAATCAGGCCTCCTTTTATATAAAAGATCTGATATCACCCTATCATCCTAACAGAGCACTACGCTCCCAAAATGCTGGATTACTTGTAATACCTAGAATCTCCAAAAGTACAATGAGAGGCAGAGCCTTCTGCTATCAAGCTCCTTTCCTGTGGAACCAGTTACCATTCTGGATTCGGGAGTCAGACTCGATCTCTGTTTTTAAGAATAGGGTAAAAACCTTCCTCTTCAATAAAGCCTACGATTAGGGAGGGATCTTGTGTCTCTTAACACCCCCTTTGTTTTGCTGTTAATAGATTTAGACTGCCGGGTGACCTCCAATAATGTACTTGGCTTCTCTCCATTAATATTTGCTCTCTTTAAGTCTGTTCTTTTCATCTTCTGTATCCCCTCACCCCCCAACCAGTCGCAGCAGATGACGGGCCCCTCCCTGAGCCTGGTTCTGCTAGAAGTTTCTTCCTGTTAAATGGGAGTTTTTCCTCTCCACCGTCGCTAAGTGCTTGCTCACAGGGGATCGTGTCCAATCAACTGAATTTACCACAGGTGGACTCCAATTAAGCTGTAGAAACATCTCAAGGATGATCAGTGGAAACAGGATGCACCTGAGCTCAATTTTGAGCTTTATGGCAAAGGCTGTGAATACTTATGTACATGTGATTTCTTAGTTTTTTATTTTTAATAAATTTGGGAAAAAAAAAAAAAACTTTTTTCATGTTGGCATTATGGGGTATTGTGTGTAGAATTTTGAGGAAAAAAATGAATTTAATCCATTTTCGAATCAAGCTGTAACAACAAAATGTGGAAAAAGTGAAGTGCTGTGAATACTTTCTGAATGGGCTGTAGATTTGTTTATTTGTGGTTTTACGGCATCTCTTCTTATGCACGCTCCTGCAACAGGGTGCTTTTCAGGCAGGCAGACTTTTTTTCAACACAAATCCAGTGCTTCATGTACGCGGTCAGGATGGAGACATGGAGAGACGTCCACCAGCGTGCCAGGGGAAACAGAGGAAGGGACGATGTGGGAAAACTCGCGGGTGAGTGCTTTTTTTTTTTAAATCACACACTCTGTATTTTGCTGATGTGTTTGCATCAGCCTCCTGGCCTCCTGGTGCCTGGGGCCCGGGGGTGGACGTTGGCCCCGCTGGGGGTGGGGTGGGGTGGGGGTCAGGTGGGTCCGGGGGTGTGGGCTCACCGTGCCAGCCGCTGAGCAGCCTGGCCTCCCTCGATCGTCCCTCCGGGGGCGGATGCCTGGCTTTCCTGGGGCCTGCTGACCTCAGACGTTTGTGCCCTGTGGGGGTTGGTGGCAGTGCCTTGCCTGCTCGGGGTTCCCGGGAGGAGAGCTGCTGCGACCGGCCCTCCGCTTCGTATATTTCCTGACAAACCACTCACATGCACACACTTATTTTGCGCACGTTCTCATATATATGCACACAGACATACATGCACAAATGTGTCTCCTTTAACAGGTGCGGAAACCAGACTCGTGTTGAGACATCTTCGGTGGAAGAAGCAGTTTGTCTTTTGTTTGTTTTAGTTGTTGGTTTGTTTGTTGTTGTTGTTTTGTCTGTTCCTCTCCCTTTTCTTTTCCCCCTTCACACACTTCCTTTCCCTCTTCCCCATCCTGTTGGGTCTTCCATGGGTAAAACAATTAAAGTATTAAAAGTTATTACAGGAGGAGTTTACAACAGTATACAATACACAGTTAGGTACTGTATCAGCTCCTCTTGGCAAAGTAAATCTGTTTTGGCACAATAAGGGTGACAGATCCCTGTTCTGTTTGCCTTGCTGCCTGACAGGACGGGGTGGGGGGGGGGGAGAGAAACCTGCGGTAAACAGATTATCTGCTTATCTGTACCACAGGTAAAGTCCATGTGGGCAAACACAGATTGGGCCAACATGGCACCCATAAGACGGCCCAGACCTCACCTCAGTTTGATCCCGTGTCAGGACGCCATCAGTCATTCGTCATCACTCTCCCTTTAGTCACACACAGTTGATTGAAGTTTTCTGCCAACCCAAGACATAAAAGTACTCCATCTGTTGTTGGGGAAACTTCCACTCTGCTGAGAATTCCTTCAGAAGCATCACTTACTTCACCTCATTGTTCAGACTCTGCTGTTTATCTGGGACAGCAAATCTAAGATACCAAACAACGACGACAAAAAACATCATCCTATAAAAGGAAGATGTGCCGTACGCAGCACTATTTGGCCTGGTTGTGGCCACTTCTGCCACTCTGTGTGGTTATCCGAGCTTCCTCTGGGTTCAGTGCAGTCTCTCGGAAAATCTTTTTCAGGGAGTGACATTATTAACCGTTAATCACAGAGCGAAGTTGTCAGCGGGAGTCTCTGCAGTTTTCATAATGGCCTAATTTCGAGCAATCGCAGACTAATTATCTGCACTTTCAATTGTTGTGATTTCTTTTTGTGACTGCAGCAACATTTTAATACAGACTGTAATGTTCAGGGACGAGCTGTTGGCTAATGCTGGCAGAAATGCCCCCGAAAGCTGGGACACAACTGCAGCATAATTAGGGAGGTAAATTCTTGTGAGAGGCCTGCTTCATGAGATGTTTTAAGCCTACTGGTATCATCTTATTAACAATAATAAATATAGACTTGAAAGTGGACACTCTTTTCATTGTACTCCGCAAAATTAGAACCTTGTTTGTGCAGTCCTTTAAAGTTGAATTTCTGTATCTGCCCAAGTACAGCTCTCAAGAGACTGGCAGGAGATCATTGGTTTGTTTTTTCCTCTAATTTATCACAAATAATAAGCTCTTTTACCTTGTAAATGGATAATTTGAACAAGCCTGGCCTAATATTAGTTGCTTTATATATATATTTTAGTTTTATTTTCATTGTTCAATTCAATATCCAAAAGTTGTTCCAAACAAGGGAGAAACGATATCACTTCAGAGGAACATGTATATTTCAAAAGCCTACAGTGAGAACAACTACCAAGCAACATTGTATTTCAGTGCAAGGTGTCAGATTATGGAACGATTTTGGACCTGAATTAAAATCATGTACAAAGCTTGGACAATTTAAACAAAAACTAAAGGAAGAAATACTCCAAACATATTTACAAGACGACATGTAAACTCACATAAGGATTGACATTTCCAGCCTGTGTTGTGTTATAGCTTAGTTTTTCTTTTTTCTCTGTGACACTATGTCTTAGATTTGTTTTTGAATAGTAACCGCTTAACTTAGACTAGCTCAGTTTTCTTTTTCTCTCAGTCATATTTTGTCTTAGCCTTGTTTTAAATTGTAATCGCTCTTGTCTTGTTTTCTCTTTTTTCTCCTTTGAATTCTTGGATGGAATATGGGTGGGCAATATAAGCTGCGGCTTCAGCCATCACCCATTTCGGATAACTCACGTGGAATTGTATAGTAGAAGGAGTCTTTGTCTAATTTGATCTTGTTGTTATATTATACAGTTTCTTTTAACCTGTAATGTACTATCCGAAATAAATTCATTCATTCATTCATTCATTCATTGTGACCTCATTAATGTGAATAAACAGCAGCTTTTGGACTTCTTCAGAATAAGGGCATAGCGATAGTGAGGTTAAGACAAAAGGAGTATTCCAGCATTATGACCTTCTTTGAGTTGTTCAGGCATGAAAACATATACAGTACCTTACTTGGGTTAAACCTATGTTTTTGGAGCATTTTTTGTTTGTTTTTCCTTTTCGCAAGGTCTGGTACAAATATGAACACTCGGGAGTTGTGAATTTTGGGGTTTGTTTTACATACAGTAAGTAAAGGGAGATGGCAGAGACCCTGAAAAAGACCAAGCAAGCTTGCTAGCAGTGTTGCCATATCTTGTGAAAGAAACAACCAGCTCTTTGGAAACAAGCCCAAAAAAAGCCCAACAGCCAACCAACCACATTGTGTAAAAGAGAGGCTGCTTGATAACAGTATATGTTACGATCTGTGCACGGGGGGATTTCACCGTGCTTTGTCTCTTTGCCTTTTTGTTTTTCCTTGTTTGATTAATATTGTATTTTGGAGTTCTTTGCCTGTGATGTTATTTCTAGTTTGTTTTCACAATTGTTTCTTTGTATGATCTATTTTCCTCTTTATGTTCAGTGTAGTTTTGCTATTTACATATTTGGGTTTATTTGTCCTTTGTTTCCACTTTATTTTTGCCAGTGTCTTCTCTTTCTCTCTCTCTCGGGGGTGCAGTGGTCAGGGGCACTTCCGGGTTTTTTCCCAGGTTGTGGGCAGTACTCCTATCAAACTGTCAGCTCCACCTCCTCTCCCCATGACTGACGGCTGATTGTCATTTTCTCCCCAGCCTGCTCATGTGATTCACACCGGTTACTATTTGTGTTTGATTGTTTCTATCCTTATTTAAGGGCTGTTGTTTTCATTTCTCTTTGCCGGAGTCTCAGTTATCGTCTCCACCAGAATCCTGGCCCTGTTCTGGTGTGCTGTAAGTTCGCTATGTATTTCAGTTTGGATTTTCTGTTGATGTACTGTTTGGGACTTTGTGTTCTTGTTAATAAATATCACAAACTGCAGTCCAGCGCGTGGATCTCTCCTCTCTGCCCTGAAGGGCGATTCATGACAGTATAGATATATCGATCTATTTTTGTTTGCAGTAAATTGTCTAAACACAGTCAGCACTGAATAACTGAATTTTATAAACTCTAAATAAAGGAAAATACATATGCATTCTGCATAAGCGACAGTAAATTGACAGTAAAGTTGAAAGTCAACAAAAAAAATGAAAAACTATAATCGTGTCTAGTGATGTGGGATGATGGGAGTTGTTGTACACTAGTTGTACACTAGTCATTTAAACAAAAACTAAATATTACTCGGTTATTATGCAATAGCCAACAACTTGAATTATGTGGAAAATTATCTTTTAAATTGACAAACATCATATGTGCAACTTCTGGCAAAATTCCAAAAGATAATTCATATTTTGAATTCAAAAATTCAAAAAATAATTTTGCTCTTGCCATTCATTTAAATAGAGATTTTTTTTTATTTAAGCCTCATATGTGATAAATATATACAGTGGATATAAAAAGTCTACACACCCCTGTTCAAATGCAAGGTTTCTGCATTTCTACACACCCGTGTTCATTTGCAAGGTTGATATACAGTGCATCCGGAAAGTGTTCACAGCGCTTCACTTTTTCCACATTTTGTTATGTTACAGCCTTATTCTAAAAGGGATTAAATTAATTTTTTCCCTCAAAATTCTACACACAATACCCCATAATGACAATGTGAAAAAAAAAATTTTTTTGAAATTTTTGCAAATTTATTAAAAATAAAAAACTAAGAAAGCACATGTACATAAGTATTCACAGCCTTTGCCATGAAGCTCATAATTGAGCTCAGGTGCATCCTGTTTCTACTGATCATCCTTGAGATGTTTCTACAGCTTCATTGGAGTCCACCAGTGCTAAATTCAGTTGATTGGACATGATTTGGAAAGGCACACACCTGTCTATATAAGGTCCCACAGTTGACAGTGCATGTCAGAGCACAAACCAAGCATGAAGTCAAAGGAATTGTCTGTAGACCTCCAAGACAGGATTGTCTTGAGGCACAAATCTGGGGAAGGGTACAGAAAAATTTCTGCTGCTTTGAAGGTCCCAATGAGCACAGTGGCCTCCATCATCCATAAATGGAAGAAGTTCTGAACCACCAGGACTCTTCCTAGAGCTGGCCGGCCGTCTAAACTGAGCGATCGTGGGAAAAGGGCCTTAGTCAGGGAGGTGACCAAGAACCTGATGGTCACTCTGTCAGAGCTCCAGCGTTCCTCTGTGGAGAGAGGAGAACCTTCCAGAAGGATAACCATCTCTGCAGCAATCCACCAATCAGGCCTGTATGGTAGAGTGGTCAGACGGAAGCCACTCTTTCGTAAAAGGCACATGGCAGCCTGCTTGGAGTTTGCCAAAAGGCACCTGAAGGACTCTCAGACCATGAGAAACAAAATTCTCTGGTCTGACGAGACAAGACTGAACTCTTTTGCGTGAATGCCAGGCATCATGTTTAGAAGAAACCAGGCACCGCTCATAACCATGCCAATGGCGGTAGCAGCATCATGCTGTGGGGATGTTTGTCAGCGGCAGGAACTGGGAGACTAGTCAGGATAGAGGGAAAGATGAATGCAGCAATGTACAGAGACATCCTGGATGAAAACCTGCTCCAGAGCGCTCTTGACCTCAGACTGGGGTGACGGTTCATCTTTCAACAGGATAACGACCCTAAGCAAACAGC
The DNA here is from genome assembly GCA_020510985.1 of Pholidichthys leucotaenia. Classification (NCBI taxonomy): domain Eukaryota; kingdom Metazoa; phylum Chordata; class Actinopteri; order Cichliformes; family Pholidichthyidae; genus Pholidichthys; species Pholidichthys leucotaenia. Next base: position 26,296,347 of record CM035839.1, on the reverse strand, counting down.
CAAGATATCAAAGGAGTGGCTTCAGGACAACTCAGTGAATGTCCTTGAGTGGCCCAGCCAGAGCCCAGACTTTAATCCAATTGAACATCTCTGGAGAGATCTGAAAATGGCTGTGGACCGACACTTCCCATCCAACCTGATGGAGCTTGAGAGGTGCTGCAAAGAGGAATGGGCGGAACTGCCCAAAGATAGGTGTGCCAAGCTTGTGGCATCATATTCAAAAAGACTTGGGGCTGTAATTGCTGCCAATGGTGCATCAAAAAAGTATTGAGCAAAGGCTGTGAATACTTATGTACATGTGATTTCTTTGTTTTTTATTTTTAGTACATGTGCAAAATCTCTAAAAAAAAACAAAAAACTTTTTTCAAGTTGTCATTATGGGGTAATGTTTGTAGAATGTTGAGGAAAAAATGAATTTCATCCCTTTTGGAATAAGGCTGTAACATAACAAAATGTGGAAAAAGAGAAGCGCTGTGAATACTTTCCAGATACACTGTAAAAAATGAGACCAAGATAAATCATTTCAAAACTTTTTCTACCATTAATGTTGTCATGTGCTGGCAAGCGCTCACCCCCTCCTTCCTGTTCACCGGCTCCCTCATCAGAAGCACCTGCTGATTCCTGCCTAGGCCAGCATTTATAAGGAAGTAATCTTCAGTGATTCAACACTGGCTCGTTTGGGTATACTGCTCAGCAGACAGCTCCTCAAGTAAGCGATTGTGTCTCGTATGACATTGTCTTACATTCTCCTCTCCTCCACCTTTTCCAGGTTGCTGCCAATGAAGCGGCGCCTTTTTGGGGATTTGGCGTGTTCGCCAGCCTGTTGCTCCACCTCTAGGCAACCTTCCTCCTCCGCCCGGTCAAACCCATTCATCATACCGGACCGGCAGTTCTGCCTGCTGGTTCATCTCTTTCGTTGGGTTCTGTGCCGGTCTCTTCTCATCTCTCACATGAGTGGTGCTATTTGTTTCCCCATTTATTCTCCATTCCTCTCTAACCAGCCTTGTTTATCCTCCACAGGGCTCCTGCTTATCTGGCGAGTGACTGGCGTTTTCCTCAGGATTGCTGTTTTGAATATTCTAATAAAAGGTCAAACGTTTTTTGTGTGTTCGCTTGGTGATTGCATGTTGCACTCAGGTTGCTTGTCCAGCCAATATGACAAATGTGACCTATAACCTGTACAACCCAATTGAAAAACAAACTGAATTTTTTTAAGGGGAAAAATAAATAAAAAATCCACAATAACCTGTTTGTATAAATATGCACACCCTATTATAACTGGGGATGTGGCTGTGTTCAGAATTAACCAATCACATTCAAACTCATGTTAAATGGGAGTCAGCACACACCTGCCACCATTTAAAATGCTTCTGATTAACCCCAAATAAAGTTCAGCTGTTCTTGTAGGCTTTTCCTGACATTTTTGTAGTCACATCATACAGCACAAGCCATGGTCCGCAGAGAGCTTCCAAAGCATCAGAGGGATCTCATTGTTCAAAGGTATCAGTAAGGAGAAGGGTACAGAAGAATTTCCAAGGCATTAAATATACCATGGAACACAGTGAAGACAATCATCATCAAGTGGAGAAAATATGGCACAACAGTGACATTACCAAGAACTGGATGTCCCTCCAAAATTGATGAAAAGACGAGGAGAAAACTGGTCAGTGAGGCTGCCAAGAGGCCGACAGCAACATTGAAGGAGCTCCAGGAATTTCTGGCAAGTACTGGCTATTTAGTATATGTGACAACAATTTCCCATCTAGGGTAGCAAGACAGAAGCCTTATCTTATGAAGAAAAACATCCAAGCTTGGCTACATTTTGCATAAACACATTTGAAATCTCCCAAATGCATGTGGGAAAATGTGTTATGGTCCGATGAAAACAAGGTTGATTTTTTGGCCATAATTCCAAAAGGTATATTTAGCGCAAACCCAACACTGCTCATCACAAAAAGAACACCATACCTACAGTGAAGCATGATGGTGCTGCCATCATGCTTTGGGGCTGTTTTTCTTCAGCTGAAACTGGGGCCTTAGTCAAGGTGGAGGGAATTGTGAACAGTTCCAAATACCAGTCAGTGTTGGCACAAAACCTTCAGGCTTTTGCTAGAAAACTGAAGATGAAGAGGAACTTCATCTTTCAGCACGACAATGACCCAACGCACACATCCAAATCAACAAAGAATGGCTTCACCAGAAGAAGCCAGAATCCAGACCTGAATCCGATCGAACATCTGTGGGGTGATCTGAAGAGGGCTGTGCACAGGAGATGCCCTCACAATCTGACAGATTTGGAGCATTTTTGCAAAGAAGAGTGGGCAAATATTGCCACATCAAGATGTGCCATGCTGATAGACTCCTACCCAAAAAGGCTGAGTGTTGTAATAAAAGCCAAAGGTGCTGCAACAAAGTATTAGTTTAAGGGTGTGCGTATTTATGCAAACAGGTTATTGTAAGTGTTTATTTTTCATTTTTCCCCTTAAAAGATTTCAGTTTGTTTTTGAATTGGGTTGTACAAGTTATAGGTCACATTAATGGTGGAAAAGTCTTGAAATGATTTATCTTGATCTCATTTTTTTACATCACAAAAACCTGGCATTTGAACAGGGGTGTGCAGACTTTTTATAGCCACTGTAAGAAGCGTTATGCAGACAGTGGGAATATCTACAGGTCAATGTTTTTGGGCAGCTCAGTATCAAGGTTTAAACTGGCAACAGATTTGGTCAGTAATTTTTTTGTTAATAACAAGGAAAAGGAAGTTTCTTATAAAATTTTGCATCGTATATACCCTGTTAAAGATTTATTTGAAAGGCTTGGACTCAAAATGGATTATTCTTGTGTTTTTTTGTGGACTGGAGAGAGAATCAATCTCTCATCTGTTTGTTAGTTGTAATTACACAAAGATGTTTTGGACAGATGTTGAACATTTTATTTTGCAGAGGACTGGACAAAGAATTCTCTTTAAAGAAAGACATCATTTTGGGATTTGAACAAAACTCAATGGACAAGGACTTTATTTCTTACAATTGTTATTGTTTAAAGGAAAGTTTCACATACACAAGAAGAAGTGGACAGACTCCAGAATGAAATCAAACTTTGAACATTTTTATTTTGAACTGAAACAATATGGCAAATTAGCGGCATAAAAAATAAGAAAGCTATTAAGATGTTTGGTGTTCTTGAGAAATTTAGTATTTGTACATAAATATCATATTTCAATTTTATTTTTGTATTGTATTATTATTGTATTTTTGTATTTTGTATCCCCCTCATGGATCGTCACCTTATCGTGGTGGGGGGGTTTGCGTGCCCCAGTGATCCCAGGAGCTGTGTTGTCCTGGGCAATTTGCCTCTGATAGGGTCTCCCAAGACAAACTGGTCCTGGGTGAAGGGCCAGACTAAGAACGATCCAACAGACTCTCATGATAAATTGTATATCAAGGATTCAGTGTACCCCGCCCGGTATGGGGTTACCGGGGCCCTACCCTGGAGCCAGGCCTGGGGGAGGGGCTCGAAGGCTAGCGTCTGGTGGCCGAGTTTCCACCCATGGGACCCGGCCGGGCTCAGCCCGAAGGAGTTACATGGGTCCGCCCTCCAGTGAGCTCACCACCTGCAGGAGGGATCATGGGGGTCCAGTGCTATGTGGATTAGGTGGCGGTCAAAGGCGGAGACCTTGGCAGACTGATCCCAAGCTTTCTAAACTGGCTTTTGGTACGTGGAATGTCACCTCTCTGGTGGGGAAGGAGCCTGAGCTGGTGTACGCGGTTGAGAGATACCGGCTAGATATAGTCGGCCTCACCTCAACACACAGCTCCGGTTCCGGAACCAGTCTCCTGGAGAGGGGCTGGAGCTTGGCCTTTTCTGGAGTTGCCCCAGATGAGAGGCGACGAACAGGGGTGGGTATTCTTGTATCGCCCCACCTTGCTGCCTCTATATTGGAGTTTTCCCCGGTGGACGAAAGGGTTGCTTCCCTGCGCCTTCGGGCTGGGAAACGGGTCCTGACCATCATTTGTACCTATGCATCAAATGATGTTTCAGAGTACCCACCCTTTTTGGAGTCTGTGACTGGGGTGCTGGAGGGTGCTCCTCTTGGAAACTCCATTGTCCTACTGGGGGACTTCAATGCGCACGTGGGCAACGACAGTGAAACCTGGAGGGGGGTGATTGGGAGGAACGGCCTGCTCGATCTGAACCCGAGTGGTGTTCAGTTATTGGACTTCTGTGCTAACCACAGTCTGTCCATGACGAACACCATGTTCAAGCATAAGGGTGTCCATATGTGCAGCTGGCACCAGGACACCCTAGGTCACAGGTCGATGATCGATTTTGTTATCGTATCATCAGACCTGCGACCGTATGTCTTGGACACCCGAGTAAAGAAAGGTGCAGAGCTGTCAACTGATCACCACCTGGTGGTGAGTTGGATCCGATGGCAGGGGAGGAAGCCATTCAGACCTGGTACACCCAAACGTATAGTGAGGGTGTGCTGGGAGCATCTGGCTGAGGCCCCTGTCCGGGAGGTCTTCAACTCCCACCTCCGGAAGAACTTCAACCACATTCCGAGGGAGTCTGGAGACATGGAGTCTGAATGGGCCATGTTCTCCACCTCTGTTGTTGAAGCGGCGGCCCAGAGCTGCGGCCGCAAGGTGGTTGGTGCATCTCGTGGTGGCAACCCCCGAACCAAGTGGTGGACACCAGTGGTGAGGGGGGCCATTAAGCTGAAGAAGGAGTCCTATCAAGCTTGGTTGGCTTGTGGGACTCCCGAAGCAGCTGAGGTGTACCGGCAGGCCAAGCGGAGTGCAGCTCGGGTGGTTGCTGAAGCAAAAACCCGGGTATGGGAGGAGTTCGGTGAGGCCATGGAACAAGACTTTCGGTCGGCCTCAAAGAGATTCTGGCAAACTGTCCAGCGGCTCAGGAGGGGAAAGCAGCTCCCCATCCACACTGTGTATGGTGCGGATGGGACACTGTTGACTTCGACTGGGGATATCGTCGGGCAGTGGAAGGAATACTTCGAGGATCTCCTCAATCCCACTGATACGCCTTCCACAGAGGAAGCAGGGTTTGGGGACGAGGGGGATGATTTGCCTATCACAGGGGCTGAGGTCGCCAAGGTGGTTAAAAATCTCCTTGGTGGCCGGGCCCCGGGGGTGGACGAGATTCGCCCTGAGTACCTCAAGGCCCTGGATGTTGTTGGGTTGTCATGGTTGACACGCCTCTGCAACATTGCGTGGAGGTCGGGGGCAGTGCCTTTGGCATGGCAAACCGGGGTGGTGGTTCCTCTCTTCAAAAAAAGGGGACCAGAGGGTGTGCTCCAACTTTAGAGGGATCACAGTCCTCAGCCTCCCTGGGAGGGTCTATGCCAAGGTACTGGAGAGGAGAGTCCGGCCATTGGTCGAACCTCGGATTCAGGAGGAGCAATGTGGTTTTCGTCCTGGCCGTGGCACATCGGACCAGCTCTTTACCCTCTCGAGAATTCTTGAGGGTTCGTGGGAGTTTGCCCAACCAGTTTACATGTGTTTTGTGGACTTGGAGAAGGCATTTGACCGCGTCCCTCATGGATTTTTGTGGGGGGTGCTTAGGGAGTATGGGGTATCGGGCTTGTTGTTACGAGCTATTCGGTCTCTGTACGACCGTTGTGAGAGTTTGGTTCGTATTGCCAACACTCGGTCAGAGTCATTCCCAGTGAGAGTTGGACTCCGCCAGGGCTGCCCTTTGTCACCGATCCTGTTCACAATTTTTATGGACAGGATTTCTAGGCGCAGCCAGGGAATGGAGGGTGTCATGCTTGGTGACCACAGGATCTCATCTCTGTTGTTTGCAGATGATGTTGTCCTGTTGGCTTCATCCAGCAATGACCTACAGCTCTTGCTGGGACGGTTTGCCGCTGAGTGTGAAGCGGCTGGGATGAGAATCAGCACCTCCAAGTCCGAGTCCATGGCCCTCAGCCGGAAAAAGGTGGATTGTCCTCTCCGGGTTGAGGACAGGCTCCTGCCCCAAGTGGAGGAGTTTAAGTATCTTGGGGTCTTGTTCACGAGTGAGGGGAAAATGGAGCGAGAGATCGACAGACGAATTGGAGCAGCATCTGCAGTGATGCAGACGTTGTACCGGTCTGTTGTGGTGAAGAGGGAGCTTAATTGTAAGGCAAAGCTGTCGATTTACCAGTCAATCTACGTTCCTACTCTTACCTATGGTCACGAGCTTTGGGTAATGACCGAAAGAACGAGATCGCGGATACAAGCGGCTGAAATGAGCTTTCTCCGTAGGATTGCTGGACTCACCCTCAGAGATAGGGTGAGGAGCTCAGTCATCCAGGAGAGGCTCAGAGTAGAACCGCTGCTCCTCTACATTGAAAGGAGTCAGTTGAGGTGGTATGGGCATCTGATTAGGATGCCTCCTGGACGCCTCCCACTTGAGGTGTTTCAGGCACGTCCCACTGGGAGGAGACCCCGGGGCAGACCCAGGACTCGGTGGAGAGACTATGTCTCCCAGCTGGTCTGGGAACGCCTTGGTATCCCCTCTGAAGAGCTGGAGCAGGTGGCTGGAGAGAGGGAAGTCTGGGCTTCTCTGCTTGAACTGCTGCCTCCGCGACCCGGACCTCCGGAAAAGCGGTAGAAGATGGATGGATGGATGGATGGATTTTTGTATTGTGTCCTTGGCTTGAAACTTTTCCGAATGTAAAACTATTATTATCTTATCCCATAAAACATGACCAAGATGGCGGCGCGTGCACAACGCGAGGCTCAGCGTCTCTTCAGATGTTGTGGATTAGCAGTGTTATTTCTGCTCATTTCGGGTATGTTCGTTCAGAACAGCTTCGCTTTCACATCTTACACCCGAAATGAGCTTTTGGACATTGGATTACTAAATAACGATGACGATCTTTTTATCAGCAACCTACGTCTCATCCCTGAGCTCCGGAGAACACCCGACGCTCGGCAGGCTTCCCGGCCGACCAGAAGTGCTCGCAGGCGGCGTAGAGACCGTAAACAAAGGCAGGGGAAGCACGGTGGGCTAAGAGCTAAGCTAAAACTAACACCGTACCGGCTTTCTCTACCCAGTATTTTCCTCGCTAATGTACGGTCACTGGCGAACAAAATGAATGAACTACGGCTTCGGATCACCAACAATAAGAGACTTATGAACTGCAATATCATGATTTTCACGGAAACATGGCCACACAGTGGAATACCCGACAATGCTATTGAGCTAGCCGGCCTACACACGCTCCGGGCAGACAGAGCAGCAGATGACTCCGGTAAGACCAGAGGTGGGGGTGTGTGCATTTATATTAACAAGGCTTGGTGCACGAACTCTGTCACTGTTGAGAGACACTGCTCAGCTAACCTGGAGTTTCTCATGGTTAAATGTAGACCTTTCTATCTGCCACACGTGTTCACTTGTACCATCATAACAGCTGCTTACATTTCTCCGGATGCTAATGCTAAGCTTGCTATGAAAGAACTGCATGCAGCTATTAGCAAACAACAAACTTCACACCCAGAGGCAGCATTTATTGTGGCGGATGATTTTAACCACTCTAACCTCAAGACAGTGCTTCCTAAATTCTACCCGCATGTCTCCTGTCACACAAGAGGGGACAAAACATTGGACCATGTTTACACCAATATTGTGGGAGCCTACACAGCAACTCCCCTCCCCCACCTAGGTCAGTCTGATCACTTATCCTTGTTCCTTACCTCAAGTATGTACCGCTCATCAACCGGGTGAAGCCATCAGTGAGGACCATCAAAGTGTGGCCAGAGGGGGTTGACTCTGTACTCCAGGAGAAGTTTAGGAACACAGACTGGAGTATGTTCACCTCTCAGGCTACCTGTGGCTTCCACATAAACATCGACTCTTACACCCACTCAGTTCTGGACCATACCAACACCACTATTGACAGTGTCACCACAGAAAGACAGATCACCACGTACCCAAATCAGAAGCCGTGGATGAACAGAGAAGTGCGGCTTCTGCTAAAGGCACGTAACAATGCCTTTAGATCTGGTGATGCACAGGCCTACAGTTCATCCAGGGCAGATCTGAAGAGGGGCATCAAGAGGCCAAGCACAGCTACAAGCTGAAGGTGGAAAAACATTTTGGGGACTCTGACCCCCAACGCATGTGGCAGGGCATTCAAGCTATCTCTGATTATAAGCTCAGCAACTCCATACCTATAGCCATGACTGTGCCCTTTCTCAATGAGCTAAATGACTTCTATGCTCGTTTTGACAAGGACAATAATGAAAAGAACATCAATTTCCCACCCTCTGACGACCTCCACCACCTCACACTCACCCACACCAACGTCCGTAACGCACTGAGTCATGTCAACGTACGTAAGGCTGCTGGCCCTGACGGCATTCCTGGGCGTGTGCTGAGGGCATGTGCTGAGCAGCTGGCAGGGGTCTTCACAGACATCTTCAACCTGTCCCTGGCCCAGGCCATGGTACCAGCATGCTTCAAGACCACTTCAATAGTACCAGTGCCGAAACATTCAACACCATCGTGCCTAAATGACTATCGCCCTGTGGCACTGACACCCATAGTCATGAAGTGCTTTGAGCGACTGGTCTTGGCACAGCTCAAAAAATGCCTGCCCCCTACATTGGACCCTCACCAGTTTGCCTACCGGAGCAACAGGAGTACAGAGGATGCGGTTTCTACAACGCTGCACTATGTACTCTCACACCTGGATGACAAGAACACCTATGCAAGAATGCTGTTTGTTGACTTCAGCTCAGCATTCAACACAGTTATCCCCTTCAAGTTGATCACTAAACTTGGGGACCTGGGAATCAGTACCTCCACCTGCAACTGGATCATGGATTTTCTGACCAACAGACCCCAGCATGTTAGGTCAGGCCCCAACCGTTCTTCCGTCATCACACTCAACACTGGTGTACCACAGGGCTGTGTGCTCAGCCCATTCCTCTACTCCCTCTTCACCCATGACTGCAGGCCTATGTATGGATCCAATTCCATCATAAAGTTCGCAGATGACACCACGGTGATTGGACTCATCAGGGACAACGATGAGTCAGATTACAGGGCAGAGGTTGAGCACTTGGCTACTTGGTGCGCTGACAATAACCTGCTCCTTAACACCAGCAAAACCAAGGAGCACATAGTGGACTACAGGAAGGAGAGGGGAGAGACACATGACCCCATCCATATCAATGGCATAGCTGTTGAACGTGTCCCCAGCTTCAAATTCCTGTTGACCCACATCTCGGAGGACCTGTCCTGGTCAGTTAACACCACCAGCCTGATCAAGAAGGCCCACCAGCGCCTCTTCTTCTTGAGGACACTGAAGAAGAACCATCTGTCAACTGACATCCTGGGCAACTTCTACTGCTGCGTGATAGAGAGTACCCTGACCAACTGTGTCACAGTCTGGTATGGGAGCTGCTCTGTCGCTGACCGTAAGGCGCTGCAGCGGGTGGTGAAAACCGCCCAACGCATCACAGGGACTCCACTTCCAGGTTGAGGAGATCGTCACTTCCTTGTGGTAACGTATCGTCACTTCCTGTTTTGCTGTCTGCCTGTGTGGTTTGCTCTCCAGCTCTCCAGCCACTAGCTAGCCACTAGCTATGGCTACTACCTCTCTTTCCTCTCCTCCTCTGGTGTGCTCTCTCTGTCAGATGTTTAGCTACACCTCTGCCTCTTTTAGTGATAACGGTAAATGTAATAAATGTTGTCTTTTTGAGGCGCTCGAGGCGAGGTTGTCTGATTTGGAATCCCGGCTCCGCTGCATTGAAACACCGTCTGCGCCAGTTAATCTCGACGGACGCCCCTTAGCTGCAGCGGAGGTAGCTAGCTTAGGTCCCACTGTCAGCGGTTCCCCGGCTCTCCTCAGCAGCGAGGAGACTGGGTGGGTGACGGTGAGAAGGAAGCCTAGTCGCAAAGCCCCGGTTCACCACCAACCTGTTCACGTTTCTAATCGTTTTTCCCCGCTCAGCGACACACCCGCTGAGGAAAAAACTCTGATCATTGGCGACTCTGTAGTCAGAAACGTGAACCTAGAGACTCCAGCGGCCATAGTCACATGCATTCCTGGGGCCAGAGCAGGCGACATCGAGTCAAATTTGAAAATGCTGGCTAAAAGTAACTGTAAATACTCCACAATTGTTATTCACGCCGGCATTAATGACATCCGTCTCCGGTAGTCGGAAGTCACGGAACTTAATATAGAATCGGTGTGTGAGTTTGCAAAAACGATGTCTGCCACTGTAATATTCTCTGGGCCCCTCCCCAATCTGACCAGTGATGACATGTTTAGTCGCTCGTCATCCTTGAACCGCTGGCTGTCTGTGTGGTGTCCTAAAAATGACGTGGGCTACATTGACAATTGGAGCTCTTTTTGGGGAAAACCTGGTCTTATGAGACGAGACAGCATTCATCCCACTTTGGATGGTGCTTCTCATTTATCTAACAATCTGGCATCTTTTTTATCCAAATTTCCAAAACCCTGACTACTCAGAGTTGGGACCAGGAAGCAGAGTCGCAGTCTTACACGCCTCTCTGCAGCTCCTCTTCATCCGCCACCCCTCAACTTAGCCCCTGTCTTCCCCATCAGAGAATCGTTGTCTGCTCCCTCCAAAGTAAATAAAAATATAATGTATAAGCATCCCAAAGTGATAAAGCAAAATATTGGTAAAACTCAAATTAAACATAAAGCCTCTAAATTGAATGATTTGGCCTCTGTTCCTCCTCATAATTTAAAAATTAAATGTGGTTTATTAAATATTAGGTCTCTAACTCCCAAGTCTCTGTTAGTCCATGATCTGTTAATTGATCATCAGATTGATTTAATTTCCCTTACAGAGACTTGGTTAGGGCAAGAGGATTATGTTGGTTTAAATGAATCAACTCCCTCTGGTTATTTAAACTGTCAAAATCCCAGAAGTTCTGGTCGTGGAGGAGGAGTAGCAACAATTTACCATTCCAAATTACTAGTTAATGTAAAGCAAAAAACATGTTATAATTCCTTTGAGGGCCTGGTCCTCAGTGTTGGGCACTTTAGCAATTTCAGGTTAAACCCAATTTTATTTGCCATAGTTTATCGTCCCCATCAACCTATTCAGAATTTTTATCCGAATTTGCTGATTTCTTAGCTGATTTAGTGCTGAAATCTGATAGAATAATTATAGTAGGGGACTTTAATATACATGTGGATGTAGATAGTGACTGCCTTAATGTGGCTTTTAATTCAATATTAGACTCGATTGGGTTTTCTCAGAAAGTAGGAAATTCTACTCATTACCTCCACCATACATTGGACCTTGTTCTGACATATGGCATAGAAATAGAAAATCTTGTAGTGTCTCCTCATAACCCTGTACTGTCAGACCATTGTCTGTTAACCTTTGATTTTACTATTTCTGACTATTTGGCTCCTAAAGAAAAATATTATCACAGTAGATGCCTCTCAGATGATGCTGTTTCCAAATTTATGCAGATTGTTTCCTCTATGCCATGTGTCTACACAACGGAAATAAGCTATAGACAGCTTGCTCCTTCTGTAATTGATAACATGGTGGATAGTGTTTCAGCTTCTCTGCATCAGGCTCTAGACTTGGTGGCCCCCTTAAAAAAGAAAAAGTCTAATCAGAGATTTTTAACTCCTTGGTTCAACACAGAAACTCGTAGCTTAAAACAGAAGACTCGTCAATTAGAAAGAAAATGGCGCTCTACTAATTTAGATGAAATCTATTTAGCTTGGAGAAATCATATTTTAATTTATAAAAAATCTCTTAGAAAAGCTAGAACGAGTTATTACTCTGCATTAATAGAAGAGAACAAGAATAATCCCAGGTTTCTTTTCAGTACTGTAGCCAGGTTGACAAAGAGTCAGGACTCTGTCAATCCTAGCATCCCCTTAGAGCTTACTAGTCAGGACTTTATGAACTTTTTCAATAATAAAATTTCATCCATCAGAGATAAAATCAATCAGATTCTTCCCACAGTTAACTTAAATACTGTAACTACTACAACTCCTTCTATTGATGTCTGTCTTGATGAGCTTACTCCAATCGACCTTTGTGAGTTAGACAAAATAGTTTCCTCATCCAAACCTTCAACTTGTCTTTTAGACCCTATTCCTACCAGGTTATTTAAAGAAGTCTTCCCACTTATTGGTAGCTTTATTCTTCATATAATCAATTCTTCATTAACTTTAGGCCATGTACCGCAGGCTTTTAAAACGGCTGTAATTAAACCCTTACTCAAAAAGCCAACGCTAGATCCAGGAGCTTTAGCTAACTATAGACCAATCTCTAATCTCCCTTTCATTTCAAAAATCTTAGAAAGAGTTGTTGCTACGCAATTATTCGACCACCTGCAGGGAAATGGTTTACTTGAAGAGTTTCAATCTGGGTTTAGAATCCATCATAGTACTGAAACAGCCTTAGCGAAGGTCACTAACGACCTCCTCATTGCATCTGATAATGGACTAGTTTCTGTACTTGTCCTTTTAGATCTTAGTGCAGCTTTTGATACTATTGATCATAATATTCTACTTGATAGATTAGAACACTATGTTGGACTTAATGGAACTTTGTTGCAGTGGTTTAGATCTTATTTATCTGATAGGTTCCAGTTTGTTCATGTAAATGATGAGTTTTCTTTCAGCTCAAAGCTTAGTCATGGAGTTCCACAGGGATCTGTGCTAGGCCCTACTCTTTTTAGTTTATATATGCTTCCGTTAGGCAACATTATTAGAAAGCACTGTATACATTTTCATTGTTATGCAGATGACACACAATTATACCTGTCAATGAAGCCAGATGATACTAATCAATTAGCCAAGTTAGAAGCCTGTCTTAAGGAAATCAAAGCTTAGATGACTTGTAATTTCCTGCTATTAAATTCAGATAAGACTGAAGTCATTCTTGTTGGTCCAAAAAACCTTAGAAATTCCTTTCCAAATCAAACTTTCAGTTGGGATGCAGTTACTCTTTCTCTTAATAGCTCTGTGAGGAACCTTGGAGTTATTTTTGATCAGGATTTGTCCTTCAATTCACATATTACATTTGTTTCTAAGACTGCCTTCTATCATTTGCGTAATATTGCCAAGATTAGGAGCATCTTGTCTCAGAGTGATGCTGAGAAGCTGATCCACGCTTTTGTTAGCTCGAGATTAGATTATTGTAATTCTTTATTATCAGGCTGTCCTAAAACATCTTTAAAAAGTCTTCAGCTGATCCAAAATGCTGCAGCAAGAGTTTTAACAGGTACTAGAAAGAGAGATCATATCTCTCCGGTTCTGGCTTCCCTTCATTGGCTTCCCATAGAGTTTAGAATTAAGTTTAAAATCCTTCTTCTTACTTACAAAGCTCTAAACAATCAGGCTCCTTTTTATTTAAAAGATCTGATACTACCGTATCATCCTAACAGAGCACTACGCTCCCAAAATGCAGGATTACTTGTAATACCTAGAATCTCCAAAAGTACAATGGGAGGCAGAGCCTTCAGTTATCAAGCTCCTCTCCTGTGGAATCAGCTGCCAATCTGGATTCGGGAGTCAGACTCGATCTCTGTTTTTAAGAATAGGGCTAAAACCTACCTTTTTGATATAGCCTACAATTAGGGAGGGATCATGTGTTTCTGAACCCTCCCTTAGTTATGCTGCTTATAGGTTTAGTCAGCCGGGGGACCTCCAGTAATGCACTGGGCCTCACTCCTTTCCTCACTCTCGATGAAATTTTTTTTTTTTTTTGCTGGTCATTAACATTTGTTTGTTCTTTCCCATAGATTGAGTCCCCATCGTGCTGTTTGCTCTCTACATGTCTGTTCTTTTCTTCTTCTCTATCCCCTCACCCCCCAGCCAGTCGCAGCAGATGACTGCCCCTCCCTGAGCCTGGTTCTGCTGGAGGTTTCTTCCTGTTAAAAGGGAATTTTTCCTCTCCACCGTCGCCAAGTGCTTGCTCACAGGGTATCGCCTGATTGCTGGGGTCTTTCTGCAACTGTGGGGGTCCCCCCTACAGTTGATAGTGCTATGAGATGACTGTTGTTGTGAAATGGCACTATATAAATAAAGTTGAATTGAATTGAATTGAATTATAGAGGACGTCTACAGGAAAAGATGTCTGCGCCGGGCACGCAGCATTCTTAGGGACTCCAACCATCCTGCTCATGGACTGTTCCAGCTTCTCCCCTCCGGAAGGCATTTCAGAAGCCTTCGGACTAGAACCAGCAGGTTTAGGAACAGTTTCTTTCCAACAGCTGTCACGTTATTGAACTTAGTTCCCCGCTGACTCTCTTACCATCATCTCTTACGATCCTCACCTGTACATAACTGCCCATCTAACTTATTGTACATTATTTGCACATAACCGTACTCTTAACTTTCTGCACTGCTGCATATATTTGCATATATTTGCTTAAATTGCACATACTGTTAATTACCGTATATACTGCACTGCTGTCCTTTGCACTTCTGATTGGATGCTAAACTGTGTTTCGTTACCTTGTATTCATACATGTGTAATGACAATAAAGTTGAATCTAATCTAATCTAAAAATGTATACATGTAAAGTATACATGGGTGTACAGTATACTCTGAAAAGAGACAACTTACCCTCATGTGAGCATGCACAAAACCTACAACACAGAATGTTAGCCTGTGCATACAACAAACGACACTGTCTGTCGATATCTTCATCATCAGTCATTTGGTCAGTCATGATATGTCCAAGATATTTGTGTTAAGTATGTTAAACCTGGTGATGAATGAGGCAAGATGAGGGTAGCGTTGAACACAGCTTTACTGATGGTTGGAACTGCAGTTACACGACAGGCACCTGGTGTGGGCATCCGGCACAAGAGACCATGCTATGGCGACTCGCCCCGCTATATAGGGCAGTGTGGTGACAAGACAAGAAGTCGATGTCACCACACTGCACTTCACTACTAACTAACTAACTAACTAACCTGCACTTATATAGCGCTTTTCTGGTCACAAACACCACTCAAAGCACTTTCATTAATACTAACCCTCTATTCTAAGGGCCTATAGGAAACAGATATCTAGGGACAATTTAGAACAGCCAATTAACCTAACATGCATGTCTTTACCTAGGGCCACTTTAGAGTCTCCAATTAACCTAGCCTGCATGTTTTTGGCATGTGGGAGGAAACCGGAGAAATCCCGGAGTAAACCCACGCAACACGGGGAGAACATGCAAACTCCACACAGATCACTGTTGGTCGGGGGCTGAGATCGAACCCACGATCCCGCGATCCCCACAATCCCCTGGCCAAGGGTAAACTGTGCTGCCGCAGTGCTAACCACTGCGCCACCGTGCAGCCCAATAAAGGTGCATCACCACATTCTCTGCCCCCCATATAAAGTCCAAAACCACTCACACAATTCAAACCCACCCCAATTTGGAACCCAAATCACACTCTAACATAACGAGAACTAATGTATTTAAATGGCCTAACACATTCGTACAAAACAACCTAAAATAGAGCTGGTGTGTGGACTGACACACAACCCGCACGACACGGTGGATTATTCTGCCACTAGATAAACTAAAAATGCCCTTTATTAAAATAAAATTATCTGCCGTGCTCCTATACTAACACACCAAAACACACAACCCCACAACATAATATGCATATGAACTATACACAACACTGCTACAGCAGTGTGTGTGTGTGTGGGTGGGGGGGGCTTCAGCCCCTCAGCAAGTGCGTCCCTGGAAGCAGCAAACACCCGGGACAATGGCTGATCTTCTGGATGATGAAGCCCCGTTCCCACACCTCCAACACCGATTCCCGTCCAGCCTCGTCACCCGGAGCATCCGCCTGGAGACAACGAAACTGATTGGCGTGCCTCGATGAGCTGTCAGACAACCGGAAGTATGCTGCGCCCAACTTCGCCACTATCCGCAGACATACTTGGTGTTTTGCTGGCTGTCGTTTGGCCCATCTTTGCCATGGTCGTTCATCACCCCGAACCCGAACCAAGTCCAAAACCCTTAAGTGGGGCCCTGCTCGGCGTGGTGTTCTGCTGCTGAGCATGCGATAACTCCAAGCTTGTCGGTCTGGCCCCACTCTCTTCTAAAAACATTGTAGCGTTCACCGTCATAGCTGCAGACCCCCCATCCCCTGTGGCAAAGCTCTGGAGGCATCTGGGGCTAGCATGGTGTCACTCATCGACGCAGGTGCCCCGCCGCCAAGCTCGGTACCCCCCTCTGCCATGTCCCGAGCGCCGGCACTGACACTTTCCTGCACCAAACCTGAGTGAGACTGGTTCTGCTTGACTGCTGGACTGCCCAGTAGCTCTTTGTCCCACACAACGTCCTCTTCGGCCGCCGGAACCGGATGGTTCCAGTGGCCACAACCCAACCATTCCTTTCCGGCACCGTCTTTAATGGCGAAACCCAGTCCGTAAAATAGGTCACAGCTCATGATGTTATCACCGTGCGCTGCAACGTGAAGTTAACCATCTTCGCAGACTTGTAACGAATCGTTAACTTCAAAGTCCCAACCGTACACAGCCTGCTACCGCCATAGCCATATAACGGTGCCGGGTTACTTTTAATCCTGTAGTGACGAAAGAACTTCTTCACCGTGGCCCAATTCACCATTGACCACACCACCGCTGTGTCGAGAAGCAGCGGAATTTCCACTCCGTCTAACTCCACTGAGCAATACGTGTACCCGTTAGTGTTGGGGCTCACCGTATGGATGGTTGTCGGGGGTGGATTCTTTCGTGGGCTCTCTGGCTCTGATAAGAGGCACACTCTAGGATAATGGTTCAAGCGTCCACATCTGGTACAACGTTTTCTTCTTGCCGGACATTTCTTCACCTTATTGCGGTGCGTTGCAGGTCCACAACCATTGCACAGGGGTTTTCCTGGGGCAGACCTTCACCTGGCACCATTGGCTTCTGTAACGTTATCATCCAAGCTATCCTCGCTTCCTGAGTCTGCAACATTTGCTGTGGCTGGCGACTCTGGCAGCCTCTGTGACTGGCGCCAAGTTAGCTCCGAAGCTAGCTTGTCTGGGGCCTCCAACTGGAGAGTTAGTTCGACAGCTCTGGCTAATGTTAAGTCTCTGGGCACTGTAAGTAGCCTAGCTCGCAATGCAGTGCTGCACGTGTGCTCTGCTAGCTGGTCGTGCACCATTTCATCTTCCAGCTGCCCAAAGCAGCACTCGCTAGCTAGCTGTCTCAAGTCAGTGACAAATTGGTGAATGAGCTCACTTACATGTTGGTGCCGCAGGCAAAAACAAATCCTCCGTACAGTCATGCTGTCTGGAGTGTGGAAATGGATGGCTAGCAGCTCCACGACGTCCTCAAATGAGTCTGACGTGCCGAGAGCCTGCAGGACTCACTGACCCTCAATACCCAGGTTATGGATGAGAAGCGCACGTGCCCTCACCTTATCAAGCTTCCCGAGGTCCAGTGCGGGGATGTAGGTCTGAAAAGCCTCAAGCCAGCATGGCCAAGGTACCAGTGGTTCACATGGGAGCTCGAGGAAGGGACAGAGTGGTGTCACACACGCCTCCATGAGTTAATCCTCTGTCGCCAAATGTTATGTATGTAAAACCTGGTGATGAATGAGGCAAGATGAGGGTACCGTCGAACACAGCTTTATTGATGGTTGGAACTGCAGTTACATGACAGGCACCTGTCGTGGGCATCTGGCACAAGAGACCATGCTATGGTGGCTCGCCCCGCTATATAGGGCAGTGCGGTTTACGTGACAGGAAGTCGTCGTCACCACACTGCACTTAAGATAAGATAAGATAAGATAAGATAAGCCTTTATTAGTCCCACAACGGGGAAATTCCAGGATTGCAACAGCACAGGGATAGCAACACTCAGAGCAACAATCAGAAGGCAAGAAAAAAAAGCAAGCAGGCAAGAGCAGCTAATATACATATGTACATATTACTATAAAATATATATATACACACACACAGACACACAGTGCGGAGCATTGTAGCTAGATGGAATAAATATGTAGATATATAAACACCCACAGTACGGAGCATTGCAGCTAGGTGGAATAAATATGTAAATATATAAACACACACAGTGCGGAGCAATGTAGCTAGATGGAATAATAATAATAATAATAATAATAAATAATAAATAATTAATAATTATTAATTATTAATTATTAATTAATAATAATTATTATTAATAATTATTATAAATTATTATTATCATCATTATTATTAATAATAATAATAATAATACTTCACAATAAAGGTGCGTCACCACAATTTGGTCTTGTTACAGACTGGCAGAACATTCCCTGATAAATTAGTTTTAAATTAAAGTTGTTGGCTGTCGTATAATAACAGAGTGCAGCACCTTGTGTGAGCCAGATTATCTAGCATCTCAGACAGGAGACAGTAATAAGCTTGGGAGAACAAAGAGCAGGAGATTCCTGGTGAGATAGCAGGAGGGAGTCAGGGATGAAGGTTGTTGAATGCAGTGTGATGCAAATGTCATGTTATGTGTGATGGAAATGCCATGAAACTTAAGGGGAGAGTTTCTGCTTGAGAGTTCATTCTGTTCTGTGCTTGAAAGATGTGAGTGTGTAATAAATCGTCTGAAATGAATCTGCCTGTGATTTCACACACTCCACACTGGTGACCCAAGACGTATTATGGAACACGAGGCAAGATCCCCGGGGCCGGCCCGGTCAGGAAGCTGCAGCGAGGCGGCAGCCATCCCACAGACAGCCCGGACTGGAACCTACAGCCACGCGTGTGCGGTTTCAGTCAAGCTACCGGATTTCTGGCAGCACAACCCGCGCTCTTGGTTCCACCTCACCGAGGCCCAGTTCGCCCTCCGGGGAGTAACGGCAGATGATACCAGATTCTACTATGTGGTCGCAGCGCTCGACGCCCGCACAGCTCAGCAGGTAGCGAGCCTGCTCAATCAGCCACCAGCCAGCAGCAAATACGAGATGCTCAAGGCTGCGCTCATCCAGCGCTACACACTCTCGGACTGTGAGAGAGCGGAGAGGCTCCTGACGCGGAACGAGTTAGGAGATGGTTCAGCTGTAGACCTGATGGAGAAGATGCTGGCGTTGATGGGCACGGACGACGGGCACTTTCTGTTTGCCCACCTCTTCCTCCGAAACCTTCCGACAGTAGCGAGAGCGGTTCTGGCCAATTCGCCGTGGCTGGCCGCGTGCGACTACTGTGCGCTAGCCCAGGAGGCAGACCGGATCATCATCACCACCAGGGCAATCACAGTCAACGCGGCAGCAGCGGAGCCCAGCGAGCCGACCAGAGGAGGCGAGGAGCCACCGATGGTAGCAGCAGCGGGGGCCAAGGAGCGCCAGAGAGACACGCTCTGTTTCTATCACCGCCGCTTTGGAGAGAAGGCACGCAGATGTGCGCCACCATGCCAATTCAAGCGCTCGGCAAAACGCCAAGGCCAGGGGTCGGTAGCAGCCGCGACCCTCAGTGAAGAGAACAAGCTGCTCTACTTGACGGATGCACGCTCGGGAAGGCGTTTCCTCGTGGACACCGGAGCCCAGAAGAGCTTCATCCGGCCGACCTACGCTGACTGGCTGGCAGGATCTAGTGGTCCCGGGATGTTGGCAGCAAACGGCTCGGATATTAAGACCTTTGGTGAGAGGACTCTGCTCTTATCTCTACACGGCCGTACATATGAGTGGACTTTTGTCGTAGCAGCACTGAATTACCACATACTGGGGGCTGATTTTCTGTGTGCACATGGTTTACTGGTTGATGTTGCTAACAGGTGCCTGGTTAATGCACTGTCCTTTGACTCTGTCCCCTGTATAGCTCGAGTGACCCAGCCAACAGCACAAGCCAACGTCACAGCTACAGGCGGTAAGTTCCACACACTGCTCACTCAGTTCCCAGCACTCACGGTCCCGACGTTTTCCGCAGCCATCGCTAAACACGGGGTGGAGCACTTTATCACCACCACGGGCCGCCCGTTTTTGCAAGACCTCGGCGCTTGGACGCAGCTAAACTGGCCATAGTGCACGAGGTGTTCGCCAACCTGGAAAGGTTGGGCATCATCAGGCGCTCCAAAAGCCCATGGGCTTCCCCGCTACACATGGTCCCTAAGGCTGAAGGATCGTGGCGACCGTGCGGGGATTTCCGCAGGTTTTTTTATTTAGCGAATGCAAAGTCCTTAAGCCAAGCAGTTGCCTCCTGGTTTGCTGTATGGAGGGTGTGTAATCCTCCTTCCAGTCTTTGGAGCGGGCAAGCCTCTATGATGTGTTCCATTGTTTGCTCCTCTCCACATGCGCACAGTGGGCTAGGGCTACTGCCCCATCTGTGAAGGCTGGCCAAGCAGGGGCCATGTCCAGTCCTGAAGCGATTGAGTGTAGACCACTGTCTCCTTGGGAGGTTGGTGCCCGGGACCTGTTGGTTGGGGTTTATCACCAGCTGTTTGTTTGGGACCTCCTTGGTCTCCCATTCCTCTTGCCAAGCTGTCTGGATGGTAAAGTCAGCTGGGGGAGGGTTTTTCCAAATCGGCCGTCTGGATGAAAGTCGGGCAGTGGGTGGGGTGTAGATATCTGCATGGATTGGTAAGTGAGGAGAATCTTTAACTTTTTGGAGCATCCTTTGAGTTAATGCTGCTCGCCGGATGTGTGGAGGGGCTATGTTTGACAGTACAGAGAGCCAGGGGAGTGGTGTTGAGCGGATTGTTCCAGTTATAGTTCTCATGGTTGAGTTGAGCTGGGTGTCTACATGGTGTGTGTAAGATGACCTGGACCAGACAGGGGCACAATATTCTGCTACAGAGTATGAAAGGGCCAGTGCTGAGGTGCGCAGGGTGGAGACTGCCGCCCCCCATTTTGCACCAGCGAGCTTGCAGAGCAGGTTGTTTCGTACCTTCACCTTAGCAGCCGTCCCCTTTAGATGTTCCTTGAAGGATAAGGTCCTATCAAGGGTCACTCCAAGATAAGTTGGATTTGGGGCATGCTTAAGCTTGAGTCCGCTCAGGTGGATGTTTAGTTCTCTGGCAGCTTTTGCATTGTGGAGATGGAATACACTGGAGACGGTTTTTGCTGGGCTTGGTTTTAGGCGCCAGATTTTGCAGAACTGGTCCAGTTTGGCAAGATCTTCCGTGAGCACCCGTTCCAGTGGTTCAAAGTTCCGCAGGTTGAACAACGCCACAGCGCACGACCGCTACCCAATTCCCCACATACAGGATTTTTCCGTTCACCTCGCCGGAGCGCGCATTTTTTCCAAAATAGACCTGGTCCGCAGTTACCACCAAGTCCCAGTGCACGCTGAGGACATACCCAAAACAGCGGTAATAACTCCGTTCGGTTTATTCGAGTTCCTGCGCATGCCATTCGGGTTAAAAGGAGCGGCACAGACGTTCCAGCGCATGATGGATGCAGTGCTGCGGGATCTCCCGTTCGTGTTCGTCTACCTGGACGATATCCTGGTAGCCAGTGCGTCCGAAGACGAACACGAAACCCACCTCACGACAGTTTTCCGGAGGTTGGAGGAGCACGGGTTAATAATCAACCCGGCGAAATGCCAGTTCGGCGTGACAGAGATTGATTTTTTGGGGCACCGCGTCTCTCCTGAAGGAGCGATCCCACTGCCCGACAAAGTGCGCGCCGTGGTGTATTTTCCCCGGCCTCAGACGGTCAGGGCGCTGCAGGAATTTTTGGGGATGGTGAACTTTTATAACCGTTTCCTTCCCCGCGCGGCGCAGCTCATGCAACCATTGTACGCTTCGCTCAAGAAACAGAAACCCGCGGATAGGTTCGAATGGACCCCGGAGCGAGAGCGGGCATTCTCGGAAGTTAAAGCTGCCCTGGCAAACGTCGCACTGCTGGCGCATCCAGAACCGACGGCCTGCATAGCGCTCACCACCGACGCTTCAGACGTGGCCATAGGGGCGGTTGTGGAGCAGCGCGTCGCTGGGGCTTGGCACCCACTCGCCTTTTTCAGCAGAACTTTGCGCGACAGCGAACGTAAATACAGCGCGTTCGACAGAGAGTTGCTGGCCCTCCACCTGGCCATACGCCACTTCCAGTTCTGGCTGGAAGGGTGCAGCTTCACCGTGTTCGTGGACCACAAGCCGCTAACATTCGCGATGGCCAAGGTTTCAGAACCGTGGTCGGGCCGGCAGCAGAGACAGCTGGCCGCGATCTCAGAGTTTACTACCGATATTCAGCATGTGTCTGGTAAACTGAATGTAGTGGCAGACTGCCTCTCGCGAGCCGTGGTGGCCCCGGTCTGCGTGGGGATAGATTACGCAGCCATGGCCGCAGAGCAGATTAGCGATGCAGACGTGCGCGCACTCCAGTCTGGACCAACAGGGTTAAGGCTGGAGAGCAGGGTGCTGCAGGATGGCGGCCCCCCCCTAATCTGCGATGTCTCCACGGGTCGCCCGTGTCCGGTGGTCCCGGCCGCATGGCGCCGCCGCGTGTTTGAGTCGGTTCACACTCTGGCGCACCCAGGAGTGCGCACGTCGGTCAAAATGGTGGGAGAGAAGTTTGTTTGGCCGAGCTTGCGCAAACAAGAGAAGGAGTGGGCTGCAGCCTGCGTGGCGTGCCAACGAGCCAAAGTACACAGACACACGAAGGCTCCCCTGGAGCCGTTTTGTATTCCGGCAAAGAGGTTCGACCATGTTCACGTGGACCTCGTGGGCCCCCTCCCGCCATCACAGGGGTGCACGCACCTCCTGACAATGGTGGACCGCACCACGCACTGGCCAGAAGCGGTCCCGCTGGCGGCAACCACGTCCGCGGACGTAGCGCGCGCTTTTTTAACAGCATGGGTGGTGCGTTTTGGAGTTCCGTCGGACATTACATCCGACAGGGGCCCACAGTTTGTTTCCGAACTCTGGTCCGTGATGGCCCGCAGCCTGGGTGTTACAATTCACCGCACAACCGCGTACAACCCACAGGCCAATGGGATATGCGAGCGTTTTCATAGATCACTGAAAGCGGCACTCAGGGCTTCATTGACGGATGCAAATTGGGTAGACAGGCTGCCGTGGGTTTTATTGGGGTGACGCTCCGTGCCAAAAGAGGATCTGGAAGCTTCCCCGGCAGAGCTCATTTTTGCGCAGCCACTACGGCTGCCCGGGGAATTTTTGCCAGATAATCCCACGCTGGGCAGCTCCCCGTCTCAGCTTTTGCAGCATAGTGCAAACACAGGCACGCTGCTGGGCCCTGCCTACCACAGTTTTCCGCGTGTTTTCGTGCCTAAAACTTTGAAGAGCGCGGAGTTCGTTTTCGCCAGACACGACGCCCACCGCCCTCCATTGCACCCACCCTATGATGGACCGTTCAGAGTGTTGGAAACAGGGGATAAGCATTTTTTGCTAGACTTGGGGGGTAGGAGGGAAAAAATTGGCATAGACAGACTCAAACCCGCTTTCGTTGTGGCGGACGAGCAAGTGCTGTTGGCTAGGGCCCCTCGGCGTGGAAGACCCCCACGGAGAGCTCCCCAGGGAGACGATTCTCCAGAGCAGCCACACGGACAGACCGAAGTGCCCCCCCCCACCAGCAACAGCCCACCCGCAGTCAGACACACTTCCAGCAGCTCCCCACCGGCACAGCAGTGCTGCGGAGGCGGTAAACCCCAGTTACAGCAGATACGGGAGGAGATGGAAGCCCAAGCAGCATGTGGACTGATGTTCAATTGTCCTATCTAAGATGCTGGGGGGGGGGGGTGTAGCACCTTGTGTGAGCCAGATTATCTAGCATCTCAGACAGGAGACAGTGATAAGCTTGGGAGAACAACGAGCAGGAGATTCCTGGTGAGATAGCAGGAGGGAGTCAGGGATGAAGGTTGTTGAATGCAGTGTGATGCAAATGTCATGTTGTGTGTGATGGAAATGCCATGAAACTTAAAGGAAGAGTTTCTGCTTGAGAGTTCATTCTGTTCTGTGCTTGAAAGATGTGAGTGTGTAATAAATCGTCTGAAATGAATCTGCTGTGGGGCACATATGTTGGTTTCATATGCTCCACAGATATATTACTGTATGTTTATTGTGTGCTTCACGTCTCAGGGGAACAAAGGGACTGAGCCTCCTCGAGGTAACAGGAGGGTGTGAGATTTGGCCTTTTGTTTCAAGGAGATGGCCTTGAAAGATTTCCTGACCACCGGAGACTAGGGGGTGGATGGAGTTAAGATCGGGGGAAGTTACATTGTGACTGGGATTAAGTACCATGTGACTGTATGTTTGATTAAACACCATGTGACTGTAGGTTTGATGTCCTGGGTATAAAAGGACAGATGTGAGAAGATTCATCCTTTTTTTCTGCTTTGGAATGTTGGAGTATGTGATTGTGAATAAAGCTGAACCTGAGGAATAAAACTCAGTCTCGTCCTTCAACACATCTCCACACTGGTGACCTTATGATGAAGCATGAGCAGAAGTAATTCTCCCGAGCCGGACTCGTCAGAAGCCAGCCTAACGAATGCCGCCACGTTCCAGCTGCCGGACTTCTGGCAGAACAGTCCGCGCTCCTGGTTTAGCGCGGTCGAGGCGCAGTTCAACCTCCGGAGAATCTCGAGAGACGACACAATGTTCTACCATGTGGTGGCGAAGCTGGACAACCACACAGTCCAGAGGGTGGAGAACCTGGTCAACCACCCACTGGACAGCGACAAGTACAGCGCATTAAAGGCTGCGCTTATCAGCCACTTCACCCCCTTGGTGCAACAGCGAGCAGAGGGGCTCCTGGTGTTGACAGAGTTTGAGAACGACAGACCCGCGGACCTGATGGGAAAATGCTGAGGTTGAGAGACTCCAATGATGACAGCTTTATCTTCACCCACCTTTTCCTCAGGACCCTACCGCCAGCGGTGAGAGTGACCCTGGCCGGCTCACCTCTGTTGGCCCGACGAGACTACCACGAGCTGAGCCAGGAGGCGCAACGACTCGTCGACGCCCACAAACGGAACGCGGCTTTGGCCGCGGCAGCAGAGCTAGGCGCAACGTCCGGAGACGGCATGGGGCCAGAGGCTGCAGCACTAGACTCACCGACGATGGCAGCAGCAAGGGCCAGGCGACACGGAGCGGATGACGTCCTTTGCTTCTACCATCGATGCTTTGCAGAGAGGGCACACAAGTGCATTCCACCGTGCCATTTCAAGCGCTCGGGAAACGCCAAGACCGGGGGTCGGTAGCAGCTGTGGTCCTCGGGGAGGAGAACAAGCTGCTCTACCTGAAAGATGCACTCTCAGGGAGGCATTTCCTCGTGGACACAGGCTCCCAGCTGAGCTTCATCACGCCTTCCTACATGGACCGGCTGGCACCTTCCAGTGGTCCCCGGGTGTCAGCAGCGAACGGCTCAGCGATTAAGACCTTCGGTGAGAGGACTCTGCTTTCTGCTTCTGTCTTTGCAGGGCCGTGCATTTGAGTGGACTTTTGTTGTAGCGGCAGTCAATTTCAACATGTTAGGGGCTGATTTTTTGTGCTCACATGGTTTATTGGTTGATCTTGCTAACAGACACCTGGTTAATGCACTCTCCTTTTATTCTATTCCCTGTACAGCTCGAGTGGCCCCGCCAACTGCACAAGCCAATGTCACAGCTACAGGTCGTAAGTTCCACACACTCCTCACTCAGTTCCCAGCACTCACGGTCCCAACGTTTTCGGCGACAGTGGCTAAACATGGGGTGGAACATTTTATTACTACCACCGGCCCACCCGTTTTTGCAAAAGCTCGGCGCTTGGACTCAGTTAAACTGACCATAGCGCGCGAGGAGTTCACCAACCTGGAAAGACTGGGCATCATCAGGCGTTCGATGAGCCCTTGGGCTTCACCGCTGCACATGGTCCCAAAGGCTGATGGCTCGTGATGACCTTGCGGTGATTTCCACAGGTTGAATAACGCCACAGCGCACGACCGCTACCCGATCCCGCACATCCAAGATTTTTCGGTTCATTTGGTGGGGGCGCGCATTTTTTCTAAAATAGACTTGGTACGCGGTTACCACCAGGTTCCAGTGCGCGCTGAGGACATACCCAAAACAGTGGTAATAACTCCTTTCGGGCTTTTTGAGTTTTTGCGCATGCCTTTTGGGCTTAAGGGCGGGGCGCAGACGTTCCAACGCATGATGGACGCGGTCCTGCGCGATCTCCCTTTCGTGTTCGTCTACCTGGACGACATATTGGTAGCCAGAGCGTCTGAAGACGAACACGAAAGCCACCTCACAGCAGTTTTCCGGAGGTTGGCAGAGCACGGATTAATAATCAACCCAGCGAAGTGTCAGTTCGGGGTGGCGCAGATTGATTTTTTTGGGGCATCACGTCTCGCCAGAAGGAGCAGTCCCTCTGCCCGATAAAGTGCGCGCAATAACAAATTTTCCCCAACCACAAACGGTCAAAGCGTTACAGGAGTTTTTGGGAATGGTTAATTTTTATAACCGTTTCCTCCCCCGCGCAGTGTGGCTCATGCAACCATTGTATGCTGCACTAAAAAAGCAAAAACCCACAAATAAAATCGAATGGTCTCCCGAGCGGGAGCGCGCATTCTCTCAAGTCATATCAGCCCTGGCAAACGCTGCGTTGTTGGCACACCCAGTCCCAACGGCCCACATGGCGCTCACTACTGACGCATCAGATGTAGCCATAGGGGCGGTCGTTGAACAGTATGTGGCTGGAGCCTGGCAACCGCTCGCATTTTTCAGCAAGACCTTGCGTGATAGCGAGCGAAAATACAGCGCGTTCGACAGGGAGTTGTTAGCTCTACACTTGGCCAACCGCCACTTCCAGTTCTGGCTGGAAGGATGCCATTTCACCGCGTTCGTGGACCACAAACCGCTGACTTTCGCGATGGCCAAGATTTCAGAACCTTGGTCGGGCCGGCAGCAGAGACAGCTGGCCGCGATATTGGAGTTTACGACTGATATTCAGCATGTGGCGGGTAAATATAATGTAGTGGCAGACTGCCTCTCACGTGCTGTGGCGGCTCCAGGCCCCGTGGGGGCAGACTCTGCAGCCATGGCCGCGGAGCAGGGTAGCGACGCGGAAGCGCGCGCGGCCCCGGTCCGCGTAGGTATAGATTATGCAGCCATGGCCGCGGAGCAGGTTAGCGACGCGGATGTGCGCGCGCTCCAGTCTGAACCAACATGGTTAAGGCTGGAGAACAGGGTGCTGCAAGACGGTATGCCCCCCCTAATCTGCGATGTCTCCACGGGACGACTGCGTCCGGTGGTGCCAGCCGCGTGGCGCCGCCGTGTTTTTGACTCGATCCATTCTCTGGCGCACCCAGGAGTGCGCGCGTTGGTCAAAATGGTAGGAGAGAAATTTGTATGGCCAAGCCTGCGCAAGCAAGTCAAAGAGTGGGCAGCAGCCTGCGTCGCTTGTCAGCGGGCCAAAATACACAAACACACGAGAGCTCCCTTGGAGCCTTTTCACATCCCGGCTAAGCGTTTCGATCATGTGCATGTCGACCTCGTAGGCCCCCTCCCGCCGTCACAGGGGTGCACACACCTTTTGACAATGGTGGACCGCACCACGCGTTGGCCGGAAGTGGTCCCACTGGCATCAACCACAGTCGAGGAGGTGGCGCGCGCGTTTTTAACAGCATGGGTAGCGCGTTTGGGAGTTCCGTCAGACATTACGTCCGACAGAGGCCCTCAATTTGTTTCCGAGCTTTGGTCAGTGATGGCCCGCAACCTGGGGGTAACGATCCACCGCACTACCGCGTACAACCTGCAGGCTAACGGTTTATGCGAACGTTTCCACAGGTCATTGAAAGCAGCCCTCAGAGTGTCGCTTACGGATACAAATTGGGTGGACAGGCTACCATG
This sequence comes from Pholidichthys leucotaenia, assembly GCA_020510985.1. Taxonomy (NCBI): domain Eukaryota; kingdom Metazoa; phylum Chordata; class Actinopteri; order Cichliformes; family Pholidichthyidae; genus Pholidichthys; species Pholidichthys leucotaenia. The sequence continues at coordinate 26,268,590 of CM035839.1, read as the reverse complement.
GGTTTTATTGGGGTTGCGTGCTGCACCTAAAGAGGATTTAAAAGCCTCCCCAGCTGAGTTAGTGTTTGCGCAGCCACTCCGGCTGCCTGGGGAGTTTCTCCCGGATAATCCTGCGCCAGAGTGCCCCCCCGCTCAGCGGTTGCAGAGCGACACAGGAGCGAACACGCTTCCTGGCCCGGTTCATCACAGCTTCCCGCGCGTTTTTGTGCCGAAAGCTTTAAAAAATGCGGAGTTTGTTTTTGTCAGACATGACGCCCATCGCCCAAACTTGCGGCCGCCTTATGATGGACCATTCAGAGTGCTGGAAACGGGAGATAAGCATTTTTTGCTAGATTTGGGAGGCAGAAAGGAAATAATTGGCATAAACAGGCTCAAACCCGCTTTTGTGATGGCTGACGAACCTGTGCAGTTGGCGAGGGCTCCCCGGCGCGGCAGACCCCCTAGAGAGCATTCCCCAGAACACCCACAGAGATTGACTAACAGTTCTAATCCACAGACAGCGGCCCCACAGCAGGAGGACACTGCGGAGGCAGTAAAGCAGGCTTACAGCAAATACGGCAGAAGACTAAGGCCTAAATGGCAGGTGGACTGATATGTAGTGATTTTATTATGACATGCATCTTTAGTTATGATTGTTCCATCTTAGACGTTTGGGGGGGTCATGTGGGGCACATATGTCGGTTTCATATGCTCCACAGATATATTACTGTATGTTTATTGTGTGCTTCACGTCTCAGGGGAACAAAGGGACTGAGCCTCCTAGAGGTAACAGGAGGGTGTGAGATTTGACCTTTTGTTTCAAGGAGATGGCCTTGAGAGATTTCCTGACCACCGGAGACTAGGGGGTGGATGGAGTTAAGATCGGGGGAAGTTACATTGTGACTGGGATTAAGTACCATGTGACTGTATGTTTGATTAAACACCATGTGACTGTAGGTTTGATGTCCTGGGTATAAAAGGACAGATGTGAGAAGATTCATCCTCTTTTTCTGCTTTGGAATGTTGGAGTATGTGATTGTGAATAAAGCTGAACCTGAGGAATAAAACTCAGTCTCGTCCTTCAACACATCTCCACACTGCCTGTGATTTCACACACTCCACAAGAGTAATATTTAGTTTTGTTTAAACGACTAGTGGACAACTTCCATCATCCCACATCACTAAACTGTAATCGTGTTTAGTGCTGTTACTTATGCAGAATGCACGTCTTTTCTTTTGATCAGAGTTCAAAAAATTAATTTATTCAAACTTTTTATACTGACTGTGTTCACTATAAATTTGCTGTTGCTTATGCAAAGTACATATGTATTTTCCTTTAATTAGAGTTTATGAAATTCTGTTATTCAATGCTGACTGTGTTTACAGTCAATTCACTGTAAATGAAAATAAATCTATAGATCGATGTATGTTATCAAGCGGCCTGAAGAGGATGATAAAATAAAGGCAGCGTTGGATTTTTAATAGCTTTATTATCATCCGCCTTCATCAGAACTCGGCTCCAGCCCATAGTGTGAGCAGGCTGAAGCCGAATTCCTCAGGCTCTCAAAGAGGAGACAGTGTGTGTGTCTCGCAGCAGATGCAGAATCAGAGTGAGAGAATGAGAGTGAGAGGGTTTGCGTTACAGAGTTGCAGCATATATACTCGACTACAACAATACATCAAGGGCATACCCCAGCAGTTGGTATGATCAAAGAGATAACAGAACAGGCATAAGACATTTGCATTTGAGAGACATATTGATCTCAGTCCCTAGGTCACAGTGAGGACAGGACGCATGAGCACAATGCATGAAAGGCAACATTAACATCACAGAAGTGAGCCAGACGAAACGAGTCTGCCTGTAGACATTAATACACATTTCACTGTTCTGTTATTTGCTCTAGCCGAGCGCTGTGTTTGACCAGTCTGTTTGTGGGGGTTACACCAAAGCACATCTACATATCAGTAGTGCAGCAGAAAAAACCAAGAGAAGAGAGCTGAGTGTCCTTAATCTGTTGTGGGGGTTAACCGAACCGCCACAGGCCTCTCTTTTACGCAGTGTGGTAGGTTGCCTGTTGGGCTTTTTTGGGGCTTGTTTCCATAGAGCTGGTTGCTTGTTTCTCTCATGAAACCTGGCAACACTGGCTGGGAGAGCTGTCACACAGACCGCAAAGCGAGTCCAAATAAGCAGCTACTTGTTAAAAAACAAGCTGTAAAACCCGCAACCAGCGACTGACGAAATTTGCAAGCAACTTTAGAGAAAAATAAGTCCAAAGTCGCTTATTATAAGCGGACTTGGCAACACTGCTTGCTAGCAGCAGAACTTCTAAAGGCGCCAACAGGCAAATTCTTATGTATTCCTTTTGCAACTTGCTGTAATGCTTTAATGTTTTATGTAAAGCACTTTGAATTGCCTTGTACATTAAATGGGCTATACAAATAAACTTGCTTTGCCTTTGTCCCATTAATATTGCCGTAGTCAGCTGAGAGGTAATGGAGGGACGTGAGCAGCTACATTCTTCTTTGTCTGTTGTGGCCAGAACACGTTTGCCTGTGAGTATTTCTAATGTTCAATTCAATTCAATTCAATTCAACTTTATTTATATAGCGCCATTTCACAACAACAGTCATCTCATAGCACTATCAACTGTAGGGAGGACCCCCACAGTTGCAGAAAGACCCCAGCAATCAGGTGATCCCCTGTGAGCAAGCACTTGGCGACGGTGGAGAGGAAAAACTCCCTTTTAACAGGAAGAAACCTCCAGCAGAACCAGGCTCAGGGAGGGGCAGTCATCTGCTGCGACTGGCTGGGGGGTGAGGGGACAGAGAAGAAGAAAAGAACAGACATGTAGAGAGCAAACAGCACGATGGGGACTCAATCTATGGGAGAGAACAAACAAATGTTAATGACCAGCAAAAAAAAAATATTTCATAGAGAGTGAGGAAAGGAGTGAGGCCCAGTGCATTACTGGAGGTCCCCCGGCTGACTAAACCTATTAGCAGCATAACTAAGGGAGGGTTCAGAAACACATGATCCCTCCCTAATTGTAGGCTATATCAAAAAGGTAGGTTTTAGCCCTATTCTTAAAAACAGAGATCGAGTCTGACTCCCGAATCCAGATTGGCAGCTGATTCCACAGGAGAGGAGCTTGATAACTGAAGGCTCTGCCTCCCATTGTACTTTTGGAGATTCTAGGTATTACAAGTAAACCTGCATTTTGGGAGCGTAGTGCTCTGTTAGGATGATACGGTAGTATCAGATCTTTTAAATAAAAAGGAGCCTGATTGTTTAGAGCTTTGTAAGTAAGAAGAAGGATTTTAAACTTAATTCTAAACTCTATGGGAAGCCAATGAAGGGAGGCCAGAACCGGAGAGATATGATCTCTCTTTCTAGTACCTGTTAAAACTCTTGCTGCAGCATTTTGGATCAGCTGAAGACTTTTTAAAGATGTTTTAGGACAGCCTGATAATAAAGAATTACAATAATCTAATCTCGAGCTAACAAAAGCGTGGATCAGCTTCTCAGCATCAATCTGAGACAAGATGCTCCTAATCTTGGCAATATTACGCAAATGATAGAAGGCAGTCTTAGAAACAAATTTAATATGTGAATTGAAGGACAAATCCTGATCAAAAATAACTCCAAGGTTCCTCACAGAGCTATTAAGAGAAAGAGTAACTGCATCCAAACTGAAAGTTTGATTTGGAAAGGAATTTCTAAGGTTTTTTGGACCAACAAGAATGACTTCAGTCTTATCTGAATTTAATAGCAGGAAATTACAAGTCATCCAAACTTTGATTTCCTTAAGACAGGCTTCTAACTTGGCTAATTGATTACTATCATCTGGCTTCATTGACAGGTATAATTGTGTGTCATCTGCATAACAGTGAAAATGTATACAGTGCTTTCTAATAATGTTGCCTAACGGAAGCATATATAAACTAAAAAGAGTAGGGCCAAGCACAGATCCCTGTGGAACTCCATGACTAAGCTTTGAGCTGAGAGAAAACTCATCATTTACATGAACAAACTGGAACCTATCAGATAAATAAGATCTAAACCACTGCAACGAAGTTCCATTAAGTCCAACATAGTGTTCTAATCTATCAAGTAGAATATTATGATCAATAGTATCAAAAGCTGCACTAAGATCTAAAAGGACAAGTACAGAAACTAGTCCATTATCAGATGCAATGAGGAGGTCGTTAGTGACCTTCGCTAAGGCTGTTTCAGTGCTATGATGGATTCTAAACCCAGATTGAAACTCCTCAAATAAACCATTTCCCTGCAGGTGGTCAAATAATTGCGTAGCAACAACTCTTTCTAAGATTTTTGAAATGAAAGGGAGATTAGAGATTGGTCTATAGTTAGCTAAAGCTCCTGGATCTAGCGTTGGCTTTTTGAGTAAGGGTTTAATTACAGCCGTTTTAAAAGCCTGCGGTACATGGCCTAAAGTTAATGAAGAATTGATTATATGAAGAATAAAGCTACCAATAAGTGGGAAGACTTCTTTAAATAACCTGGTAGGAATAGGGTCTAAAAGACAAGTTGAAGGTTTGGATGAGGAAACTATTTTGTCTAACTCACAAAGGTCGATTGGAGTAAACTCATCAAGACAGACATCAATAGAAGGAGTTGTAGTAGTTACAGTATTTAAGTTAACTGTGGGAAGAATCTGATTGATTTTATCTCTGATGGATGAAATTTTATTATTGAAAAAGTTCATAAAGTCCTGACTAGTAAGCTCTAAGGGAATGCTAGGATTGACAGAGTCCTGACTCTTTGTCAACCTGGCTACAGTACTGAAAAGAAACCTGTTCTCTTGTTCTCTTCTATTAATGCAGAGTAATAACTCGTTTTAGCTTTTCTAAGAGATTTTTTATAAATTAAAAGATGATTTCTCCAAGCTAAATAGATTTCATCTAAATTAGTAGAGCACCATTTTCTTTCTAATTGACGAGTCTTCTGTTTTAAGCTACGAGTTTCTGTGTTGAACCAAGGAGTTAAAAATCTCTGATTAGACTTTTTCTTTTTTAAGGGGGCCACCAAGTCTAGAGCCTGATGCAGAGAAGCTGAAACACTATCCACCATGTTATCAATTACAGAAGGAGCAAGCTGTCTATAGCTTATTTCCGTTGTGTTGACACATGGCATAGAGGAAACAATCTGCATAAATTTGGAAACAGCATCATCTGAGAGGCATCTACTGTGATAATATTTTTCTTTAGGAGCCAAATAGTCAGAAATAGTAAAATCAAAGGTTAACAGACAATGGTCTGACAGTACAGGGTTATGAGGAGACACTACAAGATTTTCTATTTCTATGCCATATGTCAGAACAAGGTCCAATGTATGGTGGAGGTAATGAGTAGAATTTCCTACTTTCTGAGAAAACCCAATCGAGTCTAATATTGAATTAAAAGCCACATTAAGGCAGTCACTATCTACATCCACATGTATATTAAAGTCCCCTACTATAATTATTCTATCAGATTTCAGCACTAAATCAGCTAAGAAATCAGGAAATTCGGATAAAAATTCTGAATAGGTTGATGGGGGACGATAAACTATGGCAAATAAAATTGGGTTTAACCTGGAATTGCTAAAGTGCCCAATACTGAGGACCAGGCCCTCAAAGGAATTATAACATGTTTTTTGCTTTACATTAACTAGTAATTTGGAATGGTAAATTGATGCTACTCCTCCTCCACGACCAGAACTTCTGGGATTTTGACAGTTTAAATAACCAGAGGGAGTTGATTCATTTAAACCAACATAATCCTCTTGTCCTAACCAAGTCTCTGTAAGGGAAATTAAATCAATCTGATGATCAATTAACAGATCATGGACTAACAGAGACTTGGGAGTTAGAGACCTAATATTTAATAAACCACATTTAATTTTTAAATTATGAGGAGGAACAGAGGCCAAATCATTCAATTTAGAGGCTTTATGTTTAATTTGAGTTTTACCAATATTTTGCTTTATCACTTTGGGATGCTTATACATTATATTTTTATTTACTTTGGAGGGAGCAGACAACGATTCTCTGATGGGGAAGACAGGGGCTAAGCTGAGGGGTGGCGGATGAAGAGGAGCTGCAGAGAGGCGTGTAAGACTGCGACTCTGCTTCCTGGTCCCAACTCTGAGTAGTCATGGTTTTGGAAATTTGGATAAAAAAGATGCCAGATTGTTAGATAAATGAGAAGCACCATCCAAAGTGGGATGAATGCTGTCTCGTCTCATAAGACCAGGTTTTCCCCAAAAAGAGCTCCAATTGTCAATGTAGCCCACGTCATTTTTAGGACACCACACAGACAGCCAGCGGTTCAAGGATGACGAGCGGCTAAACATGTAATCACTGGTCAGATTGGGGAGGGGCCCAGAGAATACTACAGTGGCTGACATCGTTTTTGCAAAGTCACACACCGATTCTATATTAAGTTTCGTGACTTCCGACTGCCGGAGACGGATGTCATTAATGCCGGCGTGAATAACAATTGTGGAATATTTACAGTTACTTTTAGCCAGCATTTTCAGATTTGACTCGATGTCGCCTGCTCTGGCCCCAGGAATGCATGTGACTATGGCCGATGGAGTCTCTAGGTTCACGTTTCTGACTACAGAGTCGCCAATGATCAGAGTTTTTTCCTCAGCGGGTGTGTCGCTGAGCGGGGAAAAACGATTAGAAACGTGAACAGGTTGGTGGTGAACCGGGGCTTTGCGACTAGGCTTCCTTCTCATCGTCACCCACCCAGTTTCCTCGCTGCAGAGGAGAGCCGGGGAATCGGTGACAGGGGGACCTAAGCTAGCTAGCTCCGCTGCAGCTAATGGGCGTCCGTCGAGATTAACTGGCGCAGACGGTGTTTCAATGCAGCGGAGCCGGGATTCCAAATCAGACAACCTCGCCTCGAGCGCCTCAAAAAGACAACATTTATTACATTTACCGTTATCACTAAAAGAGGCAGAGGTGTAGCTAAACATCTGACAGAGAGAGCACACCAGAGGAGGAGAGGAAAGAGAGGTAGTAGCCATAGCTAGTGGCTCGAGAGCTGGAGAGCAAACCACACAGGCAGACAGCAAAACAGGAAGTGACGATACGTTACCACAAGGAAGTGACGATAGGTCCTGATCCTCGTAGGCTCATGGGCTTCAACCAGCCAAACCGTTGAACTGTTGAGGTTCTTTGTGACATAAACATATTTTAGATGCACAACCCGTCTTCAAAAATAAAAATTTACTCTGAATCTGCTGTTAATTTGGACATGCTAATCATTAGTATCTCTATGGTATGTTCCATAGAAATTAGTCTTGAGCTAACACATTGGTTTCTGTTGAGTTTAAATGCATAAGGCAACATGATTTTTCTTGAACAGCAAATGTAACAAAATGACGACTGATGTGCATTTTTTTTTGTGTCTGTTTAGTTTTACAGTGAATCCTAAGCGAAGCTTTGAAAAGACCATCAGCTTCAGACTTTTCCTGGGAAACTGTCTGTCAAGCTGAGGTAGGCTGCTAGACCACGCGCCACACACATCAGCATAGGCAGAATATGCACATAAGTTAATGATAAAAGAAGACACATACCCCAGCCAACATGTCCATGTGGGCCCCACCATAGGTTTAACTGGGCTGTCCTCTGGGTCTCATGTGGTTTGTCTGTGGATTCCATATTGGCCCCATCTGTGTTTGCCCACATGAACTTGACTCGTCAGTGATGAGCCCAACCAAGGTGGTATCGTCCACGTACTTCACAGTTACGGTGGTTGGGTGGGTTGGACTATAGTCAACGGTGTACAGGGAGTACAGGAGAAGGCTTAGTACGCAGCCCTGGGGGGAACCAGTGCTGAGATACAGTGTGGAGGAGTGGTGGGGACCAAGTCTGACTGTGGGCAGTTGGTGAGAAAGTTTTTTATCCAGGAGCAGGTGGTGGTGGGATCTCAAGGAGGTGCAGTTTATTGATCAGGATGTCTGGGATGATGGTGTTGAAAGCTGAACTAGATGACCGAAATGACAGAAACACACACAGCATAATAGAAAAAGGAATTACCCAGGGGAAGCAAAACTAGCTAGATAACTTTATGTACATCGCAGACCACCTCTAAGGTGAATAGATGATGACCCGTATAGATACATGGATCGTACTGGATGTACAATGCAGGACTATCGGGCGCAGGATGAAATGTGAGGTACCAATTAGACTGTAAGGTGCAGTATGGCAGCATTGTTATTGTTATGTATGAGGAATGAGGGACTGGTGTCTCTTCTGTCATGCAGTGAACTCCCTTTATTGAGAACACAGAACTATTATCTATACAGAACGACTGTGCCTGCCTGACGTCACCTTAGGGGCAGGTACGGCAACACACACACACACCACACAACATTCCCCTCCCTCTAACAAAAGTGTAAAACCACACACACAGTCGAGACCCTCCCCAATTTAGGACCCAAATCATGCACTAAGAAAACAGGAAGTCCATCCATCCATCCATCTTCTACCGCTTTCCCGGAGGTCCGGGTCGCGGAGGCAGCAGTTCAAGCAGAGAAGCCCAGACTTCCCTCTCCCCCGCCACCTGCTCCAGCTCTTCAGAGAGGATACCAAGGCGTTCCCAGACCAGCTGGGAGACATAGTCTCTCCACCGAGTCCTGGGTCTGCCCCGGGGTCTCCTCCCAGTGGGACGTGCCCGAAACACCTCAAGTGGGAGGCGTCCAGGAGGCATCCTAATCAGATGCCCATACCACCTCAACTGACTCCTTTCAATGTGGAAGAGCAGCGGTTCTACTCTGAGCCTCTTCTGGATGACTGAGCTCCTCACCCTATCTCTGAGGGTGAGTCCAGCAATCCTACGGAGAAAGCTCATTTCAGCCGCTTGTATCCGCGATCTCGTTCTTTCGGTCATTACCCAAAGCTCATGACTATAGGTGAGAGTAGGAACGTAGATTGACTGGTAAATCGACAGCTTTGCCTTAGAACTAAGCTCCCTCTTCACCACAACAGACCGGTACAACGTCCGCATCACTGCAGATGCTGCTCCAATCTGTCTGTCGATCTCTCGCTCCATTTTCCCCTCACTCGTGAACAAGACCCCAAGATACTTAAACTCCTCCACTTGGGGCAGGAGCCCGTCCCCAACCCAGAGAGGACAATCCACCTTTTTCTGGCTGAGGACCATGGACTCGGACTTGCAGGTGCTGATTCTCATCCCAGCCGCTTCACACTCAGTGGCAAACCGTCCCAGCAAGAGCTGTAGGTCATTGCTGGATGAAGCCAACAGGACAACATCATCTGCAAACAACAGAGATGAGATCCTGTGGTCACCAAGCATGACACCCTCCATTCCCTGGCTGCGCCTAGAAATCCTGGCAAACCGGGGTGGTGGTTCCTCTCTTCAAAAAAGGGGACCGGAGGGTGTGCTCCAACTTTAGAGGGATCACACTCCTCAGCCTCCCTGGGAAGGTCTATGCCAAGGTACTGGAGAGGAGAGTCCGGCCGTTGGTCGAACCTCGGATTCAGGAGGAGCAATGTGGTTTTCGTCCTGGCCGTGGTACATCGGACCAGCTCTTTACCCTCTCGAGAATCCTTGAGGGTTCGTGGGAGTTTGCCCAACCAGTTTACATGTGTTTTGTGGACTTGGAGAAGGCATTTGACCGCGTTCCTCGTGGATTTTTGCGGGGGGTGCTTCGGGAGTATGGGGTATCGGGCTTGTTGTTACGAGGTGTTCGGTCTCTGTATGACCGTTGTGAGAGTTTGGTTCGTATTGCCAACACTCGGTTGGATTCATTCCCAGTGAGAGTTGGACTCCGCCAGGGCTGCCCTTTGTCACCGATCCTGTTCATAATTTTTATGGACAGGATTTCTAGGCACAGCCAAAACAGGAAGTCATGAACTGTAATAAAATAGCCTATCGCAGTCGCACAAAAAAATAACTCAAATTGGACTATGTCTCTAAAATAAGTAAAAATAATGCCATGTCATACATACTCACATGCACACCAGCACAATATATACAGATGTGGACAAAATTGTTGGTACCCCTCTGTTAATGAAAGAAAAACCCACAATGGTCACAGAAATAACTTGAATCTGACTAAAAGTGGTAATAAATAAAAATTCTATGAAAATTAACCAATGAAAATCAGACAATGCTTTTGATTTGTGGTTTAACAGAATTATTTGAAAAAACAAACTCATGAAACAGGCCTGGACAAAAATGATGGTACCCTTAACTTAATATTTTGTTGCACAACCTTTTGAGGCAATCACTGCAATCAAATGATTTCGGTAACTGTCAATGAGACTTCTGCACCTCTCAGCAGGTATTTTGGCCCACTCCTCATGAGCAAACTGCTCCAGTTGTCTCAGATTTGAAGGGTGCCTTCTCCAGACAGCATGTTTCAGCTCCTTCCACAGATGTTCAATAAAATTTAGATCAGGGCTCATAGAAGGCCACTTTAGAATAGTCCAATGTTTCACTCTTAGCCATTCTTGGGTGTTTTTAGCTGTATGTTTTGGGTCATTATCCTGTTGCAAGACCCATGACCTACGACTGAGACCAAGCTGTCTGACACTGGGCAGCACATTTCTCTCTAGAATACCTTGATAGTCTTGAGATTTCATTGTACCCTGCACAGATTGATGACACCCTGTGCCAGATGCAGCAAAGCAGCCCCAGAACATAACAGAACCTCCTCCATGTTTCACAGTAGGGACAGTATTCTTTTCTTGGTATGCTTCATTTATGCATCTGTGAACATTTAGCTGATGTGCCTTGCCAAAAAGTTCCAGTTTTTTCTTGTCTGTCCATAGGACATTCTCCCAGAAGCTTTGTGGCTTGTCACCATGCATTTTGGCAAATTCCAGTCTGGCTTTTTTATGATTTGTTTTCAACAGTGGTGTCCTCCTTGGTCGTCTCCCATGAAGTCTACTTTGGCTCAGACAACGGTGGATGGTGCAATCTGACACTGATGTACCTTGACCTTGGAGTTCACCATGAATGTGTTTAGAGGTTGTTCTGGGCTCTTTTGTTACCATTCGTATTATCCGTCTCTTCCATTTTTCATCAAGTTTCCTCCTGCGGCCACGTCCAGGGAGGTTGGCTACAGTCCTGTGGATCTTATATGTGCAACTGTAGTCACAGGAACATCAAGCTGCTTGGAGATGGTCTTATAGCCTTTACCCTTAACATGCTTGTCTATAATTTTCTTCCTAATCTCCTGAGACAACTCTTTCCTTTGCTTCCTCTGGTCCATGTTTAGCTTGGTACACACCATGTCACCAAACAGCACAGTGGCTACTTGTCACCCTTTAAATAGGCCGACTGACTGATTACAAGTTTGTAGACACCTGTGATGTTAATTAGAGGACACATCTTGGTTGAACATGTCCCTATGGTCACATTATTTTCAATCTTTTCTAGGGGTACCATCATTTTTGTCCAGGCCTGTTTCATGAGTTTGTTTTTTAAAATAATTCTGTTGAAGAACAATTCAAAAGCATTGTCTGATTTTCATTGGTTAATTTTCATAGAATTTTTATTTATTACCATTTTTGTCAGATTCAAGTTATTTCTGTGACCATTGTGGGTTTTTCTTTCATTAACAGAGGGGTACCAACAATTTTGTCCACGTCTGTACATATTTACATCAACAGTATTTAAGTAACACCTATGTCCACCGGCAGTCAAAGGTAAAACCGGCCCGGGGGTCCAGAGGAGCCCCAAAGCATGCACGCTCTTGGCCGCCAAAGATAAGACCAGCTCGGAGGCCCCGGGCAGCCCCACGACATGTGAGCCCTCAGTCGCTGTCCGCCTCCAGGATCAAAACCAACCTCTCTGCGAAAATGTCTCCTTTTTTTACCATCGACTGCCTCACTCCTCAGGACCTGCAGTGTTGCTGTCTGGCATGCCGCCCCTCCGTTCCCGTCGGTCTGCTCCCGACCGCTCTCAACACCGCCGTCACGGCTCTAAACACTCTGGCCCCCTGTGGCTGAACTCCGGGGAGACCCGAAGCCTGCTCATCTGTGCCATTCACCGACACAGGCGTCTCACTCTAACGCCCAGCACCCTCATCCAGGGTGGCCTGAGCACCGGCACTGAGTCCCTGCTCAACTTCTACGGTGCCCAGCCCCTCCTCTCTGTCATTTGAGGCGCTCCGCTGCGCTGCCTCCGTGCCCAGCTGCTGTTGCTCACTCCCGGGGTTCACAGCATCACTTTCGCCGCCGTTGTTTACCGACCCAGGCAACTCGCCACTGCTCCCAGCACTGTCATCCCAGGCGCTCCGCTGCGCTGTTTCCGTGCCCGGCTGTAGCTGCTCTCTCCCGAGCTCTCAGCATCCCTCTTGTTGGCATCACTGCCCGACCCAGGCGGCTCTTCATCACTGCTCCCAGCACCCTTGTCCCAGGTGCTCTGCTGCACTGTATCCATGCCCGGCTGTTGCTGCTCCCTCCCGGGGCTGTCAGCTTTATTCTCGTCGGTGTCACTCTCTGACCCAGACACTTCGTTACTGCTCCCAGCACCCTCGTCCAAGGCGCTCCACTGCGTTGTCTCTGCGCCCGACTGCCGCTGCTGCCTCCCGGCATTCTCAGGCTGCATGCTTCTGCTCTCCTGTTGCCCAGCCTCCAGCTGTGGGGATGACTCCTGTCACTGCTCTGTCTTTCTCAACTGTCGTCACTCACTGCGCCGTCAAACTCACCAGCGCTATGGTCCTGTACTGTGCTGCGCTCCTTGGCTGGCCTGCCGTCCTCAGTGACCGGGGACTCCTCTACTCGTGGCCCCAGTCCCGCCTCGATGCCTAGCTGGTAGCCTTTAGCTTGTTTTTGGTGCACAGTTAGCTTTGTGGCTAACTTGCCCATAGACACTGAGTGGGCAGTTAGCATCTCCGAGCTAACTAGCCTAGCTCCATTTGGCGCCAACACTCCAACCATCCACAGCTTCGTGGTCCTCGTCTACTTTGCGAAGTACTTGGCCAGCCGCTCGACAGCATCTGCATAGCACTCCGTTTCACCCAACATACTGAGAATTCTTCGGCCTTCCGCGCCGAGATGGTGGTCCAGAAGTGCTCATCTTCATCTCTCATCGAGTCTACTTAGGTCCAGTGCCCAGATGTAATCCTCGAACATAGCCACCCACTTAGGCCACAGGATCACTGGCTCTCCCGTGTACTCCAGAAACAGTAGCAGGGATGAAAGTAGCCCATATGCTCCCATAATCTCTGTCTTGTCGCGAAAATGTTATGTATGAGAAATGAGGGACTGGAGTCTCTTCTGTCATACAGCAAACTCCCTTTATTGAGACACAGAACTATATATACAGAACGACTGTGCCCGCCTGACATCACGTTAGGGTCGGGTACGGCAACACACACACACCACACAACAGTTATGACCAAGATTCAACATTAAAGTGAGTTATTGTACAGTGAAATGGCATGTAGCAGGAAAGATTTCCTCTACCTGACTGTTCGGCAGCGGAGCTGTAGCAGTCTGCTGGAGAAAGTGCTCTGCTGTCTGTCCAGTGTGTGATGAAGGTGGGGGGGGGGGGGATCAGGATTGTCCATGATGGATAGCAGTTTGTTCAGTGTCCTCCTCTCCACCACAGTCTCAAAGGTCTCCAGCCTGAGACCAATTACAGAGCCAGCCTTCTTGATAATCTTGTCGAGTCTGTTAGTGTCAAACTTAGGAGAAAAAAGTGAAAATTTAGGAGAAAAAAGTTTACAAGAAAAGAAAACAAATTTACAAGAAAAAAATTGTAAAAACATTATAAAATTACTTCAAGAGTTACAAACTTACATGAAAATTTTAGCATATTTACAAGAAAACAGTCACAAATTTATGAGGAAAAAATTTTCAAATTTACAAAAAAGTTGGCAAATACATGAATAAATTCAAAATTTACAAGAAAAAGTTCCAACTTTATGAGAAAAAGTTGTAAATTCACAGTAAACAGAAAGTTGTTCCAAATTTGCAAGAAAAGTGTCTCAAATTTATGGGAAAAAGTCACAAATTAACAAGAAAATGGCAAAATTACAACAAAAAAAGCTAACAAATTTATGAGAAAATTTGCAAGATTACAGTAAAAAAAAAAGTGGTGAATTTATGAGAAAGTTCCAAAATTACAAGAAAAAGTTAGCAAATTTGCCAGAAAAATGTATCAAATTAGGGAGAAAAAAGTCACAAATTTACAAGAAAAAGCAAATTTATGAGAACATAAGTCGAAAATAGGTAAACGGATAAAAAGTCCATGTGGGTAAACAGATGGGGCCAACATGGAATCCACGGAGACAGGCATGTGGAACCCATAAGACAGCCCAGATTAACCTTTGGTGAGGCTCACATGGACATGCTGGCTGGGTACCAGCTCCATTTGTGTTTTGAAGCAGCACGGATAAAAACGAGGTTCGACTTGCAAGATCACACAAGAATTATAGAAAAATAACGTGAGCATTAGAGAAAGACCCAAGAGAGACCGAGGAGGACTGACTGTGATCACGTAATAACAACAAAAAAGTGCAAGCATTTGTGTGCTCTAATAATACGCAAGTAGCCCATTAATTTTAATTGTGTGAAGTGTTTGTACAGTGGTGTGAAAAAGTGTTTGCCCCTTCCTGATTTCTCATTTTTTTGTACTAGTACATAGCTGTGCATAACTGTCCGTGCTCGTAGAAACCAAGTCTAAGCAAGTATTTCTGCACGCCCATTGCTGAAGGGTCTCCTCCTGTCTGAGACGGCTGTGTTGTTCACAGTCATGCCTGTGGCGTACTGCTCGAATCTGAGGTGTTTCATCTTCACGGCATCTTTTCTGACGTGCAGCAGTTCTCCTCACTGTATTGCTCTCCATGTGGTGGGTCTTCTTGTTCTTCTTCTTCGTTCAGACAACTGGTTGAGGGATAGGTGTGTTGTAATTCCAGTTCATGGACAGGATCATGACAATAGATCTGAGCAAAAAGTGTCTTTTGACCCTGTTCAGGAAGACCCATGCGTGCCCGTCAAAACCCAGAAACCAGACCACCTGGAGAAAATCAGCACTTTGCTTGGCATTTTACACATTTGTAGTGTACACTGCCATTTTTCATGGGTACTGCTTGGAATGGGTGTGGTTTAAAGTAGTGTGTCCTATTCTTAATCGGGTGACAGACTGACCCACTGACAGAGATTTCTTGAATTTATAGAGCGCCTCCTGCCTTACTGAGTGAGATTTCCAGATTTACTGCTTCAAATGTGTGTGGTTTAAAGTAGTGTGTCCTATTCGGTCTCAGCTTCTCTGTGCCTTGCCTGGCGTGCAGCGTTGGCGGCCAGCCGACTATTCCGCATCTCTTCGGTCTCAGCTTGTCTGTGCCTTGCCTGGTGTGCTGTATTGCTTGCTTTGCGGGCATTTCGGGCTTCAAGTGACTCAGCACGTGCATGGCGCACTGCCACACGTTTCCTGTCTGTGCATCCCTTGTCTGTCGTACCCTATGCGGGTGAAGGGTCTCCTCCTGTCTCAGACAGGTGTGTTGTTCCCTCAGGTGTTTCATCTTCATGGTATCTTTTCTGATGTGCAACACAGTCATGCCTGGGAGGTACTGCTCAAACCTCAGCTGTGTCATCTTCACGGGATCTTTTCTGACGTGCAGCAGTTCTCCTCACTCTATTTCTCTCCATTTATGCAGCGTCTGGTTTAAATTAGTGTGTCCTATTCTTAATCGGGTGATGAGTATCTCTTCTTTCCTGTTTCTGGCAACTCTCAGAACATCAAACAAATTTAAATATTAGACAAAGATAACACAAGTAAACACAAAGTGCAGTTTTTAAATGAAGGTGTTTATTATTAAGGCTAAAAAAACAATCCAGTCCAGTTATGGCGGTCACGTAGGAAGACGTGTTTCACACTGCTCTGCTCCTAAAAATAAAAAGTTTACTAAAACTCTCTTAATTGGAACAAAAACCCATCCCAGCATTTAGGCGCGGATATGGTAAAGACCAAGGCTGGGAAATTAGGTGGAGGAAAAAGTAATTCGACAAAACAACCCAAGCTAACAGACTTCCACGCTCGAGGCGAAACAGGGAAAACTCCAGAGACTATGACGGAGGAGGGAGCCAGCGGTGGAGCGGGAACTGCTGAAGAGGGGGCAAACGCAGTGCTCACTGCCATCAACTCCATGAGAACAGAGTTTTCGTCTAAATTTGATGGAATTATAGCAGCGATAGAAGGAATGAGAAAGGAAATAAGCGACTGTATGGAATGAGTATCGCAGGCGGAGCTCCGAATTTCAAGTGCTGAAGATGATGTCACCAGCCTACAATCAAAGTTGCAAACACTGGAATTAAAATCGAATTGTCTGGAAGATAACATCCTGGACTTGGAATCCCGCTCGCGACGGAATAATTTGAGGCTGGTGGGCCTCCCGGAGGGAGCGGAGGGACGGGACTCATGTTCCTTTTTGGAAAAGTGGATTCCAGAAGCGCTGAACAACGCGGATCTGCAGTCATCAGTCGTCTTAGAGAGCGCTCACCGAATCAGCCCACCGAGAGATAATAAGACACCACCAAGGATGCTGATTATGAAGTTCCTCAACTACAGAGACAAGATGACGGTCACCAACGCGGCACGAGCTAAAGGGGAAATTAAATACCAGGATCAACAGGTGCGGTTCTACCCAGACTTCATCACAGGAATTCAACAATTAAGGAGGCAGTTCGACCCCGCCCGCAAAGAGCTGCGCAACCTCGGGATTCGTCATGGAGTGATTCATCCGGCAAGACTGCTGGTCACATATAAGGGAAGAACCCACATCTTTAAGACCCCTCAAGAGGCGCAGGAGCTCATTAAGCAGATCCAAAAGGAAACTGGCAGGAGTTAAGCATGAACATGACAAAGGTAGAACATTTAAGCATTTGTACAGGCATCTGATTGATCTGAAACATAAACATGTCTACAAAATACAGACTGTATTAAAAAAAAAGCTATGATGTACAAAGTTGCTATAAAACTTTGAAGTTATGTTGAAAAAACCACAGAAGAGAGTTAATGTCATGTCATAAAAATAGGAGAGTCAGGGTGATTGAGAGGAGAAAGAGAGAGTGGTTTGACTGATCCTCGCAGGTGTGGAACAGTCACTAGCTATAACGGGAGATGGAATTTTTTTGATTTTGGGGGGATAACCACGAATGTGGGGAAGGGGAATTTGTTTTTGTTTGGTTTGTAGGATGAATGTTCTATCATCCATGTTTTTGCTTCTCTGTATGAGCATGTTCATATTGCAAGGTAATCTCAAACTCCTTATTGATCATAGATCAAAGCGTTAATCTTAATTTAACTTCATGGAATTGCAGAGGCCTACAAAATCTAAAAAAACTTAAACAAGTTATGAATAAAATAAAAGACATAGATTCAAAAATTGTATTTTTACAAGAAACTCATCTAATAGAGGAGGATGTAAAAAGAATTAGGAGAAGATGGTAAGGTAATGTGTTCACCTCATCATTTTCATCCCGAGCCAGGGGAGTTATGATTCTCATACACAAAACAGTCCCATTTCAAGTGAAAAATGTAATTGGAGACAAATTTGGAAGATATCTAATCATCCAAGGATCTTTGTTATTAGAAAATATAAATCTGGTGAACTTATATGGCCCCAATAATGATGATCAAAACTTCTTTGTTAATTTATTCCTTACTTTATCATCACTTACAGGGCAACATATAGTAGCAGGGGATTTTAATTGTACATTGAATCCCAGTATAGACAGATCAACAGGACTGGACTGTACGCACAATGGATGTAGGATGACTATTAATCATTTTATGAAAGAATTGAGATTGCTAGATATATGGAGAGAAATGAAAACCACAAGTCAAAGCCTATTCTTGTTATTCTAATACCTATAAGACATTCTCACGTATTGACTACTTTTTGATCTCTACAGAATTAAGGTCCAAGATTCAAAATTGTTTCTATGATAACATTGTGATCTCTGATCATGCACCCTGCTGTCTAATATATGTAGATAAGAAATTGACAAAGGATCCAGGTAGGTGGCATTTTCAGCATAAATGGCTTCAGGATGAGGAATTTGTTAAGTACATAGAAAAACAGATAGATGAGTTCTTTGATATTAATACTACACAAACAACGGCATGTATAAAGTGGGAGGCTTTCAAAGCTTTTATTAGGGGGGATATTATTAGTTATACAGGTTCAAAATCTAAGAAGACTCGAGAGGAGAGAGTCCAATTGGAATGTAAAATAAAAATTCTTCAATAAAAGGTGTATGCAGGAAGTAACCCACAGTTAGAGAACGAATTACTGATTCTGAGAGCTGAATATGATAAAAAAAATCAGTGAATAGAGCTGCCTCGAGTCTCCTAAGATTGAAGCAAACTTTTTATGAACAAGGTGAAAAATCAGGAAAATTATTGGCATGGCAGATTAAACAATTAGAATTTAAAACACCAATTACCAGTATTAAAAGTAACGGACAGGTAGTTATAGATCCTTTAGAAATTAATAGTGCCTTTAGAGATTATTATGAAAAACTATGTGATACAAAAAATGAAACTGACTTAACAAAACTAAATGGGTTTTTGGGTGGTTTACCTATACCGTGTATTCCAAATGAAAACAGGGAGATACTGGAGTCTAAAATTAGTCAAGAAGAAGTTGGGCAAGCCATTGATAATATGAAATCAGGAAAAAGAGCAGGACCAGATGGTCTTCCAGTTGACCTCTATAAAAAAAATTTAAGAATAAATTAATAAAACCACTTTTGGAAATGGTTTTAGAAGCATTTCAAAATGGTAATTTACCACTATACATGAATAATGCCTTAATTATACTGTTGCCAAAACCAGGTAAACCCCCTAATAAATGTTCACTTCCGCTTCTGAGAGAGAGCAGACGCCTTTTCTAATCCTCTCTCTTTCCCTTCTGATCCCAGCTTGCAATGTTGTGTTTTTGTCTGTGTTTAGTCGCTCTTCTGCTGAATCTTAATCTAAATGGAAATTATGGATCTGGAAAGCAGCTTAACTGTGATTGTCACCACTTCAAAAGAAGATTGGGTCAGGAGGAACCCAAAGGAGACTCATGGACATTGGAAGTCATGCGTCTGTGGAGATTTGGCAGGAAACATTATTGGATATGATCTCAGGACTTCTATTTTTGGCTGTGAAGTTCCCTGATGTATCAGAAATTGAAGGAAGGTGAGAGAGCTGATCAAAGCGGACCCAGCAAGCTCCTTCATCAAATTTGACCAGTTGGGGAGTGCACGTGTAGCGGCAAACGGTGAACTGAATGACAGTGATTCAGTGAAGGAATACATCTGGAGCCCCGTGCTCTCCATGGAATGGAATGCCTGTTTAAGCCTGTAATATTAAAATTATGAAGCACAAGCGCATGAAGAGAGGAAATTTCTATTCTCCGTGGGCTCTGAGCTGTGTAGATTTGACCTTGTTTTGATGCCCTGTTTACATTCCTTCTTGATGAGATAAGCAGTAGTGGTGGCTGCCAACCCAAACAATCGACAGACAGCTGCTGTCTTCAGTGGATGAACTTCTCAAGGACAGTCCATGTGCCTTTATCTGCAAGCGAAGAGACAGACTCCGGACTTGTTTATAAGTCACATGACTATAACATCTATCTACTGCCTGGAGGCGCCCTCTGCTGTTCACTAGCAACTGTCACACCTACACTACACAAATGCACACGACATTACACGAACTGATACATATATACTGACTCATACATACACTGCCTCTCTCAACTCTTGTTTGTGTGATCTATAGTGTCTGCTAACTGTGCATAGAGGGTTTTTTTCTGTGTAGTCAAAATTTGGCTCATTTGAGCTTTATATGAGCTTATACGAGCGTTATTCTTATTAACTATGTTTTTTCTCTCTCCTATTGTGTTTTCCTCCCCCTCCCTTCCCCTCTTTACCTCAACTGTATGACAGGCGCCTTGCATGGCGCCGCGTCATTGGATGCGCCTAACGTGCGCGTCCAATGTCAAATCAAATTCCTCGTATGTTTTTGGCAATAAAGCTGATTCTGATTCTGATTCTGAAAACATGAGACCAATAAGCCTATTAAATGCTGATCTTAAAATAATCTGTAAAATTTTAGCAAAACGACTACAAGAAATATTACCAAATATTATTAACAGAGATCAGAATGGCTTTATAATGGGAAGACAAGGCTTCCATAATGTAAGAAGACTATTTAATATTATTTATTCCAATAAAGAAGCACCGGATACAGCTCTCCTATCATTGGATGCCGAAAAGGCCTTTGATAGGGTCGAATGGCCCTATCTTTTTGAAGTCCTACAAAGGTTTGGACTTGGAAATAATTTCATAAAATGGGTCCAGATAATATACAATAATGCTACAGCAGAAATCCTAACAAACAGCAATATCTCAAAATCAATAAAAATTAATAGAGGATGTCGACAAGGCTGTCCACTTTCACCTTTACTGTTTACTATGGCAATTGAACCTTTAGCGATGGCAGTACGTTTACATCCACAAATATATGGAATTAAAGTAGGACCAACAGAACATAAAATCTCCCTGTATGCCAATGACATAATTTTGTTTATGTCAAATTTTAAAAAAATCAATTCCGACCTTGTTAAATTTAATAAAGAACTTTGGAGAAATAGCAGGATATAAAATAAATAAAACAAAATCTTCAATATTAATGCTAAATGAGACCCAGAGAAATCACCCAACTCCTGAGGTAAATCAATTCAGTGTTGTAAAACAGTTTAAATATTTAGGAATTCAAATTTTGCCTAAGCTAGAATTAGTCGCCAATGCCAACTATGAAGCCTTAATGACCGATATTAATGAGTTACTTCAGAGATGGATGTCACTACCAATGTCGATAATCGGGAGTATTAATATACTTAAAAGTAATATCTTACCAAAAATACTTTATTTATTTCAAAACATTCCTTTACTACCACCTTCAGATCTATTCTCAAGAATTAAAAAAAAGGTAGTGGAATTTATATGGAACAATGGGAGGGCTAGATTACGTTTGTCCTTACTGTAGCGTGAAATAGGGAGTATTAATAAATATGAAATATGATCAGGTATGAATTATTTAATTTCTATTGATGTATTGGAATCTGAGATCAAATCTCGTTTCATATACATCAGAAAAGTTAATAACACTCGTGGGGCACCAGCTCCTATCTCTAAGAAGCAATTTAATCTTTAATTTCACTTTATACCTGTTTAATCACTCAATAAATTAATCAATAATCAGTCTCAAAAATTTTTCGTGAATTCGATACCTGTGCTTCAACAGACTCAGAATGAAATAAATTCTCAACAACTTCTCTCATTTTCCACATATTTATTAAACGAAATGATTAACAGTCATTGCAGTAATTTCATTAATCATAAAATCAATCTTGTAAATGATAGATTAACAATGTTAATATTTTCGGAACCAGGGTTAAACTGAGAAATGAATTTCTATCAGTTTGAGTTAACAGATTATGGAAACAACACAAATTTATAGAGAAAGTTTACTAATTATATGAAAAAGTCCTGGATTAATCTTAAGAAAATAAAAATGGAATTTTAATGAAAAGAAGAGTTATGTTAATGGCTTCTTAATTTGCATCTGATTAGATACACAAATTATTACCGAACTTCAGACGTTTAATTCAGCAGATGAATTAAAGTTTGCAGCTCACGTGATTCCCGTCGATGATGATGGTTCTGTCGTCGTCCTCAGCCCAAGATTTCGTGGACGTTAATATCTGCCCGCAGATATTTTCAGGGTCCACATTTCGACCTTTAAATTCAAGCGGTCGAAGAGGCTGGATTCTGGGCTGTATAACCCACAGTTGAAACTGGGTTTGGAGCCAGATGATGACGATGCTTCTTCAGCGTGCGAACAGCTGCGCGTTGATTCCTCAGCTGCACGAGCCTCCAGAGGTCTTTGATAATAATTAATTAAGGGAATCTAATCCAATCTCAAATTAAAGAGTTTCAGACTTTAGATAAAAATAGTAGCTTCTGGTGTGTGATTGGTCAAGAAAAATATTATAAAAATAAAGTCAAGATTAAAGTTTACATTAAAATTAAACAAACGGTGGTTTTACAGAAAGTTTAACAAAGAAAAAGTGATGAATAAAAATTGGAGTTTAACTCCAATTAAGAATTGAGCTCAAAGAAATAGGAATTCTACAGCTACATTGCTCCGCACTGTGTGTGTTTATATACTTGCATATTTATTCCACCTAGCTGCAATGCTCCGTACTGTGGGTGTTTATATATTTACATATTTATTCCATCTAGCTACAATGCTCTGCACTGTGTGTTCATATATTCATATATTTATTCCATCCAGCTACAATGCTCTGCACTGTGTGTCTGTGTGTGTGTGTGTGTGTATATATATATTTTATAGTAATATGTACATATGTATATTAGCTGCTCTTGCTTGCTTGTTTTTTTTGTTTGTTTGTTTTTTTTTTTCTTGCCTTCTGATTGTTGCTCTGAGTGTTGCTATCCCTGTGCTGTTGCAATCCTGGAATTTCCCCGTTGTGGGACTAATAAAGGCTTATCTTATCTTATCTTATCTTATCTTATCTTAATTCCTAGGCATTTAAGAGAAAAAGGAAAAACATTAAAATACAAAGTTACATAAACAAATTACGAGTTCTCTGCTCTGTGTTCAGAAAAGCGACACGTGGTTGGAGTCTGTTCAGACGGTCCTTTGTTCTTCCTTGCTGTGTGTAGACAATGGAGAAGGGCGAAGAGAAGAAAGAGGAGCCGAAAAGAGGACGAAGCAGGGGTCCCTCTCCTTTATATAAGCTCTGTTGAGCCTTCCCCGGCTTCTGGCCGACAGGAATCTCAGCTAATGAGCGTCCTTTCGTGGGCGGGCTCGATGAACCTTTAGTCCAATAACAAACAGTCTACAAGGGACCAATGGGACGAAAAATTGTTGTCATGCAGAGATTGGCTGCTGGAGTCACATGTGATATCGGCCCACCCGAATACACACAATTTTAAATACATTGGAATATACACACTTATGTATAACTAAACTAACCTTAGTGTATCTTATAAGCAGTGCTTCTAAATCAACATGCAGGAATAAACATTCATTTAAACATTAACATGCATATATATAAAATCACAGATTAATGCATTTCACACATATTATTGATTTTCCACATTAAAGACATCAGAGTCCATTTGCCTTTCATAGTCCTAAAAAGAAGAAGGTTTAGAATTGAGTTTGTAATAATGTACTTTAAAGTTCACTGGTTAAATCCAGCGTGTCCCAGAGTTTAAGGAAATTTTATTGAGCTGTGGATCCATGTTTGGCCAGGTCTGTTGCATGTTTATGGGGGCAATAAAAGCAAAGCCGGACATTGGGGAAATTCCTTAGGCTGGTTTTTAACAAAGGAATGGGATTTCAGCTGTGGCCTGGGGGAGAAAATCCATTTCTTTGTCTTACTCCTGGGTGAAACAAAAATGTCTTTAAGCAGAAGAATAATTATTGCTGAGCCAAAGTGAGATGATGCTACATTACTATATTTACCATTTGATCGTGGAGGTCTGAAATGTCCAAACTTTATGTTGTATTACTGGTCAGCACAACTGAGGTCTATGACATATTATTTTTCATCAAATGATCCTCCTCACTGGACTGAAATGGAATCATACAAATTACCTTTACCTCTTCCCTTATTCATATACTCAGACTCGGCTAAAAAATTACAGAAAGAAGTTAAAAATCCAATTGTAAAGCACATGATCAAAATATGGTGTGAAACCAAAAAATATTTAAAAGAACCATACTTACTGTCACAGTTTAGCCCAATATGGGGTAATCAATATTTTACACCAGGGAGAGTGGATGCTGTATTTAAAGTATGGAATTTAAGATAAGATAAGATAAGATAAGATAAGCCTTTATTAGTCCCACAACGGGGAAATTCCAGGATTGCAACAGCACAGGGATAGCAACACTCAGAGCAACAATCAGAAGGCAAGAAAAAAAAAACAAGCAAGCAAGAGCAGCTAATATACATATGTACATATTACTATAAAATATATATATACACACACACAGACACACAGTGCAGAGCATTGTAGCTGGATGGAATAAATATATGAATATATAAACACACAGTGCAGAGCATTGTAGCTAGATGGAATAAATATGTAAATATATAAACACCCACAGTACGGAGCATTGCAGCTAGGTGGAATAAATATGTAAGTATATAAACACACACAGTGCGGAGCATTGTAGCTAGATGGAATAAATATATAGATATATAAAAACACAGTGCGGAGCATTGTAGCTAGATGGAATAAATATATAGATATATAAATATGAACACACCCAGTGCTGAGCATTGTAGCTAGATGGAATAAATATGTAAATATATAAACACACACAGTGCAGAGCATTGTTGCTAGATGGGATGAAACAGCATAACCCTCTACTTAGTTATCCTACATGGTATGATTATGTGCCCATACATATTCTCACCCTCCATAGCGACCGGTATTTTCCTAGTTGTATGCCGGAGGGGACCATTGTGTATTTAAAAGGGATTCAAAAGATTCAAGACTTATATTTGTCACGTTCAGATAACATAATGTCTTTTGAAGAACTGAGGATTAAATTCAATCTTAATAGAACACATTTTTTTTTAAATATCTTCAGCTTAGAAATTTTATTCGATCAAATCAAAATAATACTCTCACTTGACCTACTTATTCATCCTTGGAAAAAATTTTGACGAAAGATAGTAAGAGAAAGGGTATTATTTCAGAGTTTTATAACTCATTGACACTATTCTCAAGTGAAAACTCACAGAAAAGACTGAATTATTGGAAAGAAGACCTGCAAATTGAAATTTCAGAGGAACAATGGGAAATGGCTTGTGCAGAAGCTCAAACCAAATCAATAAATGTACGTCTTAAACTGATACATTTTAAATGGTTAATGCGGATGTATGTTACACCAGTGGAGTTAAATAGATGTAACAAAAACATACCAGATACATGCACAAAATGTATGGAAAGTAAAGGAACCCTGTTTCACTGTTTATGGGAATGTAGAAAAATAAGAATGTTTTGGGAAGAGGTGAGGGTAACAATTGAAAAAATAATTTCAAAACAATTCACATTGAACCCTAAACTGTTTTTGTTGGGTCTGTATCCAGAAAAACATAACTTTAATAAGAGTGAAAGAGCATTCATAGACCTCGGTTTGCTTAATGCCAAAAAATGTATTGCACTACTGTGGAAAAAGACTCATAGACCAGATGTGACTCAGTGGTTAAGACAGATGTTAACAAATCTTCCACTAGAAAGAATAACATATATACTGAAATCAAAGGAAGGTGTGTTTGAGAATATATGGAGACCTTTCATTGATTATGTAAAGAAATGAAACATAACTTCTGAAGAAGAAGGTGAGTGATCTGTGTGGACCTTGCAAATTCCAAACTGGTGAATGTATATTATGTATTCTTATGTAATAGATTACCTACACTAAACAGAGGAGCATTGTTGTTGATTTGCTTTTGTTAATGGTCGTTGTTGTTTTTAGTATATTTTTTTTGCTGTTGTTAGTGTTTTTTTTTAATTTTTAAATTACTTTAGTGTTAGTGTTTGACTGTTTGTGCCATGTTTGTAAAAAAAGGTTCAATAAAAAATATTGTGGGAAAAACAAACCAATCCAAACCCACATGGCCCTGTGTGAAAAAGTAACCCCCCCCCCCCTGGTTAAAATATAAATTAACTGTGGTTTCTCACATCTTTGGAAAGCTGAGGTCAATTTCTCTAGCCACACCAAGCCTGATTACTGTCACACCTGTTGTCAATCAAGAAATCACTTATATAGGACCTGCCTGACAAAGTGAAGTAGACCAAAAGATCCTCAAAAGCTAGACATCATGCTGCAATCCAAAGAAATTCAGGAACAAATGAGAAACAAAGAAATTGAGATCTGTCAATCTGGAAAAGGATATAAAGCCATTTCTAAAGCTTTGGGACTCCAGTAAACCACAGTGAGAGCCATTATCCACAAATGGCGAAAACATGGAACAGTGGTGAACCTTCCCAGGAGTGGCCGGCCAACCAAAATTACTTCAAGAGCGCAGCGATGATTCATCCGAGAGGTCACAAAACACCCCACAACAACAACCAAAGAACTGCAGGCCTCACTTGCCTCAGTTAAGGTCAGTGTTCATGACTCCACCATAAGAAAGAGACTGGGCAGTTTTGCCAGAAAACATCTTGATGATCCCCAAGACTTTTGGGAAAATACTCTGTGGACTGATGAGACAAAACTTGAACTGTTTGGAAGGTGTGTGTCCCATTACATCCGGCATAAAAGTAACACAGCATTTCAGAAAAGGAACATCATACCAACTGTCAAGTGGCCCTCACTCTTGTGAGGTTTGACCAGCAGTTTCCCCCACTTGAACGGGAAGCTTGTTTCGGAAGATAGAACTGGAAGTCACTCAGTGACCAAGACTCAATTTTTTCCTTTTCTTTCCTTTTATTTTGAAAAGTCATCAAAGCCAAGCACAGCCAAGCACAGGTGAAAAACCTGTAAATACAAACACAAATAGAGGGTCAAGGAAATTGTAACCCAAGAACCCATAATAAACCAACATAACCCAAAATCAAATACTCAACTTTTAAACTACTAAAAATTAATCTTAAAAATAAATAGAAAATACCCACATCTAAAACACTCCAAATACTAAATACATCTTAAGACACTGTTCAATAAGGATTTTTAACCTTACAACTTTAGCGGCTTTTAACTTTTAAACTCTTAAAACAGACTCCATTTTTAACTGTACTTTTAAACCCACATGATATTAAATATATGACATTTTAACTTACATTTCAATCACATGATTTTTTAATACATCACATTTAACTTAAATTTGATCAAATGATTTTCCAAATGCATCTACAAAGACACATATCACAAATGGATGCTCACCGGCTCCTTCTTTCTTGCTTGAAACAAGCTTTAGTCCTGCAGTCTTTTTTCCAAGTCAAGACTCTCCAACCATTTCTCTCACACACTGCTTACTCCTCACTGCCCTGTGAGTAACTGCCTCCAAACTCCCTTAATCACCAGATCATTTCCACCTGGTGCAATCAACCAACTGCCTTCAGGCTGGGAGGCACACCCAGACCTGAAGCACTCAGGCAGAGAGGGTGTGGCCTGTAGCTGTGCTCAACACCAACAGTAAAATATGGTGGTGGCAGTGTGATGGTCTGGGGCTGTTTTGCTGCTTCAGGACCTGGAAGACTTGCTGTTGTAAATGGAACCATGAATTCTGCTGTCTACCAAAATATCCTGAAGGAGAATGTCCGGTCATCTGTTCGTGAACTCAAGCTGAAGCGCACTTGGGTTCTGTAGCAGGACAATGATCCAAAACACACCAGCAAGTTCACCTCTGAATGGCTTAAGAAAAACAAAATGAAGACTTTGGAGTGGCCTCGTCAAAGTCCTGACCTGAATCCGATTAAGATGCTGTGGCATGACCTTAAAAAGGCAGTTCATGCTCGAAAACCCTCCAATGTAGCTGAATTACAACAATTCTGCAAAGATGAGTGGGCCAAAATTCCTCCACAGCGCTGTTAAAGACTCATTGCCAGTTATCGCAAAGGCTTGATTTCAGTTGTTGCTGCTAAGGGTGGCCCAACCAGTTATTATGTTTAGGGGGCAATCACTTTTTCACACAGGGCCACGTAGGTTTGGATTTTTTTTTTCCCTTAATAATAAACACCTTCATTTAAAAACTACATTTTGTGTTTACATGAGTTATCTTTGTCTTGTGGTGGACACACATACCAGACCTGTTGGACCTGTTTTGTGACTCACATTTTAGGTCAGAACAAAGGCAGGGCAGCTCCCTTAGTGATTACAGGAAGCTGCAAGAATCATAGCTTTGGTATGCAAGTCTTGAGACTGTGGGGGGTTTAATTAAGGGATTAAAAAGGGGATGCATTGGAGACAGTGGAAGTGATATCATGGAGAGAAAATGCATTGTGACTTTCTTTATAATGCAAGGTGGTTTGTGAGACATGTGACCTGTGAAGTGTAAGAGTCCTGATATTTAAGGACGAGAGTTTACTGTGTGGAGATCTTTTTCTGCTTTGAGATGATGGTGTTGTGAATAAAGTTGACTTGAGAGAGAACTCTGCCTCGTCATTTTCACATCACCACACTGGTGACCCGAGACGTATCATGCAAGAGGAGAATTCCCCGGGGCCAGCCTCGTCAGGAGCCCCCAGCCAAGGGAATGCCGCCACAGTCCAGCTACCGGACTTCTGGCAGAACAATCCGCGCTCCTGGTTCAACGCGGTTGAGGCGCAGTTCAACCTCGGGGGATATCGGTAGACGCCACAAAATTCTACCACGTAGTCGCAAAGCTGGACAACAACACAGCCCAGTATGTGGAGAGCCTGATCGACCAGCCGCCAGACAGCGACAAATACGGCACGCTGAAGGCTGCACTCATCCAGCAATTCACCCCCTCGGCGGAGGAGCGAGCAGAGAGGCTCCTGGCGCTGACGGAGTTTGAGAATGACATGCCCGCGAACCTGATGGAGAAGTTGTTGAGGTTGAAAGACTCTGACAACGATCACTTCATTTTCACCCACCTTTTCCTCAGGACTCTACCGTCAGCAGCGAGAGCAACTCTGGCCAGTTCGCCACTGTTGGTCCAACGGCACTACCGCGCGCTGGGCAGAGAGGTGCAGCGGATTGTCAACGCCACCAAGCGGCGCGCAGCCACGGCCGCGGCAGCGGAACTCGGCGCGACGACCGGAGATGACAGGGGACCAGAGGCAGCGGGGCCAGACTCACCGACGACGGGGGCAGCAGTGGCCAGAGAACGCGGATCGGACGTCCTTTGTTTCTATCATCGCCGTTTCGCAGAGAGGGCACGCAAATGTGTACCACCGTGCCAGTTCAGGCGTTTGGGAAACGCCAAGACCGGGGGTCGGTAGCAGCCGCGGCCCTTGGGGAAGAGAACAAGCTGCTCTACTTGTCGGACGCACGATTCGGGAGGCAGTTCCTCGTCGACACAGGCTCCCAGTTGAGTTTCATCACACTTTCCTACGCGAACAGACTAGCTAGTTCCGGAGGTCCCCGGGTGACGGCAGCGAACGGCTCGGAGATTAAGACCTTTGGTGAGAAGACTCTGCTTCTGTCTCTACACGGCCGTGCATTTGAGTGGACTTTTTTTTTTTTTTATTTAAGTTTTTGTAAAGGGTATACAGGTCGTTACAGCAATGCAGTGTTTACATTTTCATCACATGTTCCCTTATTTTCTGATATCTGACAACATTGGAAGATTAATTCTTACAACACCCCTTTTTTTTTTTTTTTTTTTAAAGTGAAAGAAAAAGTGAAATTAAAGAGAAAAAAAAACAAAAAACAAATAAAAAAAAACAAACAAACCAGTAAAAAACAAACAAAAAGAAAAAGTAAGTAAATAAAGATAAAAGAGCATCTGAGTAGCGTTGGAACAAAGAGCGGAACCATTATTGAAATGGTATTTGTCAAAGATTAGATCTAATGGAAGACACATATGCGGTCCAGGGTTGCCAAAAGTTCATGAACCCATCCATGTCCTGTCTCAGTGCGAATGTCAACTTTTCCATCGAGTAAATGTCTTGGATCACGTTAGTCCAATCTTCAGGTGTAGGACAGTCCTTCAACATCCATTTTTTAGTTAGAGCTTTTTTGCTTGCCAATATTAAAACATTGAATAAGTATTTTTCTCCTCGTCTTTCCAGTGAGTCCGGTAGTAAACCCAAATACAAAGTTACAAAAGAAAAGGGAACTGTAATTTTGAATATTTTCCCCAATATTGTCTGTACCTTGGTCCAATATTGGTGGATAACTGGGCATGACCAAAACACATGAAAATGATTTGCAGTCTTTTCACCACACAAGCGCCAACAGTTCAATCCCTTATGGGTAAATTTGTTTTGTGCAGGTGTTCTGAAAAATCTTGCCAAGTTTTTCCATCCAAATTCTCTCCACTGCAGGGATGAGGTACTTTTCCATTGCTGTTTATTTAGCTTTTCCCATATTTCCAGTTGTAAAGTGAAATTCCCCTCTTTTTCCCATCTCTCTTTTATATAAGATGTGTTGTCTCCTTTTAAGTCTTGAAGACCTTGGTATATTTTAGAAATGTATCTGATCCCTGGGATCCCTTTATATGCCATTAAGAAGACCTTCAGAACACCTGACTGGGCCCTTTCCAAAACCTCCTTTTTAAGTATATTGTTTATGTGGTGTCTAAGCTGGAAGAACCTGTAAAGGTCTTGATTTATTAGGCCTTGTTTTTTCAAATCTTCAAAACTTCTTAAGATTTGCCCTTTAAAAAAATCGTAATATTTTATCAGCCCTTTCTCCTTCCACTTTTTAAATCTGGTGTCTGTTTTATTAGGAGTAAAGTCCTGATCATAGGCGATCCATTGCAGAAGTCGATAGGGCTCTTTAGTTTGATTCTCTCTGACTATCTTAAACCAAATTTTTAGCGGGGTCTCTATCCACGGGTTAGTGTTATTCAAAAGCTTAGGTAAGGCATTGTTCCCTATTATCGCCTGTAGGGGGATGTCACTTGTTATTTGGCATTCGATCTCCTTCCATTGTGCAGTGTAGACTGGGTTACATATCTCTACTAAAGTTTTAATTTGTGCGGCTTTAAAGTAGTCCCTGATATTTGGCAGCGCGAGCCCACCTTTGTCTTTGTTTAGCTGTAGGGTTCTATATCTGATTCTAGGTCTCTTGCCCTGCCATATGAATCTTGAGATCCTTCTGTCCAGCTCCTGCCATGTTTTTTTGGGAGGTTCTACCGGTATTGTTTGGAAAAGGTATAGAAGACGTGGAAGTATATTCATTTTGACTGCTTCAATTCTTTGTGCAGTACCCAAGAATGGTATCATATTCCATCTTGCTAGGTCAGATTTTATTTTTGTCACCAGTGGATCATAGTTTAGTGATATAATTTTGTTGAGTTGTTTCGGGATATTGACCCCCAGATATTTCATAGATTCCGACTCCCAGTTAGTTTTGAGTTTGCTTAGTGAATAATGATTTGGGTCATAGTTAAGATAAGATAAGATAAGATAAGCCTTTATTAGTCCCACAACGGGGAAATTCCAGGATTGCAACAGCACAGGGATAG
Source organism: Pholidichthys leucotaenia (assembly GCA_020510985.1). Taxonomy (NCBI): domain Eukaryota; kingdom Metazoa; phylum Chordata; class Actinopteri; order Cichliformes; family Pholidichthyidae; genus Pholidichthys; species Pholidichthys leucotaenia. The sequence continues at coordinate 26,237,419 of CM035839.1, read as the reverse complement.
CAACACTCAGAGCAACAATCAGAAGGCAAGAAAAAAAAAAAAAAAAAAAAAACAAGCAAGCAAGAGCAGCTAATAAACATATGTACGTATTACTATAAAATATATATATATACACACACACACAGACACACAGTGCAGAGCATTGTAGCTGGATGGAATAAATATATGAATATATGAACACACAGTGCAGAGCATTGTAGCTAGATGGAATAAATATGTAAATATATAAACACCCACAGTACGGAGCATTGCAGCTAGGTGGAATAAATATGCAAGTATATAAACACACACAGTGCGGAGCAATGTAGCTAGATGGAATAATATGTAGATATATAAATATATAAACACACCCAGTGCTGAGCATTGTAGCTAGATGGAATAAATATTCAAATATATAAACACACACAGTGCAGAGCATTGTTGCTAGATGGAATGAAACAGCATAACCGTCTACTTAGTTATCCTACATGGTATGATTATGTGCCCATACATATTCTCACCCTCCATAGCGACCGGTATGTTCCTAGTTGTATGCCGGAGGGGACCATTGTGTAAGTCTATTGCATCTTTTGCATTCAAAAAACTATTAGTTTGTTACGTCTTTTTGCTATCTCTGCGAGCAGCCCTGCTTAGGTTGTACAGTCTGACAGCCGTTGGTAGGAAGGACCTACGAAACCTCTCGGTTGTGCACCTGGGATGATGTAGTCTGCTGCTAAATGAGCTCCTCAGTGCATTCAGTATGTCCTGCATAGGGTGGAACTCGGACTCCAGCAGAGATGACAGTTTAGCCACCGTCCTTCTCTCTCCTATCTCCTCCATCGGATCAAGGCGCTGCCCCAGGACAGAGCTAGCTTTCTTAATCAGTTTGTTCAGTCTCTTCCTATCGGCTGCAGTAATGCCACTGCCCCAGCAGACCACTCCAAAAGTGATGGCTGATGCCACCACCGTGTCATAGAATGACTTCAGCAGCGCCCCTTGTACACCAAAAGACCTGAGTCTCCTCAGCAGGAACAGCCTGCGCTGTCCCTTCTTGTAGAGTGCATCAGTATTGTGTGACCAGTCTAGTTTATTGTTCAGATGAATACCCAGGTACTTATAGGATGTCACCATCTCGATGTCTGTTCCCTGTATATTTACTGGTACTGTGAGGGGCTGCCCATGCCTGCGGCAGTCCACCACCAGCTCCTTAGTTTTCCTCGCGTTGATCTGGAGGCAGTTCCGATGGCACCAGTCCACGAAGTCCTGGATAAGCCCTCTGTACTCAGCTTCATCTCCATTGGAGATGAGGCCAACGATCGCAGAGTCATCAGAGAACTTCTGTAGATGGCAGTGTGTTGTGTTGTGTGAGAAGTCCGCAGTATAAAGAGTGAACAGGAAGGGAGCCAGCACCGTTCCCTGGGGGGCCCCCGTGCTACTGATGATCGTGTCGGACACACAGTCCCGGGTTCTCACAAACTGAGGCCGGTTCGTGAGGTAGTCCAGGATCCATGATGACAGGTGCTGGTCCACCCCTGCGCGCAGCAGCTTGTCCTTCAGGATCATCGGTTGGATGGTGTTGAAAGCACTGGAGAAGTCAAAGAACATGATCCTCACCATATTCCCGGGCTTCTCCAGGTGGGACAGAGAACGGTGAAGGAGGAAGATCACCGCATCCTCCACCCCAATGCCATGCTGGTAGGCGAACTGGAGTGGATCCATCGCTGGTTCCACCAGGGGGCGGAGGTGAGCAAGGAGCAGTCTCTCCAGGGTCTTCATCAAGTGGGACGTCAAGGCCACCGGTCTGTAGCTGTTCAGGTCTTTGGGGTGGGAAGTTTTTGGTACAGGTACCACACAAGATGTTTTCCACAGCTGTGGTACCCTCCCCAGTTTCAGGCTCATGTTGAAGATATACGTCACAATCCCACACAGCTGGTCTGCACAGGACTTGAGGAGCTTTGCGCTGATGCCGTCCGGTCCCGACGCCTTCCTCGCCTTGATCTTCCTCAGCTCCGTCCTCACCTGGGTCCTGGTCAGGGTCAGGATGGGGGGCTGTGTGTTGGGAGTGGGGGGGTGTTGGTGGAGTGGGGAGTGGGCAGCAGGACTTGATTTCTTTAGAGGCAGCAGTGGTTGTTGTGCAGTCAGGGGGGAGGGCGGTTGGTCAAATCTATTGAAAAACAGATTCAGGTTGTTCGCCCACTCCCTGCCCCCTGTGGCCTGGGGGGAGGTATTCTGGAGCCCCGAGATGGTTTTGAGGTTTCTCCAGACCCCGCTGATGTCGCTCTGTTGCAGCTTGTCCTCCAGTTGAATGTTAAAACTTGGGTTTTATGCATATTTAATTTGTACCCCAATAAATCTCCATACTCTGAAAAAACTGAGGTTAGTTCTGGTAAAGAAGTGTCCGGCTGCCCTAGGTATATTAAAATGTCATCAGCAAAGAGTGCTATTTTATGTTCCTTCTGACCAAGTGTAATACCTTGAATTTTTTGGTTTTGTCTTATCCATTGGCTCAGAGGTTCTATGAAGATTGCAAAGAGCAGTGGAGACAGGGGGCAGCCCTGACGACATCCTCTTTCCAGTTCAAAAGATGATGATAAATTACCGTTAATCCTTATTTTAGCTGTTGGTTTTTTATATAATGCCTGTATAGTTCTAATGAAGTTGTTATGAAAATTGAAACTGGATAAGATTCTATATAGAAAAGACCAGTCAACCGAATCGAATGCTTTTTCAGCATCTAATCCCAATATGACTGCATTTAAGTTATATTTTTTTATATGATGAATTATGTGTAAAGTGCGTCGAATGTTGTCTTGTGTCTGTCTTTGTCTTATAAAACCTGTTTGGTCTAAATGAATTAGGTCTGTCAGTATATTTTCTAACCTTTTGGCAAGGATAATGGTAAAAAGCTTATAGTCCTGATTTAGTACACTGATTGGTCTGTAGTTGGAGCACTCTAGTTTATCCTTTTCAGGTTTAGGTATAACTGCAATGACCCCTTCTCTCCAGGAGGGGGGGATTTCCCCTGTGTGGAGGACATAATTAAATGTTTTCAGGAGGAGAGGAGATAGTTGCTGTTTAAAGGTTTTGTACCACTCTGCTGTATAGCCATCAGCTCCTGGGGATTTGTTAGCTTTAAGTTTCATAATTGCTTTTTCCAATTCTTTAGGATGTATTTCTGACAGTAGTGTTTTATTTTGTGACTCCGTAAGTTGGGGAAGGTTTAATGTGTTTAGGAATGCCTCGGATGCGTTTTTATGTTTTTTGTGGGAGTATAAGTTCTTATAGTAATTCTCGAAGTTTTTAAGAATATCCTGAATTCTGAATTTTATTTCCTTTGATACTGGGTCTCTGATTTTGTAGATTGCTCTTTCTGTTTGATGTTTCCTCAATTTATAGGCTAGCAATTTTGCCGATTTACTGCCTGCTTCATAGTATTTTTGTTTCAGAAATGTAAGTTTCTTCTGGATTTCTATTGTGTAGATCTCATTTATTTGGTTTTTAATTTCCTTAATCTTGAGCGAGTCAGTAGAATGAGTGTTGCCTTTGTGTTCTTTTTCTAGGTTCCTTAGTTCTGACTCTAATGTGGATAGTTTTTCTTGTCTTAGTTTCTTTTGGGTTGCCAGTTTTGCAATAATCTTTCCTCTTATTACAGCTTTACATGCATCCCACAGTATTAAAGGGGATACTTCTCCATTATCGTTATCTTCCAAATATCTGAGAATATCTGATTCCAATTCATCTTTCAATGGTCCTTTCAGGACATTTGAATTTAACCTCCAAGAAAATGTATTATTTGTGTATTTTTGGATATTTAAGTCCATGTAGATCGGACTGTGGTCGGAGAGATCCATCAGTCCTATTTTACATGTTTTTACTCTTCCAATGTCTCTATTAAACATAAAAAAATAGTCAATCCTTGAGTAAGATGAATGTGGAGTTGAGTAAAATGTATAGTCTTTTACACTGGGGTTGAGTTCCCTCCACACGTCACAGATTCCCAATTCTTTTAGTAGCATCCGAGTCTTCCTGTTTTGGGTGTTATTTTGATGTGGGGAATTACCAGAAGCATCCCAGTATGGATTCAGTCTAAGATTGAAGTCCCCACCACATATCACTAAACCTTGAGCTTTAGTTATCATTGGGTCGAATACATTTTTATAAAATTTCCAGTTAGCCCCTGGGGGAGCATACACATTCAGCAGGGTGATATCTTCTCCCTCTAGCCGCCCAGTTACCAAACTGTATCTCCCTTCTTTATCTTTGTGTTCTGATTTTTTTTCAAATGTAATTTTGGTTGATATCAATGTCGCTACTCCCCTCCTCCTCCCTGATTTATATGAAGATGAAGAGATCATTTTAAACCCTTGTCTACTGAGTTTATTGTGTTCCACGTCTGTTAGGTGGGTTTCTTGTAAAAGTATTATTCCTGCTTTGTCTTTTTTCATTTTGCTTAGAATCTTGGATCTTTTAACTGGATTCAGGATTCCTTTTACATTATATGAAATTATTTTGGTTACACCCTGTTTCTCCATTGTGTTGTTTTGTTTAGTATAACTGTGTGGTGGCCCTCTTTTGTGCTACTCAGAAACTGAAAGAACATTAAAAACAAGAAAAACATTAAGAACATAGTGTAAAAAACTTTAAAACAAAAAGCTGTCATAAGAACTTCCTGAGCTGAGGTCTTTTTAAAGACCCTGTAAGAGCCTTGATGGAGTGAAGGCTCTGAGGGAAATTCCTCAAACTCTGTTACGTGTTGAGGGCCCTCTCTTACCACTGAAAGTAGTCCCATGCTTTTAACGTGAGTTTCAGAACCCAATCCAAACTTGTAATGATTTTTTTTTTTTTCCTTTTATGCCTAAACCCTGTGAAATTGTGTGCACCCTCCCACCCCCATCACATCAAACATTCACGCAAAAACAGTATTTGTTAGTATGAGGAGAACATGTGGATTATTGTCACATTTCTATTTTAACAAGTTTTTTTTTTTTTTTTTTTATTACAAAGACTTATTTGTTTCAAATAATATGATTGTTCCATGAAATGTTTTACCACATGCTGAATATGCATCTCCTTTAATGTTTGTTACCTTGTATGAGGGGGGTTGGATGTGCGGATTGATTCAAGAGAAAAGAAAAAAAAAAAAAAAAAAAAAAGGTCGCTATTCCAACCTGAAAACGGATAGTTTATCCGCGACGCTCTGGTGCTGGGTTTCCCGCTGTTGGTCCGTGGATTTTGAGGGTCTTTGTGTTGTCCATGTTTGCGCTTTGATCTTCTCACTCGGGTCTGCTGCGGGTTTAAATACCGTTACCGGGAGCCCTCTTTTCGCCATGTCAGCTGTTGCTTCTTCCGCCGAATTATAGAGACACGTTTCATCGCCGTAGAAGACCCTTAACTTCGCAGGAAATGGTGTCTGAAAGCGCAATTTCTTCTCTCTTAACACCTTTTTCGCGTCATTGTATTCCCTGCGCTTTTTAAGGACCTCCGGGGCGTAATCGTGTTCCACGTAGACTTTTCTCTCCTGGTGCATAAATCCTTTTTTCTGCCAGGCCAGTCTTACAACCTCTTGTTTTATTTTGAAATTGGAAAATCTTACCAACACCGAACGTGGGGGCGCTTCCGCCGCCGGCCTAGCGGCTAATGAACGATGTGCCTTTTCTATCTTCAAGTCGGTGGTTTGTGGAATATCCAATTTCTCTCTTAGTAAGGATTCCACGCATTCTGCCATTGAGTTAAAACCATTTTCGGTTCCTTCTATCAGACCATGAATTCTTATGTTGTCTCTTCTTTGTTTTCCTTCTTGGTCGGTTAGCTTAGCCTCTATAGCTGCTTGTCTTTTGCGTAGGTCTAGCACAGAATCTTCGAGCACTTTTATTCGATCCTCTGTTTCCAAGATTCGGTTCTCGGCCTGGTCCACTCTGCTGTTTGTCCTTTTCAATTCTTCTCTGAATTCCCGAAATTCGGCCGTAACATCTCGGCGAAATCGTCGTAGCTCCTCAAATAGTGATTTCAGGCTAACCCTTTTGTTAGCTATCACCAGTTCCTCGTCTTCTGAACGGAGATCTTCCAGTTCAGATTCTCCGGCCGATACGTGTCCTGGCCTGGAGAATTTCAGTTTCTTCTGTTTTCCTTTAGACATGATGATTTTGTCTTTTGATTTTCACTCCTCCAAAAATCCGTTAAGTTTGATTTTCAAGGTGTTATCCTGGATTGGGTCTGAGAGCTTCAGTGTTAAGCTGCAGTCGCCATGGCGTCCAGACCAGAAGTCCCTTGAGTGGACTTTTGTTGTAGCAGCAGTAAATTTCAATATGTTGGGGGCTGATTTTTTGTGCTCACATGGTTTGTTGGTTGATCTTGCTAACAGGCGCCTGGTTAATGCACTTTCTTTTAATTCTATCCCCTGTACAGCGCGAGTGACCCCACCAACAGCACAAGCCAACGTCACAGCTGCAAGCGGTAAGTTCCACACACTGCTCACTCAGTTCCCAGCACTCACGGTCCTCACATTTTCGGCAACCGTCGCTAACCACGGGGTGGAGCATTTTATTACCACTACCGGACCGCTCGTTTTTGCAAAAGCTCGGCGCTTGGACGCAGTTAAACTGGCCATAGCGCGCGAGGAGTTTGCCAACCTGGAGAGGTTGGGCATTATCCGACGTTGAAACAGTCCTTGGGCTTCCCCGCTACACATGGTCCCGAAAACTGACAGAGCATGGCGACCTTACGGGGATTTCCGCCGGTTAAACAACGCTACAGCGCACGACCGCTACCCAATCCCTCATATCCAAGATTTTTCCGTTCATTTGGCGGGGGCGCGCGTTTTTTCTAAAATAGACTTGGTCCGCGGTTATCACCAGGTCCCAGTGCGCGCTGAGAACATACCCAAAACAGTGGTAATAACTCCGTTTGGCTTTATTCGAGTTTTTACGCATGCCATTTGGACTTAAAGGGGCTGCGCAGATGTTCCAATGCATGATGGACGCGGTGCTTCGCGATCTCCCTTTCATGTATGTTTACTTGGACGATATTTTAGTAGCCATCGCGTCCGAAGACGAACACGAAAAACACCTGGCCACAGTTTTCCGAAGGTTGGGAGATCACAGGTTAATAATCAACCCGGCGAAGTGTCAGTTCGGGGTGGCACAGATCGATTTTTTGGGACACCGCGTCTCCCCCAAAGGAGCAGCTCTGCTTCCTGGCAAAGTGCGCGCGGTAGCAGATTTTCCCCGGCCGCAGACGGTCAGGGCGTTGCAGGAGTTTTTGGGAATGGTGAATTTTTATAACCGTTTTCTCCCCCGCGCGGCGCAACTCATGCAGCCGCTGTACGCCGCGCTCAAAAAAAAGAAACCCACGGATAAGATCGAGTGGCCCCCGGAGTGGGACCAAGCGTTCTCGGAGGTGAAAGCAGCCTTGGCAAAGGCTGCGTTGTTGGCACACCCAGACCCAACGGCCCGCATAGCGCTCACCACTGACGCATCAGAGGTGGCCATAGGGGCGGTCGTGGAACAACATGTAGCCGGGGTTTGGCAGCCCCTCGCATTTTTCAGCAGGACCTTGCACGATAGCGAGCGTAAATACAGCGCGTTCGACAGGGAGCTGCTGGCTCTCCATTTGGCCATCTGCCACTTTCAGTTCTGGCTAGAAGGACGCTCTTTCACCACGTTCGTTGACCACAAACCGCTAACATTCGCGATGGCCAAGGTTTCTGAACCGTGGTCAGGCCGGCAGCAGAAACAGCTGGCCGCGATATCAGAATTTACCACTGATATCCAGCATGTGGCGGGCAAACTCAATGTAGTGGCAGATTGCCTCTCGCGCGCCGTGGCGGCCCCAGTCAGCGTAGGGGTAGATTATGCAGCCATGGCCGCGGAGCAGGTTGGTGACGCGGATGTGCGCGCGCTTCAGTCTGGACCAACAGGGTTAAGGCTGGAGAGCAGGGTGCTGCAAGACGGTATGCCCCCCCTAATCTGCGATGTCTCCATGGGACAGCCGCGTCCAGTAGTACCGGCCGCGTGGCGCTGCCGCGTTTTTGACCCGGTTCATTCCTTGGCGCACCCTGGAGTGCGCGCGTCGGTCAAAATGGTAGGAGAGAAATTTGTGTGGCCGAGCCTCCACAAACAGGTTAAGGAGTGGGCAGCAGCCTGCACGGCATGTCAACGAGCCAAAGTACACAGTCACATGAGGGCTCCTTTGGAGCTGTTTCACATTCCGGCCAAGAGGTTCGATCACGTTCATGTGGACCTCGTGGGCCTCCTCCCGCTGTCACAAGGGTGCACTCATCTTCTGACAATGGTGGACCGCACCACGCGCTGGCCTGAAGTGGTCCCGCTGGCATCAACCACAGCCGAGGAGGTGGCGCGCGTGTTTTTAACAGCTTGGGTGGCGCGCTTCGGTGTTCCGTCGGACATTACGTCCGACAGAGGCCCTCGGTTTGTGTCCGAGCTTTGGTCGACAATGGCCCGCAGCCTAGGTGTCACAATTCACCACACAACCGCGTACAATCCGCAGGCTAACGGGTTATGCAAACGTTTTCATAGGTCATTGAAAGCGGCTCTCAGGGCGTCACTAACGGATGCAAATTGGGTTGACAAATTACCGTGGGTGTTATTGGGGTTGCGTTCTGTGCCTAAAGAGGACTTAGAAGCCTCCCCAGCGGAGCTCGTGTTTGCGCAGCCACTCCGGCTGCCTGGGGAGTTTCTCCCAGATAACCCTGCGCCAGACGCCTCCCCGTCTCAGCTGTTGCAGAGCAACATAGAATCAAGCACGCTGCCTGGCCCCGCGCACCACAGTTTTCCGCGCGTTTTTGTGCCCAAAACTTTGAAGAACGCAGAGTTTGTTTTTGTTAGACACGATGCGCATCGAACCCCGCTGCGACCGCCTTATGACGGACCATTCAGAGTGCTAGAAACAGGGGACAAGCAGTTTTTGCTAGATTTGGGGGGTAGGAAAGAGAAAATTGGCATAAACAGACTCAAACCCGCTTTTGTGGTGGCAGATGAGCAGGTGCTGTTGGCGAGGGCCCCGCGGCGAGGTAGACCGCCACGGAGGGCTTCGCAGAGTAATGTTTCCCCAGAATCCCCACAGGTGCTGACAAAAGGTTTCCACCCCTAGACGGCAACCCCCCAGTACAGTGCCGCAGAGACGTTGAATCCCAGCTACAGCAGATACGGCAGGAGGCTGAAACCTATACGACATGTGGACTAATGTGTATTGATATTATCACGGCATGCATGTGGTTATTCTTTTGTTGTTCTGTTTATTCTAAAATGCTGGGGGGGGGGGGGGGCTTTGTGTGGTGGACACACATACCGGACCTGTTGGACCTGTTTTGTGACTCACATTTTAGGTCAGAACAAAGGCAGGGCAGCTCCCTTAGTGATTACAGGAAGCTGCAAGAATCATAGCTTTGGTATGCAAGTCTTGAGACTGTGGGGGGTTTAATTAAGGGATTAAAAAGGGGATGCATTGGAGACAGTGGAAGTGATATCATGGAGAGAAAATGCATTGTGACTTTCTTTATAATGCAAGGTGGTTTGTGAGACATGTGACCTGTGAAGTGTAAGAGTCCTGATATTTAAGGACGAGAGTTTACTGTGTGGAGATCTTTTTCTGCTTTGAGATGATGGTGTTGTGAATAAAGTTGGCTTGAGAGAGAACTCTGCCTCGTCATTTTCACATCACCACAGTCTAATATTTAAATTTCTTTGATGATCTGAAACATTTTAGTGACAAACATACAAAAAAATGAGAAATCATGAAAGGGGCAAACACGTTTTCACACCACTGTATGTTATGTCAAAGTTTTTACCTTCTCTGACACAGTGGTGGAGGAGTAATAAACAGTGATTAAATACAGTAGATAATGGGACATGGATCAGGCATTCGTCAAAAACAGACTAGTTGTGTATTTTTAGCGATCTGAATCCAATGAGCTGGATTCGTTCCACAGTGGTCCAGACCAGGTGGGGAGTATAACATTAATTAGTATGGGGAACCATTTGCTGCGGCGACCGGATCACAGCCGTAACGAACCCCAGCTGAAGTCAGTAGAAATCCTGGGTGAGAATGAATTGGAGCACTAGGGCTGATAGCACTCAGCTGCTGCTGAAGATCTGAGTTGTTGATTTATTTTAAAGGGTGTCGGATGACTGCTACGAAGATTTTAAAGTTTCTTTGTGTGCTGGGTCAGAAAAATGACTATATTACTGCTAGAGTGTGTGAACTGCTGCAGTCATCAAGTACATAAGAATGTTTTTATTTCTAAGCAGGCTCTGATAAAACAAAATCATATATCTTACTGTCTGATCATATTGTGTTTTTGAAAAATGTGTGGTCTGTATGAATGAAATTACCATTTAAATTCAGGACATATACTGAAACGATAATAGATGTGCAGCAAATTTTTTACATAAATCTGAATCACCTGTTGGACATTTCCTTTATATGGACCGCGCACAGCCTCATCAGGTTAGAGGAGGTTATTGTTAAGTTTTTAATTAGCATGGTGACAGTTACCACACACACACACACACTGTCTGCAAAAAAAAGAGGACCATAAATAGAAATGTGATGTGTGGATTTTGTTTAACCACCAATTATCCATCCATCCATCTTCTTCCGCTTAATCCTTTCTGGGTCGCGGGGGGTGCTGGAGCCTATTCCAGCATCTTTGGGCCAATGATATCACACTCTAATTACCGAAACAAGCGTGTTTACATATGTGTACGTCCTCCTGCGTGAGGACTTTCAGGGTTGAGAGTGACATTTATTTAATGAGTTTTAAACACATTTAAAAAACAGTCGAAGGTAATTTGTGAAGGATTTGTGTGAAATGGTTAAGCTCCTACTCTCTCTAATTAACTTGCCATAGGCTTGATCAGTAAACAGAATTAGCATGCTTCTTTCATTTTGTTGAGTTTTTCCTGGGTCTGCAGCCTTTCAGTGTGTTGTTTCCACAGATCAGCAGACGTTCCATTGTAGTGTACATTACAGTTTTACACACACACATATATATATAGTTTGTTCTTTGACCTGTAGTACTGTTTGTCTGCATGCTGCAGGACAGTATTGAAAGTGAGTTTAAAGGTTTTATGTGGAACATTTAGAAACAAGTTTTAGGGTGTTTTCACACCTGCAAGTCCAATCCGAGGTTCATATTTTTGTTCCATTGACTACATTGGTTTCACACTGCTCCTTTTCCTTTTACATGATGCACCTACATCTTGTTGTCATGACCACGCTTGTGTTGTTCGCACAGACCGGTAGTTAGCGAACATGCTACTCGTCCTCCAAGGTGTTTTCTGCAGCCCTGGACACATCGGTAACCTGGTCACCTTTAAATGTCAACTTTAAGTGTAAACTGGTTCAGACTCCATCATGTTAGTCGCTGAACTAGTTTAGTGAGGCGAGAATATTATCCAGGCCTTCATTAAAAAGAATTTTGTCCTTCTCATCAGCCATGATCATTTTCAGGTAGGATTGCTCGGCTGTTTTTTTTGTTCATAAACTCTGTCTCATCCTCTCTGAAAATATCTGGTAAGTTTATGCATTTTTATGATTTTTTTCCAAGTATTTATGCCGCTAACAACTATATTTCCTCTTATCTGCTGCCTCAAAGACACACTCTGGTGGATAGAAATCCCTTATAAAAAAAAATCTACATTGTCTAAAATGGAATCTTATGCCCTTTTTTCTACAGACAAAACCTTTCATTGCTTTACAGTTTTGTGTCAAAATCTTTTCACTCCCCCCTCCAATTTAAACGCCAGAATCGATGACTAGGCCCAACCCACAATACCACAAGGCTAATAGGGGCTAGCGCTACACTAAACAGCATAAATCCTGTGATAAAAAGACTTTCTGGTTGAAGGACATGCCCAGTTGTGTGCACGGTTGCCCAGGATAATGACTGAAACTGCATTGTCCTTAAAAGCAGTTTAATGGTAAAACCTGTAGAAGAGCTTGAAATGATGAGGCGATTTGATATATAAACCAAAGTTTAATTATCAGCTCTCCTAACAAGTCTCATCTAGTGCAGAGGTAGCAGAAGGAAAAGAGACCGAATATCTCCGGCTCACTGACTTTATACTTGCACATAACAAAAGACATGCATAACAAAGGCTGACATCCCTCATTATCTTAATCCCCCCATTGTCTTGGTATTTCCTCTCCTCGCCCAGGGGGTGAGGGTAGCTCCTCCGGTCTCCACCGCAGTGTCTGGGAACGTCTTTGTTCTTCACTTGGCGGTTGAGAGCCTTTGTCCTTTCAGAGGTGTGAAGTTGCTTTACATATGTAATTACCAAACATTTCCACATGCTTCAACATATGTAGGTTATGGAATATATGATTAATATAGCCCACAGCCCCCCCCCCCCCCAAACGACTAAGAAAGGACAATAGAAAGGTTCACAGTCTAAGATAATTACTATGACATACTAAGTGTTACATCTCTTGCCACAGAAGAAACTTTCCAGCAGCCATGCCCCTAAGAGAGTTCAGTGGTAATCATAACAGCATAGTAAAATCATAAGTCAGTCCTAAACTGTTGCAGCACAATTAGTGAACAATTGTGGAGTAGTTTGCATCAGTCCCTGTGCTGTCTGGGTTTTAATCTTCTCCCAAAACTGCTGTGGGTTCGTTTAGGCGTCCTGCTGGGACCTTCTTGTGAGGAATCTGCAGCGTGGGAAGGAGAGTGGTTAATTGTTCCCTGCAGGGGGGCTGAGTCTTTTCTCTTGGGGGGTCTACCCCGCCAAGGTGCTCTCGCCAACTGTGCAGGCTCGTCTTTCAACAAGAAGGCAGGTTTAAGTCTGTCAATGCTGACTGTTTCTTTTCTATCCCCAAAATCAAGCACAAAGTGTTTATCACCAGGTTCCAGCACTCTGAATGGCCCATCGTATGCTGGGCGGAAAGTTGGTTTTAAAGCTTCATGCCTAACAAAAACGAACTCAGTGTTTTTTAAAGCTTGAGGGACAAAAACCCCTGGAAAGGAGTGATGAGCTGGACCGGGGAGAGAGTCCGGTCTGTTGCTGCCTAAAAACCTTGGGACTGGAAGATGCCCTGGCTCTGGGTTCTCTGGTAAAAATTCACCTGGGAGCCTGAGAGGCTGTGCAAAAACTAATTCTGCCGGAGAGGCATCTAGATCCTCTTTAGGCGCAGCATGCAACCCCAATAAAACCCAGGGAAGTTTATTTACCCAATTTGTATCCGTTAGTGAGGCTCTGAGGGCAGCCTTTAAAGACCTGTGAAAACGCTCGCATAACCCATTAGCCTGAGGGTGATAAGCGGTGGTGCGGTGAATTGTTGCCCCTAAGCTGCTGGACATGGCTGACCAAAGCTCTGAGACAAATTGAGGCCCCCTATCGGACGTGATGTCCGATGGGACGCCGAAACGTGCTACCCAGTTTGTCAAAAAGACGCGAGCGACTTCCTCCACTGTGGTTGCCGCTAGAGGGACTGCCTCTGGCCAGTGTGTGGTGCGGTCTATCATTGTTAACAGGTGTGTGAAACCTTGGGAGTAAGGTAGTGGCCCCACGAGGTCAACATGAACGTGGTCGAACCTTCTAGCAGGGATTGGAAAAGGCTCCAGAGGGGCTTTTGTGTGTCTGTGTATTTTGGCGCGCTGACAAGAAATGCAAGTTTTTGCCCATTCTTTTACGTTTTTGCGCAGGCCTGGCCACACAAACTTTTCGGAGACCATTTTAACCGAGGCGCGCACACCTGGGTGCGCGAGGGAGTGAATTGCGTCGAAAATACGGTGGCGCCATGTAGCTGGTACTAACGGGCGAGGTCGGCTGGTTGAAACATCGCATATTAGGGGGGGCACGCCGTCGTGTAAACCCTTTTTCTCCAGCCTTAACCCTGTTGGTCCAGACAGGAGTGCACGCACGTCCGCGTCACTGCTTTGTTCCTCTGCCATGGCTGCATAATCTATCCCTGCATGGATAGGTGCTGCGTATGTGTCTGCGTTAGTGAAGAGTTCTGCTGCTGAGGCAGTATAATCTGTCTCCTCGCGCTCTGGTGATGTCACAGCGCGAGAGAGGCAGTCTGCTACCACGTTAAGTTTGCCTGCTACATGTCGAATGTCTGTGGTGAACTCTGAAATCGCAGCCAGCTGTCTTTGTTGCCTGCCTGACCATGGTTCTGAAATTTTAGCCATAGCAAAGGTGAGCGGTTTATGGTCTACAAAAGCCGTGAAACTCCGCCCTTCTAACCAGAACTGGAAGTGGCGGATGGATAAATGAAGCGCTAGCAGCTCCCTGTCAAAAGTGCTGTATTTACGCTCAGTTTGGTTTAGCGATTTGCTAAAGAATGCTAAAGGTTGCCAGATCCCGCTGACATGTTGTTCTACAACTGCCCCTATAGCCAGGTCCGAAGCGTCTGTGGTTAGCGCGATGCGGGCCGAGGGATCTGGGTGAACTAACAATGTGGCGTTAGCTAGAGCGCTCTTTACTTCCGCGAAGGCGTGTTCGCGCTCCGGGGTCCATTCGACCGCGTTGGAAGCTTTCTTTTTTTTGAGCGCGTCATATAGGGGCTGCATGAGCTGAGCTGCGTGGGGGAGGAAACGGTTGTAAAAATTAACCATTCCTAAAAATTCTTGTAGCGATTTGACCGTCTGTGGCCGTGGGAAACTTTTTATCGCGTGAACTTTGTCTGGAAGTGGAACTGCCCCCTTCGGAGAGACTTTGTGTCCTAAAAAATCAATTTGTGACACGCCGAATTTGCATTTGGCTGGATTGATTATTAGCCCGTGCTCTTCTAGTCTCTGAAAAACCGTAGTGAGGTGCTGCTCGTGTTCTTCCTCAGACGAGCTGGCTACCAGCATGTCGTCGAGGTAGACGAAGACAAAAGGAAGGTCGCGTAAGACCGCGTCCATCATTCGTTGAAAAGTTTGAGCAGCGCCTTTGAGGCCGAAAGGCATTCGCAGAAATTCAAAAAGGCCGAAAGGGGTTATTACAGCTGTTTTAGGAATGTCCTCCGCTCGGACTGGGACTTGATGATAACCGCGGACTAAGTCTATTTTTGAAAAAATGCGCGCACCCGCCAGATGTAGTGAAAAATCTTGAATGTGAGGAATTGGGTAGCGGTCATGCGCTGTAGCATTGTTTAATCTGCGGTAATCTCCGCACGGTCTCCAAGAACCGTCGGATTTCGGAACCATGTGAAGTGGTGAGGCCCAAGGGCTCTTCGAGCGTCTAACAATGCCTAATTTTTCAAGGGTAGTAAACTCGTCCCGAGCTATGGTGAGTTTGACCGCGTCTAAGCGGCGAGCTTTGGCAAATACGGGTGGGCCCGTTGTGGGAATAAAGTGTTCAACCCCGTGTTTAGCCACAGTGGCTGAGAATTTGGGAATTGTGAGTGCTGGAAATTGGGTGAGGAGTTGCTCAAACTTACCTCCTGCCGTGGTGACGTTAGCCTGCACAGGTGGTGGAGAAACTCGAGCTGAGCATGGAATAGAAGCAAAGGACAGTGCATTAACCAAGCGCCTATTTGCTAGATCCACTAATAACCCATGTGCACACAAAAAATCTGCGCCTAACAAGTTAAAACTCACCGCCGCTACAACAAATGTCCATCTGTAGTTGCGGCCGTGGATGTGGAGGTGCAGGCTCTTTTCGCCGAAAGTGTCGATGTTAGAGCCGTTGGCTGCAACCGCTCCGTTGCCCCGGGTGCCCATGGCTCGATCTGCGTGGGAGGGCGTGACGAAACTCAGCTGAGCTCCTGTGTCAATGAGGAACTGCTTGCCGGTGTGTCCATCCGTCACATACAACAGCTTATTCTTCTCGCCGAGAACCGCTGCCGTTAACGGCTCTCGGCTTTGGCGTTTAAATTTGCAGGGGGGAACACATTTGTGAGCCTTCTCGGCAAAACGGTGGTGATAATAACAGACGTCGCTCCGTCTGTTACATTTTGGCCGTGTCGCTGTCACCGCGGGCTGGATCTGCTCAGTGGGTTGTGGCTCTTCGTGGTTCTGGGCATCAGCGTTGAGGTCTGCGGATGCTGCTGTGGGTGTCAGCTCCTTGCAGGCGTTGACGAGCCGTTGAGCTTCGTTGGCGAGCACGCGGAAGTCTTGCTGGGTGCTGCATCTCATGTTGGCGAGTGTCCCTCTCATGTGTGGCGGCAGCGTGCTGAGGAATATGAATTGGAGGAGGAAGTTGTCGTTGTCCTCTTCTTTAAGCTGCAGCAAATCCTCCATGAGGGCTTTTGGTTTGCACCCTCTGTGGCCGTAGACCGCCAGGATCTTCTCGGCTCTCTCTTCAGCTGAGGGGACGTAATTTGCCACGATGGTTGCTTTCAGTATTTCATATTTGTCTTGGGCCGGCGGCCGGCGGCTCATGCTCCGCACACACCTCGAAGTGGCGGCGTCGAGTTTGGAGACGATATGATAGAATTTCGTATCGTCAGCCGTGATGCCCGCCAGTGCAAACTGGGCTTCAGCTTGCTGAAACCACGAGGCGGGGTCTTCTTGCCAGAAGTCTGGCAGCTTGACAGCGACGGCATTCGTGTATACCATCACTGCTGTGTCCGCAGGGTGAGAGTGCCTTGCTTCGGCTCTCACAGCGGTGCTGGTGCTCGGTTGAGCCCTCTCAATCCCTTCTGCCGGGGGGGAAAGTCGTCCATCTATTCCCCCGTCTGCGTGGTTGCTGGCGTCTGCCTGGGTCGCCACGGATGAGTCGATTGCGGGGGAACGCCTCAGGTCCATACTCGCGTCAGGGGTCACCAGTGTAGAAGAGCTTGAAATGATGAGGCGATTTGATATATAAACCAAAGTTTAATTATCAGCTCTCCTAACAAGTCTCATCTAGTGCAGAGGTAGCAGAAGGAAAAGAGACCGAATATCTCCGGCTCACTGACTTTATACTTGCACATAACAAAAGACATGCATAACAAAGGCTGACATCCCTCATTATCTTAATCCCCCCATTGTCTTGGTATTTCCTCTCCTCGCCCAGGGGGTGAGGGTAGCTCCTCCGGTCTCCACCGCAGTGTCTGGGAACGTCTTTGTTCTTCACTTGGCAGTTGAGAGCCTTTGTCCTTTCAGAGGTGTGAAGTTGCTTTACATATGTAATTACCAAACATTTCCACATGCTTCAACATATGTAGGTTATGGAATATATGATTAATATAGCCCACAAAACCCATCTTAATTTGGGTCACATTTTCAAAGCAGCTAGCTCAGAAATGCTAAATGGCTGGAGGCTAACTTCAGTTAAGCCAGAGAGTCCTGATTGGCTCAACACTACTCACGTGCCAGTGGGTGTACATAGCTGTTACCAAAAACTCTTCGTTGAAACTCGCAGTTTTTCAGGGGGCGGGGCTTAAGTGAAACTTTAAAGCAAAAAAACACGAGGCATATGAGTGATTTTACTCTTGATTTGTCTTGTAAGTCATAAAAAAAACGTATTACACACATGTGAACAAGGGAAAAAAAACAGATTTTTGGTGGAGTGTCACTTTAACTTTCTGTCTTTGGTCAGAAAGTTTTTAAACTTTCTGAAAACTGCTTTCTCACTCTAAACAAAGCAGACCAAGGTTCAGTTTGATCTAGATCGACACCCTGTGTCTCTGGGCAAGACACTTTACCCACCTTGCCTCCAGTGTCCATGACACTGGGTATGAATGTGTATAAATGTTCGGTGGTGGTCAGAAAAAAAAAAAAATGTTCGGTGGTGGTCAGAGAGGCCGGTGGCTCAGACTGTCAGCCACGTTTTCGTCAGTCTACCCCAGGGCAGTTAGATTAGATTAGATTAGATTAGATTCAACTTTATTGTCATTACACATGTATGAATACAAGGTAACGAAACACAGTTTAGCATCCAGTCAGAAGTACAAAGGACAGCAGTGCAGTATATACGGTAATTAACAGTATGTGCAATTTAAGCAAACATATGCAGCAGTGCAGAAAGTTAAGAGTACTGTTATGTGCAAATAATGTGCAATAAGTTAGATAATAAGTTAGTTGTGACTACAGTCGTAGCTTACCACTACTATTGTCTATCTGTGGAGTGAATGAATAATGGACTCATTGTAAAGCGCATTGGGTGTCTTGAAAGGCGCTATATAAATGCAATTCATTATTATTAATGTGTTTTGCACAAAATATTATATTGTGGCTTTTTATACACAAAAAGCTTTCATTGCCTAAAGGTGCCTTCACACCAAATGCGAACGGGTGGTACAGATGCATACAAAGTCAATGGAAAGAGGCGAGCACATGCAAAATCATACATTTGTGCATTCATGTCTGAGCATAGCGCTAGCTTTGAGATTCTGCCATCATTGGAGTAAAAGTATCAACACTGGAGAGTAAACTAGTTTGAAAATGACACGGCCACTCACTTGCAGACAGAAGGACCGGGAGCTCTTCAGCTGAATCAGGATGTCAGAGTTATTTATCCACGGATTCCTGCCACGGACGTGCTAACAAGGCTAGCAAGCTAGCAACGGAAACACCCATCATCTTGTGAAGTTTTGGAGGCAGGGACAACTTTTTCAGGTGAGATAATGTAAACATAAGCGTGACGTTTTTGGGGGGATTTCCACAGCAGGTTGAACACTGCTGCAGAAGTTGTAAAGGCAGCTTTGCCTGTCTGCATCTCACTCAGACGGTGAATTCATGTCTATTCGTGTATTTACGTTGGATTATAATGTAATCAGGCCACGCGAAAAATTCGCCCGTTCGCATTTGGTGTGAAGGCACCTTTAGAATGGCTTGGAAACAGCTTTTGACATCTTTGACCTACTTAAGTATGTGCAGATCTATGAATATTAGAATATTTTAATTTATAAAAAATCTCTTAGAAAAGTTAGAATGCGTTATTATTCTGCATTAATAGAAGAGAACAAGAATAATCCTAGGTTTCTTTTCAACACTGTAGCTAGGGTGACAGAGTCAGGACTCTGTCAATCCTAGCATTCCCTTAGAGCTTACTAGTCAGGACTTTATGAACTTTTTCAATAATAAAATTTCATCTATCAGAGATTAAATCAATCAGATTCTTCCCATCATTAACTTAAATATAGTAACTACTATAACTCCTTCAATTGATATCTGTTTGGATGAGTTTACTCTAATTGACCTTTTAGAGTTAGACAAAATAATTTCCTCATCCAAGCCTTCAACTTGTCTTTTAGACCCTATTCCTACCAGGTTATTTAAAGAAGTCTTCCCACTTAAAGGTAGCTTTATTCTTCAAATAATCAATTCTTCATTAACTTTAGGTCATGTACCACAGGCTTTTAAAATGGCTGTAATTAAACCCTTACTCAAAAAGCCAACGCTGGATCCAGGAGTTTTAGCTAACTATAGACCAATCTCTAATCTCCCTTTCATTTCAGAAATCTTAGAAAGAGTTGTTGTTACGCAATTATTTGACCATGTTAGAAAAATACCCGATTCTTTGATTGAAAGATCCAAGAGCAAGCCGGAGATTTCTTCAATTTAAAGGATGAAACATTTATTTAGAAGTCACATGTAAAGCAAGCAGCGCTGGATCAGTTTGATGCTGTCCCCTCGAGAACGTCGTCAGACTGATCCCGACTTCCGGGCGTGGGTTACAATTCTCTTCTCGGGTGGGGGCGAACAAGTACAATAGGATGGGCTTATACGCGACTATCTGATTGGCTAGTTTAACTCTGTCGTGAACAGGCCATCCGCTGTTCACGTTACTGATCTCCTAAAATGTACTATCAAAAGTGTGTGTGAGAATGTTGTTTTGGGTGTGTAACTAATGTGAAAGACCTGACTTAAAAGAGAGCAAAAAGACAGAGAGAGAGAGCTCTATACCTTTGTCTCATTCCTGTTTTATTAATATACCATAACATAATTGTTCATAAGCATGCAAACAGAAGTGGTATGGAATATGTGTAGAGCATAATGGGAGATTACCTACAGAATTATTATTCTGGCACTAACTATACATTAACCCTTTCACTCCCCCCTTTGACATGATTTTATCATGTCAACCATGTATGGTGTGAGAGACTCTAGCAATTAACAGATGGTGAATAAGGCAGGTCCCTGCATTGTGTGTCAACCCAAGAGGCTTGCACCACTGGTTCTGCTACCCTTGCCTCCCCCCTTGTGGACACCTTGGCACGGTGCAGCAGTGTCTCAGAGATGAACTGTCACCAGGTCCGGTACCCCCCTCGAGGTCTCCTCCTGATCATAGTTCTTTGTCCAGTGGAGTGGACCATGTAGGGGTCATAGGGTAGAATAGAATCCGTCCACAAAGTCCACGAAACCTTTGTCCACCGGTTGACCCTTGCCAGGGCACACATCATTCGGCTGCACTCATCACACGGTTGCGACAGAGGTTTGACCTTCCTCTGTGTCTGCTTCCCGTATCTGCAGCTGTAGAGCACAGTTCCATCTTGTTGACACAGAAGCAAAACAACTGTGTGTCCCCGCTCTCAGAGGCACACCTCATCCCATGAGGTCTACAGGACAGTCTGGTGGGTGCAGCAGAGGGTATGTAACATCCAGTCCAGCCAGTGAACAGTTCAGTGATGCTGTCCCAGGGATGCCACCCCCCTGTCGCTGGAAAGAGGTGGACATGCTGGTGTTGGTGAGGCTTGAGCTCCTGGCTCCACCCTGGATGCTGGAGGTGCGGTGGATGTGCTCGGGTACCAGTCCATTCTTCTTCTGGGGACTGAAGTCATACAGTCACTCGCCCTACGACCTTTTCAATGTCGCGGGCACATGTCGTGATGGTCTGGTGCTCTCCGGCTTGAATCTTCCCTGTACCCTACACCTTTAATCAAGTGCCGATACAAAGAGCTCAGCTGGGGCAGGACCAATAATGGCCTGAGGGGTTGCCATCACAATGTATGGAGCCTGTAAAGTTTTATCCTTATTCACTACATCTGTAGTTATCTATGTGCTGTTGTAAGTAATCTCCCAATAGCCTTGAGTGTGCGATTGTTGACTATATGAAATCTGTAAGTGGTGGTTGTGTTGTGATGTGTGTGTTGGGTGATGGGACCTATATGTTCAGCAATGGGTAGGTAGTAGACAATACTGTTCAATGTTAGGAGACATCCATATCCATGCATTGTTGTATTCAGGCATTCAGAGCTTCTAACCTTCACCCTTATTCAGATTGCCTAACCGTAATTAGCATGATGGAGATAAATAACGCAAGAACCCTATAAGTCTCACACCCCTACATCCTTGTGGTGAGCTATGTATGATTTATGTGTTACTGGTAGCACATTGTGTTTACAAATACTCTGTGATCGCACACTGGTCCTCCTCGTCGTCACCCCTAGCCTTAGGGTCTTCAGTTCCTCCTTCCCCGGGCTCAGAGAGGGGAACCAATGGGACTACCTCCTCTTGGCACTGCACCATCTGATAGCCAGGTGGGGCAGGGAATTTTTCATTAATTGCGGTGGTGATGCATTTTAAACATAAGTGGCGGATACAAGGTATGCAGCAGCATCCACATAAGGTGAGTGTGGTTACTGCTGCTACCAATGACATAAATACCGAAAAGACCAGAGTTTTCCATTTGCCCAGCGTTTGGTCTAGCCAATTCCCTACTGGGTCTTTAACACCTGAGTAGTCTGTCAATTCTTCAGATAGGGTTTTTAGACCTGATAAGGCGCGCGTTATAGTACCGTCTGGGGCTATGTTGTTAGGAATAAAGACGCAGCAGTCCTTTGCAAACATAGAGCATACACCACCCTTTTCAGCCAATAGGAAATCCACTGCCATCCTATTCTGGTAGGTCATCAAGGAAGTTGCAGCAAATTGTTCGTGCAGACCAGTAATGGCATCTCTAGTCATATTGTTGAGCTTTTGTACGTTGAAATGGATGTAGTTGATGTATCCTGTATTCTTATTGGCAGTGATTATTGCCCCAGTGTATGGTATCATTGACTCAAACCCAGCTGCCACCTGATCTACTAATTTATATTGATCGGGAACACCTCTGGGTATCCCTATAGCATCAATATACGTGGGGGAGCCTGCATATAGGTCAAAAGGGTTGGTTGCGCTTCTCCCAACTCTACTGCATCTTGGGTTCGACGGTGGATCAAAATTGGCTTGCTGCCATAGGTTGATATCTGATACAGATGCGGGAATTACCTTAACGGGTGCTATTAAGGACACTATGGTGCAGGTGCCTGACCAGTCATGGGGGAGGGTGTTTCTTAATTTGTAACCTCCGCAATACCAATAGACATCTGAGCGGGCGTACTTTAGTTTGGTGGCATTTAGCCAAGTTGTGGTATTGATTAACTTTGTGCACCAACCCCCCAATAAGTGTCCTACTGGGTGTCCGGTGAGGTTGTATTTTGTAATGCAGGTGTAGTTATTTGCAACGGGAGTAAAGATAGGTGGGTGCGTCCCTTGTGGCGCCAGTGGGTATGGGGTTTCTAGATGTTTACACTTAGGCTCAGGATGTTCGGTCATATGCAAATTCATCATACAGTATGTCTCATTGTATGAGAATAGCGATGGCACAGTTAAGAGCGCCGGATGGGAAGAGGAACAGGCAATACACTCATCTCTTGTTACATATCTAGCAGTGTTGCTTATCCAATCTAACCAGTAATTCTTTTGTGCAAACCCCGTCTCAATCTCTATTGCTTTCGTAACAGGTATCTCCTGTGGGGTTAGGACAGTAATCTTTTTCTCTTCTCCCTGTTTACCCTTAATCGTCTGCCAGTTATTGGTCTTGTTGATGCTTGCCCCCTACCCCCAACCTATAACCTGAATCTTCCCCCTGGGTCTGTTCCAGCCACCCAAGCCCCCAATGCAAACATGCCCGCGTCTGAGGCACATGGGGTTTTTAACGTAATAAAGATGGGGTTGCACTTTCCAGGGTTACATTTTCTGGGGGGTGTCCCTTTTAGCTGTGACATTCGTTGTAGGAGGTTTTGTCCATTACAGACTCGTCTTTGTGCTTCCAGTGGGGTGTAGCCCCATGACCGGAGTCCAGTGTTCCATCCTACCCACTCCCATTTTAGACAGTAATCACTCCACTCATTAGATCTTTTATAAAGAATACACATGTATTTAGCTGCCCTTTGTAACTGTCTCTGGTCTGTCCATTCTTTACAGTCCGCTATGTCGCAGAAGTCAAGTCGGATAGTGGAGGTGTTACTTTGGCGGAAAATCAATGTTGGTATAGAGGGACTTCCAGTTCTTTTGTTGGGTCGGTGTCCTCTTGGTTGTCTATGTAGTAGCCAGATAATGGAGCCTGCAACCAGGATGGCGATGATTGTCACCACTATAGCTCCCCGCATCCAACTACATTCCCCTCCTTTCCTACATATGGGTCGTCTCCTATTAAGTAGATTATTTGTCTCTATCCCCTCATGCCCCTGTTCTAAGTCCTGTGAGATTGGGTAAAATCATACGGTCATCGTCCCCTTGTGTCCCACCCAAGTCTGCCCTTATGGTTGTCAGTGTCCGGTCTGTTGGATCTTTGGATGGTGTGCAATGAGTCTTATGGATCCAATTACTTAATCTGTCCTTCGTCAACCACACCTTTACACAGTGTGATGTCACCTCAGCCACCTTATAGGGTCCTTTCCACCTAGGAGAGGACCAGTTGATTTTGTATACCTTCCTCAAAATCCAGTCGCCCACCTCCACATGTGACGTGTCGTGGTCCTGCTCTTTGGTAAGGATTTCAGCAACCTGTTGGGAGATACTCATTACAGTGTTATTTAGTTGGTTAACATATTCACTCATGTTCTCATGTTGCACTAGCACAGGTGGTGAATCAGTGGGGGCAGTGGTAAACGGGCAAGGCATCTTCCTCCCTGTCAAAATCTCATGTGGGCTGACATTCAGGGTGGCATTTGGAGTCGACCTGAGGTTGAACAATACAATGGGTAGAGCCTCAACCCAGGTTAGTTTAGTGTCTGCACAGATCTTGGCCAAACCCTCCTTAATTGTCCTATTCGCCCTTTCCACCAACCCCTGTGATGAAGGGTGGTAAACGGCTCCAAACTTATGTTTGATCCCAAACATCCCTTCGACCTGTTGTAGGTCCTCATTAGAGAAATGGGTACCATTGTCTGATCTTATCACTTCAGGTATCCCAAACCTCGGGATGATTTCTCTGGTGAGCCACCTGATCACTTCCTTTCCTTTCTCTGTTTTGGTAGGTGTGGCCTCTACCCACCTCGAGAAGGGGTCGATACAAACGAGCAAATACCTCTTACCCTCTACTCTCTGGTCTGCCCCCATGTGTGTGAAGTCAATGACTATTTCTTTGCATGGGGCCCCCGGGATTGGGAAACTTCCCATTCCTGTTGTCAGTGTAACCTTGGGATTGTAACTTTCACAAATTTCACATGACTGTACAAAATATCTACAAATGTCCCTTAAAAAGGGGTGCCACCAGTGCTGTGAGATGAGGGTGTTCACCTTGGAGCTCGCACAGTGTCCTCTACTGTGGGCTTCCTGACACAACAAATTTAGTAGTCCTGCTGGCGCTACTATTTTACCCTAATGATTTCTCCAGAGCCCTGTGTGGTCCTTCCTGGTTCCCTTCTCCTTCCAAGCCTGTTTTTCTGTCGGGGCTGCAGCTTCCTGTGTTTCCTTGATGTTATGTATATTCAACTCTCTGTGCGGTCTATCGGCTGCCCTCTGATTCATCTGTTTCCTTGCATCATACCCCGCCACTGCCTTAGCTGCTACGTCTGCTGCGTTGTTTCCTCTCGCTATTCTGTCATTTCCTCTTTGGTGCCCTCTGCACTTGACAATTGCTACCTGTTTGGGTTCCAATAGTGCATAGTATAAGTCCAATAATTGGTCCAGGTGTTTTACTGGTGTGCCAGCTGAGGTCACAAACCCTTTTCTTCTCCAGTGGCACATGTCCACATGTACAGCTTGTACTGCGTATGCTGAGTCTGTATATATTGTTGCAGTTTTCCCTTCTGCTAACCTACATGCTTCTACCAATGCCACCAATTCTGCCATTTGTGCTGATGCTGGTTGTGGGATGATCTGTGCCTGCTTCGTTTCCAGGCCCTCCGGGGTTTCTTGTATTACTGCAAACGGGGCTATCAGGTTGCCTGCCTGTGTGTGATGGCTATGGCCATCACAAAATAAAATCATCTCAGCACTCTCTAGTGGTTCTGCCTGTACGTTATCATGTATTTTCATTTCTCTTTTTACTTCAGCAGCACAATCATGGTCTTGCGTGGTGTCTATCTGTGAGGCCATGTTTACTCCTGAGCTGGTGAAATGTATATATTGTT
Organism: Pholidichthys leucotaenia; assembly: GCA_020510985.1. Lineage (NCBI taxonomy): Eukaryota > Metazoa > Chordata > Actinopteri > Cichliformes > Pholidichthyidae > Pholidichthys > Pholidichthys leucotaenia. Next base: position 26,212,225 of record CM035839.1, on the reverse strand, counting down.
TATCAAGCAGCTGCTGTAATCCTTGAGCCCTGTGTGCTGATAACGTGAATGAATTTGAGTCAAGAAGGGCCTTAACTCCATGTGTTGTGTGAATAATGGTTTGATTACCCATTGTCAGGTGTGATGTCTTTTCCACAGCTTTTCCTATAGCAGCCACATGTTTCACGCAAGCCGGATGACCTATTTTGACATTATCTAATTTGCTACTGTAGTACATTAGTACTTTTCTATCCGTGCTTGTCCCACTCTCCCCCTTTTGGAACAGAACGGCATTAACAAAGCCGTTCTTTTCATCCACATCCAGATGGAAAGGTCTGGAGTAATCAGGTGCATGTAGAGAGCATGCTAAGGAAAGAGCAGTTTTTAGTTCAATAAAGGCCCGGTCTGCTTCTAATGTCCATTCCAGGGGAGTGTTGTAGTTTCTGTATCCTGCTTGAGTGATTAGTGCCCTTAGGGGCGCCACTAATCCAGTAAAGTCAGGTATAAAGTTCTTGCTGTATGTGACCAACCCCAGAAATTGCATCATTGCCTTTACAGTCATGGGTTTGGAGTGGTTAAGGATGTCAGTTTTGTGTGTAGCGGTCATACTACGCCCGGAAGTGCCAATCACCCAGCCCAGAAAGGTAACCTTCGGTCGCCCAATTTGTAATTTGGATTTGGACACCTTGAACCCACATGCAGCCAAATGATTTAGTACTGTGGCAGTTGCGGTCATGATTGATTCAGAGTCTGGAGCTGCTATCAGAATATCGTCTACATATTGTAAGAGTGTGACCCCTTCTGGCAGTACAAGTGACTGTAGCTGTTGTCTTAGGACATGATTAAAAATGGATGGTGAGTCAACAAAACCCTGTGGCAGCCGGTTGTATGTGTATTGTGTACCGTTGTAGGAGAAGGCAAACAATTCCTGTGAATTCGGATGAAGTGGTACACAGAAAAAGGCATTTGCCAGGTCAATGCAAAAGAAGAAGTTATGGCTTGGTGAGATTGCATTTAGCATTGTGTATGGGTTAGGCGTGTCGTAAAGAGTGGGTATTACCATTTTATTAATAGGCCTAAGGTCCTGAATCATGCGGTAATCTAATTTTCCTGGCTTGGGGACCGGGTTAATCGGGGTATTCCATGGGGACTTAGTGGGAACCAGAACCCCCGATTGGATCAGTCCATCAATGGTTCCCCTGATTCCTTTTATTTGATCCAATCGAAGGGGGTATTGGGCACGGTATATAGGAACAGTGTTAGGCTTTAGGGGGATTAAGACAGGGGGGATGTTGAGTAGGCCCACGTCCGTGGAGCCTTGAGACCACAATGTCTCAGGGAGACTGTCTAACAATGACTGTGAGTGTGGGTGGTCTGTATTCTCTCTACCGTGTGTGCGCGTGAGGAATCTTTTTTCAAGCTCCACAGTCATTGTGGACCGTTGTGCGATCCGATACATTTTCAAGGAAGGAGAATATTGTAGACTCTTGTCCTGCGTGGGTAACCAATCAGTTGTTGTTATGCACCTCTTTATCATTGAGCCCAGGTTTTTTGCTTCCCCTCCATCCATTATCTTCAGAGTCACATGAGGTGCAGATGTGGCAGTCAGTGCATATAAGGGTTGTAATGAGTCAGGTACAGTGACTGCCGCCGCCACGCCTTCCTTTCCTACATAAATGTCCTCAATCTCAATTGGTGGTTGAGCTGCCGTTTCTTGGAAGTGCCGTGCATAACCTTCCCGCAATGCATCATAGTTTTCATCTCCAAAAAGCTCATAGTTGAACGTGCAATGGGGTGGGTCATGGGCATTTTCATATGGGTACACTAGGGACATCCAAGGAAGCCACTGTGAAAAGATGTCCCCTAAGTGACTTTGTTCAAAGTCGAGGAGTAGCCCCCACTAAATTTCCCCACCCATTTCAGTGAGTGGGTCACTTGGTTTTACAGGAGACTGTATCATTTGTCTCAGTGCCTGTTTGGGTGTTGCACAGCGTTGTACTGAACCGTCAGGAAAGGTTATGTCAATGTGGGTGGGTGCCAACAGTAATGAAATGTTTTGTGAACACATTATGTCCCTTGCCACCAGGTTCACAGGGCATGTTGGTGATAGTAAGAATGAATGTTCAAATCTCAGTGAATTCCACAAACAGGGAACAGGTCTAGACAGGGGCCACTCTTCTGTGTTACCCGAGAAGCCAACAACAGGTACGGTATCCATTGAAATGGGGAGTGGCGTGTTTAGGGTGGAATACCTGGCTCCTGTGTCAATCATGCACATATAATCTCGACCGTCCACTGTCAACTTCACTAGAGGTTCAAGAAATAGATCTGCGGGACACAGAGAGTCACCTGCTGTCAGTCCTGGGCAGCCCTATTGTGGGAATTGGTGTGCTCCGGGGGCTTGGTGCCAATTGTCCTGTGCCCGGGGAGGAAGAGGAGGATCATGTAGGGGAGGATATACACTGTGTTGATAATTGGGGGACCCCCCTGGGTGGCTCTGTGAGTGCTGCTGTGGGCAGCGTCGAGCCCAGTGGCCAATTTGCTGACATAGGAAGCATCGGTCCCGCGGGTTGGGCCTCCCCCAGGGTTTATTGTTAACACGGCCTCTGTCTCTGTCATTAAACTTCCTATGTTCCCTGTAACCCTGCGGCTGATGCTGATAGGCCAGACTAGGTGGGGTGTCTGGGTAAGGTCTATATTGCTGTAGTGTGAGGTCTTGAGGTGGTTGCATGACTAAAGGTTGGTGGGAGGTGAGTTGTTGCGGCATCTGATTGACAGAGGCCTTATTTTGATTCACCTTATCGCTCATCTCCTTCAACTGTACCTTTGCCACTTGTGACTGTAGAGAAGCTAACTCTCTCTTTTCCTGTTCACGTGTCTCAATCTCATTATCAATGTACTGAATAACATGAGATGACCACATAGTGAACGATAGGCTGGAGAGTCCAACCACTTGCTTCAACAGTTTCTGTATAGTGGCGGGTAATGAGGCCTCTACTGCCCCCCTAAAGAGCATTTCAATTCAGAATCAGAATCAGAATCAGATTTATTGCCATTGTTCATGTACTACACAAACTAGGAATTTGTCTCGGTGCCATGCTGCAACATTAAAAACATGATGAGATAAAGAGATAAACTAAAAAAACTAAAAGACTAAAAACATGCAATAAGTGTAGAATAATAAGTAATAATAATAATAATAATGAGTAATACTAGTCAAGGCAGATTTAAATAAATTAGCAAGTAGCAGATAATATGGGGTACCACAGTGCAGTCGATAATGCAACAGAAAAACAGTGATGAACGACATGAGCTGCTGTATATAGTGCACAAGAGTCAATAAGTCACTTAATGTTCAGCAGTCTGATGGCAGAGGGGAAAAAGCTGTTCATGTGCCGGGAGGTTTTAGTCTGAATGGACCGAAGTCTTCTACCTGAGGGGAGGGGGGCAAACAGTACGTGACCAGGGTGTGAAGGATCGGCTATGATCCGGCCTGCACGCCTCCGGGTCCTGGAGATGTACAGGTCCTGGAGAGATGGGAGCTTGCAGCCGATCACCTTCTCAGCAGTGCGCACGACGCGCTGCAGCCTTAGTCTGTCCCTGGCAGTGGCTCCTGCGTACCACACGGTTATGGAGGAGGTGAGGATGGACTCGATGATGGCCGTGTAGAACTGCACTAACATGTTGGTGGGTAGCTTGAGCTTCCTCAGCTGCCGCAGAAAGAACATCCTCTGCTGGGCCTTTTTGATGAGGGAGCTGATGGTTGGCTCCCATTTGAGGTCCCGGGTGATGGTGGTGCCCAAGAAGCGGAAGGAATCTGCAATGGTGATGGGAGAGCCTGTGATGGTGAGGGGGGGCAGGGGGGTTGTGACTTTCCTGAAGTCCACAATCATCTCCGCTGTCTTCAGAGCGTTCAGCTGCAGGTTGTTGTGGCTGCACCAGGACACCAGCTGGGCCACCTCTTTCCTGTAGACGGACTCGTCGCCGTTGGAGATGAGCCCGATGAGGGTGGTGTCGTCCGCAAACTTGATCAGCTTAACAGACTGGTGGGAGGAGGTGCAGGAGTTGGTATAAAGGGAGAAGAGTAGGGGGGAAAGTACACAGCCCTGGGGTGATCCGATGCTGATGCTAACAGAGTCCGAGACAGACTTCCCCAGCCGCACATGCTGCCTCCGGTCCGTCAGGAAGTCGGTGATCCACCTGCAGAGGGAGTCAGGCACGCCGAGCAGGGACAGCTTGTCCTGGAGCAGAGTGGGGCGGATGGTGTTGAATGCAGAGCTGAAGTCCACAAACAGGATCCTGGCGTAGGTTCCCGGGGAGTCCAGGTGCTGCAGGATGGAGTGGAGGGCCAGGTTGACTGCGTCGTCCACAGACCTGTTGGCATGGTAGGCAAACTGCAGCGGGTCCAGGAGGGGAGTGGTGATGGACTTGAGGTGAGACAGGACCAGGCGCTCAAAGGACTTCATGACTACAGAGGTGAGCGCTACAGGTCTGTAGTCGTTAAGTCCAGTAATCCGTGGCTTCTTGGGGACAGGGATGATGGTGGAGGATTTGAGGCAGGTCGGCACGTGGCATAGCTTAAGGGAGGTGTTAAAAATGTCTGTGAAGACAGGAGCCAGCTCTTTCGCACAGTGTCTCAGGGTGGAGGGAGACACACCGTCCGGCCCGGGGGCCTTGCGTGGGTTCAGTCTGGAGAATTGTCTGTGCACATCCTGCTCACTGATGACAAGGGCAGGGGGGGGGGAGGAGGGGGGGACCGCTTTTGATGAATTAGCGGCCGAGGAGGCAGCGGAGCTGGGTGGAGTGGGGGAGTTGGACACAGCTGACGAGGTGTCAAAACGGGCGTAATGTTGGGACAGTTTTTGACAAAGGACTTTGTCATCCTGACCTTTAGAAGCCTGAGGCTGATAGTTGGTGATTTGCCTCAGTCCTCTCCACACAGAAGCCGAGTCATTAGCAGTGAACTTCTGCTGGAGTCTCTCAGAATATACAGATTTAGCTCTCCTCAGCTCTCTGTTAAACCGATATTTAACCTCCCTGTAGCAGTCTCTGTCTCCACTTTTCAACGCAGCTTCCTTCTCCTTTCTGATCTGTCTGAGCTTAGCAGTGAACCAGGGCTTATCATTAGAGTACCTCACCCTGGTGCGCGATGGGAGAATGCTCTCCTCACAAAAGTTGATATAGGAGTTCACAGTGTCTGTGTACTCATTAAGATCATGTGTGGCTCCTTTAAACATGTCCCAGTCAGTTATTTCCATGCATGTGTTCAGTTTCTCTCCAGCTTCACTGGTCAATTTCTTCGTGGTGGTCACAACAGGGTTAGTGAGTTTCAGTCTCTGTCTGTATGTGGGAATGAGGTGGACCATCACGTGATCAGATAGTCCGAGCGCAGCGCGGGGAACAGCGCGATATGCGTCCTTCACTGTAGTGTAACAGTGATCCAGCGTGTTATTTCCTCTGGTTGGACATTTAATAAACTGTCTGTATCGGGGGAGCTCGTGACTCAGATTGCTCTGGTTAAAGCCGCCTACCACAATAACCAGGGAGTCTGGAAAATTCCGCTCCGCATGTAGGACGTGATCTGCGAGCACGCGCTGGGCCTCGCGCGTGTCCGCGTCGGGAGGGGCGTACACAGCGATCAAAACAAATGATGCGAACTCCCGCGGGGAATAAAATGGCTTGCAGTTAACAGAGAGAAATTCTATATCGGTAGAACAGTGTTGTGAAACCACCGTTACATCAGAGCACCAGCTGCTGTTAATGTAGAAGCACACTCCTCCTCCAATAGACTTACCGGAGAGCTCTGTGACGCGATCAGCACGAAACAGCTGAAATCCCTCGAGGCTGATCGCGCTGTCCGGTATGCTCCTTTTAAGCCAGGTCTCAGAGAAACAGATGACAGACGAGGAAGCGAGGTCCTTAAATTGCATCAGCAGTCTTAATTCTTCTACCTTGTTCAAGAGAGAATTGGCATTGGATAGAAATATGCCAGGCAAGGCTGTTCGCGTGCCTCTCCTTCGCAGCCGAGCGAGAATCCCCCCTCGCTTTCCTCTTTTTCGCCGTCTTACTCTTTGAGCCAAACAATGAATCAGATTGGCGGCAGGAGCTAAAAAAACTGGGAGAAGGTCCGTAGGAGTGAGAGTCCTGATATTTAATAGCTCTTCACGAGTATAAGAGCTGGCAGACACACAATCGACGAACAAAAACAAACAAATTAAACAAATTAAAGGGCAGCGTAGCACCATGTCGACCACTGTGGGCGCCATCTTGGAAAAAGATGGCGTCAATTGTACAGTTAGTGGCCGGGTTCTCACCTGTCCTGTCTTGCCACAAATCTCTCACCCTGAGTAAGTATGGGGCCCCCTTCTCATGGTCGTTAGGTGGGATGTCACACAGTTTGGCCGATTTCATTTGAACAGGGAACTTTTCTCGGATTATGGGCCACAGTATATACACCACTGCTGATAATGGGGATTCGTCTCTTTCTAAGTGTGTGCCACCTAGTAGTTCCATCTCCCGCAGCATCCCCAAGGAGGTGCAGGAGGAGAACAGCAGTCTAAAGTCTCCCAGAGCAGGTGCTATTCCAGCACAGGTCTCAAGGAAAGCTTTGATCCATGGTGCACCGCCATCATGTATATTTGGCAGCTGTGATTTTATTAAGGCTGTGTCTTGGAGTGAAAATGGAGTGTAGTTTGTGGTCGCACGGCCTCCGACTGACGTCGCCGTGGTCAGTGGCATTTGCCTCGCTTGGGGGGCATGGCTATACATGTGTGTACGTTACCATGGCTAGGTGTGTGGGTTGCTATGTGTGGGCTGTGTTCTGCAGAGGAGGCAGCATGATGTGGATATGTTCCCATATCCTGAAGGGCTAAAGTGAGGGCGTTTACAGATGATGTGTCTTGTCAGTACCTGTCTCAGCATATGACCTGGTGACAAAAGTACAATCTGACCTTGCCCCTATATTATCAGGGGTGTTTGTAGTACTTTCTACAGTTTTTCCTAGAAATTCCTTAATTTTTTCGCTACCTTCAGGCTCCTCCTTAGCTGTTTGTAACAACCCATTTTTAATCACCATCAGGGGGGCCATCATCGTGGGTGTTGATTGGGCAAGCTCAATTGGCACCTCGGCTGAGACAGTAGGTTGATTGGTGTGGCTCTGGCACCTCTTTGATAGAGCTTGTGTCCCTGTGTAGGGAGGTGGGGGTGCAAGTAATTCTCCACCTAGAGAATTACTTACTAGAGCTGTGGACTTAACAGCAGGTGGTTCAATGGCCTGAGGCCGCATTTCTGCCTTTGTGATGGAGGCTTCTGGGGTCAGTGGAGGGCCATTGGCGTTACCTGACATCCTCTGCAGGGTGAGTTTAATTTCCCCCAGAAAACATTGACAGTCTGTGAGAAATTCTCCTTCTCTTTTTAATTCTTTCCCTGTTCTCCCTCTCCTAAATATACTGGCCTCCCGGTGCTTATTGCTTGCCTGCTCATGCCCTCCTCTTGCCTGTCTTATAAACATAGCTAGGTCTCCCTGGTGGGGGGGGGGGGGGGTTGTTTTCACATCCTGCGAACATTCCTCCGTCCTGCATTTGTTTGACCCATCTGGCAAATCTCTCCCTTCCTTTCTTTTGATCCGTGACTGGGACCTTTGTCAGCCATCTAGCCATTGTCTGGGATAGTGCCGACCCCAGGGAGCCGGGCTTACAGGCCTGCCATCGTTCCATTGTTTCTTGAGACATTTCATACAGGTGTTACCCGTACCCTTTGCTGCAGCTGAGTGACGTATTGTCCGTGTATTTAGACCCCAACAGGAAGCTTCTACGCAGACGCTAACCGTCTGTGCGCCTGTTAGCTGGGACTTAACGCCAGCCTATCTACACGTTTTAACTCAGGGCAACAGTGGTACCGTATCTGCTTGTATTCCCGCTATCCTAGTCCAACCCCTTGTATTTACACTATCACTCAAGATCTGTTTTGCTGTGTGGAATTCTCAATCAGTCTCGACTGATTGATACACACACAGGAATACAGTAAAGATATCAATTGAGTGATGAACCACCCCGCATTTCACAAATAGAGAATAACAAACTTAATTTTCTGCCAGCCACAGCGGCTTGGTACATATACAGGAATACTATACAATATCAGATGTGTCAGAACTCACCCCTGTCTTGCTGTATGGAATTGTCAAACTGGAGTTCTCAATCAGTCTCTGCTGCTTGACTCACACAGAAATACAATATTATGACAGTGGTAACTCACTTCACTTTTCCTGTTTATTTATTTTATTCGTCTATTTTAGTTTGTTGTATTTATTTAATTATTTTTGTATTTATAATTTAATTCATTTATATATTTACTTATCTGTACCAACCTGCAATTTTTCATTTAAATTCTCTCACCTTTATATAGTGTCCACCTAGGATTTCCTACAGTTTTGTTGAGGAATAAATCTCCTTATCCTCCAGTTGTATTGTATACTTCCCTCTGCCTAATTTAAAGTTGAGCCTTTTCTCTCCCAGCTGAATGGCATGCTTTGCCTCATTATAGGCAAACCTGCATTTAGCAGGCCCCTGAGGTCTTTGTTTTTTATTTACCATGCATGGGCTTAAAGCTTTCCTTTCAGCCAGAGAGATAAAGCTCCAGATTTATTATTAAGATTTAAGTTTTTGTTGGCAGTAATTTTGTGAAATAGTGCACTTCCTATATTTGGCCACACGATGGAGGCACTGTGCCACAGCTTGAAGGTGATTCAAGATGGCGCCCTCGCATGCGCAGTAAATGGGACACGTGCAAGATGGCCCCTGAGCCTATTGTTCACAAACCACGTTTTTTTTTTTTTTTAATTTAAGAAAATGGAGCACTGTCTCGTTAACCCCAGCTATACACACACTAGCACAGTATAATAACCTTACAACTTTAATTTAGCACTTCATTTTAATGCTGTTACCTCAAATAATTCTCCTCTCAGTAACCTGTTTTACCAATCGCACCTCCACTCGGTGGTGGGGGTGCATTACTTTCCTTCATTCTGACCACGCGGTCCGGAACCCGCACTCGGTGGTGGGGGCGCATTACTTTCCTTTGTTCTGACCACGCGGTCCGGAGTCCGCCATTAGTTAAATCATTATGGGAAAAAGTTAAATCATTATGGGAAAATTTTAACAAATATTCTCAACTCCCGGTATTTCCCAAACCACACTTTTATCCCCTAGAGACACAAAATTTTACAGAAATCAGTTTTATACTTATGAATGCATTCACTATTGTTGGAATAAAAGAATCTTATGCAATTCTGTAAGTTATTATTTTGTACTTATGAGCAGACCCTCACTAAAGGTGGGAAAAAGATTCTTGTGGCTGCTTGTTACGTTACTCACTCATGATGTAGTCTGAGATTCTTATAACGTATTAAGAGTACCTTTATATATGCTCACTACTGCAACCGAAATCAGGCTAACCCTGGATTTCAATTTGGAAGACAGGCACGGCCGTTGCCTCCTATTGTCTTATCAATTCTGGGTACAGACTGCAACCCAGAATCTCACCGATCCATTTAATCTTTTGTTAAACAGAGGGTACTTTCGCTGAGGCCTCGGCAGGTCCCCCAATGCGCAAGCGGTATCGTGTTTAACTCTGATACACAGCGGACACTTTCCCTCGGGGTCTTCTTTCGGCTCCGAGAACAAGCGGTGTCTTATGTTCAGCAAATTAACCGATCGCGGCTTCACTCCCAGAGTGGCATCAGGTGAAACTTTTCATGGTTCCCCCCGGCATCAGGTTGCTAAAACCTGGCTTATAATTTGGGAGACGAACCTGGGTGATTATTAGTCACCCTGGCATCCTAAGTCTCTTATTTTGGTTCAGACTGACTCCAAAATGTTTTAAAATTTGACGGACCATACGCCCGTAATGTACATCCAGGACCGCGGCCGTTCTATCTCAGACTGAAAATAGAACACGTGCACTACCTTTACTTTTCAAACTATTGTTTAAACTTTACATGTGACTCCCAACCAAATGATAAATTTCGAGATCGGATATACACCTTTATCAGACAACTGTAAATTTAGAATGGCCAAACTGCAGAATTTTGTAGACAAAAGGCTCTGCTTACCTTATTTTTATTCAGGCGCCACAGTAGTCTGCAAAAGGGTCCCTCCGATGTGGTGTGTTCAGGCTCGTCTCGGAAAAATTCAATCCGGGTCACGGCACCAATTTGTTAGAAAAATACCCGATTCTGTGATTGAAAGATCCAAGAACAAGCCGGAGATTTCTTCAATTTAAAGGATGAAACATTTATTTAGAAGTCACATGTAAAGCAAGCAGCGCTGGATCAGTTTGATGCTGTCCCCTCGAGAACGTCGTCAGACTGATCCCGACTTCCGGGCGGGGGTTACAGTTCTCTTCTCGGGTGGGGGCGACCCAGTACAATAGGATGGGCTTATACGCGACTATCTGATTGGCTAGTTTAACTCTGACGTGAACAGGCCATCCGCTGTTCACGTTACCGATCTCCTAAAATGTACTATCAAAAGTGTGTGTGAGAATGTTGTTTTGGGTGTGTAACTAATGTGAAAGACCTGACTTAAAAGAGAGCAAAAAGACAGAGAGAGAGAGCTCTATACCTTTGTCTCATTCCTGTTTTATCAATATACCATAACATAATTGCTCATAAGCATGCAAACAGAAGTGGTATGGAATATAATTTTTTTTTTTTTTTTTTTTTTTTTTTTTTTGAATGCAAAAGATGCAATAGACTTACACAATGGTCCTCTCCGGCATACAACTAGGAACATACCGGTCGCTATGGAGGGTGAGAATATGTATGGGCACATAATCATACCATGTAGGATAACTAAATAGACGGTTATGCTGTTTCATCCCACCTAGCAACAATGCTCTGCACTGTGTGTGTTTATATATTTACATATTTATTCCATCTAGCTACAATGCTCTGCACTGGGTGTGTTTATATTTATATATCTATATATTTATTCCATCTAGCTACAATGCTCCGCACTGTGTTTTTATATATCTACATATTATTCCATCTAGCTACATTGCTCCGCACTGTGTGTGTTTATATACTTGCATATTTATTCCACCTAGCTGCAATGCTCCATACTGTGGGTGTTTATATATTTACATATTTATTCCATCTAGCTACAATGCTCTGCACTGTGTGTTCATATATTCATATATTTATTCCATCCAGCTACAATGCTCTGCACTGTGTGTCTGTGTGTGTGTGTGTGTATATATATATTTTATAGTAATATGTACATATGTATATTAGCTGCTCTTGCTTGCTTGTTTTTTCTTGCCTCCTGATTGTTGCTCTGAGTGTTGCTATCCCTGTGCTGTTGCAATCCTGGAATTTCCCCATTGTGGGACTAATAAAGGCTTATCTTATCTTATCTTATCTTATCTTATATGTGTAGAGCATAATGAGAGATTACCTACAGAATTATTATTCTGGCACTAACTATACATTAACCCTTTCAACCACCTGCAGGGAAATGGTTTACTTGAAGAGTTTCAATCTGGGTTTAGAATCCATCATAGTACTGAAACAGCCTTAGTGAAAGTCACTAATGATCTCCTTATCGCATCTGATAATGGACTTGTTTCTGTTCTTGTCCTTTTAGAGCTTAGTGCAGCTTTTGATACTATCGATCATAATATTCTACTTGATAGATTAGAACACTATGTTGGACTTAATGGAACTTCGCTGCAGTGGGTTAGATCTTATTTATCTGATAGGTTCCAGTTTGTTCATGTCAGTAATGAGTTTTCTTTCAACTCAAAGCTCAGCCATGGAGTTTCACAGGGATCTGTGCTAGGCCCTACTCTTTTTAGTTTATATACTGTATGCTTCCGTTAGGCAACATTATTAGAAAGCATTGTATACATTTTCATTGTTATGCAGATGACACACAATTATACCTGTCAATGAAGCCAGATGATAGTAATCAATAAGCCAAGTTAGAAGCCTGGCTAAAGGAAATCAAAGCTTGGATGACTTGCAATTTCCTGCTATTAAATTCAGATAAGACTGAAGTCATTCTTGTTGGTCCAAAAAACCTTAGAAATACCTTTCCAAATCAAACTTTTAGTTTGGATGTGGTTACTGTTTCTCTTAATAGCTCTGTGAGGAACCTTGGAGTTATTTTTGATCAAGATCTTTCAATTCACATATTAAATTCATTTCCAAGATTGCCTTCTATCATTTGCATAATATTGCCAAGATAAGATAAGATAAGATAAGCCTTTATTAGTCCCACAATGGGGAAATTCCAGGATTGCAACAGCACAGGGATAGCAACACTCAGAGCAACAATCAGAAGGCAAGAAAAAACAAGAGCAGCTAGTATACATATGTACATATTACTATAAATATTTACAGTATATATATATATATATATATATAGACACACAGTGCGGAGCATTGTGGTTGGTGGATGTGCAGCAGAAAGTCTAAGCTCTCTCTCCGTGGATGCGGCGGGCCAGCTGGATGTCTTTGGGCATGATGGTGACCCTCTTGGTGTGGATGGCGCACATGTTGGTGTCCTTGAAGAGACCCACCAGGTAGGCCTCGCTGGCCTCTTGCAGAGCCATGACGGCGGAGCTCTGGAAGCGCAGGTCGGTCTTGAAGTCCTGAGCGATCTCCCTCACCAGGCGCTGGAAGGGCAGCTTACGGATGAGCAGCTCCATGGATTTCTGGTAGCGACAGATCTCTCTCAGAGCCATGGTACCGGGCCTGTAACGGTGAGGCTTCTTCACTCCGCCGGTGGCCGGAGCGCTTTTCCGAGCAGCCTTGGTGGCCAGCTGCTTCCTGGGGGCTTTTCCTCCAGTAGATTTATGGGCGGTCTGCTTGGTTCCTGCCATCGCTCTTTATTATTCTGTCTTATATTTCTTGCATGCCACCTAAACTCCAGCCCGGCACCCGCGTCATTTTCGCTTCAGTTCTCCCGGTATGTCGAGTTTCTCCGTTAGCACCGGGTGGCGGTTGAGTGCTAGCTAGCTCTTCCCTGCTGTATCGTCTCCTGCTGTAAACAGTGGCTCCGTCTGCCGACTCGGGAGACCTTTGGGGCGATCTGTGTGTCCATGAAATATATAGAGTGAAAGGTGTAGAAAGAAGAAAGAAGATTTAAAAAAAGAAGAAAAAAAAAAGGCAGTTGCAAAAGGCAGCCAACTCGTCGTGTCTCAGAGTGATGCTAAGAAACTGAGCCACGCTTTTGTTAGCTCTAGATTAGATTATTGTAACTCTTTATTATCAGGTTGTCCTAAAACATATTTAAAAAGTCTTCAGTTGATCCAAAATGCTGCAGCAAGAGTTTTAACAGGTACTAGAAAGAGAGATCATATCTCTCCGGTTCTGGCCTCCCTTCATTGGCTTCCCATAGAGTTTAGAATTAAGTTTAAAATCCTTCTTCTTACTTACGAAGCTCTAGACCAGGGGTGTCCAATCATGTGCCATGGAGGGCCAAGACCCTGCAGGTTTTCTCTTTTACCCAGTCTCTTCAGCAGGTGTTCACTTATCAGCAATCAGTGGGAAGAAATTCAGTGGAATCTGCTGTTGAAGACTCTGGTTGGAGGTAAAGCCTGCAGGGTCTTGGCCCTCCATGGCACATGATTGGACACCCCTGCTCTAGACAATCAGGCCCCTTTTTATTTAAAAGATCTGATACTACTGTACTATCCTAACAGAGCACTACGCTCCCAAAATACAGGATTACTTATAATACCTAGAATCTCCAAAAGTACAATGGGAGGCAGAGCCTTCAGTTATCAAGCTCCTCTCCTGTGGAACCAGCTGCCAATCTATATTCGTGAGTCAGACTCGATCTCTGTTTTTAAGAATAGGGTTAAAACCTTCCTTTTTGATATAGCCTACAATTAAGGAGGGATCATGTGTCTCTGAACCCTCCCTTAGTTATGCTGCTAATAGGTTTAGACAGCCGGGGGACCTCCAATAATGCACTGGGCTTCACTCCTTTCTTCACTCTCAATGAAATATTTGTTGTTGTTTTTTTTGCTGGTCATTAACATCTGTTTGTTCTCTCCCATAGATTGAGTCTCCATCATGCTGTTTGCTCTCTACATGTCTGTTCTTTTCATCTTCTCTATCCCCTCACCCCCCAGCCAGTCACAGCAGATGACTGCCCCTCCCTGAGCCTGGTTCTGCTGGAGGTTTCTTCCTGTTAAAAGGGAGTTTTTCCTCTCCACCGTCGCCAAGCGCTTGCTCACAGGGGATCGCCTGATTGCTGGGGTTTTTCTGCAACTGTGGGGGTTTCCCCTACAGTTGAAAGTGCTATAAGATGACTGTTGTTGTGAAATGGCGCTATATAAATAAAGTTGAATTGAATTGAATATGCTAATGAGCTCCACCCATATTCCTGCTCACCAGTAGCTGGAAGAAGATGAGGACATTGTACAAGGTTCCAAGGCGGCGCGGTGGTGCAGTGGTTAGCACTGCAGCAGCACAGCCACTCACCCTTGGCCATGGGATCCCTGGTTCGATCCCAGCCCCTGACCAACAGTGATCTGTGTGGAGTTTGCATGTTCTCCCCGTGTCTGCATGGGTTTACTCCGGGAGTTCTCCGGTTTCCTCCCACAAGCCAAAAACATGCAGGTTAGGTTAATTGGAGACTCTAAAAGTGGCCCTAGGTGTGAATGTGTGTGTGAATGGTGAAGGGATAGTGCCGTACTGTGGCTGCTTCATCCATCCAGGTGGATGCCCTCAATTTCCCCTCTGGGGATCAATAAAGTATTGTAACGTGCTGCTCGACATGGCGACGTCCCACCGGGAGATTCGAACTCACGCCTCCCGCTCCGGAGTCCCGCACCCTACCTGTGTCGCCAATAGGGTCAACCCACTTGGCAAGCCAAGTAGGGTGCTCATATTGAGTTCGCTACAGTATACAAAATCAAAAAAAAAAGAAGGTGAACTAACTTGAGGAAGTACCATTATTCTGCCCTCCCTGAACGTTAATATCCAGTTTGGCAGACAGCTAAACAGTTCTCCAATGAGAGTCAAAAGGCTTCCACTTCATTATGGAGTGTTTATTTACTGTCTTGTACAGGCACTGTAAAACTATAAAAAAACACAACAAAAAAGCACTTTTAAATTATGAACTTGGCCACACGATACTTTACTAACATCACATGACATGTTCAAAGGTGTTACTAAATCAAAATGCAGCTTATACATCCACTAGAACAGTAAAAAAAACAACTAGCATTTATCCCGCTAGCTCAATGCTAACTTACAATAGAAATCTCCATAGACAGGCTAACGTATTAGCATTGGCTTCATAAACACAACAAACAGGCTCATAGCAAACTATTTAACTTCTCTCATACAACACAAACTTACACCTTGATGGTACTTACAGGCATGTTTTATTTTATTTTTTTTAACCAGGCAGGACAGATTGAGAACACATTCTTATTTACAACTGTGGCCTGGGGGGAAGGGGGGAAGGGGCAACTCGCATTCATACCTCCCCAGTTGATGCCAGTTAACCTAACCTGCATGTTTTTGGCCCCTGTGGGATGAAACCGTAGAAATCCCGGAGTAAACCCACGCAGACAAGGGGAGAACATGCAAACTCCACACAGAAAGATCACCGTTGGTCAGGTGGTGGGATCGAACCCCAGATCCCATGGCCAAGGGTGAGTTGCTGTGCTGCCACAGTGCTAACCACTGCGCTACCGTGCAGCCCGATATGTTCTCTGTGCTCTATAACCACACCTTTACAATGGTTTATTTTCTCCACTGCTGGATTAATCATATTCCATTAACTACAGGGCTTCTTCTGTTATACAAAACACAGGTGTTCAAACTCACTCACTCCCCCTAGTGGAGTGATGGAAATACTGCACCCAAACGAAGGCAACACAACCGTCGTAGGTGAACCCACGAAGAGTCGCTGCCCGGCCCGGCATGGAGGCTGGAAGGCTCCCCACTGGTCTCTCCTTACCCACTCACCGCGGATTGCCTCGCTGGGGGCTGGTGAGCAGTTCGCCTCGGTCCAGTGTGCCCACCAGCCGGCTCACCTTTGAGGCGCTCCCCGGCCTCCTTCCTTTGGAGCTCGCCTTGCTTCGAGCTGCTCCGAGGCGAACTTCTCGCCAGCCTTCAGCGAGGCGATCAGTTGTGAGTGGGTAACCAGAGACCACTCCTTCGGGGGAAGAGGGAGGAGCCGAGGAGCGTCCAGTTCCTTCGGAGCGTTCTCCCCGGCTCACTCCAGGGAGAGGTGAGGCGGCTGGCGGGGTGCACTGGCAGGTGCTCCCAGCGAGTCAAGGGAAGCCCTCCAGCTGGAAAGCGACAGCCTCTCCACTCCACCGAGAATGATCCTTCCGCAGGTTCACCTATAACGATACTCGCCCGGCTTTTGTGCCACGCACACCAGGCCGGCTTCCCCAGCATGCAGGCTGCAAACCCGTGTCCTCTCCGTTATTTTAGCAGGAACACTGAGGTTTTTCTAATTAAAATGAATCATTGCTGTTGTATTTTCATGTCTGTGGGTAAGACGTGTAATTTAAAAGAAGAGGATTTTTTGCTCTCACTGCCAAAAACTGAACAGGTACATGGGGCTGAAAAATTCATCGGCTGAAAAGTTCATAGTGGTCAAATTTGACCAAATGTGGTTTTATTTTTCAGCATAGTCTCCCCTTTAGTCTACACACTTCTTCCATCGGTGTTGCAGTGCTTGGATCCCTGCACTTGAAAAATAAACCACATTTGGTCAAATTTGACCACTATGAACTTTTCAGACCCCCTTCCTATAATCTGCCATCTTTCCCAACTTGTAAAAAGCTGAGCTCCTGCTTGCTCCTCCCTCTTCCCCTGAGAGTGTCAAGTAGAACAAATCTACCTGCGGGTACAAATAAAGTAACCTGAACCTGAACCTGAAGTAGGGCTCTCAGTGCTTAGCCTGGTTGGTTGCAACATTAACCAATCAGGGTAAACAGGAATGCTTACGTAGTTAGAAACACTCGGTCCATACTCCCATTTTTATTGGGTTGGGGGGCGTTACCTAAATGAGACATTTAAGTGATTTCGCTCTTGTTATGTCTTGTAAGTCACAAAAAACATGTTACAGACATGTTAACAAGAGAAAAAACTTGATTTTTGCCGGTCACTTTAAGACTTCTTAAGTGAAGTGCAGATTTTTTTTCCATTCATTTCTGAGGAAAAAAGTCCTCCACTTCAAATGGGGGAAAAAGTTGCAACTGTGTTCCAAACCATACAGGCATAAGTCATGGGTGCGACGTATCCCCTGCAATCTAGAAACCAGACCGTCAATGACAGAGCAGCTAATTCCAGCCTGACAAAATCACCCCGAGTGTGTTCAGATCTCCTGACCTTTGACCTTGTGCACAACCTGGATGCAGAACTACCTGAGAATTGCTGAGAGTGATTTTGGTGACCACTGGGGAAAATACTTCGGAGTAATGATTCCTGTGAAATGTGGATGGATGGATGGATGGATGGAGCATCATTGAATTAGCTCCTTTCCGGTTCACTGAAAAGTGCTAAAAACATAACTGCCCCTCCACCAGTATCATAAACAAAACTGATTCAAGTGCATTTGAAGTGCCAGTGATAGACAAAAGCATAAATGCAAAACAAATTGTATTTTCTATTTTAGTACAGTGAATGCAGTTGATTTTTAAAAAGCCATGAAATCCCTGGTCGTGCTGATTTGCATCACAAAGCCAGTAATGCTAACAGCCTATTACCTGTGTTGTATTGGAAAAATTTAACTAAATGGGCTAGAATGATGTAAAAATATTATCCACTGTGATTTAATGAATGAGCTGGGACCATGGATGTCACGATCTGAGCGCGGGGGGATTCCGCCAGGCTCAGTCTTTTTTACCTTTTTTCATATTTGTATGGTGTTGTATTTTTGAGTTCTTATTTCTGTTATTTTATCTTTGGTTAATTTTCACTTATCCTGTATTGTTTCTTAGTATGAATTATTTTCCTGTTGCAGTCATTGTAGTGTTGTTGTTTATATGTTTGGGTTTATTTGTCTTTGTTATCTCATTGTATTTATATTCTCTTGTATCTTCTCTCTTCCTGGGGCTGCAGCTGTCAGTAGCACTTCTGGGTTTTTTGCTCCATGTAGGTGGTGCTCCTGTCAGCTGTCAATCCCGACTCTCCTCATTGCTCCCAGCTGATCCCAGTTGCAGTCATTGTTACCTTCTGCCCGCTCATGTGACCCACACCTGTTATCACTTGTATCATTTGTTTCTGACCCTATTTAAGGGCTGTTATTTTCATTTCTGTTTGCCGGAGTCTTAAGTTACTCATCCTCTTCTCCACCAGAACCCATTCCCTGTTCTGGTGAGTTTTGTTTCCATTGGGGCATAAGTTGCTTTATTACCTGTTTAGACTTTTGTTGGTGCACTGTTTGATACTTTGTACTTTTGTTAATAAACACCACAAACTACAGTGTAGCACTGGGTCTTCCTCTCTACTCCAAGGGGCAATTCATGACAGAAGACTCCGTCCAGTAAGAGACCCAGCTGCTGTGGTTTGTGGTTTTTTGCTTTTTGTTTCACTCACCTGTTTGTGGAGCTTATCATGTCCCCAGTATGCCTCCAGCAATCAAAGGGAGATCGGTAGCTAGATCCCCGAGCCTGGAGGAGGAATGGGTTGCCAGCTTCATCCAGGGCTTTGTGGATGAAGCCCTCGCCTCCCACAGCCCGAAGAAGATCTGTGAGAAAGTGAATTTGGCGACCATTATTGTCGAGGCGCATCCTGGGTTGTGGAGGTTCCCCCAGTTCGCGGAGCTGCTGGCTACGCTCTCCGTCCTGCAGCAGTCTTTCCCCGGGCTGACGTGGGGGCCGCCTCCAGCGAGCCCAAAGATGACGCGGAAGCACGCTCCGCGGCAGATGCCCTGCTCCACCTTTAGTTTGCCTATTCCTGCTCCTGCTCCATCTGCTCCACAATGCCGCCATCCAGCTCCGGACCACTGGAGGAATACCCCCACCTCTCAGGCAGCAGTTTCCCCTTCTCCGAGGCAGAAGACTCCTGCAGCAGTGCCCTCCTTGTGTTTTTCCTCTCCAGCTGTTTTGTCAGCTTCCTCCTTCTCCGCAGCTGCTGTTTCCCACTTCTCGTTGATGTTCCCTCCTGCTGCTGAGGGGTCGGCTGTTTCCTCCCCAGCCCCACCCGTTGCTGTAGCTGCAGAGGCGGCTCCTCAAGGGTTCCCTGGGAGGCCCTCTGCAACTGAAATCACGGAGAGGGATGGTTCCCAACCTGATGCAGCAGAAGACATCACAGCCCAGGAGTTCAGGCAAATGGTTTTTCTCTCTCATTCAATTAAGCATAAATTATCTTGCCTGAATTCTGATGGTGAGGCTCAGATTAGGCAGTCCTCTGAGTCCTCACCATCTGTTGCAGCTTTATACTGTTCACCTGCTTTTGCTATGTCTCCTCCTTTCCCCCTTGAGTGTCTGCCGGCCCCAGGATTGAGCTGCCGGACGATGGAGGAGCCTGCGGCTCTGGAGGACCTGGTCCCTGCCCCGCAGCCACAGTCTGGATGGAGGGAAAGCACTTCGACCAAGCTGAAACCTGTGCCGACGATGGAGCGTCCCCTGGCCTCAGCAGAACAGGATCCATCGCCAGCAAGAAGCCGACCTCCTGTGTCCATGTCGGGCGAGCCACCTGCATGGGCCACTTCAATAGGGGGTCTCAGGATTGCATCCACCACCGTGCCTGCTGCTGGGGCCGCCACAGCAGAATCTGAGCTGGACCTCCAGAGGGCTGGGCCCGTGACGCCATCGTCTGGATCAATGGAGTCCTGGACAGCGGTGGAGCTCAAGGTCAGGCAGGTGCTCTCCTTTGTTTTTGTTGTTTCTATATTTGAGAGATCCTGTCTGGCTCTTGGTGGGGAGAGCTAGGTGCAGTCGTCAGCTGCACCTGAGCTCACCTTGCTGGGCTCACGGCCGCCGGTGACCCTGACCCTGTTTCTCTGCCTCTCCCGTCTGAGCTTTTCCCCAGCATTTCTGAGGATTGTCCAGCTTCGCCAAAAGTCTCTGTGGGTCCAGCCTCGCCACCCGAGATCACCGTGGGTCCAGCTCCTCCTGCCGAGGTCATCGTGGGTGCTCTGTCCCAGCCCGGGACCTCCGTAGGTGATGCTCCCCCTCTGGCTGAGGTCTTCACGGGTGCTCTGTATCAGCCCAGGGCCTCTGAGGGTGTTACTTCCCCATCAGTTGAGGTCATCGCAGGTGCTCCATCCCAGCCCGGGACCTCCGAGGGTGCAGCTCCTCCTCAGTCCAGGTCTTCGTGGGTGCTGTGTCCCAGTCGGGGACCATTGTGGGTGCTGCGCCCCAGCCTGAATCCTACTTGGGTGCTGCACTCCAGTGGGGGCCCGCCGTGGGTGTTACGCTCCAGCCCAGGGGCCACCATGGGTGCAGCTCTGGCCCAGTCCGGGTCCACCGCGGGTGCAGCTTTGCTCCAGCCCGGAGCCACAGTGGGTGCTACTTTACTCCAGTCCGGAGCCACCGCGGGTGCTGCTTTGGCCCAGTACAGGGCCACCACAGGTACTGCAATGTCCCAGTCCGGGACCACCGAGGGTGCTACTGGCCAGCCTAAGAACATCGTGGTTCCCCCTCCTCTGCCAGGCGCTGTGGTGGTTCCCTTTCTTTTGCCTGATGCAGTCATGGTTCCCCCTCCTCTGCCAGACATTGTCGTGGTTCCCCCTCCTCTGCCAGATGCCGTCATTGTTGCCTGTCCTCTGCCCGTGGCCGTCGTGGTTCCCCCAACTCCACTGTCCTCTTCTTCATTGGTCTTCCCCATGGAGTGGCCACTTCTTGAGCTACCCCTGCTGTTTAGGTGGCTAAAATTCTCTGGCCGACCGCCCGACAGACTGTGCTGCTGGGTTGGGTGGCCCATGTTCTCCGGCAGGCCACCCGACTCTTACCACCATGCCATCTATCAGGTCTGGGACTTTATCCGGCCACCTGAACTGTGTAATCCTTTGGTCCAGGGGGCCTAGGTGCCCGGTTCTGTGTGGGTCCTGAGCGGGGTCTTTGTTTTTGTTGTTTCCTCTTACTCTGTGTTTTGCTGGGATGTTAGTTCTGAGAGTTTTTCTTATTTTCTCTGGTTTGTTTCAGTCCCTCCATGCCTGGGTCTCCCTCCTCCCACCCGGGGTAGAGTTCTTGTTGGGGTGGGTTTTTTTGTGTGTGTTTGTGGGGTTCTTTTCTTTCGATGTTGCCGGGGTGTCTGGTATCCACCCCTTGAGGGGGGCTCTGTCATGATCTGAGCGCAGGGGGATTCCGCCAGGCTCAGTCTTTTTATCTTGTTTCATATTTGTATGGTGTTGTATTTTTGAGTTCTTATTTCTGTTATTTTATCTTTGGTTAACCCTTTGAGTGTGAGATTTTGTGTGCCCCTAGTGGCAGAGCGTGGCGCTGCGCCTGTCATCTCACTCTGACATCCCCTGGCTGCACTGAGGATTTGTACTGATTTGTACTGATCTGCCAGTTTCAGAAGGTGGCAGACACGCTTTGGAGGACTCAATGGATGACACATAATACACCAAAGAGGAAGAACTCCTCATTTCCTTTTCCTGTTTTCATCCTTTTAGCCCAGAAAGCTAATATGGCTGCCATCCAACATCGTGCACCGTCACTTAGATGGCTTCGTACACTGAAAATAGCCGCGGGATACAAGCAAAATTTATGTGGGATAATCATAAGACTTTGTAGATGTCGTAGAGAGCGTAAATGACCGACAGAATGCAAAATAACAACCACGATGGACTAAAATGCATCGACCATGGCAGCGAGCGAGTCCCATTAGCCACCAGTAAGTGATGAATTTCTTTTTTTTTTTAATATTGTACTGATTTCTTGTTCATATACTTTGAGGATAAGACCGTAACATATCTCTGTACAAAAAATGGTGTCAAAAGACTGAACCATTCTTTGTGTAAATATGTCCAAAGTCTGCTTTTGACTGAGTTATGTAATTCAATATAGCTGCCGCGGCATTATGCAAATTAGATACGTAAAATCACTCCTATCTGAAACTTTGGATCATATTTTACATCTTTCTATTTGACAGTAAGCCATTATCTCTTACCAATTTCAAGTTATAGCCTTGGAAATCTGAAATATTTTATTGACAAAAAATATTTACCACTCTTGACCACTAGGGGTTATGTCGCAATTTGGCGACAGTCACACTCAAAGTTTTCACTTATCCTGTATTGTTTCTTAGTATGAATTATTTTCCCGTTGCATTCATTGTAGTGTTATTGTTTATATGTTTGGGTTTATTTGTCTTTGTTATCTCATTGTATTTATATTCTGTTGTATTTTCTCTCTTCCTGGGGCTGCAGCTATCAGTAGCACTTCTGGGTTTTTTGCCCCGTGTGGGTGGTGCTCCTGTTAGTTGTCAGTCCTGGCTCTCCCTCTCATTACTCCCAGCTGATCCCAGTTGCAATTATTGTTACCTTCTGCCCGCTCATGTGACCCACACCTGTTATCACTTGTATCATTTGTTTCTGACCCTATTTAAGGACTGTTATTTTCATTTCTGTTTGCTGGAGTCTTAAGTTACTCATCCTCTTCTCCACCAGAACCCATTCCCTCTTCTGGTGAGTTTTGTTTCTATTGGGGCGTAAGTTGCTTTATTATCTGTTTGGACTTTCGTTGGTGCACTGTTTGATACTTTGTAGTTTTGTTAATAAACACCACAAACTACAGTTCAGCATCTGGGTCTTCCTCTCTGCCCCGAGGGGCAATTCATGACAACGGATGTCTAGTGGGGTGACTGGAATTTACAGAGAAGAGCTGGGCCAGCTTGCTAGCTAAGCTAGCTGTATTGTAGCTAATGAGATCGCTGAGGCGTTCTCTGAGGAGAGGATGTACCAGACTATCCAGGAAGCAGGTCTGTTGAGTAATGTCATGATGACCTCAGAAGAGAACAGCCAATCCAAATGAGGCGTTTCAGACAGCTCTGTAGTCCTGGCTTGTGTGGGAAAGGAGAACTCCTGTGCAGGAGAACTTTGGGCTGTTTGACTTCACAGAACATGTAATGTCACAGAAATCCTACATAAACTCCTAAAATAAATGGGATATTCACAAGAAATCAGAATAGAGGTTCTTTAGCTGCAGTTTTTCTCAACTATAATGATTTGTTGAGGTTTTAAATTTCGAATATTGGCTGTTACTGCAGAACCATTATCATAAGCAGCGCATTAATCCTTCCTAAATGTAGCACTAAAACAAGCTGATGATGCTGTAATCACCTCTTCTGAGTGTCAGCATTTACAATAAAAATAATCTCTCAGCAAGAAGATAATTGGATGATTCTTATTCTAGAACACCCCCCCCCACACACACACACACACTTTCATCACACTAGACATAATTTCACGTTCTTGTTTTACACACCCACAAAAAAAAAAGAGGCTGGAATGGAGCACAGTTCAGCCCCTGAGCTAATGGTGGGGCCTTTTATCTGCAGCAGAAACAGCACCCTGACTCTGGAGCGAGGAGGAGGAGGACGAGCAGGGGGAGCTCTGGGCATTGTCTCCCGCTGGAGGACACTAATGGGTTTTGGTGTCATGTGTTTTTCACTCAACACTTGACACATGGAGCCGTTTCTCCTTCAATCACTCCACTTTAGCATCCATTACCATGAGGCGTGCCGAAGTAACAGGCTGACTTTTTGGTGGCTTAGATCATGAGAGCATATCTAAGACTTTTCCTCCTCCTCTTAAAACGCCGGCCATTCTTTTTACATCTTTAACTTGTGTCAGCCACCGTGAAGCTCCTCGCTGTGTTGCTGAGCTGCTCATGGACATAAGCAGGGCCGTTTGTAGCTTCATGGGGGCCCTGGGCAAGATGGTGTTTTGGGGTGGGCATGTTTTTGGAATGGGGAAGAGTTGAAACCTTTGAAAATTAAAATTATAAATAGATAAAAATATGCCAGTTTAGAAAGCTTGGGATCAGTCCGCCAAGGTCTCCGCCTTTGACTGCCACCTAATCCACATAGCACCGGACTTCCATGATCCCTCCTGAAGAAGGAGTCCTATCAAGCTTGGTTGGCTTGTGGGACTCCCGAAGCAGCTGAGGTGTACCGGCAGGCCAAGCGGAGTGCAGCTCGGGTGGTTGCTGAAGCAAAAACCCGGGTATGGGAGGAGTTCGGTGAGGCCATGGAACAAGACTTTCGGTCGGCTTCAAAGAGATTCTGGCAAACTGTTCGGCGGCTCAGGAGGGGAAAGCAGCTCCCCGTCCACACTGTGTATGGTGCGGATGGGACACTGTTGACTTCACCTGGGGATATCGTCGGGCGGTGGAAGGAATACTTTGAGGATCTCCTCAATCCCACTGATACGCCTTCCACAGAGGAAGCAGGGTTTGGGGACGAGGGGGATGACTCGCCTATCACAGGGGCTGAGGTCGCCAAGGTGGTTAAAAATCTCCTTGGTGGCCGGGCCCCGGGGGTGGACGAGATTCGCCCCGAGTACCTCAAGGCCCTGGATGTTGTTGGGTTGTCATGGTTGACACGCCTCTGCAACATTGCGTGGAGGTCGGGGGCAGTGCCTTTGGCATGGCAAACCGGGGTGGTGGTTCCTCTCTTCAAAAAAGGGGACCGGAGGGTGTGCTCCAACTTTAGAGGGATCACACTCCTCAGCCTCCCTGGGAAGGTCTATGCCAAGGTACTGGAGAGGAGAGTCCGGCCGTTGGTCGAACCTCGGATTCAGGAGGAGCAATGTGGTTTTCGTCCTGGCCGTGGCACATCGGACCAGCTCTTTACCCTCTCGAGAATTCTTGAGGGTTCGTGGGAGTTTGCCCAACCAGTTTACATGTGTTTTGTGGACTTGGAGAAGGCATTTGACCGCGTCCCTCGTGGATTTTTGTGGGGGGTGCTTCGGGAGTATGGGGTATCGGGCTTGTTGTTACGAGCTATTCGGTCTCTGTACGACCATTGTGAGAGTTTAGTTCGCATTGCCAACACTCGGTCGGAGTCATTCCCAGTGAGAGTTGGACTCCGCCAGGGCTGCCCTTTGTCACCGGTCCTGTTCATAATTTTTATGGACAGGATTTCTAGGCGCAGCCAGGGAATGGAGGGTGTCATGCTTGGTGACCACAGGATCTCATCTCTGTTGTTTGCAGATGATGTTGTCCTGTTGGCTTCATCCAGCAATGACCTACAGCTCTTGCTGGGACGGTTTGCCGCTGAGTGTGAAGCGGCTGGGATGAGAATCAGCACCTCCAAGTCCGAGTCCATGGTCCTCAGCCGGAAAAAGGTGGATTGTCCTCTCCGGGTTGGGGACAGGCTCCTGCCCCAAGTGGAGGAGTTTAAGTATCTTGGGGTCTTGTTCACGAGTGAGGGGAAAATGGAGCGAGAGATCGACAGACGGATTGGAGCAGCATCTGCAGTGATGCGGACGTTGTACCGGTCTGTTGTGGTGAAGAGGGAGCTTAGTTCTAAGGCAAAGCTGTCGATTTACCAGTCAATCTACGTTCCTACTCTCACCTATGGTCACGAGCTTTGGGTAATGACCGAAAGAACGAGATCGCGGATACAAGCGGCTGAAATGAGCTTTCTCCGTAGGATTGCTGGACTCACCCTCAGAGATAGGGTGAGGAGCTCAGTCATCCGGGAGAGGCTCAGAGTAGAACCGCTGCTCCTCCACATTGAAAGGAGTCAGTTGAGGTGGTATGGGCATCTGATTAGGATGCCTCCTGGACGCCTCCCACTTGAGGTGTTTCAGGCACGTCCCACTGGGAGGAGACCCCGGGGCAGACCCAGGACTCGGTGGAGAGACTATGTCTCCCAGCTAGTCTGGGAACGCCTTGGTATCCCCTCTGAAGAGCTGGAGCAGGTGGCTGGGGAGAGGGAAGTCTGGGCTTCTCTGCTTGAACTGCTGCCTCCGCGACCCGGACCTCCGGAAAAGCGGTAGAAGATGGATGGATGGATGGATAAAAATATGAAAATGAAAATTTTACTTCTGCCATTGTGTAGCTGAACCAAACCCCCCCCCCAAAAAAAATATAAAATAAAACTTTAACCAGCATTCATATGAACTTTGCAAAACTGTAAATTTACACGAAAAATGTTTTGAATTTATGAGGAAAAAAGGTGAAAATTCATGGAAAAAAAGTTGCAAATTTATGAAGAAAAACAGAGCAAACATGAAAAGAAGCTGCAAGTTTAGATTTATCAGAAAAAAAGTTGCTAATTTATGGGGGAAAAGCTGCAAATTTGTGAGAAAGAATGGAGCAAACAGGAGAAAAAAGTTTGAAGTTTAATTGAAAAAAGTTGCAAACTTATGAGAAAAAAGTTGTGAATTTACAAAAAAGTTGCAAATTCATGAAAAAAGTTGCAATCAAAAATGGAGTAAACATGACCAAAAATGACAATTTTAAGAGAAAAAAGTTACAAATTTACAAGAAAAAGTTGCAAAAGTGAGATGACATTTTGCAAATTTATGCAGAAAAGTTGCAAATTTATGTGGAAAAGTTGCAAACTTATGTGGAAAAACTGCAAATATATGCAAAAAAGTTTCAAATTTATGAGTAAAAAAGTTTCATATTTATGGGGAAAAGGTTGCAAATTTATGGGAAAAAATTACAAATTTATCAGAAAGTTTTTGCAAATTTATGTGGAAAAGTTGCAAATTTATGAGAAAAAAATACAAATTTATGAGAAAAAATTTTGCAAATTTATGTGGAAAAGTTGCAAATTTATTGAAAAAAGTTTCAGATTTATGAGAAAAAAGTTGAAAATTTATGGAAAAAGTTGCAAACTTATGTGAAAAAAGTTTCAAATTTCTGAGTAAAAAAGTTCAAATTTATGGGAAAAAGGATGCAAATTTATGAGAAAAATTACAAATCTATGATAAAATATTTTGCAAATTTATGTGAAAAAGTTGCAGATTTATTGGAAAAAAGTTGCAAATCTATGGGAAAAAATTACAAATTTATCAGAAAAAGTTTTTGCAAATTTATGTGGAAAAGTTACAAATTTATGAGAAAAAAATGTGCAAATTTATGTGGAAAAGTTGCATATTTATTGAAAAAAGTTTCAAATTTATGAGGAAAAAAGTTGAAAATTTATGGAAAAAGTTGAAAATTTATATGGAAAGTTGCAAATTTATGTGAAAAAAGTTTCAAATTTCTGAGTAAAAAAGTTTCAAATTTATGGGAAAAAGGTTGCAAATTTATGAGGAAAAATTACAAATTTATGATAAAATATCTTCAAATTTACGTGGAAAAGTTGCAGATTTATTGGAAAAAAGTTGTAAATTTTTGAGAAAAAAGTCACAAATCTATGGGAAAAAGTCACAAATTTATGGAAAAAGTTGCAAAATTATGGGGACAAAGGTTGCAGATTTATGTGAAAAGCTTGCACATTTAAGAGAAAAAATTTGCAAGTTTATGGGAAAAAGTAAGTTTGAGAAAAAAAAGTTGCAAGTTTAAGAGAAGAAAGTTGCAAATGTATGAGAAAAACGTGGCAAATTTATGGGAAAAAGTTGCACATTTACTGTAAGAGAAACGAGTTGCAAATTTATCGGAAAGAAGTTGCCAGTTTAAGACAAAAAAATTGTGAATTTTTGAGAAAAAGTTACCAGTTTGAGAGAAAAAAACTTTTAAATTTATGAGAAAAAAGTGAAAGTGATGTTATTTCTTCCCCCAGAAAATATTGCCGGTGAATTTGTGTCATGGAGGCCCCCTAGTGGTGGAGTAGGCCCTGCATACTCTGCCTCATAGCCAGAAACATCCATGTGTGTGTGTGTGTGTGTGTGTGTGTGTGTGTGTGTGTGTGTGTGTGTGTGTGTGTGTGAGTCACAAGAAGGTGCTGGTTGTAACTCTCATTTTCAGGCTCCAGACTCTCTCTAATGAAGCCCTGAATGCTGATGAGCGTGGGGGTGGGGGGGTGTCGCTTCAGTATTTAGGGCAATAAAAGATGCATTCTTCCAAAAGAAAGAAAGAAAGAACATCTTTTCTTCTCACCTGGCACAGTTTATAGCATCCCCCCCCCCCCCCCACCGCTAAAGTAGGCCACTTCACTTCATACCTCCGAATCCATTAGGCATTTAATTTGGGGAACTTTTAAAAAATCGCAGCTGCAGATTTGTGCAGAGTACAGTTCCGCTATAGACGGAGCACTCGGGGGCAGTCCCCGAAACTGGAGTGGTAGATGATTAAGTGCATTTCTGCTCCTGAGGAGAGATTATGTCTTGCGCCGGTTGCCCGAGTCAGAGGATGGAGCGCGGCTGTGGAAACTTGGCAGTGGCCGAGGTACATTGAGATAATGATGTACCTGTCCTCAACAATAACGCTAATCATGTCTCACCTCTAGGGTTCCGCTTTAAGGTCAGAGCGAATTCGCCGCCATACATTAGACCCCGTGTATTGTTTTAATGAAGGCACGCTGTTTCCTGCACCCCCCAAATGTCCCGCGTGTATATAAATGCCCCCAAATTCTTCTTCTTCTTCTTTTGCTTAACGTTAGAAAAGAAATGCACCAGAAACCAGGGTTGTTGGAGCTGTGTGGGGGCTGCATGCATGATTCTAATTGGATGGAATGGGGCTGTTTTTGTAATGGGGAACAGTTGAAGTCCTTATATGTGTGAAGCACTTTGTGTTACATCTTTTTGTATGAAAAGTGCTTTATAAATAAAGCTTTGATTGATTGATATAGAAAAGCAATCTCTCCCCTCCCAATAAAAACACTAAAAAATAAACTTGATGAATATAACAAAAATTAAGCCTTTACATAGAATAAAAATTTGACAAGATTCATATGAACTTTGCAGATTTACAAGAAAAAAAAGTCGCAAATTTATGAGGAGAAAAGGTGCAATTTTATGAGAAAAATTTGAAACCATTGTGAAAAAATAGTGAATTTGACAAGAAAAACTCATCAATTTATGAGGAAAATATTGCAATAAAACCTAATTTATGAGAGAAAAACTGACAAATTTAAGACATTTTGTTTGCAACAAAAATAGCACAAATTTATGAGAGAAGAAAGTTTCAAACTGTGACGAGTCTGGGCTCAGTGTTGTCGGTTACGTCGGTTTGCAGGTGCAGAGAAAGGACGGGAGGCCACACTGGTACCAAGTTCCACAGTGCTTCTCATTTATTAATTACAGCAAACAGCCTTACCAGTGCCCAGTTGTACGGCAACTATTGTCTTCATACATGAAATGAATAGTAGCCACACGTTAGCCAAATCATCACACGTGAGCTGAGAAGGAAGTTCTTGCAGAGCTTAGCCGTAAGCATCCATAGGCGGTGAGTGCGTCCTCCCAACTGCATGGCAGCAGCGCCAAGTGAGAGACGTAGTGACGTAGAACGGGCTTAAAAGTGTATTCCACAGTTTTGACTGCTGGATATTCTCCCCAGTTTGAAAACGGCCGTCCCCAGCCGTACACGCTGCGGTTCGGTCCATACACTCAACACGCTTCCATACATGGCTAGACGGTTACATTTCAAAATATACCAGGGTAAAAGGCAGCCCACTGTAGTGTAACTGGCATACATGACAGTAGTACACAAAATGAAATAATTTGTGGACTTTTAAAATGAAAAGGATTAAGCTGAATGAATGAATGAATGAATGGAATCATAAATAACCATGTCTTGACAAATCTTGCATAAAATTTCCCTTATTTTGTAATATTCAGAGAACAGATAATTGTAAGAGAGTGCTGACTTTAGCAGGAAAGAAACATCTCCACTACAAACTTCATGTTTAAACAGTAAAACTTTTACCTTTGGTACACACACACACACACACACACACACACACACACACACAGAAATTACAGTGTAACAGCAGCAAGACAGTAGACGACCAAAATGACAGAAACGCACAGCATAACAGACAAAGAGGTTACCCATGGAAAGTAAAACTGCCTAAATAACTTACAGTATCTCTCAAAAGTGACTACACCCCTCACATTTTTATAAATATTTTATTATATCTTTTCATGGGACAACACTGAAGATATGACCCTTTGATAAATGTAAAGTAGTCAGTGTACAGCTTGTATAACGGTGTAACTTTGCTGTCCCCTCAAAATAACTCAACACACAGCCATTAATGTCTAAACCGCTGGCAACAAAAGTGAGTACACCCCTAGTGAAAATGTCCAAATTGTGCCCACAGTGTCAATATTTTGTGTGGCCACCATTGTTTAAGATTAATAAGACTTGTAAATAAAGCCAGCAAGAACTGTATTCATGAGCCTCTGAAAAGCTGCTGGCATGTTGTACAGGCCAGAGGGGAGGACTCTGAGTTGGAACAGGCCACAGTGTGTGACAAAGGTGGTTTTTGGTTTGGACTCCTCAGCAATTGCCACTTGCCAGTAACCTTGTGCAAGGTCTAAGGTGGTGAGAACATTTTCCTCTTGACAAAAAGTCGAGCTACTCGTCAACACGTGGCAGAGGATATGAGTCTTTTACAGTAAGTTGATCGAGACCTCGAAAGTCCACACAAAATCGTGGCTCACGTGGTGGTCTGTTTACAATGACCGCGGGTGCGGCCCAGGGCCCTGATGCAGGCTCAATGATTCCCTCCGTTAACATTTTTTGCACTTTCTCCTCAATGATTTGCTTTTTAGCCGGGGAGGTGCGATAAGGCGGAAGGTTGACAGGTTTTGAGTCTTTTGTGACGATGACATGTTCAGCCAAGAAGGTGCGGCCAAGGTGACCATCGAACAGTTCACCAGAGGAGTTGAGCAAGTTTAGCCGCTGAGCTTTTTCTGTGCCATTAAGGTCTGCATTTTTTCCACCTTATCATGAAGAGCACAGGGGCAGCATGTAGGAACATCGTCGTTTCACCCTCCAAATCAGACGCATCTAGGCTATTTTCACTTATTTCATCAAAGCAGGGGGTTTGTCATCAGTGATAACAGTTCTGGTAGGTACATGAATGGTGAGCGAAGTGTAAATCATGAAGTCCATTCGCAAGACCATGGGGGGAGGGAGGTCAGGAATGACAACAAAGTTCTGGTACACACGCTTGCCCGTAAATCCAATGGTTAACCAAGTCATACCAACTGGGACACAAGCTGTGTTATTTGCAAGTCGTACTGGTGGGGCTGACCTTGGTTTGTTTAGGGAATGGGTCTGTGTGTTCCCAGGGACTAAATGTGCTCTCACGGCTGAGAGTGATGCACCAGTACCAAGGGTGGCGTCTAAGGCTGCACCTTTAAAGTTCACTTTCACCTTAAATGGGGTGTTCCAATGTGACTGTGAATTCTCATCCTCAACATGATTGAGTTCAAGTTGGTTGTCGGGTGTGGTTGGGGGAGAGGGAGGTACTGTTAGTATTTGGGGGGAGAGTTGCCTCTGCGAAATGCCCCCCACCCCCCCACCCCGGTAGTTTCCCTGCCTCTTGCCATTTGGTCATGAATGCATCCCTGTATTTACATCAGCTGCTCGTACAGAATCCATGTCAGCGCCAAGCTGAGACGGTGGGGTTGTGGAAGATTGAAGAGGGGGCTTGGGGAGTCTTGGTGGTTCTCGGGGGCCTGAAGAGCAATTAGGCCAGGTGCAGGATGTGACACCGGGCAAGAAACATTTGAAGCAGTAGGGTCAGCGATCAGGTTTGGTTGTATTCTGTGCACAAGGTGGTTGTGAAGTGCTGGGGCCAAGAATGGAGTGGGGTTCATGTGCACGCATCATTAAATCAATTACTGAATGTACTGGTGAGCCATAAAGTGCAACTCAATACTTTTTGAATGAGTGTTTTGAGATAAGCTCAATTTGTTCTCGCTCTGATGGCGAGCCTTTCAGTTTTTTAAATTCATTAAGCATATGAGCAACAAAGTGGGCAGGGGTCTTCAGGACTCTGGGCGCGGTCCAGGAAGCCTCTCATAACACGCTCCTCCAGGGTGAATGGTATGTGTATAAAAGGGCCAAATCCACACAAAACGGTCGGTCCTCCTCCTAGTGGTGACCCAACAGGTCCAGCGATGGTTGATGGTTCCCTCAGAAAACAGCACTTCCCCCTCTGGATTGCCCATGAAGCCGTGATTGTGACGTTGATGTTGCCAGCATTAACAGTTAGCTAGCACGAAGCCTAGCATGAACGATGAAAGAAGTGGAAGAGTAACTTATCTTCATGTGCTTGCACAGGTGCCCCCTCAGTAACGGTGTGCAAGCTTGCTTCGTGGTGCAGAAGGTCCGAGAGAACTATGTTTGGGCGCCATTTGTGACGAGTCTGGGCTCAGTGTTGTCGGTTAAGGCGGTTTGCAGGTGCAAAGAAAGGACGGGAGGCCACACTGGTACTAACAGTTCCACAGTGCTTTTCATTTATTAACTACAGCAAACAGCCTTACCAGTGCCCAGTTGTACGGCAACTATTGTCTTCATACATGAAATGAATAGTAGCCACACGTTAGCCAAATCACCACACGTGAGCTGAGAAGGAAGTTCTTGCAGAGCTTAGCCGTAAGCATCCATAGGCGGTGAGTGCGTCCTCCCAACTGCATGGCAGCAGCGCCAAGTGAGAGACGTAGTGACGCAGAACGCGTATAAAGATGTTACAAAAGTTACAAAAAAAAGTTGCACATTGTTGAGAAACACATTAAAAGAAAGAAAAATTACAAGAAAAATGTTATAAATTTACAAAAAAATGCAAATTTATGAGGAAAAAGTTGAAAATTTGCAAGAAAAAAGATGAAAATGTATGAGAAAAGTGTTGAAAGGGTAGAGATTTAGCAAATTTATGAGGAAAAATGTGAAAATTTACAAGAAAAAATTGCACATTATTATAAATTGACAAATTACAAGAAAAAAGATGCAAATTTTTGAGAAAAAAAAGTTTAAAATTTGCAAGAAAAAAAATTAGCAAATTTATGTCAAAAAATGTCAAATTTATGAGAAAAAAGGCTGGAAATTTACAAGAAAAAGTTGCAAAATTACAAGAAAAAGATGCAGATTTATGAGAAAAAGGCTGAAAATATGCAAGTGAAATTTAGAAAATTTACAACAAAAAAATTTCACAAATCTACAAGAAAAAGGCTGAAACTTCATGAGAAAGAAGTTTCAAATTTATGAGCCAAAAATTTGAAAAATTTGCAGGAAAAACTGACAGAAAAATATCACAAATTTATGAGTAAAAGCTGGAAATTTACAAGAAAATAGTTGAACATTTATGAGAACAAAAACATTAAAAAATTACTAGAAAAAAGATGCTAATTTATGAGAAAAGGTTGAAAAAAAGAAAAAAAGTTGAAGATAATTTGAACTCTCCACCCAAAATATGTTGAGGGTGATCATGTATCTTGGTAGCCTCCTTGTGGCTGTGGAGGCTCATTGCATTTGCGTACTCTGCCTTATAGGCAGAAATGCCCCTGGTACCAGGTCTGACTGCAGCTGCAAACGCTGTGCATGACCAGGAAGTAGACTGATGTGTACAACCACGGGCCTTTTTTTTTTTTTTTTTTAAAGTGACACTCCGGCAAAAATTAAGTTGTTTCTGCTGTTAACATGTCTGTAACATGTTTTTTGTGACTTGCAAGACATATCCAGAGCAAAATCTTATCGCAGTCTCAAGTCTGTGTTTTTCTGCTGTGAATGTCCAGTGAGGGAACAACACCCCAAATGTGCGAGTTTGGACAGACCATTTCTAGCTACGTAAGCATCTCTGCTTAGCCTGATTGGCTATCTCAGGGAAGAGGGAGGAGCCGAGGAGCAGCAGGACTGAGGTAGAGGGGGGTGAAGGCGTCCGTTTTGCATAGCGAAGGGGGGGGGGGGGTTCCCAGAGCTTTTAAAATAGTGGTTGTTAGTAAAAAGTAAACATATTTGGTAACTACATGTTTTGCCTTGACCAATTTCAGAAGGATGTTTCGCTTTTTACTTTTGCAGATATAGGCAAAACTTTAATGTCAGGAAGCCCACCCACCAGGAGTC
This sequence comes from Pholidichthys leucotaenia, assembly GCA_020510985.1. Taxonomy (NCBI): domain Eukaryota; kingdom Metazoa; phylum Chordata; class Actinopteri; order Cichliformes; family Pholidichthyidae; genus Pholidichthys; species Pholidichthys leucotaenia. Next base: position 26,178,346 of record CM035839.1, on the reverse strand, counting down.
GCGGGGACCAATCACATGCAAGCCCTGCAGGTTGGGGAGGGCAGAGTGGGTTGGGGTAGACAGAAAAAGCTCATCAAACTGCACTTTTGTAGGCAAAAATACTGCTTGAAAACCGGCCGAAGTTCTCTGACCAGTCAGTGATGCTCTCCATGCAGTTTGTGGCTACAGAGTATTGGCCTTATGACTCTCGCCTAGTTACGCCCCCTTCCACACTCCTGACGGATCCCAAGGTGAGCGGGGATTCTTAAGGTGGAGGAGCGAGCACCTCCAAGTGATGACTGGGGTTTCTTAACGCCACGCTACCAGAGTGCATGTGGAGCATGCTGCACACACGATGAACGGGAAGTGTGAAAACGCACGCCTAAGTGGACATGTAGCATTAGGGGGTGGAAAGCGTCCGTTTTGCATACGAAGCAGTCTCCGGGTCAGAGGAGAGCCCTCCCCTGAGGGGAGAGGGCTGGCTTTGCAGCGTCCACTACTAGTGGGTGGGAGTATGGGTGGAGCTAATTAGAATATTCATAGATCTGGGCATACTTAAGTGGGTAGAAGATATAAAAACTCTTTCCAAGCAATTCCAAGGCAATGGAAGTTTTTTGTGGGTAAAAATCCACAATATACAGTGGATATAAAAAGTCTACACACCCCTGTTCAAATGTCAGGTTTCTGTGATGTAAAAAAAACACAAATGAGACCAAGATAAATCATTTCAAAACTTTTTTCCACCATTAATGTGACCTATAACCTGTACAACCCAACTGAAAAACAAACTGAAATCTTTTAAGGGGAAAAATAAAAAAAACTTACAATAACCTGGTTGCATAAATATGCACACACTTAAACTAATACTTTGTTGCAACACCTTTGGCTTTCATTACAGCACTCAGTGTTTTTGGGTAGGAGTCTATCAGCGTGGCACATCTTGATGTGGCAATATTTGCCCACTCTTCTTCGCAAAAACGCTCCAAATCTGTCAGATTGCAAGGGCATCTCCTGTGCATAACCCTCTTCAGATCACCCCACAGATGTTCGATTGGATTCAAGTCTGGACTCTGGCTTCCAAAACCTTAATCTTCTTCTGGTGAAGCCATTCTTTTGTTGATGTGGATGTGTGCTTTGGGTCATTGTCGCGCTGAAAGATGAGTTCCTCTTCATCTTCATCTTTCTGGAATTCTTACTGGAATTTCCCCATTGTGGGACTAATTAGAGGCTTATCTTATCTTTCTAACAGAATCCTGAAGGTTTTGTGCCAACACTGACTGGTATTTGGAACTGTTCATAATTCCCTCCACCTTGACTAAGACCCCAGTTCCAGCTGAAGAAAAACAGCCCGAAAGCATGATGCTGCCACCACCATTCTTCACTGTAGGTATGGTGTTCTTTCTGTGATGAGCAGTGTTGTGTTTGCACCAAATATACCTTTTGAAATTGTGGCCAAAAAGTTCAGCCTTGGTTTCATCGGACGATAACACATTTTCCCATATGCGTCTGGGAGATTTCAAATGGGTTGGATGTTTTTCTTTGTAAGATTAGATTTCCGTCTTGCCACCCTACCCCATAGCCCAGACATGCGAAGAAGATGGAAGATTATTGTCACATGTACTAAACAGCCAGTACTTGCTAGATATTCCTGCAGCTCCTTTAATGTTGCTGTCGGCCTTTTGGCATCCTCCCTGACCAGTTTTCTTCTCGTCTTTTCATCAGTTTTGGAGGGACGTCCAGTTCTTGGTAATGTCACTGTTGTGCCATATTTTCTCCACTTGATGATGACTGTCTTCACCGTGTTCCACAGAAAATTTAATGCCTTGGAAATTCTTTTGTACCCTTCTCCTGACTGTTACCTTTGAACAATGAGATCCCTCTGATGCTTTGGAAGCTCTCTGCAGACCATGGCTTGTGCTGTAAGATGTGACTACAAAAATGTCAGGAAAAGCCTACTAGAACAGCTGAACTTTATTTAGGGTTAATCAGAGGCACTTTAAATGGTGGCAGGTGTGTGCTGACTCCCATTTAACATGAGTTTGAATATGATTGGTTAATTCTGAATACAGCCACATCCGCAGTTATAACAGGGTGTGTATATTTATGCAAACAGGTTATTTAAGTTTTTTATTTTTCCCCTTAAAAGATTTGTTTGTTTTTCAATTGGGTTGTACAGGTTATAGGTCACATTAATGGTGGAAAACGTTTGGAAATAATTTATCTTGGTCTCATTTTTTTTTTACATCACAGAAACCTGGCATTTGAACAGGGGTGTGTAGACTTTTTATGTTCATTGTACTATTTTGGGCAATACACATTTGTTTTTGGGGTGGTTTTAGGTGGTTTTAAAGCTGCCACAGTGCATCTTTAAGCAACATGAAACTGAATCACGGTCTGTTCTGGAAAATTCCAGCCACGCACCACCTTTCCGCCGGGCCAGGATGTATGTGGCCGCCATGAACGAACATCTGTGCCGACGCCAGGGGCCTGATGGGAGTTCCGTCGCAGGGGGAGCCACAGAGATATATTTACGTTTCTCCCCATTACTGGAGCTTTAAATAATAAAGCAAAATAAATAGCATCCATTAAACTGATCACATTGTGCTAACTCAAATTGTGTTTATTATGCTAATGGTACATGAAATTAAGAAAAAGACCTTGATGCCAGTGGATTTAATTAATGGGCTATGGGAAAGGCACGGAGACATAATTCATTTCTGAGTAAGTAAGTCTCATTTGCAGTTCCATGGGCCCCTCATGCCGCCGCTGATTGCCTGAGTTATTCTTGCAGATGTGCTGCTCACAGCATGTCCCTCCATTAGAAATGAACACCTCATTATATAAACTACCTAATTAAACATAATACAGCTCTGCAATGACTCATTAATGCGTAGCCTCCTTTTCTCCGAAGGAAAGAGCGTGAGGAGGGAGAGAGAAAAGCTGAGATAAAGCAAATGAGAGATGGGAAAGGTGCTGCGAGTGCGGGCTCTGTGGGCCCATCCAGCAGAATGGGAAGCGCACCTTTTTTCATAAAGTCGAGCCTTTGTTACGAACACAATAAAGTGGTGAAAACACGAGTTCTGCTGCAGGTGTGACTAAACTGCTGAATGGAGGTTTTTTTTTTTTTAACTTGGCACTAATGGCTCGTTTTATTTGGTGCAAAACACTCAATAAATAGTTGAGGCATAGTGTCAAGATGGGTTAAAAACTGCCTGTTAGACCAAAAACCGTGGCTCGTTCACAACCAATTCAATTCCAACTTCAACACAGCTTTGATATAGCGCCAGTTCACAACAACAGTCGTCTCATAGCACTTTAAACTGCAAGAAGACCGAAACAGTCAGGTCACTTGTGAGCAAGCAGCTGGCAACGGTGGCGAGAAAAAACTCTTATTTAGCAGGAAGAAACCTCCAGCAGAACACGTCCATGTGGGCCCCACTGTAGGCCAAATTCTGGTTGTCCTATGGGTCCCATGTGGGTTTGTCTGCGGGTTCCATGTCAGCCTCATCTGTGTTTGCTCACATGGTCTTTACGTGTGGCACAGGTGAGCGGCTAATCTGCTTACCTGCATTAAACCCATTGGGCCCCATATAGGTTTAACACAGGTGAGCAGGTTTCAGTAACACTGGTGCTGCAGGCAAAATTACGCAACAAATAAGTCACAAATTTACAAGAAAAACGTCACATTTACTTGAAAAAAGTCACAAATTCATGAGAAAAGGTGAAAATTTAGGAGGAAAAAAAGCTGCAAATTTACAAAAAAAAAAAAATTACTTGAAAAGAGTTACAAGCTTACAAGAAAAATGTTGCAAATTTACAAGAAAACGTCACAAATTTATGAGGAAAAAAATTAGAAAAAATTGCAAATTAACAAGTAGCAAATATGAGTAAATAAATTGAAAATTTGAATGAAAAAAGTCACAGATTTACAAGAAAATAGCAAATTTACAAGGAAAATTCATGAGGAAAAAATTGCAAGATTACAGCAAAAAGGTGGCAGACTTATGAGAAAGTTCCAAAATTACAAGAAAATGTCAGAAAATTTGCAAGAAAAATCACAATTTTACAAGAAAAAGTCACAAATTGATGAGAAAATAGTGAACATTTAGGAGAAAAAGGTTGCAAATTTACAAGAAAAAAATAAAATTACTTGAAAAGAGTTACAAACTTACAAGAAAAATGTTGCAAATTTACAAGAAGAAAGTCACAACTTTATGAGGAAAAAGTTGAAAAGTTGCAAATTAACAAAAAAGTAGCAAATTTATGAGTAAATAAACTGAAAATTTACAAGAAAAAGTCAAACATTTTTGAGAAAAACGTTGCAAGTTTACAGTAGAAACAGATTAAAATTTACAAGAAAAATGTCACAAATTTATGTACAAAAGTCACAAGTTTATAAGGAAAAAGTAACAAATTTATGAGAAAACGTTGCAAGATTACAGTAAAAAGACATGTTCCAAATGATAAGTTTGATATGCAGAGTAAAGGACCGAGCAACCTGAGGGCTGTATGTGGCGATTTTTGGATTTGCCAGCTCTTCTGACAAATCAAGCTAGCATCTCACAGAGCGGCGAATGCTGAGCAGCGTTCATGAATGCTGAGGAGCGTGTGCGAACGCTGTGCTTTTGGGGTTTCGTCAGGGTTCGTAAAAGGTTGCCAAACAGTTCTCCAGCAGTTTTTAAGGTCGCCAGCAGATTTGTTGTAAAGGGTCTTAAACAGTTGCTAGTTTCCCTACTTGGCGAAGCAAAAAGAACTTTAGCAACACGTATTACAACAGTTTGCCGAGTTACAACTGTTTTGCAACTGGTGGCAGAAGAATACATTCGCAAAAAGTTTTTAAACATGTTGCATCCTCCTCTCTGACACCAACCCTCTCCATATCCTCCTTCACTATATCCATGAACATGTTTTTTGTTTTTTTAGGATTTTTTAGGACAAGACAAACTGTTGACAACCATAAAAATAAAAAAAAAATAATTAAAAAATCCAAAAAACCCACTTCCGGTTATGGCTGCCACGTAGGACGGACGTGTCTCGCTCTGCTCTGCTCCTGGAGAAAAAAAATCGGCAAATAACTCTCTCATTTGGGACAGAACGTATCCCAGCATTTGGGCGAGGATATGTCGGCGAAGCCTAAGGCTGGAAAACCAGGAAAAGGAAAAAGCGAGCCGCCGAAACAGTCCAAATTAACGGACTTTCAGGTCTGTGACGCAGCAAACAAAACTCCATATATGGCGGAGGAGGCTGGCGGCGGTGCGATGTCTGCGGGGAATGGCGCAGATGCGCTGATGGCTGCCATGAGTTCAATGAGAGCGGACTTTTCCTCTAGATTTGATGGGATTATGACAGCGTTGGAAGGAATAAGAAAGGAATTGGGTGACTGTGTAGAACGAATGGCGCAGATGGAGCTCCGTCTCGCTAGTGCTGAAGATGACGTCACCCGTCTTCAATTAAAGGTGCGCACTTTGGAAAAAAAAAATAAATCTCTGGAAGATAATATTTTGGATTTGGAATCTCGGTCGAGACAGAATAATTTGAGGCTGGTGGGTCTTCCAGAGGAATCAGAAGGTCGGGACGTATGTTCCTTTCTGGAAAAGTGGATTCCGGAGGTGCTGGGCAGCGAGGAGTTGCAATCAGCAGTGGTTCTGGAAAAAGCACATCGTATTGGCCCACGGAGAGATAAGGGACCGCCGAGGACCTTAATTATGAAGTTTCTTAGCAACAGAGACAGGATGAAGATCTTCAACGCTGCACGTGCTAAAGGAGAGATTAAACACCAGGACCAGCAGGTGCGGTTCTACCCAGATTTGGCCACAGGAATCCAGCAATTGAGGAAGCAGTTTGATCCCATACGTAAGGAGCTGCGCAACCTTGGGATTCGTCATGGTGTAATCTATCCTGCGAGACTGCTGACCACGTATGAGGGCAGAACCCACATTTTCAAGACCCCAGAGGAGGCGCAGGAGTTCATCAAGAAGATCAAAGAAGAAGAAGAGACTGGTGGGAGCTAAGCATGAACAAAATATAAGGTAGAATAATTAAGCATTTGCACAGGCATCTGACTGACTTGAAGTAAATAGTAAGTTTACAAAATATAGATTGTATTATATATTAAAAAAACAAAACAAAAACAAAACAAACAAAAAAAAAACTATGATGTACAAAGTTGTTAAAAATTTTGGAGTTAAGTTGGAAAACTACAGAGGAGAGTTAATGTTACGTCATTAAAAGCAGTAGAGTTAGGGTGATTGGGAGGATGAAGAAGGAGTGGCTTAGGCTGTTCCCCGTGGGTGTGGAACGGTCGATGGCTATATCGGGAGACAGAATTTTTCTTTTGATTTTGGGGGGTTTGCCACAAGTGTGGGAAGGGGAAATTTGTTTGTGTGTAGTTTGTAGGATGAATGTTCAACCACTCATGTTTTTGCTTCTCTGTATGAGCATGTTTACACTGCAAGGTAATCCTAAACTCTCTATTGATCATGGACCAAAGTGTTAATCTTAATTTAACTTCATGGAATTGCAGAGGTCTACAAAATTTAAAAAAACTTAAACAAGTTATGAATAAAATAAAGGACATGGGTTCAAGAATTGTGTTTTTACAAGAAACTCATCTGATAGAAGAGGATGTTAAAAGAATTAGGAGTAGATGGCAGGGAAGTGTATTCACCTCTTCATTTTCATCCCGAGCCAGGGGAGTTATGACTCTCATACATAAATCAGTTCCTTTTCAGGTGAAAAATGTAATTGAAGACAAATTTGGAAGATATGTAATCATTCAAGGTTCTTTGCTATTAGAAAATATAAATCTTGTGAACTTATATGGTCCCAATATAGATGATCAGAAGTTCTTTGCTAATTTATTTCTCATCTTATCATCACTTACAGGGCAACATATAATAGCAGGGGATTTTAATTGTACATTGAATCCAGGTGTGGATAGATCAACAGGACTGGATTGTACGCACATTGGATGTAGGATGACTATTAATCATTTTATGAAAGAATTGAGATTGTTAGATATATGGAGAGAAATGAAACCACAAGTTAAAGCCTATTCTTGTTATTCCAGTACCTACAAGACATTCCCACGTATTGATTATTTTTTGATTTCCACAGAATTAAGGTCCAAGATTCAAAACTGCTTTTATGATAACATCGTGATTTCTGATCATGCACCCTGTTGTCTAATATATGTAGATAAAAAATTGACAAAGGAATCAGGTAGATGGCAATTTCAGCATAAATGGCTTCAGGATGAGGAATTTGTCAAGTATATAGAAAAACAGATAGACGAGTTCTTTGACATCAATACTACACAAACATCAGCATGTGTAAAGTGGGAGGCTTTCAAAGCTTTTATTAGGGGACATATTATTAGTTATACAGGATCAAAATCTAAGAAGACTCGAGAGGAGAGAGCTAAATTGGAACATAAAATAAAAAGTCTTCAGGAAAAAGTGTATGCAGGAAGTGACCCAAGGTTGGAGAATGAATTACTGATTTTGAGAGCTGAATACGACAAAAAATCAGCGAATAGAGCTGCCTCGAGTCTTCTAAGATTGAAACAATCTTTTTATGAACAAGGTGAAAAATCAGGAAAATTATTAGCATGGCAGATTAAACAATTGGAAATTAAAACACCAATTACCAGTATTATAAGTAAGGGACAGGTAGTTATAGATCCTTTAGAAATTAATAGAGCCTTTAGAGATTACTATGAAAAATTATATGATACCAAAAATGAACCTGATTTAACAAAACTAAATGGGTTTTTGAACGAACTATCTATACCGTGTATTCCAAATGAAAACAGGGAGATATTGGAGTCTAAAATTAGTCAAGAAGAAGTTGGGCTAGCCATTGATAATATGAAATCAGGAAAAAGTGCAGGACCAGATGGTCTTCCAGTTGACCTTTATAAAAAATTTAAGAATAAATTAATAAAACCTTTTTTGGAAATGGTTTTAGAAGCATTTCAAAATAATAATTTACCATCATACATAAATAATGCCTTAATTATACTGCTGCCAAAACCAGGTAAGCCCTCTAATAAATGTGAAAATATGAGACCAATAAGCCTATTAAACGCCGACCTTAAGATAATCTGTAAAATTTTAGCAAGACGAATACAAGAAATTTTACCAAATATTATTAATCGAGATCAGAATGGCTTTATAAAGGGTAGACAAGGCTTCCATAATGTAAGAAGACTATTTAATATTATTTATTTTAATAAAGAAGCACCGGATACAGCTCTCCTATCATTGGACGCCGAAAAGGCCTTTGATAGAGTTGAATGGCCCTTTCTTTTTGAAGTCCTACAAAGGTTTGGACTTGGAAATAATTTCATAAAATGGGTTCAAATAATATACAATAATGCTACAGCAGAAATCCTAACAAATAACAATATTTCAAAACCAATAAAAATCAATAGAGGATGTCGACAAGGCTGTCCACTTTCACCTTTACTGTTTACTATGGCAATTGAACCTTTAGCGATAGCGATACGTTTACATTCACAAATATATGGAATTAAAGTTGGACCAACAGAACATAAAATCTCCCTGTACGCCGATGATATAATTTTGTTTATGTCGAATCTAAAAAAATCAATTCCAACCTTGTTGAATTTAATAAAGAATTTTGGGGAAATATCAGGATATAAAATAAATAAAACTAAATCTTCAATATTAATGCTAAATGAGACCCAGAGAAATTACCCAGCCCCTGAGGTAAATCAATTCAATGTTGTAAATCAGTTTAAATATTTAGGAATCCAAATTATGCCTAAGCTAGAATCAGTCGCCAGTGTCAACTATGAAGCCTTAATGTCAGATATCAATGAGTTAACTCAGAGATGGATGTCACTACCAATGTCGATGATCGGGAGAATCAATATACTTAAAAGTAATATTTTACCTAAAATACTTTATTTATTTCAATACATTCCCTTATCACCACCTTTAGATCTATTCTCAAGAATAAAAAAAAAGTTAGTGGAATTTATATGGAACAACAGGAGGGCTAGATTACGTTTGTCTTTATTATATTTACCATTTGATCGTGGAGGTCTGAAATGTCCAAATTTTATGTTGTATTATTGGTCGGCACAACTGAGGTCTATGACATATTATTTTTCATCAAATGATCTCCCTCACTGGACTGAAATGGAATCATACAATTTACCTTTACCTCTTCCCATATTCATATACTCAGATTCGGCAAAAAAATTACAAAAACAAGTTAAAAATCCATTTGTAAAGCATATGATCAAAATATGGTGTGAAGCTAAAAACTATTTAAAAGAACCACAGTTATTGTCACAATTTAGTCCAATATGGGGTAATCAATATTTTAAACCAGGGAGAGCGGACGCTGTATTTAAAGTATGGAATTTAAAAGGGATACAAAAGATTCAGGATTTATATTTGCCATGTGCAGACAACATAATGTCTTTTGAAGAGCTGAGGATCAAATTTAATCTCAATAGAATACATTTTTTTAAATATCTTCAACTTAGAAACTTTATTCGATCAAATCAAAATAAAGCTCTCACTCGACCTATTTATTCATCCTTGGAAAAAATGATGATGAAAGATAGTAAAAGAAAGGGTATTATTTCAGAGTTTTATAACTCATTGACACTATCTTCAAGTGAAAATTCACTGAAAAGATTAAACTACTGGAAAGAAGATCTGCAAATTGAAATTTCAGAGGAACAATGGGAATTGGCTTGTACAGAAGCTCAAACCAAATCAATAAATGCACGCCTTAAATTGATACATTTCAAATGGTTAATGCGGATGTATGTTACACCGGAGGAGTTAAATAGATATAACAAAAATATACCAGATACATGCACAAAATGCATGGAAAGTAAAGGAACCCTATTTCATTGTTTATGGGAATGTAGATTAATAAGAATGTTTTGGGAGGAGGTGAGGGTAACAATTGAAAAAATAATCTCAAAACAAATCATATTGAATCCTAAACTGTTTTTGTTGGGTCTGTACCCAGAAAAGCATAATTTCAATAAAAGTGAAAGAACATTCATAGACCTCAGTTTGCTTAATGCCAAAAAATGTATTGCACTATTATGGAAAAAGACTCATAGACCAGATGCGACTCAGTGGTTAAGACAGATGTTAACAAACCTTCCATTAGAAAGAATAACATATATACTGAAATCAAAGGAAATTGTGTTTGAGAATATATGGAGACCTTTTATTGATTATGTAAAAAATTTAAACATAACTCTTGAAGAAGAAGGTGAATGATGTGTGTGGACCTTGTAAATTCCAAACTGGTGAACATAATATGTATACTTATGTATTGGATTGTCTAGACTAAACAGAGGAGCATTGTTGAAGACTTGATTTTGTTGGTGGTTGTTGGTGTTTTTAGGGCATTTTTTTTTTTTTTTTTTTGTAGTACTTTAGTGTTAGTGTTTGATTGTTTGTATCATGTTTGTTAAAAAAAAAAAAAAGGTTCAATAAAGATATTGTGGAAAAAAAAAAAAAAAATCCAAAAAACCCCATTAAAAATAAATACAAAAAGTACTGGCATCTGCCACTGATACTCCTCAGCCTCTTTCTCTTGTTGTTGAGATGTAGTATATGTAGCATTTTGAGCTTGACCTTTGACCTTGCAATCCCAAAAGATAGTTCATGGTCACAGGGTGAACCTGCATGTAAAGTTTGGTGAGCGTACCTTTACTCCTTTGGTAACAGGACATAGGGAATGCTAATCTTGACCTTTGAACTTTTGACCCCAAACCCATAGTCAAAGGTCAGGGTCTAAATTTATTAGAAAAAAGTTGCAAATTTACAAGAAAACGTTGCAGATTTAAAAGAAAAAAGTTCCAAATTTACCAGAACAATGTTTCAAATTTATGAGAAAAAAAGCTTTAAATGTATGAGGAAAAAAGTTGCAAATTTACAGGAAAAAAGCTGTGGAATTATGACAAAAAGTAGTGAATTTATGACAAAAAATAGCAAAATTCATGAGGAAAAAAACCCTGCAAATTTACAATAAAAACACTATACATTTATGACAAAAAGATTTAAATGTATGAGAAAAACGTTGAACATTTACTATAAAAAAATGTAAATTTCTGATAAAAAGTTGCAGATTTAAAAGAGAAAAACTGCAAATTTGCAATAAAAGCTGTTGCAAATTTAGGAGAAAAAAGTTTTAAATGTATGAGAAAAAAGGTGCAAATTTACATGAAAAATAATGCAAATTTACAAGAAAAAAGTTGCAAATTTATGAGAAGTTGCAAATTCCAAAGAAAAAAGTTGCATATTTAGAAGAAAAAAAGTTGCAAATTTATGAGAAAAAAAGTTTTAAATGTATGAGAAAAAAGTTGCAAATATACAAGAAAAAAAACGTTGTGGAACTAAAGGAAAGAAAGTTGCAAATTTATGAGAAAAGATGCAGATTTACAAATATTTGTAGATTTAAAATAAAAAAGCTGCAAATTCACAAGAAAAAAGTTGCAGCTTTAATGTTGGTGCTTCAGATGCATTTTGTTCTCTTCTGTAATGTGATATATGATGAACTGGGGTGAACTGATTTCCCCCTGTGCTCCTGGCTCTGTCCAGCTGCGTCTGATCACACAAAAAGCACTACAGTGCCAGGTGTAAATGTGGCTAAACTGTAACCCAAACTGGACTGATGACATTCAGGTTCACTTTAAATGAAAGCCTCAGTTTAGTTCAACAACCAGCTCCCCCCCCCAATGGTTTTGCCTTTTTTTTTGACACCCCTAATTAAGAGTGTTTGACAGGAAAAGACACGACACAGATCAATAATGGGGTTACACGCTTATATTACCCCGTGAGCCCCGCTGCTGGTTGATCGGCGCCATGAGCTCATAGCTGATGACTGAAGATCGATGGGCAGAGACTTGACTGTGGCCGGCCTTGGTGTTGTGTTTTACCACACAGAGGCTGATGGCTGCACCGCCGACACGCCTTGCCCCAGGGACATGAAAGACAACAGCCTCTGGAAATGCATTTGCGGTATAGCGGTTTTAGTTGCTCATTAGGGTTTTAATCCTTTATATTATTAGGGTAACAAGATAGCAGCGTATATAGCTGACAGACTAACAAAAACTCCTGAGCCTTCATGCGTCACTGTCTTATTAATTAACCAAGCATTTGTCAGCTGCAACATCAGAGGTGGGTCGAGTACCATGAAGTTTGTATTCAAATAAAAGAACCAAAGAAGTTGCATGATGATGTTAGCCGGGCTTAAAGTTTTCCGGCACCATGCCGGATTTCCGGCGTGTGCCATTTGACTGCAGGGAAAAATGATACTCCTATAAAAACAAAAGATTTACTTCCTATTTCTGTACGCAGAACTACTTTTTGTTCAAGCAGAGTTGCTGTATCTAGTGATCCAAAATGGTGGACCGTATTATGCTTGCATGCCCCTCGGGTAGTGACGGCATACAAGTGAGTGACTGGAGGTGCGAGTGCAGGACCAGAGTGGCCCATAGGGAGGATGGGGAGGATTCCCTGTGGGCCGCTTCACTGATGGGCCGGTGTTCTAGTTGGAAGTAAAATTAATTAACATCAATATAATCTGATAATCTGTGGCAGGCATGTTGTTAGCACTGTCCTGATGTTTAATAGCCCTAAATCTGCCTGACTGAATGACACACCAGAGCATCCCTCAGAATCTGGTGCCAGTAACGACTGGTCCGACTGAAAGACAGACTGACAGCGTTCAACAGGGCGCGGGACTCCAGAAGGTGTGTTCACATTTTGGTGGTTAACAAATGGCAGAAATTGATAGAAGAGGTGATTTTCCCAAAGAAAAATGAGCCAAACGGCACAGGTGAGGGGAGAGGAGGCAGCAGAGGAGCGTGTTCTGCTACAGCAGAGACGCCGTGAGATTCTGAGCACCACAGGCTAGTGAAGTGACTCTCAGAATAAATTCTATAATTAGCTGCCATCAAATAGTTCACAATTCTCTGACTCCAACATATTTTTTCTCATAAAATAAAAATCTAATTAATTCCTCATTACCAAGATTTTTAAAGTTCTAAAATTCCAAGAAAAAATTAGCTACATGAACTTACAGTATATGTTAATATGAAAATTTATCAGCAAAAGCTGCAATTTTTATGGTATAAAGGAAAAAAATACATTCAAAATGTTCTAAAATTAAAGAAAAGAATATGATTTTTTACTTGAGGAAAATCACATTTATAGAAAAATCTGCATATTTACTGTATAATAGTCTAAATATTCCTAGTAGTTAAGGCCTTTTACTGGTTATCTTGTTTTTAAGATCAAACACTGCTCATGCAGATTTTTGTGGACAGAGTTTGGTGAAAAAGCTTGTTTCCACAGTAGATGTTGCTGAATGGAGAAAAACCCTTGCTTGTTGTCCGGTGATTTATTATTTTTTTAACAAGGTTGATGGCAGTGCTGGTGGACTCACAAATTTAGTATAAGGTAAAGCCTATAAATGTAAATTAAGTATAAATTTGCAAGAATAAAGCTGTAAAATATGACAAAGGAGGCCAATTTACAGTTTACTCCAGTTACAGGGGGTGCACATGCCAGTGTACTCCTAGTGCTGGTTTCAAGCCCGAGTAAATGGGGAGGGTTCTGTCAGGAAGGGCATCTGACGTAAAACCTTTGCCAAATCAAACATGCAGATCGTGACGAATGAGACTTTCATGCCAGATCGGTCAAGGCCTGGGTTAACAACGATTGCTACCAGTGCTGTTAACCAACAGGGTGCTGGTGGAAATTGGGCTACTGTTGGTCGAAGAAGGACGCGAGGGGGAAGGCGTGTTAGGAGGGAGAGAGAGAGAAGGAAAGATAGAAGTGTGGAGGTGAGAATAAGGACATTAAATGAAGGGACTATGGCTGGTAAAGACAGAGAGTTGGCTGATATGATGGAGAGAAGAAAAGTTGCTATACTGTGTGTTCAAGAAACCAGATGGAAGGGAAGCAAGGCTAGGATCATTAGAGGTGGATTTAAACTGTTCTTGAAGGAAGAGTATAAGATAAGATAAGATGAGATAAGCCTTTATTAGTCCCACAATGGGGAAATTGCAACAGCACAGGGATAGCAACACTCAGAGCAATAATTTAGAAGATAAGAAAATAAGAGCAGTGAGTATACATATGTACACATAAATATATAAATATATATACGCAGTGCGGAGCATTGTGGCTACAGTAGATGAAATAAACAGCATAACCATCTATTTAGTTACCCTGCATGGTATGAATATGTACCCATACATATTGTCACCCTCCATAGCGACTGATATTGTCCGAGTTGTATACTGGAGGGGACCATTTGTGTAAGTCTGTTGCGTCTTTTGCATTCAATACTATTAGGTCGTCACGTTTTTTTGCTATCTCTGCGAGCAGCCCTGCTTAGGTTATACAGTCTGACAGCCGTAGGTAGGAAGGACCTGCGAAACCTCTCGGTCACGCACCTAGGATGATGTAGTCTACTGCTAAATGAGCTCCTCGGTGCGTTCAGTATGTCCTGCATGGGGTGGGACTCGGACTCCAGCAGAGATGACAGTTTAGCCACCATCCTTCTCTCCCCTATCTCCTCCACTGGGTCAAGGCGTTGCCCCAGGACAGAGCTAGCTTTCTTGATTAGTTTGTTCAGTCTCTTCCTGTCGGCTGCTGTAATGCCGTTGCCCCAGCAGACCACTCCAAAAGTGATGGCTGATGCCACCACCGTGTCATAGAATGTCTTCAAGAGCACCCCTTGTACACCAAAAGACCTGAACCTCCTCAGTAGGAACAGCCTGTGTTGTCCCTTCTTGTAGAGTGCGTCGGTATTGTGTGACCAGTCTAGTTTGTTGTTCAGATGAACACCCGGGTACTTGTAGGATGTCACCTTCTCAATGTCTGTTCCCTGGATGTTTACTGGTGCTGTGAGGGGTCGTCCTTGCCTGCAGCAATCCACCACCAGCTCCTTAGTTTTCCTCGCGTTGATCTGGAGGCAGTTCCGATGGCACCAGTCCACGAAGCCCTGGATAAGTCCTCTGTACGCCTCTGTACTCAGCTTCATCTCTGTTGGAGATGAGGCCGACGATCACAGAGTCGTCAGAGAACTTCTGTAGGTGGCAGTGTGTTGTGTTGTGCGAGAAGTCCGCAGTATAAAGGGTGAACAGGAAGGGAGCCAAAACCGTTCCCTGAGGGGCCCCCGTGCTACCGATGATCGTGTCGGACACACAGTCCCGGATTCTCACAAACTGTGGCCGTTTAGTGAGGTAGTCCAGGACCCATGATGACAGGTGCTGGTCCACCCCTGTGCACAGCAGCTTGTCCTTCAGGATCATTGGTTGGATGGTGTTGAAAGCACTGGAGAAGTCAAAGAACATGATCCTCACTGCGTTCCGGGGCTTCTCCAGATGGGACAGGGAACGGTGAAGGTGGAAGATCACTGCATCTTCCACCCCAGTGCCATGCTGGTAGGCGAACTGGAGTGGATCCATCGCTGGTCCCACCAGGGGGCGGAGGTGAGCAAGGAGCAGTCTCTCCAGGGTCTTCATCATGTGAGACGTTAGGGCCACTGGTCTGTAGTTGTTCAGATCTTTGGGGTGGGAAGTCTTTGGTACAGGTACCACACAAGATGTTTTCCACAACTGTGGTACCCTCTCCAGCTTCAGGCTCAGGTTGAAGATGTGCTCCACAATCCCACACAGCTGGTCTGCGCAGGACTTGAGGAGTTTCGCGCTGATGCCGTCCAGTCCCATGGCCTTCCTCGCCTTGATCTTCCTCAGCTCCGTCCTCACCTGGGTCTTAGTGAGGGTCAGGTTAGGGGGCTGTGTGTTGGGAGTGGGGGGTGTTGGTGGAGTGGGGTGTGGACAGCAGGTCTCGATGACTTTAGAGGCAGCAGTGGTTGGTGTGCAGTCAGGGGGGAGGGCGGTTGGTCAAACCTATTAAAAAACAGGTTCAGATTGTTCACCCACTCCCTGCCCCCCGTGGCCTGGGAGGAGATATTCTGGAGCCCAGAGATGGTTTTAAGGTTTCTCCAGACCCCACCGATGTCGCTCTGTTGCAGCTTGTCCTCCATCTTCTTCCTGAAGCTGTCCTTGCCTTCTCTGATCTTCCTCCTCAGCTCCCTCTGTACGGACTTCAGCATCTCCCTGTTCCCCGACCTGAAGATCCTCTTCTTCTCTCTCAGAAGTGTTTTAATCTCAGGGTTGATCCAGGGTTTGTTGTTCAAGCAACACCGTATGGTCTTGGTGGGTACGGTGTTGTCCACACAGAAGTTGATGTAGTCCGTGATGGTGTGAGTGAGGCCATCGATGTCCTCACCATGTGGATCGCAGAGCTGCTCCCAGGCAGTGGTTTCAAAACAGTCCTTTAGAGCGTCCATTGCCTCCTCAGACCATAACTTCACTGTGCGCATAACCAGAGGTTGTCTGTGTACTAGGGGTTTGAACACCGGCAGGAGATGAACCAAGTTGTGATCCGATCTCCCGAGTGGGGGGAGTGGTGATGAGGTGTACGTCTCCTTAGTGTTTGCATAGAATAAGTCCAGTGTTTTATTGTCTCTAGTGTGGCTTGTGACTTACTGGGTGAACGTGGGCAGAATGGAGGACAGTGAGATATTGTTAAAATCACTGGAGATGAGGAGGAGAGCATCTGGGTATTGTGTCAGCAGCCTGCCAGTTACTGAGTGGAAGATATGAAGAGTGTTCAGGAGGTAAAGAGGGAGTTAGACAGAATCATGAGTTTGAAGCTAGAAGTCAAAGGTGTGATGTTGAATGTCTCAGTGTGTATACCCCACAAGTTGAATGTCAGGTAGAAGAGAGAGGAGTTCTGGAGTAAGTTGGATGAAGTGGTAGAGTGTTCTCAGGAGTGAGAGTGTGGTGATTGGAGTGGACTTTAATGAGCATGTAGGTGAAGGAACAGAGGTGATGAGGAGGTCCTAGGTAGGTATGGTCTTAAGGAGAGAAATGTGGAAGGACAGATGGTTGTGGATTTTGCTAAAAGGATGGAGATGGCTGTGGTGAACACATACTTTAAGAAGAGAAAGGAACATAGGGTGACTTACAAGAGTGGAAGAAGGTGCACACAGGTGGACAGTATCTTATGCAGAAGGAGAAATCTGAAAGAGACAGGAGACTGCAAGGTGGTGGCAGGGGAGAATGTAGCTAGACAGCATCAGGCGGTAGTCTGTAGGATGACTTTGCAAAGCAAGAAGAGGAAAACAGTGAAGGCAGAGCCAAAGATTAAGTGGGGGAAGTTACAGAAGGAAGGAGGTCGCACAGAGTTCAGGAATAAGTTGATACAGGCTCTGTGTGGTAGGGAAGAATTACCAGATGACTAGGAAAGTACAGCAAAAGTATTGAGGGAAATGGGTAGAAAGGTATGTGGTGTATCCAGTGACCAGAGGAAGGAAGACAAAGAGACTTGGTGGTGGAATGAGGAGGTACAGGAAAGTATTCAAAGGAAGATGTATGCAAAGAAAAAGTGGGCTAGTCAGGGAGATGAAGAAAGTAGACAGGAGTATTTGGAATCTAGGCTCATGGTAAAGAGAGAGGTGGCAAAGGAAAAGGCATATAGTGAGTTGTATGAGAGGCTGAACACTAAGGAAGGAGAAAAGGACTTGTATCGACTGGCTAGACAGAGAGATTGAGCTGGAACGGATGTACAGCAGGCTAGGTTGATAAAGGAGAAAAATGGTAATGTACTAACAAGTGACAAAAGTGTGTTGAGAAGGTGGGAGGAGTACTTCGAGGAGCTGATGAGTGAAGAAAATGAGAGAGAGAGAGGAGTATGGATGAAGGAAAGATGGTGAACAAGGAAGTTCTGAGGATTAGCAAGGCAGAAGTGAGGGTAGCTTTGAAGAGGATGAAGAATGGAAAGGCGGTTGGTACAGATGACATACCTGTGGAGGTATGGAGATGTTTAGGAGAGATGGAAGTGGACTTTTAACCAGATTGTTTAACACAGTCCTGGAGAGTGAGAGGATACCTGAGGAGTGGAGAAGAAGTGTGTTGGTACCAACTTTCAAGAGCAAAGGTGATGCTCAGAGCTGTAGTAACTACAGAGGCATAAAGTTGATCAGCCACACTATGAAGATGTGGGAAATAGTTGTTGAAGCCAGGTTAAGAGGAGAGGTGACAATCAGTTTGCAGCAGTATGGTTTCATGCCAAGAAAGAGTATTACAGATGCAATGTTTGCTCTAAGAGTGTTGATGGAGAAGTATAGAGAAGGTCAGAAGGAGTTGCACTGTGTCTTTGTGGATCTAGAGAAAGCAGATGATAGGGTGCCAAGAGAGGAAGTGTGGTACTGTATGAGAAAGTCAGGGGTGGCAGAGAAGTATGTGAGGGTGGTGCAGGACATGTATGAGGACATCGAGACGGTGGTGAGGTGTGCTGTTGGAGTGACAGATGGGTTCAAGGTAGGGGCGGGGTTACATCAGGGATCGGCTCTGAGCCCCTTCTTGTTTGCCATGGTGATGGTCAGACTGACAGATGAGGTCAGGCAGGAGTCTTCGTGGACCATGATGTTTGCAGACAACATTGTGATCTGTAGTGAGAGTAGGGAGCAGGAGGAAGAGAACCTGGAGAGGTGGAGGCATGCTCTGGAGAGAAGAGGAATGAAAGTCAGTAGAAGCAAGACAGAATACATAACTGTGAATGAGAGGGAGGCAGGTACAATGGTGAAGATGCAAGGAGTAGCAGTAGTAAATGTAGATTAGTTTAAATATCTGGGGTCAACCATCCAAAGCAATGGAAAATGCACAAGAGAGAAGAAAGTGCAGGCAGGGTGGAGTGGGTGGAGATGAGTGTCAGGGGTGATTTGTGGCAGAAGGGTAGCAGCAAGAGTGAAAGGGAAGATTTACAAGACTGTAAGACCTGCTATGATGTATGGTTTAAAGACAGTGGTGCTGACAAAAAGAGGGGATGAAGCTGGAGGTGGCAGAGTTGAAGATGCTAAGATTCTCATTGGGAGTGACTAGGAGGGACAAGATTAGAAATGAGTATATCAGAGGGACAGCTCAGGTTGAGCGGTTTGGAGACAAAGTAAGAGAGGCAAGGCTGAGATGATTTAGACATGTGCAGAGGAGGGACAGTGGCGATATTGGACAAATGATGCTGAAGATGGAGCTGCCAGGCAGGAGGAAAAGAGGAAGACCACAGAGAAGATTCATGGATGTAGTGAAGGAGGACATGGAGAGGGTTGGTGTTACAGAGAAAGATGAAGGGATAGGGTGAGATGGAGGCAGATGATCCGCTGTGGCGACCCCTAAAGGGAGCAGCTGGAAGAAGAAGACCAATTTACATGTAAAATAGAAAATTTGTGAGAAAAAAATTACAATTTTATATGAAAAAATAATGAATGCAGAGAAGAACTGGCACATTTCTACAAAAAAAATATATATAAAATTCACAATAATGAAGTCAAAAATTTAAAGAACAAAAGCTGCAGATTTGTATAAATGTTTTAGTTTGTCCCATTTTCTATGCAATTAGTGAGGTTTTTCTTGTAGACATTCTTGGACATTTTAAAGTTTTTTTTTTCTGGTAAATTGATGACTTTACTCATAAGTTTAGTTCGTTTTCCAATAAATTTTACACTTTTTGTGATAAATTCCTCTCACCAATTTGGAACATTTTCCTCTCACAATTGTTAGTCTGAGGAAAATACAAAATCCACAGGAGTCATGAAAGTACAACTTTATGAAAAAGCTACAGTATGTGAGTCCATGTAATAAATGTAGTTTGTCACTATGCTATCCTTGCACTCTTGAGTTGAGTGGGGATGGAAGGATGGCAGCTTAACTAGAGGGGTGATTCCGGTCTATTGCTAACAAGGGGGATGGCATCCCCCAACCGAACCACCCTCAAATTGCCTACCGCTCAGGTACCCCACCTCCTAATCACTCATGAAATAATACCAATCTAAACAGTCATATGTTATTGCAGTAGTATGTATTTAACAGTTTTAGTTTTTCAAGGGTTCGGCTCTTGTATTCAGCACCTTGGGTTTATGAATGGGATATGTGCTGTACACAAAGCTGGTTCAACTGTATTCATTAACTGAATTTTGAGTTACCTGACAGGCCTCTGTTTTCATTTTAATCCACAATGTCAACGCTGTAGTTCTGAACATCTGGGTTTCCTATAGGCCAGTACATCTGTCAGTTGTGACCTGTGGATTTCATTAATACGCAATCAACAAGAAACAAAATAGTATCTTAATTTATAAATATCATTATCTTTGGAGTACATAGACATGCATATATTGGAAAAGGACAAAAACATCTATATGTGGAAATTACACAATGATATATCATTACTGACACTGAACTGACATTACACTGTATATATCAATATTACATACTAGGTTAAAGTTGTCTAATGAATAGCCATTTTGTTTCTGTAGAATTTTTATGCTACTGAACTGAAATGATGTTCCAGTTTGTGATTTATCTTTCAGTTTCTCATTTATTTGTGAGCTGGTTTACTGAGGTGAACTAGGTTCTATATTCTTGTCAAAATATGTCTGCAATAGAAACTATTGGATAGAAATAGAACTTTTGCTCCAATTTCCTCTACTTGGCAAAAAGAGGGCTGGTCTTGGGCTTGAAACTCCTGGGCTGAAAATTGGTCCCACTCTGGCCCTGCGCGAGTGTTTCATCCTTCAACATACACAAAACCTTTCGTACATTCCGTGGGATGGAGAGGAAGTTTTTGAAGCCTGGGGAAGATGTCTTAATTGACAAAGGACTTAAAAGCAATGAAAAGAAATGGGCAGAGACGGCAAGTCTTTTGGTAGCTGGTGTAAAAAAAAAATTAGAGAACCAGGTGATTGTTTCTGCACGTTGTGCTTGAAAATGCTCATGTATGCAACTAGCGGTAAAAAAAAGTGTTACCACATCACAACCTAGATCCGTCCACAGAGCAGCTGTTTGTGCTCTACAATATACAACATGATTGCCCGGACCAACAACGACCTCAGACGTACCGGCATCAATGACAGACCGTGTTTGTGACATGAAAATACACGTGTGCACGTTCATTGCAGCACATGATTTGTCATTCACCATTTCTCAACCGCTAGTAAATCTGCGTAAAAAAAACTGGCTGAAGACAAAAATACCTTAACAAAACTGTCCGCTTCAAATCAGCATGCCAGTTATGTAAACACATGTGGCATAGCACCAGAATTTTAAAAAAACCCATCTGTTAGAGAAGCTCAAAAACTGCATGTTTTCACTGAACGTTGAAGCTTCTAGCCAGTGCATGGACAAATTTTTAAATGTCCTTGTTTGCTTTTATGATGATGACACGACCTGAGAAACGCCAATAAAAAGTTGCAAATTTACAATAAAAAAACTGCAAATTTATGAGAAAAAAGTTTTAAAAATATGAAAAAAAACTTACAAATTTACAAGAATAAGTTGCAGATTTAAAAGATAAAAAATGCAGATTTATCAGAAAAAAGTTTAAAATTTATGAGAAAAAACTTGCAAAAAACTTGCAAAATTTACAGTCAAAACACTGCACATTTATAAGGAAGTTTTAAATGTGTGAGAAAAAAGTTGCAAATTTACAAGAAAAAAGCTATAAATTTATGATAAAAAGTTGCATATTTAAAAGAAAAAAAGCTGCAAATTTACAATAAAACTGCAAATTTATGAAAAAAGTTCTAAATCTATGAGAAAAAACTTGCAAATTTACAAGAAAAACTTGCACATTTAAAAGAAAAAAAAATGCAGATTTGCCAGAAAAAAAGTTTAAAATTTATTAGAAAAAAACTTGCAAAATTTACAGTCAGAATGTTATGTCCATAACCGTGACGTCAATAATGAGGCCGAAGGTGCAGTAGAATGGAACTTTATTATGCAAACTCACCGAACACGAAGGCGATCCCGTCAAGGCAGAGGCGGTGGTCGAAAAGAGACTGTGCCTCCTCCGGGTCTGCCTTTTATACCCTGGGTGGCGGCGGAACTGGAAAGGTGTAGCTGTCACCCATAACACACAATAATAACATTTAATACTTTACATCTCCCCCATAGAAAAGTCCAAAACACACACCATTTAGACCCACCCAAATTTGTAACCCGAATCACACGCTAACGGTAAGTACAATAACAGGGCTTATCCATGCACACAAATAACTAAAACTAGACACACAACCACACAACCAGACGGGCTATTCTGCTGTCTCTATCATCATACAGTCCATGTCCATTCACTCAAAACAGTTAATATGTACATCCACACCCCACTGTGCCAGCCCCCCACCCCAACACACTCACCCCATAACTCGGGCAGATCACACATCACTCATGCAATTAAATGCAATTTTACAGTGTTGGGCTCTTCTTTTTTTAAAGCAAACTGGACGATCACATAACGAGTACGTGCGAAACACATCAACTATGTGGCTTGGGCAATTCACACATATTAACATTACTGCACAACCCCCCCGATTAAAGTAGCTCTCACTCTCTCTTTTTTTTTCAGAATGAGCACTTAACCCAGCCACTTTTATGCATCTACCACATTGACAAAACAACAACAACGCAGCCCTGGTAGTGCACACATCAACATTTCAGTCATTAACATGTTAGTGCTTCAACCCTAAAACACATCGCCCCCTTGCCACCATACGGTCTCGATGGAGAGACCACCCCCCGAAGACCCGTCCGGCGGGTCCTGACCAGAGCTTCTTCTTCGCTTCACCCCTGGAGATGAACCACGTCGGAGCCCCGACACCTTCTTCTCCTCAACAGCGCACCTCAGCTCGTTGGGGTGTCTCCATAAGCCATCGGACATTTGAAGATGACCGTCCTCCTGGACGGCCACCACCTACAGCTCTCCCTGGTCCTCTCGTCATTTTCTCTTGCCGTGAACCCCTCTTAGCCGAGCCTCCTCCCTGGGACAAACCACGTGAGCGACCCCCAGGGGAGCTCGACTCAGCTTCAAATGTCCATGACGTCTAGACCGGGCTTCCTGTCTGGGTCGAACTGCTCCAGCAACCCCTTGAGAAGCCTGACTTGGCCTCCAGTGCTCCTGTGTGGTACATCTGTCCACCGTGCCAGCTGGTCCTGCTCCGCTCTCTTTCGTTTTGAATGCCAACAAAGCCGTTGCAGCCCCTTGCTTCTCGGTACCTCCTGGCCGAACTCCGGAAGCAGAGGGAGCCGTCCTCACAGCTCCACCTGCAGTCACGGGCGTTCAACCATGCCGCCCAGTTCCCACATCCAGGGTAACTTGGGCCCTGGCACCGGAACCCTCCCACGATGGCCCTGGTTGGGATTGGTCCTGTCCATCTCCCAGAATACTAGGCCAGTAATTGTCCCATACCGCATCGTCCACCACTCTCAGAACCGGTCGGTCCCACAAACCATGGCCCAACCACTCCTCTCCAATACTGCTGGTGATAGTGAAGCCCAGTCTGTAAAATAGGTTGCAGCCCATCACGTTCAACCCCTTGACAGTCACCACGAACTGGATATTTGACACCAGAGCCAACTTGTATCTCACCGTCAGCTCCAGCGAACCCACAATGGCTAACCTGTTACATCCATAGCCACAATATGGCATCGACAGTCCTCTCACACGATCATGCGGGAACAAACTCCTCACAGTAGGCCAGTTCAACACGGATGCTGCTGCGCCTGTGCCCACCAACAACGGCACTTCCACGCCATCCAGCATCACTTCACAATAAATATGCCCATCTGTGCTCGGGAAGATGGTGTGAATAACCGTAGGAGTCGTGGCGGGGGAATCTGTTCTGCATCGTCATTCCCCTTGCTCAAACGTTTTGCAGGCCCTGGCGAAATGATGTAGGAGTCCACACTTGCCCTAGCGTTTTCCCCTCGCAGGACACTTTCTTGCCTTGTATCGGTGCTTGGTGGACCCGCAGCCCAAACATCTGGGCAACCCCGGGGCGGTAGCGTAGTCTTCTTTGTCTTCTGCGCTGATATCGCTACCCGGGTCCACAGCCTGCGCCGCTGATTGTGAGTCAGACTGCCTCAACGTTGTTCTGTCACAAAAGGTCCTTTGATAGTTTATCCGCTGCTTCGTACTGCTGAGCTATTTCCACAGCCGCACTCAACGTCAGTTCACCAGAGTGCATGAGGAGTCTTGACCATCCCGCAGAACATAGCGTGTGGTCCGCTAACTGATCGCAGACCATTTCCTCCTCCAAAGCCCCGAATTGGCACCCTACAGTCAGCTGGCACAGGTCCACAACATACCGTTTCACCAACTCTCCCGGCCTCTGGCGTCACTGTCGGAACTGGATCCGCCGGATGATGACGTTCTCAAGAGTGTGAAAGTTGGACACCATTAGCTGAACCACGTCCTCAAAACTATCACTCTCACCCAATGTGCTGAGAATACGTTGCCCTTCCATGCCGAGATTATGGACCAGAATCACTCATGCACGTAATTTCTTCAATTCACCGAGGTTCAATGCCACCAAATAGTTTTGGAATGCCGCAAACCACCTTGCTCAGAGAACTAGCGGCTCGCCTGGGAGCTCCAAAAATGACCAAATACTAGAAAGTCCTTTATCCATAACTTCATCCTTGTCACCAAATGTTATGCCCATAAACGTGACTTCAATAATGAGGCCGAAGGTGCAGTAGAACGGAACTCTATTATGCAAACTCACTGAATACGAAGGCGCTCCCATCAAGGCAGAGGCACTGGTCGAAAAGAGACCGTGCCTCTTTTGGGTTGGCCTTTTGTACCCTGAGTGGCGGCGGAACTGGAAAGGTGTAGCCGTCACCCATAACACATGATAATAACATTTAATACATTACACAAAACACTGCACATTTATGAGAAAAAAGTTTGAGAAAATGTGTGAGAAAAAAGTTGCCAACATACAAGAAAAAAGCTGTAAATTTATGATAAAAAGTTGCAGATTTAAAAGAAAAAAGCTGCAAATTTACAATGAAAAAGCTGCAAATTTATGATCGAACATTGCACATATAAAAGAAAAAATCTGCAAATTTACTAGAAAAGAAGCTGCAAATTTATGAAAAAAAGTTTTAAATTTATGAGAAAAAAGTTTTAAATCTATGAGAAAAAAACTTGCAAATTTACAAGAAAAAATTGCAAATTTAAAAGAAAAAAAATTCAGATTTGCCAGAAAAAAGTGTCATGAATGCCCCTTCCGGGCAGAGAGAAAAGCACCACTCACCGGCTGTGAGTTTGCAACATTTAGTGAATTAACATAAAGACATACACAACGCTTATGGAAAGAGATTACAGGTCGGCAAAAAAATAGTTTAAGCTAAGGTGAGCGTGATCACTGGCTAACCTGGGACAAACACAGAGGAACAGGCAGCAAAAAATAGCCAAACTAAGGCAAGCGTAATCGCCGGCCAACCTGCAAATTACCAGTTAAACGTGCAGCAAAAGACAGAGCACTTACATGTATGAAAAACGGCTGAGAGTGAGTTGATATTAGGAGACTACACCATGCAATGGTGCAGCCCCCTTAAAATAGGCAGCAGCACAAAAACATAATCAATCACAGATGTGAGCACCTGAGCGAGCAGGAGAAGGTGACCTAATTAAACAGTCACCCACAGCTGAGAACTGGGTAGCAGACTGTGGGTGAAAGGTGAGTGACTAAGAAATGAGGAAGGAGGCTCTGAAAGAAAACAACCAAAATTACAGAAAACAAAGAAGAAAATAATAACAGACAGGAAATACTCAAAAATACATGAAGTGTCTGAGCACTGGCTCAGACACATGACACAGCCCCCCCCCCCAAGGGGTGGAACCCAGACACCCACAGGAAACACCAAAAGAGCCCCCCTCCCCCCCAGGAAAGGAAAACAACAAAAAACTACCCTGGGTGGGAGGTGGGGGGAAAACAAATTAGGAGGGACCAAAACAAACCCTGCTTAGGACCCACATCAGTCAAAATAATGACTTAGACCCCCCCTCCCCAACCCAAGGAACCAAAGAGTTCAGGTTGCTGACCAAAGTCCCAGGCCTGGTGGATGGCGAGGTGGAACGAGTCGAGTGGCCTACCAGGAAATATAGGCCACCCAACCCAACGGCTCAGTCCGTCAGGTGGTCGACCAGAGTTCTTTAACCACCTGAATAGAAGGGATGGACTGGGCAGCGGCTCCCCCACTGGGAAACCCAAAACTGGGGAGGAGAACCGAGGAGGGGGAACCCCAACATCGTCAGACAGAGGGAGAGGGGGGACCACGACGGCGTCTGGCTGAAGAGGAGGGCAGACCACAATGCCCCCAGTGGCCTCAGAAAGGAGAAAAGTTGCACCCGCAGTGGCTCCGGGCTGGAGCATGGTAGCACCTGTAGTGGCTCTGGGCTGGAGCAACGCTGCACCCTCGGTGGCTCTGGGCTGGAGCAACGCTGCACCCTCGGTGGCTCTGGGCTGGAGCAACGCTGCACCCTTGGTGGCTCGGGGCTGGCGCAACGCTGCACCCTCGGTGGCTCCGGGCAGGAGCAATGCTGCACCCTTGGTAACCTCAGCCGGAGAGGAAGCAGCACCTACAGAGATCCCGGGCTGGGACGGAGCATCCGTGACGACCTCAGCGGGAGGAGGTGAACCCACGATGGTTTCGGGTGGCAAACCTGGACCCACAGAGACTTCTGGCTCAGGTAGATCTTCCCCGGTGACACTGGAAGAAGGCTCAGGAAAAACAAGCAGACGAACAGAGTCAGTGTCACTGGCAGCGGTGGAGCCTGGTGAGGTGAGCTCAGGTGCAGCTGGTCACTGCACTTGGCTCTCTTCCCCTGGACCCAGACAAGACCTCTTCATTATAGGAACAGGATAGACAGAAGAGGGCACTTGCCTGAACTCGAGCTCCACCGCTGTCCAGGACTCCGTCAATCCAGGCGACGATGCTTTGGGCTCAGTCCTCTGGCAGTCCGGCTGTAACTCTGCTGTGGCAGCCCCCACAGCAGGCGTGATGGAGTGTGCAGTCTTAGTGCTCCCAGGGGAAGTAATCCACGCTGGTAGCTCGTCTGGTGTGGCAGCTGGGGGTCGGCTCTCCGCTGGTGCAGTGTGCTCCAGGGCCACAGGCTCCTTCAACAACCAGCAGTTTAGTCCTGGGACTGGCGGGCACTCGGGAAAAACAGGAGCAGGCACGGAGAGGACAGGAGAAACATTATCTGCAGCAGGCGGAGAAAACCCAGTGGACTGCAGGGACTGGGTTTTCTCTCCAGGAATCAGGCAAGATTTATTTTTTAATAATGAAAAACAAGTTCACTTACCTGAATTCCTGGGAGATGACGGTATTGGCTGCTGCTTGCTGGAGCCCAGGCAAAGCAAGAGGTTCTGGTGGACCTCCAGGTGTGGGGACTACTGTTGAGGAACCCAGGACTCGCCTCATTGATGGTATGAGGTCCCCCAATGCTGAAATCAGGGGACTTCTTATTGGCTCTGATTCCGGCGTACGGGATTTACTCCGCTCCCTTCCAGAGTATGGCGGAACGGTGATCACCGGGGCCTTTGGGGCAGCTGACCTCCTCTTGGCTCAATGCCTCCCTCCCGGAACCGGCGGACCAACAGAGAGAGCAGAGGAGAGAACAGGAGAGGCCGGTGAAGGAGATGAGACGGCTGCAGCAGCAGGAAAGGAAGGCTCAGCAACAATGGGTGACCGCTGCTGAGCCCCCCCCCCCCCACACACACACACACACCACCACCACCACCAGGAACACGGCAAGACAATTCATCTTTAGATGCAGTAGAATGAAAAGACACTTGCCTGTGCTCCTTAGGTGTGGTGGTGGCTGCTGCAGACGACCCAGAAGAATCTCCACAATTGGCTGCAGGTATGTTGACGAGTGGAGCTAGATGTCCTCCCACTGTGTAAGTCCTGAGTTCAGGGAGGAGCCATGGCTTATACTTCAACAAAATGTCTGTTTCTGCAGCCAAGACCTGCTAATGCTCCTCCAGCTCCTCCACTGATGGTTCTGGCCAACGGTCGGAAGGCGAAGGCGGGGCTGCTGCAGCTGCAGAGCAGCAAGAGGCTTGAGGCTTCTGTGTCCGAGACCTCTTCCTGGTTGACACGGGCAGGGGTTCAGAGGCAATTTCTCCCAACCCGTGGAGCGTAGACGAGGAGTTGATGATGGTGAGAAGAAGGTCAGTTAGCTCTGGATGGCTCCACAGGCTGGGGCATGCATCCAGAACCTGTGCGGCTCCTTTCAAACACTCCCGATCTGTCTCGGGAGTGTGGGAGGCATGAGCCACTGACAAGATGTTTTTTATTACGTCCAGGGCATAACTCTCCTGCTCACTGAGCCCACACAAACGATAACTAGGAAACGCTGCCGTGCGAGCGGTAAAACAGGTCTTTTAAAGAAAAAATACGGGAGGGAAAGAAAAGAAAGGCAAAACTCACGGCTGCTGGTGCCCACACTGGTAGCCTCCCTCTGTCATGAATGCCCCTTTGGGGCAGAGAGAGAAAGGCACCACACGCCGGCCGTGAGTTTGCAACATTTATTGAATTTAACATAAAGACATGCACAACACTTATGGAAAGAGATTACAGGTCGGCAAAAAATAGTTTAAGCTAAGGCGAGCATGATTGCCAGCTGACCTGGGACAAACACAGAGGAACAGGCAGCAAAAATAGCCAAACTAAGGCGAGCGCAATCTCTAGTGATGGGAAGGCAGGCTCCGGAGCTCCGAAGGGTGCTCCGAGCTTATCCATGAAATATTTGGCGAGGTGCGTTTCGAGGTGTGCATTGTGACATATGTGTTGATGTCAGACCACGTGACTGGGTCAGGAAGCCGTTCATGATTTTGCACGCAACATGAAATAAAGTGAGCAGCGGTACCCAATGGAAATCCCCGTCCTCCACATTTTGTTTTGTCATGTTTGTCTGTGTAAGGGATTTGTCGCAGCCAATTTTCAGATGGAGCCAGCACCAAACACATGGACTTCTCCCGTTTGGGAACAGTTTCAGTGCATTTCTCCCATTGATGTATTTTTGACAAATCGTGGCCATTTGTTGTAACTGAGGTGATGGCTTAGCGTCAATGCATCTGTTTTGCAAGTGGGAGACCTGTGTTTGAATCCCAGCTGTGTCGTTCTTTTAATTTCATTTTTATTTGCAAGGTGAAGTGTCTTGTTGTGTGTCAAAGAGCTTGGATCATTTTTATGCGTCATTATGCTGAAGCACTATTGCCATTGTCCCCTGCATGAGAATAAGGCCAGAGTTGAATATACTGGGACAGTATGACTGTTGAAAATTTATTATTTCTTAATAAAAATGGATAAGTAGTACAAGCACACCAAGTAACACAGGCACATTCCCTGTAGTCACTTCAGTTTTATTATTTTTTGCCTTATGATCATTGATATTTCTTAAAAGACAGTGTATTTATTGAAATGAAAAAAAAAATACACATTAAACCAATAATACCCTTGTAAAAATCAGCATGTTGTATACGTTTTGTCCACTAGATGGCCTGGTAGAGAAAATGAAGTCCCACATGAGGCCTCATCTATATGAGCCATTCTGATGAAAGGCTCATTTGGCCATCACTAGTAATCTCCAGCCAACCTGCAAATTACCAGTTAAACATGCAGTGAAAGACAGAGCACTTACATGTATGAAAAACGGCTGAGAGTGAGCTGATAGTAGGAGACTACACCATGCAATGGTGCAGTCCCCTTAAAATAGGCAGCAGCACAATAAACATAATCAATCACAGATGTGAGCACCTGAGCGAGCAGGAGAAGGTGACCTAATTAAACAATCACCCACAGTTGAGAACTGGGTAGCAGACTGTGGGTGAAAGGTGAGTGACTAAGAAATGAGGAAGGAGGCTCTGAGAGAAAACAACCAAAATTACAGAAAACAAAGAAGAAAATAATAACAGACAGAAATAAATAAAGTGTCTGAGCACTGGCTCAGACACATGACAAAAAGTTTATTAGACAAAAATTGCAAAATTTACAATCAAAACACTGCAAATTTATGAGAAAAAAGTTTTTAATGTGTGAGACAAAAGCTGCAAATTTACAAGAAAAAAGCTGTAAATTTATGATAAAAAGTTGCAGATTTAAAAGAAAAAAAGCTGCAATTTTACAATAAAAAAGCTGCAACTTTATGAAAAAAGTTTCAAATGTATGAGAAAGAAGTTGTAAATTAACAAAAAAAGCTGCAAATTTACAATAAAAAGTTGCCAATGTACAATAAAAAGCTGCAAATTTATGAGAAAAAAGTTTTAAATGTATGAGCAAAAAACTTGGAAATTTACATGAAAAAGTTGCAGATTTACCAGAAAAAAGTTAAACATTTATGAGAAAAAAAATTGAAAATTTTACAATCAAAACACTGCACATTTATGTGAAAAAAGTTTTAAATGTGTGAGGGAAAAAGTTGCAAATTTACAGTGAAAAAGCTGCAGATTTACCAGAAAAAAAGTTAAACATGAGAAAAAATTGAAAAATTTGCAATCAGAACACTGCACATTTATGAGAAAAAAGTTTTAAATGTGTGAGGGAAAAAGTTGCAAATTTACAGTGAAAAAGTCACAAATTTATGATAAAAAGTTGCAGATTTAAAAGAATAAAGCTGCAAATTTACAATAAAAAAAGCTGCAAATTCATAAAAAAACTTTTAGTATGGGAAAAAAGTTGTAAATTAACAAGGAAAAAAACTGCAAATTTATGATAAAAATTTGCAGATTTAAAAGAAAAAATCTTCAAATTTACAATAAAAAGCTGCAAATTTACAATAAAAAAGCTGCAAATTTATGAGAAGTTTTAAATGTATGAGCAAAAAACTTGCAAATTTACAAGAAAAAAAGCAGCAAATTTATGATAAAGTAGCAGATTTAAAAGAAAAAAGCTGCAAATTTACAATGAAAAAGCTACAAATTTATGATAAAAAAGTTGCACATTTAAAAGAAAAAAGCTGCAAATTTTCAATTAAAAAATCAGCAAAGTTATGAGAAAAAGTTGCAAATTTACTAGAAAAAAGCTGCAAATTTATCAGTTGCAGATTTAAATGAAAAAACCTGAAAATTTACAATAACAAGCTGTAGATTTATGAAAAAAGTTTTAAGTGTATGAGCAAAAAACTTGTAAATTTACATGAAAAAGTTCCATATTTACCATAAAAACGTTTAAAATTTATGAAAAAAAAACTTGCAAAATTTACAATCAAAACACTGCACTTTTATCAGAAAAAAGTTTTACATGTGTGAGAAAAAAGTTGCAAATTTACAAGAAAAAAGCTGCAAATTTATGATAAAAAGTTGCAGATTTAAAAGAAAAATGCTGCAAATTTACAATGAACAAGCTGCAAATTTATAATAAAAAGTTGCACATCCATCCATCCATCCATCTTCTACCGCTTTTCCGGAGGTCCGGGTCACGGAGGCAGCAGTTCAAGCAGAGAAGCCCAGACTTCCCTCTCCCCAGCCACCTGCTCCAGCTCTTCAGAGGGGATACCAAGGCGTTCCCAGACCAGCTGGGAGACATAGTCTCTCCGCCGAGTCCTGGGTCTGCCCCGGGGTCTCCTCCCAGTGGGATGTGCCTGAAACACCTCAAGTGGGAGGCGTCCAGGAGGCATCCTAATCAGATGCCCATACCACCTCAACTGACTCCTTTCAATGTGGAGGAGCAGCGGTTCTACTCTGAGCCTCTCCCGGATGACTGAGCTCCTCACCCTATCTCTGAGGGTGAGTCCACCAATCCTACGGAGAAAGCTCATTTCAGCCGCTTGTATCCGCGATCTCGTTCTTTCGGTCATTACCCAAAGCTCGTGACCATAGGTGAGAGTAGGAACGTAGACTGACTGATAAATCGACAGCTTTGCCTTAGAACTAAGCTCCCTCTTCACCACAACAGACCGGTACAACGTCCGCATCACTGCAGATGCTGCTCCAATCTGTCTGTCAATCTCTCGCTCCATTCTCCCCTCACTCGTGAACAAGACCCCAAGATACTTAAACTCCTCCACTTGGGGCAGGAGCCTGTCCCCAACCCAGAGAGGACAAGCCACCTTTTTCCGGCTGAGGACCATGGACTCGGACTTGGAGGTGCTGATTCTCATCCCAGCCGCTTCACACTCAGCGGCAAACCGTCCCAGCAAGAGCTGTAAGTCATTGCTGGATGAAGCCAACAGGACAACATCATCTGCAAACAACAGAGATGAGATGCTGTGGTCACCAAGCATGACACCCTCCATTCCCTGGCTGCGCCTAGAAATCCTGTCCATAAAAA
Organism: Pholidichthys leucotaenia; assembly: GCA_020510985.1. NCBI lineage: Eukaryota > Metazoa > Chordata > Actinopteri > Cichliformes > Pholidichthyidae > Pholidichthys > Pholidichthys leucotaenia. The sequence goes on along the minus strand of CM035839.1, from coordinate 26,146,170 downwards.
TTATGAACAGGATCGGTGACAAAGGGCAGCCCTGGTGGAGTCCAACTCTTACTGGGAATGACTCCGACCGAGTGTTGGCAATACGAACCAAACTCTCACAACGGTTGTACAGAGACCGAACAGCTCGTAACAACAAGCCTGATACCCCATACTCCCGAAGCACCCCCCACAAAAATCCACGAGGGACGCGGTCAAATGCCTTCTCCAAGTCCGCAAAACACAAGTAAACTGGTTGGGCAAACTCCCACAAACCCTCGAGAATTCTTGAGAGGGTAAAGAGCTGATCCGATGTGCCACGGCCAGGACGAAAACCACATTGCTCCTCCTGAATCCGAGGTTCGACCAACGGCCGGACTCTCCTCTCCAGTACCTTGGCATAGACCTTCCCAGGGAGGCTGAGGAGTGTGATCCCTCTAAAGTTGGAGCACACCCTCCGGTCCCCTTTTTTAAAGAGAGGAACCACCACCCCGGTTTGTCATGCCAAAGGTACTGCCCCTGACCTCCATGCAATGTTGCAGAGGCATGTCAATCATGACAACCCAACAACATCCAGGGCCTTGAGGTACTCAGGGCGAATCTCGTCCACCCCTGGGGCCCGGCCACCAAGGAGATTTTTAACCACCTTGGTGACCTCAGCCCCTGTGATAGGCGAGTCATCCCCCTCGTCCCCAAACCCTGCTTCCTCTGTGGAAGGTGTATCAGTGGGATTGAGGAGATCCTCGAAGTATTCCTTCCACCGCCCGACAGTGTCCCCAGTCGAAGTCAACAGTGTCCCATCCGCACCGTACACAGTGTGGACGGGGAGCTGCTTTCCCCTCCTGAGCCGCCGGACAGTTTGCCAGAATCTCTTTGAGGCCGACTGAAAGTCTTGTTCCGTGGCCTCACCGAACTCCTCCCATACCTGGGTTTTTGCTTCAGCAACCACCCGAACTGCACTTCGCTTGGCCTGCCGGTACACCTCAGCTGCTTCGGGAGTCCCACAAGCCAACCAAGCTTGATAGGAGCTTGATAGCTATCAAGCTATCAAGCAAGTTGCACATGTAAAAGAAAAAAGCTGCAAATTTACAATTAAAAAAGCGGCAATGTTATGAGAATAAAAGTTACAAATTTACCAGGAAAAAACCCTGTAAATTTATAAGTTGCAGTTTTAAAAGAAAAAAGCTGCAAATTTATGTGGAAAAAAAGTTTTAAATGTATGAGGGAAAAAACTTGCAAATTTACAAGAAAAAGTTGCAGATTTAAAAAAAAATGCACATTTACCAGAAAAAGTTTATAATTTACAATCAAAACACTGCATATTTATAAGGAAAAAATTAAATGTCTGAGAAAAAAGTTGCAGATTAACAAGAAAAAAAGCTGCAAATTTATGAGAAAAAAGTTGCAAATTTACTAGAAAAAAAGGATGCAAATTTATGATAAAATGTTGCAGATTTAAAAGAAATAAGCAGCAAATTTGCAGTTAAAAAAACCCCTACAAATTTATGAGGAGTAAAATGTTTCAAATGTATCAGGAAAAAAGTTACAAATTTACAACAAAAAGTTGCGTAACTATGACGAAAAGTAGTGAATTTATGAAGAAAAAAATAGCAAATTCATGAGGAAAAAAACATTGCAAATTTACAAGAAAAAAAGTTGCAAATAAATAGCGTTTGCATACTCTGTATATATAATGTGTAGATGGGGAGTATGAAAGCTGTCTGTGCATCCTAAATAACTTCTTTTGCTTCCAGAAATGCATCACGCTACCCTTTCCTACCTCTAAAACTTAGACAGCTCTTAACGGAGTGAAAACAATACTTGACAACCCCTGTCTGCACTAATTTTAAATAAAACACACCCTAATGTCTGCTGCATATTTAATTCCCTTCTCCCAGTCAATAACGGCTCTGCCTAAGGACAGATTGAAAGTGACTCCCGGTGCCACCGTGAGCCGCTGTGGTTTCAGGCTGGGAGCCCACATCCAGACGGGGACTCATCCAGTGTTTTTTTTTTCAAATGTAGACTTATTATTACCTCCCCACAATAAATTGCTGTGGAGGGCCGGCGGGGAGAAATGCTGCTCCTCGTTTCTGTAACGGTGGCATCTCAGATGTCATTAGGAAAGTACTATGCAAGGGGACAGTAGATCAATGGGTTCCGCCACAGAAGCATTAGGACTGTGCGCATATGATCAGTTTACTGAACAACACCGCCTGTCCCTGTGTCTCTTACTGGAAACAATTGATGCATTGTTGCAGTGAAATTAATCCCCCCGAATTCATAAGACCAATCAGATATTCATTTGGCATGACCTGAAGTAATTGTGCGGGTGCCTGCAAACGAGGTGATGCAGATACAGGCAACGCCGAACTTTTCAGTGCTGACTCCTGAAGTGTCATCCAAAGAGAGTGGGCCAGACCTTTGTTTGATTTAGTCAGATAATTCTATAGCTTTGTGTTGGGTCTGTCTATGCAAGAATGTGTTTTTGGGCCCCTGTTTTTGTAATGGGGAGAGTTTTCACAAAAATGACGAAGAAATTCTCTCCTCCAAACAAAAATGTCTAAAAAATAAAAGAAGAAAAAAAACCCCATTACAATTAATAAAATTCATCAAGCATGTACATGAATGAAGCTAATTTACAAGAAAAAAAAAACTGGAAATTTTCACTCAAAAATAATGAATTTTTTTTAGGAAAAAGTTTCAAACTTACAAGAAAAATAATGTACATTTATGAGAAACAGCTTGCAAATTTAAAAGAAGTTGCAAATTTAAGAGAAAAAAGTTGCAAATTTATGAGAAAAAAGTTGCAAATTTATAGGAAAAAAGTTGCAGATTTACGAGAAGAAAAGTTGCAGATTTACAAGAAAAAACTTGCAAAATTATGAGAAAAAAGTTGCAAACTTACGAGAAAGAAGTTGCAAATTTATGAGAAAAAATCTGCAAATTTATGAGAATAAAGTTTCAAAATTACGAGTAAAAATTTGCTAATTTATGAGTAAAAAAGTTGCAAATTTACGAGTAAAAAAGTAGCAAATTTATGAGGAAAAAAACTGCAAATTTATGATAAAAAAGTTGCAAATTTATGAGAAAAAGTTGCAAAGTTATGAGAAAAAAATTGTAAATTGACAAGAAAAAGGTTTCAAATTTACAATTAAAAGGTTGCAGATTTACAGGTAAAAACTCGCAAATTTACAAGTAAAAAGTTGCAAATTTACAAGTAAAGTTGCAGATTTATGAGAAAAAAATCTGCAAATTTATGAGAAAAAAGTTGCAAATTTATGAGAAAAAATTTGCAAATTTATAAGAAAAAGGTTTCAGATTAACAATAAAACAGATGCAGATTTACAGGTAAAAAGTTGCAAATTTATGAGTAAAGAGTTGTAAATTTACAAATAAAAAAGTTGCAAATTTTTGAGAAATGCTGCTGTTAGCACTTAACCGGCCCACGATGCTAATGCAAAAACTCGACATACCGGGAGAGATAAGATGGAAACGGTGTGGTTGTCGAGGTGGGGCAAGACGGCGGGCGAGGAATATAAGGTACAGACCCACCCTCCCATCCGTTGTTATGGGGAATGTACGATCGATACTAGGAAAAACAGATGAGCTAGCGGCTATCTCCCGCTACGAGAGTATATACCGGGAGTGCTGCCTTATGCTATTCACGGAGACGTGGCTAACAGAACTAGCAGCAGATGCTAACATTGAACTGGAGGGTTTCCACACAATACGGGCAGACTGAACACCAGACAGTGGGAAGGCAAGGGGCGGAGGAGTGATGATGTATGTTAATAACAACTGGTGCAGACCGGGACATATCACGGTTAAACAACAACACTGCAACAAAGACATGGAGTTGCTAGCTGTTAGCATGCGGCCTACATATCTCCCGAGGGAATACTCACACGTGATCTGCATTGTTATTTATGCAACTCCGACGGCGAACGCTGGGACAGCGCGTGACGTCATCCATTCAGTAACTGGCAGGCTGCAGACAGAACACCCAGATGCTCTTCTCCTCATCTCAGGCGATTTCAACCATGTTTCACTATCTCCCATTCTACCCACGTTCACCCAGTATGTCACATGCCACACTAGAGGCAATAAAACACTGGACTTATTCTACGCAAACACTAAGGAGGCGTACACCTCATCACCACTCCCCCCACTCGGGAGATCGGATCACAACTTGGTTCATCTCCGGCCGGTGTACAAACCCCTAGTGCACAGACAACCTCCGGTCATGCGCACAGTGAAGTTATGGTCTGAGGAGGCAATGGACGCTCTAAAGGACCGTTTTGAAACCACTGCCTGGGAGCAGCTCTGCGATACACATGGTGAGGACATCGATGGCCTCGCTCACACCATCATGGACTACATCAGCTTCTGTGTGGACAACACCGTTCCCACCAAGACCATACGGTGTTGCTCGAACAACAAACCCTGGATCAACCCTGAGATTAAAACACTTCTGAGAGAGAAGAAGAGGATCTTCAGGTCGGGGAACAGGGAGATGCTGAAGTCCTTACAGAGGGAGCTGAGGAGGAAGATCAGAGAAGGCAAGGACAGCTTCAGGAAGAAGATGGAGGACAAGCTGCAACAGAGCGACATCGGTGTGGTCTGGAGAAACCTTAAAACCATCTCTGGGCTCCAGAATACCTCCCCCCAGGCCACGGGGGGCAGGGAATGGGCGAACAATCTGAACCTGTTTTTTAATAGGTTTGACCAACTGCCCTCCCCCCCGACTGCACAACAACCACTGCTGCCTCTGAAGACATCGAGTCCTGCTGCCCACACCCCACTCCACCAACACCCCCCCACTCCCAACACACAGCCCCCCAACCTGACCCTCACTAAGACCCAGGTGAGGATGGAGCTGAGGAAGATCAAGGCGAGGAAGGCCTCGGGACCGGACGGCATCAGCGCAAAGCTCCTCAAGTCCTGTGCAGACCAGCTGTGTGGGATTGTGGAGGTCATCTTCAACCTGAGCCTGAAGCTGGGGAGGGTACCACAGTTGTGGAAAACATCTTGTGTGGTACCTGTACTAAAGACTTCCCACCCCAAAGATCTGAACAGCTACAGACCAGTGGCCCTGACGTCCCACATGATGAAGACCCTGGAGAGACTGCTCCTTGCTCACCTCCGCCCCCTGGTGGGACCAGCGATGGATCCACTCCAGTTCGCCTACCAGCATGGCATTGGGGTGGAGGATGCGGTGATCTTCCTCCTTCACCGTTCTCTGTCCCACCTGGAGAAGCCCGGGAATGCGGTGAGGATCATGTTCTTTGACTTCTCCAGTGCCTTCAACACCATCCAACCGATGATCCTGAAGGACAAGCTGCTGTGCGCAGGGGTGGACCAGCACCTGTCATCATGGATCCTGGACTACCTCACTAACCGGCCACAGTTTGTGAGAATCCGGGACTGTGTGTCCGACACAATCATCGGTAGCACGGGGGCCCCCCAGGGAATGGTTTTGGCTCCCTTCCTGTTCACCCTTTATACTGCGGACTTCTCACACAACACAACACACTGCCATCTACAGAAGTTCTCTGATGACTCTGCGATCGTTGGCCTCATCTCCAACGGAGATGAAGCTGAGTACAGAGGACTTATCCAGGACTTCGTGGACTGGTGCCATCGGAACTGCCTCCAGATCAACGCGAGGAAAACTAAGGAGCTGGTGGTGGACTGCCGCAGGCAAGGACAACCCCTCATGGCACCAGTAAACATACAGGGAACAGACATCAAGATGGTGACATCCTATAAGTACCTGGGTGTTCATCTGAACAATAAACTAGACTGGTCACACAATACTGACGCACTTTACAAGAAGGGACAGCGCAGGCTGTTCCTACTGAGGAGACTCAGGTCTTTTGGTGTACAAGGGGCGCTGCTGAAGACATTCTATGACACGGTGGTGGCATCAGCCATCACTTTTGGAGTGGTCTGCTGGGGCAGTGGCGTTACAGCAGCCGATAGGAAGAGACTGAACAAACTGATCAAGAAAGCTAGCTCTGTCCTGGAGAAACGCCTTGACCCAGTGGAGGAGATAGGAGAGAGAAGGATGGTGGCTAAACTGTCATCTCTGCTGGAGTCCGAGTCCCACCCCATGCAGGACATACTGAACGCACTGTCGGAGCTCATTTAGCAGCAGACTACATCATCCTAGGTGTGCAACCGAGAGGTTTCACAGGTCCTTCCTACCTACGGCTGTCAGACTGTATAACCTAAGCAGGGCTGCTCGCAGAGATAGCAAAAAACGTGACAACCTAATAGTATTGAATGCAAAAGACGCAATAGACTTACACAATGGTCCCCTCCGGTATACAACTAGGACAATACCGGTCGCTACAGAGGGTGACAATATGTATGGGTACATAATCATACCATGTAGGATAACTAAGTAGACGGTTATGCTGTTCATTCCATGTAGCTACAATGCTCCACACTGTGTGTGTTTATATATTTACAGTATATATTTATTCCATCTAGCTACAATGCTCCGCACTGTGTTTATATATTTATATATTTATATGTACATATGTATATTCGCTGCTCTTGTTTTTCTTGTCTTCTTGATTGTTGCTCTGAGTGTTGCTATCCCTGTGCTGTTGCAATCCTGGAATTTCCCCATTGTGGGACTAATAAAGGCTTATCTTATCTTATCTTAAATTTATGAGAAAAAAGCTGCAAATTTATGAGAAAAAAGTTGCAAATTTTTGAGAAAAAAAGCTGCTAATTCACAAAAGGCAAATTTATGAGAATCAAGTTTCAAAATTACAAGTAAAAAGTTGCAAATTTATGATAAAAAGTTGCAAATTTACAAGAAAAAAGTGTCAAATTTACGAGAAAGTTACAAATTTATTGGAAAAAAGTTACAAATTTATGAGAAAAAAGCTGCACATTAATGAGAAAATGCTGCACATTTACAAGAAAAATGCAAATTTATGAGAAAAAAATCTGCAAATTTACGAGATAAAAGTTTCAAAATTGCAAGTAAAAAGTTGCAAATTTATGAGGGAAAATCTACAAATTTATGAGAAAAAAGCTGCAAATTTATGAGAAAAAAGTTGCAAATTTACAAGAAAAAATTTGCAAATTTATAAGAAAAAGGTTTCAAATTTACAATAAAACAATTGCAGATTTACAGGTAAAAAGCTGCAAATTTACAAGTAAAAAGTTGTAAATTTACAACTAAAAAACTTGCAGATTTTTGAGAAAAAATCTGCAAATTTATGAGAAAAAAATCTGCAAATTTATGAGAAAAAAGTTGCAAATTTATGAGAAAAAAGTTGCAAATTTACAAGAAAAAAATGTGCATATTTATTAGAAAAAGGTTTCAAATTTACAATACAACAGTTGCAGATTTACAGGTAAAAAGTTGCAAATTTATGAGTAAAAAGTTGTAAATTTACAAGTAAAAAAGCTGCAAATTTTTGAGAAAGAATCTGCAAATTTTTGTGAGAAAATCTGCAAATTTATGAGAAAAAAGTTGCAAATTTATGAGAAAAAAGCTGCTAATTCACAAAAAGTTGCAAATTTATGAGAATAAAGTTTCAAAATTACTTTTTTTTTTTTTTTTTTTTGTTACTTATTTGTACCCGTAGGTAGACTTGGTTTGCAGTCTGGTGACAAGCCACTGGCTGCTGGTCGCTGCGTGCGCGAGCGCCCTAAACCTACATGTTTTTGGTGTGCGGGAGGAAACCGGAGAAATCCCGGAGTAAACCCGCGCAACACGGGGAGAACATGCAAACTCCACACAGCTCACTGTTGGTCGGGGGCTGGGATCGAACCCACGATCTCATGATCCCCGCGATCCCCCGGCCGAGGGTAAAACTGTGCTGTCAGTGCTAAACCACTGCGCCACCGTGCAGCCCAAAATTACGAGTAAAATTACGAGTAAAATTACGAGTAAAAAGTTGCAAATTTATGATAAAAAGTTGCAAATTTACAAGAGAAAAGTTACAAATTCATGAGAAAAAGACAAATTTATGAGAAAAAAGCTGCACATTAATGAGAAAATGCTGCACATTTACAAGAAAAATGCAAATTTAGGAGAAAAAACTCTGCAAATTTACGAGATAAAAGTTTCAAAATTGAAAGTAAAAGTTGCAAATTTACAAGAAAGAAGTTGCAAATTTATGAGGAAAAAGTTGCAAATTTATGAGAAAAAAAGTAACAAATTTACCAGAAAAAAGTTGCAAATTTATTTAAAAAAAGCAGCAAATTTGTGAGGAAAAAAAACCTGCAAATTTACAAGAAAAAAGTTGTAAATAGCATTTGCATAGTCTGTATACAGAAATGGGTAAATTTGTGTGCATTTTTCCATTATGGGACTAATAAGTGATTATCTTATCTATCTTATATTATCTTATATTTATTTTTATTTATTTTTTTTCAATAGTTGCAGTGTTGCTGAGTTTGTTCTGGTAATGAATGTTTCCTGGAAAAAAAAGTTAAATTGTCAGCGATGCAAACATGATCGACATGTTGTTGCTCAATAACACAACATAACAAAAATAATGTTTTTGTAAGTTGTCTGTGTGTTTTCAACTGATTTAAGACAATTTTGCACTGCTGAATCCAAAAATGACATCTCGTCCCAAAAATGACGTTTCTCTCCATCAGGTCAGGTTTTTATGCTCCGTTGTAAGCAGTTGTACAGCAGTTGTTCAGTTGTACTGTAAATTTAATAGTAGACACTGATAAAGGTAAATACATGTAAATTGAATGTTACATCATCATTGTTCAAAATTCAGAGAATTTCAAGAAATAAAAATGAATTTTGCATCATATAAAGCGAAAATACCCGTACATGTAAACAAAAATGTAAAAAACATGTGGCCATAGTTCAAAAAGTTGACCTGACTGAGCAAAACCAATGTGATTTTTGGATTCAGCACATCAAAATTGTCCTAAATCAGCTAAAAAAAAGAACCTTTGACAATAAATTTGGTGTTGACCAGGGTAATCCACGGATAAAAATACACAATCAAAATCGGCATGCTGAAATCCAAGCCTGATATAATCCAGCAGCGGGCATAAACCAATCACTGTATTGCACATTTGTCTACATATATAGTCATATGAAAAAATTAGGACACCCCCATTAAATATTCAGTTCTTTATTAAGAAATGTTCACATATTAATGTCTAATCTTATTTTTATTTATTTCTGGAAAAGAAGGTGATTTAATTGCAGGTAAATAACAAAAATTAACCTTGTTTTACTCATTAAACGAAAGATATCAACAAAAATGCATATTCTAACTGAAGAAGAAGTTAGGACACCCTACTGCCTAATAGTGTTACCCCTGTGGCTGAAATGACTTCAGTGAGATGCTTTTTGTAGCCATCCACCAGCCTCTGACATCGGTCTGAGGAAAGTTTGACCCACTCCTCAACACAGAATTGTTTCAGCTGTGAGATGTTTGAGGGGTTTCTTGCATGTACAGCCCGTTTCAAGTCACCCCACAGCACCTCAATGGGATTAAGTTTTGGGCTTTGACTCGGCCATTCAGGACTTTCCATTTCTTAGTTTTTACCCAGTCCTTGATGGATTTACTGGTATGTTTTGAGTCATTGTCATGTTGCAGGGTCCAGTTCCACTTCAGCTTAATTTATATACAGATGGTCTCACCTGGTCCTCAAACACCCTCTGATACACGGTAGAATTCGTGGTGGATTGTATGATGGTGAGCTGGCCAGGTCCTGTGGCAGCAAAGCATCCCCAAACCATGACACTTCCACCTCCATGCTTCACAGTTAATATGAGGTTCTTTTCCTGGAATGCTGTATTGAGTCTACACCAAACACATCCTCTGTTCTGGTGTCCAAATAATTCCATTTTAAACTCATCTGTCCAAAGAACATTATACCAGAAGTCCTGGTCTTTGTCTGCATTCTCTCTGGTAAACTTCAGTCTGGCCTTCATGTTTCTCTTAGAGAGCAAAGGATTCCTCCTGTCATGGTCTGAACTGGGTCAGACCCTGTCCACGCTTTATGTTCTTATTTGTACCCATTATGTTTATTAGTATTGTGATGTTTTTGGGGTTCACACAAGAAGGAGAGATGACCGTGGCGAAACAGGCTTTATTTATACACGGCCTCACAACACAGAACGACGGGGAGATCATTTACACAGACCCCCGTCTCACTTATGATGACACAAGCACACAATCGATCACAACGCTGACTGGTCTTATAACACTGCTGCGCCATTATAACACAGTTATAATGGCACAGCAATAACACTTAAAACACACGAATAATAACAATCTTTGAGTCCTCCATGACACAAGCATGCCGGGAGAATCCCTGCCCCCTTATCACAGCCCCGACTTTAGAGTATGTACTTTATTGCCCTCAGTTGTACTCAACCTTAGTTATGTTTTTGGTCACTGTCATTCTGGCTTGCCCTTCATCTTATGTTTACTTATTGTGATTTTGTTCTCAGCTTATTTCTGCTCCTCTCTTATTGGTTTTTGTACTGCTAATTTGCCACAACTGCTCTTTGTTTCCCTAATCGTGGTCTCCGATACCATTGAGGTATCTCGCTACTCTCCATAGCTGGTAAGGTCCTCGCAGCACTCTTGCTAAATCGTCTGATCATTCACCTAGAACAAGGCCTGCTGCCAGAATCACAGTGTGGCTTCCGTAAGGGTAGAGGGACTGTGGACATGATCTTTGCGGCTCGTCAACTTCAGGAGAAGTGTCTAGAACAGAACCGCGAGCTCTACACCACATTTGTTGACCTCACCAAAGCATTTGACACTGTCAGTCGCCAGGGACTATGGAGAATAATGTCAAAGTCTGGCTGCCCAGACAAATTTATCCTGATGGCGCGCCAGTTCCATGATGGCATGAACGCACGTCTCCTAGACAATGGTGAGGCATCAGAGACTTTTCCAGTCACAAATAGCGTTAAACAAGGTTGCGTGCTCGCACCCACCTTGTTCAGTATGATGTTCTCAGCCATGCTCACTGATGCCTTTCAGAATAGCACCACTGGGATAAGCCTCAGGTACAGGCAGGATGGAAGGCTCTTCAACCCAAGAAGACTCCAGGCTGTCACCAAGGTAAAAGAGACTGTACTGAGGGACTTCCTCTTTGCCGACGACTGTGCCTTAAATGATAACTCAGAGAGTGAGATGCAGTCAAGCATGGACAAATTCTCCATGGCATGTGACAACTTCGGCCTCACCATCAGCACCAAGAAGACCAAAGTTATGCACCAGCCAGCTCCAAATGGTCAACAGGCAGAACCAACTATTACAGTGAAGGGACAGAGACTGCAAGTTGTTGGCCAATTTACATACCGAGGTAGCACCCTCTCCCAGTCTGCAACAATACATACCGAAGTCAACCTCAGAATAGCCAAGGCCAGCATTGCATTTGGCAGACTCCGCAAAATTGCATGGGAAAGACGGGGCATTAGCCTAGAAACAAAGCTAAAGGTCTACCATGCTGTTGTGCTCCCAACACTCCTTTATGCCTGTGAAACATGGACGGTGTATGCAAGGCATGCCAGACAGCTCAACCGTTTCCACCTAACCTGTCTTCGAAGGATCTTCAGCATCAACTGGCAGGACAAGGTACCCGATACAGAAGTCCTTGAGCGAGCTTAAATGGAAATGGTCCACACCATGTTAATAAGAGCCCAAGCCAGGTGTGCAGGTCATGTTGTCAGGATGCATGATGAACGCATTCCAAAGCAGCTGTTCTACGGGGAACTCTCAGAAGGAAAAAGGTCGAGAGGGGGACAAAAGAAACGCTACAAGGACACCCTGAAGGCCTCTCTGAAATCCCTCAATATAGATGTGGCCTCCTGGTAAACTCTAGCACCAGGTGCTAGAGTTTACCAGCACCTGGTGCTGGTAAACCAGGTGCTGGTTTACCAGCCCCTCTGGTAAACCAGCCAGGCCAAGCACAAGACCGCTTGGCCTGGCATATGAGCATTAAGGATGGCTGCAGAAATCTCAAAGCCAAACGTATTGCTGGAGCTAAAGCCAAGCGCGAACTGCACAAGACTAGACAGCCCAGCACATCAGCTAACATGATGATGCATGCCTGCCCCACATGTGCCAGCACATTCCGTGCCAAAATTGGACTGATCAGTCATCTCAGGACTCACCGTCAACCATCAACTCATCAATAGGATTACGAGGTCATCATCGACAATGATGGACGAACAACATAGCCGTGGGCACTAATCCCTGCGGGGTCCTTGCATTACAACCGTGAACTCTGTACCATGTCTGGAATTACTACTTTGTTTCCACATCAGCTTTTAGTGTTTTTCAGCCCATGAGCAGAATCTGTAGTTTCTGTCAACAAATCTGCAAACTATAGTTCCGCATTTGGGTTCTGAATTCCACCCCGAAGGGACCAGTGCGACTATGGATGGGATTGTGCTTCTGACTCAGATGGAATTAAAGTCCCTGAACCACCTAAAGGGGTTGGTCGCTGTGGCCTGCCACTCCACAATCCCAGAGGAGGTGGCTTGGCTGTGGATGGCAGCAGCCCTAGAGCTGGAGCGCACCCCACATCTGAGGGTGTTCCTGTGGGTACAGGTGCACTCTTCCTGTACTGCTGTATGAGCATCTGGTAAGGGTCACCTGTTGTTTGGACACCGGACTCTTTTCAGCTAGACTGTCTATGATTTAGTTTGCTATACAAGATATCTTCTTCCCACGAGCAGAGTCTCTGGTTTTTGTTAATAAATCTGTAAACTACAGTTCCACGTCTGGGTTCTGAATTTTGCCCCAGAGGGGCTAATCTTGACACCTCCTGGCATGCCTCCCGTGCAAGTTAAACTTGTGCAGTCTCTTTCTGATTGTAGAGGCATGCATTTTCACATCTACAGTAGCAAGAGCCTGCTGTAGGTCCCGTGATGACATTTTAGGGGTTTTGGAGACTTGTTTTTAGCATCTTGCAGTCTGCTCTCGGAATGAACTTGCTTGAACGGCCAGACCTAGGATTGTAGACTATTTTCCGGACAGTGGTATGGCTGATTTCAAATTCTTTTGAGATCTTTTTAAATCCCTTACCACACTCATAAGCTGCTATGATCTTCTTTCTGAAGGCCTCAGACAGCTCTTTTGATTTCACCATGGTGTTCACTCTCACCTCAGCGCCTGTGTATGGCGGCTCTGCTGCCATCAATTTGTGAATGTGTGTGTGAATGGGTGGATAGCAGGATCTGTAAAGCACTTTGATCATCCAGAGATGAGTGAAAAGTGCTATATAAGTGAACACCATTTGCCATTTAACAGTCGAGAGCACACCAAACTACAGTGCATCCAGAAAGTATTCACAGCGCTTCACTTTTCCCACATTTTGTTATGTTACAGCCTTATTCCAAAATGGATTAAATTCATTTTTTCCTCAAAATTCTACACACAATACCCCATAATGACAACATAAAAAAAGTTTTTTTTTTAGATTTTTGTAAATTTATTAAAAAAAAAAAAAAAAAAACAAGAAATCACATGTACATAAGATTCACAGCCTTTGCCATGAAACTCAAAATTGAGCTCAGGTGCATCCTGTTTCCACTGATCATCCTTGAGATGTTTCTACAGCTTCATTGGAGTCCACCTGTGGTAAATTCAGTTGATTGGACATGATTTGGAAAGGCACACACACCTGTCTATATAAGGTCCCACAGTTGACAGTGCATGTCAGAGCACAAACCAAGCATGAAGTCAAAGGAATTGTCTGTAGACCTCCGAGACAGGATTGTCTTGAGACACATATCTGGGGAAGGGTACAAAAAAATTCTGCTGCTTTGAAAGTCCCAATGAGCACAGTTCCATAAATAGAAAAGTTCTGAACCACCAGGTCTCTTCCTTGAGCTGGCCGGCTGTCTAAACTGAGCGATTGGGAGAGAAGGGCCTTAGTCAAGGAGGTGACCATGAACCCGATGATCAGTCTGTCAGCGCTCCAGCATTCCTCCGTGGAGAGAGGAGAACCTTCCAGAAGGACAACCATCTCTGCAGCAATCCACCCATCAGGCCTGTATGATAAGAGTGGCCAGATAGAAGCCACTCCTTAGTAATAGGCACATGGCAGCCCACCCAGAGTTTGCCAAAAGGCACTTGAAGGGCTGTCAGACCATGATAAACAAAATTCTCTGGTCTGATGACACAAAGATTGAACTCTTTGGTGTGAATGCCAGGCGTCATGTTTGGAGGAAACCAGGCACTGCTTATCACCATGCCAATGGTGGTAGCAGCATCATGCTGTGGGGATGTTTTTCAGCAGCAGGAACTGGGAGACTACTCAGGATAGAGGGAAAGATGAATGCAGCAATGTACAGAGACATCCTGGATGAAAACCTGCTCCAGAGCGCTCTTGACCTCAGATGGTTCATCTTTCAGCAGGACAGTGACCCTAAGCACACAGCCAAGATATCGAAGGAGTGGCTTCAGGACAACTCTGTGAATGTCCTTGAAGTGGCCAGCCAGAGCCCAGACTTGAATCCAATTGAGCATCTCTGACGAGATCTGAAAATGGCTGTGCACCAATGCTTCCCATCCAGCCTGATGGCGCTTGAGAAGTGCTGCAAAGAGGAATGGGTGAAACTGCCCAAAGATAGGTGTGCCAAGCTTGTGGCATCATATTCAAAAAGACTTGGGGCTGTAATTGCTGCCAAAGGTACATCAACAAAGTATTGAGCAAGGGCCGTGAATGCTTATGTACTTGTGATTTCTTAGTTTTTTTTATTTTTAATAAATTTACAAAAATCTCAAAAAAAACTTTTTTCATGGTGTCATTATGGGGTATTGTGTGTAGAATTTTGAGGGAAAATGAATTTAATTCATTTTGGAATAAGGCTGTAGCATAGCAAAATGTGGAAAAAGTGAAGCACTGTGAATACTTTCTGGATGCACAGTAAATGTCTGAGGTTGAAATCGGAAAAGCCTTCTTCAAAATGCTGAGTAACGATCATGTGCACCTGATGTGCTAGACCTGTATGTGATTTTAGCCATTTTAAGGGCGAATAAATGTGGGGGTGTCCCAATTTATTCCTCACCAGAAATTGCACGTTTTTAGAATTTACAGAAAAATAGTCTTTTCTTCAGTTTTAATTGTTTAATTATATTACTTGAATCTCCCAGTATTGTTAAAATTGATATTAAATATCTATATGTCCAATTATGTTTAAAAAAAAAACAGGCTTTCATCAGGTGTCATAATTTTTTCACATGACTGTAGATATATAGACAGTACTGTATATATTTTCTTCAGAGCTGTTTCTACCTATAAACAGTGTTGGAAGTAACAACACTTCTTTTGCAGTAACGTGCTGTGTAATGGAATTACTGTTTAAAAATTCAGTAATGCCTCACATCCATCCATCCATCCATCCATCTTCTACCGCTTTTCCGGAGGTCCGGGTCACGGAGGCAGCAGTTCAAGCAGAGAAGCCCAGACTTCCCTCTCCCCAGCCACCTGCTCCAGCTCTCCAGAGAGGATACCAAGGCGTTCCCAGACCAGCTGGGAGACATAGTCTCTCCACCGAGTCCTGGGTCTGCCCCGGGGTCTCCTCCCAGAGGGACGTGCCTGAAACACCTCAAGTGGGAGATGTCCAGGAGGCATCTTAATCAGATGCCCAAACCACCTCAACTGACTCCTTTCAATGTGGAGGAGCAGCGGTTCTACTCTGAGCCTCTCCCGGATGACTGAGCTCCTCACCCTATCTCTGAGGGTGAGTCCAGCAATCCTACGGAGAAAGCTCATTTCAGCCGCTTGTATCCTTGTATGAAAGAACAAGATAATGCCTTACAGTTACTGAAATTTGATCAGATGCGTTACTAATTTTATTAATTTGGATTAATATTTTTAGCGCAAAAAAATGATTATATACAAACTGACCCTACCATAGCTGAGATGAGCTGTCAGTCGATGTAACCTGTTGCAGAGAGCCGAGTCTTCACTACTGAGCAGAGGAAAAGATGAAGCTACATTGTTTTTGTGGAAATAAACAGATTATTTTTCCTTTGTCGTGGTTAAAGACAAAAGCATATTGGTGGGTTGCAAACTACAGTTAGGCCCAGAAATATTTGGACAGTGACACAGTCTTCATGATTTGGGCTCTGCATGCCACCACATTGGATTTGAAATGAAACAACTACAACGGAACTGAAGTGCAGACTTTAAGGTTTAATTCAAGGGGTTGAACAAAAATATATGGTTAAACATGTGGGAATGGTAGCTATTTTTATACAAACGCTCCTCATTTCAGGGGCTCAAAAGTAATTGGACAAATAAACATAACCCTAAGTAAAATGTTACTTTTCAATATTTTGTTGAGAATCCTTTGCAGGCAATGACTGCCTGAAGTCTGGAACCCATGGACATCACCAAACGCTGGGTTTCCTCCTTTGTGATGCTTTGCCAGGCCTTTACTGCAGCTGTCTTCAGTTGTTGCTTGTTTGTGAGTCTTTCTGCCTTAAGTTTTGTCTTGAGCAAGTGAAATGCATGCTCGATTGGGTTGAGATCTGGTGATTGACTCGGCCATTGCAGAATATTCCACTTTTTTGCTTTAAAAAACTCCTGGGTTGCTTTTGCATCATTGTCCATCTGTACTGTGAAGTGCCGTCCAATCAACTTTGCTGCATTTGGCTGAATCTTAGCAGAAAGTATATCCCTATACACTTCAGAATTCATCCGCATGCTTCTGTCTTTTGTCACATCATCAATAAACACAAGTGACCCAGTGCCATTGGAAGCCATGCATGCCCATGCCATCACACTGCCTCCACCATGTTTTACAGAAGATGTGGTGTGCTTTGGATCATGAGCTGTTCCAATTCTTCTCCAAACTTTCTTCTTCCCATCATTCTGGTACAGGTTGATCTTAGTCTCATCTGTCCAAAGAATGCTGTTCCAGAACTGGGCTGGCTTCTTCAGGTGTTTTTTGGCAAAGTCAATTCTGGCCTTTCTATTTTTGAGGCTGATTAATGGTTTGCACCTTGTAGTGAATCCTTTGTATTTACTCTCATGAAGTCTTCTCTTTATGGTAGACTGAGATACTGATACACCTACTTCCTGGAGAGTGTTCTTCACTTGAGTGGATGTTGTGAAGGGGTTGTTCTTCACCATGGAAAGGATTCTGCAATCATCCACCACTGTTGTCTTCCATGGACTTCCAGGCCTTTTTGAGTTCCCAAGCTCACCAGTGCACTCTTTTTTTTCTCAGAATGTACCAAACTGTTGATTTGGCCACTCCTAACATTTCCGCTATCTCTCTGATGGATTTCTTCTTTTTTTCAGCCTCAGGATGGTCTGTTTCACCTCCATTGAGAGCTCCTTTGACCGCATGTTGTGTGTTCACAGCAACAGCTTCCAAATGCAAATGCCACACCTGGAATCAACTCCAGACCTTTTAACTGCTTAATTGATGACAGGTTAACGACGGAAGAGCCCATGCAGCCTTGTTATTTTTTTTTTTTTTGCAGCCTTCTGAGTCAATTGTCCAATTACTTTTGGTCCCTTGAAAAAGAGGCGGCTACGTATTAAAGAGCTGTAATTCCTAAACCTTTGCTCCAATTTGGATGTGAATACTCTCAAATTACAGCTGAGAGTCGGCACTTTAAACCCATATTGATTATGTAATTGTATCCTGAATATGTTTTCGTAAACAGCTAAAATAACAAAGCTTGTGTCACTGTCCAAATATTTTTGGGCCTAACTGTAAGTGCCGGTTGAGACCTACAACAATCTTCAGCTCCGACAAAGCTAGTGCTATGCTATGCTAACAACACAGTGAAGTGGATCTACTGTATTCTGAACAGCCACGCCTGGATGTAAAGTAGAAATACTCATCTCAACAGCCACAGCTGGATTTCAAGCACAGGTATGCATCTGGACAGTTTGTGACCCAGCAAGAATTAAACCGATTGATTGCCAGATGTGTCGTTACAGACGGAAGACGTGATAACACTTTCCATCAGATAGCTGGACTGTGATCTACTGAAATTAAAATGTATTTATTTGCTACCTGGATAAAGATTATTCAAAAATGGATTTTTTTTCCACAATATTTTTATTGAACCTTTTTTACAAACATAACACAAACAATCAAACACTAACACTAAAGTAATAAAAAAAAAATGTACTAAAACACACCAACAACCACTAACAGGAACAGGTCTTCAACAATGCTCCTCTGTTTAGTCTAGGCAATCCATTACATAAGTATACATATTATACATTCACCAGTTTGGAATTTATAAGGTCCACACACATCATTCACCTTCTTCTTCAAAAGTTATGTTTAAATTCTTTACATAATCAATAAAAGGTCTCCATATATTCTCAAACACAGTTTCCTTTGATTTCAGTATGCATGTTATTCTTTCTAGTGGAAGGTTTGTTAACATCTGTCTTAACCACTGAGTCACATCTGGTCTATGAGTCTTTTTCCACAATAGTGCAATACATTTTTTGGCGTTAAGCAAACTGGTTCCAAGGTTGTCATAGCCAGGAGCGGCACTGGGGTTAAGCTCCCAGTGCTCATAAAATGCTCCTTATGGCGTGCGTCTCGAAAAGCCTCTGACAACTAAGTCCAACTCCTAGCCTGCCCGTGTGGTTTAGTCTCTAAGCCCGGCGGAACTGCTTTTTACTAATAGGAGAAGGGGCGAGGGCGGATCTCTGGCGCCTTAAAACCAGATGCTTCGGGTAGATGGTGGCTCGTCAACCTGGGAAGGTAGCCCATCTAGGGGAAGGTAAACCCTGATTTCAAACCTCTGCTGCCTTGCGGCATACCCAGTCACGGGAAAGGCTTCGAGAGTCAACCCTGAGGAAAAATCTGGAGTCGGAGCCCCTAAGGCAGTTCTATGTTGTACTCAACATCGTTCTGGCAGCTCCTGCAACGGCGCTGGTGCCAAACTGTAGCAGCCCTGCTGTTCCTTTGGATTCATCAGTGACGTGGAGAGGGGGGACATGCTGCATGGGCAACATCTTGTCCTCCATATCTTCCTGCCCAGGCTTGAATCCTACCAACGCCCAACGCCGGAAGGTAGAACACCGGATCACTGGAGAGGACACTCCAGCTTCGCCTTTGGCGTAGACAAAACACGGGGAATGACAGTTACCGGTTATAAGCCACTGCTCAATTGGCGTAGAGCGTGGCGCCAGGGGTTGTTCCCGACGGTGGGAGGGATCATCAGATCTCACTGGACAGCTACCGCCCGCCTCAAGCTGGGCAGCCCCCAGCCAATAAGGTGTTGTCCCGCCACAGCTTGCTTTCCTCATTGGGTGCATGGGGATAAGGAGAAATCCAAACAGCAGGCTGAGAACCTTCGCACCAGGCAAGACAATAAAACAAAAGAGACCAACTCTAAAACTGGGAACTTGGAACGTCCGCACTATGATGACAGGACTCGCTGCTAACCTCAAGGACATCAACGACACCAGGAAGACTGCCATCATCAATAATGAGCTGAAGAGACTGGGAGTGGATATCACCACTCTCCAGGAAACACGGTTAGCTGATGCAGGCACACTGAGAGAGAAGGACTACACGTTCTACTGGCAGGGAAAGGGCAGTGACGAACACAGGGAACACGGAGTGGGCTTCGCAGTGAAGAACACTTTGCTGAAGATGGTGGAACCGGGCAGCACTGGCTCTGCACGACTCCTCACCCTCCGCCTGAACACCACTGAAGGCCCAGTCACCCTCGTCAGTGTGTATGCCCCAACACAGACAGCCACACCAGAGGCAAAAGACGAGTTCTACGAGAATCTCGCAACAACTGTCAGGATCATCCCCAACTCTGAACAACTCATTCTCCTTGGAGACTTCAATGCCAGAGTGGGTGCTGACCACGACTCCTGGCCCTCCTGTCTTGGACCTTTTGGCGTGGGCAGAATGAACGACAACGGACAGCGGCTGCTCGAGTTCTGCACATATCACGATCTGTGCATCACAAACTCGTTCTTCAAGACCAAGCCCCAACACAAGGTTTCCTGGCAACATCCGCGCTCAAAGCACTGGCACCAGCTAGACTTGATCCTGACCAGGCGCACCTCACTGAAGAACATGCTAATCACCCGTTCGTTCCAGAGTGCAGATTGCGACACAGACCATTCATTGGTGTGTTGCAAGGTCAAGCTGCAGCTGAAGAAATTCCATCATGCTAGACAACCTGGAAAGGCACGGGTTGACATCAGCAAGATGGCCCAACTAGAACTTGTTGAGCAGTTTGCCTCCACCTTTGAGAAGGAACTTGGTGTACCACAAGGAGGAGAATCTGCAAAGCAGAAGTGGGAAGAGCTGCGAAACACCATCTACCGCACAGCCTTGGCTACCTTTGGGAGGAAGACCTCGAAGTCACAGGACTGGTTTGATGCCAAGTTGACCGAGATGACCCCCGTCATTGAAACCAAGCGCTCAGCACTTGCTGAGTACAAGAAGTACCCAAACGAGAAGAATCTCCAGATTCTCAGGGCTGCGAGAAGCAAAGTTCAGCAGACTGCTCGGCGCTGTGCCAACGAGTACTGGACTCAGCTCAGCCAAGACATTCAAACCGCTGCCATAACAGGGAACATCCGTGGTATGTACGATGGCATCAAGAAAGCACTTGGTCCGGCACAGAGCAAGACGGCCCCCCTCAAGTCTTCCACTGGGGAGATGATCACAGAGAAGAACAAGCAGATGGAGAGATGGGTGGAACACTACTCCGACCTCTACTCTAGACAGAACACCGTGACACCGTCAGCCCTTGATGCCATCGACTGCCTGCCATCCATGGACGAACTTGACGCCGAGCCAACCATCGACGAACTCAGTAAGGCCATTGATAGCTTGGCCGCTGGCAAGGCACCCGGCAACGACGGCATACCCCCTGACCTGATCAAGCACTGCAAGACCGCCCTACTGCTGCCATTGCATGACGTCCTCTGCCAGTGCTGGAAGGAAGGTGCCGTACCACAGGACATGAGGGACGCCAAGATCATCACCCTCTACAAAAACAAAGGGGAGAGAAGCGACTGCAACAACTACAGGGGCATTTCCCTCCTCAGCGTTGTTGGCAAAGTCTACGCACGAGTTGTTCTCATTCGTCTACAGAAGCTTGCCGAACGTGTCTACCCCGAGTCTCAGTGTGGCTTCCGCGCTGAGCGATCGACGGTAGACATGATATTCTCCATCCACCAACTCCAGGAGAAATGCAGAGAACAGAACATGCCTCTGTACGTCGCCTTCATCGACCTCACCAAAGCGTTCGATCTGGTCAGCAGAGATGGCCTTTTCAAGATCCTGCCAAAGATAGGATGCCCACCAAAGTTGCAAAGCCTCATCGAATCGTTTCACACCAACATGCAGGGGATAGTGCAGCACGATGGCAACGTCTCAGAGCCATTCAACATACGCAGCGGAGTGAAACAGGGCTGTGTACTTGCGCCAACCCTCTTTGGGATTTTCTTTGCTATGCTCCTGAGGCATGCCTTCAGCACAGCAACAGAGGGAATCTACCTGCACACAAGATCTGACGGCAGGCTTTTCAACCTCGCCCGCCTGAAAGCCAGAACCAAAGTACGCGAGGCTCTAATCAGAGACATGCTGTTTGCAGACGATGCTGCAGTCGCAACCCACACACAGCAGGAGCTTCAGACCCTGATGGACCGCTTCTCCCAGGCATGCAAGGACTTCGGGCTTACCATCAGCCTGAAGAAGACTAACGTCTTGGCGCAAGGCACAGAAGCACCACCAACCATCACCATTGATGACTACAAGCTGGAGGTCGTGAATCAGTTCACGTACCTGGGGTCCACGATCAGCAACAACCTCTCCCTTGATACAGAGATCAACAAGAGGATTGGAAAATCAGCCTTCACACTTGCTCGCCTCACCACACGAGTGTGGGAGAATCCCAAACTCTCTGTCAAGACGAAAATGGCAGTGTACAACGCCTGCGTCATCAGCACACTGCTCTATGGGAGTGAGACATGGACAACATACGCCCGGCAGGAAAAGAGACTGAACTCCTTCCACTTGCGCTGCATTCGCCACATCCTGGACATATCCTGGCAGGACAAAGTGCCCAACACAGAAGTTCTGTCCCGCACCGGCCTTCCCTCCATGTTCACTCTACTCAGGCAGCGCAGGCTCCGCTGGCTAGGCCACGTTCACCGTATGGAGGATGGCAGAATCCCCAAAGACGTCCTCTATGGAGAACTGGCAACTGGCAGGAGAGACGTTGGCCGCCCACAGCTGCGCTTTAGAGACGTCTGCAAGAGAGACATGAAGGCCCTGGATATCAACACAGAGCGCTGGGAGGACCTTGCAACGGACCGCTCCAAATGGAGAGGCACCCTGACCAGACAGCTCAAGGCGGGTGAAGAGAGACTGACTGCTGCAGCAGATGAAAAAAGGACCCGCAGGAAGAACCGCCACAGACCCAGCAGCACGGAGACCACCCACAAGTGCGACCTGTGTGACAGGGACTGTCATTCGTGCATCGGCCTGTTCAGCCACAGGCGGTGCTGTTCCAGCAGAGTAGACGTTTAGGATTCTCTTCCATGGTCATCATAGACCGACGGAGGCCGACGACGGAAGGTTTGTTAACATCTGTCTTAACCACTGAGTCACATCTGGTCTATGAGTCTTTTTCCACAATAGTGCAATACATTTTTTGGCGTTAAGCAAACTGAGGTCTATGAATGCTCTTTCACTTTTATTAAAGTTGTGCTTTTCTGGATGCAGACCCAACAAAAACAATTTAGGATTCAATATGATTTGTTTTGAAATTATTTTTTCAATTGTTCCCCTCACCTCTTCCCAAAACATTCTAATTTTCCTACATTCCCATAAACAATGAAATAAGGTTCCTTTACTTTCCATACATTTTGTGCATGTATCTGGTATGTTTTTGTTATATCTATTTAATTCCACTGGTGTAACATACATCCACATTAACCATTTAAAATGTATCAATTTTAGACGTACATTTATTGATTTGGTTTGAGCTTCTGTACAAGCCAATTCCTATTGTTCCTCTGAGATTTCAGTTTGCAGGTCTTCTTTCCAATAATTCAGTCTTTTCTGTGAGTTTTCACTTGAAGATAATGTCAATGAGTTATAAAACTCTGAAATAATACCCTTTCTCTTACTATCTTTCGTCAAGATTTTTTCCAAGGATGAATAAATAGGTCGAGTGAGAGCATTGTTTTGATTTGATCGAATAAAGTTCCTAATCTGAAGATATTTAAAAAAATGTGTTCTATTAAGATTCAAAAATGGATTTTGATCTCCAAAAGGAATTTGAGGGACTGGATCATATCTCTGTTACAGCAGACATTTGGACT
The DNA here is from genome assembly GCA_020510985.1 of Pholidichthys leucotaenia. Lineage (NCBI taxonomy): Eukaryota > Metazoa > Chordata > Actinopteri > Cichliformes > Pholidichthyidae > Pholidichthys > Pholidichthys leucotaenia. Next base: position 26,122,872 of record CM035839.1, on the reverse strand, counting down.
GTGGATAATGGACATTTTCTTTAGATCACTGCACATTGGATTAAATCCATATCGTAAAGGTAAGATAAACACGGACAGCTTTATGCAGTGCTGGCAACTCTCACTCTTTTGGACTGAGTCTCACTCTTTTTCTCTCTCCCTCACTCCACAAACCCCATTTCTCATTCCAAAATGAGGAAATTACTGGCAATTTGTTGATTTTCTTCAGATTTTTCCCACAATAAGAGCTCTCAAGGCAGGATAAAGCAGACTGAACATGATCTAAAAGCTCTGTCTGAAACAGTCTGCTTTTAGCCTGACATTAATAAGCTCGTAATGTAATCCATTAATTAAATTATCGTGCTCTGTGTGCAAGATGACTTTAGTATGCATTTTAAAGTAACATGAGTTACTTTTCCAAGTAACTAGTTACTTTAATCATGCAGTAATTGGTAAAGTAACTCAGTTACCTTTGAAAAGAAGTAACTAGTAACTGTAATTAGTTACTGTTTTTTAGTAACTTGCCCAACACTGGATATAAAGCTTCAACCTTTAATATTCCTTTAAAGAGAGTTCTACTGTTTTCTGTTTCGGGGTAAATAAACTCAACTGGGACACAACTGCAAGTTCACCCTCAACACTTTTGGAGGAAGAATTAAAATTAGCTTCAACTTTCGTTCTTTGTAAATTTGCAACTTCTTTCACGTGAACTTGCAAGTTTTTGTCTAATAAATCTGTTACGTTTTTCTCATGAATTTGTGACTTTTTTTCTTGCAAATTTTGCAACTTTTTCTCATAAATTATAATTGTTCTATGTAATGACTTAATTTTTTCCTGTTCATCCAGACAGTGACACAATTTTATTTTTTTTTAATATTTGTGACCTTTTTTCTTGTAATTTTCCAACTTTTTTCTCATTAATTTTAAAATAATTTCTTATAAATTTGTGACCACTTGTAAATTTGATACTTTTTCTTTCTTGATATATTTTTGTGTTTTCTTGTACATTTGCAACTTTTTCATATTGTGACTTTTTGTAAATTTGCAACTTTTTATCAGAAATTTCCATTTTTTCTCCTAATTTTGCAACATTTTTCCGGTTAAATTTGCAAATAACTTCCTGTAAATTTAATTTTTTTTAAAACATTTGTTGTTTTTCTGATAAATTTGTGATATTTTCCTTTTAAATTTGCGTGTTTTTCTTTGTAAATTTCCAAATTAGCACTTTTTTCTAAATTTGCTAATTTTTTCACCTAAAATTGTGGCTTTTTGTAAATTTATAACTTTTTTCTCATAAATTAATTTTTTCCTTGTAAACTTGCAACTTTTTTCCTGTTAAATTTGCAAATGACTTCTTCTAAATTTTGAGTTTTTTCTCATATTTGCAGCTATTTTTCCTCATTAATTTGTTACACTTTTGTAAATTTTCAACTTTGTCATACATTTCCATTTTTTTCCTGTAAATTTTTTTCTCATAATTTTACAGCTATTTTCCCCATTAAATCTGCAAATTATTTCCTGTAGATATTTTAAAAAAGAAATTTCTCATACATTTGTGACTTTTTTCATAGATTTGTAACTTTTTTCTTATAAATTTGCATCTTTTTTGCCTAAATCTGCAACCTTTTTTGTAAATTTCAGACTTTTCTTTTGTAAATTTGCAACTTTATTCCTGTTAAATTATCATATTATGTCCCGTAAATTTTCAAGTTTTTTCTCATACATTTGCAACTATTTTTCTCATTAATTTGTGAGGTTTTTTTTTGTAAATTTTCAACTTTCTATCATAAATTTCTATTTTTTCCCCGTAAATTTGCAATTTTCCCCATGTAAATGTCCATTTTTTTTCTCATAATTTTGCAACTTTTCTCACCATTAAATCTGCAAATTACTTTGTGTAAATGCTTTTTTTTTAAAAATTTTCCTCATACACTTACTACTTTTTTCATCAATTTGAAATTTTTTCTCATAAATTTGCTACTTTTTGCCACAAATTTCCAGCTTTTTCCTCATAAATTTCCATCTTTTTCACTTAAATTTGCAGTATTTTTCTTGTACATTTCAGACTTTTTGTTGTAAATTCCAGACTTTTTTCTTGTTAAACTTGCATATCATGTCCTGAAAATTTTCCATTTTTTTCTTCACACATTTTCAACTTCTTTTTTCTCATAAATTTTGTGTTTTTCTTGTAAAGTTGTAATGTTCATATGGATGCTGGATAAATTATTTTATCCATCCATCCATCTTCTGCTGCTTTTCCGGAGGTCCGGGTCGTGGAGGCAGCAGCTCAAGCAGAGAAGCCCAGACTTCCCTCTCTCCAGCCACCTGCTCCAACTCTTCAGAGAGGATACCAAGATGTCCCCAGGTCAGCTGGTAGATGGTCTCTCCAGCGTGTCCTGGGTCTGCCCCAGGGTCTCCTCCCAGTGGGATGCGCCCAGACCACCTCAAGTGGCTCCTTTTGATATTGAGGAGCAGCGGTTCTACTCTGAGCCTCTCCAGGATGTCTGAGTTCCTCACCCTATCTCTAAGGGTGAGTCCAACAATCCTACAGAGAAAGCTCGTTTCATCTGCTTGTATCTGCAATCTTATTCTTTCAGTCATTACCCAAAGCTCGTGACCATAGGTGAGGGTAGGAACGCAGATTGACCGGTAAATTGACAGCTTTGCTTTAGAGCCCAGTTCCCTCTTCACCACAACAGACCGGTACAACATCCGCATCACTGCAGAGGCTGCCCTGATCGGTCTGTCAGTCTCTCGCTCCATTCTTCCCTCACTTGTGAATGAGACCCCAGTGTACTTAAACTCCTCCACTTGGGGCAGGAGCTCATCCCCATCCCAGAGAGGACAATCCATCTTTTTTCCGGCCGAGGACCATGGACTCGGACTTGGAGGTGCTGATTCTCATCCCAACCGCTTCACACTCAGTAGCAAACCGTCTCAGCAAGGCCTGTAGGTCACTGGTCGATGAAGCCAACAGGACAACATCATCTCCAAACAGCAGAGATGAGATCCTGTGGTCACTGAGCATGACACCCTCCAATTCTTGGCTACACCTACAGTAGATATCCTGTCCATAAAAATTATGAACAAGATCGGGAACAAAGGGCAGCCCTGGCGGAGTCCAACTCTCACCTTTTATACAATGGTTTTAAAACGTTTATTAAGTTTTCACAGGTAGGGAAGAGTCCCGCCCATTCTAAAGGCTTGGAACTGTTTCCAATTAAAAATAATTTCCAGTCTCCATTGTTTTCTATGACTTTATTTAAAAAGACAGATTCATCGTCAGGCTTGCATTCAGACATCCTCGTAACTGTCCACACTTCAGCTAATGTAGGCCATCCAGATACAGTAAATGCTTTTTCATTGTTTTTTTTTAACTGTTTGGTCTTTCAAGCTTCAAAGTCACATCTTCTGCTGGGGAGAATAAATATTGAGGCAGAGAGGCCAAATCAGTTAAATGACACGGTCACAATGAGAGAGAAGCGTGCAGTCTGAATTAAAGATGTACTCTGTACAAATGCTGTGGCTGCATTAGATTAGCCACAACCTGTAATCTGTCACTTAGCTGCAGCATGCCTGGCTGTTGGAAGTGATGTAAACTGCTGCTGTCTGGGCACAGAGCTGGGGAGTGTAATGGGGATTCATTGATCCACTGGTCTTTAGCTGATTGAGTTAGATAATTAAAAAGCCTCTTGTATCAGTTCCATTAAGGATTGTTTGTGTTGCTTTTTTTTTTTTTCCTCTTTGTGCTCTCGTTCCTGAACAGCAAAACTTGGAGCTCCGGAGGGCTGCTGGTAAACAAGCTCGACCATTTTGGCCCGTCGTTTGGGAGCGTGAGCAGAGATTTGCAAAGTAGCAAGAATTTGTGAGCAAGTAATGGTAGAGTTATGACATTAATTACTTAAGTAGAACTAAGAGTAGACACTGAAAAAAGTTACTTGAGTAGTGAGTAACTCTGATCAGGTTTATTCAAACCACAAAGTTCTCATATGAGAATAAAAAAATACTAACAGTACTAGCAGAACTCCGATAGAAGCCCACAATATAATTAAGCAGGGGCCGACAACAAATCACCGCAGTTACTGTATTCATTGATACTGCAAGACCTCGAGTGTAATATTGCTTTTATGCAACAGTTCCACTAGCACAGTTTATTAAATGACAACAATATAGGACAAAATATTGGGATTTGTTTGTTTAACAAGTTATTTTGCTCCACCCAGAAAAATAGTCCCTTCTAAATGTACCCAGTTAACCAGTGCTAAACACCTCAATGAGCATAATATATACTGCTCAAAAAAATAAAGGGAACACTTTGAAAACACATCTGATTTTTTTTTCCCACAATATTTTTTATTGAACCTTTTTTACAAACACAACACAAACAATCAAACACTAACACTAAAGTGATTTAAAAAAAAAAATAAAAAAAAAATAAAAATTGTACTAAAAACACCAACAACCACTAACAAAGACAGGTCTTCAACAATGCTCCTCTGTTTAGTCTAGGCAATCCATTACATAAGTATACATGTTATACATTCACCAGTTTGGAATTTACAAGGTCCACACACATCATTCACCTTCTTCTTCAAAAGTTATGTTTAAATTCTTTACATAATCAATGAAAGCTCTCCATATATTCTCAAACACAATTTCCTTTGATTTCAGTATGTATGTTATTCTTTCTAGTGGAAGGTTTGTTAACATTTGTCTTAACCACTGAGTCACATCTGGTCTATGAGTCTTTTTCCACAGTAGTGCAATACATTTTTTGGCGTTAAGCAAACCGAGGTCTGTGAATGCTCTTTCACTCTTATTAAAGTTATGCTTTTCTGGATACAGACCCAACAAAAACAATTTAGGATTCAATATGATTTGTTTTGAAATTATTTTTTCAATTGTTACCCTCACCTCTTCCCAAAACATTCTAATTTTTCTACATTCCCATAAACAATGAAATAGGGTTCCTTTACTTTCCATACATTTTGTGCACATATCTGGTATGTTTTTGTTATATCTATTTAACTCCACCAGTGTAACATACATCCGCATTAACCATTTAAAATGTATCAATTTAAGGCGTACATTTATTGATTTGGTTTGAGCTTCTGTACAAGCCAATTCCCATTGTTCCTCTGAAATTTCAGTTTGCAGGTCTTCTTTCCAATAATTCGATCTTTTCTGTGAGTTTTCACTTGAGAATAGTGTCAATGAGTTATAAAACTCTGAAATAATACCCTTTCTCTTACTATCTTTCATCAAAATTTTTTCCAAGAATGAATAAGTAGGTCGGATGAGAGCATTATTTTGATTTGATCGAATAAAGTTCCTAAGCTGAAGATATTTAAAAAAAATGTGTTCTATTAAGATTAAATTTGATCCTCAGTTCTTCAAAAGACATTGTTATCTGAACATGACAAATATAAGTCTTGAATCTTTTTAATCCCTTTTAAATTCCATACTTTAAATACAGCATCCGCTAAATTGTGCTAAATTGTGACAGTAAGTGTGGTTCTTTTAAATATTTTGTGGTTTCACACCATATTTTGATCATATGCTTTACAAATGGATTTTTAACTTGTTTCTGTAATTTTTTTGCCGAGTCTGAGTATATGAATATGGGAAGAGGTAAAGGTAAATTGTATGATTCCATTTCAGTCCAGTGAGGGAGATCATTTGATGAAAAATAATATGTCATAGACCTCAGTTGTGCTGACCAGTAATACAACATAAAGTTTGGACATTTCAGACCTCCACGATCAAATGGTACATATAGTAAGGACAGACGTAATCTAGCCTTCCTATTGTTCCATAAAAATTCCACTAACTTTTTTTTAATTCTTGAGAATAGATCTGAAGGTGGTGGTAAAGGAATGTATTGAAATAAATAAAGTATTTTGGGTAAAATATTACTTTTAAGTATATTGATTCTCCCGATCATCGACATTGGTAGTGACATCCATCTCTGAAGTAACTCATTAATGTCTGTCATTAAGGCTTCATAGTTGACACTGGCGACTAATTCTAGCTTAGGCACAATTTGGATTCCTAAATATTTAAACTGATTTACAACATTGAATTGATTTACCTCAGGAGCTGGGTAATTTCTCTGGGTCTCATTTAGCATTAATATTGAAGATTTAGTTTTATTTATTTTATATCCTGATAATTCCCCAAAATTCTTTATTAAATTCAACAAGGTCGGAATTGATTTTTTAAGATTCGACATAAACAAAATTATGTCATCGGCATACAGGGAGATTTTATGTTCTGTTGGTCCTACTTTAATTCCATATATTTGTGGATGTAAATGTACTGCTATCGCTAAAGGTTCAATTGCCATAGTAAACAGTAAAGGTGAAAGTGGGCAGCCTTGTCGACATCCTCTATTGATATTTATTGATTTTGAAATATTGCTGTTTGTTAGGATTTCTGCTGTAGCATTATTGTATATTATCTGAACCCATTTTATGAAATTATTTCCAATTCCAAACCATTGTAAAACTTCAAAAAGAAAGGGCCATTCGACCCTATCAAAGGCCTTTTCGGCGTCCAATGATAGGAGAGCTGTATCCGGTGCTTCTTTATTAGAATAGATAATATTAAATAGTCTTCTTACATTATGGAAGCCTTGTCTTCCATTTATAAAGCCATTCTGATCTCGGTTAATAATATTTGGTAATATTTCTTGTAGTCGTCTTGCTAAAATTTTACAGATTATCTTAAGGTCAGCATTTAATAAGCTTATTGGTCTCATATTTTCACATTTATTAGAGGGTTTACCTGGTTTTGGCAACAGTATAATTAAGGCATTATTCATGTATGGTGGTAAATTACTATTTTGAAATGCTTCTAAAACCATTTCCAAAAATGGTTTTATTAATTTATTCTTAAATTTTTTATAGAGGTCAACTGGAAGACCATCTGGTCCTGCACTTTTCCCTGATTTCATATTATCAATGGCTAGCCCAACTTCTTCTTGACTAATTTTAGACTCCAGTATCTCCCTGTTTTCATTTGGAATACACGGTATAGATAATCCGTCCAAAAACCCATTTAGTTTTGTTAAGTCAGTTTCATTTTTTGTATTATATAATTTTTCATAATAATCTCTAAAGGCACTATTAATTTCTAAAGGATCTACAACTGGCTGTCCGTTACTTATAATACTGGTAATTGGTGTTTTAAATTTTAATTGTTTAATCTGCCATGCCAATAATTTTCCCAATTTTTCACCTTGTTCATAAAAAGATTGCTTCAATCTTAGAAGACTCGAGGCAGCTCTATTCGCTGATTTTTTGTCATATTCAGCTCTCAGAATCAGTAATTCGTTCTCTAACTTTGGGTCACTTCCTGCATACACTATTTCTTGAAGAATTTTTATTTTATCTAACTAACTAACTAACTAACCTGCACTTATATAGCGCTTTTCTAGTCACAAAGACCACTCAAAGCGCTTTCATTAATACTAACCCTCTATTCTAAAGGCCTATAGGAAACAAATATCTAGGGACAATTTAGAACAGCCAATTAACCTAACATGCATGTTTTTTTGGCATGTGGGAGGAAACCGGAGAAATCCCGGAGTAAACCCACGCAACACGGGGAGAACATGCAAACTCCACACAGATCACTGTTGGTCGGGGGCTGGGATCGAACCCACGATCCCACGATCCCCACAATCCCCCGGCCAAGGGTAAACTGTGCTGCCGCAGTGCTAACCACTGCGCCACCGTGCAGCCTTTTATGTTCCAATTGGACTCTCTCCTCTCGAGTCTTCTTAGATTTTGAACCTGTATAACTAATAATATGCCCCCTAATAAAAGCTTTGAAAGCCTCCCACTTTATACATGCTGATGTTTGTGTAGTATTAATATCAAAGAACTCATCTATCTGTTTTTCTATGTACTTAACAAATTCCTCATCCTGAAGCCATTTATGCTGAAATTGCCACCTACCTGGTTCCTATGTCAATTTCTTATCTACATATATTAGACAGCAGGGTGCATGATCAGAGATCACAATATTATCATAGAAGCAGTTTTGAATCTTGGACCTTAATTCTGTGGAGATCAAAAAATAGTCAATACGTGAGAATGTCTTGTAGATATTAGAATAACAAGAATAGGCTTTAACTTGTGGGTTCATTTCTCTCCATATATCTAGCAATCGCAATTCTTTCATAAAATGATTAATGATCATCCTGCATCCATTGTGCGTACAGTCTAGTCCTGTTGATCTATCTATACCGGGATTCAATGTACAATTAAAATCCCCTGCTATTATATGTTGCCCTGTAAGTGAAGATAAAATAAGGAATAAATTAGTAAAGAAATTTTGATCATCTATATTGGGACCGTATAAGTTCACCAGATTTATATTTTCTAATAACAAAGATCCTTGAATGATTAGATATCTTCCGAATTTGTCTCCAATTACATTTTTCACTTGAAATGGGACTGATTTATGTATGAGAGTCATAACTCCCCTGGCTCGGGATGAAAATGATGAGGTGAATACACTTCCTTGCCATCTTCTCCTAATTCTTTTTACATCCTCCTCTATTAGATGAGTTTCTTGTAAAAACACAATTTTTGAACCCATATCTTTTATTTTATTCATAACTTGTTAAAGTTTTTTTTAAATTTTGTAGACCTCTGCAATTCCATGAGGTTAAATTGAGATTAACGCTTTGGTCTATGATCAATAAGGAGTTTGAGATTACCTCGCAATGTAAACATGTTCACACAGAGAAGCAAAAACATGAGTGGTTGAACATTCATCCTACAAACTACACACAAACAAATTCCCCCTTCCCACATTTGTGGTAATCCCCCCAAAATCAAAAAAAAAATTCCGTCTCCCGCTATAGCCATTGACTGCTCCACACCCGCGAGGATCAGTCAAAACCACTCTTTCTTTCTCCTCTCAATCACCCTAACTCTACTGCTTTCAATGACGTAACATTAACTCTCTTCTGTAGTTTTCCAACTTAACTCCTAAATTTTATAGCAACTTTGTACATCATAGGTTTTTTTTTTATATATAATACAATCTATATTTTGTAAACTTGCTATATGCTTCAGATCAGTCAGATGCCTGTGCAAATGCTTAAATATTCTACCTTATATTTTGTTCATGCTTAGCTCCCACCAGTCTCTTCTTGGATCTTCTTGATGAACTCCTGCGCCTCCTCAGGGGTCTTGAAGATGTGGGTTCTGCCCTTATACGTGACCAGCAGTCTTGCAGGATAAATCACTCCATGACGAATCCCAAGGTTGCGCAGCTCTTTACGGGCGGGGTCGAACTGTTTCCTTAATTGTTGGATTCCTGTGGCCAAATCTGGGTAGAACCGCACCTGTTGATCCTGGTATTTAATTTCTCCTTTGGCTCACGCCACGTTGGAGATCGTCATCCTGTCTCTGTAGCTGAGGAACTTCATAATCAGCGTCCTCGGTGATGCCTTGTTATCTCTCGGTGGGCCAATTCGGTGGGCGCTTTCTAAGACGACTGATGACTGCAGCTCCGCGTTGTTCAGCGCTTCTGGAATCCACTTTTCCAAAAAGGAACATGGATCCAGACCCTCCGTTCTCTCCGGGAGACCCACCAGCTTCAGGTTGTTCCGTCTCGACCGGGATTCTAAATCCAGAACATTATCTTCCAGACGTTTATTTTTTAATTCTAATGTGTGCACCTTTGATTGTAGGCCGGAGACATCATCCTCAGCACTGGAAATTCGGAGCTCCACCTGCGAAACTCGTTCCATACAGTCGCTTAACTCCTTTTTCATTCCTTCTATCGCTGCAATAATCCCGTCAAGTTTAGAGGAAAAGTCTGCTCTCATTGAACTAATGGCAGCGAGCACCGCACCTGTGCCGTCGCCAGTAGTCACCGCTCCTCCGCTAGCTTCCTCCGCCATGTTTGGGGATTTTTCTGCTTCATCACGGACGTGAAAGTCCGTTAACTTGGACTGTTTTGGCGATTCCGTTTTTCCTCCACCTGATTTCCCAGCCTTAGGCTTTACCGGCATGTCCTCGCCCAAACGTTGAGATAGGTTTTGTTCCAATTGAGAGAGTTATTTGCTGATTTTTTTTTTTTTTTTTTTAGGAGCAGAGTAGAGTGAAGCACGTCCTTCTACACGGCGGCAATAACCGAAGTCCCACACATCTGATTTTAATGGGAAAAAATAAGCTGGATATCAAAATTGTGGCAGGCTAGTCCAGCTTACTCAGATTAAAGGAACACTTTTTAATCTGTGTAAGCTGGACTAGCCTGCCACAATTTCGATAACCAGCTTATTTTTTCCCATTAAAATCTGATGCGTTTTCAAAGTGTTCTCTTTATTTTTTTGAGCAGTATATGAAAGAATAGGACTTTTGTCATTTCACACAAAATAAACATTGTCCAGTGCAGAAGTCAGAGTTTATAATACATACAGGTCATCTGTTCAGTAGGTTTGTGGTCACTGTGACATTGCACTGGTCGCTAGTTAGCATACTAGCAATTTTGCTTCAGCACACTTTGCTCCCTTTTTCTTGGCATTTACAGATGAAATAAAGAGTCCATCACCACAAAAATACTGTGGTTTGCTAATCGAGACAATAGATCCAACTCTACCTTATCTATTTTTTCATCCATCCATCCATCTTCTACCGCTTTTCCGGAGGTCTGGGTCGCGGAGGCAGCAGTTTAAGCAGAGAAGCCCAGACTTCCCTCTCCCCAGCCACCTGCTCCAGCTCTTCAGAGAGGATACCAAGGCGTTCCCAGACCAGCTGGGAGACATAGTCTCTCCACCGAGTCCTGGGTCTGCCCCGGGGTCTCCTCCCAGTGGGATGTGCCTGAAACACCTCAAGTGGGAGGCGTCCAGGAGGCATCCTAATCAGATGCCCATACCACCTCAACTGACTCCTTTCAATGTGGAGGAGCAGCGGTTCTACTCTGAGCCTCTCCCAGATGACTGAGCTCCTCACCCTATCTCTGAGGGTGAGTCCAGCAATTCTACAAAGAAAGCTCATTTCAGCTGCTTGTATCCGCGATCTTGTTCTTTCGGTCATTACCCAAAGCTCGTGACCATAGGTGAGAGTAGGAACTTAGATTGACTGGTAAATCGACAGCTTTGCCTTAGAACTAAGCTCCCTCTTCACCACAACAGACCGGTGCAACGTCCGCATCACTGCAAATGCTGCTCCAATCCGTCTGTCAATCTCTCGCTCCATTTTCCCCTCACTCATGAACAAGACCCCAAGATACTTAAACTCCTCCACTTGGGGCAGGAGCCTGTCCCCAACCCAGAGAGGACAATCCACCTTTTTCCGGCTGAGGACCATGGACTCGGACTTGGAGGTGCTGATTCTCATCCCAGCCACTTCACACTCAGCGGCAAACCGTCCCAGCAAGAGCTGTAGGTCATTGCTGGATGAAGCCAACAGGACAACATCATCTGCAAACAACAGACATGAGATCCTGTGGTCACCAAGCATGATACCCTCCATTCCCTGGCTGCGCCTAGAAATCGTGTCCATAAAAATTATGAACAGGATCGGTGACAAAGGGCAGCCCTGGCGGAATCCAACTCTCACTGGGAATGACTCTGACCGAGTGTTGGCAATATGAACCAAACTCTCACAACGGTCGTACAGAGACCGAATAGCTCGTAACAACAAGCCCGATACCCCATACTCCTGAAGCACCCCCCACAAAAAACCATGAGGGACGCGGTCAAATGCCTTCTCCAAGTCCACAAAACACATGTAAACTGGTTGGGCAAACTCCCACGAACCCTCAAGAATTCTCAAGAGGGTAAAGAGCTGGTCCGATGTGCCACGGCCAGGACGAAAACCACATTGCTCCTCCTGAATCCAAGGTTCGACCAACGGCCGGACTCTCCTCTCCAGTACCTTGGCATAGACCTTCCCAGGGAGGCTGAGGAATGTGATCCCTCTAAAGTTGGAGCACACCCTCCGGTCCCCTTTTTTGAAGAGAGGAACCACCACCCCGGTTTGCCATGCCAAAGGCACTGCCCCCGACCTCCACGCAATGTTGCAGAGGCGTGTCAACCATGACAGCCCAAAAACATCCAGGGCCTTGAGGTACTCAGGGCGAATCTCATCCACCCCCGGGGCCCGGCCACCAAGGAGATTTTTAACCACCTTGGCGACCTCAGCCCCTGTGATAGGCGAGTCATCCCCCTCGTCCCCAAACCCTGCTTCCTCTGTGGAAGGCGTGTCAGTGGGATTGAGGAGATCCTTGAAGTAATCCTTCCACCGCCCGACGATATCCCCAGTTGAAGTCAACAGTGTCCCATCCGCACCATACACAGTGTGGACAGGAAGCTGCTTTCCCCTCCTGAGCCGCCGGACAGCTTGCCAGAATCTCTTCATGGCCAGCCGAAAGTCTTGTTCCATGGCCTCACCGAACTCCTCCCATACCCAGGTTTTTGCTTCAGCAGCCACCCGAGCTGCACTCCGCTTGGCCTGCCGGTACACCTCAGCTGCTTCGGGAATCCCACAAGCCAACCAAGCTTGATAGGACTCCTTCTTCAGCTTAATGGCCCCCCTCACCACTGGTGTCCACCACTTGGTTCAGGGGTTGCCACCACGAGATGCACCGACCACCGTGCAGCCGCAGCTCTGGGCCGCCACTTCAACAGCAGAGGTGGTGAACATGACCCATTCAGAATCCATGTCTCCAGACTCCCTTGGAATGTGGTTGAAGTTCTTCCGGAGGTGGGAGTTGAAGACCTCCCAGACAGGGGCCTCAGCCAGACATTCCCAGCACACCCTCACTATACGTTTGGATCTACCAGGTCTGAATGGCTTCCTCCCCTGCCATTGGATCCAACTCACCACCAGGTGGTGATCAGTTGACAGCTCTGCACCTCTCTTTACCCGGGTGTCCAAGACATACGGTCGCAGGATTGATGACACGATAACAAATTCGATCATCGACCTGCGACCTAGGGTGTCCTGGTGCCAGGTGCACATATGGACACCCTTATGCTTGAACATGGTGTTCGTTATGGATAAACTGTGGTTAGCACAGAAGTCCAATAACTGAACACCACTCGGGTTCAGATCGGGCAGGCCGTTCCTCCCATTCACCCCCCCTCCAGGTTTCACTGTTGTTGCCCACATGTGCATTGAAGTCCCCCAGTAGGACAATGGAGTCTCCAAGAGGAGCACCCTCCAGCACCCCAGCCACAGACTCCAAAAAGGATGGGTACTCTGAACCATCATTTGGTGCATAGGCACAAATCATGGTCAGGACCCGTTTCCCAACCCAAAGGCGCAGGGAAGCAACCCTTTCGTCCACCGGGGAAAATTCCAATATAGAGGCAGCAAGGTGGGGGGATACAAGAATACCCACCCCTGCTCGTCGCCTCTCGCCCAGGGCGACTCCAGAAAAAGCCAAGCTCCAGCTCCTCTCCAGGAGACTGGTTCCGGAACCGGAGCTGTGTGTTGAGGTGAGGCCGACTATATCTAGCCGGTATCTCTCAACCTCATACACCAGCTCAGGCTCCTTCCCCACCAGAGAGTTGACATTCCACGTGCCAAAAGCCAGTTTAGAAAGCTTGGGATCAGTCCGCCAAGGTCTCCGCCTTTGACTGCCACCTAATCCACATAGCACCGGACCCCCATGATCCCTCCTGCAGGTGGTGAGCCCACTGGAGGGCGGACCCATGTAACTCCTTCGGGCTGAGCCCGGCCGGGTCCCATGGGTGGAAACCCGGCCACCAGACGCTAGCATTTGAGCCCCTCCCCCAGGCCTGGCTCTATTTTTTCAACAGATGTGAAATACAGACGTGGACAAAATTGTTGGTACCCCTCTGTTAATGAAAGAAAAACCCACAGTGGTCACAGAAAGAACTTGAATCTGACAAAAGTGGTAATAAATAAAAATTCTATGAAAATTAACCAATGAAAATCAGACAATGCTTTTGAATTGTGGTTCAACAGAATTATTTTAAAAAAAAAAGAACCCATGAAACAGGCCTGGACAAAAATGATGGTACCCCTAGAAAAGATTGAAAATAATGTGACCATAGGGACATATTCAACCAAGATGTGTCCTCTAATTAACATCACAGGTGTCAACAAACTTGTAATCAGTCAGTCGGCCTATTTAAAGGGTGACAAGTAGTCACTGTGCTGTTTGGTGACATGGTGTGTACCACACTAAACATGGACCAGAGGACGCAAAGGAGAGAGATGTCTCAGGAGATTAGAAGGAAAATTATAGACAAGCATGTTAAAGGTAAAGGCTATAAGACCATCTCCAAGCAGCTTGATGTTCCTGTGACTACAGTTGCACATATTATTCAGAAATTTAAGATCCACAGGACTGTAGCCAACCTCCCTGGACGTGGCCGCAGGAGGAGACAGATAATGCGAATGGCAACAAAAGAGCCCAGAACAACGTCTAAACACATTCATGGTGAACTCCAAGGTCAAGGTACATCAGTGTCAGATCGCACCATCCGTCATTGTTTGAGCCAAAGTGGATTTCATGGGAGACGACCAACGAGGACACCACTGTTAAAAACAAATCACAAAAAAGCCAGACTGGAATTTGCCAAACTGCATGTTGACAAGCCACAAAGCTTCTGGGAGAATGTCCTATGGACAGATGAGACAAAACTGGAACTTTTTAGCAAGGCACATTAGCTCTATGTTCACAGACGCAAAAATGAAGCATACCAAGAAAAGAACACCGTCCCTACTGTGAAACATGGAGGAGGTTCTGTTATGTTCTGGGGCTGCTTTGCTGCATCTGGCACAGGGTGTCTTGAATCTGTGCAGGGTACAATGAAATCTCAAGACTATCAAGGTACTCTAAAGAGAAATGTGCTGCCCAGTGTCAGACAGCTTGGTCTCAGTCACAGGTCATGGGTCTTGCAACAGGATAATGACCCAAAACACACAGCTAAAAACACCCAAGAATGGCTAAGAGCGAAACATTGGACTGTTCTAAAGTGGCCTTCTATGAGCCCTGATGTAAATCCTATTGAACATCTGTGGAAGGAGCTTAAACATGCCGTCTGGAGAAGGCACCCTTCAAACCTGAGACAACTGGAGCAGTTTGCTCATGAGGAGTGGGCCAAAATACCTGCTGAGAGGTGCAGAAGTCTCATTGACAGTTAGAGGAATCGTTTGATTGCAGTGATTACCTCAAAAGGTTGTGTAACAAAATATTAAGTTAAGGGTACCATCATTTTTGTCCAGGCCTGTTTCATGAGTTTGTTTTTTTAAAATAATTCTGTTGAACCACAATTCAAAAGCATTGTCTGATTTTCACTGGTTAATTTTCATAGAACTTTTATTTATTACCACTTTTGTCAGACTCAAGTTATTTCTGTGACTATTGTGGGTTTTTCATTCATTAACAGAGGGGTACCAACAATTTTGTCCACGTCTGTATCTTGTGGATGTTTACAAGGGTAGGACTTCTGGGACACGGCGGTATGATTTGTTTCCAAACAGCGCCTCACTATGGAAGTTAAGGTATCCAGCACAGTATTACAATTCTCACATATCTATAAGAAGCCCCTGATAGAGTTGACAGTAAATAACGGTTACCAATTAACGGTTACTAGAAGACCTTTGAAGCAGAGTGATTTATATCCAGTGAATCGTCGGTGTGTGATTATCGGGAGTAACTCCTGGAGTCCCTATTGTCCAATGTTATTGCTCGGTCGTTCTTGTAAATTTGCAACTTTTTCTCAAAAGTTTGCAATTTATTGCTTGTAAATTTTTTCATTTTTTCCTCAAATATTTGTAACTTTTTTCTATAAATTTGTAACCTTTTTCTCAAAAATTTGCATTTTTTTAACCTGTAAATTTGGAACTTTTTTCTTGTAGATTTGAAACTTTTCTTTTAAGCATTTAGCATTCCAGCCAATTTCTGTAAATTTAGCATACGCAAAAAAATCAAATTCTTTTTTCACTGAGTGGCAGTAGAAAATTTGAAATGTCCCACCGACGGAACACCAGAATTTTAAGAGGCTAATTAATTATTTAGTTAATGAAGAGGCACATTTCCTTAGGTTTTAGGCTGAGTAGACTTTATGCAAACGACCCACAGTTTGTTTTATCACTCCTCTTTCATCACTTCAGAAATCTATGCTTGAGGCTAACGTTAGCTGACTAGCTTTTGTTATTTGTGTATACATCAAATTATTTGGACACAGAGCGTAAAGTCTAATTTGGAGTGGTCGATAGGATGCTACTGGTCCCTGTGGTATAACAATTTAAACAAGTCTGAAAGAGAGATTGCTACCCTGGTTAGCTGAGGCTAAACATCACTGGCAGCGCATCACACCCACAGAATAATAAACGTAAATGATAGTAAAATAAGTTTAAATAATGTCGTGGGATGAGATATATAGTCTAGTGTTGATTAATGTTTTGGCTGTGATGACAAATGTGAAGGTGAGTGATGTAACAGAAGCTAAGCTAAGTCAGCTAGCATCTCTGTCAGAGTGATTATCGGACCATCCTGGTGAAAATGATATAGACTCCACCATGACTGATGGATGGGACCATGAAGTGGATGGTGGGGGTGAAGCAGACACTCCATGTCTGACGATGGCAAAAACTGGATACAAACTCAGTTCACATCTGAGAAATCAAAAATAACTCCATGGCCAAATGTATCTGAGTAAAGAGTTTACAGCAGTGTTTAAAAAGTACACTGGCATTAGTACTTGATCTTGGACTTTGATGAGCACCTTTCGACTCCAAAACCCACAGCCACAGGTGGTAGTCCCAAGGCCGACCTGTATGCCAAGTTTCTTCACTGTACCTTCATTTATTTTGAAGTTAGAGTTCAGAGACATAGTGGTGTTTCTAACACAGAAATGGAGGCGATGACTATGTAAATCAGTATATTAAGCAGTGAGTGCGACATCCTGGTATTCCGCACGTCCCTCTGTGGCTCTGTGCAGGTTGCGGTCCACTTTGTACCTCCTCCAACAGGGCAGCTGTCCTCTGCTGTCACCAGAAGCCGTGCCAGGCCTCCTCGGCCGCGGCTGTGATGTCTGCGCCGATGCTGAAAATAGCCACGCTGAGCTCATTAGCAGATTAGGTGTTGCAGCGAATCTGTGTTGGTAGGAGCACCGCGGCCCGATATTGTTCCTCCGGGACGGCAATTATGACTGACTGACGCGTTGGCACATGGGGACAGCTGGGTGGATCCCGTAGCATGTGCCTGTGGAGAGGTTCCTTGTGAAGGGCAGAAAAAAAATCACATGCAGTATGTTACAGCGTTATGTCAGAGGCACTGGTGGAGGAACCCGCATTCCTGATGGAACTACTGAGGATCAGCAGAAGAACACACAGGAATATAGAGTTGCCGACCGGGAACCAAAAGGCTCTTTGGAGCGATGCCATAGAAGAAGCATTTGGAGTTCCATCTTCTTTCACATCTTTTTGCACAGTATTGTGATGTCATACTTTACTAGAAATGAACAACTCCCTAGCCAGCATGCCCACGTGGGCCCCATGAGACTCTAAAGTGGCCCTAGGTGTGAATGTGTGTGTGAATGGTTAAGGGATTGCGCCATACTGTGGCTGCTTCATCCACCCAGGTGGATGCCCTCAATTTCCCCTCTGGGGATCAATAAAGTATACAAAATCCAAAAAAAAAATGATGGGTATCTTTTCTTGTAATTTTACAAGAAAAAAATCACAAATTTATGAGAAAAAGTTGCAGGTTTATCCACCTTATTCCTGGGGGCACTGCTGTAGGAAAGATTATGAGCGGAGCTTCCGGTTTTGGCTGCAGTAGTGTTAAATCAGTCAGTAAGCGCGGAGTAGCAGGGACATTTAAAATAGCGTTTTTAAAAGTTTTTCAAATTCATTTTAATGTATAGTCCACGCACACGTTTTGCACTCAAGTGGCAGCTAATTTCAGCTCTTGTAGTTTTTGTATTTTTTGAATGTTTTGGCGTAGTTCTGGTACTTGCTGCTGGTGTTCGTGGTTGTGCCATAGACTGGATAAATGGAGGCTTCTCACCGGCAATGTGTAGATGATGCACTGAAAACGAAAAGGACTGTTGGTGTGATGGGTGGTGCAGACACAAGAGCACAGCAGGCATGTTTTCACTTGTATGAATGTCACAGATCTGACGTTTATGTGTCATATATGTCACCAGAATGAAGGCCGTGTGACGCAAAATAATAAATAAAAACTAGTAACAGTTTCCTTCCTAAGGCTTAACGATTTAAGAAAGATATGAAACAGTTTTTGGGGTTTTCTGCATTCGTTGCACTGCCTTGGAACAATATGGACTTAAGCATGCATTAATTTTTAAATTATCACAAAATATAGGTCAATAAAATTCTGAACAATTGTTAGAAAATGTCTGTATGTGTTACGTTAAATAACAAGCATTCATGGCATGACAGCAGCATGAGCATTTTAATTTTAGGGTAAAGCAAACGGCTGCAGCGGTCTGTATATACCATGACAGCCAAGCACGGTGTGGCGTACGTCTGCTCTCAGGTACATCTGATTATGTCCAACATACAGTATTTTAACAAAATGCATCCATCTTTATTGCGGTGGAGACATTGATATATCTCAGAGCTTTTATTTGTTTACAGCGTTAGCATCTTAGCAGCGGCGCTAACAAACGGAGCTACTGTCTGCCAGGCCACTTTTTCAGGTCATCTTCCCATCCCTCCATAGTCGTGGGAAGTGCTATGATTATATTACTGTTTTTGAGGCGCAGAAGGCCGTGTTCCCGCATTTCTGATGCCAAACTCATTGTTTTTTAACAAGGAAAAGTGTCCCGCTTCAGTGACAACCACACGTTCTAAACTAGTACTGGAAGCTGTGCCCATAATTCATGCGAGGCATCATGGGGCCTCGGAATAAGGCGGATAGTAAAAAAAATTGCAAATTAAGAAAAAATCACAAATTTACTACAAAAGTTGCAAATTTATGAGAAAGTTTCAAGTTTTCAAGAAAAATTTATCAAATTAGAGAAAAAAAGTCACAAATTTATAAGAAAATAGCAAATTTATGAGAAATGTAGTTGAAACTAGCAAACAAGCAGCCAGATGACCCGCTCACCTGCACCACAGGTAAAGTCCATGTGGGCAAACACAGATGGGGCCAACATGGAACCCGCAGACAGACCCACATGGGACCCGTAGGACAGCCCAGATTTAACTTTTGGTGGGGCCCACATGGATGTGCTGGCTGGGTCACTTCTTTGAAGAACCGCCCTATGGGATCATGTGTGCCCGGGCTGCTGATAAGGGCCTGATTAGGGTCCATCTCTCTCTCTCTCCTCAGCGTTTATGCCATGACTCCAGAGCTGCTAAAATCTGTTTAAGCTCTGCTGCTGGGTTTGGACTCCTTTTACCCTGCTCCCTTCAAGTCAGGGTGGAACATACCGGGGGCTCGAATTGGATTTGCACCCAGGACGGCTTGCACAGATCTGATGTCATTGTTCATATAAAAAGGTTTGTTCTTATTGTGACGCTTCAGCACACTCTCTGCAATAAAGGCTGGCCAATCACTTTAAACTTCTCACACTCATCATTTATTTCTGACACCGATAAAACAGGTCAAATTTAAGTCCTCGGGTGGTGTGAGTGGTATGGGATGACGATCTTTTTATGTCACCTTTTTCCCACTGTTTTCTTATATACCTGTAGATGTCGTCAGCATGCAAGACTCATAGAGTAGTGTCCCGGACGGGGTGATGGGGTGGGCTGGCAGTGAAACGCTGCAGTCTTTAACGTGTGTATATTCCATTAATGTTAAACATCATAATGAAGAAGACTGCACACACTACAGATGAACAAATATTACATCTACAGTAGAAAAAGGGCTCACTTAATTAGAGCAAATGGATAAGATAAGATAAGCCTTATCTGGCTGCGTCTGGCTGAGGCCCCTGTCCGGGAGGTCTTCAACTCCCACCTCCGGAAGAACTTCAACCACATTCCGAGGGAGTCTGGAGACATGGAGTCTGAATGGGCCATGTTCTCCACCTCTGTTGTTGAAGCGGCGGCCCAGAGCTGCGGCCGCAAGGTGGTCGGTGCATCTCGTGGTGGCAACCCCCGAACCAAGTGGTGGACACCAGTGGTGAGGGGGGCCATTAAGCTGAAGAAGGAGTCCTATCAAGCTTGGTTGGCTTGTGGGACTCCCGAAGCAGCTGAGGTGTACCGGCAGGCCAAGCGGAGTGCAGCTCGGGTGGTTGCTGAAGCAAAAACCCGGGTATGGGAGGAGTTCGGTGAGGCCATGGAACAAGACTTTCGGTCGGCTTCAAAGAGATTCTGGCAAACTGTTCGGCGGCTCAGGAGGGGAAAGCAGCTCCCCGTCCACACTGTGTATGGTGCGGATGGGACACTGTTGACTTCAACTGGGGATATCGTCGGGCGGTGGAAGGAATACTTCGAGGATCTCCTCAATCCCACTGATACGCCTTCCACAGAGGAAGCAGGGTTTGGGGACAAGGGGGATGACTCGCCTATCACAGGGGCTGAGGTCGCCAAGGTGGTTAAAAATCTCCTTGGTGGCCGGGCCCCGGGGGTGGACGAGATTCGCCCCGAGTACCTCAAGGCCCTGGATGTTGTTGGGCTGTCATGGTTGACACGCCTCTGCAACATTGCGTGGAGGTCGGGGGCAGTGCCTTTGGCATGGCAAACCGGGGTGGTGGTTCCTCTCTTCAAAAAAGGGGACCGGAGGGTGTGCTCCAACTTTAGAGGGATCACACTCCTCAGCCTCCCTGGGAAGGTCTATGCCAAGGTACTGGAGAGGAGAGTCCGGCCGTTGGTCGAACCTCGGATTCAGGAGGAGCAATGTGGTTTTCGTCCTGGCCGTGGCACATCGGACCAGCTCTTTACCCTCTCGAGAATTCTTGAGGGTTCGTGGGAGTTTGCCCAACCAGTTTACATGTGTTTTGTGGACTTGGAGAAGGCATTTGACCGCGTCCCTCGTGGATTTTTGTGGGGGGTGCTTCGGGAGTATGGGGTATCGGGCTTGTTGTTACGAGCTATTCGGTCTCTGTACGACCGTTGTGAGAGTTTAGTTCGTATTGCCAACACTCGGTCGGAGTCATTCCCAGTGAGAGTTGGACTCCGCCAGGGCTGCCCTTTGTCACCGGTCCTGTTCATAATTTTTATGGACAGGATTTCTAGGCGCAGCCAGGGAATGGAGGGTGTCATACTTGGTGACCACAGGATCTCATCTCTGTTGTTTGCAGATGATGTTGTCCTGTTGGCTTCATCCAGCAATGACCTACAGCTCTTGCTGGGACGGTTTGCCGCTGAGTGTGAAGCGGCTGGGATGAGAATCAGCACCTCCAAGTCCGAGTCCATGGTCCTCAGCCGGAAAAAGGTGGATTGTCCTCTCCGGGTTGGGGACAGGCTCCTGCCCCAAGTGGAGGAGTTTAAGTATCTTGGGGTCTTGTTCACGAGTGAGGGGAAAATGGAGCGAGAGATCGACAGACGGATTGGAGCAGCATCTGCAGTGATGCGGACGTTGTACCGGTCTGTTGTGGTGAAGAGGGAGCTTAGTTCTAAGGCAAAGCTGTCGATTTACCAGTCAATCTACGTTCCTACTCTCACCTATGGTCACGAGCTTTGGGTAATGACCGAAAGAACGAGATCGCGGATACAAGCGGCTGAAATGAGCTTTCTCCGTAGGATTGCTGGACTCACCCTCAGAGATAGGGTGAGGAGCTCAGTCATCCGGGAGAGGCTCAGAGTAGAACCGCTGCTCCTCCACATTGAAAGGAGTCAGTTGAGGTGGTATGGGCATCTGATTAGGATGCCTCCTGGACGTCTCCCACTTGAGGTGTTTCAGGCACGTCCCACTGGGAGGAGACCCCGGGGCAGACCCAGGACTCGGTGGAGAGACTATGTCTCCCAGCTAGTCTGGGAACGCCTTGGTATCCCCTCTGAAGAGCTGGAGCAGGTGGCTGGGGAGAGGGAAGTCTGGGCTTCTCTGCTTGAACTGCTGCCTCCGCGACCCGGACCTCCGGAAAAGCGGTAGAAGATGGATGGATGGATGGAAGATAAGCCTTTATTAGTTCCACCATGGGGAAATTCCAGGATTGCAACAGCGCAGGGATAGCAACACTCAGAGCAATAATTAAGAAGATAAGAAAATAAAATAAGAGCAGTGAATATACATATGTACACACATACTGTATATATACTGTATATATATACACAGTGCGGAGCATTGTAGCTAGATGGAATAAACAGCATAACCGTCTATTTAGTTACCCTACATGGTATGAATATGTACCCGTACATATTGTCACCCTCCGTAGCGACTGATATTGTCCTAGTTGTATACTGGAGGGGACCATTGTGTAAGTCTGTTGCGTCTTTTGCATTCAATACTATTAGGTCGTCACGTTTTTTTGCTATCTCTGCGAGCAGCCCTGCTTAGGTTATAAAGTGACAGCCGTAGGTTGTCTGCACGGTGGCGCAGTGGTTAGCACTGCGGCAGCACAGTTTACCCTTGGCCGGGGGATCGTGGGGATCATGGGATCGTGGGTTCGATCCCAGCCCCCGACCAACAGTGATCTGTGTGGAGTTTGCATGTTCTCCCCGTGTATGCGTGGGTTTACCCCGAGATTTCTCCGGTTTCCTCCCACATGCCAAAAACATGCAGGTTAGGTTAATTGGAGACTCTAAAGTGGCCCTTGGTGTGAATGTGTGTGTGAATGGTTAAAGGGATGGCGCCGTATTGTGGCTGCTTCATCCATCCAGGTGGTGGATGACCCTTAATTTCTGTAAAGCGTCTTTGAGTGCCTATGATAAAGTGCTATATAAATCTAATGCATTGATTGATTGATTGATTGATTATAGGTAGGAAGGACCTGCGAAACCTCTCGTCGCATACCTAGGATGATGTAGTCTGCTGCTAAATGAGCTCCTCAGTGCATTCAGTATGTCCTGCATAGGGTGGGACTCAGACTCCAGCAGAGATGACAGTTTAGCCACCATCTTTCTCTCTCCTATCTCCTCCACTGGGTCAAGGCGTTGTCCCAGGACAGTGTCCGATCATGGAGGGCCGAGACCCTGCAGGTTTTTCTCACAACCAGAGTCTTGATTGGGCGATTTCATGGAATTCCTTATGCCACAACTGCCTGGGCTGGCATTAAGGAGACTAGATCTGGCTACTAACTACCTTCATCCAGGCACCTGCCCTGCTCAATCTGACATCGCATCCAGCTGAGTGACCCTCCTAGCTAAATAACTTATCAACCACACCTGTTAATGGTAGCTCCTCTGTTGACCTGTAGGTTCTTGTTACAGTTGCTAGATTGAGATTCAGTTGCCTTGTTCAGGCTCCGAGGACAGTGGGCTAGAAATAACCATTCAGAGCTCTATATACGTAGGTGATGTGCACTCAAATAACTTAACTTTTTTACAATCATAGAAGAACCACGGGGGGGCACAACTTCACACACTTTAATTGCATGATATAAATTTATTTAGAAAACTAAACAAGAGCAACACCTTCAATAAAGAATCAGCCTTAAAGCAATCAGTAACCAATTTCAACTAAATAAAGACGAAATTGTAAACTGAAACGACCTTACCAATCGATCTGAAGCTGGGTGGGAGAGATAATTTTTACAAGAGAATATAGTGATCAGTGAAAACGCCTGCTTTAGTGGCTGGTTGTGATGAAAACCTGCAAGGTTTTGGCCCTCCAAGGAACATGGTTGAACACCCCTGAAGGAGGTCCATCCATCCATCCATTCATTTTCTACCGCTCTTCCAGGAATCTGGGTTGCAGAGGCAGCAGTCCAAGCAGAGAAGCCCAGACTTGCCTCTCCCCAACCACCTGAAGGAGAGGATCTTTCTAAGTATGAGTTGATGCTTTCATGTATTTTGCTGAATTTCAGGTTGTGGAATTTATTTGTGCTTTCTTGGTGAATAATTGAGACTTTTTTTATTTAGCAAAAGAGAAATAAGGAAACCGTTTCTGTGAATATTCTGGGCCAGGGTTGGCACTAACAAGCATGAAATTGAATGGCTACTGTAAAGGCTAATTTTTGTCTTCACAGTGACTTTGAACTTGGACTCAGGGTTCGGTGTGATGCTGTCAAACCGCGGCCCTGAAACGCACATATCTGCCTCTCTCCTCGCCCTCCCGTGACCTATCATAGCAGGGTATCGTAGCAGAGTCGCAGATTAAGGCTGACAGTGTCACAACACATTTTTCTTTCAAAGGGCATTGCTTGACCCCCTGTTGTAAAGGAGTGCAAAGGGTTCAACTGAGGAACCAACCCCCCCCCCCCCAAAAAAAAATCTCCCTCTTCCACTGTCTGCACCTTTTCAACATGTGATTTCAACTGCTAGAATATTACCTAGTTGTATTTTGTGCAATAACATCTCTCATTTGTCTTGAGTGTGTGTGTGTTTTTCTTATAAATTTGCAGAATTTTTTCTTCTAATTTTTTCTTGCAGATTTGTGACATTTTTTTTGCTAATTTGCTCCTTTTTTCTCATAAATTAGCAGTTTTGTCATGAATTTGTAACTATTAAATAGTTACAATAAAATTTTTATTGTAAATTTTCAGTTTTATTCTCATAAATTTGACTTTTTATTGCAAATAAAAACAGAGACAATATTAAAAATACATGGACAATACTCAACAGTATCCTTGGAAATAAAAGCAGAAATACAAGCTACCCAACTAATATTCCAAAAAATAATAAAACGACTCAGAGTGTGAATATTGCTTCACCTGCAGATGAATTTAATAATTTTTTTGTTAACATTGGACCTAAACTGGCCCGAGAAATACCCACTACGGTGCCAACAGGTGATACAATATGCAATAACACTGCTGTAAAAGACTCCATCTTCATAAAGAACACAGATGAAAGAGAGGTCATTGAAATTGTTAAATCGTTCAAAAGTAAAACATCTACTGACTGTGATGGTATGGACATGCTACTAGTCAAAACTGTTATCGAATGCATAGTAAAACCACTGACGTATATCTGCAACCTGTCTCTCCAATCAGGTATATTTCCCAATGCAATGAAAATAGCTAAAGTAATTCCGATATACAAGACGGGCGACAGAGGGGAACTCTCAAACTATAGACCAATTTCACTATTACCGCAATTTTCCAAGATACTTGAAAAAATATTCTATGAGAGAATTGACAACTTCATACTGAAGAATGATTTATTATGTGAGCAGCAATATGGGTTCAGACACAAGAGGACAACAGCATATGCCCTAATGGAATTTACAGAAAAAATATCAACAGCCATTGAAAATAAAGAGTATTCAGTTGGAGTATTCCTAGATCTTAAAAAAGCATTTGATACAGTAGATCATAATTTATTATTAAAGAAACTACAAAATTCTGGTATTAGAGGGGTAGCACTGTCCTGGTTAAGTAGTTACTTAAAGAATAGATATCAGTATGTATGTGTTAGCAACAAAAACTCAGAGTTGCTGAAGGTCACCTGTGGAGTCCCACAGGGTTCAGTTTTGGGACCATTATTATTCAATATGTATATAAACGATATATGTAAAGTCTCAGAAAAAATGGACTTAATATTGTTTGCCGATGACACTAATCTGCTATGCAGTGGAAACAATTTGGAACAACTTCTGGATACACTCGGGAAGGAATTAGGAAAGCTTAAACTGTGGTTTGATTCAAACAAATTAACGCTCAATTTAAGTAAGACAAAATTTATAGTCTTTAACAACCATCACAACAATCCAGTACCCAAACTCAGTGTAAATGGTGTAGAGATTGAAAGGGTATCTGAAACTAAATTCCTTGGAGTAATAATTGATAACAAACTGTGTTGGAAGTCACATATTAATTATATCAAAGGTAAAGTTTCCAAATCAATTGCAATATTACACAGAGTGAAATATTTGCTGAATCAACCCACACTATACACCTTGTATCATTCATTAATACTCCCATACATGACATAATGTAATGAAGTATGGGGAAATACATACAAAACAAACATATCCACTCTTTATGCTTCAAAAGAGAGCTATTAGAATAATAAACAAAGCAGCTTACAGGGAACCAACAAACCCACTTTTTCTTAAACAAAAAACTCTCAAGTTGAAAGATCTGGTTGACTTTAAAACCGCAATAATAATGTTCAAAGTGAAGAATTTATCACTGCCCGCAAATATCCAAAAGTTGTTCCAAACAAGGGAGAAACGATATCACTTCAGAGGAACATGTATATTTCAAAAGCCTACAGTGAGAACAACCACCAAGCAACACTGTATTTCAGTGCAAGGAGTCAGATTATGGAACGATTATGGACCTGAATTAAAATCATGTACAACGCTTGGACAATTTAAACAAAAACTAAAGGAAGAAATACTCCAAACATATTTACAAGACGACATGTAAACTCACATAAGGATTGACATATCCAGCCTGTGTTGTGTTGTAGCTTAGTTTTTTTTTGTTTTTTTTTTCTCTCTGTGACATTCTGTCTTAGATTTGTCTTGAATAGTAACCGCTTAACTTAGCTTAGCTTAGTTTTCTTTTTTTTTTTTTCTCTCTCAGTTACACTTTGTCTTAGCTTTGTTCTAAATTGTAATCACTCTTGTCTTGTTTACTCTTTTTTCTTTGAATTCTTGGATGGAATATGGGTGGGCAATATAAGCTGCGGCTTCAGCCATCACCCATTTTGGATAACTCACGTGGAATTGTTTAGTAGAAGGAGTCTTTGTCTAATTTGACCTTGTTGTTATATTATACAGTTTCTTTTAACCTGTACTGTATTATCCGAAATAAATTCATTCATTCATTCATTCATTCATTCAAATGTACAGCTTTTTCCTTGTAAATTTGCTACTTGTTTCATCATAAAGTCTCAAATTTCTCATAAATTTGCTACCTTTTTCTCGTAAATTTTCAGTTTCTTTCTTATAATGTTGAGTTTTTTTTCTTGCAAATGTGTAACTGTTTTGTAGTAAATTTACTACTTCATTTCATCAGTTTCAGATTTTCTCATAAGATTTTAGATTTTTCTCACAAATTTGCAATTTTTTGCTGTAAATTTGTAACTTTTTCTTATAAATTTGCAGAAATTTTTCTTCGAATTTTTTCTTGCCAATTTGCTCCTTTTTCTTCATGAATTAGCAGTTTTTTTGTCATGAGATTGTCTCTTTTTCTTGTAAATTTGCTACTTTTTCTTGTAAATTTGCAACTATTTTCTTGCAACATTTCAGTTTCATTCTCATAAATATGTGCCTTTTTTATTTTAAATGTGCCGCTTTTTCCTTGTAAATTTACTAGTTGAGTCATCATAAAATTTGAAATTTCTGTCATAGATTTGCTTCTTTTTTCTCATAAATTGTTTTATGAATTTCTTATAAATTTGACCTTTTTCTTGCTAGTGTGCAGCTTTTTTCTTGTAAATTTGCTACTTCTGTCATTGTTTCAACTTTTTTTCTCACACTCTGAACAAACTGGACCAAGGTTCAGTTTGACGTTTTTATTGCAAATGTGCAGCGTTTTCCTTGTAGATTTACCTCTTATTTGATGTGAATCAAACTGCAAAGCCCAAAAGTCCGAACCAAATGGTGTTTCGGTGTGAAAGCACCCACCTGCATCAGGTCGACGCAGTGATCAGCAGTTGTTTCTTATGCCGGTTTGAATGCATTTCCCCGTTGCCAAAACGGGTCTCTACCAATGTGTAGACTGATTTGTGTTCGATGTGCATTTTTCTTCATTAAATAACAGCAGACAAAAGCAGATTGTGATGGAATTGGAGCTAATAAATGTTAAAAAAATCAGCTTTTCATACAGTCGCTGCAACAGAGAAAAAAAAAGAGAAGACGTCATGGTATGGCTGACCACCACTGCTGCTGCTGCCGTTTGAAAGTCTGTGTAATTACTGGGATTATAAATGTTCTATTGCTGCCTAACTTCTTCCATATTCTTTTGAATTCAGATCATTTATCTGACTTGATTTGGACGGGGTTGCCATGGTGAACAGAGCAGAATGGAACAGAAACGAGAACCACAAAATGAGAGGTGCGCTTGTGGCCTGTGTTGCCGACGTGCACCTTTACTTCTTCCTGCTTTGCGTTGATGTGGGTGCATAAATCTAGCATTAGCTGGAGGTGTTTAATGCCAGCAGGCAAGGCAGACAAATGTTTGAGGCCCCAAACCAGAATGCGCCCCCTTCCCCTTCCCCGAGGACTGACCAACTTTGAATCACTATAGCGGTGACAATTTGGAGAGTTTGCAATGACAGTGGTAGGCCGGCGCAGAACTCCCTAAAGGGGCCCCACCCCCACCTCTCACTCTCACTCTGGCAGGTACCAGTCCTATGTAAACAAACAAGTGAGAGTGGTGGTATCAAAATGAAGTTATCCATCTGGTAGTGACAAAAGAAAGAAGAAAATCTGGATCAGTTCTGAAAACAAGCCATATAAGGTAAGTACTAGTGAGTTGTGACTAGGGCTGGGTGATATACCAAATATATTTGTTGTATCGGTACATTTGGCCACACACAATACATAAAATACGTAGCTGTATCGCATATACTGTATACAGATGAAAAGGAAGATAACAGAACCTAGGCTCAACTTAAGGCACAGGAAACGGGGGAGCCAGGAGAAGATGAACGTTTCGAGTCTGAACTCTGCAGGTAACTGCTCACTTAGCGAACAAACTTTCAAAATAAGTCCTCCTATCCAGTCTTGCAATCCTTCAAAATAAAAGCGAGTGGCTTGCTAAATAATGAACTGATTAAATGTAGGCACAAAAAAAAATACAAAAATAAGTGACTAATTATACTTCTGTCACTTACTAGACCGCCAAGTATTAACTATTTGTGGTGAACTGAAACATTTCTGCCCATGTGGATCAACTTGATCACTTCATGATGTGAGTTCTGTTAAACAAAGGAAAAAAGACACTTTGCTCTGTCATATTGTTGTGAAGAATTTTCTCTGACATTTTATTATTCAGCTTTTTTATTAGTGATATACACTACCATTCAAAAGTTTGGGGTCACCCAGACAATTATTTTGTGTTTTCCATGAAAAGTCACACTTATTTACCACCATGAGTTGTAAAATGAATAGAAAATATAGTCAGGACATTGACAAGAACAGTGTGTAAAAGTTCACCAGGATAAATCCTCATTTTTAAACAACCGCATGGGTATCCCACAAGGGTCCATTCTTGGTCCTTTACTTTTCAGCATTTTTATTAATGACTTGCCGTTACACTGCTCAGCTGCAACATGCCAACTTTATGCAGATGATGCAGTTATTTACACAGCTGCCAAGACTCCAGCACAGGCTGCAGATGTACTGTCTACAAGTATGGTTGATGTCCAAGAGTGGCTCCTCAAGAACCATCTATTGCTGAACCTTCAGAAAACAGTCTCAATGTGCTTTTCAATCAAAAAATGTAACCTGCAACATTTTAAAGTTAATATACATGATCATGACATCAGTTTAGCTACAGAATTCAAATACCTTGGCATTGTACTAGATCCTCAACTCAAATTTAATCTTCATATAAAGAAAATTTCAAAAACAGTAAAAAAAAATCTGAACTGCTTTAAATTAATTAGATATTACATACCTTACGAAGCAGCTGCACTGTATATGCATTCTATGGTTTTTTCTCATATATCATACTGTTTGACAGTCTGGGCTCAAGCAGCCCCTTCCACAATAAGACATATAGGTTCATTATATAATCAAACCCTAAAAATCTTGGACAAAAAGCCCATTAGGTGGCATCACTGTAATGTTTTAAAAAAATACAACCTATTGAGTTTTGAGAGCTTCATTGACCTCTGTCTTCTGAAATTAACGTTCAAATGTTTCCATAAATCAGCACCCGAGCCACTTGCTGGTTTCGTCCAAAGACAGGACAGCAGCAGAGCCACCAGGAGTTCTGTTAACAATAACTGTAAAATATTCCACCGCAGAACCACATTTGGACAAACAGCTTCCTCTATAAAGGGCAGTCATATCTGGAACACAATGCCAAATGAAATTAAAATAATAACGGACTTTAAAACATTCACTAAAAATGTTAAAAACTGGCTGAAAAATAAACAAGAATGTACTCATGTATGAATTAACTGTCTGCAAAGTGAGAGTGAATGAAGGGAAGGAATAAATGTGTTTGTTTATAGTGAGTGACGGAGGGAGGAAGGCCTGAAATAGGCAAATGTGAGTTATGTTATATGTGTTAAATGTGAGTCAGGCTGTTATATTTGTGTATTTATAA
The DNA here is from genome assembly GCA_020510985.1 of Pholidichthys leucotaenia. NCBI lineage: Eukaryota > Metazoa > Chordata > Actinopteri > Cichliformes > Pholidichthyidae > Pholidichthys > Pholidichthys leucotaenia. The sequence continues at coordinate 26,092,643 of CM035839.1, read as the reverse complement.
TATTTATAATATTTATGTTAAATGTGAGTCAGGCTGTTATATTTGTGTATTTATAATATAATATTTATAATTGTGTATTTATAATTTTTCTGCATTGATGTATGTGATTATTGTGTATATTTTTTATCTTGATTCTTTTTTCTAAAGCCCATCCAGGGACAAGAGTTGCAAATTAGCTAATAGCTATACACTCTATGTGCAACACATCAGATTGATTGTCTTTGATTAATTGTCTATGTTTATTGCACTGTCCCTGTCAAATAAACTAATCTACTACTACTACAAGGTTAGAAATAATGATTTGTATTTGAAATAATAATTTTTTCCAGATACTCAACCTGCTCAAAGGAAGGTCAGTTTTATAGCTTCTCTAACCAGCTAAACTGTTTTCAGCTGTGCTAACATGATTGCACAAGGGTTTTCTAATCATCCATTAGCCTTCTGACACAATGAGCAAACACAATGTACCATTAGAACACTGGAGTGATAGTTGCTGGAAATGGGCCTCTATACACCTATGTAGATATTGCACCAAAAACCAGACATTTGCAGCTAGAATAGTCATTTACCACATTAGCAATGTATATTAGATATTAGAGTGTATTTCTGATTAGTTTAAAGTTATCTTCATTGAAAAAAAACAGTGCTTTTCTTTCAAAAATAAGGACATTTCTAAGTGACCCCAAACTTTTGAACGGTAGTGTATGTATAATATATATATATATATATATATATATATATATATATATATATATATATATATATATATATATATATATTTTAAAGGACATTCAGTACACAAAATACATATCGTGATATGTATCGTGTATTGCGATAGAGAGAAATTATAACGTGATACATTTTTTGAGCTACGTCACCCAGCTCTAGTTTTGACGTTAACAATATTCCATTTTCCTTGACTAATCACGTCAGAACACTTGAACTGGTACGTTACATATAGTGCTGGAAAAAGGCTTTGCTAACGCTTTATACATGGGCTGATACTAATGGGAAGCCCATCAAAGGTACAGTATATAACAGATGTGCCGTATTTAGGGCTCGCTTCAACACTTGTCTGTATAACAGATGGACTCACCGAGTTACTGACACAATCGCTGTGTTACTCGGCGTCTAACGCAGCGCTAACGACAGGAACGACTCTCCTGATGCAGCCCCTAACACAACAGCCTTCATGCCGGCGCCGTTCCCTCTTAATATGACTATAACCAGAGTCGAGTGATTTAATGGACTTGTTATAGATCAGACCGCTACTGTCTGAGGAGGCATAAATTAATTTTGTTGAGCAAAGCACAATCGCTCCCCTATTCTCCCAGATTAACAGCTGGATTGCCAATATGGCTCTAATAGGCTAATTAGCGAAGAGGCGCTGATTCTAGCAAGAAGTGACTCAGAAGAAAGTTTTGCCTCTCCCTCCACCGGCAGAGGGTGGTGGTGGTGGTGGTTGGGGGGAGGGGCGTTCTTGAAGGAGTGGGTCGTGGGGTGCTGCCCCCCCCCCCCAAAAAAAGAAATCCTCCACGGCTCATCCTTCATCCGCGGCTGCTCGTCATGTCCCGTCACCGGCACAGTTACACCTGAACACTCCGCTGCTGCCAAACACCTGGCTCCGTCTCCCACTGTCCAAATGAAAAATAAGCATAATCTGCCTTTCTGAGTATCCAGCAAATGAGGGATTTCATGACAAATTGGGTGGAGGTTTATTATGCAGAGGAGAAGGCAGAACAGAGACGCTGAGGAGCTGAAATAAAAGGGGGTGGGGGGTGGGGGTGCTGTTGATAGGAATGGCAGCAAACGTGGTAATGACTTGTGAAATTTTGGCCCGCTCGCCAGCAACTGCGGCCGCGTTCAAAAGTCTGAGCCACGTTGTTTTGCACAGCAAGACAATGCTGTCGCCACGCCATAGAGCGCGCGCGGTCCCCTCTCCGGTCCGCCTAAAGCCGTGCACGACCCGGAGTGGAACGCGTGCGTCAAGATTCACGCCGCAGCACTAAATTATCTGCCTCAATAGCTTGATGGATGCGTTTCTTAAAACTTAATTAGTGTGAAGTTCACTCGGGATAAGTGGGCGTTCAATAAATGTCTGGCAGTTAAATGCAACTGGCATTCAAAAACATTTCAAATTGCATAAAACCCGGAGCGAGGGAGCAGGCGGGCGGAGGCACGGACGGCACGAAAAAAAAGCGGGAAAGGGAAGTGACTACAAGGTGCTGCTGGATCATGGCGGTTTCAGTGCAGATACAAGGAATCGTCTGGTTCACACTTGAGCAAAACATGGACTTCAGCCAGAATTCTGCAGTGTTTTTGCTTCTTAACATCGTCGGTGTTTTACTCAATTATCTGACGTGCGGCCTCACATGCTTTATCCAGGCCGCGGGATTAAAAAGTCCGGTCGGGTCCGCGTCTGCTGAAAGTCAGGCGCAGTTTAAAGAAACGCCCAGCCCGCAGGTCCATGTGGGCCCCGCCAGAGGTGAGACTGGGCTGTCCATGTGGGTCTGTCTGTGGGTTCCATGTTGGCCCCATCTATGTTTGCCCACATGGACTTTACCTGTTTTCAACTTATTTTCTCATAGATTTGCTATTTTCTGGTAAATCTGTGACTTTTTTCCCCTAATGTGATACATTTTACTTGAAAATGTTAACTTTCTTGTAAATTTGCAATTTTTTTTCAGTAAATTTGTGACTTTTTTTCCTCATAAATTTGCACCTTTTTTGTAAATTTGTGACTTTTTTTTCCTTAAAGTTGCCACTTTTTTTTTTTTTACTGTAAACTTGCAGCTTTTTCTCATAAATTTGGGATTTTTTCTTGTAAATTTGCAACCTTTCTCTTGTAATTTTGGAACTGTCTCATAAATTTGTCACTTTTTTACTATAATCTTGCAACTTTTTCTCATTAATTTGTTACTTTTGTTCTTGCAAATTTGACAGTTTCTTGTTAATTTGTGACTGTTTCCCATAACTTTGAGACATTTTTCTTGCACATTTGGAACAACTTATTTTACTGTAAACTGATTTTTTCTCATAAATTTGGGACTTTTTTCCACAATAAAGTTTCTTTATTATTTCTTCTGTATTTACTCATGTATTTGCTACTTTTTTATTAATTTGCAAATTTTTCTATTTTTTACTTACGAATTTGTAACTTTTTTCTTGTAAATTTGCTAAAATTTTCTTCTAAGTTTATAATTATGTTCAAGTAAGTTTTCATTTTTAACACTTTTTTTCTTTTAAATTTAAGTTTTTTTCTTGTAATTTTTTTCTCCTGATTTTCACTTTTTTCTCATAAATTTGCTACAATTTTTTTTTTGTAAGTTTGTCCCTTTTTTCTTACAAATGGTCACTTTTTTCCTCATAAATTTGTGCCTTTTTCCTCGTAATTTTGCCTGTGGCACCAGCGTTACTGAAGCCTGCGCAGCTACATTAAACCCAGTTTAATGTAAAGTATCACCTGCTTCCCTGCACCACAGGTAAAGTCCATGTGAGCAAACCCAGATGGGGCCAACATGGAACCCGTGAACAAACCCACATGGGACCAGGAGACAGCCCAGATTTAACCTATAGTGGGGCCCACATGGACATGCTGGCTGGGTGCTAGTTTATTGTTGGCAAAACAACAGAAACTAATCAGGAAAAAGCATTGGTGGGGTCGGAGGTTTTGCTGCACAGTTAATCGAATCACAACTGCAATGTCAGTCTCTGCAGTTTTGTAAAAATTCATGAAATTCATTGTCGATAATACAGTAGTTATTGTGTAAACAGTACTGTACCATAGTGCTGCAGTCAAGACCACACTAACAGAGACGAAGACAGACCGTAAGTGTTTGGACGTGGCTGTGCTCATGTCCTCACTTTATGTTCATATTTGATCTCTTTGCTATTCTCAGGACGTGAGTTCAGTCATGTCCTCGCTCTGTTTGTTTCTCTTTGTTGGTTGTTATTTTTGTTCTCTATTTTGGTCTGGGGTTTGAAGTTAGTTTTGTATGATTCTGTTTATAACACTGGTCAACACCAAATTTAGTGTCTAAGTTTTTTTTAGCTGATTTAGGACAGTTTTGATGTGCTGAATCCAAAAATCACATTGGTTATGCTCAATCAGGTCAACTTTTTGAACTATGGCCACATGTTGTTTTTACCTTTTTGTTTACATGCACGGGTATTTTCGCTTTATATGATGCAAAATTCTTTTTTATTCTTTTTTAAAATTCTTTTTTATTTCTTGAAATTTCTCAAATTCTGAAGAGTTTGCATGCGCCAATTTATGACATGATGTCATAAATTGTCCTGATGGCTGATTACTGTTGGACTCGGAAGAGAGACATCCCTGCCGCTGAGCATTCTAGAGGTTCGAATAAATGGAAGTTGAAGCTCTGAATTTCAAGCTGAATTTCTGAATTTCAAGCTCTGAATTTCGGATCACCCCAGGGCTGTGTACTTTCCCCCCTACTCTTCTCCCTTTATACCAACTCCTGCACCTCCTCCCACCAGTCTGTTAAGCTGATCAAGTTTGCGGACGACACCACCCTCATCGGGCTCATCTCCAACGGCGACGAGTCCGTCTACAGGAAAGAGGTGGCCCAGCTGGTGTCCTGGTGCAGCCACAACAACCTGCAGCTGAACGCTCTGAAGACAGCGGAGATGATTGTGGACTTCAGGAAAGTCACAACCCCCCTGCCCCCCCTCACCATCACAGGCTCTCCCATCACCATTGCAGATTCCTTCCGCTTCTTGGGCACCACCATCACCCGGGACCTCAAATGGGAGCCAACCATCAGCTCCCTCATCAAAAAGGCCCAGCAGAGGATGTTCTTTCTGTGGCAGCTGAGGAAGCTCAAGCTACCCACCAAGATGTTAGTGCAGTTCTACACGGCCATCATCGAGTCCATCCTCACCTCCTCCATAACCGTGTGGTATGCAGGAGCCACTGCCAGGGACAGACTAAGGCTGCAGCGCGTCGTGCGCACTGCTGAGAAGGTGATCGGCTGCAAGCTCCCATCTCTCCAGGACCTGTACATCTCCAGGACCCGGAGGCGTGCAAGCCGGATCATAGCCGATCCTTCACACCCTGGTCACGTACTGTTTGCCCCACTCCCCTCAGGTAGAAGACTTCGGTCCATTCAGACTAAAACCTCCCGGCACATGAACAGCTTTTTCCCCTCTGCCATCAGACTGCTGAACATTAAGTGACTTATTGACTCTCGTGCACTATATACAGCAGCTCATGTCGTTCATCACTGTTTTTCTGTTGCATTATCGACTGCACTGTGGTACCCCATATTATCTGCTACTTGCTAATTTATTTAAAACTGCCTTGACTAGTATTACTCATTATTATTATTATTATTATTATTATTACTTATTATTCTACACTTATTGCATGTTTTTAGTCTTTTAGTTTTTTAGTTTATCTCTTTATCTCATCATGTTTTTAATGTTGCAGCATGGCACCGAGACAAATTCCTAGTTTGTGTACTACATGAACAATGGCAATAAATCTGATTCTGATTCTAAATTTGAACAATGATGACGTAACATTCAATTTACATGTGCTTGCCTTTATCAGTGTCTACTATTCAATTTACAGTAATCGAAGTTTGTAACATTTAATCAATAAATTGTGTTAGAAAACAATTTTTTCTCTTAAAAATCTTTTGGATGAGAAATATTAACAAAAATCAACCGATAATGTCACAAAAATGTAATCGATTTAGTCAGAAGATCAGGGTTTTTTTTTTGACCTGATCGAGAGAAACAGATGTCGTTTTCGGATTCAGCGGTGCAAAATTGTCTTCAATCAGTTGTAAAAACACAGGCAACTTACAAAAAAATTATTTTTGTTAGCCTGTGTTATTATTATCATTTGTCATGGTCATGTGTTCTCTGGTCCTCTATTCATGCCTCATGTTTACCTTTTGTCTCAGTCCTTCATGTTTTCCGTGCCTATAGCCGCTCCCTGGTGTCTCTGATTGCCCCTGATTGCTCCCACCTGTCTCGTGTTGTCTTGATTACTCCCCTGTCCATATATACCAGTGTCAGTCTCTGTCAGGTGTGATGTCATTAATGTCTTCAGTCAGTTTTGCCCGTGAGTTTATCTTATATGTAGTTATGTCTTGTCAGTCGGTCTCTTTTGCATTTGTTTCATGTCCAGCCCACACGCTGCCATTTGTTTGTTTCAGTTTTGTTAATAAATAATTGTTTTTGCACTTGATCCTGCCTGCACATGAGCCCTCCCTATCCCCAAACCTTGACAGAATGACGCAACCAGGAAAGGACTCAGCAGGTAGGCAGTGGTACCCCATGAGCCTGGGGTGGGAGCTTTGTAACACCCTCGTAGAAATTGATGGGGTTATTTCTGGTGCTCGCTCGGCTCTCGCCCCAAAGTTGGGTTTGTGGTACCTGGGGCTCACGGAGGCGGCTCTTCGCCATCATCCACGGCTCACGGAGGACGCTCAGGGGGTGGCAAGGATCCCTGGTGGCCGATCTACAGCATGAATACCGCAGGATAGTGAGGAGATTGCCAAACAAGCTGAAGTCTGTGGCAATGAAGACGTGTCCCTTGGCTTCGACACCTCCTGCTCCTCACCAATCACCAGCTCCAGCCCCATCGCCACCTCCCAAGAAGCAGCCTTCTTCACCACGGGTGCCTTGGGAGACATGCGCCATTGAGATTGAACAGTCTCAGGTATCGAGACTGGCGTTAGGCAGTCCCGAAGGAAGCGACGGCTCCGGGAGACACCACTCCTCTCGACGCAGTGCGCCACTACCAGCACCAGCTCTCTCCATGGCGCACACACCTGTTTTGCCTGAGCTGTTCACCCCGCCTGTCATTTTGCCAGAGGTTTTGCCTGTCACCATGCCTGTAGAGCCGGTTCCTTCCCAGAGAGCTGTAGCTGTTTGTGAGGAGCACACAACAGCTGCAGCTGTTCCCAAGGTGCATATAATGGCTCCCGCTGTCCCAGAGGTACACACCACAGCTCCAGCTCCCTCCATGGCTCACACACCAGTTCCTTCTTCGCCTGTTTCGCCCGGGCAGTTCGCTCCACCGCGTGCACCTGGCACTCCATCGGCAGCAGAGCAAAGGATAAGGCAAGTACCATTTTCTCATTTGAAAAACTTACGTCAGAAATTCACAGCAGAACAAGTAGGGGTCTGGTGGAGACGAGGAGAAGAGAAACAATACAGCGGCAAGGAACAAATGAGAATAAAGCCCTTAAATAGGGATCAGAATCCATTAACATAATTAACAACAGGTTTGGGTATCTGAACGGGCAGGAGAAAGTGATGATACATAATTGGAATCAGCTGAGGCAGTGAGAGGGAGGAGAACCAAAACTGACAGCTGACAGGGCATGCCCACACAAGCTTCATGCCCCTGACAGCTGTCAACAATAAAAGGGAAACACTAGAGAAATAAAGAATAAAATAACAAACTAAATAAATATAAACAAATACAGAATAAAAATATAACACTAACACAAACGGGAAATTGGCAAGCAGAACAAAAACACATAAACCCAAAAAGCATAAGATGCAGCAGATGAGTAAATAAACAGAAAAAGCCATGAAACTGAGTCTGGCGGAGAACTCCAGCACTCGGCTCATGACACTATAAGCTCCTTCCCTGAGTAAATACAAGGGGGCTGAAATCCATATATTAACAGCTATCTTTAACTGACAGACATCCTCACGGTGCACGGTGGCGCAGTGGTTAGCACTGTGGCAGCACAGTTTTACCCTAGGCCAGGGGTGCGCAGGGATCGTGGGTTCGATCCCAGCCCCCAACCAACAGTGATCTGTGTGGAGTTTGCATGTTCTCCCCGTGTTGCGTGGGTTTACTCTGGGATTTCTCCAGTTTCCTCCCACATGCCAAGAACATACAGGTTAGGGATACGGGGCGCTTGCGCACGCAGCGACTGGCAGCTGGTGGCTTGTCACCAGACTGCAAAACAAATCTACCTATGGGTACAAATAAGTAACAAAAAAAAAAAAAAAATCCTCAACCAGTCAATGATGTCGATGATGTGTTATTTTTTAATAATGGGGATGGGGGTGATCACCAATTTTGCATGAGGTACAAACGCATGAATGTAAGTTAGGTGCAAATTTACAAGAATAAAGGAGCAAAGGTATGATAAAAGATGCCATTGTAAAAATAATCCAGATGAGACTTGCAAATTTTCAAGAACAAAAAGGAAAATATTTACAGGAAAAAAGTTGCAAATTTAAAAAAAATCAAATCTTTGAAAAATGTTGCAAATTTTTTACAAAAGTCACATATTTATGTGAGAAAGTTCCCAATTTATGAGGAAAAAGAAGTCACAAATTTTTGAGAAAAAAATTGCAGATCTGTGAGGAAAACTTTGAAAACGTAAAGGAAAAACCAGCCAATATAAAATAATCAAATCTTTGAGAAACCCCCCCCCCCACAAATTTATGAAAAAAGTCACAAATCTATGCAAAAAAAAATGACAAGAAAAAAGTTGCAAATGTATGAGGAAAAAATGTGAAAATTTACAGGAAAAAAGTTGTAAATTTATTTTAAAAAAGTCAGATTTTTGAGAAAAATATTGATCATTTACAGGAAATGCTTGCCAATTTAAAAAAAAAAAAAGTGAATTTTTGAGAAAAACGTCAGAAGATTTTAAGAAAAAGTTGCAAATATTTGTGAGAAAAAGTCAAGTTTATGGACAAAAAGTTGCAAATTTATGAGAAAGTTTAAAACTTACAGGAAAAACCTGCCAATTTAAAAAAGAAAAATCTATGAGGAAAAAGCTGCAAATTTATTAGGAAAAAAAGGTGAAAATTTAAATGAAATACTTAATCATTTTCAAACAAAAAAATTAAGTAAAAATTTCAAATCTATGAGAAAAAAGTTGCAGATTTTTGAGAACGAAGTCACAATTTTATGAGGAAAAAAGCTGCAAATATTTGAGAAAGTCACAAGTTTACAGGAAAAAGTCACAAATTTATAAGAAAAAAGTCAAATTTTTGAGGAAAAAACTTTAAGATCTTTGAGGAAAAAGTTGCAGTTTTGGGGGGAAAAAGTCACAGATTTGTGAGAAAAAAAATTGTAGATTTTCAGGAAATATGTGCAAATTTACATGAAAAAATTAGCAAATTTAATAAAGAAAAAATTTTGAAGGAAAAATTTGCAAATTTAAAATTTTTTTTGTTGGCGTTTTATTGAGTTCTGTAACATGACATAAAAAGGCTTATGATATTGGGGGACAATTCTTTTTTTCCAGGTTTGGGGGGTGTCTCCCCCCCCCCCCCCTCTGTAACTAACACAAATATGAAGTGTTCACATGTTCTCAAAAGTCCCATCAGCAGAAAAACAAAGTTTGGCTGCAGCCCCCCCCCCCTTTGTTTCCTCTCATCTTCTCCCGCTTTTTTTTGGGGGGGGGGGGGGTTAGTGGCGGCATAAAACGAAACCTGCACATGACCAACGTAGTATTAAAACCAACAAAGCAGCAACGGTGGCCCTTGACAAAGCAAAAGTCTGAAAACCCCAAACAGCAGTGAAGATCAGAGGCGAATAAATATTAAATTAAGGCAGATGAAGTGACAGACAAACAAACTAGAAGGGAAAACGGCTTCAGTCAGAAAATGGGACATTAAAAAAAAGAACTGCTGACATCTAAAAGGCAATCGAATTTGCATACCGCAAACTTTCATCTGAGGAGATGTGAAGAAAGACCCGACTACAGGAATCATTTAATATTTAATAAATTAGAAACAGTGGCTGTGGCTAATTAGAATCTGCACATTTACAAATCAGCTCTGATGGCAAAACAAATTATGAAATATAACGGTGCTCCGTGGATTACCGGGGGAAAATCAGATGATAGACAAAGTAAATGGGGTATCACTAACAACACACTGTCAGAACACATCACACTGCTAATCCGGTTAGAGTGGCTGCCACGCAGGCTCCACTTTAAATATTGATAGGCTACTCCGTAAAAGCTTTTCTTCTTCTTTTAGCAAGAGTACACTCAGGCTAACACTTGCTTATTGCTCATGGGTCATTAGCCTCTCATCTGCCGCCGCTGCTGCTTGGCCAGTTTGCTTTGAAATAAAGGCTTGTGATTAAATGAACGTGTTTGCTCTGATACTCCATTAGCGGAGGTCCGGACGCGCGCACCATCCATTGTTTGTATTACGGGCACAGAGGCAGTCAGTGTGTAAACTGTTGTTGTGTTCATTATTAGATTACTTCCTGGTGCGATGGCTTTTGGTAAAAGCCGCCGAGTTCTTGTAAGGGGACGCGACGGGCACTCAGAGGAAACGCATTTATCAAATGATTTAAAAAAGCGGGAGGGGGGCACATTCAGAGTTAAGTAGTTGTAGAGCAGATGCCACGCAAAATCTGCATCAAGGCAAATCAAATGAAGGAGCGGGGCCCGGCGCATATTGGAGCGTGGCCGTTTAATGGGCGCCAAGTGAGAGCGTATTTATCATAATGTAGCGAACGCAAAATGTGGCCCTTTAACTGCAGTTTAGTCCAATTTGAAAATGTTTCGTCAAGTTTTCAGTGAAGTTAGCCAGCAGTATAAACATGTCGTATGTATTGCATGGACTAAATGGGACCGTGTCTAAGCCTGTGTTGTAATGCAGTGTCAGAACATTCTGGCAACATTGAAAACGGGAAAACATGCCGGGCCTAACAGGAGTGATGCAGTACGATTCAAAACTAAAACCTACAGGGAATGTTTGTTTCTTCAGCAGTGGTGGTAGATGGAAACTTCTGGTGTTTGCTGTGCACGGCAATATTTAAAACACTGAGGATGCCGGCCGTTTTTGCCCACTCGCCTTTGCCCACATTGGCTGGCTTGAGCCTGAGGTCACGGACTGATGGTCAGACATTCTCCTTCAGGATTTACTGGTAGAGAGCAGAATTCATGGTTCCATCAATTACGGTGAGTCATCCAGGTCCTGGAGCAGCAGAGCAGCCCCAGACAGTCCATCCAGGGTTTTGCAAAGTGCCGATTCTACCAATTCCTGCAAATTTAGCGGGTCCTGCACAATTCGATATTTTGTCCAATCACCGCAACTTTTGACCAACAATTTTGGCCAATTGTTGTCAACTTCCGCCAATTTTGCCCATCAAATTTGTCCCTGAGTCGTGAGCAAACGTGTACGTCATCAGTTTGACCAATCAAATGCGGCACTGCACCGCGCTCACTTCCATGTTTCAGTGAGTATATACAAAACGCACCTGCAAAAAACAGAGTGATTAAAAAAACCACTCACCTGCAAGTTTTCCCACATTGTTCTTGCCACTGTCTCCCCCGGCCTGCCAGTGAACGTCTCCTCAATTCTCCATAATGACTGCGTGTATGAAGGGCCAGCTTTGTGTTGGAAAGCAACCGCCTGCCTGAACGCACCTCCCGTCTCGGGAATGTGTGTGAGGACAGATGCAGTAAAACCGCAAACAAACAAGCAAATCTAACACTACAGCCAGTGCTGTAACATTTTATACATCTTTAGAGGTAAAAGTCACTACTACATTTTGTCAATGAGTTTTAAAGCTGTGACTCTCCGATCTGGACACGGGTCAACATGCGATTCAGGCAAATCCACAAGGAGAGCCCCACAACGTACTGCAACATTAAAAAAAAAAAAATCCCACAAAATCCTGGAGGGACTGCCCAGACCATGATACTACCACCACCACGTTTGACTGTTGGTGTGATGTTCTTTTTATGAAATGCTGTTAGTTTTACACCAGATGTAACAGAATGCATGCCTTCCAAAAGTTCAACTTTTGTCTCACCAATCCACAGAATATTTTCCCCAAAGTCTTGGCGATCATTGAGATGGGGTTTTTTTTGGCAAATGTGAGACAAAGGCTTTGTGTTCTTTTTTGTCAGCAGTGGTTTTGGCCTTGGAACTCTCCCATTTCTGCCCAGTCTTTTTTCTTGTTGTTGAATCATGGACCAATGTCCAAACTGAGGCAAGTGAGGCCTGCAGTTCTTTAGATGTTTTTCTGGGGTTTTGGTTCTCATCTGTTCTTGAATTTCTTTAGATCACAGCATGATGTGCTGCTTTTTGAGATCTTTTAGCCTATTTCATTTTGTCAGACAGGTTCTGTTGAAGTGATTTCTTGATTCAACAGATTTGGCAGTAATCAGGCCTGGTGCGGCTAGAGAAATTGAACTCAGCTTTCCACAAAATGTGGTTAATTACAGTTAATTCATGATGTAACAAGGAGGCAGTTACTTTTTCACATCAGGCCAGGTAGGTTTCAATAGCTTTTTTTCCCCTTAATATATGAAATCATCATTTAAAAACTACATTTTGTATTTACTCAGGATGTCTGTGTCTAATATTAAAATTTGTTTTGATGATCTGAAACATTTAAGTGTAACAAATATGCAAAAATACAAGAACTCAGGAAGGGGTAAATACTTTTTTACAGCACTGTACAGAATATACAAGCTGTCATAGTTTAAAGGCAGTCATTCATTTAAAAAATGGTGTGTTTGTACATTTTAACCTTCTGTAATAAGTCTATTGATCATGTCATTATCAAAAAAATATCAAAACACTTCTCTTAAAAAAAAAAAAAAAAAACCCTGCCACACCATCTTTATATTGACTCTGAGGAGCTGGTGTCACTCTTCTGGGGATGCCACAGAGCGTCACACAAAGGTAAACCCAGCCTTGATACCCGCCCACTGCTCTATTATTGGTCAGTTTAGCCGATCCAATCCAGCCCCTGTTTCCTGCCAGAGCTGCCGCATCTGTGAAGGTGCAATCAGACCAAACACGAATGTACAAATTTTTTGCGTAGCACGATTACATTTAACTCAGTGTAAACACGCGAATAGATGTGAATTCACTCTCTGAGTGAGTTGCAGATGAACGTAGCTGCCTTTATAACTTCTGCAGCTGTGTTCTACCTGCTCTGGAAATCCCCAAAACACAGTCATACTTAGGTTTACATTATCCGATGGGGGTATCACCTGAAAAAAATTGTCCCTGCCTCCAGAATTTCACCTGGATGATGGTTGTTTACACTGCTAGCCTGCTAGTCTTGTTAGCATGTCTGTGGCAGGAGTCCATGGGTAAAAAATTCTGACAGTCCGATTCAGCTGCAAAGGTCCCGGTCCATCTGTCTGTAGGTCAGTGGCAGTTTCATTTTCAAACTAGTTTACTCTCCAATGTTGATGTTTTTACTCTGGTGACGGTAGAATCTTGCCGTTACTAGCTAGCGCTATTTCTTGTGAATGCACAAATGTGCGTTTTCATGTGTCTTCTGCATGTTTACATTAACTTTACATGTATCCGCGCTGTGTTTGGTCTGAACATACCATAAAAGAAAAGTAGCAAAAATTTTATTTTTATGGATGTTCCGGAGGATTTTAGTCCAAATGTCATGAGTCGCCCTTCAGGGCAGAGAGGAGAGATCCACACGCTGGACTGCAGTTTGTGATATTTATTAACCAGAACACAAAGTCCCAAACAGTGCATAAACAGAAAATCCAAACTGAAATACAAAGCAAACTTATGGCGCACCAGAACAGGGCCATGATTCTGGTGGAGACGAAAACTGAGATTCCAGCAAAGAAAACTGAAAATAACAGCCCTTAAATAAGGCTAGAAACAATCAAACACAAATAGTAACCGGTGTGAATCACATGAGCGGGCTGGGGAGAAAATGACAATCACCTGTGAGCAATGAGAGGGGAGAGAACGGGCTGACAGCTGACAGGGACCCCGCCCACACGGAGCAGAAACCCGGAAACGTCACTGACAGCTGTCAACCCAGAGGGAGAGTACAGCAGAATGAAAATAAAATAAGATGGTAAAAATAAAGTGGAAACAAGTAAGGACAACTAAACCCAAATCTGTAAATAACAAAATTACACTGAAAGTAATCAGGAAAAATAAATCATACAAAGAAATAATACCAAAAATGTGAAAACAAACTAGAAATAACACCACAGGCAAAGAACTCCAACATACAATATTAGGCAAATAAGGAAAAACAAAAAAGCAAAGAGACAAAGCACGGTGGAATCCCCCCCTGTGCACAGATCGTAACACCAAACTTGTGACTTTTACCCCTTAAATTTACAACCTTTTTTTAAGTTGACTGTTTTTCTCATAAATTTGAAATTTTTTTTGTAAATTTGCAGTTTTTTCCTGGAAATTTTCAACTTTTCTTTTCATAAATCTGCAACTTTTTTCTCATACATTTGTCACCTTTTTCTCAAAAATTTCTCATACATTTGTCAACTTTTTCCTTTAAATTTTCAACTTTTTTCTCATAAATTTGCATTTCTTCCCTTAAAAATTTGTGACTTTTCTCTCATAAATTTGCAGCATTGTTTTCCTGTTAATTTGTGACTTTTTACTGTAAATTTTCATCTTTTTTCTTATAAATTTGGAACTCTTTGCTTATAAATTTAAAACTTTATTCTCAAAAATTTGCATTTTTAACTGTAAATTTTAAATGTTTTTCTCATAAATCTCCAACTTTTTTCTAATAAATTTGTCACCTTTTTCTCAAAAAATTGCAATTTCTTTTCTCACAAATATGTGACTTTTTTCTCAAAAAATTTCAACTATTTCTCATAAATTTTCTGTTTTGTTTTTTTTTTCTTGTAAACTTGCAATTTTTTTCCCCTGTAAATCATCAACTTTTTTCTCATAAATTCGCTCATCCGGATGCTGGTTAAATTTTATCATGTGTAATTGTAATTTTTCCACTTGTGTTAATTTTTAAATTGTCATCTTTTATCACATCTTTGCACTTTTATTTCTTGCTAAACATCTGTAGATCATACTCGTACTGATTAATATACATTTTAGATTGTGAAAAACTCAAAGTAATACATTTTGAAATTTGCTTGTCTGTTCAGAATATCTGCCTGCCGACCGGCTGATCAGCCTCTGATGTAGGAGTTTCTAAGCTAGCATCAATATCACAGCCCTAATAAATAATAAGGTCCGATTGGATCCAAGAGTAAATGTAACTGTTTACTTAGATGCTTGTTTGCCGTGTGCAAGACAAGTTTTCCAGATTTTTCTTTGAGCTGCAACTCTGGTGGGGCTGGAAAACAAACATAAAAGGTAGGCTTACATGCAAATAAGGCCACCAACCAGGAGGTTTAACGCTACAGAATAATAAATTATTTGCATCTAATGCAAAAACAATAAAGACTAAATTACCACTGCTAATATTAGTTCTCATTGATACGCTTGTTACTGAGGTACAGTTCCTGCTCTTATAGGGAGTGTGGGACTGGGGGCTGCCATCTGAAACCTTCTAGGTGGCTGGGACCTTTTGACCTGAGACACCCGAGACACTTGAGGCACCTTCAACGACATGTTTGGTCCGCAGGTTGTGATTTTAATCACACTTATCTCTACAGTATGAGCAGAAAGTAATTTTGTATTTTTTAACTGGGGAGATGGAGGCGTTAGCGTAAAGGACAATGAATGTAAATTAGGTATAAATTTGAAAGAATAAAGTTGCAAAAATATGATAAAAGATGGTAATTAAACAATTATAAGAAAAGTAATATTTACAATGAGGTAATTCCTACATTTAGTAAAAAAAAAAATAGAAATTTAAAAGATGGGGAAAAGTCCAACAAATTTAAGAGGAGAGGAGTGACAAGTTTACAAAACTGTGGAAAAGTAGCACAAATGAGGGTGATGCTGTCCCCCTCAAATCACCTACTGAGTCTAAGTTACCATCCCACTGCACCCTGGCATGGGCAGACACGTTATTTAACCATTTTTTTTGGGGGGGGGGGGGTGTAAAGATAAAATGCTCTAATCTAAACCTTGGTGAATATTTCCCTCACATTTCTAAGCAGAGATGTTCCTCCCCTCTCCTTCATGAAACATTTGAGGCTGCGACTCCTACAGAACACCAGGTGAAGTGTGTTATTAACGCACAACCAAAGGGTGCAAACGATGTGGCTAACACACTTCATGTCACGGCTTTATTAGCGGAGAGCTTATTATCATTAGCTGTACAAAACTGAGATCAAGGCAATAACACTGTGGAGTCCAGCCTTTTGTTTCTGCACCGATTACTGTACACGTTTTAATTAAAGAGGATGTGGCTGCACTTTTGTTAGCGGACTGGGTTGGTTTCTGTTTGCCGGGCGTCCTCTTCTACACGGGACTGGCTCCGAGACTTCCAGAGGTGGATGTTTAATTTTACATCAGAACATTTTCTCCAGAGAAAAGGGGGGGGGGGGGGGTTATGTGTGACATTTGACTCTCTGGGATTGCCGTAGCCTGGCCAAGGGGGTTGGGGTAATGATGTCAGGCGGGCTACCGCTGGAGTGTATTTTTTTTTTTTTTTGATTTTGTATACTTTATTGATCCCCAAAGGGGAAATTGAGGGTCATCCACCACCTGGATGGATGAAGCAGCCACGATACGGCGCTATCCCTTAACCATTCACACACACATTCACACCTAGGGCCACTTTAGAGTCTCCAGTTAACCTCGTCGGCCTCTGTTGGTCTATGATGACCATGGGAGAGAATCCTAAACATCTACTCTGCTGGAACAGCACTGCCTGTGGCTGAACAGGTCGATGCGCGAATGGCAGTCCCTGTCACACAGGTCGCACTTGTGGGTGGTTTCCGTGCTGCTGGGTCTGTGGCGGTTCTTCCTGCGGGTCCTTTTTTCATCTGCTGCAGCAGTCAGTCTCTCTTCACCCACCTTGAGCTGTCTGGTCAGGGTGCCTCTCCATTTGGAGCGGTCCGTTGCAAGGTCCTCCCAGCGATCTGTGTTGATCTCCAGGGCCTTCATGTCTCTCTTGCAGACGTCTCTAAAGCGCAGCTGTGGGCGGCCAACGTCTCTCCTGCCAGTTGCCAGTTCTCTGTAGAGGACGTCTTTTGGGATTCTGCCATCCTCCATACGGTGAACATGGCCTAGCCAGCGGAGCCTGCGCTGCCTGAGTAGAGTGAACATGGAGGGAAGGCCGGCGCGGGACAGAACTTCTGTGTTGGGCACTTTGTCCTGCCAGGATATGTCCAGGATGTGGCGAATGCAGCGCAAGTGGAAGGAGTTCAGTCTCTTTTCCTGCCGGGCGTATGTTGTCCACGTCTCACTCCCATAGAGCAGTATGCTGATGACGCAGGCGTTGTACACTGCCATCTTCGTCTTGACAGAGAGTTTGGGATTCTCCCACACTCGTGTGGTGAGGCGAGCAAGTGTGAAGGCTGATTTTCCAATCCTCTTGTTGATCTCTGTATCAAGGGAGAGGTTGTTGCTGATCGTGGACCCCAGGTACGTGAACTGATTCACGACCTCCAGCTCGTAGTCGTCGATGGTGATGGTTGGTGGTGCTTCCGTGCCTTGCGCCAAGACGTTAGTCTTCTTCAGGCTGATGGTAAGCCCGAAGTCCTTGCATGCCTGGGAGAAGCGGTCCATCAGGGTCTGAAGCTCCTGCTGTGTGTGGGTTGCGACTGCAGCGTCGTCTGCGAACAGCATGTCTCTGATTAGAGCCTCGTGAACTTTGGTTCTGGCTTTCAGGCCGGCGAGGTTGAAAAGCCTGCCGTCAGATCTTGTGTGCAGGTAGATTCCCTCTGCTGCTGTGCTAAAGGCATGCCTCAGGAGCATAGCAAAGAAAATCCCAAAGAGGGTTGGCGCAAGTACACAGCCCTGTTTCACTCCGCTGCGTATGTTGAATGGCTCTGAGACGTTGCCATCGTGCTGCACTATCCCCTGCATGTTGGTGTGAAACGATTCGATGAGGCTTTGCAACTTTGGTGGGCATCCTGTCTTTGGCAGGATCTTGAAAAGGCCCTCTCTGCTGACCAAATCGAACGCTTTGGTGAGGTCGATGAAGGCGACGTACAGGGGCATGTTCTGTTCTCTGCATTTCTCCTGGAGTTGGCGGATGGAGAATATCATGTCTACCGTCGATCGCGCAGCGCGGAAGCCACACTGAGACTCGGGGTAGACACGTTCGGCAAGCTTCTGTAGACGAACGAGAACAACTCGTGCCTAGACTTTGCCAACAATGCTGAGGAGGGAGATGGCCCTGTAGTTGTTGCAGTCGCTTCTCTCCCCTTTGTTTTTGTAGAGGGTGATGATCTTGGCGTCCCTCATGTCCTGTGGTACGGCACCTTCCTTCCAACACTGGCAGAGGATGTTATGCAATGGCAGCAGTAGGGCGGTCTTGCAGTGCTTGATCAGGTCAGGGGGTATGCCGTTGTTGCCGGGTGCCTTGCCAGCAGCCAAGCTATCAATGGCCTTGCTGAGTTCGTCAATGGTTGGCTCGGCATCAAGTTCGTCCATGGATGGCAGGCAGTCGATGGCATCAAGGGCTGACGGTGTCACGGTGTTCTCTCTGGAGTAGAGGTCGGAGTAGTGTTCCACCCATCTCTCCATCTGTTTGTTCTTTTCTGTGATCATCACCCCAGTGGAGGATTTGAGGGGGGCCGTCTTGCTCTGAGCCGGACCAAGTGCTTTCTTGATGCCATCGTACATACCATGGATGTTCCCTGTTATGGCAGCGGTTTGAATGTCTTGGCTAGGCTGAGTCCAGTACTCGTTGGCACAGCGCCGAGCAGTCTGCTGAACTTTGCTTCTCGCAGCCCTGAGAATCTGGAGATTCTTCTCATTTGGGTACTTCTTGTACTCAGCAAGTGCTGAGCGCTTGGCCTCAATGACGGGGGTCATCTCGGTCAACTTGGCATCAAACCAGTCCTGTGACTTCGAGGTCTTCCTCCCAAAGGTAGCCAAGGCTGTGCGGTGGATGGTGTTTTGCAGCACTTCCCACTTCTGCTTTGCAGATTCTCCTTCTTGTGGTACACCAAGTTCCTTCTCAAAGGTGGAGGCAAACTGCTCAACAAGTTCTGATTGAGCCATCTTGCTGGTGTCAATCCGTGCCTTTCCAGGCTGTCTAGCACGATGGAATTTCTTCAGCTGCAGCTTGACCTTGCAACACACCAATGAATGGTCTGTGTCGCAATCTGCACTCTGGAACGAACGGGTGATTAGCACGTTCTTCAGTGAGGTGTGCCTGGTCAGGATCAAGTCCAGCTGGTGCCAGTGCTTTGAGCGTGGATGTTGCCAGGAAACCTTGTGTTGGGGCTTGGTCTTGAAGAACGAGTTTGTGATGCACAGATCGTGATATGTGCAGAACTCGAGCAGCCGCTGTCCGTTGTTGTTCATTCTGCCCATGCCAAAAGGTCCAAGACAGGAGGGCCAGGAGTCGTGGTCAGCACCCACTCTGGCATTGAAGTCTCCAAGGAGAATGAGCTGTTCAGAGTGGGGGATGGTCCTGACAGTTGTTGCGAGATTCTCGTAGAACTCGTCTTTTGCCTCTGGTGTGGCTGTCAGTGTTGGGGCATACACACTGACGAGGGTGACTGGGCCTTGAGTGGTGTTCAGGCGGAGGGTGAGGAGTCGTGCAGAGCCAGTGCTGCCCAGTTCCACCATCTTCAGCAAGGTGTTCTTCACTGCGAAGCCCACTCCGTGTTCCCTGTGTTCGTCGCTGCCGTTTCCCTGCCAGTAGAACGTGTAGTCCTTCTCTCTCAGTGTGCCTGCATCAGCCAACCGTGTTTCCTGGAGAGTGGTGATATCCACTCCCAGTCTCTTCAGCTCATTATTGATGATGGCAGTCTTCCTGGTGTCGTTGATGTCCTTGAGGTTAGCAGCAAGTCCTGTCATCATAGTGCGGACGTTCCAAGTTCCCAGTTTTAGAGTTGGTCTCTTTTGTTTTATTGTCTTGCCTGGTACGAAGGTTCTCAGCCTGCTGTTCGGACTTCTCCTCATCCCCATGCACCCAATGAGGAAAGCAAGCTGTGGCGGGACAACACCTTATTGGCTGGGGGCTGCCCAGCTTGAGGCGGGCGGTAGCTGTCCAGTGAGATCCGATGATCCCTCCCACCATCGGGAACAACCCCTGGCGCCGCGCACTACACCAATTGAGCGGTGGCTTATAACCGGTAACTGTCATTCCCCGTGTTTTTTCTACACCAAAGGCGAAGCTGGAGTGTCCTCTTCAGTGATCCGGTGTTCTACCTTCCAGCGTTGGCGTTGGTAGGATTCAAACCTGGGCAGGAAGATATGGAGGACAAGATGTTGCCCATGCAGCATGTCCCCCTTCTCCACGTCACTGATGAATCCAAAGGAACAGCAGGGCTGCTACAGTTTGGCACCAGCGCCGTTGCAGGAGCTGCCAAAACGATGTTGAGCACAACATAGAACTGTCTTAGGGGCTCCGACTCCAGATTTTTCCTCAGGGTTGACTCCCGAAGCCTTTCCCATGACCGGGTATGCCGCAAAGCAGCGGAGGTTTGAAATCAGGGTTTGCCTTCCCCTAGATGGGCTACCTTCCCAGGTTGACGAGCCACCATCTACCCGAAGCATCTGGTTTTAAGGCACCAGAGATCCGCCCTCGCCCCTTCTCCTATTAGTAAAAGCAGTTCCGCCGGGCTTAGAGACTAAACCACACGGGCAGGCTAGGAATTAACCTAACCTGCATGTTTTTGGCCTGTGGGAGGAAACCGGAGAAATCCCGGAGTAAACCCATGCAGATACGGGGAGAACATGCAAACTCCACACAGATCACTGTTGGTCAGGGGCTGGGATCGAACCAGGGATCCCATGGCCAAGGGTGAGTTGCTGTGCTGGTGCAATGCTAACCACTGCTCCACCGCACCGCCCATATTGTGTTGTCCTCGATAATAAAGTCAGTTCAGTGTTCAGCTGAGAGTAGCTCCAGTCTCATGTTATTCGGACATAATATTTGGCAAAGAGGATAAACCATGGGAGCGTGTATCAGACAACCACCTCCATTTTTACAATCTCCGGGCACACCGGCTATACCATGGGTCCGCTGGAGGGAGATGTTCGACGTGTATGTGGCTGCGGCCGGCCTGAGCGGCGTTGATGAAGAGAGAAAAAAGGAGCCTAATGGTCCACTACCTCAGTGAGGAAGGCCAGCGGATATTTTTTGGGCTGTGTGGCAGCGGTTCACTGAAAGACGGTTTGGAATTAATGGACTGTGTTTTCGGAGACCATTCCACCGACACGGCGCAGAGATATGAGATTTTTGACCGGCAACAGCGAGCGGGTGAGTCCACTTAGTCCTTTATTACGGAGCTCCGTAGCCTAGCAAGACAATGCAACTTTGGGCCTATCGAGGAGGAGCTGGTCCGGGATAAGCTAGCCCACGGTACTAACAACGTGTGGCTGAAGAGCAAGTTAAAGCTAACTAAAGATACTCTGTCCTTGGAAAAGGCGTTCGAACTGGTCAGGCAGATTGAGTCCACAGTTCAGCTGAGTCTGCCGGTGTTGGCTAAAGGGAGTGTAGCCACCCAAGCTTTCCCACCAAGCGCAGCCATTAGCAAGATAGCTAATTCTCCAGGGTGGATTCCCTGGAGGTGCCCGACTGTGGCGTGGGACAGGGCCTACACTATCACTGCTAAGTCATCAGCAGCAGAGTCCAGGGACATGGCACGGGTGTGTGTGGCATGCGCGAAGAAGTGACCGTTGAAATGGTACGTGCTACAACTCGACGGAGTCGACATGCCACTTATGGTGGACTCAGAGCCTGGTAGGTCCATACTGAGTATGGCTACTTGAGACTTTTCCCAAATAAAACCGTCAATGCTGGGGCAGTGAAAATGTTTGGATACGGCCACACTGAAATTGAAGTGGCGGGCACAGTCGACTTTTCAGTGGAATGTGGGTTGAAGACGTTTCCCGTGTTCACTTTCCAAATTTCGCGCCAGGGGGTGGATTTGCTAGGGATACATCTACTGGGTGAATTGGAATTCTCCATCAAGGACCCAAAGGGCTTGACAGTACTGACAGTGTACTCCAAATGGCATGTCCGCTGGCCGGCGCTGTTCAGAGGCCTGGGATGCATCAGCGCGTTCCACCATTGCCCGCTCATAGATCCAAGTGTGATGCCGAAAATTCAATCGCTACGGCAGCTACCCCTCACCCTACGGGATAATGTCACAGCGGAGTTGAGCAAACTGCTGGAAGCAGGCATCATCGAGAGATTGGATGCTTTATCCTGGATATCAAATATTGTGGTGGCCAAGAAAAAATCGGGTGGCATCCGACTGTGTATCGATCTCAGGATGGTGAGTAAAGCAGTCATCCCAGACAAGTACCCGCTTCCCACGATGGAGGAACTCACCGCAACATTCAGTGGTTCAAAGGTATTCACGAAGTTGGATCTTCGCCAGGGTTACCTGCAGGTGCCCCTCCACCCAGCCAGCAGGAACCTGACAGCGTTCGTGACCCACATGGGTATGTTCAAGTACACCCGCATGCCTTTTGGTCTGAGCTCAGTACCCAGCTGTTTTCAGAAAATAATGTCCACGATTCTGGCCGGCCTCAAGGGTGTGGTGGCATATCTGGATGACATTGTGGTACATGGCACATCACGGGAGGAGCACGATGATCTGTTGGGACGGGTGCTGATGGTACTACAGGAACACAGAGTCACCCTAAACGGTGAAAAGTGCATCTTCGCGGTGGACTCCACCGAGTTTGTGGGGTTCTGGTTGCCGGCGCGGGTGGGGGGAGGTGGGGGGGCTGAGGCCCCTGCATTCGAACATGGAGGTGGTCCTGCACCTCCCAGACCCTTTGACACCTGCACAGATTTCCTCATTTCTGTGTATGTTGAACTTTTATGGGCGTTTTATTCCCCACTACTCGGAAATGATTGGACCCCTCTGGGCCCTGTTGAAACAGGATGCGCCGTAGTAATGGACCCCAGCCTGCTCAGCAGCGGTTGCTAAGCTGAAGTTTCAACTCACTTCCCCTCCAGTGTTGGCCCATTTTGATCCAAAGTGGCCCACCATTGTGACCTGTGACACATCTGGCTCGGCGGTGGGAGTGGTTATGTCCCAGGTACAAGACGGTACGTAGCGCCCGGTGGCATTCGCATCGAGTTCTCTCTCAGCAGAGAGATGCCTCACCCAGATGCGCTCACCTGCATCTGGGCGTATGAACAGTGGCATATCTACCTCTGTGGGCGCCATTTCACTCTGCGGACGGACCATCGAGCGCTGACAACATTACTGGAGACGTCGGGTTCAGGACACAGACCTTTGTGGATCCACAGGTGGATGGAGTGGCTGAGGGCCTACAATTTTACCACCCAGTTCACTCTTGGTAAGAATAACGTAGTGGCGGATCTCCTGTCCCAGTCAGCAAAAATGGGCACGTAGAATTGATCCAGAGTTGATTGGTGATCTGTAGCTGATGACCAGCATCAGGAATAATTTAGCACAGATAGAAACACTGTCAGGTGATCAGGAATCAGAAGTCCTCCTTAGGTGTTCTTGGTGATCACTATTCCTGCTAAGTATATTATAAATAATTCAGTCATCATATGTGGACCACCATTATGCATTGATGACCAGCATCACAAGCAAATTACGAGTTCATGGTTATTTACACTGTATGATGACCAGCATCCTGATTAAATTAATTTATTCACCATGCTGGTCATCATATTTTGCTAATTAGATTAGGCCCACGGCCACTAACCATAATGTCAACTCGATTTCTATAGTTCACCGGTTGTGCAAGATTATAAGCTGTGTCTCCATGACAAGAAGTTCAAAATCTGTTAATTCTTTGGGAAGTTATTTAGGTAAAAGTGGCATCATTTACTACTAAACCCATTCGTTCTCCATTGACTCGCTGAGTGTTTTGGGTGTACTAATATGGCGGCCCGGTGGGTTCACTCGGCTCTGTACTTGCTAATGGGACGTGCGCTATCCAGTGTTTTTTATTCAGATCAGAGCTTACCACTGTTTTGCCTCCTCTTCTCCTCAGCTTCATTTTATAGCCACTCTCACCCAGCCAGCATGTCCATGTGGGCCCCACCTCAGGTTAAATCTGGGCTGGCTTATGGGTCCCATGTGGCTTTGTCCATGGAGCAACAAGCAACTTTTCCTTCCCCCATTCTATTATTATTATTATTATTATGTTGGACTCGGAGTCTAGAATAAAGTTTGATTGATTGATTATTATGTTGAGCACCAAGCTAGAAGGTGGGAAGTACCATTTTTATGTTGTCTTTGGTATGACCCGGCCAAGGATTGAACCCCCAACCTCCCAGCTGTGGGGCCGGATGCTCGACCACTAGGCCACCACTTGAGTGAAAAAAAGGTGGGAGTTTACAAGATTAATGTTGCATATTTTTTGAGGAAAAAAGTTGCAAATTTACAACAAAAACATTGGCAAATTTATCAGAAGAAAAGAGCAAGTTAGAGAAAAATGTTGCACATTCATGGAAAAACAATTGCAAATTTTTGAGAATAAAACGCAGCAAATTTATCAGAAAAAGTTGAAAATTTGCAAAAAAGTATATTGTTAAAGTTTGAAAAAATGGACACAAAAAATGCAAGTTTACAAGAAAAAATGTGGAAATTTATCAGCAAAAATGGAGCAATTTAGAGAAAAAGGTTTTTTAATTTTTCAAGAATTGTTTTCTTTATTTCTGCGAATTTTTTTTTTTTTTGCAAATTTGTGAGGAAAAGAATTGTCAATATTCAAGAAATATTTAGCAAATTTATGAAAAAAACTGTTGCAAATTTAATAAAGTATAACAAATTTATCAGAAAAGAGTTGAAAATTTAGAAGAAAAATGCAAATTTGTGAGAAAAAATGGCAAAAGAAAAAAGTTACATTTCTGCAAAAAAAATAGTAATTTATGAGAAAAAAAGTTGCAAATTTACACAATTATTGTTACACTTTTGAAGTAATTAGTTACAAATTTACATGAAAAAAGAAGGAAATCTTTGAGAAAAAAGAGGAAAAAAAGTTGCACATTTATGCAAAAACATTTGCAAATTTATGAGAAAAAATAAGCAAATTTTTCAGAAAAAAGTGTCAGGATACGGAGCACGGTTGGGGAACCATACTCACGCTCCTTTGGTTATTTCTGGTTATTTTCTGCATTTCCCCACTTCTGTTTAGTATTTAATATTTAGGATGCCATCTGAGTTTGCTTTTTGTTTCTGTTTTAAGTCGTCCGGGTTTTGTGTCTTTTATTGGCTGTGGTAGTCTATAGTTATTATTGTATATTCTGTCCGCTGTCCTAGTTGTGATATTTGTTTATTTCCAGCACCTTTAGTATTTCTCATTTTGTATTTATGTTCCTCCTGTGCTTTTGTTTTGACAGTGTGTAAATTTAAAAAAGAAAGTACTGCAAGTTTATCACAAGAGTTGAAAATTTACAAGAAAAAAAAATTGAGAAAGTGGCAAGAGAGAAAAGTTACAAATTTCTGCAAAAAAATTTGCAAATTTATGAGAAAAGTTGCAAATTTGCAAGATTAAAAAAGGTCATTTTTGAAAAAAGGAAACAATTATGCACAAAAGTTGCAAATTTTTCATGAAAAATGTGTTGCTAAATTGTGAGGAAGAAAATGTTGCAACTTTATAAAAAAAAGTTGCAAATTTCAGTGGGAAAAAAAGATTTATGCCTCGTGTGGATTTTATTCATTTATATAACAACAGGTTTATGATGCTACGGGGCGACATACTCCCCCCTTTATTTATGCCCGTGGATCCTCCCCCGTATTTCCCGCCGCGTTTGACAGGAAAATCCATGAACTTGACTTTTTCCTGGCGAGTTAATTTTGCGACACGAGCGCAGCCGGCGCGCCTACCGGCCCAGCTCCTCTCGGCGCCACAGCCTCCATCATCTAAAATCCCCCGAATTGAAATATCCTCTGCTTGAAATATTGACTGTAATATCTCGTTTGAAAAATTCATGTAACCTTCTGATGTTAAATCCATACTCAATTTTGCAGAATGTTATAGGAATATGCAGAAGGGGGATAGGAGGCATTATTGTGTTTTCTCCCAGAGAGAAATTACATTTTATGGTTGTAACACCAACCTCCCCTGTGTTCCTTTTTAGTCCACGAGAGAGACGGAGAGGGGAAAGGGGGGGAAGACAGGGCCATTAAGGCAAAATGAAAAGAGCTATTGATTGGGCTCTTATGCCTTTTCTATTTGCCTCATTTCCTAAATGCATGATAATAAGGGCTCAGCCACTGAAACTAACAATACTCCTTAATGAATCGAAGTCGAAGGAATTAGCCCAAGTTTGCATAATGATTCACAGATGTTTCCATCAATGGATGATGTGCTTCTGCTTTGTTGTTTGGTGCGTTCGTGTCCTCGTTTACCCAATACGCACTCATCTCATCTCCTTATAGCTTTATAATGCAATCAAGACATTATTTGATGATTTCTGTTTGGAGGAAAAAAGAGAGAGAAAGAATGAAATGCCCTGCTTGTCATATAAGTGATGTCGGAGGGGTGACTTTTTAAAAGCTTTGATATTAGAGTAATATCACTGTTGATGGATTGGAGTTAATAATAGTCAAATAGGGGGACAGTAAGTTATAACAAGTGCAGAGAGGGAAAAAAACAACATGCTTTTAGCTAATGGAGTGGGTCTTTTAATAGTGATATCGCCATGAGGGCATCACAAAGGGAAGAGTGTTGGGATGAAAAGATGCACAATTGTCAAATCCGCAGTTTGCCAATAGCAATTTTCTAGTGCGTACAAATATTAGACGGCTAAACCTTTTTTTCTCCCCTGAGTTTTCAGAAGTGCATTAGCAGAGTGAGTTGACTTTGAAGCAGCAGGTCACCAGCTTACATATAATAGATGTATAGGACTTACAGGAGTGCTGCAACACTACAACAGTCCATTTCCTGGCTGTCTATGAGTATTTGAGCGGCTCTACTCTGTATATATTACACATTTCTAGCCGTCCAAAGTGCTTTTAACTAACAGGCACCTACAGTCAGAGGCGGGTGGAGTAGCAAGAATTTATTATTACTTATTTCCAAGACCACTTTTTTATCGTTTGTGTAATATTGCCAAGATTATCCTGGAGTTTCAGGTACAGCCATGGACAAAATTGTTGGTACCCCTCTGTTAATGAAAGAAAAACCCACAATGGTCACAGAAATAACTTGAATCTGACAAAAGTGGTAATAAATAAAAATTCTATGAAAATGAACCAATGAAAATCAGACAATGCTTTTGAGTTGTGGTTCAACAGAATTACTTTAAAAAACAAACTCATGAAACAGGCCTGGACAAAAATGATAGTACCCCTAGAAAAGATTGAAAATAATGTGACCATAGGGACATGTTCAACCAAGATGTGTCCTCTAATTAACATCACAGGTGTCTACAAACTTGTAATCAGTCAGTCGGCCTATTTAAAGGGTGACAAGTAGTCACTGTGCTGTTTGTTGACATGGTGTGTACCACACTAAACATGGACCAGAGGAAGCAAAGGAGAGAGTTGTATCAGGAGATTAGAAATAAAATTATAGACAAGCATGTTAAAGGTAAAGGCTATAAGACCATCTCCAAGCAGCTTGATGTTCCTGTGACTACAGTTGCACATAATTCAATTCAATTCAATTCAGCTTTATTTATAAAGCTGAATTTATAAAGCTGAATTCAGCTTTATTTATAAAGCTGAAATGACTACAGTTGCACATATTATTCAGAAATTTAGAAGATCCACGGGACTGTAGCGAACCACCCTGGACGTGGCCGCAGGAGGAGACAGATAATACGAATGGTAACAAAAGAGCCCAGAACAACCTCTAAACACATTCATGGTGAACTTCAAAGTCAAGGTACATCAGCGTCAGATCGCACCATCCGTCGTTGTTTGAGCCAAAGTGGACTTCATGGGAGACAACCAAGGAGGACACCGCTGTTGAAAACAAATCATAAAAAAGCCAGACTGGAATTTGCCAAACTGCATGTTGGCAAGTCACAAAGCTTCTGGGAGAATGTCCTATGGACAGACGAGACAAAACTGGAACTTTTTAGTAAGGCACATCAGCTCTTTGTTCACAGGTGCAAAAATGAAGCATACCAAGAAAAGAACACTGTCCCTACTGTAAAACATGGAGGAGGTTCTGTTATGTTCTGGGGCTGCTTTGCTGCATCTGGCACAGGATGTCTTGAATCTGTGCAGGGTACAATGAAATCTCAAGAATATCAAGGTATTCTAGAGAGAAATGTGCTGTCCAGTGTCAGACAGCTTGGTCTCAGTTGCAGGTCATGGGTCTTGCAACAGGATAATGACCCAAAACACACAGCTAAAAACACCCAAGAATGGCTAAGAGCGAAACACTGGACTATTCTAAAGTGGTCTTCTGTGAGCCCTGATCTAAATCCTATTTAACATCTGTGGAAGGAGCTGAAACATGCCGTCTGGAAAAGGCACCCTTCAAACCTGAGACAATTGGAGCAGTTTTCTCATGAGGAGTGGGCCAAAACACCTGCTGAGAGGTGCAGAAGTCTCATTGACAGTTACAGAAATCGTTTGATTGCAGTGATTGCCTCAAAAGGTTGTGCAAGAAAATATTAAGTTAAGGGTACCATCATTTTTGTCCAGGCCTGTTTCATGAGTTTGTTTTTTTAAAATAATTCTGTTGAACCACAATTCAAAAGCATTGTCTGATTTTCCTTGGTTAATTTTCATAGCATTTTTATTTATTACCACTTTTGTCAGATTCAAGTTATTTCTGTGACCATTGTGGGTTTTTCTTTCATTAACAGAGGGGTACCAACAATTTTGTCCATGTGTATAACTATAGACCAATTGCTAATCTGTGTTTTAGTTAAAAAAAAATCTTAGAGTTGTTGCTACACAATCATTTGACCACTTGTAGGGAAACTGTTTATTTGAAGACTTTCAGTCAGGGTTCAGAATTCATCACAGCACTGAAACAGCTTTAGTGAAGGTCACTAACGATTTCATTATAGCATCTGATAAGGGACTTGTTTCTGTACTTGTCCCTTTAGGCCAGGGGTCACCAACTAAAAGTGCAAAAGGTCCGATTAGTCGGTCCTCCTCCCCAGCCGAGATCCGAACTAGGTGTGGGAATCTTTCGGCTCCTCATGATTTGATTATGATTCAGAATTCTGACTTGATTCTATAACAGTTCTCAAAGCATCTTGATGCGTTTTTTTTTTTTTTTTTTTTTCTATCCAAGATCTTTCCCTCCCACTGTGTGACAACTTGGCCCTTTTAAAGCAAAGTATTTGCAATGACCCATGAATTTACTTCCAACATCTTTTATTAAAATAAATGGAAGAGAAATCTGACACATGGTGGGCAGTGGTGGCCTAATGGTTGGGGATATGGACTGGTGAGCGGAGGGCCATGGGTTTGATCCCTGGACCGGCACGGTTAGATCTGGGTGGGACAGATAACGCAGCAGTATTTGCCCCACCCTCCTTAGCCTCACTGTGGTGCCCTTGAGCAAGGCCGAGCTGCTCAGTGGCCACAGGTCAATCTGTAGTTGTACTGGACAGCTTCCTGGTGTGATTGTTTAACTGTGTGAATGAACAGGGCGTCCTTGAAAAAGAGCGGTTGCCTCTCAATGGAACTACCCTTTATAAATAAAGGTTAAATTAAAAAAAATAAAAACGGGGACAAATTTATCTCAAAATGTGCTTTTAAGAATTGACATTCTTTCAGAAGACCACAGCTGTCTCCAGACAGGCCAGTATCATTTAACTTGCTTTCACACATTATTTTATTAAGCTCATGTTTTAGCTGGTTTTAGCTCTATATTAATTTTTAAACAAAAAAAAATATTAAAATGAATTCTTTGCACAATGTCAAACAAAACGCAATTTAAAATTCTATAATACAGGAGAACACTAAATGTGTTTGTTGACTCCAAATAAATAGGTCTAAAATTCTAAAATCTACAACTAAAATCCCAAAAAATGTTTGACAGGAAAACACAAGCTAAATTGTATTGCATTTAAAAAAAAGATTAATATCTAAAAACAAATTTCACGAAAAGTCCACCTCTATACAATATTTTCAGTGCAGAAAAAACTGTTTCAAACTAAGACAAAAAAAACCGGACACAGAATATAATTCCACACGACGGAATTCCTAAACATTTTATTTATCCCAACAGTAAACTCTGTTGGATGGAGATGTAACTCCTGGTTACAGGGAGACAGGAGGTGGAACTTTTTATGTTAGGTAACACATGGAGCTTTTACAGTTTTTACGTGCACGCCGGGTGTGTCTGTATGTGTGTGTGTGGGGGGGGGGCGGTGGGGGGGTTGCGGATGGAGGACTGGAGGACTCTCGGGGTCCGGATCTTGACCGGAGTCCACCAGTTGGTGACCCCTGTTTTAGACCTTAGTGCAGCTTTTGATACTTTCAATCATAATATTTTACTTGATAGATTAGAACATCTTGTTGGACTTAAAGGAACTTCTTTTCAGTGGTTCAAATCAGATTTATCTAATAGGTTCCAGTTTGTTCATGTCAATAATGAGTTTTCTTCAAAGTCACAGCTCAGTCATAGAGTTCCCCAGAGCTCTGTGTTAGGTCCTATTCTTTTTTTTTAGTTTATATATGCTTCTGTTAGGTGATATTGTTAGAAAGCACTGCATAAATTTTCACTGTTATGCAGATGACACACAATTATATTTGTCAATGAAGCCAGATGACAGTAGCCAGTTGATCAAATTAGAGGCTTGTCTTAAGGAAATCAGAGCTTGGTTGACTTGTAGTTTATTTCTAATCAGATAAGACTGAAGTAATTCTAGCTGTCCCCAAAAAACCTTAGAAATACTTTCCCAAATCAAACTCTTAGTTTGGATGGGGTTATGCTATCTCCTGGCAGTTCTGTGAGGAACCTTGGAGTTATTTTTGATCAAGATCTGCTCTTCAATTCACATATTAAAGTTGTTTCTAAGATTGCTTTTTATCATTTGTGTAATGTTGCCAAGATTAGGAGCATCTTATCTCAAAGTGATGCTGAGAAACTTATCCACACTTCCTTTAGCTCTAGATTAGATTATTGTAACTCTTTATAATCAGGCTGTTGTAAAACATCTCTAAAAAGTCTTCAGTTGATCCAAAATGCTGCAGCTAGAGTTTTAACAGGTACTAGAAAGAGAGATCATATCACTCTGGTTCTGGCCTCCCTTCATTGACTTCCCATAGAATTTCGAATTAAGTTTAAAATCCTTCTCCTCACTTACAAAACTTTAAATAATTAGGCCCCTTGTTATTTAAAAGAGCTGATACTTTTTTTTTTTTTTTTTTTTTTTTTTTTTTACTTATTTGTACCCGTAGGTAGATTTGGTTTGCAGTCTGGTGACAAGCCACCGGCTGCTGGTCGCTGCGTGCGCGAGCGCCCTAAACCTACATGTTTTTGGTGTGCGGGAGGAAACCGGAGAAATCCCGGAGTAAACCCGCGCAACACGGGGAGAACATGCAAACTCCACGCAGCTCACTGTTGGTCGGGGGCTGGGATCGAACCCACGATCTCATGATCCCCGCGGTCCCCCGGCCGAGGGTAAAACTGTGCTGCCACAGTGCTAAACCACTGCGCCACCGTGCAGTGCACCTTGCCATCCTAACAGAGCACTAATGCTCCCAAAATGCAGGATTACTTGTAATACCTAGAATCTCTAAAAGTACAGTGGGAGGCAGAGCTTTCAGTTATCAGGCTCCTCTCCTATGGAACCAGCTGCCAATCTGGATTGTGCTCTGTTTTTAAGAATAGGGATAGAACTTTCCTTTTTGTTAAAACTTGAGGTGACTGTGAATCTTCCCGTACTTTTTTTAAAAATTGATTTTTGTATATTTTATTAATCCCAGAGGGAAATTCAGGGCATCCACCTGGCTGGATGAGGCAGCTCAGGTGCGGCGCCACTCCCTTCACTATTCACACCTAGGGCCACTTTAGAGTTTCCAATTAACCTAACTTGCATGTTTTTGGCCTGTGAGAGGAAACCGGAGTACCTGGAGTAAACCCATGCAGACATGGGGAGAACATGCAAACTCCACACAGAAGGGTCACAACAATGGTCAGGGGGTGGGTCAAACCCACGATGGTCAGGGGTGGAATGGATCCTGTGACCTTCTTGCCGTGCTGCCACCAGGGCCGGATTAAGGAGATTGTGGGCCCCTGGGTTAAAGCAATTTTTGGGGCCCTCTCACATATTTATGGGAGTATGATATGCAAAATGGCCATGTTTACATGCACGGTAATAAACCGTTTATAATCAGATTTCTGACGTTATCTCATTATTTATTTTTTTTAATTTTATTTGTTTATTTGTCAGGGACAGTGCAATAAACACAGAAAAAGAAGAAAATCTGATGTGTTGCACAGAGAGTGTATAGCATTAAGCTAGTTTGCAACTCTTGTCCCTGGATGGGCTTTAGAGAAAAGAAACAGAGAAAAAGAGAAAAAGATGAAGAAAAAACAAAATGAAAACAGTATAAACATTATCCACATACATCAATGCAAACAAAATTATAAATACACGATATAAAAACCCGATTCGCATTTGCCTGTTAAATTAAAGTAGTTTTGTGAAAACAATCAGATAAAAGGCAATTATTGTGCTACATAAAGTGAAATTACATTAAGACACATAGTTTATTGTTCAATAATCCATTTATTCAGTGCATGTAAACACGTCAAATCCAATTACCATTATCTGATTACTCCTAGTTATCAGATTATTACGGACATGTAGCCGGGGTCACTGATGGATCAGCTTGACCTTCAAGGTCCTAAATTACTAAGGCAGAGGCGATGGCTATGGAACCCTACCCATAGAATTCTTATTACAGATACGGCTTGAATCTGATTGGGCAGTACATTCTATTAATGTGTATCTTAAAAGCAGGAGGCTACAGGTATGGAAATCTGAGGCATTTATTTGTTTCAAAATTTTAATCAATATCTATTTACTACCATTTTAACCTTACCCACTCCCAAATCCTAAGGCTAACCTCTTAATTTTAAGTCTGAATTTCATCTTTCATCTCCATCTTCTTCCGGTTCCGCCGGACCGGCGGCGCCACACGAGTAGGCTGCCTGTTGCAACAGCCTTTTTTTTTTTTTTTTTTTATCTTCCTTCTTCTTTCTACACCTTTCACTCTGTATATATATCACGAACGCACGGATCGCCCCGGGGGTCTCCCGGGTCGGCGGACGGAGCCACGGTTTGCAGCGGGAGACGTTACAGCGGGGAGGAGCTAGTGCTAGCTAGCACTTGGCCGCCGCCCGGTGCTAATGGGAAACTCGACATACCGGGAGCTGTAGCGAAAACGACGCGGGTGCCGGGCTGGAGTTTAGGCGGCGTGAAAGAAATATAAGACAGAATAATAAAGAGCGATGGCAAGAACCAAGCAGACCGCCCGTAAAATCTACTGGAGGAAGAAGCCCCCCAGGAGACAGCTAGCCACCAGGGCTGCTCGGAGAGGCGCTCTGGCCACCGGCAGAGTGAAGAGGCCTCGCCGTCACAGGCCCGTGGCTCTGAGAGAGATCCGTCGCTGCCAGAAATCCACGGAGCTGCTCATCCGTAAGCTGCCCGTCCAGCGCCTGGTGAGGGAGATCGCTCAGGACTTCAAGACCGTCCTGCGTTTCCTGAGCTTCGCCGTCATGGCTCTGCAGGAGACCAGCGAGGCCCACCTGGTGGTCTCTTCTTCGCTAAGGGGGTCACCATCATGCCCAAAAGACTTCCAGCTGGCCCGCCGCATCCGCGGAGAGAGAGCTTAGACTTTCTGCTGCACATTCACCAGCCATAATGCTCTGCACTGTGTGTCTATATATATACATTTATAGTAATATGGACATATGTTTACTAGATGATGTTTTTTCTTGCCTTCTGATTGTTGCTCTGAGTGTTGCTATCCCTATGCTGTTGCAATCCTGGAATTTCCCCATTGTGGGACTAATAAAGGCTTATCTTATCTTATCTTATCTTATCTCATATGTTTGGATAGGAGGACACAAACCAGCAACCTTCTGATCACAGACCCAACGGACTATCTACCTAAGCCACAGCAGAAGCTGGCTTGGAGCTGAACTGAAAAGGTTTTGTCGGATTATCAACTCTTCCCTACCAATAGACATTTTGTATAGGGATACTGCTTCCGTATCTATAGCCACTGCCAGTTACTAAATAGAATGAATGACCACCAAGTTCTAGGTTTAACTCGAATAGCAGAAAAATGTAGTGCCATCAGGACTAAGAACAGACAAATATCTTGTATCAAACCACAACTTTAATTATGACAATGAAAAAACACACTCAGCAGTGTTTTCTGTTCAAGGGTCAAGTATTAACTATTTGAAGCCAGAACAGGGTTTTTCACTACACAGAGAAGAAAAAAAAGCATTGCCAGACCAATCTGCCTTACTGGGAAAATAGCTTCTTGGACCCAGGAGAAGAGCAGGTTATGTGCACACAAACCTCACTATCTAATGACAGTTTTTACAATGTGAACCTCATTCACTGACATTCTTTTAAAAGAATGATCCAAAATGAAAATAACCCGACAGTTCTTTTGAATTACATCTACAATTTTCCATTCACCACAGCAGATCAATATAACTCCGGTCGAGATGAACGATAATATAACTGAAGGAAATTTTACAACTCCTGGACAAAGAGAAAGACTGGCGTAATCTCTGAATTGTAGCGGACAGCTCTCATCCATGGCCAAGAAGGCTGTGGAGTTAAAAAGCTCAGTTCGTAAAAGTTGGTGTGTGCTGGATTAAAAACCCTGGACTAAAAAAAATGCTTATGAATGTAATTTCACAACATTTGGACCAAATTCTGATTTTTCAAAACGTCTGTAAAAGTCGGTCCAAATGCTATAGTGTGAACCCAGCTTAGTGGAAAAAGAAATCGCTGCATATGTGGCAGGCAAAACAATACAAACAGCCGTGGAAGGAGAAAATAGAAGCCATGTCTTGAAACGTACACACCGTTGGGAAGTTTGCAATTGAAATGGCACTTGGAGAAAAACGGTTTCTGCCGTGTAACGTTCAGATGCTTTGATATCAGCGTCCTTATTCTGGCAGCTCTCTGGTCCTTTTCTGGCCCAGTATTCGAGTTTTACAACTTCGATGACCTGGAGCTTCTGCCCGCTGTGACTTACGGATCTTCAGACAGTGGCTCCGCTGGTGCGTTCCATGCTAACAGTTTGACAGCCATCTTGTTGGGACTGTAAAGTTGACACTGTGCGGCTGTATCGCAGCTTTAAAAAAATCCTGTCAATTTATGAGACTTTTTTAAAACCTCCTTCTCATGTTCGTGTTTTGCTTTCTTCTTTTTTCTCTTTTGGACGCCGCTATCGTGGTGCCAGTAGTGGCGTGGAGGAATCTGATCAGACCTAAATGAAACAGTCATTGTCACCCCAACAGACTGCTATGATGATGATCGTACATTCATTCATTCATTCATTCATCCACAGATTGACTACCGGCCCACGTCCAACCTTAGTCATGTCAAATGCCAACTCTTAACCAAATAAATTAGCAGGTGGGACAGATGTACACCTCAACAAATAAAAAGTTGATACGCCAAAACAAACCCTCCAATAAATGTTGGGCATGGCAGAATTAGCAAAAAAAGTTTCTTTTGGTGCCCCTGCCCCAGTAAGCTATCTTGATAATCTGAGACAGGCTGCCACAGTGCTAACCACTGCACCACAGAGCTGCTAATAGGTTTAGACAGCTGGGGGACCTCCCATGATGCACTGGGCTTCACTCCGTTCTTTACTCAGTGTAATATTTTTGCTGGTCATTGGTATTCATTTGCTCCCTCACATAGACTGAGTCCCTGTCGTGCTGTCTGTTCTTTTCTTCTTCTTCTCTATCCCCTCAGCCCCCCAGCCAGTCACAGCAGATGACTGCCCCTCCCGGAGCCTGGTTCTGTTGGAGGTTTCCCCCTGCTAAAAGGGAGTTTTTCCTCTCCACCATCGCCAAGTGCTGCTCGCAGGGGATCGCCTGATTGCTGGGGGTCTTCCCCTACAATTTGAAAGCATTATGACATGACTGTTGTTTTGAAATGGCACTCTCAGAGAAAAATTCAAATCAGTTGTAGAAACACTACCATAGTGCTGCTTTAAACACGCTCATCAGAGGGCTCGTCCGGGATTTGAACCCATGACCTCTCACACCCAAAGTGAGAATCATACCACTAGACCAACACGCCATTGCTTCATAGGCATCAGTTACATGTTTTCTCAGTAGACGGAGGCATGGACACAATTGTGCAAGCTGTGGTTTAAATAAAGCTGGACTGATCTGATCTGCTGCCTTATCGGGGGACGGGGGGTTAATCTCACCAATCATATCTCTTCATTACATAACCTGGTTGCTATTAGTGTTGACCAAAATAGCTGATAATCTTTTCATATGCTTGGGTTTTAGACCGTGTTTTTCTATGAGAAGTTCATCCAGCTTTGTCCTATTTTATACGTTCCCTCTCCGTTTTAACCATGAGAAATCACCATAAAACTTCTTATCAGCAAAGTCTGCTGAAGCACTGATGCTAGGTAAGTTATTTCCCTCTGGTTAAATTACACTTTATGTGTCCAAGCAGCATATCTAAACATGAAAGTCCCCAATTCTTTGATCCGAAACACACCAGCATCATTAACGAAGGTGTTAATTGTAGTGTATCTGCAGAATTTTATGGTCTGATTCAATCTGGCTGTTTGGCTTTTCGTTACCCCGGGCGACGTATTTGCATAATGAGCATTAAGAGTTGGAGCTGTGCCGTTGTGCCTGGTGCTCAGAGGTGAATCTGTGATGGCTTCTTGAAATCAGCTTTAGTCCTACAATGGAGTATTTTGGAGAGGCACAAGTTTTTGCCATAAATTCTGGATATGTTCTTTGTAATACATCCCTGCAACTAGGTAACAATCGGATTTATTTTTGAGCTAAATGCAGTGGTACGGTCAGCCAGATGGGGTTTAAAGAGCCCCCACTGTGCCCTTTTTCCACATGGTGACACAGCATCCAGAGGTGCTAATGACGCTCTAATTTGGTCAAAAACAACTCAGGGTTTAGTTATTGCAGAACCATTTTACAGATGGGAAAGCAGCTCTCCTCAAAATGAACTGCTGTACTGTGTATTGCTTTAAAGAGAATACTCATTGAGAATCCCAAAATAAGGATATTATACCTCTACTGAAAGCTGAGAACATAATAAACATGAATATAGTACTTTTGTAGCCTTAATTTCATCTAGAAAGAAAAGAAATTGAATTTTTCCCATTTGTTCTGTTCACCCACCTTAAGGCTCTAACTTCCGTATTTGCCGACTGATTTTGGTGACGTTTACAAGCTGAACAAACTAAAAGCTCAGTGGCTCCAATGGATTCAACCCACAGTCTTAATTATGCATCTAAATTGTAGAAATAAATAAATATTGCAGACAGTAGACTGTGAAAATTTTGATCACTTGTTCACTCGGTGGTGAGATCACTATTCTCACTGCTAGCATGAAACCTGCAAGGAGTGCATGAAGATATGAAGCAAAAATGATCATCAAGACTTGTCTAAAAATCGGCGGCGGCGGCCTCCGTCGGTCTATGATGACCATGGAAGAGAATCCTAAACGTCTACTCTGCTGGAACAGCACCGCCTGTGGCTGAACAGGCCGATGCGCACCGGTGTTCTACCTTCCAGCGTTGGGCGTTGGTAGGATTCAAGCCTGGGCAGGAAGATATGGAGGACAAGATGTTACCCATGCAGCATGTCCCCCCTCTCCACGTCACTGATGAATCCAAAGGAACAGCAGGGCTGCTATAGTTTGGCACCAGCGCCGTCGCAGGAGCTGCCAGAACGATGTTGAGCACAACAGAGAACTGCCTTAGGGGCTCCGACTCCGGATCTTTCCTCAGGGTTGACTCCCGAAGCCTTTCCCGTGACCGGGTGTGCCGCAAGGCAGCGGAGGTTTGAAATCAGAGTTTGCCTTCCCCTAGATGGGCTACCTTCCCAGGTTGACGAGCCACCATCTACCCGAAGCATCTGGTTTTAAGGCGCCAGAGATCCGCCCTCGCCCTTCTAAAAATCACCTCCATCAATAAAGCACATGCATTTGAAGAACAAGGGCTACCATTGCTAAAAACATCATTTGGTATTAAAATAAGAAACACTCTAGTTTCTCTAAAATCTGATGAATAATTTCGGCTGAGCTGCTTACTGCTCAGGGACAACTTTTACACACACATTTTTTTTTTAAATTTAGACAAAAGACAATCTAAGTGGATTTCTAAATTTTCTATAACATAAAAGTAAGACAAGAAGCATCAATAAATACATTTACACGAACCGGTTCACAGAGTTATTAGGGTTAAGCTGCGACTCATCTTCATTTCTCCTCGGTCCATCATCACGGAGGCTCAGCCTGGAGGAGGCGCACCGACTCGTGTTGCTCCGTTCTGACCCAGCAGCTTACACGGGACCAAATGGCTGCCCTGGAGCTCACGTCACCAGGGCTCGGAGGTGGAGGAGGGACTGCCGGTGGACATGTACATTGGTTCGGTGGAAGTTTAAAAGCTGCTTCAGCTACTGGCTGCAGTGGGACGATGAGGAAGGAGTAGCCGGGTAGGAGGACTGGAGCTAACGGCTAACAGGGAGCAGTTGGACAGTAAAAAAAAAACCACTCTGGGACGGCAGAGGCGCCTCTAGAAATTTTTTTAAGGGGGGGCACATGGGGGCTACTGAAAATGTTGGGGTGGCACGTCAAAATCAATTTAAAATGTAATCACGCTGCGTGCCCGTTTGTGTTTGGTCTGAACGTGGTCTGAATGCACCTTGACAGTGTGATCTGTCCTACTTTGCTGTATTTTATTAATATTTCTTAATATACAGCACACATCAATTATTCTTAAACATCTATTACTTGTAAAATATGACAGAAAAACAAGTGATAAAATTATGTTAGTCTGGCCAGTGGCCGGGGGGAAGTGGGGAGTCTATGGTCCCCCTGGAGGTGCCCTTGTGGGACGGATTAATGAGGAATTCACCATCCGGCTGTCTTGGACCCATGTCGTGCAGGTAAGCTGCAGGGACCCTAGCTGCAGCGTTAGCACCAGCAGCGGCGTCTTGGTTTTCATCGGCTTCAGGGTCAAAATCTCCCAAATCTCCGTCATCATTATCGTTGTCTGCTAAATCACTCTCTTCACCTTCGTCTTCTTCTTCGTTGGTATACACTTTGAAACTCAGATGGAGAATGCTTTCTTCCATTTTCCTCAAAATATGAACGCAATCTCGTGATTTTCAGATTGTAACAAGACTAATAATTAATTCACTGCTCAGCTCGCGACATCATGCATTTCAGGCCAACATTACTAGTGAATTTCGGTCATCTGAAACTGTCACTTTCGCTGACTTTTTTCTCTCTCAAGATCACAATTTATTCCAAAAAATGGTGATATTCAAGGAAATTATGTTAATTATTAAACATACCAAATTCGGCTGAATTAGAAATCAATAAATTTGACCTTTAAATACTATTGAGCCCCAGCAGTAGGTGATGGAAGGGGGAGTGACTGCTATTCCCCTTGTTAGCAAAATGACCCCGTTGTTAACCTGCTATCCCCCCCATTGCCTTGGAAACAAAAATCATAAACTTGCAACTTTTTTTCTTGTATATTTGCAACTTTTTTCTCATAAAATTACAGCTTTTTTGTAAATTTGCTGCTTTTTTCTTATAAATTTGACTTTCACGAACATTTGTAACTTTTCTTGCAAAACTGCAACATTTTTCTCATAAATTTATGACTTTTCTTGTAAATTTGAGAATTTTTTGCATAAACTTAGTTTTTTATAAACTTGCAACTTTTTCTCATCAACTTGCAACGTTTTTCTTGTAAAATTGCAACATTTTTTTCTCATAAAATTACAACTTTTTTTTGTAAATTTGTTACTTTTTTCTTGTAAGTTTGTGAATGTTTTTCTCATAAACTTACAATTTTTTCCCCATCAATTTGCAACTTTTTTCTTGTAAAATTGCGACATTTTTTCAGCAGCTTACTGAGGTAATGTCACCTGGACGAACTCCTGGAATGCACTATTAAGCCACATCCAAATAAAATCCCTCTCCATTAGTCTAGAAACCGTGGTAGATTTGTAAACGTGGGTGCCAGCTGTAAGGCGGCTAATGGCGGGCTGATTACAGTCCTTTGCTACGGCACCTTCGTAGCGGGACAGTTTCCCCCGCAGCTCTTTTGCTGCTTCAGCTTAACTCCATCCTCTATCTGGGGACAGTCACCTGCAGAGGGGCAGATGGTCTCATTTCTCCCACTGGGACGGCCCACTCTCACATACAGCAGCTATGCAGCGCTTTTCCTTTTGCAGCACCTCAGCCAGATCAAATAACCACGTCAGCAGTGCTTATTGTAGGTTTCATTAAAGGAACTAATTTAGTGCTGTTTGACTGAATGGCACTGATATATTTGAAGTGAAAACTGATCAAAGTGCAAATACTGAGCTGCTGAGGGATGAAAAGAGGGTAATGAATAAAACCAGGGACTGGGTATTCATTTTTATTTTCTTTTTTCTAAATATTTTAACATAAATTAGAAATGTATCTATACCTAAGGCACTAAGACGCCTCATAATGTATAATAGGCAGTAAGTGATTTGTTATTTTTTAACAGGGGAATGAGGATATCCACAAATTTAGCATAAGGTGCAAACAGATAAATGAAAACAATTTTGCAAGAATAAAGGTGCAAAAAATATGGTAAGATGCCAATTTAAAAATTCAAAAAGTCACAAATTCCAATGTTATTACACAGAATCAAAATGTAGCTGCATCGACAGGAGTGTTGCAGATTAATGAAAAAAATCACAAGAAAAAGGCAGAACATTTACACGAAAAAAATCTCTAATTTCTGAGAAAAAAGTTTAAAATTTACAGGAAGAAACTGGAAAATTTCTGAGAAAAAAAGTTGCAAATTTATAGGAAAAAATCAGAAAAATTATGAGGAAAAAAGTTGCAAATTTATAGGAAAAAATCTGAAAAATTATGAGAAAAAAGTTGCAAATTTACAGGAAAAATTTTGGAAATTTGAAAAAAAAAAAGTTGCAAATCTTTGAGGGGAAAAGTGGCAAATTTACAGGAAAAAGTTACAAACTTGTGAAAAAAAAAGGTAGAACATTTATGAGAAAAGTTGCAAATCTTTGAGGAAAAAGTGGCACATTTACACGAAAAAAATCTCTAATTTCTGAGAAAAAAGTTTAAAATTTACAGGAAGAAACTGGAAAATTTCTGAGAAAAAAAGTTGCAAATTTATAGGAAAAAATCAGAAAAATTATGAGGAAAAAAGTTGCAAATTTATAGGAAAAAATCTGAAAAATTATGAGAAAAAAGTTGCAAATTTACAGGAAAAATTTTGGAAATTTGAAAAAAAAAAAGTTGCAAATCTTTGAGGGGAAAAGTGGCAAATTTACAGGAAAAAGTTACAAACTTGTGAAAAAA
Source organism: Pholidichthys leucotaenia (assembly GCA_020510985.1). Classification (NCBI taxonomy): domain Eukaryota; kingdom Metazoa; phylum Chordata; class Actinopteri; order Cichliformes; family Pholidichthyidae; genus Pholidichthys; species Pholidichthys leucotaenia. The sequence goes on along the minus strand of CM035839.1, from coordinate 26,051,335 downwards.
AAGGTAGAACATTTATGAGAAAAGTTGCAAATCTTTGAGGAAAAAGTGGCACATTTACACAAAAAAAGTTGCAAATTCACAGGAAAAAAGTTTTGAGAATTTTTTGAGGGAAAAAGTAGAAAATTTATGAGGAAAAATGTTGCAAATCTACAATAAAATTCTAAAAAATTTACAGGAAAAAAAAATCTAGAAATTTATGATAGTAGTAGATTAGTTTATTTGACAGGGACAGTGCAATAAACATAGACAATTAATCAAAGACAATCAATCTGATGTGTTGCACATAGAGTGTATAGCTATTAGCTAATTTGCAACTCTTGTCCCTGGATGGGCTTTAGAAAAAAGAATCAAGATAAAAAATATACACAATAACCACATACATCAATGCAGAAAAATAATAAATACACAATTATAAATATTATAAATATTATAAATACACAAATATAACAGCCTGACTCACATTTAACATAAATATTATAAATATTATAAATACACAAATATAACAGCCTGACTCAGATTTAACACATATAACATAACTCACATTTGCCTATTTCAGGCCTTCCTCCCTCCGTCACTCACTATAAACAAACACATTTATTCCTTCCCTTCATTCACTCTCACTTTGCAGACAAATAATTCATACATGAGTACATTCTTGTTTATTTTTCAGCCAGTTTTTAACATTTTTAGTGAATGTTTTAAAGTCCGTTATTATTTTAATTTCATTTGGCATTGTGTTCCAGATGTGACTGCCCTTTATAGAGAAAGCTGTTTGTCCAAATGTGGTTCTGCGGTGGAATATTTTACAGTTATTGTTAACAGAACTCCTGGTGGCTCTGCTGCTGTCCTGTCTTTGGACGAAACCAGCAAGTGGCTCGGGTGCTGATTTATGGAAACATTTGAACGTTAATTTCAGAAGACAGAGGTCAATGAAGCTCTCAAAACTCAATAGGTTGTATTTTTTTAAAACATTACAGTGATGCCACCTAATGGGCTTTTTGTCCAAGATTTTTAGGGTTTGATTATATAATGAACCTATATGTCTTATTGTGGAAGGGGCTGCTTGAGCCCAGACTGTCAAACAGTATGATATATGAGAAAAAACCATAGAATGCATATACAGTGCAGCTGCTTCATAAGGTATGTAATATCTAATTAATTTAAAGCAGTTCAGATTTTTTTTTACTGTTTTTGAAATTTTCTTTATATGAAGATTAAATTTGAGTTGAGGATCTAGTACAATGCCAAGGTATTTGAATTCTGTAGCTAAACTGATGTCATGATCATGTATATTAACTTTAAAATGTTGCAGGTTACATTTTTTGATTGAAAAGCACATTGAGACTGTTTTCTGAAGGTTCAGCAATAGATGGTTCTTGAGGAGCCACTCTTGGACATCAACCATACTTGTAGACAGTACATCTGCAGCCTGTGCTGGAGTCTTGGCAGCTGTGTAAATAACTGCATCATCTGCATAAAGTTGGCATGTTGCAGCTGAGCAGTGTAACGGCAAGTCATTAATAAAAATGCTGAAAAGTAAAGGACCAAGAATGGACCCTTGTGGGATACCCATGCGGTTGTTTAAAAATGAGGATTTATCCTGGTGAACTTTTACACACTGTTCTCTATTCTGGAGATAAGATGCAAACCATTCTAATGTATTTGGGGAGAAGTTAAAAGATACCATTTTGGATAAAAGCAAACTGTGGTTTACAGTATCGAAAGCCTTTTTGAGATCTAGAAAAACAGCTCCTACCACATTACCCCTGTCCAAGGACTGTTTGACGTTTTCAATAAGGCAACAATTTGCTGTTTCTGTTGAGTATCCTGGTCTAAAACCAAATTGATGTGGATGAAGAAGTTGACTGTCTTGTAAGTAGTCTATCAGCTGTGTAGCTACAACTTTTTCAAGAACCTTAGATAGGACTGGTAAAATAGAGATTGGGCGATAATTGCATATATTGTCTTTACTGCCTGATTTATGAACTGGTATGACGACAGCTTTTTTCCAGCCAGATGGAAATGTACTAGACCTAATGGAGAGATTAATGAGATGAGTCAGTGGTTTGATTAATATTTTGCTGTGCATTTTGAGAAAGGAGGTGCTCATATTGTAGATATCATTAGTTTTTGAGTTTGACAGTGTTTTAACAATACCAGCAATTAACTTCTCATTTACCTCATCAATGTGAAAAGTATCTGTTGGAAGTATGGAATTTGTGTTGTTGAGCACATTTGGCAGCACAAAAATTTTTGTTAAGTCTTCCACAGAGCCCACAAAGTGTGAATTAAATTCATTTGCCAAAGTAGCCTTGTCACTGACGGTCTTGCCATTGATTCTAAGTTCCTTTACCCCCTTCTGATCGTTTTTTTTATTAGTTAAGAAAAAAGGTGCAAATTTACAGGAAAAATTGCAAACCTACAAGAAAAACTTACAAATGTACAGGGTAAAAATTACAAATTTTGGAGAAAAAAAGCTGCAAGTCTGCAAGAAAAAACCGGAAAATTTACAATAAAATTTACAGGAATTTTTTTTTTAAATTTATGAAAAAAGTTGTAAATTTATAAGAGACTTGCAAAACTACAAGAAAAACTTACAAATTTACAGGGTAAAAACTGTAAATTTTGGAGAATAAAGCTGCAAGTCTACAAGAAACAAGTTGAAAATGTTCAAGAAAGAAATGGGAAATTTATAAGAAATAGTTGCAAATCTTTAAGAAAAAAGTGGCAAATATACGTGAAAAAGGTTGCAAATTTACTGGGAAAAAAGTTAAAATTTCTTTAAGCAAAAAGTAGAAAATTTATGAGGAAAAAAGTTGCAAATCTTTAAAGAAAAAGTGGAAAATCTCCGTTAAAAAAAGCTGCAAATTTACAGAAAAAAAACTGGAATTTTTTTACTTGAATTTTTTTTAGAAATTTAAAAGAAAGTTGGAAATTTACAGGAAACAGTTGCAAAGCAACAAGAAAAAAAAAAATACAAATTTGCGGAAAAAACTTTTGAAGAAAAAATGCTGCAAGTCTATAAGAAAAACGTAAATTTGCAGGAACAAATTTGAAAATTTATGAGAAAAAAGTTGCAAATCTTTCAAGAAAAAGTGGCAAATCTACGTTAAAAAAGCTGCAAATTTACAGAAAGTTACAAATTTTCAAGAAAAAAGTAGAAAATTTATGAGGAAAAGTTGCAAGTTTACTGGAAAAAGTTTAAAAAAAATTGAGAAAAAGTAGAAAAGTTATGAGGAAAACAAACATTTTTCAGGATTTTTTTTTTTTAATTTAAGAGAAAGTTTGGAAATTTCACAGGAAAAAACTACAAGAAAAAACTTTTCAAATTTACAGGGAAAAATTACAAATTTTGGAGAAAAAAAGCTGCAAGTCTACAAAAGAGAAAAGGCTGAAAATTTACAAGAAAATTTAAAAAATTTACAGGATTTTTTTTTTTAAATTTATGAAAAAAGTTGAGAATTTATAAGAAACTTGAAAAGCTACAAGAAAAAGTTATAAATTTACAGGGCAAAAATTGCAAATTTTGGAGAAAAGCTGCAAGTCTACAAGAAAAAAGTTGAAAATGTACAAGAAAGAAATGGGAAATTTATAAGAAATAGTTGCAAATCTTTAAGAAAAAAGTGGCAAATCTACGTGATAAAAGTTGCAAATTTACTGGGGAAAAAAAGTTTAAATTTTGAGCAAAAAGTAGAAAAGTTGCAAATATACAAAAAAAATAAAAATTTATGGGAATTTTTTTTAGAAATTTGTGAGAAAAAAGTTGGAAATTTACAGGAAAAAGTTGCAAAACTACAAGAAAAAAAATTACAAATTTACAGGGAAAAATTTTTTGAAGAAAAAATGCTGCAAGTCTACAAGAAAAACATAAATTTGCAGGAACAAATTTGAAAATTCAAGAGAAAAAAGTTGCAAATCTTTAAAGAAAAAGTGGAAAATCTCCGTTAAAAAATCTGCAAATTTACAGAAAAAAAAGTTACAAGTTTTCAAGAAAAAAGTAGAAAATTTATGAGGAAAAAAGTTGCAAATATATAAAAAATAAAAAATTTATGGGAATTTTTTTTTTAGAAATTTATGAGAAAAAAGTTGGAAATTTACAGGAAAAAGTTGGAAAACTACAAGAAAAAAAATTACAAATTTACAGGGAAAAAAGTTTTGAAGAAAAAATGCTGCAAGTCTATAAGAAAAACGTAAATTTGCAGGAACAAAATTGAAAATTTAAGAGAAAAAAGTTGCAAATCTTTAAAGAAAAGTGGCAAATCTCTGTTAAAAAAGCTGCAAATTTACAGAAAAAAAAAGTTACAAATTTTCAAGAAAAAAGTAGAAAATTTATGAGGAAAAGTTGCAAATTTACTGGAAAAAGTTAAAAAAAAATTGAGAAAAAAATAGAAAAGTTATGAGGAAAAAAAATTAAAAAAAATTTAACGTTTTTTTTTTTCTTAATTTATGAGAAGTTGGGAAATTTACAGGAAAAAGCTACAAAGCTACAAGAAAAAACTTCAAATTTATGGGAAACATGCAAATTTTAGAGAAAAAAGCTGCAAGTCTAGAAGAAAAATTAAAAATTTGCAGGAACAAATTTGGAAATGTATGAGAAAAAAGTTGCAAATCTTTGAAGGAAAAAGTGGCAAATCTACTTTAAAAAAATCTGCAAATTTACAAGAAAAAAGTTACAAATTTTTGATTAAAAGTAGAAAATTTAAGAGGAAAAAAGTTGCAAATATACAACTTTTTTTTTATTTACAGAAAAATGTTTTTTGGAAATTTCTGAGAAAAAGATTGAAAATTTAAAAGAGAAAATTACAAATTTACAGGGAAAAATATATATTTTGGAGAAAAAAGCTGCATGTCTACAAGAGAATTTTTAAAAAATTTACTGAAAAAAGTTGGAAATTTAGAGGAAAAAGTTGCAAAGCGACAAGAAAACGTTTCAAAATTGAAGGGAAAAATACAAATTTAGAAGGAAAAACAAGCTTCAAGTCTACAAGAAAAGATGTGAAAATTTACTGGAAAAATGCAAGTTTATGGGGAAAAAGCTGGAACTTTATACTGATTCAACCCACTGATAATAGGGTTTCTTTTATTTGGATGTTCTAGCGCTACATAAAGTTTATGTTAAAATGCTTCTAAGAAATGGAATATTGTAAAGCTTTTTCTAAATCTCTGTTGGAACGCTGCTCGTGCCCTGAGCCTGCCTTATGTTATATTAACAGCTTTGATGGCTTGAAGGTCCATAGGCTGATTATAAAAGATAGATGGGAGTTTATGTGAAAATAGACCCCCCTTTAAACCTGACTTTAATATGCAGTAAAGGAAATGCATGAAGGTCATAGAAGTGTATACTGAAGAATTACTGTTTGGCTCCGTTTATCGATCCCTTCCTGATGAATTTATGGCCTCACTGGCCACTTTTCAGTCTTATTAATTGCATCAAAATAGCCATAAAGAATGAGAAGCTTAAGGGCGCCTCTGCAGATTGCTGGTATTGAAAGTTTGCAGCCTGATCACCCCCCACACACCTGTGAGGCGCCGATGTTAACTGAACCAGGCTGAAATAAGAGTCATCTCTCTTCTGCCGCTGAGCTCTGACTTTTGCCTTTAAATGTGTTTTAATGAATACCAAAATTAAGTATCGCAGGTATTAAAGCTTTGTTGCTGTTGTTGTTGATGCTTCCTTAGCACCCGTTGCAGTTCTGCAATTATGTTTTTGGTCCAAAAAACCACTTAGTTTCTCCACATATGTTTCTGCTTGGCTTTTTTTTTTTTTTTTGTTCCATCGCTTTCTGGAATTACCAGTTACTCCCTTGTATGAATGTAAAATCTAATGGTTGTGTAAAGTGTTATTTTGCTGCATGTGCAGCGGCCAATTTGCCTTGCACGATGCCCCACATCCCGACAACTCATTAATATTACATGATCTTGTTAGTGTCTTCCACCTCCACACGCACCCCAAACATGATTGGCTGCAGAAACTGTGGAGTACATCTGAAAGTCAGCTTGCATCTCCTTTTTTTTTTTTTTCTCCCCAGACATGGATAGGCTCACATCCATCCAAGGATTATCCTCCACTGTCTCCCTTCCCCAAAAAATCATTAAATGGAAGTGTCAGAAGAAATGAGATTAGTTCCCACCTCTTTCCCTCTTTACTCTGGAAAATATATTTTATGTGATTTTCAGTCAAATAAGCCGGGGTGCAGATGAGGAGTTCCTTGACAGCGATGAATGAGGGCCAGGCTGCAGGAGAGCAGTGACAGGAGGAGGAGCAACCCCAGGTTTGGGAACGTGCTGGATTGGCAACCGCCAAATTATGTGGTCCTGTACAGAGGTGGGGAGTAACGAGGGCATTTTTAGTGCCAGTACTTCAGAGCTCCAGGGCAGGCATCCTCTCCGCCCTGCAGACGTCAGGGCCTCTCCCTCTCCACGATCAAGGCGCGTCAGCTCAGCGTACCACTCGGGCTTCAGTGATCTCCCCCCAGGTGCACAGTGTTTGGCCACTGATTTTTCATATTCATGATAGAGCTGCACATTTTTTTGCAATTGTTTTGGGCAAATTTTGCACATTTTGAGAATTTTGCACATTTTTCATTTTAATTTTTTTTAATTTTTTAGCAAATTGTACAAATATTTTGCAATTTTTGGTGAATTGTTTTAGAAATATTTTGTGCACATTTTCCACATTTTGAAAATTTTGCACAATTTTGTGGATGTTTTTAATTTTTTGACCAAATTTTGCAATTATTTTGTGTAAATTTTGCACATTTAAGAAAATTTGGGAAATATTTTGTGTACATTTTTGACATTGTGCAAATTTTGCACATGTTGCAATTTTTTACAAATTTTTTGGATTTTTAATTTTTTAGCAAATGTTGCTCTATTTTTTGCAGTTGTTTTGTGGAAATTTTGCAAATTTTTGCACATTTTTGACAAAATTGTGCATGTTTTTCCAAAATAAATGTGCACATTTTTTGAACAAATTTTGCATATTTTTACAGATCTTCTGTGCAAATGTATTTTGAAAATTTTAGAAATATTTCATGCACACTGTCTAGATTCTTCTGCAAAATTTGATTTTAAAATCCCCAATTTTTGGGGGGATATTTGCACATTTTTGAGGATTTTTTTAAAATTTTTGACCAAATTTAGCTTTTTTTTTTGCAATTTTGTGTAAATTTTTCACATTTGAGAAGATTTGAGGACAAATATTGACATTTTTGTGAAAAGTTTGGAAATATTTTGTGTGCATTTTCCATATTGTTGTGCAATGTCAAATTTTGCACATTTGTTGCAATTTTTTGCACATTTTTGGGATTTGTTTTGGGAAATTTTGCAAATTTTTTGCACATTTGAGAATTTTCCACATTTTTCATAATAAATTTGCAAAGTTTTGAACATAATTTATTTTTTAACATCTTTTGCATGCGCCAAAGGGAGGGGTAAGTTTAAGGCATGGGCCTAATTTGCCTGCAAAATTATGAAAATTTTGCAAAATTTTCTCAAAAAATGCAAAATTTGCTTAAAAAAAAATCCCCTAAAATGTGCAAGTCGTAAAAACTTGAACATCTTTTGTGACTTTTGTACATTTGGGGGGGGTTTTTGAAGCAAATTTTGCACAAGAATGTGAACAAGGTGCAAGAAATATTTCCAAAATTTTCACAAAAATATGCAAAATTTGTTTAAAAATTGCAAACTATGAAAACTGCAAGATTTTCTTGAAAGATTTCCAGAAAACAGTTGAAAAAAAAAATGCAAAATATGGTAAAAAATTAAAAACTAATCCCCAAAATGTGCAAAATTTGCACAAGACTATGGAAAATGTGCACAAATTTGAAATGTGAAAAATTAGCAAAAAATGTGAAAAATTAGCAAATTATGAAAAATGTGCAAAATCTTCTCAAATGCACAAAATGTACACAAAATAATTGCAAAAAAAGTTGCAAAGTTTGCTCAGAAAATTAAAAACAAATCCCCAAAATTGTGCCGAAATCCCCAAAAAGTGTAGTTTGCACAAGAATGTGGAAAATATGCAAAAAATCCAAAACTTCCACAAAAAATATGCACAATTTGCCCAAAAAATTAGCAAATTGTGAAAAATGTGCAAAATCTTTTCAAATGTGCAAAATTTACACAAAATAATTATCAAAAAATTGCAAAATTTGTTCAAAAAATTGAAAACAAATCCACAAAAATGTGCAAGATTTGCACAAGAATGTGGAAAATGTGTAAAAATATTTCTTTTTTTTTCACAAGAATGTGAACAAAATTTTCTCAAGCAATTGCAATTTTTTAAAGTGAAAAATGTGCAAAATCTTTTCAAAAAATGTGCAGGGGTGAAATGGGACGCAGCCTTTGTCTAATAAAGGTAAATAATAAAGGTTTGCTTTATCATATATTTGTGATGAAATATGGAATTTTTACTGTAATCTGCAAGCGTATTTTGATCCAGTTTTAGAAAATGTAGCCCTGTGCTGCTTGTCAGACTCACTGCGGCCCTGTGGAAATACACGCTGCCCACCCATGACTTGAATAGTAGAATCACAGGTTCATTTTGCACTGAACTGCCGTCCATATGCAGAGTCTCTCCCTCATTATAGTGGGCAGTAGGAGAGCAGCAGCATCTATATGCCGAGGTAATGAAGACCCCACTGAGGCCAGGAGGGCTTTAATGGAGCAGGAGGAGAAGAAAACAGGTGGAGTGCTCAGCGAAGAAGGTCAATACTTGAAGTGACATAATGAAAAGGACTGTTGTTAGGGGTTACTAAGTAACATTTGCAGAACAGGCTTGAAACGGAGAACTTTCCTGTCTAGGGCAGCAACAATCAAGGCCTGTAAACACTCAGAACACGAGCATAGCAAATCAGCATTATTAAAATTATTAAAACATAGTAAGTACATATGTTTATTAGCTGCTCTTGCTTGCTTGTTTTTTTCTTGCCTTCTGATTGTTGCTCTGAGTGTTGCTATCCCTGTGCTGTTGCAATCCTGGAATTTCCCCTTTGTGGGACTAATAAAGGCTTATCTTATCTTATCTTATCTTAAAACTGGAGGATGTTGAGCCCAGTTTTGATACAAAACTGTTTTTATTCATGGCTTCATAAAGCACTGTAAAATCAATCCATCCATCACTTTTCCAGGAGTCTGGGTCAGGCAGTCTAAGCAGAGAATACTGCTAAAATTTTTAAAGAAATTTTTAATAAAATACCTCTTTAGTCATGAGGAAAAAAATATGGAATCATATTGTAATTTGTATTTCTAAACTAAACACAGTGGTGTGAGAAAGTGTTTGCCCTCTTCCTGATTTCCCTTTTTCTTGTATGTCACACTTTAATGTTTCAGGTCATCAAACAAATTTAAATGTTAGACAAAGATAACACAAGCAAGCACAAAATGCAGTTTTTAAATGAAGGTGTTTATTATAAAGGAAAAAAAAAATCCAAACCTACATGGCCCTGTGTGAAAAAGTGATTGCCCCCTAAACCTAGTAACTGGTTGGGCCACCCTTAGCAGCAACAACTGCAATCAAACGTTTGCGATAACTGGCAATGAGTCTTTTACAGCGCTGTGGAGGAATTTTGGCCCATTCATCTTTGCAGAATTGTTGTATTTCAGCCACATTGGAAGGTTTTTGAGCAGGAACCACCTTTTTAAGGTTATGCCACAGCAACTTGATTGGATTCAGGTCAGGACTTTGACTAGGCCACTCCAAAGTCTTCATTTTGTTTTTCTTAAGCCATTCAGAGGTGGACTTGCTGGTGTGTTTTGTATCATTGTCCTGCTGCAGAACCTAAGTGCGCTTCAGCCTGAGGTCACGAACAGAGGGCCAGACATTCTCCTTCAGGATTTTTTGGTAGACAGCAAAGTTCATGGTTCCATTTACCATAGCAAGTCTTCCAGGTCCTGAAGCAGCAAAATAGCCCCAGACCATCACACTCCCCCCACCATATTTTTGTCATGTGTGCCTCGCATAGAGATAAAGACGAACCCAAGCGCTGGATAATAATTTTCACATTTAATAAAGAAAACAATGTAAGTCCAAAAATTCACAAATCCAAAATGCAGACAGGGAAACTTACAGAACAATACGATCCTGAACAGTGTGCTCAGGAGGTGGCGAGGAACAAAGAGATGAGATGATTGCTCTGAGGAACACGGTGGATTGCGTAACTCTCACAATGTAGTAGCAACAGCAAAGTGAAATGACAGGGCTTAAATGGTGAGGTGAAGACAAGGCAAGTGAAAACAGGTGTGTGGGTCAGCTCGAGCAGGAGAAGGAAACAACAGTTAATCATTGGAATCACCTGACAGTAATCACAGGTGAGGGAGGAGTGGCTGTCAGCCTGGCAGGTGGCGCCAACACAAACCCAAGGACGTCACCTCCCAGCTGTCAGCTCAAGAATAACCATAAACAGAACCAAATACCGACTAAAAAATAATTACAGGTGAAGCAGGAAAATAAATCATCAGACCTCAGTACACACAAGGAGAAAATACAGAAAACTGACAATAATAATGACAGATCAACAAAACTCAGAAATAACTTGAGTCTGCAGTCAGAGGGAAAAATAGGAGTGCGGACTCCTGACAGATTCCCTCCCTCAAGGGGTGGAATCCAGACACCCCAGGGTAACATCAACAGAAAAAGAAAAAACCTCCCCCTTCCCCAGCAGGGACTACAACAATCTGCCCAGAGCGGGTGGTGGGAGGAACAGGCCAGGAGGGAACAAAAACAACCCCGCTCAGGACCCACACCAGAAAAAACACAAAGTTCAGGCCCCCCGGGTCAAGGAGCTCAAAAGTTTGGGGGGCCAACCAGAGTTCCAGGCCCAGTTGGTGGCAAGGTGAGACCGGTCAGGTGGCCTGCCAAAGTCCCAGACCAGCTGGACAGCCAGGTGGAATGAGTCGGGTGGCCTACCGGGGAAAACGGGCCACCCAGCCCAGCGACTCAGTCTATCAGGCGGCCAACCTGAGTTCTTCAGCCACCATGACCGGAGGAGTGACCCAGGGGATGGCTTCCCCACAGGGAGGCTCAATGAAGGACTAATGGGCTGAAGGGGGGAAACCACAACGGTGTTCAGTGGCGGAGAAAGGGAGGCCATGACAGCACCTGGCGAAGAAGGAAGGGGGACCACGATGGCGTCAGGCTGGGGAGGTTGAAGAGGGACCCCGATGGCATCAGGCAGGGGAGGAAGGAGACCCATGATGCCCTCGGTGGTCTTAGGCTGGATAAACATTGCACCCACTGGGGTCCCGGTCTGGGGCAAAGTAGCACCCGCGGTGGCTCCGGGCTGGAGCACAGCTGCACCCTCGGTGGACCCGAGCTGGGCCGTGGCTGCACCCTCGGTGGACCCGAGCTGGGCCATGGCTGCACCCTCGGTGGACCCCGGCTGGGCCATGGCTGCACCCACAGTGAACCGGCCGATCCATGAGAGCACCAGACTGAGGAAGCGGTCAATCAACGGGATCCTAGGTGAGGGTGAAGGATGGTCCATGATGACCTCAGTGGGGAGAGCTGGACCCGCGATGTCCTCCGGAGGCGAGCCTGGGCCCGCGGAGACCTCTGGCTGAGCTGGAACGTCTCCGGTGACCCTGAGAGAAAGCTCAGATAGCAAGGACAGAGGAGAGGTGTCAGGGTCACCGGCAGCAGCTGCACCTAGCTCTCCTCACCAAGAGTCAAGCAAGAATGCTCTAAAACAGACAACAGGAAAACAAAGGAGAGTACTTGCCTGAGCTCGAGCTTCACCGCCGTCCAGGACTCCGGCGATCCAGGTGATGGTGTCATCTCGGGTTCAGCATCCAGGAGGTCCAGTTCAAGCTCCCACTCTGCTGCGATGGCCTCTGCAGCAGGCATGATGGTCGTAGCAGTCTTAGTTGTCCCAGCAGTCATGGCCTACGCTGGTGACTCTGGCGTGGTAGCTGGGGAATGGCTTCGTGTTGGCTCCAGAGTTGGATCCTCCAGGGCCACCAGCTCCTCCATCATCTGACGGCTTGGTTCTGGAACCGACGGGCACTCAGGGGTTGATGGAGAAGACACGGAGAGGACAGGAGAAAGATTAATAATTGCAGCAGGAGGAGAGGACTCAGGTGACTGCTTTACATCAGTCTCTCTTCCGGGAGACAGACAAGACCTATCATTACAAGATAGAATAGAATGAAAAAGCACTTGCCTGACATCCCGGATCTTAGAATTCTCTGCTACAGGTGATGGGCAGTTATCCCTCTCTGTGTCAATGGCTATCCATCCCCCCTTAATGGATCGTGGAGAAGCCGGCTCTGATGACACGGAAGTGGGCGTTACCAGGGAAACCCTGGAGGACCTCTCAGCAGCAGGAAGAGACATCAGGGGAACGGGAATTACGGCAGCTATGGAGAGAGAGGAAGCTGATGGAACAGCCTGCGAAGAAAGAGAAAAAGAGCAAACTGCCGCGGGAATCATCGGGCCCGATGTTGGGGGAATGGCTGCAGAAGAGGAGGAGAGCTTCTTCCAGTGAACCGACGCTGGATGACACCATTTTTGCGGAACTAAAGCTGGGGTCAGCAAAGGCACCGGACCCACTTCCCTCGGCTCCTCACTCGACTCGGAAAGGAATAGATGGCGGAGAGAATATTTACTGCCCTCGGGTGACTCCACAAGTTGGGAAACGCCTGCATCACTCGTGCCATGCCATCCCGGCTCTCCTGGACCATCTTTGGAGAACGGGAGGCTCGTGTCCGTGACCAGATGGTTTTCAAGAGGCACACCGCCTGCCTCTTCACTTCACCCAGATTCAACATGGCGAGCTCCAGAGAACAGGTGGGTGGAAAAATTGAAATGTGCTGTTATCACAGCTGGGTTCTTTCTGGCTACTACATTCTGTCATGTGCGCCTCTACGAGGTGCACAGATATAAAGATGAATCCAAGCGCTGGATGACAATTTGCACATTTAATAAAGAAAACATAAGTCCAAAAATTCACAAATCGAAAATGCAGACAGGGAAACTTAAAGAACAATACGATCCTGAGCAGTGTGCTCAGGAGGCGGCGAGGAACAAAGAGATGAGATGAATGCTCTGAGAAACACGGTGGATCGCATAACTCTCACAATGTAGTAGCAACGGCAAAGTGAAATGACAGGGCTTAAATAGTGAGGTGAAGACAAGACAAGTGATAAGAGGTGTGTGGGTCAGCTCAAGCAGGAGAAGGAAACAACAATTAATCATTGGAATCACCTGACAGTAATCAGAGGTGAGGGAGGAGTGGCTGTCAGCCTGGCAGGTGGCGCAAACACAAACCCAAGGACGTCACCTCCCAGCTGTCAGCTCAAGAATAACCATAAACAGAACCAAATACCGACTAAAAAATAATTACAGGTGAAGCAGGAAAATAAATCATCAGACCTTGGTACACACAAGGAGAAAATACAGAAAACTGACAATAATAATGACAGATCAACAAAACTCAGAAATAACTTGAGTCTGGACTCAGAGGGAAAAATAGGAACGCAGGCTCATGACAATTTTACTGTTGGTATGATGTTCCTTTTCTGAAATGCTGTGTTACTTTTACGCCGGATGTAATGGGACATACACCTTCCCAAAAGTTCAAGTTTTGTTACGTCAGTCCACAGAGTATTTTCCCAAAAGTCTTGCGGATCATCAGGATGTTTTCTGGCAAAACTGAGACAAGCCTTTATGTTCTTTTTGCTCAGCAGTGGTTTTCTTCTTGGAGCTCTGCCAAGCAGGCCACTTTTGCCCAGTCTCTTTCTTATGGTGGAGTCATGAACACTGACCTTAACTGAGGCAAGTGAGGCCTGCAGTTTTTTGGATGTTGTTGTGGGGTCTTTTGTGACCTCTTGGATGAATCGTCACTGCGCTTTTGAGGTAATTTTGGTCAGCTGGCGACTCCTGGGTAGGTTCACCACTTTTCCATGTTTTCGCAATTTGTGGATAATGGCTCTCACTGTGGTTCACTGGAGTCCTAGTTCTCAATTACTTTGTTTCTCATTTGTTCCTGAATTTCTTTGGATCGCAGCATGATGTCTAGCTTTTGAGGATCTTTTGGTCTACTTCACTTTGTCAGGCAGGTCCTATTTAAGTGATTTCTTGATTGAGAACAGGTGTGGCAGTAATCAGGCCTGGGTGTGGCTAGAGAAATTGAACTCAGCTTTCCAAAGATGTGATAAACCACAGTTAATTTATGTTTTAACAGGAGGGAACAATCACTTTTTCACACAGGGCCCTGTAGGTCTGGATTTTATTTTACCTTTAATAATAAACACCTTCATTTAAAAACTTCATTTTTTGTTTACTTGTGTTGTCGTTGTCTAATATTTAAATTAGTTTGATGATCTGAAACATGACTCAGACCCAGGCCTCGATGGAGAGACTATGTCTCCCAGCTGGTCTGGGAACGCCTTGGTATACCCTCTGAAGAGCTGGAGCAGGTGGCTGGGGAGAGGGAGGTCTGGGCTTCTCTTCTTGAACTGCTGCCTCCACGACCCGGACCTCCGGAAAAGCGGTAGAAGATGGATGGATGGATGGATGGATCTGAAACATTTAAGCATGACAAACATACAAAAAAAAGAAAAATCAGGAGGGGGCAAACACTTTTTCACACCACTATATACAGAAAAGCCATGAAAATCTTTGATAAGAAAGATCCTACATCATTGCTGTCACATTTAAAAGAAATACAATTTTCTGTCTTTTGAAAATTATAAAACTCTCAAATTTGCCTGCTCAATTTATAAAATATTAAATGGCGATTCCCCCCCACCCCCCGGGAAAATATGTTAATCCGACGACTGTCACCAGTACAACCACCAGAGCAATCACTAGAGGAGACTGTGAGGTCTCCCACAGACGCACCACATTTGCTCAATCTGTGCTATCAGTGAGGGGCACCAAGATCTGGAATAATATACCATCTGCAATCAGAACGGCATACGTATATACTGTATATATATATATATATGTGTGTGTATATATATATATATATACACAGTGGGGCAAAAAAGTATTTAGTCAGCCACCAATTGTGCAAGTTCTCCCACTTAAAAGATGAGAGAGGTCTCCAATTTTCATCATAGGTATACCTCAACTATGAGAGACAAAATGAGAAAAAAAAAATCCAGAAAATCACATTGAAGGATTTTTAATGAATTAATTGGTAAATTCCTCAGTAAAATAAGTATTTGGTCACCTACAAACAAGCAAGATTTCTGGCTCTCACAGACCTGTAACTTCTTCTTTAAGAGGCTCCTCTGTCCTCCACTCGTTACCTGTATTAATGGCACCTGTTTGAACTCATTATCAGTATAAAAGACACCTGTCCACAACCTCAAACAGTCAGACTCCAAACTCCACTATGGCCAAGACCAAAGAGCTGTCAAAGGACACCAGAAACAAAATTGTAGTCCTGCACCAGGCTGGGAAGACTGAATCTGCAATAGGTAAGCAGCTTGGTATGAAGAAATCAACTGTGGGAGCAATTATTAGAAAATGGAAGACATACAAGACCACTGATAATCTCCCTCGATCTGGGGCTCCACACAAGATCTCACCCCGTGGGGTCAAAATTATCACGAGAACGGTGAGCAAAAATCCCAGAACCACATGGGGGGATCTAGTGAATGACCTGCAGACAGCTGGGACCAAAGTAACAAAGGCTACATCAGAAACACACTACGCCGCCAGGGACTCAAATCCTGCAATGCCAGACGTGTCCCCCTGCTTAAGCCAGTACATGTCCAGGCCCGTCTGAAGTTTGCTAGAGAGCATTTGAATGATCCAGAAGAGGATTGGGAGAATGTCATATGGTCAGATGAAACCAAAATAGAACTTTTTGGTAAAAACTCAACTTGTCGTGTTTGGAGGAGAAGGAACACCATACCTACTGCAAAGCATGGGGGTGTAAACATCATACTTTGGGGCTGTTTTTCTGCAAACGGACCAGGACGACTGATCCGTGTAAAGGAAAGAATGAATGGGGCCATGTATCGTGAAATTTTAAGTGAAAACCTCCTTCCACCAGCAAGGGCATTGAAGATGAAACGTGGCTGGGTCTTTCAGCATGACAATGATCCCAAACACACCGCCCGGGCAACGAAGGAGTGGCTTCGTAAGAAGCATTTCAAGGTCCTGGAGTGGCCTAGCCAGTCTCCAGATCTCAACCCCATAGAAAATCTTTGGAAGGAGTTGAAAGTCTGTGTTGCCCAGCGACAGCCCCAAAACATCACTGCTCTAGAGGAGATCTGCATGGACGAATGAGCCAAAATACCAGCAACAGTGTGTGAAAACCTTGTGAAAACTTACAGAAAACGTTTGACCTCTGTCATTGCCAACAAAGGGTATATAACAAAGTATTGAGATGAACTTTTGTTATTGACCAAATACTTATTTTACTGAGGAATTTACCAATTAATTCATTAAAAATCCTTCAATGTGATTTTCTGGATTTTTTTTTCTTGTTTTGTCTCTCATAGTTGAGGTATACCTATGATGAAAATTGGAGACCTCTCTCATCTTTTAAGTGGAAGAACTTGCACAATTGGTGGCTGACTAAATACTTTTTTACCCCACTGTATATATACAGTATATGCCCGTGTGTCACACACATACAGTCGTGAAAAAATTAGGATACCCTGTATAAGCCTGTCTTTTTTTTTTTTTTACATATTTGGACATATGGATATTTAATGTCAGTGTTTAAAATGCTGAGAGATTCATATAATACAACTAAACAATTAAAAAGGAATTTGTCATGATTTGCCCCTTCGAGGCAGAGAGGAAGACCCAAACGCTGAACTGCTAGTTGTGCAATTTAATAAACAAAACACAAACTCCATACAGTGAGTAAAAATCTTACAACTGAGAAGTGCAGGAAAACGGCGAGGAGAAAATACAGGAATGCACATCGGAACAGGGAAGGGGTTCCGACGGGAGATAGTTGAAACCACTATGACAAGCTTGAGGCACTGACAGGGAGTAAACAGAAAAACAGGCTTAAATAAGGCAGGCAATCAAAAACGGCAAGTGCCATCAGATGTGGATCACATGAGCGGGCAGGAGGTGACAGTAATTACAATTGAGATCAGCTGTGAGTAATGAAAGGAGAGGAGACGGGATTGACAGCTTGACAGGAGCACCACCCACTACAGAGCAAAACCCCGAAGTGCCAATGACAGCTGTAACCCCAGAGAGAGAGAGAACACAAAAGTACAAATATAAAGCAAGAACTAAAGTGATGACAAATAAAGACTGAGGGATAAATACAAGCAAATACCAAATAAATAAATAACAAGACTGCGATGAACATGGAGGAGAATGAGTAGACCTAATAAACAATGCAAGATATATGAAAACCAACCAAGGATAAAATGACAGGAAACTAAGAACTCAGAAATACAACAACTATACAAATATGGAAAACGGCCATGAGACTGAACACGGCGGAAACCCCCGTGCTCAGATCATGACAGAATTAAAGACTTTTTTCAAAATTTTCTGTAAA
This sequence comes from Pholidichthys leucotaenia, assembly GCA_020510985.1. Taxonomy (NCBI): domain Eukaryota; kingdom Metazoa; phylum Chordata; class Actinopteri; order Cichliformes; family Pholidichthyidae; genus Pholidichthys; species Pholidichthys leucotaenia. Next base: position 26,033,849 of record CM035839.1, on the reverse strand, counting down.
ATATAATTCTAAACAGTGAGGAATAAATTAGGATACCGCCATCTTTTTTAGGACACCCCCACATCCATTCCCACTTAAAATGGCTAAAATAAATTGTAAAAAATGTGAATAAAAACAAAAACAAGGTTAGACATAGATATATGTGAACATTTCTTAATAAAGAACTGAATATTTAATGGGGTATTCTAATTTTTTCACATGACTGTACTGTATGTCCCGCATCTTGTTTGTTGCTGTTGTTTGTTGTTGCTGTGAGATGCGCCCAAGCACCTCACAGCAACATGTGTGTGTACGCATACACAGCACTTCACTCATGTGACATTTGAATGTTTTGTTTTGTAAGACCGTAACTCTTGCACTTTAGCATATCCACTTTGTACAGTTTCATTGCAGTTGTTCTTCTCGTGTATGATTGATTGTTTGTGTGTTTTTGTGACCCGCCGGAGGACTACAGATGCAAATTGGCAGTATTGCTAAATCTGGCATACTTACATTTGTATTAATGTTCATTAGTATGTAATGTCCCTTTCAACTAAACAAACTTAACTCAACATTTTGGGCCGTATTACAACAACGGGCTTAGTTGATCAGTTGTCAGTGACACAGAATGCATTTATTTTTTTATTTTATAATCCTTTATTAGTCCCATAATGGAGAAATTACAGGGCATCCACCTGGATGGATGAGGCAGCCACGGTGCGGTGCCAATCCCTTCACCATTCTCACACACACACACACACACACACACACACACACACACACACACACACACACACACACACACACACACACACACATTCATACCTAGGGCCACTTTAGAGTCTCCAATTAACCTAACTTGCATGTTTTTGATCTATGGGAGGAAACCGGAGTACCCAGAGTAAATCCACACAGACACGGGGAGAACATGCAAACTCCACACATGAGGGTCACCGATGGTCAGGGGGTGGGATCAATCCTGTGACCTTCTTGCTGTGCTGCCAGTGCTAACCACTACACCACCGAGCCGGCATAAAGTTCATTTCCTTATCACAATGGTGTAAAAACGAACTTTCCGCCAGTGCCTGACACAAAGAGGCCGGTATAATCATTCATCGGTGTGCTTTGGATAATCCAATCCAAAGCGCTCCTTCCCATCCCTTTAATGCACAGAGGCACATTATCTAAAGTGAACTGTGATCATGACAGTGTAAGACAGGTTTTGTGCTGACCAAAGCCTGTGTGAGCCAAAATGCATGTGGTAGTAATGCTGCTTGGTAATAAGGAAGACATCAATCACAATTGATGCCCAGTTATGTTTGAATGAACAAACGGGGAAGAATGGGCTGAAAACATCTGTTGAATGTGCACGGATGCATGCAGCACAGACATAGTCAGTTTAGTTAGGGTAATGGACTTAAAGTCCTCGGACGGTGACATTTTTTTATTGAACCAATAAACTGATTGTATGAAAATATTCCATTCTGGCCATTCCCGTGATTTAAAATGTGTCACCAGCCTCCATAAATGACTTTATTTGTTAATAGCCCATATTTCACTTAGTGATGCTGCAGTACCGCCATCTCTCGATAGGGGCGTGCAGCAGTGACGTCAGGTCAGGGAGAAACAGGAAATGGCTGCAGAAAATGGATGATCACCTGCCTGCAGAAATGGCTGAACGACAGCAGAGTGATTCGGACAGCGATTATTTTATCGAGTATGACGACCGCAATATAAGTGATGATATTGAAACTGACGAATCTGATGATGAAGTAGTTTTGGGTGGTGCTGATGGGGTTATTCAGCCGTATTTGTTCGTAACACCGGTGGAGTTAAATAGATATAACAAAAACATACCAGATACGTGCACAAAATGTATGGAAAGTAAAGGAACCCTATTTCATTGTTTATGGGAATGTAGAAAAATTAGAATGTTTTGGGAAGAGGTGAGGGTAACAATTGAAAAAATAATTTCAAAACAATTCATATTGAACTCCAAACTGTTTTTGTTGGGTCTGTATCCAGAAAAGCATAATTTTAATAAGAGTGAAAGAACATTCATAGACCTCAGTTTGCTTAATGCCAAAAAATGTAATGCACTACTGTGGAAAAAGACTCATAGACCAGATGTGACTCAGTGGTTAAGACAGATGTTAACAAACCTTCCACTAGAAAGAATAACATACATATTGAAATCAAAGGAAAATGTGTTTGAGAATATATGGAGACCTTTCATTGATTATGTAAAGAAATTAAACATAACTTCTGAAGAAGAAAGTGAATGATGTGTGTGGACCTTGTAAATTCCAAATTGGTGAATGTATAATATGTATACTTATGTAATGGATTACCTAGGCTAAACAGAGGAGCATTGTTTGACTTGCTTTTGTTAATGGTTGTTGGTGTTTATAGAACATTTATTTTTAATTTACTTTAGTGTTAGTGTTTGAATGTTTGTGTCATGTTTGTTAAAAAAAAGGTTCAATAAAAAATATTGTGGAAAAAAAAATAAACTAAACATTTATGATTCAGTATGTGACGGTTCATTGAAGAACCATTTAAGAACCACTATTTTTGTGTGTAACTGTATGCTTCCCTTTCACTACTTTCCAGCTTTGTTTGTATTCATTCCAGTCTTTCGACACAGCTGACCGAGAACAACCAACACCTGCTGCCACACTAAGGGCCCCATTTTGACGGTCATCCACGCACTTTTTTGACAGACTTTCTGCCGTATGCCAGTGTTTTTGTTAGTTTCTGTCAGCGCATTGTCTGTTTTTTATGCCTGGCATCACACCATCAAATTACCAGTAGACAGTGTGCCAGCTAAGCGCTCGGAGGTGGAGGCTCATTTCAAAGAGGTGTGGTGATGTACAATCTAATGCACATTGCTATTATAGGGCATTCCATGAGAATCCGCTTTTGATCAGGAAAAAAAAGAGGTCTATTGTCAGAAACACATTGTTTAATGATATTTCAGTGGCACATTTTGAAATTGTGCAGCTCCGGAGCTCATGAGGAAATGGCAGTGCCGGATTCTTCTTTTAATAGAGAGAGTTGTAACAACAGTCATAATCACCTGTCATTTTAATTATATGATGATCACACACTAGTTTTTTAATTCCATCTACACTCTCATTTTAATTGAGGACTTACCATTGAAGTCTATAGAGTAAGATAAGATAAGATAAGCCTTTATTAGTCCCACAATGGAGAAATTCCAGGATTGCAACAGCACAGGGATAGCAACACTCAGAGCAACAATCAAGAAGACAAGAAAACAAGAGCAGCGAATATACATACACTACCGTTCAAAAGTTTGGGGTCACCCAGACAATTATTTTGTGTTTTCCATGAAAAGTCACACTTATTTACCACCATGAGTTGTAAAATGAATAGAAAATATAGTCAAGACATTGACAAGGTTAGAAATAATGATTTGTATTTGAAATAATAATTTTTTCCTTCAAACTTTGCTTTCGTCAAAGAATCCTCCATTTGCAGCAATTACAGCATTGCAGACCTAACATGATTGCACAAGGGTTTTCTAATCATCCATTAGCCTTCTGACGCAATGAGCAAACACATTGTACCATTAGAACACTGGAGTGATAGTTGCTGGAAATGGGCCTCTATACACCTATGTAGATATTGCACCAAAAACCAGACATTTGCAGCTAGAATAGTCATTTACCACATTAGCAATGTATAGAGTGTATCTCTGATTAGTTTAAAGCTATCTTCATTGAAAAAAAGTGCTTTTCTTTCAAAAATAAGGAAATTTCGAAGTGACCCCAAACTTTTGAACGGTAGTGTATATATATATATATACAGACACACAGTGCGGAGCATTGTAGCTAGATGGGATAGGTTTATAAATATATAATCACAGTGCGGAGCATTGTAGCTGGATGGAATAAATATGTAAATATATAAACACAGTGCGGAGCATTGTAGCTAGATGGAATAATATGTAGGTATATAAACACACAGTGCGGAGCATTGTAGCTAGATGGAATAAATATGTAAATATATAAACACACACAGTGCGGAGCATTGTAGCTAGATGGAATAATATGTAGGTATATAAACACAGTGCGGAGCATTGTAGCTAGATGGAATAAATATATGAATATATGAACACAGTGCAGAGCATTGTAGCTAGATGGAATAAATATGTAGATATACACTCACCGGCCACTTTATTAGGTACACCATGCTAGTAACGGGTTGGACCCCCTTTTGCCTTCAGAACTGCCTCAATTCTTCGTGGCATAGATTCAACAAGATGCTGGAAGCATTCCTCAGAGAGTTTGGTCCATATTGACATGATGGCATCACACAGTTGGCGCAGATTTGTCGGCTGCACATCCATGATGCAAATCTCCCGTTCCACCACATCCCAAAGATGCTCTATTGGATTGAGATCTGGTGACTGTGGAGGCCATTTGAGTACAGTGAACTCATTGTCATGTTCAAGAAACCAGTCTGAGATGATTCCAGCTTTATGACATGGCGCATTATCCTGCTGAAAGTAGCCATCAGAAGTTGGGTACATTGTGGTCATAAAGGGATGGACATGGTCAGCAACAATACTCAGGTAGGCTGTAGCGTTGCAACGATGCTCAATTGGTACCAAGGGGCCCAAAGAGTGCCAAGAAAATATTCCCCACACCATTACACCACCACCACCAGCCTGAACCATTGATACAAGGCAGGATGGATCCATGCTTTCATGTTGTTGACGCCAAATTCTGACCCTACCATCCGAATGTCGCAGCAGAAATCGAGACTCATCAGACCAGGCAACGTTTTTCCAATCTTCTATTGTCCAATTTCGATGAGCTTGTGCAAATTGTAGCCTCAGTTTCCTGTTCTTAGCTGAAAGGAGTGGCACCCGGCGTGGTCTTCTGCTGCTGTAGCCCATCTGCCTCAAAGTTCGACGTACTGTGCATTCAGAGATGCTCTTCTGCCTACCTTGGTTGTAACGGGTGGTTATTTGAGTCACTGTTGCCTTTCTATCAGCTCGAACCAGTCTGGCCATTCTCCTCTGACCTCTGGCATCAACAAGGCATTTCCGCCCACAGAACTGCCGCTCACTGGATATTTTTTCTTTTTCGGACCATTCTCTGTAAACCCTAGAGATGGTTGTGCGTGAAAATCTCAGTAGATCAGCAGTTTCTGAAATACTCAGACCAGCCCTTCTGGCACCAACAACCATGCCACGTTCAAAGTCACTCAAATCACCTTTCTTCCCCATACTGATGCTCGGTTTGAACTGCAGGAGATTGTCTTGACCATGTCTACATGCCTAAATGCACTGAGTTGCCGCCATGTGATCGGCTGATTAGAAATTAAGTGTTAACGAGCAGTTGGACAGGTGTACCTAATAAAGTGGCCGGTGAGTGTATAAACACACACAGTGCGGAGCATTGTAGCTAGATGGAAAAAATATGTAAATATATAAACACACAGTGTGGAGCATTGTTGCTAGATGGAATAAATATATAAACATATATATAAATACACAGTGCGGAGCATTGTAGCTAGATGGAATAAATATGTAAATATATAAACACACACAGTGCGGAGCATTGTAGCTAGATGGAATAAATATGTAAATATATAAACACACACAGCATGGAGCATTGTTGCGAGATGGAATAAATGTATAAATATATAAACACACACAGTGCAGAGCATTGTAGCTAGATGGAGTGAAACAGCACAACCGTCTACTTAGATATCCTACATGGTATGATTATGTACCCATACATATTCTCACCCTCCATAGCGACCGGTATTTTCCTAGTTGTATACCGGAGGGGACCATTGTGTAAGTCTATTGCGTCTTTTTCATTCAATACTATTAGGTTGTCACGTCTTTTTGCTATCTCTGCGAGCAGCCCTGCTTAGGTTGTACAGTCTGACAGCCGTAGGTAGGAAGGACCTGCGAAACCTCTCGGTTGTGCACCTGGGATGATGTAGTCTGCTGCTAAATGAGCTCCTCAGTGCATTCGGTATGTCCTGCATAGGGTGGAACTCGGACTCCAGCAGAGATGACAGTTTAGCCACCATCCTTCTCTCTCCCATCTCCTCCACTGGGTCAAGGCGCTGCCCCAGGACAGAGCTAGCTTTCTTGATCAGTTCGTTCAGTCTCTTCCTATCGGCTGCCGTAATGCCACTGCCCCAGCAGACCACTCCAAAAGTGATGGCTGATGCCACCACCGTGTCATAGAATGTCTTCAGCAGCGCCCCTTGTACACCAAAAGACCTGAGTCTCCTCAGTAGGAACAGCCTGCGCTGTCTCTTCTTGTAGAGTGCGTCAGTATTGTGTGACCAGTCTAGTTTATTGTTCAGATGAACACCCAGGTACTTCTAGGATGTCACCATCTCGATGTCTGTTCCCTGTATATTTACTGGTGCTGTGAGGGGTTGTCCTTGCCTGTGGAAGTCCACCACCAGCTCCTTAGTTTTCCTCGCGTTGATCTGGAGACAGTTCCGATGGCACCAGTCCACGAAGTCCTGGATAAGCCCTCTGTACTCAGCTTCATCTCCATTGGAGAGGAGGCCAACGATCGCAGAGTCGTCAGAGAACTTCTGTAGATGGCAGTGTGTTGTGTTGTGTGAGAAGTCTGCAGTATAAAGGGTGAACAGGAAGGGAGCCAGAACCGTTCCCTGGGGGGCCCCCGTGCTACCGATGATCGTGTCGAACAAACAGTTCCGGGTTCTCACAAACTGAGGCCGGTTTGTGAGGTAGTCCAGGATCCATGATGACAGGTGCTGGTCCATCCCTGCGCACAGCAGCTTGTCCTTCAGGATCATCGGTTGGATGGTGTTGAAAGCACTGGAGAAGTCAAAGAACATGATCCTCACCGCATTCCCGAGCTTCTCCAGGTGGGACAGAGAACGGTGAAGGAGGAAGATCACTGCATCCTCCACTCCAATGCCATGCTGGTAGGCGAACTGGAGTGGATCCATCGCTGGTCCCACCAGGGGGCGGAGGTGAGCAAGGAGCAGTCTCTCCAGGGTCTTCATCATGTGGGACGTCAAGGCCACTGGTTTGTAGCTGTTCAGATCTTTGGGGTGGGAAGTCTTTGGTACAGGTACCACACAAGATGTTTTCCACAGCTGTGGTACCCTCCCCAGCTTCAGGCTCAGATTGAAGATGTACTTCACAATCCCACACAGCTGGTCTGCACAGGACTTGAGGAGCTTTGCGCTGATGCCGTCCGGTCCCGACGCCTTCCTCGCCTTGATCTTCCTCAGCTCCGTCCTCACCTGGGTCTTAGTGAGGGTCATGTTGGGGGGCTGTGTGTTGGGAGTGGGGAAGTGTTGGTGGAGTGGGGAGTGGGCAGCAGGACTTGATGTCTTTAGAGGCAGCAGTGGTTGTTGTGCAGTCAGGCGTGAGGGCGGTTGGTCAAACCTATTGAAAAACAGATTCAGATTGTTCGCCCACTCCCTGCCCCCCGTGGCCTGGGGGGAGGTATTCTGGAGCCCAGAGATGGTTTTAAGGTTTCTCCAGACTCCGCTGATGTCACTCTGTTGCAGCTTGTCCTCCATCTTCTTCCTGAAGCTGTCCTTGCCTTCTCTGATCTTTCTCCTCAGCTCCCTCTGTACGGACTTCAGCATCTCCCTGTTCCCCGACCTGAAGATCCTCTTCTTCTCTCTCAGAAGTGTTTTTATCTCAGGGTTGATCCAGGGTTTGTTGTTTGAGCAACACCGTATGGTCTTGGTGGGAACGGTGTTGTCCACACAGAAGCTGATGTAGTCCGTGATGGTGTGAGTGAGGTCATCAATGTCCTCACCATGTGGATCGCAGAGCTGCTCCCAGGCGGTAGTTTCAAAACAGCCCCTTAAGCCTCTTTTCCACTAGCCCAGCACACCTCGGTACGGCTCGATTCACTTCAGTACGGCTCGGAATGCTTCTGTCTCCATTAGCACGGTGTTGGGCATGGGTGTTGTGCTGGGGTGGGTGGGTTTATAACAGTGAGGCGGTGCCACACTCCCGTGACGTAACGCACGCGACCCAAGCAAAACATTTTTTTTTCCAAAATTTTATTGAGAAGACCCAAGCAAAACATAACACATAGCTGTACAAGGCCACTCCTCGGTCTGTGGCTTTTTTCACCGTAAACGCCAAAAAGGACCGCCAGACAAGGGTACAGGCAGCGAGATGAAAACACTCTGGAATAGTTCTGCAGCTTCTGGGAGAGCCAAAGGTGTGAGGATACAAACTAGGTCGTATATGACGGTAAGCTAATGGTTGCTAATGCTAGTTTGCTATAAGTACGTCGTGCTACACTTTAATGTCTGCAAGTTATCGCTGTTAGGTACTAAAATATGTACGCTGTGTGTGTTTCAGATGGCTCTGTTGTGGGGAAATTACTGCTTCATTCACGCTGGGCGTGCCTGTCACAGATGTGATCAGCCTGTCACTGATGTCAGCACAGCTTCACAAACGAGCAGTATTGAGCTTAAGAATGTCTGTAGAAACGTTTTATTTCCTATACAACAAATTGCTCTGATCTGCTTGAAAATCATGGAGAGACTGTGGAGACATCATGGACTTACCTGCTTCTGCAGCAGATTCTGAGATGGTATCATAGAAAAAAACAATCAGCTGACACAACTTGATCGCCAGGTTAATATTAGCCACAAAATATATATTCAAAAAGTAAACTTTACTGAGTTAGGTATAATAAGATATATTTGACAGTTATCATGCATTTTAGGCCAAAACAAACTTGATCTAGGATTAAAAGCAATTAAAATAATGCAGTCACAAGTTTACATGGAAACATGTACTGTAGAAATATATATTCTCTGCATCAACAATGTACTAGATATGCATTCATGTTGTATTGCCATGGGATTTGCACTGACAATAAACCTATGAAGTTTTTGCAGATGTCTCTTTTTTTATATGTGAAGGTTACCACCATGTGGCATAAATTAAATACTGAAAGACTGGAAAAGCTAAGAATAATCCAGCAGTTTGAGAAATCACTTTTGGTTTGGTGTAAGTCTGTCAACAGATTTATGAACCATAAAGCAGTTTGTGTTAAAATGTTAAATTCAATTAAACCTAATCCGGGGGCTTCCAATCATGTGTCATGGGGGGCCAAGACCCTGCAGGTTCTCTCTTCTACCCAGTCTCTTCAGCAGGTGTTATCACTGATCAGTCAGTGGAAGAAGTTCAGTGGAATCTGATGTTGAAGACACTGGTTGGAGGTAAAGCCTGCAGGGTCTTGGCCCTCCATGGCACATGATTAGATACCCCCCCCCCCCCCGCAGTATCCAACTTTTACTTTCAAAATAAGTGTAATTATTTGCAAAAAGCAAACATTATTAGAAATATGTTATATTTCAATTTAATACTATCCCACTTGTACTTACAAAAACGTGTGAATATTCATAAAAAGCACACACATGAAAGGTAGCACCACAAGCAGTGGGTCACAGCGGTTTTGGGCAACAGCAACACAATTGTGTATCCTTTGCCAATCTGTCTGCTGTTATTTAATGTTTAACAGTTAAGGGACGGATGATTATATGCTCCAAAACTGGAGAAACTCTCTGATAAAAAAGCTGCAACAACACAAGTCACTTTTGGTTTGAATTAACTGCCAAATGACCTAGAAATAATGAGCTGAAACTTGTTTTTATTCGTATTAAATAATGAGACAGTGGCACACTGGCCAACACCAAATTGTATTATTTTTTACATCCTAGGGCATTTTGGATGTACTGAATAAAAAAAATTCATGTTTTTCACCTTCAGGTCAACGTTTGGAACAACAATATTATTATTTTCCGTTTAGATGATGCTACACTCTTTCTAAAGTATTGTAATTCTCTGAATTTGGAATGCCGATAGAACATTCAATTTACATATACTTACCTTTTTACCTACTTTGACTTGTAAGCTTGATCAGTCTCTCCTGCTGCATTTTAAAGTCCAACTGTGCAACTTCTTATAAGTTAACATAAAAAATTTACCCAAAGTTTAGAACTGAATCATGTGGTGCTAATTTTTTATGATATTTCAATAAAAAGAACAGAAAGCTTACAAAAACATTTGTTTGTTGGTCTAGTTAAAAATTACATTACCTTTACAGTGGTTGACCCCTGACAGGATGATCAGCATCATTTTGATCAGACTAGGCAATGGAATTTCTATGTAATTATACTGTTTTATAATTCAGTGTTATAACAGACAAACCACACTTTCCAAAACAATTCCATTTTATTATATACAAAATATTAAAATTAAAAAAAAACTTTGCAACACAACATGAAGGTTAATCGACATTTTATACACGCCGACCACTGAGTGCCTCTACACCAGCTTCCCAAACTGGGTCAGGAAGGCTCGGTTGAATGAAGCCGTCTCTGCCAGCTCTGGGTCAGGAAGGCTCGGTTGAATGAAGCCGTCTCTGCCAGCTCCTGTCTGCTCCTGGGATACCCTCGCGTTTTCTGCAACCTCATTTAAATGTTGCAAATATTTATCATTGAATACATTTTGCGCCTGGTGGCGGGACAAATTCACATTGGAGAATCCAGGCGGGCTGGCGCGGCGGACGCGTGGGATGATTCTACAAGGAAAATGCACACAATAAAATACAGCACTAAAGTGCAAGATATACAGAAAAGACAATAGTTTTTAAGAAGATTACATAAGCTTATTTCAGCGTATTGTTCACATGAATAATTAAAATAAAAGCTTGAGTCCGCAGTGTGCTGCGATAAAGCAGAGCGATCATCATCCACAAATGAACAGCTTTTTTATTGCATAAATAAACTGAGCGTCTTACCGAATATATTTGCGAAAAAACGCACAATAAAAAAAAATTAAAACTCACCGTTAAAGGACTCCGATGTCGAGACCTCCCGGTATATTTTTTTCATTCCGGGTGGCTCCGTCTAACTCGCGCTGGATGCGTTCGTCTGACAATGCAGTGAGCAGACACTGCACCTCCTTACTGGTCCATGGAACACCCTTATTACGCGAAGCCATTTTTGATAGAGAATAAATGAAAATAGCACAGCAATACACTGAAAATAAACCGCCAACAGTGGTTGCGCGCTGAGTAATGGCGGTCGTAAAGATTCTTTTTTTTTTCTTTTCATAAACTTTATTGAGAAGGTCGTGAAGATTCGGCAGAAGAGGAGGAGGAGAGGGGCGGTTACAACCTGACCAATCAGTGCCGGTTAAGACCTGACCAATCAGCGGTGACCAGTCTGTTAACGTCACAACACAGCCCAGCTCAGCACTGCTGTACCCTGCCCTTGAGCGGGGCTGAGAATCGCGGCTGTTAAACCGTGTTGGGGCTTGTGGAAAAGCGTACAAAGCGTGCTGAGCCGTCCTGTGTCACGCTAAAGTGTGCTAGTGGAAAAGGGCCTTTAGAGTATCCATTGCCTCCTCAGACCATAACTTCACTGTGTGCATGGCCGGAGGTTGTCTGTGTACTAGGGGTTTGTACACCGGCCGGAGATGAACCAAGTTGTGATCTGATCTCCCGAGTGAGGGGAGTTGTGATGAGGTGTACGCCTCCTTAGTGTTTGCGTAGAATAAGTCCAGTGTTTTATTGTCTCTAGTGTGGCATGTGACATACTGGGTGAACATGGGTAGAATGGGAGACAGTGAAACATGGTTGAAATCGCCTGAGATGAGGAGAAGAGCATCTGGGTGTTCTGTCTGCAGCCTGCCAGTTACTGAATGGATGACGTCACGCGCTGTCCCAGCGTTCGCCGTCGGATTTGCATAAATAACAATGCAGATCACGTGTGAGTATTCCCTCGGGAGATATGTAGGCCGCATGCTAAAAGCTAGCAACTTGATGTCTTTGCTGCAGTGTTGTTGTTTAACAGTGATATGTCCCGGTCTGCACCAGTTGTTGTTAACATACATTATCACTCCACCGCCCCTTGCTTTGCCACTGTCTGATGTTCGGTCTGCCCGTATCGCGTGGAAACCCTCCAGTTCAATGTTAGCATCTGCTGCTAATACAGTTAGCGAAGTCTCTGTCAATAGAAACAGGCTACACTCCCAGTATATGCTATCGTAGCAGGAGATAGCCGCTAGCTCATCTACCTTTCCCAGTAACGATCGTACAGTCCCCATAACAACGGATGGGAGGGTGGGTCTGTATCTTATATTTCTTGCTCTCCGCCTTACTCCAGAACGACACCCACGTCGTTTTCGCCTCAGTTCTCCCAGTATGTCGAGTTTTTCCGTTACTAATTACTGTAATCCTGCAACTTTTTCCCTTGTAAATTCGCTATTTTCTTGTAAATTTGTGACTTTTTCCCCATAAATTTGCAACATTTTTCTTGTAAATTTGGATCTTTCTCAAAAATGTTCAACTTTTTTTTTGTTTTTACTGTAAACTTGCAACTTTTCCTCATAAATTTGGAACTTTTTTCTTGTAAATTTGCTAATTTTTTCTTGTAAGTTTGTAACTCTTTTCAAATAATTTTACTCTTATTTTTTTCTTGTAAATTTGCAACTTTTTGTCAAACATCGCCGAGAGAAGAGGAAGGTTGGACTCACAGTACAGGCAGAACACCAGTGTAACATTATTTATTGGTGAAAGAAAATAAATGCAGCTTGGTGGCTGTCAAACACAAAAAAGTCAAAGACTGAACACTTAGAGTGAACGTATGATGATGAGGAACGGAAGAGAATGCTCTGCAGTGATGCCAGGGGAAGAAATGGAAACAGCGGGTATATATAGGGACACAGAAATTAACTAACACAGGACAGCTGGGTAACTAATTAGGGTCAAATGAAAACATACGTGAGTAGCTGGAGGAATGGAGTTTGCATGCCCTAGTGATCCCAGGAGCTATGTCAGGGGTGTTCAACCATGTGCCATGGAGAGCCAAGACCCTGCAGGTTTTCTCTTCTACCCAGTCTCTTCAGCAGGTGTTTTCACTTATCAGCAATCAGTGGGAAGAAGTTCACTGAAATCTGCTGTTGAAGACACTGGTTGGAGGTAAAACCTGCAGGGTCTTGGCTCTCCATGGCACATGGTTGGACACCCCTGAGCTATGTTGTCCAGGGCAGTTTGCCTCTGGTAGGGTCACCCAAGATAAATTGGTCCTGGGTGAAGGGTCAGACTAAGAACGATCCAACAGACTGTCATGTTGAATGTTAGAACAAGGGTTCAGTGTACCACAGCTGGTATGGGGTTACCGGGGCCCCACATTGGAGCCAGGCTTGGGGGAGGGGCTCGATGGCTAGCACCTGGTGGCTGGGTTTCTGCCCATGGGACCCGGCTGGGCTCAGCCCGAAGAAGTTACATGGGTCCGCCCTCCAGTGGGATCACCACCTGCAGGAGGGATCATAGGGGTCCGATGCTATGTGGATCAGGTGGCGGTCGGAGGCAGAGACCTTGGTGGTCTGATCCCAGGCTTCCTAAACTGGCTTTTGGGACTTGGAATGTCACCTCTTTGGTGGGGAAGGAGCCTGAGCTGGTGCATGAGGTTGAGAGATGCCAGCTAGATATAGTCAGCCTCACCTCAACACAGCTCCAGTTCTGGAACCAGTCTCCTGGAGAGGGGCTGGAGCTTGGCCTACTCTGGAGTTTCCCCAGGCAAGAGGCGACAAGCAGGGGTGGGTATTCTTGTATCCCCCTACCTTGCTGCCTCTATATTGGAGTTTTCCCCGGTGGATGAAAGGGTTGTTTCCCTGTACCTTCAGGTTGGGAAATGGGTCCTGATCATCATTTGTGCCTATGCACCAAGTGATGGATCAGAGTACTCATCCATTGTGGAGTCTTTCACTGGGGTGCTGGAGGGTGCTCCTCTTGGAGACTCCATTGTCCTACTGGGGGACTTCAATGCGCATGTGGGCAACGACAGTGAAACCTGGAGGGGGGTGATTGGGAGGAACGGCCTGCCCGATCTGAACCCAAGTGGTGTTCAGTTATTGGACTTCTGTGCCAACCAGTTTGTCCATAACGAACACCATGTTCAAGCATAAGGGTGTCCATATGTGCACCTGGCACCTGGACACCCTAGGTCGCAGGTTGATGATCGATTTTGTTATTGCGTCATCAGATCTGTGACTGTGTGTCTTGGACACTTAGGTAAAGAGAGGTGTAGAGCTGTCAACTGATCACCACCTGGTGATGAGTTGGATCTGATGGCAGGGGAGGATGCCATTCAGACCTGGTAGAGCCAAACGTATAGTGAGGGTGTGCTGGAAACATCTGGTTGAGGCTTCTGTCCAGGAGGTCTTCAACTCCCACCTCCAGAAGAACTTCAACCACATTCCAAGGGAGTCTGGAGACATGGAGTCTGAATGGGCCATGTTCACCACCTCCATTGTTGAAGTGGCTGCCCAGAGCTGTGGCTGCAAGGTCATCAGTGCATGTCGTGGTGGCAACCCCCAAACCAAGTGGTGGACACCAGTAGTGAGGGGGGCCATTAAGCTGAAGGAGTCCTATCGAGCTTGGTTGGCTTGTGGGACTTCCAAAGCAGCTGAGGTGTACCGGCAGGCCAAGCGGAGTGCAGCTCGGGCGGTTGCTGAAGCAAAAACTCAGGTGTTGGAGGAGTTCGGTGAGGCCATGGAACAAGACTTTTGGTGGGCCTCAAAGAAATTCTGGCAAACTGTCCAGTGGCTCAGGAGGGGGAAGCAGCTCCCTGTTCACACTCTGTATGGTGCAGATGGGCCGCTGCTGACTTTGACTGCGGACATCGTCAGGCAGTGGAAGGAATACTTTGAGGACCTCCTCAATCCCACTGATATGCCTTCCACAGAGGAAGCAGGGCTTGTGGATGAGGGGAACAACTCGCCCATCACAGGGCCTGACATTGCCAAGGTGGTTAAAAAGCTCCTTAGTGACTGGGCCCTGGGGGTGGATGAGATTCACCCTGAGTACCTCAAGGCCCTGGATATTGTAGGGCTGTCATGGTTGACATGCCTCTGCAACATTGCGTGGAGGTTGGGGACAGTGCCTTTGGCATGGCAAACCACAGTGGCAGTTCCTCTCTTCAAGAAATGGGACCAGAGGGTGTGCTCCAACATTAGAGGGATCACACTCCTCAGCCTCCTTGGGAAGGTCTCTGGGAAGGTCCACGACAAGGTACTGGAGAGGAGAGTCCGACCATCGGTCGAACTTTGGATTCAGGAGGAGCAATGTGGTTTTGGTCCTGGCTGTGGCACATCAGAACAACTCTTTACCCTCTCGAGAATCCTCGAGGGTTCATGGGAGTTTCCCCAACCAGTCCACATGTGTTTTGTGGACTTGGAGAAAGCATTCAACCGCATCCCTCGTGTTTTTTTGTGGGACGTTCTTCAGGAGTATGGGGTATCGGGCTTGTTGTTACGAGCTATCCTGTCTCTATACGGCCGTTGTGAGAATTTGGTTCATATTGCCAACACTTGGTTGGACTCATTCCCAGTGAGAGTTGGACTCTGCCAGGGCTGCCCTTTGTCACCGATCATGTTCATTATTTTTATTGATAGGATTTCTAAGCACAGCCAGGGAACCGAGGGTGTCATGCTTAGTGACCACAGCATCTCATCTCTGTTGTTTGCAGATGATGTTGTCCTGTTGGCTTCATCCAGGAATGACCTACAGGTCTTACTGGGACAGTTTGCCACTGAGTGTGAATCAGCTGGGATGAGAATCAGCACCTCCAAGTCCAAGTCTATTGTCCTCAGCCGGAAAAAGGTGGATTGTCCTCTCCGGGTTGGAGACGAGCTCCTGCCCCAA
Source organism: Pholidichthys leucotaenia (assembly GCA_020510985.1). Taxonomy (NCBI): domain Eukaryota; kingdom Metazoa; phylum Chordata; class Actinopteri; order Cichliformes; family Pholidichthyidae; genus Pholidichthys; species Pholidichthys leucotaenia. The sequence continues at coordinate 26,018,142 of CM035839.1, read as the reverse complement.
GTGGAGGAGTTTAAGGATCTTGGGGTCTTATTCACAAGTGAGGGGAGAATGGCGTGAAAGATTGACAGACAGATCAGAGCAGCATCTGCAGTGATGTGGACGTTGTACCGGTCTATTGTGGTTAAGAGGGAGCTAAGCTCTAAGGAAAAGCTGTAGATTTACTTGTCAGTCTACGTTCCTACCCTCACCTATGGTCATGAGCTTTGGATAATGACCAAAAGAATGAGATGGCGGATGCAAGCGGCTGAAATGAGCTTTCTTTGTAGCACTGCTGGACTCACCCTCAGAGATAGGGTGAGGAGCTCAGTCATCCAGCAGAGGCTCAGAGTAAAACCGCTGCTCCTCCACATTGAAAGGAGCCAGTTGAGGTGGTTTGGACATCTGATCAGGATGCCTCCTGGACACCTCCCACTTGAGGGTTTTTCGGGCACATACCACTGAGAGGAGACCCCAGGGCAGACCCAGGACTCGCTGGAGAGACTACGTCTCCCAGTTGATCTGGGAACACCTTGGTATCCCCTCTGAAGAGTTGGAGCAGGTGGCTGGGGAGAAAGAAATCTGTGTTTCTCTGCTTGAACTGCTCCCTCTGCTACCCGGACCTCTGGAGAAATGGTAGAAGATGGATGGCTGGAACTTGAGTCTCAGGAGAGAATCACAACATGAGATTACCTTGCACTAGAGATAACATACAAGTTTTAAACTCAGGAGATAACATAGGTACCGCTTGCTCAAAAGAAAATAGCATAGGAGATTTAAACTCAGGAGACCACAAAGAAGCCTTTTGACCTGGAACCCTCAAATGAGCTGTTTGCTCTTAAAATAACTACATAGGAGCCTTTTTCTCTGAAAGTAGTCACATAGGAGCTTTTTGCTCTGAAAATAACATGGGAACTTTTTTCTCTGAACGCAACAACATAGGAGCCCTTTGCTCTAAAGATAACAATATGGGAGCCTTTTGCTCTGAACACAACATAGGAGCCCTTTGCTTGGAAGATAACAATATGAGAGCCTTTTGCTCTGAAAATGACAATATAGGAGCCTTTTGCACTGAACATAACAACATAGGAGCCTTTTGCTCTGAAGATAACAATATGGGAGCTCTTTGCTCTGAAGATAACAACATGGGAGCCTTCCGTTCCCAAGGTGAAGATAACAACACAGGAGCTCCCTGCTCCAAAGATGAAGATAACAACACGGGAGCTTTTTGCTTTGAAGATAGTACCTGAGGGGCCAACAGCAGCTGAGGAGTGGCGACCCCAGGCAGCGAAGTTGGAGCGGACTTCTCTGACGGCCAGGGTGGAGTGGACTGCTCTTTCCCTTGGACAACGGGTGAAGGTCTCCTGACCTCTTGGACGAAGGGTGAAATAGATGGCTTGACCCTCTGGACGACGGGTGGAGCGGACTGCTCTGATAACAGTGATGATGGAGCGGCTTGCTTTGACAGTGATGATGGAGCAGACTGCTCTGATGATGTGATGATGGAGTGTGGTCCTCCTGCGGCTCCATCCTCGACACGGCCACCTTGGACAATGGAGGGAAACAAGAGGTCAGTGAGGTGACACCACAATCATATAAGTAGCAAAGACTGGTGGAGAGTGTGCCTGGGTCCTCCCACCAGTAGCAAAGCAAGTCTTTTCAAAAATAATGGTAGAACTTAAATGCAAAGGTACTTGCCTGTACTGCAGAAGAGATGGCTGGTGGAGCTGGTACTGGAGCCGGGAGGCGCCGTGGACCTGGTACAGGAACTGGTAGGCGCCATGGAGCAGGTACTGGAGCTGAGGAGCGACAAGGAGCTGACACTGGAGCCTGTACTGGAGCTGAGGTGTGACGAGGAGCCAGGAGGCGCTATGGAGCAGGTACTGAAGATAGAGAACAACAAGAGGGTGGTTCCGGGACTTGAGAGTGAGGAGAGTGTGACATTGGAACCAGGGGACACTGAATCATCGGCGCAGACTCCAGCACAAGGGGTGTTTTTGTTTGTTTTTTTTTTCCCCAGCCCGCAATGTGGCTTAGGAACTGGTGAGCAGTGTCTCCCAGAGCCTCCCTTCCAAGCTGGACCACCGCATGCCCTGCAGGTTCCATTACATGCCACAGGGACGGAGGGAACAGTAGCCAACAGCGGGTTGGGGAAAACGGGCTGCGAGGAGGAGGCTAGCATTGGGAAACAGTGAGGAGCGGGGACTGGAGCCTTTGCTGGAGGAATAGTGGTGGAAAGCCGGGAGGATTGGTATTTCCTTGGGGCTCGCATCCTCACTGGAACCCTTGAGTTGTGTTGGTCCCCACAAGGCGGAAAAGTTTTGGTGTGAGCCAGGGCTTATAGACCAGTAAAAGCTCCATCTGTGCGGACTCCACCTGCCTCCATTCCTCCTACTTTGTAGTGTCCATTCCTGACGTGGGAGCCGGTGCAGGAGGTGAAAGAGGTAGAGCTGGTGCATGAGGAGAGGCTGAAGATGTTGGGGCCAGGGGATGCTGTCTCTGGCATCTCCGGCAAACCCCTCTTGCTCCCTCTTGTCCCAGATGCTGGCTGCTGTTGTGACAGCATGCCATTCATGCCGATGGCAGGATGTGCCTTCGGTTGGGGTTGCTCTGCTGGGTCCTGCTGGGCCACAAACTCTCTATCCTGCAGTGCTGCAGTGGCTCCTTGAGGCTAATGCTCAGTGAGGATGCAAGATGAGTCTGGCTTCTGCCCCCTCTCTTCTGGTGCTGATTGTGGTTGCGGTGATGTGTTGCTGTTGTCAGCGACGGGATGCTCTCCCGGTTGTCATCATTCACCGGGGTCCCCTTGCTCCACGAACTCCCTCTCCTGCAGCTCCATGGTGGCTCCTTGAAGCTCCTGCCGGGTGAGGATGGGAGGCAAGTCTGGTTTGTGTCCTCTCTCTGTGCTGTGTTCTCTCTCCGTATTTTGTTCTTTGTGCGATGTCATGCTCAGAGCGGCTGTACCCACATCCGAGGAGTCATGCTGTCTCTCCTGCGATGCGGCAGCAGCTCGAGAACGCTTGTGCTGTGCGAGGCCCGACTCCAGGTCCCATGTGGCTATGGACTGGGGCTCCTATTGCTTCTCCGGTTCTGCTGGGTTCTGCTCGACGTGCGGTGTGAGGCAGGGGTTGACTGCGTCCATGTCTGAGTGCAATGGACCCAGACCGTTGTCGGCCAGCATGGGGCCTGTGATGGAGAGGCCCAGTTCACAGAACAAATCCCACCCCAAAACATTATCGCCATGGTGTGTCACCTCGAACCGGAACGCTGGGATTGTTCTGTCACCGTATTGCACTCCAAAGGTGATGTTTCTGCTGGCCTTGGAGCATCCGTCATCCGGCAGTTCCACCGCATCAGCCGTCGCTGGGGAGTAAGCCTCCTAATCGTGGCCTCGTTTATCAGAGACCTTGAGGCAGCGTTGGCTAGCACCATTGATATACTGATGCCGTCTAGCTTCACTACACACTGCAGTCCTGACCAGTCTTGGGGCCCACAAAGTTGATGGCGTCCATATCAGACATCCGGTCGCTGGGCAACCAGACAACTGTCTGTTGACTGTGTGGAGCGCGGGCCGGGGCCCGTTAGCTGCAATGCTAACTGGGCAGCCTCTTGTAGCTCTAGGTGGGATGCTATCTCCAGTTCTTCAGCCAGCGTCAGGCTGTCTGGCACCATGAACAACTTCTCCTCCAGCTTCCTATTTGTAGTATGCTTCACCAACTTGTCTCGCACCAACCCATCTTCCAAGTGTCCAAACTCACACTTACTAGCCAATCAGCGGAAGTCGGTGACAAACTGCTAGACCAACTCACCTGCTTGCTGTCGGCGCTGGCAAAACTTGAGTCGTCTAGCCATCACACTCTGCTGCCGGAGTATCAGACATGCTTCCATCTTCAGGAAAAACATCAAATTTTCCTCCAAAAGACCGATTTTTCTCCTCGTTGCTAATTGTTATGTCTGGAAATAGGACAGTGGAGCCTGTGGCTGTGCTGAATGGTGGTCTTTATTAACAATAAACTGATAGCACATGGAACACACTAACAGGGTAACTGTATGCTAACTGGGGTGCGTTACAGACAGAGGCAGGTTAGCGGCAGAGCGCCAAAGAGGCCATCTCCCACCAACAGTCCTCCTATATAAGCATGGCGTGATGATGTCACCTGTGTGTCCACCGTCACGTCCGCACAGTCTGTTGTAAGCTGAGGCTTCACAACACCGCCCAACACTCAATCTTGTTCAGCCCCAGCACGCTGTAGTCTGTGCCCGCTGAGTCCTCATTTGGTGGCATCATTCTGTCAGAAACACCGCCAACAGATGAGGAAGGAATTGGACTCACAGTACGGGCAGAACTCCAGGGTAACATTGTTTATTGGTGAAAGAAAATAAATGCAGCTCGGTGGCTGTCAAGCACAAAAAAAAAGTCAGACTAAATACTTACAGTGAATGTATGATGATGAAGAACCGAAGGGAATGCACTGCAATGATGCCACGGGGAGAAATGAAAACAGCGGGTATATATAAGGATACAGAAATTAACTCACACAGGACAGCTGGGGTAACTAGGGTCAAATGAAAACATGTGAGTGGCTGGAGGGATGAGAGGATGATGGGAGAGACTAGAAAACAATAGCTGAAATAAGAAAATGTGGATACTCAAACTACTAATGATAACAGAATTGTGCCAGTAGCTCAAAGAACACAGAAAACATGGACAGAATGTCCAGGTCATAACACTTTTTTGACTTGGTTTGTTGACCCAGTGAGCAGATTCGGAGACCAGAGTAGATACAGTTATCTTTATTACAATAAGATGAATGTGTGAGTGTGTGTTCTTGCTGCAGCTGGGGGTGAGCTGAATGCCGTCGACCTGGCAACCCTAGGGACAAACAGAGGCAGGACGGTTAGTGGCTTCACAGCAGACAATGTGCCGGTTGATCTGCAGCTTACTGTTTGTAGAGATGTAACAATGCTCAGGTTAGCACAGCGGCTATGGCCAGGAGGACAGCATCCACAGAGCCCGTTGCCGTGTGTAGATGGTGGAGATGCAGTTCGTGAAAGGGTGAGGTTCAGTCCACCGCCAGGTGGGACAGGGTCCGCCGCCAAGGAGCTCCACCTATGCACAGGGGACTGATATGGACATGATGAGAGCAGGCTGAGGCTTACTTGCGTGGTGGAGAGTTTCCTTCCAAGTGCAGGCAGGTTGTAGGTGGACAGCTGGGAAGCAGTCAGGCTGAGGCTACGGTCTCTGGAGACAAAGAAGGCGTTTGTGGTCTTCATGGAGCAAGACAGATGATGCCACACAGTTCTCCAGGGCAGCGTGGATAATATAGCCCCAGCCATGATGAGAAACAGGTGTGTGCGCAGTTGGAGAGGATAATCACATCCAAGCAGGCCATTACAGTACTCCCACCCCCATGAAATGCCTCTCAGTGGTTGATCCAACATACCTGGGTGCGTCTGGTGGAAGTCCAGAATGAGATCTTTATCCAGCACGAATGAGAGACGCACCCAGGACCTCCATTCTGGCCCGTAGCCCTCCCAGTCCACCAGGTATTGCAGGCTGCGACCCCGGCGGCGGACATCCAGGATGGAATTGACCCTCCACGCCAGGTCGCCGTCAATCACCATCGGCGGGGGTGGAGACCTGGGAGGAGGACACAGAGGGCTGGAATAGAAGGGTTTGACCTGAGATACATGGAAAGTAGGGCAAATACGAAGGGGGGGGGCTAGACGCACAGAGACAGGGTTGATGATACGGGTGATAGTGAATGGCCCAATAAACCGTTGTGACGTCTTCTTGCGCTCAGCCTTCAGATTAATATTTTTTGTTGAAAGCCATACCTGCTGACCCACCTGGTAAGCCGGACCCTCAGTCCTGTGACAATTGGCCACCGTAGTATTGTGTTCTGCCGTGCGCCATAGCGCGGTCCGGGTAGCTCCCCACAGGCGGCAACAGCGTCTCAAATGGGCCCGAGCAGACGGAACCGCGATGTCCCCTTCTTCTTCAGGGAATAGAGGAGGATTGTAGCCCAACGAAGCCTCAAACGGGGACATCCCGATCGCCAAAGAGACCGTGGTGTTGTGGGCGTATTTGATCCACGGGAGGTGCGTGCTCCAGGATGCCGGATTGGTGGCCACCACACACCACAGAGCAGCCTCCAGCTCCTGATTCGCCCTTTCACATTGCCCGTTGCTCTGGGGATGGTAACCAGACGACAGGCTTACAGTAGCCCCAAGGGCGTTGCAGAAGGACCTCCAAACCTGCGAGATGAATTGGGGTCCACGATCGGAGACGATGTCCATCGGAATTCCATGTAGCCTCACTACATGTTGGACCAGGAGATCAGCCGTCTCCTTAGCCGTAGGCAGTCCTCGCAGGGGGACGAAGTGGGCGGCTTTGGAGAACCTGTCCACAATGGTGAGGATAACAGTATGCTGGTTAGAAGAAGGAAGATCGGTGACACAGTCCAACGCCACATGGGACCACGGCCTGCCAGGGATCGGAAGGGGTGAAGCAGACCAGCAGGAGAGGAGGAAGATGTCTTGCCTACGGCACAATGGGGGCAGGCGCGGATGTAATCTCCAACGTCCCTCTGGATAGATGGCCACCAAAATGTCCTCTGCAACAGGGCTACCGTGCGCCCCCTCCCGGGGTGGCACGCAAACCTGGAGGCATGAGCCCAGCAAATGACCTCCCCTTGGACGGCAGATGGAACAAACAGCTTCCCCGCTGGCCCCCCGCCCGGGTCTGGTTCAACCTCCAGCGCCTTTAGGACCTTCTCCTTGATGCCCCACGAAAGGGCACCCACGACACACGATGAAGGAAGGATGGGGTGCTCCGACTTCTCCATGACGTCAGAGGAGAATTGTCTGGACAGGGCATCAGGTTTGGTATTCTTGGACCCGGGAAGATACATGATGGTGAAGTTGAAACGGCTGAAGAACAGGGACCAGCGGGCCTGGCGGGCCTTCAGGCGCTTGGCCGTCCTGAGGTACTCCAGGTTCTTGTGGTCCGTCCAGCCCACAAACGGCTGGGAAGCCCCCTCCTACCAGTGGCGCCACTTCTCTAGCGCCATCTTCACCGCCAGGAGCTCTCTGTCGCCGATGTCATAATTACGTTCTGCAGGAGACAAGCGTCGGGAGAAGAACGCACAGGGGCGCACCTTGCCATCCGCTGGGGAACGCTGGGACAGAACGGCCCCGACACCCGAATCCGAGGCGTCCACCTCCACCAGGCACTGCAGAGCAGGGTCCACCTGGACCAGGATGGGAGACTCCGAAAACTATTTCTTAAGGTCGGCGAAGGCTGCGGCTGCCTCCTCAGACCACCTGAAGGGCACCTTGGAGGAAGTCAGACGGGTCAGAGGGACAGCAGTGATGCTATAATTTTTAATGAAGCGGCGGTAGAAGTTAGCAAACCCCAAGAACTGCTGCAGTTGTTTTCTAGAGGAGGGAGTGGGCCAATCTACCACCGCTTTTACCTTACTGGGATCTGGGATGATCTCGTTGTGGGAGATGATAAACCCCAAGAAGGTCGTCTTGGATACGTGGAATTCGCACTTCTCGGCTTTCACAAATAACTTATTCTCCAGGAGTCGCTGCAACACTCGCCTCACATGCACACGGTGTTCATCCAGGGACTGCGAAAAAATAAGGATGTCATCAAGGTAGACAAAGACGAACACATCCAGAAAATCCCTAAGCACATCATTGATTAACCGCTGGAACACAGCGGGGGCGTTGGTCAGCCCGAACGGCATGACCAGATACTCAAAATGACCGCTGGGGGTCCGAAACCCCGTCTTCCACTCATCGCCTTTCCGGATGCGAACCAGATGGTAAGCGTTCCGCAGATCCAGCTTAGTGAAGCAGGAGGCCCCCTGGAGGGAATCAAATGCCGAGTTAACAAGAGGCAGGGTGTATTTATCCTTGATAGTGATGTTATTCAGTTCTCTGAAGTCAATACACGGCCTTAGCGAACCGTCCTTCTTTCCCACAAAAAAAAAAAAAATGCCCCCACCGTCAAGGATGACGGCCGTATTATGCCGGAGGCCAATGATTCTTTAATATAAGCCTCCATGGCTTCCCGCTCCGGAGGTAACAGGCTGTAAAGACGACTCAACGGTAGCGGGGCTCCAGCACGGAGGTTGATGGCACAATCATAAGGGCAGTGAGGGGGAAGGGAAAGGGCCTGGGTCTTACTGAACACGGCGCCAAGGTTGTGATACTCTGGGGGCACCTTGGACAGATCAGGGGGAGGGATGGTGGAAACAGTCAGAGGCAGTGATGGCGAGCAAGCAGTGGATTGAAAACAACCGCTGAGACAGAACAAACTCCACGATAATACACTCCCAGAGCGCCAGTCAATGGAGGGATTGGGAAGCCGTAACCATGGATACCCAAGAATAACCGGGGAGGAGGAAACCGGCAACACAAAGAACTTCAGTTCCTCCCGATGGTTCCCAGATGTAATGACGGCCACTGGGGGGGTTTGCTGGGATACAATAATGAGGGAGGCTTTGTACAGAGTGATAAGTCTCAAAGGAACCTTGAGCGATAGGCAGGGGAGACCCAACCGGGTTGCCAGTTCCCCAGAGATGAAGTTCTGCTCAGCCCCCGAATCTATCAGTGCATGCGTCCCTATTTCAGTATGTTTGTGAATGAAGCGAATAGGGAGACATAAACTAGATAGGGGATTAGTTGAAGGCGCGTCCGTGAGTCCCCCTACTGCGACACACAGACTCCCCCTTTTGGCCGCTCAGGACATGACACTACCTCATGCTCCTCGCTCCCGCAGTATAGACACAACCCCAACTCACAGCGGCACTGTTTCTCCACCAAAGAAAGCTTGGGTTGCCTAGCTGACGTGAGTTCCGGACCCTCCGGGGAATCTGAGGAAGGCAGGGCCAATAGAGAGGGCCGTGGGGAATGATGAGATTGGGCACCCGAATGACCAGAGGACCTACGTTCCGCTGCCCGTTCCCTTAACCTGTTTTCGAGGCTGATGGCCAAGGAGATTAACTCAGAAAGCCTACCCGGCTTCTCCAAGGAAGCCAACTCGTCCTGCAGGCTAGGGGTGAGACTCTTAATGAAAATACTGCACAGTGAAGCATCTTCCCACCCAACCTCTGTAGCAACTACCCGGAAGTCGACAGCGTAATCTGCCGCAGATTGAGTTCCCTGCCTAAGGTTAAGCAGCCGGGAGGTAAGCACACCATCACGGTCAGAATGGTCAAATACTTCCCTGAATTCACTAACAAACTGTGCATAAGTCATGCTGGAATAATTCCCCCTAGCCATGACGGCGTAGGCCCAAGCTAGAGCTCGCCCCTCTAACAAATTAATAACAGCCTCTTTGGCTGTGATCTGTGGGAAAATCCCCTGGTACCCGCTGAAACACAATCTCACACTGCATAATGAAACCCCGCGCCCCCCTCTAGCTTTCCACCAAAACGGGTGGAAGTGGGGACGGGATTAGCCGAGGAGAAGACCCGTGCCCGGGTGGTGGCTAGCGGGAGCCAAGGAGCTACTAGGAAACGACGGAGCCGGTGGAAACGTCTGCAGGCTAGTCAAACGATCCAACTGGTCCATTAGCCGAGTTAACCGATTCAAAATAATCTGTTGTTGATAAGCTAACTGATGTACTCGGGTCTCGAGGATGTTAACCTTGCGCGTCAGCGCACTGTCAACTGGGTCATTTTGGCAGAGTCATACTGACATGGTTTGTTGACCCAGTGAGCAGACTCGGAGACCAGAGTTCATACAATTATCTTTATTACAATAAGATGAATGTGTGAGAGTGTGTTCTTGCTGCAGCTGGGGGTGAGCAGAATGCCATTTCACCTGGCAACCCTAGGGACAAACAGAGGCAGGACGGTTAGTGGCTTCACAGCAGAGAATGTGCCGGTTAACCTGCAGCTTACTGTTTGTAGAGATGTAATGATGCTCATGTTAGCACAGCGGCTATGGCCAGGAGGACAGCGTCCACAGAGCCCGTTGCTGCGTGTAGATGGTGGAGATGCAGTTCGTGAAAGGGTGAGGTTCAGTCCGCCGCCAGGTGGGACAGAGTCCGCCGCCAAGGAGCTCCACCTATGCACAGGGGACTGATATGGAGATGGTGAGAGCAGACTGAGGCTTACTTGCGTGGTGGAGAGTTTCCTTCCAAGTGCAGGCAGGTTGTAGGTGGACAGCTGGGAAGCAGTCAGGCTGAGGCTACGGTCTCTGGAGACAAAGAAGGCATGTGTGGTCTTCATGGAGCAAGACAGACAACTCCGCACGGTTCTCCATGGCAGCGTGGATAATATAGCCCCAGCCATGATGAGAAACAGGTGTGTGCGCAGCTGCAGAGGATAATCACGTCCAAGCAGGCCATCACATTTTTTCTCCTAAATTTTCACTCTCATAAAATTGCAACTTTTTTGAGTAAATTTGTGACTTTTTTCTATTAAATCTGTGACTATTTTTGTCATAAATTTGCTCCTTTTTTTAAAAAATTGTCACTTCTTTTCTTACAGAAAAAATGTGAAAATTTATGACTTTTTTGGCGTAATTTTACCTATAACACAAGTGTTACTGAAACCTGCTCATCCACATTAATCCCATGTGGGGCCCAGCAGGGTTTCAAGCAGGTAGACAGGTACCACAGATAAAGTCCATGTGGGCAAACAGATGGGGCCAACATGGAACCTACGGACAAACCCACATGGGACCCAGAAGACAATGACAAAGAAAGTGTCAAGACAAAAAAACTCAAAGCAGCATGGCTTGAAAATAGAAAAAGCACAACAAAAGAAATTTAAAAAAAAAAACAAATGGGCAGAAATGGGAGTTAATGTCTGTGGTCGAACTGTAAGAAATGAGAAGGAAACGAGATTTACACGCAGAAAAGCCAAATGTAAACCATCGTTATCACCTAAGCAGAAGGAAACAAAGCTACACCGGGCTAGAGAGAAGCAGTCGTGGGCTGTGGATGATTGGATGAAAATGATAATGGGCAAGGAGATGATGGTGGAACTTGTTTGGTGTCATTTTGTTTAAACATGAAAATGATTGCCTGAAGAAAACAGTCATTGATGATATTGATTACATGATGCATTAAGGACCAGGGGAAATGACAGTTATCTTTATAGTAAATGCACATTTTAAGTTTTTAATTCCCCCCCCCCCCCAGCATGATAATGTGTCTAGCCATAGAGCAAAATGTTTCTGCAGCATACAAGTATTGCAAAAATATCTCTGAAAAACATTTTTTTGCAAGTATTCACAAGTATTAAATGACTAAAAGCAGAGACTCTAATTAATTCATGATTTATGGCTCCAAGTTTTTGGAAGTTACTTTTCAAGGGCTTTAATGCGTTTTCACTTTTACTAAAGAGAAGAATTTTTGGAAGGCATACATTATTTAAAGTCAGACTATTTTTCTTAATAAGATATTGGTTATTATTAAATCATTTACTGCTGCACACTGTTATTCTATATTTGCAAGCTGTTTAATAGGGTGCGTGCCTGTATTCCTGACTGAGATATTATATTATGGTTTATGTTACAGAAGTTAAATTGGACATAATGTTATGTTTTTATAGATGTGGATTAATCACGGTGATGGTTTTGGAGAAAGAATATACTTTTGTCTGAAATAATAATAAACTGACAGATATTTAACTTTGAACTGTCATGTGAAAAATTATGGAATTGTTTTAGAATTTGCATTGTAAAACAAATACATGCATGTGTCCACACATGCAGCTAAAAGGGAGTACTTGCAGAACTTAGAGTTTTTTTACACATGGATGATCAGCAGGAAACATAAAACCAATAATACTACTGGCAGTTAAAACAGTGGAAAGGATTATAAAAGTCCTTCAAGAAAGTAATTCAGCATGGACTGTGGCAAAAGGTGTTGGTTGTTTTCAGTCAGCAGTGTCTAAAATTTGGAACTGCACACAAAATCGGAAGCCTGTAAAAGGTCATTTTCAAGGGTACATGCCAATATTTAATATTTGTTTATATTTAGGGGGTGCACAAGCCAGTGTACTCCTAATGCCAGTCCCAAACCTGGGTAAATTGGAAGGGCTGTGTCAGGAAGGGCATCCGACGTAAAACCTTTGCCAAATTAAACATGCAGATCATGACAAATGAGACTTTCATACTGGATCGGTCGAGGCCCGGGTTAACAACGACCGCCACCGGTGCTGTTAACCAACAGGGTGCCGGTGGAAATTGGGCTACTGTTGGTTGAAGATCGAGGAGGAGGAGAAGGGGAAGTCGTGTTATGAGGGAGAGAGAGAAAAGGAAAGATAGAAGTGTGGAGGTGAGAGTAGGGATGTTAAATGTAGGGACTATGACTGGTAAAGGCAGAGAGTTGGCTGATATGATGAAGAGAAGAATGGTAGATATACTGTGTGTTCAAGAAACCAGATGGAAGGGAAGCAAGGCTAGGAGCATTGGAGGTGGATTTAAACTGTTCTACCATGGTGTAGCTAGGAAGAGAAATGGAGTAGGAGTGATCTTGAAGGAAGAGTATGTGAAGAGTGTTCAGGAGGTAAAGAGGGAGTCAGACAGAATCATAAATTTGAAGCTAGAAGTCAAAGGTGGGATGTTGAATGTTGTCAGTGCATATGTCCCACAAGTTGGATGTTAGGTAGAAGAGAGAGGAATTCTGGACTAAGTTGGATGAAGTGGAAGAGAGTGTTCCCAGGGGGAGAGAGTGGTGATTGGAGCGGACTTTAATGGACATGTAGGTGAAGGGAACAGAGGTGAAGAGGAGGCCGTGGGTAGGTATGGTCTTAAGGAGAGAAATGTGGAAGAACAGATGGTTGTGGATTTTGCTAAAAGGATGGAAATGGCTGTGATGAATGCATACTTCAAGAAGAGAGAGAGGAACATAGCAGGGTTTCCTCTGTAACATTTTCCCATGGCGGACTGCCACCCTTGAAGTAATGCCGCCATACTAAGAGGAAATATATAGTCAAAAAAAAAAAAAAATTAAGGAAGGACGCTCCGCGTTATAATAAAGTCTCAAATATACAAGAACAGACATAATTTTACAAGAGGAAATTAAAAATGAGGAAAATGTTTTCAAATTTAGATAAATTTACAAAGAAAAATAGATAACTATAAGAAAATTGTTAGAAATTTTGAAGAAAAACCTCAGTCCTTCAAGACTGAAGTCATTACTTGTCATGATTTTGAATAATTTGAGGAGGCTTCAGTGCAGGGCAACTACTTCGGAAGGACACTCAGACACAGATGAAAAGTTTACACCACTTTAATGAAAAACCCAAACCCTATACAAAACACGCTAACTTAAATAATAAACACACACACCACAATTAAAGAAATCCACAACCCAAACACCACACTATGTACCAGAAAACAATTGCACGCTGGAGCCACATACGATCTAGGGAAAAGGAGAGGAGAGGAAGGATTAATAATGGATAAGGAGTACAGGGTAAATACTGCTGAGGGAATGGGTCTTATGGTACTGGCAGAGAGCCCGGCCATGACTCCAGCCAGGGAGAAGAGAGGAAGAGTTGATAGTGGCTGGTGAGAAGGAGGAGTGACTGGAGGACCTGGGTAGAGAAGCCGTTGTCGAAGAAGAGGATGATTCAGGCAAGCGAGCAAACACAGCCCTGGTGACGCACCACTGGAGGCGGCAGCAAACCTGAGGGAAGAGGAGGACAAAAAGGTAAGACAACGGAAGGGAATAATAATTTTGCCAAACAACAAGAACTGCTGTTGAATGGCGGCACAAACCCAACGATCCAGCAAAGAGCTCCTTACACTCTGGCCCTTAAATAAACTGGTGAATCAGGCAGCAGCTGTGTAGTCACACAGGTGAGCTTGATGGGCTCCAGAGCCGGGAAAACAGAGACAGGACAGGAGGGGGGAGACGCGCTCGCCTGATCATGACAGTGCCCCCCCCTCCCCCAAGGGATGCCTCCTGGCGACCCCCCGGGTTTCTGTGGATGGGCAAAGTGGAACACCCGGACCATACCCCTGTCATGGAAAACGGACCGTGGAATCCATGATCTCTTCTCCGGTCCATACCCCTTCCAGTGCACCAGGTACTGCAAGCCATGGCCACGGTGGCGTACGTCCAGAATCTGCTGGATGGTGTATGTGGTATGTCCATCGATGATCCGGGGAGGTGAAGGGGGGTCTGGAGGAGGGCACAGGGGGCTGGTGGAGAGAGGCTTGATTTGGGAAACGTGGAAGGTGGGATGGATATGAAGTGATGGAGGCAACTTCAGCCTGATGGTGACGTCATTGATGATCCAGGAGATCGGGAATGGACACAGAAAGTGTGGGGACAGCTTTCGGGAGTCCGACTTCATTGGTACCTTCTCTGTGGATAACCAGACCTTCTGGCCTATGGAGTATTTAGGCACTGCCGCACGCCTACATTTGGCATACAGGCGGTTCCGCTTGGACGATCGTTAACGAGCTGTCCGAGTGGACCTCCAGAGGTGGTGGCAGTGACGAGCGTGGGCCTCCAGAGGGTACCACGATCTCCCTCTCCATCATGGGTAGGAGTGGTGGTGTGTATCCCATGGCAGCTTGAAAAGGAGTAAGCCCCGTAGCGGAGGACACAGCTGAGTTGAGTGCATATTCCACCCAGGTCAGGTGGGAGCTCCAGGTAGACGGGTTGCAGGATGCCACACACCTCAGGGTTGCCTCCAAGGACTGGTTCACATGCTCGTCCTGACCATTGTTCTGAGGATGATATCCTGAAGTGAGGCTGATATAGGTACCCAGGGATCGACAGAACGCCTTCCACACCCGAGATGTAAACTGTGGTCCTCGATCTGAGACAGTGTCTATAGGGATGCTGTGCATGACATGACAAGACAGGAGGTTGGCCAGCTTGGCAGCAAAGGGGAGACCAGGAAGGGGAACCAGATGAACAGCTTTGGAGAAACGATCTGTGATAGTGAAAATGACAGTGTTACTTTGAGAAGCAGGGAGGCTCGAGACAAAGTCAATGGGAATATGAGACCAGGGACGGGAAGGGATGAGGAGTGGATGGAGGAGGACGGCTCTGGTGAAGAGTCAGATTTGTTGGCAACACAGGTGTGGCAGGCCTTAACATAGTCTCTGACATCCGACTTAAGGGAAGGCCACCAAAACACCCGCTGAATAAGTTCCATCGTGCGAGTCATGCCGGGATGACAGGCAAAAAAAATTGTGTGCCCCCACTGGATTACGTCACTACAAAGGGAGGAGGGCACATACAGTTTGTTGGTGGGCCTCCCTCAGGGACAGATTCCGCTGACTGATCCTGCTGGACCCTCTGCTCGATTTCCCAGGTAAGGGCCCCCAAAATACAGGAGGAGGGCAGGATGGTGTCCGGAAGGGGGGCAGCGGCTGTAGGGGAGAGAGAAGGAGAGGAGTCGGAGGAAAACTGGCAGGAGAGCACGTCAGGTTTGATGTTGTGGGACCCTGGGTGATATGTGATGGAGAGATTAAATCTAAGAAAGAACAGGGCCCATCTAGCCTGCCGGGAATTCAAATGTCTGGCTGACCTGAGATGGTCTAAATTTTTGTGATCAGTCCAGACCATCACTGGCTGATTGGCTCCTTCCAACCAGTGTCTCCACTCCTCCAGTGCCAATTTAATGGCCAGCAGTTTGCGGTCTCCTACACTGTAATTTCTCTCAGCTGGGGACAGCTGCCGGGAGAAAAACGTGCACAGGTGGAGCCGGAACACTGTGAGAGCACAGGTGCCCACCCCCAAATCAGACGCATCCACCTCGACCTTGAACTGAGCTTGAGGGTCTACCAGTGCCAAGATAGGTGCAGTGGTAAATTTTACTTTCAGTGAAGCAAAAGTCCATTCAGCGGCCTCAGACCACTTGAACGAGCTCTTTGTAGATGTGAGCTGTGTCAGGGGCAGAGTGATTTTGCTATAATCCCAAATGAATCGGTGGTAGAAATTGGCAAAACCCAGAAAGTGATGGGGCTCCTTCTGGGTTTGCGGGGTAGGCCAGTCTACTACCGCCTGAATCTTTTCCAGGTGGGCCTTTAACGTGCCTCTGCCCATGCTAAACCCCAGGAAAGAAATGGAGCAGGTATAAAACTCACACTTCTCATCTTTCACAAAAAGCTGATTCTCGAGCAGCCGCTGTAGAACCATACGGATGTGGACCACACGTTCCTCCAGCGTGCGAGAAAAAATTAATGTCGTCTAAGTAAACAAACACAAAATTGTTCACCATGTCTCGCAGGACGTCATTGCTTAAACGCTGGAAGACGGCGGGGGTGTTGGTCAGGCCAAAGGGCATGACCAGATATTCAAAATGACCCAAGTGTGTTTTAAACACCGTCTTCCATTCATCCCCCTCACGGATGCGTACCAAATGGTAAGCATTCCGGGGGTCGAGCTTAGTGTATATCTGTGCCTGTTGTAAGAGTTCAAAGGCCGAATTGATGAGGGGCAACGGGTATTTATCCTTAAGACTTTGAGACTAGAAAAGCGCTATATAAGTACAGGACCTTATCCCTTAACGGTGATGGAGTTAAGCTCCCTGTAATCAATGCATGGCCACAAAGTGCCTTCCTTTTTTACCTACAAAAAAGAACCCTGCGCCGAGAGGGGCAGACGACGGACGGGTAAGGCTGGCGCTAAGGGAGTCCTTAATGTAGCTCTCCATTGCTTCCCTCTCCGGCCCAGATCAACTGTAGAGCCGGCTGGATGGCAGCCGCACGCCCGGTAGGAGGTCGATAGCGCAGTCATAGGACTGATGGGGTGGCAAAGAAAGGGCCCTTGACCTGCTAAAGACCTCCCCTAAGTCATGGTAGACTTCGGGCACATGGCTGAGATCCGCTGGCTCAGCCGAAGGGGAGGAGAGAGGGAGAGAGGGTGAACACGCAGCCAATCGGAGACACTACGACAAACAAAAGGAGCTCCTGGAAGAAATGGAACCCTGGGCCCAATTGATTATGGGATTATGTTTGTGAAGCCATGGATATCCCAAAATCATGGAGGCCGAAGATTGTGGCAGCACAAAAAACTGAATTGTCTCACGGTGGTTACCGGATAAAATGACTGAATAGGGCTCAGTTTGCCGGGTCACCGCTGCGAGACTACAACCTGATAAGGCAGAGACATCAACAGGTGTCGGGAATTTTTGAATCAACTCCTGATGGATGAAATTTTGTTCCGCACTGGAATCCACCAGCGCGGAGGTTTTACACTCAGCTCCTGGTAACTGGATGAGAGCTGGGAGTGTATAACAGCTGGGAGGATTTTGAGAAGAGCCTCCCACCAGACCCCCCACGGTTACTGACGGGCTGACTCTTTTTAGCCGAATTGGGCATTTGGAGATAACATGATCAGTATTCCCGCAGTACATGCACGCCCCCACCTTTTCCCGGCGCCGGCGCTCCTCCGGAGTCATATGAGTCCTAGCCAGGACCATCGGCTCCGGAGGGGGCACCATGGAGGCAGAGCGAGGGGGCGGGGGAATCAGCCGTGGGGCAGGTGAGGAAGCTGCGGTCCTCTGCTCCCTAACGCGGTTCCAGAGCCTGTTGTCTAGAGCCATTGCCTGGGTGATCAATTCATCCAGAGAGGAGGGATTCGCCCGAATAACCAATTCATCGCGGAGATTGGTGTTCAAACTCCAGAGGAAGATACTGTGTTTTGCAGTGTCATTCCACTCAGAGTCTGTTGCGGCAAACCGAAACTCAACAGAGTAATCGGCAACAGACCGACTCCCCTGCCGGAGCCTCAGCAACTGGCAAGCGATGTTGCCCTTGCTCTCTGTGTGATCAAAAGCCTGGGAGAATTCCTGAACAAAATGTTCAAAGATATATTGGGCTTGGGCCGAACCACTCAAGGTGGACTGGGCCCACTTGAGTGCCCAGTCGTGGAGTAACAGGGTCAGGAATTGAATTTTGGCTGAGTCATCCCTATATTCTCCCTCCACCTGCTGGAAATACATCCAGCAGTCCAGCAGGAACCCTTTACATCCCTCCACCTCATCCCCGTAGGGGCAGGTGTGGTAACGGAAATGGTCCTGCAGAAAATAGGTGCTGCCGGGGCAGCAGGTGCATGAGGGGGAGCAGCGCACCAGGAAGCCGACACAAATGCTCTGTAACCGTGGTTAACTGTTTGGTTATGGTTTGGAGCTGTTCGAACAACAACATGACCTGGTGCTCCGTGGCTTCCAAACGCGAGAGCGCTGACTGTTCTCCCGAGGCAGTGCCTGCTAAGCCTCGATTGTTCTGTCATGATTTTGAATAATTTGAGGAGGCTTCAGTGCAGGGCAACCACTTTGGAAGGACACTCAGACACAGATGAAAAGTTTATACCACTTTAATGGAAAAACCCAAACCCTATACGAAACATGCTAACTTAAATAATAAACACACACACCACAATTAAAGAAATCCACAACCCAGACACCACACTATGTACAAGAAAGCAATTGCACGCTGGAGCCACATGCGATGTAGGGAAAAGGAGAGGAGAGATTAATAATTAATAAGGCGTACAGGGTAAATACTGCTGAGAGAATGGGTCTTACGGTACTGGTAGAGAGCCCGGCCGTGACTTCAGCCAGGGAGAAGAGAGGAAGAGTTGATGATGGCCAGTGAGGAGGAGGAGTGACTGGAAGACCTGGGTAGAGAAGCCATTCTCGAGGAAGGGGATGATTCAGGCGAGCAAGCAAACACAGCCCTGGAGACGTACCACTGGAGGTGGCAGCAAACCTAAAGGAAGAGGACAAAAAGGTAAGACAACGGAAGGGAATAATAGTTTTGCCGAACAACAACTGCTGTTGAATGGTGGCACAAACCCAACAATCCAGCAGAGAGCTCCTCACACTCTGGCCCTTAAATAAGCTGGTGAATCAGGCAGCAGGTGTGTAGTCACGCAGGTGAGCTTGATGAGCTCCGGAGCCAGGAAAGCAGAGACAGGACGGGGAAGGGGGGGGGGGGACGCGCTCGCCTGATCATGACATTACTCAAGTTTTAAGTGGGTGCTCTTTGTACCCTTGACTGAACTAGAAATTTTTGGTTGCCTACTTTATATTATTGATTTCATAAGATAACACTGCTTTTACATGAGTAGAATTTCTGGCTACTATACCCACCTTTGATCATATATTTTAAGTACTATGAGTAAATTACTATTTTGAATGTTTTTCCCCTTCTTTTTCCTACTCTTTCTCAATAGAAAAAAGAAACCCTAGAATAAAAATACAAAAAATACACATTTTTGTCATTTTTTTCATCTCTCAAACTCTTTATCTTATATATAAATGACATATGCCAAGTATCAAAAATTCTGAAATTTATTTTGTTTGCGGATGACACAAATATCCTTTGCACTGGTGAGAATTTGCAGCAGGTTTTAGAGGTGGTCACAACTGAAATGAGAAAGTTAACGCAGTGGTTCAACAAAAATAAATTATCTCTAAATCTGAAAAAAAAACAAAAAAACACAAAGATTATGTTGTTTGGAAATTATAAAATAAATCATGAAATAATGATAATGATAGATGATACCAGAATTGAAATAGTACAGCAAAATAAGTTTCTGGGGGTGACTCTAGACAATAAAATCTGCTGGAAACCTCACATCAGTCACATCCAGGCCAAGTTAGCAAAATGTATAGGGATACTGGGGAAGATAAGACACATCTTGGACTATAAATCATTATTCTTACTGTACAATTCATTGTTTCTACCATATCTTAACTACTGTGTAGAGGTCTGGGGAAACACCTACAAGGCCAGCCTACAGCCAATATGCACACTACAAAAACAAAGCTATAAGAAAAATAAATAATGTAGGATATAGAGACCATACTAACTCACTGTTTTTAAAGTCACATGTCATAAAGTTCATGGATTTAGTTAAATTTAAGACAGCACAAGTAATGTACAGGGCAATTAATAATCAACTCCCAACTAATATACAAAAAATATTCAAAAAAAGAGACAATGATTACACTGTCAACACCAAATTTATTGTCTAAGTTTTTTTTAGCTGATTGAGGACAATTTTGATGTGCTGAATCCAAAAATCACATTGGTTTTGCTCAATCAGGTCAACTTTTTGAACTATGGCCACATGTTTTTTATGTTTTTGTTTACATGTACGGGTATTTTCACTTTATATGATGCAAAATTCTTATTTATTTCTTGAAATTCTCTGAATTTTGAACAATGATGACGTAACATTCAATTTACATGTACTTTATCAATGTCTACTATTCAATTTACAGTACAACTGTTGTACAACTGTTTACAACTTAGCATAAAAACCTGACCTGATCCAGAGAAATGGATGTCATTTTCAGATTCAGCTGTGCAACATTGTCTTAAATCAGTTGAAAAAACACAACTTGCAAAAAAATTATTTTTGTTATGTTGTGTTATAATTTGAGAAGAGACTTAAACTTTACAAAACCTAAGGTACAAACAACTAAGAAAAGCATGTGCATATCTGTAGGGTGGATTTGTGGAACAGTCTGGAGCTGAAACTGAAACTATGTATAAACAGATATCAATTCAAAAATAGGTATAAACATTATTTGCTGAAAGGATATATGTTAGAGGTGGAGAATTAATATGTAAAATGCACTAAACTCACTCTGGGACACCATGGTATGGCAGGTGGGACAGTACTGTGTATATCTGTGTTTGGGGCTCGGTATAGATGTATGGACTGTATGTATGTAGGGATGAATGGGCATCAATATTGATATGTATAAAATATAGTTAATTGTCTGCTTGGGGTTCTTAATTGAGGTAATATGTATATATTTCACATGGGTTGTATTTAGGGAAAAGAGGAGTTGGAGTAAATAAGTGTTAACTTCTTCCTTCTCCCTTTTGAGCACTGTACACGGTCACTTTTATTGCACTTGTCATTTGTTTTGTTTTTGCTTTTTTGTTCGAAATAAAGGCTCTATTATCGATCGATAGCATGAACAAAAAAATCCTGCAGAACAAAACGTGACACTTGGTATTTTCAAACCTGTTTGTATACCAGCATAGACAGAGAGAGAACCTGAATTAGACAGAGCTCAGAGAGGGAAAGATGAGACAGAAGAGAGGAGCCAAGGAGAGGAAAGTGTTCAGGCAGAGGGTCCAGGAGAGGTGAGAGCAGAGGAAGGAGGGAAGGATGACACCAGTAAAAAGTTCAAACACAAGATGTCTGGGTGGGACCCCAACTAGCCCATTATTCCAAGATTCAAGCCTTGGTTGTACAGTACTTCACATTGTAAGTTCCACATACAAAGTTACTGTGCAAATTAAAAAAAAAAAGAAGAAATAAATAGTATAAAATTTACATATTCCGGTTACAATAGTGTCATGTGTTTTCGGCCCCGCCTCCTGGAAAAATATGTTGCCACCATGCCAAGGTCTTTAAGCCAGAGGAAACACTGCATGGGGTGACTAAAGCCTGTTTTCCACTAGCCCAGCACACCTCGGTACGGCTCGATTCACTTCAGCACGGCTCGGAATGCTTCTGTCTCCATTAGCACAGTGTTGCGGGGCAGCAGCAGATTCTCAGCGAGGCGGGGCCACACTCCCGTGATGTTATGCACCGGACTGAGTCCTTATTATTTACACGAGACAAAAAATGGAGGATCCAAGGATTATTGCCTTGCACGCTCTGTGGTTTTATCTCACAATTAATTTTATCTCATAATTAAGCTGCAACAACACGTCACTTTTGTTTTGAATTAACTGCCAAATGACCTAGAAATAATGAGCTGAAACTTGTTTT
Organism: Pholidichthys leucotaenia; assembly: GCA_020510985.1. Classification (NCBI taxonomy): domain Eukaryota; kingdom Metazoa; phylum Chordata; class Actinopteri; order Cichliformes; family Pholidichthyidae; genus Pholidichthys; species Pholidichthys leucotaenia. The sequence goes on along the minus strand of CM035839.1, from coordinate 25,996,424 downwards.
TATTCGTATTAAATAATGAGACGGTGGCACACTGGACTACACCACATCCTAGGGCATTTTGGATGTACTGAATTAAAAAAATGCATGTTTTTCACCTTCAGGTCAACGTTTGGAACAACAGTATTATTATTTTCCGTTTAGATGATGCTACACTCCTTCTAAAGTATTGTAAATCTCTGAATTTGGAATGCCGATAGAACATTCAATCTACATATACTTGTACCTTTGACTTGGTGCTAATTTTTTATGATATTTCAATAAAAAGAACAGAAAGCGTACAAAAAGATTTCTTTTTTGGTCTAGTTAAAAATTACATTACCTTTACAATGGTTGACCCTCAGCATCATTTTGATCAGACTAGGCAATGGAATTTCTATGTAATTATACTGTTTTATAATTCAGTGTTATAACAGACAAACCACACTTTCCAAAACAATTCCATTTTATTTTATACAAAATATTAAAATAAAAAAAAACTTTGCAACACAACATGAAGGTTAATCGACATTTTATACACGCCGACCACTGAGTGCTGAGGCTCGGTAGAATGAAGGCGTCTCTGCCAGCTGTGGGTCAGGAAGGCTCGGTTGAATAATCCGGACGGGCTGTCGTGGCGGACGCGTGGGATGGTTCTACAAGGAAAATGCACACAATAAAATACCGCACGAAATATATACAGAAAAGACAATAGTTTTTAACAAGAATACATAAGCTTATTTCAGCGTATTGTTCACATGAATAATTACAATAAAAGCTTTAGTCCGCATTGTGCTGCAATAAAGCAGCGATCCATCCACAAATGAACAGCTTTTTTATTGCATAAATAAACTGAGCGTCTTACCGAATATATTTGCGAAAAAACGCACAATAAAAAAAAATTAAAACTCACCGTTAAAGGACTCCGATGTCGAGACCTCCCGGTATATTTTTTCATTCCGGGCGGCTCCGTCTAACTCGCGCTGAATACGTTCGTCTGACAATGCAGTGAGCAGACACTGCAGCTCCTTACTGCTCCATGGAACACCCTTATTACACGAAGCCATTTTTGATAGAGAATAAATGAAAAATAGCACAGCAATACACTGAAAAGGAACCGCCAACAGTGGTTGCGTGCTGAGTAGGTCGTGAAGATTCTTTTTTTTTTTTTTTTTTTCAAAAACTTTATTGAGAAGGTCGTGAAGATTTGGTAGAAGAGGAGGAGGAGAGGGGCGGTTACAACCTGACCAATCAGCGCCGGTTACGACCTGACCAATCAGCGGCGACCAGTCTGTTAACGTCACAACACGGCACAGCTCAGCACTGCTGTATCCTGCCCTTCAGCGGGGCTGAGAATCACGGCTGTTAAACCGTGTTGGGGCTTGTGGAAAAGCGTACAAAGCGTGCTGAGCCGTCCCGTGTCGCACTAAAGCGTGCTAGTGGAAAAGGCCCTTTACAATTGTGGAGGAAGGTGCACACAGATACACTACATCTTATGCAGAAGGAGAAATATGAAAGAGATAGGAGACTGCTAGGTGGTGGCACCGGAGAATGTAGCTAGACGGCATTGGATGGTAGTCTGTAGGATGACTATGGAGAGCAAGAAGAGGAAGAGAGTGAAGGCAGAGCCAAAGATTAAGTGGGGGGAGTTACTGAAGGAAGAAGGCCGCACAGACTTCAGGAAGGAGTCGATACAGGCTCTGGGTGGTAGGGAAGAATTACCAGATGACTGGGAAAGTACAGCAAAGGTATTGAGGGAAACGGTTAGAAAGGTATGTGGTGTATCCAGTGGACAGAGGAAGGAAGACAAGGAGACTTGGTGGTGGAATGAGGAGGTACAGGAAAGTATTCCAAGGAAGAGGTTAGTAAATAAAAAGTGGGATAGTAAGGGAGATGAAGAAAGTAGACAGGAGTATTTGGAATTTAGGTGCATGGCAAATAGAGGTGGCAAAGGAAAAGGCATATAGTGAGTTGTATGAGAGGCTGGACACTAAGGAAGGAGAAAAAGACTTGTATCAACTGGATAGACAGAGAGATCGAGCTGAAAAATATGTGCAGCAAGTTAGGCTGATTAAGGACAGAAATAGCAATATACTGTACTAACAAATGACGAGTGTGTTGCAAAAGTGGAAGGAGTACTTTGAAGAGCTGATGAATAAAGAAAATGAGAGAGAGAGAGGAGGATGGATGAAGGATAGATGGTGATCAAGGAAGTCCCGAGGATTAGCAAGGCAGAATCGGGGGCAGCTTTGAAGAGGATGAAGAATGGAAAGGCAGTTGGTCCAGATGACATACCTGTGGAGGTATGGAGATGTTTAGGAGAGATGGCAGTGGACTTTTTAACCTAATTGTTTAACACAATCTTGGACAATGAGAGGATGCCTGAGGAGTGGAGAAGAAGTGTTTTGGTACCAGTTTTCAAGAACAAAGGTGATGCTCAGAGCTGTAGTAACTACAGCACATAATGTTGATCAGCCACACTATGAAGATGTGGGAAAGAGTTGTTGAAGCCAGGTTGAGGAGAGGTGACAATCAGTGAGCAGCAGTTCGGTTTCATGTCAAGGAAGAGTACTACAGATGCAATGTTTGCTCAAAGAGTGTTGATGGAGAAGTATAGAGAAGGTCAGAAGAAGTTGCACTGTGTCTTTGTGGATCTAGAGAAAGCATATGATAGGGTGCCAAGAGAGGAAGTGTGATAATCATCATCATCATCATAGCAGTCTGTCGGGGGTGACGATGACTGTTTCATTTATTTCTGATCAGATTCCTCCACGCAGCTCTGTAATTTTCCTTCCGTTGCCAGGAACTTCTGACCGGGTCAAGTGTGATACTGTATGAGAAAGTCAGGAGTGACAGAGAAGTATGCAAGGGTGATGCAGGACATATATGAGGACAGTGAGACGGTGGTGAGGTGTGCTGTAGGATTGTCAAATGGGTTCAAGGTGGAGGTGGGGTTATATAAGGGATCGGCTCTGAGCCCCTTCTTGTTTGCTATGGTGATGGACAAGCTGATAGATGAGGTCAGGCAGGAGTCTTCGTGAATCATGATGTTTGCAGATGACATTGTGATCTGTTGTGAGAGTAGGGAGCAGGTGTAAAAGATCCTGGAGAGGTGAAGGTATGCTCTGGAGAAAAGAGGAATGAAAGTCAGTAGAAGCAAGACAGAATACATGAGTGTGAATGAGAGGGAGGCAGGTGTAATGGTGAAGATGGAAGCAGTAGAGTTAGTGAAAATAGATGAGTTTAAATACCTGGGGTCAACCATCCTAGGCAATGGAAAATGACAAGAGAGGTGAAGAAGAGAGTGCAGGCAGGGTGGAGACGAGTATCAGGGGTGATTTGTGACGGAAGTGTAGCAGCAAGAGTGAAAGGGAAGATTTACAAGACAGTACGGTGGCGCTGACAAAAAGACAGGCGATGGAGGTGGCAGAGTTGAAGATGCTAAGATTTTCATTGGGAGTGACTAGGAGGGACAATTTTGGAGAGTGAGAGGATGCCTGAGGAGTGGAGAAGAAGTGTTTTGGTACCAGTTTTCAAGGACAAAGGTGATGCTCAGAGCTGTAGTAACTACAGAGGCATAAAGTTGGTCAGCCACACTATGAAGATTTGGAAAAGAGTTGCTGAAGCCAGGTTAAGAGGTGAGGTGACAATCATTGAGCAGCAGTTCGGTTTCATGCCAAGAAAGAGTACTACAGATGCAATGTTTGCTCAAAGAGTGTTGATGGAGAAGTATAGAGAAGGTCAGAAGAAGTTACAGTGTCTTTGTGGATCTAGAGAAAGTCTGTCACGTGTCTGTGCATGTGACAGACTTTCCTCTGTCAGAAAGTCTGCTGTCGCATTCACCTCCAACCGTGATGGAGGTGCAACTGAAACACAAACATAAGTCATCCGGATGGAATATACAGTATGTCTATAAAGCCTGCCCATCATTTACTCTGGGGAACAGAAATACTTCCAGATCATGCTGACGTTTGACTTTTCCTGAATTTAGGATGATTTATGATAATTTTGTATTTCATATTTATTAGATTAGAAGATTAGAAATGAGTATATCAGAGGGACAGCTCAGGTTGAGCAGTTTGGAGACAAAGGAAGAGCGGCAAGGCTGAGGTGTTTTGGACATGTGCAGAGGAAGGACAGTGGAGATACTGGACAAAGGATGTTGAAGATAGAGCTGCCAGGCAGGAGGAAAAGAGGAAGACCACAGAGAAGATTCATGGATGTAGTGAAGGAGGACATGGAGAGGGTTGGTGTTACAGAGGAAGATGCAGGGATCGGGTGAGATGGAGGCAGATGATCTGCTTTGGCGACCCCTGAAGGGAGCAGCAAGAAGAAGAGCCTATATTTAAATCACGTTATTCATCTTGACTGAAGTAAAATATGACTTTATAGTGTGTCACAGAAATGGTTTCATGACGGCGATGGCTTTGAGAAAGACTCAAGAAATGACTGAAATGAACAAATAAGTGAGACAAGTCATTTTCATTGCGGCGATATATAAAATATGAAACAGCTTCATTAAATGTAGGTAATTAATAACTTTGGACTCTACAAATATCTTTAAAATAACCTTCAGACTGACTGATATCTGACTTAAACTTAGCCGACATCAACAGCACAAGCTAGTACTTGTTTCATGAGCTTGTGTGTGTGTGTGTGTGTGTGTGTGTGTGTGTGTTGGGTGGGATTCTGAGAACTCTTTGGAGATTAAATTTTGTTAATTGCTATCATCCATCAAGTGTTACATTCATAAATGGAATAGCCATTGGACATTTAAGATAATGTTCAACTATTATGATGGATCACGTTTTCAGTGCTCGTGTTCAATCTGGTTAATGTCCGAGATAATAATTTAACTCTAATCAGACTCATTTTGTGTATCTGGAATCACCACTAACAACCCCCCCCCCCCCGCTCCTTCCCCACCCGAGGGCTCCTGTGATCCACGGCTAATAACACCAATAATATAACTCCTCAAACACAGTGTGTGGACTTTGGTAGGTTATTTGCTCTAGAATCAGCGTTATATTTATTTCTCATATTTTCAGACACAATACTTTGCCCTTTGGAAGACTGCACAGCCGTATTTGAATCTAGATTAATCTAATTATCTGCAATCATAATGATAAATTTAAGAGTTCCTATTATGGGTTTTAGGGTTTCCCCTTTATTTTTTTTTCCACAATATTTTTTATTGAACCTTTTTTTACAAACATGGCACAAACAATCAGACACTAACATAAAAGTAATTTAAAAATTAAAAAGAACAATAACAATAAAAAAAATGTGTAATAAAAACAACAACAGCCATTAACAAACACAAGTCAACAACAATGCTCCTCTGTTTAGTCTAGGTAATCTATTACATAAGAATACACAATATACATTCACCAGCTTGGAATTTGCAAGGTACACACATATCATTCACCTTCTTCTTCAGACGTAATGTTTAAATTCTTTACATAATCAATGAAAGGTCTCCATATATTCTCAAACACATTTTCCTTTGATTTCAGTGTATATTTTATTCTTTCTAGTGGAAGGTTTGTTAACATCTGTCTTAACCACTGAGTCACATCTGGTCTATGAGTCTTTTTCCACAGTAGTGGAATACATTTTTTGACATTAAGCATTTGTTTCACAAATTACAGGCCAGTCTCTTTACTCTCACAATTCTCCAAAATACTTGAAAAAATCTTCACTAAGAGACTGGATGATTTCATTGAAAAACACAACCTCCTTACAGACAGCCAGTATGGTTTTAGAGCAGATAAATCTACATCTTTGGCACTGATCGAACTTATAGAAGAAATTACTAGTTGTATAGATAAAAAAAAGTTTGCTGTAGGAGTATTTATAGATTTAAAGAAAGCTTTTGACACCAATGACCACAGAATACTACTAAGGAAACTGGAAAGGTACGGGATAAGAGGGGTCGGACTGAGTTGGGTGGAAAGTTATTTAAGTAACAGACAACAATTTGTACAAATTGGTGAGCACAAATCACCCTTCATGGACATCACTGTCCCAGCACTGTGTGCCCCAGGGGTCAGTTTTGGGACCCAAACTCTTTATTTTGTATATAAATGACATATGCCAAGTATCAAAAATTCTGAAATTTATTTTGTTTGCGGATGACACAAATATCCTTTGCACTGGTGAGAATTTGCAGCAGGTTTTAGAGGTGGTCACAACTGAAATGAAAAAGTTAACGCAGTGGTTCAACAAAAATAAATTATCTCTAAATCTAAAAAAAATAAAGATTATGTTGTTTGGAAATTATAAAATAAATCATGAAATAATGGTAACGATAGATGATACCAGAATAGAAACAGTACAGGAAAATAAGTTTCTGGGGGTGACGCCAGACAATAAAATCTGCTGGAAACCTCACATCAGTCACATCCGGGCCAAGTTGGCAAAATGTATAGGCATACTGGGGAAGACAAGACACATCTTGGACTATAAATCATTGGTCTTACTGTACAATTCACTGTTTCTACCTTATCTTAACTACTGTGTAGAAGTCTGGGGAAACACCTACAAGACCAACCTACAGTCAATATGCACATTACAAAAAAGAGCTATAAGGATAATAAATAATGTAGGATATAGAGACCATACCAATTCGTTGTTTTTAAAGTCACATGTCATAAAGTTCATCGATTTAGTTAAATTTAAGACAGCACAAGTCATGTACAGGGCAATTAATAATCAACTCCCAACTAATATACAAAAAATATTTTAAAAAGAGACAATGATCATAATTTGAGAGGAGACTTAAACTTTACAAAACCCAAGATACGAACAACCAAGAAAAGTATGTGCATATCTGTCTATGGGGTGGATTTGTGGAACAGTCTGGAGCCGGAATTGAAACTATGTACAAACAGAAATCAATTCAAAAAGAGGTACAAACATTATTTGCTGAAAGGATATATGTTAGAAAGGTAGTAGTTATATGTACGATTCACTTTGCTCACTCTGGGACACTATGGGACACTATGGAATGGTGGGTGGGACAGCACTGTGTATATCTGTGTTGTTTGAGGCTGGTTTTGATGTATGGACATCAATGTATGCTAAGATGGATGGGTGTTAATGTTGATATGTACAAAATACAGTTAATTGTTTACTTGGGGTCTTAAATGTGGTAATTTGTATATAATTCACATGGGTGTATTTATGGAAAAGAGGAGATGGAATTAATAAGTGTTCACTTCTTCCTTCTCCCTTTCGAACACTGTATACTGTTACTTTATTGCATTTGTCATTTGTTTTGTTTTTGTTATACTTTTTTGTTTGAAATAAAGTATCTATCTATCTATCTATCTATCTATCTATCTATCTATCTATCTATCTATCTATCTAAGCAAACCGAGGTCTATGAATGCTCTTTCACTCTTACTAAAGTTATGTTTTTCTGGATACAGACCCAACAAAAACAGTTTAGGGTTCAATGTGATTTGTTTTGAAGTTATTTTTTCAATTGTTACCCTCACCTCTTACCAAAACATTCTGATTTTTCTACATTCCCATAAACAGTGAAATAGGGTTCCTTTACTTTCCATACATTTTGTGCATGTATCTGGTATGTTTTTGTTATATCTATTTAATTCCACTGGTGTAACATACATCCGCATTAACCATTTAAAATGTATCAGTTTAAGACATACATTTATTGATTTGGTTTGAGCTCCTGCACAAGCCATTTCCCATTGTTCCTCTGAAACTTCAATTTGCAGGTCTTCTTTCCAGTAATTCAGTCTTTTCTGTGAGTTTTCACTTGAGAATAGTGTCAATGAGTTATAAAACTCTGAAATAATACCCTTTCTCTTACTATCTTTCATCAAAATTTTTTCCAAAAATGAATAAGTAGGTCGGATGAGAGCATTATTTTGATTTTATCGAATAAAATTTCTAAGCTGGAGATATTTAAAAAAGTGTGTTCTATTAAGATTGAATTTAATCCTCAGTTCTTCAAAAGACATTATGTTATCTGAGCATGACAAATATAAGTCTTGAATCTTTTGAATCCCTTTTAAATTCCATATTTTAAATACAGTATCCGCTCTCCCTGGTGTAAAATATTGATTACCCCATATTGGACTAAACTGACAGTGAGTGTGGTTCTTTTAAATATTTTTTTGATTTCACACCATATTTTGATCATGTGCTTTACAATTGGATTTTTAACTTGTTTCTGTAGTTTTTTAGCCGAGTCTGAATATATGAATATGGGAAGAGGTAAAGGTAAATTGTATGATTCCATTTCAGTCCAGTGAGGAAGATCATTTGATGAAAAATAATATGTCATAGACCTCAGTTGTGCTGACCAGTAATACAACATAAAGTTTGGACATTTCAGACCTCCACGATCAAATGGTAAATATAGTAAGGACAAATGTAATCTAGCCTTCCTATTGTTCCATATAAATTCCACTAACTTTTTTTTAATTCTTGAGAATAGATCTGAAGGTGGTGGTAAAGGAATGTTTTGAAATAAATAAAGTATTTTTGGTAAGATATTACTTTTAAGTATATTAATTCTCCCAATCATCGACATTGGTAGTGACATCCATCTCTGAAGTAACTCATTCATATCTGTCATTAAGGCTTCATAGTTGGCATTGGCGACTGATTCTAGCTTAGGCAAAATTTGAATTCCTAAATATTTAAACTGATTTACAACATTGAATTGGTTTACCTCAGGAGCTGGGTGATTTCTCTGGGTCTCATTTAGCATTAATATTGAAGATTTTGTTTATTTTATATCCTGATATATCCCCAAAGTTCTTTATTAAATTTAACAAGGTCGGAATTGATTTTTTTAAAATTCGACATAAACAAAATTATGTCATCGGCATACAGGGAGATTTTATGTTCTGTTGGTCCTACTTTAATTCCATATATTTGTGGATGTAAACGTACTGCCATCGCTAAAGGTTCAATTGCCATAGTAAACAGTAAAGGTGAAAGTGGACAGCCTTGTCGACATCCTCTATTGATTTTTATTGATTTTGAGATATTGCTGTTTGTTAGGATTTCTGCTGTAGCATTATTGTATATTATCTGGACCCATTTTATACAATTATATCCAAGTCCAAACCTTTTGAGGACTTCAAAAAGAAAGGGCCATTCGACCCTATCAAAGGCCTTTTCGGCGTCCAATGATAAGAGAGCTGTATCCGGTGCTTCTTTATTGGAATAAATAATATTAAATAGTCTTCTTACATTATGGAAGCCTTGTCTTCCCATTATAAAGCCATTCTGATCTCGGTTAATAATATTTGGTAATATTTCTTGTAGTCGTTTTGCTAAAATTTTACAGATTATTTTAAGATCAGCATTTAATAGGCTTATTGGTCTCATGTTTTCACATTTATTAGGGGGTTTACCTGGTTTTGGCAACAGTATAATTAAGGCATTATTCATGTATGGTGGTAAATTACCATTTTGAAGTGCTTCTAAAACCATTTCCAACAGTGGTTTTATTAATTTATTCTTAATTTTTTTTATAGAGGTCAACTGGAAGGACCATCTGGTCCTGCTCTTTTTCCTGATTTCATATTATCAATGGCTTGCCCAACTTCTTCTTGACTAATTTTAGACTCCAGTATCTCCCTGTTTTCATTTGGAATACATGGTATAGATCAGTGATTCTCAACTGGTGGGTCGCGGACCTGTTTTCAGTGGGTCGCGGGCCTTTGCCTGGGCAAATAAAATATCAAGAAATAAATCAACATAGTGTCATTCACACTCCTTAACAGTAGATGGCAGTAGGTGGTGGGCGACACCATATTTCGCACCATAGAAGAAGACTCGCACCGTTTGTATATGCTAATTGAGCATGGCAAAACGGACTGGATACGCCAGTGGTCCCCAAACTACGGCCCGCGCCGCCTCCACATTTGGCCCGGCCCCCTGAACAATATCAGACGCTTACCCCCTCCACCCCCTCCCGCACCTCGCTTCCAAGTCGGCCGAGCGCCGTCTCGTTCCCCTGCTGAGCGTGTGCTCAGCCATGCATTCTGTGCCATGGATTCTCTGTATCACTGTATAAAGAGCTGACTGTTCATGCCTCACTATCGCACTTAGAATTCGTTCTTAGACATCTGCTCAGAGCTCTCTCACAGCGCGCTGGCTGAGCCTCGTGATGGAGGAATAAAACACCTTTAAACTTCGGCTTGCTGTGTCCGCCTGCACTGATTTTTCCTCCTCACTGGTAAGCGTGATGATTTTTTTTTTTTCAGTCTGGCCACGCGATCGAGACTAATACACGCATAGAACGTGACATTCTGTCTGTGCCCCTATCTGAACCCCCCCCCCCCCCCCTCCTCAGAAAAAAAAAAAAAAATCCTAGAGTCACCCCTGTCAAATAAAATGGAATAATGGTGAAAAGGTTTGGTAAGAGAAAAATTTATTCAGAATGCAGGGTATTTAACCTGCAGTGGACAAACGATTATTTTTTTGTTCAATGCAAAGAAAAGGCTGTTCAGCAGCGGTGTCTACAAGCCTGCTGGAACCTACAAAAGGATTATAAGGAAGAAACACAAGAACTTGGAGAGACTGCTCATATGAGTCATTTAAGGAAGAGATTCTGCTCTGACAACTAAGCTGAGCTTTTACCTGTTCAGATTGTGCACGGCACAACACAAAGTTAATGTTCCATGGACTTTTTTCTGTGAAGAACCCAGAGAGGTTTATTTAGTTATTATTTATTTCATTAATAGTATTATTATTTATTTTCTGACTTTTTTTCCTGTGAAGATCCCAGAAAGGGTTATTAATATTTGGTCATTTGTGGCTTTCTGGAAAACAATAAATGTTTACGTTTAGGCACCTCTGCGATCGTCACACTTTTTCTGTTACAAACTGACCCGGCCCCCATCAGAGAAGGCAAAAGTTATGTGGCCTTCACAGGAAAAAATTTGGGGACCCCTGGGATACGCGATCCCTTTGGAATCGACATGGAAAGCGTTACGTTGCCAAGCAACGAAGAGAGTCAGCTGGTGGAGCTATCATGTGACCGCACGCTGAAAAAGAGGTTCACGGAGGTAAGCCTCTTGCAATTCTCGTGCAGCACTGTGATGAGCGAGTATCCTTCTCTTGCCATTCGAGCAGTAAAAACCCTCCTACCTTTCAGCACTACCTACCTCTGTGAGTGTGGCTTCTCAGCTCTGGTTCAGTTGAAGACAAAACAGAGAAACATTCTGGACATTGAGCATGACCTCAGAGTCGCTTTGTCTAATATAACTCCAGACATTGAGACTCTTGTCAAGAGCAAAAAACATCCCCAGTTCTCCCATTAATTCCTCCAGACTCAGGTCTATGATGTCACTGTTACAGGTTTTAGTGAGTGTTCCTTCATTTTCTTCAAAGCACATAACCTTATCAGTAGGTAAATACTGAAAAAACAATCAGAAGAAAAGTCAATTTTGAGACTTGAATTCTTTTGAATTGCACTTTTTGTTTAATTTTTAATTTAAAATGCAGCTAATTTAAAGGGAATTGTTCCCTCTGTTGTATTGCCACTTACTGGTCATTTTGGTTAATCATTAAATTTGTTTTGTGTTTGTATACTGTGATATTCTGTTCTTCTACCTCAGGTTCAAAATGCACAATCTTTACATTCAGTAAATTTGAGAATTTGAAAATCTTTGATTTGGGTCGCGGCTTGTCATCGAGGGGTGATGGTGGGTCCCAAAGCCAGACCAGTTGAGAACCACTGGTATAGATAATCCACCCAAAAACCCATTTAGTTTTGTTAAGTCAGTTTCATTTTTTGTATCATAAAGTTTTTCATAATAATCTCTAAAGGCACTATTAATTTCTGAAGGATCTATAACCACCTGTCCGTTACTTATAATACTGGTAACTGGTGTTTTAGATTCTAATTGTTTAATCTGCCATGCCAATAATTTTCCTGATTTTTCACCTTGTTCGTAAAAAGTTTGCTTCAATCTTAGAAGACTCGAGGCAGCTCTGTTCGCTGATTTTTTGTCATATTCAGCTCTCAGAATCAGTAATTCGTTCTCTAACTGTGGGTTACTTCCTGCATACACCTTTTCTTGAAGAATTTTTATTTTTTGTTCCAATTGGACTCTCTCCTCTCGGGTCTTCTTAGATTTTGAACCTGTATAACTAATAATATGCCCCCTAATAAAAGCTTTGAAAGCCTCCCACTTTAAACAGTGGGGTAAAAAAGTATTTAGTCAGCCACCAATTATGCAAGTTCTCCCACTAGGTCTCCAATTTTCATCATAGGTATACCTCAACTATGAGAGACAAAATGAGGAAAAAAAAATCCAGAAAATCACATTGAAGGATTTTTAAAGAATTTATTTGCAAATTATGGTGGAAAATAAGTATTTGGTCAAAAACAAAAGTTCATCTCAATACTTTGTTATATACCCTTTGTTGGCAATGACAGCGGTCAAACGTTTTCTGTAAGTCTTCACAAGGTTTTCATACACTGTTGCTGGTATTTTGGCCCATTCCTCCATGCAGATCTCCTCTAGAGCAGTGATGTTTTGGGGCTGTCGCTGGGCAACACGGACTTTCAACTCCCTCCAAAGATTTTCTATGGGGTTGAGATCTGGAGACTGGCTAGGCCACTCCAGGACCTTGAAATGCTTCTTACGAAGCCACTCCTTCGTTGCCCGGGCGGTGTGTTTGGGATCACTGTCATGCTGAAAGACCCAGCCACATTTCATCTTCAATGCCCTTTGCTGATGGAAGGAGGTTTTCACTCAAAATCTCACGATACATGGCCCCATTCATTCTTTCCTTGACATGGATCAGTCGTCCTGGTCCCTTTGCAGAAAAACAACCCCCAAAGCATAATGTTTTCATCCCCACCCTTCACAGTAGGTATGGTGTTCTTTCTCCTCCAAACACGACAAGTTGAGTTTTTACCAAAAAGTTCTATTTTGGTTTCATCTGACCATATGACGTTCTCCCAATCTTCTTCTGGATCATCCAAATGCTCTCTAGCAAACTTCAGACGGGCCTGGACATGTACTGGCTTAAGCAGGGGGACACGTCTGGCACTGCAGGATTTGAGTCCCTAACGGCGTAGTGCAGGGGTGTCCAACCATGTGCCATGGAGAGCCAAGACCCTGCAGGTTTTACCTCCAACCAGTGTCTTCAACAGCAGATTTCAGTGAACTTCTTCCCACTGATTGCTGATTAGTGAAAACACCTGCTGAAGAGACTGGGTAGAAGAGAAAACCTGCAGGGTCTTGGCTCTCCATGGCACATGGTTGGACACCCCTGGCGTAGTGTGTTACTGATGGTAGCCTTTGTTTTTTTTCCACAATATCTTTATTGAACCTTTTTTTTTTTTTTAACAAACATGATACAAACAATCAAACACTAACACTAAAGTACTACAAAAAAAAAAAAAATGCACTAAAAAAACCAACAACCACCAACAAAATCAAGTCTTCAACAATGCTCCTCTGTTTAGTCTAGACAATCCAATACATAAGTATACATATTATGTTCACCAGTTTGGAATTTACAAGGTCCACACACATCATTCACCTTCTTCTTCAAGAGTTATGTTTAAATTTTTTACATAATCAATAAAAGGTCTCCATATATTCTCAAACACAATTTCCTTTGATTTCAGTATATATGTTATTCTTTCTAATGGAAGGTTTGTTAACATCTGTCTTAACCACTGAGTCACATCTGGTCTATGAGTCTTTTTCCATAATAGTGCAATACATTTTTTGGCATTAAGCAAACTGAGGTCTATGAATGTTCTTTCACTTTTATTGAAATTATGCTTTTCTGGGTACAGACCCAACAAAACCAGTTTAGGATTCAATATGATTTGTTTTGAGATTATTTTTTCAATTGTTACCCTCACCTCTTCCCAAAACATTCTTATTAATCTACATTCCCATAAACAATGAAATAGGGTTCCTTTACTTTCCATGCATTTTGTGCATGTATCTGGTATATTTTTGTTATATCTATTTAACTCCTCCGGTGTAACATACATCCGCATTAACCATTTGAAATGTATCAATTTAAGGCGTGCATTTATTGATTTGGTTTGAGCTTCTGTACAAGCCAATTCCCATTGTTCCTCTGAAATTTCAATTTGCAGATCTTCTTTCCAGTAGTTTAATCTTTTCAGTGAATTTTCACTTGAGGATAGTGTCAATGAGTTATAAAACTCTGAAATAATACCCTTTCTTTTACTATCTTTCATCATCATTTTTTCCAAGGATGAATAAATAGGTCGAGTGAGAGCTTTATTTTGATTTGATCGAATAAAGTTTCTAAGTTGAAGATATTTAAAAAAATGTGTTCTATTGAGATTAAATTTGATCCTCAGCTCTTCAAAAGACATTATGTTGTCTGCACATGGCAAATATAAATCCTGAATCTTTTGTATCCCTTTTAAATTCCATACTTTAAATACAGCGTCCGCTCTCCCTGGTTTAAAATATTGATTACCCCATATTGGACTAAATTGTGACAATAACTGTGGTTCTTTTAAATAGTTTTTAGCTTCACACCATATTTTGATCATATGCTTTACAAATGGATTTTTAACTTGTTTTTGTAATTTTTTTGCCGAATCTGAGTATATGAATATGGGAAGAGGTAAAGGTAAATTGTATGATTCCATTTCAGTCCAGTGAGGGAGATCATTTGATGAAAAATAATATGTCATAGACCTCAGTTGTGCCGACCAATAATACAACATAAAATTTGGACATTTCAGACCTCCACGATCAAATGGTAAATATAATAAAGACAGACGTAATCTAGCCCTCCTGTTGTTCCATATAAATTCCACTAACTTTTTTTTTATTCTTGAGAATAGATCTAAAGGTGGTGATAAGGGAATGTATTGAAATAAATAAAGTATTTTAGGTAAAATATTACTTTTAAGTATATTGATTCTCCCGATCATCGACATTGGTAGTGACATCCATCTCTGAGTTAACTCACTGATATCTGACATTAAGGCTTCATAGTTGACACTGGCGACTGATTCTAGCTTAGGCATAATTTGGATTCCTAAATATTTAAACTGATTTACAACATTGAATTGATTTACCTCAGGGGCTGGGTAATTTCTCTGGGTCTCATTTAGCATTAATATTGAAGATTTAGTTTTATTTATTTTATATCCTGATATTTCCCCAAAATTCTTTATTAAATTCAACAAGGTTGGAATTGATTTTTTTAGATTCGACATAAACAAAATTATATCATCGGCGTACAGGGAGATTTTATGTTCTGTTGGTCCAACTTTAATTCCATATATTTGTGAATGTAAACGTATCGCTATCGCTAAAGGTTCAATTGCCATAGTAAACAGTAAAGGTGAGAGTGGACAGCCTTGTCGACATCCTCTATTGATTTTTATTGGTTTTGAAATATTGTTATTTGTTAGGATTTCTGCTGTAGCATTATTGTATATTATTTGAACCCATTTTATGAAATTATTTCCAAGTCCAAACCTTTGTAGGACTTCAAAAAGAAAGGGCCATTCAACTCTATCAAAGGCCTTTTCGGCGTCCAATGATAGGAGAGCTGTATCCGGTGCTTCTTTATTAAAATAGATAATATTAAATAGTCTTCTTACATTATGGAAGCCTTGTCTACCCTTTATAAAGCCATTCTGATCTCGATTAATAATATTTGGTAAAATTTCTTGTATTCGTCTTGCTAAAATTTTACAGATTATCTTAAGGTCGGCGTTTAATAGGCTTATTGGTCTCATATTTTCACATTTATTAGAGGGCTTACCTGGTTTTGGCAGCAGTATAATTAAGGCATTATTTATGTATGATGGTAAATTATTATTTTGAAATGCTTCTAAAACCATTTCCAAAAAAGGTTTTATTAATTTATTCTTAAATTTTTTATAAAGGTCAACTGGAAGACCATCTGGTCCTGCACTTTTTCCTGATTTCATATTATCAATGGCTAGCCCAACTTCTTCTTGACTAATTTTAGACTCCAATATCTCCCTGTTTTCATTTGGAATACACGGTATAGATAGTTCGTTCAAAAACCCATTTAGTTTTGTTAAATCAGGTTCATTTTTGGTATCATATAATTTTTCATAGTAATCTCTAAAGGCTCTATTAATTTCTAAAGGATCTATAACTACCTGTCCGTTACTTATAATACTGGTAATTGGTGTTTTAATTTCCAATTGTTTAATCTGCCATGCTAATAATTTTCCTGATTTTTCACCTTGTTCATAAAAAGATTGTTTCAATCTTAGAAGACTCGAGGCAGCTCTATTCGCTGATTTTTTGTCGTATTCAGCTCTCAAAATCAGTAATTCATTCTCCAACCTTGGGTCACTTCCTGCATACACTTTTTCCTGAAGATTTTTTATTTTATGTTCCAATTTAGCTCTCTCCTCTCGAGTCTTCTTAGATTTTGATCCTGTATAACTAATAATATGCCCCCTAATAAAAGCTTTGAAAGCCTCCCACTTTACACATGCTGATGTTTGTGTAGTATTGATGTCAAAGAACTCGTCTATCTGTTTTTCTATATACTTGACAAATTCCTCATCCTGAAGCCATTTATGCTGAAATTGCCATCTACCTGATTCCTTTGTCAATTTTTTATCTACATATATTAGACAACAGGGTGCATGATCAGAGATCACGATGTTATCATAAAAGCAGTTTTGAATCTTGGACCTTAATTCTGTGGAAATCAAAAAATAATCAATACGTGAGAATGTCTTGTAGGTACTGGAATAACAAGAATAGGCTTTAACTTGTGGTTTCATTTCTCTCCATATATCTAACAATCTCAATTCTTTCATAAAATGATTAATAGTCATCCTACATCCAATGTGCGTACAATCCAGTCCTGTTGATCTATCCACACCTGGATTCAATGTACAATTAAAATCCCCTGCTATTATATGTTGCCCTGTAAGTGATGATAAGATGAGAAATAAATTAGCAAAGAACTTCTGATCATCTATATTGGGACCATATAAGTTCACAAGATTTATATTTTCTAATAGCAAAGAACCTTGAATGATTACATATCTTCCAAATTTGTCTCCAATTACATTTTTCACTTGAAAAGGAACTGATTTATGTATGAGAGTCATAACTCCCCTGGCTCGGGATGAAAATGAAGAGGTGAATACACTTCCCTGCCATCTACTCCTAATTCTTTTAACATCCTCCTCTATCAGATGAGTTTCTTGTAAAAACACAATTCTTGAACCCATGTCCTTTATTTTATTCATAACTTGTTTAAGTTTTTTTAAATTTTGTAGACCTCTGCAATTCCATGAAGTTAAATTAAGATTAACACTTTGGTCCATGATCAATAGAGAGTTTGGGATTACCTTGCAGTGTAAACATGCTCATACAGAGAAGCAAAAACATGAGTGGTTGAACATTCATCCTACAAACTACACACAAACAAATTTCCCCTTCCCACACTTGTGGCAAACCCCCCAAAATCAAAAGAAAAATTCTGTCTCCCGATATAGCCATCGACCGTTCCACACCCACGGGGAACAGCCTAAGCCACTCCTTCTTCATCCTCCCAATCACCCTAACTCTACTGCTTTTAATGACGTAACATTAACTCTCCTCTGTAGTTTTCCAACTTAACTCCAAAATTTTTAACAACTTTGTACATCATAGTTTTTTTTTTTTTGTTTGTTTGGTTTTTGTTTTGTTTTTTTTTAATATATAATACAATCTATATTTTGTAAACTTACTATTTACTTCAAGTCAGTCAGATGCCTGTGCAAATGCTTAATTATTCTACCTTATATTTTGTTCATGCTTAGCTCCCACCAGTCTCTTCTTCTTCTTTGATCTTCTTGATGAACTCCTGCGCCTCCTCTGGGGTCTTGAAGATGTGGGTTCTGCCCTCATACGTGGTCAGCAGTCTCGCAGGATAGATTACACCATGACGAATCCCAAGGTTGCGCAGCTCCTTACGTACGGGATCAAACTGCTTCCTCAATTGCTGGATTCCTGTGGCCAAATCTGGGTAGAACCGCACCTGCTGGTCCTGGTGTTTAATCTCTCCTTTTTTAGCTCGTGCAGCGTTGAAGATCTTCATCCTGTCTCTGTTGTTAAGAAACTTCATAATTAAGGTCCTCGGCGGTCCCTTATCTCTCCGTGGGCCAATGCGATGTGCTTTTTCCAGAATCACTGCTGATTGCAACTCCTCGCTGCCCAGCACCTCCGGAATCCACTTTTCCAGAAAGGAACATACGTCCCGACCTTCTGATTCCTCTGGAAGACCCACCAGCCTCAAATTATTCTGTCTCGACCGAGATTCCAAATCCAAAATATTATCTTCCAGAGATTTATTTTTTTTTCCAAAGTGCGCACCTTTAATTGAAGGCGGGTGACGTCATCTTCAGCACTAGCGAGACGGAGCTCCATCTGCGCCGTTCGTTCTACCCAGTCACCCAATTCCTTTCTTATTCCTTCCAACGCTGTCATAATCCCATCAAATCTAGAGGAAAAGTCCGCTCTCATTGAACTCATGGCAGCCATCAGCGCATCTGCGCCATTCCCCGCAGAAATCGCAGCGTTGCCAGCCTCCTCCGCCATATATGGAGCCCTGTTTGCTGCGTCACAGACCTGAAAGTCCGTTAATTTGGACTGTTTCGGCGGCTCGCTTTTTCCTTTTCCTGGTTTTCCAGCCTTAGGCTTCGCCGACATATCCTCGCCCAAACGCTGGGATACGTTCTGTCCCAAATGAGAGAGTTATTTGCCGATTTTTTTCTCCAGGAGCAGAGCAGAGCGAGACACGTCCGTCCTACGTGGCAGCCATAACCGGAAGTCCATGGTAGCCTTTGTTACTTTGGTCCCAGCTCTCTGCAGGTCATTCACTAGGTCCCCCCATGTGGTTCTGGGATTTTTGCTCAATGTTCTCGTGATCATTTTGACCCCATGGGGTGAGATCTTACGTGGAGCCCCAGCTCAAGGGAGATCATCAGTGGTCTTGTATGTCTTCCATTTTCTAATAATTGCTCCCACAGTTGATTTCTTCACACCAGGCTGCTTACCTATTGCAGATTCAGTCTTCCCAGCCTGGTGCAGGTCTACAATTTTGTTTCTGGTGTCCTTTGACAGCTCTTTGGTCTTTGCCATAGTGGAGTTTGGAGTCTGACTGTTTGAGGTTGTGGACAGGTGTCTTTATACTGATAACGAGTTCAAACAGGTGCCATTAATACAGGTAACGAGTGGAGGACAGAGGAGCCTCTTAAAGAGGAAGTTACAGGTCTGTGAGAGCCAGAAATCTTGCTTGTTTGTAGGTGACCAAATACTTATTTTCCACCATAATTTGCAAATAAATTCTTTAAAAATCCTTCAATGTGATTTTCTGGATTTTTTTTCTCTCTTATTTTGTCTCTCATAGTTGAGGTATACCTATGATGAAAATTGGAGACCGCTCTCATCTTTTAAGTGGTAGAATTTGCACAATTGGTGGCTGACTAAATACTTTTTTGCCTCACTGTACATGCCGTTGTTTGTGTAGTACTGATATCAAAGAACTCATCTATCTGTTTTTCTATGTACTTAACAAATTCCTCATCCTGAAGCCATTTATGTTGAAAATGCCACCTAACTGGGTCCTTTGTCAATTTCTTATCTACATATACTAGACAGCAGGGTGCATGATCAGAGATCACACTGTTATCATAGAAACAGTTTTGAATCTTGGACCTTAATTCTATAGAGATCAAAAAGTAGTCAATACATGAGAATGTCTTATAGGTATTAGAATAACAAGAACAGGCTTTGACTTGTGGTTTCATTTCTCTCCATATATCTAGCAATCTCAATTCTTTCATAAAATGATTAATGGTCATCCTACATCCATTGTGCGTATAGTCCAGTCCTGTTGATCTATCTATACTGGGATTCAATGTACAATTAAAATCCCCTGCTATTATATGTTGCCCTGTAAGTGATGATAAAGTGAGGAATAAATTAACAAAGAAGTTTTGATCATCAATATTGGGGCCGTATAAGTTCACCAGATTTATATTTTCTAATAATAAAGATCCTTGGATGATTAGATATCTTCCAAATTTGTCTCTAATTACATTTTTCATTTGAAATGGGACTGTTTTATGTATGAGAATCATAACTCCCCTAGCTCGGGATGAAAATGATGAGGTGAACACGTTACTTTGCCATCTTCTCCTAATTCTTTTTACATCCTCCTCTAATAGATGAGTTTCTTGTAAAAATACAATTTTTGAATCTATGTCTTTTATTTTATTCATAACTTGTTTAAGTTTTTTAAGATTTTGTAGACCTCTGCAATTCCATGAAGTTAAATTAAGATTAATGGTTTGATCTATGATCAATAAGGAGTTTGAGATTACCCTGCAATATGAACATACTCTTACAGAGAAGCAAAAACATGGATGATAGAACATTCATCCTACAAACTAAACAAAAACAAATTCCCTTTCCCCTCATTCGTGGTAATCCCCCCAAAATCAAAAAATTCCGTCTCCCGTTATAGCTAGTGACTGTTCCACACCTGCGAGGATCAGTCAAACCACTCTCTCTTTCTCCTCTCAATCACCCTGACACTACTACTATTCTTATAACATTAACTCTCTTCTGTAGTTTTTTCAACATAACTTCAAAGTTTTATAGCAACTTTGTACATCATAGCTTTTTTTTTTTTTTTTTGAATACAGTCTGTGTTTTGTAGACATGTTATATGTTTCAGATCAATCAGATGCCTGTACATATGCTTCAATGTTCTACCTTTTTCATGTTCATGCTTAGCTCCCGCCAGTTTCCTTTTGGATCTGCTTAATGAGCTCCTGCGCCTCTTGAGGGGTCTTTAAGGTGTGGGTTCTCCCTTTATATGTGACCAGCAGTCTTGCCGGATGAATTACTCCGTGGCAAATCCCTAGGTTGCGCAGCTCTTTGCGGGCCGGGTTGAACTGCCTCCTTAATTGTTGAATTCCTGTGGCCAAGTCTGGGTAGAACTGCACCTGTTGATCCTGGTATTTAATTTCCCCTTTAGCTCGTGCAGCATTGGTGACTGTCATCTTGTCTCTGTAGTTGAGGAACTTCATAATCAGCGTCCTCGGTGGTGTCTTATTCTCTCTCAGTGGGCCGATTCGGTGAGCTCTCTCTAAAACGACCGATGACTGCAGATCCGCGTTATTCAGCGCTTCTGGAATCCACTTTTCCAAAAAGGAACATGGGTCCCGTCTCTCTGTTCCCTCCAGGAGGCCCACCAGCCTCAAATTATTCCGTCGCGAGCGGGATTCCAAGTCTAGGACGTTATCTCCCAGACTTTTGCATTTTAATTCCAGTGTTTGCAGTTTAGATTGCAGGCTGGTGACGTCATCTTCAGTGCTTGATATTCGGAGCTCCGCCTGCGACACTCACTCCATGCAGTCGTTTATTTCCTTTCTCATACCTTCTATCGCTGCTATAATCCCATCAAATTTAGACGAAAACTCTGTTCTCATGGAGTTGATGGCAGTGAGCACTACGTTTGTCCCCTCTTCAGCAGTTCCCGCTCCGCCGCTGGCTCCCTCCTCCGCCATTGCCTCTGGAGTTTTCTCTGTTTTGCCTCGAGCATGGAAGTCTGTTAGCTTGGCTTGTTTTGTCGAGTTACCTTTTCCTCCACCTAATTTTCCAACCTTGGTCTTTACCATATCCTCGCCAAAACGCTGGGATGGGTTTTTGTTCCAATTAAGAGAGTTTTAGTAAAATTTTTATTTTTACGAGCAGAGCACTGTGAAACACGTCTTCCTACATGGCCGCCATAACCGGAAGTCTCGTTTCCCCTTTATTTTAGTGCAGTATGTAGGATTATTTTCCCTTTGTCCTGTTAAGCAGCTTGGTAAGCAGAACAGAAATCTGCTTCCCTTATTGTGCCAAACCGATTTACTTTGCCAACAGGAGCTTTATGCAACACATATCTATGTACTGTATATTATTTATAGGCTCCGCTTGTAATAACTTTTAATAATTTTTTAAAAATTGTTTTACCCATGATAGACCCTACGGGGGGAATGGAGAAGGGAGGAGTGGGGAGGGGGAAAGAAAAGAGAGAGGAACAAACAGAAAAAACAAACAAACTGACACAACTCGAGCAAACAGAAGACAAACTTTTTCTTCTTCTGAAAAGGTCTCATCACGAGTCTGGTATCTGCACATGTAAAAGATGTGTGTGCATGCACGTGCATGAGAACGTGCTCAAAGTGAGTGTGTGAGTGATTCGCCAGGAAACATACAATGAGGGCAGCAGGTCACAGCAACACCCCCCCCCTTCCCCGCCGGAAATGCTGAGCAAGCAAGACAGCGCCACCAACCCCCACAGAGCACAAATGCCCCGAAGCCAGCAAGCCCCAGGATAGCCATGCAACCGCCAAGAAGGGACAGCTGAGGGAGGCCAGCGTGGTGCGCCCCCGGACCAGACCCCCCCCCCCCCCTCACCAGCAGGCCCCCCGGGCCCCAGGCACCAGAAGACCAACACCCCTTCATCCCCCTGGTCGGAACGGAACCCGGTCCGTGCCCCCCCAGAGTCCCCCCCCCCCCCAGCGGACTCACGACCATGCCAGTGCCCCAACCCCTCCCACTCAGGGAAGGTGGCAGAAAGGCATGGGGAGCCCCACAGGGGGCCAGGCCCCCAATCCAAGGGAGCCCACGTGGCCAGGAGGTACCAGGAGGCGCCATCCCCTCAGTCCAACACCCCCCACCAACATATACACTCACTCTAATGCACTGACACCCTCATGCTCTCACACTCACTCACTCATACTCACATGAGCTCGCTCACTCACTCTCAATGACATCCTCACTCACCCTATCTTCACACAATCTTACACTCACTGTCCCACAATCGGACTCATTCACTCTCACCCACTCCCATTCCCATACTTGTTCAGTCTCGCTCCCATTCCCACTCACCCTCACAGTCGCTCGCACTCACACATGCTTCCTTCCACTCATGCTCACTCATATATGCACTCTCATTTGCGCACTGACTCACTCACATTTACTTGTGTTCTCTCTTACACACTCACATTTATTCACCCTCAACACTTGGGGCGGCCACGCCGCAGATGCAGTGAGCACGAACGTGTGCCAATGCACCGGCCAGCAGCCGGGGAGGCCACCGGCATGGACCAGCAGCCACAACCTCGCCAACCCGCCCCAGTGTAGCTGCAGTCACAGAAGCAGCCCACCACCACTAATGCCCGCTCGGTGTGAACGACCAATGGACCCACCGCAAGCGCCCAGAGGTGCCACCCGACATGCAAAGCACCACACAAATCTGACCCACCACCACCATCACTACT
Source organism: Pholidichthys leucotaenia (assembly GCA_020510985.1). NCBI lineage: Eukaryota > Metazoa > Chordata > Actinopteri > Cichliformes > Pholidichthyidae > Pholidichthys > Pholidichthys leucotaenia. The sequence goes on along the minus strand of CM035839.1, from coordinate 25,973,116 downwards.
CATCACTCCCTCACTCTCACTTACTCACTTCTTCTTCTTTTAGATTTGATTGGCGGTTGGCAACCAGCTTACAGGTGCATTACCGCCACGTACTTCACTCTGTATCAATTCAGCAAGTCTCCTCACTCTATATCTTTGTATCCACTTACTCACTTGCTCTCACTTGTTCACTCACTCTCACTTGCTTACTCCCTTGCTCACACCTGTTCACTTGCGGTAGTGCCTTGGAATGACGACAGCATGACGGTCCCCAGGTCACCAGCCAGGCCCCGGGCAGAAGGAGAGCAACAGGGGTGGAGGAAGATCCCCACCCCCCATGCGCGAATCGTGATGGGTGTGTGTTATTTGTGTGGTGTCATTGGGTGCAGGTGTGTGAACTACCAAAGTGCAGTTAAAATTGGGGGGGGGTAGTGTGATAGGGTGTCGCTACCCATTGCTATTGGCAGCAGAGCTCCCATGCCCCCCAAGTGTCTACAGTGCAATTAAAATTGAGGTGAGATATTTACACACAACACATATACCCACACGTTCACACACACACACATGCACACACCCATGTCCACACCCACACATACCACACATATACATGCGAACCCACACTCGCACACACCTGCACATATGCTTGCATACACACACACGCACACACACACACACACGCACACGCAGGCCCCAGAGGATGGGGGGCGGAGGACGAGCCTCAACCTGCGCCGTTGGCATTGACCGGACCCTGGCCCAAAGTGGGGGACGGCCTCCACACCACCAGGGGCCCAGGGTCAGACCCAGCCCCACCCAGGGGACAAGGCCAGCCAGCCCGGGGCCACAGCCCACACCCCCGGCCCACCCTGCAGACCGCCCCCCCCCAAGACCAGACGCACAGCCACCCCAGGACAGGTGCCCAGGACACAGGGTCCAGTGGGTCACAGACAACCTCCCGCAGTTAGGGTGCAGCCAGCCGCCAGAGGCGCCAAGGAGGGCAACCCACTGCCCGCCACCCTTCAAGTTATAGAGTCAATAAGCGGGCACCAGAGAGAATTGAATTCAGCCAACTGGTTTTTAGAGGAGGCAAACATTCTCTCCAGACTAATATAATCTGATAGGAGGTTCTTATAGTGGGTTGTACATGAATTATTTCTTGATTTCAGATTCATGAGGATAGTGTTCTTGGCAATGCATAAAGCAGTGAAAACCATGTGTGACACTTTTACCTCTATATTTATTTCACTTAATTCACCCAATATGCAAAGTGTGGGAGAGGATGAGATACAACACCCAAGCCATGCCGATATTTCTCCACGTATCTTCTGCCAGAACTTTTGTACCAGTGCACAGGACCACATAACATGCATATTACTATCCAGGACGTTGCTGGTGCAATGGGAACAGATATTTGTGTGACTCAGGCCCATTTTGAACGTCCTTTGTTCTGTGTAATGAATTCTATGTAGAACTTTGTACTGTATGAGTTGTAAATTAGAGTTTTTAGTCATCTTAAAAGTGTTAAAACATATTTGTGTCCTGAAACTTTCATCTTTAATGATTGATAGGTCTGTCTCCCATTTTAATTTTGGGAGAGATACTGACTCATCCAGTTTTGATAATAGTACATGTATTTTTGATGTCAGTTTAGGGGAACAAAGATTTAGAAACTCTATCACCTTAACTGGTACCTCTAACTCGGTTTGGTTGAAATTGAATCTTGCTTTTATTATGGATTTAAGCTGCTGGTATTCAAGATTTTTTTTTTTTTTTTTATCACTGATGTCATATTGTGACACCAGTTCCTGGAATTGGATAAAGTTTCCACCTCGAATAAGATGTTCTAAGTTTTTTATTCCTTTCTCACACCATAGTGGAAAGTTTAACATCCTCTTTTGTTGGAGGATATCAGGATTATTCCAAATGGGTGTGAATTTACCAAGGGATAAGTGAAGACCCTGTTATTTTTAAAAATTTCCACCAAGCTGTCAGAGAGGAGCTAATGTTAATGCTTTTAATACAGTCATAGCGCTTAATACAGGGGCTCATGAAAGGTAGGTCAGAGACATTTAGCGACTCACAGAGAGCCTATTCAGCATCTAACCATGGGTTTCCTAGTGGGGTTGGTTTTGTCCAGTTAGAAACAAACTGCAGTCTATTGGCTAAGAAGTAATTTTAAAAAAATGGTAGCTCTAAACCTCCGCATCTTTTTCTTTTTGAAGAGTTTTTAAACTGATCCATGATGGTTTATCCTTCCATAAAAATTTACTTATAATTGCATCTCGGGACTTAAACCAAGCCATAGATAGTTGGATAGGAATCACTGAAAATAGATAATTGATTTTAGGAAGGACCATCATTTTAACGGTTGCGACTCTTCCCATTAGTGATATAGGTAATGTCCTCCAACGCGTAAGGTCATCTTGTATTGTCTTTAGAAGGGGAGTGTGATTTAGTCACAGTAACTCTGTGAGCCTAGCGGAAATACTTATTCCTAAATATTTAATATTACCTGATTGTATTGGAATAGTGGATATATTTGAAAAATTAGAGTTTATAGGTAAGACTGATGATTTATCCCAGTTAATAGAGTAATCTAATAGTGATAAAATTTTATCAATGAGCACCACTGTCTGAAGAAGAGATCTTTGTGAGTTCTCAAGGAATATTAATACATCATTAGCATAAAGACTTACCTTGTGTTCTTTTTCTCCAGTTCAGATACCTCTAATATCAACATTTTGTCATATGGCTGCTGCTAATGGTTCAATAAAGATGGTAAAAAGTGAGGGAGAAAGTGGGCAGCCCTGCCTGGTGCCTCCCTGAAGATTAAAGCTTTGAGAAGTTTGATCATTTGTTCTGACAGATGCAGCTGGACAGTTATATACATACATGTAGTGTCTTAATCCAGTTTATAAAAGATGAACCAAACCCCAACTTATGTAACACCATAAAAAGAGTTTCCATTTAACACGGGCAAAGGCTTTCTCTGCATCCCGAGATAAAATTGTGGTTTCTAGGTTAGTAATTTTACAGTAGTCTATTAAATTAAATACCTGCATGTATTATTAGCTGAGTGCCTACCCTTGATGAAACCTGTTTGATTCGGGTGTATAATAAACAGAGTGATCCTTTCCAGTCTTCTAGTGAGAGCTTTGCAAATTATTTTTAGATCAACCTTCATAAGTGAGATGGGATGGCAGCTGGATGGAAGCATATGTTCTTTTTCAGGTTGCACGGTGCACGGTGGCGCAGTGGTTAGCACTGCGGCAGCACAGTTTACCCTTGGCCGGGGGATTGTGGGGATCGTGGGATCGTGGGTTCGATCCCAGCCCCCGACCAACAGTGATCTGTGTGGAGTTTGCATGTTCTCCCCGTGTTGCGTGGGTTTACTCCGGGATTTCTCCGGTTTCCTCCCACATGCCAAAAACATGCATGTTAGGTTAATTGGCTGTTCTAAATTGTCCCTAGATATCTGTTTCCTATAGGCCCTTAGAATAGAGGGTTAGTATTAATGAAAGCGCTTTGAGTGGTCTTTGTGACTAGAAAAGCGCTATATAAGTGCAGGTTAGTTAGTTAGTTAGTTAGTTTAAGGAGCTGGATAATGCTAGCTGAGTTCATATTTGGAGGATTACATGATCTTTAATGTGGTTCATCATTTTAAAGAAAGTAGGTACCAGCACAGGCCAGAATTCTTTATAGGATACTAGTACATACCCGTGCATACCCGTCCATGCCCGTAGAAACCAAGTATAAGCTAGTATGTCTGCATGCCCGTTGCTGAAGGGTCTCCTTCTGTCTCAGATGGCTGTGTTGTTCACAGTCATGCCTGCGGCGTACTGGTGGAACCTGAGGTGTTTCATGTTCACGGCATCCTTTCTGACGTGCAGCAGTTCTCCTCATTCTATTGCTCTCCATCTGGTGGGTCTTCTTCTTCTTCGTTCAGACCACTGGTTGAGGGATAGGTGCATTGTAATTCCAGGTCATGGGCACAATCCTGAAAAAGTGGCTTTCGACCCTGTTCAGGAAGGCCCGTGCATGCCCGTAGAAAACAAGAAACCGGAGCACCCGGAGAAATCAGTGCTTTGCTTGGCATTTTACACATTTGTAGTGTAGACCGGCATTCATCAAGGTTACACATTTGCCGTCATGTAGGCATGGTGAGTCGTCCTATGATGCCTGAGTTCATAGGGCGTCCTATGATGTTCAGGCAGAGATCATAGGTCGTCCTATGATGTCCTATAAACATGACAGACACACACACACACACACACAGATTTCTTGCTTTAATAGAGTGATACAAATGCGATTGATGGTCATCGCACTTGGCTCAGCTTTACAGACACTCGGTCCTCCGCCAACTTGAACCAATGGCATTGTTATCTCCATCTTTCTTACTTTCCCACCCCCTCAAGACATCTGGATGTGAGCCGAATGACGTCTGTGGATTGTCAAATGGGCACCCCCGTCCATAGGTGTTTTGCTGAATTAAGCCTATGACACCTCCTGGAGGCTCGGTGGCAGAACCAGCATCCTGGAACTACCCCCACTTTGTCACTCGGCTCAGTGATCTGTTAGCACGCCGACTCTTTCTGATGGTCACTCAGAGGTCTGGTCTTCAACTGTTTGTTACGGTTCAGCCAAATCCACTTGGATGCAGTCTCCGCCTGCCTTGTAATGCTTGCTATCAGCCACCTCCGGTCCGCACCTTTGATGCCTATCTGCCCAAGACTTCAGCAGAGTGACTTCCCAGGGAAGCCTCGGCAGCCAACTTCCACTGGTAGGTTCCAGACCTTCCACCCACTTTGTTGGCAGTCATGGATGAGGGCTTGATATTTGTTACACTTAAATTTGTGTGCCTCCATCTGCTCCTTGCAGGGTATTGTCAGCTCAAGTAATGTAACCTGTTTGGTACCTCTTGACCAGAGGGTGATATCAGGTCTTCAGCTTGTGATAGCTGTTTCTTCCGGGAACTTGAGCTGCCTTTTCAGGTCCGCCCACATCTCCCAGTCACTTGCTGGGACCAGTATCCTTCAAGATCTCTTCTCTATCATACCAGTCTGTCCTGTTTTACAAAAGGTGATGGACTGGGGCCCTCTAGAAAGTTGTTCTGGCTTCTTCCTTGCCTGTTCCACAGTTGCAGCCAGTTGGTTCAGGATTTGGTCATGTCTCCACCGGTATTTTCCATCAACTAGACTTGAGTGGCATGAAGATAGCAAGTGCTCTAGATTGGCTGGTCTTCCACAGAGTGGGCAGTTTGAGCTTTCTACTAACCCCCATGTATGTAAATTTGTTGGTGTGGACAGAATATCATACATGGAGCATAACAGGAACTTCACCCAGTGCTCCTCCATAGACCAGATATCCTGCCACGTCAGTGCCCGTTCTTAAACACCCTCCCACCTTATCCAGCTGCCCTGTTTCATAATGCCACAGCTTTAGTCTGCCTAATCTCCTGTCTTACGGATCACCTCTGCACCATGCCCCGTCGTTCCTTCGGCTTAGCTTTCTTCCATCTTTCCCTGGTGGTATATCCTAGACCCAAGCATCCCTGGGTTACAGTCCCAATAACATCAGCCTGATGCAGGAGACTCTCCATGTCTCTCACTGCTCTGCTGGCTGACCACTTACGCTCTGTTCTAATCTCAATGTCTGCCCGGTGAACTCTATCATCTCTGCTATCCTGCCTGCAGTATCATTGTCGGCCTTGCTTTCGCTGCTTTGAACCGCTCCACCATAGATGTTACTGGCAACTGCAACTTGCTGCCTGTGCTGTAAAGTCCAAATGAGCAGAAATTTCTTGGGATGCCCAGCCACCTCCTAAGGTAGGTGTTGATCTTCTTTTCCAGTCTTTCCACCATGGTCATAGGTACCTCGTAAACAAGCAGCGGCCAAAGGACATGTGGAAGAACACTATGTTGGTGTCCCCAGGCCTTGTGTTTGCCAGGTAGGCCACTCTTATCCAGGTACGTCATCCAAGGTTCTGTTTGAATGAGCGTCTCCTTCACACTCTGCTTGTCATTGAGGTCTGCCCTGTACCACTTTCCCAAGCTCTTCACCGGCTTCTCGCTGAATGTTGGAATGGTGACTTTTTTGATGTTAAAGAGGATATGATCCTGGACACGTCTTTTTCAGTACTAGGCTCCTAGATTTGGCAGGCTTAAATTCCATTCTTGCCCAGTCCATGAGCTCTACCAAGTCTTCCAAAAGCGATCGTCCTTGGGGGATTGATTTTGCTGTAATCGTGAGGTCATCCATAAATGCTCTAATTGGCACCTGCTGGATACTGTTTGCCAGGACAGCAACTTGCCACAGCTTCTCTGCAGACTTGATGAGAAGGTTCATTGCAGCAGAACACAGGACCACTGAGATTGTGCAACCAGTCACAATTTTCACCTCCAGTCACTGCCAGTTAGTGGTAAAATCTCTACAAGTGAAACACATTCGGAACCTCTTGAAATAGTGCTGCAGGAGGTTTCTGAACCACTCTGGCACATGGTAGGTATTCAATGCTATCTCCAGTAGCTTTTGGAGTATTGTACTGTAGGCATTTGCCAGATCAAGCCACAACACAGTGAGATCTCCCCGGGTCCTCTTAGCATCCTCTATGATCTTGGAGATGATGCTTATATGCTCTAGACAACCGGATACCCCTGGAACACGTCCTTTCTGTACCGATGTATCCATGTACCCATTCTCCAACATGAAAGTGGTCAACCTCCTTGCCAGGATTCCAAGAAAGATCTTCCCTTCCGCATTGATGAGTGAAATGGTGCAGACTTTTTTGATAGTTGAAGAATTTTCTTCTTTTGGAATGAAGCAACCGTTCGCCATTAGCCAGTTATCTGAAAAGAAGTTGTTCCTCCATGCCACCCTCAATAGCTTCCACAGGCGTCTTCTGAGCCTAACACAACATTTGTACACCTTGTACGGAATGCCGTTAGGCCCTGGAGCTGATTTTCCTCTAGCTTTCTTGATGAAGTCACACACCTCCCTTCAGCTTGGCTCAACTGTTTGAAATGGGATCATTTGCTGAAGTGGCCTAATGAGCTTCTCCATCTCTCCCAAACTCTCCGTCATCCTGGGGTCACTATGGACTTGATGAAGGTGCAGCTCCACTTCCTCCTTTGTCGCCTTCATCTGGCCTGATCTTTTATCCCCCAAAAGTTTGGAAAGATACTTGAATGGGTTCTTAGTGAAATCTGCTGCTTCCTTCATCCTTTGCCTCCTATCTCTACGATGGCACTTGGCCCTATGCAGTGTCTTAATGCGCACCCTAAGATTATCTCAAATTTTGGTGAGTGCCAGTTTCTTGCTTTCTAGTGCTTTATGGAAAGCTCTCTTCAGCCTCACAGGTCACCTCTCAGAATGGCTATCTCCTTCAATCTTTGATTTTCTTTTGGCTGAGGGTTAGGTTTACAGTACCTTTCCCCTCCCCTTTTCCAAATTGTTCTGCCCTAATGTTCCAGATGACTGAAGACATAGCCCTGAGCTTCCGACCCACATCCCCTGCACTTGCTGCTTCCAGCACCTGGTCCACATCCTGGTCAAATGTTCCCCATTCCTACTTTGCTGCTGAGGCAGGCCAATTCACCTGCTCTTTCCGGTTATCAGTGTCACTGGTGTACATCACAGGTCTTGTGACAGGCTGTGTGGTCCGGCTGGTTTCGGATTCTATTGGGTGCCTCTTCTCCTCTACCACATCAGCGATGCTATCCCTGCCTCGCTCTTCATTGTGTGCCTGGAGATTCTGTGGACTGTGGTTTGACACCTGCCCTGGCCTCCCCTCCGTCTCACCAGGTTGCCATGTGTGTTGCACAAAATGGGTGGATTGCGAGCACTTCATCTTTGACCAATGTATCTTCAATCCCCTCTCATTTTTGCATATCCTCCCACATTTGCAGACTCGAGATGAGTCACTCAGCTGTTTCCTGGTCAATTGTCCATTGTGGGTGGTCATAACAAGTCTGTCCAGTGGGTCGGCCATCCTCTCCCACTCTCGCTCAACCCCGGTGGTGTCTTACAATGTGTCTTTTCATAGCAAATGTTGTGGGTTTCTTCCTCTCAGAAGATGTGCTTCAGCTTGCCAAGCCTCCACACCCCAGGCTTGGTCTTTCCCAAAGGTCAGCAGTCTTTCCAAGTTATCACTGTTCTTTCTCGGTCGCCAACTAGTCTTTCCTAGTTGTCACTGGGTCTGCCAGAAAATCCTTTCCTGTCTACCCTTGATGAAACCTGTTTGATCCGGGTGTATCACTGAGCAGATTGGCAATTATGGCACAACAGCTCAGGTAGGAATCAGTTCAAATGTCCCCAATCAGGATTAACTGGAGTGTGTGTTTGCCAGTCGGTGTATCGTGACATGCACTACACAAAAAGGAGAGATCAACAAACCTATCATCTGGTCAGTCACTGCAACAGATACTGGAGCCAGTTTGTTTTGGCCTGTCCTTGCCACTGATAATACCTCTGATAATACCTCTATCTGCCAAAAATGTGCCACTAGTCCAGCAAAAGCTAGCAGTACTCAAATACTTTGCAAAGAGTTTTATGAAATGGTCAGTCAGAAAGCAACTCATACCGGCTCGGACGTCACCCGGGTTAACAAGGTCAGGAGTTCCTGGCAGCAGAAGGCGAAGGACAGAGCTGTGTGGAGGAATCTGATCAGACCTAAATGAAACAGTCATTGTCAGCCCCGACAGACTGCTATGATGATGATGATGATGATGATGATGATGATAGTAAACAGAGTTGTCCTTTCCAGTCTTCTAGCGAGAGCTTTGCAAATTATTTTTAGATCAACATTCATAAGTGAGATGGGACGGTAGCTGGATGGAAGTGTAGGTTCTTTTTCACCAGCACAGGCCAGAATTCTTTATAGAATTCTACTGGAAAACCATCTGGTCCCGGAGCTTTATTATTTGAGATGTGCTTAATTGCCTACTGGAGTTCGGACATTAGAAGAGGTGAATCCAGAATCTGTTTTTTTATTTAATCGTGGTAAATTAATATTGTGCAGAAATTCATTTGTCTCTGAGTCAGACGGATTAATCTGAGATGAAGAGAGGTTTTCTTAAAACTTTCTGAAGCAGTTATTTCTTCAGGATCATGGGTGATATTTCCAGTCGTATCCTTAATAGAATGGATAGTTGTTTTTTTAATTCAGTTTAAGCCAATTAGAAAGGTATCTCCCAGATTTATTACCATGTTCAAACTTCTCCAGACGTACTGTTTGTATTAAAAACTGTGTCCGTTTGTTTGTAATTTCTTTTAGTTGCAGCTTTAATTTTCTCAGATTGTTGAGTGCCTGTTCCTGTGGAGAAATAGCACAGGTTAACTCTAGTGACTTAAAGTGTCTGTGACACAATGTAGGAACTATGGATCAATATTCAGTATGAATTTATCTTCAATCGTCCACATAGTTGGTTCTGTTGACTTCAAACGCTAAATAAGTGGAAAAATATTTCTAAGTGAATTCAAATTTAGCACCATGCTGCACTAACGCGATATTCTGAGATGCGTCTCGTTTCCGGATATGACATCATGAGGTGAGTTTCCTCTCGGCTGATCCGTGTGCTGTCAATGTAAACAAGCTGTTTAGCTTCTATATCAGCGAAGAAATGCCGAAATGTTGCGTGGCAGCTGGGTGTTCTAATTGCTCCAGTGAAAGTATAAGCCTGTTCTCATCAAGGAAGATCGTCACTTCCTTGTGGTAATGTATCGTCACTTCCTGTTTTGCTGTCTGCCTGTGTGGTTTGCTCTCCAGCTCTCCAGCCACTAGCTATGGCTACTAGCTCTCTTTCCTCTCCTCTTCTGGTGTGCTCTCTCTGTCAGATGTTTAGCTACACCTCTGCCTCTTTTAGTGATAACGGTAAATGTAATAAATGTTGTCTTTTTGAGGCGCTCGAGGCGAGGTTGTCTGATTTGGAATCCCGGCTCCGCTGCATTGAAACACCGTCTGTGCCAGTTAATCTCGACGGATGCCCATTAGCTGCAGCGGAGCAAGCTAGCTTAGGCCCCCCTGTCAGCGGTTCCCCGGCTCTCCTCAGCAGCGAGGAGACTGGGTGGGTGACGGTGAGAAGGAAGCCTAGTCACAAAGCCCCGGTTCACCACCAACCTGTTCACGTTTCTAATCGTTTTTCCCCGCTCAGCGACACACCCGCTGAGGAAAAAACTCTGATCATTGGCGACTCTGTAGTCAGAAACGTGAACCTAGAGACTCCAGCGGCCATAGTCCAATGTATTCCTGGGGCCAGAGCAGGCGACATCGAGTCAAATTTGAAAATGCTGGCTAAAAGTAACTGTAAATACTCCACAATTGTTATTCACGCCGGCATTAATGACATCCATCTCCGGCAGTCGGAAGTCACGAAACTTAATATAGAATCGGTGTGTGACTTTGCAAAAACGATGTGTGCCACTGTAGTATTCTCTGGGCCCCTCCCCAATCTGACCAGTGATGACATGTTTAGTCGCTCGTCATCCTTGAACCGCTGGCTGTCTGTGTGGTGTCCTAAAAATGACGTGGGCTACATTGACAATTGGAGCTCTTTTTGGGGAAAACCTGGTCTTATGAGACGAGACAGCATTCATCCCACTTTGGATGGTGCTTCTCATTTATCTAACAATCTGGCATCTTTTTTATCCAAATTTCCAAAACCATGACTACTCACAGTTGGGACCAGGAAGCAGAGTCGCAGTCTTACACACCTCTCTGCAGCTCCTCTTCATCCGCCACCCCTCAGCTTAGCCCCTGTCTTCCCCATCAGAGAATCGTTGTCTGCTCCCTCCAAAGTAAATAAAAATATAATGTATAAGCATCCCAAAGTGATAAAGCAAAATATTGGTAAAACTCAAATTAAACATAAAGCCTCTAAATTGAATGATTTGGCCTCTGTTCCTCCTCATAATTTAAAAATTAAATGTGGTTTATTAAATATTAGGTCTCTAACTCCCAAGTCTCTGTTAGTCCATGATCTGTTAATTGATCATCAGATTGATTTAATTTCCCTTACAGAGACTTGGTTAGGGCAAGAGGATTATGTTGGTTTAAATGAATCAACTCCCTCTGGTTATTTAAACTGTCAAAATCCCAGAAGTTCTGGTCGTGGAGGAGGAGTAGCAACAATTTACCATTCCAAATTACTAGTTAATGTAAAGCAAAAAACATGTTATAATTCCTTTGAGGGCCTGGTCCTCAGTGTTGGGCACTTTAGCAATTTCAGGTTAAACCCAATTTTATTTGCCATAGTTTATCGTCCCCCATCAACCTATTCAGAATTTTTATCCGAATTTGCTGATTTCTTAGCTGATTTAGTGCTGAAATCTGATAGAATAATTATAGTAGGGGACTTTAATATACATGTGGATGTAGATAGTGACTGCCTTAATGTAGCTTTTAATTCAATATTAGACTCGATTGGGTTTTCTCAGAAAGTAGGAAATTCTACTCATTACCTCCACCATACATTGGACCTTGTTCTGACATATGGCATAGAAATAGAAAATCTTGTAGTGTCTCCTCATAACCCTGTACTGTCAGACCATTGTCTGTTAACCTTTGATTTTACTATTTCTGACTATTTGGCTCCTAAAGAAAAATATTATCACAGTAGATGCCTCTCAGATGATGCTGTTTCCAAATTTATGCAGATTGTTTCCTCTATGCCATGTGTCAACACAACGGAAATAAGCTATAGACAGCTTGCTCCTTCTGTAATTGATAACATGGTGGATAGTGTTTCAGCTTCTCTGCATCAGGCTCTAGACTTGGTGGCCCCCTTAAAAAAGAAAAAGTCTAATCAGAGATTTTTAACTCCTTGGTTCAACACAGAAACTCGTAGCTTAAAACAGAAGACTCGTCAATTAGAAAGAAAATGGCGCTCTACTAATTTAGATGAAATCTATTTAGCTTGGAGAAATCATCTTTTAATTTATAAAAAATCTCTTAGAAAAGCTAGAACGAGTTATTACTCTGCATTAATAGAAGAGAACAAGAATAATCCCAGGTTTCTTTTCAGTACTGTAGCCAGGTTGACAAAGAGTCAGGACTCTGTCAATCCTAGCATCCCCTTAGAGCTTACTAGTCAGGACTTTATGAACTTTTTCAATAATAAAATTTCATCCATCAGAGATAAAATCAATCAGATTCTTCCCACAGTTAACTTAAATACTGTAACTACTACAACTCCTTCTATTGATGTCTGTCTTGATGAGTTTACTCCAGTCGACCTTTGTGAGTTAGACAAAATAGTTTCCTCATCCAAACCTTCAACTTGTCTTTTAGACCCTATTCCTACTAGGTTATTTAAAGAAGTCTTCCCACTTATTGGTAGCTTTATTCTTCATATAATCAATTCTTCATTAACTTTAGGCCATGTACCGCAGGCTTTTAAAACGGCTGTAATTAAACCCTTACTCAAAAAGCCAACGCTAGATCCAGGAGCTTTAGCTAACTATAGACCAATCTCTAATCTCCCTTTCATTTCAAAAATCTTAGAAAGAGTTGTTGCTACGCAATTATTTGACCACCTGCAGGGAAATGGTTTACTTGAAGAGTTTCAATCTGGGTTTAGAATCCATCATAGTACTGAAACAGCCTTAACGAAGGTCACTAACGACCTCCTCATTGCATCTGATAATGGACTAGTTTCTGTACTTGTCCTTTTAGACCTTAGTGCAGCTTTTGATACTATCGATCATAATATTCTACTTGATAGATTAGAACACTATGTTGGACTTAATGGAACTTCGTTGCAGTGGTTTAGATCTTATTTATCTGATAGGTTCCAGTTTGTTCATGTAAATGATGAGTTTTCTTTCAGCTCAAAGCTTAGTCATGGAGTTCCACAGGGATCTGTGCTAGGCCCTACTCTTTTTAGTTTATATATGCTTCCGTTAGGCAACATTATTAGAAAGCACTGTATACATTTTCATTGTTATGCAGATGACACACAATTATACCTGTCAATGAAGCCAGATGATACTAATCAATTAGCCAAGTTAGAAGCCTGTCTTAAGGAAATCAAAGCTTGGATGACTTGTAATTTCCTGCTATTAAATTCAGATAAGACTGAAGTCATTCTTGTTGGTCCAAAAAACCTTAGAAATTCCTTTCCAAATCAAACTTTCAGTTTGGATGCAGTTACTCTTTCTCTTAATAGCTCTGTGAGGAACCTTGGAGTTATTTTTGATCAGGATTTGTCCTTCAATTCACATATTAAATTTGTTTCTAAGACTGCCTTCTATCATTTGCGTAATATTGCCAAGATTAGGAGCATCTTGTCTCAGAGTGATGCTGAGAAGCTGATCCACGCTTTTGTTAGCTCGAGATTAGATTATTGTAATTCTTTATTATCAGGCTGTCCTAAAACATCTTTAAAAAGTCTTCAGCTGATCCAAAATGCTGCAGCAAGAGTTTTAACAGGTACTAGAAAGAGAGATCATATCTCTCCGGTTCTGGCCTCCCTTCATTGGCTTCCCATAGAGTTTAGAATTAAGTTTAAAATCCTTCTTCTTACTTACAAAGCTCTAAACAATCAGGCTCCTTTTTATTTAAAAGATCTGATACTACCGTATCATCCTAACAGAGCACTACGCTCCCAAAATGCAGGATTACTTGTAATACCTAGAATCTCCAAAAGTACAATGGGAGGCAGAGCCTTCAGTTATCAAGCTCCTCTCCTGTGGAATCAGCTGCCAATCTGGATTCGGGAGTCAGACTCGATCTCTGTTTTTAAGAATAGGGCTAAAACCTACCTTTTTGATATAGCCTACAATTAGGGAGGGATCATGTGTTTCTGAACCCTCCCTTAGTTATGCTGCTAATAGGTTTAGTCAGCCGGGGGACCTCCAGTAATGCACTGGGCCTCACTCCTTTCCTCACTCTCTATGAAATATTTTTTTTTTTGCTGGTCATTAACATTTGTTTGTTCTCTCCCATAGATTGAGTCCCCATCGTGCTGTTTGCTCTCTACATGTCTGTTCTTTTCTTCTTCTCTATCCCCTCACCCCCCAGCCAGTCGCAGCAGATGACTGCCCCTCCCTGAGCCTGGTTCTGCTGGAGGTTTCTTCCTGTTAAAAGGGAGTTTTTCCTCTCCACCGTCGCCAAGTGCTTGCTCACAGGGGATCGCCTGATTGCTGGGGTCTTTCTGCAACTGTGGGGGTCCCCCCTACAGTTGATAGTGCTATGAGATGACTGTTGTTGTGAAATGGCGCTATATAAATAAAGTTGAATTGAATTGAATTGAATTGAATTCCCAAAAGATCCAGATCTTCTTAAAAAATGGGCGAAGCAAGTACAGAGAACAAGGGACAAATGGCAACCAACACCATATTCTGTACTCTGTAGCAATCATTTCACTGCAGACAGTTTTGAGAAGGTGCCTGCTATACAGGAATCTTTAGGCTTGAAAGTTTGTTACAAACGGGTTCTAAAACCAACTGCCATTCCTACTGTTTTCAAACAAAAACCCACAGCTCAAGATGATATCAACATATCAAAACAGCGCAGAGAAGCAACAGTGTCAAAACTCGCCCAGAAAATAGTTTGTGTAATTAGGGCCTGAGCCACTGACAACGTCAGTTGGCGAAAGCCCTATTGTATCTGCTTGCGTTTCTTTTTTTTTTATTTTTCTATATTATTCTGCCTAAATGATCGCATTTTTCACCCTCTGAAACCAAAACGCATTTTTTTTTGGCAAACCCCTCAGACCCGGCAAAAAATTCGATAAACTGGAAAACATATGTGCCCCCCCACCCCTCATTTTTGTGGGTGGGGCCAAACGTACAAGGTCTATGGAGACTGGAGACCATAAACTTTGCTGTAGAGACATAAAATTTGGGTGAGGTCTGCATCACCTCAAGATATGCAAAAAACATCACTGTGGCTTATACCCACCGCCAACAGGAAGGCCGCCATCTTGCCTCAAAGTCGCCCCACCTCCAATTCGGAAAAAAGTCACACCTCTCATTTGAACAAGCTAGTCTTTGGGACCTGCTCCGATTGAGCTCATTTTTGCATAGCGGCATCTATAGGCATTGGCCTTTAAAAAATGTATAAATTCACCTCAAGATATGCAAAAAACATCACTGTGGCCTATACCCACCGCCAACAGGAAGGCCGCCATCTTGCCTCAAAGTCGCCCCACCTCCAATTCGGAAAAAAGTCACACCTCTCATTTGAACAAACTAGTCCTAGGGACCTGCTACGATTGAGCTCATTTTTACATAGCGGCATCTATAGGCATTGGCCTTTAAAAAATGTATAAATTAAGTCAAAATCTCAAAAGGCGTGGCCAGGGCTCCATGGCAAATTTTGACTCCTCCCCTTACAAATTCAACCACCTGTAACTCGGGCAAAACTTGTCCGATGTCCACAAAACTTTCCATGAAGGAAAATAGTGCCACCCTGGACGCAATGACCTCAAAATACCTGACAAAAGATATAGTGCCACACAGTGGTTAATGAAAGAATTGCTGAAAACTGTTTTATTTATTACTCATGTACGGCTGGCCAGAATGACGTGAAATTTTCTGAGATTCATCAGAACACAGCCATGATCATAACTGAACATCAACGTTAGTATGACATCATATGTGTTACCATGGACACGCCCTCCTCGCCATTCAATCCATGAGCTTATGGGGAGGGGTGGGAAGGTCTTGGAGGTCTAAATTTTTCAACATATGTTGAGATCACTGTCATATGTAGTACACTATGGGTGGACAACACATAACTTACAGGGAAGTGTTGCCATGGCAACATGGCAATGGTTGACTACTCACCATGAAATTTCGGAAAGTTGTATCTTGGACAAACTTTGTCTGATTTTCATCAAATTTTCGACAATGGATAATAGTCCCACCCTGAACACTCCTATATAAAATAATAAAAGTTTTAGCGCCGCCTAGTGGTAACAACATTAGACCCTTGTAAAATGGACAAACTTTGTACGATTTGCAACAAATTTTATACGATCAATATTCTCCCTTCCCCGAACTCATCTATATACAAAAAATAAACAAAACTCATAGCGCCCCCTAATGATTAAAGGAAGAACTACTTATGACTGTTTTTTTTTTTAATTTTTCTCTTACCAGCTAAACAAAATTACATGAAGGAATGACTTGGGCTCATTGATAGTACATGTACATAGTAGAGAACTGTTTCCATGGCCACTGGCGTGCTTCAGTGGCTTTCTCGCCAAACAAAACATGACAGTTACAGCTCAGACAATTCTCGCCTGATTTGGAAAAATCTTTGCACAAATCATACTGATCCCACTCTGAACGTGTCTGTATATCAATATTCACAAAGCTGTCACACCCACACCTACTGCTGACATGAGGTACTGCACAAAATTGTTTCTAATTTTGCACAAAGACCAGTAGTCACGATGACATGACCTTTTCAGTGGTTCCTCAGAGTGCATTGGACTACCCTTGGTGGAAGTCACTTTTGTCCTGCGATAAGCACAGTTGCCATGGAAACCCACTCATTGCATTTCAATATCGGACATTTATACATGGGGCAAACTTGGAACAATTTTCACTAAATTTTCTACAATTGATATTAGTCCTGCACCAAACATGTCTACATAAAAATAACAAACAAAAGTTTTAGCGCCCCTATTGTTAAAAGGAAGATCCATCCATCCATCCATCTTCTACCGCTTAATCCTTTTCGGGTCGCGGGGGGGCTGGAGCCTATCCCATCATCTTTGGGCGAGAGGCAGGGTACACCCTGGACAGATCGCCAGTCCGTTGCAGGGCCAACACAGAGAGACAGACAACCATTCACTCTCACAGTCATACCTAAGGACAATTTAGAATCCCCAATTGATGCCAATTAACCTCACCTGCATGTCTTTGGCCTGTGGGAGGAAACCGGAGTACCCGGAGTAAACCCACGCAGACACGGGGAGAACATGCAAACTCCACACAGAAGGGTCACCGATGGCCTGGGGGTGGGATCAAACCCACGATGGTCAAGGGTGGAATCGATCCCATGACCTTCTTGCTGTGCTGCCACTGTGCTAACCACTGCGCCACCATGCTGCCTGTTAAAAGGAAGAATTGCTGAAAATTTTTTTCTCTCACCAGCAGAAAAAAAATACATGAAGGAATCACTAGGGCTCATTGACAGTACATGTAGATAGTACAGAACTGTTTCCATGGCGACCAGCGTGCTTCAATGGCTTTCTCACCATATAAAACATGACAGTTACAGCTCAGACAATTCTCGCCTGATTTGGAAGAATCTTTGCGCAAATAATACTGATCCCACTCTGAACATGTCTGTATATGAATATTCACAAAACTGTCACACCCACACCTACTGCTGACATGAGGTACTGCACAAAATTGTATCACATTTTGAACAAAGACCAGTAGTCACAATGAAATGACATTTTCAGTGGTTTCTCAGAGTGAATTGGACTACCCTCAGTGGAAGTCACTTTTGTACTGCGATAAAAAAAGTTGCCATGAAAACACACTCCTTGCCTATCAATATGTTTTATACTTTGGAGGGTTGGGAAAGTCCAAGAGTCACCAAATGTGGAACATAAGTCAAGATGACTCTCTTCTGTAGTTCTGTGGTGTCTGCAACATGTACCTGAAATGTAATTGTTACCATGGCCACATGTCCGAGTTTACCTGATCGCAATATGTTGGATAGTTGTAATTTGGACAAACTGTGTCGGACTGTCACCGGAAAAAAAAAACTTTGCACAAATAATACGGATCCCACTCTGAAGATGTCTGAATATCAATATTCACAAAACTGTCACACCCACACCTACTGCTGACATGAGGTACTGCACAGAAGTGTATCACATTTTGAACAAAGACCAGTAGTCACAATGAAATGACATTTACAGTGGTTTTTCAGAGTGAACTGGACTACCCTCAGTGGAAGTCACTCTTGTACTGCGATAAAAACAGTTGCCATGAAAACCCACTCCTTGCCAATCAATATGTTTTATACTTTGGAGGGTTGGGAAAGTCCAAGAATCACCAAATGTAGAACGTAAGTCAAGATGACTCTCTTCTGTAGTTCTGTGGTGTCTGCAACATGTACCTGAAATGTAAGTGTTACCATGGCCACATGTCCGAGTTTACCTGATTGCAATATGTTGGATAGTTGTAATTTGGACAAAATGTGTCGGACTGTCATCGGAATTGCTATGATGGAGATTAATCCCACACCGCACATTTGGCCCACCCACAAAAATGAGGGGTGGAGGTCCACATATCTTTTCCACTTGATCAATTTTTTTTGCCGGAATTGCTATGATGGAGATTTGTCCCACTCCGCGTACTCCTACATAAAAATATTTGACAAAAGGGGTCGTGCCACTTAGAGCTCACAGGAAGATCTGCGCCAAATGGTTTACTTTATTATTCATCCAGCCCATGCAGTGATGACAGCACATTTTCCGAGCCAGCGAGGGACGACGGGCGCCGGGTTCCGCGGGTGCGCGGGGGGCGAAGGCCCGCTTACACCTGCTGGCAGGTTTAATTGATTTTTTTTTTTCCACATAAGGCGATTGTGATTTTATATTTTTTCCGCCGAAAGTAAAATCCACCCCTATGAATTCTGAACCTGAGTGTTGACTTTACTCCAAATGGAACGACTTTGTGTTAAAAAAAACCCGTTATATTACTTTTTTCAGTTTTTATTTTTATAAATCTCATTGCCTACCGAAACTGAATATCTGAGCATTTTTATTTTTTTTTAAATTTCCCCAACCACATGATCGGGGAAATAAAAAAGAAAAAATGAAGCCAAAATTTCTGCAAACCAAACAATTAAATAACGATCGCCTTATGTGGAAAAAAAATCAATATACTGTATATCTGCACATTATGAAGGTAAAGACCCATAAGTAATGTCATATAACATATGATTCAAGACTTTTAACAATTAAGCGATTGTTATTTAATAGTTTTGTTTACAGACCCACCGATGTGACCAGAATTTCCCCGACAAGAGAAAAAAATTAGCACACTTGATTTTATTTTATTTTTTCTGCCAAAAGTAAAATCCTCCCCTATGAATTTTGAAGCCGAGTGTTGACTTTACTCCAAATGGAACTACTTTGTGTTAAAAAACATATTACTTTTTCCAGTTTTCATTTTTATAAATCTCATTGCCTACCGAAACTGAATATCTGAGCATTTTTTTTATTTCCCCGACCACCCGATCGGTGAAATTGAGATCTATCTGTATATTACCATTCAGTGTTTTGGAGACAACCGATGTCCATCTCTAACCCTTCACCGTCGGACCCTTCATCCTCTGAAACGTGCGAGTCATCGTCGCTTCCTGAACAATATGGTTCAAATAAATAGGGTTGCAGTCCTTCCTTAGAACCAACTCGCTCTTCTTCATCACTCGATCCTGCGTCTTCCTCAAAAACTATCGACAAATCACTCAAATCTTTGCTGAAATCGCTCACAACTTCCTCCGCTTCAGTGTACTCAGCCATGCTTGGTTACATCTTTGGTTCACCTCATTACGTCACAACATGGCGGCGGCATTTGACGCAATTTCAACAAACGAACATTGCAATCATCTGCATCACATCTGTTAGGTTAATTGGAGACTCTAAAGTGGCCCTAGGTGTGAATGTGTGTGTGAATGGTAAAGGGATAGCGCCATACTGTGGCTGCTTCATCCATCCAGGTGGATGCCCTCAATTTCCCCTCTGGGGATCAATGAAGTATACAAAATCAAATCCAAAAAAATAAATAAATCACAATTTAATTTATGATAGTATATGGAAAAAAATGTATTGAATTTTTTTGTCTACACAGAATAAAACACAGTAGTTCTTCTTTCTAATGATGTCTTGGTTGAATTATGTCACGGACTCTTGAATTTTCTGTTCTAACTTCAATATCAGTGTTTTCTTTTTTATTCTTATAAGAACAGTAAGAGATTATTTTGCCTTGCATGACTACTTTTGCTGCTTCCCAGAGAACATACGGTGATATTCCTGGCATGTCATTGTTTTCCAGATATGATTCCCACTCCTTAATAAAATAGTTATTAAAGTCTTTGTCTTTGAGTAGTGATGTATTAAATTGTACATCCCAATCTACTTGAAATTGAACGCACGTGAGGAAATACCGGACTCCTCCTTTGACATGCCTCCATTTGAATATACAATTACATGCAAATAGATATGCAAATAGATATATACAAGCCCTACACGTTTGATTCTCCTGTATCCATGATCAAAAATAATGGATTTAATGGAATTTCATGGACTGTGAGTTGGAGGCGCTCCTGAATGAGGTCGAGGTGCGTAAAAATGTTTTGTTTGGCACGCTGTCTTCCGGCATTAGTGCCGTATACAGGTAATTCAGTAGCCTGCTCACAGCCCTATGCGATCAGTTTACTGTTTTCCTTTATTCAGACATGGAGGAGAAGATGTTTATTGAACCTTAACATGTTTTGACTGATGTCTGCAGTCGTCCTCAGAAGCGTCAGCTGATCGCTGTGATTTGTGACCAGCCAGGTGGATCAGCTGGTTGAATAAATGAAAACAGTCATGAAAAAGAAGACATTATGAACCTATTTAGTAGGTAGCTACAGTCACCTGTCAGTTGAAAGTAGATCATATTAGACTCCACAAGTACATATTTTATGTCCAAAATGCAAATCTCATCCTTTAGTTATATACAACTTACATGGATTACACACTACAATTATAAATGAATGAAGTATGCCAGGGAAAGGGTGACGCTGTTGCATTTCAAACTTTACGCATGTGTTTATTGACATAACTACTGTACACACAGAGGCAACTGGGGGCTTGGTAGAATGCTGTGAAACTGTAGTTTAATCAGCAAAAAAGAGAGTCACTTACTCCAACCACTGACTTATAATGAAGCCTTGAAGACAGGGTGATATTTGGGGGCGCACAGGCACGTTACGCATGAGGTGGGTTATTTAGGACAATTACATGAATTTACTCACCAAGAAGCCACCCATTTGCACAGTGCCAGCTTGTAGTTTGTTCCCAACAATGCTGTTCATTAGAATCATTAGGAAAACTGTCTCTCGCTGCAAATTGCGCTTTGATGTTGGCTTGTTCAACTGCATTGTATGGGAATATGATGTACCTGGGTGACAGTCGGATAATGCCATCCCACACAGCTGGCATAGCTCGGCTGAGGTTTGACTGGGAAATTCCTGATGGTCTGCCAGCTCCCTCTTGAATACCCCTGTTGCCAGGAACCCCAGAGTTGTCAGCACCTGCACTGGGACGGGCAGCGCACAGCTTCTCGCCGTGTCATGCTCCAAGAGCAGCCGTAGCTTGGAGTACAGTTCCACAAGGACTGCCCGCGGAAACCTAAACTGGCTGACAAGCCAGTCATCATCCTGAGCCAGAAAATCTTCAATGTCTCTAAATACCCTTTCTCTTCTCACTGCGCGATTTGCAATATCCTCTAATAATGCTAACGCCATTGCTGTTAGAGGCATTTTCTGCTCTTTTTTGTACTTGTGTTTATATCCACTCATTTAATTGTGCACATGTGGATGTTTATTCAGCATGTGTCTCTGGTATGTGCAATAATTTTCATGTCATTATCAGTTTCCCAACATCACCTCTAAGTGTTGCCAATGGACCGATAACAGTAGAAATGTATGTACTCCAGCCATGAAGTTGGTGTGGGGCTGCACATATTTCCACGGTCATTTCATTCTTTATATATCTGTAAGTTTCCATGGAAAAGGATGTATGCCATGTTCTTGTGCGTAAGTACCCTTTGTACATGAGGGTGACACTGGTGCTCAGAAAGAGAAGTGAAGAAAGTGAAAAAAGGATGGGTCATCGACATTTGGGCCATCACACTACCACCACCATATTTTACTGTTGGTATGATGTTCCTTTTCTGAAATGCTGTGTTACTTTTATGCCGGATGTGATGGGACACACACCTTCCAAAAAGTTCAACTTTTGTCTCGTCAGTCCACAGAGAATTTTCCCAAAAGTCTTGGGGATCATCAAGATGTTTTCTGGCAAAACTGAGACTAGCCTTTATGTTCTTTTTGCTCAGCAGTGGTTTTCGTCTTGGAACTCTGCCATGCAGGCCATTTTTGCCCAGTCTCTTTTTTATGGTGGAGTCATGAACATTGACCTTAACTAAGGCAAGTGAGGCCTGCAGTTCTTTGGATGTTGTTGTGGGGTCCTTTGTGACCTCTTGGATGAGTCATTGCTGTGCTCTTAGGGTAATTTTGGTTGGCTGGCCACACCTGGGAAGGTTCACCACTGTTCCATGTTTTTGCAATTTGTGGATAATGGCTCTCACTGTGGTTCACTGGAGTCCCAAAGCTTTAGAAATGGCTTTATAACCTTTTCCAGACTGATAGATCTCAATTACTTTGTTTCTCATTTGTTCCTGATTTTCTTTGGATTGTAGCATGATGCCTAGCTTTTGAGGATCTTTTGGTCTACTTCACTTTGTCAGGCAGGTCCTATTTAAGTGATTTCTTGATTGAGAACAGGTGTGGCAGTAATCAGGCCTGGGTGTGGCTAGAGAAATTCAACTCCACTTTCCAAAGATGTGATAAACCACAATTAATTTAAGTTTTTACAGGGGGCAGTAGTCACCTTTTCACACAGGGCCATGTAGGTTTGGATTTTTTTCCCCTTAATAATAAACACCTTCATTTAAAAACTGCATTTTGTGTTTACTTGTGTTATCTTTGTCTAATATTTAAATTTGTTTGATGATCTGAAACATTTAAGTGTGACGCATACAAAAAAATTAGAACTCAGGAAAGGGGCAAACACTTTTTCACACCACTGTATGTCCTTCACAGCATAAAATATTAGCAATTTATGACTATTTATGTACCAACAAGAAGAGAAAATCAATTTTGTGCTGCTCACACAGTGTACCCACTTCAATTAAGTTTACAGGAAGGTTAATATTGAAGTTAGTGTAGCTGCAGAGTCAGTCTCACTATAATATAGAATAATCTTAAGTAAAATTTCTTTTTTCTTGGTTTTTAACCAACAAAAATTGGTTTTTGCCCATCATCATGAATACTATTAGGATTTTATTTCTGACTGATCACAGCTGCAGCTGGTTAGTTCCAGCTGGGCTCAGTCACATCTTCACAGGAAGCAGATAGATGTGTGTAACGTATGTGTGGAGAATTTGAATTCTTTATGAAAACAGCTACTGTGTCAAAATCCACACTGTAAAATCCAATTAGTCACCTTACTTAGAGAAAGGATGCAAACTGATTCCTTTGGAAAAGCTAAGTGAAGTGGAGACTGCATGCTGCAAATCAGCAGTTTATACAACACACAATGTTCATTACATTTTAGTTAGCTTTTTCAAGGCAGTCAGTTTGCAGGCCTTTCCTATGTGTGGTTAACTAATTGGATTTTACAGTGTATATAAGAATGACTGACAGGTGATGGCACCGATGTGATTATTCTCACTAATAAGTGAGCTGCCAAGCAGGAGGAAAAGAGGAAGACCACAGAGAAGATTCATGGATGTAGTGAAGGAGGACATGGAGAGGGTTGGTGTTTCAGAGGAAGATGAAGGGATAGGATGAGATGAAGGCAGATGATCCACTGTGGCGACCCCTGAAGGTAGCAGCAGGAAGAAGAAAAAGAAGTGAGGTTTTTTCTCATAAATTTGACATTTTTCTGTTAAAACTAACAATAATAATGCATCAGATTTATATAGTGCTTTTCATAGACTTTCAAAGACACTATACAATGGATATATTATCCATTCACTCCACAGACAGACAATGGTCGTGGTAAGCTACTACTGTAGCCACAGCTGCCCTGGGGCAGACTGACAGGAACATGGCTGCCAATCTGCGCCAACAGCCTCTCCGACCGCTACCAAACATTTATACACATTCATACCCAGTGTCATGGACACTGGAGGAAAGGTGGGTAAAGTGTCTTGCCCAGGGACACAACAGCAGGATGGCGGGATTCAAACTGCCAACCCTCTGATTATTAGATGACCCGATCTAGCCCCTGAGCCACTGCTGCCCACTAACCCACTAACCCAGAATTAGATTTACCTCGGCCATATTTTATTTCAGTTTTAAAGCTGAAGTGATTAATTGATTTAATGCGTATTTTATTGGTCTGTGAGTGATGCACTTGTTGCCTTTGTGACCCCATACATCCATTACCTCACAAACACAGTTCCGCCTTTTGACCTCGACCCCATCGTCGTTAATGGAAGATTTCACGCTGCACCGAGCGCGTGTGATCTTGGGGGCGAAGGACGCACAGCCTGGCTCTAAGAACCAACATGTCAGTGTCGACACATGACAAGCAGGTGGAGCTGTGAGCAAGGCAAAGCTCAGAACACACCCGCTGTCATAACTTTGATGTTTCTTCTCTTTTTTTTTTTTGTCTCAGAGTGACGTGTCGTTTATTTCTGAGAAGGTTCCACGCTGAGGGATTATTGCTGTTCAGCCTCCTTGCATGCAGCTGAGTCTGTGTAAAGTTGCTTACTCCCAGGGCTGTTTCTACCTTTTTTTGGGGGGGGGGGGGGGGGGGAGGGGGGGGGCTGTGCAAGATTGTGTTTGGAATGGGGTAAAAACAAGCAAAAAAAAATCTCTCCCCGCCAAACAAAAACATTTGAAATAAATGTTTTTATGAAACATCCACATTTGTTTTTTTTTCACTTCCTCTCTTGGCAGCCGATCACATGTTTTCTCTCCATCCACAGAGATGCTCTTTATGATGGCAGCCACATTGGTTTGGTCCACATTTTTCTGTCCATTCCTCTTTGAATTCCCGGTTCTCCTGACCGGCCTTCTTTTTATCCCCTGCCAGAAGAGCCCTTTGGGTGAAGACCGAAGGGGGATTATGTTCTGGGTCAGTCCGTCCGTCTGTCCCACTTTTGTGAAATCAACTCCTTCTACAGTTTTGGTCCAACTGTTTTGAAGCGGTACCATGGTTTGGTATACTCTGATGATGTGCATATTGCAATTTCACTCGCATCTGATGCCCTTGAGGTCAAAGGTCAGATTTTTCCCTAAATCTTCTAAACACAATAACCACTGAAAGAAATGATGTAGGCTTTTCAAAACAACACAGTAGTTATACCTAATGCACATCTTGGATGACTTACACCCTCGCCTAACTATGGGTTTGGGGTCAAGGGGACAAAGGTGACAAAGTTAACATTGCAGCTACACTATGGTAAATGGTAACTGCTACATTTACTATTACCATAACACGAGTAAAGCTAGGGCCACCAAACCTGGTACACAGGTTCACCTTGGGATCCTGACCTCTATGGATTGGGGGTCAAAAGGCCAAGGTTAACATTCCCTATGCCTAATTACTGTACAACAAGAAGAAGAAGCCATCTCTATTGTCACTCAGTCCATACAGTCATGTATAGTAGAATGAAATTACATTTCTCCTATCTACAATGTCAATCCCATTTTGAATCAGAGGGGTCACTGCCATGTAAGGCGCCGAAACAAACAACTTCTCTTTCCCCCATTCCATTACGCTGAGCACCAAGCTAGAAGGCAGGAAGTACCATTTTTATATGGTCTTTGGTATGACCCAGCTGGGATGCTCTATCAACTAGGCCACCACTCCGTAAAGTAAAGCTAGGTTCACCAAACTTGGTCCACAAGTTCACTCTGAGACCACAACCTGACTATAGGTTTGGGGTCAAAAGGTCAAGGTTGGTAATCCCTATGATCTCTTACTCTAGAATGTGTAAAGCTCTCTGGGGTCACCATCCTTGCTACACAGGTTCACCTTGGGGTCCTGATCTACAACTATGGGTTGTATACGTTGTTGTATATTCATGGATGATGGGCTTATCATAATTTGGTTCTGACACTAATTATATTGAAAAGTTGAAAACTGATCTCTGTAAGTATTGGGATCTTCAAAGAAGACAGAGGCGAGGGATATTGCACTGGCATTGCTGCATGAATCCAGCTCGTCAGATTTGGATCGCTAAAAATATGCAACAAGTCTATTTTTGACAGATGTCAGATCCAATCCGCAAGGAAATACCCTGGTATCTACTGTATTTAATAAAGCTGGATTTACACTCACTCCAGATGTGGTCCATTGCAGATGCAGTGCGGACAGAGCCTTGTGCCCAGCCCTACCATCTCTCTTTGTGTTTTGAAGCGACATGGATAAGAACAAGGTTTGGAATGTTTGTGCAACTAGCCTAAAAATGCTAACTGGCCAGAGGCTAACTTCAGTTAGGCCAGAGAGTCCCGATTGGCTCAACATTATAGACCTACCAGCAGCTGCATTTCGCTAGTCACCAAAAATGCTACTGTATGTCTAAACTCGCCTTTTTTCAGGGGCGGGGCTTAAGTGAAACTTTAAAGCAAAAAAACAGACGAGACATTTGAGTGATTTCACTCTTGATGTGTCCAATAAGTCAAAAACATTTTACAACAAAGTCAAGAAAAAAAAAAAACGTGATTTTTGGCAGAGTTTTACTTTAAAAACTATTTAAGGATCACTCTTTATTTTCTGAGGTCTACTCTTCCACCACTGTATCAGCGATGATAAAAACTTTGATGTAACATACAAACACTTCACAGAATTAAAATTAATGAGCTACCCCAAAGGAGGCACATGGGTCTGCCCTCCAGTGGGCTCACCACCTGCAGGAGGGATCATGGGGCTCATGGTGCTATGTGAACTGGGCGGAAGTCTGGGCTACTCTGCCTGGACTGATGCCCCCGCGACCCGGATCCCCAGATAAACGGTAGAGGATGGATGGATGGATGGGCTATGTAGCTATTATTAGAGCACACAAAGGTTCATGCTTCCTTGTTAGCATATGATCGCAGTCGGTCCTCCTCGGTCTCTCTCAGGTCTTTCTCGAGCTCTTGTGTTATTTTATATAATTCTTGCGCGATCTTGTAATTCAAACCCTGTAAGTGTCTGCTTTCAAGTTTATATATATAAAAAACTGGCAAGTTTAAGAGGAAAATATTGAGAAATCATGAGGAAAAAGATAAATTGAAAGTAATTTTAATTCTCCCCGAAAAAATGTTGAGGTTGAACTTGTAGCTCGGGGACCCCCTAGTGGTTGAGGGTCCCACTGAGTCAGTGAGTCGCTGGAATGTTTTCAGCTCTTATCTGGACCCTTTTTTTTGGTCTACACCCCCCGAGAGACTTGCACTGCCCTCGGCACATTCTACTTTTGGTCCAATTAAGCGGAGGGCGGATGATGAATAGTTACCATCAGGCTTGTTTTAGGCGCCGTGCTCCGGAGGATACCGACCACGAAAAAGAACGTCCAGGTGTCAGGGGTGCAGGGTGAAGTGGCACGGCTTACGGCGGAGTCACCTTGCATCTCTCTCCAGCTAATGTCTGCTCCCCGAGTGCTGAAACAACAGGGTATGGGAGGGGAAAAAAAGAAAAAGGCCACCATCCCGCATGCCCCGAGCCAACATCAGTGAAGAGGAAATGGCACCGAGTGGAAACGGGTGACATTTGAATTGAATACCTCAATAATGGACGCCATCTCCACCGCAACTTCCGTTTAGCAGGCAGAGCCTTGGTGGCACAAAATCGACATGAGATTCTCCCCAGGTCAGTGGAACCCGAGGACCCCCGGTTAATGACGCCCAGGCTGGAAGATAAAAGGCCCGGCGTCGATTAGGAGCGGACACAACACACATTTATTCGAAGACTAACCCTATCTGTAAGGTTTGTGCTTCCCTGTAAATGAGAGGGGAAGGGAGGCATGAAGTAGGGAAGAGAGATGATTCTGTGACCTCAGAAAAGGTCGCTGAAGTCTTCGTCGCAGTGATCTTCCCCGCTGTAGCAGACTGGCTGGAAACTCCTTAACAATCTCCTCTCCGGCTGCACCGTTAGCCCGACTCCACCCTGACCTCCTTAGAGCGCTTCTTCCCTCCACTCTCGTCTGACTGGAGAAAACTAATGAGCGCGAGGCTGTGGGTAAAACCTAATGGGGAGGGGGGGCTTGGTAGTTTTTTCGCTTGGGGCTGACTGCTGAAAATGAACATTTAACCACAGCTCAAGTAATTGAAAAAATGACAAGCGGTACACACAAGCACATGCAGACGCACGCACACTCGGCGTCCAAATTATTCTGATTATTTGCCACCTCTGGATTAGAAACGCACCGCACCTCCCTCCCCTCTGCACTGTCACTTATAGCAGCGACCAGGGGAAGTAACTTTGACTAAAAAAAACGAGGCTGTTGGCCTCCAGTTACGCCAGATGTGGAGGAAGTCTTCAGAGAGGCGAGGGCTTGACGTTAGACACCAGGGCTGTTTCTGGCTATAAAGCAGAGTACGCAAATGCTATGGGCCCCCTCAGCCACCAGGGGGCCCCCAAGCTACAAGCTCACCCTCAATGTTTTTTGGGTGGGAAAATTAATTTAAGCTTCATAGTTGTTTTTTTTCTTATAAATTTATGCAGTTTTCTCTCATAAAATTGCTTTTGTTGCAGCTTTTTTACTCTTAAATTTTCAACTTTTTCCCTTATAAATTTGTGACTTTTTTCTTGTAATTTTGTAGCTTTTTATCCTCATAAATTAGGATTTTTTTTCTCACTAATTTGTAACTTATTCTGATAAATTAGCAACTTTGTTCTAAATTTGTGCCATGTTTTTCTTAGATTCACTACTTTTTCATCATAAATTCAAAACTTTTTCATAATAAATTTGCAACGTTTTTGTAAAATTTCTGACTTTTTTCTTGTAAATTAGCAACTGCTTTTTCTTATGAAATTTCAACTTTTTTCTCATAAATGTTACTTTTTCCTTTTTTCTTATAATTTTGTAATTTTTTCTCGTAAATTAGCATTTTTTTTCCTCTCAAATTTGTTACTTTTTCTTGTAAATTAGTATCCTTTTCTCCCAAATTAACAACTTTTTTCTCCTAAATTTTCAACTTTTCTCATAAATGTATTTTTTTCTTGAAAATTTTCTTTTTTTTCTTAAAAATGTATTATTTAATATAATTTTGTCATTTGTTTTCTTAGAAATTGGCATTTTTTCTCACAAATTTGCAGCTTATTCTCATAAATTTTTCACTTTTTTGCCTCATGAATTATCAACTTTTTCATCATAAAGTCCTAACTTTTTTTTTCTTGTGCAATTTGTGGGTTTTGTTGTAGATTTACAATTTTTTTCTTGTAAATTTTCACCTTTTTTCTTATGCATTTTTTACTTTTTTCATTTAAAAATGTGTCACTTTTTACTTTTAAATTCACAACTTTTTCATAATAAATTTGCAACTTTGTTCTTATATTTTTTCTCTTAAATTAGCAACTTTTTTCTCATAAAATTTTAATCTTTCTCATAAATTAAGGACTTTTTTCACCTAAATTTGCAACTTTTTTCTCATAAATGTATTATTTTTACTTGTAAATTTTCAACTTTTTTCTTATAAATTTGTTACTTTTTCTTATTTTTTCTTGTAAATTATCATTTTTTCTCACATATTTGCAACTTATTCTGATAAATTTGTCACGTCTTTCTTGTAAATTACCAACTTTTTTCCTCCTATTTTTTCATCATAAATTGCCAACCTTGTACAGTTTGTGAGGTTTTGTTGTAGCTTTGCAGTGTTTTTCTTGTAAATTTCCAACTTTTTACTTATATATTTGTGACTTTTCATGTAAAAATGTGCCACTTTTTACTTTTGAATTTACAACTTTTTTATAATAAATGTGCAACTTTGCTCTTGTAAAATTTCTGACTTTTTTCTCATAAATTAGCAACTTTTGTCATAAATCAGCAACTTTTTTCACCTAAATTTCAACCTTTTGTCTCATATATGTATTTTTTCTTGTAAATTTTAAACTTTTTTCTCATAAATTTACTTTTTTCTTATAATTTTGTAATTTTTTTTATCTTTTAAATAGCATTTTTTCTCATAAATGTGTGACTTATTCTCATAAATTTGTCACTTTTTTTTCTCGTGAATTACCAACTTTTTTCTCCTACTGTTTCATCATAAATTTCCAACCTTTTTCTTGCTCAGTTTGTGGGGTTTTGTTGTCAATTTGCACCTTTTTCTTCTAAATTTTCTTTTTTCTTATACATTTGTGAGTTTTTTCATGCAAATGTGCCACTTTTTACTTTAAAATCCAAAACTTTTTCATAATAAAATTGCAACTTTGTTCTTGTAAAATTTCACACTTTTTTCTAATAAATCAGCAACTCTTTTCTCATAAAATTGCAACTATTTTCCCTAACTTTTTTGTCATAAATTGAAAATGTTTTTCAGCTAAATTTGCAACTTTTTTCCCCTCATATATGATATTTTTTCTTGTGAATTTGCAACTTTTCTTTCATAAATTTACTTTTGTTCTTATAATTTTGTCATTTTTTTCTTGTAAATTATCATATTTTCTCAAAAATTTGCAACTTATTTGTCACTTTGTCACTTTTTTCTCATGAACAGCAACTTTTTTTTCCTACTTTTTTCATCATAAATTCACAACATTCTCATAATCTGCAACTTTGTTCTCATAAAATTTGACTTTTTTCTCATAAAACAGCAACTTTTTCCCTCATAAAATAGTAACTTTTTTCCTCATAGTTACTTTTTTCTTTTTATGTTACTTTTTCCTTGTAAATGACATCTTTTTCTTTCAAATCAGCAACGTGTGTCTCCTAAATTTGCAACTTATTCTCATAAATTTGTCACTTTTTTCTCATGAATAGCAACTTTTTCCTCCTACTTTTTCCATCATAATTTCAACTTTTTCATAATTAATTTGTAGCTTTGTTCTTGGAAATTTTTTGATGTTTTTTCTCGTGAATTAGCAACTTTTTTCCTCATAAACTGCAACTTTTTTCTTTGTTACTTTTTTGTTACAATTTTTTAGCTTTTTTCCAAAAGTTAATTTTTTCTTGTAAATTAGCATCTTTTTCTCCAAAATTAGCAACTTTTTTCTCCTAAATATACTTTTTTCTTGCAAATGTGCCACTGTTTTCTAATAAATGTATTACTTTTTATCATAAATTTGACTGTTGTTTTCTGTAAAATTTGTGATTTTTTTATGCATTTTTTTTTCTTGGTGAAATTTTTATTCTCTGTCATGTTTTATTGCTTTTCTGTTTATTTAGACAATGACCCAAGTTTTTGTTTCAGTTTTAAACAGTTTCAACTCTTCCCCTTTGCACAAATATGGTCCCCTCGTACAAACACAGCCCTTCATCAGGCCCCCAAAAAGCTCGAAGCGGTCCTGGTTGTACTTCCCGCCACTTCACCTTGCACCCCGACACCTGGCCGTCCTCTCCCGTGGTTAGCATCCTCCAGAGCGCGGGGGCCTAAAACAAGCCTGATTGTAACTATTCATCATTCGGCCTCGGCGTAATTAGACCAAAAGTAGATTTGGGCTGAGGGCGGCATGAGCCTCTTGGGTGGGGTGGACGGGATAAAAATCCGCCAAAAATACTCCAGGAACTGGCGCGGAATGTCTCCAAGTGCAGGTTACTCATTTGGCGGCGGCGGACTCCACTTCCATTACCCGGTTACCCTCCTGTCAGCGTAATTCACTCCCATCATCCCTCAACCCAGTTGAAATTAACAGGTAATTTGTAAATGTCACTTTGGGTTAGACACCTCATTTTCTTCCCCCCCCTAACAATCCGGCGGGCCCACCAGCTAATTTTTCTCTTGTCTCCCGAATAAGGGTTTTCATTCACAAATAGAGTTATGGTCCGCTAAATAAATGAGAGTAATTGATGAGGGTGGGAAAAAAAAATGTGATTTACCGTAACCTATTAGTGTCAATCAGTGACATACTACCCAGGATTCCTTTAGTTACCCCCCCGCCCCCCCACCCTCACCCACCCGGTGCTGCCGCTGGATTTCTATTCATCTGAAGAGTTAAATGAGATGTGATGAGATGGTTGAAGCACTAAATCATTTTTTTTTTTTTTCTTTTTCCACCCTTCATCCGCCCACACAAATACTGAAAGACTGGGAAGTTTACAGCAAATGAGGAAATGTTGTATAATCTGTCGTACATTTTACACCTTCTTATTGTTTTAGTCTGTCTGAGGGCAGTGGAGGATTTCTTAATTGGAGAGTCAAGCTTGTTTTTCTATTGTGTTTTTTAAATAAAGAGATAAAATTCAAAGCTGGAGTTCAAATCATTAGAACTTGAAGCTCAGCTATGTTAGAATATATTAAAAAGAAAAAAAAACAGGTCAGTGCAGATATCATAATGTTTCTGATGGGTTTTTTTTTGGGGGGGGGTGTAAGTATTGAACTTTTTTCTAGTTCCTACTGTATGTTTCCAGTGAAGCTACTCACAAAAAAGCACAAGAAACACAGTAAGTGAAATAGATTTAATACTCAGTAGAGAAGCTTTTGTTTGTTTGTTTGTTTCCTGTATGAACAAACTAATCTCCCATAGTGCCTAACTGGACGGTGTGGCCATCCTTCTAAACAAACTGGCTGTCTCTTCCTGGGTGCGTCCTGGGGCTGGTTGAGGGGCTGGCTGTGGTGATGCGGGGCCATTTTTGGTGTTGCTTGGGGCTCCCTTGGCTGTGCGTCACGTGGTGGTTGGTCGTGTGCCAGTGCTGGCGGGGGCGGTCCAGGCTGGTCTCTCCAGGTTGGGGCCTTTGGGGTGGGGCGGTGTGCTCCTCCGGTGGGACAGTGGGGATTCTGGGGGGCTGGCTGTGGTGGTGTGGGACCATCTTGTTGTTTAATGGGGATCCCTTGGCTGTGTGTCTCATGGTGGTGGGTTGTGTGCCAGTGCTGGTAGGGGCTGGGCCAGGAGCTGGATTCTCTGGTTTGAGGCCCTTGCAGTGGGGGCTGTGCTCCTCAGATGGGACAGTGGGGATTCTGGGGGTTTGGCTGTGGTGGTACGGGGCCACCTTCATGTTGCCTGGGGCTCCCTTGGCTGTACGTACATTGCGTGGTGGTGGGTCATGTGTCAGTTGCTGCTAGCAGGGGTTGGGTTGGGGGCTGGTTTTTCCAGGTTGGGATCCTTGGGGTGGGGGGCCATACTCCTCTGGTGGGGTGGTGGGCATTCATGGGTGATGGGCTCAGTTTTTGGTCGGGGTGTGCTGTTTGTATGTTGTTGTAATTGTCTTAATATTTTGTTCACCTAGCGCTGTACATATTGTATTTTTCACCTGGCACTATTGACAGTTCTGCTAAAAATGATAATAATCGCAATAGTAGTCACAATAAAGCTCCTTTGACAGAAATGAAGAGTTGTATTCAGCAATGGCGGCCCCATGCCAAACAAGGAGCTGTAATTACAAATTGAGCCATCACATAGATAGCTAGTTAGATAGATAGATCCTGAAAAGACTGGGAGACATTTATGTGAATCCTGATTTAAATTGGACTTTAAGTTTGAACAACTTGATTTTCTTTGTTATACAGACGTGGACAAAATTGTTGGTACCCCTCTGTTAATGAAAGAAAAACCCACAATAGTCACAGAAATAACTTGAATCTGACAAAAGTGGTAATAAATAAAAATTCTATGAAAATTAACCAGTGAAAATCAGACAATGCTTTTGAATTGTGGTTCAACAGAATTATTTTAAAAAACAAACTCATGAAACAGGCCTGGACAAAAATGATGGTACCCTTAACTTAATATTTTCTTGCACAACCTTTTCAGGCAATCACTGCAATCAAACGATTTCTGCAACTGTCAATGAGACTTCTGCACCTCTCAGCAGGTATTTTGGCCCACTCCTCATGAGCAAACTGCTCCAGTTGTCTCAGGTTTGAAGGGTGCCTTCTCCAGACGGCATGTTTCAGCTCCTTCCACAGATGTTCAATAGGATTTAGATCAGGGCTCATAGAAGGCCACTTTAGAATAGTCCAATGTTTCGCTCTTAGCCATTCTTGGGTGTTTTTAGCTGTGTGTTTTGGGTCATTATCCTGTTGCAAGACCCATGACCTGCAACTGAGACCAAGCTGTCTGACACTGGGCAGCACATTTCTCTCTAGAATACCTTGATAGTCTTGAGATTTCATTGTACCCTGCACAAATTCAAGACACCCTGTGCCAGATGCAGCAAAGTAGTCCCAGAACATAACAGAACCTCCTCCATGTTTCACAGTAGGGACAATGTTCTTTTCTTGGTATGCTTCATTTTTGCGTCTGTGAACATAGAGCTGATGTGCCTTGCCAGAAAGTTCCAGTTTTTTCTCGTCTGTCCATAGGACATTCTCCCAGAAGCTTTGTGACTTGTCAACATGCAGTTTGGCAAATTCCAGTCTGGCGTTATTATGATTTGTTTTCAACAGTGGTGTCCTCCTTGGTCGTCTCCCATGGAGTCCACTTTGGCTCAAACAACAACGGATGGTGCGATCTGACACTGATGTACCTTGACCTTGGAGTTCACCATGAATGTATTTAGAGGTTGTTCTGGGCTCTTTTGTTACCATTCGTATTATCCGTCTCCTCCTGCGGCCACGTCCAGGGAGGTTGGCTACAGTCCCATGGATCATTTCTGAATAATATGTGCAACTGTAGTCACAGGAACATCAAGCTGCTTGGAGATGGTCTTGTAGCCTTTACCTTTAACATGCTTGTCTATAATTTTCTTTCTAATCTCCTGAGACAATTCTCTCATTTGCTTCCTCTGGTCCATGTTTAGTGTGGTACACACCATGTCACCAAACAGCACAGTGACTACTTGTCACCCTTTAAATAGGCCGACTGACTGATTACAAGTTTGTAGACACCTGTGATGTTAATTAGAGGACACATCTTGGTTGAACATGCCCCTATGGTCACATTATTTTCAGTCTTTTCTAGGGGTACCATCATTTTTGTCCAGGCCTGTTTTATGAGTTTGTTTTTTAAAATAATTCTGTTGAACCACAATTCAAAAGCATTATCTGATTTTCATTGGATAATTTTCATAGAATTTTTATTTATTACCACTTTTGTCAGATTCAAGTTATTTCTGTGACTATTGTGGGTTTTTCTTTCATTAACAGAGGGGTACCAACAATTTTGTCCACGTCTGTAAACTGAGGGTTTCTTCTTCTGCATGTCTGGGATCATTGTCCTGCTGGATGGTCCGCCCCCGTCTCATCCTGATCATTCTGGTGGATCACAGCTGATCATTTTCTAGAATACTCCAGTACATGGCTCCCTTCTTTACTCCTTTATTTACACAGAGTATTTTAGTGACATAAGGTAAGAAACAACCCCACACCCTGATGCTTCCACCTCCAAACTTCACTGTCACACTAGTGTTTTTGGGTGATGCACAATGCCGTCTCTCCTCCAAACATGGTGTGTAGTATGACAGCCAGAAAGTTCGGTTTTCGTGAGGTGAGTGTGCATGAAGTCTATGATGGTGGAGTGCATTGCCTGTTGTTTTCTCTGTCACAAATGTACTTGCTGCCTCCAAGTCTTTCTGGAGCTCTTTGTCAGCTGTCCTTAATGACCTGGTTTGTTATGCAGGACCCAAATGACAGAAACCACAACAGGAGACAGCAAGTAAGGTGCAATGGTTATTAGGGTATTTTATTGTACAAAATTTTAAATGTTGATCAGACTGGTAGCCCTGTAGGGAGAGAAGAAAAACAGGATGAATAACTGGAACAAGATATACGGGATCTTTTACTATGTAATCTGAGGCTTGTTTGGTGATTATTGCAGACAGCTGTTGCAAAGAGCTGGAGAAGATGACTTGCAGCAGTAGTAGCAATGAAGAAAACAGGACCAGGAGAGGCGTGCTGATGGTGAAGAGGGGAATTGTGCCCAGGCCTGGGGCTTACTCCTGAGAGGGTAAGGGGACAATGATTGGCAAGTTAATGTGCATCTCTTACTTGGCTACAGGGCTTCCAGGGGGAGAAGAATCCAAGCTGCGCAGCCATTTAGGTCCTGAGTCCGGAAGAGGAGCTCCAGAGGGGAACACTGGGAGAGGAGGAGACAGAGCAGTCCAAAGAGGCACTGAGGTAAGAGCTTGGAAGTTCAGGCTTACGTGGGAACCAGGGAAAAGGCCAGACAACGGGGAGGGAAGGCAGGAGGGGAGGCTGGCAGCAAGCAAGTGTGAGCACACACCTATAAAGTGCAGGAGATCTCCAAGACACTTGACGGTGGTGTCAAGACAATCCCAGACTGATGAAATGCCAGCTCACCCCTTAAATAGGGTGAAGCTGGACAGCCGTGCAGCTGGAAGGAATCACAGGCAAATAACCCTTTGATGTTCCACTTTCATAAGACATCAGCATCACCTGCTGTCCCTGGCGCAGTTCTGCGCCTATGACGTGATGTGTCCCAAAAGCACAGAAAACCCAGTTGTACCAAGCATTTCACATCACAAGATGTCAGACACGTATAGCTTACTGCTCTTCACTGGAGGACTGGAGAACTTCACCCAAGCGAACCACCTCGAAACATCATTTCCGGTAACGCGAAGAAGATAATGTAAACAAAGGCTCCAGCACAACATATATTTCCACACGGAGGAAGCGTTTGCTCCAAATTTTGCCAACTATGATTCTAAAAAGAGATTATTTAGCTTCTGAAGGGAAATATTTACTTTTTATGACAGCAGAAGATGGTCTGGAGCGTGTACACTTTCATCTGCCATTGACGGAGCTGCACATGACAACAGAGAACAATAGCCCCTGTTCGGCGGTGTAATGTAACCGAAATTGAGGTGCAGCATATCACAAGATAAATGTGAGAGTTTCTGGATGTGGTAGAGAAAGCGAAAATGACTGGCAGAAGACGAAATAAGGGCCAGGGATGACAAAAATGGACGAATGAAGAGGCATGGTACGCGGTAGGTCCGATGTATTTATTTGTTTGTGTGCATTCCACTGATTTTCTGGTTCATATACTTTGAAGATAAGATAACAAAAAACCAAAAATGAAGACAAAAAAAACTAAACCATTCTTTGTGTAAATATGTCCAAAGTTCACTTTTGACCAAAAGTTATGTAATTCTATACAGCTGCTATCACATTATGCAAATTAGATGTGTAAATTTACTCCTATCTCAAACTTTGGATCATATTCTACATCTTTCTAATTGACAGTAAGCCATTATCTCTTACCACTTTCAAGTTATAGCCTTTGGAATGTCTGATATCTAAACTGAATATTTTTTTGAAAAAAAACCTTGACCACCAAAGAGGGGAAGGCTGATGGGCGCGCCGGTGCGCCACAGAATTTTAAGAGGTTAAGGTAGAGTGATGTATGTGTGTGTGCATGCTCACCGCTAACATGACAGGGCCCCCATGTCAAGGAGCGCCTCCTGGCACTCTAGGCTTGTCCGGGTGCCGACGATGGAATTCAGCGAGCATCACTGGATCCAAGATGAGGGAGCGAGAAATCCAGGATTCCTCCCCCGGGTCATAGCCCTCCCCGTCCACCAAGTACTGAAGGCCCTAACCACTGCGGCAAACATCCACAATCCCTTGTACCGAGTAAACGAGTAAACTGGTCCTCCATCACTAATCCTGGAGGTGGGGGGGCAGAGGTGGGACAAAGGGGACTGGAGCGAACAGGCTTAATAAGGGAGATATGGAACACAGGATGAATACATAATGAAGGAGGTAACTTAAGCTGAACGACAGATGGGTTAACTGTGTGGGTGATGGGAAAAGGAACAATAAATCTGGGAGATAGTTTCTTTTGCTCAGTTTTAAGTGGGATGTTGTGTGTGCAGAGCCATACCTTCTGGCCGATGGAATACTCAGGAGCTGGAGTCCTTCATCGGTTAGCTATAGCCAAATTACGTTTGGCAGTCCTAAGGAAGGCTGCCCTGGTTGACCTGCAAATCCGGCAGCAACGCCGCATGGATACCTGAATTGAGGCAACAGCTATCTCCTCCTCAGTCATGGGCAGCAGCGGAGGATTATAGCCCAGTGAGGCCTCAAATAGAGTGACCCCCATGGCCATCGAGGAGGCAGAATTGTGGGTGTTCTCAATCCAGTGTAAATGCTTACTTCAGTTGGTCAGATGTTCAGAGGCAACACAACACAGGACCGCCTCCAGTTCCTGGTTGATTCACTCGCTCTGCCCATTGCTCTGTGGATGGTATCCTGAAGTGAGGCTCACCGAGATTCCAAGGGTCTTGCAAAACCCCTTCCACACCTGCAACATAAATTGCAGGCCTGGGTCAGAGACAATGTCACAGGGTAGTCCATGAAGATGGAAGATCTGCTGGATTAGGATCTCGATGGTCTCTTTAGCAGAAGAGAGCTTGGGCAGGTCAATGAAGTGAACTGCCTAGGAAAATCTATCCACCACAGTTAAGATTACAGTGTTCCCTCAGAGAGAGGCACTGAAATATGCAACCAGGAACAGCGAGGGGCAGACAGAGGTTGTGGGAGACCAGCGGGGGTGAATTGGATGATTTCCCTGTGGCACAGACGTTGCAAGTCCGGACATACTCCCAAACATTTACACTAAGTGAGGGCCACCAGAAGGCTTGGCAGAGGTGGTGAATAATGCGACCAATCCCAGAATGACAAGTAAATCGGGCAGTGTGCACCCAATGGATAACCTCGCTATGGACCAATGAAGGAGCGTACAGCCTTCCCCGGCAGCCTCCTCCCGGGTCGGGCTCATTCAACTGTGCAGTCCATACTCAACTCTTGATCTCAAAGGAGATGGCTCCCATCACACAAGGAGGTAGGATGAAAGAGATAGGATGGTCTCACTGGGGGGGCAGCAACCTCCGGGGAAAACAGCAGGGACAGCTCATCGGATTTGGTATTCTTGGATCCAGGTTGGTAGGTCAGGGTAACGTCAAATCTATCAAAGAACAGGGCCTACCAAGCCTGGCATGGGTTGAGACACCTTGCAAACCTCAGATACTCTGTGGTCTGTCCAGACGATGAATGGCTGTGCTGAACCCTCCAACCAGTGACGCCATTCTTCGAGTCCCAACTTCACCACCAAAAGCTTATGATTCCCCACATCGTAATTCCTCTCTGCAGGATTCAGATGACGAGAAAAGTATGCACAAAGGTGCATCCTTCCATTGACGGGGATCACTGGGACAAAACGGCCCCGACACCACAATCCGATGCGTCCACCTCCACAGCAAGGGGTCTACCTGGGAGAGGATGGGAGCCTTGGGAAAAACGAGCCTTTAATTCAGTGAAAGCGGCCTCGGCCAAACCGGACCACTTAAAGCGGGTCTTGATGTAAGCTGGGTCAGGGGGCGGCAATGGGGCTATAATTCTCAATGAATCACCAGTAAAAGTTGGCAAAACCTAGGAAACATTGAAGCTGTTTACAATTAGATGGAGTTGGCCATTCTGTGACGGCTTGGATCTTGGCTTGGTCAGGTTTTAATTGTCCTTCAGCAATGACAAAGCCCAGAAAAGAAGTAGTGTTGGTAAAAAACTCACACTTCTCAGCTTTGACATACAGCCTGTTCTCCAGCAGCCGCTGCAGCACCCTTCTGACATGGATTCAAGTTTCAAAGATTTTATTTGTCAATATTACTATAGGTACAGGACATACAGGAGAATTGAAATGGCATTTCTCTCTTCAGTGGTGTGCACAATATTAAAAAAAAAGGAATAAGGCTGGAAAAACACCAACAGCAATCTATGTACAATAATGCTACGCATAGTGCAAATAGCGACAAAAGATCCTGTGCTCGTCCGTGGTGCAGGAAAACACCAGAAAGTCGTCTAAATAGACAAACACCAACAGGTTGAGAAAATCAAGGAAGACATCATTGATTAATCTCTGAAATACTGCAGGGGTGTTGGTGAGCCCGAATGGCATGACCAGGTACTCAAAATGGCCTAGGGGAGTACGGAACCCGGTCATCCATCCGTGTCCTTCTTTGATACAAATGAGATGATAAGCATTTCTTAGATGAAGCTTTGTGAACACAGTGGTGCCCTGGAGAAGATCAAATGCAGAATTGATTAAGGGTAAGAGATACTTATCCTTTGTAGTGATGTTATTGAGCTTCCGGTAGTCTATACAAGGCCTAAGAGTGCAATCTTTCTTGCTCACAAAGAAAAACCCTGCACCAACTGGAGAAGAGGAAGGCCCTATAATTCCTGCTTGGAGGGACTCTTTAATACGTTTCTCCATGGCCTCCCTCTCAGGGCCAGACAGGCTATATAATCTGCTGGAAGGGAGGCGCGCCCCCTGCTGGAGGTTAATGGTGCAGTCATATGGTCTATGGGGGTGGGAGTGACAATGCTTTGGCCTTACTGAATACTGGGGCAGGATCATGGAATTCATTGGGGACTAGAGATAAATCAGGGGGATCCTCAGTGGAGGGAAAAGATGGGAGGGAGGGTGAACGGGGGCGGAACGGAGACAAGAAGACAGGCAAAAATTACTCCAAAGAAATAACTTTACCCTGCAACCAGTCAGTAGTGGGGTTGTGCAAATATAACCAAGAAAAACCTAAAACTAACCGTGTGGTATTTGAGGGCAATACTAGGAAGACGAGGTCCTCCTGATGGTTGCCTGACACAGTCACTGATATGAGTACTGTTCTCTTGGTCAAAACAGCTAGCCTGGACCCTGAAAGGGAAACTACAGGGATAGGAACAGCCAAATCTTCGGTGGAAATTTAAAGCTGGGTTAGCACTCTGCTCGGAATGAGATTTTGCTCCACCCCTGACTCAACTAAAGAAAAAAGAGAATGTTCAGGGAAATTAACTTTAAGTAATGCAGGTACGGTGAGCTGGCGAGGGGATAAAGACGTAGCGGTCTGGCCCGTCAGTTTCCCTACTCTGACTGACGGGCTGGGTCTTTTGGGCGCTCCGGGCAGGAGGTCAAGAAGTGCCTAGAAGCGCCACAATAAAAACATCACCCTGCCTGCTTGCTGTTGTTGACGTTCCTCCAGCGACTGCCGAGTGCGCCTATCTGCATAGACTCGGCAGTTTCCGGAGGTGAACACTGAGGAAGGGTAGGAAATATGAAGTGGCACCAGGAGAGGAAACGGCGAAATGAGCTCGCCCGAGGGCACGTGGACAAGTTTGATTGTCCACCCCGATGACCAGAGAAATCAATGCATCTAGAGAGGAAGGTTCATCACGAAAAGTTAACTCCTCCTTTAAAGTAGGATTAAGACCATACATAAACGTCCCCCAGAGTGCAACATCATTCCAACCCAACTCAGCAGCGAGAATGCAGAAACAAACCAAATAATCTGCTACTGATTGGACGCCCTGGCAGAGAGCTAGAAATATCTCCCTCACAGTTAGAGTGATCAAAAACCTTCTTAAACTCAAGGACAAATTGACCGTAGGAATAGCTGGGGTAATTTGGGCCGTTAACCAGCACCTGCGCCCATTCAGCACCTGCATCCATTCCAAGGCAAGGCCATCTAAAACAGTAATGATGTAACTAATCTTACTCTGATCAGAAAAAAGTCAGCAGGAGTCCTCTGAAAGACCAGCTGACACTGGAGAAGGAACCCTTTGCAGCCCCCTGCCCTCTCACTATAGCGGGCCTGTGAAGGGATGGAAAGGGCTCGCCCAGCGGAGCCTGACTAAGAGGGAGAGGGTTCGACTACCGGTGGGGCGAACCCCACTGTGGATGAGTTTGCCGAGGCGGGAGCAGTAAACTGGGCCATATATTGGCCAATTTCGCCTTGAGTGATGACGGAGAGATGGGCTAATTGATCAATCTTTAACTTGAGGGCAGTAAGGTGATCTAATGGGGAGAGCTGTTGAGTTTCTGCCGGGTCCTGCATTTGCTGGTGGGATTGTAATGACATAGTTTGTTATGCAGGGCCCAAATGACAGAAACCACAACAGGAGACAGCAGGTAAGGTGCAAACATAAGCATTTTATTGTACAAAATTTTAAATGTTGATCAGACTGGCAGCCCTGTGGGGAGAGAGGAAAATCAGAATGAATAACTGGAACAAGATATACGAGATTCTGTACTATATAATCTGAGGCTTACTTGGTAATTATTGCAGACAGCTGTTGCAAAGAGCTGGAGAAGATGACTTGCAGCAGTAGTAGCAATGAAGGAAACAGGGCCAGGAGAGGTGTGCTGATGGTAAAAAGGGGAATTGTGCCCAGGCCTGGGGCTTACTCCTGAGAGGGTAAGGGAACAGTGATTGACAAGTTAATGTGCATCTCTTACTTGGCTACAGGGCTTCCAGGAGGAGAAGAATCCAGGCTGCACAGCCATTTAGGTCCTGATTCCAGAAGAGGAGCTCTAGAAGGGAACACTGGGAGAGGAGGAGACAGAGCAGTCCAAAGAGGCACTGAGGTAAGAGCTTGGAAGTTCAGGCTTACGTGGGAATCAGGGAAAAGTCCAGACAACAGGGAGGGAAGGCAGGAGGGGAGGCTGGCAGCGAGCGAGTGTGAGCACACACCCGTAAACAGCAGAAGATCTCCAAGACACTTGACGGTGGTGTTGAGACAATCCCAGACTGGTGAGCTGGCATCACCCCTTAAATAGGGTGGAGCTTGACAGCCGTGCAGCTGAAAGGAATCACAGGCAAATAAGGTAGAGTGATGTATGTGTGTGTGCATGCTTACCACTGACATGACACCTGACTCTTTGGTTCCTCTTCTGACTCCCTGGTCAGATATCTTGTAAGAAGCTCATGTGTGCTCCTGGATGATGGTAGATTCTGATGAACGTCTGTAGCAAAATCCATCAATATGTTTTACAACAATCAGGTCTTGTGAGAGCTCTTGGCTTTAACACATCATGAGATATTTCTTGGTAACAAAAACAGTTTTATAGCCACTCATGCTGTACCTATTATTTCAGTTTATTTACATGACATTAATTAATTACTTCTGTGTTCACTGTTGTTGTAATTTAAGCTTTTATTGTAGCTGCTATTTTACCTCAAACTATGGACAGAGTGAATACCGTTTTTTTTAATTAGTCTTGTCTTCACATTTTCTTATTTTCCATTACAGCACATCCAATTCTGCTCAAAGGTGACAAATTCACAGGTAATCAGCGTTATCTTCAAATCCACCCCCCCCCCCCAAGCTCTAGTATGCAGTATTTCACAGCCAGTGTGCCAAAGAGCTGGATTCTGCCCTCAGGATTTGGAGGAGATCAAAACTGAGCTTAAAGACAGGAATTATTGGACTTGAAAG
This sequence comes from Pholidichthys leucotaenia, assembly GCA_020510985.1. Lineage (NCBI taxonomy): Eukaryota > Metazoa > Chordata > Actinopteri > Cichliformes > Pholidichthyidae > Pholidichthys > Pholidichthys leucotaenia. The sequence continues at coordinate 25,930,089 of CM035839.1, read as the reverse complement.
TAACATCACAGGAACTAATTACTTTAAGTGCATGTTTTTTATCCTTTGTTTAGAGCTGCAATAATCAGCCAAAATCCACTATTGCACGTTTTTAGTGAATTTTATCGTATGAGTATTTAACACTCGTTTTCACAAATATTTACTGGACATGAATTGCAACTTGTGGACCTTTTAGTGTGTTACGTCACTAAAGTTTTCATAATTCTCTTTTGAATGTCTAGATGTAATTTTTAAATATACTGCTCAAAAAAAAAAATAAAGGGAACACTTTGAAAACACATCATATTTTAATGGGAAAAAATAAGCTGGATATCGAAATTGTGGCAGGCTAGTCCAGCTTACTCAGATTAAAGGAACACTTTTTAAAAAGAAACACTTTTTTCCGGTTCCGGCGCCACACGAGTTGGCTGCCTTTTGCAACAGCGGCTCAATTCTGAGTCTTTTTATCTTCCTTCTTCTTTCTGATCCGGTGATAACTTTCTGATCCGGCACACCTTTCACTCTATATATATCACGGACACACAGATCGCCCCAGAGGTCTCCCGAGTCGGCGGACGGACCCACTGTTTACAACAGGAGACGATATAGCGGGGAAGAGCTAGCTAGCATTCAACCGCCACCCAGTGCTAACGGAGAAACTCGACATACCGGGAGAACTGAAGCGAAAACAACGCGGGTGCCGGGCTGGAGTTTAGGCGGCGTGCAAGAAATATAAGACAGAATAATAAAGAGCGATGGCAAGAACCAAGCAGACCGCACGCAAATCTACTGGAGGAAAAAGCCCCCAGGAAGCAGCTGGCCACCAAGGCTGCTCGGAAAAGCGCTCCGGCCACCGGCGGAGTGAAGAAGCCTCACCGTTACAGGCCCGGTACCGTGGCTCTGAGAGAGATCCGTCGCTACCAGAAATCCACGGAGCTGCTCATCCGTAAGCTGCCCTTCCAGCGCCTGGTGAGGGAGATCGCTCAGGACTTCAAGACCGGCCTGCGCTTCCAGAGCTCCGCCGTCATGGCTCTGCAGGAGGCCAGCGAGGCCTACCTGGTGGGTCTCTTCGAGGACACCAACCTGTGCGCCATCCACGCCAAGAGGGTCACCATCATGCCCAAAGACATTCAGCTGGCCCGCCGCATCAGCGGAGAGAGAGCTTAGACTTTCTGCTGCACATCCACCAACCACAATGCTCCTCACTGTGTGTCTATATATATATATTTATATTAATATGTACATATGTATACTAGCTGCTCTTGTTTTTTCTTGCCTTCTGATTGTTGCTCTGAGTGTTGCTATCCCTGTGCTGTTGCAATCCTGGAATTTCCCCATTGTGGGACTAATAAAGGCTTATCTTATCCTATCTCTTATCTTATAAAATCGTAGCATTGTTTGAAACTCAGCCGGTTAACATTCTGCTTCTGTGGCGTACGCAATAAAAAAAAATATACATTTTTGGTAAAGAGAGAGCCGGAAACAGAAGCCCAAAAGATTGGTCTGACTGTCTAGATTTGATTGATACCTAATTTGACCCAAAAGGGCCTCCCTTTGGCTTTTCACAGCCTTCAATAACCAATGAGTGACAACCTAGCATGAAGGACCAACCCCACGGTTAACGGGAACACAACGAGCTAATTGCAGCTGAGTATGCTAATTATGGACATGTGTAGCCAACGAATTTCTGAGTTTAGTGATACCTAATAGGGCTGGGTTCATCACACACGTCCCTATAAAGCTCATGCGTAAAACTGGCATAAAAGCTGGCGTAACACAGTCCATGAATCCAAACTTTTACGTAAAGTGGCAGCATTGCAACATCGCTCACTTTTTTGAAAAATGGCTAAAATTAACACGAACATCGAAGAAATTATTAATTATTTGACCTGGATGAGTGACGAGTCGTCAGCTGACGAATCGGAGGTGGACAGCACGTCTGATGACCACAATTCCATTTGGCACAGTTTTGCACAGTTCAAAAACGCCTGGTAATATATTAATTTTTTGTGATATTATTACAAAATTTTGGCCTGAACTTCATAACACTTGGTTCTACATTCCTATTGTGTTTTCCAGCCAGTATCTCATAGCTGGATATTATTTTCAGGCATTTGTATTAAAAAAAAAATACCCAGATGAACTCTATTTTTTAGGTCACTGTTACTCAGTGGCTGAAGCACTTACAAGGATTCAGACAGTTTTGCCAAAAAATTTAGAGTATTTTCTTTTGAATAAGACCAACCTCATGAATATACTGCAAAGAGTTGAAGAACAGTTGTTGATTTACTTTGAGTATGTTATTTTTAGGCATTTTTAATGAAATTTTGGGGAATGGTAAGAAAAATTTCATATTTAGAAGAAAAAAGTTGCAAATATTTGAGAAAAAAGTTTTTTTTAAAAATTACAAGAAAAAAGTTGCTAATTGTTGAAAAAAAATGCAAGAAAAAGATACAAATTTGCAAGAAAAAGTTGCAGATTTACAAGAAAAAAGCTGAATATTTTTGAGAAAAAAGTTGCAAATTTACAAAAAAAGGAAAATTGAGCAGATAAAAGTTACATATTTAACCCCTTAAAAGTCTGGTGTTCTGCCGGTGGGACGGTTCAAACTTTCTACTGCCACCTGGGGAAGAAAGAATTTGATTTTCTTTGGGTATGTTAAATTTAGGGACATTGGCTGGAATGCTAAGGGGTTAACAGAGATTCTGGAGGAGCTGAGCTCAAACTTATAACTCCGTTCTGGTCATTTCACTGTGGATTCATTCCAAAGCCTTGTAAAGTACAATTTAGGTTTCACCACAAAGTGAAACTCTTTTTAAGGATGCCACTGTATTGCGTGCAACAATGCCGTAAAATGCCTAAACATTTAAAGTTTAGTACCATAATGATGGTGGAAGGTCTGAAGTTTAATTCAGCATATGCGGCCACACAGCTCATGCATCGGGTGAGCTTATTTACCTTTTGTTCTTAATAAAGACAAAAATAGAAAGGAAATGTTTTTACCTTCTTTACATGTTTTGACTGTTCATTGCAGCCTTCGTCAGAAGTAGGGTTTGTGGAGTGAGATTTCACTCACAGCTGACTTCTGACTGTTCACTACAGACTTCTGACGAAGGCTGCAGTGAACAGTCGGAACATGTATGAATGAATGAATTTATTTCGGATAATACAGTACAGGTTAAAGAAACTGTATAATATAACAACAAGGTCAAATTAGACAAAGACTCCTTCTACTAAACAATTCCACGTGAGTTATCCGAAATGGGTGATGGCTGAAGCCGCAGCTTATATTGCCCACCCATATTCCATCCAAGAATTCAAAGAAAAAAGAGTAAACAAGACAAGAGTGATTACAATTTAGAACAAAGCTAAGACAAAGTGTGACTGAGAGAAAAAAAAAAAAAAAAAAACTAAGCTAAGCTAAGTTAAGCAGTTACTATTCGAGACAAATCTAAGACAGTATGTCACAGAGAGAGAAAAAAAAAAAAAACTAAGCTACAACACAACACAGGCTGGATATGTCAATCCTTATGTGAGTTTACATGTCGTCTTGTAAATATGTTTGAAGTATTTCTTCCTTTAGTTTTTGTTTAAATTGTCCAAGCGTTGTACATGATTTTAATTCAGGTCCATAATCGTTCCAGGAGGCTTCTGTTGGTCTTGTTTGCCTCCTGTCTGCTGTCAGCCCAGCCCCCCCGTCAGTTCTTGACAGGTGATTCCAATCTGTCATTGTCTGTTCCTCTGCCTGCTCAGGTTCACACAGCCACACTCACACACACATATACACACATCACTACACACACGCACACACTCACTCACACCTGCTATCACTCTGCTCATGATATCTTGTGTTATTTAAGCTCTGTCTGTGCACTTGTTTAGTTGTCGGTTCATTGGATTGTCAACCTTTCACCAGAGCACTGTTTGGCTGTGGTGGTCTCTTCTCTGTAAGTACCTACACTTGTCAGTTGTTCATCGTGTTAGGTTTTTCCCCGGCGCTCCTTGGTGCAGTCTGTTGAGCCTAGGGTTGCCCAGCTCCAGTCTGCACTTTTGTTTCATGAGCATTCTGGGGTTATTTATCTCTTCCCCCCCGCTCGCCATCACGCTAGGAGCGCTTTGGGTTTCCTTTGTTGTCCGTTTTCAGTCTGTTTGGGGACAACTTGCATCTTTGCTTGACTGTACTTGATCATGTGTTTGTTCTTTGGAATCATCGTTAAGACATTTATGTTAATAAACGCCACATCCTCCCACATTTGGGTTTTTCTCATCTCTGCTGCCCCGGAGAGGCAGCGAATCATGACACATTTTCTTTGGATCACTGCACATTGGATTAAATCCATGGTATTAAAGGTAAGAAACGTTGACAGCTTTATGCAGTGTTACCAACTAACTCTTTTGGAGTGATTCTCACTCTTTTTCCCTCTCTCTCACTCCTCAAACCCTATTTCTTACTCCAAAATGAGGAAATTACTGGCAATTTTGTGTTGATTTTCTTCAGATTTTTCCCACAATAAGAGGTCTCAAGGCGGAATAAAGAAGACTGAACATGTTCTAAAAGCTCTGTCTGGAACAGTCTGTTTTCAGCCTGACATTCATCAGCCTGTTATGTAATCCATTAATTAAGTTATCTTGCTATGTGTGCAAAATGATTTAAGTATGCATTTCAAAGTAACTAGTTACTTTAATCATGCAGTAATTGGTAAGTAACTCAGCTACTTTTGAAAAGAAGTAACTAGTTACTACTTTTAGTAACTTGCCCAACACTGTTCATTCTTGATCAAGAGGAAGATTTCATGCAGCAGTTCAGCAGAAATATTCACAGTCAAAATGGTGAGGGTAGATTTTATACGTTAGAACAAACCAAAGATAATATGAGAACATTCTGTGGGAGTACGGAGCCTAGCTGTCTCCCAGACTCTCAGTGTGTGAGGAAGAAACATAATATACTGTGTCTAGAAGTATAATAATGGGAACACTGTTAATATTAACTGATAAAATAAGGAAATCTTTCACAAAGCTTGTATACAAAGTTACATGGGGCAGGTTGTTACATCCCCCAACCCACTTAAAAATATATAAAGACAGACTGTTTATGAGTCCAGACTTATAGAAAACATGTAAAAGAAAAGTTCAAAATAATTGATGGATGAAATTATATCAAAAAATTAAAATCAAAATTTTTTATTTTATTCTATTTTAAGCACTCCATGGACACATCAGTTTTAGCCAGACTGATCTGCATTTATGTGTTTTTGTCTCATAGAAATATCCACTAAGAAGCTTTGCATGTACGTTGATGAAAATACGATTTTCCATGCCGATATAATTAATGTTTATAAGAACAGATGTTATTGCTCTCACAAGATATTAAAGGGTCCAAACGTGTCATTAGGTAAATGGAAGTGAAACCACGGCCGAGCAGGTAGAGATTCCCGATTCATTTCACTCAGCCAGAGGAGTCTAATAAGGAGAATTGTTCCATTAGTGGCGATGCAGCCTTTAGTAGTGGGAAAGAAAAAGCATTTATCCGCCGCAATATTGCAATGGCTGATAACATCCACCCTCGTTTTGGGGAATTACTTAGTAGCCTGGCTCAAGGTGGCACAAGCACCAAATTATGATTAGCAGCAAAAAATGCTATCAAAGAAAATAATTGACTGAATTTTGTACTTGATTTATGATTTATCCACATGGCCAAAATGGTTCAAGAAATATTTATTCACTCAGATTTGTGATATACTGTAGAAGTCACTCGTTTCTGGCTATTAGGCACAGTACACAAATGCTACATCCTCCACAGCCACTAGGAGGCCCCAAAGCTACAAGTTCACCCTAAACATTTTTATTTTCAGGGGCAGAGAGTAAAAATTACCTTCAACTTATTTCTTGTAAATTTGTAACTTTTTTCTCATAAATGTTTGACTTTGTTTCATGTAACATTGTGACTTTTTTATACATTTGCAGCTTTTTTCTTGCAAATTGTAACAAATTTTACATTTAATATAATTTTGTGACTTTTCTGCTGAATATGCAACATTTCTCTTAAATTATTTCTCATAATCTTGAAAATCGTCATAAATTTCCTATTTTTCTTGTAAATTTGCTACTTTATCATATGGTTGCACTTTTTTCATCTGAATTTGTTACTTTTTTGCAATTTTTTTCATGTATGCAAGTTCTTTTGAGTAAATTGTAAAAATTTTAAATTTCAAGTAAATTTACGACTTTCTCCTCTTAAATTTGCTACTTTTTCTTGTAAATTTGTGGCATTTTTCTTACAAATTTGAAACCTTTCTTTTCAATTTTGATTTTTTTTTCTCATAAACTTGGAACTCTTTGGTCATAAATTAGTTTATTTCTTGTGCATTTGTTATTTTTTCATCATTTTTTGTCATATATCAGCCTTTTTAAGGGCTATGAAGGACACCAAACGCTCCCTGTGAGTTGTGCACATTTATTAACAAAGACAAATGCTACATAAAACACCACACTTACATATAAGGAGAGATGAGGTGCACCAGAGGAGAAGGGTGCTCTTGCTGAAGGGGGAACAGAACAGCCTGGACAAAACACCGGCTGAGGCGCTCGACACGCCAGGGGAAAAAGAGGAAAAACTCAGCCGGAGCCACACCCAACGGGAGATGGGGATCACAGCTGAGAGCTGAGAAAAAGGATTAAATCCACGGCAGAGCTCACCTGTTCACCTCTACGGAAAAAAACAATCTCACTCAGAATACAACAGGAACTTCTGAGGAGGGTAATATGTTCCAGCAGGGGACATATTAAGCACTAGCACAAAGATGGGGGGGGGGGGGGGGGGGTTAGAAAAGGGAGAAATAATTACAGAAAAAGGAAAAATGCAAAACCCACAACAGCTGGTGTCTACACTGGCCGTGTCCTTCTGTCATAAATCAGCCTTTTTAAGGGTTATGAAGGACACCAAACGCTCGCTGAGTTTTGCATATTTATTAACAGAAAGGTAGAGAGGACCAAGAAAAAGGGTTAAGTCCACTGCGGAGCTCACCTGTTCACCTCTGCAGAAAATAAAACAATCTCACTCAGAGTACAACAGTACAACTTCTGAGGGGGGTAACAGTAGGACACGGCAACGATTCTCTCGTTGCCATGTTCTCAAATAGGCGTGTGGAGCAATGATTAATGGATGACAGGTGTGGATACATGAGCAGGGACGTACACATAATCAGTAACAGCTGTGCAGCCCGCAAAGCAGAGTTTGACAGCCAGAAGTTGCACAACACTGTCAAAATAAAAACAAAAAACCGGAAACTAAATAAGACAAGAATAAGACAACACGACCCCAAGATGAAAGTAATACTATAAATACAAAATGACACAATAACTAGACAGGACAATAAGGACAAGACTAAGAATACAGACAACTCATAACTACACAAGAACCAAATATAGCAGGCCATAATAAACAAAGAAAGAAACACAGGAAAAAAGACTAAACATGAACTGAGGCTGAACTCAGTTGAACTGAGTTCAGAGTTCAGCCTCCTGCAACAGCAGGTTGCAGGAGTCAACAGCAGGTTGACTCCTGTCAACCTGCTGTCAACTTGCTGTCAGATCCTGTCAGTCGGTGGATTTCTGTGTTTTGGTGCTCGGTTTTTGACTACTTTTTTTTGCTTTTGAGAACTGAATTTGGATTACGGACTGGACATCTTAGTTTCAACCCCTGCCTGACTTAAGACACCAATAACGACATCTACGGACTGGGAAATGGGAGCGGAGCGGCCCGCCATTCAGCTAGCTAAACAGCTGATCATTAGCTGTTTAGTCAACATACGTCGTCCGGGATCATGGGTCCCAAGAAAGCTCAGCAGACTGAGGAGGTGGACGATATTAAAAGATTGCTCGACTTCTTGGCTGAAGAGATTTCTGCTGTTAAGCTGCAGCAAAAAAACATACTGGGCCTGCTCGAGGAGGTGAAAGTGCTGCGGATCCAGAACACCGAGAAGGACAAGAAGCTGGCGTATCTGGAGAGCAGAGTGTCGGACCTGGAGCAGTACACCCGGGTGAACGACGTGATCATCACGGGGCTCCACATTAAACCCCGATCATATGCTCGGGCGGTGGCCGCAGACAGCGGAGGGAAGCTCGATGCGCTGGAAGACGAATCCACGGAACAACAAGTGGCGGCCTTCCTGCAGTCCAAAGGAATCCAGCTGGACTGTAACACCATAGAGGCCTACCACCCTCTGCCCAGGAAAAACAGCGACAAACCGGCGGTAATCATGAGGTTTGTGAATAGAAAACATAAGACTGCGCTGCTAAAACAAGGGAGGAAATTGAAAGGAATGAACATCTATATAAACGAGCACCTTACAAAAGAAAACGCAGAAATAGCCAGAAAAGCAAGATACCTGAGAAAGCAGAAAAAGATTCAAAACACCTGGACATCAAACTGTAAAATATACATCAAATTAAACGGATCACCTGAAGAAGCCAAGGTCATTAACATCTGAAATATTATGGAACTGGACAAATATCAATGAATATTATGAACTGGAGTCGACAGCAACAAGAGACAACTGTAGGACACTGAAGGATCACACTCATCTGCATCAGGACATTTAATTACATGAAACAAAAGATCAACAAACAGGAACATCAGGAACTGAAAGTTTTTGAATATACAGATCACAACCCACAGGACGTAGAATATAACATAGACCCTGATAATAATTTATTTAACTCCATCAATAATAACTGTAGTTACTACACGGATGAACAGTTTAACAGAATGGTCACATCTGATTTCAATATTTCTATGATCCACTTCAACAGCAGAAGTCTCTATGCCAACTTTAATAACATTAAAGATTATTTACATCAGTTTAAAGAGCCATTCAATATTGTGGCAATATCAGAGACGTGGCTCAGTGAAGAGAAAGGAGTGGATTTTACATTGGATGGCTATGAATTAAATTATATAAATAGAAAAGTGAAAAAAGGAGGAGGAGTTGCAATTTGTGTTGACAAGAGCTTGGAATACAAGGTTGTTGAAAATTTGACAGTAACTGTGGATGATTTATTTTAATGTATTACAATAGAAATCTGTCTGGACAATGTGAAGAATATAGTAGTGAGTTGTGTATATAGAACACCTGGATCAAACATTGACTTATTTAAGGACTGGATGGAAAAAATGTATGCAAAACTAACTCATAAAGTTATGTTCATCTGTGGGGATTTCAATATAGATCTGATGAATTCAAAACAACATAGTTTGACAGAAGAATTTATCAGCACAATGTACAATATGGGCTTACATCCAACAATCACCAGACCTAGCAGAATAACATCACACAGTGCCACACTAATAGATAACTTATTCACAAACATTATGGAAAATAATATCATGAGTGGGCTTTTATTGAATGATATCAGTGACCACCTGCCGATTTTTTGTTGTCTATCAATGTGATTATAGGAAGAAAAAGTATACCAAAAATATTAAATATAAAAGAATAAGAACCGAAGAATCTATGTATTTACTGACAAAGGAATTATTAATACAAGACTGGAAGATAGTTTATGATATAAATGAAGCATATGATAAATTTTTACAAATATTTCAATCATTGTACAATAAAAACTGTCCTATAAAACAATACAGTGACAGACAACAAAACAAAAATATTCCTTGGGTCACCAAGGGGTTAATAAATGCATGTAAAAAGAAGAATACATTATATAAACAATTCATTAAGTGCAGAAGGGTCGAGGCTGAGATCAAATATAAAAGATATAAAAACAAGCTTACTAATATAATGAGGACCTGTAAGAAAGAATACTACAACAGAATATTAGAGGATAATAAAAATAACTTAAGAGGAATATGGCAAGTACTCAATGGGATTATTAGTAACCGACCTAAAAATGCTAATTATCCAGAATATTTTATTGAAAACGACAATTTGATAAATAATATGGAGGATGTGGTTAGTGGTTTCAATAAATTTTTTGTAAACATTGGTCCTGAATTAGCAAAATCAATAGTGACACCAGAAACAAACAGTGGTTCTGTAAACGAAATAGAAATCCAAACACAATCTTTTTGGGTGCAGTTACTGAAAAGGAAATTATCAAAACTGTGAGTAAATTTAAGAACAAAAAATCAACGGACTGGAATGAAATTGACATGACAATAGTGAAAAAAGTAATTGAAGGAATTGTTAAACCACTCACCCACATCTGTAACCTGTCATTTCAAACTGGTAAATTTCCAAACAAAATGAAAATAGCAAAAGTAATACCACTCTATAAAACAGGAGACAGTCATTATTTCACAAATTACAGGCTGGTCTCTTTACTCTCACAATTCTCCAAAATACTTGAAAAAATCTTCACTAAGAGACTGGATGATTTCATTGAAAAACACAACCTCCTTACAGACAGCCAGTATGGTTTTAGAGCAGATAAATCAACATCTTCGGCACTAATCGAACTTATAGAAGAAATTACTAGTTATATAGATAAAAAAAAAAAAAAAAGTCTGCTGTAGGAGTATTTATAGATTTAAAGAAAGCTTTTGACACCATTGACCACAGAATTCTACTGAGGAAATTGGAAAGGTATGGGATAAGAGGGGTTGGACTGAGTTGGGTGGAAAGTTATTTAAGTAACAGACAGCAATTTGTACAAATTGGTGAGCACAAATCACCCTTCATGGACATCACTTGTGGTGTGCCCCAGGGGTCAGTTTTGGGACCCAAACTCTTTATCTTGTATGTAAATGACATATGCCAAGTATCAAAAATTCTGAAATTTATTTTGTTTGCGGATGACACAAATATCCTTTGCACTGGTGAAATTTGCAGCAGGTTTTAGAGGTGGTCACAACTGAAATGAAAAGGTTAACGCAGTGGTTCAACGAAAATAAATTATCTCTAAATCTGAAATTATAAAATATATCATGAAATAATGGTAACGATAGATGATACCAGAATAGAAACAGTACAGGAAAATAAGTTTCTGGGGGTGACGCTAGACAATAAAATCTGCTGGAACCCTCACATCAGTCACATCCGGGCCAAGTTGGCAAAATGTATAGGGATACTGGGGAAGACAAGACACATTTTGGACTATAAATCATAGTTCTTACTGTACAATTCACTGTCTCTACCTTATCTTAACTACTGTGTAGAAGTCTGGGGAAACACCCACAAGACCAACCTACAGCCAATATGCACATTACAAAAAAAAGCTATAAGGATAATAAATAATGTAGGATATAGAGACCATACCAATTCGTTGTTTTTAAAGTCACATGCCATAAAGTAATAATAATAATAATACATCAGTCTTATATAGCGCTTTTCTAAATACTCAAAGACGCTTTACAAAGCAGCATAGGGACAAACATACAGAGAACGGGTAAACAGACAAGGTAGGTACACATAGGTAGAAGAGGCAGTCAGTTTTTATAGGTAGATTTGAAAAGATGGGTTTTGAGTTGACTTTTAAAAGAAGCAAGTGTGTTGGCAGACCGGATGTGAAGGGGCAAGGAATTCCAGAGGGTTGGTGCGGCGATGGCGAATGATCTATCACCCAGGGTGCGGAATTTTGTCTTGGTGATAGGGGTAAGAAGGTGAGCGTCAGCAGAGCGGAGGAGACGAGTGGGAGAATGACGAGACAGAAGGTCCGTTAGGTATGAGGGGGCGAGGTTATGAAGAGCTTTATAGGTGATGAGGAGGATCTTGAAGTTGATGCGCTGTTGAATGGGGAGCCAGTGGAGCTGACGGAGGAGAGGAGTGATGTGGTCTCTGGAGCGGGAGTGAGTAAGTAGGCAGGAGGCTGAGTTTTGGACATACTGTAGTTTTTGGAGGATGGTGGAAGGAAGTCCATACAGAATGCTGTTACAGTAATCAAGTCTGGAGGTGATGAAGGCGTGGATGAGTATTTCAGCAGCAGAGGGTGAGAGGGTGGGACGGAGGCGTGCAATATTACGAAGATGAAAAAATGACGTTTTGGTGATATGGTTGATGTGAGATTTGAAGAAGAGGGTGGGGTCCATGATAATGCCAAGGTTTCTGGCCAGGGGGGAGGGGGTGACTGAGTGACCATCGATTTGGAATGAAAAGTTCTGGGAAGAGGGTAAAAGAGATTTTGGTCCAAAAATGATGATTTCTGTTTTATTGCTGTTTAGCTTGAGAAAGTTGTTAGTCATCCAGGTTTTTATGTCTGTAAGGCAGTTGGTGATGGTGGAGAGAATGGCGGGGGTGATGGATTTAGAGGAGATGTACAGCTGGGTGTCATCGGCGTAGCAGTGAAAGTGAAGACCATGTTGACGGATGATGTGACCAAGCGGAAGCATGTAGAGAATGAAAAGGGTTGGACCGAGCACAGAGCCTTGGGGGACACAGTGTGAGACGGGGGTGGTGCGTGATTTATGATTGTTGATGGAGATGTACTGGAATCTCTCAGACAGGTAGGAGGTGAACCAAGAGAGGGCGGAGTCAGTGATGCCAATAGAAAGCAGACGACGGAGCAGGATGGAATGATTGATGGTATCGAAAGCAGCGCTGAGATCGAGGAGGAGAAGAATGGTGAGGGAGCCAGAGTCAGAGGCGAGCAGGAGGTCATTGGTGACCCTGAGGAGGGCGGTTTCAGTGCTGTGGTGAGAACGGAATCCAGATTGAAATGTTTCGTAGAGTTTGTTGGAGAGGAGGTGTTTCTTGAGTTGGGTGGCGACAGCTTTTTCCAATATTTTAGCCAGAAATGGGAGGTTGGAGATAGGTCTGAAATTGTTGGGGTCGTCAGAGTCCAGGCCAGGTTTCTTAAGGAGGGCGGTGATGGCAGCAATCTTAAGTGATGGGGGGACAGTGCCAGTGGTGAGGGAGGAGTTGATGGTGTCGATGATAAGGGGGGCAAGAGGGGTGAGACAGGCTTTGATAAGGGGGGAGGGGATGGGGTCCAGGGGGCATGTAGATGATTTCATGCTGGAGAGTATTTCGGAAAGTTCATGAGTGGTTATGAGTGAGAAAAGGGAGAGCTGTTTATCTATGGGTGGAGAAAAAGTGGGTTCTGAGTCAGGGGTGATGGCTGGGGAGGAGGCAAGCTGGTTGTGAATATTGTCAATTTTGGAATGGAAAAATGATAGAAAGCTATTGCATTTTTCAGGGGTGAAGGATGATGAAATGATGTCCTGGGATTTGAGGAGTTTCATGGATTTAATTAAATTTAAGACAGCACAAGTCATGTACAGGGCAATTAATAATCAACTCCCAACTAATATACAAAAAATATTCAAAAAAAGAGACAATGATTATAATTTAAGAGGAGACTTAAACTTTACAAAACCTAAGATAAGAACAACTAAGAAAAGTATGTGCATATCTGTCTGTGGTGTGGATTTGTGGAACAGTCTGGAGCTGGAACTGAAACTATGTACAAACAGAAATCAATTCAAAAATAGGTATAAACATTATTTGCTTAAAGAATATATGTTAGAAGGGTAGTATTTATATGTACAATTCACTATGCTCACTCTGGGACACTATGGAATGGTGGGTGGGACAGTGCTGTGTATATCTGTGTTATTTGGGGCTGGTTTTGATGTATGGACTGTATGTATGTTGGGATGGATGGGTGTCAATGTTGATATGAACAAAATCTAGTTAATTGTTTACTTGGGGTCTTAAATGTGGTAAACTGAATATATTTCACATGGGTTGTATTTATGGAAAAGAGGAGTTGGAGTTAATAAGTGTTCACTTCTTCCTTCTCCCTTTCGAGCACTGTATACTGTCACTTTGTTGCACTTGTCATTTGTTTTGTTTTTTACTTTTTTGTTCGAAATAAAGTATGTATCGTATCAAGGATCATGACAGCGCCCCCCCCCCCAAGGGGTGGTACCCAGACACCCCAGTGCAACATCAAAAAGAAAAGGGGACCCACATAAGAGCCCCCCCAACAAGGAAAACAACCCACCCTGGGTGGGAGGAGGGGGAACCCTGGCACGGAGGGACTGAAACAACCCAGAAAAACAAAGGGAGAAAAAAAAAACCTCATGACCCACAACACTGACAACAGACAAGGTGACCAGAACTCTTCAGGTTACTTTATTTGTACCCATAGGTAGATTTGTTTTGCAGTCAGGCGACATCCTTTTGGACACATATTTACAAACCACAATTACATTCAACATGAACACAAACACAGGCACACATGAAGCTGACTATAAACATGACAAAAGTACTCAAGGCTCCACCAATCAGGACATAAGACAAAGAGATAAGAGAAAAAACAAAGAGATAAGAGAGAAGAGTCATATTAAAAAAGTTAAAAACTAAGTTAAAGAGATTAAAACCTCAATAAAAGTCTAAAGTTTAAAACCCAAATAAAAAACCTACAAGAATAAATAAATACAAAATAAAAATTAATAAATAGATAACTAAATTATGTGCAATATATTGCTACATTTTGTTCAACTCTTTGACAGCAGCAGGAACAAAGCTGTTTTTGTAGCGCTGGGTTTTACATTTTGGGACAACAAACCTCCGTCTGGAGGAGAAAAGCTGAAAGTGGCAGTGCACAGGGTGGGAGTCATCATTTAAAATGGAGGAAGCAATCCTCTGTACCTGTCTGGTGTACAGGGATGTCAGGCTCAGCTGTGACTCACCAAGCAAACGACTGGACCATCTAACTACCTGATCCAAGGATTTTCTCTGTTTCAGTTTTATCTGACCAAACCATGACAGTAAAGAAAAGGATAAAACAGATTCAATAAAAGCCCGATCAAACATTGTCATTATGGTTCGGTCAATTTGGAAGTGTGCAAGTTTCCTTAAACAATGCAAATGTTGCTGACCCTTTTTGCACACCCTTTCACAGTTCTCTTCAAAGTTTAAATTACTATCAATAATCGTCCCAAGATCAGAATCAGCTTTATTGGCAAAGTATGCACAACACATACAAGGAATTTGACTTTGGCTAAAACTTGCTCTCGTTGTTCAGGTGTAAGATTTAAATAAGATTTCAATGACAACAGAGTATGTACAGTAAATTACAGCCTGTCCACGTTTCTATAAAAAGGATGCAAATATATACAGGAATATTTGCAGTTATTTACTCAGACTATCCACACTTTGCAAAAATATATGAAAAAATATACAGTCATACAGTATTTCAATGTGAACTCAGATTCAGTAATATAATGTGAATGGAGTAAAAATGCAGTGCGAGAGTTATGTGCAATGTAAGAATGAATGAAAAGTCATGAGTACAGCAACAGGTAGGACTAGGTGAATGTTAGGAGTTCATCAGAGTGATGGCTTGAGGAAAGAAACTGTTCCTGTGACAGGTGGTTTTGGCCTTCAGTGATCTGTAACGTCGACCAGAAGGTAGAAGTTCAGTTTGTGGCCGGGGTGTGACGGGTCAGCAGAGATGTTTCCCGCCCGTTTCCTGGTTATGGACCGATATAAGTTCTCAATGGAGGGTAGGTCGGTACCAATGATCCTCTCCGCAAACTTAATGATCCGCTGCAGTCTGGTCTTGTCCTGTTTAGTGGCAGATCCAAACCAGACAGTGATGGAAAAGCAGAGGACAGATTGGATGATGGCGGTGTAGAAGACAACCAGCAGCTCCTGAGGCAAATCAAACTTCTTGAGCTGACGCAGAAAAAACAACCTCTGCTGGGCCTTTTTCCAGACACTGTCTATATGGGAGGACCACTTCAGGTTCCGGGAGATCGTGGTACCCAGAAACTTGAAGGAGTCCACAGTGGACACTGTGCTGTTGAGGATGGTGAGTGGGGGGAATGAAGGAGGGTGTCGCCTGAAATCCACAGTCATCTCCACCGTTTTGGCTGGGTTAAGTTCAAGATGGTTTCGGCCGCACCAGAGGATCAGCTGCTCCACCTCCCACCTGTATGCAGACTCATCACCATCCCGGATCAAACCGATGACTGTGGTGTCGTCCGCAAACTTCAGGAGCTTCACCAAAGGGTCCTCTGAGGTGCAGTCGTTGGAGTAGAGGGAGAAGAGCAGTGGGGAAAGGACACACCCTTGGGGGGGGCGCCAGTACTAATTTTTCAGGAGCTGGATGTAATTCTCCCTAGCTTCACCTGTTGCCACCTGTCAGTCAGTAAGCTGGAGATCCACTGGCAGGTGGAGGGGGCCACCTTGAGCTGGAGGAGTTTCTGATGAAGGATGCTTGGGATGATGGTGTTGAACGCCGAGCTGAAGTCGACAGACAGGATCCTGGCGTACGTCCCTGGGGAGTCGAGGTGTTGCAGGATGTAATGTAGTCCCATATTCACTGCATCGTCCACTGACCTGTTTGACCGGTAGGCAAACTGCAGTGGGTCCATCAGGAGGCCTGTGACGACCTTCAGGTGGTTCAGCACCAATATCTCCAAGGATTTCATGACCACAGAGGTCAAAGCAACAGGTCTGTAGTCGTTTAATTCTGTAACAGAGGGTTTCTTGGGAACTGGAATGATGATGGAGCGTTTGAAGCAGGAAGGCACTTCACACAGCTCCAGTGATCTTTTAAAGATCCGGGTGAAGATGGGGGCCAACTCGTCGGAGCAGACTCTCAGGCAGGACGGAGACACACCATCAGGTCCTGCAGCCTTCTTGATCTTTTGTCCCCGAAAGACCTGGCGCACCTCCTCTTTGTAGATCGTTAGTGCTGGTGGGAGGTCAGAGTGGAGGAGGGATGGAGTTCCTGGGGCTGCAGATTATCCTTTTGTGTGGGTGGGAGGTGAGAACTGTAGGTTCTTTTCAAACCTACAGTAAAAGCTGTTGAGGTCATTAGCCAGCTGGAGGTTTTCCACAGGGTGGGGGGATGGTCTCCTGTAGTTGGTGATATTCTGCAGGCCTCTCCAAACAGAAGCAGAGTTGTTGGCTGAGAAGTTTTGTTATAACTTCTCACTGTAGCTCCTCTTAGCAAGCCTGGTCTCCTTCGTCAGCATGTTTTTGTCCAGAGTCCAGTCACCAGTCCTGTAGGCCTCCTCCTTGGTCTGACGTAGCTGCTTGAGTTTAGGAGTGAACCAGGGTTTATTGTTGTTGTATGTGCAGAAGATCTTGGTCTGCACACACATGTCCTTGCAGAAACTGATGTATGATGTCACAGTGTCAGTGAGTTCATTTAGGTTAATGGCTACATCTTCAAAAACACTCCAATCTGTCGAGTCAAAGCAGGTTTGTAACTCCAGCTTTGATTCCTCAGTCCATTTCTTCACAGTCCTTACAACAGACTTGGAAGTTTTTAGTTTCTGTCTGTATGTTGGAATAAGATGAAGCAGACAGTGGTCAGAAAAACCCAGAGCTGCACGAGGGACAGCATGATAGGCGTTTCTTAAAACTGTGTAACAGTGGTCGAGTGTATTTGTGTCCCTGGTGGGACATTTAATATGCTGTCTGTATTTAGGAAGTTCATTTGTGAGATTAGCTCTATTGAAATCATCCAGAATGATAAGCAGAGAGTCTGGATGTTTTTCCTCCACATCTGCTATCTGGTCAGCTAGGTGCTGCGGGGCCTCCGTTGTACAAGCAACAGGCGGGATGTAAATTCCGACCAGAATAAACGAGGAGAACTCTCGCGGTGAATAAAAGGGTTTACAGTTTATGAACACTGACTCTAGGTTAGGGCTACAAAACTTCTTCAACACTGTGACATCAGTACACCAACCTTTGTTTATGTAGAAGCAGAGTCCACCACCTTTAGTCTTTCCAGAGAATTCTCGGCTGTCATCAGCGCGGAGCAGTTGGAATCCATCCAGGTGGACCGCGCTGTCCGGGATGTGTTCACACAGCCACGACTCCGTGAAACACAGGGCGGCCGATCTGATCTTAAGATATCTGTAAGATTGCACACATTCAGTGGTCTGGGAGTTTTCCTCCTAAAGTCAATAATCATATCTTTAGTTTTTGTTGTATTCAGCTGCAGGTTGGAATCCTCACACCAGTGAACAAAATCATCAACTACTGGGCCGTGGCCACTCTCACCATCCTGAAGGAGGCTGACAATAACTGAATCATCAGCATACTTTATAATGTGTCTGTCATGTCTGCTCCGACACATGCTTGTGTACAGGATGAAGAGTAGTGGTGACAACACACACCTCTGAGGAGAGCCAGTAGAAGAACACTTTTGGTCAGACAATATACTGTTGACCCTTACTCTCCATGTCCTGTTGGTTAAAAAATCCAGAATCCAACCCATCAGATTATTACTCAAATCAAATTGTTGCAGGAGCATTTCAACTAAAATATGAGGTTGGATTGTATTGCAGAAGAAAAGTCCACAAATAAAAGCCTGGCATTTGTCCCATTAAAATCCAGATGTTTAAAAAGCATGTTAAGCAGAGTGAGATATTAGTGGCAAAATAAGGCAGTTCAGATGGTTTATAAGGGCCCCAAAGTCACCCAATCATTAGGTGGAACAAATCGGGTGACCTCCCAGAGTTCCAGAACCACCCGATTAAATGGTTGAACATGCTTGGTGGCCCTCCGGGGTTCTTGAGCCACTCGAGCAGATGGCGTAGCCCGTCCGGTGGTCTCCCAGAGTCCCAAGACCACCGGAACATGTGCTGGAGCAAGTTGGGTGGCCTCCCACCATTCCAGGACCACCCAAGCAGAAGGAGCAGTCCATTGGGTGGCCTTCTAGAGTCCCAAATCCACCCAAGCAGATGATGAGGCTCGTCGGGTGGTCTTTCCACATCCCTGAGCCAACGGGCCGCAGGGCATGACACACCCCCTCCTGGGGGCGGCAGTGGAAACTTGTGCCCCTTCCAGACCACAGGGACTGAGGAGTAGACACCAACAGAGGTGGATGGCTGATCAGCGAAGAGTCCAGACGAAGTGTCAGCTGACCAGTGGGGAAACCTGGCAAAGAGGGCTACCGACCTGGATAGCTACCCGGCAAGGGGACCAGATGAGGAGGGTGACTGCTCAGCGGGGACCTCCGGTGAAGACGGGGAACTCACAATGTCCTCAGCCAACGGTGGAGAACCCTCAACGACCTCAGATGGAGACGGGGAACCCTCAATGAACTCAGGCGGAACCGGGGAACCCTCAATGAACTCAGGCGGAACCGGGGAACCCTCAATGAACTCAGGCGGAACCGGGGAACCCTCAATGAACTCAGGCGGAACCGGGGAACCCTCAATGAACTCAGGCGGAACTGGAGGCGAAGCACCCAAGGAGACCTCGGGCGGAGACAGAGGACCTGCGGCGACCTCATGTTAGGCTGGAGGACCCGCGGCGACCTCGGGCGGAGGGCCCGCAGAGGGCCTGCGGCGACCTCGGGTGGAGATGGAGGAAGACCATCAGTGGACCCCGATGAGGACTCGTGCAGAGGAGAAAAGACATACACCAGGTTACTACCACCAGCAACAGTGGAGCCCGGCAAGGAGAATTCAGGAACAGCTGGCTTCTGTGACTGGTTCTCCTCACCAAGAGCTAAGCAAGATTTTTCTAAAACTGATAATGTGAAGACAAACAAGAGAACTTGCCTTAGCTCAAGCTCCACTGCTGTCCAGGACTCCAGCTGGGACATCTCGAATCCAGTCATCTGGCACTTCCACCCAGCTCGGCCACCTCAGATGGGGAGGAGGAAGAAAACACTGGAATATAGTTACCGGCAGTGGTGGGGCTTGGCGAGGAGAATTCAGGAGCAGAGGAGATCTCAGAATCAGAATCAGATTTATTGCCATTGTTCATGTAGTACACAAACTAGGAATTTGTCTCGGTGCAATGCTGCAACATTAAAACATGATAAGATAAAAGAGATTGCATGTTTAGTTTTTATAAGTGTATAATAAGAATGAGTAATACTAGTCAAAGCAGTTTTAAATATATTAGCGAGTAGCAGATATTGTGGAGTACCACATAGTGCAGTCGATAATGCGACAGAAACAGTGATGATTGACATGAGTCTGGTTGAGCTGCTGTACATAGTGCACGAGAGTCAATAAGTCACTTAGTGTTCAGCAGTCTGATGGCAGAGGGGAAGAAGCTGTTCATGTGCCGGGAGGTTTTAGTCTGAATGGACCGAAGTCTTCTACCTGAGGGGAGGGGGGCAAACAGTACGTGACCAGGGTGTGAAGGATCGGCTATGATCCGGCCAGCACGCCTCCGGGTCCTGGAGGTGTACAGGTCCTGGAGAGATGGGAGCTTGCAGCCGATCACCTTCTCAGCAGTGCGCACGACGCGCTGCAGCCTTAGTCTGTCCCTGGCAGTGGCTCCTGCGTACCACACGGTTATGGAGGTGGTGAGGATGGACTCGATGATGGCCGTGTAGAACTGCACTAACATCTTGGTGGGTAGCTTGAGCTTCCTCAGCTGCCGCAGAAAGATCTGCAGCCGGTTCTCCTCACCATGAGCCAGACAAGATTTCTCTAGATCTGCAGGTGTTAAAACAGAACAGAGTACTTGCCTGGACTCGAGTTCCACTGCCGCCCAGGACTCCGGTGACTCTGCTGTGACGATCCCAGCAGCAGTCATGATGGTGGATGCAGCCCAAGGACCCTCAGGTGTGGCAACCGGCGCAGGTGGAACTCCCGGTGTGGTGGCTGAAGCTGGGGGTTGCCTCACCAATGAAGCTGACTCCCGTGCTGCTGAAACCAGGGGACACTCTCCTGTCGGCTCAAGCTTCAGGACATGGGTAGTGTTCTCCTCCCATCCTGGGTGTTGTTGCAGGGCTGGAATGGAATCTTCCAGGGCTGCAGGTTCCTCTACCGTCCGGTGACACCATCCCAGGACTGGCGGACACTCAGACACAGGAGGAGGCATGGGAGAGGCGGGTGAGGAACCGGTGGCAGCAGCAGGCAGAGAGGACTCAGCTAATGTAGGCTGCAGGTGCTGAGCCTCACCACTGGGAATAAGGCAAGATATTTCATTTTTATGTGCAAATGAAAACACACTTGCCTTATCTCCCGGGGCGCATTGGTTTCTGCTGCTGAATGGCCTCCAGATGTGGCGACGGATGCTGGTGAACCTCCCGGCATGGCGGCTGATGCTGGAGGCTGCCTCACTGCTGGCGCAGAGACCTGTGCAGCTGAAGTCGGCTCAGTCTTCAGGGCACAGGGGGCACTCTTCTCCCATCCAGGGGCGTGACTGCGTAGCTAGAACAGAGTCCTCCAGGACCGCAGACCCCTCCATCGTCTGGTGCCTCTCTCTCGGGACCGGCAGACACCCAGGAGATACAGGAGGGGACACAGGAGAAGCAGGTGAGCATAAAGTTGCAGCAGCAAATGGTGAGAACTCAGCTAAGTTGGGCTGCTGCTGAGCCCCACCACCAGGAATAAGACAAGGCATTTCAGTTGTTTGAGAATGAAAATGTACTTGCCTTATCTCCCAGGGCATGATGGTAATTGCTGCTGAAAGCCCAGATAACTCCCTCTCTGTGGCTGTAGCGGGCAGGGGTCCCTATGGAAACTCTGGAGGAGCCAGCCCTGCAGACATGTCACTGGCCAACACAGCTGCTGCAGTGGGGGAGTTCCTCTGACGTGCCGTAGCTGGATAATGAGAGGAGGCTGGGTGCGTCTGTTCCCGGGGGCGCTCTCTTGCCGGCTCAGGAATGGACGATGGATGAGGAGCAGGCTCTTGACGAGACTGGCGAGACGCCAGGGTCCGGGAATGTTTCTTTGTCTGTGTGGTGTTGTTTATTATATTAATATGTTGTATTATTGTATGATATGAGTGGTGGCTCCACCTTTCCGGTTCCGCCACCGCCAGGGGTATAAAAGGCTGATGCGGAAGAGGCACAGTCTCTTTTGACCATCTCTCTGCCTAGTGGGAGCGTCTGTTGGTAATACTGTGAGTCGTACAATAAAGTCCTGTTCTCCTGTTCAGTTCACCACTCGCCTCAATATTGTGCCACGTTTTACGGACATAACAGTCTGCTCTGATCTTGGCATTAATGGAAGGTCTCTTAAGAGAGTGGAGAAAGAGTACAGGAGGCCAGCGTACCTGGCGAAGTTCTGTAAGCCGGGGTGCACCTCCATAATTGCAACTGCTGACTCCACATGCCTCCATGACTCCTTGAAAGAATGGGAGGCAAGCGCAGTGTCCACAAAGCTCTGGATGAACTCCGCCGCCCATTGTTCATCTACAGTGGGGCTCCCCACGACCGACCTCCCTCGGTTGGCAGAGCCCCAGCGAACTGGGGACATATTAAGCACTCGCACAAAAATAGGCGGGAAAAAAAAAAAGAAAAGGGAGAAATAATTACAGAAAAAGGAAAAACACAAAACCCACAACAGTTGGTGTCTACACTGGCCGTGTCCTTCTGTCATAAATCGGCCTTTTTTAAGGGCTATGAAGGACACCAAACGCTCGCTGTGAGTTTTGCAAATTTATTAGCAGAAAGGCAAACACTACATAAAACAGTAAACTTACATATAAGGGGAAATGAGGTGCACTGGAGGAGAATGGGGCTCTCGCCGAAGGGGAACAGAACAGCCTGGATGAAACACCGGCTGAGGCACTTGGACACACCGGGGAAAAAGAGAAACTCTGCCGGAGTCGCACCCAACGGGAGACGGGCCTCACGGCTGAGAGGGCCAAGAAAAAGGATTAAATCCACGGCGGAGCTCACCTGTTCACCTCTGCAGAAAAAAAACAAAACAATCTCACTCAGAGTACAACAGGAACTTCTGAGGGGGGTAACAGTAGGACACGGCAACGGAAAAATCGTTACCATGTTCTTAAATAGGTGTGTGGAACAATGATTAATGGATGACAGGTGTGGATACATGAACAGGGACGTACACATAATCAGTGACAGCTGTGCAGCCTGCGAAGCAGAGCTTGACAGCCAGAAGTTGCACAACACTGTCAAAATAAAAACAAAACAACCAGAAACTAAATAATACAAGAAAAAGACAACACAACCCCAAGATGAAAAGAATACTATAAATACAAACTGACACAATAACTAGACAGGACAATAAGGATGAGACTAAGAATACAGACAACTCATAACTATACAGGAACCAAATACAACAGGCCATAATAAAGAAACAAACACACAGAATAAAGACTAAACATGAACTGAGGCTGAGCACGACACCCAGCCGTGCTCAGGATCATGACATTTTTGTGAATTTGATTTTTTTTTTCTTGTAAACTTGCACATTTTTGTCATAACTTTTTACTCATTTTTTCACAAATTTGTGGCCTTTTTCTTGAAAATGTGCTATTATTTTATCATAAATTTACAACTTTTTTGCTACGTAGTTCTAGCAAATTGTAACAAAATTTAACATTTAAAGTAAATTTGTGACTTTTTTTTCTCTTATTAAATTTGTTACCTTTTCTTGTAAATTTGACATTTTCATAGGAATTTGGAGCATTTTTTCTTGTGAATTTTGCAATTTTGATCTTAAATTTTGAAATTTTCCCAATTATTTCTCATGAACTGTCATAAATTTGCTATTTTTTCTTGTAAATGTGCTACTTTATCATTGTCAGTTTGCAGCTTGTTCCATGTGAATTTGTAACTTTATGCAAGCAAATTTTTTTGCAACTTTTTTCTTGTATGAAAGTTCTTTTAAGCAAACTGTAACAAATTTTAACATTTCAATTAAACGTGTGACTTTCTCCTCTTAAATTTGTTACTTTTTCTTGTAAATTTCTGGCATTTTTCTTACAAATTTGCAACTTTTTTAAATTTAAATTTTGCTTTTTTTTCTCATAAACTTGAAATTCTTTTGTCATAAATTTGCTATTTTTGTACATTTGCTATGTTAGTATCATAAGTTTGCAACATTTTTCACGTGAATTTGTAACTTCATACCAGCAAATTTTCTGCATTTTTTTGTGAATTTATGATAATTTTCTTCTTGTAATAAATTTGTATATTTTTGTCAGAAATTTTAACTCATTTTTTTCACATAAATTTGTGATTTTTTTTTTGTAAATTTGCTGTTTTTGATAATAAATTTGCCAGTTTTTTTGCTAGTCATAACAAATTGTAACAAAATTTAACATAAATTTGGAACTTTTTTCTCTTACTAAATTTGGGACTTTTTCTTGTAAATTTTTTTGTAAATTTGTGGCATCCTTTGTACAAATGTGCAATGTTTTTCTGGTGAATTTTACAATTTTTGTCTTAAAAATAATTTTGTCTTACCAATTATTTCTCATAATCTTGAAACTCTTGTCATAAATTAGCTATTTTTCCTTTTAAATTTGCAACTTTTTTCTGATAAATTTGCAACATCATTCAGGCAAATTTTCAACATTTTCATGACTTTTTTCTTGTAAATTTGCAATTTTGCTGAATGGGACCACATTCCTTAGGGTCGTCAGGGTCAAATTTACAAGAAAGAGTTGTAGATTGAAAAGAAAAAAGCTACACATTTACAAGAGAAAATTGGAAAAAAATTCTGGAAAAAAGTGGTAAATTTATAATAAAAAAAAAGTTGCAGATAAACAAGAAAAAAGTTGCATATTTAAAAGAAAAAAGCTGCAAATCTTTGAGAAAAAAGTTTTAAATTGATGAGGAAGAAAAAGTTGCAAATTTACAAGAAAAAAGTTGCAAATTTATGAGAAAAAATTGGAGATTTACAAGGAAAAAGAAGCAAATTTATAAGAAAATACAGTATGTGTAGATTTACCATTTAAAAGTTGCAAAAATATTCTATGAAAAAAGTTGCAAATTTATGATAAAAAGTTGCAGATTTAAAAGGAAAGAGCTGTAAATTTACAAGTAAAAAGCTGTAAATTTATGAGAAAAAAATGCAAATTTATGAGAAATTTACAAATTTACAAGAAAAAAGTTGCAAATTTATGTTAAAAAGTTGCAGATTTAAAAGGAAAAAACTGGAAATTTGCAAGTAAAAAAATTACAAATTTATGAGAAAAAAAAGGTTGCAGATGTACAATAAAATGCTACAAATTTATGAGAATTTTTTAAAATGTATGAGAAAAAAAAGTTGCAAGTTTACAAGAAAAAAGTTGCAAATTTATGAGAAAACACTGCAGATTTCCAAGCAAAGAGAAGCAAATTTATAAGAAAATATCTTTAGATTTAAAATTTAAAAAGTTGCAGATTTGAAACTGGTGCGTCAAATGCATTTTATTCTGTTATGTAACTTTTTTTGTTAAATTTGATCCAAAAATATGTGGCACATACCTCAAAATTTAACATAAAATTCATTTTTTTCCCACCTGTGTCAATGACCCCGTTTACATGGTCACGAGTAAACCGATTACAATCAGCTTTCTGGAGTTACCTGATTATTCAAACTGTCATGTAAACAGAGTAATCAGATTAACTTTATCGGTTTACTCCAGTAATCAGTTTACTCATGACCATGTAAACAGGGTCATTGTTTCAGGTCTCTTGTGATGTCATCATTCAAAGTAGCATTCAAGCTAATTCCTCAGTCAGTGCGGCGGAATCCAACTGGTCCACTGTCGACATCCAACTGAAATTCTCCCTGTGATTGATAAACTGCAGAACTGAAGAGACGTCTGGACGGGGGAAAAGGCCTCCCCTCATGAAAAAAATGGTGTTCATAATGAAGAGGAAATAGAATTAGCACAGAGGAGGATGGAAGAGTGGGGGAGGAAGGCAAACGGCTGTAAATATTGTGAAGGACCGATCGGCAGCCCTGCTGCTCCTCCCAGCCGCGGCAGAAAGTCATTATGTGGGTTTTGGATATAGGTTCCCCATGACCGCATATTTATTATCTATCTAAATAGAATCACTTTACCTCTGATGCCGCCTCTGATAGCCAGTCACCACAAATATCAGCTCCCCCCGGTGCCTGTGCCGGCAGCTTTACATAAGGCCGCATTATGCAGCCCAAACCAGACAGGATTGCATTTTGTTAACTTGATTCCTCTTTTCCTGTGAGAAATGGCCATTTGTGGAGTGTGAATTCAACACCGTTTGGCATCCTCCAGGCTGAAAAATGAGGTCAGAGGTAGAAAATCAGGAAGAGAAAAAAATGTATCTGTGGCCAAAAGTGAGCCCACATCTTTATTTACTGCACATTTTTTTCCACTTTGGTGTAAATCATAAACCTTTCTACAGCACGTTATATAACTGAATAAAAATACATTTGAAGCACTAATGTTAAACATAAAGGCAAAAAACAATGCAACTCAGCAAACTGGTGCAGAACATGTATGAGGACAGCAAGACTGTGGTGAAGTGGGCTGTAGGAGTGACAGATGGATTCAAGGTGGGGGTGAGATTACATCAGGGATCGGCTCTGAGCCCCTTCTTGTTTGCCATGGTGATGGACAGGCTGACCGACGAGGTCAGGCATAAGTCTCAGTGGACCATGATGTTTGCAAATGACATTGTGATCTGTAGTGAGAGTAGGGAGCAGGTGGAAGAGAACCTGGAGAGGTGGAGGTATGGACTGGAGAGAAGAGGAATGAAAGTCAGTAGAAGCAAGACAGAATACATGATTGTGAATGAGATGGAGGCAGGTGTAATGTGAAGATGAGATACTATCTGGGTACATATTCATATTCTGCAGGGTAGCTTAATAAACCGTAATGCTGTTATTCCATCTAGCTGCAATGCTCCCGCACTGTGTATATACTGTATCTGTGTACATATGTATATTCATCTATTGCTTTGGCTAACCAGTTCTTATTATCACTCTATATATAATTCAAGAAATCTGTCTGTCACGAGTGTCATTATCCACGGTGAAACAAGTCCTGTACTGGCATGGGCTGAAAGGCCATTCAGCAATGAAGAAGCCATTACTCCAAAAGCAGCATTAAAAAAAACAAAAACACAGATTACAGTTTGCAGATGCACACAGGACCAAAGACCTTAATTTATGGAGACATGTCCTGTAGTCTGATGAAACTAAAATTGAACTATTTGGCCATAATGACCATTGTTACATTTGGAGGAAAAAGGGGGAAGCTTGCAAGCCTGAGAACACCATCCTAACTGTGAAGTACGGGGGTGGCAGCATCTTGTTGTGGAGCATTTTGCTGCAGGAGGGACTGTTACACCACCAAATAGATGGCATCATGAGGGAAGAACATTATGTGGAAATATTGAAGCAACATCTCAAGACATCAGCCAGGAAGTTTAATATCCATTCATCTATCATCTACTAATCCTTTTCGGGTCGCGAGAGGACTGGAGCCTGTCCCAGCATCTTTGGGTGAGAGGCAGGCTACACCCTGGACAGATCGCCAGTCCATCGCAGGGCCAACACAGAGAGACGGACAAACATTCACTCTCACATCCATACCTAAGGACAATTTAGAATCCCCAGTTGATGCCAACTAACCTAACCTGGGTAGCACGGTGGCGCAGTGGTTAGCACTGTGGCAGCACAGCAAGAAGGTCACGGGATCGATTCCACCCCTGACCATCGTGGGTTCGATCCTACCCCCAGACCATCGGTGACCCCTCTGTGTAGAGTTTGCATGTTCTCGCCATGTCTGCGTGGGTTTACTCCAGTTTCTTCCCAAAGACATGCAGGTTAGGAAGTTTAATATTGTGGAGAAAATATGAATGACCCCACAAAAGTGGCTCTACAGCGCCACCTAACATGTGAAGTCAATGCCGAGCCGCGCACACTTGTGTAGAAAGATGAAAATCGGGTGAGATGCTTATCATGTCAAGACATGCAAAAAACTCCATAGAAGTGATTATCTACACTTGGGAGCAAATGTGTCTTCCAGACGGATAATGACCCTAAACACACCACCAGATTAGATCCAAAACGGCTTCAGGACAACAAAGTCAACGTTTAGGAGTGGCCATCATAAAGCCCTGATCTCAATCCCATAGAAAATTTGTGGTCAGAGCTGAAAAGACATGTGAGAGCAAGGCGGCCTACAAACCTGACTCAGTTCCACCAGTTCTGTCAGGAGGAATGGGCCAAAATTCCAGCAAACTCTTGTGAGAAGCTTGTGGAAGGAGACCCAAAACGCTTGACCCAAGTCATGCAGTTTAAAGGCAATGCCACCAAACACTAAGGAAATGAATGGAAACTTCTGACTTTGTCTGATTTAATGTTAGACAGTGTGGGGGAAAAAAAGGTTATTTGTGTTTTTAGACAGTGTGTGTAAACTTCTGGTTTTAACTATATATTATATACCTTTTTTCCATTTTAAAAGATTTGAACTCTTCTTCATTCCAAAAGTAGGGACCCCCCCATTTTAATAAATAACTGCAACAATGCTGATGGTGTCCCAGTCAACATTTAACATCCTGTTATTGTCCCCTCCAACAGTGAAATGAAACATCCACCCATATTTTATCAGTACAGTGTGATATCGCTGTGTTTTTACTGTGCCGCCATTGTTCAGGTGTTAAGGCAATAAATATATGTATTATGACCGGGGAGAGCAGCACAATGCCTATTCATGAAGGCAACATATGCGGCGTTCAAAGGCATGTACGCACATAGGTATCGGCCCATTTGTCAAACCGGGAGAGCTAATTACCTCGTACCGCGCAATATTGTTTTAGGGGCATGCATTTCATTTGGCGGCGTTAAAACATACGTGGGGTGGGCGGCAGAAATGGTTTCCATGAGTATGAATGCATTAGGAAATTTTGGGAGGGGGACGCTGTATTAACACTCCGCGGGCATATCAGCGTGCTGCACCTCTTTCGGTTGCCATTCATCTTCCTCAGTGAGGGCGGAGAAAGAAGCGGCGGGGCAGTGACGCCTTCAGCCAACTTGGCGGTTTAATGAAGATAATTTGATTTCACACGTAATGGCTGGACATGCCGCATAGGACTTAATTGCGTGAGGCGCAGCCGGGGCCCCCGCGCACTTCCTGAAGGTTGTGTGGAGGCAAACCAGGTCCTGATTCCGGCGAGATGGAACTGATAGCTCGGGTTTCATCTGCTAATAGTTTATCTTGTTTCCCAGGCAGCTGTGGGCCCTGCTGTCACGGTGTGACAACGCCAGCCCCGGTTTTGGTGAATCAAGCAAGTTCATTACTGCGTGGCAAACAAGCATGGTAGTCGGCCGCTCAGTCCTGGCACGGCTCTAAAAGAACACGCCGGATTTACCTTAGTCCTGCTTGTTACACCTTGATGAGATGTTCTCTGTGCAGAATCGGTTTCTGTGTGATTGTGTTGTTGTTGCTTTGAAACTTTCAGCCTCTCGGGCAGTTTTTTTTTTTTTCCCAGATCTGTTGGATTTCTGTCAGCTGTGCAGTTTGGTGTTGAAGTAAGAGTGTCCCAATGCTGCCAAGAATGTTTTTAGGAGAGTGATGAAGGAAATGTAATATATGCTTTGTCGGATGCTCTTTAAATAAACAGGTCTGGGTTGCATTTAAAATTCAGGTTAGCTTGACTGACAGTAAATTTTAAGCAAACATTCAGCTTTTTTGTATTTCAGAAAAAGTATTTTCAACTTATAGCATTTACATTTAATTTTTTTCCAAGAAATGGACATTTACTAGTTTTATTTGTGATTTTTCTAGCTTTGTTTGTGACTACATTGTGATGTAATCACAAACAGTTTGCTGAAGAAAATTTGATAAAGCTTTTTGTTTGCTAATGACCCATGATGACTTCTTCAAGTTTGTCTACTCCAAGTGAACCGGTAATAAACTGTTATCATTACATGTTCTGCCCTGCTCTAGAAATGAACGTAATTACATTTAAACACAGGATTTTTGACTCTGAGATGAAAACCGGCTTATACTACCCCGTACAGTGGTATTTATCACTTTGTCAGTCTGGCAAAAATCATAAATTAATTAATATGCATAGCAGCAAACAAAACATTTCTTTACACTCTAATTATATTTTTAGGTATTTCTGGAATATTTGAAAATAGAAAAGCTGCGTATTCTACCTTTAAAAGCTTAGATGGCATACATTTACATAACATTAGCATAAAAGTGGAAATAGCTTATGTTGACGAAAGTTAGCTTATTAAAACTGTGTAGTGCGTGCATCAAAACTGAAATGGCTTAAAGCTGAAGAAGCTTGAACTTGCTTAGGTCTTTACCCATCCTGAGATGGGTCTAGTTAAGTTGATCCCTTCCACAGCATGTGGGACACCATGTGGTGTATGGGGCAGCGCCTATCTCCATTTCACTGACCCTAGTGTTGTGTTGTAGTTTGGGATCTTTATTTGTGTGACACGGATGGTGGCTCCACCTTTCCGGTTCCGCCACCACCCAGGGTATAAGAGAGCAGTGAGCGGGAGGGGCGGTCTCTTGGCCACCTCTCTGCCTGGTGGGTACGCTGCTGTATTGTGGAGTGTCTACAAATAAACCTGTGTTTAGCTCAACACCTGGCCTCGTCCTTGGCGCCTACCACCGACATAACATTTGGCGAAGAGGATAAAAGGTATGGACGTGTGTGAAACATCCATCCGGCCATTCCTGGAGCTTCCCGGTGAGCCACCCGTCCCTTGGGTGAGATGGTTCGCCACGTTTCAGACATACTTGGTGGTGCTGGACCTTGGGAGGCTGGAGAAGCTGAGGGCACGTGCACTGTTGGTTCATAATTTGGGTATGGAAGGACAGCGTATTTTGAGTACTTAGGGCGAATGTGATAGCTTTGAGGAAGTGGTGGAGCTAATGGCGTGACATTTTCACGCCCCAGAAAACGTTAGTGTTTGCAGGATTCAGTTTCGACAGCGATGCCAGCAAGTTGGTGCAGCGGTTTGTGGCAGACCTGCGTCAACTGGCCAGGGACTGTCAGTTTGGATCATTGGAGGAGGAGATGGTTCACGACCAGCTGGCGGAACATACGATCTGCCCTGCTACAAGGTCGAAGCTGCTTATGTTCTCGGGTAAACTGACATTATCCACGGCCTTCAATTTGACTCAGCAGTTGGAGGTGGCAGGCGAGCTATTACGTGAGCTCAGTGAGAGTGTATTACGCTGACAGTCTGTTCCACAATCGACGGTGCAGGCAGTGGACCGGACAGCGATGACCTCCAGGTTGTGGAGCGGATGCTGTACCAACTAGGCCACCATTCCGGTTGAGATAGGTCTGCCTGCTCACAGAAAGTTGAAAAGTTGGAGAAAGTTAGCCTAAAAATGCTAACTAAAACCTTAAATCTCAAAAAATGTTAGCTTAAAAGGTCAAATTTATATTATAACCTTACACAATATTAGCATAAAAGGAAATTAGCTGAAAGTTCAAGAAAATGTGCTGGAAAAATGCTAAATGAAAATTTACAGATTAAATATCTTAGCGTGACAGGCCCCATACTTCACCTTCCGGTTCCGGCGCCACACGAGTTGGCTGCCTTTTGCAACAGCGGCTCAATTCTGAGTCTTTTTATCTTCCTTCTTCTTTCTGATCCGGTGATAACTTTCTGATCCGGCACACCTTTCACTATATATATCACAGACACACAGATCGCCCCAAAGGTCTCCCGAGTCGGCGGACGGAGCCTCTGTTTACAGCAGGAGACGATACAGCAGGGAAGAGCTAGCTAGCACCCAACCGCCACCCGGTGCTAACGGAGAAACTCGACATACCAGGAGAACTGAAGCGAAAACGACGCGGGTGCCGGGCTGGAGTTTAGGCGGCGTGCAAGAAATATAAGACAGAATAATAAAGAGCGATGGCAAGAACCAAGCAGACCGCCCGTAAATCTACTGGAGGAAAAAGCCCCCAGGAAGCAGCTGGCCACCAAGGCTGCTCGAAAAAGTGCTCCGGCCACCGGCGGAGTGAAGAAGCCTCACCGTTACAGGCCCGGTCCTGTGGCTCTGAGAGAGATCCGTCGCTACCAGAAATCCACGGAGCTGCTCATCCGTAAGCTGCCCTTCCAGCGCCTGGTGAGGGAGATCGTTCAGGACTTCAAGACCGACCTGCGCTTCCAGAGCTCCGCCGTCATGGCTCTGCAGGAGGCCAGCGAGGTCTACCTGGTGGGTCTCTTCGAGGACACCAACCTGTGCGCCATCCACGCCAAGAGGGTCACCATCATGCCCAAAGACATCCAGCTGGCCCGCCGCATCCACGGAGAGAGAGCTTAGACTTTCTGCTGCACATCCACCAACCACAATGCTCCACACTGTGTGTGTGTGTGTCTCTCTCTCTCTCTCATATATATATATATATACAGTATATCTATGTACATATGTGTACTAGCTGCTCTTGTTTTTTCTTGCCTTCTGAGTGTTGCTCTGAGTGTTGCTATCCCTGTGCTGTTGCAATCCTGGAATTTCCCCATTGTGGGACTAATAAAGGCTTATCTTATCTTACTGCCTGTCCTTGTTTTGCTGCAGCTGCTGACTCACTCTGGTGTCTGCCAGACCTCTGGGTGTAGTGCTGGGGAGAAGTCTAAAGATGCGCTCAGACCAAATACGAAAGTGCAACACGAATACATGTAAAGTTAATGTACATGCAGAAAACATGCAAATTTGGCTCATTCATGCGTCCGAGGGATTCGGTGGTGCTAGCTAGTAATCAACATTGAGATTCTGCCATCACCAGAGTTAAAGTATCAAAACTGAAGAGTAGACTAGTTTGAAAATGAGACTGCCACTCATCTGCAGACAGATGGACCGGAGCTCTGCAGCTGAATCGGAGTGTTGGCGTTATCCACTCAGACTCCTGCCAGGGATGTGCTAACGAGGGCTAGCAGGCTAGCAGTGTAAACAACTGTCATCTAAATAAAGTTTTGGAGGAAGGGACAATTTTTCCAGGTGAGAGCCCTGTTGGATAATGTAAACCTAAACATGAGTGTTTTGGGGATTTCCACAGCAGGTAGAACACAGCTGCAGAAGTTATAAAGGCAACTGTCTTTTGATATTTAGTGTGCTTTCTTTATGATTTAAAATATACATTTATTTACAAAACTAACAAATGCTGTGTGGTCTCCCCTTGTCTGTCCCATTGAGCCAGGGTTGGACTTAGCCATTTTAGCATAAAAGCTAAAATGGTGTAAAGCTTAACAATGCTAGCATAAAAGCTGAAATAGTCTGGTATATAAAGGTAAATAATTTTTCAAACTGAAAATATGCAGAAGTTTTTAGCCTTAAAAAGGTAAAGGAGTTTCAGAAAGGCTAAAGGCATTTGAAGAACTCCATTCACTTCCATTATATTTTTTAGCTAAAAAAACAGTACAAGTATTATCAGAGTTGCCAACTTTTCAGAAAAGGTTGGAGTGAGATTTAGGCCTGGTGCACACAGCGTTTTCGTTTAGGCCTGGGGAGGTTTAAACATGCAGACGGGTCCACCGAAGGTGTGAAAACTGCTGTTGTAACTAACAGATGACCAGTGGAAGTTGTACTTTGGATTATAAAACCACAACTATAAATGCCAGATTCTCCCTGCAAAAATGTTTATATTGTTTTTTTTGTTTTGTTTTTAAAGTTTAAAGAATGAGGGAGTCATAAATAAATATCCTGTGTAATTGCAGGCGATTAAAAATAATCAGACCTACTGACAGCTGGTTTGAATATCTGATAAGGATGCTTTAGTCATAACTTATACAAAAGTGTTTCATATAATAAAAAAATAGTGATATGATGTGTCCGCTGGCTGAGCAGCGGCCCAAAACTGAATTTAAAATGATTGTTTTCATCATTCAGCAAAGGTAAGTGACATTTTAGGGATGTATAAATTTGATTATTATTTTTCTCTATAAGGCTGCATCTATTGTGTAAAAAAATGTTTTACATATACCATTAAGAGCTCTTTTTTACCCAATCCTTACTATAAATACAGGCTTAAAATTAATTATGGAGCTTGTATTTCTCACAGAAATACAAGCTCCTTGATGGGTGGACTGGCTGAAATCTGTTGTAAAATGGGGTTGTAATGTACTGTTGCTGTTTATTTCTGTGCACACGGACGCAGAGAAACAGTGCCGAGAAAACTTTTCCCCTCATGCACGGACAGCTAAACTGTAGAGGAACTTACCCAGTTTGGCGTAAAAACGTCATGTGCACAGCCCTGGGTGCATGGAGGAGACTTGTTGGGGTGGGGGGGTAGCAGCACATACTGTATGCACAGCACCCAGAAACAGTTGTTTTTTTTTTTTTTTTCAACACATACACTTCTTAACCTCAGAATAAGTTTTAAAACATGTTCAGTCTGGTTTACGCTGCCTTGAGAGCTCTTATTGTGTAAAAATCTGAAGAAAATCAACATGACATTGGGAATTATTTCCTCATTTTGGAGTGAGAAATAAAGGTTTTGGTGTAAAAGATAATAATAATAAGTAAGACACAGAACCCCCAATTGTTCCTGCTGGGTCAGGCCAGTGCCTGTGTATGGCGGCTCCGTCACCATCAGTTTGTGAATGTGTAGCTAGCAGGATCTGTAAAGCACTTTGGTCATCCAAAGATCAGTAAAAAGCGTTATATAAGTGAACGCCATTTACCATAATAATAATAACCGGAGTGGTGGCCTAATTGGTAGAGCATCTACCCCACAGCCAGGAGGCCGGGGTTCAGATCCTTCCCAGGTCATACCAAAGACCATATAAAAATGGTACTTTCCGCCTTCTAGCTGGGTGCTCAGCATAATGGAGTGGGGAAAGGAAAATTAACACACAGAGCTACCTGAGCTGAGCTACCTGAGGGGCAGCGAGAGCACGC
Source organism: Pholidichthys leucotaenia (assembly GCA_020510985.1). Classification (NCBI taxonomy): domain Eukaryota; kingdom Metazoa; phylum Chordata; class Actinopteri; order Cichliformes; family Pholidichthyidae; genus Pholidichthys; species Pholidichthys leucotaenia. The sequence continues at coordinate 25,895,608 of CM035839.1, read as the reverse complement.
CCCTCCCGTCCTGCCTCACATTCACCAACTCATCGCGGCACCTGAGGCAGAAGACACACCTGCGCCCGCTCATCAGCCAGCGTACTTAAGGAGGTTCTCTCTGCGCAGTCAACGCTGGCTCGTCTGGGTATACTGCCTGCAAACAGGCAAGCAAATTTAAGCTATACTGTAAGTGTGAACACGTTGTCTCACCTTATTTCTCTTCCTTCCTCAGGTTGCTGCCACCGTGCAGGTGTGTCTCTTGGACTGCGCACGCTCTCCTGCCATATCTCACCGTCCTCAGCTCCTACTCCACCCGGTCAGGCACCATCAGCTCATCTCCCCCCCTTACTCTACTGGTTTGTCTATTCCTCGCTGGGTCCTGCCAGTCATCCCTGGATTTCCCAAGTAAGTGGCAGTTTGGCTCGCCCATTTCCCCTTACTCCATTCCTCTGCTCACAGCTCTTGTCTTCTCCCCACAGGGCCATTCCTCTGGCGAGTGACTGTTTCTGCAGCTGTGCACTTTGGTTTTTGATATTTAATAAAACTCTCAAACGTGCCCCTCTGTGTGGTTCCTCCTGTGCTTTGGCATCGTGCATGTGTGCTGTCAAGCTTTATTAATCATGACACAAAACATAATCTCACACACACACTCACAACACTCATAACACACCGACTAATGGACTTGCCATATAAAACCATGTTTAAAAAAAAAACACCATATAAAACATTAAAACTGAACTGAGGAAGTGCTATCAATGAGGAAAAACCAGCGGTAATATAAAACCAGGCAATAACAAGTTAAAAAAAGTTAAAACAGGATTAATGCAAATAACAGGATATAAAGGTGTAAGAAAAGGTAAAAGGGGGAAAGGCCAAAATAAATTTAAATGAACGAAAAGTCAAAAAGGTGGGTCTTTAATTTGGTTTTAAAAGTCTCAACATTCTCTGCAGCTCTCAGGTCTTCAGGAAGGCTGTTCCACAGACGTGGACCATAATGACAGGAAGCCGTCTCACTGTGAGTTTTAGTTCTGACTTTAGGAATGATTAAATCACCTTGACCTGAAGACCTGAGGGTTAAAGCAATTCTGATAAATAATCAGGGCTCAGACCATTAAGAGCCTTTAAAACCAGTAAAAGAACCTTAAAATCTATTCTAGAGCTGATAGAAAGCCAATGCAGAGACTTTAAAACGGGTGTTATATGTGCTGTCTTTCTGGTCTTTGTGTCAAGTGAAACTCACTCCAAAAGAGTGAGAGTTGACAACACTGATATTGTATGAAATTAGAAAAGGGAAATGTCCCTAAAAAGCTGAACAAATTTATACCAACATAACTGCATGCAGAAAAAAAGTCAGTGATGATTCTTAAGTTAAAATGGGTTGGTGGCCCAGTGGACTATGCAGTCATAGAACACTAGTCATGTTAACATGCACAAAATTTCTTCAATCTGATTACAGTTCAGATCAGAACTTTCTTGTTTACATGGATCCTGAAAAAGCTGATCCGATTATGGCATGCGTTTACATGTGTCACACATTTGAACGGACTAAATCATTTTGACCTGTAGAATTGTCTGACATTCCGGAAATAGAAGAAGAAGCAACTTCCAATGTAAACGAATCCACTTTGTGTGTCTTTCTCTTTTTGAAATGGACCTGTATTGTGTTATTCAGACTGTACTTTTGCTTCTGCTGGTCTCCATAATGAAGCTACAAGCCCAGCAGTACATACAGTGGGGCAAAAAAGTATTTAGTCAGCCACCAATTGTGCAAGTTCTCCCACTTCAAAGATGAGAGAGGTCTCCAATTTTCATCATAGGTATACCTCAACTATGAGAGACAAAATGAGAGGAAAAAAATCCAGAAAATCACATTGAAGGATTTTTAATGAATTAATTGATAAATTCCTCAGTAAAATAAGTATTTGGTCACCTACAAACAAGCAAGATTTCTGGCTCTCACATACCTGTAACTTCTTCTTGAAGAGGCTTCTCTGTCCTCCATTCATTACCTGTATTAATGGCACCTGTTTGAACTCGTTATCAGTATAAAAGACATCTGTCCACAACCTCAAACAGTCAGACTCCAAACTCCACTATGGCCAAGACCAAAGAGCTGTCAAAGGACACCAGAAACAAAATTGTAGACCTGCGCCAGGCTGGGAAGACTGAATCTGCAATAGGTAAGCAGCTTGGTGTGAAGAAATCAACTGTGGGAGCAATTATTAGAAAATGGAAGACATACAAGACCACTGATAATCTCCCTCGATCTGGGGCTCCACGCAAGATCTCACCCCGTGGGGTCAAAATTATCACAAGAACGGTGAGCAAAAATCCCAGAACCACATGGGGGGACCTAGTGAATGACCTGCAGAGAGCTGGGACCAAAGTAACAAAGGCTACATCAGAAACACACTACGCCGCCAGGGACTCAAATCCTGCAGTGCCAGGCGTGTCCCCCTGCTTAAGCCAGTACATGTCCAGGCCCATCTGAAGTTTGCTAGAGAGCATTTGGATGATCCAGAAGAGGATTGGGAGAATGTCAGATGAAACCAAAATAGAACTTTTTGGTAAAAACTCAACTTGTCGTGTTTGGAGGAGAAAGAACACCATACCTACTGTGAAGCATGGGGGTGGAAACATCATACTTTGGGGCTGTTTTCTGCAAAGGGACCAGGAAGACTGATCCGTGTAAAGGAAAGAATGAATGGGGCCATGTATCGTGAAATTTTGAGTGAAAACCTCCTTCCACCAGCAAGGGCATTGAAGATGAAACGTGGCTGGGTCTTTCAGCATGACAATGATCCCAAACACACCGCCCGGGCAACGAAGGAGTGGCTTCGTAAGAAGCATTTCAAGGTCCTGGAGTGGCCTAGCCAGTCACCAGATCTCAACCCCAGAGAAAATCTTTGGAGGGAGTTGAAAGTCTGTGTTTCCCAGCAACAGCCCCAAAACATCATTGCTCTAGAGGAGATCTGCATGGAGGAATGGGCCAAAATACCAGGAACAGTGTGTGAAAACCTTGTGAAAACTTACAGAAAACGTTTGACCTCTGTCATTGCCAACAAAGGGTATATAACAAAGTATTGAGATGAACTTTTGTTATTGACCAAATAGTTATTTTACCAAGGAATTTACCAATTAATTCATTAAAAATCCTTCAATGTGATTTTCTGGATATTTTTTTTTCTTATTTTGTCTCTCATAGTTGAAGTATACCTATGATGAAAATTGGAGACCTCTCTTATCTTTTAAGTGGGAGAACTTGCACAATTGGCGGCTGACTAAATACTTTTTTACCCCACTGTACTTCTGCATATGAACAGAGGGAGACAGTAGGACAATACAGGCCAGTTCTGTTTTACTTCCCCCATGTCTTCCGGTAGCTGCTGTAAAGGCGGAAATACGACGTGTGGCTGATGTACAGACATGTGCAGTAAACCGATTTTCTACCCAAACTTCGGAATGTGTTCATATGCACACCAGTCGGATCAACAGGGCATAACCCACCCGTCTGTAAAGGTTTGGACATGGCTGTGCTCATGTCCTCACTTTATGTTCATATTTGATCCTTCTGTTATTCTCAGGACATGAGTTCAGTCATGTCCTTACTCTCTGTTTATTTCTCTGTGTTTTCTTCTTAGTCATGTACTTCTAGTCATTATGTTTATTAGTGTTATCCTGGGTTGTCTGTATTATTCCCTGTGTTGTCCTTTGTTCTGTATGTTATCCTTGTCATGGTCCCATGGTCATGCTTCATGTGTTCCTGTTTACCTTTTGTCTCAGTCCCTCATGTTTTCCGTACCTATAGCCACTCCCTGCTGTCTGTGATTGCCCCTAATTGAACCCACCTTTTCCTCGTTGTCTGCCAATTATTTCCTTGTTTGTATATGTGTGTGTCATTCTTTGTCAGTTGTGGTGTCCTGTCACACGTTGGCGTGATTACACGCTTCTGACCTGTCTGTTTGTGCCTAGTCCCAGTGTAATCCTGCCGGTCTGTAAGTCTGCCTTGTTTTTTTACCTTTGTTCAGCCCACGTGCTGCTTTATTTTCTGTTCTGTCTAGTCTAGTAATAAATTATGGTTTACTGAACTCGCCTTCAATTGGGCCCTCTTCTCCGCCCCAGAGGAGCACTCATGACAGAAGGACACCACCTGTCCAGGACCCAGTGGGTGAACAAATGAGGAGGAAGAAGTGGAGTTGGGATGAGCTGGAGGTGGTGGCTATGATTGAGGACATGGCTGCCGGCACTCGGAGCTGCTCTTCCCGTGAGGATGATATGCTTTGCTGGGGTGGAGTCATGAATCTGCTCGCAGCCAGAACGAGCGTGCACTCTCACCCCTGGGTACAGAACCTCACCCTCCCTCCGCTACCACCATTTCCCACAATCTCCTCCTCACCAGAGTCAGCAGTCCTCCCGTCACAGTTACCTCTTGCAGAGCCTGCAGCACCACAGGCCCCTTGGGAGAGATCCACCGCAGAGAGAGAAGAATTCCATGGATCTCATTTGGCGTTCGGCGTTTCGGGGTGGAAGGAAGGCGCCGGGCGATGCCACTCCTCTCGACATCATGTACCTCTGGCTCAGGCTCTCCATCAGACGAGTTCCAGTTTTTCCTGGGAGGACTCGTCCGACTTTCCCGTGGCAGCAGAGCGGGAACAGAGCCAAATACCTTTCCATTTTTTAACATCTGGCACAGAAAGGTCTTGTCCTGTTCTCGGTGAGGAGGCTCAGCAGCAGTTAATTACCACCACTGCTGAGCTCTTTCCACCTGTCTCTGCTGTCAACTCTGCTGCCGCTTCCATACCGTCACCTGCCTTTACTCTCTCCCCTTCCCCAAACTCCACGCCCGAGGATGTTGCCTGCTGCCAGGAGCTGCAGGTCCTCATCAGCGATGTGGGAGACTGCTACACCCTTTGTCTGCACCTGGACGGGTGGGAGAACATGGCATAGAGGGATGCGGTGTGGATGCACGCTCATCAGATCATCGCAGTGAAGCCTCATCTGAGGGAGGACATTCCTGCCTTCTTTGACAGTTTCCTGCGGTCCGACGCATTTACCTTTGCGCCAGAGAAGGAGGAACCATCATCTGTTCCTGAGGCCGGTGTGCATCCATAATCTGCTTCAGAAGCCAGTGCACGTGCTGTTTGTTCCTGAGGCTGGTGTGCATCCATCATCTGTTTCTGAGGCCGGTGCGCATCCATCATCTGCTCCTGAGGCTGGTGCACACACGCCGTTTGTTCCAGGGGCCTGTGTGCTTATGTCGTTTGCTCCAGAGGACGGCGCCCCTTCGCCTGGTGTTCCTGTATTCAGTGTGCTGATGACACCCGCTGCGCAGGATTGTGTGCTCCTGTCATCTGTCCTTGAAGTCAGCATGCCCTTGTCACCAATATCGGAGGTTAGTGTGCAACAATTATCTGTTCCTGAGTCCAGCGTGCTTCTGTCAGCTGTTTCTGAGGGTTGTGCATCTCAACCACCTGCTACAGAGCTAAAAGCGCCTTCATCACCACTACGGAACTAACAGCTCACCTGTCATCTGTTTGTGAATTAAGAACTTCTGTATCATTGTCTCCAGAGCCAAAAGTTCCTGTATCAGTGTCTCCTGAGCTAAAAACTCCTCGGTTATCTGTGTCTGAATTAAAGATTCCTGTGTTGGTAACGCCAAAGCTCGAAACGTCTGTGTTATTAGCTTCTGAGCAGGAGACTCCAATGTTATTTTCTGAGTTTTAGATCCCCTTGTTGTTTTCTTCTGAGCAAAGATCTTCTGTGTTTTCTCCAGAGTCCGGAGTTTCTCTGCTGTTATCCACTGAGATTAACATTTCTGTGTTAATTCCAGTGCATAAAATTCCTGTGTTACTGCCAGAGCCTGAAGCTCTTATGATGTTTAAAACTTCTTTGTTGTTGTCCCAGGAGCAAAGAGCTCTTTTGGGGTCTCCAGGGCAAAAGGCTTCTTTGTGGTGTTCAGAGCAAAAAAGCTCCCATGTCACCTCCTGAGGTTAAGAGATTTATAGTCATGTGAAAAAATCAGGACACCCTATATAAGCCTGTGTGTTTTTTTTTTACATATTTGGACATATGGATATTTAATATCTGTTAAAAATACTGCAAGATTCATGTAATACACCTCAACAATTAAAAATTAATTCAAGACTTTTTTCAAATTTTCTGTAAAATGTAATTCAAAACAAATAGTGAGGAATAAATTGGGACACCCCCATCTTTTTTTAGGACAACCCCACATTCATTCCCACTTTAAATGGCTAAAATAAATGTTAAAAAATGCAAATAAAAACAAAAACAAGGTTAGACATAGATATGTGAACATTTCTTAATAAAGAACTGAATATTTAATGGGGTGCCCTAATTTTTCCACATGATGTCATCTTCTGAGTGTAAAGGGTCTATATTGTCACTTTCTGAGGTTAAAGTCTCTGTGTTGTCATTATCTTCAGAGTTTAAAGTACCTATGTTGTCATTATCTCTTGTGTTAAAAGCTCCTGAGGTTGGTGCCCCCACAGTGCTGGGTGCACCCGCCTGGTGGCCCTTGGACTTTGGTAGGCCGCTCAACATGCTGTGTTCATCTGTCTGTTGGTCTATGGCCGCCAGATCCACCATGTACTCCAGTCTGGGGACCCATGGATTTGGGTAGGCCCCCAGATCCGCCTTGTTACCCGGTCCGATGGCTGTGGGTTGGTAGAAGACCACCCGACCCATCTTGTTTATTTTTGGGGCCTTGGACCTTGTTGCCCGTAAACTGTGTTTTTTGTTGGACACTGTGGGGAGGGGAAAAAGGACTTGTTTCGGCCCGCCTGACCTTGTACCCCCACCACCCACCCTGTGAGGGTCTTTTTGTTGATGTTACCCTTTGGACCGTCTGGTTTCCGACCCTTGAGGGGGGGTGCTGTAAGGGTTTGGACATGGCTGTGCTCATGTCCTCACTTTACTTAGTCACGTATTTCTAGTCATTATGTTTATTATTGTTATCCTGGGTTGTTTGTATTATTCCCTATGTTGTCCTTTGTTCTGTATATTATCCTTGTTGTGGTCCCATGGTCATGTCTCATACCTTATGTCTCAGTCCCTCATGTTTTCCATACCTATAGCCACTCCCTGCTGTCTGTGATTGCCCCTAATTGTACCCACATGTTCCTCGTTGTCTGCCAATTATTGCCCTGTCTATATATGTGTGTGTCATTCTTTGTCAGTTGTGGTGTCCTGTCGCATGTTGGCGTGATTACACGCTCCTGTCTGGTCTGTTCGTGCCTAGTCCCAGTGTAATCTTGCCGGTCTGTAAGTCTGCCTTGTTTTTTACCTTTGTTCAGCCCATGTGCTCTGTCTCGTCTAGTAATAAATTATGGTTTACCAAACTTGTCTTGCAATTGGGTCCTCTTCTCTGCCCCAGAGGGGCTCTCGTGACAATGTCTCGATTGGAAGGAAATTTTGATACAAAGGAGTGTGATCGGGTCAGAATCTTCAGATTGGCGTGTTTACATGAAGCATTTTTATTCCAATCAGTTTTTTAATCTGGTTACTTGTGTCCACGTAAACATGAGTACTGAGACCTATTTTAGATATATTTATTGTTTTTTGTGTTCAATTCTTTCATTAGTTTTTGCACTTAATGGCTTTCCTTCCTAGATAATAAAGGTAACATAACTAACCAAAATGATGAACTTGGTGTAGTCTCAGTGTTTGTGTTTATATGGAAACCCAGTGTGGCCAAAATTCAATAACTGAATATCAAAACTGAATTTACTATGCAAATTGATTTAAATCGACCTGAATGAGGAGGAATGGCGGTCTGTGCGGGGTATGCCCCACTGATCACCCTATAGCAGCCATGCTTCAGTTTGCTGGGCTGGATAATACATGGATGGAAGTATACCATAGTAAGGAAAATATGAAATACTAAATGTAAATGTTTGAATTTTTCCTTATCAGCTGTTATTAAACCCTGCAAGTTTGGACACTGACAGTTTGCTAAACAAATTGTCTCTCTATGTGTTTTCCCTTTTAATCAGTTATTTTTTCTTAATTCTGCCTCCCTTAAATAAGAGTAAATGTGTTAATAAAAAATAGCTTTTTAATTACAAAAAGAAAAAATATGAGAGGAAAAAAGGGAAAAAGGAAGAAAAACGGGGAAAAATAGCCTTTTAATTACAAACGTTATATGAAATAAAACACAAAGTAAAAATGTAAATGCAGTCGGGTGAATAGCTGTTGTTTCAAATCATATTTACAATTTTCTCATATTTTGAATTATTTAGTATGTTTTAAATTCATCAACTTGAAGGTGCAGTGTGTATTAAAAATTAGTGCTATTGAGTAGCCAGATTGCAAAATATTTTACATTATTATGGTCATTACTCTCTTCCAAAGCATTTAGGACGACCTACAGGAGTTATTTGTGTAATTAGAATTTCATATACACATTTGGAAAAACATTGTAATGGTCCAAGATGGCCACCTATATGGAAGCGGACCCTTTCCTATGTATAAAAACTAGTCTTAGCATACAGACAATGCATCATATTTTAATTAAAAATGACTGTATAACAATGAAAACAAAATAATAAATTAAGACATGCATTCAATTTCAGAAGACAGATTAACCAAAATATAACACACTGCGCCTTTAATTCACAATTCTTACTTTCATTGCTTTTATTTGTACACTATATTTTGACCATAATTTTATATACTGTTAACTGCGAATCCTTTAATGTCATTTTGTTAATGTAATAAAGAAAAAAAGTTTTCTGTCATAATCTTTACATATTTAATTCACATATTTGCATACTTTTTGTAGAAGAAAAAAAAATATTGACCACTATTTTACTTTTATTTATCTTTTTTTTTGTGTGTGTGTGCCCCTGGCTCTAGTTAGGATTTGACAAAAAAATGCTTGAGAAAACAATACTGTATTTCTCATCCACATCAGATTAAACACCAATATGCCAGCTATCCAAAAATTAATTTAGTTTTTTTTTTCCCCCACTTACCCTATAATTGGATCCTAATTTGAGTTGGGGTTCAGTCTGTTTTCCTCAGACCTCTTCATCTGATCTTTATCTCCAAAGCTGGTGTAGATATTATGGGCCATATTCCTTTTGCTCTGCCATACAATCTAAATGGATCTCGTTTCAAAGCCTCAAGGACAGCCTATGATGAGCTTGACTAGATTCCCCTTCCCTGTTATCCTTATCTGCAGGCCAGTTTGTAAACATCAGAATGAAAATATCAAGAAAATAACACTGGGTGCAAATTTTTCTTCTGTGTATGGAGGAAATTGATTCTGTAACTGTGTACTGAAGAAGGGGGTATACAGTGTAAGTTAATAGTTGGCTTATTTCGCATTGCAGAAGCACTTTTAAAGAGCCCCTATAATGCTCTCTTTTCGCACGCTGATGCGCCTCCCAGACGTGTTAATGAAATGTCTGTGACAAGCTTTGGTCAGAACGACTCCAGGGTTTATTCACTGCAACATCATTTTACACACAGGAGAAGGAGCCCTCCTCAAAACAGGCTGTTGTGTAGCGTACTGCTTCAAATGCTAACGAGCCCCAGCTCCCCCCACCCTCCCTGTTTGATCATTTCTCTGACGTTTTGTTCTGACGGCATGTTTGAGGCTAATGTTAGCTTGTAGCTTATATACCAACAAGTAATGGCTCAATGTTAAAGTGTGGGTGTGTGGTGTGAGTGGTTGATGGCATGTGACCAGTCCCTGGGGTGTAAAAAGCACAGAAAAAAAAAACAACTGAATAAGTGGCTAACTGTAACGGCAGCTAACAACTGTGAACTGAAGAGGCATCTGGCAGAGTGTAATAAACGATAATAAAATAAGCTAAATTAATATATATGAATGAAACATATAGTTGAGGTTTGTTAGATAATCAAGTTGGGTAAATAGGTGTCTAATGAGAATGCACACAACATATTACACAAAAAAAATTTTACATCAAACTGCTAGGCTGGCAGACTCCAATTTCAGTTGGAATCTTGAAGTCGTGAAATCCTGGTTGCAGCTGCTCAGACCAGCTAACATTAGCAGTCAGATCTATCAAGGGTTTCAGCCAAAATAAAATAAAACTGACTGTGAACCTGGAACCTTCTAGCTGTTAGGCAGCAGTGCTAACCACTGTACCACTGTGCCGCCCCACTGGGTTTAAGATGGCTGAGCAGGTTTCAGTAACACTTGTGCCATAGGCAAAATTACAAAGTCACAAATTCATGAGAAAAAATTTGAAGGTTTTTAAGAAAAAAGACAATTTTACAAAAAAAAGTAGCAAATTTATGAGAAAGTCACAAATTTACTGGAAAAAGTTGTAAATTTATGAAAAAGGTGAAAATTTACGAGAAAAAAGTTGCAAATTTATGAGGAAAAAAAGGAGAAAAAGTTGCAAATTAACAAAAGTAGCAGATATGAGTAAATAAATTGAAAATTTTTGAAAAAAGTCCCAAATTTATGAAAAGTTGCAAGTTTACAATAAGAAAAAAGTTGAAAATTTTTGAGAAAATTCCAAATTTACAAGAAAAATGTCACAGATTTATGGGACAAACTCACAAATTTACAAGGAAAAAGTAGATAGATGTACTTTATTGATTCCGACTGGGAAATGACGGTGTAACAGCAGCAAGTCAGTAGACGACCAAAATGACAGGAACACACACAGCATAACAGAAAAAGGAATTACCCAGGGAAAGTAAAACTGCCTAAATAATTTTATATACATCGCAGATGAATAGATGACCCATATAGGTACATGGATCGTACTCGCTGTACAATGCAGGACTATCGGGCGCAGGGTGCAATGTGAGGCACCAGTTAGACTGTAGGTACAGTATGGCAGCATAGTTATGACCAGAATTCATCAGAGTGAGTTACTGTACAGTGAAATGCATGTGGCAGGAAAGACTTCCTGTACCTGACTGTTCGGCAGTGGAGCTGTAGCAGTCTGGTGGAGAAAGTGCTCCGCTGTCTGTCCAGTGTGTGGTGGAGGGGGTGATCAGGATTGTCCATGATGGATAACGGCTTGTTCAGTGTCCTCCCCTCCACCACATTTTCAAAGATCTCCGGCCTGAGACCAATCACAGGGCCAGCCTTCTTGATAATCCTGTCAAGTCTGTTGGTGTCACTGGCTCTGATACTGCTACAGCAACAGACAGCAGCAAAGACAATGGCGCTGGCAACAATGGGCTGGTAGAAAAGCTCCAGCATCCTGTTGCACACATTGAAGGATCTCAGCTTCCTCAGAAAGTAGAGTCTGCTCATCCCCTTCTTGTACACACCATTGGTGTTAGATTTCCAGTCCAGTTCGTTGTTGATCATGACAGCCAGGTATTTTTTAATAACACATTTATGAGAAAGTTCCAAAATTACAAGAAAAAGTTAGCAAATTTACAAGAAAAAGTCACAATTTTACAAGAAAAACTAACAAATTTATGAGAAAAAAGTTGCAAATTTACAAGAAAAAAAAATCACAACTTTATCAGAAAAAGTTGCAAGTTTACAGTAAAAAAAAAAGTCGCAAATTTATGAGAAAGTTTCAAATTTTCATTATAAATATATCAAATTAGAGGAAAAGTCACAAATTTACAAGAAAAAAAAACAGTTAATGATAAAATAAGTTGAAAATACAGTAGGTAAATTGGTAAAGTTCATGTGGGCAAACACAGATAGGGCCAACATGGAACCCGCAAACAAACCCACATGGGACCCATAAGACAGCCCAGGTTTAACCTCTGCTGGGGCCTACATGGACATGCTGACACCAGGTTTGTGTCTCTCTTCACCGTCTCAATAACAGCTGTAGAACTACTGTTCCAAGTGCCGGTCTGTCAGTCATCATAGTCATTCTGCCGCTGTGTTGGCGTACACATGCTTCTACATTTTATTGTTTTCTCACATTACTGTGTATCATACTGAGGTAATAAAATGCAGAAGGAATGAAAAATCTTTTCAGAATACTTAAATGCAATTCAGCATTTCTGAATAGTACCTGAATTACAGCATACAAGCATCAAACTCCAGCCTGTATTAACATAAGGGACAAGGTCATGCAAAATAATAATCACCTTCTTCAAATGGGAAAAGCAATGTCTAGGATCCCCAAAACAATGGTTTCGTTAGCCATTAAAGGAAGAAATATACAATATATTAGTAAATATGGACCAAAGTGACATAAAAGTCACTTTATATGGCAGACTCTAAAACTGTAACTAATACTGGAGAGCTTTTTGAAGTTGTGCTGCTAAATATGCCAGCATCTACGAGTTCATAGCTAAACCGGACCACATATATTTGTGCATATCCTTTGACCCTCATGAGTCGGACTTCACCATCACCAAAAATGCTGTTTGCATTGGTCAGTCTCGCTGGGTTATTTTCTCTGTAATAACCTTCACTCAGTGCCAGACACCAAACAGAAAGCCACTGGAGTGGATGAGCACTCGTACAGCTGCTCATGGCTGGTATCTAAAAGCCTCGCTCTTCCTCACCTCACTGCCAGCCTTTACTAGTGGCTGCACAATTAGCAATAATAGTCCCTCACATAATGTTCTAGACTGAGCAGGGATTATGCGTTTGAGTGCTGAACTCTTATAGACCATCTATTCAGTTCATTTCCTCGTTGTACACCTGAGATTAGTTTTCCCACCTCCTCCACGGCAATCACTTAAGAAAATGAGACGTGTTAAAGATGATGTGTGCATGAGTTTTCTCGTTATATCGAAGACTACTTGAACACTACTGTTGCCCCAGAATCAGATGAAGATGGCCTCAGATTCAGGCATATTGTTCTCAAGTCACACCTCCAACTTAGGAGGCAGTCTTTCGAGACAAGACCAACTTGGCCTTGATCTTGTATGGTCTTGACTACAAGTAGATGAGTGTTATCTATGCACCACCAGAATGACCACAGAACATGGCATCTCAAAGGAGGATTCAAACAGTATTTGACAAGTTCAACGACAAATCTTTCCTAGACTCTTTCTGTGGAATTGGCCAATACTGTAGCATTTTAATTGCCTATGTGCTATGCGATTCATGAATTGAATTATCTGTTTCCACCTTCCTATATAGTATATATTTTTTGAGTTTTCAACTTTATGTATCAAGAGTCCAATAAAGATAGATTTAGATTTTTTTAATTGGATGGAAATGATGGTATAGAATTAGTAGCACACTCTGGGTTCAAGGGGAATATCCGGGGGGGAATAATAAGGCTTCAGAAAGTAAAAGTGCTATCCCAAAAAATATGAGATTGGACTTTTACTTTCTGGAGGCAGGATTTCCCATCTCTGGGAATATTTATGGTAAGGAGTGGCCCTGAAGGGACACTGCCCTTGGGGGAATGGCCCAGGGGGGAAATAGGGCTACTTTTACTTTCTGTAGTCAGGTTTTCTCATCTCTGGGAATTTTCCTGGAGTGGGTCTGGAGGGACACTGCCCTTGGGGGAATGACCTGAGGGAAATAAGCCTACTTTTACTTTCTAGTGCAAGGATTTCCTATCTCTGGGAATATTCCTATGGGGGTCTTCCTAGGGGGGGAAACTGCCCTTATGGGAATGGCCCAGGGGGAAATAGAGATACTTTTGCTTTCTGAAGCCAGGATTTCCCATCTCTAGGAATATTTCTAGTGGGGAGTGGCCCTAGGGGGGCAACTGCCCTTGAGGGAATAACCTGGGGGGGGAAATAGGTTTACTTTTAAGATAAGATAAGATAAGCCTTTATTAGTCCCACAATGGGGAAATTCCAGGATTGCAACAGCACAGGGATAGCAACACTCAGAGCAACAATCAGAAGGCAAGAATTACTTTTTAGTTTTTAATTTTTAGTAATTACTTTCTAGTGCAAGGATTTCCCATGTCTGGGAATATTCCTAGAGGGGACTGGGAATGGCCCCTGGTAGAAACTTCCCTGGGGCAATGGCCCAGGAGGGGAATGTGCCTAAAACCCTATGTCATCAAAATCAAAAATACTAAAGTCCTCCACTTTAGAGAACCCTTTTGTACATGTGGGGAGCCATATACTTCCTTGTGTCATGCCAGTATGTACCAGAGTTTAAAAGTTGTTCTGAAAGGATGCATTTACACTTCCTCTCTCCGTGCATTCCCAGCAAGTCTTCATTCTTCTGAATCTCCTCTCCACCAGATACATTTAAAGAATTGAGTTGCACTTTCCAGTAGGATGACAACATCAATTAAAGACCACAAGTAGTGTGATATGTCATAACAGCCATTTATGCATCCATTACTTCAAGTCTCGCTGATTCTACGGCTTCAAGAGAAATAACAAAGATATAAAAAGAATTTGATAATTTGATGTGTATGTATGAAAGTAAAGTACAATAACTAAATGTATTGCACCATGTAGATGGGCAAATGGTAGCTCAGTTCTTCAGCAGCTAATCTCACAATGACTGAGTGACAGGTGGGAAAAAATAAATGAATCTGCTCAACAATAGCTAAATGGAGGCTTTGTAATGGGCTGTAGCACCTCTGCGATTACAGCATCAGCTTATGCATTCATGTTGCTGCTCTCTGTTTTCTGGAGCCAGGCCAAATTGAATGTGGCCCTGCAAGTGTGGAGTGGCTTGTTACAAGAACATTCTTTGCTTTTAGCTGAATATCAGTGACCTGGTTGTGTGGCTCGCTCCACCAGATCTCTCCCCATGTTTATGCAAGAATCTTTTATAATCCTCACTCTCACTTGGCAGCACACTGGACTCCCCACTATCATTATCCCCATCCTGTTTGAAGAGGTTAGGATGAGCCACTTCTGCCTGGCATTACGCGAAACCAACGCTGTCCAGCAACAGGCCGCTGGCCAGCTGACATCACGTTGGCAAATCTGTGTGCTCAGATTGATGTAATGGAGCTTGACGCTGGAGTCGATAAGACAGACGGAGGAATTTGACAAATCAGCCTACACGAGCATTAAAGCAAAGAAATGCCACGTATTGCATTGGTTTGCAAAAGCAAAAATACCTTTTAATGTGATGTTTATGAACTTGTATTATCCAGCAACTCTGTGTGAGAGCATATTCTAATGCTTTCCTTCTCCTGCCCTGATGCTGGGTAGTCATGTCAGGCCGGCTGCTTGTCAGACACAAAAAACTTCCCCTTTTATAAGGTCAACATTTATGGTTGTTTGGCTCCATAATCTACCATAAAGCCAAAGCCAAAGTCCACTTCTGAAAATGGCTCATTAAGATTTTGATCAATCTTGTGCTTTCGGTGAGGCAGACTTAGGAAATGCCATCAGAAAATTGCATTTCCCAATGTCATTAGGCGCCCAGTTGACCATCCAATTCCATGTGTTTCTACTGAGATGTTAAGATCTGATATCATTTGGGTCAGAAAACCTGCTTTTTTCTCTAAGTGGGGCAATTAAATTTCCTTGATGGTCTCTGAGAGCACTTAGCTTAAGAGAATACACTTCTAAATCAAAAAGCTTTCAATCATCTCAAATCATATTTGGGAGAGATCTGCCCCCGAGTCTGGTGTCACATGCAATGCCATTGACTTGTGCTGAGACGGCTGATGTTGGGAAAGGTTACCGTGCGTGTCTCTGCTGGCCGTGTGCATTGGTTGCGACATGTTGTTTGTCGGAGTTCCAGCATTGCTTCTGGATTAAAAACAGGAAACTGAGGACAGGACTGTTGTAAAAAGAAGATATCAAAAGAAAGAAATGGGAATATAAATACTGAGGGATGCTGATTTTATTACCTTCTTCTTCTCTAAAGCTGCACACAGACAAAACTGCCATATTAGATTGGCTTAAAGAACGGCCGGTCGTTTAAGCAATCGTCTGATCAATTTGTCAGCCATTATGTGTGTTAGACTTGTCCGTTCGTACATGTCTCATCAACCAGAAAGTATCGTTTCTAACCCTGGCTTAACCCACTCTCAGCCAAGGTTATTTATTTATAATCTGATTCCATGTTACACAAATTCTGAAAGATATACATTAATTTAATTGGATGTAAGAATATGTGGTTGGTATGGTTTGCTTTTTGAAATTCACAAGCTAAAATACAGTGCTGTTAAAAAAAAAAAGTATTTGCCCCCACCCCCCATTCCTGATTTCTTATATTTTTGCACATTTGTCATACTTAAATGTTTCAGGTCAAATAAATTTTATTAGAAAATGATAACCTGAATAAATACAAAATGTTGTTTTTAAGTGATGATTTCATTTATTAAGGGAAAAAAAAGCTATCCAAACTGACCTAGCCCTATGTGGAAAAAGTAATTACCCCTAAACCCAGTAACTACTAGAAAAGCACTCAGAGAGCGCATACCTTTGCCAAGTCTCCTTCTGTCCCTCGTGGATCACCTCCAAAATGTAATGGGTTTGTTTTGGAAGATTTTTGCTTACAGTGTTAGAAGATAAGAGCCTTGGTGGAGGTATACGTTCTCGGATCATCACCAAAACGTTATGGGTTCCTCTTTAGCCCAAGGACCACCTCTGGTGAAAATTTCATTTAAATCCGTCCAGTAGTTTTTGCGTAGTCCTGCTAACAGACAGACAGACAAACCACCCCAATTACATAAACATCACGACCCAGCCAGCATGTCCATGTGGGCCCCACCAAAGGTGAAACTCTGGGCTGTCTTCTGGGTCCCATGTGGGTTTGTCTGCGGGTTCCATGTTGGCCCCATCTGGGTTTGCCCACATGGACTTTGCCTGTTTACCTGTTTTCAACTTATTTTCTCATAAATTTGTGATTTTTTTTCCCCATAAATTTGATAAATTTTACTGGAAAATTTGAAACTTTCTCATAAATTTGGAACTTTTTTTTATTGTAAACTTGCAACATTTTCTCATAAATTTATGATTTCTTTTCTTGTAAATTTGCAACTTTTTTCTCATAAATTTGTTAGTTTTTCTTGTAAAATTGTGACTTTTTTCTTGCAAATTGGCAGACCTTTTCTTGTAATTTTGAAACTTTCTCATAAATTTGCCACTTTTTTGCTATAATCCTGCAACTTTTTCTCATAAATTTGTTACTTTTTTCCTTGTAAAACTGCTATTTTTTGTAAATTTGTGACCTTTTCCCATAAATTTTTGACATTTTTCATGTAAATTTGGAACTTGCTGAAATTTTTTTACCGTAAACTTGCAATCTTTTTGTTAGTTTTTTGTTTTTCTTATTTGAAAATTTTCTCATACGTTTGACTTTTTTCTCATAAAATTGTAACTTTTTTCTTGTAAATTTTCAGTTTATTTACTCAAATGATTTGCTACTTTTTTGTTAATTTACAACTTTTTCTATATTTTCCTCAAATTTGTGACTTTTTTCTTGTAAATTTGTAACTATTTTCAAGTAATTTTACTATTATTTTTTCTTGTAAGTTTGCAACTTTTTTCTCCTAAATTTTCACATTTTTTCTCAAAGTTGCTACTTTTTTTTGTAAATTTGTGTCTTTTTTTTTATCACAAATGCTTGCATTTTCTCCCTCATAAATTGGTGACTTTTTTCTCATGATTTTGCCTGTGGCACTAGTGTGACTGAAACCTGCTTTAAACCCATGTGGGGCCCAGTTGGTTTAAAGCGGGTAAACAGATTACCTGCACCACAGGTAAAGCCCATGTGGGCAAACACAGATGGGGCCAACATGGAACCTGCAGACAAACCCACATGGGGCCCATAAGACAGCCCTGATTTAACCTATGGCGGGGCCCACATGGACATGCTGCTGGGTATAGAGGAATTTTGGTCCACTCTTGTTTGCAGAATTGTTTTAAGTCAGCCACATTGGAGGACTTGAGCTTGAGGTCACAGACTGATGGCCGAACATTCTCCTTCAGGATTTTCTAGATAGAGAGCGGAATTTGTGGTTCAAGTCCTGAAGCAGCATAGCAGCCCCAGATGATGGCACTACCACTACCATGTTTGACTGTTGGTATGATATTCTTTTTATGAAATTCTGTGCTAGTGGCCGAGTTGATAGAGCATCTGCCCCACAACTGGGAGGTCATGAGATCAAGCCCCAACTGGGTCATACCAAGGACCAAGCGGAGAAGATCATCAGGACTCCACTCCCCTCCCTGCAGAGCATCTACCACCGCAGAGTCCAAAGGAGAGCTGACGCCATCCTCCGGGACCCCACCCACCCCCAACACAGACTGTTCACACTTCTACCCTCAGACCGGAGGTACAGAAGTGTGAAATGCAGGACAACCAGACTGAAAAACTTCTTCTTTCCCACTGCCATCAGACTCCTGAACAGATAGCAACTCCCAAAACTCTGTAACACAGCTTTGCATATAGGAACTCACACACCGGCTGCTAAATTTGCACACTGCTCACCTGTACAGTATAGTGTCACCTGTCTGATGTCCATATCATCTCTGCTGCTACTTGTCAAATAATTTGTAATTATACACTGCTTGTTGCACAATGCTCATTTGCACACTGTACATAGGTTCATGCCATCTCAGGTTCACGTCATCTCTGATATCAATATACCACTATCACTTTAGTCATCCAGTGAATTTTCAGTTTCATTCCTCTACTGCCTAACTGTGTGCTGGTGTGTGTGTTTTAGCATCCAATAGTATTAGGATTGAGTTACTGTGTTAGTGTGTCATGACCTACAGTATTAGAATTGTTGTTTCTGTACCTTTTACCTTGGCATTTGTTTGGAGAGCAAAGTAAGAATTTCATTGCTCAGGAAATGTAGCATTTCTTAACTGTGCACATGATAATAAAGCCTTTGAGTCTCTTGAATCATATAAAAATGATACTTCCCACCTTCAAGCTTGGTGCTTAGTATAATAGAATGGGGGAAGGAAAAGTTGTTCATGTGGCACCTTGCAGGGCAGCGACCCCTCTGATTCTAGATGTGATTAACACTGTAGATAGGAGAAATGTAATTTCATTCTACTGTACATGATTGGCTGTATGGATTGAATGACAATACCAATGAGCAAACTGGCTCATAGGTACTCTATATTAAAATATCAATATACAGTGACGTGAAAAAGTGTTTGCCCCCTTCCTGATTTCTCTTTTTTTTTTTTTTGTATGTTTGTCACACTTAAATGTTTCAGATCATCAAACAAATTTAAACATTAGACAAAGATAACACAAGTAAACACAAAATGCAGTTTTAAAATGAAGGTGTTTATTATTAAGGGGATAAATCATCCAAACCTACATGGCCCTGTGTGAAAAAGTGATTGCCCCCTAAACCTAATAACTATTGGACCACCCTTAACAGCAACAACTGCAATCAGGCGTTAGCGATAACTGGCAATGAGTCTTTTACAGCGCTGTGGAGGAATTCTGTCTCACTCATCTTTGCAGAATTGTTGTAATTCAGCCACATTGGAGGGTTTTTGAGCATGAACCGCCTTTTTTAAGGTCATGTCACAGCATCTCAATCGGATTCAGGTCAGGACTTTGACTAGGCCATTCCAAAGTCTTCATTTTGATTTTCCTAAGCCATTCAGAGGTGGACTTGCTGATGTGTTTTGGGTCATTGTCCTGCTGCAGAACCCAAGTGCGCTTCGGCTTGAGGTCACAAACAGATGGATGGACATTCTCCTTCAGGATTTTTTGGTAGACAGCAGAATTCATGGTTACATTTACCACAGCAAGTCTTCCAGGTCCTGAAGCAGCAAAACGGCTCCAGACCATCACACTACCACCACCACATTTTACTGTTGGTATGATGTTCCTTTTCTGAAATGCTGTGTTTTTTTTACGCTGGATGTAATGGGACACACACCTTCCAAAAAGTTCAACTTTTGTCTCATCAGTCCACAGAGTATTTTCCCAGAAGTCTTGGGGATCATCAAGATGTTTTCTGGCAAAACTGAGACGAGTCTTTATGTTTTTGCTCAGGAGTGGTTTTTGTCTTGGAACTCTGCCATGCAGGCCATTTTTGCCCAGTCTCTTTCTTATGGTGGATTCATGAACACTGACCTTAAAGGGTACCTGTGGTGGTCGTCTAAACGCATTCAACTTGAAAACATTAGGCAAATTATTCGTTATTTGGTTAAATAATTATTGCCAGCCAAATACCACCAGAGAAATATGCAAATACGACCGCAGGCATGGCCAGCCAATGAAAACTCTGAGCGCAGCCATGACACATGCGGATGTGATGTCACTTCGTTGATACTCAACAATCAATACTCCGCCTGTATGACAGACTAGGGTGCTTTTGTGAGTGTTTTTATTCTATTATGGCTGAATTGTCGGACTCTGGGGAAGAATTCATCCAACATGGCAACAGGTTTGAGCCAGAAAGGTCTTCTGAGGGTGAAAGTGACGAAGTGGTCCTCACACACAACGCAATTTCGTCTGAAAGGATTCGTCTGTGCCCTGTTCCGAGATCACTTTTCCACTCCGATCTTCTGACAAGGTGAGCTGGGTTTGGGTACACAAATGAAGTGTTTATCTTTGTTTTTTCGCTTATTATTGGGACATCCAAAGGCTTTACATTCCGCCATGTTACGATATCCATATCGCATTGTATGTTTTTGTTTTTACAAGAGCGCCGAGTGTCTGCCGCTCTGCTCTGCTGCTCTCTCTCTCTGCTGCTCCCGCGGCGAGGGAGGAGCCCAGCCCGTCTCGCAGCTGTTACGAGCTCAGATCAGACTAGACAAGCCGCTGAATTTAAGCATTTATTTATTTATTTTCTACTCGTTTTAGTTCTGCATTTAATATGAACCCTGAGTTTGAAATAAACGTTTGAATTTTAATTTGAATATCCCGAAAGCCGCTGCACATCCGGGTACTCCAGGCTCAGCCAATATTGATCCAGATCGCATAGTTTTAGAATCATCGGCCATTACGAGCTCAGATCAGAGGAGACAAGCCGCTGAATTTAAGCATTTATTTATTTATTTTCTAATCGTTTTAGTTCTGCATTTAATATGAACCCTGAGTTTGAAATAAACGTTTGAATTTTAATTTGAATATCCCGAAAGCCACTGCTCATCCGGGCACTGCAGGATCAGCCAATACTGATCCAGATCGCGGTGTCAACGAAATTACGTCACAGGAAGCGTCCTGGAAGGCCATGTAGCCGCTAGTATGGCTGCACTCATGTTTTGCTGACATAGCTGAACCAGCACATCAGCAATGGATTTATATCAAATTGCTTTGAACATGAATTTCAACTTAAACTTGAACTAGAACGTGAGACAGGGGCTCAATATAATATCTTTTTTTTCACGACCACCACAGGTACGCTTTAACTAAGGCAAGTGAGGCCTGCAGTTTTTTGGATGCTGTTGTGGGGTCTTTTGTGACCTCTTGGATGAGTTGTCGCTGCACTCTTGGGGTAATTTTGGTCGGCCGGCCGCTTCTGAGAAGGTTCATCACTGTTCCATGTTTTTGCCATTTGTGGATGATGGCTCTCACTGTGATTTGCTGGAGTCCCAAAGCTTTAGAAATGGCTTTATAATCTTTTCCAGACTGATAGATCTCAATTACTTTGTTTCTCATTTGTTCCTGAATTTCTTTGGATTGTAGCATGATGTCTAGCTTTTGAGGATCTTTTGGTCTACTTCACTTTGTCAGGCAGGTCCTATTGAAGTGATTTCTTGATCGAGAACAGATGTGGCAGTAATCAGGCCTGGGTGTGGCTAGAGAAATTGAACTCAGCTTTCCAAAGATGTGATAAATCACAGTTTGTTTTAACCCCTTGCACTCTGGTCAATTTCCCTAAGAACGCCTAAAAATAACATACCCGAAGTAAATCAAAATCTGTTCTTCAACCCTTTGCAGCATCTTCATGGGGTTGGTCTAATTTAAAAGAAAACACTTTGACTTTTTTGGCAAAACAGTCATAATCTCTCTAAGTGCTCCTGCCACTGAGTAACAGTCATCTAAACATACTGAACTTGAAGAAAATAAAGTTTGCCTGGGTGTTTTTTTAGATACAAATGCTTGCAAATAACACACAGCTGTCAGATACGGGCTGGAAAATGCAACAGAAATGTAGAACCAAGTGTTATCCAGCTGAGGTCAAAATTTTGTAACAATACCACAAAAACTGAATATATTACACAGCTTTTTTCTCAGGTTGTTCCCAGGCGTTTTTGAACTGTGCCAAATTGTGCCAAATGGCACAGTTTGGAAGAACGTCTATAACTTTTGAATGATTCAATATAGAAGCTTCATCTTGTGCTCTAATGAAAGGTGACACTCAGGGCTGTGTGTGTGTGTGTGTGTGTGGGGGGTTGTTTATTCATTCATGAATGAATGAATGAACAAACAAGCCCCCCACACACAAAGAAGCATGCCACGTAAAAAATGTGTGGCCTTTTTTTACAAGAAAAAAATAACCTACAGTGCAATAAAAATTATACTAAAATATCTGCAATGTAGAGGATAACAACTCTCCCCCCCCACTCGCTACAGAGGACCGCGGCGCACGGACTGGACCGTGCGCCGCGGTCCGTCATATGGCGATGATGCACAGTTGTAATTTACCGATCGGTCAAAAGTCATTTTTATTACTATTTTCAGTGATAAAGAATAATTTAGCTTATAACACTTACCTGTTCACAACAGCAGTGTCGCTGGCGAACATCTGTTCCTCATTGTCAGACGAACATGACGCTGGTCCGCTTGTTACGACTCATGGTTCTGGTCACGCGACCCGGTCAAACCATGATTCCATTATTGCGGTTTTGCGCTTCCATGATTGCAGTTTTGGCGAACGATTTTTCAAAACAAATAAGAACAGTAGTAATAAAAAAAGACTGGCAAACGCTACCGTTACACACAGCGGCTTAGACAAAACAGATTTTACGCATGGGACGCACACTTTCAATCGTCGAACTTCTCTGCTTCAATTGGTTCGCTGTATTCGCAGTCGTTGGTAGGCGGGTCCTTCTTGCTAGGTTTTCAGTCATTGGTTCTTCAAGGTTTCAGAAACCCAATTCAAGGCTCTTATTAGTCGAATGAGAGGTCAATCAAATCTAAACCAATCAAAGCTCTCCTTTGGCTTTCTGTTCGCGGCTGTGTCTGTAGTGGAAGAACGGAGATGCAGCTTTTTTTTTTTCAGTGCGCTCTGAGACGCACAGTGCGCACTAGGACGCACGAGGACGCAGAGACGTGACCGCCCACGGTATCCCGGAGTGCAAGAGGTTAACCGGGAGGGGGGGGGTCACTTTTTCACACAGGGCCATGTAGGTTTGGATTTTTTTTACTCTTAATAATAAACACCTTCAGTTAAAAACTGCATTTTGTTTACTTGTGTTATCTCTGTCTAATATTTAAATTTGTTTGATGATCTGAAACATACAAAAAAAAATGAGAAATCAGGAAGGGGGCAAACACTTTTTCACACCACTGTAGTTATTAATATGCTTTTTACTTTGTTATATTTAACCCAGAGCTTAACT
The DNA here is from genome assembly GCA_020510985.1 of Pholidichthys leucotaenia. Lineage (NCBI taxonomy): Eukaryota > Metazoa > Chordata > Actinopteri > Cichliformes > Pholidichthyidae > Pholidichthys > Pholidichthys leucotaenia. Next base: position 25,872,259 of record CM035839.1, on the reverse strand, counting down.
ATAAATTAAACCAAGCAGGCAACTGCACTGGAATAATTTAAAAACTCTTTGTTTAGTCTATTTGGGGTCTTTAGTCTCATTGTAAATATTATTGGCGGGGAGGGGGGGTTCGGCCTCAATTTTCATTCAATGTTCATTTAAGGACAAATGAACTTGCTCCAATTCTCAGGTTTAAAGGAGGAGCACTAGGGTTTTTTTTTTCCCCTTCTCCTTTTCTTCTCCTTGGTCACATACCATGGACTACATTCATTTTTTTAACTACATTTCTCACAAGTCATGTGACTTCCTTGCAGGTTATTTATTGGCCAGAGACACTTCCTGCTCCAGTCTGACAACTGATGATGGTGTTCGGATAAACACTGAAACGTCTTGTATTTTAATTTGTTTTTAGGTCAGTGTTTTTAATAAAAACTTCCTTTTGAAAGATTGGCTGTTCTCTTCTGTGAGGCCATCATGTCATTTTTTTAACATACCTGATACAGCCCTCCCTCCTGGACAGTCTGGTACACCCTCTCCTCAGAGGAGAAGAGCGTTTCCCACTGAGAGTCAGGGTTCATAGCGACAGTGCTGATAACCTAGCTAACGAGCTTGTTAGCAGCCCAACTGTACTTTTTAGAACTCTTCACTGTAAATTCTAGTCACCCTACTAGACATCCATGGTCCCAGCTTGTTCATTAATCCACACACATCATTCTGGCCTATTTTAGTATTTGTTTTTCTGGGATTGGGGCTATTAGTATGGCTAGCTTAGCGACGAGATTCTGCATGCCCAGAGGTTTTATGGCTCTTTCTTTGTGAACTATTGCCACCGTACTAGATCAGCTCATTCATTTATTAATAATGAATGAATGAGTTAACCACTTGCGCTCCATTGTTCCGCGGGCTGGCAAGTCTCTGCGTCCTAGGACGCACGAGGGCGCACTCCTGCGCCCTCGTGCGCACTCTGACGCATAGTCCAGATTGTGGTGATGTAGGTGGTGATGGTGATGTAGTGGCGTCCAAGCGCCACTAAAAAAAAAACTGCAGAGACAGCCGCGAACAGATTAGTTCATCTGATTGACCTCTCATTCGACTAATAAGAGCCTTGAATTGGGTTTCTGAAACCTTGAAGAGCCAATGAATGAAAACCTAGGAAGGAGGACCCGCCTACTGTGAACGCAGGAGCCAATTGAAGCACAGAAATTCAGGCTGGGTGAAGAGAGATTTACTGCTGCAGCAGATGAAAACAAAGGACGCTGGACGAATCTGCTACAGACCCCGCAGCATGGAGACCACCCACAAGTGGGACCTGCACTCATTCCAACAGAATAGACGTTTAGGATTCTCTTCCGTCATCATAGACCGACGGAGGCCAACGACAAAGGTCGTAAATCATTCACCAAAACCGCAATATTGGAATTATGTTTTGATCGGGATCCACGAGCGGAGCAGCGTCGCGTTCGTCTGACAATGGGGAAGAGAAGTTCGCCACGACTCTGCTGCTGTGAAGAGGTAAGGTGTTATAAGCTAAATTATTATTTATCCCTGAAAACTGTAATCCAAAAATGACTTTTGACCGATCGGTAAATTACAACTGTACTGCGCACGAAGTACGAAGTGCGTGCGCCGCGATAAACGTTTCATTTGCCGTGTTTGGACCGTGAACGCCCCCCGGTCCGCGGGGGGAAGCATATGAGTCTATTCCTTCATGTAGCGATGGCCGTCTTCTGCAGCGAGGGGGGGGGGAGACAACCCCCCCCCCACACACACACACAGTAGCGAGGGGGGGGGGGGCGCTGTGAAAACATGCAAGGAGTGTAATCCATCATGTAGCGAGGGCCGAACTCCGTCTTTTGTAGCCCCCCCCCACACACACACACACAGCCCTGAGTGTGACCTTTCATTAGAGCCCAAAATGAAGCTTCTACATTGAATTATTCAAAAGTTACAGATGTTTTTCCAAACTGTGCCATTTGGCACAATTTGGCACAGTTCCAAAACGCCTGGGAACTACCTGAGAACAAAGCTGTGTAAAATATTCATTTTTTGTGGTATTGTTACCAAATTTGGATCTCTGCTTGATAACACTTGGTTCTACATTTCTGTTGCATTTTCCAGCCGGATCGGACAGCTGTGTGTTATTTGCAAGCATTTGTATCAAAAAAAAACACTGTGTCCAAATTTTATTTTCTTCAAGTTCAGTATGTTTAGATGACTGTAACTCAGTGGCCGGAGCACGTAGAGAGATTATGTTTTTTTTGCCAAAAAATTCAAAGTGTTTTCTTTTAAATGAGACCAACCCCATGAAGATGCTGCAAAGGGTTGAATAACAGCTTTCGATTTACTTTGGGCACGTTATTTTTTGGCATTTTTAGGAAAATTGCCCGGAGTGCAAGGGGTTAACAATGCTTTATTTGGACTTTTAAACTTTACCATTCACCGAATATTTTGTTAGTGTGTTACTCAGTCGCACAACTGAAGCTAAACACTAATATTAAATGGTGTCACTGTGGTTTATATTAATCATGTATCCCATACCTACATATGTATAGACATATTAGAATGTTTAGTGATTACATATGTGCAATGACCTCACGCCTCAGAACAGGACAAGAGGTCTCGACCGCCAGCGAAGATCAAAGAGCATACGGAGTCGCAGCGGTGGAGACCAGATCGATCTCCCTGACTACCCAAGGTCAGGTGGAGGAGACAGAGGACAATGGAGGAGATCGATCTCCCTGACCACTCAAGGTCAGGTGGAGGAGACGGAAGACAAAGGAGGGGGGATTAAGTTAATGCGGGATGTCAGCTTTGATATGCAATGTCTTTTGTTGTGTGTAGGTATAAGTATGAAGGTCTGAATGTGTTCGACCTCTTATTCTGCTTCTGCACTGAGATGAGACTTGTTAGAGGAGCGAAGCTGATATTAAACTTTGGTTTATAAATCACATCGCCTCGTTATTCCAAGCTCTTCTACAGTCACCATCAAAATGGAGGTCTAGGAGAACTGTCAAAAGAGCGAGGATTTGGTGAAGTTGCATTAGCGTTTACTGCAATTGCCCATAAAGTCATCCCGTTCTGAGGAGAGCTCCTTCCCCATGTGTAAAATGGTGCTGCAGTAATTAAACCCTGAGGTGTTTTGACCAAAACTCGTCACAGACATTTCATTAACACCTCTGAGGACTGTCAGCTTGCAGGAAAAAAAAAAAGTTCTTTTGGGGGCTCTTTAAGATATTTGACAGCTCTGTAAGGTTTTCACAGTTATTAAAGAAGTCAGAATTCTTTATCACTGTTGTTCTGTTCAGCAGCTGAGAGTTGAAAAATGTTGTTTCATGAAGAAAACTTGCAATTCAGTTAGTCACTTTTTTAAAATTACAGACTCATTTTGTATTGACTAATCATTTCAGAAATTTGGACAAAAAACTTAGCAAATGCTGAAAATGGATTAAAACTCTGAAGTGTTTTCTTCGTGAATCATTTCAGTGAAGGAACTTTAATGGGATAGATTGTGGCTCTTTTTTTTTCTTATCTCAGAACATTTTGAAAGAAAAGAGAATTTCAGTAATTTGGAATACAATTTTGAATTCTCTGCAATACATTCCAAGTCAACACTAGATTTTAAGTTCTAAAAGAAAGATTTATGTCTTGGCTGTTATTATTATTATTATTATTATTTAGTTATTAAATGAAGGTAACAAAGTTTTAGCCAATAAAAGTGAAAACTATGGGAGAAGACCAGCAGGAATAAAAGTCAGAAATTAAAGTCTCCCTTCTCTCCAACTACCTGCTCTCTGGCTTACCACTCTGCTCTATTTTGCGACAGCTAATTAGGCTGGTTTTATAACCAGGTTTACTTAACTCTGTCATGCAAGGATAAATTACCATTTTGCACTTCTCACTTAATCATTTTAATTACCACAGGCAATTTATCAGGCTGTCTTGAGGGTATGAATAATTAGAAATATTATTAGATGAGAAAAGTGTATGTGTCAGGATATATTGCATCCATGTGAGAATATTTAGTTTTTATGGAGACTTTTTTTTTTACTCGAGCCAACTAGAAGTACTTTATAACTTCCTGATCAAATGTGTCACGTTGAACCATTTTGAGGTAATTAACAGTCTGTCCTCCTGCACCACGGGTGGGTAGAGTAACCAGAAATTGTACTCAAGCAAAAGTACACTCACCCTATGATATTATTTGCTCAAATTTAAGAGGAGGAAGAATGAAGTTCCTACCTAACCAGACCACCAGTGACAGAGGAGCTCATTCCAGTCTGATAGAATCACTCATCCTGACCTTTAACCCTGACCTTGACCTTGAACACAACCGGAATGCAGACCCACGTTGTGTGTGAGGTTGGTAGCCATTGGGACAACTGCCTAAGACGGGGTCTGCAACCTTTGCCAACCAAAGAGCCCTTTTCCCCTCTCTGACTGTAGAGTTAGCTGACGGACACAACAGCATTTTGACTCTTAAAATAAAGATTATGCTGGTTATAAACCTTTATACATACGTAGCTCAATGTTATGTGGCATTAATGAATTCATACTACAACAGTGAAAAAAAACTATCAAGTTTTATATATAGCTTCATTCACAAATTAATACAAGTATGGGGGGGGGGGGGGCTGAAAAGTTCATAGTGGTTAAATTTGACCAAATGTGGTTTATTTTTCAGCATAGTCTCCCCTTTGGTCCACACGCTTCTTCCATTGGTGTTGCAGCTCTTGGATCCTTGCAGTTGAAAAATAAACCACATTTGGTCAAATTTGATCACTAAGAACTTTCCAGCCCCCCTCCCCTGTATTACAAATATATTACAAATTGTTTTGTGCTGAAAAATAAAAGCTATATCTCAATAGCTTTTGTATAGTTTTTAATTATCATCACATAAACTGTTTAAATCTGAAAAATGTCATCCATCTCCTTTCAACAGTGATCACACTGTAGAGGAATGAACAAGACGAGACACGAGCTCTGTAGACACAGACTTTATTCCTCCAACAGCATAGTAAGACTCCTTCTCTGGGTGCCAAAGCCAACCTTTTATGCAACTTCCCCTTCTCTCCTTTGGCACCGAGCGTACATATCATGATCATACATACATTACATCTCAATACATTCACACCTGCAGTTCCCAGTGTGAAGGCACGTCTTAAGACCTTTTTCTCCCCCCTGGCACTCTGGTGCTTAAGCCTGCTTCTCATCTTTTCAACCCTCCCCCCAGGGTGCTAAAGCACCTGTATTCCTCTCTCTCACCTGAGGCACCCGTTTTAACCATGTCTCCTTCTTTCACCCCGTTCCCAAAGTCCTAGGTGTGAGTCAGACCTCTCGCTGTGCCACCACATGCCCCCCCCCCCGAACACCCAGAAGGGGTCTTAACTGTCCGGTGCCTTAAGCTTGATCAATCACCCATAACGGCTGTAACGTGGAGCTGCTGGGCTGACTGAAGGGCCTTCCTGTTGCGGTGGATAGGGAGCAGACTCAGTCTCCGGTGCACAGTTCTCTGTAGGGGGAAAAGGTGGGGAAGGGAAAACCTTGGTCTCATGCAAATGGTTCTCTGAAGGGGGAAAACAAACTCGTGGGCCCCCCACAGGCGGGCGACCCCGCCGGGAAGACTGGGCCAGCACCACCTGCTCCTCTGCTAAAACATAAGCAGGCTTCAGTCTGTCTATGCAGATGGTTCCCCCCCCCCCCCCAAGTCTAACACAAAATTTTTTGCTCCCGTTTCCAAAATTGTAAAGTTGCCGTCGTAAGGCGGACACAGCGGGGTTCGGTGGGCGTCATGCCTAACAAAAACAAACTCGGCGTTCTCCAAACGCTTCGGAACGAAGGTGTGGGGAAAACAATGGTGCACCGGCCCCAGAACACTGCTAGCCCCTGCGCTGGAAAAAATGCATGCAGATGAGTCGGCCCCAGGTGCAGGATTTTCCTGCAAAAATTCACCCGAGATCTGCAACGGCTGACAAAATACGAGCTCCACCGGGGAAGCTGCCAAATCCTCCTTAGGCAGGGAACGCAACCCCAGTAGGACCCAAGGCCGGCAGTCAACCCAATCTGCATCCATCAATGAGGCTCTGAGCTCAGCTTTAAGCGACCTGTGGAACCTCTCGCACAACCCGTTACCCTGTGGGTTGTACCCGGTGGTTCGGTGGATTTTGACACCCAGGCTCTCAGCCATCGCAGACCAGAGTTTTGAAACGAACTGTGGACCCCTGTCGGAAGTGATATCTGACGGGGAACCGAAATGTGCGACCCAGGATGACAAAAATGTGCGGGCCACGTTGGCAGATGTGGTGGAAGCCAGCGGAACTGCCTCTGGCCAATGCGTGGTGTGGTCCACTATTGTTAAAAGGTGCATGAACCCCTACGATGGTGGAAGAGGGCCCACCAAATTGACGTGTACGTGGTCGAACCACCTGCTCGGAATCTGGAAAGACTCGAGGAGGGCTTTGGTGTGCCTCTGAAGCTTAGCCCGTTGGCACGCAATGCACACGGTGGCCCACTCTTTCACATCCTTGCGTAAGCGGGGCCAGATGAACTTAGACCCCACCAGCTTAACTGAAGCCAGGATGCCAGGGTGCGAAAGAGAGTGGATGGACTCGAAAACGCGGCAGCGCCACGCGATTGGAACCACTGGGTGGGGCTGACCAGTGGAAACGTCACAAAGCAAGGGGGTGGGGGGCAACCCTCTAGTACCACCCTGCTTTCCAGTTTTAGCCCTGTACCCAGGGATCAGAGCGTGCAAATGTTCGCGTTCGGGGGCCATGGCAGAAAAATCAATACCCACATAGACCAGGGAAACTAGCGCGTGCAACAGGCAGTCAGCCACGACATTAAGTTTACCAGCTATGTGTTGAATGTCAGTAGTGAATTCCGACATTGTGGCCAGGTGCCGCTGCTGCCGGGCCGACCACGATTCTGAGACTTTGGCCATCGCGTAAGTTAGGGGCTTGGGGTCGACAAACGCCATAAATTTGCGGCCCTCGAGCCAGAACTGAAAATGACGCATGGCCAGGTGGAGAGCCAACAGCTCCCTGTCAAAAGTACTATACTTATGCTCATTGTCGCACAAAGTACGGCTGAAAAAGGCGAGAGGTTGCCACGAACCGGAGACGTACTGCTCTACCACGGCTCCCCTCCTACTGTGACGTCAGATGCGTCTGTCGTAAGCGCTAACCTCGCTGACAGGGATGGGTGGGTCAGCAAAGCCACGTTGGCAAGCGCCACTTTGGCACCTATGAACACCTGGACCCGATCGGCACTCTGACACTGCTCGTACCTTGTCCGGCAGTGGAACCGCACCCTCCGGCAAGATGCAGTGGCCCAAGAAATCGATCACCGGCAGCCCAACATGATACTTCGCTGGATTAACTATCAGCCCGTGTGCTTCCATCTGCCGGAAAACTTGCTTGAGATGGGTGAGGTGATCCTCCTCTGATGAACTACCCACCACAATGTCATCTAAGTAGATGAAAACGAACAGCAAGTCACGGAGCACAGTGTCCATCATGCTTTGAAAAGTTTGGGCTGCACTTTTTAACCCAAATGGCATGCGTAAAAACTCGAAAAGGCCGAAAGGAGTTATCACTGCCATTTTTGGGACGTCCTCAGCGCGAATCGGGACCTGGTGGTAACCACGGACCAGATCCACTTTTGAAAAAACTGCATGTCCCGGCCAGGTGCATGGAAAAATCGTGGATGTGCAGGATGGGGTAGCGGTTGTGTTCAGAAACATTATTCAGGCGATGGGTAATCACTGCACGGCCACCATGAGCCATCGGACTTGGGCACCATGTGCAGCGGGGATGCCCAAGGGCTATTGGAGTGCCTAATGGTCCCTAGATGTTCCAAATTAGTAAACTCCAAGTGTCCAAGTGGTGCGGATGTGCAAAAACTGGCGGGCCCTTTGTCGTGATGAAATGCTTGACCCCATGCTTGGTCATGGTAGTGGAAAAAGTGGGCACTGTAAGCACGGAAAACTGGGAAAGCAAACGATGGTACTCATCCCCCGAGGCTAAAAAATTTGCATGTGTTGGTGGCCCGACTCCCCGAGCCATACAAGGTAGTGAAGCAAAAGACACACTAAACATCTGTTAGCAACATCGACAAGGAGACCATAAGCACACAGAAAATCAGCACCTAAGGCAGGAACCGAACATGCAGCTACCACAAAGTTCCACTTGTAATTGTATCCATGCAAACATACAGTAACTGACCTTTCATCAAAAGTCCTGATGGGTGATTCGTTCGCGGCCGTTAGTGACGGGCCACAGCCTTCTTCCAGCATATCGGTGCTGACTGGCAAAATGAGGCTTTTTTAGGAACCGGAGCCCACCAAAAACTATCTGCCGGAACCTGTGTCCTCAATGAAGAGCAGCTTCTCCCTGTTGTTAGCAGTCATAGCTGCCACTGACCGCTGGTTGGTCCGTTTCTGTGGTATCTTGAAGCGACACAGGGGCAGGCAATGTTGCACATTGGCGCAAAACGCTGGTGGTAAAAGCACATTCCTGCATCTCCGAGTGGCCGTCCCGGCCACCACCTTCAGCTCCTCGACCTCTGCTGGCTCCGCCGCCAATCTGGGTCTCACTGCCTGGACGCTGAAACTCCTGTTTGTCAGGGTAATGTGGTCTGCTTCCTAAGCCAACGAGTGGTAGTCCCTGGCTGCCAGCTGCGGCGAGTTGGCCAGGATTGCCCACGCTGCAGCCGGTAGTTTCTTCAGGAAGAGGTGGGCAAAGAGGAAAGATTTGCCATCCATGCACATCAGCGCCAGCATGCTCTCCGTCAATTCCACAGCCAATCCGTCTCCAAGCTCTGAGTGGAAGAGGGGCTTCTCTGCCCTCTCTCCATCCGTGAGGGTGTAACGCCGTAACAGCAGCTGTTTGAGGGCGTCGTACTTTCCCTGGGCTGGAGGGGCTCAGAACAGACTCATAGCACGCTGAGTGGAGCGCGGGTCCAGCAAAGCCACCACGTAGTGGTATTTCGTCTCATCCATCGGAACTCAGTGGAGCGCGAACTGCGCTCCCACCTGAATGAAACAGGCAGCCCGGCCATGAAGTTAAAAGTCCAGGAGTTTTACCGCTATGGCACATGCGGCCGGGGTCCCGGAGGGAAATCCTAGCGTGGATGTCCCCGTAGAGGTGCTCGGTCTGTCTTCCATTCTCACATCTCAAGGTCACCAATGTAGAGGAATGAACAAGACGAGACACGAGCTCTGTAGACACAGACTTTATTCCTCCAACAGCATAGTAAGACTCCTTCTCAGGGTGCTAAAGCCAACCTTTTATATATCTTCCCATTCTCTCCTTTGGCACCGAGAGTACATGTCATTATCATACATACATTACATCTCAGTACATTCACACCTGCAGGTCCCAGTGTGAAAGCACGTCTTAAGAACTTTTCTCCCCCCCGGCGCTCTGGTGCCTAAGCCTGCTTCTCATCTTTTCAACCCTCCACCCAGGGTGCCACAGCACCTGTATTCCTCTCTCTCACCTGAGGCACCCGCATTACCATGTCTCCTTCCTTCCCCCCGTTCCCAAAGTCCTGGGTGCGAGTCAAACCTCCCACTGTGCCACCACAACACAGCTTTAGTTCTTGATATTTTGATAAATTAGAGATGAAAGTTTTATTTAGTCATGCGAAAAAAATTGGACACCCCTTTAAATATTCAGTTCTTTATTAAGAAACGTTCACATATCTATGTCTAACCTTGTTTTTGTTTTATTTGCATTTTTTAAAATTTATTTTAGCGATTTTAAGTGGGAATGAATGTGGGGGTGTCCCAATTTATTCCTCACTATTTGTTCAGAATTACATTTTACAGAAAATTTGAACAAAGTCTTAAATTCATTTTTAATTGTTTAGTTGTATTACATGAATCTCCCAGTATTTTCAACATTGATATTAAATATCCATATGTCCAGATATGTTAAAAAACACGCAGGCTTGTACAGGGTGTCCTAATTTTTTCACATGACTGTAGAAGAAGCTGCTTTTTATCCTTTGTGTTTCCTCAAAAATGCTCCTTATTCAGATCTATTAATAAAATCTGTCTCCTTCCCCTGTTCTCTGGACTCTCAATCTGATAACTAGTGGACTGGTTGTCTGATAACTGTTACATAACCTTTTTTTTATTTTGGAATCAAACAAAAACAATTCGAAACAACTTTCTGATCAATTTAACTTTAAATAATCATTTAATGCAAATTAAGCCAATTAGAAATAGTTACAGCAGAGTGAAAAAAAAATTAAAAATACCTTTCTCCACTGAGCCTGTTGGCCTGTTGGATCTCTGTAGACGACGGCTGAGATGACACTGCATGCATTGGTATAGCTGGCCCCGTTGGCTGCGCTTGTTGCTCTCCAGAAGTTGGTGGCAGCGCTGACACTTGGCGGGCCCCAGGGCCACTGGACTTGTGAAGAGCTATGGCTTCTGAGACCAAGTAGAGGATGGCCCGGGGCACATCCACCACAGCTCCTCACTCATCCAGCAGATGGAGGCCAATGATGCAGGGGTCCTGGATGTCAGCCAACCAGAACTGGTGTTGTGACGGATGGCTGGCAACGGTGACCTGTAGCACCTTCATTCCCAGGATCTGTGTTCGCTCGCCGGTGACTGTGGTGATGTGATGCCTGGTGGGGACCCACCCTTGGAGCAAATGTCCACTGTCGCCCGGCACAGTTACTGGGCAGATGAGTGAAATGATGGACCCTGTATCTACCAGGGCTCAGCAGGAAATCCATTTGAGGGTACAGTTCACATAGAGTCCATGTACCTGGCCGAGGTGGCCCAGGCACTGAGTTGGTTGGTTGGGGATTTGAAAAGTCCCAGGCGGCAGCCTTCCCTCGATGCCATCCTCTCTTAGTTTAACAGAGATGCTGGCGGTGGAACCCTGGGTGCTGGAGCTGGACAGTTGCAGGCCACGTGGCTGGGAACCCCACACTAGTAGCAGCTATCGGCATCCTTTCTCCTAGGGTGGCGGTGTGGCAATGGAGCCGGGATTGCCTGGCAAGCTGCTTCATGCTCCTCACCTTCGTCATAGTCAATCTGGTTCACCCGGTGCCCATGGTGATGGCGAAGTCCCTCAGGGCATAACACATGTTCAACCCTCTCTGCTTTTTTCAAGGCCGCTGCCAAGGTGATGGGAGCCAGGCGGTGTAGGTGCTCATGGAGACATTCAGGCTGAAGTCCTTGGATGAAAGCCTGGGCGGCGAGCTCCTCCTGGACCTCCTTCGTGAACCCAGGATGTCCTTGATGGGTGTATGTACGTAGATCAGTCGCGCATGCCCCGAGACTCTCTCCAGCCCATCTCCGCCACTTAATGAGTTGGTCTGTGGTGTCATCAGCATAGACCTGGTGGCTGACGCACTGCTGGATGGCTGCCTTTAACGATGCCCAGTCTTGAAGTTCAGACGGCTGCAGATCTGTGAGTATTTGCCAAACTCTGCCCTCAAGGGAGAGAGCGACATTGCATGCTGTCTCTTCGGGGGGCCATGCATTACCCATGCTGCCAGATGGACCTGCGTCAAGTAGGTGTCTTCTGGCTCTTCTCCATTGTAGTGAGAAAACTTCACTGCAGGTTTCTGTGGGTTCTTGTAGAGCTGTGCACGTCTCTGTCACCATGCCTCTGTCTGCATAGGGCAGAGCAGTAACCAGTGCTGGGGAGGGGTCTCGGTGCCAAGCCTCCCCCAGCCACTCCATCTGTGCTCCGTGTGCCCCATCAGCTGTTCTGGCCGCCGTTCTGCGTGCCACTCACGTGACTCAGGATGGTCCGCTTCCCTGTCGATCACTGCCCTCGGACACAGTGGGATCGCTGGCTTGTATTTCCCCCATTGGCATTCCCCGCCCTGCCTTGAAAAAGGCAGAAAGCGGGGTTCGCTTGCTCTCTCTGGTCTGCTCTGTTTTGAAAAGGCAGAAAGCGGGGTACGCTTGCTCCGTCTGGTAGGTCGCTCTTGTTCCAATGCCAGCATTCACCATGGAGCCCTGCTGCGGTGATCTGATCTATGGTAGCTTCCATGCTGGCAATGAGACTGTCAATCTCCTGCTGATTTGCCATTCTTTTGAAATCCCACTTCTTACACCAATGTAACAAGCAGTAGGTTTCAGGCAATAAAGAGGCGTCTTATTGCTCAGTCAGCTTTATATTTTACACACACTTGAACATGCCACAATGGCCAAGGTCATTAATCACACCCACACTTTCAGTGATGGTTTTCCTAACAACAACTCCCATAATCCTCCGGTCCCGGCCTCATTTAACCACTCCCCTTCCAACTGGCCAATCACGTCCCAGAGGGGAGCCAGGATGCCACAATATTATGTTCATAAAAGTATGTGTTTCAGTTGATAAATGTATCCAATAAACAATAATTACAAAACTAAAATAATTAAAATGACCTTCATTAATTTCCATGTGTTTTGAGATATAACTGCAGGGAGCTACAGCATGGGGCCTTAAGGGCCGCATGCAGCTCTGGAGCCACAGTTTGCCGACCCCTGGCCTAGGAGGAGTAGAGATTCCCGTGAAACATGGACAGAGGGATGGACAGATGGACACCAGATGACATGCCATTGCATAAGTTAAAAAGTTATTGAAGTGAATGAGAGGGCATTCAGAGAGTTCATATCTCTGCTAAGGCCCTATCTCATAGGGGTGGGGGGGAATGGATGCATCTTAGTATCACAACACAACACTTTGTGGTGGTGATACTGTATCAATTCAGAGACACAGCATCACAATACTTTATTAAAATCATTAATAAATGTTACAAACACAGACTTACCGATTTAGGTACAAGAGTAATAAAAAGGTTGTTTCCCTGCACTTTTGAGTTGGGAAATGGGTCCTGACCATCATTTGTGCCTATGTACCAAATGATGGTTCAGAGTACCCACCCTTTTTGGAGTCTCTGACTGGGGTGCTAGAGTGTGCTCCTCTTGGAGATTCCATTGTCCTACTGGGGAGCTTCAATGTGCGCGTGGGCAATGACAGTCAAACCTGGAGGAGGGTGATTGGGAGGAATGGCCTGCCCGATCTGAACCCGAGTGGTGTTCAGTTATTGGACTTCTGTGCCAACAGTTCAGGCGCGGACTGTGGCACTGATCATGTTATGCTGAAATCTAGATTAAGGATCTGCAGACGAAAACAGCACTGCAGGACGGGTGCGAAGCCAACACGGAAGCTAAACACTAGTGCACTGAAAGGCCAAAACAAGCAGGAAGAACTTACACAGGAAATGGATGAAAACTTGAAAGACTGGGACAGCAACAACTCAGAGAATGACATAGAAGAGAAATTGGCAACACTGAAGGATACGGTGTATCAGACTGTGAGTGATGTATTAGGCTACCCTGAGAGGAAACATCAAGATTGCTTTGATGAGCATGATGAACACCTGAAGAAACTACTAGAAGCGAGGAATACAGCTAGGCAGGAAAACCTACAGTGTAACACAAGGTCGAAGAAGAAGAAATACTCAAAGGTTCAGACTGAGCTACAGAAGTACACCAGAGAGATGAAGTCCAACTGGTGGGATGAAAAAGCGGAGAAACTTCAAACTGCAGCAGACAGGAAGGACATGAAAACATTCTTCACAGGTCTGAGAGAAATCTACGGCCCTAAACCAAGAGGATTGGTCCAACTAAAGGCTATAGATGGTGAAACGGTTTTGCAGGAGAAACACAAGATCCTGGACAGATTTGCAGACTACTTTGACCAACTACTAAACAACCCTGGAGATCTCACTGAAGAGGCTAAAGAAGCCCTAGTGCAGCGACCAGCTGTATCAAGTCTGGATGAACCACCAAATTTTGATGAACTAATGGCAGCTATCAGGACAACACAGGATGGTAAAGCTCCAGGAAGGGATGGAATTCCAGCAGAAGTGTGGAAATTTGGTGGTGTTCAGCTGACCAACTGCCTGCACAAGCTCATCCAAGAGATATGGGATGCCCAGAAAGTACCTCAAGACTGGAAGGATGCAAGTATTGTGCATTTGTTCAAGAAAGGTGACAGGAAGGATTGTGAAAATTACCGAGGTATATCACTACTAGCCACCGTTGGTAAGATTCTCTCACGTGTACGACTTAACAGACTCAGTGAACACATCTCACAGAATGTACTACCGGAAACCCAGTGTGGCTTTAGAAGTGGAAGAAGCACAATGGACATGATTTTCTGCTTGAAACAGGTTCAAGAAAAGTGTATCGAACAGAACATGCCGCTTTATGTAGTCTTCATAGACTTCAGTAAAGCCTTCGATACCGTTTCGCGACAAGGACTTTGGCAGGTACTCAAGAAATATGGTTGTACAGAGAAGTTTGTCAGCCTGATCGAGGCACTCCATACAGGTGTGCAAGCAAACGTGGCAATGAGTGGTTCAGTATCTAAAGACTTTCCAGTAAGCAACGGAGTGAAACAAGGGTGTGTGCTGGCACCTACACTCTTCTCGCTATATCTGGCAGCCATGCTTGAGGTGGCCTTCAAAGACACTTCAGAAGGAGTATACATTCAAACAAGGAAAGAAGCAGACTTGTTCAATGTGGCACAGTTTAAAGCCAAGAGTAAGACATCGATAAAGATAGTAAGAGAAATGGTCTTTGCCGACGACAGTGCTCTAGTTGCACACAGCGTGGAAGATATGCAATCTTTAGTGGAGAAATTTGCAAGAGCAGCTAGCCAATTCAGCCTCCAAATCAACATCAAGAAGACAGCGTGCCTTTATCAACCACCAAAGTTCCAATTATCAACATCACTACCAGAAGAGATCAGCATTGGTACAGAGCCACTAGTCAAGTGCAAGACTTTCAAGTACCTAGGGAGTACTGTTTCAGAGAATGCTAGGCTGGAGGATGAACTATCTCTCAGAATGGGAAGAGTGAGCGCTGTGTTTGGAAACCTGAGGGAGAGACTGTGGAACAATCGACATGTGTCAATCCGTGTGAAATGCAAAGTGTACAGAGCAACAGTACTGGCTACTCTATTGTACCGTGCTAAAACTTGGACTGTCTACAGAGTGCAGGTGAAGAAACTTCACGCGTACATGATGAGACACCTTCCAGCCATAATGAACATCTCATGGAAAGACAAGATAACCAACATAGAAGTGTTGAAACGAGCTGGTCTACCATCAATAGAGGACATGCTAATACAGATGAACCTGAGATGGCTCGGACATGTTGAGAGGATGGACCACCAGCGTCTCCCTTGGCAGTTACTCTACTCACAGTTATGTGAGGGTAAACGCAATCAGGGTAGACCAAGGCTCAGGTTTAAAGACACTGTAAAAAGAAACTTGAAGTTGGACATAGACAGGAGTTCCTGGCAGCAGAAGGCTAAGGACAGAGCTGTGTGGAGGAATCTGATCAGTCCTAAATGAAACAGTCATGGTCGCCCACAACAGACTGCTATGATGTGCCAACCACAGTTTGTCCATAACGAACACCATGTTCAAACATAAGGATGTCCATATGTGCACCTGGAACAAGGACACCCTAGGTCGCAGGTCAATGATCGATTTTGTTATTGTGTCATCAGACCTGCGGCCGTATGTCTTCGACACTCGGGTAAAGAGAGATGCAGAGCTGTCAACTGACCACCACCTGGTGGTGAGTTGGATCCAATGGCAGGGGAGGATGTCATTCAGACCTGGTAGACCCAAACATATAGTGCACATGTACTCGGAACATTTGGCTCAGGCCCCTGTCTGGGCAGTCTTCAACTCCCACCTTCAGAAGAACTTCAACCACATTCCGAGGGAGTTTGGAGACATGGAGTCAGAATAGACCATGTTCTCCACTTCCATTGTTGAAGCAACTGTGCAGAGCTGTGGCCGCAAGGTCGTTGGTGCATCTCATGGTGGCAACGTCCGAACCAAGTGATGGACACGAGTGGTGAGGGGGGCCATCAAGCTGAAAACGGAGTCCTATCGAGCTTGGTTGGCTTGGGGGACTCCCAAAGGAGCTGAGGTGCCTGTCGATACACCTGCTTGCGTAGTGCGGCTCAGGTGATTGCTGAAACAAAAATTCGAGTGTGGGAGGAGTTCGGTGAGGCCATGGATCAAGACTTTCAACCAGCCTCCAAGAGATTCTGGCAAACTGTCTGGTGATGTGGGAGGGTGAAGCAGCTCCCAGTCCACACTGTGTGTAGTGCGAATGGGGCGCTGCTGACTTCGAGTTGGGATATCATCAGGCGGTGGAAGGAATATTTCGATGGTGGAAGAAATACTTCTCAATCCCACTGACACGCCTTCCACAGATGAAGCAGAGCTTGGGGACAAGGGGGATGACTCACCTATCACAGGGACTGAGGTCGCCAAAGTGGTTAAAAAAAACTCTTCGGTGGCTGGGCCCCAGGGGTGGATGAGATTCACCCTGAGTACCTCAAGGCTCTGGACGTTGTAGGACTGTCATGACTGACACGCCTCTGCAACATTATGTGGAAGTCAGGGACAGTACCTTTCGCATGGCAAACCGGGGTGGTGGTTCCTCTCTTTAAGAAGGGGGGCTGGAGGGTGTGTTCCAACTTTAGAGGGATCACACTCCTCAGCCTCCTTGGGAGGGTCTATGCTAGAGTACTGGAAAGGAGAGTCTGGCCGTTGGTCAAACTTTGGATTCAGGAGGAACAATGTAGTTTTCGTCCTGGCCGTGGCACATCGGACCAACTCGTTTGTGGGAGTTTGTACAACCAGTCTACATGTGTTCTGTGGACTTGGAGAAGGCATTCGACTGCGTCCCTCTTGGTCTCTTGTGGAGGGTGCTGCGGGAGGTTGGGGTATCGGGCTTGTGTTTATGAGCTGTCCGGTCTCTATACAACCATTATTAGAGTTTGGTTCTTATTGCAGGCCTTACTGGGATGGTTTGCTGCTTTGTGTGAATTCAGCTGGGATGAGAATCAGCACCTCCAAGTCCGAGTCCATGGTTCTCAGACGAAAAAGGGTGGACTACCCTCTCTGGGTTGAGGATGAGCTCCTGCCCCAAGTGGAGGAGTTTAAGTATCTCGGGGTCTTATTCACGAGTGAGGGGAGAATGGAGCGAGAGATTGACAGACGGATCGGAGCAGCATCTGCAGTGATGTGGACATTGTACCGGTCTGTTGTGGTGAAGAGGGAGCTGAGCTCTCAGGCAAAGCTGCCGATTTACCGGTCAATCTACGTTCCCACCATCACCTATGGTCATGAGCTTTGGGCAATGACAAATAGAATGAGATCGTGGATACAAGTGACTGAAATAAGCTTTCTCTGTAGGATTGCTGGACTCATCCTCAGAGATAGGGTGAGGAGCTCAATCATCTGGGAGAGGCTCAGAGTAGAACCACTGCTCCTCCAAATCAAAAGGAGCCAGTTGAGGTGGTTTGGGCATCTGATCAGGATGTCTTCTGGATGCCTCCCACTTGAGGTGTTTCAGGCACGTCCCACTGGGAGGAGACCCCGGGGCAGGCCCAGGACACGCTGAAGAGACTGCGTCTCCCAGCTGTGCTGGGAACGTCTTAGTATCCTCTCAGAAGAGCTGGAGCAAGTGGCTGGGTAGAGGGAAGTCAAGGCTTCTCTGCTTAAACTGCTGCTTCCATGACCCGGACCTCCAGAAAAGCGGTTAGAAGATGGATGGATGGATGGATGGATGGTAATAAAAAAACATTTGACTTTTCAGTCCAGTAGATGGTGCTCGGAGTGGGACAAAGATCGACTCAGCGTAGTATCACAATACTTGACACTTCCGATGATGCACCGATCCCTAAACATACATACTAGTCTTTTATTAATTATATATAATATATGGTATTGCAGTATTTAAGGAAACAAAGTATCTTGATAGTACTGCATCGCAAGTATCGCGATATGTTTGGTATTGTGAGGTCCCTCTCGATTCCCACCCCTACTGTCTTGCACTGTTAAAGACGGTGGAAAAAGTGATCTAGAATATGCATCCTGAACTGGATCACCTCAAAAATCTGTTGGGTTCTGCCGTAGCCCGAGAGCCACCTCTGATGTCAATTTGGTCAACACCCATCCAGTAGATTTTCCATAATTCTGCTAACAACAAACCAGCATAAAAACATTATCTGTTTGGCAGAGGTAACAACTGGTTTGGTTTTGGCCTGAAGAAAAATAAAACACAATCCACATAACTGTCTAATTCAAATCATGTCGTAAATAGAAATAATAGACGGCAATTTTTTTTTTCTGAGTCAGAACTGATGAACAATGATTTCAACAATGAATTCAAAGAAACAAAGTGATTCACAGAAATGACTACACATGAAGTCATTTCTTGTATAAACAAACACATCTGTAAACAGATTAGTCTCTGTGCAGAATTTTCCTGATTAACTGGAATGGTTTAATTCTGCAGGGAAAAGTCAGATTTCACTTTTGTATTATCAGAAACCAGGAGCAAAGCATCTGAACGTTTTATGAGTGGACACATTCAGGCAGTGTGTGTGCTGTACATACATGCATTTTATTTCTACACCCATCAGCCTTTTAAATAACAATACCTTGCCATTAGTAAATATTAAGGTGTTGTTATTCAGAACTGCCTTAATTCTTCATGGCATAGATCCAACAAGGTGCTGAAACAGTCCTCTGAGATAGTGGTCCATATTTGAGATGCTAGCATCACACAGCTTCTGCAGATTTGTTGGCACAACTTCCATGATGCTCCGTGCTTGCATCCATTCTTTCATATTGTTTACTCCAAATTCTGACTCTGCCATCTGAATGCCTTCGCCAAAATTGAGACTCGGACCAGGCCATGATTTTCCAGTCTTCTGTTGTCGAGTTTTGGTGAGCCTGTGGGAATTGTAGCCTGAATTTCCTGTTCTTAGCTGACAGGAGTGGCCCAGTTGAAGCCTTCTGCTGCTGTAGCCCATTATGATTATTTTCTACCCATAAAAAATTTTAAACTATTTATTTCATCAACACATAATTTTTTTGGGAAGAAGATAAAGACTTGAATTCTGCACCTTTCTAAACATTTTATATATTTTTTTTAACTATTTGTTTTCATGAAAATATTGTCTAGTTCTCGTTAAGTAGTTTGTAACAAAGAAAATCAAATTGCAAGAATGGCCCGTGACTTAAATCCAAATGAAATCAGGATTCTGTTCAGAAGAAGGGGCCAAACTTTACAATTCGATTCAGATCACAATACTTGGGTTACAATACGATGCTGTCACAGTTAAACAATAATCAAGATATCGTGATATCAAGTACACAATCCTATGTATTTCAATTTTTTTTTTTTTTACAGTATTCAACCTCAAATCATGTCCCAAATTCAAACTGTTGACATCTGTTTGATATAATAAAATATTCTCGGGGCTTCATTTTCCCCGGAGACACGTCTCTGCACACAGGGAGAATGGTGGACTGTTGTTTGGAATAGACTCCATCTATGTTTTTCTGAACTCTGTGGACTCTTTTAAAAAGCAACTGAAAACTTTTCTGTTTAACGAGGATTTCCGTTGAGTTTCAATTCAACTGCTTTTTAATGGTAAGTCTGATATTTTTATATTATTTTAATCTTGTGTTTTAACTTGATTTTGTATTTTTTAAAATTATTTTTATCTCTCAACTTCCTTTTTTCCATTTTATTGTACAGCGCTTTATGGCTATGTCTGTGAAAAGCACTTCATAAATAAACGTACTTTTTCTCTGAGTGCTGCTCACAAGCTCCATGCCGGTGTGGTTTTAGCTTAGCCATTGCAAATGCTGCTCCGAGATGTGTGCTGTCCCACATGTTCTGAGTTTTTTTTGTTTTGTTTTGTTTTTTGCAGTGCTTCTTGCGTGTTGTGTGGCATGTCAAGGTCTCTCCTTCCATCTTTGTTACAAAATCCAAAAAAGGCCCAACATTTGAGCTAACTTTTAGCTAACTGCTTCCTAACTTTCAAAGCTGGCTGCAAATCTCATGAAACAAGCTGTGACTTGACAGGGTGCTTGTTTTGTGCCATCTAGTGGACTGAAAATGCAACTGGTTGAATACCCAAGAGAGTATGCAACGTTTATATGAATATATACTGTATATAATAAAGATCGATCCATGCGTTTAGAGATTGGTGCATTGTCATTAGTGTCAAGTATCGCAGATCCATCACTGAATTGATCTTTTGTCCCACCCCTACCAAACGCTCACCTGAGTTCATTGAAAAAACGCTGACACATTCATTACTTAACTTCCCCTCACTGTGCTCGGATATACTGTATGTACATGTAATTCATTACTTTCGATGAACAGTCGAGCGATGGTGGGTTTACACGTCTTAACGCTCGCATGCTTTGGGAACGCGTTGCCCTCTGCCGACTTTGTCCAGCCAATTGTTCTCACAGTATATCGGCAACAAAAGCGGGCCCTGTTGCAGACGCCCCCTCCCTCACAGATCAAAGAAGGGTGTGCCGCGCTGCTGTGGGGCTTTACTTGAGAGACTAACTCACATGAAAATACCACATCCCAGGTGTCAGCAGGAGGCCAGTCTGTAATTGTGTCTTGTCAGACCTCCAAAGTCGCTCTCACAGCTTGGCACCTGACATTTTCCTCCAACAAATTTATTTTTCATTCTTTGGTGTTTTGGCAGGGGTGCCACTTGTGACCAAATTTAGCTTCTTTCTCCTTCCATGTGTACTGTGATAAAGAATATGTGTGGAAACTGCACTTTGTATGAAAGGCGAGATTTACCCTGGTCCAGAAAAATGTCACATCAAGGAGCCGATGAACAGTCTAGTGCTGCACGAGATTGTAAATCATCAGACCAGATGTCCATATGTTACTGCAAAGATAGAAATTTCTACTAAAATCTGAACAGTAGGATTGGAAACATAAACAGTACACAGTAAAATCCAAACCATAATGGGCGTCAATGTACCAGAAGACAGGGACGCCCTATGCATCGTCCTTATTTTTGTTATAGGGAAGAGCTGAAACACGTTCAAATTAAATCACTATGCAGAATAACTAGACGGCACTGTTATGTCTGGAAACAGGACAGCGGAGGCAGGAGTTGTACCAAACGAGAACTTTATTACAAGACACACTGTTAACTACATGTGTTACAGTTGATAGCATACATGCTAATGTCAAGCTAATACTGGCTACTGCTCGTATGGAGGCGGAGCGCCAAAGAGGACAACTCCTGCTATCAAACTCCTAATATAGGCATGGCATGATGATGTCACATCTTGCATGCGCCCCTACATCCATGCTGCCTATTGTTAATATGGGGAATATCTAACATTTACCCACCCTCTGAAAAACCCAAAACATTATGAACACTTCGAGCTTTTACATTCACAACAGCTCCTCTTTTTTTCCTCAGACTCAAACAGAACCAGGGCCACCAGGTAGACTGCCAGTAGACCCTGCATGGTTGAGTGGGTTATTCTGCCACTGTGTTGCAACCATGCTCTGCTAAACATTTTCAAAATGGAGTCATTTCACAGTTGACCTTCAGGGGCCTCAGTCGAGCCTGCGGTGGGCACGCCCCTGGAGGCGCCGGCTGCAACAGACCTGGGTGCCCTCTTGCTGGAGTCATGGCTCGCTCGTTGGTAACATCCCAGCCCAGGTCCCACACCAGCTGGGTCAGCTCCAGCATTGCATCTTGATCTGAGGCAGCTGTTCTTACCTTTCGCAGACAGCTGGTGTGCCATCTCGAACCATCAGCTATCTGGACAGCGGCTGGCCTCTTTTGTGCAATGATTCTCATTTGTGATGACGGGACCGTCTGTGGGTCCAGGTGGTCGGATTGTTGGACCCGAACCCAATCAAGTAGTGTGAGCTGCAATCTGTCCGGCTGCACTCGGCGCTGCTGCTCTCTCGTCTCTGATGCTGGTTGCTGCTGTGGCGGCGTGCCATCCACATCAGCGGCGTGACGTGCCCTCCGTTGGTGATGCTGCTGGGCCACAAACTCTCCATCCTGCTGTGCTGCGGCGGCTCACTGAGGTTGATGCTGGGCGAAGATATGAGATGAGTTCGGCTTCTGCCCCTTCTCTCCTGGTGCTGGTTGTGGTCGCAATGATATGTCACTGTCATCGGTGATAGGATGCCCGCCAGGTTGTTGTCGTTCACCCCTTTCTCCACGAACTCTCTCTCCTGTGGCTGAGTCTGAGTGCAATGGACCCGGACCATTGTCAGTCAGCACGTTATCAACCTGGCGTGTCACCTGGAACTGGGACGCTGGGATTGTTCTGTCACCGTATTGCACTGCAAAGGTGATGTTTCTGCTGGTCTTGGAGCATCCGTCGTCCGGCAGTTCCACTGCTTCAGGTTGCTGAGGAGTAAGCCTTCTAACCGTGGCCTCGTTTATCAGGGACCTTGAGGAAGCAGTGGCTATCATCATTGATATACTGATGCTGTCCAGCTTCACACTGCAGTTCTGACCAGTTCTTGGGGCCCACAATGTTGATGCCATCCATGTCAGATGTGTGATCGACAGGCTCAGCAACAGGGACAGCCGTCTGTACCAGTGGAGCTGACTGTGGGGAGCGCGGGCCAGGGCCCGATAGCTCCAATGCTGACGGGGCAGCCTGTTCTAGCTCTAGCTGGGACGCTATCTCCAGTGCTTCAGCCAGCGTCAGGCTGTCCAACACTGTGAACAACTTCTCCTGCAGCTTCCTATTTGCAGTGTGCTCCGCCAACTTGTCTTGCACCAACTCTTCCTCCAAGTGTCCAAACTCACACTTATTAGACAAACGGCGGAGGTCAGCGACAAACTGCTGGACCGACTCACACACTCGCTGTCAGCGCTGGCAAAACTTGATTTGCCTAGTCGACACACTTTCCAGCCGCAGTGCCAGACACTCTTCCAGATGCGTGTCCGTCTTCAGGAAAAATGTTGTATTTTCCTCCAGAAGACCCATTTTTCTCCTCGTCGCCAACTGGAATTGGCTGGAAACAGGACAGTGGAGGCAGGAGTCGTACCAAACTCAAACTTTATTACAAAACACACTGTTAGCTACACGTGTTACAGTCGATAGCATACAAGCTAACCTCAAGCTAATACAGGCTACTACTTGTATGGTGGCGGAGTGCCAAATAGGATGGCACCCCACCGTCAGACTCCTAATATAGGCACAGCGTGATGACGTCATGCATGCATCCCCACGTCTGTGCTGCCTGTTGTTAATAGGGGGAATATCTAACAGGTACTCAGAGAGCACATACGTCCACCAGCCCAGTCAGCATGCCCATGTGGGCCCCATGATATACAGTGGGGTAAAAAAGTATTTAGTCAGCCACCAATTGTGCAAGTTCTCCCACTTAAAAGATGAGAGAGGTCTCCAATTTTCATCATAGGTATACCTCAACTATGAGAGACAAAATAAGAAAAAAAAAATCCAGAAAATCACATTGAAGTATTGGTAAATTCCTCGGTAAAATAAGTATTTGGTCAATAACAAAAGTTTATCTCAATACTTTGTTATATACCCTTTGTTGGCAATGACAGAGGTCAAACGTTTTCTGTAAGTTTTCACAAGGTTTTCACACACTGTTGCTGGTATTTTGGCCCATTCCTCCATGCATATCTCCTCTAGAGCAGTGATGTTTTGGGGCTGTCGCTGGGCAACACAGACTTTCAACTCCCTCCAAAGATTTTCTACGGGGTTGAGATCTGGAGACTGGCTAGGCCACTCCAGGACCTTGAAATGCTTCTTACAAAGCCACTCCTTCGTTGCCCGGGCGGTGTGTTTGGGATCATTGTCATGCTGAAAGACCCAGCCACGTTTCATCTTCAATGCCCTTGCTGGTGGAAGGAGGTTTCACTCAAAATCTCACGATACATGGCCCCATTCATTCTTTCCTTTACATGGATCAGTCGTCCTGGTCCCTTTGCAGAAAAACAGCCCCAAAATATGATGTTTCCACCCCCATGCTTCACAGTAGGTATGGTGTTCTTTCTCCTCCAAACACGACAAGTTGAGTTTTTACCAAAAAGTTCTATTTTGGTTTCATCTGAATATATGACATTCTCCCAATCCTCTTCTGGATCATCCAAATGCTCTCTAGCAAACTTCAGACGGGTCTGGACATGTACTGGCTTAAGCAGGGGAACACGTCTGGCACTGCAGGATTTGAGTCCCTGGCGGCGTAGTGTGTTACTGATGTAGCCTTTGTTACTTTGGTCCCAGCTCTCTGCAGGTCATTCACTAGGTCCCCCCATGTGGTTCTGGGATTTTTGCTCACCGTTCTCATGATAATTTTGACCCCACGGGGTGAGATCTTGCGTGGAGCCCCAGATCGAGGGAGATTATCAGTGGTCTTGTATGTCTTCCATTTTCTAATAATTGCTCCCACAGTTGATTTCTTCACACCAGGCTGCTTACCTATTGCAGTTTTAGTCTTCCCAGCCTGGTGCAGGTCTACAATTTTGTTTCTGGTGTCCTTTGGCAGCTCTTTGGTCTTGGCCATAGTGGAGTTTGGAGTCTGACTGTTTGAGGTTGTGGACAGGTGTCTTTTATACTGATAACGAGTTCAAACAGGTGCCATTAATACAGGTAACGAGTGGAGGACAGAGGAGCCTCTTAAAGAAGAAGTTAGAGGTCTGTGAGAGCCAGAAATCTTGCTTGTTTGTAGGTGACCAAATACTTACTTTACTGAGGAATTTACCAATTAATTCATTAAAAATCCTTCAATGTGATTTTCTGGATTTTTTTTTTCTCATTTTGTCTCTCATAGTTGAGTTATATCTATGATGAAAATTGGAGACCTCTCTCATCTTTTAAGTGGGAGAACTTGCACAATTGGTGGCTGACTAAATACTTTTTTGCCCCACTGTACATAGGTTAAATCTCGACTGTCTTATGGGTTCCATTGGATTTGCCCACATGGACTTTACCTGTGGTACAGGTAAGCAGGTTATACGTTTACCCACTTTAAACAAACTGGGCCCCACATGGGTTTAACATGGGTGAGCAGATTTCAGTAACACTGGCTCCAAAGGCAAAATTACAAGTATAAAGGGACACATTTATGAGTACAAAAGGTGAAAATTTATAAGAAAAACCATGACAAATTTACAAAAAAAGTAGCAAATTTACAAGAAAAAAGTCACAAATTTCTGAGAAAAACTAAGAAAAATTGCAAATTAACAAAAAAAAGTAGGAAATATATTATTACATAAATAGAAAATTTATGAGAAAAAAGTCCCAAATTTATGAGAAGTGTAGAGGAGCTGGGCAATGAAGAGGCGATTTGGTTTATAAGCAAAGTTTTAATGTTCAGCTCTTCTAACAAGTCTCATCTGGTGCAGAGAGCGGTAGAAGGGAAAAGAGACAGAATTTCGCCAACTCACTGATTATATACATGCACACAACAAAAGACATGCATAACAAAGGCTGACATCCCTCATTATCTTAATCCCCCCATTGTCTTGGTATTTCCTCTCCTCGTCTTGGGAGGTGATGGTAATTCCTCTCCTCGCCTTGGGGGGTGAGGGTGGCTCGTCCGGTCTCCCCCGTCGCGTCCGGGAACGTCTTTGTTCTTCACTCGGCGGGTGAGATTCCTTTGTCCTTTCAGAGGTGTGAAGTTCCTTACATATGCAATCACCAAACATTTCCACATGCTCTAACATATGTAGGTTATGGAATATATGGTTAATATAGACCACAGGCCCCCCAAACAACTAAGAAAGGACAACAGAAAGGTTCACAGTCTAGGATAGTTATTACGACATACTACGTGTTACAGCTGTTGCCACGGAAGAAACTTTCCAGCAGCCATGCTCCTAAGAGAGTTCAGTGGTAAACATAGCAGCATAGTAAAATCATAAGTCAGTCCTAAACTGTTGCAGCACAATTAGTGAATAATTGTGGAGTGGTTTGTATCAGTCCCTGTGCTGTCTGGGTTTAATTCTTCTCCCAAAACTGCTGTAGGTTGGTTTAGGCGTCCTGCTGGGACCTTCTTGTGAGGAATCTGCAGTGTGGGAAGGAGAGAGGTTAACTGTTCCCTGCCTGGGGGCTGAGTCTTTTCTCTTGGGGGGGTCTACCTCGCCGAGGTGCTCTCGCCAACTGTGCAGGTTCGTCTTTCAACAAGAAGGCAGGTTTAAGTCTGTCAATGCTGACTGTTTCTTTTCTATCCCCATAATCAAGCACAAAGTGTTTATCACCATGTTCCAGCACTCTGAATGGCCCATCGAATGCTGGGTGTAAAGTTGGTTTTAGAGCTTCATGCTTAACAAAAACAAACTCAGCGTTTTTTAAAGTTTGAGGGACAAAAACCCGTGGGAAGGAGTGATGAGCTGGACCGGGGAGAGAGTTCGGTCCGTTGCTGCCTAAAAACCTTGGGACTGGAAGGCGCCCTGGCTCTGGGTTCTCTGGCAGAAATTCACCTGGGAGCCTGAGAGGTTGTGCAAAAACTAATTCTGCGGGAGAGGCGTCTAAATCCTCTTTAGGTGCAGCACGCAACCCCAATAAAACCCAGGGAAGTTTATTTACCCAATTTGTGTCCGTTAGTGAGGCTCTGAGGGTAGCCTTTAGAGACCTGTGAAAACGCTCGCATAACCCATTAGCCTGAGGGTGATAAGCGGTGGTGCGATGAATTGTTGCTCCTAAGCTGCTGGACATGGCTGACCAGAGCTCTGAGACAAATTGAGGCCCCCTATCGGACGTGATGTCCGATGGGACGCCGAAACGTGCCACCCAGTTTGTCAAAAAAACGCGAGGGACTTCCTCCGCTGTGGTTGCCGCTAGAGGGACCGCCTCTGGCCAGCGTGTGGTGCGGTCTATCATTGTTAACAGGTGTGTGAAACCTTGGGAGGAAGGTAGTGGCCCCACAAGATCGACATGAACGTGGTCGAACCTTCTAGCAGGGATTGGAAAAGGCTCCAGAGGGGCTTTTGTGTGTCTGTGTATTTTGGCGCGTTGACAAGAAATGCAAGTTTTTGCCCATTCTTTTACGTTTTTGTGCAGGCCTGGCCACACAAACTTTTCGGCGACCATTTTAACCGAGGCGTGCACACCTGGGTGCGCGAGGGAGTGAATTGTGTCAAAAATACGGCGGCGCCATGTAGCTGGTACTAACGGGCAAGGTCGGCCGGTTGAAACATCGCATATTAGGGGGGGCACGCCGTCGCGTAAACCCTTTTTCTCCAGCCTTAACCCTGTTGGTCCAGACAGGAGTGCGCGCACGTCCGTGTCACTGTTTTGTTCCTCTGCCATGGCTGCATAATCTATCCCTTCATGGATAGGTGCTGCGTATGTGTCTGCGTTAGTGAAGAGTTCTGCTGCTGAGGCAGTATAATCTGTCTCCTCGCGCTCTGGTGGTGCCACAGTGCGAGAGAGACAGTCCGCTACTACGTTAAGTTTGCCTGCCACGTGTCGAATGTCTGTGGTGAACTCTGAAATCGCAGCTAGTTGTCTCTGTTGCCTGCCTGACCATGGTTCTGAAATTTTAGCCATAGCAAAGGTGAGCGGTTTATGGTCTACAAAAGCCGTGAAACTCTGCCCTTCCATCCAGAACTGGAAGTGGCGGATGGATAAATGAAGCACCAGCAGCTCTTTGTCAAAAGTGCTGTATTTGTGTTCAGTTTGGTTTAGCGATTTGCTAAAGAACGCTAAAGGTTGCCAGACCCCGCTGACAAGTTGTTCTACAACTGCCCCTATAGCTAGGTCTGAAGCATCTGTGGTTAGTGCAATGCGGGCCAAGGGATCTGGATGAACTAACAATGTGGCGTTAGCTAGGGCGTTTTTTACTTCCGCGAAAGCGCGTTCGCGCTCCGGGGTCCATTTGACCGCGTTGGAAGCTTTCTTTTTTTTGAGCGCGTCATATAGGGGTTGCATGAGCTGAGCTGCGTGGGGGAGAAAGCGGTTGTAAAAATTAACCATCCCTAAAAATTCCTGTAGCGATTTGACCGTTTGCGGCCGTGGAAAACCTTCTATCGCATGCACTTTGTCTGGAAGTGGAACTGCCCCCTTCGGAGAGGCTTTGTGTCCTAAAAAATCAATTTGCGATACGCCGAATTTGCATTTGGCTGGATTGATTATTAGCCCGTGCTCTTCTAGCCTCTGAAAAACCGTAGTGAGGTGCTGCTCGTGTTCTACCTCAGACGAGCTGGCTACCAGCATGTCGTCGAGGTAGACGAAAACAAAGGGGAGGTCGCGTAGGACCGCGTCCATCATTCGTTGAAAAGCTTATGCAGCACCTTTGAGGCCGAAAGGCATTCGCAGGAATTCAAAAAGGCCGAAAGGGGTTATTACCGCTGTTTTAGGAACGTCTTCTGCTCGGACTGGGACTTGGTGATAACCGCGGACTAAGTCTATTTTTGAAAAAATGCGCGCACCCGCTAGATGTAGTGAAAAATCTTGAATGTGAGGGATTGGGTAACGGTCATGCGCTGTAGCGTTGTTTAGTCTGCGGTAATCTCCGCACGGTCTCCAAGAACCGTCGGATTTCGGAACCATGTGAAGTGGTGAGGCCCAGGGGCTCTTCGAGCGTCTAACAATGCCCAATTTTTCAAGAGTTGTAAACTCGTCCCGTGCTATGTTGAGCTTGGCCGCGTCTAAGTGGCGCGCTTTGGCAAAAACGGGAGGTCCCGTTGTCGGAATGAAGTGTTCAACCCCGTGTTTAGCCACAGTGGCTGAGAATTTGGGGATTGTGAGTGCTGGAAATTGGGTGAGGAGTTGCTCAAACTTACCTCCTGCCGTGGTGACGTTGGCCTGCACAGGTGGTGGAGAAACTCGGGCTGAGCATGGAATAGAAGCAAAAGACAGTGCATTAACCAGGCGCCTATTTGCTAGATCCACTAATAACCCATGTGCACACAAAAAATCTGCGCCTAACAAGTTAAAACTCACCGCCGCTACAACAAATGTCCATCTGTAGCTGCGGCCGTGGATGAGGAGGTGTAGGCTCTTTTCGCCGAACGTGTCGATGTCAGAGCCATTGGCTGCCACTGCTCTGTTTCCCCGGGTGCCCATGGCTTGATCTGCGTGGGAGGGCATGACGAAACTCAGCTGAGCTCCTGTGTCGATGAGGAACTGCTTGCCTGTGTGTCCATCCGTCACGTATAACAGCTTATTTTTCTCGCCGAGAACCGCTGCTGTTAACGGCTCTCGGCTTTGGCGTTTCCCGACATCGTAAATTTGCAGGGGGGAACGCATTTGTGGGCCTTCTCGGCGAAGCGGTGGTGATAATAACAGACGTCGCTCTGTCTGTTACGTTTTGGTCGCGTCGCTGTCACCGTGGCCTGGGTCTGCTCCGTGGGTTGTGGCTCCTCGTGGCTCGGGGCGTCAGCTTTGAGGTCTGCGGATGCTGCTGTGGGTGTCAGGTCCTTGCAGGCGTTGACGAGCCGATGAGCTTCGCTGGCCAGTGTGCTGAAGTCTTGGTGGGTGTTGCACTTCATGCTGGCGAGTGTCCCCCTCATGTGTGGTGGCAGCGTGCTGAGGAAAATAAACTGGAAGAGGAAGTTGTCGTTGTCCTCCTCCTTGAGCTGCAGCAAATCCTCCATGAGGGCCTTCGGATTGCCCCCTCTGTGGCCGTAGACCGCCAGGATCTTCTCGGTTCTTTCTTCCGCTGATGGGACGTAGTTCGCCACGATGGTCGCTTTGAGCGTCTCGTATTTGTCCCGGGCCGGTGGTCACCGGATCATGCTCCGCACACACTTATGAAGTGGCGGAGTCGAGTTTGGAGACGATATGATAAAACTTAGTATCGTCAGCCGTGATGCCCGCCAGTATAAATTGGGCTTCAGCCTGCTGAAACCAAGAGGCGGGGTCCTCTTGCCAGAAGTCTGGCAGCTTGACAGCGACGACGTTCGTGCACACCATCACTGCTGTGCCCGCCGGGTGAGAGTGCCTTGCCTCGGCTCTCACGGCGGTGCTGGTGCCCGGTTGAGCCCTCTCAACCTCTTCTGCCGGGGGGAGCAGCTGTCCGTCTGCCTGAGTCGCCACGGATGAGTCGCTTGTGGGAGAACGCCTCCGGTCCATACTCGCGTCAAGGTCACCAGTGTAGAGGAGCTGGGCAATGAAGAGGCGATTTGGTTTATAAGCGAAGTTTTAATGTTCAGCTCTTCTAACAAGTCTCATCTGGTGCAGAGAGCAGCAGAAGGGAAAAGAGACAGAATTTCGCCAACTCACTGATTATATACATGCACACAACAAAAGACATGCATAACAAAGGCTGACATCCCTCATTATCTTAATCCCCCCATTGTCTTGGTATTTCCTCTCCTCGTCTTGGGAGGTGATGGTAATCCCTCTCCTCGCCTTGGGGGGTGAGGGTGGCTCGTCCGGTCTCCCCCGCCGCGTCCGGGAACGTCTTTGTTCTTCACTCGGCGGGTGAGATTCCTTTGTCCTTTCAGAGGTGTGAAGTTCCTTACATATGCAATCACCAAACATTTCCACATGCTCTAACATATGTAGGTTATGGAATATATGGTTAATATAGACCACAAGAAGTAAGTTTACAGTAAAAAAAAAAAAAAAAAATTTGAGAAAGTTCAAAATTTACAAGAAAAATTTTGCAAATTTATGGGAAAAATACAAATTTAGAAGAAAATAGCAAATTTACAAAGAAAAAAGTCACAACTTTATGAGAAAAGTTGCAGGATTACAGTAAAAAGTGGCAAATTTATGTTAAAGTTCCAAAATTACAAGAGTTAGCAAACTTGCAAGAAAAAAAGTCACAATTTTCCAAGAAAAACTAACAAATTTATGACAAAAATTGCAAGTTTACAGTGAAAAAAGTAGCAAATTCATGAGAAGGTTTCAAATTTTCAAGAAAAATGTATCAAATTAGGTACACGTCACAAATTTACAAGAAAATAGCAAATTTATGAGAAAATAAGGTGAAAAAACTTTAAGTCCATGTGGGCAAACACAGATGGGATCCATAGGACAGCCCATCTTTAACCTATAATGGGGCCCACATGGACATACTGGCTGGAAAGGCGGATATTTGTCTGTTACCAGGATTATGCAAAAACTGCATGATGGATTTTGACAAAATTTTTACCACAGGGGCCCTTGGGCTACAGATAAACCTGCTGGATTTTGGAGGTGATCCAGGTCAGGATGCGTGAGATGCGAACTATGTAGTGTAACGTGGATACCGACCCAGATCACCTGGTGCATTCGGACATAAAGCTGTAGATTTATGAGGAGGGTAAAAAAAAGTCTGCAAATTTACAAGGAAAATTTTACTAACTAGTGCATGACTGTAGAAAGCAAGTATTCCTGTCTGAAACAGGGAGCCCAATCAGGCTTTCCAGGCCCAAACGTAGGCTGTGTTTGAAAGTGGAATACAGAGGTGTAGCCTGTATGTAGGCAATCACACATTAGACTTTGACAAATATGAAAGGGACTGAGCTGAGATTTATTTGATTGTGTGAACATTAACTACAAAATAACTGAAAATGAATGGGACATCCAATATTAGCCACTGTTTAAGAACCGCTTGTTTATTTTTTTTGTCAGATCACTTATTTGTCTGGTCTTTTATAAGTTATATTCGTAAATGTTGTATCTTGCACTTTGGGGAATGGGAGTTGTTCAGTCACCATTATAATTTAGTTTATATGTGTAGTTTATAGTCTATCATCAATAAAGTCATGCAGTACTATAACAGGACACATTTACAAATATTTGAGACCCATTGTAGTGCATCATGTTATATTTTAACAATATTATAAGTACAAAACACCGAACATTATTATTATTTTTCTTTTGTATTTGTATCTTATATACTTTATTGATCACCAGAGGGAAATTCAGGGCATCTACATACAGCGCCGATCCTTTCACCAGTCACACACGCACACAAATGCGCGTGCGCACACACACACACTCGCACGTTTGGCTGCAAGTTTGCATCAGTGTTGCCCATTTGTCTGTAAATATTTAAATAAAAATGATTTATTTCGTTATTTGGACATTTTTGCATCTTGTTGTCGTTTAGTCAAAGCCTATGTCCGCATGTAATGCAGTTGATCTGGTCATTCCGCTCCACAATGAAGCAGCAGTCGGGACTTTCGTGTACCACTGACCAGGCAGGCTGAGCGTGCCTCCCCACAAACGTTCGTGGAGAGCACGGTGGGACACTGGTGTTGGCCAGTTAACGGGAGTCTCGGCGGCTGCTTTCCCCAGCAGCGGGTCCCGACAGACCCCCCCCCCCCCCCCCGCGTTCCCACACTTCTTGAAGCGGAGGGGGGAGGGGGTCGGTGAAGACATAGAGTGGTCACACAGCGGTGGCTAAACTTTTATTGATAAAAATGACATATTTTGACCGAGCAACTCCATATTCGGTGATGCACACCCTCGTAGCTTCAGCAAAGCACGTTTAAAATCTTAGGTCAGTGTGACCAACGGTTTGAGAGATATCTGAGGAACACACACAGACACACAGACAGAGATGTCTTGATTTAAAAGATAGATTTAAAAACAAGTTCATGAAAAAAATTCTGCAAATTTACAAGAAAAATTGTAGCAGATTTACAACACAAAAGTTGCAAATTTACAAAAGAATTGCAAATTTATTGGTATAAATTACATCTTTCTAAGAAAAAGGTTGCAGATTTACAAGAAAAAAAAATTATAAATTTTAGAAAAATTTGCAAATTTACAAAAAGTCACAAATTTATGAGAAAGCATATCAAATCTATGTGGGGGTAGGGGTGGGGGGAACAAGTTGCGTATTTATGAGAAAAAAAAGTCCCAAATGCAAAAAGTTACAAATTTACAAGATTTTTTTTTTAAATTATACAAACCCCAATTCCAATAGAGTTGGGATGGTGTGTAAAACAGAAATAAAAAAGAATGGAATGATTTGCAAACCTACAGTTAAAACCAGACATTTACATACACTGTACAAAAACACATATTTTTTTTTTCTTACTGCCTGATATTAAATCAAACTAAGCTTTTTTCTGTTTTTGGTCAGTTAGGATTACCAAAATTATTTCTATTTTCTAAATAATTTTTTAGAGAATTTTTTTTATTACTTTCTTCAAAGTCAACAATTTCCATCCATTTCCTTGGTGGCATTGCCTTTAAACTGAATGACTTGGGTCAAGCGTTTTGGGTCTCCTTCCACAAGCGTCTCACAATAGTTTGCTGGAATTTTGGCCCATTCCTCCTGACAGAACTGGTGGAACTGAGTCAGGTTTGTAGGCCGCCTTGTTCACACGTCTTTTCAGCTCCGCCCACAAATTTTTTATGGGACTGAGATCAGGGCTTTATGATGGCCACTCCAAAACACTGACTTTGTTGTCCTTAAGCCACTTTTGGCCTTTTTCCACTAGTACCTGTTTGACTCTACTCACTTCGACTCGGCGCGCTTTGTAGGCTTTTCCATTAGTACCTGGTACCAACTTCCAGGTACTTTTTTCGTACCCATCTGATTAAGGTTCCAAGCGAGCTGAATCGAGCTGAAAATGTGACGTCAACAGACTGCAGGCCACTGATTGGTCAGAGCGTAACGTCATGAGAGCAGCGTCTTCAACAGAATCTCCAGCCACCATTTGCAAAGATTTGTCCGTGAGCCAGCAAGCAAGCGTCAGTATAACCAACAGCGACACAATGGCTTCACAGAAGTCAACACCATGGTCCAGCAGACTTTTCTGTGCCTTTGGCTGATGAGACAATCCAGAGGGAACTAGACGGAGCCACCCAAAATGCATTTATGGCCACCAACTGGCAAATAATAAGAGCACCCGACCACGGCAGTTGAAAGCCGTGATATTAGGATATAGAGGATGGTGAGTGATGTGATATAATGTATCTTTTACGTTATTTATCCCAGCAGTGGAAAGTTCACTTTGAACAAGCAACACCATTGTCTCCTTTATGCAGAGAATGAGCTAGCTAGTTAGCCATCAATGCTAACTCCAGTTAAAAAAAAACTCTGGCTAAATCCTGGTTAAAAAAGTGGTTTTTTTAACATGTTGCACTTTTGTGCTGTGCATGTACTAAAGTTGTGTGTATTTTCGTTCTAGAGTCCGACCAGCATCTGCTTTGACACCGCAACGTAGCACGACACAGCAATGTGTTATTACAGGTAAGTTGCATACCCCGTTGTTTTTCAGTAGTGGTGGACAAAAAAGTACTCAAATCCTTTGCTTTTTAAGTTAAAGTATAGACAAAGTGTCAAAACTAAAGTAGCACAATTTCCACTTAATATGAAAGTGACTGAACTGTGATTTGATTGTGTGAATATTAATTACAGAATAATTGAAAATGAATGGGACATCCAATATTAGCCACTGTTTAAGAACTGCGTGTTTATTTTTTTGTCAAATCACTTGTGTGATCCTTTGAGTTACATTCATAATAATGTATCTTGCAGTTTGGGGAATGGGAGTTGTTCAGTCACCATTATAATTTTGTTTATATGTGTAGTTTATAGTCTATCGTCAATAAACTCATGCAGTACTATAACAGGACACATTACAAATATTTGAGACCCATTGTAGTGCATCATTTTATATTTTATCAATACAAGTACAAAACACCGCCCACTCTTGAAGCCAGGGCGACACAGTGGTGACAGAGC
The DNA here is from genome assembly GCA_020510985.1 of Pholidichthys leucotaenia. Lineage (NCBI taxonomy): Eukaryota > Metazoa > Chordata > Actinopteri > Cichliformes > Pholidichthyidae > Pholidichthys > Pholidichthys leucotaenia. Next base: position 25,837,803 of record CM035839.1, on the reverse strand, counting down.
GGTGGCTAAACTTTTATTGATAAAAATTACATGTTTTGACTGAGCAACTCCATACTCGGGGATGCACACCCTCAGTTAGAGTACTAGACTCAATTCAACTGAACTTATCAACTCATTCTGATTGCTGAGGCCACGGTAAAAAAACGATTTTAAATGAAATGCAGCCCTTGTAAAATCTACTGAAGCGTACTGTAGCTACATGAAAATTGTGGTTAAATACAACAACAAAGCACTTTTTTTGTCACACCACTGGCTTTTAGCAACAAGTGTATTTCCCAAATATATTTTAAACTTGCTTTAATTAACCACCACCCATTTCTGTCTTTTGTCTAGGCAAGAGGAAAACGATCCACCCCAAACCAGACCTTGCATCACTATTTACAGAGATGCAGGCTGAAGAGCTGCTGAACCGGGACCAGTGTGAGCAGTACATCCAGCTGCTTCTCAGTGAGGCAGCGTGGCCAGCGTGTGTGACCCATTCTAAGTTTTGTTTTGGTTTTTTTTCGCAGTTTAGAGTTTGAATCTTGCACATTCTAAATAATCTGGATTTTGCTGCTGACTGTAATAAACAATTTAGTGACTTATGTGTTTACATCATGATTTTCTATTTTGTCTGTTAAGACACTGGTGGGAAAAGAGTCAACAGTACAAACCATTTATCAGTGACGTTGAAAATAATGACTCATTTTTAAGAAAAAGTAACCAACAACAATTATTTTATTTACTGAAGACTGTATTGTTGGATGTGCCAGTGCAGAAGACACTGCACACTTTAGTCATAGTACCAGTATATGGAGGAATTCTGGGCCATATTAGCATCTGCATTTTCTAGTAATGGGTTAAGGTAGGGGTGTCCAATCATGCGCCATGGAGGGCGAAGGCCTGCAGGCTTTACCTCCAACCAGTGTCTTCATCAGCAGATTCCACCGAATTTCTTCCACTGACTGCTGATCAGTGAAAACACCTGCTGAAGAGACTGGGTAGAAGAGAGAACCTGCAGGGTCTTGGCCCTCCATGGCACATGACTGGACACCCCTGGGTTAGGATTTAATGGGATTTAACAGTTTAACACAAACTGCTTTATGGTTCATAATTCTGTTGATAGACTTACACCAAACCAAAAGTGATTTCTCAAACTGCTGGATTGTTCTTAGACAGCTTTTCCAATCTTTCAGTATTTAATTTATTTCACTTGGTGGTAACCTTCACACATAAAACAAAAGTGGAGACAGATCTGCAAAAAGTACAAAGATTTATTGTCAAAATTCCTAGTGCTATACTAAATGAATGCATGTATAGTACATTGTTGATGCAGAGAATATACAGTATATTTATACAGTACATGTATATATCCAGTAAATCGATGTATTTCTCCATGTAACCTTGTGACTATTATTTTAATTGCTTTTAATCCTAGATCAGGTTTGTTTTGGCTTAAAAATGCATCATAATTGCTAAATATTGTCATAACTCTGGCTCTCACGAGCCAGAAAAGAGATACGAGGGCGACCAGTGAGTTAGCGTAATTTATTAACACAAACACAGCATACAAAATAACGTAAAGAGCCGCGTGGGGCCAAAACACACACACTACACTAAATAACGAACAGCAAAGTAAAGAGCCACGTGGGGCTAAAACACACACAGAACTAAGGGTAACATACCACCCAGGGAGAAAGGCTAGAGAGGCGGCGAGGGAAAAACACACGCCGAGTCGCAACACTTACTTTGGGTGAAGCGCCGAGGTAACGGCGAACTGAAGCTAGTCGTAGGAGCTAACAGTTGTGGAAAACACAAGGCATGTCTTTCCATAGCAAGGTCGCAGTGACGAGTAACTCTCGGCTGCTCGCTTAAGTGGGGGAGATGATTGGTGATAGGAGACAGCTGTCCCAGCGCAGCTGAACTAGACAGCTGGCAATCAGCTGGGCGCTGTCAAGGAACGGGCCTTGGAAGACCCGGCACGGACTACCACGGAGCAGGAGCGACACTGGACAACCTGAACGCAGAGAAGATAGCGTTCAGGTCGTGACAGTACTCCTCCCCTGAGCCGCGCCTCCTGGAGCGGGCTACCCCCCCCCCCCTTCCCGAGGGAAGACCAGGGAGGGCGGTGGGGGCCAGATCTGGGAGAAAGGGAGGGACCAGGAAAAGGAGGCAGGGAAGAAAAAAAACCTAGGTACAGTATAGGATCGGATACCACAATAATAATTTCAAAAACAGGAATAAAAAAACATCACCCCCTCCTCTGCAGAGGCCAGACGGTCTATGCAGATGACCACAGGAGGTGGGGAGAACAACCTGCAGAAATACAACGACATAGTCATGGAGAAAAAAAAAAAGGTTCACAACAACTCAGGGCGAGGACAATGCAAAACTCATGTCCCGACGACCAAAAAAAGACTACAAAACTCAGTGAACATAAAGTTGCAGAAGACTACACATGTAACCCCGGCCAAAAACAGAAAGTATAAAGGAACAAACCGGACACAAGACCTAAAAATAACGCCTGAGGCCGCTAACTGGTATAAGGATACAAAAAAAAAAAAATCAACTCCTCAAACATGAATTAGCGCAACACAGAAAATCAAACAGTCTGGAGGAGGATATAAATGCAGAAGAACAAAAACTATTCTGAATAAGGCCAGGCAATGTGAGGCGAAAGCAACTAAAAGGACAAATTAGAATAAGAACACATACAGGGATCGTAAGACAGAAAATAGTCTAAGGGAAATCTTTGATTGGAATGACACCACAATAAGGACTCTAGCACAGAAAGTTCCTCGATGTCCTGAATGAAATTAAATAATGGAGGGCAAACAAAATACAAGGCTATGTACAGTCAGTCAACCCTTCAGGAACGACAGCGGGTGGAGCAGGCGATGACCGCTTGTCCGGCGGGCGGCCCGAACTCCACCAAGCCAGGAACCACAACACCAGTTCGGGTGGCCTACCCGAGTCCCAGGCTAGGAGACACAGTTCCTCCGGAGGCCGACCCAGATCACTGAACCAGCCAGATGGCTCCCCAGGCGGTCGTCCCGTGACCTCAGACCACGGAGAGCTGAGGGAGAAGTCTTGGCGCAGCTTCCTCCCTGAGGGAAACGGCAGGAGGAAACTGACCCAGGTGAGAAATACCCCAACAGTAGTAGGGGGAGAGGAGATGGAGGCAAGGGGCAAAGTCAGCCTGACAACTAATGACAACAAGGGCAGGGGGAAACTGGCCCAGGTGAGAGGAACCCCAACAGCGGCAGGAGGAGAGATGGAGGCAAGGGACGAAGTCAGCCTGATGTCAGGCGAACACAATCCTCCAGCTCCCACACTAACTGTTACCCAGGCCGGCGCAGCACCCCCGGTGGACCCCGATCGGGCCGGCGCAGCACCCCCGGTGGACCCCGATCGGGCCGGCGAAACACTCCCGGTGGACCCCAGCTGGACCAGCGAAACACTCCCGGTGGACTCCAGCTGGACCGGCGAAACACTCCCGGTGGACTCCAGCTGGACCGGGACAGCACTCCCGGGCGCAGCATCTGAGGCGAACACCGTGCAGAGAACCGGAACCTCCGAGATGGCACCCAGAGCAGGTTCGTCTCCGGTGACCCTGGGGAGAGGCTCAGAGGGACAAAAGGAACCGGGATCAGGATCACCGGCAGTGGCAGAGCCCGGCGGGACAGGCTCGAGTGCAGCAGACGGCTGCACCTGGCCCGCTCCCCCGAGAGACAGGCAATAATGCTCCAGAGAATGAATGAAAGAAGGAAAATAGAGCACTCGCCTGATCTCGGGTTCTACCGCCATCCAGGACTTCGATGCTCCGGGCTCAGCGTGCAGGACTCCGTCCTCCGGCTCCAACTCGACTGCGAATGGCTCCGCAGCCGGCATGATGGTTTCCACAGTCAAACGATCTCCAAACGCCGAAGACCGCGTCGACAGCCTGCCTGGCGTGGAGGCAGGAGATCTGGACTCTGCTGGGCCGAACCATTCCTCCGTGGAGACCCGGGGACGCTTAATCGTCGGCGCTGGCTCCAACAGGCAGTTCGACCTTCTCCTCTGCCCATGACGTGGCTGCGGGGCTGGGGCAGACCCTTCCAGGGCCGCAGGCCGCCTCCTCCTCGCGCGGCGGTGTACACCTGGCACCGGGGCACACTCAGGGGGAAGAGACACAGAGGACGCAGGTTCATATTCAATTTTTGCAGCGGGAGGAGAGAGCTCAGGGGACTGTGAACCCTGAACTCCTCCCCCAGGAATCAAACAAGGCAATTCACTCATAATGGGAGGAGAATGAAAGGACACTTGCCTGATTCCCGGAGGGCCGGTGGAATCCGCTACAAGGGACTTGAGTCTTTCCTCTCCCAGCCGGATAGAAGTGGAGGACCCCCCGGACAGACGAGGTGGTGCTACCCGCACCGGATCGGGACCGGGAACACCTGGGGATGAATTTGCGCTATTCCCAGCAGCCGGAGTGAATGACGAAGAGGGGGGTGAAACAGCTGAGGAGAGCCGGGGGTCCAAAGCTGACGGGACAGCGGGGACAGCGGGCCCAGGAGCGGGAGCAGCTGATTCGCTTCTTCGGCAAGACACGGGAGCTACAGCAGGCTGGGAGGCGGAATTCATGTGGTTTCCTGGAGCAGGATCCGGACGGGGCTCTCGCTGAGATGAGCGGGGAATTTGGGAGCGACGTCTTCTGAATGTGAGATCGGGAAAACGCCGCTCCTGTGCGGTGAGCGAAGCCAACAGGTCAGCATATTCCGGATAATCGTTCAGCTCTGGGTTCTTCTCGACCAGCCTGACCGCTGCAATCACGTTCTTCATGGCTACGGGGGGAACGGCGGCGGAACAAGCGGCTGCCACTCGATCCGCAATGCGCATCGCTGTCACTCTCATCTTCTCCGGGGGAAACCCGGTTGACGTCACTCTATCCTGGGGATCACCCCTGGGTGAGGCGAACTCCTGGACTGGATCGGCGGCAGGAGCGGGATTCCGAAGCGAGGAGCGATGGCGTCCTGTCTTCGGCTTCCTGCCGGAGTTCTCCTCCAGCCTACGGAGTCTCTCCCAGGCCACAGAGATGTCTGCCCTCCTCGCCTTAACCTCGGGGAGAAGGAAGTAGCGAGAAAAGTTGTTAATCATACCCTCGGCGAGCTCCAAGCGCCAGCATATCTCGCTGGGAGAATCGTAGAGGTCCGTGGTGAACAGCGTTCCGTCCACAAGGTCCAGAGCCTCCGAGAGATCGTGGCCTGGGTGCCGCATGCGTCTCCTGGAGGGAGACATGATACAGGCCTGCCTGCACCCAGAGGAAGGGAAAAAAAACGTCGAGTCCCACAGCAAACTCACGGTCGCAGCCGTCTCAGTCTGGCTGCGACCTACTGTCATAACTCTGGCTCTCACGAGCCAGAAAAGAGATACGAGGGCGACCAGTGAGTTAGCGTAATTTATTAACACAAACACAGCGTACAAAATAACGTAAAGAGCCGCGTGGGGCCAAAACACACACACTACACTAAATAACGAACAGCAAAGTAAAGAGCCACGTGGGGCTAAAACACACACAGAACTAAGGGTAACATACCACCCAGGGAGAAAGGCTAGAGAGGGGGCGAGGGAAAAACACACGCCGAGTCGCAACACTTACTTTGGGTGAAGCGCTGAGGTAACGGCGAACTGAAGCTAGTCGTAGGAGCTAACAGTCGTGGAAAACACAAGGCATGTCTTTCCATAGCGAGGTCGCAGCGACGAGTAACTCTCGGCTGCTCGCTTAAGTGGGGGAGATGATTGGTGATAGGAGACAGCTGTCCCAGCGCAGCTGAACTAGACAGCTGGCAATCAGCTGGGCGCTGTCAAGGAACGGGCCTTGGAGGACCCGGCACGGACTACCACGGAGCAGGAGCGACACTGGACAACCTGAACGCAGAGAAGATAGCGTTCAGGTCGTGACAAATATATCTTATTATACTTAACTCAGTATTGTTTACCTGTTGAAATATATATTTTACGGCTAATTATAACCCCATAACTACAACATGGCACCTGGCGATCAAGTTTTGGCAGCTGATCACTTTTTGCCCCGACACCACCACAAACTCAGTGCTACTGGAGCAGCTACATCCCATGACGTCTCAACGGTCTCTGTGATTTTCACACAGATCAGAGCAATTTGTTGCACGAGAAGCTAAATGTTTCTACAGACATTCTTAAGTTCTGTGACCACTGAGCGTTTGTGAAGCTGGGGTGACATCAGTGAGAGCCTGTGTTGAATGCCCAGACCCACGGTTTGAAGCGATAATTTTGCCACAAAAGAGCCATCTGAAACACACACACACAACATACATATTTTAGTACCTAATAGCGATAACTTGCCGGCATTACAATGTAGTACGGCGGAATTAGAGCAAACTAGCATTAGCAATCATTAGCTTACCTTCATATGTGATCTAGTTCGTGTCCTCACGTCTTCGGCTTTATGGCCCTATGGCTTCCTCAACGCTCCAGTACTTTTCCAGAGTGTTTCGTCTCACTGCCTGTAGCCTTCTTTGGCTACAGGCAGAGAAGGCTACATGCTTGTGTTGCGTGTTTTACGTCACGGGAGTGTAGCGCTGCCTTGCTGTAAAAAAATCCCACCCACCCCAGGTGGTACTCAGCTGTAATGGAAACAAAAGCGAACTGAGTTGAGTAAAGCCATGTCGAAGTGAGTAGGGCTATATAGGTCCTCATGGAAAAGGGGCGTTTGTAACTAATTTAACAGTATCCTTAGGGTCATTGTCTTGAGATGTTGCTTCAATATTTCCACATAATGTTCTTTCCCCATGATGCCATCTATGTTGTGCAGTGCACCAGTCCCTCCTGCAAAACACCCCCATAACCTGATGCTGCCACCCCTGTACTTCACAGTTGGGATGGTGTTCTCAAGCTTCCAAACAGTTCAATTTTAGTTTCATCAGACCACGAGACATGTCTCCAAAAATTAAGGTCTTTGTCCTCATGTGCATTTATAAACTGTAATCTGGCTTTTTTATGTTGCTTTTGGAATAATGGATTCTTCATCGCTGAGTGGCCTTTCAGCCCATGTCTGTACAGGATTTGTTTCACTGTGGATAATGACACTCTTTTACCAGCTTCAGCCAGCATCTTCACAAGGTCTTTTGCTTTGGTTCTGGGGTTGATATGCACATTTTGCACCAAAACACATTAATCTCTGGGACACAGAAGCCATCTCCTTCCTGAGCGCTATCATGGCTGAACATTCCCATGGTGGTTATACTTGTGTATAATTGTTTGAACAAATAAACATGGCACCTTCAGGCATCTGGAAATTGTAGACAAGGATGAACCAGACTTATGGAGGTCCACAGTTCTCTTCCTGATATTAGTGTATAAACTTCTGACTTTGAAGAAAGTAATAATAAATTCTCTAAAAAAAGTTTAGCAAATATAAAATTTATTTAGCAAATAGAAATAATTTTGGTAATTCTAACTAACCTAAAACAGGAAAAGTTTAGTTTGCTTTAATGTCAGATATTAAGAAAAAAAGGTTATGTCTTTTTGAGGGTGAGTCCAGCAATCCTACGGAGAAAGGATTCCGTAGGATTGCTGGACTCACCCTCAGAGATAGGGTGAGGAGCTCAGTCATCCGGGAGAGGCTCAGAGTAGAACCGCTGCTCCTCCACATTGAAAGGAGTCAGTTGAGGTGGTATGGGCATCTGATTAGGATGCCTCCTGGACGCCTCCCACTTGAGGTGTTTCAGGCACGTCCCACTGGGAGGAGACCCCGGGGCAGACCCAGGACTCGGTGGAGAGACTATGTCTCCCAGCTAGTCTGGGAACGCCTTGGTATCCCCTCTGAAGAGCTGGAGCAGGTGGCTGGGGAGAGGGAAGTCTGGGCTTCTCTGCTTGAACTGCTGCCTCCGCGACCCGGACCTCCGGAAAAGCGGTAGAAGATGGATGGATGGATGGATGGTTATGTCTTTTTATCAAGTCAAAATTTATTTCTGTAGTGTGGGGGTATTGTGTGGGGGTTTTCTCCACCCAGAGAAGGCAGGGGGAAGAGGAGAACAATGGACCGAAGGAGGAGGTGTCACCGGGGGGTATCAGACGGGACTGTTGGGTCTATGCACCCCCCGGGGAGAGTAAGAGATACCAGTGCCACTAAGACAAGAAGGGTGTTGGAGCGGCGCCAGCGTTATGTCATGTTTTTTCCACAATATCTTTATTGAACCTTTTTTTTTTTTTTAACAAACATGATACAAACAATCAAACACTAACACTAAAGTACTACAAAAAAAAAAAAAATGCACTAAAAACACCAACAACCACCAACAAAATCAAGTCTTCAACAATGCTCCTCTGTTTAGTCTAGACAATCCAATACATAAGTATACATATTATGTTCACCAGTTTGGAATTTACAAGGTCCACACACATCATTCACCTTCTTCTTCAAGAGTTATGTTTAAATTTTTTACATAATCAATAAAAGGTCTCCATATATTCTCAAACACAATTTCCTTTGATTTTAGTATATATGTTATTCTTTCTAATGGAAGGTTTGTTAACATCTGTCTTAACCACTGAGTCACATCTGGTCTATGAGTCTTTTTCCATAATAGTGCAATACATTTTTTGGCATTAAGCAAACTGAGGTCTATGAATGTTCTTTCACTTTTATTAAAATTATGCTTTTCTGGGTACAGACCCAACAAAAACAGTTTAGGATTCAATATGATTTGTTTTGAGATTATTTTTTCAATTGTTACCCTCACCTCTTCCCAAAACATTCTTATTAATCTACATTCCCATAAACAATGAAATAGGGTTCCTTTACTTTCCATGCATTTTGTGCATGTATCTGGTATATTTTTGTTATATCTATTTAACTCCTCCGGTGTAACATACATCCGCATTAACCATTTGAAATGTATCAATTTAAGGCGTGCATTTATTGATTTGGTTTGAGCTTCTGTACAAGCCAATTCCCATTGTTCCTCTGAAATTTCAATTTGCAGATCTTCTTTCCAGTAGTTTAATCTTTTCAGTGAATTTTCACTTGAAGATAGTGTCAATGAGTTATAAAACTCTGAAATAATACCCTTTCTTTTACTATCTTTCATCATCATTTTTTCCAAGGATGAATAAATAGGTCGAGTGAGAGCTTTATTTTGATTTGATCGAATAAAGTTTCTAAGTTGAAGATATTTAAAAAAATGTGTTCTATTGAGATTAAATTTGATCCTCAGCTCTTCAAAAGACATTATGTTGTCTGCACCTGGCAAATATAAATCCTGAATCTTTTGTATCCCTTTTAAATTCCATACTTTAAATACAGCGTCCGCTCTCCCTGGTTTAAAATATTGATTACCCCATATTGGACTAAATTGTGACAATAACTGTGGTTCTTTTAAATAGTTTTTAGCTTCACACCATATTTTGATCATATGCTTTACAAATGGATTTTTAACTTGTTTTTGTAATTTTTTTGCCGAATCTGAGTATATGAATATGGGAAGAGGTAAAGGTAAATTGTATGATTCCATTTCAGTCCAGTGAGGGAGATCATTTGATGAAAAATAATATGTCATAGACCTCAGTTGTGCCGACCAATAATACAACATAAAATTTGGACATTTCAGACCTCCACGATCAAATGGTAAATATAATAAAGACAAACGTAATCTAGCCCTCCTGTTGTTCCATATAAATTCCACTAACTTTTTTTTTATTCTTGAGAATAGATCTAAAGGTGGTGATAAGGGAATGTATTGAAATAAATAAAGTATTTTAGGTAAAATATTACTTTTAAGTATATTGATTCTCCCGATCATCGACATTGGTAGTGACATCCATCTCTGAGTTAACTCACTGATATCTGACATTAAGGCTTCATAGTTGACACTGGTGACTGATTCTAGCTTAGGCATAATTTGGATTCCTAAATATTTAAACTGATTTACAACATTGAATTGATTTACCTCAGGGGCTGGGTAATTTCTCTGGGTCTCATTTAGCATTAATATTGAAGATTTAGTTTTATTTATTTTATATCCTGATATTTCCCCAAAATTCTTTATTAAATTCAACAAGGTTGGAATTGATTTTTTTAGATTCGACATAAACAAAATTATATCATCGGCGTACAGGGAGATTTTATGTTCTGTTGGTCCAACTTTAATTCCATATATTTGTGAATGTAAACGTATCGCTATCGCTAAAGGTTCAATTGCCATAGTAAACAGTAAAGGTGAAAGTGGACAGCCTTGTCGACATCCTCTATTGATTTTTATTGGTTTTGAAATATTGTTATTTGTTAGGATTTCTGCTGTAGCATTATTGTATATTATTTGAACCCATTTTATGAAATTATTTCCAAGTCCAAACCTTTGTAGGACTTCAAAAAGAAAGGGCCATTCAACTCTATCAAAGGCCTTTTCGGCGTCCAATGATAGGAGAGCTGTATCCGGTGCTTCTTTATTAAAATAAATAATATTAAATAGTCTTCTTACATTATGGAAGCCTTGTCTACCCTTTATAAAGCCATTCTGATCTCGATTAATAATATTTGGTAAAATTTCTTGTATTCGTCTTGCTAAAATTTTACAGATTATCTTAAGGTCGGCGTTTAATAGGCTTATTGGTCTCATATTTTCACATTTATTAGAGGGCTTACCTGGTTTTGGCAGCAGTATAATTAAGGCATTATTTATGTATGATGGTAAATTATTATTTTGAAATGCTTCTAAAACCATTTCCAAAAAAGGTTTTATTAATTTATTCTTAAATTTTTTATAAAGGTCAACTGGAAGACCATCTGGTCCTGCACTTTTTCCTGATTTCATATTATCAATGGCTAGCCCAACTTCTTCTTGACTAATTTTAGACTCCAATATCTCCCTGTTTTCATTTGGAATACACGGTATAGATAGTTCGTTCAAAAACCCATTTAGTTTTGTTAAATCAGGTTCATTTTTGGTATCATATAATTTTTCATAGTAATCTCTAAAGGCTCTATTAATTTCTAAAGGATCTATAACTACCTGTCCATTACTTATAATACTGGTAATTGGTGTTTTAATTTCCAATTGTTTAATCTGCCATGCTAATAATTTTCCTGATTTTTCACCTTGTTCATAAAAAGATTGTTTCAATCTTAGAAGACTCGAGGCAGCTCTATTCGCTGATTTTTTGTCGTATTCAGCTCTCAAAATCAGTAATTCATTCTCCAACCTTGGGTCACTTCCTGCATACACTTTTTCCTGAAGATTTTTTATTTTATGTTCCAATTTAGCTCTCTCCTCTCGAGTCTTCTTAGATTTTGATCCTGTATAACTAATAATATGTCCCCTAATAAAAGCTTTGAAAGCCTCCCACTTTACACATGCTGATGTTTGTGTAGTATTGATGTCAAAGAACTCGTCTATCTGTTTTTCTATATACTTGACAAATTCCTCATCCTGAAGCCATTTATGCTGAAATTGCCATCTACCTGATTCCTTTGTCAATTTTTTATCTACATATATTAGACAACAGGGTGCATGATCAGAGATCACGATGTTATCATAAAAGCAGTTTTGAATCTTGGACCTTAATTCTGTGGAAATCAAAAAATAATCAATACGTGAGAATGTCTTGTAGGTACTGGAATAACAAGAATAGGCTTTAACTTGTGGTTTCATTTCTCTCCATATATCTAACAATCTCAATTCTTTCATAAAATGATTAATAGTCATCCTACATCCAATGTGCGTACAATCCAGTCCTGTTGATCTATCCACACCTGGATTCAATGTACAATTAAAATCCCCTGCTATTATATGTTGCCCTGTAAGTGATGATAAGATGAGAAATAAATTAGCAAAGAACTTCTGATCATCTATATTGGGACCATATAAGTTCACAAGATTTATATTTTCTAATAGCAAAGAACCTTGAATGATTACATATCTTCCAAATTTGTCTCCAATTACATTTTTCACTTGAAAAGGAACTGATTTATGTATGAGAGTCATAACTCCCCTGGCTCGGGATGAAAATGAAGAGGTGAATACACTTCCCTGCCATCTACTCCTAATTCTTTTAACATCCTCCTCTATCAGATGAGTTTCTTGTAAAAACACAATTCTTGAACCCATGTCCTTTATTTTATTCATAACTTGTTTAAGTTTTTTTAAATTTTGTAGACCTCTGCAATTCCATGAAGTTAAATTAAGATTAACACTTTGGTCCATGATCAATAGAGAGTTTAGGATTACCTTGCAGTGTAAACATGCTCATACAGAGAAGCAAAAACATGAGTGGTTGAACATTCATCCTACAAACTACACACAAACAAATTTCCCCTTCCCACACTTGTGGCAAACCCCCCAAAATCAAAAGAAAAATTCTGTCTCCCGATATAGCCATCGACCGTTCCACACCCACGGGGAACAGCCTAAGCCACTCCTTCTTCATCCTCCCAATCACCCTAACTCTACTGCTTTTAATGACGTAACATTAACTCTCCTCTGTAGTTTTCCAACTTAACTCCAAAATTTTTAACAACTTTGTACATCATAGTTTTTTTTTTTGTTTGTTTTGTTTTTGTTTTGTTTTTTTAATATATAATACAATCTCCAGTCTCTTCTTCTTCTTTGATCTTCTTGATGAACTCCTGCGCCTCCTCTGGGGTCTTGAAGATGTGGGTTCTGCCCTCATACGTGGTCAGCAGTCTCGCAGGATAGATTACACCATGACGAATCCCAAGGTTGCGCAGCTCCTTACGTACGGGATCAAACTGCTTCCTCAATTGTTGGATTCCTGTGGCCAAATCTGGGTAGAACCGCACCTGCTGGTCCTGGTGTTTAATCTCTCCTTTAGCACGTGCAGCGTTGAAGATCTTCATCCTGTCTCTGTTGCTAAGAAACTTCATAATTAAGGTCCTCGGCGGTCCCTTATCTCTCCGTGGGCCAATACGATGTGCTTTTTCCAGAACCACTGCTGATTGCAACTCCTCGCTGCCCAGTACCTCCGGAATCCACTTTTCCAGAAAGGAACATACGTCCCGACCTTCTGATTCCTCTGGAAGACCCACCAGCCTCAAATTATTCTGTCTCGACCGAGATTCCAAATCCAAAATATTATCTTCCAGAGATTTATTTTTTTTTCCAAAGTGCGCACCTTTAATTGAAGACGGGTGACGTCATCTTCAGCACTAGCGAGACGGAGCTCCATCTGCGCCGTTCGTTCTACACAGTCACCCAATTCCTTTCTTATTCCTTCCAACGCTGTCATAATCCCATCAAATCTAGAGGAAAAGTCCGCTCTCATTGAACTCATGGCAGCCATCAGCGCATCTGCGCCATTCCCCGCAGAAATCGCACCGCCGCCAGCCTCCTCCGCCATATATGGAGCCTTGTTTGCTGCGTCACAGACCTGAAAGTCCGTTAATTTGGACTGTTTCGGCGGCTCGCTTTTTCCTTTTCCTGGTTTTCCAGCCTTAGGCTTCGCCGACATATCCTCGCTCAAATGCTGGGATACGTTCTGTCCCAAATGAGAGAGTTATTTGCCGATTTTTTTCTCCAGGAGCAGAGCAGAGCGAGACACGTCCGTCCTACGTGGCAGCCATAACCGGAAGTGCGTTATGTCATGTTAATGTGCCACACACTTCTTTGTTCAAACAACAATGTGTTATTGTTGGAAGTTCTGGGTCTCAATGCATGGAAATAAAGATATAAAAGAGGAATGCACAGAGACCCGGGATTCTCTTTTGCTGTAAGTTATGTTGGAGGAAGAATAAAATTCTGTGTCGTCCAGCTTGTTGCCTCACCTGCCTTCTTTCTCCACATTGGTGACCTAAGACGTGCCATGGAAAGCGAGCCGAGCACCGCCCCGGAGACTGCCTAGAGGGAGAGCACCAGCACCGTGTGTGTGGTCTCAGTCGAGCTCCCAGGCTTCTGGCTTCACAACCCGACTGCATGGTTCTTGCACATAGAATCCCAGTTCACACTCCGTGGGATAGCAACGGACAATACCAGATATTACTAAGTGGGTGGTCGCTGCGCTGGATGCACGCGCCACGCAACAGGTGACGAGTCTGCTCCAGGAGCCGCCGGACCAACAAAAATATGAAGCGCTCAAGAGGATGCTTCTCCAGCACTATACCCTTTCTGACAGTGACAAGGCAGAGAGGCTCCTAACGTGTTCAGAGTTAAGGGACAGATCAGCAGTGGAGCTCATGGAGAGCATGTTGCCGCTGAGGGGGAAGGACGATGAATCTTTCCTGTTCGCCCACTTGTTCCTCAGGAACCTACCAGCTACAGTGAGGGCGATCCTGGCCAACTCGCTGTGGCTGGTTGCTAAGGACTACCGTACCCTGGCGCAGAAAGCGAACCGCATCATCTTGGCGACCAGAACTCTCAGCATGCAGACAGTGGCACTGGTATCCACAAGGGACTCCAGTGAGGTCGAGGAGCCGTTTGTGGTAGCCGGGACGGACAGCAGAAAACGAAGGAACGGGGCGATCTGTTTTTTTTGTTTCGGCTCAAATGCCCAATGCTGCCTGTCTCCATGCCAATTCAAGAAGCTGGGAAGACGGCACGTTTAGAATTCAGTGGCAGCTGCAGCCGATGCCGACAGGAACAGACTGCTTTATGTCACAGACACACATTCGGGGAGACGGTTTCTGGTGGACTCCGGCTCTCAGAAGACCCTTATCCTGCCAGTCAACACAGACAGGGTGGCAGGACGCAGCGGTCCCGAGCTCTCGGCTGCCAACGGATCCACCATCAGGACATTTGGCGAGCAGACACTGATGATATGCTTGCACAGACGCAACTTTCAGTGGGACTTTGTGGTAGCTGTATGTTCCGACCCCATTTTAGGTGCAGATTTTTTATGTGCTTATGGGTTGTTAGTTGGTGTTGCTAATAGGAGACTGGTTGACGCTGTCTCTTTTACCTCAGTGCCCTGCACAGCTCAGGGAACTGGGTCAACAACATTGGCTAACGTTATAGCTCCAGGGGGTAAATACCAACATTTGCTTGCACAGTTCCCAGCACTCATGGTCCCGACTTTTTTGGCTTCAGTAACGAAACATGGGGTCAAGCACTTTATAACGACAAAAGGCCCGCCGGTGTTCGCACTTCCTCGGCGTTTGGACGCAACTAAACTGGCCAGCGCGGGAGAGGAGTTTGCCAACTTAGAGCAGTTGGGCATTGTCAGGCTCTCCAACAGCCCGTGGGCATCCCTGCTTCACGTGGTGCCTAAAGCCGACGGGTCGTGGTGACCGTGCGGCGATTTCCGGCACTCTAATAACACCACGGAACACAATTGTTACCCCATTCTGCACATCCAGGATTTTTCCGTGCACCTGGCTGGGGTGCATGTTTTTTCGAAAGTGGACCTGGTCTGTGGATACCATCAGGTCTCGGCGCGTGCGGAAGACATTCCAAAAACACTGGTAATAACTCCTTTCGGCCTTTTCAAGTTTTTACGCATGCCGTTCGGGTTAAATGGCTTTCCAGATGATGATGGACGCAGTGCTTCGCGACATGTCCTTCATTTTTGTCTACTGAGATGACATTCTGGTAGCTAGCGCGTCCAAGGAGCAGCACATCATCCATCTCAAGATGGTTTTCCACAGGTTGGAAGCGCACGGATTGATTGTTAACCTGGCGAAGTGCCAGTTTGGCATGCCAGAGATTGATTTTTTTTGGCCACCACATTTCGCCGGAGGCCGCAATTCCGTTAATGGAGAAGGTGCACACTGTGTCAGACTTTCTGCGCCCGCACACCGTGAGAGCACTATAGGAGTTTTTGGGAATGCTTAATTTTTCTAACCGTTTCCTTCCCTGAGCAGCCCATCTGATGCAGCCATTGTGTGCTGTGCTTAAAAAAAAGAAGCCCGCGGAAGCCATCGACTGGACTCCCGAGCAAGTCCAGGCTTTTACGAACGCCAAAGCAGCGCTTGCGGATGCTGCGTTGTTAGCCCACCCGGATCCATCTGCGTTGATAGCGCTCACTACGGATGCATCTTATGTTGCCATAGTGGCAGTGGTGGAGCAGTGTGTCTCAGGTTTGTGGCAGCTGCTCGCATTTTTTAGCCCAACTTTGGACGACAACGAATGCAGGTACAGCACGTTTGATAGAGAATTGCTGGTTCGCCACCTGGCGACACGCCATTTCCAGTTCTGGCTGGAGGGGCGCGAGTTCACCGCTTTCATGGACTATAAGCCGCTGACGCACACGATGTCTCGTGAAGTAAATGTGTCCCCCCCTCCCCCTTTTCCCTCCACAGACTGACGTGCCCTCCGGTACACCTCACCAGCAGGGCAGTTCGACTGGATCGTCAACCCCCCACTACAGCCGCTATGGAGGCCAGCTCAAGTCCAAAGGATGGGGGGGGGGGGGGGGTAGTGTCCCTTCTGGGTGTTTGGGGGGGAGCTGTGTGGGGGCATGGTGTGGGGGTTTTCTCCACCCAGAGAAGGTAGGGAGAAGGGGAGAACAATGGACCGAAGGAGGAGGTGTCACCGGGGGGGGGGGATCAGACAGGACTGTTGGGTCTATGCGCCCCCTGGGGAGAGTAAGAGATACCAGTGCCGCTAAGAGAAGAAGGGTGTTGGAGCGGTGCCGGCGTTGTGTCATGTTAATGTGCCACACACGTCTTTGTTCAAACAACAATGTGTTATGGTCAGATGTTCCGGGTCTCAATGCATGGAAATAAATATATAAAAAAGGAATGCACAGAGACCCGGGATTCTCTTTTGCTGTAAGTTATGTTGGAGGAAGAATAAAGTTCTGTGTCGTCCAGCTTGTTGCCTCACCTGCCTTCTTTCTCCACAGTAGCACACTTAAAACAACCGTAGCTGACCAAAGTGCTGTACACCTTGTACACATAAAATATTAAACAACCACACAATTTACAATCCAGACTAAAAATACACAATAAAAATATTTTTAAAAACAGTATAATAAAACTAAATAAAATTAATAAAATACCAAATAAATAAAATAAACTATGACAATAAAAAACTAAGCTATTCTCCTCAGCTGGGAGTGAAAGCCAGGGAAAATAAATGAGTTTTCAAAAGTGTTTTAAAATAATTAAGAGTTGGAGCAGCTTTTCTGTGAAAAGGCAGGCTGTTCCATAGATTTGGACCCACCACTGAAAATGCTTTGTCACCTCTACTTTTTAGTCGGGATTTTGGAATATCTAAGAGCAGCTGATTCGTAGGTCTCGGTGCTCTGGATGGAATATAAGGCTCTAATACGAGTTTGTAGTTCAGAGAGATAAGATGGGGCCATACCATTAAGACATTTAAAAACAAGAAATAAAACTTTAAACTGAATTCTAAAATAGATGGGAAGCCAATGCAGAGAAGAGAGTACTGGAGTTATGTGATCACGCCATTTCTTTCCAGTCAGAAGACGGGCTGCTGCATTCTGTACAGCCTGTAAATGATGAAAGGATGACTGATCAAGACCAACATAAAAAGAATTACCATCCATCCATCTTCTACCGCTTTTCTGGAGGTCCGGGTCGCGGAGGCAGCAGTTCAAGCAGAGAAGCCCAGACTTCCCACTCCCCAGCCACCTGCTCCAGCTCTTCAGAGAGGATACCAAGGCGTTCCCAGACCAGCTGGGAGACATAGTCTCTCAACCAAGTCCTGGGTCTGCCCCGGAGTCTCCTCCCAGTGGGATGTGCCTGAAACACCTCAAGTGGGAGGCGTCCAGGAGGCATCCTAATCAGATGCCCATACCACCTCAACTGACTCCTTTCAATGTGGAGGAGCAGCGGTTCTACTCTTGAGTTTCTCCCGGATGACTGAGCTCCTCACCCTATCTCTGAGGGTGAGTCCAGCAATCCTACGGAGAAAGCTCATTTCAGCCGCTTGTATCCACGATCTTGTTCTTTCAGTCATTACCAAAAGCTCGTGACCATAGGTGAGAGTAGGAACGTAGATTGACTGGTAAATCGACAGCTTTGCCTTAGAACTAAGCTCCCTCTTCACCACAACAGACCAGTACAACGTCCGCATCACTGCAGATGCTACTCCAATCCGTCTGTCAATCTCTTGCTCCATTTTCCCCTCACTCGTGAACAAGACCCCAAGATACTTAAACTCCTCCACTTGATGGGGTGGTGAGCCCCATCCAGTGGGCTCACCACCTGCAGGAGGGATCATGGGGGTCCGGTGCTATGTGGATTAGGTGGCGGTCAAAGGCGGAGACCTTGGCGGACTGATGAAGAATTACAATAATCTAAATGAGAAGTAATGAAGGCGTGAATGACTCTCTCAAAATCATGAACGGGGAGGTAGACCTTCACCTTGCTTAGGAGTCTTAGCTGAAAAAACTTTTCTGAACAACAGAACTAATCTGTTTTTCAAACTTAAAGGAACAGTCAAAAATAACTCCAAGGTTCTTAGCAACTGAGTGGTAGTAAGAGGCTAACGGGCAAATAACACTGTTGAACCCATCTAATAGATCCTGCTGTCCAAAGAGCACATTTTCTGTCTTATTGCTGTTCAGGCTGAGAAAATTATTCTCCATTCACGCTTGCACATCCCTGAAACAGTTCAAAAGTGCCTCAACAGAAGAATGATTTTTTTATTATTATTGGAAGATATATACTGCTCAAAAAAAATAAAAGGAACACTTTGAAAACACATCAGATTTTAATGGGAAAAAATAAGCTGGATATCGAAATTGTGGCAGGCTAGTCCAGTTTACTCAGATTAAAAAGTGTTCGTTTAATCTGAGTAAGCTGGACTAGCCTGCCACAATTTCGATATCCAGCTTATTTTTTCCCATTAAAATCTGATGTGTTTTCAAAGTGTTCCCTTTATTTTTTTGAGCAGTATATTTGTCAGTCATCTGCAAAGCAACAGAATGAAATATTGTATTTTTCAAAAATAGAGCCCAAGGGAAGCTTATATAACGAAAAAAAGACTTGGTCCCAAAATGGAACCCTGCGGTACCCCACAATTAAGTGGGGCCACAGTTGAGGAATTTTCACCAAAATGGGCAGAGAAACTTCTGTCACTTAAATAAGACCTAAACCAATTTAAAGTTGTGCCTTTAATACCAACACACAAGTCAAGATGTGATAACAGAGTATTATGGTCGACTGTGTCAAAGGCAGCAGATAGGTTTAGGAGCAACAGGACAGCAGAGTTACCAGCATCAACAGTTAAAAGCAAATCATTAAAAATTCTTAAAAGGGCTGTTTCTGTGCTATGACGTTGTTTAAAACCAGATTGAAACTTCTCAGTAATGCTGTTTAACTCCAGGTATGACCAAAACTGATTATAAACTTCCTTTTCTAAAATCTTTGATTAAAAAAAAGGGAGCTTAGAAATGGGCCTAAAATTGGAAAGCACAGAAGAATCAAGATTGTTGTTTTTGATGAGTGGGTGCACTACAGCATTATTTGTGGGCAGCAGGAACACAACCAGACATCAGAGAGGAATTAATTAGATCCACAATACAAGGCCCAAAGGTTATAAAAACATCCTTAAAAGATGAAGTGTATGTAAACTTGTGGCTTCAACTGCATATTCAGTTGAATACACTACAAATACAAGATATTTCAGTCCCTCCAGGATTTCACGGGATGTTTATGATTGTTGCAGCCCAAAAAGCCTGAATTTGTGGGAGCTTTTTTTAAAAAGTTGTGATAAAAGGTGCAATGTTTTGAGAGTTTTTTTGCACTAAAAGTTGTGGGAAGAGTTACAAATTTTAAAGCAGATGTTTTTTTTCCCCGTTTACTGCCGTGATATTCTCTATAACAATACAAGAAAAGCACAGGATTGTCAAAAATTTCCTATTAAACAGTGATTTGTCAATTAAGCAGAAACTTCTGCCATACAGAAAAACTCTTGAACAAGAACAATTACAGACTTTAACACAATATCCATTACAACAGCTAAATTGCACTGAATGCCTGTTAAAGCGTATAGATTAGGAAATTATTGGCAGCACCTACATTTAAAAACTCCCTATGGTCCCCAACCACTCGGTACCGAGCAGAGAGGAAAAAATAAAAAAATAATTCTCTACCTGTCTATCTGCTGCGCATCTTGACACACACATATTTGTCTCTTCAGACATGCATCTTTTATTTATGGGGAGGGGGGGGGTCCATGTCCAGACCAGAGATTCACAGTTTTCAAGCTCACTGACAAGATGTAGTAATGATTTTACCTCTAAAGATGTATAAAATGATCAAACACTGGCTGTAGCTTTAGATTTGCTTGTTCTGTTTGTGGTGTCTCTCCTTACGCGCGCTCCCGCGACAGGGTGGTTTTGGAACAAGCGGACGTTTTTCAACACAAACCCAGCACTTTGTACACACAGTCAGGACGGAGATGTGGTAAGATGTCAACAGGCAGGTTGGGGGAGACGGAGGAAGGGACGGTGTTGGAAACCTCGTGGGTGAGTGTTTCTTTTTTTTTTAAATTACACACTCTGTTTGCTGATGTGTTCCATTAATACTTACTGTAAACACGGAAGTGAACGCGGTGCAGCGATGCATTTGAATGGTTAGACGGAGCATTTGAGCACCACTCAGGGACAAATTTGATTGGTGAAATTGGTGGAAGTTAACAAGGATTGGCCAAAATTGTGGGAAAGTTGTAGTGATCGGACAAAGTTGCAACATTGCGCAATAGTCGCGCTGACTGGCTGATTTTGTGTGAATTGATGTGATTGCAACATCTCAAAATCCTGGAGGGACTGGTATTTTATGTTCAAACTGATGAACTTTATTGGGGTTTTTTCAGATATTCACTCATTTAAATTTGATTCCTGCAACACGTTCCAAAAAATGCTGGGACAGGGGTCATGTTTCCCACTGTGTTACATCGCATTTCCTTTTAACAACACTCAATAAGTGTTTAGGAACTGGGGACACTAATTGCTGAAGTTTTGTAGGTGGAATTCTTTCCCATTCTTGCTTGATCTACAACTTCAGTTGCTCAGCAATCCAGGGTCTCCATTGTATTTTGTGCTTCATAATGCACCACACATTTTCAATGGGAAACAGGTCTGGACTGCAGGCAGGCCAGTCTAGTACCCGCACTCTTTTACTACAAAGCCACGCTGTTGTTACACGTATAGAATGTTCCTTGGCATTGTCTTGCTGAAATAAGCAGGGATGTCCCTGAAAAAAGACTTTGCTTGGATGACAGCATATGTTGCTCCAAAACCTGTATGTACCGCAGTGGCGGACCGTGTATTTTACAACTAGGCCTTCAGTAGTGATCTACCCGATCCAAGTGCCATTCATACCAAGCACCATAAAAATAGCCTATAGGGCCGTCCACACAAAGCATGTTAAAGATAACTTTAGCTCTAAAATTATAGTTTTAAAAATCTTTACGTTTTCGTTGTGGAGCTCCATTTCCCTGCGCACTTGTTTGTTGAGCTGCAGATCTACTCTTGTTTCCCCAAAGGTTTAACAGTACTGTTGCTTGTAAGTGTCTGGCTGGTGTCTCGCTGCTGCTATGGTTAAGGCCCTGTCACACCTAGACGATTTAGGCAGCCAAAACGTATGAAAAATTTGGCGAATACGGTGGAGTACGTCGAATCAGTTATGGCTAAGTTTTGTCTAAGTTAAGAGCACGTTGAAGAACGCTGAAGCATGCTACAGCGTAGTTCGCAAAGCTCCTCTGAAAATTAATTTTCAGCATGCTGAAAATTTTCCAACATATCCAGCGTATGGCTGATATGTCCCGCATTCGCGGAGCAAATGGCATATTTGCAGCGTTGGTTCACAGGAAAAAACACGTACAGAGCTCTGCCTGCAGCATATACACACACACATCTATTTGTTTGTATAACAGGACCTGTTGGGGGTTTTCCATTTGACTGAAGTGTGTACCATCAGCTGTCCAGTGTTGTTCTAATAAATATGCCAAAATGTCAGAACACCGGAGGAGGTGGATCCAATCAGGTGATTGCCAGAAAGTGCAGAGTGCAGTTGTTTTCCATGATAAATCACACTCTCCTATTGGCTGTGCCTCCCAGCAAAAGCACACTCCATGAATTATCTTGTTTTATTCCACTTTACTGAAAATAAACTTTTTTTATCACCATCAGTTCGCATGCCTTTGAGCCAGTTTGGCAAACGCTGCTTAAATCATCCTGGTTTGACAGTTGATGGCTCAAGTTTGCAAACCCTGTCTGGCTCCAAGTATCTACTCCATCAGTTGCAAACAACAGGCATTCCCAGCAAGATAATTTGCAGCACTCCACGGAGCCTGCAATCCAAGGATACTGCTCGTTGCTAATATGGAAGTGACGGACAAATCCTTTCCCTGGCTGAGACGGGCCTGCTAGCTTCTGGGTTGGCCGACCTCAATTCACAATGACCAGCTTTTCTTAAAAAAGTCCGTCTGGAAAATTGATTTTTTTAAATATCTGCAACCAAATCATTTTCCTCTCCCCTGTGCCATTGTGGGTGGAAAAACAGCTATTATATTTAAACAGATACAGTATATTGTAGCTGCTTAAGCAAGTCCTTGCACTGGTGTTTTGCTAGCTAGGATCCTCTGCACTGTGGGTGGAGGAGTTTAACCATCCAATCAAAAGACATGAAAATGCTGACGTTCTCGAATGTCTTCTATGTGTACCACTGGACATACAGAAGACATCTGATTGGTTAAAGCAACAGGATGTTTAACAGTTAATTTAACCTACAGAGCTGCACTCTTAATTCCTGAAGGCCCAAGGCAGAGTTGCTTGATCCTGGCAACACAAATGGCTGAAATATGATTGAACAACAACAAAAAAAAAAAACCTAACTAACATGCATAACACTACTGGAAGTACAACCAAGAGAAAAGCTACAAAATGAAGAGAATAGACTATTGGGGGTAATTTAATACATCCTCATGGAACCAATATAAGAATGTAGGTTGTAAATGTAATTCTGATACTGTTTAGGCCAGCAGAAAAAACATTGCTGGCCCTGAGGGTCCACCACTGATGTACTGTTCTGCATCAATGGTGCCTTCACAGATGTGCAAGTTACCCCTGCCATGGGCACTGACACACCTCCATACCATCACAGATGCTGGCTTTTGAACTTAACGATGATAGCAATCTACATGGTAATTTTCCTCCTTAGCCTGGAGGACACAACGCCGATGAATTCCAAAAAAACTATTGGAAATGTGGACTCACCAGACCACAGCACACTTTTCAACTTTGTGTCAGTCCATCTCAAATGAGCTCTGGCCCAGAATAACTGGCAGCATTTCTTGGTGTTGTTGATATACGGCTTTGGCTTTGCATTGTAGAGTTTTAACTTGCATTTGTGGGTGTAGCGACAATCTGTGTAAATTGACAATGGTTTTTCAAAGTGTTCCTGAGCCCATGCGGTAATATCCTTTACAGAATGATGCCGATTTTTAATGCAGTGCCACCTGAGGGATCAAAATGAGCATTCAGTGTTGGTTCTTGGCCTTGCCGCTTACATGCAGAAATTCCTCCAGATTCTCTCAGTCGTTTGATGATATTATGGACTGTAGATGATGAAATCCCTAAATTCCTTGCAACTGTACATTGAGAAACTGTGGTGATCACTTATTTATCTGGTTCTGGACATTTCGGTGATGACATTGGTGTTGTATGAGAGTATTAGCTATGTTGTGGATTTAGCTGTAACATCAGTTGTTATAAGGAAAGAATGTCCAAACACCCAACTTTACCTTCATTTGGCTTTACTGGAGAATGCTGCATCTCAGTTTACAACACATTTGTTGTTCCCGCTGACTAACATGCGTCCGTCTCTCTGATAGCACTGCATCGCTTAGCACTGACTTCTTCTTCTTCGGTCTGCAGCTTGAACAATAACATTTCATGGCCAAAGGTACAGCACCAGCGCCGTCTAGTGGACAATGTCTAGCGACTGCATTGAAGGAAAACACCTTTGGGATTCTAATTAAATTACTACTATAAATAGCCTTTCTGATTAACTATAAAATGTTTATAATATCTGTTTGTTTTCACGTGTATTTCAATATGTAATAACTATCAACTTATGTGTATGAACCATTATGAACTATTAAATATTCAACACCCTCCCCCCCAAGAAGACAGTTCAAATATTAACTTCAAAAGGATATAGTAGCTGAACTGGTCTTCTTAATGTCGTCCCAGTTGGAGTGCGCACAGCGCAAGATCTGACTAGTCCATCTCTCCCTGGGAACACCTCTATGATTAGTCCTGTTTTCCATGTTTGACGTGGTATCTTGTCATCTCCAATGAGGACCAAATCTCCTGGTTTGAGTTGTGTTGGATTTGGGGTATGACGAGTGTGAGCCGATCTGAGGTCCAGCAAATACTCCCTCCTCCATCTGTTCCAAAATTCCTTGACAAGTCTATGGCGATATTTCCATCTTCGGGTCAGCCTTTCTTTATTTGCATTTGCTATCTGACCTGTTGTGGAAAATGGCTTTGGTGGTAAAGAGGTAAGTCTTTTCCCTATGAGGAAATGAGCTGGCGTCAGAGGTTCTGGTTCTTGTAAATCGTTGTACACAAAGGTGAGTGGTCTTGAGTTAATAGTGGCTTCTATTTCTGTCAACAGAGAAGTTAACTCTTCAAAGCTCAGAGATGCTCTGCCCATTACTCTTTTGAGGCATCCCTTTACAGAGCGCACTAACCTTTCCCAAAAACCACCCCACCAAGCCGCTCTTTCTGCAATAAATTTCCACTTGATTCCCTTTTCAGAAAAATATTCCAGCAGCTCTGGCTCCTTTATAGCCTTCCACAGTTCCTTTAGATCTTGATCTGCTCTCTTGAACGTTTTTGCATTGTCCGAGTAGATTACTCTACAAAGTCCTCTCCGTGAAATAAATCTCTTGAATGCCAAAAGGAAACTTTCTGTTGATAGACTCGATACTAGTTCAAGGTGCACTGCACGTGTAACTGCACAGGTGAAAAGTGCTAGGTACGCTTTCTCTGCAGAATTCTTGGACTTTACAAACAGTGGGCCTGCAAAGTCAACACCTGTGACTTCAAACGGCGGTGCTTCAGTAACTCTGTCTTTGGGTAGAGGTGCAGCTGTTTGCTGTGCTGCTTTTACTTTGAATCTTTTACAGATAGTACAGTCTGAAATGCATTTTTTGACTAACTGTCTCGCGCGTGGAATCCAATACTTCTCTCGTAGATGAACTAGAGTGTCTCTCACGCCTGAATGCATGACATTTTCGTGACTGTATTTTATCAGAAGTTGTGCAAATTTGTGATTTGAGGGTAACAACCATGGGTGCTGCTCATTGAAACTCATGTTTGACTGATGCAGCCTTCCTCCTACACAGATTAAGCCTTGCTCGTCTAGAAAGGGTTTAAAGTCTCTGATTTTTGAGTCTTTGTGCACATTTTCTCCAGTTTTCAACTCTGTTATTTCTCTTTCAAAACTGTTAAGTTGCGCTTCACGTATCCATACCTTTTCAGCTTTTGCCATTTCCTCTGCTGTTAGTTCTCCCCTTTGTCTTTGCTTTGAATGACAGTTGTGGAGAAATCTTTGAATCCATGCAGTTACTCTTAGTACGGTCTGTAGCTTGCTGTATTTGTCCAGCTGTAGCAATGGTTCAGATTGCACTCTTTCACTGTTACTGAGATGTACTGCGACTTGACTTGCCTTTAGCTCAGCTTTTACCTCTTCTTCTGATAGTATTTTTTGTGCTGTTTCTGGCGGTGTAGTTTGAAGCTCCTTTTCTTTCAAAAATGATGGGCCTGACCACCAGAGATTTTCCTCTTTCAACCTTGATGCGGACTGACCTCTTGTGGTGAGATCAGCTGGGTTCACCTTTCCATTACAATGTGTCCATAGTTCTGGTGGTGTCAAAGTTTGTATCTCCATCACTCTGTTGGCAACAAACTGTTTCCATTTCTTTGATGAACTGCGAATCCAGTGAATCACTATCATGGAGTCTGACCACATTCTGAGTTGAGTGATCTGCATATTCAGTGCCTTCAAAAGGTTATTTGCCAACCTTGATCCAATCACAGCTCCCATCAGTTCCAAGCGTGGCAGTGTGATTGTTTTGATTGGTGCCACTCTTGACTTGGATGCAACGAGCGCAGTAACAGTCTCTCCTTCTGTTGTTTGTCTTGTAGATACGCAACTGTGCCATACGCCTTTTCGCTTGCATCTGTGAAGACATGGAGAACTTGTGATTTATCTGACAGTTTTTCTGTTCCATACCACCGCGGAATGACTATTTGGTGGATCTGAGGAAGCTCCATGCACCACTGCTGCCATGCCTGTGAAAGGTCTGGAGGCAGCTCGTCGTCCCAGCTCAGGCCCCGTCGCCACATTTCCTGAAACAGACATTTAACTCGAATGGTAAATGGCGTTAGGAACCCTATAGGATCAAAGATTCTGGCGGATGATCTCAAAACACTCCTCTTTGTGTTTTCCTTTCCTTTTAGAATGTTCATCAAATGTTTGAGGTCAAAGGCAAAGTCATCTGTGTCCGGTCTCCACACCAAACCAAGTACTTTCAACACACTTACATGTGTTTCTGTTTCTTGTGTGAAATCAAGCTTGCTGTTTGACCACTTGGTTTTCAGTTCAAGGGAGTTTGTTGTCCACTTACAGAGGTTCATGTTGGCAGCAGCCAGTATTTCTCTTGCTCCTGTAGTAAGTCTGTATGCCTCGTCTGAGTTACTTGAGCTAACGATCAGATCATCCACATAAAGTGAGTCTCTCATTAGTTTTACTGTGTCTGGTTGGTCAGCTTCATATTTCTCCAGATGATGTCTGATAGTGGCTGCAAGTAAAAATGGACTTGAAGTTACTCCAAACACAACACGTGCCATTCTCATTATACGCGTGTTGGTGCCTTCAACATCTGGGGGTCCTGTAAGCCACAAAAATCTCACAGCATCTCTGTCACTTTCAGTTATAGATTGTCACGCCGCGCCATTCATCAGCGGCGCCACCTGCTCACGCACCTGACAATCATCAGCGGCGAGGGATAAAGGCCGTCTCGCCCGGAGGCTCGGCCTGAAGCCGTCAGACTTCGTCCCTCACCGTTGTGAGCATACTTCCCTTCAGCGTAACCATTGTTGTAAGAAGATCGCTTACCTCTTCTCTTCAGTCTTCTCCCCTGTGCACAGGTGGATTTCCCAGCGGCGGACATCTCCTCTCCATCGCCCAATCCTCGCTGCTGCACGGAGCTCCCCAGGTGGCTGTCTTCCGGGCCTCACCCCCTTGTTGTGCCAGCTGTCCTGACCCACCAAGTAAGTCCTTCTCTCGCCATAAATTCCTCCTGTGTTGGTGTATGCCCGTCACTCTCTCCCTGTGCTCTCTCCATAGGGTTGCTCGGCTGTACGGTCACCTGCCTCTGTGCCTGGAGCTGACACCATCACCAACACATTTACATCCCGCAGACACGCACTCATTCTCCCCTGCTGTTAATAAACTCTTTGAACTACTCTAAGCCTGTGTGTGTGCGTCTCCTGAGCCGTGCGTTATGTCAGTACGGCTTCAGCAGAGCGGCTCGGCGGACGGCGGGCTCGCACACCGGCTTACCACTCTCGAGGCTAGAGTGGATCAAATTGCTTATCAACAGCAGGTCATCCTAAATCAATTAGTAATTATCACTGGCCGATTGGACCGCCTGGACCCCCAGCAGCCGTTCCCCCCGGCTCCTCAGGGTGGCGCAGCTCCTGCTGTTCCGGTGGCCGTCCAGCCAGCTCCAGTGGCACCGGCCCGACTCACACCTATTCCGACCCCCGCTCGCTTTAGCGGAAAGATCGGCGGAGCGCGGGGGTTTGTGATGCAGTGTGAGTCCGTGTTTGACCGTGTGCCCGGAGACTTTCCCTCAGATCACAGTCGAATCGGCTACATAGGGAACCTCCTGGAGGGGCGCGCTCTAACTTGGGCCTACGCTATCATGGCGAGACCCAGTTATGCCACCCTCACCTATGCCGAGTTCGTGAGGCGCTTCCTGGAGGTGTTCGATCATTCTCGTTCCGAGGCGGTCCAGGTCGATCGGCTTCTCGCTCTCCAGCAGGGAAACCGGTCGGCCGCGGATTATGCCATCGAGTACCGGGTAGCGGCGGAGGAATTGGGCTGGGAGGAGCGCTCCCTCTGCGGCCTGTTTCTCCGCAGCCTCAATAGTGATCTAAGGGATGAACTGGCTGGACGGGATATCCCCGGAACGTTAGCGGAGCTAACCTCACTGGCTATCAGCTTGGACAACAGGCTGCGCGAGCGCTCCTCAGGACGGAAGCCGTCTGCTTCTCGCCCTCGGGGAGTCCCGCTACGCCTGCCCCAAGCTCGCCCCCTGGCGACGCCGCCACCATCGTGCCCCGAGGAGTCGGAGCCGATGGTGACGGGCTGGGCAAAGCTCTCCTCGGCAGAGAGACAGCGCCGCCGTGAGTTGGGTCTCTGCATGTATTGCGGAGACAGTCAACACACGATAGAGCTTTGCCCACAAAGGCCAAACGGCGGGGTCCGCGAGTCACTGTAGGGGGCCTCGCGGACGTCAATCGGCAAAGTCCCCTCACTCAATTAAAGCTGCCCATCCGTTTTTGCCACAACCCCACTGGGCACCTCACCCACGCACTGGTGGATTCGGGCGCAGAGGGCAGCTTCATTTCACAAGGCCTGGCAACCCGATTGGGCATCCGCTGTCGGGCATTAAAACACCCCATCTCCCTGGTCCATCTCTCCCGTGCCTCCCTTGGGAGAGTTTCTCACCAAACCATGCCCGTCCCAGTCATCATCTCAGGGAACCACCGGGAGGAGATGGTATTTTACGTCCTGCCCAACTCTGTGTCGCCCGTCATCCTGGGGTATCCCTGGCTACGCCTCCACAACCCTGTCCTGGACTGGAGGTCCGCTGGGGTATCGGCATGGAGTACCTTCTGTATGGGCACCTGCCTTCAGTCCGCTGCCTGCTCCCCATCCGCGGCTCCCCCTGTGGCGGATACAGCACCTCCGGACCTGTCACTGGTGCCTCCAGAATTTCACGACCTGGGTATGGTATTTAGCAAATCGAAAGCTATGTCTCTTCCCCCGCATCGACCATATGACTGTGCCATCAACCTCCGCCAGGGGGCTCCCCTGCCATCTGGTCGGCTCTACAGCCTGTCGGCGCCGGAGAAGGAGACCATGAATACATACCTGAAGGAATCTCTGAGCGCTGGGATTATTCGCCCATCGTCGTCACCCGTGGGGGCAGGGTTTTTCTTTGTCGGGAAAAAGGACGGATCCCTCCGCCCCTGCATAGACTACCGAGCGCTGAATGACATCACTGAGAGGGACCGTTACACCCTGCCCCTCATGGACACTGCCTTTCACTCCCTCCAGGGGGCGACCTGGTTTACCAAGCTGGATTTACGCAGCGCTTACCACCTCGTCCGGATCCGGGAGGGAGATGAATGGAAGACAGCCTTCCGTACCCCGAACGGCCACTTTGAGTATCTCGTCATGCCGTTCGGGCTGACCAACGCTCCTGCCGTCTTTCAGCGCCTCATTAATGACGTCCTCCGGGATTTCATCGGCCTTTTTGTGTTCGTCTATCTGGATGACATCCTTATCTTCTCCAGGTCCAGGGACGAGCACCAGGTCCATGTGAGGCGGGTCCTCCAAAGACTGCTGGAGAATCGTCTGTACGTGAAGGCTGAGAAATGCGAATTCTACGCTAGGACCACATCCTTCCTGGGATTCATCATCGCTCAAGACCAGGTGCTCCCAGACCCAGAGAAGGTGAAGGCGGTGGTGGAGTGGCCTACTCCCGCATCCCGGAAGCAGGTGCAACAGTTTGTTGGCTTCGCCAATTTTTACCGCCGCTTTGTCCCAAATTTCAGCTCGATCGTCGGACCGCTGACCCGCCTCACGTCCCCGAAGGTCCCGTTCCGGTGGACTGAAGAGGTCGCTGCTGCCTTTAGGGCGCTGAAGGCGGAGTTCTCCTCCTCCCGGGTCCTTCGCCAGGTCGACCCCGCGCTGCAGTGCGTTGTGGAGGTGGACGCATCGGACACGGGAGTGGGAGCAGTGTTATCCCAGCGGTCACCTGACGATGGCACCAAACGGCCGTGCGCCTTCTTCTCCCGGCGCCTGTCCCCGGCGGAGAGGAACTACGATGTGGGGGACAGAGAGCTCCTGGCCATTAAACTCGCCTTACAGGAGTGGCGCCACTGGCTAGAGGGGGCGGACCTGCCGTTTGTGGTCCTGACGGACCACAAGAACTTAGAGTATTTACGATCTGCCAAGCGCCTGAATGCCCGCCAGGCGCGCTGGTCTTTGTTCTTCGCCAGGTTCCGCTTCTCGATCACCTTCAGGCCGGGCTCCAAAAACGGCCTGCCTGACGCCCTCTCTAGGCAGTTCACCCCCGTGGAGGCTGAGGAGACGCCCCACACTATCCT
The DNA here is from genome assembly GCA_020510985.1 of Pholidichthys leucotaenia. Taxonomy (NCBI): domain Eukaryota; kingdom Metazoa; phylum Chordata; class Actinopteri; order Cichliformes; family Pholidichthyidae; genus Pholidichthys; species Pholidichthys leucotaenia. Next base: position 25,807,467 of record CM035839.1, on the reverse strand, counting down.
GCCCAGGTCGTGCGTCCTCGGTGCCATCTCTTGGGACATTGAAGACAAGATCCGGAAGGCGCAGGAGGTGGAACCTGATCCTGGCGGCGGACCGGAGGGAAGACTGTTCGTCCCATCTGCGGTCCGAGGAGAGGTCATCCACTGGCTCCACACCTCCCGGCTCACCTGTCATCCCGGCACCTCTCGGATGATCAGCCTCCTCCAGCGGTCCTTTTGGTGGCCAGGCCTGCGGAGGGATGCAGCCCGCTACGCCCGGGCTTGCCCAATCTGTGCCACCAGCAAGTCGGGAAATGCCCCCCCAGCGGGTCTGCTCCAGCCTCTGCCCGTCCCCGGCAGGCCCTGGTCGCACATCGCACTGGACTTCGTCACCGGACTCCCCGTTTCCAACTCCTTTGACACCGTCCTGACCATTGTGGACCGTTTCTCCAAGGCGGCGCACTTCATTCCCCTGCGAGGTCTCCCTACTGCCCTGGAGACGGCGGGCCTCCTCGTCCAACACGTGGTCAGGCTGCACGGGATTCCGGTGGACGTGGTCTCGGACCGGGGCCCCCAATTTTCGTCCGAGGTTTGGAGATCCTTTTGTAACGCCATCGGAGCCAAGGTGAGCCTCTCCTCCGGCCATCACCCCCAGTCTAACGGGCAGTGTGAGAGGACCAATCAGGAGCTGGAGGCTGCGCTCCGCTGTGTTACCAGATCCAAGCCGACGTCCTGGAGCAACCATCTCGCCTGGGTGGAGTATGCCCACAACACCGCCCGCTCTTCTGCAACGGGGATGTCCCCCTTCAAGGCGTCCCTGGGTTACGACCCCCCGCTGTTTCCAGCGCAGGGGAACGAGGTGACTGTCCCCTCCGTTAGGGCGCACCTTAGGCAGTTCCGCTCCACCTGGGCTGCCGCGCGTCATGCGCTTTTGCGCACAGCGGAGCGCAACAGGACCGTGGCGGACCGGCACAGAAGACCTGCCCCGGCGTACAGAGTTGGGCAACTCGTGTATGTGTCTACCCAGGACGTCACGTTAAAAGGCGAGAGGAGGAAGCTGGCACAGCGTTTCATGGGTCCCTTTCCCATCACCCGGATCATCAACCCGGTGGCTGTGCGGGTGGCTATTCCCCCCTCCCTCCGCATCCATTCCACTTTTCATGTGTCGAAGGTGAAACTGGCAGTCACTGACCCCCTTTGCCCTCCTCCTGCAGCGCAACCCGCGCCCCGGATGATTGGTGGCCATCCGGCCTGGTCCGTCTCCTCCATCCTGGACTCCCGGCGCCGAGGTCGTGGGTTGCAATACTTGGTGGACTGGGAGGGCTATGGGCCCGAGCATCGACAATGGGTGCCCCCGTCGTTTGTGTTGGACCCATCGCTCATCGCGGACTTCCACCGAGCGCACCCGGATAAGCCATCGCCAGGAGGCGCTGCTAGAGGGGGGAGTACTGTCACGCCGCGCCATTCATCAGCGGCGCCACCTGCTCACGCACCTGACAATCATCAGCGGCGAGGGATAAAGGCCGTCTCGCCCGGAGGCTCGGCCTGAAGCCGTCAGACTTCGTCCCTCACCGTTGTGAGCATACTTCCCTTCAGCGTAACCATTGTTGTAAGAAGATCGCTTACCTCTTCTCTTCAGTCTTCTCCCCTGTGCACAGGTGGATTTCCCAGCGGCGGACATCTCCTCTCCATCGCCCAATCCTCGCTGCTGCACGGAGCTCCCCAGGTGGCTGTCTTCCGGGCCTCACCCCCTTGTTGTGCCAGCTGTCCTGACCCACCAAGTAAGTCCTTCTCTCGCCATAAATTCCTCCTGTGTTGGTGTATGCCCGTCACTCTCTCCCTGTGCTCTCTCCATAGGGTTGCTCGGCTGTACGGTCACCTGCCTCTGTGCCTGGAGCTGACACCATCACCAACACATTTACATCCCGCAGACACGCACTCATTCTCCCCTGCTGTTAATAAACTCTTTGAACTACTCTAAGCCTGTGTGTGTGCGTCTCCTGAGCCGTGCGTTATGTCATAGATATCTGAAGGAAAGCTTTAGTAATGTCTGCTGTGAAACCTACAGGATTTTGTCTGAATCTGATCAAAATGCTCATGAGGTCAGCATTCAGGTTTGGGCCAGGTAATAAACAGTCATTTAAAGAGGAACAACCTTCTTCATGTGACGAAGCATCAAACACTACCCTTAACTTGGTAGTTACTTTGTCCTCTCTGATTACAGCATGATGAGGTAAGTAGTAGGTTACATTCTCTGTCTCTGCTGAATGACTGCTCTCTGGCACATCTTCACATATTCCTTGTTCTGTGTAATCCTCTATTACATCGTTGTATCTTTTAAACAGTGTCACGTCAGATTTCAGCTTTCTTTTCAGGGTTTCAAACCTCTTTTGTGCAACCTTCTTGTTGTCTGAGAGTTCGGGTGTGTCTTGGCGCCAAGGCAACGCCACTTCATATCTCTCATTAATGAATCTGACTGACCTGTCAAAGCTCTCCTTGGCTTTCTTGTCATCAGGTGTTTCCTCACCTTTAGTAGTGATGCCCAGCGACTCGATCTCCCAAAATGCTCTTAGCTGGTTTGAGATCTCCACTGAGTCTTCACTGAGTCCAATGTGCATACATGTTGCTTCAATCATACTGGACATGACAACTGGTCCTTGCACTGCCCAGCCGAATCTGGTTTCTACGGCAACCAAAGCATCTGACAGTCTCTCAGTTTTACCTGTGACTACTCTCCAGTAGTAATCTGCTCCGATCAGTACTGATAGCTCCAAACCATCTTTGTCTCCCGCTGACACATCTGCTACTGGTAGCCCTTTTTTCTCCAGCTGCCGTTGGATGTGTTCACTGGGGACTTTCATGACTGTAGTACAAAGCTGTGGGGTTTGAACAGCTTCAATCTCGATTTTCTGATCTTTGTTTCTCACATTCTCCAGGACTAGTTTTATGACATTGCATTTTGTGGTCACTGGGTTTTTTGAGCCAAATGTGTGAAGGTTTAATGTCTCTTGTTTTAATATTGGCAGTTTTAAATCTTTCACTTGTTTCTCATGGACAAAACTCCGTTGGCTTCCTCCATCAATTAAGCAACGCACAATCTTCTTTCCTCCAGGTCCTTCAATCCTTGCTCTCACAGTTTGCAACAGTACTGTTTCACATTTTTCTAGGGTTGGTTTGGCTGCATATGGAAATACTGAGGAGACCACTCTATCACTCGTGTTTTCAGCGGCATCTGTCCTTTCTATTGGTTGCTCACTTCTGTCACACACAACAGCATGATGTCTCCTTCCACAATCAGTGCATGTCACATTTTTGGATCTACAGTCTCGAGCAAGATGTCTGGGCTTTAGGCATATGAAGCACCTTCCCATTTTCTTTAGCTTTTCTTTCCTGCTTGTGACTGTGTCTTCAGTGCACTGTTCTGACTTGTGGCTGGTACTGTTACAGAATATGCAACTGTGCACAAATAGTGTATTCGAACTGCCTGTGTGGAGGGCTGCAGCTGAGGGCACATTAGGTCCTTTCCACTTTTCTCTGCTTGAATCTGGTTTGCAGTGCTGTTTCTGATTTGCATGTGTATCTTTATAATTCTCTCTCATTTGTGTCAAATGTGCAGCACGCTCCCTGCTTTCAACTTCTTGTTGCAAAAACCTTACAAGGCCATCAACATCCCACTTTTGCCCTATATCTGTCTTGCGGGTGTACTCAAGGGCAAGATCAGCAGGAATCATTTTGAACAGTATGGGGCACAGTAAACCTCCATAACTGTCTGACATGACTCCTAAACCTTCTAGGCTTCTGATTTGTACTTCAACGTCATCAAAAAGTTGTCTCAAGGCAACAATGTCTGAGGACCTTTTAACTGGGCTTAGATTTAGTAACTTAGACATGTGTGCACTTACAATGAGATCTTTCCTTCCAAATCTTTGCTTAAGCATGTCTACTGCAGAATCATAGTTCATGTCAGTTACTTTCAGCCCTGCGACGGCGCGTGCAGCTGGCCCAATGAGATATGACTTCAAGTAAGTGAACTTCTCAGTTTTGCTCAAATCTGGGTTTTGGTGAATTGCATTTTCGAATTGGTCCCAAAACTCCTGCCACATGCACACTTCTCCGTTGTATTTGTTTATTGAGAGCTTGGGTAACTTTACCGAGGGTCTGCTTGTATTTGACCGTGTACTCACGTCACTCAGCCGATGTGGATTTGCTGATACGGTGGCGTCTCTTGCCTGTTCTTGTTGCTGTAAGGCAGCCCGTTCAATCGCTCTCTCTGCCCGCGTCCTCCATAAATTTGTGTTGTCCTGATACTCAAGTGTCCGCACCATGTCCGCATCTAACTCGTCCAAAGGGATCTCCTGCTCTATATCGGGTTCAATGTCTTGCAGGCCTTTCTCTTTCTGTGACAACATGGCTAACAGCTCCCGCAAACGGTCACTGTTTATATCAGTCTTACTTGTTTCATCTTGTATAATTTGCAGCAGCTTTGTAACGGACATCTGCAGCACGGTCCGTTTCTGTTTTAGCCTTTGAAGTCGCTCCGACATTTTTTCCTTTCGTCTCCGTGTTGTTACAGCTATCGGCTTAATCCCAACAACGTTCTCTCTTCACTTTTCCCGCTTCCCAGCTTCCGCTTCCCGGGTTTCGGCACCAAAAAATATGTTGTGGATTTAGCTGTAACATCAGTTGTTATAAGGAAAGAATGTCCAAACACCCAACTTTACCTTCATTTGGCTTTACTGGAGAATGCTGCATCTCAGTTTACAACACATTTGTTGTTCCCGCTGACTAACATGCGTCCGTCTCTCTGATAGCACTGCATCGTTTAGCACTGACTTCTTCTTCTTTGGTCTGCAGCTTGAACAATAACATTTCATGGCCAAAGGTACAGCACCAGCGCCGTCTAGTGGATAATGTCTAGCGACTGCATTGAAGGAAAACACCTTTGGGATTCTAATTAAATTACTACTATAAATAGCCTTTCTGATTAACTATAAAATGTTTATCACGTGTATTTCAATATGTAATAACTATCAACTTATGTGTATGAACCATCCATCCATCCATCCATCTTCTACCGCTTTTCCGGAGGTCCGGGTCGCGGAGGCAGCAGTTCAAGCAGAGAAGCCCAGACTTCCCTCTCCCCAGCCACCTGCTCCAGCTCTTCAGAGGGGATACCAAGGCGTTCCCAGACTAGCTGGGAGACATAGTCTCTCCACCGAGTCCTGGGTCTGCCCCGGGGTCTCCTCCCAGTGGGACGTGCCTGAAACACCTCAAGTGGGAGACGTCCAGGAGGCATCCTAATCAGATGCCCATACCACCTCAACTGACTCCTTTCAATGTGGAGTAGCAGCGGTTCTACTCTGAGCCTCTCCCGGATGACTGAGCTCCTCACCCTATCTCTGAGGGTGAGTCCAGCAATCCTACGGAGAAAGCTCATTTCAGCCGCTTGTATCCGCGATCTCGTTCTTTCGGTCATTACCCAAAGCTCGTGACCATAGGTGAGAGTAGGAACGTAGATTGACTGGTAAATCGACAGCTTTGCCTTAGAACTAAGCTCCCTCTTCACCACAACAGACCGGTACAACGTCCGCATCACTGCAGATGCTGCTCCAATCCGTCTGTCGATCTCTCGCTCCATTTTCCCCTCACTCGTGAACAAGACCCCAAGATACTTAAACTCCTCCACTTGGGGCAGGAGCCTGTCCCCAACCCGGAGAGAACAATCCACCTTTTTCCGGCTGAGGACCATGGACTCGGACTTGGAGGTGCTGATTCTCATCCCAGCCGCTTCACACTCAGCGGCAAACCGTCCCAGCAAGAGCTGTAGGTCATTGCTGGATGAAGCCAACAGGACAACATCATCTGCAAACAACAGAGATGAGATCCTGTGGTCACCAAGCATGACACCCTCCATTCCCTGGCTGTGCCTAGAAATCCTGTCCATAAAAATTATGAACAGGACCGGTGACAAAGGGCAGCCCTGGCGGACTCCAACTCTCACTGGGAATGACTCCGACCGAGTGTTGGCAATACGAACTAAACTCTCACAACGGTCGTACAGAGACCGAATAGCTCGTAACAACAAGCCCGATACCCCATACTCCCGAAGCACCCCCCACAAAAATCCATGAGGGACGCGGTCAAATGCCTTCTCCAAGTCCACAAAACACATGTAAACTGGTTGGGCAAACTCCCACGAACCCTCAAGAATTCTCGAGAGGGTAAAGAGCTGGTCCGATGTGCCACGGCCAGGACGAAAACCACATTGCTCCTCCTGAATCCGAGGTTCGACCAACGGATTTCAACGGATATCAAGGATTCAGTGTACCCTGCCCGGTATGGGGTATGAACCATTATGAACTATTAAATATTCAACAAGCTGTGCTATTTTGTGCTTGAGCCTTTGTTGTTATTTGATCTTTGTGGGGGGGGGTTTCCCTCTGTACTTTGCTGTTAGATATTTTTGTGCCTGTTTTCTTTGGGATTTCTTAGCCTGTTTCCCCCTCCGCCAACCCGAGGTCGGTCTTGCTAGCTTTCTGGTTGGGGGGGGGGGGGGGGGCCTCTGTGGATGTCACTGTAGACGCCTGGAATGCATCCCTCGAACAGGGGGTACTGTGGTGATCCGAGCGCTGAGCTTATCTGTGCTCGAGTCACGCAGTATTCTCTCTTTTTTCTTTATATTTTCCTGCCCTGTTATTATTGGTCCTCCCAGGGCTTTTACTGTGACAGCGCCGTGGCCGGACTTCCGGCTGTCAAGTCTAGCCGGCACTGTCACAGCTGATTATGATTTTGGCAATTATGTTTCTCCTCTCCTGTTTGGTTCTTTGCTTTCTGTCTGTAGTATTTAAAGGAGCAGCTGAGGCTCACTCCTCGCTGCGACCTACATCGACCTTGACTGGAGTCCCTACGTCCGGCTCCAGTCTCCTTTCTGTGTTTGGATCGTCCTCACTCGTCTATTGTAAGTGTTCTTTAGCGTCAGGTTCCGCCCTTGCTATTCCCTGGTTTGGGTCTTTGTGTTCTCTATTTGTGTTCTATGTTTAGTGTATGTGTTTTGCCCCACGTGGCTCATTATTTTGTATTTTCTATAATAACAAGCAAACTCTCTGTTGGCATCTGGCGCCTCATTTATGCCCTGAAAAGGACAAACGTGACAGAAACAGTGTTCTTAAACTGTTGGACGATTTGCCCACGCAGTTGTTCACAAAGTGGTGAACCTCGCCCATCCATTTAATCTGTTCACTTGTGGAATGTTCCCAAAAGGTGTTTTGTTTTTTTGGTTGTTTTTTTTTAACATTCTCCAACTTTCAGGGTCATTTCTTGCCCCTGTCCCAGCTTTTTTGGAACATATTGCAGGAATCAAATTCAAAATGAGTGAAAATTTGCGACAAACCAATTAATCAGTTTGAACATTAAATATCTTTTGTTTGTAGTGTATTCAACAGAATATCGGTTGAAAAGGATTTGCAAATCGTTGTATTCTGTTCTTATTTACATTTTACACAATGCCCCACTTCCTTGGAAATGCGGCTTGTAATTTAAAAATGTGACCGTTCACAAGAAAGTTGCAAAGTTACATAACAAAAAGCAGAAATGCTGAAAAACAAAGCTGCAAGATTAAGAGAAAAGAGTGGCAATTTTATTTGATAAATAGTTTAACAAAGTTCAGGTAATTTTACTTCTCCTCGACAAAAATGTTGAGGGTGAACTTCTAGCTAGTAGCTCCTGAGGTGCTGAGGAGGTCTGTAGCATTTGTGTTATCTGCCTGTAATAAGTATCACTGCCTTAGAGACTACTGGACATTTGATAAAGGGCAATGACCTAACAAACATCCAGAGGGCTAAACTTTGCAGGCAATTGAGTGCTCTTTAGACACACCTGACACGGCTAAAACTTAAGACTTAGCACATTTGGGTTCATTAGTTTCTTTTAAAAAACACTCATTACGTGTGGACTGGTCTTAACTGATCCGTATACTCAATTAATTTCAAGTCCCATAAAAATATGGCTGTTCAGTTTGCAGTTAAAGACCTCTGGCTCCGGCTGAAATTTTGGAATAACAATAGCAAACCCTATATATAATTCCTAATGATATCCCCTCTCAAGGAGTTGTTTTGTGAACCTCACAGCATGGCTCATACCCATTATTAATCAGCAATGCAGGCAATAAAAATAGAGGGAGAGAAGTCATGGTGAGACATTTGGTAGTGAGATATAAACAGAAAGACTAGGCTAAAAACAGAACTGTAACAGCAAGAATGTAGTTTATGTAATGCGTCAGGGAGTTTTGCTTTTGTCTGAATCTTTTTTTTTTTAATAAAATGAGCAATGCTGTATTTGGGTAAGCTCATTAAAAAGCTATTTAATTGACACAGCTTCCAGAGGTGTTAATGAAATTTCTGTGATATGCTTTGGTCAAAATAACTCAGGGTTTAACCCCTTACATTTCAACCAGTTTCCAGTCAATGTGAAATGTTCCACAGGTTGAACACTGGAATTTTAAGAGGTTAACTGCAGTAACATTTTACACAAGTTTAATGGCATATTACTTTACATGCTAATGAACCCCAGCTCATGACACCTTCCTTCTTTCTTCACTTTCCTGATAGCTCTGTAATGATGGCGATGCCATGTTGAGGCTGATGTTAGCTTTTAGCTTCAGTTGTTGGGCAAAGGAACATACTAATGAATACCAGCTGAATGTTACCCTGGATTTACACTGACTCCGGATCGGTCTGTTACAACTGCATTCCGGACTCCGCAGCATATAGTTCCCATTCTCATCAATGTTCTAATCCCCACCTGGTCCAGACCATGGCGGAATGAATCCGGCTCATTGGATTTGGATTGTTAATGAAACGCAGTGAGTCTATTTGAATTCAGATGCTGGATCCAGTCTGCAAGGAATTGCCGCGGTATCTGCACTGTGGCCACTCTAAGTAATAAGGGTGAATGAGTGTGGGTGAGTGTGTGGGGGAGAGCACGAATGGATATGAGTAGGTCGGAGTGCGAGTGAGAGTGTGTGTATGGGTGAACGTGAGTGAGTGCGGGTGACTCTGAGGGGGAATGGGAGCGAGATTGAGCGGGTACAGGAGTGGGAGAGAGTGGGTTGGTTCGGGAGTGCGAGTGTGGAATTGTGTGGGAGAGGGCAAGGAAGAGTGAGTGAGTGCGTGTGGGTGCATATGAGAGCATGAGGGTGTGAGTGCGTGGGAATGGGTGTGTGTGCTGGTCAGGAGGTGCTTGATTGAGGGGGGTAGTGCCTCTTGGCTGCGTGGGCTCTCCTGGACGTGGGGGCATGAGGCCGCTGTGCCTTTCTGCCGCCTTCTTTGGGCGTGGGGGGCCCCCGGGGTGTGTGGTGGTGGCAGTGGGGTGGGGGCAGGCCCACTGTGGGGGTGTCTGGTGCGGGCCAGTCTCCGGCCTGGGGGATGGGGACACTGGCCTCCTGGCACCTAGGGCCCGGAGGCTGGCGTTGGCCCCACTGGAGGGGGGGGCGGGGGCAGCCGCACCGTCCGCTTGGCAGCCCGACCTCCCTTGGCCGTCCTGGGGTGGATGCCTGGCTTTCCTGGGGCTTATTGGCCTCGGGACATTTGTGCTCTGTGGCTGGTGGCATTGTCCTGCTTGCTCGGGGTTTCTGGGGATGGGGGGGATTGCTGTGACCGGCCACCCTCTTCGTATGTTTCCTGACAAACCACTCACATGCACACATTTATTTTGCATGCGCTCTCATACACACATTACGTATGCACACACACATATGTCTCTCCTTTAACAGGTGCAGATACCAGACTCGTGTTGAGACCTCTTCAGTGGAAGAAACAGTCTCTTATGTTTGTTTCAGTTGTTAGTTTATCTTCTTTGTCTGTTCCTCTCCGTTTTCTTTCCCCCTTCCCACCACTCCTCCCCCCCCCCCCCCCGGTAAAACAATTTAAATAAAGTATTAAAAATTATTATAAGAGGAGTTTACAAACAATATACAGTACATATACAGTATATGTACTGTATAAAGCTCCCTTTGGCAAAGTAAATCTGTTTGGCACAATAAGGGAAGCAGATTTCTGTTCTGCTCACCTAGTTGCTTGACAGGACAAGGGGAGATAAAAAAGGAAATGCCGTGGTATCTCGGGGTATTTAATAGCTGTTTGTTCATTAAAAACAATTTAAGGATTGTCCGTTTTCTGAGGTCTACTCCTTCACCACTGAGTCAGAGAAGATAAAAAGTTTGACATAACATACAAACACTTCATAGAATTAAAATTAACAGGCTACTTATGCATTATTTAGAGTACAAAAATCCAGGTGGAAAGCCTGTACATCATGCTTTCTTGTTATCACTTGATCGCAATCAGTTCTCCTCGGTCTCACTCGGGTCTTCTGAAGATCTCACATTATTTTGCATAATTATCACGTGATGTTACACCTCCCTTAACACCTCCCTTAAGCTATGCCACGTGCCGTCCTGCCTCAAATCCTCCACCATCATCCCTGTCCCCAAGAAGCCACGGATCACTGGACTTAATGACTACAGACCTGTAGCGCTCACCTCTGTAGTCATGAAGTCCTTTGAGCGTCTGGTCCTGCCCCACTTCAAGTCCATCACCACCCCTCTCCTGGACCCGCTGCAGTTTGCCTACCGAGCCAACAGGTCTGTAGACGACGCAGTCAACCTGGCCCTCCACTCCATCCTGCAGCACCTGGACTCCCCGGGAACCTACGCCAGGATCCTGTTTGTGGACTTCAGCTCCGCATTCAACACCATCCGCCCCGCTCTGCTCCGAGACAAGCTGTCCCTGCTCAACGTGCCTGACTCCCTCTGCAGGTGGATCACCGACTTCCTGACGGACCGGAGGCAGCATGTGCGGCTGGGAAAGACTGTCTCAGACTCTGCTAGCATCAGCACCGGATCACCCCAGGGCTGTGTACTTTCCCCCCTACTCTTCTCCCTTTATACCAACTCCTGCACCTCCAGCCACCAGTCTGTCAAGTTGATCAAGTTTGCAGACAACACCACCCTCATCGGGCTCATCTCCAACGGCGACGAGTCCGCCTACAGGAGAGAGGTGGCCCAGCTGGCGTCCTGGTGCAACAACAACAACCTGCAGCTGAACGCTCTGAAGACAGTGGAGATGATTGTGGACTTCAGGAAAGTCACAACCCCTCTGCCCCCCCTCACCCTCACAGGCTCTCCCATCACCACTGCTGATTCCTTCCGCTTCCTAGGCACCACCATCACCAGGGACCTCAAGTGGGAGCCGACCATCAGCTCCCTCATCAAAAAGGCCCAGCAGAGGATGTTCTTCCTGCGGCAGCTGAGGAAGCTCAAGCTACCCACCAAGATGTTAGTGCAGTTCTACACAGCCATCATCGAGTCCATCCTCACCACCTCCATAACCGTGTGGTACGCAGGAGCCACTGCCAGGGACAGACTAAGGCTGCAGCGCGTCGTGCGCACTGCTGAGAAGGTGATCGGCTTCAAGCTCCCATCTCTCCAGGATCTGTACATCTCCAGGACCCGGAGGCGTGCTGGCCGGATCATAGCCGATCCCTCACACCCTGGTCACGTACTGTTTGCCCCCCTCCCCTCAGGTAGAAGACTTCGGTCCATCCAGACTAAAACCTCCCGTCACATGAACAGCTTCTTCCCCTCTGCCATCAGACTGCTGAACACTAAGTGACTTATTGACTCTCGTGCACTATGTACAGCAGCTCAACCAGACTCATGTCAATCATCACTGTTTTCTTCCTGCATTACCGACTGCACTATATGGTTCTCCACATTATCTGCTGCTCGCTAATATATTTTAACTGCTGACCAGTATTACTCACTCTTATTCTACACTTTATTGCATGTATAGTTTATTTCTTTTATTTTATCATGTTTAATGTTGCAGCATTGCACCGAGACAAATTCCTAGTTTGTGTACTACATAAACAATGGCAATAAATTTGATTCTGATTCTGATTCTGATGTTGAATTTCGAACCTTGTTTTTATCCATGCCGCTTCAAAACACAAACGCTGTTGGTAGGATGGATGCAAGGCTCCATCAGGGTTAGAGTTTAACAACACAAGGTCTGTATCAGGTCTGTTAAAGAAAGACGTGAAAAGCGCACAGAAGAGAACAACTAATCCAAATGAAGCGTTTCAGACAAAGTCATATGTGACATATGGGAATGGCACGATGCAACATGCTGCGTGCGCACATATGCATGCGTGAGGTCATCACACCGTAGGGTATAATAGCTGGCTACCCAGGGCTAACCGGTCTCTTGTGTTGCACTCCATCTTTGGTGCCACCCAGTCACCTCACTGTGTACTCCCTCCTTAGCTTGTGTTGCTAACGTTCAATAAAGTTCACCTCAACACGTGGACCTGTCTGCAGACCATTATTTTCAGACATAACAACTGGCGATGAGGAGAAATTTGGAAAATATTGAGATGAAACGCTGCTGACACCCTTGCCACCCTTCCTTCCTTTACCCAGTGAGCTGCCTATTCCTTGGTCATGTTGGCATGAGTCATTTGAGACTTTCATGTCTGCCATTGACCTAGCTAAAATTAGCAAGCTAAGGCTGTGCACCATGCTAATTCACTGCCTCGGCAGCGAGGGACAGCATGTCTTCAAGACGCTCAGACCCACAGATAGCTATGACGAGTGTGTTGCTTTGTTAGCCAGATACTTCAACACCCCTGAGAGCGTGCTAGTCAGGAGGATAAGATTTCGCCAATGCAGACAACGTGTAGGTGAGCCGGTCTAACAATATGTTGCTGACCTCCGCTGTCTGGCAAGCATGTGTAGGTTTGCACAACTGGAAGACCAGTTGGCAGAGCACACCATCAACCTGAAGCTATGGGAGAAGCTGCTAATGGTGCCGGACGACCTGCCGCTCTCTAGGGTGGTGGAGCTAGCATCCCAGCTAGAGGCCACAGCTTGGCTAACCACCCAGCTAGGAGCCTCCAGCCCGCACTCCCCACACTTCGCTCTGTGAGCACAAGCTGTTGCGCCGGATGCTGAGCCCGATGACCCCACGTCCTCCCTGGAGGACCCCGAAGTTAACACTGTTTGAGGACAGGACAATAAAGCACGCCGACCATGTGGTAACTGTGGCTCTCCCTTGCACCAGACACATGCACCTGCCTACCCCACCAAAGGACACAAGTGCCAATGCTGTGGTAAGCTGAACCACTTTGCCAAAGTGTGCCGCTCAGCCCCGACAAGCCCGCCGTCTACCTCGCGCAGTCAGCCTAGTCCAACCACCATACATGCGGTGGACTCCAGTAACACACCGTACAAGTGGTGCACAGTAAAACTGGATGGCCTCAGTCCACCATTACTGCTGGACACTGCTGCCACGAGGTCCCTGCTGGATGAGGCCATGGCGAAGACGTTCTTCTGCTGACAATCAAGCCAGATACAGTGGAACTGTTCGGGTATGGACATGTGAAAATCAGCATGGTAGGAACCATCGGTCTACCGGTTCACTACAGGTCAAGAGTCCTCCCAGCATTCACATTTCAAGTGATGCCTTGGGGACAACATTTTGGGATGTGATCTCTTCCATGAGCTGGGCTTTTCCATCACAGGTCACATGGGACTCTGCTTGACTGCTGTTGGCCTGAGCCTGCTTTGTCCACAAATAGGCATAACCACACAATTTTTCACACAGCACGTTGACTGGAGCACAGAACACTGGGGACTGATCTTTGCATGGCATAAGCCTCTCAGAGCCGCCACCTCGCTGCAGGAGTTCCAGTCTGTAACAATGCAAGACCTGGAAGATCGTGGAGGTCATCTGGTCACCAACGAGACCACCTCAATGTCTGTCGACAACCTAACCACGTCCTTCATTATACGGCATCCCAACAATGATGCCGTTTGCCAACCTCATGATGAGTGAGCAACAGCACGTCGTGAGGCAGAAACATCCATCGCTCACAGTGCTCGACTGGGTCCGGATCCGCCTATCCAACTGCCCATGTCAGCTGCAGATGTTCCAGTCATCATCATTAGCATCACCACCACTACCGATGCAGATCACCACACAACTTGGACCAGCCACTTTCCAGATGGCTGATGGGTCTTGATGGCATGCCAGCTGTCTGAGAAAGGAAACACCACCACCTGCCCTGGACGAAGTAACAGCAACCAAGCTAACCCAGCCAGTGTGGGATCTGGATTGGGACTTTGCTGTTGAGCCAGCCACAGTTCCACCGAGGTGGCCCCCAGATTTGCCCGAGCCAGTGCCGCCAGGGCTGCGTCCACCCTGGGCTCGACAGAGACCTTGCTGGGCTCCGAACTGTCACTGACTCTAAGGGGCAGATTTACTAAGGCAGTGCAAATTAGCAAGTGTGCAAATTAGACATAGTGCCTAAGGGAGTGACCAATTTTTGCCAGTGATCTACTAACAACACACAAAATTATGAACACACATGCAGTCACTTAATTTCAATAATGACCACCCATCCACCAAGAGCACCGCAAAATTGCGCACAGGCACACCTGATGAGGAAGCGGGTCATCAACACAGACACAGCCAGCTCGGAGGAGCATAGTATAGTTTAAGCTTTTTTTAAGCTTTTGTTTAAGCGCAAACCCCAATAAAATGGTTTATTTTTGCTCGTAATACATCAGAGTTTTGATTTTCATTTCACATGGCAGACTCCTTTGTTTAATATGTATAAATTAAGGACTACTCATGAATAAATTGATTATTGACCAACGTGTTTATTGTAATAACACTAGAACCATCAAGGTGGTCTGATGAAGCCTCTGGGGTTTTATTATGTGAATAACTTTGTTTTAACAAAATCTACAGGGCTCCCAGTCCATGACTTCTCATAAATATTGTATGTGCGTTTTATCTTTTCTGAAGTCTGGAACATAATAAAATTAAACACACACAATTTCACTTATTCCTCGGACAGCCACAGCAGCAGGTGAGAGCAATTCTCACCATGGATGTCCTGGTGTGTCATCGTATGTACTTCATGTTTGCTTTTATTCTTGTTCTTAATCCTATTTGTGTAGAGATTTTGCCCCAAGATGTAAAATGTATGATAAATGAAATGAAGTACTATTATTATTATTATTATTATTATTATTATTATTATTATTATGCTATGGGCACCCAGCACAATGCAGACTGATACTATTCACGCTCAGCAGGGATTGTATACGGACAGAGAACCCCTGGGGGGACAACCAGAACAACGGACTATTGTTTATACATCCCCGGATTAAGGAGGAGACATCCGGGCGCCAGTTGGTCAGGCTACTCATATGTATTGACTGATATCTACTATATCAATATGCTAACGTGCCATGCATTCTCTCTTGGTATAACATGTATAAAAGAGCTTGCTATACATGCCTCAAGAGGCAACACAACACACACAGCACAACATAGCGCACAGAGCTACAGTGTGTCTCATGGTGTTGGAGGAAAACAAAACTCAGCAACCTCACAGCTCGTCGTACCTCTCCTGAACTTATTTGTTCCTCCACACTGGTGACCCTTGAAGAAGAATGGAACACGAGGCGAACACCCCGGAGATGACCCAGATGGGAAGCCTCAGCACGCGTCATGGTGCGCCCCTCGCCTGATCTCTTCCCTCCACACTGATGACATGACGAGAGAGAATGACTGTCTGCTCCCTCTCACCGCGCTGTGGACACAGAGGACCAGAGAACGCCTGCAACCTCTTCATCCGCTCCGGAGCGCAACGCTGGGACCAAAAAGCACCATGAACGGCGACACGAGCGAAATGAAGGAAGCAGCCTGAACGGGGAAATCATCTATGCCGACTGCGTTGATTTCCACCAAGCTCCCTGACCCTGACTCACACGACAGCAGACCTCCCGCGCACAGAAGCCCCGTGCACACACCGCAGAATTACGAGGACAGCGCAACTTATAGCTATGTGGTCAATGCGCCAGTCGCGCACCACGCACCAGGGACAAACCGGCTCCACAGACTTATACATCGTCCTCCGCCGCTGCACATGCCCGAGGAACATGGCCAATTGCCATCCTTGGAACCTTTAGGGCTGCTCTCGCACCTAAAGCAGACATGCACCCCGCACACAGGACTTTGTATGAGTTTCTCAGCCATGGCGCACAACGGGAATTTTGCCGATTGCTTTCCCCGATGACTTTAGGGCTGCTCCCGCACCTAAAGCCAAACTGCCAAGTCCCTGACACAGCTTCAGATTATCACAGCCACTACGCATCCTCAGGGAATTGGGCCGATCGCCTTCCCCACATCCTCGTTGGACTGGACCCGCACGAGAAGTCAGTGACTTAATTTTTTTTCTTTCTTTCACAGCCACTGTGGATCATCACCAGGTTTAATGGGAAAGTCCCTCACCATCGTGGATCCACACGCAATTTTTGCGCGGCCCAGACACCTTTGACGTCCCGTGACGGCACTCATTTACTCCCACCCCCCTCCCCCTCCTCCTCCACGGCGCTTTTCCCATACCTCACTCCCTAAAGCCGGCCGATCGCCGTCTTGTTCCATTACGCATGAAACGCACGGCCCGTGCGCCCACGATCCACGGCCGTTCAACGTACTGGAACTCGGAGCGGAGCACACTGTCCTTTCCACCCCTCCCCCGTCCCCCCATGGACTGACATGCCCTCCGACAGTTCTACCGGAGCTGGAGCCAAACGACCGGGGGGGGGGGGGGGTCACAGCCCCTTCTGAGTGTTCTCGGGGGAGCCGTGTGGGCACCCAGCACAATGCAGACTGATACTATTCACGCTCAGCAGGGATTGTATACGGACACAGAACCCCTGGGGGGACAACCAGAACAATGGACTATTGTTTATACGCCCCCAGATTAAGGAGGAGACATCCGGGCTCCAGTTGGTCAGGCTACTCATATGTATTGACTGATATGTATATCAATATGCTAATGTGCCATGCATTCTTTCTAGGTATAACATGTATAAAAGAGCTTGCTATACATGCCTCAAGAGGCAACACAACACAACACACACAGCACAACGCGCTACAGTGTGTCTCATGATGTTGGAGGAAAATAAAACTCTGCAACCTCACAGCTCGTCATACCTCGCCTGAACTTATTTGTTCCTCCATAATGCTACATATAAACAAATGAAATTTTAAAAAATCCTGTGCCGGGTGATGTCCAGTTCAGCACAACACCCATCTCTGTGAGATCGTTTCTGTTCATATTAATCTGTTGTGTCATGCCAAATAAAGTCACACACAGGGAGAAGCTGTCTCTTTGGACACACACCCTTGGTTCTCCCCAGTGTTTCCTCCTGGCACCAGCAATCACTGTCATCAGGCGCTGATAAATTAAGACTGTGGCTCACATATTTGAGATGCTTAAGCTGCATATGTATATTACTGCTGCCTCACGTCTTAGAAGGAACAATAAGTCTGGACCTCCAGGGGATAACAGGAAGGTGTGAAATCCGTCTTTAGAAATGGTTCTGAGAAGACTTCCTGACCACCAGGCTTTTAGGTGGAGGAGAGAAGACCTGGGGGGTGATGTATTGTCTCGGGGGATTGAATGACAATGTGATTCTGTACTTTGATGCCCCGGGTATAAAAAGGGGAGATGTGGGATATCCTGTCTCTTTTCTGATTGAGAGGATGTTGGAGATACGTGAATGATTAATAAACCTGAATTGAGAAATAAATTCAGCCTCTTCATTTCACGCTCTCTACACTGGTGACCTTAAGAAGTATAATGGGCAGAGACGATTCCCCCGAACCAGACTCGCCAGGGACCAGCCGGGCAAGCGCAGTCTCAGTCAAGCTACCAGAATTCTGGCAGGACAACCCGGACTCATGGTTCCTCCTGGCCGAGGCCCAGTTCGCCCAAGGGGGAATAACTGCAGATGACACAAAGTTCTACCACGTCATCGCCAAACTCGACAGCCGCACAGCTTGACATGTGCGGAGCCTGGTGCAGCGCCCACCCGCTGGTGACAAATACAGCGGGTTGAAAGCTGCCCTCATCCAGCGTTTCACTCCCTCAGCCCAGCAGAGAGCCGAGAGATTCCTGGCCCTGCACGACTTGGGAGGAAGCACGCCTGTTGACCTGATGGAAGACATGCTGAAGCTGAGAGGCTCAGACAACGACGATTTCCTCTTCACTCACATCTTCCTGAGAACTCTACCATCGCAGACGAGGGCGACCCTGGCGGGCTCTCAGTTTGTGACCCAGCAGGACTTCCGCGCGCCGGCCCAGGAGGCACAACGGATCCTCAATGCCAGCGGACAGCACACGACCACCGCAGCAGCGGCAGACCTCGGCGCGACGACCGGGAACGGCAAAAGGCCAGAGGCGACGGAGGCAGACACACCAACAACGGCAGCGGCGAAGCCCCGACATCGCGGAGGAGACGACCTCTGTTTTTACCATCGTCGTTTCGCAGAGAGGGCGCGCAAGTGTATACCGCCGTGCCAGTTCAAGAGCTCGGGAAACTCCAGGACCGAGAGTCGGTAGCAGCTGCGGCTCTCGGTGAACGGAACAAGCTGCTCTATCTGACGGATGCACGTTCCGGGAAGCAATTCCTCATGGACACAGGCTCCCAAGTGAGTTTCATCATGCCAACCTACGCTGACCGGCTGGCTGGCCCCAGGAGTCACGGAGCATCAGCGGCGAATGGCTCAAGCATTAAGACCTTTGGTGAAAGGACTCTACTTCTGTCCCTGCATGGCCGCACATATGAGTGGACTTTTATTATAGCGGCGGTGAGTTTCAACATGTTAGGTGCTGATTTTCTGTGCTCACATGGGTTGTTGGTTGATCTTCCCAACAGACGCTTGGTTAATGCACTCTCCTTTTACTCTATCCCTTGTGCAGCTCGAGTGTCCCCGCCCCCAGCACAAGCCAACGTCGCCACAGCAGGCGGTAAGTTTCACACACTCCTCACTCAGTTTCCAGCACTCACGGTTCCCACGTTTTCAGCAGCCATTGCTAAACACGGGGTGGAGCACTTTATCACTACCGCTGGTCCCCCCGTTTCTGCAAAAGCTCGGCGCTTGGATGCAGCTAAACTGACCATAGCGTGCGAGGAGTTCGCCAACCTGGAAAAGTTGGGCATCATCCGTCGTTCGAACAGCCCATGGGCTTCCCCGCTCCACATGGTCCCTAAGGCTGACGGCTCGTGGCGACCTTGCGGTGATTTCTGCAGGTTGAACAACGCCACATCGCACGACCTCTACCCAATCCCCCATATTCAGGATTTTTCGGTTCATCTGGCGGGGGCGCGAATTTTTTCTAAAATAGACCTGGTCCGCGGTTATCATCAAGTCCCAGTACGCGCTGAGGACATTCCCAAAACAGCGGTAATAACTCCGTTTGGACTTTTTGAGTTTTTACGTATGCCATTTGGGCTTAAAGGCGCCGCGCAAACTTTCCAGCGCATGATGGATGCGGTGTTACGCGATCTCCCTTTTGTGTTCGTCTGCCTGGACGACATTTTGGTAGCCAGTGCGTCCGAAGAAGAACACGAAAAGCACCTCACGGCAGTTTTCCGGAGGTTGGGAGAGCACGGGTTAATAATCAACCCAGCGAAGTGCCAGTTCGGGGTGGCGCAGATTGATTTTTCGGGGCACCGCGTCTCCCCAGAGGGGGCAGTTCCGCTGCCGGACAAAGTGCGCGCAGTAGCAAATTTTCCCCAGCCACAAACGGTCAAAGCACTACAGGAGTTTTTGGGAATGGTGAATTTTTATAACCATTTCCTCCCCCACGCAGCGCAGCTCATGCAACCATTGTATGCCACACTTAAAAAACAAAAACCCTCAAATGCAATCGAATGGTCCCCGGAGCGGGAGCGCGCATTCTCGGAGGTCAAAAAAGCCCTTGCAGACGCTGCATTGTTGGCTCATCCAGACCCAACGGCCCGCATAGCGCTCACCACTGATGCGTCAGACGTGGCCATAGGGGCGGTAGTGGAGCAACATGTTGCCGGGGCTTGGCAGCCGCTGGCCTTTTTTAGCAGGACCTTGCGCGAGGCCGAGCGTAAATACAGCGCGTTCGACAGGGAGCTGTTAGCGCTCCACTTAGCCATTCGTCACTTCCAGTTCTGGCTAGAAGGTCGGCGTTTCACCGCGTTTGTCGACCACAAACCGCTCACTTTTGCAATGGCCAAAGTTGCGGAACCATGGTCGGGCCGGCAGCAGAGGCAGCTGGCTGCAATTTCAGAGTTTACTACTGATATTCAGCATGTAGTGGGTAAACTTAACGTGGTGGCAGACTGCCTCTCTCGCGCCGTAACCGCTCCAGTTCGCGCAGAGGTGGATTATACTTCCACGGCCACGGAGCAAAATAGCGGCGCGGAAGCGTACGCGGCCCCAGTCCTCGTGGGGATAGATTATGCAGCCATGGCCGCAGATCAGGGTAGCGATGCGGACGTGTGCGCGCTCCAGTCTGGACCAACAGGGTTAAGGCTGGAGAGCAGGAGGCTGCAAGATGGCATGCCCCCCTTAATCTGCGATGTCTCTACCGGACGACCCCGCCCGGTAGTGTCGGCCGCGTGGCGCCGCCGTGTTTTTGACTCGATTCACTCTCTGGCGCACTCGGGGGTGCGCGCGTCGGTAAAAATGGTAGGGGAGAAGTTTGTTTGGCCGAGCCTGCGCAAGCACGTTAAAGAGTGGGCAAGAGCCTGCATGGCTTGCCAGCGGGCCAAAATACACAGGCACACTAAAGCCCCCTTAGAGCCATTTCACATCCCGGCCAAGAGGTTCGATCATGTGCATGTTGACCTCGTAGGCCCCCTACCGTCGTCGCAGGGGTACACGCATCTTTTGACAATGGTGGACCGCACCACGCGTTGGCCTGAAGTGGTCCCACTGGCATCAGCCACAGCCGCAGAGGTGGCCCGCGCGTTTTTAACGGCTTGTGTAGCGCGTTTTGGGGTCCCGTCGGATATTTCGTCCGACAGGGGACCTCAATTTGTTTCTGAGCTTTGGTCAGCGATGGCCTGCAGCCTTGGAGCAACAATTCACTGCACTACCGCGTACCACCCCCAGGCTAATGGTTTATGCGAGCGTTTTCATAGGTCATTGAAAGCAGCCCTCAGAGCGTCGCTTACGGATGCAAATTGGGTAAACAGGCTACCATGGGTTTTATTAGGGTTGCGTTCTGCTCCTAAAGATGACTTAAAAGCCTCCCCAGCTGAGTTGGTGTTTGCGCAACCACTCCGGCTGCCAGGCGAGTTCCTTCCTGATAATCCAGTGCCAGAACATCCCCCTGCTCAGCGGTCACTGAACGACACGGGACCAGACACGCTTCCGGGCCCCGTTCATCACACTTTTCCGCGTGTTTTTGTACCTAAATCTTTAAAAAACGCCAAGTTTGTTTTTGTCAGGCACGACGCTCAGCGTCCCACCCTGCGACCACCTTACGATGGCCCATATAGAGTGCTGGAAACAGGTGATAAACATTTTTTGCTAGATTTAGGGGACAGGAGGGAAACAATTTGTATAGACAGACTTAAACCTGCTTTTGTGATGGCTGATGAGGCGGTGCAAGTGGCGAGGGCTCCTCGATGCGGCAGACCCCCCAGGGAGCATGCCCCAGGGCCCCCACAGAGATTGTCTAACAGTTCTCATCCTCAGATAGCGGATTCACTGCAGGATGGCGCCGCGGGAGCGGCTAAGCCCGCTTACAGCAAGTTTGGAAGACAGTTGAAGCCCAGACAGCCTATGGACTGATATTTGTGATTTTATCATGTGGTGTTGGCTATGTTGTATTGTTTCATCTTCGACGTTTGGGGGGGGTCATGTGGCTCACATAATTGAGATGCTTAAGCTGCATATGTATATTACTGCTACCTCACGTCTTAGAAGGAACAATAAGTCTGGACCTCCGGGGGATAACAGGAAGGTGTAAAATCCGTCTTTAGAAATGGTTCTGAGAAGACTTCCTGACCACCAGGCTTTTAGGTGGAGGAGAGAAGACCCCCCAGGTCTTTTCCTTTAATGCTTTTTTGGGGCATTAAATCCTGGTGCATTTAGCAGAAGATTGACAACCGCAAATCTTAGTAAATCACCTTGTGCCAGTCATTTAAATACTCTACTCCCTCAAATTTGCACTTTGACATGACAACTCCCACAAATACATATGCAATGAGGCCAGGTGCAAAATTAACATAGTCCACGCCTTTCCACCGCTAATTTTGCCCTGCGCCCCTTAGTAAATCTCAACAGTAGTTTTTTAACGCCAAAACAGGGTTTTGCGATGGTGCAGCACATTAGTAAATCTACCCCTAAGTTCCTTATTTTCATGTTCAGTCAGAGTATGGTCCGTTCAAAGTGGCAGAATAACCCACACGACCGTATGGGTTAAACTGGCAGTCTACCTGGTTACCCAGGTTGTAGCAATTAAAAAGATTTTTTTTTTTCTGATGTTATGTTCAGAAATAAGCCTTGATGGTTCTTACAACAGGTCCAGCCAAGTATATGTATGTTGTTTGACATTAGGCAATGTAGCAACAGTATTATCGGCCAAGCCTTATCTGTGCTTTTCTTATATCACTGGCTTTAAGTTAACCCACATACAGTATGTGTACGTACTGTATGACCAACTGTAGTGTTGCCTTAATGTTTACTTGCTGCCCTTGCTAAGGCTAACACAGACATACAGTCATGTGAAAAAATTAGGACACCCTGTATAAGCCTTGTGTGTGTGTGTGTTCAACATATTTAGACATATGGATATTTAATATCAATGTTAAAAATACTGTGAGATTCATGTAATGCAACTAAACAATTAAAAATGAATTAAAGACTTTTTCAAATTTTCTGTAAAATGTAATTCTAAACAAATAGTGAGGAATAAATTAGCCCCCCCCCCCATCTTTTTTTTAGGACACCTCCGCATTCATTCCCACTTAAAATGGCTAACATAAATGTTTAAAACGGGGTTAAAGTTTTTTATTTAATGGGGTGTCCTAATTTTTTCACATGACTGTAATTCTAAGCTTTTCCAGGGGTGGGGGTGTAAATGTGATATATGGAAAATGGCACAACACACCAGGCTGCGCTCACACGTCCGCATGCGTCATGCCATCACGCCGCAGGGTATAATAGCCGGCTACCCAGGGCTAACCGGTCTCTTGTCCTGCACTCCGCCTGTGGTGCCACCCGGGTACCTCGCTGTGTGCTCCCTACTTAGCTTGTGTTGCTTACGTTCAATAAAGTTCACCTCAACACGTGGACCTGTCTGCAGACCATTATTTCCAGACGTGACATCGTAGTCTCAGCTGTTAGCCGCACTGTGGCTGTGTCAGCACCGAGGTTCTGTGGCCCGGCACAAGGAGATTAGATTACTATGAAAAAGCATTTTATTTTCTTAAAAAGCTAAATTAAATTAGACTCTATTATCTATTCTGATAATATTGCTACCATTAACTATGTTTTTGTGACGGTCCTGGTTTTATGGGGCTGTAATTTTTCGGTGACGGGGCTGAAGACAAACACACGCCACGGGCTGTCTCACGCCGCACCTCTGACTTACTGTAGTGCTCCCCGAAAGCTCCGCCGCGCTAACGTGCTGTATGTTACCGAGAGGCCTGAGGATTAGCATATGACATGACAGATTACATTAAATCACATCTGCACCATACTTTATGACATTAGCCTCTTAGCCCAGGCACACAGATGCATGCAAATGCTCCCTCACATCCTCTTATTTAAATCTGCCGCATGACATGGCACCTTTGATATGATTATTAGTCATCTAAGCGACTTGACTTCTCCCTCATCAGATGTGGGGGTGTCGGCGAAGGTGAGGAATGATGGCCACTTTGAAAACCAGCCTTGACGAGCTCTGAAAAAGTGCACAACTGACTGGAAATATTAATCTAGCAGAGGTGGGTAGTGTCCTCATCACAGGATACTTTCTTACTTGAGTACATTTTTTGATGGCGTTTTTATTCTAGTGCCTTTGGTCACACTCTTCTAGTCCATCCAGACTTTCGTGGTTCTGTTTTGGGGCCTAATTTTGATCCGGCCTGCGTGTTGACGCAATGGGCGTAAATCAGGGGGAGTCACATTTTCCCAGCTGTGTTCCTCGCTGGATAACGTAATCGGTACCATGACCACGTTTCGGGGACTTCCACGGCAGGCAGAAAGCAGCTGCAGGGGTGATGAAGGCAACCCCGCCCCTCTGGAACTCACCCGGACGTGAATTGAACGCACCTTGACTGTTGTATAATTTTGGTCATATTACAAGGTGCATTGGGATGATTTGTATTTTCATTTTTTTTTTAGATATAGTCTCCCCATCATTCAAAAAATAACTGTGGTCTAACGGATTCACTACTCAAGTAACTTTTAGCAAATATTTTCTGGCTCCTAGTCAACTCATTTTTCCATTAGCTCAGGAGCTAATGTAATGACGTGGCACCCAGCGTTCGTTTGTTCGTCCACATTTCACAGGACTCGCTGCTCCTCCTCCACATTTCCCCGATGCTCACCAAACTCACGGTGATCCCGAGGTGGGTCCACATCCACGTTGTGTTCAAGGTCAAGGTCAGGAGATCTGTGCACTTCCGGGGTCACTCCGTCAGGATGGAGTGAGCTACTCCGCCACTGATGATCTGGTAGGTCTTTCACGTCTAACCCATTCGGTCCAAACCTTTGGACTTTTCTCGGTCTGGATCAGACTAAACCTTGATCTGAAAGCAGTTTTCAGACAGGTTCAGACTTTGGGATCAAACACAGGAAGTTGAGGCGGCCGATAAGAGGGAAAATGAGCGGCGGTAGCACTGAGAGGAAATATGGCTGTTAGCAGCGCGAATCGTCACATGGAAAAAAAATCATAAAAATGTAGAAACTTACCAGATATTTTCACAGAGGATGAGACGGAGTTTATAAAAAATGGATAAACAATGCCACGTGCAAACCATCACAGCTTTTCTAATGAAGACCTGGATAATATTCTGGCCTCACTAAACTAGTTCCCCGACTAATATGATGGAGTCTGAACTGGTTTACTGACGCTGTGCGATATGACCACAGTTATATAATTATAAATAAGTAATCTTATATACCGAGGACGATGTATATCCTGATATACTACATTTTCTGTAAATTCTATAGTTTAAATGTAATAACCACATCGAAAGGACCGTCTCTTGATTAACATTTTAAAATATAAACAGAAAAAAATCAGTTGTAAAAATTACTGTCATTAATTTTCTCCTTTTATGTAAAGACGTAATAATATTCAATTAATATTCCTCTAATTTTTCTCCTTCTCCCATCCTAATGTCGGGTTGGAAAACATTAAATATCATAACAAGGTTTACTCTGCTAGGCCTACTATGAGTTATTTTTTGAAAAATACATTATAAACTCACTGATAGATGAAGATGGTTGAAAGGGCCGCTGTTATCGCTTTCCATCTTCGCAAGTCTTTATTATATGGCGTTCAGTGGGCAAAAATCTGTTTTAGCGCCATTTTATCTGGTCTTTAGTATTAGGAGCTGAAGATTCTTTAGTGCTTCTAATTTATAAACGCTGTCCATAGCCTTTCACATGCGTGCTTCTTGTAGAGGTCACCATGATGGAACATGCTGGGATACGCACCATCTGAGTGCACATGCGCAGACTGCAAACAGTCACCAAAATGACGTAAAGACACTGCCACGAACAGCATATTTTGCGACATTCCCGACATAAATGACAGCGTTTTATATGAAACAACAGATGTTTTTATCCCATCATCCAATATATACAGTATGTCCTCATATTGCACAGCCCTAGCGGTTACAGACGTGTCCAGAGCTGCACAAAACACCTTCAAGGGTGAGTAGCATGTTTGCTAACTACCAGTCTGTGCTAACAGCGCAAATGTCATCATGACAGCAAGACAGAGGCACATCACGTAAAGTTGTTTAGTTCTGTTATGGATTTTTAAAACTTATTATCCGTTCATTCTGTTTCCTGTAATCAAAAATAGCATTATGCCCAGTGTGGTGACCCAGCACACTGCGGACAGACACTGTCTCACACTCATCAGGGCTGGAGGAAATGGAGGACAATTTACATATGGACAGAGAGCCCCAGGGGGCAATCAGACGGGACTGTTATGTATGTGTCCTCGGAGAGGACGGCTGGGCCACTAGCTGATGTGTATTGACTGATGTGTATTAGATGACAATTACTATGCTAATGTGTCATGCATTCTCTCTATCTGTATAACGTGTATAAAAGAGCTTGTTATACATGCCTCAGCAACGCAAAAACTCTCCTACCAGAGACTCGGCCCCAGCGGGCAACACTGGGGTCCACTGGCTGTATTTATGTTAGAGGGTGAATAAAGAACCTGTGTCGACCTACGCTCGTGCCTCACCTCCACATCCTTTCCTTACTCCTTCTACACCAGTACTTTTCCCATGAGACAGCGAGGATACAGCCCCAGCCCTGAACACTGCTGACTCAGCGTTCTCAGAACGATGCTTATCTGTTTAGTCTACTGTACTAAAACTGTCTGCTCTGTTCTGAAGCTTTGACTCTTCTCTCATGCTGCGTGACATTTTCCCTTCTTGGCCAAGATGTAAATAAATACCCAGAAAAGGCATCTTTGACTCTGCACTTTATCCACCAGATCAGCAAGAGGCATTTATTAATATAAAGAGAATCCACAACAGTTCACTTGGAAAAGGAGCACTGTGAAACCAAACCTAACCAGACCAAATGTAGACGGCACCCCAGAAATCTGAACCTCGGTGCGAACTTTCAGGTGTGAAAACGCCCTTAACTTGAGTAACCGCCGTCACAAGGCGTCGCCACATTTGCTCGAGTACAGTTTCTCTCCACCCACCTCTGTGTGTAGCACGGCGGCCATGTGGGGCGGTTTCTTCCAGGCTGTCTGTACTCACATTATTTCCTGTGAACAGAAAGAATCAACACCTCCTCGAATATCACAAAGGGAAAAGGGGAGGGGGGAGCGGTGGAGAAATGCGGTTGTTCATTTCGCGCCGGCCAACTCATTAGCAACAGAACTCAGTCTGTCTCAGCCGTAACTGCTGCCCAGATGGCTCCCCAATCTGCCCCGCGTAAAGACGGAATCGTCATTATAACACATAATCTGCTGTTTAACACATGCCTTTTGCCTCGATTCTTTAAAAAAACAAAGTCAAACAGCGCTGTGATACATAAACCGAGCCCCTCACTTTTTCATGTCATGACTTGTCTTTTTGACCTCTTTCTTTGAGTCGGTCACGCCCAGCGTCTGCATGCGGATGTGCCCCCCTTTTTCCCTTGCTCTTCAGGGAGGCAGAGATTGTAGCTACTTCTCTCCAATTATTCCCAGTATCATCGCAGAAGCCCCCAATGCCACGCAAGTGTCTTGTCTGTGCTCCGTGGTCTTTAATCTTAATTATAAAGCTATCATTACGGTGTGAACCCTGGGCTGCCAACAGTGGAGCCCTGGGCTCATCTGCTCTGAATCAATCAAACTAAGTTCTGCACTGGAGGACTTTTTTCTTCTTCTTCTTCTCTTTTTTTTTCCAGTCGGGTCATTTTGATTCTCCCTTATCTCATTTTCATAATTATGCTTGTCCCTTCTCTAATGGAGTGAAAACGCTCCTACCTCCCGAAGCTTTACACGGTCAAGCCTGAATATTAAAAACGTGTTGCAACCTTGAACATCTGACCTTGCCTTAGAACTTGGGGGGTGCAGACAATGAATGTTTTTATTTTTTGCTCGCGAGCAAAAAGGCCTCTGAGTAATATCGAAAGATTAGAATTTGTCCCCTGCTGTAGTTGCTAATAAAGCCTCATTAATAGAGGAGAACAAAATAACTTTGGCAATTTATTGTTTATGGGGGGGAGGGTGTTAGATGCGGCGTTATGTGTCTGCGAAACACCCTCATTCACACTCAAACCGTTGGCATCCGCTCTAAATCAAGGCGGCGGAATTGGATGACGGAGAGAAGGCTGGCAGCAGCCGATGACAAATTCTCCCTATCTCCAGCGCAGCTGACGTCTCGGAGCCGTGATCAAGCGGAATGATCAAAGACATTCGGCGCTCCATTTAGAAGTACAGTACATGTGCATCTGCTGGGGGCGATAGTGTCAGGAGGTTTGTTTCAAAAGCTAAAAAAAACGCCACACTCCTGCACTCAGTTTTGTTTTTTGGGGGGGTTTTTTTGGTGCTTATTTGGTCAAATTTGCACTTCCACAAAGATGGATTTCCTCTGAATCTTCTGCTCCGAATGTGGTTGCCGTAGTTTCCCCGGTGCTGCGTCTGTGCGGGCAGGCTGAGTAGAAAATAGTTTACAATATGACAGCAAATCCAAGCGAGCGGGCTGTTAATCAGCTGCAGGGCTGATGTTATTAGCAGCTGCTTAGGCCCATCTGTGATTGCAGCACGCTTTGTTAACCGGCGTATTGATTTGAATAAAGGTGTGTTATTGCAGTAAAATGTGTTTTAAGCGTGCCTCATTACTGCAGCATGTGGGGAAGAGCAAAAAAGGACACTGCGGTTTTGGGTGTTTCCACGTGGGAACATTGTTTTTCATTTTTTCGGCTGCTCCATCTCACCCCCGTCCCTCGCATCCCCTCTCCGTGTCCTCCCTCACTGCACGTGTCCAAACCGTCTCAGCCTTGCCTTGCTCAACCTGAGCTGTCCCTCTGACAAACCCACTTCTAATCCTGTCCCGATGAGAATCTCAGCACCTTCAACTCCGCCTCCTGTCTTTTCGTCAGTGCCACCATCTCCAAAACCATACATCGCAGAAGGTCTCACTGCTGTCTTGTAAACCTTCCCTTTTGCTCTTGCTGCTGTCCTTCTGTCACAAAACACCCTTGACACTTGCATCTCCACCCTCTCCACCCTGCCTGCCCTCTCTTCTTGACCTCTCTTGTGCACAGTCCATTGTTTTGGATGGTTGACCCCAGGTATTTAAACTCGTCTGCAAGCACCAATTCCAGTGAAGTTGGGACACTGTGTAAATTTAAAAAAATACAATGATTTGCAAATCCTTTTTCAACCCATGTTCAATTGAATACACTAACAAGATATTTAATGTTCAAACTGATAAATTTTATTGGGGTTTTTTTGCAAATATTCAATAATTTTGAATTTGATTCCTGCAGCACTTTCTAAAACAGCCGGGACAGTGTCATGTTTGCCAATGTGTTACATCACCTTTCCCTTTAATGGTAAGCGTTTATGAACTGAGGACACTAATTGCTGAAGCTCTGTGGTTGGAATTCTTTCCCATTTTTTCTTGACGTACAACTTCAGTTGCTCAACTGTCCGGGGACTCCGTTATCATATTTGGCGTTGGCGTGTCTGGGTGTTGTTGATATACAGTATGACTTTGACTTTGCATGGTGGAATTTTATCTTGCACTTGTAGATGTAATAACCAGTGTTGGGCAAGTTACTAAAAACAGTAACTAATTACAGTTACTAGTTACTTCTTTTCAGAAGTACTTGTTACTTTATCAGTTACAGCATGATTAAAGTAACTAGTTACTTGGAAAAGTAACTTTCACGTTACTTTTAAATGCATACTTACATCATCTTGCACACATAGCAAGGTAATTTAATTAATGGATTATATTACGGGCTTATTGATGTCATGCTGAAAACAGACTGTTTCAGACAGAGCTTTTAGATCATGTTCAGTCTGTTTTATCCTGCCTTGACAGCTCTTAATGGGGGAAAAATCTGAAGAAAATCAACATGATATTGCCAGTAATTTCGTCATTTTGGAGTGAAAGTTGGCAACACTGCGTAAAGCTGTCCATGTTTATCTTACCTTTATGATATGGATTTAATCCGATGTGCAGTGATCCAAAGAAAATGTCCATTATCCACAGTCTAAATGTCTGCTGTGACAGACACATGATCCAGTCCCTCAAATTCCTTTTGAGATCAAAATCCATTTTTGAATAATCTCTATCCAGGTAGCAAGTAAATGTGTTTTAATCTCAGTGACGTGTCTGGCAACCAGTCTGTTTAATTTTTGCTGGGTCACAAACTGTCGCGATGCATACCTGTGCTTGAAATCCAACCGTGGCTGTTGAGACAAGAGTATTTCCATCTTACATTCAGCCATAGCTGTTCATATAGCATAGATCCACTAGCATGGTGTTGTTAGCAAAGCTAGCCGTTACTTAGCATTAGTTTTGTCGGAGCTTTGCTACTGTTTTCAAGTGCTTCTGAAGATTGCAGTAGGTCTCAACCGGCACTTTAGCTTGCAACCCACCAATATGCTTTTGTTCTCAACTGTGACAAAATAATCTGTCCATTTCCACAAAAAACAAAGTAGCTTCCTCTTTTCCTCCGTTCAGTAAGCTCTCTGCAACAGGTCATGTCGACTGATGGCTACGTCTCAGCTACGGTAGGGTCAGTTTGTGTATTCATTTATTTGTGCTAAAAATATCGATCCATATTGATAAAACGAATAATGAGTAATGCATCTGATCAAATTTCAGTAACTGTAATGCATTACTGAATTTTTAAACAGTAATTTCGTTACACAGCACGTTACTGCAAAAGTAGTGACATTACAGTAACACGTTAATTTGTCATGCGCTACTCCCAACACTGGCATTGACAAACTGTGTTAACTGACAATGGTTTTCTGAAGCGCTCCTGAGCCTACATGATAATATCCTTTACAGAATGATGTCATTACCTCCGCCAAGGAGGTTATGTTTTCATCAGCGTTGGTTTGTCTGTCTGTCTGTCTGTTTGTTTGTTTGTTAGCAAGATAACTCAAAAAGTTATGGACGGATTTTCATGAAATTTTCAGAGATTGTCACAAATGGGGTATCCTACAGATGATTAGATTTTGGTGGTGATCCGTCAGAACACTTGGAAAAAAACAAAAAAACAACACAAGCATCACAGTATAGCTAATATATGCCACTTGCCAATGGCATTTTTTTCATGGTCAAGGAATCTATAAAGTTAGACAAAATAAATGTAGGATTAATATTTATGATGTTAAACACTGTATGGGGGGAACTGTGGCGCTTGGTGGAGGTCTGCGCTCTCCGAGTGCTTTTCTAGTTTTTTAATGCAGTGCAGCCTGAGGGATCAAAGGTCACAGGCATTCAGTGTTGGTTTTCGGCCTTATCACTTACGTGCAGACATTTCTCTAGATTCTCTGGACTGTAGATGATGAAATCCCTAAATTCCTTGCAATTGTATGTAGAATGTTGTTCTTAAACTGTGGGATTGTTTACCCATGCAAGTGTTCACAAAATGGTGAACCTCGCCCCATCCTTGCATGTGAATGACTGAGTCTTTCAGGGATGCTCCTTTTGTGCTTAATCATGACACTCACCTGTTCACCTGTGGAATGTTCCAGGAAGGTGTTTTTTGAGCATTCTTCAACATTCCAAGTCTTTTCTTGCCTCCGTCCTGGCTTTTTTGGAAAGTGTTGCAGACATCAAATTCAAAATGAGTGAATATTTGCAAAAAACAAATTATCCATCACGGCTGGCATCGGTCGGTTCCATAAACCACAGCCCGACCACTTCTCCTCAGCGCCGCTGATGGAAAACCCCAGTCCATAGAAGAGGTCGCAGTCCATCACATTCTCGCCACCACCAGTCACAGTAAACTTCAGGTTAACGGCCACCGATGATTTATAACGGGCCGTCAGCTCCACCGAACCCACGATAGACAGCCTCCGTCCTCCATAGCTGCACAACGGCTCTAAATGACCTCTCGGCTGACGATATGGTAAGAAACTCCTCATGGTGGGCCAATTCAACACCAACCTCACTGCGCCCTTGTCAGCCAGCAATGGTACCTCCACTCCGTCCAGTTCCACCACACAATACGTCCGTCCGTCTGTGTCTGGGGAAATGGTGTGAATAACCATGGGAGTTGGAGCAGAGGTGTCCGCTTTATGTCCCTGTTCCTCGCTCGAGCCTATTACAGGCCCTGGCAAAGTGATGCAGGAGTCCACACTTGCCACAGCATTTACCTCTTACTGGATACTCTAGCCTTGTACCGGTGCTTAGTGGACCCACAACCCGAACATTTGGGTGGTCCCGGGGCGGACCTCATCTTTACAGCTGCAGCGCATTCCTCTTGCTCGCTGTCTTCGCTGTCCGGATTCACAGCCTGCATCATCAGTTGTGAGTCATGGCGGCATAGCGTAGCTCTCTCACCGAGGTCATGTGATAACTTGTCTGCTGCTTCACACTGTTGGGCAATCTCCGCTGCCATGGCTAAAGTTTTTTTTTTTTTAGTTAATTTGCCGGAGTGTGTAAGCAATCTCGAACGAGCTGACGAACACAGCGTGTGCTCTGCCAGCTGGTCGCGGACCATTTCTTCCTGCAACTCCCCAAACTGGCAGTCCCCAGCCAGCTGCCATAGGTCTGCAACGTAGTGCTGCACCGACTCGCTGGCTACTGGAGGCGCTGCTGAAACTGGACCCTCCTGACGATGACGTTTGTAGGCGCGCGACAATGTCGCGCCATTCGCTCAACCATATCATCAAAGCTATCGCTAGTTCCCAAAGTAGAAAGGCTACGTTGTCCTTCCATACCCAAATTATGGACCAGAATTGCCCATGTTCGTACCTTCTTCAGTTTGCTGATGTTTATTGCCACCACATAGTTCTGAAACGCAGCGAATCACCTCGTCCAAGGCACTGGAGGCTCCCGTGGAGTCTCCAAAAATGGCCGAAAAGACGACATGCCTGCATCCATACTTTATTCTCGTTGCCAAATGTTATGTCCGTAAAACGTGGCACAATAATGAGGCGAGTGGTGAACTGAACAGGACTTTATTGTATGACTGACAGTATTACTAACAGACACTCCCGCTAGGCAGAGAGGTGGTCAAAGAGACCGCCCCTCTGCCACGCAGCCCTTATACTCTGGGTGGCGTCACACCATAAAGAGTCCTAATAACAACACTACATCTTCACTACCTCTACGCCTTGCAGCTTCACCGTTACACCTGCCTCCCTTTCATCCACACTCATGTATTCTGTCTTGCTTCTACTGACTTTCATTCCTCTTCTCTCCATACCTCCACCTCTCCGGGTTCTCTTCCACCTGCTCCCTACTCTCACTACAGTTCACAATTTCATCTGTGGACATCAACTCCTGCCTGACCTTGTCTATTAGCCTGTCCTTCACCCCGGCAAACAAGAAGGGGCTCAGAGCCGATCCCTGATGTAGTCCCACCCCCACCTTGAATCCATCTGTCACTCCTATTGCACACCTCACCACCGTCTCACTGTCTTCATACAAGTCCTGCAGCATCCTCACATACTTCTCTGCCACTCCTGACTTCCTCATGCAATACCAGACTTCCTCTCTTGGTACCCCAGGCAGCGTGCCCAGGTGGGCCCCACTATAAGTTAAACTGGGTCCCTGCCATGCAAGGCACCATGACAGACAACTCCTCCTTCCCCCATTCTATTATGCTGAGCACCAAGCTAGAAGGCAGGAAGTACCATTTTTGTATGGTCTTTGGTATGACCTGGCCGGGACTTGAACCCCCAACCTCCTGGTTGTGGGGCAGATGCTCTATCAGCTAGGCCACCACTGTGGTTTACTGGGAAAAAGTTGCAAATTTATGAAAAGAGTGAAAATTTAGGAGAAAAAAGTTGCAAATTCACAAGAAAAACAATGTAAAATTACTTGAAAAGAGATACAAACGTACAAGAAAAATTTAGCAAATTTACAAGAAAAAAGTCACAAATTTATTTATTTATTTATTTATTTATTTTTATTTATTTTTTTTATATTTATTTTATTTATTTTATTTTATTTATTTTATTAATTATTTATGGGGAAAAAATAGAAAAAATTACAAATTAACAAAAACATAGCAAATGATTACATTGAAAATTTATGAGAACAAATCCCAAATTTATGAGGAAAAGCTGGAAGTTTAAGTTAAAAAAAAATGGTGAAAATTTTTGAGAAAGTTCCAAATTTACTAGAAAAATGTCACAAATTTACAAGAAAATAGCAAATTTACAAGGAAAAAAGTAACAAATTTCAGAGAAAAAGTTGAAAGATTCCAGTAAAATGTGATAAATTTATGAGAAAGTTCTAAAACTACAAGAAAAAGTCAGCAAATAGGCAAAAAAAATGTCATAATTTTGCAAGAAAAACTATCAAATTTACAAAAAAAAATAACAAATTTATGTGAAAAAGTTGCAAGTTTACAGTAAAAAAATGTTGGAAATTTATGAGACTTGCAAATTTGCAAGAAAAATGATCAAATCCCGGGGGGGGGGGGGGGGGCACAAATTTGCAAGAAAATAGCACATTTATGAGCCAATAAGCTGAAAATGGGTAAACGGGTAAAGTCCACGTGGACAAACCCACATGGGGCCCATAAGACAGTGCAGCTTAACCTTTGCTGGGGCCCACATGGACATGCTGGCTGGGCTGCTGTCAGAGGCTTTAGCTGTTATTGCAGCATGAAAAGAAAAAAAAAAGGCACACCCGCTGTTTTGCTCGTATTCACACGCCTCTCGTTCTAAATCCTCCCACACAAATTGTGCACATTCAACTTTTAGCAAAGTGCACAGAAACCAGTCACTGTCCACCATCGTGACACGTCTGCATGGACGAGCTCCAAACAACCAGTGTCTTAGTGCAACATAGTGATATTATGTTAGACATTTTAGTTGTTCTTTTTCACCATATTTTCATTAAAAATAGGGTTTGGCAGATTAATTTTCTCATAAACCGTTAATGAGCCTTCGACCCTCTTTACATGGTCACGAGTCAACCGATTAAGGTAATCGGATTACTCTGCTTACATGGCAGTTTGAATAATCAGATAACTCCAGAAAGCTGATTGGAATCGGTTTACTGGTGCCCATGTAAACAGGGTCTATGAGTGGTTCCGTTTCCAGTTAAAGGGCTGCGCTTTAGCTCAAAGTGAACTTGTGAACTGCAGTGAAATTCAAATTAAATCCCACACAAAGACAACCTGGAAGTCACTTCACTCGTCATTCAAGACGATGGAACAGATGAAAGAGCAGCTGAACTGAGCTTTTCAGCTTGAACCAGGCAGCAGCAGGTACAGCAGCTCCTCCGTCCACGCCACCCAGCCGCCACCCAGAAAAGGAAAGAGGAGCAGATTATGTCGAGTTCACAGGTCAGATTTCTTTAATGCGCAAACCCTCCCGAATATCCTTTTTATTGGCATCTGGGAGAACGCGAAAGCCTCGGTTTAATGCGATAGAACGGAGGTGCTCATTGGTGTTAAAATATGCAAAGCAGCACATGCTAACGTTAACCGGCGCCTACATTATTTATCCTCCTGAAAAGTGTTTTATCAGCACTAGGCCTGCTTAACTTTTACTTTGAAATATTCAAATTGGAGCAGAGCTAAAATATCCACCGTGCAAAAAAAGAAGAGCTCTTTAACATCAGATTTTAAAGTTAGGTCTGCAGTTGTCATACATTTGCTTAAATACTTCAACTTTTTTCTGTTTTGTCTTACTCTATTCATTTTTTAAAAGATTTGCTACCCACAATTATCAGTAGTTCTTAATAATAATAACTGTTTTTTTTTCATATGTTGATGCACTTCCCAGATGTCTTAATGAAACATACTGTATGTTTTGGTCAAAATACCTCAGGGTTTAGATACCACTGCACCATTTTCCACCCACTTTAAACACCTTTGTTTAGAGCAACCCATTTCAGTGCTAATTAAACAAAATTACACTAGAGGGAGTTGCAGTATCAATGAATATAGTAACTCAGGTGTGATACGTCTGATGCCCTCTGTGTAGGTATCACACCCATAATATATTCACGATACTGTAAGGACCTCAAGTGTAATATTGCTTTTATACAACAGTTCTGGCAAGCACAGTTTATTAAATTACAACAGTACTTGACAAAATATTATGATTTGTTTGTTTAACCAGTTATTTTGTGCAGCTGAAAAAAAATAGTCCCTTCTAAATGTAACCAGTAACTGTTGCTAAACATCTCAATCAGCATGAAGACGTCTATTGTCATTTCACACACGTGTAAACAAATTAAATATTGTCAAGTGCAAAGGTAAGTTTACATGCTGGTGTTCGTGTTGAGTTGGTACGGCAGAAGACCCGAGATCAAGACACCAAAGCTAGCCAGGGGCTAGTAGTAAGCATGTTAGTGATCGCATGCATTGCTTGCTTTTCCTTGGCATTTTCAGATGAAATAAAGAGTCCATCACCACAAAGGTATTGTGGTTTGTTAATCAAGACAATAAGTCAGACTAGCACTGCCTATTTTTTTAGACAGATGTGAAATGCTGAAATAGCAGACAGTGTAAAAGTTTTTTTCAAAAGGGTGGGACTTGCAGGTCACAGATGTATAATTTCTTGTCAAACAGCGCCTCACTGTGGAAATTAAGGTATCCAATACAGTACTACAATTCTGAGATTTGATGGTAAATTACCGTTAGTAATTAAGTTACATGAACACATTTGAATCAGAGTGATTCATATCCAGTGAAGTTGGAGTGCAGTTATCATGGATTTTAGTAACTCGCGGAGTCCTAGCTCAGTCAGAACTAACTGTTGTATAATGAGCCACAGTTCACAGCACCCTCCATCTTTAGTCACTCCTGAGAGCTATGGTTGATGCTGTGCTAATGTTAGCTGGTTAGCTACAGCAGTCAGATGTAGTCTAAGCTAGCTAATGTAAAACTGGCTGAATGTGAAAATGTGAAAACTCAAATAAAGCATCACTTGGAATAGGAGTGTGCGGCCTGAGTGGACAGTGGGACAGGGCTGGCTTAAGGTACGCTAGCTATCAGTATGATTACGGGAAAATTGTGGTCAACATGTAAAAAAATAAGTTAGAATGAAGTGAGATAATTGACTGTGGATGATCCAGCTGGGAACATGGATGTCTAGTTGGGTGACTTGAATTTACGGAGAAGAGCCATAAAATTATTGTTGTCCTGCTAAGCTAACTCACTATTAGCACTGTAGGTACGTATGTAGGTCCAACAACAGGAAATGGCATTAACATGATTGGGGGGGGGGGGGGGTTACTCTATATATACATACTGTATAAAATCTTTTTATTTCTGTACTTTAATCTGTCAGTATATCTACCTGCCTAGGGACTGCGGGTGGAAAATAACAACTTTGCTAAAATCTGGTATACAACATCTCTCCTTGTTTTCTATAAGCTTAACATTTAAGTGTTCATTGTCCCTGTTTAAATAAAACGTGGAAATGAAATGAAGCGGACGTATATATAAAAAGAGGGTTGGTGTCATTCCCGCATGACTTCTGATTGTCACTATCATAACCGAAGCCAAATCAAAATTGCTCTTTTAATGAGAGCTAGCAAAGTGACAGGATTGTCCTTTTTCCATTGATAGCCATTGCAGATACCCAAATAGATGCTCAAAAGCACTGGGAAAGTAAAATTTTCATCATATATCCTTATTAAAAAAAATACAAGGGTAGCAGTCAAAAATAGAATTGAATAACATTAAAGATGCACTCCAGCGGCTCTAAAACCACTTCAGAAACAAATATGTATTGCCCAAAATAGTATAATGTGGCTTAGAATTGCTTGGGAAGAGCTTTTACATCTTTCACTTACTTAAGTATGCATGGATCTATGAATATTCTATTTAGCTCCACTCATACCTCTGCCCACCAGTAGCTGATGCTGCAAGGCCAGCCCTCCCGTGCATGCGCATGCAGCGACCGGCAGCTGGTGAAAAAGTACGTTGTATGTGTGTTTTGTTTTATGCACTTTAATGTGTTTTTACGATATTCTCTGTGTCGTTTCTGTCCTCGAATGTTTGTGGACTGGATGGTGAAGAGCTCCCTGGTTCCATCAACATGGACTACCTCCCCTTTTTTGCACTGCTGCTAATTTTCCCACGGCTCTTTGTCTCTGAAGTAAACGCGTTCGGCACCATGGCGGGCAGGATACATTATTCCAGGGACATGTTGCTGCATTTAAACACGGTTGATGCAGCGGCTGTGATTGAGCCTAAGCCGCAACTGCCGGACTTTATTTTGAGAGGCGTTCATGGACACAGCGGTGAAAAGAGAGACGGAAGAAAAAAAACGCGGAAAACGTGGAGGAGTGAAATTGCGCCTGAGAATACGTCAGTTTGGTAACATTCCTCTTTCTTCAATGATTTTTGGGAATGTACAGTCTCTGAGAAACAAGGTGGATGAAATTCAAGGGAATGTACGATACCAGAAGGACTTTAAGAACTGCTGCGTCATGGCCTTCACCGAATCTTGGCTTACTGCGCATGACCGAGATGCAGACCTGTGGATTGACGGCTTTGGAGCCCCGCTGCGCTCGGATCGGCAGGAAGAGGTAACGGGGAAACATCAGGGGGGCGGCGTATGTTTATACATTAATAAGCAGTACTGCACATCTGTCACGGTCAGAGAGCGCATCTGTACACCCCATGTGGAGCTGCTGTCTGTGTCACTACGCCCCTTTTATTTGCCTCGCGAGTTCCCCCAACTTTTCATCACAATTGTGTACATTCATCCGAGGGCAGACGCTGACTCCACCTGCAGCACTATCTTTGATGTGATCCAGCAGCTTCAATCAATTTCTCCAGAGGCGCCAAACTTCATTCTTGGGGATTTTAACCATGTTTCTTTAAAGAAGACACTTAAAAACTTTTATCAGTATGTCTCCTGCCCAACCAGACGAAAAAAGACATTGGACCTGTGCTATGGATCCATAGAGAGGGCCTATAAATCACTCCCCCTTCCTCCTGTAGGATCCTCAGATCACAACTGTGTACATTTGCTGCCCACACATAAAACTGCTCTCAGAAGAGGCAAGGTGGAGACGAGAGACATAGATGTGTGGACAGAAGATTCAGTGCACAGCCTCCCGGAATGCTTTGACTGTACAGACTGGGAGGTGTTCACACTGGCCTGCGGGGATGATTTGGACTCTTTGGTGGACGTCACATGCTCATACATGGCTTTCTGTAAAAATAAGATTGTTCCACGTAAACGTGTCAAAATATATCCCAACAACAAACCATGGGTTACAAAATCAGTTAAATCCTGCTTACAGAGGAAAGTACTTGCCTTTAAACAGGGGTCTGTTTCTGAGCTACAGGTTGCCACAAAAGAGCTGAAATCCGAAATTTTAAGAGCAAAACAGAATTATAAATCAGAACTGGAAAGCAAGATGGCAACAAAGAAACTTGGTTCAGCCTGGGCCAGTATGAAAACTATTGCAGGCCTTCAGAGCACAGAACGCAGCAATCGTGTGTTTTTAGATGGTTTTAATTCAGACACAGAGCTGGCTAATGTTCTTAATTGTTTTTATGGTCGTTTTGACTCCTTTGATTTTAGCACTGAAACCCAATATTTGAAACAGAAACTCAAAGACAATCAGCACTTTAATATTGAGGTGCAGGATGTTAAAAGGGAGTTCTGTGCTGTAAAAGTGAACAAAAGTCAGGGCCCTGATAATATATGTGGGCGCTCGGTAAAGTCCTGTGCACATGAACTGAGTCCTATATTTCATTACATTTTCAATAAGTCCTTACAGACACATGTGCCTAAGATCTGGAAAGAAGCCGTGGTTGTTCCCGTTCCAAAATCCAGCTGTCCTAAAACGGTAAATGACTTTAGACCAGTTGCTTTGACTTCAATTTTAATGAAAATTTTTGAAAAACTGGTCAGATGTGAGGTCCTAAGGCAGACTGAACATGCATTGGATCCTCTGCAGTTTGCCTATAGGCCTCACAGTGGAGTGGAGGATGCCACTGTCACTCTGTTTAACATGCTTTTTAAACATCTGGATTTTAATGGGACACACACCAGGCTTTTATTTGTGGACTTTTCCTCCGCCTTTAATACAATCCAACCTCATATTTTAGTTGAAAGGCTCCTGCAACAATTTGATTTGAGCAATAATCTGGTGGGTTGGATTCTGGATTTCTTAACCAACAGGACGCAGAGAGTAAGGGTCAATGGTACATTGTCTGACCTAAAGTGCTCTTCTACTGGCTCTCCTCAGGGGTGTGTGTTGTCACCACTACTCTTCATCCTGTACACAAACATGTGTCGGAGCAGACATGACAATAGACGTATCATAAAGTATGCTGATGACTCAGTTATTGTCAGTCTCCTCCAGGATGGTGAGAGTGGCCACGGCCCAGTAGTTGATGATTTTGTTCACTGGTGTGAGGATTCCTACCTGCAGCTGAATACGACAAAAACTAAAGATATGATTATTGACTTTAGGAGGAAAACTCCCAGGCACGAAGTCACTGTACTAAAGGGCCAGACCACTGAATGTGTACAATCCTACAAATATCTTGGGACGATTATTGATAGTAATTTAAACTTTGAAGAGAACTGTGAAAGGGTGTGCAAAAAGGGTCAGCAACATTTGCATTGCTTGAGGAAACTTGCACGCTTCCAAATTGACCGAACCATAATGACAATGTTTTATCGGGCTTTTATTCAATCTGTTTTATCCTTTTCTTTAGTGTTGTGGTTTGGTCAGATAAAACTGAAACAGAGGAAATCCTTGGATCAGGTAGTTAGATGGTCCAGTCGTTTGCTTGGTGAGTCACAGCTGAGCCTGACATCCCTGTACACCAGACAAGTACAGAGGATGGCTGCCTCCATTTTAAATGATGACTCCCATCCTTTGCACTGCAACTTTCAGCTTCTTCCCTCAAGACGGAGGTTTGCTGTCCCAAAAAGTAAAACCCAGCGCTACAAAAACAGCTTTATTCCTGCTGCTGTCAAAGAGTTGAACAAGCTGTAACAATATATTGCACATAATTTAGGTACCTATTTATTAACTCCATTTTATATTTACTTATTTTTGTAGGATGTTACTTGGGTTCTAAATATTTTATTGAGTTTTAGACCTTTGAGTTTTTAACCTCTTTGACTAGTTTTTAACTTTTAATATGACCCTTCTCTCTTACCTCTGGTTTTTCTCTCATCTCTTTGTCTTTTTATACCCAGATTGATGGAGCCTGAGTATTTTTATCATGTTCATAGTCAATTTCATGTGTGCCTGTGTTTGTGTCTATGTTGAATGTAATTTGTGGCTTGTAAATATGGATGTCACCAGACTGCAAAACAAATCTACCTACGGGTACAAATAAAGTAACCTGAACCTGAACCT
The DNA here is from genome assembly GCA_020510985.1 of Pholidichthys leucotaenia. Classification (NCBI taxonomy): domain Eukaryota; kingdom Metazoa; phylum Chordata; class Actinopteri; order Cichliformes; family Pholidichthyidae; genus Pholidichthys; species Pholidichthys leucotaenia. Next base: position 25,766,393 of record CM035839.1, on the reverse strand, counting down.
CCCCACCCCTCTACTCTGAGAGGGGAGGCCTTTCCTCTGTCCCAAAGACTGCTTTGCTACGCAAAACAGACACCTTCATCCCCCTAAAGCTACGTGTCCACCTAGGCGTGCGTTTTCGCGCTTTCCATTCATTGTGTATGTAGCATGCCCTGCATGCACTCTGGTAGCATGGTGTCAAGAAACCCGAGCTATTGCTTGGAGGTGCTCGCTCCTCTACCTCAAGAATCCCCACTCACCTCGGGATCTGCAAGGAGCATGGAGGGGGCGTAAGCAGGCGAGAGTCACAAGCCCAGTACTCTGTAGCTGCAAACTGCACGGAGAATAACACTGTCTGGTCAGAGAACTTTGGCTGGTTTTCAAGCAGTATTTTCTGCTGCAAAAGTGCAGTTTGATGAGCTTTTTCTGTCTACTCCAACCTGCTCTGCTCTCCCTGACCTGCAGGGCTGGCATGTGATTGGTTGCCGCGACTCCTGGTGGTATTAAAAATACAATTTTTTTAAGAGCTTTTAAAATAGAAGAATAGATAAGCAGACAAGTATTTAGCTTTGCTACAGTTTACTTTTTGTCCTTTTTTGTATTTATTTCTGCCTGTTCAGTGCATCATAGTATCACAATACTTTGTGGTGGAAATACTGTATCCATTCAGAGTCACAGTATTGTGCTCCTTTCTTAAAAATTAATAAATGTTGCAAATACAAACTTACCAATTTAGGTACCAGAGTGATAAAAACCATTTGACTCCATTAGATGGTGCTAGGGGTGGGGCAAAAGACCAGTTTTAGATTTTTAGATTTAGATTTAGTATACTTTATTGATCCCCAGAGGGGAAATTGAGGGCATCCACCACCTGGATGGATGAAGCAGCCACGATACGGCGCTATCCCTTAACCATTCGCACACACACTCACACCTAGGGCCACTTTAGAGTCTCCAATTAACCTAACCTGCATGTTTTTGGCATGTGGGAGGAAACCGGAGAAATCCTGGAGTAAACCCACGTAGACACGGGGAGAACATGCAAACTCCACACAGATCACTGTTGGTTGGGGGCTGGGATCGAATCGACGATCCCACGATCCCCACAATCCCCCGGCCAAGGGTAAACTGTGCTGCCACAGTGCTAACCACTGCGCCACCGTGCAGCACCGTGCAGCAGTTCTGCGTAGTATCATAATACTTGACACTCGCGATGATGCACCAATCCCTAAACACACGTACCGATCTTTTATTAATTACATAGATACCATACATACGTATGATATTGCAATACTTAAGGAATTGTAGTATCTTGATCACATTGCATTGTGACCCAAGTATCCCAATATGTATCGTATTGTGGGGTCCCACCACTAGTCAGAACTTTCAAACTCTTCAATTTAACTCAAACCAAAATTTTAGGTATGAGATAGTGATGGGATCCACATTTCACTAAAATGCACTGATTCAGACCCATTTGTACACTAAAAAGATTTGTTCAAAATATCTCTTCACCAAAAAACTCAGTGTTGCACTGGAGCTCCAACTGCCTACCCCTTACTGAGCTGAAAAATGTGGCTAAATGGAGTGGGTGGAGTTCCCTTGCTGCTCACAAGTATACTCACTGAGCTGAGAGCCAGCAGAACGGAATGGGCAGGGTTTGTTCGTAGTGTACTAGTACAGTCACTGAATTGAGAGGCAGCTGAATTGGATGGGTGGGGTTTATTCTTAGCATACTAGTACAGTCACTGAACTAAGAGGCAGCTTAACGGAATGGGCAGGGTTTGTTCATAGTATACTAGTACAGTCACTGAACTGAGAGATAGCTGAATTGGAAGGGAGGGTGTTTGTAGCATACTAGTACAGTCACTGACCTAAGAGGCATCTTAACGGAATGGGCGGGGTTTGTTCATTGCGTACTAGTACAGTCACTGAATTGAGAGGTAGCTTAACAAAATGGGTGGGGTTTATTTGTAGCATACTGATACATTCACTGAACTAAGAAGTAGCTGAATGGGATAGGCAGGGTTTGTTTCTTGTGTACTAGTACAGTCACTGAACTGAGAGGTAGCTTAATGGAATGGGCGGGGTCCGTTCATAGCATACTAGTACATTCACTGAACTATGAGGTAGCTGAATGGGATAGGCAGGGTTTGTTTCTTGTGTACTAGTACAGTCACTGAACTGAGAGGTAGCTTAATGGAATGGGCGGGGTCCGTTCATAGCATACTAGTACATTCACTGAACTGAGAGGTAGCTGAACGGGATGGGCGGGGTTTGCTTGTAGTGTACTAGTACAGTCACTGAACAGAGAGGCAACTTAATGGAATGGGCGGGGTTTGTTTGTATTGTACTAGTACAGTCACTGAACTAAGAGGCAGCTTAACGGAATGAGTGGTGTTTGTTTGTAGCATGCTAATACATTCACTGAACTGAGAGGTAGCTTAATGGAATGGGCAGGGTTCTTTCAAAGCAGCTGAGAGCAGTGAAGTGTGAATCCAGCTTAAGTGACTCGGTAGCCAATAGTACATTCATGCATAAGAACCATAACATTTGAATAAATTGTTCACGAAAGTTTCTTACTAGTCTGAAACCTTCAGAACCACAGTCTGGACCAACGAACCGAAACTTGGTCTGGCAAAAAGATTTCTTCATCTCCTCCATTTGATTCTTTTCCTCACATTTCCTAACTTTAGCCACATGACAGCAGGTTTTAGAGGGAGTAACGCTAAAAGCTTCTGCTGTGGTTTATGTTGGCTGCAGATCTACAATAATGCATTTTAGCACTGAGTCTCTCTTCGGCCCCCTTTGTTTTTTTGTTGTTTTTTTTTATTCCCTAACACCCATCAAAAATTTGGTCCGGCATGCTTCTGCTAATTTGTCCTTTTAATGTACGATATCCTGTCATCTCCTCATTTGTCCTTGAGTGTTTGTAATCGGAGATAATCCCAGTCAAATCCTTTGATTGTGAGTTTGGACCTGATCCATCTCCAAAGAAGCAATTTAATGGGCTCCGTGGCACTTGGTGTAAAGTCATTTATCTCGTGGATTGGATGTGAGCGCTTGTTTTAATAAGTGCTCTTCATGAATAGTAGGAGAGCTGCCATTTAATTAGGCAGAGTGTAGACCTGTCCCATCCCCACCACTTCTCCAAGGTTTCTGTTTTCTGCCTGGAGCTGAGGGCTTTGTTTGAGGAGGTTTAATGTTTCTGTCGAAACTATTTCTGGTTATAAAGCAGAGTATGCAAATGCTTTTTCCCCCCCCTCATAAATTTGCAACTTTTTCACTTAAATTTGTGACTTTTTTCTTTATAATATTGCATTTTTTTTTTTTTTCAAATTCACAGCTTTTTTTCATCACAATTTTTTAACTTCTGGTAATTTTGTCACATCCATCCATCTTCTAGAGCAGTGGTTCCCAACCTGGGGTCCCTGGCACATTCAGGTTTCTGTGGGAATTTTCTAATCCTCCCTGAGCCTGGTTCTGCTGGAGGTTTCTTCCTGCTAAAAGTGAGTTTTTCCTCTCCACCTTCGCCAAGTGCTGCTCACGGGGGATCACCTGATTGCTGGGGTCCTTCTGCAATTGTCGGCTTTCCCCCTACAGTGTGAAAGTGCTATGAAACGCTGTATAAATTATAAATTACCTGAATCGTGCATTGGTCCATGTCCAGACCGGAGATTCACAGCTTTAAAACTCATTGACAAGATGTAGTAGTGACCTTTACCTCTAAAGATGTATAAAATGTTACATTATATTTGCTCATTTATTTGTGGTTTTACAGCATCTCTCCTCATGTGCGCTCCCATGATGGGGGTGCTTTCAGGCAGGTGGACTTTTTTCAGCACAAACCTGGCACTTCGTACATGTGGTCAACATGGAGATGTGGGGAGACAGAGGACGGTGACAGTGTGGGAAAACTGATTTTTGCTGATGTGTTCCATTTATACTCACTGTAAACACGGAAGTGAGCGTGGCACAGAGACACGTTTGATTCTTTAGAATCAGAATCAGAATCAGAATCAGATTTATTGCCATTGTTCATGTAGTACACAAACTAGGAATTTGTCTCGGTGCAATGCTGCAACATTAAACATGATAAAATAAAAGAAATAAACTATACATGCAATAAAGTGTAGAATAAGAGTGAGTGATATTGGTCAGCAGTTAAAATATATTAGCGAGCAGCAGATACTGTGGAGAACCATATAGTGCAGTCGGTAATGCAGGAAGAAAACAGTGATGATTGACATGAGTCTGGTTGAGCTGCTGTACATAGTGCACGAGAGTCAATAAGTCACTTAGTGTTCAGCAGTCTGATGGCAGAGGGGAAGAAGCTGTTCATGTGACGGGAGGTTTTAGTCTGGATGGACCGAAGTCTTCTACCTGAGGGGAGGGGGGCAAACAGTACGTGACCAGGGTGTGAGGGATCGGCTAAGATCCGGCCAGCACGCCTCCGGGTCCTGGAAATGTACAGGTCCTGGAGAGATGGGAGCTTGCAGCCGATCACCTTCTCAGCAGTGCGCACAACGCGCTGCAGCCTTAGTCTGTCCCTGGCAGTGGCTCCTGCGTACCACACGGTTATGGAGGTGGTGAGGATGGACTCGATGATGGCTGTGTAGAACTGCACTAACATCTTGGTGGGTAGCTTGAGCTTCCTCAGCTGCCGCAGGAAGAACATCCTCTGCTGGGCTTTTTTGATGTGTGAGCTGATGGTCGGCTCCCACTTGAGGTCCCTGGTGATGGTGGTGCCTAGGAAGCGGAAGGAATCAGCAGTGGTGATGGGAGAGCCTGTGAGGGTGAGGGGGGGCAGAGGGGTTGTGACTTTCCTGAAGTCCACAATCATCTCCACTGTCTTCAGAGCGTTCAGCTGCAGGTTGTTGTTGTTGCACCAGGACGCCAGCTGGGCCACCTCTCTCCTGTAGGCGGACTCGTCGCCGTTGGAGATGAGCCCGATGAGGGTGGTGTCGTCCGCAAACTTGATCAACTTGACAGACTGGTGGCTGGAGGTGCAGGAGTTGGTATAAAGGGAGAAGAGTAGGGGGGAAAGTACACAGCCCTGGGGTGATCCGGTGCTGATGCTAGTAGAGTCTGAGACAGTCTTTCCCAGCCGCACATGCTGCCTCCGGTCCGTCAGGAAGTCGGTGATCCACCTGCAGAGGGAGTCAGGCACGTTGAGCAGGGACAGCTTGTCCCGGAGCGGAGCGGGGCGGATGGTGTTGAATGCGGAGCTGAAGTCCACAAACAGGATCCTGGCGTAGGTTCCCGGGGAGTCCAGGTGCTGCAGGATGGAGTGGAGGGCCAGGTTGACTGCGTCGTCTACAGACCTGTTGGCTCGGTAGGCAAACTGCAGCGGGTCCAGGAGAGGGGTGGTGATGGACTTGAGGTGGGGCAGGACCAGGCGCTCAAAGGACTTCATGACTACAGAGGTGAGCGCTACAGGTCTGTAGTCATTAAGTCCAGTGATCCGTGGCTTCTTGGGGACAGGGATGATGGTGGAGGATTTGAGGCAGGTCGGCACGTGGCATAGCTTAAGGGAGGAATTAAAAATGTCTGTGAAGACAGGAGCCAGCTGTTTAGACATTAGACTGATGACGTACATGTTTGAGCACTTCTCGGGGACAAATTTGATTGAAATTGGCAGAAGTTGATGACGATTGGCCGAAATTGCAGGAAAGTTGCAGTGATTGGACAAAGTTCAAATTTTGTGGGATTGGCTAAATTTGTGGGAGTTGACGCGATCACAACATCGCAAAATCCTGGAAGTACTGAATTATTTGCAATTCTTTGCACCAATTAAGAAGTAAAGTTAGAAAATTTCTCCAGGGGAAACTTAATGTTCCAGGGACCACAGGTTGGGAACCACTATTGTAGAGGTGGGATAAGATACAGTGTAATATCACGATACTTTGTGGTGGCGATACTGTATCAGTTCAGAGACACCGGTATCGTGATACTTTGTTTAAAATTATTAATAAATGTTGCAAATACAAACTTAACTATTTAGGTACCAGACTAACAAAAAAAACTGTTGACTTTTCAGTCCACTAGATGGTGCTAAATGCTCACTTTCTCATTAGGTTAACGCAGCAAAGGAGTGACTCCTGAGAGCTAGGTGGGAGTTGAACAAGACGAAGATGTGATATCACAATACTCAGCATATCATAGCAAGATGGTGATAATATTGCATCATGTGACCTCTGACCTCTGTCCCATCCCGACCATCTTCTACTGCGTATCTCGGGTTCTGTGTCATGGAGGCAGCAGTTTAAGCAGAGAAGCCCAGACTTCCCTCTCCTGTAACTTTTTGGGGAGGATACCGAGGTATTCAAAGACCAGCTGGGAGACATGGAGTCTCTTTATTTGAGCATTTACATAATCACAATCAGGTCCTAGCTATATTAGTTAGCTAAATCTGTCTGCATCATGCACAGTGTTGGGAGTAACGCGTTGTAACGCCACTACTTTTGCAGTAACATGCTGTGTAATGGAATTACTTTTTAAAAATTCAGTAATGCGCTACAGTTACTGAAATTTGATCAGATGTGTTACTCATTACTCGTTTTATTAATATGGATAGATATTTTTAGCGCAAATAAATGAATATACAAACTGACCCTACTGTAGCTGAGACGAGCCATCAGTTGATGTGACCTGTTGCAGAGAGTCTGTCTTCACTACTGAGTGGAGGAAAAGAGGAAGATACTTTGTTTTTGTGGAAAAAGATTATTTTTGCTTTGTCGCGGTTAAGGACAAAAGCATATTGGTGGGTTGGAAGCCAAAGTGCGGTTGAGACCTACTACAATCTCAGACGGCTTGAAAACAGCAACAAAGCTAGTGCTAAGTAACGGCTGGCTATGCTAACAGCTAACACCGTGTTAGTGGATCTGCTGTATTCTGAACAGCCACAGCTGGATGTAAAGTGGAAATATTTTTGTCTCAACACCCACGGCTGGAATTCAAGCACAGGTCATATCTGGACAGTTTGTGACTCAGCAAGAATGAGGCTGTGTGTACACTAAACGTGATTTTTGTCACCCAACCGCCCTGAACGTCTTTTTTTCAGCGGTTGCGCACTGCACTCTGGGGGAAAAAAAAGTCTGTGTCCTGTATCCTAGCAACAGCTTGTCACTCACAACTCAGCACTTCAGCTTTTCCTATGGTGAGACTTTCTACTTAGCAATCTTTAAATAACAATGGACAGGAAATATGTTCTAGCATTCAAAACAGCAGTCTGAGTACAGACTGTACCAGCGTCCTTTGTCCTGCCCTTCCTTATTCTGGTTGGCTGCTTAGAAAGGTCTGACATTGATGAGCTCAGCTGCAGTCTGAAAAGTTGAAATGTTTTCGGCTCTGAGTGCCGTGACAAAAAGTGGCCACCGCTGAGAGCGTTTTAGCACTGAGGGCGCTCAGTGCTGTAGACGCTGGACTACATAGAGAATGAATAGAAAATAGTTGCCCACAGTGGAAAAAAACGAGTTTGGTGGGCATGCAACCTTAAACTGACTGATTGGTAGATACGTTGTTACATGTGATAAACAGTGACTTTCCATCAGACAACTGAGACTGTGAGCCACAAAAGTTAAAACACATTTACTTGCTACCTGGATAAAGATTATTCAAAAGTGGATTTTGATCTCCAAAAGGAATTTGAGGGACTGGATCATGTGTCTGTCACAGCAGACATTTGGATTGTGGATAATGGACATTTTCTTTGGATCACTGCACACTGGATTAAATCCATATCATAAAGGTAAGATAAACATGGACAGCTTTATGCAGTGTTGCCAACTCTCACTCTTTTGGAGTGAGTCTCATTCTTTTTCCCTCTCCCTCACTCCGCAAACCCTATTTCTCACTCCAAAATGAGGAAATTTCTGGCAATTTCGTGTTGACTTTCTTCAGGTTTTTCCCACAGCAAGAGCTCTCAAGGCAGGATAAAGCAGACTGAACATGATCTGTTTTCAGCCTGACATTAATAAGCCCATAATGTAATCCATTAATTAAATTATCTTGCTATGTGTGCAAGATGATTTAAGTATGCATTTAAAAGTAACGGGAAAGTTTCCAAGTAACTACTTACTTCAAACATGCAGTAATTGGTAAAGTAACTCAATTATAATTGAAAAGAGGTAACTACTAACTGTAATTACTTACTGTTTTTTAGTAACTTGCCCAACATTCATCATCCAGAGCTAACAGCTCACCACTCAGCCTGTGTATCCATGTGGGCCCCACCAAAGGTTAAACTGGGCTGTCTTCTGGGTCCCATGTGGGTTTGTCTGTGGGTTCCATGTTGGCCCCATCTGTGTTTGCCTACATGGACTTTGTCTGTTTACCTGTTTTTAACTTTTTTTTTCTCATAAATTTGTGATTTGCTTCTAAATTTGTGACTTTTTCCCCATAAATTTGATAAATTTTGCTTGAAAATTTGAAATATTCTCATAAATTTTCAACTTTTTTTTACTGTAAGCTTGCAACTTTTTCTCATAAATTTGTCTTTTTTCTCATTATTTTTCACATTATTCTTCATAAATTTGTAACTTTTTTCCTCATAAATTTGTGACATTTTTCTTGTAAATTTGCACCTTTTTTCTCATAAATTTTGACATTTTTTTGTCATAAATTTGGGACTTTTTTCTCATGATATTCACATTTTATTTCTCATAAATTTGTGACTTTTTCTCATAATTTTTCACATTATTCCTCATAAATGTGCAGATTTTTTCTCATAAATTTTCACATTTTTTCTCATAAATTTGTGACTTTTCCCTATAAATTTGTGACATTTTTCATGTACATTTGGAACTTTCTCAAAAATTTTCAACGTTTCTTATGTGAATGTACAACTTTTTCTCATAAATTTGTAGCTTTTTTCTTGTAAATTTTCACTTCATTTATGCATTCACTACTTTTTTGTTAATTTGCAGCTTTTAAAAATTTTTTCCTCGTAAATTTGTGACATTTTTCTTGTAAATTTGCACCTTTTTCTCATAAATTTTTACATTTGTTGTCATAAATTTGTGACTTTTTTCTCATAAATTGACTTTTCCCTGTAAATTTGTGACATCTTTCATGTACATTTGTTACTTTCTCAAAAATTTTCAGTTTCTTATGTAAACTTACAACTTTTTCTCATAAGTTTTCACATTTTATTGCTCATAAATTTGTGATTTTTTTCTCATTATTTTTCACATTATTCCTCATAAATTTGCAACTTTTTTTCTCATAAATTTGTGACTTTTTTTCTTGTAAATTTGCACCTTTTTTTCCTCATAAATTTTCACATTTTTGTCATTAATTTGGGACTTTTTTCTCATAAATTTTAACGTTTTATTTCTCATAAATTTGTGACTTTTTTCTCATTATTTTTCACATTATTCCTCATAAATTTGCAACTTTTTTCTCATAAATTTGTGACTTTTTTCTTGTAAATTTGTACCTTTTTTCTCATAAATTTTCACATTTTTGTCATTAATTTGGGACTTTTTTCTCATAAATTTTAACGTTTTATTTATCATAAATTTGTGACTTTTCTTATTATTTTTCACATTATTCCTCATAAATTTGCAACTTTTTTCTCTTAAATTTGTGATTTTTTTCCTTGTAAATTTGCACCTTTTTTCTCATAAATTTTCACATTTTTGTCATTAATTTGGGACTTTTTTCTCATAAATGTTCACATTTTGTCGTAAATTTGTGACTTTTTTCTCATTATTTTTCACATTATTCCTCATAATAATGGTTAGGTTAATTGGAGACTCTAAAGTGGCCCTAGGTGTGAATGTGTGAGTGACTAGTTAAGGGATAGCACTGTACCATGGCTGCTTCATCTATCCAAGTGGATGCCCTCAATTTCCCCTCTGGGGATCAATAAAGTATACAAAATCAAATCAAATAAATTTGCAACTTTTTTCTCTTAAATTTGTGATTTTTTTTCTTGTAAATTTGTACCTTTTTTCTCACTTTTCTCACATTTCTCACATTTCTCAAAATGTTCACATTTTTGTCATTAATTTAGGACTTTTTTCTCATAAATTTTCACATTTTATTTCTCATAAATTTGTGACTTTTCTCATTATTTTTCACATTATTTCTCATAAATTTGCAACTTTTTTCTCATAAATTTATGACTTTTTTCTTGTAAATTTGCACCTTTTTCTCATAAATTTTGACATTTTTTGTCATAAATTTGTGACTTTTTTCTCATAAATTTCAGACTTTTCCCTATAAATTTGTGACATTTTTCATGTACATTTGTTACTTTCTGAAAAAACTTCATTGTCTCTTATGTAAACTTACAACTTTTTCTCATAAATTTGTAGCTTTTTTCTTGTAAATTTTCACTTCATTTATGCATTTGCTGCTTTTTTGTTAATTAGCAACTTTTTAAATTTTTTTCCTCATGAATTTAAGATAAGATAAGATAAGATAAGCCTTTATTAGTCCCACAATGGGGAAATTCCAGGATTGCAACAGCACAGGGATAGCAACACTCAGAGCAACAATCAGAAGGCAAGGAAAAAAAAAAACAAAACAAGCAAGCAAGAGCAGCTAATATACTTATGTACATATTACTATAAAAAATATATATACACACACAGACACACAGTGCAGAGCATTGTAGCTGGATGGAATAAATATATGAATATGTAAACACACAGTGCTGAGCAATGTAGCTAGATGGAATAATATGTAGATATACTGTATAAACACAGTGCAGAGCATTGTTGCTAGATGGGATGAAACAGCACAACCGTCTACTTAGTTATCCTACATGGTATGATTATGTACCCATACATATTCTCACCCTCCATAGCGACCGGTATTTTCCTAGTTGTATGCCGGAGGGGGACCATTGTGTAAGTCTATTGCATCTTTTGCATTCAAAAAACTATTAGTTTGTCACGTCTTTTTGCTATCTCTGCGAGCAGCCCTGCTTAGGTTGTACAGTCTGACAGCCGTTGGTAGGAAGGACCTGCGAAACCTCTCGGTTGTGCACCTGGGATGATGTAGTCTGCTGCTAAATGAGCTCCTCAGTGCATTCAGTATGTCCTGCATAGGGTGGAACTCGGACTCTAGCAGAGATGACAGTTTAGCCACCGTCCTTCTCTCTCCTATCTCCTCCACCGGATCAAGGCGCTGCCCCAGGACAGAGCTAGCTTTCTTGATCAGTTTGTTCAGTCTCTTCCTATCGGCTGCAGTAATGCCACTGCCCCAGCAGACCACTCCAAAAGTGATGGCTGATGCCACCACCGTGTCATAGAATGTCTTCAGCAGCGCGCCTTGTACACCAAAAGACCTGAGTCTCCTCAGCAGGAACAGCCTGCGCTGTCCCTTCTTGTAGAGTAGTAGTAGTGCATCAGTATTGTGTGACCAGTCTAGTTTATTGTTCAGATGAACACCCAGGTACTTATAGGCTGTCACCATCTCGATGTCTGTTCCCTGTATATTTACTGGTGCTGTGAGGGGTTGTCCTTGCCTGCGGCAGTCCACCACCAGCTCCTTAGTTTTCCTTGCGTTGATCTGGAGGCAGTTCTGATGGCACCAGTCCACGAAGTCCTGGATAAGCCCTCTGTACTCAGCTTCATCTCCATTGGAGAGGAGGCCAACGATCGCAGAGTCATCAGAGAACTTCTGTAGATGGCAGTGTGTTGTGTTGTGTGAGAAGTCTGCAGTATGAAGAGTGAATAGGAAGGGAGCCAGCACCGTTCCCTGGGGGGCCCCCAGGGAATGGTGGGGAATTTGTGACTTTTCTTGTAAATTTTTTTAAATTCTTGTAAATTGTAAAGGGAATTTGTGACTTTTCTTGTAAATTTGCACCTTTTTTGTCATAAATTTTCACATTTTTTGCCATAAATTTGTGACTTTTTTCCTCATAATTTTTCACATTATTCCTCATAAATGTTTAGCTTTTTTCTCATAAATTTGTGACTTTTTTCTTGTAAATTTGCACCTTTTTTCTCATAAATTTTCACATTCTTGTAAATTTTCACTTCATTTATGCATTTGCTACTTTTTTGTTAATTTGCAACTTTTTAAAATGTTTTCCTCAAAAATTTGACGTTTTTCTTGTAAATTTGCACCTTTTTTCATAAATTTTCACATTTTTTGTCATAAATTTGTGACTTTTCCCTGTAAATTTGTGACATTTTTCATGTACATTTACTTTATTGCTCATAAATTTGTGACTTTTTTCCTCATTATTTTTCACATTATTCCTCATAAATTTGCAACTTTTCTCATAAATTCTATTTTCTTGTAAATTTCCATCTTTTTTCTCAAATTTTCACATTTTTTGTCATAAATTTTCACATTTTTTCTCATAAATTTGTGACTTTTCCCTATAAATTTGTGACATTTTTCATGTACATTTGTTACTTTCTCAAAAAATTTCAACGTCTCTTAGGTAAACGTACAACTTTTTCTCATAAATTTGTAGCTTTTTTCTTGTAAATTTTCACTTCATTTATGCATTTGCTACTTTTTTGTTAATTTGCAACTTCTTAAAATTTTTTCCTTATAAATTTGTGACGTTTTTCTTGTATATTTGCACCTTTTTTCTCATGAATTTTCACATTTTTTTGTCATAAATTTGTGACTTTTTTCTCATAATTTTTCACATTGTTCCTCATAAATTTGCAACTTTTATCTCATAAATTTGCACCTTTTTTCTCATAAATTTGTGACTTTTCCCTGTACATTTGTGACATTTTCCATGTACATTTGTTACTTTCTCAAAAATTTTCAACGTTTCTTATGTAAACTTAAAATTTTTTCTCATAAATTTTCACATTTTATTGCTCATAAATTTGTGACTTTTTTCTCATTATTTTTCACATTATTCCTCATAAATTTGCAACTTTTTTCTCTTAAATTTGTGATTTTTTTCTTGTAAATTTGCACCTTTTTTCTCATAAATTTTCACATTTTTGTCATTAATTTGGGACTTTTTTCTCATAAATTTTCACATTTTATTTGTAGTAAATTTATGACTTTTTTCTCATTATTTTTCACATTATTCCTCATAAGTTTGCAACTTTTTTCTCTTAAATTTGTGATTTTTTTCTTGTAAATTTGCACCTTTTTTCTCATAAATTTTCACATTTTTGTCATTAATTTGGGACTTTTTTCTCATAAATTTTCACATTTTATTCCTCATAAATTTGTGACTTTTTTCTCTTAAATTTGTGACATTTTTCTTGTACATTTGCACCTTTTTTCTCATAAATTTTCACATTTTTGTCATATATTTGGGACTTTTTTCTCATTCACATTTTATTTCTCATAAATTTGTGACTGTTTTCTCATAAGTTGTCACATTATTCCTCATAAATGTGGAGCTTTTTTCTCATAAATTTGTGACTTTTTTCTTGTGAATTTGCACCTTTTTTCTCATTAATTTTCTCATTTTGCATCATAAATTTGTGATTTTTTTCCTCATAATTTTTCACATTGTTCCTCATAAATTTGCAACTTTTTTCTCATAAATTTGCACCTTTTTTCATATAAATTTGTGACTTTTCCCTGTAAATTTGTGACATTTTTCATGTACATTTGTTACTTTCTCAAAAATTTTCAGCATTTGTTATGTAAACTTACAATTTTTTCTCATAAATTTTCACATTTTATTTGTCATATATTTGTGACTATTTTGTCATTATTTTTCACATTATTCCTCATAAATTTGCAGTTTTTTTTCTCTTAAAATTGTGATTTTTTTTCTTTTAAATTTGCACCTTTTTTCTCATAAATTTTCACATTTTTCTCATTAATTTGGGACTTTTTTCTCATAGATTTTCACATTTTTTTGTCATACATGTGTGCCTTTTTTCCCTCATTATTTTTCACATTATTCCTCATAAATCTGCAACTTTTTTCACTTAAATTTGTGATTTTTTTCTTGTAAATTTGCACATTTTTTCTCATAAATTTTCACATTTTTGTCCTTAATTTGGGACTTTTTTCTCATAAATTTTCACATTTTATTACTCATAAATTTGTAACTTTTTTCTTTAATTTGTGACTTTCTCTTGTAAATTTGCAACTTTTTCTCATAAATTTTCACATTTTTTGCCATAAATTTGTTACTTTTTTCTTATAAATTTTCACATTTTTAATTCTCATAAATTTGTGACTTTTACTTATTATTTTTCACATTATTCCTCTTTTTTTCTCTTATCTCTTTGTCCTATGTCCTGATTGGTGGAGCCTTGAGTACTTTTATCATGTTTATAGTCAGCCTCAAGTGTGCCTGTGTTTGTGTTGATGTTGAATGTAATTGTGGTTTGTAAATATGGATGTCACCTGACTGCAAAAAAAATCTACCTATGGGTACAAATAAAGTAACCTGAACCTGATAAATTTGCAACTTTTTTTCTCATAAATTTGTGACTTTTTTCTTGTAAATTTGCACCTTTTTTATATATAAGTTTTCACATTTTTGTCATTAATTTGGGACTTTTTTCTCATAAATTTTCACATTTTATTCCTCATAAATCTGTGACTTTTTTCTCTTAAATTTTTGACTTTTTTCTTGTAAATTTGCACCTTTTTTCTCATAAATTTTCACATTTTATTTCTCATAAATGTGACATTTTTCTCATAATTTTTCACATTATTCCTCATAAATGTGGAGCTTTTTTCTCATAAATTTGTGACTTTTTTCTTGTGAATTTGCACCTTTCTCTCATAAATTTTAACATTTTTTTCTCATAAATTTGTGACTTTTCCCTATAAATTTGTGGCATTTTTCATGTACATTTGGAACTTTCTCAAAACATTTAAGTAAACTTACAACTTTTTCTCATAAATTTATAGCTTTTTACTTCCGGTTATGGCTGCCACGTAGGACGGACGTGTCTCGCTCTGCTCTGCTCCTGGAAAAAAAAAAATCGGCAAATAACTCTCTCATTTGGGACAGAACGTATCCCAGCATTTGGGCGAAGATATGTCGGCGAAGCCTAAGGCTGGAAAACCAGGAAAAGGAAAAAGCGAGCCGCCGAAACAGTCCAAATTAACGGACTTTCAGGTCTGTGACGCAGTAAACAAAACTCCATATATGGCGGAGGAGGCTGGCAACGCTGCGATATCTGCGGGGAATGGCGCAGATGCGCTGATGGCTGCCATGAGTTCAATGAGAGCGGACTTTTCCTCTAGATTTGATGGGATTATGACAGCGTTGGAAGGAATAAGAAAGGAATTGGGTGACTGTGTAGAACGAACGGCGCAGATGGAGCTCCGTCTCGCTAGTGCTGAAGATGACGTCACCCGTCTTCAATTAAAGGTGCGCACTTTGGAAAAAAAAAATAAATCTCTGGAAGATAATATTTTGGATTTGGAATCTCGGTCGAGACAGAATAATTTGAGGCTGGTGGGTCTTCCAGAGGAATCAGAAGGTCGGGACGTATGTTCCTTTCTGGAAAAGTGGATTCCGGAGGTGCTGGGCAGCGAGGAGTTGCAATCAGCAGAGGTTCTGGAAAAAGCACATCGTATTGGCCCACGGAGAGATAAGGGACCGCCGAGGACCTTAATTATGAAGTTTCTTAGCAACAGAGACAGGATGAAGATCTTCAACGCTGCACGAGCTAAAAAAGGAGAGATTAAACACCAGGACCAGCAGGTGCGGTTCTACCCAGATTTGGCCACAGGAATCCAGCAATTGAGGAAGCAGTTTGATCCCGTACGTAAGGAGCTGCGCAACCTTGGGATTCGTCATGGTGTAATCTATCCTGCGAGACTGCTGACCACGTATGAGGGCAGAACCCACATCTTCAAGACCCCAGAGGAGGCGCAGGAGTTCATCAAGAAGATCAAAGAAGAAGAAGAAGAGACTGGTGGGAGCTAAGCATGAACAAAATATAAGGTAGAATAATTAAGCATTTGCACAGGCATCTGACTGACTTGAAGTAAATAGTAAGTTTACAAAATATAGATTGTATTATATATTAAAAAAACAAAACAAAAACAAAACAAACAAACAAAAAAAAACTATGATGTACAAAGTTGTTAAAAATTTTGGAGTTAAGTTGGAAAACTACAGAGGAGAGTTAATGTTACGTCATTAAAAGCAGTAGAGTTAGGGTGATTGGGAGGATGAAGAAGGAGTGGCTTAGGCTGTTCCCCGTGGGTGTGGAACGGTCGATGGCTATATCGGGAGACAGAATTTTTCTTTTGATTTTGGGGGGTTTGCCACAAGTGTGGGAAGGGGAAATTTGTTTGTGTGTAGTTTGTAGGATGAATGTTCAACCACTCATGTTTTTGCTTCTCTGTATGAGCATGTTTACACTGCAAGGTAATCCCAAACTCTCTATTGATCATGGACCAAAGTGTTAATCTTAATTTAACTTCATGGAATTGCAGAGGTCTACAAAATTTAAAAAAACTTAAACAAGTTATGAATAAAATAAAGGACATGGGTTCAAGAATTGTGTTTTTACAAGAAACTCATCTGATAGAGGAGGATGTTAAAAGAATTAGGAGTAGATGGCAGGGAAGTGTATTCACCTCTTCATTTTCATCCCGAGCCAGGGGAGTTATGACTCTCATACATAAATCAGTTCCTTTTCAAGTGAAAAATGTAATTGGAGACAAATTTGGAAGATATGTAATCATTCAAGGTTCTTTGCTATTAGAAAATATAAATCTTGTGAACTTATATGGTCCCAATATAGATGATCAGAAGTTCTTTGCTAATTTATTTCTCATCTTATCATCACTTACAGGGCAACATATAATAGCAGGGGATTTTAATTGTACATTGAATCAGGT